>OX463224.1:83316088-86301921 GCA_949820135.1 Sylvilagus floridanus
TTGTCACCACTGACACAAGTAATTGCTCAGATTAGTATTCCATGTTGTATTTGCATTTCAGATGGCTAAAAGAAAAAAGCCAATTTCTGTAGAGAACCAAAGTTATCAAAGTTGAATTTTTTTGATATTGTAAATAGAGATTTTCATTTCTGTTCATTTCCTTATGCTTTGTAAAAAAAATTTCAAAGCATAATGGGGAATTTAGGATTTGGTGTATATACTGGGTTTTTTGTGTTTTTTTTTTAAGATTTATTTATTTATTTGAAAGTCAGAGTTACACAGAGAGAGAAGGAGAGGCAAAGAGAGAGAGAGAGAAAGAGAGAGAGAGAGAGAGATCTTCTAATCGCTGGTTGACTCCCCAGATGGCTGCAACAGCCGAAACTCTTATGATCCAAAGCCATGAGCCAGGAGCTTCTTCCAGGTTTCCCATGCAGGTACAAGGGCCCAAGGTCTTATACCATCTTCCACTACCTTCCCAGGCCATAGCAGAGAGCTGGATCGAAAGTGGAGCAGCCAGGACTTGAACGAGTGCCCATATGGGATGCCAGCACTGCAGGCAGTGGCTTTACCTGCTTCGCCACAGTGTTGGTCCCTGCTCATTCAATGTTGTAATCACTCATTTTTGTATGTCTTTGTCACATATTTCCCTCCCTATCATCGTGTTGAATTAGACAGTAGTCACTAAAATTTGTTGAGTTCTCAGTATGTATCAAGAAACATTCTAAGTATTTCATAAGTATTAGCTTAGTATTTTTCACATTTTAAATATTTGGTTAATGTGTGTCAAATAAATTAATTTCTAAGTAAGTTAAAAATTATTGTCAATAATTAATATATCATATGACAAATGTATTATCTCTTATTTTTGTAGCTTGCTAATTTTTCCCCAGAAAAAAAGTCTACTTTTTATGGGTTCTTACTTTCTTATTTGGGAAAGAGAGAAAATACCTTAATAGTGTTTGTTGAGATTAAGTGAGATTGAAAAACAAAAATGTTGCATTGATTCATAGGAAATTAGTATGGGATTAAATATATACTGCCAAATCCCATATTTAAGGCATCTTAAAATATGAACCAGCATTATAAATTCTAAATATTATAGCAGTATATAGAAGAAATCAGAAGAGGAAATTGATAAATGTAGATTGTTCATTCAAAACACTCATTTTATCACCACCATTATTATCATTATCCCAAGCAATTAAAAGTCCTAAACTACAGGTCATGATATCAAAGTCTTAAATGGTCTAAGCAGGGGCCAGCAGGGCAGCGTAATAAGTAAAGACTCGTCCTGCAGCACGGCCATCCTATATGGGTACCGGTTCATATCCCAGCTGCTCTTCTGCCAATCCAGCTCTCTGCTAATGGCCTGGGAAAGCAGTGGAAGATGGCCTAAGAGACTGGAACCCTATATCTGTGTGGGAAACCTGGAAGAAGCTCCTGGCTCCTGGTTTCTGATCAGGAAGAAGCTCCTGGCTTCTGGCTTTGGATCAGCTCATCTCTGGCCATTGCAGCCATTTTGGGAGTGATCCAGCAAATGGAATACCTCTCTCTCTGTCTCTACCTCTGTCTGTAACTCAGCCTCTGAAATAAATAAATAAATAAATCTTTAAAAAATGGAAAGCAGGTATGGGAAGTCAGGAGGTGGAGGATGTGATAAGGATATGATAACTTAAGAGCACATAAATCATTTTATTCAGCTGCAATTGCTCAGCATTAAGTCTGGATCTGTAGAAATTCATAAACAGCATTTCCAGATCTCCAAACTTTAAAAAGTAGTTGGAAATTCATTATTTTTTATTAAATGTCATGCAAACTAAACATAGGTTGCAAATCATATCTGTCCTCTTCTCTATCTTTTTACATCAAAACTAAGATCTGTTTGACTCTTTTCTTATCCCCTTTATTGAATAGCTAATCATGCCTATATTTTAAATTGATTCTTTTCCCTAGCAATCCCTACTGTCAAGAAGAGGTGACCATTAATCCTCTCATGCCTGTATTCTTGCAATTGTCTTCTATTTGGTTTCATTGCTTCTTCCCAGATTAGTCTTTCTAAAACACCACTTTAATCAGTTTAATCTCATATTCAATAATCCCTAATGAATCCTTGGTATCTGCCACATTAATTCCATACTTTTCTGCTTTATTTTGGAGACCCCTGCTAATTGAATCTCATCATATTTATCTGGTCTTCTTTTTCTACCTTTTCTAAAGGTATTTGTTTATATATTTATAAGCATACAACAAATCCTTACTTGTATATTTATATGTTATATGTTAGAAATATATACATATGGAGTTGCAGTCATGTTGGGTTCCCCTATGCCTTTGGCCATGCCAATCCCCTACCTGGAACACACATTGAACATTCTACATCTTCCAGACGTCCAAATTTAATGAAGCCTTCCTTGATATCTTAGCCCAAACTAAACCGACACAATTTTTTTTCTGAATTTATATATTACACACATTCAGGAACCAATACTTCACTACATTATTCTCTAAATGTGCCATATAATTATACCATACTTACAGTTAACTGATTGGGTTATGATCTCTATTAAAAAGATTATGCCTTTTTATTATTTAAATATTCCATTGTATCTAACATAATACTGAGTATATCAGGAGAGCTTCAAAGTGTTAAAATGAGTAATATGGTAAAAGAACATAGAAACCCAGAGGAGAAAACTTGAATTGTTATGGTCCAGGCTCTAACTCCAGGATCTACTACATTAAACTTAGGTTCTGATAATCAATTTTCAATCTGAAATGATCATAACAAATGTTTACTGAATATCTATTATTCCAGACATTGTTCTAAATTATTTTTATTAATAATTAATTTATTTTATTTGAAAAGCAGAAAGACAAAGAGAGAGTGGGAAAGACAAAGAGCTCCCATCTGTTGGCTCATGCCTTAAATGCCTGCCATAACCAGGGCTGGTGAGGCCAAAACTGGGAGTCAGGAATTCAACCTTGTTCCTCTCATGGGTGGCAAGGACTCAATCACCTGAGGAACTACTGTAGCCTCTCAGAGTACACATTATCAAAAAGTTGGAATTGAGAATAGCTCTGGGATTCAAATCGAGGCATGCTGCTGGGGGCAGCAGGTGTCACAACTGGTAGTCCAAATGCCCACTTCTAAATTTTATTATCAGGTCCAGCGCTGTGGCTCAGCAGGTTAA
The DNA here is from genome assembly GCA_949820135.1 of Sylvilagus floridanus. NCBI lineage: Eukaryota > Metazoa > Chordata > Mammalia > Lagomorpha > Leporidae > Sylvilagus > Sylvilagus floridanus. The sequence continues at coordinate 83,319,280 of OX463224.1, forward strand.
AGCCCTGGCCTGAACCACCAGCATCCCATATGGTTGCCGGTTCTAGTCCAGGCTGCTCTTCTTCCAATCCAGCTCTCTGCTATGGCCTGGGATAACAGTGGAAGATGGCCCAAGTGCTTGGGCTCCTGCACCCACATGGAAGAACTGGAGGAAGCTTCTGACTCCTGGCTTCAGATCGGCACAGCCATTGCAGCCATCTGGGGAGTGAGCCAGCGAATGAAAGACCTCTCTCTCTGTCTCTACCTCTCTCTGTAACTCTTTTAAATAAATAAAATAAATCTTTTAAAAAATAAATAAATTCTATTACCTACTAATTGAGTAACAATCATAATATCTACCAAACTATACAATGTTCATATACCCATGAAATATCTGAGAAAACTGATGCAAAGATAATAAGATTAAGTAATTTTCACAAAATTATAGCTCATATGGATTAGAGTTAAGGCTTTAATCCTTAGGCCAGGGCCCCAGCTCAATAGGCTAATGCTCCACCTGCGGTGCTGGCACACCAGGTTCTAGTCTCGGTCAGGGTGCCGGATTCTGTCCCGGTCACTCCTCTTCCTGTCCAGCTCTCTGCTGTGGCCAGGGAGTGCAGTGGAGGATGGCCCAAGTGCTTGGGCCCTGCACCTGCATGAGAGACCAGGAGAAGCACCTGGCTCCTGGCTTCCGATCAGCGCGGTGCGCCGGCCGCACCACACTGGCTGCAGTGGCTATTGGGGGTTGAACCAACGGAAAAGGAAGACCTTTCTCTCTGTCTCTCTCACTGTCCACTCTGCCTGTCAAACAATTTTTAAAAATAATAAAATAAAAGACTTGAATCCAGTCAATCTTTTCTAGAGGACACACTTGTTATCAAAATGCTATGGGAATAATATAGAGCCTATTGGAGAGGGCTAATGTTACGTGGTGATGATAGTAGTCATAAAAGCAGTATCTCTAGTGGCTTGAGGGATCCATGGGAGGGGCCATTGTGCAAGCAGAGCTGATGGGTAAAACTCATCAAGATGACAACATCCCAAAAGCACTTAGTCTGTTGCAGAGCCCATGGGGAGAAGCCAGTAAGCAGCCTGGCCAGGATTGGTGAAGTCCTGGAGGAAAAGGGAATGGCTGAAGGACATAAGTGGTGCCAAGGCCAAGAGTGGTGTGATGCCTTCTTCTGAGGTCTCCAGGGAGCCCTCAGACCCCAGGACCAGCATTGAGTCTCCGGAGTTTGCAGCCGAGTAGGACTCAGCCCTGTGCTCTTCAGGGAAAAAATTGCTGCAATGTCCTCCCGGGCCTTTGGAGAGTTCCCTGCCCTTACCGGTTCAACCTTTGTGGAATGCTCACTCTTGCATGCAGCTCCCTTCCTTCAGTTTCCCCTGCCAGTTCCACAATGAGTTTTCCCACTTTCCTGAGTAGGTTCCTAGCCCCTTTCCTCACCTCAGATCTGTTTTCCATTTGACTCCCTTTTTGGCAGAAAAGTCTCTATCCTCAAAAAGTTTTTTAAATCAATAAAGTCAATGGCTTTCAAAAAATATTATCTGTATCACTTTTGGAAAAATCACTGATTTGGGGAATTAGTTTTCCTTCTATCCTAGTCACTTCATCAAACCTATTCAGACAAAGATGTAAAGTGTACTATGTACACTGTTAATGTTTTATTAATATTATTGTATTGTAAAGGACTTTTCAATCTTCCTGTCACAAGTAAGTAATTGATTTAAACAAAATAAATTAAATAAAATAATAAGTTCTTTCTGAAACACCATAGTTAGTACCAACAATACTTGACCAAAGCTCTTAACTTGCCATGGATCACAAATTCTGTAAATAGCTAAAAAAAATCTTAGGGGAAAGCAAAGATTAAAAATTTTTATTATTTTTTCTTTTTTAGTCTGTAGTGTACAACTATAAAAATTATGAGATTTCTACCCACTTCTTAAAAAAAAATTTTGGAGAAGAGCAAACATCACTATTGCCTTACGGATCCCAGGCTAGGGATTATTATGTGGGTTGGTTGAGAGGCTGAACTGGGGCCCACATGCTTTCTGCAGACTGAAAGATCCCAGATGACTTTCACTTCATTCGGGTAAGGTTTCATTGTGTGCTTTCTGGTTCACCTACAATCAATACTGCATTTGGTCTTGTAGTCAATCCTACGATGACTGCTCTCTCTTTTGGCTGAGGAGTTATAAAACCTTGTTGTGGATCTGTTCTGATAGTCCAAGGGACATGAGTGATAATGCTTCAAGTGAAGAACATGAGAGCACAGGCCTAAAAAGGACAATAGCGAGGATCAAAGAAGGTAGATCTCAGTTCTGGAAAGAAAACATTCAGACCTCACAGAGAAGGTGATTTAGGAAACACTACGAGAGATTTTGCTCAACTGGAATTTGAAACTGAGGGTAGAAAACTGCTCCGAAGTTTCTCTGTTACAACAATGAGTACCTATTACCCTAACAGCTATGACTTTTAGAGTTCTGGAGATATTGTAAAGATAGACTATCACCATTTGCTTGGATGAATACTGGAAAATTATATTGTTCTTCCAGCATGTCCAATACTTTGGAAGTTAAGCAGTGTTTTTGGGTCCATTTAACTTCAGAATAAAAGCATTAATAAAAGACTTTATAAACTTGGGGCTGTTGCCATGGTGTAACAGGTAAAAGCCACCGCCTACAGTGCTGGCATCCCATATGGGGGCTGATTCAAGTCCCAGCTGCTCCACTTGAAATCCAGCTCTTTGCTATGGCCTGGGAAAGCAGTTGAGATGGCACAAGTACTTTGGGCCCCTGCACCTACGTGGGAGACCCAGAAGAAGCTCCTGGCTCCTGGCTTCGGATCGGCTTAGCCCTGGCCATTGCAACCAATTGGGGAGTTAACCAGTGGATGGAAGACCTCTCTCTCTCTCTCTCTCTCTCTCTCTCTCTCTTTCTCTCTCTGCCTCTCCTTCCCTCTATGAAACTGTCTTTCAAATAAATAAATAAATCTTTTATGCAAAAGACTTTATAATCTTTAAAATTACAACATTTCAAGTTCCCTTCCTAACATAACAGTATAATTACAAAAGCAGTTGGAAAGTAGGTGAAAGAGAATGGAATGATGAAGAAAAACTAGTTACTAAAACTCTTCTATTTGCCTAAGAGGCATTATCTTATCCTTTAAACTTGTGATTAATCTATATTCAGAGTTCTTGGCAGCTTGTGTTAAACATTAAAAAAAAAAGTCCACTACAGCTGGAAACCATTATACTTGGTGAAATAAGACAGTCCCAAAAAACAGATATATTTTCCCTGATCTAACTAATAGAGAACCTAAAATGTAATGTATTGTAGTGAAATGGACATTTTGAGATTCAATGATTTTTTACAGGCCTTGTGTCTTCTGTTGAGGAGCACTGCTTTTTTCCTTCATACTATTTGTTGAATTGTTTACTTAGTGTGGAGTTAACCTTATGATCACTAACTAAACTGAAAATAGATCTTTGTATAAATTAAAACTGGGAATAAGAGAGGAAGGAGGAAGAAGGGTTGGAGTAGTGCAGTAGGGAAGGTATGGTGGGAAGTATCACTATGTTCCTAAATCTGTATAAGGAAATACTTGAAATACGTATAATTTAAATAAAATTAAAAAAAAAGAAATTCAATTAAAAACTTCACAATCCTACTTTGTGTTTTCCCAACTGAGGGAAGGAAGAGTTCTCCATCTATATGTATCTAATTCAGTTTATAGGTTTCATCTAGGTCTGTAGTGTGCAGGCATATTTGTTTAACAGGAATAATCTTATTTGATTGTGATGGAGTAGAGGAACAAAGGAAGCCACTGTGCCACAATGGTCGATGTGGTCATTTAATGCTGTTCTGCATAAATATGAAAATGTTTATTTCCCTCTCATTAATAACTCCATCATTAGACTTCAGTGTGCTTGGGTGTAACTCAACATTATTTTTTCCAAAGTAGTAGTAAGCTCAGTTTTTTTTAATAATCAATTGTGAAAGTAAAGATTGATAGTGAGGGTACTCATTAGGCTTTCATTTAGGCATAGTAGCAAAAACCAGCAACTGTGTTATTCTCTCTCATTATCCCTGCTTTTTGACCTTTTTCTTCCTCCAAAACATAGTGCAACCTAAAGTCAATGAATCAAATATGGTTAAACCATGTCATGCAGCAGGGTGAGCCCTTATTTGAGAAAAGATCTCATTTTATTCAGAGATATGATGTATCATTCTTAGAATTTTAGGAAAGTTCAGGCTTATATATGAAATTGTTATAAACTGGTAACTTCTCAGAAATTTATTTCTCCTTTTTTTGAATGAAATTTATTTGAAAAATAGAGTGGCAGAGAAAGAGGGAGGACCAGAATAGTCAGGTGAAAGCCAGCAGCCTAAAACTCTATCCAGGGCCCCAGGTGAGTGCTAGGGCCCAAGTATTTGGCCCATCTTCTGCAACCTTTCCAGGAAGTATGAAGTTGGATCAGAAGCAGAGTAGCCTGGACTCAAATCCATGCTCTGATATGAAATGCTGGTGCTGCAAGCCAAGGCTTAACCCACTGTAGCACAATGTAGGTTCCTGTTCATCTTCTATACAACCATAACCATTAAGTTTCATCAACATGCCTGAAAACATTATCCTATTATATGTGTACCAGTAGACGATAAAGAGAGAAAACATTGACACATATGGAAAATCCTACTGGGCCGGCGCCGCAGCTCACTTGGTTTATACTCCACCTGCGGCGCCAGCACCCAGGGTTCTAATCCCAGCTGGGGTGCCGGATTATGTCCTGGTTGCCCCTCTTCCAGTCCAGCTCTCTGCTGTGGCCCGAGGGGGCAGTGGAGGATGGCCCAGGTGCTTGGGCCCTGCACCCTGGCTCCTGGCTTTGGATTGGTGCAGTGTGCTGCCATTTGGGGGGTGAACCATTGGAAAAGGAAGACCTTTCTCTCTGTCTCTCTCTCTCTCTCTCTCACACAGTCTAACTCTACCTGTCAAAAAAAAAAAAAAAAAGGAAAGGAAATCCTACTGAAGTTTTTGCTACCTTAATCTAGCTCACACTCTCCCTCTCTCCCTCTCTCCCCCTTTCCCTCTCTCTGTGTGTGTATGTGTGTGTTTGTGTGTATCTGTGTGTGTTAGCTTCCACCATTGGTCTAAACTTTCCTTGAAGGCAGTTAATTAGTAATATAAAATTGTGCATTTAGGATGTTGCACTACACACACAGTGAAAACTTGATCATGCTAACTGATATAAGCCAATTTTGTGTCAAAATTAATAAAGCAATTATCCACTCACCCAACTGAGCCAATGCTCAGACAGATTCAGATGAGGAAATGCTTTCTACTTCCAGCATTTAAACTATACTCCATATGCTGGCCAAAGTTCAAGTGAAGAGTTTGCTTGCGTCATTTTTCCCAATTGTGTAAATCGTGATTGATATAGCTACTTTATTAGAGAAGTAAAAGCAAAAATTGATATGTTAAGTCATAACTCAAATTGCTAGTCAGATTACTGGAAGTTGATTGCTAGATTTCAAAAATACCTTACAAATGTTTCCATGTATAAATTTTAAAAATACATGCCTTTACTTTTGAGACACACAGTCTATGGGTTCCCCCTGCTGGTTCTTTAACTGTTAGAATTCAGAAGCTAAAAACATTCATGATATGATACACTGAAAACCAGCTCCAAAGAGGCATCAGAGTGGTGTCTGACACTGGAAGATCCTATTTTGAAAGGACAGAGAGATGTGGAAATATGACTAAGCTGACTTAAGCTAATAACCCATGAGACAGCCCATTCAGTTTGTCATGTATACCCACTTAAAGTTTTTATGAATTTGTTAGCAATATATAAAATGTGGAATTCTGGTTTCCTTTGAAATGCTGTAAACCGTGAGCCAAGATCACCTTGTGGCTGTGATACAGCAGTATTTGCCCTTCTTAGATGGAGCATACCCTCTAGAGTTTGCCAGTTATCAGAGTTCCCTTCAGCCTGAATCACATTGACCTGGTGTTGGCTTCCATTATCATCAGGCACGAGCAATTACTTGTCATCTTCTTGGCCCATTTCATTCACTATAGTTCTGTGCACAGATTTTACCAGGTATTGGAGGTTTGGTCTTGTGCTTGAAGCACAGCACAAGTACCTGCTCCAAGCACAACTCCATATACTTCAACTCCTTTCAAGCTTAAGTGATTTTTGTTTTGTTTTGTTTTTTGATGTTCTGACATAAAAATAGCAAACATGCCTAGGAAAATGTGTGATGTAAAAGCTGTAATTCAGAACCTAACTGCTTGTAACAAAGCAGCTTATCACTTTGAGTTTAAATATGAGAAAATACGAAGAATTCTCTTAATGAAGAAGAATTATCAAAAGAATATTCCTTATGGTACTGTTCATTTCTACAGCTGCAGCAAAAGAGAAGGACTCGTTTCCAAAAAAAAACTTTATCAGTCAAATAACAGGAGAAAAATGCTGTGACTAAGAATGGTATGAAAGTAATGGTTGAGATCTTTTAAGTAAAAAACATATAATCTTATCAAGATCTGCTCAAGACAGGCTGGAATTTAAGAAGCTCAAACCTCCTTTTACCCTGCATTTGGATAAAAATCAAAGCCTTATTGTGTCTGTTATTATATGTCCTAAGAAACCTGAAAAAGCCATATATACTTCTTGATAATAGAGATTCTAGGCACTAGTGGTTCAATAAAGCAGTTGTTAAATTTACTCTCCTTATACATTTGGCATGAAATGAGGGATTTTGGGGAGGAAAGGATGGAGCAGAGATATGATGTTTTAAAAATGATAGAAATAGTTAAATGTTTTCCCATCCAAGTTCATTTTTTTCTCTTCACCTTCTTCTTACTCCAAATATTTTATTCTCCCTACCTTAATAGTTCTTCTGTTAAGTTCTTCTATTAAGAAATAACAAAATGGGGGATGGTGCTATGGTGTAGAAGGTGAAGCTACCGCTGGCAGTGCCGGTATCCCATATGGGCTCCAGTTTGAGTTCCAGTGCCTCTTCCTCTGCCTTTCTTGTAATGCTGCATTTCAAATAAATAAATATTTTTTTAAAAAAAGGAATAACAAATAGCGATGGGTATTTGGCATGCAGTAGCTTAAGTTGCTGCTTAGGACGCATGCATACATATTAGAGGGTGCCTCCTTCAAGTCCTGGAGACTCAAGTTCTAATACAGTTTCCTGCTAAAGCATGCCCCAGGAAGGAATGGATGACAAATCAGGTGGCTTTGCCACCTGGAAGTGAGACCTGAATGGCTTGTTCCTGCTTTGTCCTGGCCCAGTCCTGGTTGTTGTAGGCATATGAAGAGTAAACCAGTAGATGGAAGATCTTTCTCTTTTTCTCTGTGTATGTGTATATTTCTATGTCAAATCACATTTCATTACTGACCAGTATCTTGTAAAAGGATCCACTATTGATAGATAAGAATATTACAGGCCCAACATATTGGCCAAATGAGTATAGTGGCCTTATACACATTTTTTTTTTGGTAGTATTCTTTCATAAGGATTCCTTGTGATTTTGTTATGAAATGTTAATAAAATTAGACAAAACTATTTAATGAATTACTAATAGAAACAAGTTTGAAAAAAAAAACTGATCTAAACCAGCTAACAAGAGACTTTCCAGATGGTTTTGGAAAGAAAGTTAGGACCTGATGGATTGAAAGATCATAAGTAGTAATCACACTGAAATAAAAATCTAAAAGTCTCTAGGGTCAAGTGGGACATATCTGTCTTGAGGGGTGAACAGTAGGCTCCAGTTATTAAATGACAATTATTGTATCTTATATTCTAATATTTCTTTCCTGATCCTCCTGACTGAAGCAATGTTTTCCAAAAGGCATTCCATGGGATCTCACTTGATGTTCTAAAGAAAATCAAAGGAGAGGGGAGAGGAGGTTCTATACTTCTTTTGGGACATGCAAAATTGATTTGAAAGAAGAGAAAATGGGGCCAGCATTGTGGCATAGTAGGTTAAGCCTCTTGCTGCAGCACCTTCCATATGGGGGGTGCTGGTTCATGTCCGGGCTGCTCCTCCTCCATCCAATTCAGCTCTCTGTGAACAGCTTGGAAAAGCAGTAGAAGATGGCCCAAGTGTTTGGGCCCGTTTACTTACATGGGAGACCTGGAAGAAGCCCCTGGCTCCTGGCTTCTGATTGGCCCAGCTCCGGCCACTGCAGCCATTTGAGGAGTGAACCAGCAGATAGAAGACTTCTCTCTCTGTCTCTCCCTCTCTCTGACTATAGCTCTGCCTCTCAAATAAATAAATAAATCCTTAAAAAAAGAGTAAAAATAAGTTCTTTCCAGAATACTTAATATACCAGTATGCAATGTGTTTTGTGAATTTACATAAAATAAAAGCTATATTACTTTTCAAAAAGTTTTGGTACCATTCTCCAAGGATCATTTCAAAAATATATTTTTGAAATATTTTGACTAGAATGCTGATAAGGATCTCCATTTTCATTTAAAAGATCAAAGTATGGACGCTAAGTATCCTTCAATATTTGAGACAACCCTATACAAAAAAGAATTATCTGGCTCTAAATACTGGCCAACTGCCAATGATATATTAGCATATTCTCCACAGGAGTTTGACCACAAGGTCTTCAACTTGGAAAACTTGTGAGACAAGTATTTCCTGGAATCCATTTTGGGAAAGTCCTGTTTAGGTACAAACTTAAAGACAGGTTTTGCATGAATTTCCAAGTAATTTCTCTTTTTAACTGGGACATGCTGAAGAACAAAATTATTTCAGTGCCTTTAATTGAGGTGAAATGGAGGGCAGTGGTAAAGATATGCATTATTGTGGGCAGAAATGATGACTGAAACATACTGAGTCACAAAACCAACTTTATCTCTTCACAGCACTATGGTTCACTCCTCTTTCCTCAAGTATGATATTAGGATCACTCTATAATCAAAGCTCTCCCACATCATAGGACAAATTGCTCAAGTGGAAGAGAGTCATTCTATCAACTGTGATTGGAATCACGACCTTGACCAACAAGAAATCATACAAAATTAGAAATGTATTGAAAGAGTCTGAGTCTTAGATGTATCCACACAACCAGCTGTGGCACTCCCGGCCTCGGCATCAAATTTGTTCCTCTCTACTTTCACAAAGAGCTTCTCAAATTATTATTCTCTTGAAACTTTTGCCCTGCTATATGGGAACAGTCCATTATCTGATTTCTTCACTAAGGGATTTTCAGGAGAGTAGAAAGCGACAGGAACAAGATATGTGATGGCCATATTCTTCTTACTCCTTCCCCCATATAATAACTACTAAGTATTTTACCAATTACAAAGCCATTTACCTGGGTCTCCCTGGGAAAACCATTAATACACTTAGAGTCTCAGTTTCTAAAACTGAGTTACTAAAAATATTCACAACACAGTGTTTTTTGTACAAGTGAAAGGAGATCATGTTACAAAAGTCCTTAGTCCTCAAGTATAATTAAGTGCCCAGTGGTATTTATTACTAACAGTGATGTAACAGGCTTTTTGATTCCTGGTTCACAGTTGTTTGGCTAACAGATAGCTCAAAACAACTCTGCTGCATCAAGTTGTGACTGAGTAACCGGGTTTTTCCATATCACTCAGGAAGCACTGGGCCAGAAGCAGTCCACTAGTTTTATTTCTCAGCCATCTTCTTGGGCAATATCTTCTATATCATCTAAAAGTTGACTAAAGAAGGAACATCATCAGAGGTCACCAAATTAACAACTTTCTCCAATATTCAGCCTTGTAGGATTTCCTACTTTTAAAAAAAAAAATCTTTACTTTTAACTCAGTGTCATTTATAAAGAGTGTTTTGTTTATTAAGACTTCATTTGGGGACTGGCGCTGTGGCACAGTAGGTTAATCCTCTGCCTGTGGTGCCAGCATCCCATATGGGTGCAGGTTCTAGTCCCAGCTGCTCCTCTTCTGACCCTGCTCTCTGCAAGGCCCTTATGGGATGCCGGCACTGCAGGCAGCAGCTTTATCTGCTACTCAGTGCTGGCCCCTCTCTAGCTATAAATTTAAAATGAAGGTAATTTCTTCTATTCACCTACTGGGGACCCACTCTTTACTAAGCACTGCTCTAGGCCTGGAGAAAAGGGTGAAATGAAAAGGAAAGCAATGCTATAATTAAGAATTTACAAAGTCTCTAGGAAATGAACAACACTGCTTTGGGGAAAAGGGAAATTAAAATTTACTTTTCTGTTTTCTTATGTTTTTGTATCTGTTTTTACCAAAATTCCAGGGGCAAAAAGTATTATTTATAAGTCTTACTTCCCTAGTAGCTCTTGCCAAGAGTGTACCTTCACATCATTTGACTGATTCAGGAACTAATCACCAAATATTGATTTATCTAGTTCTTGTTTCTCAAGTGATCTTATCTTAATGGAATCATAAAATGGATTTTTACTAAAACTAGAATCAGAAAAACTGTACACCCCCCAGAAAACAATAAATCAAGGCTACTCAAGCAAAATTGCTTAAATTTCATTGATCACATTTGTCCTTAAGGAGATGTATAGTTATAAACATTACATAAAATTTAATTGCATTATTAAATGGCTACTGCCAATACAAATATCATGATACTAATGAACCATATCTCCAGAAACTCAGCTATAACCCTTATGTCTTAGCAGAAAACTCCATGAGAAAAATACATAAATAAATTCAAAGAGGGGTTCCCAGAAATAAAATTATGACTATATGAGAGTACTTCAGAAAGATAATAAAGAATGGACTTAAAAGCTAAATTTATTTTAATGCAAAGGATTTTTTTGTACATAGCATTTTCCATCAACTTTTTGAGGACCCCTCAAATACTATGTGAGAGACAGAAGAGGCATTCAGAGAACACAACTTGGGTCTACAAAGTGTATTCAAATGATTTCTGATTTTAAAAACATTAAAGAGAAAGTTACACCAGTCAAGATGAGGAGAGAAAAGTTGGTTTCACTCCAGTACTGTCATCAGCAACAGAGCCCAGAACACATACTATATTTGGAGACTTAGTTCTACTAAGAAAAAGGGCTGGGAAGTTGTTTTGTTTTTTTTTTTTCCTTTAAAAGAGAAGAGATCAGGGCCAGCACTGTGGTGTAGCAGGTAAAGCCACAGCCTGTAGTGCCAGCATCCCATGTGGATGCTGGTTCGAGTCCCAATTGCTCTACTTCCAACTCAGCCCTCTGCAATGGTCTGAGAAAGCAGTAGAAGATGGCTGAAGTCCTTGGGCTCCTGCACCCGGGTAAGAGACCTGGAAGAAGCTCCTGGCTCCTAGCTTCAGATCAGCACAGCTCTGGCCATGGTGGCCATCTAGGAGAGTGGACCATTGGATGGTCTTTCTCTCTGCCTCTGCCTCTCTGTAACTCTGCCTTTCAAATAAATAAATGAATATTAAAAAAAAGAGATGAAATCTACTTTATTTTTCTGCTTATGCTTTAATAATCAATGTCAACATTATAATTGTGATATATCAGTAGTATTATATATATTTTAATTTTATTTAAGGTTTAGAAATTTCATTTATTTCATATATACAGTTTTAAGAACTAAAAGAGCCAGGGTAAGAATACCAGACACCATTTGTGTTTTGCTAATTGGCTTTGCCCAGATAAAACAAACTTTCTCCTATCTTCATAACAAGAGGAAGTTTTACATCTTAGAGTAAGCCACCTGCAGAAGTCACACACACCCTCCCAGGAATTTCCTAAAGTACATAAGCCAAGAAAGGGGAGGGGAGAGCAAATTTATCTTCAAGTTAGTTGAGGGGAGCTGTAATCCTGTCATGTTTAGGACCATCTTTTGCACATATTTAAGCGTGGGTAAGAACATTGTGGAAAGAATGTCACAAAGGATAAATCCCAGACACAAGCAGCATAGGTTCACCATGGAAAGATAGCTAATGTTCTGAAAAGCTTTTGACAAGTTACCATAGCAACAGGGTAAAGTCCTGCACTTAGACTTGAAAAATGAACACCTATTTTCAAGAATGTAAAAATCTGACCTAGCATCATTTCAAATTGAATAAAGCTTAGACTTTTAATTGATTCAAACTCTCTGTAAGCCAAGAGTTTTATCTGGCTCTCTGAAAGAAATAACTAAATCCTCACTAGGGAACCGGAAGCATAAAGCGAAAACTTGCTATGAACTCCAATTGAATGATGAGCCTGGACCTGAAGTGGCATCAGATCTTAGGAGAATCAGTATTTCTGAAGTTCCATCAAATGGAATGAACAAAATCACTGAAGGATGAAAGTAAAGACTGCGTTTGGGATTCTATAAAAACATTTTAATATATGATGCTTAAATGAGATGGGAGGACATAGTCTGCCTTTTAACACTCTCAACAAAAGACTGTTGAGTAGTTATTATGACCAGACATTCTTTGTTATATAGATTTTATTTTCTCATGGCACTTACATACTATTGGGTAGATACACAGACATACAAACACATACACATATACATATACATATGGAGATATGTATATAAAATATTATATAGCATATGCAATTACATATATACATATATGTAATTATTATATATTATTTTAATATAAATTTATAGTTAAATCCATACCCTAAAATACATAGTATAATAGCATTAAATACACTTATGATAACTCATATACCTCTAAGTTTATTAATATATGATGATTATATGGGATGGATGTAAATCCTAAGAAGGAAAGCACTCATACAGGAAGATAAAGGGGGAAAGAAGGGCAGAGATAGAAGGAATAGGAAGAGATCAGAAAATTGGTAGGCCCATCTCCCAAATTAGCTATCCTGGGTTAGACTTTCTAAGCTGCCCTTGTCTTTACTCCTCTACCTTTCATCAACAGGAACTTCTGCCATATTGCATTTGCTATCTCTGAGAGATGATTTTTTGCCATAAAATAAAGTGTGCCACTAACAAAATAATTGATAAGATAATTTTAACATGATCAATACTCTGCTGTTGATTCCCTAAAATATTTTAGTCCCTAAAACAGAGGAAGCTATAAAGCACATTTTGTGGCAAAAAACAGGGACTATTCATAATGACAATGCTGACTTCTATTAATTTGTCACATATACTTGTGTATTTGCCTTAAATCCTATATGTTTCTTTTAGTGCTAGTTCCAAAAACTGAGTGAAGGCAAAAATCAAACCTAGTGCTTAGATTTGTGTAGGAATTTGCCTCACTAATGATGTGTTCCAAATGTTATGCAAGCAAATGTCAGAGTTACCAATACAAAAGTAAGAAGAATCCTTTATGGTGTTAGCTCAAGAGGCCTCCACCAGGCTCAACAGATTGGTCTTTGCCAATTCAGAAATGATTTTAGATTGGGTGAGGCTCATGTCCCTTCAATCTCTAAGCTTGTGGTTTGGCTTCAGGGATTTCTGTAGTTACCACCTCAACTCTGTGTCCATTGGTATGTCCCTTGCAATACAATTGCATTATCATAAGGTCATCTGAAATCAAAGTTGTTTATTAAAAGAGGAAGTTAACTTTTTTGTTCCAATTGTGTGGCATTAATAGTCTGAGAATTCATTTCAGCTATTTTCCTGTTCAATTATTTTATAAAGTGTTTTTTCAGGGCTTTGTCATTTTCTCATCTCTTTCTACTGTAAACAAGCTTGTTAATATTTCTGAGTTTTTTTTTCCCCAGTAAATTCATAAGAAAGTCTGTTTCCATTCACTAAGCATACATGCACTGAGGACTGATTCACAAGCTTAGCAACAGCCAATCTGAATCCACTGATGAGCAATAAACTAGAGATCTGCCTTTATAGGGCAAGCTGACTAAACCATTGTGAATTCTAGAACATTAAAGTGTTCCTGTCCTGACAACAAATAACATTTCAGTCACCTCATTTTAAATTTATTTCCTATTCAAAGATTCAAATGTGACCACATTTAAGGGGCTGTTCTATGACAAGAGTTGTGCTTCTGCTGTATGCTCTCTGGAGTTGGCAACATTTATGGATGCTTTTGTACTAAGAACAGGATTAGTGGTGACATTATAAAACTGGAGGAATTGTTCAAAAATCTGTATCTTTCCCTTATTTAATGATATAGCAGTTCAATCCCCAATTTAACAATTTATGCTACATGGTTAGCAAAGACAAAAAAGGAGAGAAGAAACTCTGTCATTCAGATGGATTTTATCCTTAAAAGATGCATTGGTGATCTTTAAGACCCCCTTACCTCCTACAGTCCTGCCCCTAGCCTCTGCTGCCCACAGCTTCTGATGAGCTGTCAGAAATCAATGTTCCCTCAACTTAATACTCATCTACAACCTTTCCACCAATACCACAATCTCCTCATGCACAACTAACCAGCCGACTCAAGTTCCTTTACCACTTTAAAATTGTTGCTCTCTTGGGGCCAGCACTGTGTTATAGCTGGTAAAGATGCCACCTGCTGCATCGGCACCACATATGGACTGCTGCACTTCCAATTCAGCTCCTTGCTAACGCACCTGGAAAAGCAGCAGAGGGATGGCCCAAGTCCTTGAGTCCTTGTACCCATGCGGGAGACCCATAAAAAGCTCCTGAATCCTGGCTTCAAACCAATCCATCTCAGGCCATTGCAGCCATTTGGGGAGTGAACTAGTGGATGGAAGACCTCTCCCTCTGTCTCTCCCTCTCTCTATATATATAACTTTGCCTTTTGATTAATACATTTAAAAAAAAAAATAAGTGTCCCTGTCAACTATAACTGTTTCATTTAACTCTAGTCAAATTTGTTGCACAAAGTCCTTGTTTTCTTCTTTTTATACAAGAAAATTTTCACCTGTGTACACTTGCATGCTTCATCTGATTGTAGGTTTAAATCTATAAGCTGTCTGAAAGCCCAAAGCAAGGATTCTGTCTCTTTCATCCCTCCCCAGCCCCAGGAAGGGTTAGTATATCAAAACCCACTACCTCATTAGCTTCTGTGCTTATGTCCTCTTCATTCCTGTTCTAAATATTTTCCTGTGCTTGATGATTAGATAAATGTTTTACATTTGTCTGGATTCAAATACATTAGTGGTGGATCCAGAGAATTTCAAAATGCTGTTACACAAGTGAATCAGTAAATGAGACAGACTGTCTAAAGTAGCATAGAATGTTATTTCCATGATTGCATTCTTATCGTATTTGGTTCAGCTAAACTGTGTGTGGTAAAAGAAAAATAAAATAAAAGTGACTTAGTCAAACAAAACAGATTGGGTACCTCATAATTTTGTGGAATCAACACTGATATATTCTCAACACTGAAATTCCATCTTCAAAATTTGTCTGTTCAGCTCATTTTTCTATTTTTTTAATTATTTTGACCTACTACTGTAAATTCAAGTCTTAATTTTTTATTTCCTCTTTTTTTTAAAAAAAAAGTGACTTAAGCGTTTTATTTTATTTTTTAAACATTTCATTTATTTATTTGAGAGGTAGAGTTACAGACAGAGGGAAAGACAGAGAGAAAGGGCTTCCATCTGCTGGTTCACTCCCCAAATAGCCACAATGATGGGGGCTGGGCCAATCCAAAGCCAGAAGCCAAGAGCTTCTTCCAGGTCTCCTACATAGGTGCAGGGCCCCCAATACTTGGGCTATCTTGCACTGCTTTCCCAGGCCATAAGCAGAGAGCTGGATCAGAAGAGGATCAGCTGGAACACAAACTGGCACCCATATGAGATGCAGGCACTGCAGGTGGAGGCTTAGCCTTCTATACCACAGTGCCAACTCCTCTATTTCCTCTTTAAAATTAAGTAAATGAGGGGTCAGCAGTGGGTTAAGCCTCGGCCTGCAAAACCAGCATCCCATAGCAGAGAACTGGTTCAAGTCCAGGCTCCTCCACTTCTGATCCAGCTCCCTGTTAACACACCTAGAAAAGTAGTTGGAAGATGGCTCAGGTCCTTGGGCCCCTGCACCTACATGTAGTTCCAGACTCCTGACTCAACCCCAGCCAATGCAGCCACATGGGAAGCGAACCAGAGGATGGAAGATTCTCTCTCTCTCTCTCTCTCTCTCTCTCTCTCTCCCTTTCAAATAAATACATCTTTAAACAAATTATGTATATAATGTAACCATTTACAGAGAAAATACATGGATTGCATATACCTGTATACATACATACAAATACCACTTTTTGTGTCAACATTCAAATTTACCATATGTACACAACTAATCCAACAATGTTTCTACCTGTTGAAAGTAAAAGTATAGTCCTTCCTCCTATCTCAGGGCAGTGTTTCCTTATATGCTTCCATCTTTACTCTTCTCTGGAAAAGCATGTTGCTCATTACTCCTCTTTCTCTTTACCTCATCTCCATGGATTCTTCCACTGCTTTTTGAACATACCCAAAAAATAAGAACCCTTTCCTCAATACCACACCATGGACTAGTTAGCAGACTCTCTCCCCTCTCATTTAAGGCCAAACTCCAAAGAAATATTCCAATCACCTGTAACTCACTACTCAAACCACTCTAGTCTGGAGTTTTGCCACTATCATTGTACTGAATCAGTTCTCATGAAGATCACCCATGTGGCATAGCAGGTAAAGCTGAAGCCTGCTGTGCCAGCATCCCATATGGGCACCAGTTTTAGTCCTGGCTGCTCCACTCTGATCCAGCTCTCTGCTATGACCTGGGAAAGCAGTAGAAGATGGCCTAAGTCCTTGGACCCCTGTACCTGTGTGGGAGACCTGGAAGAATCTCCTGGACTGGCCCAGCTCTGGCCATTGTGGCCATCGGCGAAGTGAACCTGCAGATGGAAGACATCTTTCTCTGCCTCTGCCTATCTGTATCTCTGCCTTTCAAACAAAGAAATAAATCTTTAAAAACAAAAACAAACAAAAACTTCCTGTTGCTAAATCCAAGTGATAATTTTATTCCTTATTTTACTTCAGTTCTCAGCACTGTTTAACTCCTTCTTAAAACACTTTCTTCCCCAGCTTACAAGATATAATATATTCTCCATTCATTCATTGTTCCAGCTGCATACTTTGAAGTTTTTCTTTCTTTACTTGCTATTGAATGTGGAAGCCCCTAAAATGTTCAAGATTCTATTATACTGTCACTTCACATTTTGTAAAAGATTTATTTTTTTATTTGAAAGGCAGAACAGAGAGATTTGGAGAGAGAAAGTGATCTTCCATCTGCTGGTTCACTGTTCAAATGGTGAGGCCAGGGCTGGGCCAGATTGAAGCCAGGCGTCTGAAACACCATTTGGCTCTCCTAAATGGGTGGTAGGGCCTCAAGTACTTGGGCCATTTTTTACTGCTTTGCCTGGCACATTAGCAGGCAGCTGGAGCAGAAGTACAGCAGCTGGAACTTATACTGGCACTCTGACATGAGATGCCATTGTCTCAAGCAACAGCTCAAACCACTGTGCTGTAATGCCAGCTCCTATTACTTTACACTTTGTATGTTAGAACTATCATCTATACCCACGCCTTCATTGTTACCTAAACATAGCTGAGATATATTGTCTCTGTATTTCAAGTATGATTATGAAATAGGCGACTTGACAATTTGTTGCAAGAGCTATTCAAATATGATATAGCTCAATCACGCTGGTGAATCCTCTTCTTTCATCTAAAGTTTAGCACTTTTTGTGTTGACCGGTGTCTCATCCATTAGTTGATTAGACAGAAATTTAGAATTACCCTTGATATTTCCTTTTCCCATGCACCCTATTTCTAATCTATCAACTAATTAGCCAATTTTACCCCTTATACATTTTTTAAATCTATGCTATCTCCATTGACTATGCCAGTCTATGACCCCATGGTCTCTCCATAAGATAATAGCTATATTATTATTACACGTCATTGTATCTGAATCTGTCTTTTCTCATCCACCCCAAACTAATTCAAACTGTCTTCAAAAAGTTCATGGAAAATGTGTAGTATGAAAAAACTAGGCATAGGTTTCAGTTTTTGGCACCAAAATAAATTTATCCTTACTCCATTTTCTTTTCTTCTTTTTTTTAAAAAGATCTATTTTATTTATTTGAAAGACGGAGTTACAGAGAAGCAGAGGCAGAGAGAGAGAGTGAGGTCTTCCATCCACTGATTCACTCCCTAGATGGCCGAAATGGCCAGAGCTGTGCCCATCTGAAGCTAAGAGCCGGAAGCTTCCTCCAGGCCTCCCACACGAGTGCGAGGGCCCAAGGACTTGGGCCATTCTCTACTGCCTTCCCAGGCCACAACCAAGAGTTTATAGGAAGTGCAGCAGCCAGGACAAACACCGGCACCCATATGGGATGCCGGCACTGCAGGCAGTGGCTTTACCAGCTGCGCCACAGCGCCGGCCCCTCTCAACTCCATTTTCTATAAACTTTTTTTTTTTTTTTTTGACTGGCAGAGTGGACAGTGAGAGAGAGAGAGACAGAGAGAAAGTTCTTCTTTTTCCGTTAGTTCACCCCGCAATGGCAGCTGTGGCTGGAGCACTGTGGCCGGCGTACCACGCTGATCCGAAGCCAGGAGCCAGGTGCTTCCTCCTGGTCTCCATGCAGGTGCAGGGCCCAAGGACTTGGGTCATCCTCCACTGCTCTCCTGGGCCTGAGCAGGCACACTGCACTGATCCAAAGCCAGGAGCCAGTTGCTTCTCCTGGTCTTCCAGGCAGATGCAGGGTCCAAGCACTTGGGCCATCCTCCACTGCCTTCCCAGGCCATAGCAGAGAGCTAGACTGGAAGAGGAGCAACTGTGACAGAATCCTGCGCCCCGACCAGAACTAGAACCCGGGGTGCCAGAGCCACAGGTGGAAGATTAGCCTATTGAGCCACAACGCTGGCTATAAACTTTTAAAGTATTTTAATACATAAACCATCCTCTAGACAGAGTCATCTGATCATGAAGACCCTGCTCAAAACACTTTTGTATTTTTCCATTTCTCTGAGGACACAGATCAAAATCCCTGTGTAAAAACTCTGTTGTCTTGGTTCCCACTTTTCCCAATTCTCTTCACCCCTTGTTTAAATTTTTAGACATATTAATTAAGATACCATGCTGCTTCTTTCCCCGTGCTTTGTATGAAATTCTTCTATTTATTTTCTCTATAGGACTAATTCCTAACTTATCTTTAGGTCCTATTTCACTTATTACCTTCCTTAGGAAGCTCTCCTGATATTCCTGCCTAGCACAGGTCTTCCTATCTCATACTTTCATGGTCACATTTACCTCTTCTCCACTAAGTGTATCACTTCAATGAGGTTATACTAATTTGGATAATCATTTAATTAATGTATTGTACATGTGAGAATGAAAATGTCTATTTTTGTATTCTTAGAACTAACATAATATCTAGTTAGCATTAAGAATTTGTTAAGTACAAGTAAAATTTTGGCAGCTTTTGAAATTCAAAATAACTTATAAAGAATTTCTGCATTTGAGGATATTTAACAAGGAAGGGGACTTTGTGTGAATTTGCCTTTTGCTGCCATTATTGGTCAAAATGTGATCCTCATGAAATTGGGAAGACTCAGGGGTCCCCTACAGGTTAACTAGGGGTAGACAAGGTGAGTGGTTAAAAGAAGGGACAATACCCACCCCAAACCCCGACTCTGTGCTACACTTTAACCAGAATAGTTTTGATTTTTCCTGTGTTATAATTAGAATTCCATGGAATGCTTTGTTTGAATAAGTGTGCCCTCTTCCTTCTCCCCTTCAGAAAGATTTGAAAGCTACTGAATGAGCTAAATATCAGTGTATGGATTAGAAAACTGAAGCTGATTTTAGAGAAGCAGAATGACCCAAAGCTGCAGAGGACTAACGTAAATCTCTGTGTCAGATGGGAAAATGAAAAACCCTCAAGCATAGCAACATCCCCTGCCTTCTCCTCCTGTCTCATTCTCGCTCTGTTTCCTTTTGCCTGCTATAACTCTCACAATATTTGCTACATTTTCAAGAAATGAACTTCCCAGGATAACTATGAATATTTCATTTTCTGACTTTGGAAAAGACTCACCTGGC
Source organism: Sylvilagus floridanus (assembly GCA_949820135.1). NCBI lineage: Eukaryota > Metazoa > Chordata > Mammalia > Lagomorpha > Leporidae > Sylvilagus > Sylvilagus floridanus. Next base: position 83,339,223 of record OX463224.1, read on the forward strand.
AAGTATGTTTTCCAGGCAATTTTCATTCTTCATTTGCCGGATGGAAATTGAAAAGATTTTTCAATGGTGGAACTCTCCCAAAATAATTAATGGGCTGTAATTCATTTATTTTATTTCTGAAATGATTGGAAAATATTGAACATTAGCTCAATTTTATATAAGCAATTTATCTATGCCAAGAAATCCTATAAGCTGAAAATAAAGTGGAAGCAAAATATATTATTTTCCTTACTTTGCAAACACCAGAGGGCAGTAAATATTGTAGAAAAAGTCACAAATGTTTCAAATATTATGTAAATAGATTATACTACAAGTAGTAAAGAAAAGTTAAAATAGGGCCAGCACCTGTAGTGCTGGCATCCCATATGGGGGCCAGTTCATGTCCCAGCTGCTCCTATTCAATCCAGCTCTCTGCTATAGTCTGGGAAAGCAGTAGAAGATGGCCCAAGTCCTAGGGCCCCTGCAGCCATGAGGAGACCCTAAAGAAGCTCCTGGCTCCTGGCTTCAGATTGGCCCAGCTCTGGTTGTTGTGGCCATTTGAGGATTGAACCAGTGGATGGAAAACCTCTCTCCCTCTCTTTCTCTTCTCTCTCTCTCTCTGCCTCTCTGTAACTCTGAAGTTCAAATAAATAAATAAATCTTTAAAAAAAGAAATAAAGAAAAGTTAAAATAATAAAGTATGTATGAACTTGAAAGAGTCTCTGTCTAAATAGAATATATATGGTTCTTCAGGATAAGAGAAACACATATTCATTATAATATAGAGTAACATGTTGCCATGAAGAGAATGTGACAGAAATCAGTCAAAAAAAATTATTTGCTCAGGAATCTTAAAATGATGTGATATCTGTACTATACTAAATCACATGGGCATGTATCATCACCTCACATTCCCCCACTTCCCTCCTTTCATGTCTAGTTCCTCTATCCTTATCTCTTTATTCTGCTTCCATCTTTAGTTTTAGATCTATATCTCTGGACATATATATAATATATGTCATTCAAGACAGTAAGGAAAAATTCTTTAAGATTTTTTAAAATTTATTTACTTGACAGGTAAATTACAGACAGTGAGAGGGAGAGACAGAGAGTTCCTTCCACTGGTTCATTCCCCAAATGGCCGCAATGGCCGGAGCTGTGCCAATCCGAAGCCAGGAGCCAGGAGCCAGGAGCTTCTTCCTGGTCCCCCACACGGGTGCAGGGGCAGAAGCACCTGGGCCATCCTCCACTGCCTTCCCAGGCCACAGCAGAGAGCTGGATTGAAAGAGGAACAACTGGGACTAGAACCGGCACCTATATGGGATGCCGGCTCCGCAGTTGGAGGATTAACCTAGTGTGCCACAGCTCTGGCCACAAGGAAAAATTCTTAATATTGCAATAGAAAAGTGAGAACACCACCAAAACATACTTTCACAGAAGTAACATAATTACCAATGACAAAAATTACACAGACACACGCATACATAATATTTAAACTTTCACGAAAAATGTGCAATGAAAAAATTATATAGAGGTTTAAAAAATTTATTTATCTATTCCACTTTTCTGTGAACCTTTTGAAGTATCCTGTATATTTGGATAAAAAATATTCAGTTTATAATAGTAATCAAGTAATGCACTAAAAGATAAAAACAAAATTATAGTATTCACCATTGTCAAATATATAGCAAAACAGGCACTCTAATCTATCACAAGCAGAAGTATTAAACTGTTACAAGATCCTTCAGGAGCTGTCACTGTCGTGTAGCGGGAAAAGCCATCCCACCCGGGTGCTGCTTCAAGATCTGGCTGCTCCACTTCTGATCCAGCTCTTTCCTATGGCCTGGGAAAGCAGAAAAACCTCTCTCTCTGCCTCTCCTTCTCTCTCTGCCTCTCCTTCTCTCTGTGTGTAACTCTGACTTTCAAGTAAATAAGTAAATCCCTAAAAAAAATCCTTCAGAAAATAATGTGAATTTTCTATTCTGCCCAAATTATTCATTCATTTGTTTATTAGCAGTGTAGGCACAAGGTTTCTTCTTATAGTCAATGGGTTGTGATCCATTGCTAGCATTATTTATTTTGATTTTTGACTTTCTGAGTTGGACATGAGGAGTCCCTTCAGGCTAGCCTGAATGTACTTTTGAATATTACTATTATTATTATTATTATTATTCTACTATAAGTACTTCCTTACTTTGTGGAACCACAAAATGTCCCTGGATCATTTAGTACTTTTCCTTATACTGGAAAACCTTGGAGAATTCCAATCCAAGTCTACCAGTTCTTTTATTTCAAACCTTGCTATATTTCATGTTTCATCTTCCTTCTCCAAAAGTGAAAATCCTGGCTTCAGGCATATTCACTGTCTTTCCTCATTTACTCAATCGGGCAATCCACAGGAATTATTCTCAGAATTGCTACATACCTACTACATACCTTATACTGAGAGATGCACTCCTACCAAGCAGAGTTAAAGTTCAGTTAATAGATCTTCTTGTCTTTAGAATAAAGATGTATGTCCAAGTACAATGTTTAAAAGTTCATTGGTTTAAAAACATTTTTAAAAAGTTGCTTGGTTAGTGCTTTTATCCCCTTATGTATGGTTATGTTACTTGAAAGGGTTTTGTGTGTGTGTGCTTGTGAACATATTTTTTTTTTAAATTTAACTACTGGAAAAACTTGATTTTTAGGTCTTTATGTACTGATACTTATTAATGCATTATAATTTAATTACAAATTAGAAAAATTTCCATTTAGAATCAGTATCATTAAAATGTCTATACTACCTAAAGCAATCTAGATATATTCAATGCAATCCCTATCAACAATATTAATGACATTTTTACAGAATTAGAAAAAAAACCTAAAATTCATATGGAATCACAAACAACCCAGAGTAGCCAAGATGAACATGAGCAAGAAAAATCAAACTTGGAGTTATCAAAATACCTGACTTCAAAGCATACTACCAAGCTCTAATAATTAAAATAGCATGGTACTAGAATAAAAACGGACACATAGACCTATGGAACAGAACACAGAGCCCAGAAATTAATTCACATACATACAGCCAACTGAATTTGGACAAAAGTTCTCAGACCATACAATGGAGTAAGGATAATCTCTTCAACAAATGGTGCTGGGAAAACCAGGTGTTTGTATACATACACACATATGTATAGAAGAATGAAAGTAGATCCAACCTGTCACCGTATATAAAAATGAACTCAAAATGGATCAAAGACTTAAATTTAAGACCTAAGACTATGATGTTGCTGGAAGAAACTTTAGGGGAAACACTCCAAGACATTGGTGTAGGGGATGACTTCTTGGACAAGACTCCCAATTCACAAGTAACAAATGCAAAACTGAACAAATGGAATTTTATCAAACTCACAAGCTTCTGACAGCAAAGGAAATGATCAATACCGTGAAGAGATATGCAACAGAATAGGAAAAATATTTGCAAGCTACCTATCCAACGAAGGATTACTATCAAGAATATATCAGTAACTTTAAAAACTCAACAAAAACCAACAAATCCAGGTAAGAAATGAACAAAGGACCTCAATAGACATTTCTCAAAAGAAGAAATGCAAATGGCCAACAAATATATGAGTAAATGCTCAACATCACTAGCCGTCAGGAAAACACTAATCAAAACTACAATGAGATATCACTTCACCATCTCAGAATGGCTAAAATCCAAAAGACAGAGAGTAACAAATACTGAAAAGAATGTGGAGAAAGGGAAATATTTATACACTGTTCATGGGAATGTAAATTAGTAAGCCATTACGAAAACAGGATGGGGATTTCTTAAAAAACTAAAAACTGACTTGCCATATGATCCAGCAATCCCACTATTGGATATATACTCAAAAGACATGAAAATGTTGTATCAAAGTGAAATCTATACCACCATGTTTATAGCAGCACTGTTTAAATAGCCCAAATTTTGGCCAGCGCTGCAGCTCACTAGGCTAATCCTCCACCTGTGGCGCTGGCACCCTGGGTTCTAGTCCCGGTTGGGGCGCCAGATTCTGTCCTGGTTGCTCCTCTTCCAGTCCACCTCTCTGCTGTGGCCCGGGAAGGCAGTGAAGGATTGCCCAAGTTCTTGGGCCTTGCACCTGCATGGGAGACCAGGAAGAAGCACCTGGCTCCTGGCTTCGGACCAGCGTGCTGGCTGTAGTGGCCATTTTGGGGGGTGAACCAATGGAAAAGGAAGGCCTTTCTCTCTCTCTCTCTCTCTCTCTCTCTCTCTCTCTCTCTTTATCTGTATAACTCTGCCTGTCAAAATAAAATAGTCCAAATTTAGAGTAAACCAAGGTGTCCACAATCAGATAAAAAAATAAAGAAATGGGGCAAATACTGTGGTGCAGGTGGTTAATGCCCTGGCCTGAAGCGCCGGCATCCCATATGGGCACTGGTTTGAGTCCAGGCTGCTCCACTTCCCATCCAGCTTTCTTCTATGGCCTGGAAAGCAGTGGAAGATGGCCCAAGTCCTTGAGCCCCTATACCTACATGGGAGACCTGGAGGAAGCTCCTGGTTCCAGGCTTTAGATTGGCACAGTTCCAGCTGTTACAGCCAATTGGGGAGTGAACCATGGGATGGAAGACCTCTCTCTCTTTCTCACTGCCTCTCCTCTCTCTGTGTAACTCTGTCTTTCAAATAAAAGCATAAATCTTTATAAAAAAAGAAAAAGAAAAAAGGCCACGCTGGCACCCCGGGTTCTAGTCCCGGTTGCTCCTCTTCCAGTCTAGCTCTCTGCTATGACCTGGGAAGGCAGTGGAGGATGGCCCAAGTGCTTGGGCCCTGCATCCGAATTGGAGACCAGGAGGAAGCACCTGGCTCCTGATCGACGCAGTGTGCTGGCTGTAGTGGCCATTTGGTGGGTGAACCAATGGAAGGAACACCTTTCTCTCTGTCTGTCTGTCTGTCTCTCTCTCTCTCTCTCTCTCTCTCTGTTTAACTCTGACTGTGAAATATAAAAAAAAAAAAAAGAATGCCATTCTACTATAGTTTAATGATATGTGATTACTTTTAAATTTACTATATAATGGTGAAATAGTCATGTTTCCATTAAAATTAGTATTTATAGCTGTTGGCTAAATTCCCACTAAACTACGGTTGTTTTCCTTTTTACTTGTTAAATTTCTTATCTAGTGAAGCCTTTTTGCTGTAATGTAATTTTAACATGTGCTATATCAAAAACTATAAAATGATAGAAAGAAGGAAAAAAAGAAAGAGAGACAGAGAGAGAAGAAAGGGAGAGAGAGGGAAAATGGAAGAGATGGTGGGAGGGAACCAAGGGGAGGGAGGGAGGAAAGGAAAATGGGAATACCATTATATTCTTAGAATTGTAGCTATGAACTATATTGAATCTGTTAAAACCCCCATTTATTTAGTTTTCATAATGTTTATTTTTTTCTAGAAAGAAGAGTACCAGGTAGCCCCAAGTAGAAAATAAATATCCATGAGTTTACACGATAAAAATGATTACATAAATGAACTGAGGATAAGAGGCAAATTTTCCATATAAAAAATGTCCAAATAATTTATGTAGTAACTTGGTCTTTGATGAGTTGCAGCATAAACTCCCAACGCCTTAAGTGTGCACTTGTGTCTTCCTTCCAAAGAATACAGAATGAAGAGGAGGTTAAAAGAGTCTACAGTTAAGAAATCTACAAAATACTACCTTAGCTCAATGATCAAAGTCAACAGCAATGGTAATTTTCCCTGTGGAGGGAAATGACTCTAAATAAACCTCCCTAGTCTGCTCAAATAAATTACCCTAATCTAACCATGACAGAACCATCAATCATACCTCGATTCAATGGCAATGCTAAAAATACATGAAAAGCATTCCTCACAATGGTTGAAGTCATTAAAAACTAGAGAAAGTCTGAGGAACTGTCACAGTGTACAAAACATTTGCAGGTAATATGGTATCCTGGATGGGATATTAGAACACAATAGGATATTGGGTAAAAAGTAAGGAATTCCAAATAAGTATAGACTTTGCTTAAGGATAACATGCCAATTTTTGGTTCATTAATTGTTTATTTAATTAGTTTAAGATATGTTAATAAGAGGGGAAACTGGTTGTGGGATATCACAGGAACTCTCCTTGCTATCTCTGAAATTTTCAATAATAAAGCTGAAACTGTTATAAAGTAAAAATTTTATTTTAGAAGTCAATGTAAAGTTATTTGAAGATATAAGATATATGAAGAGAAAAACAGATCATATTTTCCACCACTTTTACATAAATACTTATTTTTAAATGTTTTAGCAACTTCTTGTGCCTTTCTCTCTCCGTTTCTCCCTCTTTTCCTCTTTTCCCTCCCTGTTCCTAATGCTTGTTTTTCTAGTTCCATCTCATTCAGTTTTTTCAGGATACCTCTCGTCCTTTCTCAGATTCAGTGACTCACTTTGTATATGAGCATGTCTGATTTTATTAGGATCCTAAAATAAAACAGAAAAGGAATTTTAACTGACTTCTGGATATCTCAATGAAATCAAGAATATGGAAGAATTAGAGATTAAATAGAAATACTGATGGAGAGATTTTCTCATAGTATTAATATTCACCTAACCACCCCAGATATGGATAAAATGTCTTTTCTTCAAGCTTATTGAGGTGGAGATTTCTGATAAGACCATTCACAAGAACTAAAGTGTATATTCTTCAACTGAGCAACCATGCAGACCCTTAACTGATTTGTGTATAAGAATGCTAATGTAGTCTATTTCAGCAAACTAAGTTATATTGCATAGAAATTCTCCTTAACTGTTATGTTGGAGCAAATAAATGAGACAGAGCAGTTTTAAACCATGCAGGAGCAAAAACAGAACTAGGTTATCCTTAGTCCTGGCTAGTAAAATTGACTATAAGGGCAGTAGAGCCTGAACTTTGCAATGCAGAATGTAGCCAACACATTATTATAGGCTACGGAAATGAACCACAAAAAGTCACTTGAAAAAAATATACATCAGGGGCAAGTGCTGTGGTGTAATGGGTAAAGCTGCCACGGGCAGTGCAGGCATTCCCATATGGGTACCCTTTGGAGTCCTGGCAGCTCTACTTCCAATCCAGCTCCCTGTCACTGCCTCAGAAAGCAGTGGAAGATAGCTCAAGTGTTTGGGCCCCTGCACCCACATGGGAGACTCAGATGAAGCTCCTGGCTTCTGGCTCAGCCCTGGCAGTTGTGGCCATTTTGGGGAGGAAACCAGAGGATGGAAGTGCTCTCTCTCTCTCTCTCCCCTCTGCCTCTTTGTAACTGCCTTTCTGTCAAGAGAATGGCTTGTAGAAGTGTTCATCAACAGTGAACATTTAAGATTTAGTAGCATTTGCTATAGCCTGACAGCACAAAACAATCCAACTCAGTCATTGTGCCTTGGTACTCTTCCATATCTTGGCTACCTTTCTTTTCTCCTCTGCCCCTAGAAGCTACGGTCATAACTTAGCAGCTGGGTAAGGAAGAGGGCAAAGACATGAAGCGACCATCACAAACTCCCTTCCCTTGGCATAGAGGGAGAAAAGAAGAGGAAAATCTTTTTTCAATAATTATTAAATCACTTAATAGCTGGAAATGAACATGTGCTAATTACTGAATTGAAATAAAATTTTATGATTTCTGTTTCTTCTCTGAAAGTTAGAAATTTCTTGTCTCTGAAAATACCATTTCAGGGTCAGGAAGTATTTACCTCCAGTAAACGAATGTTTAAGAGCAGCAGAATACTGACATGAATGAGTGTTTATATTGCATCTGAAAACGACGGGTGCTCATTTTACTGAGTAGGGATTTGTTATGGGAGGAACTGTGCCCACCTCCCAAAATTCATATGTCCTAACCCCCAGTGCCTCAGAAACAGGTCTTTAGGGAGATAATTAATGTGAACCGAGGTCAAAAGTGTGGGGTTTGAATCCAACAGGACTGGTGGTTCTATAAGAAGAGGGATTTGGACACAGTGTGGACACAGAGGGAGGAAAGACTGTGAGGATACAGAGGGAATGCAGTCACCTGCTCGTCAAGGAGAGAGGGCTAAGGAGGAAGTCACACATTCCAACACCTTATTCTTGGACTTGGAACTTCCAAACCTAGAGCAATTGAGTTTCTGCTGTTTAAACCACCCAATCAGTGGTACTTTGTTATGGAAATATTGGTAAACTAATTCAGCATCATGTGTGTGTTTGATATATGTCTTAGTCCATTTTTGCTGTTATGACAAAACACCTGACATTGGGTAATATATAAAGAACAGACATTTATTTCTCATAGTTCTGAAGGTTGGGAAGTCCAAGATCAAGGCACCAGCAAGCCTGAGCTCTAGTGAGGGTGTCTTCTTCATAGATGGCCCCACTGAGGTGACCTAACATGGCAGAAACACAAAACAAAACTCCCCCCTCCCTCAAGCCCTATTATAAGAAAATTAGTACATTTTATAAAGATTTATTTTGAAGGTCAGAGTTAGAGAAAGGGAGAGATTGAGAAAGAGAGAAAGAGAAAGAAACAAAGAGAAAGAGAGAGAGAGAGAGAGAGTTCTTGCATCCACTTGTTCACTCCCCAGATGGCCACAATATCCAGCGCTGGACAGATAGAAGTCAGGAGCTTCATCCAGTGCTTGCATGTGGGTTGCAGCAACCCAAAAACTTGCGCCAGCTTCAGCTGCTTTTTCCAGGCCATCAGCAGGGAGCTGAATTGGAAGTGAGCAGCCATCACATGAACCAGTGCCCTACACTAGTATCTCAGGCAGCGGCTTTACCTGCTTGCCATAACACCAGCCCCAGATTAATGCATTAGTAAGAGTGGACTCCTCATGGCCTATTTTACCCATACCAGTCACATTTCTTACTATTGTTGCACTGGAGATTGTCTCAACATGAGTTTGGGGAAGGACAAAATATTCAAATCATAGCATCATATCACACTTATTTTCCCGCCACTTTACTGTTGTTTCCTATCTTGAGCACATTCTTTCAACTTAATTCATCTTTCTTCCCCTCTGCTACTGTTATTGGCTTCTTTCATTAGTTGCAGTTGGAATCTTTGTTCTTGGATCAGTTCTGCTTTTAGCCTCCCCAGGTACAAAACAATCAGATTTCAGTGGGTGCTGGCAACCTTCCTGAGACCTCTTTCAGAATGATAATACAAACTTCAAACTCTTTTTCATTCTCAACCCAAATCCTGTGGTTGAACTAAGCTGAAGCCAGACAGCTACATCTTATAAACTTCTCATAAACTAAAATCCTACCAAGGCTTGCAGAAGTTAAATAGGCACTGGAAATAGTAACAACTCATACCAAAGCTGGAGTACCAGTTTGAACTCTGATGATTCATCAGCTCAATAGGATTGACCTTGGGAGAGGAGCTGTCTCTGGAAACCTTACACTTGCTCTATATCACAATCCTTTACTTTCTTTCTACTTTTACCTATGCAATTAGTCTGTTACCTATGTCACTGTATGTACATAATATTCACCCCTCTTGACAAGAGCTCTCTGTATATAAATTGTTATACATGGATCATCTGCTTTGACTTGGTCTTTTGCTTCTCTGGTTATCATTACTAAGAGATGCTGAGACAGTGGAAGAGATGGAAAGAGTAGATGCAAAGTAGTTGTGTTTACTGCCCACAACCTCCTTGGACTGTGTGAGAGATGCTGGAGAAGGGAGTCATTAGAACCACAGCATGGGGGCCAGCACTGTGGCATATACGGTAAAGCCACCACCTGTGGTGCCAACATATCATATGGGTACATAGACCTAACTGTTCAAATTCCCATCCAGTTCTCTGCTGTGGCCTGGGAAAGAGGTGGAAGATGATCCATTATCCAAATGCTTGGGCCCCAGCACCCATGTGGGAGACCAGTAAGAAGCTCCTGGCTCCTGCATTGCAGCCATTTTGGGAGTGAACCAGAGCAAAGACTTTTCTCTCTTGGAGCCAGAGCTGTGGTGTAGCAAGCAAAGCTGCCACCTGCAGTACCAGCATCCCTTATGGGCACCAGTTTGAGTCCCAGCTGTTCCACTTCCATTCCAGCTCTCTGCCATGGCCTGGGAAAGCAGTAGAAGATGGCTCAAGTCCTTGAGCCATTGCACTCCCGTGGGAGACCTGGAAGAAGCTCCTGGCTCCTGGCTTCTAGGTTTGGAGACTGAACATCAAGACTGGGTTGCTCCATTTGCTTAGCTTCTAGTGAAGGCTTCATTGTAATGGCATCATGGTGAGAACACAGATGAGTGGATCAAAGCCAGAGAGTGAAGAGTAGGTCAAGCTCTCTTATAACTCACTCTTAAGGGAGCTAATTGAGATAACTACATTAATCCCTTCTGAAGGAAGCACCCCAGTGATCTAATCACCTCTCACTAGGCCCCATCTTGAAAGGTTCGACCACTTCAACATTACCACACTGAGGACCAAGCCTCTAGGAGAACAAACCATATTCAAACCATAGAATTTTCTTCTACTCAATAATAAGTCACGGAGATTCTAACTGTTATTTGTCAGAGAAGTAAACATTCCATTAATTAATACAAGTGATTAAGGTCATGACCAATCTGTGTGTGTCTTTTTTATTTTCTTCTTCTTTTTTTTTTTTTTTTTTTTTTTTTTTGGTGCTTGCTTACAAATACCTAGCATAAGGGAGTAAGGGAACTATAAAAAGATGTGATTAACAAGCTCCTCCTTAAAATATCAGATTACAAACCACATCTGGCTCAGTTACAAACAGGGGAGTCAAATGTGGTCTGGATGCTTTATATCTTTGGTGAAAACCATGTAGCCCCTGAGTGGAACTCCCAAGAGAAGATGTAATTAGAAGGATCAAACCAGAGATATAACCACGGAGGCAATAATTTCACTGTTTGTACTGCAGGTTGAAATTACATAGAAATTAGGCACTTTGAAAATAGACTATATTCTTAAACATATTTTATAAAAGGTCTGACAAATTTTTGTGTACTTACATTTTATGCTTGCACTAACTTAAAGCTATGTTGTTCAATTAGGTTGGTTTTCAATTTAACCTAAGTTTTAAGGACTTTCATGGAATTTTAGAAAACTTTTAGTTTTAAGGAAATATGAATTGTCCAACTGCATATTTGAACCCAAGCATTGAATTATCTTGTAATTGCAGCCTATCATTACTTAGAAGCTTTTATTTCATTGTTACAGCACTGAAAGTCACCTGAATGTAGCCTCATGGAGAATGTTAACTAATGTGTGAGTCCATTTGGTCTTAAAAGCTGCTCCCATTGCTCAATCAATATTTGTGAATATTTGTGTTGGTTTTTAAAAAGTCTTTATTTGAAAGGTTGAGCTACTTAGAGAGAGTTAGAGAGAGAGAGAGACAGAGAGAGAGAGAGGCACACAGAGAGAGAGAGAGACAAAGAGGGAGAAATCTTGCATCTGTTGATTCACTCCCAAATGCCTGCAATGGCCAGGGCAGGACCAGGCTAAAGCCAAGAGACAGGAGCTTTATCTGGATTTCCCACATTGGTAGAAGGGCCCCAAGGATTTGGGCCATCTTCCACTGATTTTCCAGGTGCATAAGCAGGGAGTTGGATGGGAAGCGGAATAGTCAGGACTTGAACTGGTACTCATATGGGATGCTAGAATTGCAGGTGGTGGCTTAGCCCACTCTGCCACAATGCCAGTCCCTGTATAGACATATTTATTCATCAGGTAGTTGCTTTTAAAGTTCAGAAATCTTGGGGTCTGCCCCATAAATTACTAGAAGTATTTTAGCCTAATAAAAATAAATCTTTTGATGAAAATTACTGGAATTAATATACATTTAACAATAAAGAGCTCCAATTTCTCTAAAACTCTACCACTTTAACTATAGCAAGCTTCAACAAAAAATAAATGCAATGAAAACAGCATCCTGTGGTTTAATATTTGGACAAATAAAAACATGTCACTACATTTAATCCACCAAAAACTCGAGGTAGGAATTATATCCTCTATTATATATATAAGGAAACTGAGACTGAGAGAAATTCATAGACTCATCAAATATCACACAGTTAAAATGTGAGAGAGTTATGGTGTGAACTATGGTCTATCAGGGTCAGAACTGTGTTGCAGATGGTTAAGCTGCTGTCTATAGTGCTGGCATCCCATATGGGCTGCTCTACTTCTGATCCAGTTCCCTGAAAATGTGCTTGGGAAGGCAGGGGAGGATGGCCCAAAGGTTTGGGCCCCTGCACCCAAGTGGGAGACCCGGAAGAAGTGCCTGACTCCTAGCTTTGGATCACTCCAGCTCCAACTGTTGCTGCCACTTGGCAGCAGATGGAGGACCTCTCTCTCTCTCTCTGCCTCTGCTTTTGCCTCTCTGTAACTCTACCTTTCAAATAAATAAATTTAATTTTCATTTAAAAGATATATTTGAGAGTTACAGAGAGAGAGACAGAGATCTTCCATCTGCTGATTCCTTCCACAAATGGCTTCAATGGCCATGGCTAAGGCAGGCCGAAGCATGGGGCCTGGAAATCCCTCTGAGTCGTCCACATGGATGACAGGGACCCAATTTCTCAGGCACATTAACTGGAGTTGGATTGGAAGTGGAGCAGCCAGAATTTGAATTAGCATTCATATGGGATGCCAGGGTTGTAGGTGATGCCTTAACCCACTGTGCCATGATGCTGGTCCCTAATGCACATACTTACTTGAATTTTACAACAACTTGAGGAGATGGCTGGAACAGGTCAGATATGTAATATTCACAGAGAAGGGATATGAGGTTCAAAGAAGCCAAGTTACCTATCTATGGTTATTGTGCTGTCTACCTTATTAGGCAACAGACACAAGAATAGAATGCAGGTCTTCTGACTCCTAGTACAAAGCCTATACATTAGCATATATTGTTTAAGAATGTGGCCTACAGTGATGTTGAAAATATCTGGGATAAGTGACAAATTTACAGGTAAAACAGATGAATGAAAATGACAAGTAGTCACAAAGAATCTTATCCTAGGGGATAAAGCTTTGATGATATGTAGAGAAACTGAGAAAGGAAACTGATCTAGACCACAGGCAGGAGGTGCCATATTTTTTAAATACCAGGAGAGAAAGTATTAACTAGAAAGATACCTTTTCTGGCTTCAAGAATTTAGCTCATAAACTAAAGCTCTTCACAGTGATTTAAGTATACTGATTATATCAGGATACTATAATTTAAAAAAAAAACACATGCAGATGTTGTTCAGTGCATATATTTCACTACCATACAGCTCAGACTTCTTCCCCACATGTTATATTGTGACAGCCCTAAATGGTCTTTCCTATAACAAATTCATATCTTTACATAGAGAGTCAGCAAGCAAGCATTTGAAGCTGCCATTTCAGTTTATTTTCTAAAATATTGCCATCTTTATCTTTACGGCTGTGTGTAATCATTGAAGTATTTTTGCATGCTATGCTTAGAATAAGACACAAAGATAAGTCTTTGTCTTTGACAAAAGGTAAGTTAAAAAAGTGCTATCAGGGGCCTGCATCGTGGTGCAGGGGCTTAACATCCTGGCCTGAAGTGCCAGCATCCCACATGGGCACCGGTTCTAGTCCTGGCTGCTCCACTTCTGATCCAGTTCTCTGCTGTGGCCTGAGAAAGCAGTAGAAGATGGCCCAAGTCCTAGGGTCCCTGCACCCATGTGGGAGACCCAGAAGAAGCTCCTGGCTCCTGGCTCTGGATTGGTGCAGTTCCAGCTGTTGCAGCCATCTGCAGAGTGAACCAGCAGATGGAAGACCTCTCTCTCTGTCTCTACCTCTCTCTGTAACTCGGTCTTTCAAATAAATAAAACAAATCTTTAAAAAAGAAAGTGCTATCAGGTGCTTGTAATAATTCAAATGAAGGCTAAATAGTTTGGAAGGCTGAAAATAAAAAATGACTTTGGGGCTCCAAAATAGTATTTGACTCTTTGCTCAATTTCATGAAATGACAGTATTTCGTTATTTTGGATATGTATAGTTGATGATTCTGTGCAAAGAGGCAGGGAGTAACAATGAAGGAAATGGAGAGATCCTAAAATTATGAACGGAAAGCAGCATGAACTACTTCAGTGATACAAACACAGAAAATATTCCTCAAGAAGCAAAAAGTGGTGGAAAAGATACAGACTTCTGTCCAAAGAACACAACTGGTTTTCCACTTTGTTAAAGTGTAGAAGAAGCAGATAAAATATAAGCCCCTCAGCATCAAAATATTCCATTTAATTTTGAACAAAATCAACACGTAATGTCTTCCTTTTGAGGTAGCTAGGTAGACACTTGCTTTTGTGTGTAAGAAGGGTTGAAGAAAATGAGAATTTTTAAAAATAAATAATTTCTGTGTTATGGATTGAGGAACCAGCCCTGGAGCCACTTATAGCAATTATATGGACTATTGTGCATTAACTTATAGTTACACCTGTCAAAAAACAATTCCAAACTACATCGAGTAAGAAACTGCTTATAGTCTCCAACCTCTTGGCCAGAATTGATATATTCCTGATACTTAAGTTAGAGAGATCATCGTATAGAAAAAAAAAGTGATTTCCAGTTCCTCCGTTAACCATGACCGTACACAAGACACTTCTCGATAGGCCGGTTTCCTCATCTATAAAAGCTGATTCTGTATACAAATAGAATAGAAAAGAAACAAGCAGGAGCAGGCGATGAGGAAAGGTGCTGGTCTCTGGGCACCCCACTTCAGCCACTCCCTGCTCAGCACTCTCCAGGCTGTGGGCTCAGGCCGCTACCTCACCTACTTCAGGAGTCAGACCGCGCACCCTGCTCCAGGTTGGAGTGGTGGAGACCCGAAGCAGCGCGGGTTCCTTTTAGGAGCGGCGGCAAGCCTGAACACTCTGTCTGCCAAGCCTTTGTAGAGTGCTCCTCACACCCTCCTCCAGGAGGTGAGTGCTGTAGTCACTGGACGGCCTGATGGGATCTTGCCCAACACGCTCCAACTTGAAAGCTGGCAGAGGCTGACTTCCAAATCGGGGCACAGGTGTGACCTTCCCTCACCTGTAGAAGGGAGCTTGTCCTTCGTCCCGGAAGCCGGGAGCGCCCAGGGGCCCAGGGCGGGGAGGGGTTGTCGGAACCTCGGAGACCCCGGCGGCCACGAGCCAGCCTTAAAGGGGGAGGGGGCTCTTTAAGGGCGGGGAGCTTTTTCCTCTCCCGACGAAAAGTAACTCCCGAAGTGGGAGGGGTTCTCTCCGAGGGGCACTCGCGGTGAGCTGAGAGCCTAGCGATGGATAAGGACCCAGCCAGCCGGATTTCTGAGGAGGAGGAAGGGGAGGGTTCGGAGGGTAGGGGGGCGGAAGCCCCAGTGAGCACCGAGTCCTGGCCCCGGGTCGACCTGGAGGAGTGGGAGTGGCGGAGCCTGTTGAGAACTGAGGTGGCCGGTCAGGGCAGCCGGGAGGCGGCGGCTCCTGCGGGGGGCGCCCCGGAGGAGCGACGGGAGGCGGGCCTCGGCGTGGCTCCCGAGGCGGCGGAGCCGGAGTCGGCGAGCTCGGATGGCCCCAGCGGAGAGGAGGCGGCGGGCGAAGAGCCCGGGTCGCCGAGGGGCGGGGAGATGGCGGTCCGCGAGGGTGGGGCGCCGGCGGCCCAGGAGGACTGGAGGCGGGCAGAGGGGCGGGGAGAGAGGGAAGGAGCGCCCGGGAAGGGCCCGCAAAGGGAGGTCAGCAGTGGAAAGAGCAGCCAGGGGGAGAAGCAGGGCAAGCTGCGGGACAGGTCCTGGGAGGCCTACTGGGAAAGGGGCAGGGAGCGCTACCGGCAGAAGAAATCGAAGCGCAGGCCCAAGGGCGCGGAGCAGGTGCAGGGGGGCAAGGTCGAGTGGAAGTACCAGCTGGAGAGGAAGTCCAACTGGCTGCAGAGCGCGGGATTCGTGGAGTCTGTGGAGGAGGACAAGTCCTCGCCCTGCAGGGAGAGGCCCGACATCTTCAAAGTCCGCGTGTCGGACGCGCAGTTCCGGCAGCCGGCAATCAGATTCAGTATCTGCCCCACGCCTTCTCGTCGCCTGTCGCAGCGGCCGGTTGGAAGCTGCCTCTCCGGCCTCAGTGTCATGAACGAGCTAGCGAAGATGGGTGACCCGAACCTCCTGGAGATGGTGCAGGAGGAAGGTAAGGAGCCCGCCGGCGGGAGGGCGGGGCTGCGCGCGTGGACCCCGCCGTCCCCAGCGCTGAGCCCCGGGGGACGTTGGTGGACCTGCGGCCAGCGCCGGGGACGTTCGCGGCCTGCGTCCCCGCGCGAGACGGGGAACCGCAGCGTAGACCGCCTCTGACTTGAATGTGCCTGGGGTTTAGCTCCCACGATTTGCTTTGCCGCTCCCGCGCGCCTAGCCCCTGTGTTCGGGGACACCCTTCTTGCTCCCTTGTGTGCGGCAGGACAGCTGAGTACTTGGGAGAGTCCAGGCTAGCGCGCTGGGCACGTGTGCTGTGGTGCTCGGCCCCTGAACACCACCCCAAAGCAGAAAGGGTCTTTCCCAAAGGGAGCCGCGCGGTAAAGATCAGGACCGCGAACCCACGTGCCGCGGAACTGGCCCTCACTCCTTTAGCCCCTCTGCGGATTACTGAGAATGCTTTCAGATGCTTGTTAACCATGCGAGGGCTGACTTTAAGGTCTATCAGTTTAAGATGCTTATGCACTTGGAAACGGTGCTGCTTTTCCAGGTCAACTTTAACTGGACCTGTAGTGTCTGTAGTGTCGTTGAAAGACATTTGTTGCTTCCTGAAGACTTTGCTCAGATCCGTGTTCTGTGGTATCTCGTTTCGTAGACACATTTTCCTAAAAATGCACGTTTTTCAGTGGCCTTCTGTTGGAACTCAGTTGCTTCAATGACTCTATTTTCATGGCTTTAGTATTAGTTTGAAGTCCAGAAATGATTTGTTAAAGGGATAAACAGTCTGAACATGTTCTTACTATTCAGTCTTCAGTGGCACCAAGAAATAGTTGTGTTATTGCATACTTTTCCTCTTTTTAAGCAACTTCACTGAGACAAAATCTTCATATCATAAAATCCACCTTTAAATTGTATAGTTTCCTGTTTCAGTATATTTGCAGTTTTGCAACCATCACCATAAAGTAATTTTAGAAAATTTTGTCACCTCAAATAGAAGACTCTTAAGGCAGCCACTCCTCATCCTCCCCACCCTTAGCTCCAGGCACTCTCTAATCTATTACTGTTTCTGTAGATCTGCTTATTCTAGACACTTCAAATAAATTGAATCATGCAACATGTGGTTTGTAGTAACTGCTTTTTTCTCTTAGCCTGTAGATTTTTGAAGTTCATTCATTGGAGTTTGCAATAGTGTCTTTGAATTGCCAAGTAACTTTCCCACTGTAGAGATATACCACAGCTTATCCATTCGTCAGTTGCTGGACATTTAGGTTATTTCCACATTTTTGATAACTATGAGTAATGCTGCTGTGAACATTCATATCAAATTTTTGTGTCAACGTATGTTTTCTTTTTTAAGATTTATTTATTTATTTGAAAGTCAGAGTTACATAGAGACAGAGAGGCAGGGAGAGGCAGGCCTTCCATCTGCTGGTTAGTTGACCTCAACGTCCGGAACTGCACTGATCCAAAGTCAGGAGCCAGGAGTCTCCTCCAGGTCTCCCACATAGGTGCAGGGGCCCAAGGACTTGGACCATCTGCTTTCCCAGGCCAAAGCAGAGAGCTGGATCAGAAATGGGACCTAGAACCGGTGCCTATATGGGATGCTGGCACTGCAGGCTGTAGCTTTATCTGCTGCACCACAGCGCCGGCCCCATCGACATATGTTTTCATTTTACTTAGGTTATACTTAAGAATAAAATTGGTAGAGTATGTGGTAGCCCTGTATTGCACATTTTGTGAAAGTGCCAACCTGCTTTCCAAGTGTCTGTATTTACATTTCCACCAATAATGGAAAAGAGTTCCCATTTCTTTACATCCTCACTAACGGTTGTTTTGTCTGCCTTTTTTTTAGTATAGCCATCCTAGTAGTGGTGAAAGGGTGACTTTCTCTAAGTGACTTTGATTTGCATTTCCTTGGTGATTAATTTGTCAAGTATTTTCATGTATTATTGGGAGTTTATATATCCACTTTGGAGAAATGTCTATTCAAGTCCTTTGTTTTAGTTTTTCTACTATTGATTTATAATAGCTCTCTCTATGTTCCATATTCTGATCCACTATAGACATATAGTTCGCAAATATTTTCACCTTTTCTGTGGGTTTTCTTCCCTTGTTCTTCATGGCATGACTCTATGCACATTCCCCCTTTTGAAATAAAAAAAAATTGAAGATAGAAGGAAATAATTTTTACTAATGACTGTTGAATGATGTAGTAAATGTGCATTAATGCCTCTATATTCACCAGATATGCATTCCAAGCTGTCTAGTGGATTCCTGAAGCCATGGATAATACTGAACCTCATATACACTATGTTTTTTCCTATACATTCATACCTATGCTACAGTTTAATTTATAAATTAGATAATCAGGGGACAGCATTGTAGCATAGCAGCTAAGCTGCCACCTGCAATGTTGGCATCTCAAATCGGAGTGCTAATTTGAATCTTGGCTATTCCACTTCTTGTCTAGCATCCTGCTAATATGCCTGAGGAAAACAGTGGAAGCAGGCCAAAGTAGTTGGCCCCTGCCATCCACATTGGAGACCTGGATAGCATTCCAGGCTCCTGACATCAATCTGGACCAGGCCCAGCTGCTGAGGCCAACTAGAGAGCGGCCAACTGGGGAGCAAAGCAGTGAATGGAAGATAGGATTGGTGTTCAATCATGCAAAAAATGCAAATGACTTTCAGAAGTATAACATCAGAGTTCCCTTTCTTTTTAAAAATATTTGTTTGAGGGGCTGGTGCTGCAGTGTAGTGAGTTAAGCCTCCGCCTGCGGTGCCAGCATCTCATATGGGTACAGATTCAAGTCCCAGCTGCTCCACTTCTGGACCTCCTCCCTGGCAATGGCCTGAGAGAGCGATGGAGGATGGCCCAGGTGCTTGGGCCCCTGCACCCACGTGAGAGACATAAAGGAAGCCCTGGCTCCTGGCTTCTGATCAGCCCAGCTCCAGCTGTTATGGCCATTTAGGGAGTGAACCAATGGATGAAAGACCTCTTTCTCTGTCTCTCTTTCTCGCTTTCTGTAACTCTGCCTCTCAAATAGATAAGCAAATCTTTTAAAAAGCATTTATTTGAAAGACAGAGTCACACACACACACACACACACACACACACGGGGAGAGAGAGAGAGTGAGAGAGAGAGAGAGAGAGAGAGAGAGAGAAAGAGAGAAAGAGAGAGAGAGAGAGCTTTCATCCACTGGTGTATTCCCGAAATGCCTGCAATAGCTATATCTGGGCCTGTTATGTAGACTGCAGGGACCCAAGCACTAGTGCTATCTGCTGCTGCTGCTGCTTTCCCAGGCACATTAGCAGGAAGCCAGATGCCAAATGGAACAGTTGGAAGTCAAAATCAGTATTCTGATAAGGGATACCTGATACAGGATGCTGTCCTTGCCAATAGCAGCCTAACCCCTGTGACACAATGCTGGCCCCTGAATACCCGTTACGTACTCATTTAATGGTTCTTTTTTCTTCTTCTTCCTTTTCTGATGACTACTTTTTTTGTAATTTCAATAACCTGAAAATCTAAATTTATATATTTTTTATTTAAAACACTCAATAATTCCTTATAATTACTTCTGAGGTAAAACTATGAAAGGTATAGATACCAATTTTTCATTGAAGGAAGCATAGAAATGAAAATGTATACTAAATAATGTTTTCTGCATGGATTTCAAGTGTTTTTCTGCACCAAAATAAACATCTTTTAATTCACGCTTTCATGAACTTTGGAGTACCTTCTTGTGTTGCCAAAGTCACATTTGAAGATTAAATATGACAGAGTTAAACAGTTAATTCACCTGTAATAAGATTTCTTTTCATAGATATCTTAGCTTGTAGACAAATTAATGAACGGTTTCTAGGTTTTATTACATGGTTTTTAAGTCTGTTTTCTTCACAATTGAACACATAAGCAATACATGACCTCAATTGTTTCTTTTCTTTCTTTTTTTTTTTTTTTTTGACAGAGTGGACAGTGAGAGAGAGAGTCAATTGTTTATTTTCTATCTACTAATTTTAAAATTGAAATTTTAAGAGTGAAATGTAATAGAACACTTAAAAGGCTACAAAAACAAACATTTCTAGTAAAATAGTTTTGTGGAAATCGAACTATTGACTGGTTAACATTTAAGGAAATTCAGATTTGAAATATTCATTCTTTAGCTAATTCATGATACAGTCACCATTGGAAAAAAAAGTCTAGGAGTTTAGCTTTGGAAAATGTAGTTTAAATGTTGAATGTTTAAGTTGCCTGCATCTTTAAAACTATATTAAGCACTGTGTTTGACAAAAAATTATCTGCTTTTTAGAAATGTGAATGTTTATTTTCATATAAAATCATAGGCCATGTAATGACAGAGACCTGAGAAACACATCACTAGGTGTTCTTATCATGCTAACATAAGAGTGTCCTTAAAAAACCAAGTGGTATAGCCTTCTATACACCTACACTACATTATGATCTTAGGGGACAACCATCATATATGTGGTCTCTCATTGACTGAAATATCATTATATGTCATATGACTGTACTCAAATTTAATTTTATGCTGCTGGTAGAAGTTGTAAGCTGAGAAGACCATTTGGTAAATACAAGGGCTATTTTTGGGTTCTGGGTTTGCTTGAGTGTGTATTCTTAGTAATGTGCTCTCTGAGTTGTTCGGTTGGCTTTCGTTTTAGCAAATATTTGATGATTCTCACAGTGGATTGGTACCAAACCCTTCATATCTCTGGTTTCCAGCTTACAGGAAGAATGTAGTTATTTCCATTCATGTTAAAGGAAGCTGGAGGAATCACAAGACGTTGATTTAGAGTTGTTGGCTTCAAATCCGGCCTCTTCAGAGGTTTTGACAGAGGTTTGGTAATTATATACAATTATTGC
The DNA here is from genome assembly GCA_949820135.1 of Sylvilagus floridanus. NCBI lineage: Eukaryota > Metazoa > Chordata > Mammalia > Lagomorpha > Leporidae > Sylvilagus > Sylvilagus floridanus. Next base: position 83,360,187 of record OX463224.1, read on the forward strand.
ATTTTTATACTCTGAATGAGTGTGAAAGTGTACCTCAGTCTATGGACTGCGAAACCATTGCTTATGTGTGTGGCTGTGTCTGTAAGAGTGAGCTAATGAACCATATGCATGTGTGAGAGTGAGCGTAGTGTGTAAGGAAATAAATCTGTTCTGAATCTTTCTGCTTTTCAGAAAAGGATACAATTTACAAAGTTAGCTATTGGTGGCTCTCTAGGTTTGTGGTAGACAGAGGTGTAACTGGGCCAGGTGCCCAGAGAAGGCTATAGTCAAAGTGGTTTGGGAGCTGGTACCAGGGTAAACCAGAAAGATGAGGTTTCGGGCAAGGTCTGAAAGGAGAATATCTAAACTGATATGTAAAAAATAAGCAAGGGTTAGTATGGGAAGAAAGCACTTGTTCATGTTAGGGAAAGGATTCAGTAAAGTTAAAGTGTGAGAGGAGAAGTAGTGATGAAAATAATTGGAAGGATATATGTTGTCTGCTTTCCACATTTTTTTTTAAAATTTATTTGACAGGTAGAGTTATAGACAGTGAGAGAGAGAAACAGAGAGAAAGGTCTTCCTTCTGTTGGTTCACTCCCCAATGGCTGCTACGGCCAGCACTGCGCCAGTCCAAAGCCGGGAGCCAGGTGCTTCTTCCTGGTCTCCCTTGCGGATGCAGGGGCCCAAGCACTTGGGCCATCCTCCACTGTCCTCCTGGACCACAGCAGAAAGCTGGACTGGAAGAGGAGCAACTGGGACTAGAACCCAGTGCCCATATGAGATGCCGGCACCACAGTCAGAGGATTAACCAAGTGAGCCATGGCGCCGGCCCCTCCACATTCTTAAGTAATCACATTGCATCAGATTCTGATAGCAATTTGAAAATATTTTTTCACTTAGTTTTATGTTAAGTGAAGCAAAGATAGAGAGAGTCAACGCTTGCATTTTTTCTTCTTTCTCTTCCCAAAAATAAAATTGTAAAACGCTGTATTGACCTAGTAGTAGTTGTTTGATGGTCATGTGCTTGAACTATATTTTGTTTGGTGTATTGTTCTTCCACATAAGAGTGATCCTTTTTGTCCTCAAAACAATAAAAGATCCATAAGTTAATGCTCAAGTGTTATACCTTTAGTGACAAAGCATTCATTCTTTAGAATACGTTCTTTAACTGTTCTTTATAAGGATGTGTTAAATCGGTTTCCTTTTCATTCATTAATCCAATGAAAGAGAACCAGGACACTGTGGAGCTTTGAGTGGCACATCCAGAAAATATTAATGGATAAAATGCTTTCATGAAAGCTGTATGTAATGTTTTATGCTTTTGTATTTTTTGTTTGTTTGAAAAGCATAGTTAGAGAGAGAGACAGAGATCGATCATCCATCTACTGTTTCACTCCCCAAATGGCTGCAACAGCCAGAGCTGGCCTGGACCTAGCTGAAGCAAGGAGTCAGGAGCTTCTTCCTGGTTTCCCATGTAGGAACAGGGGCCAAAGGACTTGGGCTATCCTCTGCTGCCCTCCCAGGTGCATTAGCAGGGAGCTGGATCAGAAGTGGAGCGGCTGGGACTCAAACCAGCGCCCCTATGAGATTCCATAGTACCAGCCTCAAAGGAATGCATTATCTTATTTGATACTCATGCAAACCTTTGTGAGATGGACATTATACCATTTATATGATAATCAAGCTTTGAATTGTCCTCATATTCTTGGCCACAGTAAGCTAGGGAATGTTTCATTTTGTTTTGTTTGAGCATAATCCTGAACCATGTATTATAAGGGTCTTGTTAATACAAGAGATAGGATATTTGTGGGCAGCTGGAAGCCTCTGCTGGCTTAATCACCCACCATTAAGGACCCTCTCCATTTTATCAAATGCCATCTTCTTAAATGAATCAAGCCTGTGAGTATTCAGTCTATTTTCTTCCTCAGCTTCTACATCTGAAATTTGATGATAATTTATTGGAAACTTTTATTCACATATTCCCAGTCCATTTATGTATCCATCAGTGCACTGCCTCAGCTCCAGTCTAGTTCACTGTCATCTCTCTTGTAGTTCACTTCAGTAGTCTCCTACTTTGTCTTCTTCCTCCATTCTTTTTTCCTCTTATCCCATTCACTATTCAGCAGCTAATACTTTTCATGAAAGGTAAATGTAATAGAGTTTAAAACCTGTTTTTTGGTTTGTTATTTCACTCAACAAAAAATTTAGACTCATTTATGAGGCACTCAAGGCTATCTACAAAGTATCTACTCACAACTTCTCTGGCATCTTCTCACTGCCCTCTGACTATCTTCATTTCTTTGAACATCTCAAATTGTTGTGATTTGAGCCTTTATTTGTATTCACATGATTTGCTTCTTTCAACATTCAGGTCTTAGTGTAAATTTTCTTCTTGGGGCCAGCGCTGTGGCATAGCAGGAAAAACCGCTCTCTGCTGTGCTGGCATCCCATGTGGGTGCAGGTTTGAGTCCCGTCTGCTCCACTTCTGATCCAGCTCTCTGCTATGGCCTGGGAAAGCAGTACAGGATGGCCCAAGGGCCCCTGCACCCATGTGGGAGACCCAGAAGAAGCTCCAGGCTCCTGGCTTCAGATTGGCGCAGTTCCGGCCATTGTGGCCAACTGGGGAATGAACCAGTGGATGGAAGACCCCTCTCTCTCTCTCTCTGTGTAACTTTCATATAAATAAATAAATCTTAAAAAAAAATTCTTCTTCAGAGAGATTCTCATCCATAAACACATTCCTTTTTTTTTTTTTGTCTTTCTCTTTCTTCATCTCTTGAACTTATTTTTTTTTAAAGATTTATTTATTTATTTGAATGTCAGAGTTACAGAGAAGGAGAGGCAGACACAGAGGAGAGACAGATTTTCCATCTGCAGATTCACTCCCCAAATGGCTGCAATGGCCAGGGGTGGGTCAGGCTGAAGCCTCCAGGAGCTTCCTCCAGGTCTCCCACATAGGTACAGGGGCCCAAGCACTTGGGCCATCTTCCTCTGCTTTCCCAGGCACATTAGCAGGGAGCTGGATCAGAAATGGAGCATCCAGGATTCGAACCAGCACCCATATGGGATGCCTGTTCTGCAGGTGGTGGCTTTACCCATTATCCTAAAATGCCAGCTCCCATCACTTGCACCTTGAAGCTTTCTGAACAGTTTGTCTCTTTATAACATTTATCATAATTTTTGGGGTGTCTCCTATATAGATTTGTCAATTTCTTGATATTAAAGAATCAACAAATGTAAGCAGTTATCATCACCATCAAATATATTATTTTGTTGATGACTGAATGTCCGACCTGGGAAAGGTCTGAAAATTTACTGTACTTGAAAGTTAACAAAGTTGCTCATCCACACTGGTAGAAATATGAGACACCTGCATAAGAAACAAAGCGCAGTTTACTACAGCATTAACTGTAACCAGATTAGCAGCATTCCTGTACCCGTGTGGCTATAGATCATTAATACTCAATGAGTAAGATAATACCTGCACAGGCAACAGCTTGCAACAAAGAGAGCAACTCTGAGCTTTTAGTGAATTTGGTCAGTAATTTGCTTTAGAGGGAGATACTACCCCAGTGTTTCCAGACTGTAAGCACGTGAGCCCTTTGCTCAAGAATAGTCTACCTTCTTTGTCTTCAAAGGCTGGGCACTCTCCAAAATCCTTCAAAATTATAGTCTAGATATTCCAGCACAAAGATGTACACAACTGTGAGAAACCTAAGAATTGTCTCCTAACATTATCTACCCTTAAATAATTAGCTGTAATTTACTTTGGTTTTGGACAGTTACCTTTAATATTGTATTCCTTGGAGATTTACCAATGTTTTTGAATATAATTATAATGTATTCAATCTTTTCGTGAAACATATGAAATGATTACACCACAATGTATTTATTCATTCTTCTACTGCTGCATTTTTGAGAGAATTTTGGTATTACAAATATTCCTAACAATGCTATTATGAACATTTTTATGCTTTTCTATAGTGTTCTGATACACGTTATTTCTGTTGAGTTTTCACTAAGATAGCATTTTTGAACTTTGTGGTCTCAGAGAAGTTCAAAAGCTTTTGTTTATTTTTATTGAAAATTAAAATAGATACATTTAAAATTTATTAAAAATAATAATTCCATGTTAACATAAATAATTTCTAAGATAACAGTTATATTCTCAAAAATGGAACAAATAGGCCGGCGCCGTGGCTCAACAGGCTAATCCTCCGCCTTGCGGCGCCGGCACACCAGGTTCTAGTCCCGGTTGGGGCACCGGATTCTGTCCCGGTTGCCCCTCTTCCAGGCCAGCCTTCTGCTGTGGCCCAGGAGTGCAGTGGAGGATGGCCCAAGTGCTTGGGCCCTGCACCCCATGGGAGACCAGGAAAAAGCACCTAGTACCTGGCTCCTGCCATCGGATCAGCGTGGTGCGCCGGCCGCAGCGCGCCGGCCGCGGCAGCCATTGGAGGGTGAACCAACGGCAAAGGAAGATCTTTCTCTCTGTCTCTCTCTCTCACTGTCCACTCTGCCTGTCAAAAAAAAAAACAAAAAAAAGGGCCAGCGCCGTGGCTCAACAGGCTAATCCTCCGCCTTGCGGCGCCGGCACACCAGGTTCTAGTCCCGGTCGGGGCGCCGGATTCTGTCCCGGTTGCCCCTCTTCCAGGCCAGCCCTCTGCTGTGGCCCAGGAGTGCAGTGGAGGATGGCCCAAGTGCTTGGGCCCTGCACCCCATGGGAGACCAGGATAAGCACCTAGCACCTGGCTCCTGCCATCGGATGAGCGCGGTGCGCCGGCCGCAGTGCGCCATCTGCGGAAGCCATTGGAGGGTGAACCAACGGCAAAGGAAGACCTTTCTCTCTGTCTCTCTCTCTCACTGTCCACTCTGCCTGTCACACACACACACAAAAAAAAAGGAACAAATATAATATTGACATTGTTCACTTCTTTGAAAATCTATAATCTCTGGCCTAATGGAAGGATAGATTCTCATATCTTCCTTTATATTGTCTGTTGTGATATATTGTTTTGGTCCAACTAGTTAAAGAAAATCTGCCTACTTACAGATACATAATTGAAAATGGAAGAATAATTTTAAAAGCTTTCAAATAATTCAATATTCTTCTTTGATATTGCACCAAAACTCAAACTAATAATAGGTTCTTAAAAGATAGATGTAATGAGGAATTTGAAGCCATCTAAATGAACTTTTCATTTTCTGCTACATTAAAATCCACTGGTCTCTTTAAGTACATTTTTTACCGTGTATGATTTTGTATGATTTTGTAACATCATGTGCTAATTACTTGGAAAATGTTAGTTTACTAAGTTAAATAGATCTGCCAAATGTTGACATATTTCATTATAAAATATCAAAAAGCCACATTACATCTTTACTGTCATCTGTAAAGTCTTGGGAAAATTTCATGGTGACATATAAAGTTTTTTAAATTTAGAGCTTTCATTTAAAATTCAAATTTTATCACTGACAATAAACACTATTTGCTGTTTTCTATGAAGAATCATGCTGTTAATTTTTGAGAAAATAACTCCCAAATAACCAAGATTATATAATAATATATGACTGCTGGTCATATTTTCTTTTTCTCTTTTTATAAATTTTGAATTTGTTTATTCATACATTGAATTAAATTTGTGTTTCATGAACTCTGATATGTCACTTTACAACACAAAGCACTTTTTCTTTCCTTCCCTTCCTTCCTTCCTTGGTTTTGTTTTTCTTCCTCCTCACCTCTTTCTAGATATTGGAGTGCCCCATGGTACAATCCTTAAGGTTTTTCTCTGTCTTCTTTTTCTCTGTCTTCCTTCAAGCTTCATAGTTTCATGGCTTTTATAAAAAAAAAAAAAAAAAAAGGTTATTTGAAAGGCAGAGTTACAGAGAGGAAGAAACAGAGAGAAATATTCCATTCACTCACTGCCAGGTGCCCCAGCAATCATATTAGATGCTTGTGTCACAGCTGATGACTTAACCCACTGTGCCATAAGGCCAACCCCCACAAAGTACTTTCTTTTTCAGGTAATGGTAGTTTGGAATGCAGCAGGAGTACTTCAAGCATACTTCCTATTTCTTTACAGATTAAGATGTATATTCAAGGTGAAGGTTTAGGAAAGTAAGCAATTTTTAAATCATCTGCTTTTTCTTTTAAGATTTTTATTTATTTATTTGAGTTATAAACAGTGAGAAGGAGAGACAGAGAGAAAGGTCTTCCACCAGCTGGTTCTTTCCTCAAATGGCTGCAACGTCTAGAACTGGGCTGATTCGAAGCCAGCAGCCAGGAGCTTCCTCTAAGTCTCCCATGTGCATGCAGGAGCCCAAGCACTTGGACCATCTTCCACTGCTTCCCAGATGATAGCAGAGAGCAGGATCAGAAGAGGACCATCCAGGACTAGAATCCGTGGCCATATGAGATGCCAGTGCTGCAGGCAGAGGATTAACCTACTGCTCAAGCCCCAGAAAATTAAGCATTTTTATTGTTTCCTCAAGGATGGTTTTAAGATGTACTGGACTTTTAGCTCTTCTTTCACTGAGGATGCATGATGATGAATATAGTGACTTGTTTCAGTTGGTACCACTGCCATCGCATAATGTATCTGTTTTGGGGTCTATGTTCCTCTAATATTATTATTAATTATTATGAATACAAAGGGTATTCTCAATTGCTTGTATTTCCTTAACAATTTAAAATTGTTTTCTCACACTCTGTCTTGAAAACGTCTTGCCATTTGACTTAGATTAAGTTAAGCCAATGGATAATTTAGCAAACATTTATTCCCTAACCATATTATATTTTGTAATCATGAACCTATATTTCTTCTATACCCTTTTTTGTAAAGATTTATTTTATTTACTTGAAAGAGATACAGAGAGGGGAGAGGCAAAGAGAGATCTTCCATCCACTGATTCCCTCTCCCAAATGGCCATAATGGCCAGGGCTGGACCAGACCAAAGCCAGGAGGCAGCAGCTTCTTCTAGGTATCCCATATGAGTGCAGGGGCCCAAGGATTTGGGCTATCTTCCTCTGCTTTCGCAGGCACAATAGCAGGGAGTTGGATGTGAAGTGGAGCAGCCAGGACTCAAACTGGCACCTACATGGGATGCCACAATGCCATTCCCTCTTTCATACCATTTTCCAGAGTTGAATTTCATTCACTGTGATGATATTTGGCTAAAAGTATAAATTGTGATTTAAGAAAAATTGATGATTTTTGTCACATTTCTCATTTATAACATATATAATGTGTATATACAATCAATGCATAGAATGTGAAAGAAAAAATTGAGAGAGTATGGGATTGGATATGCCAGAGATTATTTTGATAAGAGCACACCTATTTCTTTGGTTTTTTTTTAAAGATTTATTTATTTATTTGAAAGGCAGAGTTATAGAGACAGAGGCAGAGAGAGAGGGAGGTCTTCCATCCACTGCTTTGCCCTCAAATGGCTACAACAGCTAGAGCTGGGCCGACCCAAAGCTAGGAACCAGAAGTTTCTTCTGGCTCTCCTTGATGCTGGCACTGCAGGTGGCAGCTTTATCTGCTATGCCACAGTGCCGGCACACCTATTTCTTTCTTTCTTTCTTTTTTTTTTTTGGACAAGCAGAGTGGACAGTGAGAGAGAGAGAGAGAAAGGTCTTCCTTTTGCCATTGGTTCACCCTCCAATGGCCACCGCGGCTGGCGCACTGCAGCCGGTGCACTGCGCTGATCCGAAGCCAGGAGCCAGGTGCTTCTCCTGGTCTCCCATGCGGGTGCAGGGATCTAGGATTGGGCCATCCTCCACTGCACTTTCGGGCCATAGCAGAGAGCTGGCCTGGAAGAGGGGCAATCAGGACAGAATCCGGTGCTCTGACTGTGACTAGAACCTGGTGTGCTGGCGCCGAAAGGCGGAGATTAGCCTATTGAGCCTCGGTGCCGGCCCTGGCACACCTATTTCTAATCAAAGAAGAAATTTGTTTGAAATTTTTTAAATGGCAGTGTCTTCAACAATGACTTCAGTTACCCACGTGACATCATGTTCACTCTTCATTCCCTAAGCACACAATGCATCTCCACAGATAACTGTATCACCTTTCTAACAGCAATACTATATGTTTATTGTAATTCTTTGTTTTCTTTATTTACATCATAATTTTACAAATTTTTATGATCACCAAATCTAATGGTTTGAGTTGAACTTTGTTTATAACTCTTAGAGAATACATTTTGGACTTTTGAAAGTCACATTTGAAGAGAAAAGACAATGAGGCATTGCATTCAAATTTATGAATGAAAATGGAGATGTCCATCTCTATCCCATTTCAATGACTATAAAATCAGCTCTTTTGTCATAATGAAAATTAATGAAATATCAAATAAGTTACTTTCAAAGAAAAAGATGAACTTAGCTCCCAGTTTTGAAGGTTCAAGGGCATTGTTTGGTGCCTCTTTGGGCTTAGTTCTGGTGTACATTAATTCTGGTGGTACATGACCGTGATGGAAATTTGCATGGGGGAACCAGAAATTTAGAGAGGGGAGGGTCATCTTGGTCCTTTCTATTTTAAATTTTAACAACCCTCTCAATAAGAACTGAAGGGTTTTACCAAGGGGCCACCAAAAAATTGCCTCACATCCTCAGTGACCTAAGGACCTCCCACTATACCTCACCTCTCATATCTTTCCTCAGCTTCCAACACCGCCATCCTAGGAATCAAACCTCCAATTGCAGTAGAATCTTGGTGACAACTACACCAAAACCATAGGAAGTCCCAACCTACTGTGATACTGGGAGAAAAGGAGAAAGTTTTTAAAGAGCATTGCTTAATATGGAAGTTTTACGAAACAGTGCCTGAGTCTTAGCTTTATGTTGACGTGGTGGTGGTCTTGGCATCCAGAATAATGGAATGATGATGTTAGTTAAGGGTATTCTATCAAAGGCAAACGCAAAAAGGGCTATCAGTTAGTGTATTTTTCTCTAGTAAATATAGTGTTGCAGTGCTTGCTAATTAAAGACAATCAACCTGGAAGGTGTTATACTAACTGGAAAATACTCATCTTGCTGCTTGTTGCCTTATTTCATGCAGTTCTGCGTATCATTATCATTATGACTTCCTCTTCCTTCCTCTAGGGAAATTTACAGCCATCACTTAGAGCTTTAATGAGCTTATATAGCTTGGCCATGGAATCAGTGACAGGGAGTATCAAAAAATCTGCATGTATTTATTTTGGTAACTTGTAGCAAGAAGAAAAATTGTCTTTTTTGGGGACCCAATTAGGCTAATTCAATTTACCTTAACCAAAAACTGGTTTTTCTTTTCATTAAGGAGGGTATGAGCAGTTTTGTCCTATGTAAAATAGAGGGTACGCCTTCAAGTAGCTTTTGTAAGAACTCAAATGCGCTTGGCACAAATCATTGGTATTATATCAGGAGACTCAAAAGAAGTCACATGATAAGCTGCCTTTGGCTTGAGCCTTTTAGAGAAATTGTGCTATCAAAATTCCCACATGAAATGCAGAGTAGCAAACTCTTTCAAGGAATAAATCTCATAGAGTCAGAGCTAGTTGAAACTTTATGTATTAGTCAAGGTCCTCAAGAAAACACAGAATTGATAAGATATGAATAGAGGTATATGAAGGGAGATTTATGAGGATAATTGGCTCACCTGATTATGGCAACAGAGAAGTCCCAGGGCAGCTTAACTGCTGGCTGGAGACCCTGGAATGTCGGTAGCATGGCTCAGTTCGAGTCCCAAAGCAGTGGGTGTATTCTCTCAGTTTGAGGCCCAAAGCCTGAGTGCCAGCAAGGGGACTGCTGGTGTGAGGTCTTGGAGTACAAGGATCAGAAACTGATGTCCAAGGCGGGAGTCAGGCAAGTCACAGCTCTCGGAGAAGGTGACAGTGCATCTTCTGCACCTGGTTCCTTCAGATCCTTAGCCAGTTGTTGGTGCTTGCCTTCCCCAAAGCCAAATCTGCCCACCTAGTCCGCTCAGATTCACATGCTCATCTCATTTGTATACAGCCTCATAGACGCATTCAAAATAAGGTTCTCCCTTTTTCTGAACTGAGTTTTCCTTAATCCATTCAAGTTGATGCTATAAAATCAGCTATCACACTTTATGAGACTTTGTATTCAGATTTCATTTGGAGTTTCCTAACATCTGAGTCTGATAGAAATGAATTTGTTTTGGGGTACATAATTATTTTCAAAAACATTCTCATATTTAAAGATTGGATTACATCAAATTACATTACATATTTAAAGATTGGATTACATTAAAAACCAAACAGAAAGTTATCTTGAAAAATCTTGAGCTCTGTAGAGCCTGCGGCCCTGTTGCATTGTGGTTATCATCTAGAGCTGTCATGTCTTCACTCTGTTATTAACGTTCACTAAATGTGTGCAGTTCACTTGAGTAGTCTTCTAGTCCGCTGTGGACATTTAAATTTGAGACATCTGTTCTAGTTTAATTTCATCACTGTACATATTGAAATACTCCTGAAAAAGATTGTTATTTGTCAATGTGCCTTTCATTACATGTACATAACAAATTCTGTAAGAAACTGACCACAATGCCTGGCACATGTTTAGTTCTCAACATGTTTTGTCTCATCGTTTGCAGCAAAGGTAATAGAAGAAACTCACCTCTCTTACTGGCCTGCTCGTTCCTTTTTTTTCTATGAACATTTATCAGGCAACATTCATTTGCCAATCACTGTGTTATAGAGAACAAAATCAGATAGTATACCCACCTTTCAGGAACTTACACTCTTTTGGGTGGTAAAAAAGTATAAATAAAAAAGTACACAAGTCATTTGAGAAATGCCATCGAGTAGACATATATTAGGTGATTTGAAAAAGATCAGTGAAAGGCTTTTCTGATGAGAATGTGACTTTCAAGCTTATAGCTGAAGGATGTGGTGAAGAATTACCCCAGGGTAGGTTTGGGGGGATGGCAGGGTATAAGGTATACATTCCTTGCAGAGGAATAATTAGGAGCTAAGGTACTTCAGAGAGGAATCTGAAGGAAAGCATAAGGAATTAAAGAAGATTGGTGGGCTGGATTTAAGAGGGCAAGAGAGCGAAGCTGGAGAGGTAGGCTGGTTTTAATTAATTTTAAAGAATTAACATAGTCTGCCAAAGACAAAGATTTTGCATCATGAATGATCTCTGTCTTTTGTTATCAAAGATATGGACCATGCATATCCTTTTTTTTTTTATTTGACATGCAGAGTTAGATAGTGAGAGAGAAACAGAGAGAAAAGTCTTCCTTCCATTGGTTAACTCCCCAAATGGCCGCTACTGCCAGCGCTGATCCGAAGCCAGGAACAGGTGCTTGCTTCTTCCTAGTGTTCCATGCGGGTGCAGGGGTCCAAGCACTTGGGCCATCCTCCGCTGCCTTCCCGGGCCATAGCAGAGAGCTGGAGTGGAAGAGGAGCACTGGGACTAGAACCAGCGCCCATATGGGATTCTGGCGCCGCAGATGGAAGATTAACCAAATAAGCCACGATGCTGGCCCCTGCATCTACTTTTAAAAGTAAAATATAATTTACTTGAAATAGCTGTTTCTTACAAATCAATAACTATTTTAATATAGCCTTATTTTAACAAATGAGTAGTTAATAACTATGCTGCTTGGTAGGAAGCTTTGGAGCTTATCCACATATAATAGTTTCATTTATGTGATGGACTTAATGATTAGAAAGAATAGCTGAGTGACTAGTGTCATCTGTGAAAAAGAATTGTACTATTGTAAACTAGATACAATTATTTTCATTTAACATTTATTAAATATTGTTTTGTGGAATGAAATGTGTTTCTTGTATTATGAAAAAGATGTACAAATGACTGATTTATATTTTCTGAGTTTTCAGAATATATCCCAACTCTTACAGAATTATATTTACTTTGGAATGATTTTTAAGTGGTAGTAATATTTTATTTGATTTCCCTTGTGATATTTTCTTCTAAAGCATTTTATGGAAATATTGACAAATATTTCTCAGTATTTTTCTAAGTTGGAATTACTTGGGAATAAGAATTTAAATTCTCTGTTATCTTTTTTACAGTCAGAAACTTATTTCAGTCCTAATGGTTCACCTAACCATTGTGACTATATCTGGGGGGTGAGTAGTAATTTGGCCTATTTAGAAAGTGGTTGTGTTCTGGGATTGTTTTACTTGCAACCAGTCTGGTTCGATTCCAGGAAAACAAGTCAAGAAAATATTAAAACTCATATAGTGATAACTACGAGATATCATTGAACAGCCCTGTTAGATGTCTTTGTCTCAGCAGTTTGGTAGGTATGGATTGAGAACTGTACTTGAGTTTATTTCTTACTGGGTGATATTTTTCCTACACATCATTATTTTATTATTCCTCTAAACAGTTTTTAGTGAGACTTCTGTTGGAGGCTGTTTGGAACAGCTTAGTTCCAGGAAAATCTATATTTTCTTCCAATATTTTCCTTTGAGCTTTTTTTTTTTTTCATTGTTGCTCAATTTTTGTTTTCACCTTTGGCAAACTTTTTTTTTTTTTAAGATTTATTTATTTATTTGAAAGGCAGAGTTACAGAGATGCAGAGTCAGAGAGAGAGAAAGAGAGAAAGTCTTCCAACAACTGGCTCAATCTCCAAATGGCCAAAAACAGCCAGAAATGCGCCAATCTGAAGCCAGGAGCCAGGAGCTTCTTCCAGGTCTCCCATGTGGGCGCAGGGGCCTAAAGGCTTGTGCCATCTTTTACTGCTTTCCCAGGCCATAGCAGAGAGCTGGATCAGAAGTGGAGCAGCCAGAACTCGAACTGGTGCCCACATAAGATGCTAGCACTGCAGGTGGTGGCTTTACCCACTATGCCACAGCACCAGCCCCTCTGCATACTTTTGAACATATTCAGATCAGTTGACCAGTGTAACATGTTTTTCTCTTTCTTTTTTCTTCTAGGGAGAGTAATTACTAGAGAAATAGACCCCAGTCTACAAAGAACAGAGGTAAGTTAAATATATGTGTATTAATTTCTCTATAAACGAGAATAAACAATTAAGACATGGTTAGAAGTGTAATTCATATGAATAATTAAATCTTTATACTTCAGATATTTATTCACATTACTTATATTTCTTTTTTGATCTGTAACATTTTTAGTAAGGAAAGCAAATTCTTTATTTAATGCATATTTAATGTAGTATCTTTCTAGATGTTGTAAAGGAAAAACATAAGTTTGAATTTGTTTTGAGACTTCCTGTGAAATAAACCCAGATGCAGGGCCTTGATATAAAAGCTAATAGTATTGGACTTAAAGAATTTGCTATAGTTTAAATAGTTTTTTATATTACAGTATTACTTAGTGATAGTGCTTATTGATGACTATGCTGGGGTTCAAGTAATCCAAATTGAATTAATGTAGTTACATTAAATAGAACAGTAAATCATTACATTAAGTACAGGTAGTGCTTTGTATGTGCAGGTTGTGTATCTGTAGGTAGAATAAAATGAGGGTCAAAAATAGTTTTAAAAAATTACAGAGGTGAAGCCGGTGCTGTAGCACAGTAGGTTAAGCTGCCACCTGTAGTTCCGGCATCCCATATGTGCACCAGTTCAAGTCCTGGCTGCTCTACTTCCTATCCAACTCCCTGCTTAGGCACCTGGGAAAGCAGCTGAAGATGACCCTAGTCCTTGGGCCCCTGCCACCCAAGTGGGAGACCCAGAAGAAACTCCTGTACTCCTGGCTTCAGCATGGCCCACCCCTAGTAGTTGGAGCCATTTGGGGAGTGAACCAATGGGTAGATTTCTCTTTGTCTGTCTGTCCTTTTCTCTCTCTCTCATTTTCAAATAAATAAATCTTTAAAAAAATTACAGCTGTACTAAACACGTAGATGTTTTTCTTGATATTATTCCCTAAATAATGCAGTATAATGACTATTTATATTGTAGTAGATATTATAAGTAATCTAGAGATGATCTAAAGTACATGAGAAGATGTAAATTATATGCAAAAATAGCATCATTTTATATAAGGATATCCATATGTTTGGGTATCCTTGCCTGGTTGTGGAACCAATCCCCACAGATAACAAGTGGTAACATTATAATTTGTAAAAATATAGAATACTTTTAACCAAAGGCTTTGTTTAATTTATATGAACTTTTAAAATATACTACAAGTTAAATTGCTTTTATACAGAGCATAACCTTTCTAATGATATTTCTTTTTTAAAAAGATTTATTTTTATTTATTTGAAAGGCAGAGTTACAAATAGAGATAAAGCCAGAGAGAGAGAGAGAGAGAGGTCTTCCTTCTGATGGTTCACTCCCCAAATGGCCCCAGTGGCCAGAGCTGAGTTGATCCAAAGCCAGTAGCCAGGAGTTTCTTCTGGGTCTCCCACAAGGGTACAGGGACCCAAGGACGTGGGCCATCTTCTACTGCTTTCCCAGGCCATAGCACAGAGCTGGATCAGAAGTGGAGCAGCCAAGACTTGAATGGGCACCCATGCGGGATGCCTGCCCTGCAGGCCAGGGCTTTAACCCACTGCACCGCAGTGCCAGCCTCTCTAATGATATTTAAATAAAATTATTTTTCTAGAAGGCTCTAGTGTGGGGTTTCATAAATGAATGAGACAGATCATGGACATCTTCACCTGAAGATCGCGCCCTGGATTGCTTTGGCCAGCACTTTCTATTAGAGAGTATCAGCAAGTCTACAAGCTAGCTGGCACATAGGCACAGTTGATGTACAACTTTAGGTGGGGAAGGAATCCAGTCTGGTGATCCATGACTGGGAACAGAACTGTGGTGTAAATCTTCAAATACAGGTCCATTCAAATGCTCCTACAGTTAACATCCATTAGCCCCCTGCTGTCTCTGCTGCCACATTCCTTTAGGGGTAGGGTGTGCCCCCCATTGCCTATTTTGTTGGAGATCGGAAACTGAAGCCTTGCCTCTAATTTCCTGGCAGTTTCCTGCCTTGAGACACACTCAGGCAGCATCATCTACACTCTAATAGGTCCAAAATTATGCAAGTGGCTGTTACAGATGTAAAAGTCCTTATGTTGAGTTGAGGGTGTCCAATTAGATATAAACAGTGTCCCAGGTTGGCAATGTGCTAGTTGGCTGGATAAGCTGGCTCCATAAACTAGTTGACATAAGATTCCTGCAAGTTCTAGGATACCTTTAAATGTATAGTGACCAGGATATTGAGAAAAATAGAATATAAGAATCAGAAGATGAAGATCATATGGTGTAGTAACTTTTTCAAAAAATATATTCATTTTATTTGTATGGTAGAATTGTAGAGAGAGATCTTCTGTCTGCTGGTTCATCCTCCATATGGCTGCAACAGCCAGGGCTGGCCAGGCCAAAACCAGGAGGCTGTGGCTTCATCTGGGCCCCCCACATTGGTGCAGGGCCCTAAGCATTTGGGCATCTTCTGCTGCTTTTCCAGGCATATCAGCAGGGAGATGGATTGGAAGTGGAACAGCCATGACTTGAACCAGCACCCATATGGGATGCCAGAGCCTCAGGTGGCAGCCTTAACCTCTGTGCCATACCATTGGCTCATGGTATAGTGAATTTTACAGTGTAGTATAGAGAATAATAATTATATGAAGACTTTCTTAAAAATGTGGACACTTGGAACTAAGCTCAAATACTAATCGATATCTTTGGGGATAAAGGTGAGGAAGTAATGAAGGATGCAGTAGCTCCATGGCTAAATTTTATGTAAGGCTTTGTGTGCCTTTGTAGTACTAATTAAATGCAAACTTGAGCAAGTTAACTTCTCTATACTACAACTTTCATGAAATAAGATTAAACAACACATAAGAAATTTTCAATAAGAAATTCTCAAATTCTCAACTGTGTTGGCTTTATAAAATTAGTTTTATTCAACACTGTGTTATAGTAGGTTGAACCTCCACCTGCAGTGCTGGTATACCATAAGGATGATCCTTCAAGTCCCGACTGGTCCACTTCTAAGCCAGCTCCCTACTAATGTACCTGGGAAATCAGTGGAAGATGTCCCAACTGCTTGACTCCTGCACCCATGAGGGAGACCTGGAGGAAGCTCCTGGCTTCTGGCTTCAGCGTGGCCCAGCCCTTGCCATTGTGGCCATTTGGGGAGTGAGCCAACAGATGGAAGACATCTCTGTCTCTCCATTTCTGTTTTAATTCTGGCTTTCAAATAAATAAATAAATCTTTTAAAAATTCTTGCTTATTTTCTAGTGATCATTACCATAAATTTACTAATTTTATTGTGTCATATATATATTAAAGATTTATTTATTTATTTGAAAGTCAGAGTTACACAGAGAGAGAAGGGGAGGCAGAGAGAGAGAGGTCTTCCATCCACCTGTTTATTCCCTAGTTCGCTGCAACAGCCGGAGCTGCGTGGATCTGAATCTAGGAGCCAGGAGCTTCTTCCAGTTCTTCCACGAAGGTGCAGGGACCCAAGGACTTGGGCCATCTTCCACTGTCTTCCCAGGCCTTAGCAGAGAGATGGATTGGAAGTGGAGCAGCCAAAACTTGAACTGGGGCACAAATGGAATGCCGGCACTGTAGGCAGTGGCCTTACCCACTGTGCCACAGCGGCCCACCACCCCCGTGTCATATATTTTTTATTCACATGTATTTTCTAGATTTCCACGAAAGACTGTAATAGTGTTCAATGATGACTTACATTAATTGTAAATCAGAGGCTACCACTCTGGAATTTGGCCCTTTTTAGCATTCATGAAACCACAGAAGATCCTTTGAAACAACAATCTATCTATCTATCAATATATTTCAATTAGTTTTATGTAGTTGAATAAAAAGGTTATGAGAAGTTTATAAAGTAGAACTATATAAACTGGCTTATTATTCTGCCTACTAGACTTTGGCATTGGGATCCTGAATACAGATAGTCTAATTATAAAGCTTACTCTTTAGTCACTCTACAATATTACTTTTTTAAGTGTACTATTTTAGGGTCTGATGTTGTGGCGTAGTGTAAAGCCTGTTCCACTTTTGATCCAGCTCTCTGCTAATATCCCTGGAAAAGCAGTGGAAGAAGGCTCAGGTGCTACCAGTGTGGGAGACCTGGATGAAACTGTCCCAGCCCTGGTCATTGCAGCCATTCAGAGAGTGAATCAATGGATAGAAGATCTCTCTCTTTGTGTCTTCCCCTCTCTCTCTATGACTTTAAAAAAAAAAAGTATTGTTCTGAGAACCTTATGTAAGATTCAGTGGTGAAGCCATCTAGTCCTGGACTTTTCTTTTTTTGGAAGTTTTAAATTATTTCTTTTTCAATCTATTTGTTAATGATCTGTTAGAGCTTTCTATTTCATGATTCAGTTTTATTAGATTATATAGGAACTTATCCTTTTCCTTTACCAGGCATAGGAAACCTTTTCCCTGCCAAAGGCCATTTGGATAGATATGATGTCATTCACAGACCATTACACAATTTTCAACTTAAAAATTAGGCACCTGTAGATTTCTTGAATTTTGAGTTCCACCTGAGGCTGCCTTGGCAGGGCCACACCAAATGATTTTATGTCTTCTCATTAGGCCCATGGGCTGGATGTTTACCACTCCTGCTAGGCTATCCAATTTGTTGGCTTATACTTGTTCATAATAGCCTGTTATGATTTTTATTTCTAAGGCATCTGTTGTAATGTTTTTGCATTCAATCTTGATTTTATTCGATTCTTCTCTATTTTTCTTAATCTATTAAGGGCTATGTTGGGTTTATTTTTCAGAGCAGTAACTTGATTTTATTTGCTTCATGTGTTTTTTCTGTTCTCAATTTCATTTTTTTTCTGATCTATATTTTTCCATCTTTTTGCTAATTTTTGATTAATTTTGGATGTTTTTGCTTCTTGAAGCATGTGCTAGACTATTAATTGAGGATCTTTTTCCCTTTTTAATGTAGGCATTTATTGTTATGAATTTTCCTCATGGACCTACTTTGGCTGTATCCCATGAGATTTGATATGTTGTCTTTACATTGTCATTTATTCAAGACATTTTATTTTTAAAATTACCATTTTATTTTTTGACCCATTGATTAATCAGGAGCATCTTGTTTAATTTCTAGTTATTAGTGAATTTCTCAAAATTCTTTTTGTTATTGACTTCTAGATTGATAATGTTGTGGTAAAAATATAACATGTGATATGATTTTGATCTTTTTGAATTTGTTAGATTTTGTGTGTGTGTGGAGGCCTGTGTGGTGGCACAGAGGGTAAAGTTACCACCTGTGATGTCAGCATATTATACATATCACAGTCCTGGTTTAAGCTCAGTCTGTTCCACTTTCTGTTCAGCTGCCTGCTAATGTGCCTGTGAGGGTAGCTGGGAATGAATCAAGTGCTTGGGCCCCTGAATCCAGGTGGGAGAACCAAACAGAATTCCAGGCTTCTGGCTTTGTCTTGGGCCAGTCCCAGCTGTTGCAGACATTTGGGGAATGAACCAGGAGATGGAATATTTTTTTTCTCTCTGTCTCTCCCTTTCTCTCATTACTTTTGATATATTTAATGTGTGGCTTTTTTGTACCCATCAATGAACAAACCAACTGGAATTTTCTAGGCTAATTAAAGACATATTTTGAGTTAATGTTTAGTAAAACTGTACTGAATTCATTTGTTTTCTTATTGGTGAGTGTAGCAATATGGTAAATTTTTAGAGGTCTCTACTTCAGAACTGAATGAGCAAGATATTTATTAACTTCATTTGTTTGCTGATGTATTTAGGTGAGCTAGTGGCATTCATTCAGGGGGCCACAGTAGATAGCATCACATACATATGAAATGGGATTGGGAGCATGTATTTACTTAGATACTACAGTTTCCCATGATTCTAACCAACAGTTTTGGTATCAATTTAATACCATAGAAGATATTCATTTTTTGTATTTCTGCATAGAGAACCTAAAGTTTTTGTTTTACTTTTTTTTATTTTGACAGGCAGAGTTAGACAGTGAGAGAGAGAGACAGAGAGAAAGGTCTTCCTTTTTTCGTTGATTCACCCCCTCAAGTGGCTGCTATGGCTGGTGCACTGCAACAATCCGAAGCCAGCAGCAGGGTCCCTCCTCTTGGTCTCCCATGTGGGTACAGGGCCCAAGCACTTGGGCCATCCTCCACTGCACTCCCGGGCCACAGCAGAGAGCTGGACTGGAGGAGGAACAACCAGGACAGAATCCGGCGCCCCAACCGGGACTAGAACCCAGGGTGCTGGTGCCACAGGCAGGGGATTAACCTAGTGAGCCATGGCGCCGGCAAGTTTTTGTTTTTGAAATTTAAATGCTCCCCATAGTAGAGCTTCACCTGCCCTATTGAATACAGTAGTCCAAAAAATGGCATGTGTTCAAAATTATGTCTTCATCCTTTTTAAGAACACAAAGCAATAATTTCTTTATCCAGTCTACTGTTGATGGGCATTTAGGTTGATTCCAGGTCTTAGCTATTGTGAATTGAGCTGCAATAAACATTTAGGTGCAGACAGCTTTTTTGTTTGCCAATTTAATTTCCTTTGGGTAAATTCCAAGGAATGGGATGGCTGGGTTGTATGGTAGGGTTATAATCATGTTTCTAAGGAATCTCCAGACTGACTTCCATAGTGGCTTAACCAGTTTGCATTCCCACCAACAGTGGATTAGTGTCCCTCCCCCCCCCCCCCCCCCCGCATCCTCACCAGCATCTGTTGTTGGTAGATTTCTGTATGCGAGCCTTTATCACCGGGGTGAAGTGAAACCTCATTGTAGTTTTTATTTGCATTTCCCTGATGGTTAGTGATCCTGAATATTTTTTTATGTGTCTGTTGGCCATTTGGGTTTCCTCTTTCGAAAAATGTCTATTGAAGTCCTTGGCCCATCTCTTAAGTGGGTTGTTTGTTTTGTTGTTGTGGAGTTTCTTGATCTCTTTGTAGATTCTGGTTATTAATACTTTATCTGTTGCATAGTTTGCAAAAATTTTTCCCATTCTGTTGGTTGCCTCTTCACTTTCCTGACTGAAATTATGGGACATGCACTCTAAAGAATACTATACAGCAGTAAAAAAAAATGAAAGCCGATCATTTGCAACAAAATGGAGTAATCTGGAACACATCATGCTGAGTGAAATAAGCCAGTCCCAGAGGGACAAATATCATATGTTCTCCCTGATCAGTGACAACTAACCGAGCACCAAAAAGGAAACCTGTTGAAGTGAAATGGAAACTATGAGAAACAGTGACTTGATCAGCCCTTGTCCTGAATGTTGGTGAACATCATAACACTTTATCCCTTTTAGAATTTTTTTGTTCTAATTAATACTATTGATTGAACTATTTAATTAACACACAGTAATTCTTAGGTGTTCAAATTTAACTGAAAAGTTATCCCTGTTAAATATAAGAGTGGGAATAAGAGAGGGAGGAGATGTACAATCTGGGACATGCTCAATCGGACTTGCCCCAAATGATGGAGTTAGAAATGTGCCAGGGGACTCCAATTCAATCCCATCAAGGTGACATGTACCAATGCCATCTCACTAGTCCAAGTGATCATCTTTAGTTCACAATTGATCACACTGATAGGTCTAAAAGTCAAAGGGATCACACAAAAAGGACTAGTGTCTGCTAATACTAACTGATAGAATTAAAAAGGAGAGAATGATCCAACATGGGAAGCGGGATACACAGCAGACTCATAGAATGGCAGATGTCCTAAACAGCACTCTTGCCTCAGAATCAGCCCTTAAGGCATTTGGATCTGGATGAAAAGCCCATGAGAGTATTTGAGGCATGCAAAGCCAAGACACTTTGGAAAAAAAAAAAAAGAAGAAAGAAAGAAAGGCCTAAATGAAAGATCTCTGTGAGTGAGATCCCAGTAGAAACTACGGGCCATCAAAGAAGGAGGTACCTTTCTCTGAAGGGAGGATAGAACTTCTACTTTGACTATGACCTTGTGTAAATAAGATCGGAGTTGGCGAACTCCAAGGGCTTCCATAGCCTTGGCAACTCATGACAAGTGCCTAGGGAGATTACTGACGCCATAAAAAGAGTGTCAATTTGTTAAGTGAACAACAGGAGTCACTGTGCACTTACTCCTCATGTAGGATCTCTGTCCTTAATGTGTTGTCCAATGTGAATTAATGCTATAACTAGTACTTTACACTTTGTGTTTCTGTGTGGCTGCAAACTGTTGAAATCTTTACTTAATATATACGAAATTGATCTGTATATAAAGATAATTGAAAATGAATCTTAATGTGAATGAAATGGGAGAGGGAGTGGGAGATGGGAGGTTTGCGGGTGGAAATAGAAGTTAAGGAGGGGGAAGAGCCACTCTAATCCATAAGCTGTACTTTAGAAATTTATATTTGTTTAATAAAAGTTGAAAAAAAGAAAGAACACAAAGCAATTACTGCTCTCTGTGACTCTGTCTGCAACTCAACTTTTGTAGCATTGAGTGTATTTTCCAAGATGGTCTTTGCATGTTTTTAAAATGTGTTCACAATACTTTTTTTTTAAGGTTTTATTTTTGAGAGGTATAATTACAGACAGAGGAAGAGACAGAGAGAAAGGCCTTCCATCTACTGGTTCACTCCCTAAGTGGCCAAGATGGCCTGAGTTGTGCCTATTTGAGGTCACAATCCAGGAGCTTCTTCCATGTCTCCTATTCAGGTGCAGGGGCCTAAGACTTGGGCCATCTTCTACTGCTTTCCCAGGCCATGGCAGAGAGCTGGATTGGAAGAGAAGCAGCTGGGAACTGGTATCAGCATCCATGTGGGATGTCTTTGCGATGGACAGAGGTTTAACCCACTATGCCACAGCACCGGCCCCATGTCCACAGCACTTCCTATGTATTCTTTTCAAAATTGGCTTTCTCAGCATTACGTATGCATAATGAAATACTGGTTGTATTTTTCTAACAACAATATTAAATGAATCTCCAGTCTAGATACGAATTTCAGGACATGTCTTATAGTTGGTGCCTAGCCATAGCACTCTACTAATTGTATTTCTAGAAACCTGAGAAGCGTTTGGGTGCTCTCGCAGGGGCATGTTCTGTGGTATGTGAGCCATCATATGAATGATGCATCATATGGCTTTAATAACAATCAGTTTGTGTAGTGTTTTCTCCCTAGGTTATAAGTATGAATTCCAAAGAATTCTAATGGTACATTTTCCAAGGTAAATATTTGTTTTCAAGCAAATGTTGAAAGGCATAAAACAAGCAATTAATTCTGCCCTTTGTTTTGATCCTGTTCAAGATTCAGTATAATTAAAAGAATAGACTCCTTGTTATTTCTCTGTAATATAGTACTTAAGAATTTCTTAAATCACTGATTTTTTTTTCTTTTCATTGTTTGATATGCTGTCTCCCAAATTCTAATTCTGGCTCAAGCTCCCTGTCTTCACCCACAGAGATAAACTCAGAGACAAACATATAAGTATACCCACATGCACACAAATACCCACGCACATGTGTATACACATACACAGTGTTGAATATCATTTCAGGTGCTTCATAGCTCTCTTGGGACCCAGCTTTAGCATTTCTGCCTAGAAAACTTACAGAGAACCTGGAGGGTTTTTTTTTTTTATTATCATTATTGTTGAAACTTATGTTCTAGCCCTAACTGTACTATTACTAACAGGACTGTCTTCCCCTTGGTTCTATTAATAGAGCATGAGCAGCAGAGAGACCAATTTACTCATCAATGAAGAATCAATGGTAAGCAACAAATGACACTATCCTTTCTTGGGTGGACATGGATGGAACATGTTTTGCAGTCTACAATGGTGCAATTCTCTTTCCTAGTTCTCTTATTCAGGCCCTTTTAGGTGGTGGTTAAAAACCTATTACTTTATAAAAAAAAGTCAGTTTCTTAAGGGAAAAAATTAATTTTAATGACACGTTAGACATATCACTTTACATACATTTTAATGTTTCTCAGTTTTGCAATTGAGAAAATGAATGGTTAAAGAGTTGACTTGATCCAAATTATCCCTATTTTTAATGGACTAGAACTCAAGTTTCTGAAGTCTACTTCAAAATCCTTTCTGTGTCACAGCACTCTTCTTTGAAGTACATGCCTAAGAATAATCATGAAGAAATGTGACTTTTTAAAAAATAAAATATCATTTATGATGTTAGTAAAGGACTTACCTTTTTTTTTAGTTGCTTAGTAAATGAAGGATGCTGTTCAGGAAGATGTAGACAGTTTCACAGTACAAATGTTTCTATATTGACAATTTTCACATAGGTGATGGTTTGTTTTTCAGTAGGCTACCAATATACACTGTTCTGATGAGGATTGGTCATATTAAACTGAAATTTTGTTGATTTATTTTCTTTATTTCTATTTTTTGATCGTATAAACATTAATGTGATTTCCCTCTTGCAAACTATTCACTGAATAAGATTTGGTGGAACCTAAACCTCACACAATTTTATTGTCATTTTTTAAGGAAAATAATTGGAAAATATTTACTTTAAAAATTTTACAACAAGATTTTCTTGTGAGATTACATGACTAGATTCCTTTCTAAATCCTTGGCAGGCCCACAGTAGATAGCATTACATACAAATGAAATGGGATTTGGAGCATGTATTTACTAGAGACTCAGAGTCTTCCATGATTCTTCTGAGTGGTTGCAGTCTCAATTTAATATAATGAGTGATATTCATCTTTTAGTATTTTTTAATAGAACATCTTACATTTTCATTATTGAAATTTATTGTCTTTTTAAGATTTTATTTTATATTTGAAAGAGTTACAGAGAGAGGGAGAAACAGAGAGAGGGAAAGAGATATTCCATGTGCTGACTCACTCCCCAGATGGCCGCAATGGCCAACACTGGACCAGGCCTCAGACAGGATCCAGGAGCTTCTTCCAGGACTCCCAATTGTTTGGCAGAGGCCTAAACACTTGGACAATCTTTCATGGCTTTTCCCAGGCCATTAGCAGGGAGCTGGATCAGCAGTCAGGACATGAACTGGCATCCATATGGGATGCTGGCATCACAGGTGGCACTTTTACCTGTTATGCCACAGTAGTGGCCCCTGTTATTGAAATTCAATGCTTGGATCCAGCACTGTGGTGTAGTTGGTAAACTGCCCATCTATGGCACTGGTATCCCAATTATGGGTACTATTTGGAGTCCTGGTTGCTCTACTTCTGATCCAGCACCCTGCTAATGCACCTGGGAAAGCAGAGGAAGATGGCCCAAGTATGTGGGCCCCTGCACCCAGTTGGTAGACCTGGAAGAAGCTCCTGGCTCCTGGATTCTGATTGGCCCAGCTCCAGCTGCTGTGGCCTTCTGGGGAATGAACCAGCAGATGGAAGATCTCTTTGTCTCCCTCCCTCTTTCTGTAACTCTGCTTTTCAAATAAATAAATATTAAAAAAACTTTATATAAAAAAGAAATTTCAATACTTCCCTTGCATCACTGGCACTATTGTATTGAGTACAGTAGTACAAACGATGGTGTGGGTTGAAAATTATGTCTTCATCCTTTATTCGCTTGAAGGTAAATACATAAACTGGAATTATAGAACAAAACATTTTCAGGTAAGTGTTTCTTTCTTCTTTTTTCCTCTCCATCCTTCTGTAGCAACCATTTTCATTTTTAATTTTTTTTCAGTGATATTGCAAATATCCCTACTATGAATACCCTTAGGAATTCATCTTAAAGTATTTTGGTTAGTGTATCTTTCTGCATTGGAGTTCTCTATCAAAGAACCAAGGCATATATAGCTTTGTCATTTATCTCCAAATTCCTCTTTATTTAACATGTTTGACAAATATATGAGAGTGCCAGTTTTAGATTTTTTTTCTTTCTGATATTGAGACACCCAGTAACTATTAGGAGCTCTTTCAGTTAGCTCAGCATCTTAGTATAGTTTAAATGTGCATTTTTCTTAAGATGAGTGAAATAATGCATTTTTTTCTACACTGAATGGTCATTTTAATTAATTTGTTACATCAGTCTGTTCATATATCTTCTCCATTTGTCTGTCAGGTAGTTAGGTTTTTATTTTTTCTCTTGATTTTTTTTTTGGGGGGGGACAATGTACATCTTTAACATTATCTTTTTACCTGTAATAAAAGTTGCAAATACTTTGCCCAATTATGTTATGTCTAATAATTAAAATTTTAAATTCTCAAAAACTGAAATGACTTATGATATTTCATTATCTATGTTGACATTATCTTTGGTTACACAGTATATGTTTACAATTTATGAGTAAATTTTTTTGAAAACTTTACTCATACAATTTTAGATTTACAGATTTATTACAAATATACTACACATTCCTTATACCCCATGTCTTCTGTTATCGTCTTCTATTAGCATCTTACATTAGTACGGTTTATTTCTCACAATAAAGTTAATTTATTCACATTTCCTTAGATTTTTTCCTAATGTCCTACTTCTATTTCAGTATCCCATCAAAGATACTGCATTGCATTAAGTAGTCAGGTCTCTTAAGGATCCCCTGGTTGACACAGTTTCACATACGTTTCTTGTTTTTGAGAAGCACCATTCAGGTATTTTGAAGAATGTCCCTTATTTGGGGCCTAGAACTCAATCCAAATTTTTCATATGGGTTGAAGGCACCCGGGTGCTTGAGCCATAACCATCTACCTCCTAGAGTGCACATTAGAAGGAAGCTAGAATGAAAGCAGGGCAAGGACCTGAATCCAGACTCTTCAAAATGAGATGACGGTGTCCAAACAACATCTGAACTTCCACAACAAATTCATGCCTCCCAAATATCATTGATTATCAAACATATTTTTTTGGTAATTGCCTTGTTATTTTAAATAATGATTACAGTAATTGAAGATTGGAGACAATTCATGATTTAAAAAATTTAATGACATTTTCTATTTTAGTATATTAGGAAGTCATAAGATATTTTTTAAAAACTCTGTGTAAGCTTTCTATACATATATACATAAACTTTTGCCTATATAATAATTATCTGTATCACCTCAGTATAATTATAGTAATTCTGTTTCCTTTGCCTGATCAATCAACTATCTAGGTATACTTAACAGCCTACCTGTTTTACTCTGTATTTTTATTATTCCAATGTTTTTCTTCATTATCATTTTTTTTCTTTCCTTCTTAATTAAGCTCCACAAATATTTACCATTTAAAGTTATCCTCTAAAGGATTTAGGGAGCAGAGGGCATATGACACAGCAGTTAGGATGCTGCTTGGGTTGCCCGCATCTTATGTTGGAGTGCCTGGTTCAAATCACAGCTCCTCTAGCTTCCTGGTAATGTGCAACCTAGGAGGCAGCAGATGATGACTCAAATACTTGGGTCCCTGCTACTCATGTGGGAGACCTTGATTGAGTTGCAGGCTTCTAGCTTTTGTCTGGCCCATCCCTGGCTGTTGCAAGCATATGGAGAGTGAACTAGCAGATGGAAGATTCATATTCTCCCTCTCCCTCTGCTTTCCACTCTCCCTTCCTCTCCCCTCCCCCTCCCTCTTCCTCTTCCTTTTCCTCCCTTTTAAATAAAATTAAAATAAATAAAACGTTCAAAAAGGAGTTCTGGTAATTTGAAGTCTCTTGCCCATTGGCTATTGGTTTCCTTCAATTTTTTCCCCCCTCTTTCCTCCTTGCTACCTCTCTCCCCTCCAGGATTAAATATCACACACACAGATAAACAACTGTAGAGTGATCATACTAAAGTTTGTGTATATGTTTCTTGGAATCTTTAATTCTGGGTAGGAAATCCTAACTCTCTATCGGTTGCTTCACAGCCTGCAAAACGGTACAATTTGTTCCTGCGGCGGCGTCTTATGGTAAAAACCAGCACTGAATGATGCTGCTTTTGCTCTGGATGGCTGCAGCAATAGCATGGGTCATTTTTCTCCCAAGGAGTACTGTTGATTTGTTGGGACTTTCTCATTGATACCCAGTTCCCAGGGAATTGAAGTTTCACAATAATGATTCTTAATCTTTTTTAGATCTGATGGAATCTGTACCCTCTTTCTAAAAATGTACACATAGACACACACACATACACACACACATGCACAATCTACATAGCTTCAGAGGTTTATCAAGCCACCAGGAATACAGATTTATGTATCTAAGAATAATTACATCATTCAGAGAAGCCACTCAGATGTTTGTTTCATTATAAACAGGCATTTCTAAGCACAAGTCAAATATGAGCACAAATACTCATACTATAAAATATGATCTAAAGATATAAATGGCATGTTTGGAGCCCCCAAAAAAGCACAATGTGTTTTAATAACATTCAGTTATATATAACAGAATTATCAGATCTTACTGCCCCAGTTAACTGGTTTTTAACTGTCCTAACACATGTATCTCATGGTGATTTACAAGGTTACTGATGATTTTTTTTCTTTATATTAAGAAAAAAATTCATAGCTTAAAGTTAGAATACCACAAAATGATAGAATCATTATTATTGTACACTCAGGAAAAGAATTGGAATCCCTGTTCTCTTAGGTATTTTGTTGAGTCTTTGTCAAAAATGGAGTGTGAATTTTGTCCCCTTTGTTTGCACATCTTCAATCAATAGTACCATCCTTGTGGATCACAGTTAAGCTTGTCTGTATAATATGATTGCTTATAGATATGGTAGATGTCAAAATTCTTACATACATGCATACAAATATGGCTGCTACAGACATAGGGCAAGAGAACTATTGCTTTTTCCTTCTGATTTTGTATTTTGATTAAATATAGTCAAATTAGAACTATTTGTTCTAATTGGCTTCCACAAATTGATGAATTTCATAAGATAAGCTAATACTGTGATGACTTACAAGAATGGATGGTTTTGTTGGTTTTGCTTTGTTTCCTTTCCTTTTCCAAAGTGATTTTCAATCAAACTTACATGATCATAAAACTGTAACATAGATATAAAATACCACAAATTGAACATGAGCTTCCTAACTTATTCATACCTGACTGACTTACATCCACTGTCTTTTATGGGAGATCCATCTGGCCTGATTTAGGTGAAAAATGGCATAGAATACTATAAAACAATACTTACAGACATAAAGTATTAGAAATACCAGTTGTGCCCGGTTGCTCCTCTTCCAGTCCAGCTCTCTGCAGTGGCCTGGGAGTGCATTGGAGGATGGCCCAGGTACTTGGGCCCTGCACCCGCATGGGAGACCAGGAGAAGCACCTGGCTCCTGGCTTCAGAGCAGCGCAGTGCGCCGGCCGCAGCGGCCATTGGAGAGTGAACCAATGGAAAAGGAAGACCTTTCTCTCTGTCTCTCTCTCTCTCACTGTCCACTTTGCCTGTCAAAAAATAAAAAAGAAGAAAGAAAGAAAAAAAAAGAAATACCAGTTGTGAAGATTAAAATCATCGAACTTCCTATTCACAGGTTAGCTAAAGCAATTGGAAAGGTGCCTCATTGACATCCAATAAATCATCTATCTGTAATTCTGTGTGCCACACTTAGGCTATTAATAATATTAAGTATTGGCCAGTGCTACAGCTCAATAAGCTAATCCTCCACCTGCGGTGCTGGCATCCCGGGTTCTAGTCCCAGTTGGGGTGCCGGATTCTGTCCCAGTTGCTCCTCTTCCAGTCCAGCTCTCTGCGGTGGCCCGGGAGTGCAGTGGAGGATGGCCCAAGTGCTTGGGCCCTGCACCCCTATGGGAGACTAGGAAAGGCACCTGGTTCCTGGCTTCGGATCAGCACGGTGTGCTGGTCGCAGCAGCCATTGGGGAATGAACCAACGGAAAAGGAAGACCTTTCTCTCTGTCTCTCTCTCTCACTGTCCACTCTGCCTGTCAAAAAAATAATATTAAGTATTACATATTTTATATTAACTGTGAAAAGCCAAATCAGTCACACATGAAATTCTTTTAAGAGTTCTCTAGTGTTTTTGCTGTTTTGAAATTGAAATAATTAACAGGCAACACAGCATATGAAATTTAAAGTTTTAAGTTTAGTTATTAAACCAAGCAAATTGGTATAGATTTAAACAAAGGATTCATTTTATTTCACATGAGAAATTGATGTTAAAGGGAAATTTGCATGAGAATTTACTTGCTGTAAACCAACTAGCAGGCTCCCAGCTTTCTAATCTTTAGCTGCATGTTAATTTTGTTTTAATATTTCAAAAGTAGAATTAGAAAGTGGAATATTTCTGAACTATGAGCATTAATCATAAGTTTCTGAGAGTGACATTCCACTAATTGGTCAGTAATTAATTATACCTCCAAAGTAGTATGTAACTATGAATTATTAATTGGACTAATAGTTGTGTTTAATGAAGATAACAAGGTTCTCTGAATATGCATTTTGGAATCAGTGTATACATATACTTATTTTATATTTTGGTATAATTGTAGTATTTTTGTTGTATGCACAAGTAGTCAATTTGCTATATCCTCCTCCTGGGTCTTTTTTATTGAAAGCCCTATATAGAATTTGACTTCATTACGTGAAGATACTCTTCTGTTGATGGAAACTCCAATTGTGTGCCCTGATCTGTCATTTCAAGAATCAAATATAACATTAAGTAGTGACCAAATTTTAGATAATTGGGCCTGCATTGTGGCACAACAGTTTAAGCCACTGTTCACAATGCTGTAATTCCCTATTGGAGCAATGATTTGAATCCTGGCTGTTTCACTTCTGATCCAGCTTCTTGCTAAAGATCCTGGAAAGGCAGCAAGAAGGTGGTCCAAATACTTGGATCTCTACCACCCATGTGGGAAGTCTAAATGGAGTTCCAGGCTCTTGGATTTGACCTGACCCAGCCTAGGCTGTTGCAACCATTTAGGGAGTAAAGCAGTAGAGAGAAGATCTTTTTCTCTCTATGTCTTTCTCCCTCTTGCTCACTCTCTCTCTCAGTCTGCTTTTTAAATAAATGAAATAAATCTTTAAGAAAACAAATATTAGGTAATCATTTCCATGTTTTTTGCCACTTGAGAATAAAAATAGAATTTAAAATTGTGCCATTTATGTCTCCTACAGTTTCAAAAAAATGAACAAAGCAAAGATTCTATCTTCTTCCGAGATGGGATTAGGCAAATTGATTTTGTACTTTCCTATGTTGATGACTTAAGGAAAGATGCAGAAATAAAAGCGGTAAGTGCCTATGTGAGAAACACAGGAATAACAAAAAGAAGTACATTCTATATTTTGATGTGGATATTCACAATGAATTATGTTGTAAAAAGTCAGAGACTTCCGAAGTGTTATTGAAAGCTGAAACTGAGTGAAAAGAGTACAAAATAGGCAGCCGAGTAATGAATGTGTGATGCCAATTAAATTTAGTGGATGTTTTAGAGACAAAGTCCTTTGACTTCTCTTCTAAGAAGCTGAGGTATTTTAGACAGCTCACATTAGATATTAAGTGTGGCCACCAAATTGGAGGAGTTTTTGAAAATAATATAAATCTTTTCAGTGAAAATACCATTTTGAAAATGTATGATGAATTTATCTAATCTGCAATGGACTTTGTATTATATTGTAATTGTGATCCTGTTTTATTTTCATTATGGCAATTTTCACTTTCAAAGCTGATATTATTTGTTCACTTTTATTTGTTTTATTTTTATTTTTTAGAAAGCTTTTACTTAATAAATATAAATTTCATAGGTACAGCTTTAGGAATTCTTCCCCCATACCCACCCGCACACCTCCACTCCCATCCCACCTTCTGTTCCATCTCCCATTCCGTTCTTCATTAAGATTCACGTTTAATTATCTTTCTATACAGAAGACCAACTCTTTACTAAGTAAAGATTTGAACAGTTTGTACCCACACAGACACACAAAGTATAAAATACTGTTTGAAGACAAGTTTTACCACTAATTATCATAGTACAGCTCAGTAAGGGCAGAGGTCCTACATGGGGAGCAAGTGCACAGTGACTCTTGTTGTTGATTTAACAACTGAAACTCTTATTCATGATGTCAGTGATCACCTGATGCTCTTTTGAGCCACCAAGGCTATGAAAGAATCTTGAATCCACAAACTCCGTCAGTATTTAGACAGGGCCATAATAAAATGGAAGTTCTATCCTCCCTTTGGAGAAAGGTACCTCCTTCATTGATGGACCATTCTTTCCACTGGAATCTCATTCACAGAGATCCTTCATGTAGGTCATTCTTTGCCAGAGTGTATTGGCTTTCCATGCCTGAAATGCTTTCATAGGCTTTTTAGCCAGATCCGAATGCCTTAAGGGCTGATTCTGAGGCCAGAGTGCTGTTTAGGGTGTTTGTCATTCTCTGACTCTGCTGTGTGGCCTGCTTCCCATGTTGGATCGTTCTCTCCTTTTAAATTCTATCTATTGTTATTAGCAGACACTTGGTCTTATTTATGTCATTTCTTTGACACTTATTCCTATATAAATAAGTTACACTCTTAAAATGATCTCTTTAACTAGTAAGATGGCATTAGCACCCACTTTAATGGGATTTGGAGTCCTATGGCAGGTTTTTTGCTTTACCCTTAGGGGTAAGTCTGAAGGAACATTTGCCAAACTGTATATTTCCCTCTCTTATTTGTGCTCTTATGTATTACTGGGATCAATTTTCAATTGGATTTAAAGACCTATGAATAATTCTATGTTAATTAAAGTGTTCAACCAATGATATTAAGTAGAAAAAGAAAAGAGTAAAAAAATAAAATAATAAACTGTTCCTCTATACTCAAGACAAGGACTATTCAAATATTTGTTTCTCATAGTGTAACTTTCACTCCTACATGTTTCCTTTTAGGTGCTCTATTAGATGTCACAGATCAGGGGGAACATATGATATTTGTCTGTTTGGGACTGGTTTATTTCACTAAGTATGATTTTTTTCAGATTCATCAATTTTGTTGCCAATGACCGGATTTCATTTTTTTCTACAACTATGTAGTATTCCATAGAGTACATATCCCATAATTTCTTTATCCAGTCTTCTGTTGACTGACATTTAGGTTGATTCCATGTTTTAGCTATTGTGAATTGAGCTGCAATAAACATGGAGGTTCAGAAAGCTCTTTTATTTGCCGATTTTATTTCCTTTGGAAAAATTATAAAGGGTGGGATGGCTGGGTCCTATGGTAGGACTATATTCAGATTTCTAAGATATCTCCAAATTGTCTTCCATGCTAGCTTTTCCAGTTTTCATTCCCACCAACAGTGGATTAGGGTACCTTTTTCCCTACATCTTCACCAGCATTTATTGTTTGTTGATTTCTGTGTGGAAACCATTCTAACTGGGGTGAGGTAAAACCTCATTTCCCTGATGATTAGTGATCCTGAACATTTTTGCATGTGTCTGTTGGCCATTTGGATTTCCCCTTTGAATAATGTCTTTTAATGGGGCCACCACTGTGGTAGAACAGATAAACACCCTGGACTGAAGTGCTGGCATCCATATGGGCGCTGGTTATAGTCCCGGCTGCTCCTCTTCCCATTCAGCTCTCCTCTGTGGCCTGGGATAGCAGTGGAAGATAGGTCAGGTCCTTGGCCCCCTGCACCCATGTGGGAGACCCAAAAGAAGCTACTTGCTCCTGGCTTCGGATCGGTGCTGCTCTGGGCATTGCGGCCATCTGGAGAGTAAACCATTGGATGGAAGATCACTCTCTATCTGACTCTCTGCCTCTCTTCTCTCTGTATAACTCTGACTTTCTAATAAATAAATAAATCTTAAAAAAAAGAAACATGCCTGTTTAAGTCCTTGGCCCTTCTCGTAAGTGGGTGGTTTGTTTTGTTGTTGTGGAGTTTTTGATCTCTTTATAGATTGTGGTTATTAATCCTTTATCAGTTGCATAGTTTGTGAATAATTTCTCCCATTCTGTTGTTTTCCTCTTCACTTTCCTGTTTCTTTTGCCTTTCAGAAACTTCTCAATTTGATGTAATCCTAGTTGTTAATTTTGGCTTTGGCTGCCTGTGCCTCTGGGGTCTTTTCCAAGAAGTCTTATGTGCCAATATCTTGCAGGAATTCTCCAATGTTCTCTAATAATTTGATGGTGTGAGGTCATAGGCTTAGATATTTAATCCATATTGAGTGAATATTTGTGTAAGGTGTAAGGTAGGGATCTTGCCTCATTCTTCTGCATGTGGAAATCTAGTTTTTCCAGCACCATTTGTTGAATAGACTATCCTTGTTGCAGGGATTGGTTTTAGCTCCTTGATCAAATATAAGTTGGCTGTAGACGTTTGGATGATTTCTGCTCTGTTCCATTGGTTTATCTATCTGTTTTTGTACAAGTCCCAGGCTGTTTCGATTATAACTGCCTTGTAGTATGTCTTAAAATCTGGTATTGTGATGCCTCCGGCTTTGATTTGTTGTGTAAGATTGATTCAGCTATTTGAGGTCTCCTGTGCCTACATATGAATTTCAGCACCATGTTTTCTAAATCTGAGAAGAATGTCTTTGGTGTTTTGATTGATATCGCATTGAATCTGTACATTGCTTTTGGGAGATTGGACATTTTGATGATATTCATTCCTCCAACCCATGAACATGAAAGAATTTTCCATTTTTCTTCTTGTGTCGTCTTCTATTTCTTTAAGGTTTTGTAATTCTTATTGTAGAGATCTTTAACATCATTGGGTAAGTTTATTCCAAAGTATTTGATTGTTTTTGTAGCTATTGTGAATGCGATTAATCTTGAAGTTCATTCTTAGCTGTGGCATTGTCTGTGTATACAAAGGCTATTGATTTTTGTATACTTATTTTATATCCTGTGACTTTACCAAACTCTTCTGTGAGTTACAATAGCCTCTTAGTGGAGTTTTTGTATCTTCTATATAAAGAATATGTCTTATGCAAAGAGGGATAGTTTGACTGCCTTCTTCCCAATTTGCATCCCTTTGATTTCATTTTCTTGCCTAATGGATCTGGCAAAAACTTCTAGTACTATATTGAATAGCAGTAGTGAGAATTGCCATCCCTGTCTGGTACCGGATCTCAGTGGGAATGCTTCCAACTTTTCCCCATTCAATATGATGCTGGCCATGAATTTGTCATAAATTACCTTGATTGTACCGAGGAATGTTATTTCTATACCCAATTTGCTTAGAGTTTCCATCATGAAAGGATATTGTATTTTGTCAAATGCTTACTCTGCATCTATTGAGATAATCATGTGGGGTTTTTTTTCAGCAGTTTGTTAATGTGGTGTATCACATTGATTAATTTGCGAATGTTGAATCATCCCTGCATACCAGGGATAAATCCCATTTGGTCTGGGTGGATGATCTTCTCATGCGTTGTTGGATTTGATAGTCTAGAATTTTGTTGAGGATTTTTGTGTCTATGTTTATCAGGGAAATTGGTTTATAATTCTCTTTCTCGGTTGCATCTTTTTCAGATTTAGGAATTAAGATGACGCTGGATTTGTAGAAAGAATTTGGGAGGATTTCCTCTCTTTCAGTTGTTTTGAATAACTTGAGAGGAATTGGAATTTGTTCTTCTTAAATGTCTGGTAGAATTCAGCATTGAAGCCATCTGGTCCTGGGCTTTTCTTTGTTTGCCTGTGTTGTGGGTCTGTTTAGGTTTTCTGTGTCTTCATGGCTCAATTTAATAGAATGTATGTGTCCAAGAATCTGTTTTTTTCTAGGTTTCCCAATTTGTTGGCATCAGAGCTCTGTAATAATTTTTGATGATTCATTTTATTTCTTTGGTGTCTATTGTTACATTTCCTTTTTAATCTCTAATTTTATGGATTTTTGTCTTCTCTGTCATCTTTTTGGTGAATTGGGCCAATGGTGTGTCACTTTTGTTTATTTTTCAAAAAGAAAGCTCTTCCTTTTGCTGATCCTTTGTTATTTTTTTGGATTCAATTTTGTTTATTCTCTAATTTTAATTATTTCTTTTCTCCCACTAGTTTTGGGCTTGGTTTACTATTTTTTTTCTAGATCCTTGAGATGCATTGATAGCTCATTTATTTGGTACTTTTCCAATTTTTTTTTAAAGATTTATTTTATTTATTTGAAAGACAGAGTTTCAGAGAGAAGTGGAGACAGAGAGAGAGGTCTTCTATCCGCTGGTTCAATCTCCAGATGGCAGCAACTGCCAGAGCTGCACTGATCCAAAACCAGGAGCCAGGAGCTACTTCTGGGTCTCCCACATGGGTACAGGGGCCCAAGTATTTATCCTCCACTGCTTTTCCAGACCATAGTAGAGAGTTGAATCAGGAGATGAGCAGCCGGGTCTCGAACTGGCGTCCATATGGGATGTCGGCCCTTCAGGCCAGGACTTTAACCCACTGAGCCACAGCACCTACCTCCAATTTCTTGCTGTTGACACCTATTGCTATAAACATTCCTCTTTTCACTGCTTTTGCTGTATCATAGAAGTTTTGATACGTTTTGTTGTCATCTGCATTTGTCTCCAGATTTTTTTTTAAATTTTTTAAAATTTCTTCTATGACCCACTTCTCATTCAAGAGCATGTTGTTCAGACTCCTTGCATTTGCATATGCTCTAAAAATTGCTGAGTTGCTGATTTCCAGCCTCATTCCATTGTTATCCAATAAGATTCATGATATGATTCAGTTTTTTTGAATTTGCTGAAACTTGCTTATGGCCTAGTATGTGGTCAATCCTAGAGAAAGTTCCATGCACTGCTGAGAAGAATGTGCATTTTGGAATTGTAGGGTGAAAAGTTCTGTAGTTATCTGTTAGGTCCATTTGGTCTATAGTTCGATTAATTCTGCTGTGTTCTTGTTGATTTTCCATCTGGTTGATCTGTCCATTGCTGAAAGTGGAGCTTTGCAGTCCCCCAATATTATTGCATTTGAGTGTAAGTCTCCTTTAAATCTCTTAACATTTCTTTTAATTGGCCAGATTCCCCATAATTAGGTGTATATACGTTTATAATATTTACATCTTCCTGTTGATTTGATCCCTTAAACATTATATAGTACCCTTCTTTGACTCCTTTAACAGTTTTTGTGTTAAAGGTTATATTTTTCTGATGTTAAAGTGGATATACCAGCTCTTTTTTTGTTTCTTTTGGCATGGAATATCTTCTTTCATCTTTTCACTTTCAGTCTGCATATATCTTTGTTGGTGAGATACGTTTCTTATAGGCAGAAAATACATGGCTTTTATTTTTTAATCCAGTCAGCCAGTCTGTTTTTTTTTTTTTTTTTTTGACAGGCAGAGTTAGACAGTGAGAGAGAAAGAGAGAGAGAAAGGTCTTTCTTTTCCATTGGTTCACCACCCACCCCCCAAGTGGCCACTATGGCTGCATGCTGTGCTGATCTGAAGCCAGGAGCCAGGTGCTTCCTCCCAGTCTCTCATGTGGGTACAGGGCCCAAACACTTGGGCCATCCTCCACTGCACTCCTTGGCACAGCAGAGAGCTGGACTGGAAGAGGAGCAATCGGGACAGAACCGGCACCCCGACCGGGACTAGAACCCGGCGTGCTGGTGCTGCAGGTGGAGGATTAGCCTAGTGACCTGCAGAGCCGGCATGTCTGGTCTTTTGACTATGGAGTTGAGGCCATTTACAATCAAGGTGAGTATCAATAAGTAATGACTTTGCCCTGCTGTTTCTCCAAAAATGTTTCTAATTTTTACTTTGAATTTCCTTTGATCTTTTACTGAGGGATTTTATTCCTTTACCTTCTTTTGTAGTGATGACCATGTTTCTGTATGCAGCACATCCGTAAGCATCTTCTGTAGGGTTAGATGGGTGATGACATATTCTTTCAATTTTGTTTTTTGTTTTAAAAGATTTATTGATTTATTTGAAAATCAGAGTAACACACACACACACACAGAGAAGTCTACCATCGGTTGGTTCATTTCCAATTGGCCACAACAGCCGGAAATGTGCCGATCCGAAGCCAGGAGCCTGGAGCTTCTTCCAGGTCTCCCATTGCGGTACAGGGGCCCAAGGACTTAAACCATATTCTATTGCTTTCCCAGGCATAGCAGTGAACTAGATCAGAAGTAGAGCAACTGGTTCTCTAACCGACGCCCATATGGGATGCCGGCACTGCAGGCGGCAGCTTAAACTGCTACTCCACACTGCTGGCCCCTAAATTTCTATTTGTTAAGGAAATTCTTTATTTCACATTCATTCATAAATGAGAGCTTTGCAGAGTATAATATTCTGGGATGACAGGTTTTTTCTCTTAATCTTGGGCTATATCTTTCTATTCTCTCCTAGCCTGTAGGGTTTCTGATGAGAAGTCCACTGTGAGTCTAATTGGAGGTCCTCTGAAAGTAATCTGGCATTTCTCTCATGCACGTTTTAAAATCTTCTCTTTATTTCATTTGGACTTGGGCAACTTCTCTTTCTTTCCCAGGCCATAGCAGAGAGCTAGATCAGAAGAGGAGCAGCAGGACTAGAACTGGCACCCATATGGCTTTAACCTGCTGTGCCACAGCGCCGGCCCTGATACAGGCCTATATTGTACAGTGTTCAATATCTACCCTCATTTTGGTGAAAACATTCAAAATCCTCTCTTCTAGCTTTTTAAAAAATATATTATACATACTCAAGACATGCCTATTTGAAGATTAGTGTTTGAAGATACTGTAATTAAGTATTTTAAAATTTTATTGTGTATTTTGTTATACTTTACTCATAGTTAAAGCAAAAATATTGATGATCAGTGAATTGTTTTTAAGTCTACATAATTTGATTATGTGAACTAATGACCTATAGTTTAATTTAATTTGATTTTTCTCTGTGTGAAGCCATTCTATCCTTCAAGATTAGAAAGTCATATTGACATTTTGCCTTAAGGTTGAATTAAATATATAATTGATTTGCAGAGTATTGAACTTTGTAATACTGAGTCATTACAAATAACAGCATGATATATTTGTCTTATTGCAAAGCTTTTGTTTAAAAAACAGTATTTTATTCAGTAAAGTTTTTGTATGTCTTCCATTAAAGGCTCTGCTGCGTATTTCCCAGAGATTATAGGATATATTGGATTTTTATGATTATTGGGAATTATTGTACAGGTAGAAAACAGTACATGGCATTAAGGTTGACATAATACACAGAGGCCTTTTTAAAATAACTGGGATGGGGCAGAGAATACTTAGAAGTTTGGCCATCATGTACCAAGTCTGTCATTGAGCAAATAGAAGAAAAGTGTTCTGCTTGATTCTGTTTGTTTTGCTAAAGGAAAGAAGAAAAGAATTTGAGCAAAATCTCAGAAAATCGGGTCTTGAATTGGAAATTGAAGACAAAAGGGTAAGTTTCAATATATATTTATACCTGAATCTTATTTTGAAATTTTTTTTATTTATTTAGATATTGTTTGAGATAGAGCACTCTTATCCGCAGTGAAGTCAGATAATCCAGGCCAGACTCACATCATGCTCTTCCTCTGGCTATATCAACACAGTCAAAGTCTTCCACATAAATGGCAATGACCCAAGAATTTGAGCCATTCTCTGCTGCCTTTTTGTGTGCACATTAGCAGAAAGTGAGAATAGATCCAATACTCCAATGTGGAATGTGTACCTCCCAAGAGACTTCTTAATTGCTGTGCCAAATTTCCATTTGGAAGAATCCTATTTTTTTAATTGTATTTGTTATACAAGTTTCAGCTATTTCATATAAATAGATTTAGGAACAGTGGCACTCACCACCCCCCCATCCTCCCTCCCACCCAACCCTTCCCTGCCCAAAATTCTCACTCTTAATTTTTACAATGAGCAATTTTCAGTCTACTTCATGATTGTATAGTTAGCCCTACCCTAAGTAAAATAGTTCAACAAATAGTATGAATAGAGAGAGAAAAAAACAAAACAAAACAAAACACCATTCCTCAACACAAGAGTAAAGGCTATAAACACCAATGCAATAAACAATCACAAATTCTCTTTCTTTTTTAAACTTTTATTTAATAAATATAAATTCCAAAAGTACAACTTTTGAATTATAGCAGCTTTTCCCCCATAACATCCCTTCCACCTGCAACCATTCCCATCTCCCACTCCATCTCCCATCCCATTCACATCAAGATTCATTTTCAATTATCTTTATATACAGAAGATCAACTTAGTATATACTAAGTAAAGATTTTAACAGTTTGCACCCACACAGAAACACAAAGTATAAAATACTGTTTGAGTACTAGTTTTACCATTAATTTGTATACTACAACACATTAAGGATAGAGATCCTACATGAGGAGTAAATGCACAGTGACTCCTGTTGTTGATTTAACAGTTGACACTCTTATTTATGGCGTCAGTAATCACCGAGGTTCTTGTGATGAGCTGCGAAGGCTATGGAAACCTCTTGAGTTCACAAACTCCAGTTGTATTTAAACAAGGTCATAGTCAAAGTGGAAGTTCACTCTTCCCTTCAGAGAAAGATACCTCCTATTTTGATGGCCTGCTCTTTAGGTTGGGATCTTACTCACAGAGATCTTTCATTTAGGTCTCTCTGTTTTTTTGTTTTTTTTTTTTTTTCAGAGTATCTTGGCTTTCCATGTCTGAGAAACTCTCATAGGCTTTTTAGCCAGATCCAAATGCCTTAAGGGCTGATTCTGAGGCTGGAATGCTGTTTAGGACATCTGCCATTTTATGAGTCTGCTGTGTATCCCATTTCCCATGTTGGGTCATTTTCTCCTTTTTAATTCTATCAGTTTAGCAGACACCAGTCTTGTTTATATGATCCCTTTGACACTAAATTCTATAATTATGATCAATTATGAACTTAAACTTATTACGTTGACTAGTGAGATGGCATTGGTACATGCCACCTTGATGGAATTGATTTGGAATCCTCTGGCATGTTTCTAGCTCTACCATTAGGGGTAAGACCAAGTGAGCATGTGCCAAACTGTACTGGTCGTCCCTCTCTTAGTCTCACTCTTATATTTAACAGGGGCCACTTTTCAGTTAAATTTATAAACACCTCAGAAAATTATGTGTTAATAAAACAACCAATGGTATTAAGTAGAACAAAAAACACTAAAAGGAATAAAATAATAAGTTGTTCCTTGACAGTTAGGACAAGGGCTGATCAAGTCATCATTTCTCATAGTGTTCATTTCATTTCTACAGGTTTCCTTTTAGGTGCTCAGTTAGTTGTCACAGATCAGGGAGAACATATGATATTTGTCCCTTTGGGACTGCCTTATTTCACTCCGCATGATGTGCTCCAAATTCCTCCATCTTGTTGCAAATGACTGGATTTTTTTTTACTGCTGTATAGTATTCTATAGAGCACATGTCCCATAATTTCTTTATGTAGTCTTCTGTTGGTGGGCATTTAGGTTGATTCCAGGACTTGGCTATTGTGAATTGAGCTGCAATAAACATTTAGGTGCCGACAGCTCTTTTATTTGCCAATTTAATTTCCTTTGGATAATTTCCAAGGAGTGGAATGGCTGGGTCATGTGGAAGGGCTATATACAGGTTTCTGAGAAATCTCCAAACTGACTTTCATAGTGGCTTTACCAGTTTGCATTCCCATCAACAGTGAGTTAATGTCCCTTTTTCCCCACATCCTTGCCAGCACCTGTTGTTTGTTGATTTCTTTTTGTTTTTTTATAAAACTTTTATTTAAAGAATATAAATTTCCAAAATACAGCTTGTGGATTATAATGGCTTCCCCCCATAACTTCCCTCCCACCCGCAACCCTCCCCTTTCCCACTCCCTCTCCTCTTCCATTCACATCAAGATTCATTTTCGGCCGGCGCCGTGGCTCAACAGGCTAATCCTCTGCCTTGCTGCGCCAGCACACCGGGTTCTAGTCCCGGTTGGGGTGCCAGATTCTGTCCCGGTTACCCCTCTTCCAGGCCAGCTCTCTGCTGTGGCCCAGGAGTGCAGTGGAGGATGGCCCAAGTGCTTGGGCCCTGCACCCCATGGGAGACCAGGAAAAGCACCTGGCACCTGGCTCCTGCCATCAGATCAGCGCGGTGTGCCGGCCACAGCGTACCAGCCGCTGCGGCCATTGGAGGGTGAACCAACGGCAAAAAGAAGATCTTTCTCTCTGTCTCTCTCTCTCACTCTCCACTCTGCCTGTCAAAAATAATAAAAGAAAAAGATTCATTTTCAGTTCTCTTTATATACAGAAGATCAGTTTAGTACATATTACATGAAGATTTCAACAGTTTGCCCTCACATGGCAACACAAAGTGAAAAATACTGTTGGAGTACTAGTTATAGTATTAATTCACAATGTATAGCACATTAAGGACAGAGATCCTACATGATATATTTTTTTAAATTGATTAATTTTCTATGCAATTTCCAATTTAACACCAAGTTTTTTTTTTCATTTTAAGTTATCTTTATATACAGAAGATCAATTCAGTATATACTAAGTAAAGATTTCATCAGTTTGCACCCACACAGAAACACAAAGTGTAAAATACTGTTTCAGTACTAGTTATAGCATTACTTCACATTGGATAACACATTAAGGACAGATCCCTCATGAGACGTAAGTACACAGTGACTCCTGATGTTGATTTAACAATTTGACACTCTTGTTTATGGCGTCAGTAATCTCCCTAGGCTCTAGTCATGAGTTGCCGAGGCTATGGAAGCCTTTATGGTTTGCCAACTTCGATCTTATTCCAACAGGGTCATAGTCAAAGTGGAGGTTCTCTCCTCCCTTCAGAGAAAGGTACCTCCTTCTTTGATGGCTCCGTTCTTTCCACTGGGATCTCACTCACAGAGATCTTTCATTTAGGTCTTCTGTTTTTTCCAGAGTGTCTTAGCTTTCCATGCCTAAAATATTCTCATGGGCTCTTGAGCCAGATCTGAATGCTTTAAGGGCTAATTCTGAGGCCAGAGTGTTGATTTCTATATATAAGCCATTCTAACCGGGGTGAGGTGAAACTTGTGGTTTTGATTTGCATTTCCCTGATGGTTAGTGATCCTGAATATTTTTTTATGTGTCTATTGGCCATTTGGATTTCCTCTTTTGAAAAATGTCTAACGCAGTTCTGGCCATTGCCTCTTCCAGCCAGAGGGGGAGTAAACCATTGGAAGGAGACCTCTCTCATTCTCTCTCTCTCTCTCTCTTTCTCTCTCTCTCTCTCTCTCTCTCTCTCTCTCTGCCTCTCTCTCTGTGTGTGTAACTCTGATTCTCAAGTAAAAAATAAATAAGTCTTAAAAAAAAAAGAGATGTCTATTTAGGTCCTGGTCCCATCTCTTAAGGTTTTTTTTTTTTTTTTTTGTGGAGTTTCTTGATCTCTTTGTAGATTCTGGTTATTAAAACCTTTATCAGTTGCATAGTTTGCACATATTTTTTCCC
Organism: Sylvilagus floridanus; assembly: GCA_949820135.1. Lineage (NCBI taxonomy): Eukaryota > Metazoa > Chordata > Mammalia > Lagomorpha > Leporidae > Sylvilagus > Sylvilagus floridanus. The sequence goes on from OX463224.1 coordinate 83,402,325, forward strand.
ACTCTGTCGGTTGCCTCTTCACATTGCTGACTGTTTCTTTTGCAGTACAGAAACTTCTCAATTTGATGTAATCCCAGTTGTTAATTCTGTCTTTGACAGCCTGTATCTCTGGGGTTTTTAGGAAGAAATTTTGCCTATGCCTATATCTTGCAGGGTTTCTCTGATATTCTCTAATAATTTGATGGTATCGGGTCATAGGCTTAGATCTTTGATCGATATTGAGTGGATTTTTGTGTAAGGTGTAAGATAGGGGTCTTGCTTCATGCTTCTGCACATGGAAATGTAGTTTGTGCTGTTTAGGACATTTGCCATTCTATGAGTCTGCTGTGTATCCCACTTCCCATGTTGGATAGTTCTCCCTATTTTTTATTCTATCAGATAGTATTAGCAAACACTAGTCTTGTTTGTGTGATCCCTTTGACTCTTAGACCAATCATGTGATCAATTGTGAAATGAAATTGATCACTTGGACTAGTGAGATGGCATTGGTACATGCAATCTTGATGGGATTGTGTTGGAATCCCCTGGCACAATTATTTATTTGGTACTTTTCTCCTTTTTTTAGCTAGTTGGGCCAATGGGGTGTCAACTTTGTTTATTTTTTCAAAAAACCAGTTCTTTGTTTGGCTGATCTTTTGTAATGTTTTTTTCAGATTCAATTCTGTTGATTTCTTCTCTAATTTTAATTATTTCTCTTCTCCTACTAGTTTTGGGTTTGGTGTGCTACAGCTTTTCTAGATCCCTGAGATGCATTGAAAGCTCATTTATTTGGTGCCTTTCCAATTTCTTGATATAGGCACCTATTGCTATAACTTTCTTTTTAACACTGCTTTTGCTGTATCCCATAAGTTTTGAAATGTTGTATTGTTATCTTCATTTGCTTCCAGAAAGTTTTTGATTTCTCTTTTGATTTCTTCTATGACCCATTGTTCATTCAGGAGCATGTTGTTCTGTCTCCATGTATTTGCATATGCTCTAAGGATTCCTGAGTTGCTAATTTCCAGCTTTATTCCGTTGTCATCTGAGAAACTGCATGGTATGATTTTGATTCTTTGGAATTAGCTGAGACTTACTTTATGGCCTAGTCAATCCTAGAGTAAGTTCCATGCACTACTGAGAAGAATTTGTATTCTTCAAGTGTAGATATCTGTTAGATACATTGGGTCTATAGTGACAATTAAATCTGCTGTTTCCTTGCTGATTTTCTGTCTGGTATATCTGTCCTTTGCTGAAAGTGGACTGTTGAAGTCCCCCAATACTATTGTGTTGGAGTCTAAGTCTCCCTTTAAGGTCCTTACCATATCTTTTAAATAACCCAGTGCCCTATTATTATGTTCATACAGGTTTATAATAGTTACATCTTCCTGTTGAATTGATCCCTTAATCATTATATAGTGCCCTTCTTAGTCTCTCTTAACAGTTTTAGTGTTATAGTTTATTTTGTCTGTTATTAAGATGGTGATGCCAGCTCTTTTTTGGTTTCTATTGGCATGGAATATCTTTTTCCAGCCTTTCACTTTCAGTCTGCATGCACCTTTGTAGGAAAGATGTGTATCTTATAAGCAGCAAATAGATGGATTCTGTTTTTTAATCCATTCAGCCAGTCTATGTCTTTTAACTGAAGAGTTGAGGCCATTTATATACAATGTGACTATTGATAAGTAGTGACTTTTTCCTGCCATTTTTCCAAAGATATTTCTAATATATGCTTTGAACTTCCTGTGATCTTTTACTGCGAGATTTTCTTCCTTTACCTTCTTTTGTATGATGACCGTGTTTCTGTGTGTAACACATCTTTAAGCATCTTTTGCAGGACTGGACGAGTGGTGACAAATTCTTTTAATTTCTGTTTACTATGAAAGGTCTTTATTTCACCTTCTTTCGTAAATTAATATTCTGGCAATTTTTTCTCTTAGTACTTGGGCTATATCTCACCATTCCCTCCGATCCTGTAGGGTTTGATGAGAAGTCTGCTGTGAGTCTCATTGGAGATCCTCTGAGAGTCATCTGACGTTTCTCTCTTGTGCATTTTAGAATCTTTTCTTTATGTTTCACTGTGGTGAGTTTGATTACAATGTGTCATAGCGAGGATCTCTTTTGGTCATGTTTAATGGGTGTTCTGTGTGCTTTCTACACTTGGATGCTTTTCATTTCTCCAAAGATGGGAATTTTTCTGCTCGTATCTCTCTAAAAAGGCCTTCTAATCCTTTCTCTCTCTCCATACCTTCAGGAACTTCTAGAACCTGAATGTTGGGTCTTTTAATAGTATTCTATAAATTCCCAACAATATTTTTTAGATTTCTAATTTCCTCTTCTTTTCTTTAGTTTGACTGTATGCTTTCCTGTGCTCTGTCTTCTAAGTCTTAAATTCTCTCTTCTGCCTCACTGATTCTGTTTTTGAGGCTCTCAACTGTATTTTTTATTTGTTCTATTGAATTACTCATTTCATTTTGATTCCTCCTTAAGATTGCATTTTGATGAGCGAGATTTTCTTTCATGTCCTGCATGGATTTCATTATTTCATGCATTTGTTTTTTTGTTAATGATTCTTTTTATTTATTTATTTATTTATTTATTTATTTATTTGTCAGATAGAGTGAGACAGTGAGCAAGAGATACAGAGAGAAGGGTCTTCCTTCCATTGGTTCACCCCCCAAATGGCCACCACGACCAGAGCTACACAGATATGAAGCCAGGAACCTGGTACTTCTCCTGGTCTCCGACACAGATGCAGGCACCCAAGCATTTGGGCCATCTTCCACTGCCTTCCTGGGCCACAGCAGAGAGTTGGAGTGGAAGTGGAGCAACTGGGACTAGAACCCAGTGCCCTTATGGGATGCTGGCACTGCAGGCAGAGGATTAACCAAGTGAACCATGGTGCAGGCCCTCATGTATTTGTTTTTGATTACTTCTATATATTCTTTTTTTTTTTTTGACAGACAGAGTGGACAGTGAGAGAGAGAGAGAGACAGAGAAAAAGGTCTTCCTTTGCCGTTGGTTCACCCTCCAATGGCCGCGGCTGACGCACCGCGCTGATCCAATGGCAGGAGCCAGGTGCTTATCCTGGTCTCCTATTCTTATCATAAACTTTTTGAGTTCTATTCCTTTCATTTATTCTGTCTAGTTGTCTTCATAATCTTGTATTGAATTGTCATGTTCTTTTGGGAGCCTCACATTGTCTTCCTTATTCTTGTTTCTTCAGTTATTGCATTTGTTGTTTGGCATTTGTGGAGATACTCGTCGCTTTCTTTCTTTTTTTTTTTCCCACTGTGGCTATTTTTTTCGTTGTATTATGACTCTTAAGATAAGTGGACTGTCTGCTTTCAGTGAATCTCTAGAGATTTGTGGTGGGTTTGGCCAGAGAGCTCTGTTCAGTTCTTCAGGGTTAAGGGTGTGCTTAAGGTGACACACCCAGATTGGGTGTGGTAAATCAATCTCTCTCTCTCTCTCTCTCTCTCTCTCTCTCTCTCTTATCAGAAGGGAAGTAATTCCACTCAGCTGAGCTCTTCTTCTTGATGGCGATCAGTGCCTGAGCGCTAGCCCCAGTGTGAATAATATTCGTCTGCTCTGTACTAAGGACTACACAAAGGATCTCTGCAGTCCTCAGTGTGAGCTCAGATCCCCCTGCAGTGTCTCTTACTGAGTAGCCAAGGCCGCTCGAGTTTGTCGTGTCTCCCACCGAGAGTACTCACATCTCAGCCACACTGTTAGTTCTCCCAAGTTTGTCGCGTCTCCCACCAAGAGTACTCACATCTCAGCCACACTGTTAGTTCTCCCAAGTTTGTAGCGTCTCCCACCGAGAGTACTCACATCTCAGCCACACTGTTAGTTCTCCCGAGTTTGTTGCGTCTCCCACCGAGAGTACTCACATCTCAGCCACACTGTTAGTTCTCCCACACACTCAGTTTTTTTTTTTTCCATTTTTCACAGTCCCAGTTCATGAGCTCCACTCATTCACTAGGTCTTAGTCTCCAGATTTCTGAGGTATCTCCATGCTTTCACAGTGGTTACACCAGTTTGCATTCCCACCAGTGGTGGACCACGATATCTTTTTCCCCACATCCTCACCAGTTTTTGTCATTTGTTAATTTCTGTTTGATGGCCATTCTAACTGGAGTGAGGCTAAACTTTATTGTGGTTTTGATTTGCATTTCCTTCATGGCTAGTGATCCTGAGCATTTTCTCAAGTGTCTATTGGCCATGCGAATTTCCTCTGTTGAAAAATGCCTATTGAAGTCTTTGGCCCATTTCTTAAATGGATTGTTTGTTTTATTTTGTTTTAAATTTCTTGAGCTCTTTATAGATTCTGGATATTAACCCTTTATTAGTTGTGTAGTTTGCAAATATTTTCTCCCATTGTGTTGGTTTCCTCTTCACTCAGTGTTTCTTTTGCATTGCATAAGCTTCTTGATGGAATCCCATTTGTCAATTTTGGCTTTGGCTGTACTGTGAGGTCTTTTCCAAGAAGTCGTGCATATCCCAATGTCTTGCAGTTTCTCCAATGTACATTAATGAATTGATTGTATTGAGTTGTAGATTTAGTTCTTTGATCAATTTTGAGTGGTATCCTGTCACAGCCTGTTGGTACATATACACACAAAGGCTTCCATGGCTTCTGCTGGAGCCCAAAATGTCATCTCCCTTTTCCAGCTGGGCGCTGGCCACTTTTCTAGGGAGAATGGGGTAAGATAAATGTGCCCCTTTTATTTCTGCTGGGTCTGCGAGTACTTTAGGTCTCCAGGCCAGACTCACACCATGCTCTTCTTCTGGCTGTATCAATACAGGCTACCGCAGTTTGGTCTCATCTCCATCTCCAAGCTGCTAACTCTTGACTGCTTAGTGTATTGTGTCCGTTTTCATGCTGTGTGTCTGCAGCTTCCACATAGGCCCTTGGCATTCCTCTTCGCTCTGTAGAAACTCCATTTTTGTTTTCTCTGATTCTCCCCTTAGAGCACACTTCCTATGCTATTTTTTGTTTGTTTATTTGTTTTGCTATTTATCCCTATCCTAGCACAGTACATTGTTCCCTTCTGCCATCTTGGAGTCTCATAAATTTCTCTTTTTATCTCTGTCTCTTTCTGTTTCTCCTTCATACACACACACACACACACACATGCACGCATGTACATATATATTATATGACCTATGCCCTTGTTTATGTAAGTATAAGTTTTGAGAATTTGGTTTCCTAAAAGTTTTGCTGAAAAAATTTCAATTAACTGAAAATACTTATATATGTTTGAGATTTTGTAAAATTTTATTTCTTTTCCTTAATCATCTCAATAACAAACATTTCAGGAAGCTTTGTGTTCTTTTTCCTCTTTTTACAATGCAGGACTCTGAAGATGGAAGGACTTACTTTGTCAAGATCCATGCTCCTTGGGAGGTATTAGTTACCTATGCTGAAGTATTGGGAATCAAAATGCCTATTAAGGAGAGTGATGTTCCCCGGAATGAGGACACTCCATTGACCTACATGCTTTCGGCTGTGAAACTTCCAGCGAGTGTGAAGTATCCTCATCCTGAATATTTCACTGCCCAGTTCAGCAGACATCGTCAAGAGCTCTTCCTCATTGATGATCCATCAACTTTCTTTCCATCCTCGGCAAGAAACAGAATTGTAGGTAGAGAAACCTTCGGGCACATTCCTTCAAATATTGTGTGTGTGCCTTTGTGTCCTTGTGTACGTGTGTGTTAATAATACAATGTCTGCAAGGTGTTCCTTTGTAGAAGATGAGCACTTCATGGTGTTGGGTGAGTTTGAAAGTTTGTTTGGACCCTAAAACCCATTATCATCCCTACCTCTCAAACTGTTTTTTAAAAATAAGTGGTTGACAGTGTGGATATAGTAAAGATACAGGGTTCATGCAATACTCAGAAAAACACCTAATTTTGAGAAGCAGAAGACATTTATTTTGTACATTTTTAATGAAATAGTTCTATAATCATAGAGGTTACTTGTAAAATTCAGTATACAGTAATTACAGTTTCAATCATTCCCAATAAATGGGAATGACTAAATTTTTATATGTAGATAGAATTTGTGAAACTTGAGAAATCTTTTCCCCTCTTTTAAAACCATTTTCAGTCCTTGAATCATTATTTCCTCTACATTTGTAGTCCTAGAATGTTTAACTTTCCCATTAAAAACTTGCCTCCTAAATAATCATGGTTTCTGTGTGGCCATTTCTTTGTGTTTTGTGTTTAGACAGGAATAATTTCTATTTCACTGATTACCCTGAGAGTTAAAAAAGTCAAAAAATTGAAGGAGTTAAATTGTGCCAGGCATATACTAAGTGTTCAGTAAGTGTGAGATATTATCATTCTGATTGCTCTAACTTTAGGTGAAAACTTTAAAACTTTAGATTCTGTATTGCTTTTACACTTTCTATCTGCTGCTTATTAATATAGCCACTATGGGTCAGCGGTTATAGACCCCTCTTTCATCTTGAGCAAGTTAAGAGGCAAAATTATATTTTTCTCACATCTAAAATAAATATTTTAAAAATTCACTGGCAGGAGTACTAAAAAATACAATTCCTAGAACATAGGATTTTATTAAAATATAAATGCACAAATGAAAAATACGGTCCCATTGCTTTCTAGGATTAAAAAGCAAAAGAAAAAAATTACAAGGCAACCTTTAATAAATGATGAGCAGATGACAGGGAACCAGAGAAGTTGTTTTGATTCATAATCCTGCTACTTTCTAAATAAGATAATTTTTCTTGAAATAGATAAAATAATGTGGGTTTTACTATTAAATCCAAATGAAAGCATATATGTGAAGCACTCTGCAAATTTTAAGGTATTTTAGAGATACTTGGTTCATTATAAAGTTGGCTAATACAAGGCCTGTGGACCTGGTAGCAAGAAATTAGGAATTTGCTCAGTATTAGAAATGTCAGTATTTGTTTACTTTTACTTACTCTTTGTAAACAGTCAAATACCTTAGGGTAATTAGCAGCAAAGCACAGTAATTTCCCCTCCTTCATGGTGGAGTAATAAAAATCTTGCTCTGTTGAGGAAGTTATTTTAGAGATTTGCATATTAAAAGCCCCTTCTTTCCTACCCTCCTCCCAAACACTGTAGTCTATGTATGTACAAATCTAATAGTATCACAAGAACATCTCACATCAGAATAGAATTTCATACTTTTCAGAGCATCTTCAGAGCCATCATCACACTGGAAGCTCACAGTATATACTATATATTTTACTTATACATATGTGAGCATGTATGTCTATATATCAAACATATAGTTGCATATATGAAAGATATTTTTGTGTCATATCTTTTGTTGTGGACAAAGTCCAGACTTTCAAATATGAACCAAGCTATAGATTTATCCAGCTGTAAAGAGGGAAATAGCTCATGTTTTCAGTAGGAGATTAAAATTTAACATATGGCCAAGAAGTATTTGTATATAAAAAAGGAAGAGTAAAACACATCTGATCACTTGAATAACAAGACTCTGGACAGAGAACTGGTTCTTAGTTCACCCTGAGGCTGAAGTTTCAGTCCACCTATAATGAAATATTTTCCATTGCACTAATAATGCCTTACATGTATTACATTATTATAGTCTAAATAGTATTTCACAGTTGGGTTTTACATTTTATGAGTGCACTCCTTCCAATATAGATGCTTTTTGATAGTTTTTTTTTTAATTATTTTTGGCCAGCACTGCAGCTCACTAGGCTAATCCTCCACCTGTGGCACCAGCACCCCAGGTTCTCGTTCCATTCGGGGCGCCAGATTCTGTCTCAGTTACTCCTCTTCCAGTCCAGCTCTCTGCTGTGGCCTGGGAGTGCAGTGGAGGATGGCCCAAGTGCTTGGGCCCTGCTCCCCATGGGAGACCAGGATAAGCACCTGGCTCCTGGCTTTGGATCAGCGCGATGCGCCAGCCACAGTGTGCCAGCCGTAGCAGCCACTGGGGGGTGAACCAATGGAAAAAAGGAAGACCTTTCTCTCTGTCTCTCTCTCTCACTGTCCACTCTGCCTGTCAAAAAAATTATTTTCAATTTGGGGCTTTTAACATATTTCATATGCTTATAATCCATACATCCAAATATCTAGAAATCATCTTATATGTTCTTATGACAAGCACTGTATTTGCACTGCCTAAAGCCAAACCTTTTAGCTCTTCTCTCTTGACTATCACCATCAAAAAATAGACAAAAACCATCTATCTTTTTTCCTCTCTCCCACCCTCTTTCTATCTGTGTCTGTGCCTTTGTCTGTATCTGTATCTGTGTCTCTATCTTTATCTCTGTCTCTCTTCATTAAGCACTTCCATTCAAGCATCAGAAAAAAACCTAAGATTTCTTTACACTACCTATTTGTCTCAACCATGTTCAATCCATCAATAGCTTTTATCAATGTAAATATCTAAATCCTAAATATCTATTGAACCTGTATTCTTTCAGTTCCATCCCCACTATTAATAAATTTTTCAAAAATTTTAGGCATCATTAAAGAGATCTACCACAATATTTTTAATTAGTCTCCATACCCATTTTTTGCTACCTCTAATATATTTATCATCCTATGAACAGAATGACATATTCAAAACCAAATCTCATGTTATCCCTTCAAGCCTCCCCTCCTCTTCCCTCCCCTCCCCTTCCCTTCTCTTTCCTTTTTTCTTTTCTTTCCTGCTTTCTTTTTCTCTTTCCCTCCCTTCCTTCCTCCCTCCCTTCCTTCTTTCCTTTCATCTCTCTCTCTCTTTCTCTTTATTTCTTTCGTAAGATTTATCTATTTGAAAGGTATATTTTCAAAGAGAGTGAGAAAGAGAAAAGAAGAGAGATCTTCTGTCCACTGGTTTACTCCCCAGTTGCCACAATACCTGGGATTGGGCCATGTTGAAGTCAGGAGAAAAGGAACTCCATCCATGTTTCCTACATGGGTGCAGGGACCCAAGAAGTTGGACCATATTCCACTGCTTTCCCAGACACATTAGCAAGGAGCTGGACTGGAAGTGGAGCAAGCCAGGAGTCAAACCCATGCTCTTAGGAGAAGCTGACATTGTTAACCAGGGGCCTAACTTGGTGTGCTGCAACACTTGCCCCAGCATCAGTACTTCTTGTACAGTACAGATCAGTGTTTTTAATGTGACTGAGAACTACATGATTTCCTTCAGAGAAATTAGCATATACATATGTATATAATTTGTATGCATATGCTGATTTCATTTCCTTATAGTAAATTCCCAGGAATGGGATGGCTGTGTCATATGGTAGGTCTATATTCAGATTTTTTAAAAAAGATTATTTATTTATTTGAGAGGTAGAGTTACAGACAGTGAGAGGGAGAGACAGAGAGAAAGGTCTTCCATCCACTGATTCACTCCCCAGTTGGCCGCAACACCTGGAGCGAGGCCCATCAGGAGCCAGGAGCTTCTTCCACGTCTCCCATGTGGGTTCAGGGACCCAAGCCCTTGGACCATCTTCTGCTACTTTCCCAGGCCATAGCAGAGAGCTGGATGGGAAGAGGAGCAGCTGGGACCAGAACCGGTACTCATATGGTATGCTGGCACTACAGACAGAGGATTAACCTACCTTGCTACAGTGCCAGCCCCAATATATTCAGATTTCTGAGGTATCTCCGTACTGTCTTCCACAGTGGATGTACCAGTTTACATTCCCACTGACAGTGAATTAGGGTATCTTTTCCCCCACATCCTCACCATTGTTCATTGTTTGTTGGTTTCTGTATGAAAGCCATAATAACTGAGGTGAGGTGAAACCTCATTGTGGTTTTGATTTGCATTTCCCTTATGGTTAGTGATCCTGAGAATTTTTTTCAAGTGCTAGTTGGCCATTTGAATTGCCTCTTCTGAAAAATGCCTGGAAAAGTTTTTTGCCCATTTTTAAATTGGATTACTTTGTTGTTATTGAGTTTCTTGGGCTCTTTATAGATTCTGTATATTAATCATGTATCAGTTGCCTAGTTTGCAAATATTTTCTTCCATTCTGTTGGTTGCCTCTTTGCTTTGCTCAGTGTTTGTTTTATAGTCCAGGAAATTTTCAATTTGATGTAATCCCATTTGTCAATTTTGATGTTGATGCCTGTGCTTCTGGGGTATTTTCCAAGAAGTCTTTGCCTATGCCAGTGTCTTGCACAGTTTCTCCAATGTTCTCTAATAATTTGATGGTATTGGGTCATACATTTAGGCCTTTGAGCCATTTTGAGTGGATTTTTGTATAAGGTGTTACGTAGAGGTCTTGTTTCATACTTCTGGATTTGGAGATTCACTTTTCTCAGCATCACTTGTTAGCGAGACTGTCCTTGTTCCAGGGATTGATTTTAGCTGCTTTGTCAAAGGTAAGTTGGTAGTAGATGCATGGATTGATTTCTGGGGTTTCTATTCTGTTCCACTGGTCTACATGTCTATTTTTTGCCAGTAACAGACTATTTTGATTATAACTGCCCTGTAGTATGTCTTGAAATCTGGTATTGTGATGCCTCAGCTTTAATTTTGTTGTATAAGATTGCTTTAGTTATTCAGGGTCTCCTATGTTTCCATATGAATTTCAGTATTATTTTTTCTAAATCTGAAATGAATGTCCTTGGTATTTTGATTGAGATACATTGAATCTGTAAATTGCTTTCAGTAGTATGGACTTTTTTGAAAAAAACATTTTATCCTTTTATTTGAAAGGCAGAGTTACAGAGAGGCAGAGGCGGAGGGGGAGGGGGAGGGGGTTCTGCATCCACCAGTTCTCTCCTCAGACAACCCCAGTAGTATGGATATTTTGATGATATTGATTCTTCCAGCCCATGAATATGGAAGATTTTTCCATTTTTTGGTGTCTTCTATTTCTTTAATGCATTATAATTTTCATCATAGAGAGCTTTGATGCCCTTGGTTAAATTTATTCCGAGGTTTTTAATTTTTTGTAGCTATTGTGACTGAGATTATTTTAGAAGTTCTTTCTCAGCTATGGCATTGTCTGTGTGTAGAAAAGCTATTGATTTTTTTTTATTAATTTTATATCCTACCACTTTACCAAACTCTTATGAGTTCTGATACTCTCTCAATTGTTTCTTTTGGATCCCGTATACATGGAATCATGTCATCTGTAAATAGCGATTGTTTGACTTCCTCTTTCCCAATTTATTTCCCTTTGCTTTCTTTTTCTTGTCTAATAGCTCTGGCTAAAACTTCCAGGACTATATCGAATAACAGTGGTCAAAGTGAGCGTCCTTGTCTGGTTCCAGATCTTAGATGATATGCTTCCAACATTTTCCCACTCAGTCAGATGCTGGCCATAGGTATGTCATGAATTGCCATGATTGTGTTGAGGGATGATAATTCTATCCCCAAATTGCTTACGGTTTTCATCATGAAAGATGTTGTATTTTATCAGATGCTTTCTCTGCTTCTGTTGAGATAATCATATGGTTTTTGTTCTTCCGTTTGTTAAGGTGATGTATCACATTGATTGATTTGTGAATATTGAAGCATCCTTGCATACCAGAGATAAATCATTTGGTCCAGTGAGTGATATTTCTGATGTGCTGTTGGATTTGATTGGCTAATATTTTGTTGAGGATTTTTGCGTCTATGTTCATCAGGGAAATTGGTTTATAGTTCTCTTTTTCTGTTGTATCTTTTTCAGGTTTAGAAATTAAGGTGATCTGGCTTCATAGAAGGAGTTTGGGAGGTCCCACCCCCTTCAGTTGTTTTGAGTGACTTGAGAAAAATTAAAATTAGTTCTTTTTTTTAAATAGCTGGTAGAATTCAGCAGTGAACCCATCTAGTTCTTAACTTCTCTTTGTTGGGAGTGTCTTTATCACTGATTCATTTTATCATCTTGGTTATTGGGCTCTTTATGTCTTATGTGTCAATTTTGGTAGCGTCTATGTTTCCATTGTTTTTCTCCTAATTTTCCTAATTTGTTGGCATGCAACTCTTTGTTTTTTTATTTTTTTGGTTTTTTAATTTTTATTTTTCATGCTTTAATTTTGAAAGTTTTAATTAGTTTTTAAGAGATACAATGTGCTTTGTAGATACAATTCTTTTTTATATATATATAAAGCTTTTATTTAAAGAATATAAATTTCCAAAGTACAGCTTATGGATTACAATGGCTCCCCCCCACACAACTTCCCTCCCTCCCACTACCCTCCCCTTTCCCGCTCCCTCTCCCATTCCATTCACATCAAGATTCATTTTCAATTCTCTTTATACACAGAAGATCAGTTTAGTACATATTACGTAAAGATTTCAACAGTTTGCCCTCACATAGAGACACAAAGTGAAAAATACTGTTGGAGTACTAGTTATAGTATTAATTCACAATGTACAGCACATTAAGGACAGAGATCCTACATGATTTTTTAAAGAATTGATTAATTATCTATGCACTTTCCAATTTAACACCAAGATTTTTTAATCATTTGCAATTCTCTTTATATACAGAGGATCGATTCAGTATATACTATGTAAAGATTTCATCAGTTTGCACCCACACAGAAACACAAAGTGTAAAAATACTGTTTCAGTACTAGTAATAGCATTATTTCACATTGGATAACACATTAAGGACAGATCCCTCATGAGACGTAAGTACACAGTGACTCCTGATGTTGATTTAACAATTTGACACTTTTGTTTATGGCGTCAGTAATCTCCCTAGGCTCTAGTCATGAGTTGCCGAGGCTATGGAAGTCTTTAGGGTTCGCCGACTTCGATCTTATTCCAACAGGGTCATAGTCAAAGTTGAAGTTCTCTCCTCCCTTCAGAGAAAGGTACCTCCTTCTTTGATGGCCCCGTTCTTTCCACTGGGATCTCACTCACAGAGATCTTTCATTTAGGTCTTCTTTTTTGTGTTTTTAGAGTGTCTTAGCTTTCCATGCCTAAAATATTCTCATGGGCTCTTGAGCCATATCCGAATGCCTTAAGAGCTGATTCTGAGGCCAGAGTGCTATTTAGGACATCTGCCATTCTATGAGTCTGCTGTGTATCCCAATTCCCATGTTGGATTGTTCTCTCCTTTTAAATTCTATCAGTTAGTATTAGCAGACACTAGTCTTGTTTGTGTGATCCCTTTGACTCTTAGACCTATCAGTGCGATCAATTGTGAACTGAAATTGATCACTTGGACTAGTGAAATGGCCTTGGTACATGCCACCTTGATGGGATTGTATTGGAATCCCCTGGCCTGTTTCTAACTCCATCATTTGTGGCAGGTCTGATTGAGCATGTCCCAAATTGTACATCTCCTCCCTCTCTTATTCTCACTCTTATATTTCACAGGGATCACTTTTCAGTTAAAATTTAAACACCTAAGAATAATTGTGTGTTAATTACAGAGTTCAACCACTAGTACTAGGATAAAGAAAAATACTAAAATGGATAAAGTATTGCATTGTACAACAACAGTCAGCACAAGAGCTGATCAAGTCACTGTTTCTCATAGTGTCCATTTCACTTCAACAGGTTTCCCTTTTGGTGCTCAGTTAGTCATCGCCATTCAAGGGAAACAAATTATATTTGTCTCTTTGGGACTGGCTTAATTCACTCAGCATGATGTTTTTCAGATTCCTCCATTTTGTTGCAAATGACCGGATTTCATTGTTTTTGACTGCTGTATAGTATTCTGTAGAGTACATGTCCCATAATTTCCTAATCCAGTCTACTGTTGCTGGGCATTTGGGTTGGTTCCAAGTCTTAGCTATTGTGAATTGAGCTGCAATAAACCTTACTGTGTAGACGGCTTTTTTGTTTGCCAATTTAATTTCCTTTGGGTAAATTCCAAGGAGTGGGATGGCTGGGTTGAATGGTAGGGTTATATTCAGGTTTCTAAGGAATCTCCAGACTGACTTCCATAGTGGCTTCACCAGTTTGCATTCCCACCAACAGTGGATTAGTGTCCCTTTTTCCCCACATCCTCTCCAGCATCTATTGTTGGTGGATTTCTGAATGTGAACTATTCTAACCGGGGTGAGGTGAAACCTCATTGTGGTTTTGATTTGCATTTCCCTGATTGCTAGTGATCTTGAACATTTTTTCATGTGTCTGTTGGCCATTTGGATTTCCTCTTTGGAAAAATGTCTATTGAGGTCCTTGGCCCATCTCTTAAGTGGGTTGTTTGTTTTGATGTTGTGGAGTTTCTTAATTTCTTTGTAGATTCTGGTTATCAACCCTTTATCTGTTGCATAGTTGGCAAATATATTTTCCCATTCTGTCGGTTTCCTATTCACTTTCCTGACTATTTCTTTTGCAGTACAGAAACTTCTCAATTTGATGCAATCCAATAGTTAATTTTGGCTTTGACTGCCTGTGCTTCTGGGGTATTTTCCAAGAAGTCTTTGCCAGTACCTATGTCTTGCAGGGTTTCTCCTATGCTCTCTAATAATTTGATGGTGTCGGGTCGTAGGTTTAAATTTTTAATCCATGTTGAATGAATTTTTGTGTAAGGTGAAAGGTAGGGATCTTGCTTCATGGTTCTGCACGTGGAAATCCAGTTTTCCCATCACCATTTATTAAACAGACTGTCCTTACTCCAAGGATTTGTTTTGGATCCTTGATCAAATATAAGTTGGCTGTAGATGTTTGGATTGATTTCTGGTGTTTCTATTTTGTTCCATTGGTCTATCCATCTGTTTCTGTACCAGTACCATGCTGTTTTGATAACTACTGCCCTGTAGTATGTCCTGAAATCTGGTATTGTGATGCCTCCGGCTTTGTTTTTGTTGTACAAGATTGCTTTAGCTATTCAAGGTCTCCTGTGTCTCCATATGAATTTCAGCATCATTTTTTCCAGATCTGAGAAGAATGTCCTCGGTATCTTAATTGGTATTGCATTGAATCTTAAATTGCTTTTGGCAGAATGGACATTTTGATGATATTGACTCTTCCAATCCATGATCATGGAAGATTTCTCCATTTTTTATATCCTCTTCTATTTCTTTCTTTAAGGTTTTGTAATTTTCATTGTAGAGATCTTTAATGTCCTTGGTTAAGTTTATTCCAAGGTATTTGATTGTTTTTGCAGCTATTGTGAATTGGATTGATCTTAGCAGTTCTTCCTCAGCCATGGCATTGCCTGTGTATACAAAGGCTGTTGATTTTTGTGCATTGATTTTATATCCTGCTACTTTGCCAAACTCTTCTATGATTTCCAATAGTCTCTTAGTAGAGTTCTTTGGGTGGACAGTGAGAGAGAGACAGACAGAGAGAAAGGTCTTCCTTTACCATTGGTTCACCCTCCAATGGCCGCTGTGGCCAGTGCGCTGCAGCAGGCGCACCGCGCTGATCCGAAGCCAGGAGCCAGGTGCTTCTCTTGGTCTCCCATGGGGTGCAGGGCCCAAGCATTTGGGCCATCCTCCACTGTACTCCCAAGCCACAGCACAGTGCTGGCCTGGAAGAGGGACAACCGGGACAGAATCCGGTGCCCTGACCAGGACTAGAACCCGGGTGCCGGTACCGCAGGCAGAGGATTAGCCTATTGAGCCACGGCGCCAGCCGGCATGCAACTCTTTGTAGTAATTCCTGATGATTCTTTTTATTTTTGTGGTACCTGTTGTTACATTTCCTTTTTCATCTCTTCTTTTATTGATTTGGATCTTCTCACTCTTTTTTTGGTTATTTGGGCAAACAGTTTATCCATCTTGTTTATATTTTCAGAAAAACAGTTCTTTGTTTTGCTGATCTTTTGTATTTTTGCTTTTTTATAATTTCTTCTCTAATCATTTTTTTCTCCTACTAATGTTGGGTTTGATTTTCATTGTTTTTCTAGATACTTCAGATGCATTGATAGCTCATTTATTTGATGCCTTTCCAATTTCTTGATGTAGGTACTAACTGGTATAAACTTTCCTCTTAAGACTACTTTTGCTGTATCCCGTAAGTTTTGATATATTGTATTGTCCTCTTCATTTGTTTCCAAAATTTTTTTGATTCTCTTTTTATTTCTTCTATGACCCACTGCTCATTCAGAAGTATGTTGCTCAGTATCCGTGTGTTTGCATATGTTCCACAGATTCTTGAGTTGTTGATCTCCATCTTCATTCCAGTGTAGTTAGAGAAGATCCATGATATGATTTTGAATTTTTTTGAATTTTCTGAGACTTGCTTTATGGCCTAGAATGTGGTAAATGGTAGAGAAATTTCATGCACTGGTGAAAAGAATGTATATTCTGCAGCTGTAGGATGGAAAGTTCTGTAGGTATCTATTAGGTCCATTTGGACTATAGTATCAATTAACACTGTTGTTTCCTTACTGAAAATTTGTCTGATTGATTTGTCACTGCTGAAAGTGTGATATTCAAATCCCACAATACTGTTGTATTGGAGTCTATGTCTCCTTTAAATACCTTAACATTTCTTTTTTATAACCAGGTGTACTGTAATTAGGTGCATATACATTTATTATAGTCACATCTTCCTATTAAATTGGCAATTAATCATTACATAGTACCCTTATTAGTCTCTTTGAACAGTTTTTGTGTTAAAGTCTATTTTGTATTATATTAGGATGGCTAAACCAGCTCTTTTTTGGTTTCAGTTAGCATGGAATATCTTTTTCCGTCGTCTAACTTTCAGTCTGTGTGTATCTTTGTTGTGGAGATGTGTTTCTTGTAGTCAGCAAATAAATCTTGTTTTTTCATCCTTTCAGCCAGTCTGTATCATTTACTGGAGAGTTGATGCCATTTACATTAAAGATGACTATTTTTTTAAAGATTTATTTATTTATTTGAAAGGCAGAGTTACACAGAGAGATAAGAAGAGGGGGAGAGAGAGAGAGAGACTTCCATACACTGTTTCACTCCCCAATTGGCCACCTTGGCTAGAGCTGCACTGATCTAAAGCCAGGAGCTAGAAGCTTCTTCCAGGTCTCCCACACAGGTGCAGGGGTGCAAGGACTTGGGCCATCTTCTACTGCTTTCCCAGGCCACAGCAGAGAGCTGGATTGAAAGTTGAGCTACCGGGACTTAAACTGGCACTCATATGGGATGCCGGCACTGCAGTTGTTAGCTTTACCTTCTAAGCCACAGCGCCAGCCCTGATCAAGGTGACTGTTGATAATTAACAGTTTGTCCCTGCCATTTGTGCATTAATATCCCTATTGTTTACTTTGGATTTCCTCTGTACCTTTACTTGGAGATTTTCTGCCTTCATATTCTTTAATATTGATGATCATATTTCTGTGTTTGCGTATAGCACATCCTTAAGCATCTTTTGTAAGGCTGGAAGAATGGTGACAAATTCTTTTTTTTTAATATTTATTTACTTATTTGAAAGTCAGAGTGACACAGAGAGAGAAGGAGAGACAAGTCTTCCAAACCGCTGGTTCTCTCCCCAATTGGCTGCAACAACTGGAGCTGCACTGATCCAAAGCCAGGAGCCAGGAGCTACTTCTGGGTCTCCCATGCAGGTACAAGGACCCAAGGACTTGAGCCATTTTCTACTGCTTTCCCAGGCCATAAAAGAGAGCTGGATAGGAAGTGGAGCATCCTATATTCAAACTGGCACCCATGTGGAAAGCCAACACTGCGGGTGGCAGTTTTATCCACTATGCCACAGTGCCAACCCCAGCAAATTCTTTCAATTTCTGTTTGTTGTAAAGGGTCTTTATTTCCACTTCATTCATAAATCAGAACTTTGCAGGCTATAGTATTCTGAGTTGGCAGTTTTTTTTTTCTCTTAAACTTGCAAACTTGCACTGTATCTCACCATTATCTCCTAGCCTATAGGGTTTCTGATGAGAAGTCCACTGCGAGTCTAATTGGAGATCTTCTGAAAGTCATCTGGCATTTCTTTCCTGCACATTTTAGAATCTTTTCTTTATGTTTTATTCTGGAAGGTTTGACTACAGTGTATAGTGGTGAAGATCTTTTCTATTCAGGTCTGTTAGGAGTTCTATGTGCTTCCTGTTCTTGGATGTCCCTTTCTTTCTCTAAATTGGGGAACTTTTCTGTACTTATTTCACTAAAACGGCCTCCTAATCTGCTATCTTTTTCCACACTTGCAGGAATTCCTAAGACCTGTATGTGGGGTTGTTTGAGAGTATCCCATGAATCTTCAACACTTTTTAATTTTTCTAACTTTTTCTTCTTTTTTATTTTTGATCTGACTCTAAATTTTCCAGCGTTTTTTGTTCTAATTTGGATATTCTGTCTTCTGCCTCTCCAAGTCTTTTGTTAAGGCTTTCTACCTTATATTTTATTTGATCTATTGAATTCTTCATTTCTAGTATTTCATTTTTATTTCTCTTTAAAATCTTGATTTCATGGGAAAAATTTTCACTCATGTCATGTATAGATTTATTTATTTATTTTTTTTTGACAGGCAGAGTGGACAGTGAGAGAGAGAGAGAGACAGAGAGAAAGGTCTTCCTTTGCAGTTGGTTCACCCTCCAATGGCCGCCGTGGCCGGCGCGCTGCGGCCGGTGCAGCACGCTCGTCCGATGGCAGGAGCCAGGTGCCAGGTGCTTTTTCCTGGTCTCCAATGGGGTGCAGGGCCCAAGCACCTGGGCCATCCTCCACAGCACTCCTGGGCCACAGCAGAGAGCTGGCCTGGAAGAGGGGCAACTGGGACAGAATCCGGCACCCCAACCAGGACTAGAACCTGGTGTGCCGGCGCCACAAGGCAGAGGATTAGCCTGTTGAGCCACGGCGCCGGCCATGGATTTCTTTAATTCATGGATTTGCTTCTGATTACTTCTGAGTAATCCTACAATGAACATTTTGAATTCCCCTTCCAGCATTTCATCAATCTCTTCATCTTCACATTCTCAGTGAAGTGCTTTTATATTCCTTTGGAGACATCATGTTGGTTGTCTTATTCTTGCTTCTTGAATTTCTGCATTTATTTTTAGACATTTGTGAGGATACTTGTTTTTTTGTTGTAGTTGTTTGTTTTGTTTTTTTCATTCCGATGTTTTTTATCTTTGGACTGTGACTCTGTGGCTTCCTTGAATGTCTGCTCTTCCAGTGATTACCTAGAGGTATGTCCTGGGTGTTGCCTGGCAGTTCTGTTCCATGCTCTAAGGTGAGGGAAGTGTCCAAGGCAATACCTTAGTTGTGGTAAAACTCTTTATCAGCGGGGAGGGTTTGATCAGCTCTGTTGACATAGTCTCACATTCACCTCTTCTCCCAGGCAACCAATGCCAGGGACCTAGCTCCAGTGGGTGCAATATCCATCCCCACTGCCACAGAACCACACAAAGGATCCTTGCGGTCCTTGGTGTAAAAATTGATCCCGCAGCAATGACCCTCCCCAGGCAATCAGGGAACCCTAAGCACGTGTGGCCACCCACAGCAGCTGTCCACAAACCCAGCCACATTTTGCACCCTCCCATGCAGCAACAGTATTCCCGCAGTCTGTGCACACAAGCCTGCCACAGTCACAGGCTCCAAGGACCTACTCTTCCCTGCCAGTTCATCATGTCTACAGAGAGGTGGAGATGTTTCCAGAACCAGACACCTGTGGGTACTTCACCCAGGCAGCCTAAGGCCCAGAGCCTGTGGCATGCTGGGAAGCTTGGGACACTTCACAGTCCTACGTGGAACACCAGCCACCAGCAGTTCTCCCAGCCAGATTCAGAAATTTCCTCTTGGCTGGTTGCTGGGCATGCAGACACAAGCTGGTACAGCTGTTTTGTGTGTCCAAAATGGTGCCTGCCCTCTCTGGGCTCATTACAGGACACCAATGTTGGTTGAGGGGGTAGAGAGATATGCCCCCTTTTTTTCCTCTACATTGGCAGGTACAATGTCCCCTACAGGACACTAAGCCAAAGTCACATAAGGCTCTCCCTGCAGCTTTATCACCAGTGGCTTAGGCTGCTGCAGTCTTGTCTTACCTCTCTCTCCAGACTCCAGATCTTGTGCTGAGGCTCTTGGCTGCTGGGGTCCTATGTTGTGTCCATGTTTGTACTATGCATTTGCACCCTCCAAATAAGTCCACAGTCTCTCTAACTTGTGTGAAATTTCCACTGCAGTTTCTCCCTAATCTTCCCTGAGATTGCACTCCCTCCATTTTTTTTAACTATCTTCCCCTAGACTAGACCAATAAGCTTCCTCCATGTTCTGCCACCTTGGAATCCTGCTCACGATATTCCTTATTTAATTTTTAAAAATTGTACAAGTTGACACAGTTTCTTTTTCAAATTTTATTAATGTAAAGAAAACAGATTTCATGTATTTTGTGGTACAGTTCTAAGAAGATTATCAAATTCCCTCCCTCAATTTCATCTTCATTATAAACGTACCAAGTCTTAAAGACATTTAACTTAAAGTGAAAAAATACCTCATATTAATACCTGTTTTACCTATTTTATCAGTGGGAAACACCTTAGTTGTTTACAGTATCTTCTTCTACTTGCTTCTGTAATAGTACATATTAATCTAACACTCATTTTAATAGTTCATGGTATAGATGTAACAGGATTTTATTAAACATTTCTACTTTTGATAGCTATCAATGGTGCTTCGAACTTCTGATATCACAAGCAGTTCTACAGTTTACAAGATGGAATTTATGTATTTCAGCACAAATTAAGGTTTTCTGTAAAAGAGATGTCATGGGGCTAGCATTGTGGTATAGCAGTAAAGCCACTGCCTACAACACTGGTGTCTCATATGGTTGCTGGTTTAAGGCCCAGCTGGTTCACTTCCAATCCAGCTCCCTGCTAATGCACCTGGGAAAGCAGTGGAGACTGGCCAAAGTGCTTGGGCCCTACACCCATGTGGAAGACCTGAAAGAAGCTCCTGGCTCCTGGCTTCAGCCTGGCCCAGTCCTGGCCAGTGTGGCCTTTTGGGGAGTGAACCAGCAAACTGAAGATCTCTCTATCTCAGTCTACCTTTCATATAAATAAAGTAAATCTTCAAAAAAGGATATCACATGAAAAATTTCTGGATCTAAGAGCATGCACATTTTACATTCCTATGTGTATTACACTATTGCCTTTTACAAAAGGATGTGCTAATTTAGAGTTCTAGTAGCAACGTAATAAAACACTTGATCACTGGGACCACGGCTCACTAGGCTAATCCTCCACCTGCAGTGCCGGCACCCTGGGTTCTAGTCCCATCTGGGGCGCCAGAGTCTGTCCTGGTTGTTCCTCTTCCAGTCCAGCTCACTGCTGTGGCCCGGGAGTGCAGTGGAGGATGGCCCAAGTGCGTTGGCCTTGCACCCGTATGGGAGACCAGGAGGAAGCACCTGGCTCCTGGCTTACAATTGGCGCAGTACGCTGGCTGTAGCGGCCATTTTGGGGGGTGAACCAACGGAAAAAAGAAAACCCTTCAATCTGTCTCTCTCTCACTAACTCTGCCTGTCAAAAAACAAAACAAAACAAACAAACAAACAAAAAACAACCACTTGATCTTCCACATACCTTTCTCAATGGTAGTATTTATCAATCTACCTTTTTTGTTTTAAGATGACACAAGTTATAGACAGGTCCACAAGTCATAATTTTTACAAAGGGAACATAACAACGCAGCCATCATCTGTACCCAAAGTGAAAGCATTCCTAGCTGCCTGCACCTCTGGTGCCTCCTGTGCATTCCTGTTCCTTTCTTCCTCAGCACACAAGGACTAACTTGTAGGAGCAGAGATCAGATTCGTCTTGTTCTAAAATTTGTAATAATGGAGCCACACAGTGTATAAATCTCACTTATCTGCTTCGATGTTTATTTGGGTGATAATTTGGCTTTTAAATGAACTTTTGTTCATTCTAATTATTTTGTATGGAAATTTTTTATATGTTCCCTATGTTTTTAATCTGCAATTCCCAGATTAGTGAGATTGATCTCCTCATATGGACATGGAATTTTGTGAAGTACCTGCTAAAGTTTATTGTTACCACATAGGTATTTCCTTTACTTGTGATTTATAGAAGTTGTTGACATATTCTATTTAGGAGCCCTTTATTCATCATGTATTTTACTCATCTTTTCTTACATTTTACCTAATGTCTTTTAATCTTTTCTTTAAAAAAAGATTTATCTATTTATTTGAAAGGCAGAGTTACAAAGACAGGAGGGACAGAGAGTTCTTTTATCCACTGATTTACTCCCCAAATGGCCTCAGTGACTGAGATTGGGCCAGGCTGAAGTCCAGAGCCAGGAGCTTTTTTCCAGGTCTCCCACATGGGGGACAGGTTCCCTGGCAGTTTGTGCCATCTTCCACTACTTTCCCTGGTGCGTTAGCAGGGCAATGGAATGGAAGTGAAACATCCAGGACTTGAACCAGATCCCACATGGGATGCTGGCACCACCAGCTGTGGCTTAACCTGCTATGCTACAGCACTGGCCCTGATCATTTCCTTTGGTACAGATGTTTCTAATTTTAATGTAATTCATGTTATTAAATCTTTGCTCTATGAGTAATATTCTTGATCTTTACCTGCCACCAGGGTCCTGCAATTTATTCCCTGTGTTATCTTCCAGACGTTGCAATATTTTACTTTTCACATAGAAGATTATTATCTTCCTGTAATTTATTTTAGTGCAAGGTACAATATAGAAGTCAGTTGTTGGCCAGAGCCATGACTCAATAGGCTAATCCTCCGCCTTGCGGTGCCGGCACACCAGGTTCTAGTCCCGGTCAGGGTGCCGGATTCTGTCCCTGTTGCCCCTCTTCCAGTCCAGCTCTCTGCTGTGGCTCGGGAGCGCAGTGGAGGAAGGCCCAAGTGCTCGGGCCCTGCACTCGCGTGGGAGACCAGGAGAAGCACCTGGCTCCCGGCTTCAGATCAGCACAGTGCGCTGCCACAGCGCACTGGCTGCAGCGGCCATTGCGGGGTGAACCAACGGCAAAAGGAAGACCTTTCTCTCTGCCTCTCTCTCTCTCACTGTCCACTCTGCCTGTCAAAAAAAAAAAAAAAAAAGAAGAAGTCAGTTGTTTTCCCATACATATAGTCAGTCACCTTGCATCAATTATTGAAAACATTCAATTATTAATACTTTCTTTTTTAAAAAAAGTTTATTTATTTATTTGAAAGGCAGAGTTATAGAGAGTCAGAGTGAGAGGTCTTCCATCTGCTGGTTCTCTCCCCAAATGGCTGCAATTACCAGAGCTGAGCTGTTCCGAAGCCAGGAGCTTCCTCCAGGTCTCCCACATGGGTGCAGAGGCCCACAGACTTGGGCCATCTTCCACTGCTTTCCCAGGTGCATTAGCAGGGAGCTGGATCAGAAATGGAGTAGTCAAGACTTGAAACAATGCCCATATGAGATGCTGGCACTGCAAGCTGGGACTTTTACTCACTGCCCCACAGCGCTGGCCCCTGTTAATATTTTCTTACAGTGGCGCCCTTGTCACAACTTAATTATGTATGTATATATGTATTTTTACTTCTAGACACAACCCTGATGATTTGATTTCTTTGTCTAATTTTGTGTCACTTCTGTCAATATTGAACTTTACCTGAGCTCTGTAGCCCAGAAACACAGGGACAGAGGAATCCTGCATGCTTCTCTTTCTCGGAAACAGTTTATTACAAAGAACAATTCTTCCCCAGAAGACTTAGATAATACTCACCTTGCCAGGTTGACTTGAGAGCACTAGTTGCCACATATTCATCCTAAATTCACCTGCTAACTGAAGTGTCCATCTTGGTTATTTAAATACCTTTATAAAAAATAATACTTATATCTCTGTGCTAAGAGCCAGGTACCCAGGCAAAACTTCTGCAGAGCCTGGGAGATGGGGATGCTTTCTTCGTTGCTTAACTTCCAATGAGATGGCACCAAGAGAACTTAAGGAAAAACTTTGCTTTTTAAAGCAGGCGAGAATCCTGTACATATATTACACATACACTGAAAAGGATAGAAAAGAGTTTGTCACCACAATTTCTCTAATGGAAATGCTTCAAGAAAAGTGAGGTAGGGGAAATATCTTTCCCACACTTACCCTTACAATCTCGCCTTTTTGTTATTTCAGACACACTGCCTCCAAATTTCCATTTTTGTTACAGAAGTGTTTAGCTGAAATATTTATCTGAATTGAACCATCAAAAGCAAGTATTTATTAACTGACTTGATCAATTTAATTAAGCTTGTCTCCTCCCACAAGAACCTGAACTTTGAACCTTCAGCCACAGCCCAAAGTGGCATGCAGAATAGCTGCTCCTTAGCTTTCCTTACTTTGCCCTATAAAATAAATAGTACTCCAAAAAAAGATATTCCCTGAAGCTTATTTTCTTTTTCCTATAAAAGAAGAGCTATTGATCTGGCACTGTAGTATAGTGAGTTAAGCTACCACTTCGAATACCTGGCATCTCATATCTGGGTAATAGTTGGAGTCCCAGCTGATCCTTGATCTCTGCTAATATGCCTGGGAAGGTAGCAGATGATGGTCCAAGTACTTAGGCAACTGCCACTCCTATGAGGAGACCAGGATGGAGTTGCTGACTCCTCTCTTTGGCCTAGTCCAATCCAATGGCTGCTACAGCCATTTAGGAAGTGAACCTGAAGAAAGAAGATCTCTGTCTCTCCTTTTCTCTGTTGCTGTGCCTTTCTAATAAATAAGTCTTTGAAAAAGGAAAGAAGGGAGGAAGGAAGGAAGCCTGTTTCCGCCTGACCCCTCAAATGTTTGCATATCTGATCAGAACATTTTTCTTATTCCAATAGTCTGCTGCCCCTTGTTGCAGTTTCCTTTTGAATAATTTCTATCTTTGGTAAGTCCAGTTTTGTTTTCATTTAACAATACCATGCGTTACTTGCTATCATGGCTTTAAAATACATGTTACTATCTGGTTGAGTAAATTTTTCCAGTTTGTCAACGCAGAGTTTTTATTTTGGTGAACTTTTCCCAAGAAAAATTTTCAAAGTAAGTAAAATAGTTCATATTTATCACATTATCTATCAAAACTGAAATGCATAAATCGTGATTGATTTAAAAAGGTAGAATATTAAGTTTCCCTGAAAATGAATGACCAGATGATGATTCAAGGACAACCACCATACCACTCAATAGGCTTTAAATGATGAAATGTAAAAGAAGAGAGAGAAATAAATGCTAAAAAGACTAGATTAGAGCTGGTGCTGTGGCATAGTGGCTAAAGCCACTGCGCTTGGGCCCCTGCACTCGCATGGGAGACCTGGAAGAAGCTCCTAGCTCCTGGCTTTGGATCGGTGCAGCTCCGGCCATTGCAGCCAGTTGCGGAGTGAACCAGCAGATGGAAGACGTCTCTCTTTCTGCCTCACCTTCTTTCTTTGTGTAACTCTGACCTTCAAATAAAAAAAAATAAGTCTTTTAAAAAAAAAGGACTAGATTCAGCAATCAAAATGTAGAAATTCTGAAAAGTTGCTAGAAGACAAAATATAGATGAGGTTAAATTTACAAAAATATAAGGGCAGAGGATACCAAAGTTCAAATAATATGCAAAAGAAAAGTGATATAAAGATGTAAGTGGGTGCTGGTGTTGTGGGTCAGCAGGTTAAGCCACATCCTGTGTTGCTGGCATTCCAAATCCCAGTTGCCCCACTTCCAATCTAACTCTATGCTAATGTGGCTGGGAAAGTGGAAAATGGCCCAAGTACTTGGACCCCTGCCATCAATGTAGGAGACCCAGATGAAGCTCCTGGTTTCAGCTTGGCCCAGCCCTGGCCATTGCAGCCATTTGGGGAGTGAACTAGCGGATGGAAAAATTTCTTTCTCTCTCTCTCTGTCTCTCCTTCTCTATCTGAAAATCTGCCTATAAAATAAATGAATCATAAAACAGATATGGAAAAGGTTCTAAAATGGTTGTAGCAATATGATCATCTAGAATTAGTGAATTCAACCCAAGAGATCAAATAAGGACTATATAAATCAGCAGTGTTATTTTAGAATTATTCAACACAGCCTAAATATCAATGCCACTCTATAATCTCCCAACTGTACTGTTAGTAGAGATATTAGACATGAAGCTAAGACTATGGTAGGAATTCTGACACCAAAAATTTTCAGAGGCGCTTGAGAAAAGAGAATCAGAATGAAATGTGATCCACCTCCCCCTGCCCTCACCAAAGGAATGAGGAGCTCCCAGAACCAAGAGCTAAAATAGCTGCAAACTCCATCTTACCCTGCACTCTACAGCCTCTCCCCACTATGGAACCTTTATCTATGAAGTGTCTGTTAAATTGTGATTGAGTCAATGTGGGAAATGTAATGTTCTGAAATATGACCGTTCCTTTGCACTTATCTTGTAGGTTTACTATATTCTTTCACGGTGTCCTTTTGGCATAGAAGATGGGAAGAAAAGGTTTGGGATTGAAAGACTGCTAAATTCTAGCACTTACTTAGCTGCCTACCCCCTCCATGATGTGAGTATGGATCCAGTTTTTTAACACTGAACCTATTTTCTTTTTCCAACATTCACTGTTTGCTTTATGAAGAGGATCATCCCTTTGCTTCCCTTTTTATTTCAAAATGCTTAATTATCTTTCATGTTAAAATTCCTGAAGCCTCATGATTCTGAACTGAGAACTGTACCAGCTATACTGAAACACTCAGTGGATGCCTTAGGACATTGAAATTTCAATTGGAAATTCATACAAAAGCATTACATTTGCACATGAATTTTCTTAAGAAACCATTTTGAAAATTGAAATCACATCAAAAGAACATTTTAGAACATAATATTTAGAAATTTCTATCTGAACCCATCAGATATTTCCTCATAAAATTTTGAAGCTGTAAAGGATTTAAATTATAGCCATTCGTGTATTCATTCATTGGATACCTAATTGATTTCAATTATATGTAAAACATTCTGTTAGGTATTGTTGGACTACAACTATGAATCTGAATTTACAGACTACGAATTTCCTGGAAAAAAAGCATGTATACAACTGAAATACAAGCTAGAGACTTCAGACAATAAGAACAATTCTGACTAGTCACCATGACTCAGAAAAATTTTTTGTTTGGAGTAAAAAAAATCATTTTACAAAATATTGAGCTTTATAAATTCAACAAAGAAGTGACATTTCACATGATACACCCATTAAACTAAGCCTGAAAATCTAAGACTCTGCCTGGTATCTGCGGGAAATCTTTCCATTTGTATAATCAGTATTTAAATTTCACCAACTCTTGGCAGTAGAAATCATGTGGCTGATCGACTTCCAAATCATCGTTTGGATCTTTCCTTTCTTTTGTTCCAGTACCTATACAAGGCTTTTTGATGCTGCAATCTCTTCAGACAGGCCTTCCTCAGAAATACAGAAGAAACAAAATATTTCCATTGAAACAAATAGCAGCCAAATCATTGCCCAAATTTTTGGAAGGTAGAGTTGTTATAATAGTTTCCAAGACTTCAAAGCCAAAGTCTTTCTTAGGACTCAAATTATTGTTCCAGCTTTGTCTGTTAATCAATAATATTTAATCACCTCTAGGTTGATTGTCTTATTACTTTTGATATGTTTCCCATAAAGGTGGAGTAGAATTTTTCAAAATAAGTTACTGTTTTCAAAGGAGTGTATATTCAGGTACATGTAACTTAAGTGTTAGTGAAATCAAGTATCCTCCTCCTTCTGCTAATGCCACCTCAAAAATACACACATTTCCCCCCCTGGATCAAAAGAACTCTTGGGGGATTATGATTATAAATAATTCCACTGGGTTAAAGCAGAGAGATCTAAAGTAGTTTAATAAACACTTTGCAACACATCTTTGTCGATCTTTCTTCACAAAAAGGCTCATCTCATTCTTCTTTGAAGATTTTGAATATTTTATGTCTATTTGTTTTTAGTGCAGTGATTCTCTTCTTACTGTGCATGTCTCCTTACTATGGCTTTTCTCCTAAGCCAAAGTAATATGCTCAGTCACCAATAGTTTTAATCTCTACACCTAACCTTTCATTAGACTGGAAATTTAATGTTAGTGAACTGTCATTTCAAAAAACTATAACTGAATGTTAATTTTACTTTTCTTTATTCTCTTCTTCAAAATGCAAGTTTAGGTATGGTACTTTCCTTCATGTGCCTTACAAAATCACTTTTATAACATACCTAAGTAGACTACTTTTTGTTGTTATTGTTGTGTTTCTCATGATTCAGCAGAATCAGCTGCCGAAGAAGAAGAAAGTTAGAACTTAGATGATACAAAATCTTATGACTTACTATCTAGAGATTTTTACATATGCTAAATTTTAAACAATACTCATTCAACATTACCTTCAGCAGTTCACTTGTTTACACGAATAGTGGTGAAAGAATGTGTTAAGACTCCTTTATACGTAGTGCTTTGCTTGTTCTACTTTTAAGGGACATTAATAAAAATGAACAATGGAAAAAGAACTCATGTATAAAACAATTCTGAGGCTCTTAAGTACTAAGGTTTGTTGTAGTATTTGAAATTTGTTGGGAAATTGATATGAGTGATGGCCAGTGAGGACAGTACAGGAGACTCTTGCAATAACAGTGTGACTTTGGATTGATGTTGTAATTTTGCATAGGATTTAAATTTTCCATCTAAAAATAGGTCCTAGTCTATTTGTAATGACCCAGCAAGTTATATAATGATACAAATCTCTGAGCTGTGAATATTATATTCAGATTTGAGTAGAAAAGGGGCATTCCGGGTCAAAGGAACAACTTCAATAGAGCCAAAGTCTGAAACTTTAACTTGTATTTTTAGATAACTCAGTGAGAACTTAGTAAATCTTTTATCATAATATAGAAAATCCTTTACATGCATGGAAACTGCAATCTAAATATAAAAATGAAACTGAACATTTGTCTTGTTCACTAAATTTCTCACATTAACTTCACTGTTGTTTTTCGCTTTTTCCTTTATGAATCCTCTCCTGGAATATTTAGGGCCAATACTGGAAGCCATCAGAACCTCCCAATCCTGTCAATGAAAGGTATATACTTCACCAGAACTGGGCACGTTTTTCCTTTTTTTACAAAGAACAACCTTTAGATTTGATAAGGTAAGTTTCTTACACAGGATTAGACCAATTTGATGATGTGAATTTTATTCACAATGCCATCACATTTTATATGTGTGTGTGTGTGTGTGTGTGTGTGTGTGTTAGCTGATATTTTTCACCTAGTACATTTTTACAACTTCTTGGTTTCCCATCTACACTGTTCATTAGTAATTCACCTGGGAACAGAATATTGTTGCCCAAATCTATGAAAGATAAAATAGCATGGTGGTTTGGAGGGTATGCTTAAGCATTTAATAATCTGAATTCTAATCTAAGTTCTGCCTCTTAAAAGCTATATAAACTTGGTAAAGTTACTTATTCACTATAAGGAACATTTGTAAAGTGGGAATAACAACACTACTTTTGGGGTTATTTGATCATTAAATGGGATAAATATATGTTTTAGCATAGGGCCTATCAGTCAGTACTCAATGCATACTAGATTCGTTTTTGTCCTAGGCTCTAGAAATTTAGAAGATAGGAGGATGGTTGTGTATGGAGGTTTGTTTGAGTGTGATGGTCTCAGAGAGCTGTAAAATACATTTGTTCTATGACCTCAATTCTTAGGACAGTGTTATTAGCTAAGTGAGAAGATTATGATTGCAGTCTTGTTTTAAACATAACAATACCATGCTTACACAGGCTGTTGGGATATTCTTGCTATGATTTTGGGAGATCTGCAATCAAATTGCAGATCCCTTGCTACTATAACCAGTTCTTTTTACTTGATTTATGCTTTCTCTTCTAGTCTTGCACAGAACCCTAGCAACCATTTTGTGAAACTGATTTTGATGAATCCATCAAATCCACTGAAATGTTAATAGTTAAGGCAAATGAAAGGAGAAATTTTTAAAAATGCATTTAAGGCACCTAACCTGTTTAAGGCATCTAACCTAAATGGTGCTTTTTAAAATCATTATTCATGTTCCTTTTTGGGCAGCTATTTTCTTGTTTTGAATAATTATAATTTAACCTGTTAAGTTAAAAAAAGCACATTTATCAAAATAAGTTCAAGTAATAAAGAAATAGGCAAAGTTTTAAATGAAACCTCATCTCCATTGATCTCCACAGAAGTAACTACTTCTGATTGGTGTTATCCATTTGGTCACATTTTTGTGTGGATGCTTAAGAAAGCATACACAACTCCAGGTTTTCCCTGGAAGATTGACTTCTTTATTCCCGTTTTTGGACTGAGATTTTTCCCTAATTGATATATTATTTTCTACTAATACACAAAGATCAATCTCATATTTTTTCAGAGAATACAGAAATTCCTTATTAATAATTTTTCATAATTTATTCACATTTCTATTGAAAAATGTTAAGCTGTACTAAATTTTTCACTGTTGATAACAAGAATGGTTGCTGACATTTTACATACTTTTGGAATATATTTTCATAGAGTATTTTCAAAAAAATCGAAGTTCTCAGAATATTTTACATTGATTAAATATTTTACATTGATTGAATATTTTAATCTCACTGATTTTTCCTCAACCTAGTCTTCTCTTGACACCCTCTGTTGCATTTTTCATTTTTCATTTCCTTCACTGTGTTTTTCAGCACTAAGACTTCTATTCAGTTTTTTAATTTTGTCTATTAAGTTTGTCTATAAAATTTGTTAATTTTCTTGAAGTTAATTGAATCTTCTTAAAACAGTTGATGCTAAATTCTTCATCATGCAAGTCATATACCTCCATCTCCTTAGGTTCATCCTCTGGCTCTTGATTTTGTCCATTTGATGATGTCATGTATCCTTGGTTGTTCTTAATCCTGGAGTCCATGTAATGATGTGTTTCCATTGACAGTGTAGTTGTTTATTTCTGTCATCATAATCTGGCTTTGTCTGAGATTGTCCTTCTACAATAGTGTTATCCAAGAATTCTAAGAATGATTTTTGTGTTCCCTAAGCCTGAGGCCACTGTTGTTATCTATTATAATGGTAGAAGGCACCCTAATCCTAGACCCATCGTGACCAATATAGTCTCTTGTTCTAGGAAGAGCTGGCATTGTGATGATGATCTGTTTCAGGGTTCTCGAATAGTGGGGTCATTACCTGTGTTCTGACAGATGTGTCATCCTCCAGGTCTCTGGGAGGGATCATGTTGGATCATTAGATGGATATTTGAGATGTTTGTACTGATTGAGTCCCTGACTGCAATGAGCCAGGACTGAGACTCACCATTGTAACAAGTCCCCAGCCAAGACCAAGATCCTTAGTCTTGTCTCTGGGTCACACATAGCTGTGTCTCCCAATGAATTCTTGGTTGATCAAGCCTGATGTTGGATTGTGGTTGAGAAGAACTGTCACCAATTCTAGAGCCATTTAAAGACCTAGTATGTGTTTGAGATTAGAGAGTAAGCCAGCAGAGTCCCTCCTAGGTATGTTTCTCCTTGGTTCTTTAGGCAGGCTGAACTGCTATAAGTCTGCAGATCAGAGAGACTATGGCCAAGATCTGGGACATTTGAGGAACAGATATTGACAACCTTGTCACAATGATGAGTCTAAAAATGGAAATGTCTCCCAGCAGGTCTTTGGTGTGTAGAATTGCTCTGAAGTCACAGCTGGGAGGACCAAATGGAGCTTCAGGTCTAATTCAGAATCTCCAATACAATCAGTGTTTACCTTTCCAACCTTGAAGTGCTAGTGAGGAAGACTCCCTGCAGTTTCCTATGTAGGTAGGGTACTTGTGTACCGCAAACTTCTCTCAAACTATAGCTGAGAGATCCTGGAGCTGACAGTCAAAGTCCTATGCAGAACGTCTGTGGAACAAAGGTCATCAAGCCCATCTGGGTGCATGTCCCAAGAATTCCTTATACAGCCAACATAACTATAGACATACTATAGGATTATAATAAAGAGGGGCTGGGGGCAAGTCAGGGTTCCTACAGGATCTGCTATGTTTCAGAGGCTAGAATGCCTGCCCTTCTTGCTCAAGAGTAACTCTAATCCTTGTAAGTTGTACCATGCTGGACCCAGAGCTAAGTGCAGTTGGAGTTGAGTTACATGGTAACTTTTGGGTCCAAGGCTGGTGTTAATGTTGACAGCAGAAGGACCTGCCTGCTGCTGCACGTTACGTACATGACTCTTCCAGGATTTCTTTGCAGATGGTTTTGGTTGCAGGCTGAAGATCTAATGAGGTTATTGTGAAGAACTTCAGAGAAGGAACTGTTTCCAGTTTAGATCCTGGTAGCATGATTCACAGGTCTGAAGCCCAGGTACAGAACTTCACTCTGAAAAAGACTTCTTGCTTCTTACCTGAATCCAAAGACTCTCACAAAGAGCCTTTTGTTTGTGAATAGAGCAGTATTACCGGGTGACCTCTTATTCCTCAATCTGCTGATGTCACTTTTGACTGCTACTCATTTTCACAACATCAATTGTATCTTCTAGTTCACTGATGAATTCTTTATTGGATTAGTTTGTCGTTGATTCTCCAAGGCTACTGGGGTATACTTTCATGCCCTCTTTAAACAAAAATGTTTTATTTTTTCTTTATCAATTCTCATATATCTAATTATTTTCTCTTGGTTAACTATATTGACTAATATCTCTATAACATAGCAGTGGAGATAATGGGTAGCCTTGTCTTATTCCTTATTTTGATAGAAATGTCTCCAGTGTGTCTTTATTAAGTAAGAAATTTCTCTTGTATATTTTTGTACTTGTTTCTTTCTTTTAAACTGATTGTTTTAACAGATTCATGTCTTGGAATTGATTGTTCTACCCTTTGAATGTGTAGCTTGTTTGTGTATGTTTAATTTTTATGTCTGAAGATTTTTCTTAGATTGTACTCTTAAATGTGCTCATTTCCAGTATTTTAATTATTTTTGTAACTTAATTATATCCATGTTTGATCATTTTAGTCTGTATTCATTTCAAACAGTTTCTCTGTAATTTTTATTTCTATATCAAATTTTTCTTCTTTTGATATAGTTCTTATCTAATTATTTTTTTAAAAAAGACATTTATTTAGCATCATGATCAGACTATTCCATTTAGCAATCAATGGCATGTATGCCAAAAAAGAAAAGAAAAAAAACTACATTAGAACCCTTTTTTGGGATGCTTTGCACTTTCCACAGAACAGAAACTAAAATAACCTGTTATACAATTTATAAGGTCCAGAAGTATTTTTGCATAGAGTATTGTCTAAACATGTCTTCTTTGTAGCAGCTAGGCCTTGCCATCACTGTGCTCCACTGAGTTCACAAATCTGTTGTAACTTGTAGCTTTGCTCACTTCATTGGCTCCCCTCTCCTGCTAAACTTTGTTTCCTGTTTTCTTCCTTTTTATATTTCTGGTGTTTTCTTCCTTACATCTGCAAGTGTCTTTTAAGAGTAGCAATTTAGTTTGTAAGTTTATTTTCATATCCTGCCTTACAACCAGTGCTATGAATGACCAAGTCCCAACATGTGTTCAGTTTTCTGGCATTCAGTTAGTTTCTTCTGTGAGTTATTTTATTTGTGTTTGTCTATGTTCACCATACTTTACATTTTTCCTCCAGAATTTCTTAATCATCTTTATACTACTCTAGCATCTCAGGTCTGTAGTACAATTGTTGGAACTGGGTTTGTTTATTAAAGATAATTTGAAGATCCTTGTTTTCTCTGTCATGATATGAGGGCTTATATCAACTTCGTGTAATTTTATTTTTCTTGTTGATCTCAAGGTTTTTAGGGAAGGTTTTATCAGGAAGCTTAATTAAAATTTAACTTATCTTTATAAAGGGAAAGACTTTGTTCATAAATGCTTAATTACAGTTCACACATTGCTTTAACTGAGAATTTGTTAAGCCTAGCTAGTTTTCAGGTAAGGTGTTGAGGCTACAGAGAAAATCAGAACATAATTTCCTAGCAGCAAATTGTTTGTAGGCACACTCATAGATGTGTAATAGTTATAACACAGTGATACTCATAAACATCAACAACACAAATACACAAAGCACCTATCTTTAAGAAAACCTCAGGGAAATCTCCACATTACTCGTTCTTGAGCTGTCTTGAAAGATAAGTTGCAGGACACTAAGGAAGAAGTTAGTTAAGAATACATCATGCAAAAAGAACAAGCAAATATCACTAGGACAGAAAAGTTGTTTGCTATGCATTTAGTCCTTTATGTCATAGTGGCAGCAAGGGAGATGAGAATATTTGCCTCGAAAAAGAATCATGAAGAACAATGCTAAGGTAGAAGGAAAAGAACACTGCTCAATTTTGCTTTAGAAACCTCACTCTTATTAGAAACAAAGCAGGTAAATTGGAATGATGGAAGACTGAAGTCATGTTAGTAAGTATGCTATTAACATTGCCCACCGAAAAATACTGAAGGCATTCCCTCAAGGCACTGGTAACAGGAAGAAGAAACTATGGATTACTAAAAGGTTAGGACAGAGTATATGAAACCTAATGGATGACTGGATATGTGGAATAAGAAAAGGAAAAGAGAATGACTTTTGGTGCTTAGGAAGAGATATAATATAGGAATTTGAATTCCTGGATTTCACACAATTCATATTATCACTTTACTGATCCTCAATTCCATATCCAAATACTTGTATTTTTCCTACGCTTTTTCACTGATCATTTTGCTGTGTTAGATAATTTTTTAATGGACATATTAGGGTTGTTATCACTGGCATATCAGTTTTCAATTTCATATATGCTTTATCATCCCTTTTTTCTGTTCTAATTTAATAGCGCCGTTTAATGTCACTCATTTATCTCCATGCTTACAAGTAAAATTGATATACTGCTGCTACCTACTAAAAAGCTTTAAGTAAGTGTATTTACAGTGAATTGAATGGTGATGTAATAGTGCCAAGATAATATAGTTAACTTTCTCAGATATCAATGAATTCACTACAAAAGTGAATCCTTTTAGAAGAAATGTTTGCATTTGTTGATTTATTTCTTGAGCCTGTACTCAATTCAATCATTGTTCTTTTGATTACTGTTTCTCAGACTAATTAGTACAACCTGGAAATAAACAATTTCGGCTATTCCCTTCACACATGTCACAAGCAATTTTACAGAATCCCTTTCACCTATCAGATACTGTGATAGATTGATAGATTTGTAGGGCAACAAGTGACTTTAGCATCTAGTAAGTAAAATTAACAGATTAAGAAAAACTATGGATATAAAAATATATGGCAACATACACAAAAGAAAGGATTCTCCTTGAGTCTTTATATGGCATCTCATATTATTAAATTCTTCTGATCCTGTTATGAACACTAATATAGTTTAAGTAAACACATCCTAAATGTTATTTCAATACTCTATGTATTTTTATCACAATAAAAAATCTAAGATATGTTTCTTGTTTCTGCCCTCTTAAAGGTGTTTTATTTGTTAATCTATTTTCTGTTAAATTCCCAAAGTCTAAAGTAAAATATTTTCTAAACTTAATAAAATGATTTCTACACTTTCACATATAATAAACATTCTTATGATTTTGGCTAACAAATACTCAGCAATGTCTCTTTTGGAGAATGTTTTTGAGGTAGCATACAAGTTCATTTACCCTTAGAATACCTAAAGAAATAGTGATGGCAAATTAACAAGGGAATATAATAGCATTATAATTTAATTTTAAGTTTATACTTATGTGGAAATAAAATAAGAGAAAATAATGTAAAAACTCTTATTGTCACTGAAAAGAATGAAAGATGATGGTATAAGCAGAAAGATGCTCATTTAATTAGTAAGACTTGAAAACTGAAGAATGACTCAAGAAAACTAATGTTGAATATGAAAAATATACATAAAAATCTACTTATTTGGAAATGTTTATAATATTTTTAAACTTATACCAGATTTGCATTATTTTTAAGCATGTAGGACATTTTCATTTAATATTAAACACATTCTTAGAATTATATAACATGCTATTGGAACCAAGCAGGATTCTGTCTGCCTCAGAAATCTTAGTAAGACTTACAGGTTTGGTGAGGTGAAGTCTGTGCAAATAACAAGAAGGAATAGCCTGGTTAAAATACAGCAACCGCAAAAGCTGGTTTTCTGAGGCAGATATTTTCAGGTTGCTGAGTCTTAGGCCAAGCAATTTCTCTACCTTCCAACTCTGTATAGCAGGAGTGGGGCTACATATTTTATGGGAATTAGTCACTTTGAAATCCTTGTTTGTGCTCTCCTGTGTGGCAATTCTATATACATGCATCGCAGATCTTAACTTGGAGGAAGATGGAAATTTGTGGATACGATGTGGTCAGAATACAAAAGAAAGTACATGCAAAGTATATGAATTACACTTTGATTTCTTAATTGCTAGAGGTTACATTGCAGAATAGTCTGTAGTTTACTTAAAAACATTTAAGCTGTTTTTAAAATTCAAGTTACTCCAATTGTCTTATTTAAAATTTAAATTCCATTAAAGCACCTTTCTAGTTTTTATTTTTTCTTTTAAAATTTTTATTACTATAAAGAAAACAGATTTCATGTATTTCATAGATAAAATTCTAAGAATATAATGATACTTGCTAACTTCCCCTCTCCTCCTTCATTTCTTTTTAGTTGTTTTTTTTTTTTTTTTTTTTTTTACAGGCAGAGTGGACAGTGAGAGAGAGAGACAGAGAGAAAGGTCTTCCTTTGCCGTTGGTTCACCCTCCAATGGCCGCCGCGGTCGGCGCGCTGCGGCCGGCGCACCGCACTCATCGGATGGCAGGAGCCAGGAGCCAGGTGCTTTTCCTGGTCTCCCCATGGGGTGCAGGGCCCAAGCACCTGGGCCATCCTCCACTGCACTCCTGGGCCACAGCAGAGGGCTGGCCTGGAAGAGGGGCAACCGGGACAGAATCCGGTGCCCCGACCGGGACTAGAACCCGGTGTGCCGGCGCTGCAAGGCGGAGGATTAGCCTATTGAGCCACGGCGCCGGCCTTTTTAGTTT
This sequence comes from Sylvilagus floridanus, assembly GCA_949820135.1. Classification (NCBI taxonomy): domain Eukaryota; kingdom Metazoa; phylum Chordata; class Mammalia; order Lagomorpha; family Leporidae; genus Sylvilagus; species Sylvilagus floridanus. The sequence continues at coordinate 83,439,103 of OX463224.1, forward strand.
TTTTTTTAACTTACACAATGACAAACTTTCAATTAACTTTGTATTCATAGGCTTAATGCCCCACTAAATAAAGAGTTCAAGTAAAAAGTAGAAAGACCACTCTTCTGCAGATATATAGTAAAGGACTGTAAACAATTCACATGTTAATTTCACTCATATACATTAAGGTTTTGTTTTCTGTTTATTTGCTTTAATGAAGCTTCTTATTTCTATGTGCTATTCCTTTAAATCCTTACCCTAATCCTTACACTAGAAATAAACATATAAGGTTTATCATGTGTTTCATGATGCGGAAACTGAAGTTTAAGAGGCTTTAGTAACTTTACCAAAATTACATGGATAGAAAGCAATGGAGCCAAACTTAGAAGTCAGTCTGTATAAGAAATAAACCAAGGCTCCCTGGACCATTCTTCCAACCTGTGATCCTATTTATTCTCTTTTTCAGGAATTATTTTGGAGAAAAAATTGGTATCTATTTTGCCTTTCTTGGATTTTACACAGAAATGCTATTCATTGCAGCTGTAGTTGGCTTAGCTTGTTTCTTTTATGGCTTAATGTCAATGCAAGAAAACCTAAGTAGGTAAGTACCACTGAGTTGTCCAAAGAGGAAAAAAATGTGTCTTTTGTCTTGAATGAAACTACTACTATTATTTCCTTGACATTTGTCTCAGAACGTGTCCTTAGGGCAGCAGCTAATTGATACTTCTGAAAAAGACCCAAATTTAGCACCTGCTCCTCCTCAGTGCTTTATTGAAAATGTCTTTAATGATGGGCCCTACAGATTCAAAATATTCAAAATATTCAAAAATTCAACACTACTCAAAATATGGCCCTCTACTGAAACTGCTGCTTCCTTGCTTGTTCTGTCCTATATCAGAGACCATGTAAACTGTCACTTTGATAATAGCTTATATGTTCTGCCAAACAAAGGTGTTTTTAAAGTATCTTTACTGTTTCCACAATAGCATTGAAATCTGTGACCCAGAGATTGGAGGTAAGCTGATCATGTGTCCTCTCTGTGACACACTGTGTGATTTTTGGAGACTAAATTCTACGTGCTTGGCATCAAAGGTATGTATAACTTGGGCTATATTGGAAAAACTTAGGATTTCCTTCTCTTTGTATTGTATTTGATATTAAGTGGTCTTTGTGACATTATTATTATTTTTCAGTTTTCCCATTTATTTGATAACGAGTCAACAGTGTTCTTTGCAATATTCATGGGAATTTGGGGTGAGTACATAGTCTATTAAAAACAGCTTTCTCCATATTATGTGTGATGCAGCTCTGCCATGTAACTTGGACAGATGTGTATCTGTCCTACTAGCAGTCAGGGTCTTTTCTGTTCAGTGCACTGATAGAGTCCACATGACCGATCTTTGGTCCTTGATCCACAAGTGTATCCGAGACATATGCTCCTTTCTTTTTTTTTTTAATTTTTTATAACGCTTTTATTTAAAGAATATAAATTTCCAAAATACAGCTTATAGATTACAATGGCTTCCCCCCCATAACTTCCCCCCCAACCGCAACCCTCCCCTTTCCCACTCCCTCTCCCCTTGCTTCACATCAAGATTCATTTTCAATTCTCTTTATATACAGAAGATCAGTTTACTATATATTAAGTAAAGATTTCAACAGTTTGCCCTCACATAGCAACACAAAGTGAAAAATACTGTTGGAGTACTAGTTATAGTATTAATTCACAATGTATAGCACATTAAGGACACAGATCCTACATGATATATTTTTTTTAAAAAAATTGATTAATTTTCTAGGCAATTTCCAATTTAACACCAAGATTTTTTTTTCATTTTTAATTATCTATATACAGAAGATTTATTCAGTATATACTAAGTAAAGATTTCATCAGTTTGCACCCACACAGAAACACAAAGTGTAAAATACTGTTTCAGTGCTAGTTATAGCATTACTTCACATTGGACAACACATTAAGGACAGATCCCACATGAGACGTAAGTACACAGTGACTCCTGAAGTTGATTTAACAATTTGACACTCTTGTTTATAGCATCAGTAATCTCCCTAGGCTCTAGTCATGAGTTGCCAAGGCTATGGAAGCCTTTAGGGTTCGCTGACTTCAATCTTATTCCGACAGGGTCATAGTCAAAGTGGAGGTCTCTCCTCCCTTCAGAGAAAGATACCTCCCTCTTTGATGGCCCCATTCTTTCCACTGGGATCTCACTCACAGAGATCTTTCATTTAGGTCTTCTTTTTTTTCCAGAGTGTCTTGGCTTTCCATGCCTCAGATACTCTCATGGGCTCTTGAGCCATATCCGAATGCCTTAAGGGCTGATTCTGAGGCCAGAGTGCTATTTAGGACATCTGTCATTCTATGAGATGCTGTCTCCCACTTCCCATGTTGGACATCTGCTCCTTTCTATAAGAGATAGTATAAAACTTGCAACATCAAATGTTTTACACTTGCACTGTCTCCCAGTGGCACAGTATAAAGAGGCTCTGAAAGTACTGAAATCAGCAGAAACCAAATATAAACATGTGGTGAATGGAGGATAATGAGTCATTGATTTATAAGCTGAAATAATGATCAAAAATTAGGGCTGGCATTGTGGTGCAGTGAGCTTGGCCTCTGCCCATGATATGGAGCAACAGTTTGAATCCTGGCTGCTCCGCCTCTGATCCGGCTCCTGCTAATGCACCTGGGTAGGCAGTGGAGGATGTCACAAGTATTTGTTCCCTTGCATGCACAAGGGAGACCCAGATAGAGTTCCTGGCTCCTGACTTTGACGAAGACCAGCCTGGACCTTTTTGGCCATTTGGGAGATGACCCAGTGGATGCAAGATGATCCCCCCACCACGCATTGCTTCTGCCCCTACCTGCTAGTCTCCTGTAACTCCACCTTTCAAAATAAAAAATCTTTTTTAATTAAAAAAAAAAACAAAAACTGTTGAGGACTACTAAACAGCTTTTTAGATTTCTCATATATGGTACTATTTCTAGATCCAAATTCCTGCTTTATTTGTTTAAATCTCGTGCATAGAGTTCACCTTAATTTTAGAAATGCTGAACCCACTACTTCATTTTTTTCATTTCCAGTGGAAAATTGAGTGCCATACAGTTGTTAGTTTTGTCAGGGAGAAGAAAAGTTTCTCTATGGATTATTCATCAATAGGGGTCTTAAAGATATACACATACGTGGGAACTCAGGAGAAAACAGCTTTTTCCTTTCCAATTACAAAAAGCATATCTAGGAGTCAGTGTTTGGCATTGCAGTTAAGACATTACTTAGGACAACCCATCCCATATTGGAATACCTGGTTCAAGCCCTGACTTTGCTTCCAAGCAGCTCCCTGTTAAGCACAACCTGAAAGATCGCAGGTTAAGATTCAAGTGTTTGCATCCCTGTTACTTACACGAGAAACTCAGATTCAGTTCCTGGCTCCTGACTTCAAACTAGCCCAGCCCCAGAAGTTATAGGTGTTTAGAGAGTGAATCAGCAAAAGGAAGACCTCTTTATTTCTGTCAGTCTCTCTTTCAAATAAAATGGAAAAAAGCATATGTAATAAACACAAATATGTGCATTTCAAAACTAGGCAAGAATTGTTTTGTCCATGTAAAAATATACCAAATTAGAGAGATGTTTCTGTCATTTATGCTTGGCTGCTAGGATCTGAAGAGCAACTTAGATTCAAAGATAGACCAGAGAATGGAGAAATCTTACTAATACTATATCAGTAACCCCAGCTGTGATAAGTTGGTAAATGGGCATCTCTTCATCATAAGGCTGCCAATTCCTACTTCTATATTACTTGGAAAGAAAAATAAACATTACAGTCACAGATTACAATACAAGAGTTTGAAAAAAAATGTGCACCAACACTATTTGTGCAGGGAATTCCAAAATATTAATGAATAAATAGAATGTAAAAATAAGCATTTTGGTAAAAACATTTTTGAAATCCATGTATAGCTTTTTTCATAACACATTTTTCATGATTTAAAAAAATATTCATTTATTTATTAGAGAGGCAGAAATAGAGAGGCAGACAGAATAGAGAGCTCCCATCTGTTGGTTGGCTCTCCAAATACCTGCAACGACTGAGGCTAGGGCAAGACAAAGCAGAATGCTGAGAATGCAATCCAGGTCTGTCAAGCTAAAGCAAGTAGCCAGGAACTCCATCCAGGTCTCCACATGAGTGATGGGGAACCGAGTACTTGGGCCATTATCTTCTGCTTTCTCAGGTGCATTAGGAGGAGCTTGGAGAGAACCAACATTCTGATAGCGGATGCAGGCATCCCAAGCGTCACTTTATTCAGTTGCACCACAATGCCCATCCCCAGCATTATCAGTTTTTTAATTTCTTTATTGTATTTTCATTTTTGTTGTCCAGTTACATATTTTGATTATCCATTTTTATAAAATCTTAAATGGATTTATCATAGGTAGATAAGGAGACCCCACAAATACACACTTTCTGGTCTGTGCATGAAGTTAATAGCAGATTTTGTGGTGATCAATCACAAACAGACCTTTAAAGAAATGATGTGATTGAACACATCATGATGCATCTGTTACTTAATAGAAACTTGTAGACTGAAGAACAGCCAAGTTTGTACTTTTATGCAATTCCATAGTAATAAATTTAAGTCACGTTGTTGAGGGACTGGTGTGATTTAACAATCTGTGGAAAGTGAAATCCATGCGTATTGGAACCATTCTAAAATGACATAAAGAAAATATATGAAACTTATATAACAAATAAAGTATATTTTTAAAAGAAGAAAGGGAGGGATGCATGTATTTCTAAATATTTGAAGGAATTTTTAAAATGAATTGTTCCATGTTTATGGATTAAATGACTTAATATTGTTAAAATATCCATCAGTACAATCTCATCAGTACAATCTCTAGCAGAAATAGCAAAAGTAGCCAAACTTTGAAAAAGAAAAAGTTTGAAAGCATCACACATCCTGATTTCAAAAATGGCAAAAGTTTCATGACACAGGTCTGGGCCATTATTTCATTAATAAGACTCCAAAAGCACAGATCATAAACAAATGTAGACCTTTCATAGATGATAAAATTACAGGTAATACTGTATTGGTGTTTTATTTCTAGATAATATACTCAATTGAAAGGCATGCATATACTCATCCAAAGGTATGCACAAAAGTGTTCACAGTAGTACCATTTGTGGTAGTAAAAATATGGAAACAACTAACACATTTATCAATCCAAGAACAGAAAAATAAAAGCTTGGTTTAATCAAACAATGGGATACTCTACAACAATGAAAATAAATGAACTTTTGCTAACCTGAAAACAAAATCTAAGAAGAAAAAGACAAGCTTGACACAAAAAGATATTAGTTGTAAGTGCAGATAGACAAGTCCATCCTGTGATATTAGAATCTAGAGTTCTAGTTTTTTATGTCTTAGAAAATATCATATGGGAGCTTTATGGGGTGTTAACCATGTCCTGTTTTGCTATTGATACTGATTACATGAGTGTGTTAATTTTGTGAAAATTCTTGAACTTCTATACTTATTGTATTGTGTAATTCATGTAAATATCCTATTATGCCTTCAATATACTATTATGCCTTCGCTTTATGTAGAGAGAAAGGGGAAGAAGTAGAGAACAGAGAGCAAAGGGAGAGGAGAGGATGAGAAAGGCTGGGGAATTATTCTTATATTTTCCTTAAATATACATCATAAGATTGAGAAAGTGGTGCAATGACTTGAATGATTTTAGTGAGAGATACATGTAAAATATCTCATTGTTTAGTAAAGAGTTGAGTTAAAATATCATTTCAAATTATCACAATGAACAGAGAGTAATATGCCTTAAAAATAAACTTCCCTGGGCCACTGAGATTTGAACTTGAATTTTTATATGAATTATTTCAGTTTCATTGTGCAGTATCATGCCAATATTCATAGTTGATCACTTTATTATCAAATATAACGGTGACAAACAGCCACCTGAAAAACGTGAACTCTCACGAAGCCGAAGTAGTTAAAGAAAGAGTGGAAAACGTTCTTATTAACTTCTTTTCTGCATCTTTTGATTATGCTTGTCTTTATCCATTTCTTTGCAATAGTCACACTATTTTTGGAGTTTTGGAAACAGCGACAAGCCACATTGGAATACCAGTGGGACTTGGTGGACTTTGAGGAGGAACAGCAACAGCTTCAACTGAGACCTGAATTTGAAGCTATGTGTAAACACAGAAAAATGAATACAGTGACCAAGGTACATTTGGAAACAGGGAAAGGAACATTTTACTTCAGTGGACACACTACTGCAGGTTGCCTCTCAAATAACAAAGTATACTTTAATTTCCTGTAAAATATTTCCCAACATTCAAACCATATAAATATCTTCAGTAGTAGATAGAAGAGTATAATGAACTCCATGAATGGACGTGTCATCCAGCTTCAATCATTTTTAGTTCATGGACAATCTTGTTTCTTTTATAACCACCACTTCTTTTGGGTACTACATTATTTTGAAACAAAGCCAAGGTATTCTAGCATATACAGTTTTAATACTAAGGAGAAAAAAGGAGAATGGAAACTGGTGTGTATGCAGTGGGCTTTGTATGTAAATACGTAGACATGGAAATGATATCGAGTTAATATACAAAAATAAAAATAGTTGTATTGAGGTAGTATATAAGTGATTGTTTTATTACATTAAATTTTCTTCATGTAGTTTTTTATAACTTATTATGGCCGGTAAGTCATTTCATTAGCATCTGGGGGTGGCAGGTAAAGTCTGGATTTCAGAATCCTTATCTGACAAACTGCCTATATGTTTTTGCCTGAGTTATTTGACTTCTTGGCATGGCAATTTACCATATGCAAATGGAAAGTACTTTGTCTTTAAAGACTAGCATCTTGAGTACACATTCTTGGGGTTCCAAGTTTTCCATATTCTATCATCATTGTGTTACCTGCTGTTATTAAAAGGAGAATACAGTATGTCTCGAACATTGTCTATTTAGTAGAATTCCCTACTCTGTTAAGGACACTAATCTTGGTATAACACTCAAAATTCTTTCCACAACTTAGTCATTCACTGTAAATTTATTTCTTTATTATTTTCATTTTATTTGAAAGGCAGAAAGACAGAGAAACAATTCCAGAGCAATGCTATTCATTTGAATTCAATTAGAATAATATTGTAACATGATCAGATAATTCCGATTTAAGCAGCAAACCTCAGGTTTCAACTTTGTTTATTATCTTTGTAGCCCAGAAAATCACTCTAATTCAACACTCAAGAAATAGCCTGTCCATTATATCTCTTGTCATGTGTAAGACATCTCATCTAGGAGACCTGAAGGTTCCTACTTGTAGCAACCATTGCATGACTGTAGGCTCTACTTTGCTGAGCTGTATGATTTTGACTGCTACTTGGAGCCCCAACTTTGATGGCAGGTGTTGAAGTTTTTTCTGATTTTTTTCACTTTTACAGGAGATGGAACCTCATATGCCTCTATGGAATCGTATACCATGGTATGTTTTATCGGGAGCCACAGTGACGTTATGGGTGAGCATTTCTTTGAACACTGTTATAATCTCCTTAACAAGCTATTCTACAGAAGTATCTCAACAGTTTGGCCTGCAAGCACTCATTTTTTATTTTTTATTAATATAAAAAGAACAAATTTCATATAGTTCATAGGTACAATTCAAAATGATTCTTCCCTCCCTCCTTCCTCGTTCTTTTCTTTTAATTTTTGCAATAGCATAAAGATGCATACAATAACTCTTAAGTTATTTCCTCTCCTGCCCCTTCCTAGTTTTTCATCTTGATTAAATTTCTTATAGAAAATAAATTGTAATTTACATAGACTTTCTATAATTGAACTTTGAGGACAGACCTGGAGGAAGAGAGAATTGCTCACAACATTTCATTAATTGATAACATAATTAAAACAGAAAAACAAGCTAACTTTGATTGCAGTCTCTGGTTAGTCTTAGAAAAATCATTAATTTATTTTAATCTCCACTTAAAAAGTCTGCCCAAAATGAATAATCAATTCATAAAATTGAATTTCATTCTCAATGAACTATGCAAAAGTGTTTGTTAGTATATGCTTTTTTGAGAGAGTGAGTTTTTCTCTATGTCATTTAGCTATTAGATTTCTCCTTCACTGTAGTCTATAACCTGCCCCTCACACACATACCTTTTCCAACTTTGTGCACTCCTAACAGTTGGCTTTTAACTTTAGGAAAAGAGGGGTTTTTTTACTCTCTGAGGTATTAGCACAGAGAAGTATAAATAATTAATTATGTGGACTGTAGTTTGTCCTCACCAATACAATTTTTTCCATATTTTTATCTTTAACAATTCTTATTAAAGCTATTAATTTTTAATTTTAGTAGATGTAGTAAAAATGTATTTTCTTAGATTACTTAGCAACTGTTGAACAGATGTAATAGAATAAAAAGAGAAGTAATAATCAGTTTGGAATACTTTTTGAAAGACATTCTGAAATATGGTACCAGGAAGGATATTCTGCTTTTTCATTTCTAGTTCTTATTCAATTCATCTCAATTCCTCAACTTTTAGAATAAAAGCTTCCAATAATTGATATAAAGTCATTTTGTGCTTTTGTCATATGGGAAGTATGCAAAATTAATATAGAATCTATATAAATATTTAAGCTACCAGGCATATCAAAGAACTAACAGCAACAATCTGAGGAGAAATGAAATACAATCTTTAAATATATTTTTCTTTGAAAAGTAAGTAATATTCATTCTAGCTGTTTAATTATAACCTAGAACATGGACTAGCAAACTTTTCTGTAAGGAGGTGAGGCATATTTTAGTCTTTGTGACTATAAATATTTTCTGGCACATAGTTGTCAAATTTTTCTTTATAACTTTTAAAAATAAAAAAATACAGATTTTAACTTAAGAGCCATCCATACAAGGACAGGAATGTCCAATGTTTTGCCCATCTCTTGTAGAGGCTGGGCCTAGAGGACTTTACTGTTTTAAGCTTAAACAGCCGCCCCCATATGCCTTGTTCTATTAACCCTTTTATCTTGCCAGTGTTCATTTTGTGCCATCTATGGTAAGAAAAAATGACTTGATTTGCTTTGCCTATGAAGGCTGATAAACTTAATGCAATGAGATGAAGAAAATAATAGGTATTTCATATATGTTTCATTACACACATCACACAGATGCAGAGACCATGGTGACCAATTCTTTCTTTCCCTTCCCCAGATGACTCTTGTCGTCGCCTGTATGGTAGCTGTAATTGTGTACCGCCTGTCAGTCTTTGCTACATTTGCTAGTTTTATTCAAAGTGAAGCATCCTTACAGCCTGTCAGAAGTTTTCTTACTCCCCAGTTAACCACAGCACTCACAGGATCATGCTTGAACTTTATTGTCATCTTGATCTTGAATTTCTTTTATGAAAAGATATCTGCCTGGATTACAAAAATGGGTAAGCTAGCCAAATCATTAATGTGACCCTGAAAAAAGGGTTCCTAATCATGCTATATTTCCATTTTGGATCATCTCCCAGGGAGTTAATTTTCTGTAGACAAATTTTAAGGCAGTTTTTCCTCTATGGGTAGACCTACAGACTGGTACTTCAGAGTCTTCAAATAGTCACACAAGGGCCCCTTATAATGGAAGCAGGAAGAAAAACCAAAAAAGAAAAAAAAATATAATCACGACTCTGTAGACCTTTTTGAGTATTCTTGTCTTATCTTCCACTGATGGATTGGTATGAATCCTGAATATAACCTTCAGTTTTCTCAAGACGCAGGTAATTTTTACTTTGAGTTTATAGTTCTTGGAAGGTAATTGATTTTAGACTTGATTATGAGGAAAATATAACAATGAAGTCTTCCTAACTAAATTGAAAATATAGTGATTTCATTTTTTCAGTTGCTGTGTCTTAGCACCGGGGTGATTCTCTCATCATAGTATTAAAATTTCTGTTAAAGTCATGAGGGAAGGTGAAGAGGGTCATAGACGAATTGAAAGGTTCAACCATGGAGAACAGCACAGAGCACAAGTGCTTCTGGTCTCGCCACAGACAAGTTAGACAAAGGATGAGAGATTTTAGCTTAAGGTGCAGCCTCTTCTCTGCGTGCCCTGTCTGGGAGCCTGTAACGCTGCACTGACATGGCCAACAGTAAGCAAAAAGGGCATGTTTCTTACTCAACTCTCCGTTCTATACTATTTGTCAAATGTGGAGCCCTTCTCTGTTAGTTTTACGTCTTTTCTCTGCTGACAGCAGCAAGAAAGTCATAGCAGAGAAACTGCTTTTGAAAGCACCTCAGAGTGCTAAGTCAGAGCCTAATTCAATGAGGAAAATCACTGAAGTTCACATTAGAGACTGTAGGCTTGCCGCTGAAATTCCCTGAAATGAAGTAAATCTCTGTGGCTCTGGAATAATGTGTGTCACTAGTGTGGTATTTCTGAAAGTGCCATGATTTGGTTGCACAGCTCATGCTGCTGAGAGATAGTAAGCTTGGAAAAACATGTTCCCTTACTCTTTGGGGCTTTATGATGATCCAGTGCAGGGTGAAGAGAATTCAATATTTTCTTTCCTTTAGAATTCATCAAATAATGAATAATGACCATGCATTTTAAATAGAGGAGAGGGAAAATGTGACATAATTCTGCCACCATTTAGCATCACACTGCTTTGAAAATTGAGATGGCCATTTAATTCATGAGAGGGAAACACAACTCAGTTAGAAATCATTGCTGCCCTTGACATGAACTTAATTTTTTAAGCCCGATTGAAAACAATTAAAAGAGCACTGACATACAATGTTTTGTATGTCTTAAATAGATTCTGTCTTAAAGAGATTTGAATTCTACATCTGACAGTGTGACCCCCTGACAAGTATACTACCCACTCTGAATGTGATATTGACTGCTTTCTGGGCCTTTCCAGTGGTTAGATTAATACAATCATCTTAATAAAAAGCACAAATCCTTACATACTTAATGGTGATCTGCCAAGACCAGAGTGAGGAGCATTTCCGCAGATTTTCAGAATAATATGACTAGATGTTTACTTTGTCCTATGAAGTAGAAATTCAAAAAAAAAAAAGCATAAATTAACAAAATACACAAGGGATGGGTTTTTGGCTTAGTGGTTAAGACACTAGTTGAGATGCCCACATCTCATATTGGAGTGCCTTGGATTGAGTCCTGGTTCTGCTCCTGATTCCAGCTTCCTGTTAATACATACCCCAGAAGGCAACATGTGATGGTTCACATAGGTGGGTTCCTGCCACCCATGTGGGAGTCCTGGATTGAGTTCCCAGCTCCTGGGTTCAACCTAGCATAGCCTCTGCATTTGCAGGCATTTGCAGAGTGAACCAGCGGATGAGAGCCTCCTCTGTCCCTCTGACTCACAAATACAATTTTTAAAAAAAATCTTTTTAGAGTTTAAGAAAAACAGGATATTGCAATAAACCTTGGTGTTTTTGATTTAACAGAGATTCCTCGAACTTACCAGGAGTACGAGAGTAGTCTGACCTTGAAAATGTTCCTGTTTCAGTTTGTAAATTATTACTCGTCCTGCTTCTACGTGGCTTTCTTCAAAGGGAAGTTTGTGGGTTATCCTGGACAATACACATATTTGTTTAAAACTTGGAGAAGTGAAGAGGTAAGAATTCTGTTAAGAGGTGAGATATGTGATAGTAATAACTCAGTATTAACTAAATGTTTTCTGGGTCGTTAGCACTAAACTCAGATGTGTTACCCAGTAGTTGCAAGAAAAGTCTAGACACTCACTGTCCACAGACAAAGGCTGCCATCTGATAAAGTTTCCAGTTCCTTTTGGTAAAGAAGTTAAGTTGTACCTATGATTTGGTGGTAAGCTATGAATTGTGAAATAAGTAATTTCTTTATTTTTGAAAGGAACTCCTGTAGAACTCTGTGGAAAATAGACTGGATCAGTGGTTTCCAAATGTGACTGTACTTACAAATCACATGGAGAACACGCCAACTCATAATGCTAACACAGATGTAAAGACTAAGAGTCTTATAAGAAAGGTAGAAATATGTGTTTGTCCCACAGTCCACAAATGAATCTAATGTAGCTATTCTGGCATGAGTTTATGATCATTCTTGGAACTTCTGGAGTAAATATCTCCATAATCCCCTTAACATCCCTTCTAACCAAAATCTTCAGATTCTAATCATTTGGGATAGAATTCCTTTTGGTTGTTGTAAAATTGCATTTTTTTCTTCTTTATCTTCTTTTTTTTCTCCCCTTTTCCCTTTTCCTTTGTAATAGTGTGATCCTGGAGGCTGTCTAATAGAACTGACGACTCAGTTGACCATCATAATGACTGGGAAACAGATTTGTGGAAACATTAAAGAAGCAATTTTCCCGTATGTATAACTTGCAAGTTTTGGGTTGATTTAAGTAACAATGAGGGAATTTCCTCTAAGAAGATAGAAAATTTTTGATTATCCTAGTGCCTTTGTTGGAAAATGGTTAAGCCAATAAAAAAATCTTAACTTTTAATCCACAGTGAAGGAGGCATTCAGGTAATACCGTCTTTTATTTATTTAATTAATTAACTTCCATAACTAGAGAAATTTAAAAATATTTTAATTGACAAATAATTATATATATTTATATAGTGAAATTTGATATTTTTAATACAAGTTTTAAAATACACATCTCTGTTGAGTGAGTGAAATTTAGGGACAAGTAATTATTCCCGTCTCCTACGATTATTCCACTGGGAAACTCAAATGTTATATCTTCTATAGATTATAATACGTGTTGCATGTGATTTCTCAAAATTACTAAAAGTTAAATTTTTATTTAACTATTTTGCAAAGTCATCTAGGCATAAAAATTGGTTGTGAATGAAATGCTGAAGAGCCTTCAGGTCAGTACATGAAAGGATTGTTCTCTGATCCAAAAGCAGCACAAATCAATCCATTGTCAAAGGAGAAAACTAAAATGAGACTTGATCTCCAGTATTAGACATTTTTTTCTGAATAAAAAGAAAATAATTGTGAAATCCTAAGCCTTTGATATTACAGTTTAGTGAATTACAGTGCCAGAATTTAGCTCCTTCAATACAAAATGGATTACAATTGTGCCACTTGAAACAGAGGCCTGGTCAGTTTAACGGTACTTGAAACCAATGATTGTGTATATTCTCTCTCTCTTTTTTTTTTTTTTTACTTTATTTACTTGACAAATGACAAGTAGAGTTACAGACAGTGAGAGAGAGAGACAGAGAGAAAGGTCTTCCTTCTGTTGATTCACTCTCCAAATGGCTGCGCTGATCCAAAGCCAGGAGCCAGGTGCTTCCACCTGGTCTTATTTGTGAAACAAGAATTGAAACCCTCCCTTTTCTCACCATTTCCCTAAGATACCAGTTTCTTTATTTTAGATGAAATTCTCAAAGCTGTTTTTCTTAAAATCAACTCTCATGTTAATGTGATATTAATACAAAGAGAACAGATTCAGTATGGCTCATGAATACAATCATAAATATTTCCCTTCCTCCCTCTCCCTCTTCTTTTCTCTCTCTCTCTCTCTCTCTCTCTCTCTCTGTCACTCTCTCCCTCTCTTAATTTTGGGGGTACTGTATTTTCAATTTACATTATAGCCAAAGGCTTATTGCTACACTAAGACCTTTGTGTTCAACAACTAAAAAGACAATAGTTCAGTAGGAACACAGACAAGGGTTATAAATGAAAAGATGTCTATTCACTCAAGCACAATAATTTTTTTTAAAGATTTATTTATTTTTTACTAAAAAGAGTTACACAGAGAAGGAGAGGCAGAAAGAGAGAGAGAGAGAGAGAGAGAGAGAGAGAGAGAGAAAGTCTTCCATCTGCTGGTTCACTCCCCATTTGGCCGCAACAGCCGGAATTGCACTGATCTGAAACATGGAGCCAGGAGTTTTTTCCGGGTGTCCCACATGGGTGCAGGGGCCCAAGGACTTGGGCCATCTTCTAGTGCTTTCCCAGGCCATAGCAGAAAGCTGGATCAGAAGTGGAGCAGCCAGGTCTCGAACCGGCACCCTTTAGGGATGTCAGGACTGCAGGCAGCAGCTTTACCTGCAACACCACAGCACCGGACCCGAAGTACAATAACTTTTAAAATAATCACAGATCATTAAAACTGCAGTATCTATATATTTAAGTACCACAAATAAGAGAAAACTTGACATTTTTCTTTTGGGGCCTGACTTATTTCACTTAGTATAATGATCTCCAGTTGCATCCATTTTGTTGTAAATGTGAAGATTTCATTCATTTTTATGGCTGAGTAATGTTTCACTGTATATATATACGATGTTTTCTTTATCCAGTCATCAGTTGGTGGACATTAGCTGCTCTGAATTGAGCTGCTATAAACATGGGAGTCAGGTAACTCTTTCATATGCTGCTTTCATTTCCTTTGGAGGTATTCCCAGGAGTGGTACCCAGTTTCATAGTTCTGCATAGGATTCTGTTTTGAGAGTTGACAATGGAAAATGGTGGACTTATTCTTATAAATAGTAATAGGCTTGAGCTAAGCCTTTTTCTAGTTTCTTTTTTTTTTTTTTTTTTACAGGCAGAGTGGACAGTGAGAGAGAGAGACAGAGAGAAAGGTCTTCCTTTGCCGTTGGTTCACCCTCCAATGGCCGCCGCAGACGGCGCGCTGCGGCCGGCGCACCGCGCTCATCCGATGGCAGGAGCCAGGAGCCAGGTGCTTTTCCTGGTCTCCCCATGGGGTGCAGGGCCCAAGCACCTGGGCCATCCTCCACTGCACTCCTGGGCCACAGCAGAGGGCTGGCCTGGAAGAGGGGCAACCGGGACAGAATCCGGTGCCCCGACCGGGACTAGAACCCGGTGTGCCGGCGCCGCAAGGCGGAGGATTAGCCTGTTGAGCCACGGCGCCGGCCAGCCTTTTTCTAGTTTCATAGTTGAAGATATCATATCCCTGAAGGAAATAATTCTAGATTTTTATTTTCAGTCATATTAGAATATTTTAAAATTTTCATGGAATATAGAGTTAAAAGATGCTTTCATTTTGGTACAAAATTTTTTGAAGTCCATCCATAATATTTCCATAATATGCATTTTCTGTGGACTTCTTGAAGTACTCTTCTTCCTCCAGATTGAGAACCCAGAGAATGGAATGAAGCCAGCCCCTATACCAAACACAAGATGGGAGATAAATTTGCATTGAAAGGGAGAGAGATGGAAGAGGTTAAAATCATTTAAGCAAAGTTAAGGGGGAGGGGGGCGGTAAGAACTAGAGCATTCCTATAAACCAAAACCCAAAATGTATGAAGAGATTTTATGCTAAGAAGGATATTAACAAAATCAGTTATGAAAAAGGAGTTTAATCTAGGTGATGATTTAACTAGAAGATCTTACTAAAGCCAATAAAATTATATTTATAATACTAAATACTAGTAAGAGGAAGTTATGCTGTCATTAAAAAAGATCAGGAAATAATTAAATAAAATGGATATATAGAAAGCAAGAAAGACTGAATATGAAAATAAATGTTATACAAAAATGAAAATGGTGCTTTAAAAGTATAATAGGTGACAAATATAAAGTACACTGTACAGTTCAAGATGAGATTTAAACAAATTAAAAGTAGGATAGATTAAGAGATTTCCATGTTAATCTATTTATAGTTGGAGAAAAAGGAAACTGAGTAAAAGATGGAGAAAATAAATGGTGGAGTATCTTTGCATTGTGAAAATATTGCAAAAATGAAGAAAAATATGAGCTTCTTAAATGAAAATGAATTCTGAATACGAAGATAAAAGAAATTAAATTTACAGCCATATTCATTATGGTGGAACTATAGAACATTAAAAATGAACAAGCTTAACACAGACCAGAAGGAAAAAATGAACTACTTTCAAAGGAATGCCAACACACTGGTATCAAAATTCTCAATAGCATTAGATGCATGAAGACAATATTTTCAAGATTTTGAGTGAAATTAGTGTTCATTTTAGATTTATAGAACTGGGTTAATTGTATTTTAATGTGTAGGTAGAATAAAGACATTCTCAGACATAAAAAGACTTAGTTTACATTCATAGACCTTTATAGGAAGAACAACTGAAGAATGCATTTGAGTGGGAAAGGCATTGTGGCACAGTCAGTTACAATGCTGCCTGCGATACTGTTTCCCATTCAGACTGCTCTACTTCCTATTCAGCTCTCTGCTAATGTGCCTGGGAAAGCAAGAGTATTGCCCAAGTACTTGGGCCCCTGCCTCTCATGTGGGAGAGCAGGATGGAGTTCCTTGTTCCTAGCTTCAGCTTGGCCCAACCCTGGTTGTTGCAGCCATTTGAGGAGTAAACCAGTAGATGGAAGATCTCTGCTTCTCTGTGTCTGTCTCTCCTTCTCTATTTGCAACTCTTTCCAGTGAATAAATCTTTGAATAAAAAAGGCACAGGAGCAAGAAAAGAACACAATTAAACACGGTAGAAGTATGGAAGGCAGAATTTAATAGCTCTCCCAAAATTGAAATACTTTAGAATGAGTTTAAAAATTATACAGAATTTGTTTGCTTAAAATTATGAGATCCTGATAAAAAAGGAAAAAAACTGTGTAAATATTTTTAGAGATTGTGTTCATGGATCAGAACACAGCATAGTAAAAATCTAAGTTGTCTCTAGTTTGATTTACAGGTTTATTGCTAGTCCAACCAAAGTATAAGGATGATTTTACAGGTATAAACAAGTGGATTCCAAAATTTATTTGGAGGCCCATGGTGGTAAAATAGCCAAAATGAGTGTGGTAGAGACAAATAAAATTGGGGAAATTACTTCCCTCAATTTTAAGACTTACTATAAAACTTCAGTAATCAAGATAGTATGGAATTGGTGATGAGATAATTATGTAGATTAGCAGAGCAAAGTAGATATAATGAAATAGATTGCAGAAACAGAAGTTAAAAGACTACCAAAATCTGTGATATACACAAATGCAGCTATTCTATTTTGACTGAGGTGAAAAAATTGATTCATTGAAGAATCTACTTTTCAGCAAATGGTGCTGAAACCATTGAACATCCATATGCAAAATAATGAAACTGTGTAAACTTTATACCTCATTAAAATTAAATCAAAATAGCTGATAGATGATAAAACTATTTTTTAAGAAAGCAAGAGAAGTAATCATTAAAATTTACAATATTATTACTTTTGTGGAGATTGAGGAGTTTATAACTGAAACAGAGCACACGGAAGGGTTTCTGGGATTCCTAGCAAAATCTCCTTCTTGAATTGGTAGTCTCCTTTCCATTATGATCCCAGTTACATTCCATATGCTGTTGTTTCTAAAATCTAACATTCTGCAATCCTTTTCATTGATATTTTTGTCTGTTTCAGTTTGGAGATAAGCAGTATATAAATGTTTCTATCGTTCCATAATTGTTGCTGTTCTTCATGTTATTTTATTTGTCAATGTCTTCTCATTTGTAGGATGTTGATCATATCTCAATTTGGTCTTGTTTTGCATTTCTCTGACTAAAGGTGTAAATGAGCATTTTTTGATTCTGTGTGTTCTCTTTTCAATGAAATACTCATTCATGTTGCTTAAATATTTTCCCACTTGGTTGTTTATCTAGTTGCAATACTAGATACTGCAAACTTCTGGTTAATGAATTTTCATTTGTGTGTCCTCCCTTTTGTATTATACATGTTAAAAATGTTTTATACCAGCAAAAATTTCATCTTTTTATTGTTAAATAATGTCTTTATGTCATGGCTTCTCAAGCTTAGCATTATTGTTATTTTGGGACAGATAATTGTTTGTCATAATGGGCTGTCCTTTGCATTATAGGATGTTAGGAATATTCTCTGACAATATCCACTAGATGGCATCAGCTCACCCTCTTCCAAGATGTGACAATCAAAAATGGTCCCAGACATTATACATGTACACTTATGGGCAAAATCACTCCCAGCTAGGAACTCTGCTTTACATGGACAAAAATATTTCATTTTAACACGGGTTGAGCATCCCTAATCTAAAACTCCCAAATCAGAAATATGCCAAAATGAACTTTTGAAAGCTGATATAATGCCACAAATGGGAAATTGCGCATCTTACCTGATGTGATAGGTCAAAATCAAAATGCAAGTGCACAATGTACAGCTTATTTAGCATCTACCAGGAAAGATCCCTCAGCCCCCTTTTGCTTCCACACACTGATTTGCCCACACAGGCCCATGCAGAAGGGTGATAAAACAACATATGTGCAGGCCAGATGCACCAATAGCAGACTTCCCACAATGGCCCACATGAGGCAAAAATTTAGATGTATACCTCGCTGTTTTTTTTTTCCTTGTTCTTTGTTCAGTGGTATAAAAATATTGTTGAAGATATCCAAATAGCCTGCAGTTACCCCTATGGGTAATAGCAATTAGAGAAAAAGGAACTATTCATATTTGTCCATAGTGCAATAAGTCAAACTGTTGAAGAAACTGGACAGCTATGTAAATGTGGAATATCTTATAGAAGAGTGTAATGTTGAAATGACAACTATATGTGACCCAAAGAAACAGGATAAACTGATGAGGTTTTGCACTGAATATGAGGAATAGAAGTTAAAATAGAAAAGCACTTCATAAAGCTAAAAATGAAAACCTTGACTGTGTACTTTGGACCCTTCAACATCGTAGTTGAACACTCACCACTTAATGGTATTCTGATCATGACACAAGCAAAAATCTATCACAGTGACTTGAAAATTGAAGCAAACTGTGAACATTCATCAGTCTAGTTGCAGAAATTTAAGAAAAACATAGCACTTAAATTTTCACATTTTGTCATGATAAAGCATCTGCTGATAGTGAACAAAAAAATTTATTGGCAAGTTTGCAAAGGTCATTGTTGATGAAATCTGATACTAAAAGAAGTCTATAATGTTGAGGAAACCTCACTTGGCGCTATTGCATGAAAAAGCTACTGACTACAGCTGATGAGACAGCCCCTCCAAGACTTAAGGAATCCAAGTACAGAATAACTGTGGGGATGTACCAATGAAGCAGACATGCAGAAGAGGAAATTTGTTGTGGTACATGAAAAGTATGAATCCTTTCTATTTTACAGGAGTGAATTTCTTCCCAGTTCATTATTACACTAAAAGAAAGGTATGAATCACCAGACATATTTCCTGATGGTTTCCAAAAACATTTCGTACCAGTAGCTCATGCTCACACTGTAGGGAAGCTAGACTGGATGGGGACTGCATTTTGTAAATTTGTTATTTCTTGATAACTGTTATGTTCTTCCTCTAGTTGAAATTATCATCAGAACAATGCTTATGCCATGTGTTTCCCCCAAAATGTGACTTCATTAATTTACCCATGTGACCAGAGTACTCCTGGATAAATAAAGTATCAGTGTAAAAACACTTGAACAGCATGCAAGCGACAGTGAACTGAGACATATGTGGGTATGGAAGATTTTTTAAAGAAGTTTAGCATGAAGGATGCCATATATTTTGTTGACACAGTGATTGGAGACATAGTTTTGTGTGCCTGGCACAACCTCTGGCACAAGGCTGTGCTCAGTGATAATGATTAGCAAGGTGGTGATTCTGAATCATGACACATATCAAGTGAGGAACAAAAATTGATAGCAACCTCCTTACATAATGCAAAAGTATAACTTCAGAATCATCAGTAAATAGGAAGAAGTGAGCATCAAGGACATTTTTAATATAGATAATGTGGCTGCAGTTGTTTATTCATTGACAGGTGGTAAAACAGACAAATCATTCTGAATCAACGTGATCTTGACAATGGTGATGATGAAGATGATGTTAGCACTGCAGACACAGTGCCTATAGAATGTGTGATGGGCTTTTTACAGGACTATAGCAGTGTACATTCACTTCAAAACAAGAAATCATGTCAAGTTCATCGAACCAAAGAGACTTTGATAACACAAACCATTAGTAATGAGGCAGATAACTCTGGAGGAAATGTTTTACAAAGCTGTCCAGCAGAACAGCTTTCTCTTGTGTAGAGCCCCCACTTTCTAATCCCTCAACTGCTTCTGTTTCTAATCATCTAAAAAAATGCTGTGAATGGTAACATGTTAATCATGACAAAGTAGCAGAAGTGGAGATGGTGAGCCTGCCCTTGCCATTGCTGTCCTTGACAGCTCTTCTGATACTGCTACTGTGCTGCCTAGTGACCCTGAACACAATATGTGTCATATTTTTCCTGTTAAGACTTATGTGTGAATAAATGTAAGAAAATGTTTTCCTATTGGTATAAATATTCATAATCAGGAATGATGGTGATACCAGACAACCACAGATTGTGGGTGACTGGGACATGACACTTTGGCTTTCTGATGATCAAATGTACAGTCTCTTTTGTGATGAAAATTATTAAAAATTATATAGAAATTACCTTCAGACTTTATGTATAAGATGTACATGAAATAAAATTTAGCAACTAAACTTGGATCACTTTCCCAAGATACCTCATGTGTATATGCAGATCTTCCCAAATCTGAAACAATCTGAAACCCAAAAATGTCTGGGCCTGAACATTTTGCAAAAGGGACACTCAGTAGTAGAATTTATTGATCCTTTTTTTTTTTAGGATAGTGTCTTTAAAGTCTTGTCTGAAAAATTCTTCCCTAAACCACAGTTAAAATGATACTCTCTATACATACTTCTAAAATGTTTGATACCTTTTACATTATTGTTTTTCATTTTCATATTCTTAATGTATATGCAAAGGGTTTTTTATGTGAAGTACAAATCCAATTTTGTATGTGTGCAGGTGCATAAATGTAAATGATGTGTATATTGTTATGCATACACATACATAAATTATCCTATTATCTATTGAGAAATTCCTTTACTATCCATGAATATCTATTTTTCACTTTATTGACTTATTGATTTTAAACAGCTGCATATAGTTCTTTTAAATTTTTCTTTTACTTGGAGAAATTTTGAGTTTTTAATAGACAAGAATTTTATACATGTTTATATGTAATTAATAGACATTTATCAGGAACCATGTGATATTTTGATACATGTATACATTATGCAATCTCCAATAAAGGTAATTAGTCTAACTCTTCAAACATTTAACATTTTAGGTGAAAAAATCCAAATCATATATATTTTTTACTTTTTCTAGAGAGCTATATAGTGTATTATCTATAGTTAACCTATCGTGAAATGGAATCTAAGAGAGAGAGCTTCTTACCCCTCTCAAGATACATAGCCTAGTACTCACTGATCAACTTTTCCTCAACATCCCTGTCCTCTTTTCCTCCCTATCCTGGGAATGGGAGAAAATATTTTCAAGCTGTATATCTGCAAAAAGGGGTTAATATCCAAAAACATAAGTAACTCAGACAAATCAATGGATCTTTGTGAAGTTCATTTCTTTTTTTTAACTTTATCAAATACTTTATTTAATTTGAAAGTGGATCATGTGATATCTTTTTCTTATTTAATAAATATAAATTTCCAAAGTATAACTTTTGGATTACAGTGGCTTCTTCCCCCCATAACCTCCCTCCCACCCACAACCATCCCATCTCCCGCACCCTCTCCCATCCCATTCACATCAATAATCATTTTCAATTATCTTTATATACAGAAGATCAACTTAGTATATACTAAGTAAAGATTTGAACAATTTGCACCAACACAGAAACACAAAGTATAAAGTAGTGTTTGAGTACTAGTTATACCATTAATTCACATAGTACAACAATTAAGAACAGAGATCCTACATGGGGAGTAAGTGTACAGTGACTCCTGTTAATTTAACAATTGACACTCTTGTTTATGGTGTCAGTAATCACCCGAGGCTTTTGTCATGAGCTGCTGAGGCTATAGAGGCCTTTGGAGTTTGTCAACTCCAATCTTATTTACACAAGGTCATAGTCAAAGTGGAAGTTATCTCCTCCCTTCAGAGAAAGTTAGCTCCTTCGTTGATGGCCCATTCTTTCTGCTGCGATCTCACTCACAGAGATCTTATATATATATATATATATAGCTTTTATTTAAAGAATATAAATTTCCAAAGTACAGCTTATGGATTACAATGGCTCCCCCCCACAACTTCCCTCCCACCCGCTACCCTCCCCTTTCCCGCTCCTTCTCCCCTTCCATTCACATCAAGATTCATTTTCAATTCTCTTTATACACAGAAGATCAGTTTACTATATATTAAGTAAAGATTTCAACAGTTTGCCCTCACATAGAGACACAAAGTGAAAATACTGTTGGAGTACTAGTTATAGTATTAATTCACAATGTACAGCACATTAAGGACAGAGATCCTAC
Source organism: Sylvilagus floridanus (assembly GCA_949820135.1). Lineage (NCBI taxonomy): Eukaryota > Metazoa > Chordata > Mammalia > Lagomorpha > Leporidae > Sylvilagus > Sylvilagus floridanus. The sequence continues at coordinate 83,461,407 of OX463224.1, forward strand.
ATGAATTTTTTTTAAGAATTGATTAATTATCTATGCAATTTACAACTTAACACCAAGATTTTTTAATCATTTGCAATTATCTTTATATACAGAAGATCAATTCAATATATACTATGTAAAGATTTCATCAGTTTGCACCCACACAGAAACACAAAGTGAAAAATACTGCTTGAGTATTTGTTATAGCATTAAATCACAATGTATAGCACATTAAAGACAGAGATCCTACATGAGGAGTAAGTGCACAGTGACTCCTGTTATTGACTTAATAAATTGACACTCTTGTTTATGGTATCAGTAATCACCCTAGGCTCTTGTCATGAGATGCCAAGGCTATGGAAGCCTTTTGAGTTCGCCGACTTCAATCTTATTCCGACAGGGTCATAGTCAAAGTGGAAGTTCTCTCCTCCCTTCAGAGAAAGGTACCTCCTTCTTTGATGGCCCCGTTCTTTTCACTGGGATCTCACTCGCAGAGATCTTTCATTTAGGTCTTCTTTTTTGTGTTTTTAGAGTGTCTTAGCTTTCCATGCCTAAAATATTCTCATGGGCTCTTGAGCCAGATCTGAATGCCTTAAGGGCTGATTCTGAGGCCAGAGTGCTATTTAGGACATCTGCCATTCTATGAGTCTGCTGTGTATCCTGCTTCCCATGTTGGATCATTCTCTCCCTTTTTCATTCTATCAGTTAGTATTAGCAGATACTAGTCTTGATGATGTGATCTCTTTGACTTTTAATCCTATCATTATGATTAATTATGAACTGAAACTGATCACTTTGGCTAGTAAGATGGCATCGGTACATGCCACCTTGATGGGATTGATTTGGAATCTGCTGGCACATTTCTAACTCTACCATTTGGGGCAGGTCCGATTGAGCGTGTCCCAAATTGTACATCTCCTCCCTCTCTTATTCCCACTATTATATTTAACAGGGATCACTTTTCAGTTAAATTTAAACACCTAAGAATAATTATGTGTTAATTAAATAGTTCAACCAATAGTATTAAGTAGAACAACAAAAAAAAATATACCAAAAGGGATAAAGTATTAAGTTGTTCCTCAACAGTCAGGACAAGGGCTGATCAAGTCACTGTTTCTCATAGTGTCCATTTCACTTCAACAGGTTTCCTTTTTGGTGCTCAGTTAGTTGTCGCTGATCAGGGAGAACATATGTTATTTGTCCCTTTGGGACTGGCTTAATTCATTCAGCATGATGTGTTCCACATTCCTCCATTTTGTTGCAAATAACCGGATTTCATTGGTTTTTACTGCTGTATAGCATTCTATAGAGAACATATCCCAGAATTTCTTTATCCAGTCTACTGTTGATGGGCATTTAGGTTGATTCCAGGTCTTAGCTATTGTGAATTGAGCTGCAATAAACATTGAGGTGCAGACAGCTCTTTTATTTGCCAATTTAATTTTCTTTGGGTAAATTCCATGGAGTGGGATGGCTGGGTTATATGGTGGGGTTATATTCAGGTTTCTGAGCAATCTCCAAGCTGACTTGCATATGGCTTTACCAATTTGCATTCCCACCAACAGTGGGTTAGTGTCCCTTCCCCCCCCCCACATCCTCACCAGCATCTGTTGTTGGTAGATTACTGTATGCGAGCCTTTATCACTGGGGTGAAGTGAAACCTCATTGTAGTTTTGATTTGCATTTCCCTGATGGTTAGTGATCCTGAATATTTTTTTATGTGTCTGTTGGCCATTTGGATTTCTTCTTTTGAAAAATGGCTATTGTGGTCCTTGGCCCATCTCTTAAGTGGGTTGTTTGTTTTGTTGTTGTGGAGTTTCTTGATCTCTTTGTAGATTCTGGTTATTAATCCTTTATCAGTTACATAGTTTGCAAAAATTTTTCCCATTCTGTTGGTTGCCTCTTCACTTTCCTGACTGTTTCTTTTGCAGTACAGAAACTTCTCAATTTGATGCAATCCCAATAGTTAATTTTGGTTTTGACTGCCTGTGCCTCTGGGGTCTTTTCCAAGAAGTCTTTTCCTGTGCCTATATCTTGTAGGGTTTCTCTAATGTTCTCTAATAATTTGATGGTATTAGGTCATAGATTTAGATCTTTAATCCATGTTGAGTGTATTTTTGTGTAAGGTATTTTGTGTAAGGTAGGTGTCTCACTTCATGCTTCTGCATGTGGAAATCCAGGTTTCCCAGCAGCGCATGTTGAAGAGACTGTCCTTGCTCCAGGAATTGGTTTTAGATCCTTGATCAAATATAAGTTGGCTGTAGATTCTTGGATTGATTTCTGGTGTTTCTATTCTGTTCCATTGGTCTATCCATTTGTTTCTGTACCAGTACCATGCTGTTTTCATTATAATTGCCCTGTAGTATGTCCTGAAATCTGGTATTGTGATGCCTCCAGCTTTGTTTTTGTTGTACAAGATTGCTTTAACTATTCCAGGTCTCTTGTGCCTCGATATGACTTTCAGCATTATTTTTTCCAGATCTTAGAAGAATGTCTTTGGTATTTTGATTGGTATTGCACTGAATCTATAAATTGCTTTTGGGAGAATAGACATTTTGATGATATTGATTCTTCCAATCCATAAGCATGGAAGATTTTTCAATTTTTTCTTATCCTCTTCTATTTCTTTTTTTTTAAATTTTGTAATTCTCATTGTAGAGATCTTTAACATTGTTGGGTAAGTTCATTCCAAAGTATTTGATTATTTTTGTAGCTATTGTGAATGGGATTGACCTTAGAAGTTCTTTCTCAACTGTGGCATTGCCTGTGTGTACAAAGGCTGTTGATTTTTGTGCATTGATTTTATATCCTGATACTTTGCCAAACTCTTCTATGAGTTCCAATAGTCTCTTAGTAGAGTTCTTTGGATCCCCTAAATAAAGAATCATATCATCTGTAAAGAAGGATAGTTTGAGTTCTTCCTTCCCAATTTGTATCCCTTCAATTGCTTTTTCGTGCCTAATGGCCTTGGCTAAAACTTCCAGAGCTATATTGAATAGCAATGGTGAGAGTGGGCATCCCTGTCTGGTAACAGATCTCAGTGGAAATGCTTACAACTTTTCCACATTCAATAGGATGCTGGCCATGGGTTTTTCATAAATTGCATTTTGTTTGCCATTCTTAGGAATGTTATTTTCCCCAGAATTTGGCATAGATATTTTTTATCAGACTGATGTAATTTCATTCTATACCTGATTTCTGTCACAGGTTAGATTTTAATAAGTGCTTGAAATATATTTTATGCATTTCTTTTGCATCAGTTGAAATGATTTTATTTTTTTTTCTGTAAATCTGTCAGTATGATCTGCTATAGTGATTGATTTGGCAACTAAAGTTTTTAATTCTTAAAGTAATCCAGCATTATCATGATGTATTATCATTTTGGATAGTATGGGATTTAATTGGTTAATATTTTGTATGGGTTTACTACAGTTATTTTCACAGTGTTAGATAAGCATCTATGTATCTCTCTTTGTATATTTTCTACTATAATTATTGTCTCATTTCCTTGAGTTTCCTTCCACACATGAAGATTAGTTAATTGTCCTAACCATTCCTTCTGATGCACTTGAACCATTATTGTCCCTGAGTAAATATATTTCCATAAACAAAGTCAGGGTCATCTTCTTAACCACCCTAATAAAGAATTCTTGGCCTCGACAGGTGTGGAAAAGTACTAAATTTGGATTTGTATTTTAGCTGGAGTCATGTTTTCTCCTTACTCTATCTGATCTTAAATTATCTACCATCTATTTCTGCCAGTTTCCAAATTTAACACACTGATTCACTGACCTCTTTCTTTTTTGCTCTATTTCATATATTTACTTTGTCACTTCCAACAGCTTGATTTTGAATTGGTGGAGACGCCGAAAATCTCGCACCAACTCAGAAAAACTATACAGCCGATGGGAGCAAGATCATGACCTTGAAAGTTTTGGGCAACTTGGGTTATTCTATGAATACTTAGAAACAGGTAATTTTTTTAAAGATTTATTTATTTATTTGAAAGTCAAGAGTTACACAGAAAGAGAAGGAGAGGCGCAGAGAGAGAGAGGTCTTCCCATCCACTAATTCACTCCCCAATTGACCACAATGGCTGGAGTTGATTCAATCCAAAGCCAGAAGCCAAGGAGCCTCCTCCAGGTCTCCTATGAGAGTGCAGGGTTCCAAGAACTTGGGCCATCCTCTACTGCTTTCCCAGGCCATAGAAGAGAGCTGGATCAGAAGTAGAGTAGCCAGGACTTTGAACTGGTGCCCATATGGAATGCCAGCACTGCAGGCAGTGGCTTTATCTGCTATGCCACAGCGCCATCTCCAAAACAGATAATTTTTAATCACTGTTCTGAAATGTTGGGAAGCCTGAATAAAACAAGTATATTTTTTAGCTTTTAATATTTCTTTCTGCCTTATACATAACAGCTCAACAATAACTTTAGATGATGGGTTAGAAAATGGATGGGTTGATATGGAGATTGGCTCACAATTTCCCTGTTCTACAAATTAGAATACACAACAAAATTTATCCCAAAGTACCAGTCGTAGAGGTTTTTTTTCCTATAATTTATATGTTTTTGAACCAAATCAAATACAAATCTCTTTTTAACATCTTCCTCTAATCAACATGAGTGGTAATTTTTCTTCTTACTTGCCTCAGTAACAGCTAAAAGGATAAACTGAAAACCATTTTCAAGGTCTGTCATGCATGAAATGCATATCCTTTATTTCCAACCAAAAGGAAGGCTAAAAGTGGTAATACAGTGGTACTTTTAAAAGTTGACAAAGTAGCAGATGTTTGGCGTAACAGTTCAAAACTAGTTAAGACACCCAATTCCGACATTGGAGTGCCCTGGTTAAAGTCTTGGCTCAAGCTCCTAATTTCAGCTCCTTGATAACACAGACTTGGAGGGGCAGCAGTAATGGCTAAAATAGTTAGGTTCCTGCCATTCACATTAGTGATCTAGACTGAGTTCCTGGCTCCTGCCTTCTGTCTCCCCACCCACTTGTAAATTAGGCAGTGAAACCAGTGGATAGGAGAGTTTATCTCTCTCTTTCTTACTCTCTTTCTCTTTTCTCTCCTACCACCCATATACCTCTCCAATTTTAAAAAGTTAATAGAAAAATGGCATTGAAAAATAACATATTGGTACAAAAATTAAAATCCATGCAATTTTTTTTATGATACACATTTCCGATGTACTTTTTAACACCCATTGTATGCATGGATTTCAATATTTTTTAAGAAAAATAGATTTAAATACTATTTCCAGTGAACTTCTTGAAGGAGAAATAGTCTAAGGATTTAACAGAGAAGACACCTTGAGGTAAAATTTGAGGACACATGATGCTGGGAGCTGACCATGCATTTGCTCAGAGTGTTTCCTGTTAAGCAACTCTCTCTACTTCTCCAGTGAAATTATGGAAGACAATTTTCTTAACTTGCTCTCTCAAGGCCCATAAAATTGTGATGAAATGAATGAGGTGAACCAAAGCTCTTAGTAATTATTTAGTGTAATACATTCATGTGATACTTGGATCAAAACTAGTAAATTTAGGATTAAAGAAAAGAAGTGTACATTTGACAATAATTTGCAAAGTTAGATACTCCTTGCTTTAGACAATAAATTTTAAATAATGTAAGTTTCAAGTGAATTTGCATATGCATTCATCAGAAATTATTAGCAAAATGATAAAAATTTAGGTTTAATAAGATTCTGTTCATTGAGACTCAACTAAGTTAATTCTGAAAATTTTGCATACAGTATTTATAACATTGAAACAATTCAGAGCAATCATTATTTGGCATATTTTATTTTGAGCATACAGAAAATTGGATGGGTTAATTAAGTATCCCATGGGCCACAAAGATTTTGGTTAGAAATATGAGATCTGAATGTAGAAAATTCATTCTGCTTCCATAAAGTAGTTCTTCTTTATTTTCTGTTTATTCAGTAAAGTGAGCAGGAAAGGCTAGTCGGTACATAATTGTTCTTTGATGACAAGAGTGGTTTAGAAGAAACAATTGAAATCCAGAAACATTCAGAATTAATTTAAAAATAGAGGACTATTAGACAGTATTTTATTTCCTCAGTTAATGAAAGATCATTCCTGTAGGTCTCTCTCGCTCTCTTTTTTTCTTCATTCAGGTGGGAAGCCTAGACTGTCAGTTGCATGTGTTCTTTTCATCAAGCATTGTTAGAAACAAAAGTACAAAACTTAAGGGAGAAGCCAGCTTATACAAATATAGTCTCCTCTATGTCTTAATGAGAAGAGGGAGTAAAATACATAGATGTCAAGGTAGTATAGAAGATCAGGACCTTAACAAGGATCTGGTTCTAGAAAATTTATATTTCCTTTCCCATGTATAATTTATACACACACAAACATGCTAGCTACCAGGAACATATGAATGAATCCCTGATAATAAAGAAAAGCGTAATTAGCAAGATAGGAAAACTCGGATATTCCGTTTACGCCAGTACCATTGTAAAGACCAGAGCAGCTTAAAACTAAACTTTAGCACATATGAATAATAGACTCTTTTTTTTTCAGACAAGCAGATCTCAAAATGATTAGCAAGGAAGAAACTGAGTTATGCATGCCTAGTTTCTCCTTTTATTTCAAGAAAATGGCTAAGTCACCATGCCGCCTATGGGGAGGAAGAAGTAGGTGAAAGGAAAGGGTCTTGGATTGCTTTACTGGTGTGGTCCCTCCCTTAATTAAGCAGAGTGTACCCTTCTTTCCCTTCCACTATAATGAGTTTTTCATGCTTTTCTCTCTCTCTCTCTCCAGTTATCCAGTTTGGATTTGTCACACTATTTGTGGCTTCTTTTACTTTGGCTCCTCTTCTTGCTCTTATGAATAATATTATAGCAATCCGAGTAGATGCCTGGAAGCTTACTACTCAGTACAGGAGACCTGTAGCTGCTAAAGCTCATAGCATAGGTGTTTGGCAAGATATTCTATTTGGAATGGCTGTTCTTTCTGTTGCAACTAATGTAAGTGGACCTATTTCAGTTGAGTGACTTTTTTATTTTATTTTGTTTCCTTGGGAATTGGGAGATGTGAATTATACTTAACTCAGTCTCTTTATTTATGATGATTTCATTATGGTGTTAGTACTTGAGGATAAAACATTCCTAAATTTCTAATGCACTAAGGAATAAAGATAAAATTACCACATATGAAATCTGAGAAACAAAAAAAAATCACTTGTTAAAATTTCATAACAGTTTCATAGTATGTGACAAGCTAAACAGGAAGTAACTGTATAAAATATTTGAATAATATATCCTGATTATGCATGAATTTATATATAACAAATAAAAAACACATGAAAATATCTCAAAATCTTTGTGGAAATACAATTTAAAAGTAAGTTTATCTCGATGCCAAAAGGGTTTGCAATATATGCATAGTTTTTTGATAAAATATGTTATCTGTGAACTTTTTGAAGACCCCACATACTCATGGATTTCAATTTTTTTTGCACTAAAATAAACTTATCTTTTAATTCTATTTTTTCTTATCTTTTTTTAAATATTTATTTTATTCATTTGAAAGACACAGTTACAGAGAGAGGTAGAGACAGAGAGAGAGGTCTTCCATCCTCTGGTTTACTCCCCAAATGGCCACAAAGGCTGGAACTGAGCCAATCTGAAGCCAGAAGCCAGAAGCTTCTTCCAGGTCTCCCACGTGGGTGCAGGGGCCCAAGCACTTGGACCATTTCTGCTGCTTTCCCAGGCCATAGCAGAGAGCTGAATTGGAAGAGGAGCAGCCAGGACTAGAACTGGCACCCATATGGGATGCCAGCACTTCAGGCTAGGGCTTTTACCCACTGTACCACAGTGCCAGCCCCAATCTACTTTTTTTAAACTTTATGAAGATAAATTATAAGGCCAAATTCCCCAAAGTAGAAACTTTATAGTCTCCTATAAACATGCTTTAAAAATTAAAGCTGACAATAAAATAATAAAAAAATTTAACTATGTAGTATTAAAACTTTTAAGTAAAATTCATATAGAAAAGAGGAAGCAGAATTAAAATTAAGCAGCTTAATTAAAATGATTGTCTATATAAATTAACTAAAATTACAATTATAGAAAAACCCATAACAATGATTTTATTAAAACAAAAAACAAGACTGGAAAACACAGGCCAGACATCTGACACTAAGGAAAAAAATGTTAAAAAAATGTAAAAGAATAAAAAAGAATAAAGATATAAATAATCATTAGAAACCACAAAAAGTCATATTTTTAGTAAGTCAAGAGTTAGTTTGTTAGAAAGCAAAATAAGCAGGACTTTGGAGAAAATTATGAGACTACTATGTGCCTCTTTGTGGCAATAAATTTTAAAATTTATTTGAAGTCACTTTTTTTGGAAACAAATATAAATTTATTCAATTAGCAAAAGAAAACATTAATATATGTGAAGCCATAGAAGAAATTAAACATTTTTTTTTAAAATCTACTACTAAGAATTAGATGTCATAGTCAGATAATTTTAAATGAACTTATGCAACCTAAAGGAAACATGCTGTTTATACTATTCCAGAGCTTAGGAATTAATATTCCTGTGGAATCAGATATTGAAATTAATTATACTGAACTGTAATTAATTTACCAGCACATGGTCTTCTATCTCCATTTTTTTCCCTGTCTGCCTTACACACATATGCACACAGACTCCTGGGTTATGTATTTGGTACACATAAATGAATTTGGCTAAGAACAGTGAAACTATGCAATGAAACCATAAGAAATAACAAGGTATGGTGGAAAAAGCATGGTTCTTGGAGACAGATAGATTTAGGTTCCATTCTCAGTCACTTTGCAAATATGAAATTTGGAGATACTAATTACATAATATAAATGAACTATTTCATGTTTTAGGCTGAAAACTCATATCAGTATAACTTATATTTATGAGTATATAATAATTCTGCATACATGTGGCTCATAGGACTGAATGATACAAAAAAGACATTGACTAGATTGGCAGCTCATGGTTTCCTCTTGCTTTGTCCTTCAGGCTTTCATTGTTGCGTTTACGTCGGACATCATTCCACGTGTTGTCTACCACTATGCTTATTCAATAAATAGCACTCATCCTTTACAAGGATATGTCAATAACAGTTTGTCCGTATTCCTGACAGCTGATTTCCCAAATCACACTTTACCTGTGGATAAACGAGACTTCACCACTTGCAGGTTTCATTTTCTTTATCTAGATTTTGAGTTTGCTCTTAAAGGTATATTATAAGTTATCCATTACCTGCATGTCTTAAAACGTAAAGGATTTACTTGAGATTACAAAAATTCTGGGTAAATAAAATACATGAGTTCTTGAGTTTGTGCAGTGCATGATTTTAATTTGGAAAGCAAAAGGATGAATGGCATACTGGGAAAGATAAAACAATCCAAAATTAAAAGGTATTATTAAAAATCATATTAATTTTGAATTGTATCTGTTTCTACATTTGAAGATATCTTACTGACAAATGTCCCTTGTTCTAAAGTTCTGAGAGCTGTAGGTCAAAGAGAATGATAATAATAAATGTACATTTAACTTACTTGAATTTAGCTTTATATCATCAGTAAAGAAAGTAACAAAGAGAACAAATGCAATAATGTGATCAATATACTGGCCACCCCATTTAAAAGTTTTTTTCTGTGTAGAGAATGAAATTTAAAACAGCAGTCTGTTCCCACCCCCACATTCAGTGTAGCTAGGTCTGTCTAGTTGATGCTGTAGCTAATTTTTGCCTTTACCTCCATTTTTTTTTTCAGGTATAGAGATTACAGACATCCCCCTGATCACACAGATAAATATCTTCATAATGAGCAATTCTGGCACGTCCTGGCTGCCAAGATGACCTTCATCATACTTATGGAAGTAAGGTGTTCTTAATATTTTTTTTCTGGCTACTTTGTCTTCCATTAGGCAGTGATTTCTGAAGGTATCTGCTCATTAGAAAGTTAGCATTATCTCAACAAGTTGTTTTACAGGAAATATTTCTTATCATAAAAGGCAAGTTATAAATGTTTTGAGTACACTGGGTTGCCAATGAATCACTTCTATTTTTTTTAACCTAGAAACCTTTTATTTAAGGTACACAAACTTCATGCATATCATATATGCATGAGAAAAGAGAGTAGAGAGTTCAACAAATAGTATGAAGAAAAAAAAAACTATTCCTCAACAGTCCAGACAATGACTTCAAAATCATCATATCTCAAAGTGTCAATCTTACTTCTATATATTATTTTTAGGTGCTCTATTAGTTACCACAGATCAGGGAGAACATATAGTATTTGTCTTTTTGGGACTGGCTTATTTAACTAAGTGTAATGTTTTCCAGTTCCATCCATTTTGTTGTAATTGACAGGATTTCACTTTTTTTTTTTTTTACAACAGTGTAGTAGTCCCTGGTATACACATACCATAATTTATTTTTCCATTCTTCAGTTGAGAGACATTTGTATTCATTTCATATCTTAGCTATTGTGAATTGATCTGCAATAAAAATGGGAGTACAGATCACTCTTTCATATGTTGATTTCATTTCCACTGGGTAAATTCCCAGAAGTGAGATAATTGGATCATATGGTAAGCATATAGATAGATTTCTGAATATCTCCATACTGTCTTCTACAGTGGTTATGCCAAATTACATTCCCGCCAACAGTAGGTTAAGGTATCTTTTTTCCCACATCCTCACAAGCATTTGTTGTTTGTTGATTTCTGTATGAAAGCCATTGTAATGGGGTGAGGTGAAACCTCATTGTGGTTTTTATTTACATTCCCCTGATGTCTAGTGATTCTGAGCATTTTTTCATGTATCTGTTTGCCATTTAAATTTCCTCTTTTGAAAAATACCTGTTCGGATGAGATGAATATGAGGAGGTTTTTCCTTACTGTATAAATGAATATTTGTATGATTAAATTAATACACAAAGAAAAGACCAAGTACCTGTTCAAGTCATTTGCCCATTTCTTGACTAAATTATTCATTTTGTTGTTGTTGAGTTTCTTGAGCTCTTTTTAGAATGAATCACTTCTATTGCTAAATATACTATCAGGTCAGAAAAGAAAGTGAAAACCACAGCCTCTTCCCTTAATGGCATGAAAAGGGAAGATAATCCACTGATTTTTCAGAGTACTTACTATGTGCTAGTTCTAGAGGCTGTCTTAAGTCACAACAACTTTGTAAATTCGAATTTGGTATTCACCATTGATAAATCATTTTTTAAAAGATTTAATTATTTATTTGAAATGCAGAGTTACAGAGGGAGAGGGCGAGAGACAGAGAGGTCTTCCATCTGCTGGCTCACTCCTCAAATGGCTGCATGGTCAAGGCTGGGCCAGACTGAAGCAAGGAGCCAGGAGCTTCATCTGGGTCTCCCATGTGGATGATAGTGGGTGCAGGGGCCCAAGAACCTGGGCCATCTTCTAATGCTCTCCCAGACACATTAGCAAGAGAGCTATAGTGGAAGTAGAGCAGCCAGGACTCAAACCGGCATGCATATATGATACTGGCACTACAGGCGGCAGCTTAACCCACTATGCCACAGCACCAGACCCAACAAATGAATTTGAGACCAGGTGAAAACAGGAGTTGAGTAAAGGTTCATCAGCCAATGTTAAAGCTGGGTTGTAATCCAGATGTGGCTCACTGCCAAGGTTAGGCTTTTATTGGCTGTGTTATGGTACCTCTCTTGTATAATATCTGGTATAAATATGGAGAAAAGGTATGCCTGAAAAAGTAACCAATACAGAGAGGTATTTGACTAAGTTACAAATGGGTAGCCACAGATCATCACAGGAATAGCAATAAGGGAGATAAAATAAGGTGGTACCTGTTCATCCCTCCAGAAAACCCAATATCTGACAATTCTAATCCAAGCACATACAGTTCCAATTGATTTCTCTTTAATGTTTTTCTTTTTATCTGGATTATACATGTTACCTTAAAAACCATAATTCTACATGGCTGCAAATGAGAGCATCATTCTTCTCCCCTCAAATGCTAATCTGCAAAGGCAAAAATTTCAACTCATTCTTCTATGGGTAATCTTTGGGGCAAAAAAAAATCCTCATGTGGCTATTTCTTTTTTACTTTTACATATTAATTATTGACCTCCTACTATGTCAGATCTCCTGTACCCTATGGGCATGCAAATATACACAAAAATTTTAGCCTTCTCCTTCCTCTCAATTTAATTATTTTTTTTGTCTAGATAGGTCTGTAATTTCTTATTCTGAAAACCAAAACCACAAAAAACAAAGCACTTTGGTAACTAATTTATCAATAATATCTGAATGATTATTTAAAGCAATTTTTAGCCTTTATTCTCTTGACATTATTAAGTATTTGTTTGACAGATAGTGCCACCAAAGACATTTTTATACATCATTTATGTCCTAGACTATGTATTTCTTTTTTTTAAGATTTATTTATTTATTTGCAAATCAGAGTTACACAGAGAGGGGAGAGGCAAAGAGAGAGAGAGAGAAGAAAGGTCTTCCATCCAATGGAAGGAATGGCCAAAGGAGCCAGGAGCTTCTTCCGGGTCTCCCACACAGGTGCAGGGGTCCAAGGACTTGGGCCATCTTCTACTGCTTTCCCAGGCCATAGCAGAGAGCTGCATCAGAAGTGGAGCAACCGAGTCCCAAACCAGTGCCCATATGGGATGCCAGCGTTTCAGGCCAGCGCATTAACCTACTGCGCCACAGCGCTGGCCCCTAGACTATGTATTTCAATATTTACTCACTCTCAATTCTGAAATATTTTTGTCCATCAGATTTTTGAATAAGAGATTTTAGGTAAGCAGCAATTTTCAGAGTTTATAAATTAACTTTGAGTGTTAGTTACATCTCTTTCATGTTTTATAATTTGAATACATTTCCCTTATTATAACTTTTCCCTCTCTCTCTGTCTTTAGTTTAGTTATTTATGAATTTATCTTACTTGCATCCTCACATTTTGCATCAGAACTTTAATTCTTCTTTCACTCTAGTAAATTGTATTAGGATTTCTTTTCATTTTTATTTACTTGCTATTCATACCAATTTTTGCAATTATACCAAGCTGCATCCTACAATTGTCCTGAGACTCTTCTTAATCTTGCCTTCTGTTGAATTCTGTATTTGCTGCTATTTGTGTGTGTTTTTAACTAGCTTATTTTAATGAAACACATCTTTTAGTAATTTTCTGAGAAAAAAATTATGACCAAATATTGAGATCTTAAATGTTGAAAATTTCTTCTTTTGCTTATTTTTAATTATTTGGTATAGAATTCAAGACAAATTTATTTCTCTTGGAAATGTTTCTGTCAACTTTATTTAGGTTTATTTATTTCTGAAATTTTTGAAGGCATTTCTCCTTTTCTTTATGTTTCTAGCATTGCTGTAAAAATGCTACACTATTCTGATTCTCCAGTCTTTGTTTATTACATTTTTTAAAAAATCAGTAAGCTGGGGCCAGCACTGTGGCCAAGCAGGTAAAGCTACTGCCCGCAGTGTTGGCATTCCATATGGGCACTGGTTCAAGACCCAGCTGCTCCACCTCTGATCCAGCTCCCTGCTGTTTGCCTGGGGAAAGCACCAGAAGATGGCTCAGGTGTTGTGCCCCTGCTGCCCTCAGGAGAAAACAGGAAGAATCTCCTCTCTCCTGGATTTGGCCAAGCCCAGCGCTGGCTGTTGTGACCATCTGGGGAGTGAACTAGTGAACGGAAGATATCTCTCTCTCTCCCTCAACTCTGACTTTCAAATAAATGAATAAATCTTTAAAAAAATCATTAAGCTTTGAGGATTCTCTGCCCTTTCCTGCTTTTATGAAACTTCATAGGACAGTTCCTTGTTAGTCAACAAGTTATTAACTGTTTTGGACCCCCACTGAGTCTCTTCCTTGCCCTTGTAACTTCTGTGTCACAGCACAGTTTATTGAATAAGTGAAGCGATTAGGATGGATGTTCTACTGGTCATTCTAATTGTGTCTCTAATTTTCCTTTACATTCTCTCTAGCACATTGTATTTTTGTTTAAATTTTTATTGGCCTGGATGATACCTGATGTTCCAAAAGACGTTGTGGATAGAATCAAGCGAGAAAAATTAATGACTGTCAAGATTCTCCATGAGTTTGAGCTCAACAAATTAAGAGAGGACTTGGGAGTCCAGCCTAGTGAACTTCAGAAGCATGTGATGATTGAGGCAAACAAAGCAAAACAGGCTAAAAGAACAATCTAATCAACCTAATGAGCAAGCAACTGAGTGGCTGTCTCACTTCACTCTTTTTCCCTAGGATTAGAGCTAGAGACCAGAAGCCCCTCTTTTTTCACTCAAGGTTTTTGTATATATATATATATATATACTTTTAGAGGGCAACTTGGTGATGTCTGAAGAGTATCACTGTCTGCATCATTGACTGGGCCCTCCCTGGGTATTGCTGTCTGAGGTCCTATAAATGATTGCTGAAAGTGCATGTAGAATCACAATATTGGAAAATCATGGAGTGTTGCAGATTAGAATGAAGCACTGGACATGGGCTGTTCCATCAACTTTCCAGTCCTCTGCACATTTTTATGGTCTTCTATTGGGTAGCTTTATATCTGTTTCCCATCAAGAAAAATGTTGGGACAAAAAGAAAAGGAGCAAAGAAACCTACTCAGCCATTCATATCCTGCCATTTTAAAAATATGCAAATGGAAAACCAAAATCAGATGTCTTAAGAGAACTCAACTCTTGAAAAATATGGGATAAATAGCAGGGAAATTGTTCCTGAAATTGTCCTGTGTGAGTTAAAATTCCATCTGAATCCCAGATAGTTCTTCCAGGTAAATATAGAATTCATTTTTTCAGGAGACTAAATTTGTGAGTTTCAGGAAAAGACTAACTGCTCAGTTCTTAAAGATGGTATTTCGGTAACAGTATTTTCAAGATTATTTATTGTGTTAATCTGGAAAACACATTAGTGAGGTGTTAAATTGCTTCAAATCTTCAGGTAAATGAAAGATAGTCTGGAGAAGTAAATATGTTTTCTTAGTAGTTAAAGAATGCAATGCAATGTATAGGAACTAATTTGTTGACCTTAATTTAGAAAATTGAATTATTTTTTAAAATCATTTTTGTTCTGGAATGCCTGTTTTGCATCATGAAGTCTCTCTGAGCAATACATATTTGTATACCTTAGGTTTAAGTAGTTTATGAAATGTGATCACTTTGCTTTAAAGCAATCCCAGATCTTTTAATGAATTTACAATATATTTTGTACTGATGTGTCGCCTTATGTTTCTTAGTGCCTTCTTTTTATGCCAAACTTACTTGAAGTCATATTATTGGCTATTGATATGATGTTATGTAACATCTCAAATGAAAGCTTCTTTAGAGCATTTGTTGATAACAAAAACCACAGAGTTTAACTCCAAACTAGTATGAATTAAGTAAGAATTAGGTGAAGGACGTACAGCTAAGTGAAAAAAAAATGTGTTTATTTAATAATTACTCTCAAATTTCAGCCTGTGTGCTGGTATAATAGTTCTTATTCTTTTACATAAAAATTGTATGTATGTATGTATGTATGTGTGTGTGTGTGTGTGTGTGTGTGTATTATAGTGGTTGAATCTGGTTTCAAATTACACTTCATTTCTAAAACAATAGTGTTTTTTAATCACAAACAAAATAGAAAACTTAGTTATTTTAAAAATGATATTTATCTAATACTAATAAAATTTTATGGCCCTTACAGTATTAAATATATGGCAGGTGGTATTAAGTACTGATCAGAATTAAACATTTGGAACTGAGGATTATGGACTTTATAAAACTATGAGACAGTTACCTCAGCATTGGCATGACTGATTTGTCATCCACTGGGTTGATTTTATGAATACTTTTGAATAATTTGATGTGAACATAAAATAGAAAAATCATTTCATATGTGAAGGAGATTTATTTCTTCCTCGAGAAAACCAGTCATCATTGCCATGAAATAAACCACAAAGTGTCTTTGACTCTGCATTATTATGATATTGTACATTATGTACAGCTCATATTGCTTACTTCCTAGGTGCTAAAGAAAAGTATAGAAATTGGTTTCTTGGACATAAGCCTTAATTTTTGTGGCTTACAAGTATCTATAGTGCTAGATTAAAAAATAAAGACAAATTTAACTAAGTTTTTTTACTCTGTACTTTACAAACAAACCAACTCAAGTGTTAGCCTTCTAGAGTGTATAGAAAACCAAAAAATGGAGGAAATGGTTTTGAAGATAAGTAATTCTTAATGAGTGATGGATATTTTACTTCTAATATGTTGACAAATACTTTGTATTCACCTTTCAATTTCCTACTGAGCAGTTTCACTTTACTTCACAGATTTTAAAAAGAAATAGAGGTACCACTTTCCTGAAAGCCCGCTAACCAAGATTGGAAGCCAAACCAATTCAAATAAATTTTTTCTCATCTAATTAAACTCATTGGTTATTAAGGGAGGGCTGAATTAAGAGCACTTGACAACCAAGTTTAAGTTGGTATTTGCCACACAGCAGGTATTTTTATTTTCCAGTCTAACTCATAGTTATTTTTTTCCATAAATGTTCTAGCGAATATTTGAGATCTTACTGGAAATAAAATGTTTTAAGTACTAGAGCAAAAAACTACACAACTCTTTTCAGAGTTCTCTCTCAATCACACCTTTCATAAGATTTTCTTTGCATTCAAGAAGCAGAATTCACTTTAAAACATTTGTTTTAGAAGACTCTCCAAGAAGGAAGTGTGTCTTAATGAAATGAAATGCTGTCTCATGTTTGCTTCATTGCATGACTGCTCCTGGTTTTAACACTCTTCTTTCAACCAAAGCGTTAAGCAAGTTGCCAAAGAGAAGATGCAGAACATTAAGAAAAATGAAAGAGAAAGAAACAGAAAAGAGTTAATTCCTTATGATTCCTCTGTGTGTTTCTATGGGAGAAAGAGCTGCCATGAGGAGTTTTAGTGCAGCTGGATTGTGAGGGTCACATTTATTCTCCAAACTACAAAACAAGGGTGAGAAAAAAGCTAAAGAAATTTCAGGTTATACTCTATTATGTGTCAAAAATAAAATTTTTATTCCAACAATATTTTGTAGTCTCAGGTGCTGTGAGTAGACAAGGACTCTGGTGACTGATTCCACTTCACAAAAGGAAACTATTTGGAAAGAATTTCCTATATTTGTTTTATATTGGTAATAGTTAATTGCGTAAATGAAGAATGCTATTAGATAACATAGCATTTCAAGAAGTACCATTGGCTAGGCTTAAAAGTCTGCTACAATAAATCACTATATCTATGTTATTCTTTTTCTATGCAAATTTTTACTCTTCAGCCATTGTGTATAACAATTTGAATATTTCAATTATTCAATCATTATGTAAAAATCAATGAGAATGTTAAAAAGAGTAGTGCAATTTAATTTGTGTGAGATTCCTGCTTGAATCTCCCTGGAAGTTTTTGACTAGCTGTGTCTCTCCTATGCATGAGATTATGTGTTCTGGTTTTAACTTAAAAAATAAGTGCTCATTTTTTCTTTTCATTTCTTCAAAAAACTTTTAAGGGAAAAGGGTTATACAGGTATATAGGGAAAGTTGTCTTATTAGCTTGTACATAAATCTCAAGGGGTTCAAACCACTCAGTAAATAAAGTAATAATTAATTTTAAATTACTCTTTGACATAAACTTGATTTCTTCTTAGAGTAAAATGATATAATTGTTCTAAGTTTGAGTGCTCTTAAGAAATGTTTTAGGTCATTATTTGTTGTTTAAAAACGTAAGTTGCACATGTATAACATATTTAGCTCATGAAATTATATGCTCAACACATTTGGAGATGCAAATTCCTTTAATTAAGAGGCAGAATAGTCTAGAAAATTGGATAAGTTGGTAGTTTTTGCTTGTCTCTTTATTTCTTCTACTTTGGAAGATAATGGTGAACAGGTGAACCGAGAGAACAAACAGCGTGTTGAAACAGGTTCCAATTGTTTACTACTACAATTTTCCCCAAAAAGAAGTCTGCAGTCAGCTTTGTCAATATTGTCTCCAGGCTGCACATATCCTCCAGCCCTATCATAGAGCTCTAGAAACAGAGTCTCTGAGAGATAAGTTTCTGTGAATTTCCAGGGTTATTTTTTGGGGATACAGGAGTAATAAGAGTGATAAAATACCAAATTGCCTAGCTGAAAGTATTTTTATGGTGTCTCAAATATTTATTTATCATTCCATCCTAGGGAAGTATGTCAAGTCACGAAAAGTGGAGATTTCCAAATATGTAGGATTGTGCTAATCCCATGGTATGTAGATTTGAATCCTTGTATTCTAAAAGTAAGACTTTTTAGGTTGTAGATATAAAAAGGAATAAAGATTAGATTAAATATATTTTGTTTTACCAACATGTGCAAGAAAAGTGCAGACTGGCCAGATACTACAATGTGAATACATCACATTCTAAATATTTATTAGAAGAAATTGATTATCTTAACAGGATTTAATACTGATTATCTTAACAGGATTTTATAGCTGTGAAAATTATGTAGATGGAAGTCTGTTATATGAAATAAGTAGGTGTTTTGAAAGTGTGAAAGGAACTAGGAGTAATAGTCTGAAAGGAATGGTTGGGAGGTCAGAGAAAGGGCACTATTGAACTCTTCTGAAACACTGCCATAACTAGACAGATTGGATGTTGCAGGAATATCCTGGTGCTGAAGTGGGATGAAATAAAAGCTAATGAAGAACTCTTTGAAATAGTGTTGTTTCTGTGTAGTTACTATTTCTGTGAATCTGTAGCAAGCTTCACTCATGAGCTTTTGGCCAGCTATTAGTCAGTTAAGCTGGACATGGAGTAGAACAGATAAGGAAAGACTAGGATCCATTGGAAACCTTTTTGTATGTCTTTTACCATATATATCCTAGAAATCTTTTTTAAAATATTTCTCCATTTTGAAAAAGTTATCACAGAGGGAGAGACAGGCAGAGAGAGAGAGAAGAAGAGAGAGAGAGAGAGAAATCTTCCATCTGCTGTTCAGATGGCCATGATGGCCTGGGCTGGACCATGACTAAGCCAGGATCAAGAAACTTCATCCAGATCTCCCACATGGGTAGCAGGGACCCTAGACTTGAACCATCTTCTGCTGCTTTTCCCACACCATTAGCAAGGAGCTGGATTGGAAGCAGAGCAGCTGGGACAGGAACTGGAGCCAATATGGGATGCCAGTGTTGCAGATGGCAGCTTTACCTGCTATGCCACAACACTAGCCCCTATCTTCAAAATCTTCAGGAAGAAATTTCTGGTGCCTCTTTCACAAATCTAATACAACATTGGTTAAGGAACATATTCTGCAAAATGTAGCTCCTTAGCTTCACTAAGTTGACCAAGTAAAAACTATCATGTAAACCAAAAAAGTAAGGCTAGTGAAGAACACAATCCACAAAGTATGTTTAACTTACCTTCAGATAACTTTGCACTCAATAACTGAAGAAGCACATGTTAAACATTTACAAAATGTAATCAAATACCAGGCCATAATAAAGCAAGTAAACAAAAACCCCCAGTTAATTTCAAAGAACTGATATTACCAAGATAATTTCCCTGTTGACAATAACATGGAATTATTAAAATTAATAAAATAATTAGGAAGATTTTATAACCAATTTTGAAGTCATTCATGTATCAAAAAATAATCAATCTCAAAGTTAATAAATAAAATACAAAGTTAAAAAAAGTTGAGCAGATAAAATTTGTATAAACTTTTCATAATGGAAAAAATTTTATTTGAAGTATGGTTATAAGTACGCTGCATTTGGAAAAAAAAGTTTGGACATGATCACGAAAGAAATAAAATGTAGTAATTAAAATGGAATTAGGAGATAATTTTAATTATATTGTATCAAAAATACTGTACACACAAATTTTATGTACTGTACTTACTGCAGCTTGTTAATGATTTTTAAATTCATTGAAAGTGCGAAAGACCTTGATTAGCTAAAGCAATCTTATATAACAAAAACAAAGCTGGAGGCATCACAATACTAGATGTAAAGACATACTACAAGGCAGTTGTATTTAGAATAGCCTGGTACTGGCAAAAAAATAGATGTGTAGACAACTGGAACAGAAGAGAAACTCCAGAAATCAATCCATACATCTACAACCAATTTGACAAAACAGCTTCTTGTCCTTCTTTTTGAAGGATAGTCTCTGCAAGAAGTGATGCTGGGAGAACTGAATCTCGGTGTGCAGAAGTATGAAACAAGACCCCTACCTTACACCTAACACAAAAATCCACTCAGAATTGATCAAGGATCTAAATCTATGACTCAGTATCATCAAGTTACTAGAGAACATTAGGGAAACTCTGTAAGATATTGGCATGGGCAAAGACTTTTTTTGAAAGATCCTGAAAGCACCGGCAAACAAAGCCAAAATTGAAAAATTGGACTACATCAAGCTGAGAAGGTTAGGCACTGCAAAAGGAACACTCAGAAAAGTGAAGAAGCAACTGACAGATTTGGAGACAATGTTTGCAAACTATGCAATGGATAAAGGATTAATATCCAGAATATATAAAAAGCTCAAGAAACTCAACAACAATAAAACAAGCAATCCAGTTAAGAAATGAGCAAACTACTTGAAAAAGTATTTTTTGAAAGAGGAAATTCAGATGGTTAACAGACATATGAAAAAATTCTCAGGGTCACCAGCCATCAGGGAAATACAAATCAAAACCACAATGTGGTTTCACTGCACCCCAGTTAGAATGGCTCTCAAATAGAAATCAGCAAACCATAAATGTTGGTGAGGATGTGGGGTGGGGGTGACATACCCTAACTACAGTTAGTGGGAATATAAACTGGCACAGCCACTGTGGAAGGCAGTATAGAGATACTTCAGAAATCTACATATAGACCAACTATATGACCCAGCCATCCCACTCCTGGGAATTTACCTAAATGAAATGAAATCAGCTTATGAAAGAGTGATGTGTACCCCCATGTTCATTGCAGCTCAATCCACAATAGCTTCAACCCAGATATCCAACAACTGAAGCGTGGATAAATCAATTATGGTATATATATTACTCAGTGGTTAAAAAAAATTAAATCTTGTCATTTGCAACAAATTGCATGCAACTGGAAACAATTATACTTAGTGAAGTAAGCCAGTCCCAAAAAGACAAATACCATATGTTTTCCTTGATCTCTGGTAACTGACAGAGTACCTAAAAGGTGATCCATAGGAGTGACATTAACATTTTGAGATTCAATGATTGTTTACAGCCATTGTCTTGACTGTTGAGGAACAGTTTATTTTTTCTTCATACTATTTGTTGAACTCTTAGTTTAGGGTTAATCTTATGAGTATAAAGTTAATTGAAAATAGATCTCTGTAAAAATTAAGAATGGGAGCAGAAGAGGGAGGAGGAAGAAGGATGGGAGGGAGAGTATGTTGGGAACTATCTCTGTGTTCCTGAATCTATTATGGGAAATACATAAAATTTGTATACCTTAAATAAAATTTTTAAAACATCATGAATAGCTTTTAATCATGCTATTAAGTAAAGAAAAATAAATAAATAAAATGCTAAGCAAGTAAACAGATTAGGGGACAGCAATATAAATAGGAAAAACCAGTTTAAAAGGAGAAATTAGTGAAAAGCATACAGTAAACATTATTCTTAAAGAGAAAGTATTAAACTCATGCTCTCTATAATAACAAATAATAGATCACACTTCCCACGGTAGTAGCCTGAGTTTTGTTCAATACATTGTAACCTTGAGAACAACCAGAAAAATCGGGTAGCATGTTTAAGACATTGATTAAATATTAGAAAATTGACAGAGTTCTTGTATAACCAATTACTATGAGAACAAGGAAAAATCAAGTTAAGTCCTCTTTTATGGTGATGATTTGGATTGGGAGAATTATTTACATGTAGAGTCCAATAAGGATAAGAAGCCTTCATAAAACCCCAGAGTTTGCCCTTGGGACATTTAATATAACACAGAAAGGTTGAAAGTGTCAGAATGGAAAAAAAACATTCTATGAAAATCTTAAAAAAATTAACAAATGCCAAACTCAATTGTGAGTCAAGATTTAATACTAGAGATTGAGGTATTTTATAATGTTAAGTGTTAATTTAAGAATATTCTAGATGGGCCAGTGTTTTGGTAGCAGGAAAAGCCACCGCCTGCAATGCCAGCATCCAGTATGGGTGCTGGTTCTTGGCCCAGCTGCTCCTGCAGTCCAGCTCCCTGTTAATGGCTTGGGAAAAGCAGTGGAACATGATCCAAGTGCTTAGGCCCCTGTCACACATGTGAAAGACCTGGATGAAGCTCCTGGCTCATGGCCCATCCCCAGCCACTTCAGGGAAGTGTATTTTGGGAGTGAATCAGCAGGTGAAAGATCTCTCTATATCTATCCCTCCTTCTCTTTATCTCTAATTCTTTATAATAAAAAAATTTAAAATATATATATTCTGGGGCCAGCAGTGCGGCATGGCACAGTGTGTTAAGCCACCACTGACAAGTCTAACCTCCCATATTCAAGCACAGTTCTGATCCAGATCCCTGCTAATGCACTTGAGAAACAGCAGTAGATGGTCCAAGTACTCTGGATACTGATACCATATGGGAGATCCAAATGGAGTTCCTGGATCTTGGCTTCCACCTGGCCCAGCCCTGACTGTTGTGGTCATTTGTGCAAATGAACCAGAAGATGAAAGATCTCTTTCTATGGGTCTCCTCTTTGAATTCTGCCTTTTGAGAGAAAAAAACTCCTTATAAAAAGAATGACTATTCTAAAAATATATCCATCTGTAACATATTAGTTGGTAGAAATACCAACTAAATATTGAGAAAACTAAAAAGGATAGTAAACCCTCAACTTTTTTTGAAAATCTTAATATGCTCTTTATGACTGATAAGCCAAATGGGAAAGAATGTATTAGGGATACAGAGTATTTAGACAATGCAATCAAGTTGACAACTGATATTACATTGAATAGGGGAGAAATATTTAAATGTCTATGAAATATTTTTCAAAGTGAAACATCTTGGGCCTTTAAACAAATAAAAATAATTCTAAAGGACTGAAATCATACTCTGATCCCAATGAATTGAATTGGAACTCAATAACAGGTAATTTTAAAATTCTCAGCATATTTGAAAATTTGACAAGCACCACAGTTCTCAATATCTTATGGATCACAGGAAAAATTTCAATGTATGTTAGGTAACATTGAAAATGTATATTAACACTGCAGAATTGTGGTATGCAGCTGAATCACTACCATTGTTTTAAGACAAATCTATAGAAGCCATAATGTACATATTAGGAAAAAGATGAAAATCAGACTTATAAAGCTTAAATATATTGGAGGAAAATGAGCAAAATGAGTCCAGAAGGGTGGAACTGCATTTCCAGGGGATGGTTGGAGAGAAGTTATCACTGGAAAGTCAGCTGAAAGAAGAGAGACACCATTGAGCAGCAGACTTCATAAACACATAGCTTGCAAGACTCTCATAGCTGGTGGCTGGTGGGGAACCATCTTCTCACAGCAAGGTGACAGGATTCTGCAACAACCTGCATGCCACTGGTGATCTGGTCTGAAAGAGCACTCCATGGTCCCCATTGACTTTGAGTCCACCCTGAAGAACTAACTGGGGGCAAGGCACCCACTTAACTCTGTGAAGAGAGTGCACATTGATTTCCTCTCCTCTTCCCACAAAGGCACCAGGAGATGGGGAGGTGTGGAAGGAGGAGAAATGCTATCTTCCCAGAATAAGGTGCGTAATGGCTGCTGGGCCAGCACAACACTGGTGGATTTTTGTCTGAGGGAGAAATTCATGGTCCCACTGACTTCAAGTCCAGCCTGGAAAGTTGGTGCAGGGAAGGGTGCCCAGTAAGCACTGTGAACGGAGGGCGTGTTGTTCCCCTCCCCTGACCCTACTCAAACACCAGACATAGCTTGCCAAAATGAAGCACTGACTGATCTCTGTCAAGCAAACTGTTGGTTCTGAGGATGGCACAGCTCTCTCTCCATACAGGGAGGCTCAGAGAGCAGAAAGTGGATCCTGTTCACTCTATGATTGTGGGAACACTTGCACCCTAAGATTGTGAGAATCCTGTGACTATGTGATAGGCTGAGAAACTGAGAAGGGTGTGATGTATGACTGGATCTTTGGGTAATAACTGGATCCAATTCTAGAAGCTCAGAACTCCCTGAGTACTGAAGAGGGCAATTGAGAGGGCTCCACACTCACGCTATGGAATACATAAATCCTCTGTGTGGTTTGTGTGCCTGAGTGCGGTATGTGGGGTGCAAGGCAATGTGAACTCACTCTAAGCAGTTGGGTCACCTTGGCACAGAGAATGGCTGAGACTATGAACATGCCAGCCAGCACGATCATCCCCTCCCCTACTGATGGTAGAAGAGATCTACCATGCCCAATGTGGGTATCATTCTGGATACCCTCTATACATCACTAAAGGTACAGACATTCCAGTAAGCCACAAAAGCAAATTTCCAAAAATAAAGCATTAAGAGGATATGCCAACAAGTGTTTCTCCAGCTGTGTACAAACAATCATAGACATATAAGAAACATGAACAAGAAAGAAAATATGACACCTCAGAAGGAACATAATAATACCTCAATATTAGATTGTGAAGACAAGGAGACAGATGAAACCCCTGAATAGCAATTCAAAAGAATGAGTTTACAATTACTCAAAGGCACAGAGAAGGAACTACATGAATTAAAGAAGTCCAAACATGACTTGAAGGATAAATTCTGCCAGGAGATGGAAATATTAAAGATAAATCAAACTGGGCCAGCATTGTGGTGTAGTGGGTTAAGCCTGTGATGCTGCCATCCTGTATGAGCACCAATTTCAGTCCTCGCTGCTCCACATATGGAGCTCCACACTAATATCCCAGAAAGGCAATGGAGGCTGGCCTGAATGCTTGGATCCCTGCTACCCACATGAGAGACTCAAAAGAAACTACAGCTTCCTGGCTTTAGCTTGGCCCAATCTCAGCCATTGCAGTCATTTTGGGGCTGAACCACTAAATGGGAGATTTTCTCTCTCTCTCTCTCTCTCTCTCTCTCTCTCTCTCTCTCTCTCTCTGGGCAAACCAAAAGTAAAAACACATTATGCTTCTGGGCAGTGTGTGCCTAACCTGGGGTCACTTAGATCAAGGACAAGGACAATGAAAGGGGTGTAGGAGCGGGTTCTGTGCTCACCCTTACAGAATCAAACAGCACACAAAACACTGAGGGGCCTACTTGCTGAAATCAAGGGGGGACTTCGCCAAGTCTGACATGCTGTCTCTCTCTCAGCCACATTGGAGATGTTGAGGTTGATTCATTCTGAGAGGTGAAGTGCGGTGGTGCAAGAGGCACGGAGTCATGACACAGGAGTCGAGTGAAACAGGCTAGAGGCTAGCAGCTCACACACTCATTTATTTCAGTTGGTACAGCGGCTTATATAGCTGAGGCAGCCAATCCGGTCAAGGGGCAGTTTATGCCATAACCAATCACTGCCTGTTGCCAGGCAGGCTCCTTTGCCAGGTGGGTTCTGAAGCCATTCCTGAGTAACTGATGCTCACTTGCCAGCAACCATCTTAGCACAGCCTTCTCATTCCACAAGAGAGAATGATCCAACATGGGAAGCAGGCCACACAGCAGACTCATAGAATGACAAATGCCCTAAACAGCACTCTAACCTCAGAATCAGCCCTTAAGGCATTCAGATGTAGCTGAAAAGTCCCCAGATAGTTAGAGCAATCTTAAATGATAAAAACAAAGCCAGAGTGGGCCAACACTGTAGCATAGTAAACTGAGCCTCCACCTGTAGCGCCAGTATCCCATATTGTCAGCAGTTCATGTCCCAGATGCTCCTCTTCCAATCCAGCTCTCTGCCTATGGCCTGGGAAAACAGTGGAAGATCATTAAAGTGCTTGGGCTCCTTCACCTATGTGGGAGACCTGGAAGAAGCCCCTGGCTCCTGGTTTAGGATTGGCCCAATTCTGGCCATTGTGGCCATTTAGGGAGTGAACCAGCAGATGAAAGACCTTTCTCTTTGTCTCTTCCTTTTTGTCTGTAGCTCTACCTCTCAAATAACTTTAAAATCTAAAAAAAAAAAAAAAAAAGCCGGAGACATCAAAATTCCAGATTTCAAGACATACCACAAGGCAGTTATAGTTAAAACAGCCTGGCACTGGCACCAAAAAAAAAAAGACATGTGGACCAATGGAACAGATTAGAAACCCAGAAAATAATCCATGCATCTACAACCAACTAATTTTTGACAAGCATGCTAAAATCACTCCCTGTAGAAACAATTTCTTCAACAAATAGTGTTGGAAAACTTGGATCTCCAAATGCAGAAGTGTAAACAAGACCCTTAATTTACAGCCTATACAAAAATCAAATCACGATGAATAAAAAATATAATAAAACCTGAGACCATGAAATTACTAGGGGAAAACTTGGAGAAACACTGCAATATATTGGTCCAGGCAAAGACTTCTTGAATAACACCCCAGGAACACGAGGAATAAAAGCAAAAATAGACAATGGGATCATAGTAAGCCAAGAAGTTTCTGTACAAGACAGGTAACACTCAACAAAGTAAAGAGGCAACTGACAGAATGGGGGAAAACATTTTCAAACTATGTATCTGATAAAGGATTAATATCTATACTACATAATAAGCTCAAATAACAACAAAACAAAAAATCTAGTTAATAAATGGGCTAATGATATGAAAAGGTATTTTTTCAAGGGATGAAATACAAATGGTCAACAGACACATGGAAAACTTCTCAGGGTCACTAGCCAACAGGGAAATGCAAATAAAAAGCACAATGTGGTTTCAGTTAGGATGGCTATCATCTAAAAATAGAAAATAAAAATAAAACAAGTGCTGGTGAGGATGTGGAGAAATACTTTGGGAATGTTAACTAGTACAACCATTGTGGAAGAAAGTATGGAGATTCCTCAGAAATTTGAAAATTGAAGTAACATATGATCCAGCCTTCCCACTCTTGAGAATTTACCCTAGGGAAACGAACTCAGCATATGACAGAGTTATCTGTACCCCCATGTTTATAGTTGCTCAATTCATTATGGCTAAAATATGGAATCAATTCTATTGTCCAAACATTGATACTGGAAAAAGAAAATGTGGCATATATACATGACAAAATACTATGTCATAAGAAATAATGAAGTCTTGTCTTTTGTAACAAAATGGATAAAATTGGAGAGAATTATGCTTAGTGAAATGTGTTTTTTATGTAATTGAAAGGCATAGAGACAATAGCAGAGAGAGAAAGAGAGGGACAGGCAGACAGAGATAGATGTCTCATTAACCAGTGAAGAGGAACCTGGGATCTGGGAATTCATTCTGTGTTTCCCACACATGTGGCAAAGACCCATTTACTTGAGCTGCCAACACTGTCTCCCAGGATGTGCATAGCAAGAAGCTAGACTAAGCCAGACACATACCCTAAATCATAAGATTTTTATTCTTCTGTTGATGTGAGGTTATTGCACCTATTGATATGCTTATGTTGAGCTATCTTAGTGTCCCTGGGATATATCCCACTTGGCCAGGATGAATGATTTATTAATGTGCTGTTGGATTTGATTTTCTATTTTGCAGAGAATTTTTTGTCTATGTACATCAGCTATGTTATTCTAAAATTTTCATTTTTTATGCATTCTTTTTTTTTTTTTTGACAGGCAGAGTTAGACAGTGAGAGAGAGACAGAGAGGAAGGTCTTTCTTTTTCCTTTGGTTCACCCCCAAAGTGGCCACCGCGGCTGGTGCATTGTGGCTAGCACGCTGCGCCGATCCAAAGCCAGGAGCCAGGTGCTTCTTCCTGGTCTCCCATGTGGGTGCAGGGCCCAAGGACCTGGGCCATCCTCCACTGCATTCCTGGGCCACAGCAAAGAGCTGTACTGGAAGAGGAGAAACCGGGACAGAATCTGGCACCCCAACAGGGACTAGAACCCGGGGTGCCAGCGCCACAGGCAGAGGATTAGCCTAGTGAGCCACGGCGCCAGCCTCTTCTTTGGTTTTATACTCAACATAATGCTGGCCCCACAGCATGAGTTTATAAAGTTTATCTCCCTTTCAACTTTGGGAATTAGTTTTAGAAGTATCGTGATTAGTTCTTCCTCAAATGTTCCATAGAATTCAGTGGTGGAATCCATCTTCTCAAGCACTTTGCTGGGAGGCATCTGATTACCTGAACAACCCCATTAATCATTATGAGTCTGTTAGATTATCTATCTCTTGCAAATTCCATGGTAGGGAGTTATATGTATAAAGAAATGTATGCATTTCTTCTAGTTTTTACATTTTGTTGGCATGTGTTTGTTCATCATAGTCCCTAAATATCCTTTGTATTTCTGTGGTATCATTTTGATATCTTCTTTTTCTTTTTTTTTAAGGATTTATTTTATTTATTTGAAAGACAGAGTTACAGAGAGAGGTAGAGACAAAGAGATGGGTCTTCCATCCACTGGTTCACTCCACAAGGGCCGCAATGGCTGGAGCTGCGCCAATCCAAAGCCAAGAGCCAGGAGCTTCTTCCGGGTCTCCCATGTGGTTGCAAGGGCCCAAGGACTTGGGCCATCTTCCACCGCTTTCCCAGGCCACAGCAGAGAGCTGGATCAGAAGAGAAGCAGCCAGGACTAAAACCGGTGCCCATATGGGATTCCGGTGCTTCAGGCCAGAGCTTTAACCCACTGCACCACGGCGCTGGTCCCAGTATCTTCTTTTTCATCTCTTTTTTAACTTATTTTTGTTTGGGGTGTGCATGTGGTGCAACTAATCTTCAAAAGTACTTTATACTTTATCTGTGTGGGTGCAATCTGCTGACATCTTTACTTAGTATATAAGTTGATCTGCTGTATATAAAGATAATTAAAAATGAATCTTAATGAAGAATGGAATGGCAGAGGGAGTAGGAGATGGGATGGTTTGTGGGTGGGAGGGTGGTTATGGAAGGAAAAACCACTATAATCCAAAAGTTGTACTTTCCAAATTTATATTTATTAAATGAAATTTTTCTAAAAAAAAAAAAAAAGAAGAAGAAGAAGGGTAAACATTGTGGCACATCTGGTAAAGCTGATGTCTACGATACCAGCATCCTGTTTAGGCATCAGCTTGAGTCCCAACTGCTGTACTTGTGACCCAGCCAACAGGAATAGCCCAGGAAAAGTAGCAGAATACAGCTCACATATTTGGGCCCCTGCCATCCACTTGAGAGTCCCTGATGAAGCTCCTGGTTCCTCTCTTTGGACTGGCCCCTCCTCAGCTGTTGTGGCAATCTGGGGAGTGAACCAGAAGATGAAAGTGGAAAATCTCTCTCTCTCTCTCTCTCTCTCTCTCTCTCTCTCTCCTCTTTCAAATGAATAAATCTTTTAAAAAATTAAGATGGAGAAGACCAAAGATCTGATAGAAAGGTCAGCCAGTAAAAGTAACAGATAATTAATGGAAAATACACAAAAATGGTCTCCAAATATAAAGTATTCAAATTAAAATAAGAGCAATGCAAATTGAAATAACACTGAGATACAATTTTCCATCTATCAGGTAGGTAAAAACTTAAATATGAGGACAGATTCCGCTGGTGAGGCTGCACAAAAAGAGGTACTAGTATAAATATAATCTGTATAACTTATGAGGAAGGTAAATACCTGAAAACACCTGAAAAAAATTGCAGATGTGTTTAATTTTTTTACCTAGTAGTTCTGTTTATAGAAATCTGTCCTAAAGGCCTACATCCAATAATATAAAAAAATCTATTGTAGTTATTTTTGCAGCACTTTTATAACTGCAAAATATCAGAAACAGTATAAATAGAACAATGATTAAATAAAAATACTATACTATACAATGAAATATTTCCAGCTATTTATAGAGCTAGAACTGTGATATTGAAGATTTATCAGAATAGATATGGCATGATTTTCAACATACATAGATATGTGAAAAAAAGCAAAATGCAGAAGGTCTATATTATGCTATATTTGGTATAAAAAGATTTACATAAAAACAAACATGAATGTACCTGTGTCTCTACTAAGAGGAGGGATAAATATAAACTAATCGTTTTTACATACAGGGGATGAATGAGGACACAGGAAATATAAGGTAAAAAGAGGTTGGAAAACAACACTTCTTAAAGCACACATTTTTCCATTGCTATGGTGTAACCATGGTAATATTTTCCAAACTTTGAAATAAAAAAATATTAATCTCAATCAGGATGTGGTATGAAAACAAACTTTACAATAACTATATTAAAATGAGTAACAACTTACTGTGAAGGGCATAAGGATGAAAAAAATTGGGTAAGTATTGTTGAAACACTATATAGTTTGAACCATGTACTGCAACATGAAATACAAAAGGAAATATGCTTTCACAGTGCACTCTAGCTAGTGAATCTCTTTCTCACAGGGATATGAGTTAATTCTGAAATTCCTTATGTGTGTATTAGGATAGAAAAATAAATATAATTTGGACAATGAAAACAAAATTTCTCACTGTCATAGGAAAAGATTATAAATAACAAAAGGGAAAGACAACAACAAATTCCATGATGCTACATTGGAATTACAGGAAACAATATAACTCATGGAGAGAGAGAAAAAGAGAGAGAGGGAGGGAGACAGCGAGAGAATGAATAGAAGTTTGAGTGTATTTTAATGAATGTGTATATCTCTGTTTCTTGGGAGAGCATAGAAACAATGCCATTCCAGTAGTGCTAACCACAAAGTAGCTTCTATCGACTCTGAAAAAATTAATTCTATTGGCTAAAGGTTTAGAACAAGAAGAATACAAAAGAAGTCTTCATCATTTTGTGATCATAAAACCACAAAGTGCTCAAGAAATGATTGGTCAGGGAGCCAGACCTATGCCTGCAGTGCCAGCATGGATATGGGTACCTGCTCCTCTTCCTATTCAGCTGTGGCCTTGGGGGGGCAGGTGGTGGGAAGAATCACTATATTCTTAAAGTTGTACTTAAAAAATGCATGAAGTCTGTATTCCTTAAATAAAAGGTTTCTTTTGGGGAAAAATAAATTTAAATTTATTTCAAGAAAAAAAGAACTCATTCTATAAGATAATCAGAAACATTTTGCTGATGTCTGTAACCACAGTGAGCTCATCTTGATCGCCACCTGCTGGTGATCTGGAAGACATACAATTTTTAACATTTCTAGATTTACAACTCAGCTGGATACAAAGCAAATAACACCTTCAGGTGAGTCTCAGTAAATCCTGAATAACTATATTTTGTCTTGGAGAGCCTGCCTCCTCTCCTGCTTCTGCTGCAGAGACAGTGCCCTCATTTATTAGGAGAAGTTAATGCAGCATAAGCGGGGTCTCTGGTGGGTGATTTTCAAGCACGTGCCTGCTGTGGTGCACAGTATTTTGGCAAAATCATCGTTGCATGTATGATCACTGGAAGACTGCCTCTATCTTATTGCAAGTGAATTTCTAGTATGTGCTTTTAACAAGAATAATACCTCTTGGAAGGAACAACTCTCCTTCACTTGTAGGCTCTACTCTCTTTTAGATTTTACCAGCTGAAAGCCCCCAGATTTATTATGTCCCCACATATGCTCTGGTCCCAGGTACAAGCCTCTGCTAGATACCTCCATTGTTCTTTCATGATATTGTCAACGTAACTTAACTGGTTTCAAGTTTTGATCCATAAGAGACAAAAAAAAAAATGAGGTGAGTTTGACGAGGACAACGAGATATTCTGTCTAATCAGAGCACCCACTGCAAGTTGTTATTATACAGCAATGACACATATTAACGTGAAGTCCTAGTCTCCTACTAGAAACACAAACCATGAATGTGGGAAAGCACCAGCTTTGCTTTCAGTGTTCCCTGATGGTTGCAGAAACCTCACTAATGATGTGAATGATATATTGCATTTAGGATGTGATGAGGGTTTACAAAAGTTAGGGAATAAAGCATGTGTTCATCAGCTAGTTATCATTACAAGAAACTAGATTTCAGTCCTGTGAGAAGCCCTCAGAGAGACTGTCTAAAGCAAAGCTCATAATTATCACTTTGAGAGGTAGGATCTTCATTCACTCACTTCCATCCTTCATTAAAAGTGGGTTCCTATTAGAAACTATAATTTCTCAACAGTACCAGTTGTAGACAGAAAAAGAATCACACAGATGATGAGATGTAATTATTGGGGCAGACTGGCATCAATCTTCACAGACATTTCACACAAAAACCTCAGGTAAACTCCAGGTGAGGGAGTGGCAGTGGATGGGATTCCAATGACACCTGTTTCAGCCCTTCAACTTGTTAGGACACATATCTTCTATATACCTTCATTTATCAAGAATTCCTTTTAAGATTTTTTATTATTATTATAGAGTGAGAAAGGATGGAGGGAGGGAAAGAGAGATATCTTCCACTCAGTGGTTCTCTCTCCAAGATGGCCCCAATGGCTAGTGCTAGGCTAGGCTAAAGCCAGAAGCCATGTTTCATCTGGGTCTCCCACATGGATGGCAGGACCCAAACATTTGGGTCATCTTTCACTGCTTTTCCCAGGATATCATCAGGAAACTGGATCAGAAGTGGAGCAGCTGGGACACCAACTGGCACCCATATGGAATGCCAGTGTCTCAGGCAGTGGCTTTACCCATGACACCACAATGCCAGTCCCTCACATCAACATTTCTTAATATCAATAGGGGCTGGCATTGTGGCATAACAGGTAAAGCTGCCACCTGCAGTGCCAGCATCCCATATGGATGCCAGTTTGGGTCCCAGCTGCTCCACTTCTGATCCAGCTCTCTTTTATGGCCTAGGAAAGCAGTAAAAAGATGGCCCAAGTCCTTGGGCCCCTATACCCGCATTGGAGACCCAGAAGAAGCTCCTGGCTTCTGGCTTTGGATTGGTACAGTGCCGGTTGTTGCGGCCGATTAGGGAGTGAACCAGCGAATGAAAGACCTCTCTCTCTACCTTTGCCTCTTTGTAACTCTATCTTTCAAATAAATAAATCTTTAAAAAAAAAAAAAAAAACTTCCATCCTAGGAAAGGTGGGATCTGAAGAGAAAAATCCATAGTGAATTATATGTGGGGAAAAACGTGATGCACTTTACATTTTTATCTATTTTTCTGTGAAAATTTATAAAGCAAATTCATATTAGCATATCATATATAAAGAAAGTGAGACTTTGAAGGATGAAATAACTTCCCAAGTATATAACAGTGAACCAGTGATTCTTTTCAAAAGTTGTTTAAATATGAATTGAACTGTCTGCTGAAAGGTACAATAAATTGTTTTGGATTTCAACTGCAATGCTAATCATTTGTAAAGGCTGCCCTAGAAGATTTGTGTGAAAGGTTGGCACACTGGTCAGAAGTGATAAATTTGTGTTCTCACAGTATAAATGTGAGAGGCAGGATGTAAGAGAAAGCAAGTTGAGGGAAGCAAAGATACCAACAAAACTCTATAGTAGCCTCAGATTCCCACTACTCAAAGACATATTTCCATTCTGTCAGCTGCACTTCCATCTAGTGAGCCTCTCCAAAGGATCCTGAGAAAGTAAGGTTTAATATGTGAACAAGATGTCTACCACACTTTTGCCACTGCAGTAGGAAAATTCCAGCATGTAGGAGGTGAGCTGGAAGCACTCCTTGCTAACAATTTCTTATCTTGGCAAAAATCCTCTTTCTGACAATACAGAGGTCACCTTGTTTCTTATGAAGTCACTACCACACTGAAGGTAAAAAAAAGATGTTTTAAATAAGATGAAAAATGGTAGCTTGCAAACAAGCCACATGATTTCTAGTCATAAGCACTTGCTTTTCATACTGAAGCTCCAAGATGGATTACCCTATTTCTTTTATCTTTCATCATTTCTGTTCCTATTTTCTTTTTCTTACTCTTTCCCTTTCTTCCCTTTTTCTCTTTTTTTCCTCCTGTTACCTTCTGATGATCTGTTTGGAATAATCCAGTAAAACTGCTCACAACTGGAAACTCATTCATTGTTTGGAAGAGACACAAGATGTTCTGTTCTCCTAGGACCAATTTTACAGAGTCAGAACATAAGTTTTAAAGGTGCAAAAGTGACATAAAGTAATTTTTTAGTTCTGCAGAAAAATGGGTACAATAAAAATGAGCACAAATTATACCTCAGTTTTTATATGCTGTTTTCTATCCATTTAAACATTTTATATCCAAGTTATCAATATAAAGAAGTATTACTTAATATTTTCATTCTTATATTTTACTAAATATTTTTACCAAGTAAATTATTTAAGACAAGCACAAAAATGTTAGAAAATAGTTTAAATAGTTCAAGGCAAAGATTGACGAAGCTTTGTGGGAAAAGAAGGTGGGCAATCAAGAAAAGTTAGATTTTACATCAGCATAGATGTAATGACTTTCGATTATTAACAAAGCAGGTTACATAGTATCATGCTCACCATGAGTTCCTATCAGTTAAGATGGCATGCTTAATTGATTACAATGGCTTGAAACCAGACATTTATTATCTCAGTTACAAACAGGCTTATTAGATTTGTTCACTTGTTCAATTATACCAGCAACAACCTTCTTTTTTCTTTCCACTCTATATCCTTACTTGTTGGTTTTTATCCTCCTTATTCTCATCATTTCACATTTCAAGACAGCTACTGTAGCTCTAGATATCATGGTGGTATTTGAAGTAGAAAGGTGTATTAGTCAGGGACCTTAGCTGAAAACAGGAAAATCAGTTTAAGCTCACAAGTGACTTACAAAATATTCAGTATTCCCTGAAATGTTAGAAAAATTCAATAATATGTTGACTATAGGTTATTCTTTTACAATCTTTAATTTGTTTTA
Organism: Sylvilagus floridanus; assembly: GCA_949820135.1. Lineage (NCBI taxonomy): Eukaryota > Metazoa > Chordata > Mammalia > Lagomorpha > Leporidae > Sylvilagus > Sylvilagus floridanus. The sequence continues at coordinate 83,496,299 of OX463224.1, forward strand.
TATGTTCTTTCTATACCTAGTTTGTTCAAAAAATTTTTAAATTACAAATGAATATTAAACTTTATAAAATATTTTCACTCTACCTATTCAGAAATCATATGCTTTTTATCCTTAATTCTGTTGATGTTATATATTACATTTATTAATTTGTATATGTTGATATATAAGCAATTTATCCCTGCCTCACTGGAATAAATTCCATTTTTTCAGGGTGAGTGAACTTTTTTTGTCAATTTGCTAGTGTTTTGCTGAGAGTTTTTGTAACTGTTTATTGGGAATATTATCCTACAGTTTTCATTTTTTGTTGTACCCTTGTCTGGTTTTGGAATCAAGGAAATGCAGGTAGCATAAGTTTGAAAAGGTTGTCGCTCTTTAAATTTCTTGGAATGGTTTGAGAAGAAATGGTATTAGTTCTATAAATGTTTGGTAGACTTTGGCAGTGAAGACATCTGATCCTGGGCCTTTTTTGTGTGGAGACTTTCAATTATTGATCCGGTTTCATTACTCATTCCTGGACTGTTCAGGCTATCTATGTCTTTATGGCTTAATCTTAGCAAGGTATGTTTAACCAGAAATATATTCATTTCTTTGTTTTCCAATTTGTTATTTTATATATTTATTATTAATTGTGGTGGAATGAGAAGGCCATGCCAAGATGGCCACTGGCAAGCGAGTAACAGTTACTCAGGAATGGCTTTGAATCCCACCTGGCAACGGAACCTGCCTGGCAACAAGCTGTTATTGGATGGCTTTGAAACTCACATGGCAAACAGAGCCTGCCTGGCTACAGGCTGTGATTGCATGCTTTGGAAACTGCCTGGCAACAAACTGTGATTGGTTGGGGCATAGACCGCCCCTTGACTAGGTTGGTTGGTCGTGGCTATATAAGCTGTTGTACTAACTGAAATAAACGAGTCTGCGGGCTGTTTACCTCAAGCCTGCTTTCACCCGGCTCCCGGTGTCTGTGTGTTGACTCCGCGCCTCTTGCCCCCACCACGCTCCTCCTCTCAGAAACCAATCCACTGCAACATTGTTGAGAAATCAGCTGCAACAATTAATGATGTGCTGCTTCACATTTTCATCATCTACTATTCTTTACAAAGCCATTTCCCACTTCTTATCCTATTTGAAACATACAACTAAATATAGGGATGCTGGAGATACCCATATCTCCATTAGGTAAGTAAATAAACATCAGAAATTCCAACCATTTCTCACACTTTGAGTTAGAAACAAAGTTTTACTAAGAGCATTAGTGACTTGTCTCCTCCCTACTGTTTCTTCCATTTTAATTACAGAAGTGCTTTAATTAATTTAATGACACCCAGGAGTAAAAGAAATTTCAACACAATGGTAAGGCAGGTATAGCTCAAGTTGTATTTCCTCTTGACAATTGGTAACAATGTCTATATAGAAAAGATTCTTGTCTCCTTTTTCTCCCACTGCTTCTTTTGCCTCTTTATTTTGTAAAGTACTTTCCCACAATTTTCATAGCTCATTATTACAATAGTTTATTTGTGTGCCTGTGTTCCCTGGTTGTTTCTTTTATAATGATTTATTTATGTCATTTACTTGACAGGATGAGAGAGAAAAAGACAGACAAACAGAGAAAGCTCTCTCAACTGCTAGTTCATTCCCTACATGCTGGCCACAGTATTTCCAGGTCAAATCCAGAAACCTGGAACTCAGTCTGGGTCTCCCAAGTAAGTGGAGAAACAGAAACCTCTTTGGCTATACTCGGCTGCCTCCAAGACTGTGCATTAGCTAGAAACTGGAATTAAAAGCAGAGCAGGAACTTGAACCTAGTCACTCCAATATGGATGCTAACATCCCAAGCAGTGTCTTAACTGCCTTATCTAAATGCTTATCCTTGGATGTTTCTGAATAATAAAGACAATCATATGCATCTTTATATTTCTAGTGGTTATCATAGTATACTAGACATTGTTATTGCTTAGTAATATTGGTAAATAAAAGGAAGAAATTTTTAACATATGCATGTGTACTCATATTATGACTTAAATGACTCTAAGTTTAGGTTTTATCTCAGACACTTAAGTGCTATTAGGCCTTGGGTAATTTGAATTTTCTCATGTGAAAATATTGCATTACTCTTGCAATGGTTTGGATGTATCTTCTAAAGTCCATATGCTGGAAACTTCTTTGGCAATGCAGCAGCATTGGGAGACTGGACCTAATATGTGATTAGATTATGAGCATTCTCTTCTCATGGATGGATTAATGTCATTATCACTGGAGTAGGTTGGTTGTCATGAGTCTAGGGTTTACAGAATTGAGTTTGAATTCTTCTTACTCTCTCTGGAAGAAGGCTTTTGCCAGATGCATCTTTTAATTCTTAGCTCCATAACTGTAAGAAGTAAATCTCTGTCCTTTAAAATTTCTGAGTGCCTTGTATTCTTTTGTAGAAGCACAAAATAGACTAAAATTTATTATATTATAATATATTATATTATGCTTTATTTTATTTTATACCTATTCCATGGAGTTGCAACAAAATGCACTTTAATAGATCTGAGATCTTGATAAATGGTCACTGACACTTAATGCTTTCAGAAACTGAGTTCACATACTGATGTGCTTATTTTCTTTCTCTTTTCCAACTAGAAGAGTAGCTCTATCAGGATGGAAAAGTATTTCTCCCGCCCACCTCTTTGTTGTCAGTGTTTGGAGTATATCCTGGCACAGCAAAGATGCTTAATCAATACAGTTTCATAAGTGAATAGATTGGCCGGCACCATGGCTCACTTGGTTAATCCTCCGCCGGCGGTGCCAGCATCCCATTATGGGCACCGGGTTCTAGTCCCAGTTGCTCCTTTTCCAGTCCAGCTCTCTGCTGTGGCTCCGGAAGGCAGTGGAGGATAGACCAAGTGCTTGGGCCCCTGCACTCACATGGGAGACCAAGAGGAAGCACCTGGCTCCTGGCTTCAGATCGGCACAGCTCCGGCCATAGCGGCCATTTAGGGAAGGGACCAATGGAAGGAAGACCTTTCTTTCTGTCTTTCTCTCTCACTATCTATAACTCTACCTGTCAAATAAAAAAAAATGAATAGATTGAATTTTGATAGAAATATAGTGAAGAATCCAAAAAGCTTAAATTTTTCTCTACCAATCAGGATTCCCCTATTCTGTGAGTTTACAATGGCAATTTTATACATGAGAATTCCAAAGATGAACCAAAGGAATCATTTATTAAAAATGCTTTTATATGTGTTGGATATTTGGATATAGACCTTGGAGAAGAACCACACAGCTGAGGCTTAAGAGTAAAACCTTACTCTAAATTTTATTTCTGGAATTGTACCAAGTTTCATGGAGTCACATAAATAAAGTTCAAACAACCTGCTTAATCTTCTCCCTCGATGGCATTAATGAAGGAGGTACAAAAGAGGTACTTATTGCTGTAGCCCAGGAATTCATTATATCAGTGCATGTGGCCCAAATAATGTTTTAAATTTTATCTAAGGAATCAATTTTCCATTGAAAGAGGACAAAGAAGAGAGGTGGAGCAAAGAAAGATAAAGGCCTCCTCTCAGAAACTTAAAAAATATTTACCAGGTTTTTGTAAATGAAATTGATTTTTATTTATATTTACACATACTTTCCAATTATTGAACAGATTGCTACTTAGGGAAAGACAGTGCTTCTTTATTGTTTCTTGAATCACCACACAAACAGATTTCAAGGATGGAACTGTGATCATAAAACTCAATGAGTAGATGAAAGGCGTTTTCAAAGCTCTTGCATTTGAGTTGTATGATGTCATGTTGTAAGATTTTTTAAAAGATTTATTTATTTATTGAAGTCAGAGTTACAGAGACAGAATGAGAGAGAAAGAGATCTTCCATCCATTGATTCCCTCCCCAGATGGCTGCAAAAGCTAGAGCTGGGCCAAGGTAAAGCCAGGAGCCAGGAGCTTCTTCTGGGTCTCTTCTGGGGTATCCAGGGGCTCAAGTACTTGGGCCATCTTCCACTGGTTTTCCCAGGGCATGAGCAGGGAGTTGGATTGAAAGTTATATAGCCAGGATTGGTACCCATATGGGATGGTGGTATTGCAGTCAGGCAGTGGCTTTACATGTGTGATTCATGACTCATTTCAAAATGAGGAGGCTGCATTGTGGTATAGCAGGCTAAGCTACTGCCTGCAACAATGGCACATCATATGGCCACCCTTCTGTGACCCGGCTGTTCCACTTCTGATCCACACCCTGCTAATGCACGTGGGAAAACAGCAGAAGATAGTCCAAATACTTGAGCCCTTGCACCTATGTTGAAGACCCAAATGAAGCTCTTGGCTCCTAGCATTGGCCTGGTCCAGCCCTGGCTGTTGTGCCCATTTGGAGAGTGAACCAGCACACAGAAAATATCACTCATTCTTTGTCCATTCTCCCCCCAATTCCCACTCTATCTTTGTCTTTGTAACTCTGCCTTTCAAATAAATAAGTAACCTTTAACAACAACAACAAAAAGTAGCATTCCTACTAGAGTTTTAAACTGGGACTATGTGATGGCAAAATTGTATCACACTAGATTGTCTCTGCTGGTATGAAAGCAATACAGAGATAAAAGTGATCCTCAATGGCCTCAATGGGCATGCTTACTCCAAAACACCAATATACGCCTAAGATAGTGAAGACTTTTCTTTTGGTTTCAAAGATGCCTTTTTCATGTTCACTCCATAGTGATTTTTTTTTCTCAAGCTGAGAAGTCCTAATGAGTTTCCCTCTTCCTTACACAAAAGTGTTGTTGCCTCAAGTCACACTTCACCTTCTTAGGAAACAGGCTACCTCAGCCTGGCACTTTCCATTACCCTCTTAAAAGCTTTTATCTGTTTCTAAGACCACCCCAAGGCTATAAACAAATTGGATTCTCTGAATTTTTAAAAATTCTGGTTCTAAATGGGATTGTAGGGGCCATAATAGAGGAAATTATGTGAGGGCAGTGGCGTTAGGCAGTGCTTCCCTTGGGCTTTCCAGCTCCTTTGGTTAGAGAAAAATCTCTAAGGAGGACAAGGTCACTGGAGTCTATTGCATTGTCACATTGTTCTTTGGCACAGATTGCATTTCTAGATTTTTCTAATATCCTGTTCCATTCATTATTAATTTATTCATTTAACTGACTAGTTGCCAGGCACTGAAAAAAAAAAGTTAATATAAACAATCACTTTTAGTCACTTACATGCCACTTACTGTGAGCAATGCATTTTTTTTTTTTTTGTAAATAGGATCTCACTTTATCCTCATAACAATTGCTTGAGGTAAATAATGCTGTTATCGCCCTTTATAATAAAAAAAACCTGACACTTGGGCAGATGAAGGGGCTCTCTCAAAAGAAAAAAAGTGAAGGAGCCATGATTCAACCTTAGGCACTCTGAGTCATAACAAAGTGAAGAGTTCTGTCCCAACAGAACATCCACCTTCATTGGGCAGTCAGATCTTAAATATCAACTACTCAAAATGTGTTTGTGATTTAATTATAATAATCGCTATAGGACTGCGTATGGTTTAACAAAAGGGTCTTGAGGACTATTCATTTCTACTGAGTATGTCAGAAAATGCCTTCCTCAGAAAAGGCTACCAAAGCTGAGATACAAATTTTCTGGGGTTAGAAAGAGATAAACAGCGGGAAGCATAGTATGTTTCCTAGGAGGAGTGAATTGCCTTATAGTAAGAAAAAATGAATAAAAGAAGAAACCAACATTAATAGGTTGATTAAAAATATCAAAGCAATAGTAAGCCTTTTATAAAATTATCTATTTTATTTTATTTTATTTTATTTTATTTTTTTACAGGCAGAGTGGACAGTGAGAGAGAGAGACAGAGAGAAAGGTCTTCCTTTTGCCGTTGGTTCACCCTCCAATGGCCGCCGCGGACGGCGCGCTGCGGCCGGCGCACCGGGCTCGTCCGATGGCAGGAGCCAGGAGCCAGGTGCTTTTCCTGGTCTCCCCATGGGGTGCAGGGCCCAAGCACCTGGGCCATCCTCCACTGCACTCCTGGGCCACAGCAGAGGGCTGGCCTGGAAGAGGGGCAACCGGGACAGAATCGGTGCCCCTTCCGGGACTAGAACCCGGTGTGCCGGCGCCGCAAGGCGGAGGATTAGCCTGTTGAGCCACGGTGCCGGCCAAAATTATCTATTTTAGTCATCATGGTACCTTTAAGGCAGATATTATCATCCTTACTTTGCTTAGGCAGAAACTGAAAGCAACTATAGTTAAGTAACTTAGCCAAAGCTATATATGTAGTAAGAGTAGGTAGAAGCCCACATTGATGCAGTCTAGCTCTGGAATTCTCCTTCTTAATATAGCTTGTTTAAAAGGGGAAGAAACTTTGTATACACACCTGTGGTGTGTTCCTTAAAATATATAAACTATATACAAATAATTATACATAAACATAATTTTATAATTATATAGAAATGATAAAAAGATATAATAGTGCCCTTAAAATTAATTACCACCTGGAACCTCAAAATGTGACATTATTAGGAAATAGAGCCTTTACACACCATCCTGGATTTAGGGTGGGTCCTAAATTCAATAACTAATGTTCTTAAAAGAAAAGACCACAGTGACCGGCACCGTGGCTCACTTGGTTAATCCTCCACCTGTGGTGCTGGCATCCCATATGGGTGCTGGTTCTAGTCCCGGCTGCTTCTCTTCCAGTCCAGCTCTCTGCTGTGGCCTGGGAGGGAAGTGGAGGATGGCCCAAGTGTTTTGGCCCCGGCACCCGCATGGGAGACCAGGAAGAAGCACCTGGCTCCTGGCTCCGTAACGGCCATTTGGGGAGTGAACCAACAGAAGGAGGACCTTTCTCTCTGTCTCTCTCTCTCACTATCTATAACTCTATCTGTGAAATAAATTTTAAGAAAAAAAAAGGAAAGAGAGCACAGAGGTATAAAGAAGAAATCCTTATAAAGATGGAGGCAGGGGTTGGAGTGACGCCTCAATGAGTTAAGGAACTACAAAGATTGTCATCAACCATTAACAGCTAGGAACCAATACTGCTGAAACGTTGACCTGGGGCTTCTAAGATCTCCAAACTATGGGAGGATAAATTTTTGTGATTCCAAGCCACTTGCTTTGTGGTGATTTGTTATGAGTGCCCTAAGAATTTAATGCATTACACTTTCCATAAGGGAAGCCTCATAATAAAGTTTGGGAGGATTTACTTATTCAATTTATTTTACTATTTAAACTATTTGTCAGATATTTTGGGAACAGTTATGACCTGTGGAAATATGGATCATATTTTCAAAGAATGCACAGTAGGAAGTGACAAGTAACATATAAGTGATTTACATAAATAATAATAATAATCCCACATGTAAAGTACTCATGCTAGACATCATGAGAAGTGACAAGTGCATTATTTTATTTAATCTTCAAATGGTAGATATAATTCTTTCCATTGAACATTAAAGAAACTTATGTTTTAGAGATTTTAATTATCTTCACCAGGTTGTCCATTTTTACCAAAGAGAATTAGGACTGGATTCCAGTTTACAATGAGAGCAAAAAGAAAGAACCTCATCACAGAAAACACATTTGATCTAGTTCTTGAAGGATGAGTAATGATGGGACTTACATAAATGGAGAGCAAAAGAAATGTGATATGAGTGAGAACAGTGGTAAGCATAAAAGCAGAAGAGCAGGCAATGGGTTTTGTAATAGCATGTTTCAGTTTGTTGGAGTGTGTAGAACACCATGAGGGAAAAGCAAGAAATCAATTTTTATGGTAGATTCAGCCCAGTTGCTTGTCAATGAACAAATGTCAGGAAGAGCTGGGAAAGTATTCCTTATACAGATTGAAGTTTTGGAATATTTTGTTAAAACAAATGGAACAGTTAAGGTGTTGCTTTGGGAAGATGAGTTCCATAGAAACTGGAAAAATGGGTTGGAGACCCTGAAAAAGATCTATTTAGGACACAAATACTGTGGAAAGAACAAACTCCTTTCATTACTAGAAAGACAACTCTTATGTTCAAACCCCAATTATCCACTTATTCAAAAATATCTGTTGAGCATTTCCATGTTACCCAGAGTGGGATCTATATGATGTTGTCCTGGGTTCCTAGAATAGCATTAGGGGAACTTTCACAATCTCTAAAACCCTTGATGTCCTGCAGTTGAAGGATGAGGATGTCCTCCAATCTTTTGCAAGTGACACTAACATCGACTTCCAAATGAAACTGTACAGCTATAAAAAAGAAAAATTGTGCTGCCTACATCATAAATCTGAAAAGGAGTTGGGATAAATTTCTGCTGGCAATTTACGCCATTGTCATTGAAAATCAGTTGATGTCATTATTTTATCCCTTAGAAATAATGGCCAGTGGGCTATTCAGATGTTTTCTGTTGCAAGTATAGCCACTCCATTGCTTGGAGCCTTCACTAACCAGAGTGAAGCAGCCTTCTGGGAACCAAGTCATCTGTTAGCTGCTGATCTCAGGGATGACCACTAGTATCTCACAGGGACAACTTACATTAACCTGATGAACATTGCCATGTACAATGTAGAAGTTTTTTGTCTGTACTATATGAATATTACCATCCCATTCCCCAAGGGAGCTCCCTTGGTTGACCAAGGAAGTTCTGCACATGTGTGACACCATTGGGAACCCATATGAGGTCATATTTGATCTCCAACTCTACAGAGATCATGAACATATTGAAAAGAAAACTAGGTTGCCAATGAAAATAAGATGAAGAAAGAATTTCAGACTGAATATATTGCTCCAGCTCCTGAGATCACTACTATTCAACCTGAGGTTGCAGCGTTATCTGAAAATGCACAAATACCTTCTGTGCCTGTTCAGCACATCCTAATGACTGGAGTGCTCAGCCTGCCACTGAAGACTGGCCGGCAGCTCCCACTGCTTGAGCCCTTGTTTGGTTAGAACAACCACAGTGTGGTTTCAAGAGCTGTTCTTCTACAGGCATATGCAAAAAGAAAAATAAGCATGACCAAAAATAAATACTATTTTTGGAAAAACAAAGGCATTGAGCATTATCTTTGTCACAGAACTCATTCTAACTGTTGAGTATAGAATTTTGAATAAGACAGGCACAATTTCTACCATTGAGGAGTTTTCTTTTGTTGTCTTGGGAAGGCAGAACACAAAACAAAAAAAAGAACCAGCAGATACTGAAATAAGCAGAAAAATAGCATCCCAAAAATGTTTTCTTCAAATCACTAGACCTTGGGAGCAAGGGTGTTGGGAGTTGTTTGACTTGGGAATGAAGACATAGGTAAGACAGCTACATTCCATATTGTAATACCTGAATTTAATACTCAGTTCCAGCTCAGGATATTAACTTCCTACCTTCCTGTGAATACAGATTCTTAGACATAATGATGAGGTTACTGCCATCCATGTGGGAGTTTAAACTTCTGGTTTCAGGACCCAATCTGGCCTATGCTATTGTGAGCATTGGGGAAATGGCCGATAGATAGATAGATAGATAGATAGATAGATAGATAGACAGACAGACAGACAGATAGACAGATAGATAGATATCTTTCTCTCCATGTGTGTGTGTGAGTGCACACGCACAAGCTGTGTGTCTTTCTCTTTGTCTCTCTGCCACTCAAATATTTTCAAAAATCCCTAAAACCTTTGAATATATGACCTCATGAGGTAAGGAGGACTTTGTAGATGTGACTAAGGATCTTGAGATGTTTCACTATCCTGGATTACCCAGCTGGGCTCAGTGTAATCATAGCATTCTTATAGGTGAAGGAGTGAAGCAGCAGTCAGTAAAGACCAGATGAAGATGGAGGCTGAGTCTGAGTGCTTCTATTGTTGACTGAGACCTCAAATCATGAAATGCAGGCAGCCTCTACAAGCTTGCAAGGATGAGGAATAGCTTCTCCTTGAGTGCCAAGAAGAATGCAGCCCTGCTGACTCCAGGACCATAGAGCCATGAGAGGTCTATGTCAGACTTCCTTTTTTTGTTATTTGACATGTAGACAGTGAGAGAGAGAGACAGAGAGAAAGGTCTTCCTTCCATTGATTCACTCCCCAAATGGCCACCATGGCCAGCGCTGCGCCGATCCGAAGCCAGGAGCCAGATGCTTCTTCCTGGTCTCCTGTGCCAGTGCAGGGGCCCAAGCACTTGGACCATCCTCCACTGCCCTCCCAGGCCACAGCAGAGAGCTGGACTGGAAGAGGAGCAGCTGGGGCCTAGAACCTGGCGACCATATAGGATGCCGGTGCTGCAGGCGGAGGATTAACCAAGTGAGCCATGGCGCCAGCCCTATGCCACACTTCTAATCTAATCTACAGACTTAGAGAGACAATTGGTGCTTCTCTAAGCCACTACATTTAAGGCCATTTCTTAAAGCAGCAACAGAAAAATAAAACCATATTTATAGGGGCTGGCACTGTGGTTTACTTGGTTAATCCTCTGCCTGCGGTGCCAGCATCACATATGGATGCCGGCTCAGTTCTAGTCCTGGTTGCTCTTCTTCCACTCCAGCTTTCTGCTATGGCCCGAGAGGGCAGTGGAGGATGGGCCAAGTCTTTGGGCCCTGCACCCGCATGGGAGACCAGGATAAGTACCTTGCTCCTGGCTTCGAATCAGTGCAGCTCCAGATGTGGCGGCCATTTGGGGAGTGTACCAATGGAAGGAAGACCTTTCTCTCTGTCTCTCTCACTGTCTATAACTCTACCTGTCAAATAAATAAAAATAAAAAGAAAACTATATGTAGAAGAAGAAACAAGATATTTTTAAAGTGATATGTTGTAGAATAAAGAAAAATTAAAAGAAAATAAGGATAGCATGATAGTAGGTCAATGCAAATGCCCTAACACAAAGGCATTTCTGGCTATGTTTATGACATAGAAGAGCAATAATGAGAATAGTTAAGATGAATATGGAGAAAGGAAATGTTGTATTTATTTGGTTGAGAGACAAAGTGAGACACAGAGACAAAGATCTTTTATCCCCTAGTTCACTCCCCAAAACCCACAATGGCCAGGGCTTGGCCATGATGAAGATAGAATTGAGAAATCAATCCAGATCTCCCATGTAGGTGGCAGAGACCCAACTTCTCAAACCACTAATATGGCTTCCTAGGGTCCACATAGGTAGGAAGCTGGATTCAGGAGACAGATAATTGAATACAGGTACTCTGACACTGAATGTGGGTTTCTTAACCAGAATCTTAACTACTAGTTTAAAGTCTGCCCCAGAAAACATTCCAATATTCTGCATATACTCATCAAATAATTGTCAGAATGAGGAAACATAATACATTTATAAACTAAAATATTAATTTCTTTTAATGATTAATGTTAATATTTTTCTACTCCCATAAACAGAAATAGGCCCTATTTCAATACTGACAAAGTCAAGATAGTTTTGTTTTAAATATAAAATGGACATAGATTTCCTGTTAAATATAGAAGTTTACATCCACCTTCTCCTTGGAACTCAATAAAATGATAGGAAAAAAGTATTTAAAAAGCTATAGCAGTTAGAAAATGATAAGACTTTAGATGATGGACAAAAATAATGGACAATGGAAAGTGACTTAAGATAATGAAGACTTGAAGCACAGAAAATATTGATGAGGTCTGGAGCGAAATCATGAGGAAAAATCAATTCATCTAATGACTGGCGAGACGCTATGCTAGCCCCGTTCCTACTGAAGTTTCGAAGTGCTGCTTGCCAGCTGTCTAACATTCCCCAGGAAAGAGACTGAAGAACTCTTACATAGAGAAACGAATTAACTCGAGAAAAAGATATACAAGGAGTCTTCAACATGTTCATGGAAAATGTGTTTTTTTTTTAAAAAGATTTATTTATTTATTTGAAAGTCAGAGTAACACAGAGAGAGGAGAGTCAGAGAGAGAGAGAGAGAGAGAGAGAGAGAGAGAGAGAGAGAGGTCTTCCATCAGCTGGTTCACTCCCAATTGGCCACAATGGCCAGATCTCCGCTGATCTGAAGCCAGGAGCCAGGAGCTTCCTTCGAGTCTCCCATGTGGCTTCAGGGGCCCAAAGACTTGGGCCATCTTCCACTGCTTTCCCAGGCCACAGCAGAGAGCTGGATCAGAAGTGGAGCAGCCGGGACTCAAACCAGTGCCCATATGGGATGCCTGTACTGCAGGCAGCGGCTTTACCAGCTGTGCCACAGCGCCGGCCCCATGCATTACTTTTAAATTCTATTTTCCTGTGAATTTTGTGAAGTGCCCTTATGTTTGTTGCTCTCTGGAGTCTACGGCTGAAGGACTGTGGAAATAATCTCAGCTGACAAACCCCATGTGTTCATAGAGCTTTACCCTCAAATACAAATGCATAGTTAAGGTCCCTGAGATACTTAAACAAGTCCTGACAATTATCTAATCAAACACACACAAACATGAAAATTAAAGGAAACACTGAACAGAGGAAAATCTGAAATGAGAACAGCTAATTTTTTTGTTTACAGGAAAAGAATACAAGATAGTTCTTCTGTAAAACAAGAACAAAATGCTGTCAGTAAAAAAAGGAAGATTCAGAGAATAAAGAACTCTTAGAAATAAAAAGTGTCATATTAGAAACTTTGGGGTCGGTTCAGTGGTGTAGTGGGTAAAGCCACCACCTGCAGTACTGCCAATCCATATGCAGTACCGGTTCGAGTCCTGGCTACTCCACTTCCAATCCAGCTCCCTGTAATTGTGCCTGGTAAAGCAGCAGAAGATGGCCCATGTCCTTGGGTCCTTGCATCCATGTGAGAGACCCAAAAGAAGCTCCTGGCTCCTGGCTTTGGATCAACCCAGCTCCGGCCATTGTGGCCATCTGGAGAATGAACCAGCAGGTGGAAGACTTCTCTCTTTCTCTGCCTCTGCCTCTCTGTAGCTCTGCTTTTCAAATAAATAAATAAATAAATCTTTTAAAAAATAGAAGCTTTAAAATTTAATGCATTAGGATACAAAGAAAGGAAATCTATGAAAAATGGAGGGAAAATAATTTTTAATTGAGAATTTAGGATGGATCGCTTCTCGGCCTTTTGGCTAAGATCAAGTGTGGAGAATTTAGGATGGCTAATATCTAACTAAGTGTTTTGAGATGGAACAGAGAAATTGGAAGAGACTAAATTATCAGAGATTAAATAAAAACATTTTCAGGCTCTGAGTGAAAAGCACAAAGATCAGAAGCGGCCACATGTTAATATGTGCCATCATTCTCTCTATCCCTAGAGAGAGTAGTAAACATAAGATTTCCAAAGAAGGAATTTTATTTTATTTTATTTTTAAGATTTATTTTATTTATTTGAAAGACAGAGTTACACAGAGAGGAGGGGACAGATAGAGAGGTCTTCCATCTGCAGGTTCACTCCCCAAATGGCCACAACGGTCGGAGCCTCCCCTGGGACTCCCACGCCGGTACAGGGTCACAGGGACTTAGGCCATTCTCTACTGCTATTCCAGGCCACAGTCGAGAGCAGGATCAGAAGAGGACTAGATCAGCTAGGACTTGAACCGGCTTTCATATGGGATGCCAGTGCTCCAGGCTAGGACTTTAACCCATTGTGCCACAGCGCTGGCCTCCGGAGAAGGAATTTTAAAAAGCATATACAGTGGCTCAGAAATCAGAATGATTTTAGTCTAGCCAATAAAAACATTAGATGATGAAAAGAAATGAACAATGCCATGTGGCATATCAGTAAAGCTGCAAACTGCAATGCTGACATCCCATATGGGCACTGTTCGAGTCCTGACTGCTCTACTTCTGATCCAGCTCTCTGCTATGGCCTGGGAAAGCTGTAGAAGATGGTCTAAGTCCTTGGGCCCCTGCACCTGCATGGTAGACCCGGAAGAAGCTTCTGGCTCCTGGCTTTGGAGCAGCCCAGCTTCTGCAGTTGTGGTCATTTGGGGAATGAACCACTTGATGGAAGATTCTCTCTCTCTCTCTCTCTCTCTGCCTCTAGTGCTCTGTAACTCTGCCTTTCAAATAAATAAATAAATATTTACAAAATGTATCAGGATAAAATAATGTAGTTAGAACTCACAGAAGCAAATATCAATCAAGTGCGAAGATAGAAGAAAATAAAATTTAACTATGTAAGCTTTCAAATAAGTTATCTTCCAGTCCTCTGTTGGAGGAACCTATGAGTCTGTAATTCAGGAAAGATTTGGGATCCTCAAAACAAGCAGTGGACACAGAGGGAAGGAGGAGGGATCCCCAGGATGATGGCAACTAAGGACCCCAAGTTGGCAACTGTGTAACAGAACAAGAGAGCACATAGATTAGACTGAAGTAGAAGGGCAGGGAGCACCAGGAGAAAAGTGGCTAGTGACTAAAATGGAATTGATAGATTATCTGATGAGTCTGATTATATAAAAGGAATCTGCAAGCTTTCTTGGAGCATTTTGAGATGCGTTAATGACAGGAACACAGAAAACAACAACAAATTAAGGGATGCAATTACAAACTCTAAGGAAAAGATAATTCTATGTAAGACAGGAAATGAAAGCAAAGTAACCCTATGATTTGGCTGTGAGCAATAAGAGCAGATTGCTCCAGCTGAAATTTTAACTCTGCTACTTAGTTAAACTTCTGAGAATTGCTTCCCATTGTTAGTATTACTGTCATTATATAGACACAGAATTTTAATTTAAATAAAAATTGTGAGAGGATGAGGGACAGGAAGTTGTGTCTGTGTGTGTGTGAGAGAGAGAGAGAAACCAAGAAGAGAAAATTAAAATTAATTCCTCATATTTCATAAGAGGATATTAACCGCTATTTCAAAAATTACAAAGTAGCCAACAGCAGTATAATGATAAAAACAGCTAGCATATATGGTGTTTAATCTGTGGTAGACAATTCTTTATCCTGTAAGACACTCATACACTCATATGCACACATATACACTCTCTCTCTTTCCCCAAAAGTGGTGTCCCTGGTACAAAATTTTGTTGGTGGATGAAATGAGTCAAAGAGCAGCCCTAAGAAATGTATTTGAGATGCCCATATCCTGCATAGGAGTGCCTGGGTTTGATATCTGGCTCTAGCTCCTGACTCCAGTTTCCTACTAACGAAAAAGCTTGAAGACAGCAATGTGGTTCTTGTCAGCCATGTGGGAGACTTGAATTGTTTTCTCAGCTCTGGCTTCAATCCAGCCTGGTCCTGGCTGTTGTGGGTATTTGGGGTGTGAATTAGCAGATGGGAGCTCTCTCTCTCTCGCTCTCTCTCTCTCTCTACGTGTGTGTGTCAAATAAAGAAATAAAAATTTTAAAAACCCAAAAATTGAAAAATAAGAAAAATGTGTCTCATTTTAAAATATATGTATGTGGATCATCTTGATAAAACAAAAGTTAAAGTAAAGTATATCATGGATTAAAGATATTTTTATAAAATTTCTTACTACTTCAGAATGATGCTTTACTTTCTGTCATTGTCTGAATTTTGCTTCCATATAATAGGAAGTAATGAGCTACTGAAAATTACTCTCCCCTCTCTCTCTGTCCTTGATAAGATGGACTCTTACATAGGACACGCTATAAGAAGCTGAGTTCCACTCAAATGTGGGTGGCTCCTATATGTTTTATGTGTTCTGTTATTGCTTTAAGACCTAGTTTAACATGTAACCCTTGAAAGAAGAAAAATTCAAATGACTAAAAAAAGAGTATCATTGCTTCCAAGAGTCAATTTTAGAGGAATCAGTCACATTAGATCCGTTGTTGCCTACATCTATCTGGAGGAGGAATTTTCGGATGGTGAGCATATTCAAACTTGAATCCAAGGGTAAGAAGAGTAAGGACTGTTAGATGGTACTATTGCTACTGATATTTTTCTCTTGTCTATGCCTTAGATAAATGCGTTTGGCTTTCTTCTTATTTTTTTTTTTTTTTTGACAGGCAGAGTGGACAGTGAGAGAGAGAGAGACAGAGAGAAAGGTCTTCCTTTGCCGTTGGTTCACCCTCCAATGGCTGCCGCGGCCGGTGCACTGTGGCTGGCGCATCGCGCTGATCCGACGCCAGGAGCCAGGTGCTTCTCCTGGTCTCCCATGCGGGTGCAGGGCCCAAGCACTTGGGCCATCCTCCACTGCACTCCTGGGCCATAGCAGAGAGCTGGCCTGGAAGAGGGGCAATCGGGACAGAATCCGGTGCCCCGACCGGGAATAGAACCAGGTGTGCCTGTGCTGGCACAGCAAGGCGGAGGATTAGCCTAGTGAGCCTTGGTGCGGCGGTTTTCTTTCTTATTTTAATGACTGATTTTCTAACAGTGGTGAAATGGGAGTGTTGGCCAGGGATAAAGAAAGTATACTAAATCAAATCCGCTCAGAGAAGTTATTTGCCTATATTGTTTGAGTTGAGAATTTTCTAACGGAGCTCACCAAAACAACTATGTCCTAATTCTGGGTCTTGTATATTGTCTTTGTGTCTATCAATAATTTTGCTCACTCCTGAAAGCCTGGTTATCATTAAGGGAAAGAACACTAATTTTTTTTTTTACTTGTTTAAAAAAATCAGCTAACATGCAGACTAGTAAAATAGATGGTTTCTGAACTGGGAACCCTGCCTACACCTTCCTCTACACAATCAACCACACCATTGCCTAACTAAACTTCTGAGAATGTTACTGTGCTTGATTAGACTACTTCCTTGATCATTTTTTTAAAATTCTAATTATCTGTAAAATAAAGTCTAACTTTCCTAGTTAAAGTCTCAGTTCTCTGAAGCAAGATCTGATTTATTTCTGTTTTTCTGGTACATAGTCATTATTTAGAAATGTCTGTTAAGTGAAATAAACTAGACACAGAAGAACAAGTACTAAATGTTCTCTCTCATATGTGAAAGTTAAAAATACAGTTTATCTGAACTTAAAATATTGAGCCTAGGGAGAGTGGGAGTCAGGGGTTAGAAGGAGTAAGTTCTAATGTTACACAATGTACTGGGTGACTATAATTCAGAATAGTATATTATATAAATTATGAAGAGAGAGAGGGGAGCTGGTAGGCTCCATGCACAAAGATGGGAAATGGAAAGCTAGGTACTTGAGTTGATTAATTTATGCTGGGTACACCTGTTGAAATATTGCACTGTAACCCATAAAATGGACACATCTTACATATTAAATTTATTAAAATTTCAAATTATTAAATTTATTTTAAAAATATTAATTTTTCCCGAAGGAACCTCTAATTTAAGGAATACAATTTTTATGAATTTCATAAGTACAACTTTAGGAATATAGTGATTCTTCTCACTGTATACACCCTCCCACCCACACTCTCACTTCTCCTCCTCCTTACTCTCTCATCCCTACTCCCATTCTCCACAAGGATCCACTTTCAATTAACTTTATACAGAGAAGACCAATTCTATATTAAGTAAGCAGTTCAACAATTTGCACAGAAAAAAAAAAAAACTGTTCTTCACCAGTCGAGACAAGGACTGTTCAAAGTCATTGCATCTCAAAGTTAATTTCACTTTTTTTAGAAACTTAATTAACTTTAGCACCCAAGAATGATACATCTTTTGCAAGCAATTAGACATAACTATAACTTATGAGACATAAGACCTCCATTTAATACATTAAAAGAAAAATAAGTCATTGAGAATAAGTTATATCATTAATTAAGGAAATACCTAAGAAAACAAGAAATGGAGTTGCACAATTAGGCATAACTAAAATTTATGAGGCATAAGAATATCTTCCACTTAATACACTGAAATGAAATAAATCTCTGAGAACAAGTTTTACTGTTAACTGTCATAATGCAACTCTTTGAGGACAGAGGTCCTGCATGAGAAGTTGGTGCACAGTGACTTCTGTTGTTAATTTAACAATTAACACTCCTATATAAGGCGTCAGTGATCACCCAAGGCTCTTGACATGAGTTGCCTAGGCTATGGAAGACTTTCGAATCCACAAACTCTTTCAGAATTTAGAAAAGGCCATAAACATAATGGAAATTCTCTCCTCTCTTTAGAGAAAAGTACATCCTTCTTTGATGACCACTTCTTTCCACTGGGGTCTCATCCACAGAGGTCCTTCATGTAGGAAATTTTTTGCCATAGTGTTCTGGCTTTCTATGCCTGAAATGCTCTCATGGGTTTTTCAGCCAGACCAGAATGCCTTAAGGGCTGATTCTGAGGTCAGAGTGCTACTTAAATTGAATGTCATTCTGAGTCTGCTGTGTGGACTCCTTCCCATGCTAGAGCATTCACTCATTTTTAATTCTATCATTTATTATTATCAGACACTTAATCCTATTTATAGGATCACTTTAACACTTAAGCCTATCCATATGATCATTTTAACACTTAAAACACTATTTTTACCACCCAGCTTAAGGGGATTTGTGGTCTCATGGCAAGTTTATTATTATTATTAAACTGTACCCTTAGGAGTAGGTCTGCAGGAATGTATGCCAAGCTATACAGCTTTATAGTTACAAACTTCATACACCTCATAATTACAACTTTAGGTACGTGGTGATTCTTCTCTCCATGCCCACCCTCTCACCCCTTCCCCCAACCCTCTTCCTCTTCCCTTTCTAATTCACACTCTTATTTTTGCTAATATCTATTTTCAATTAGCTTTTATATACATATGATTAACTCTATGTTAAGTAAAGAGTTCAGCAAATAGTATGAAAAAGTGTTTTAAAAGTATTAATATTTAGGGGCCGGCACCGTGGCTCACCTGGTTAATCCTCTGCCTGCGAAACTGGCATCCCATATGGGCACCGGGTTCTAGTCCCGGCTGCTCCTCTTCCAGTCCAGCTCTCTGCTGTGGCCCAGGAAAGCAATGGAAGATGGCCCAAGTGCTTGGGCACCTGCACCCCCATGGGAGGAGGAATCACCTGGCTCCTGGCTTCAGATCGGCGTGGCGCACTGACCGTAGTGGCCATTTTGGGGGGTGAACCAATAGAAGGAAGACCTTTCTCTCTGTCTCTCTCTCTCTCTCACTGTCCACTCTGCCTGTCAAAAAACATTAAATTTTAATTAAAAAATATTAAATTTTAAAATAATTTAAACATGTTAGTTGAATTATTCTTGAAATTCAAAGCTCCCTATTGAGTAGCCTATTTTGCTACTCAAATATTTCATTATATAATTCTTCTTTTACCTGACTCTGTCTTTCCAGCATTTTGAGTTTGCATTCTAATCATGGATTCTATTTTTTTTATCCTTTTCCTGATAGTCTATTTCTTCATCCACTAAATGTTTTGTGGTGATATATCAAGCCATTGTCAGTTGTAAGTAAATACTAATTAAAAGTTTTATTAGATCAAAAAAGTAAAAAGTCGTTATATTTAGAAGTTTCTATGATTTGATCAGATCTATGTTTCTTCATAGTGAGTGACTGAAGGAGTGGACACTTAATAACCAAAGGGTCTCAATGAATTACCAATGACACTTCATTCTACACAGTAGCACCTGCCCACTTTGGTTTTTGCAACAGTATTATGGTGTTTTTACCATTATTATAAGTTCACATGCAGGCACCAAAAAGTTGTATAGACAGAATTTTTTTTATTGTTAAAAATGTGTTCCTGTTTTTTTTTAACTAAAGAATAATAGAGACAGAAAGCAACAGATACAGACACAGAGTTCCTATCCACTTGTCCATTTTCTAAATTCCTGCAGCAGTCAAGGCTGGGCCTGGGCCAGTCAGGAGCTGGTAACACAATCCAGGTTTCCTATATTGGTGAAAGGAATCTAGCACCTTGAGCCACTACTGCTGCACA
Organism: Sylvilagus floridanus; assembly: GCA_949820135.1. Taxonomy (NCBI): domain Eukaryota; kingdom Metazoa; phylum Chordata; class Mammalia; order Lagomorpha; family Leporidae; genus Sylvilagus; species Sylvilagus floridanus. The sequence continues at coordinate 83,516,002 of OX463224.1, forward strand.
CCCTACCCTTCACAGGGTCTGACTTGGCAAGAAACTGAAGGGAACCAGAGCCAGAGCTCACATCCATGCATTCTGACATTGAAGCTGGGTGTCAAATGCTGAGCCAAACGTCCACCATGCCGGAATCCTTTTTAAGTCATGATTTACCACTATCCTTGTCTTCTTTATGCTAGTTTAATATTAATTCCATTGGAAACATGTTTACCCACTGACTTTTCAAATCATTGAGATCAACGTTTTTATATAAGCTATTTAACTAAAAAAAAAAAAAAAAAAAATTTCCTCATTTACCACCAGAGGGCAGCAGTTAGGAAAAAGCTAGCTCCACAGTATCCTTTTCTGGTAGTCCTGTTTTAACTTCTCCAAAATCTTGAATAGGGAATGCTTGTAGCAGTAAAATAGTTTTGAGATTAAATAATAAATTCTATTATCAAGCTAAATATTTATATTTTTCTTGAAAAGTGTTACTGTAAATATCTTAGAAGTGGAAGTTTCCCTCCCCTCCCCCTTGAACAGCATAAGTAACTTTTGAAACAGAATAAACAGAAAATACATACTTTGCTCCTAGCCAAGTGGTACATTTCAATATTGTCAGATGCTTCTCTTTAAAGAAAACAAGATGCCTCCGTCTGTGATGGCAAACACACAGTGGTCTAACAGAATCAGTAGCCCAGGACGGTGAGAGTAAAATCTCACTCCTTGGTGCCACAAGAAGAGAAATTACAATTAGGGAATTTATCCAAATTGGTATTAATACCAATATATGACCTACTTGGGTTCATTCAGTCTGTTTATTTGCCTGTAAATTCCATGAGTAATGATTATCTTTGCTTTGATCTCCTTCATCTTGAAATATGTATTTCATCTATTCTTTTTGACATTCACAGTTTACAGTTTGCCTTTTCTTTCTCTATTTTCTTCCAGACCTTTCTCATACCTTTTACTTGAAGGAAATATTTTTTGAGAGTTTGAAAAAAATCAATTCTTTCAAAGTCTTTCTATAATTTACTACCTTTTTTTATGTGTATAGTGTAGGATTCAAAATTCTTTCCTGACATTAGACAATATGATTTATTTCTGGAATTGGTCTCTATGCACATCAAAATCTGGATTTTCACAAATAACAATGGCATATACTGACTTTAGTACAGAAAGAAATGGAATGACATGCATTATTCTATTTGTCAGTTATAAATACAGTGTAGATGCACACAAAAATAATAATTTATAATTATATACATGTAATTTGATAGTTAACATATATGCTTAATGCAACATTGTAAATATATTAAAAATTTCCTGCTTCTACAGTTTAACCAGAGAAATAATAGAAAAATCAAAAGATATTTTATACTAGGCCACTAAATAGTAGTAGGGCAGAGTATTGGGTTATATATACAGTCGTGGTTCTTAAGACAAACTGAATTATTTCTTCTTTCTCCAGCTCTTAAGAAATTGTATAATGATAATTTCTTAGAAATGTCTCTGAGACTAACACTGCAAAGTAAAATCAAATACAGCTGAACTAAAATCTGCCTACATAAAAATCTTTGATAAGGAAAAGTCACAGATTAATCCTAGAGCTTATTTGTATACCCTCCATCTGAAAGACATGCATAATTATTACAGTGGATATTTACTTAGGAATTCAAAATCAAATAAAGCCATACTGTAAAAAAAAAAACTCGTAAAATAACTTTTCTCTTAAGGAATATACACTTAACATTCATTATGAAAAACTGTAGGCCGGCGCCGCGACTCACTAGGCTAATCTTCCGCCTGCGGTGCTGGCACTCAGGATTCTAATCCCAGTTGGGGTGCCGGTTCTGTCCCAGTTCCTCCTCTTCCAGTCCAGCTCTCTGCTGTGGCCCAGGAAAGCAGTGGAAGATGGCCCAAGTGCTTGGGCTCTGCACCCACATGGGAGACCAGGAGGAAGCACCTGGCTCTTGGCTTCAGATCGGCGCAGTGCGCTGGCCGTAGCAGCCATTTGGGGAGTGAACCAATGGAAGGAAGACCTTTCTCTCTATCTCTACCTCTCACTGTCTAACTCTGCCTGTCAAAAAAACTAAACAAAACAAAAGAAAAAAAATATAGACCTGTTCTGAGTTAATTGGCTTATTCTCTTAGAAAGGAACTAGCCCATAGTGGGTACAAATATGTGTTAAATGAACACTTGTTAAAATATTTAGTAGAAAATATTCCATTCAAAATAACCTAAAAATTAGCCATCTTGTAGATTTGTGGAAATAAATTTTTCTTAAAAATGTCCTAGAAATAATTTATGAATAACCTCCAATATGGTGCCTTTAGGAACATGTAAATGTAGACAGAAATTTTCAAACATACTACTATTTTTAAATATTTATAAGGTTATCACAATTTATTCTATTGGGATGAGAAACTAAACCATTTTCCTTATGTAAGTATTACACCATTTTTAAATGTCCATACACTGAAGTTTCCTTCTAGTAACTTTTTGATTGACAAAGGGATACTCTCTTACAGTCAACTTACTATAAAAAAAAATATAGTACTCATTTTGACAATTCCAAACGTATTTTTCACAAAAGACTTCATATTTTTAAATTTAGATTTTAATTTACGAAATTAAGGGGAGGGGGAGGAAGAAATAAATGGAAGAAAACTAGTTTTAATTATGTAATTAAGGACAATTGTTTTGTAAATCTTAACATATCCTTCCACTAGAGGGCAACATTTGCAAGACATTTAAAATGTCTCAAAAGTATTTTCTTACACAGGATATAAAGAAATGTAAATGTTGCTGTTGTGCAATGTCTTATGTATATCTCAAAAAATACAATGAACAGAATTACTTAAACACTTACATATAAAACTCTCAATACCTACTCATAATAAAAAGCAAGCAATATGTTTACTCTTCTTCAAATATGTAAGAAAATAGAACTTTCAGAAAGCAACATATTTTTATACATTTCTCTTTTTCAGTTTATTAACAATTTAGTTCAAATATAATGAAAAAATTGTTAAAGTGGGAGAAACAAACGAAAAGTAGTTTTACATAAATGAATAAAGTAACAAAAAAATCATGGGATCTTATAAGTGGAAGAAGTGAAACAGATTATCCACTATGAACCTTCATTTAGTCAATAAAGAAATGTAAATTTATTGTTATAGGAGTGACTCAAAGTAACAGGGATGCTAATCAGCAGAACCAAAACCCAAATACAAGTCTGTTGATTTTACATTTCTGGGTGGGGGAGATTTTTTCTGTCAAGGGCCACTTGAATATTTATAACATCATTCACAGGCCATACAAAATTATCAACATAAAAATTAGCCTTCCATAGATTTAATAAATTTTTAGTTCCACCTGCAATTGCCATGGCAGGACAAGACCAAATTATTTGGAAGGCCTTATATAGCACACAGGCCTGACGTTCCCCACACTTTCCAAGTGAAGTCCATGTTTCCAAGTGAGGTCCATGGAACAGCATTCTGGAAATTTGCCAAAATTGCTGAATCTTGGGCTCTGCTCTAGACCCTATTTATTCAGAATCCTGTTAGATTTTTTAATTGAAAACTACTCTAACCCATGTTGCTTCTTCAAATAATTGTTGTGTAACTTCAGACACTTCTAATATCTCTTTCCTCCTAGATAAAATTGGAATAAAACTATTTTAGTCTATGTCAAGAGTAATTATGAGGAATGAGGTCATTCTGTTAATGAAAGCCATTCATAAGTTGTATGCTGCACACAATAGTTATATTCAATGAAACCTTCAGTTGCCTTGCTCAGAGCACTTTGGAAGACAGGCAATTCTTCCCTTACAGGAAAACTTGTCTAATCATGTGATTTAAAGTGCTATTAAAAGTGGATGTATGATACTGGAGGTAATGGAGAAAATCCATGGAAAAGCCTTTAAAGAAGGGTATACATGGAAAGGAAGGCCTTTCTTTGATATCTATAAGCTAACATCATATTGAAATAACTTGTATGGATTTTCATAAAGATAAATCTGATGAATTTATCAGATTCATAAATGTACATGTTTTACTTTTGGAATTTGAGAACACAAATGTGAAGAAAACCTATTGGGTTAGTAAATGGCACCTGACTATATGTCTCAGATTGAGAGCAGCTATTAATTTAAGGATAGCCTAAACAGCACGGTTCAGTCTCAGGTGGCCTGGTAAAAATTCTTGTAATTTTCCATGTACAAAATGTTTCCTTTGTTTATTACTGCTAAAAATGTCCCCCCTGGCTGGGATGCTCTCTAAATACCATTACTCTTGCCTCCCCAATTCCACTGGGCTTCCATCGTCAGATGACTAAGTCTCTTCCAAAGTATTATGACAGACAAGGAAACATCACCTCCTGCGATATTTTCTGTACACTCTCACACACCAACTGGGTTATTTAACCCAATTTCACCTAAAATTATTTATAATTGTATCTGTATGTTTATCTACCATGCAGCTTATGAGATCTTTCAGGGGGCATTCCCAGACCTGGTGTATTTCTTGGCACTCAATGAATATTTTTAGAGTGAATTAATCAATATTAGCAACTATTCCAATTTAAGCACACATCCTGTTTTTCAAGAGAATTGAGGACAGAACTGGCTGCCATTTATTTCACTAAAGGTGAATGCAATTATCTTACTCTAGAAATGATGCCTTTGTGGAGGATTTATCATTGTTCAGATATGTGTCCTGGAAACTTGGCAATATATATATACTGGTGTAGTAAATTGCTAGTCATTTTTGGTAAAACTCAAGCAAGAGTGCTTGGTAAATTCATTTTTATATCACCACTCCAGTTTCACAGATATTTATTGTTTAATTTTTGCATAATTTTTCAGAATTGAAAAATCATGAATTTCTTTAAATGAATTAAATTTGATTAATTTAGTCATTAATGTTTGGAAATAGCTAGTATTTTGAAACCACCAAGATGAGTCAATCTGATAGCTTGAATCTTTCATTTGCAAGTGAGTTGTTTAATGAGTTTGTTCATATCTGATCTTTTTTGGAAACATTATTTAAAAACATTCCAGTGCTTTAGAAAAGTTAAATTCTGTTTCATTAAAGATACGTATTTTATTATACATTTATTGAAACTGTATCTTTTTCACCAAAATTCAAAATGGCATGTAATTTGATAAATATCAAATTGAACAATGGCAGATCACTTTAGCTACTTCTGATTTTTTAAAGTATCAATTCAGTGAATACATTTCCATTACATCACTTGAAATACTCAAGGACTATCCTTACAAGATTCTGTATTTAGATGTATACTTCTGAGTTTTAGTCCCAGAATCCCTAAGTAAATCTATTTCTCTGGTAGCTTAAATGAAATTTGAGGTTTTGACCTTGAAATGTAGTTCAAGGTCAATCTGTTTTATAAGAAATTGCCTGAAACACATCTAGGAGGTTTGTAATTCATGTAAAAGTATTAATAATTCACATTAATTAGCATAGTTTTCCTTTTTTGCTTTAAAATTAATTCATTGATATTATGCCTATATATGTAAAATCAAAAGTCTTACATGAATGTTTCAAAAAGCCTGCTTTTTGAGGAGAAAGTGACACAAACAAAAATATTTCAATGGAACATAAATAAATTAAAATAAATCTCAAAACAGCTTCAATTATGATTTTTGATGAGTATGATTATAACCACATATTGCATCAGTATATTGACATTTCAATAGTGTATTATAAATTAGTGAAGTGAAGAAGCTTGAAGTTCCAAGGAATATGTTTTAAATTCCCTCTTTTATTTAAACAGCATTACTGTTACAGCTATTCTTTTCTTTACTCTGTTCTATTACATCTCTCTTCTCTTCCCACTCCACTTTACAACTATTTTTATTTCTTTTCATAACAGGGATTTAAGCAAATACATAGAAATATAATTATGAATTTTGTATGTAATTTTATGCATTTTGATAATCTAGGTAGCCGAATACCACAAACCTATGTGAAGTATGTTGTAATATTCCTTCCCTGCAACACTGTCAAAATTGGCTTCAGTGTGGTTCTGGGCAAAACTAGAAATAACTTGTCAATTTTTAATAAAGTCTTCCTTCCTTCAGTGCCAAATGCAACATTCTTCCTGAAAATCGTGGAGATGATGACATCTCCCACTTGGTTTCCATAGCATCCATTCATGAAGAGCCCCTGAATAGTCTGGTCCGGGCGATCGGCACAGCTCCCCTAGAAAGTTGCCAACCTGGTTAGCCAAAGCAGCATCCTGAAATTTACTCTGTCCGTGGTGCTGAATTGTTCTGCGGAGACCCGCCCAGATGGGCGCTGTCAGCCGTGCTGGGGGAAAAAAAATCCTGATGCTGTCCAAATCAGAGCTGTGAATCTGTTATTTACTCACGTTCTCAGAGAGCAGCAAACCTTCTCCATCTTAATTCGACTCTACCGCAGAGCAGATTTACGCCGGCGTGATGGGAGGAGATCATGGGCAAAGAGGAAAACTAACAGCGGCATTGCTCACCTGAGACCTTAGATGCTCCCAAGAGTTTTTGGAAGTGCTCTGCTCCTTACAGCAAAGACACCATTTTAAAATGTAGTATTCTTTTGACTTTGTCCTTTCACACGTTTTCTGTGATATTTCCGGCTCCTCCATTTACAAGGCAGCAGATTCCATAGCAATAAGCTTTTAAAACCAGGAATTTACATTGTTTTTTAGTGAATTGACTTCCAGCACAAGGATTCATCTGCACCCGCCCAGATACCATGGCACTGCGTGCGCCCTTTGCCACCGGATCCTCCCCTTCCAATGAGACTTTCTGATTGTGTCTACCAACTCTCCTATTAGGAAACCCGTGGGTTGTATGCAGCTATTCTGTTGTATTCGCATTCTCACTCTCCCTCCCCTTTCTCACTCTCACTCTTGCTGGAGGCACACCAATACCATTCTGCTGAGAAGAAAAAGCCCAGAACTACCTTAAGGAATTAAGACAATATGCGCAACCCTCACCTTTCATAGCGATCACTATTTAAATCTGGCAAAAGCACCAGTCTTTGCAAGGATGGAGTCTGTAAAACAAAGGATTTTGGCCCCGGGAAAAGAAGGGCTAAAGAATTTCGCTGGAAAATCCCTTGGCCAGATCTACAGGTAAGAGAAAGCAAGCCCATGCTTACCAGGAGCTCTGCATGAAAAAAAAATCTGGAAGGGCATCTCCATATAGTTTGGCTGTTTAGAGAGATTGAAATATGATCAGAAAGTCTTTTTGTTGCACATTTCTGTGTTAGAGCTGCTCTGTAAATGTACCTATTAATGGAGAAATTTTGTACTAAATGAACCTGTTTGCTTCTCGTTTTTTTGTGTGTGTTTGTGTCTTTGCATGATTTTTGCTTGACTACTTGCAGATTTTCATTCTTCCCGACTTAGAACTTATCCTCTTTACAAGACAAACAGACCAAGAGTCTTGCTTTAGGGCTTACGAGTACCCAAAATTAAGTTCCCCAGATTTAGATGAATGAATAAAAATACCCAGCACTTTAAAAAAAATTAACCAAGAAACTCAATGAATATGGCAAAGAGAAATTTAGATTTCAGCTTCAAAATCTTACTAAATAATTCCCCAGCGGCATCTTCCTTCTGTACAGAATGAAAAGGAATCAAAATATATCAATAATTGATAACAGAAGTAGTTCCTCTTCTCTGAATCTGAAATGATATGTATGTATTTTTAATTATTTGTCCTCTCATAGAAGTCCACATATTTATTTATTTTTTTGCATGGGAAATGTCAAAGTGATTGTAAGGACAACCATAATACTAACCAGCAAAATTGCTTTGGAAGCACTAGGAATTATTTTTAATGTTTATCCTTTTATAGTCAATGTACAAATTATGCTGCAAATTTCACAGCTTTAAGTCCTTTAAAGCATGTTGCCTGAATACATTTTTTCTTAACATATGAGCAAAATAAAGGAGAGAGGACAAGTCCAAAAGGATAAGTGATTCTAAGAGAACATAAATTTCACATTTGAAAATCTGAAGCCTTTATAGATGTGTAAGAAGCATAAAGGAAATGAACAATGTGCCTCCCAGATTTCCACATCTCTTTGAATCTGGTGGGCTTCATGGAGGCTCCATCATGCACCTATGCGGCAATTGATACTGCAAGGGCCCTGCAGTCCTGCAGCCACTGTGGAAAGCCCTGGTTTTGCCCCAGCCCAGGTGCCACCTGGTAAAGAGTTCATGTGCAGAGTTTAGCTTTTTACATATGAGCATATAAATCCAATATTTCAAGTGACATTTGTTATTTTTTCTCCCAGAACAAATAAATTGTAAATTGCATTTTGCCTACAAGCATTAACCCAACAATAGGTGATTTAGTCTTCAGGTGAGACTTTGTAGAAACTGACATTCTTTTCCAATAAACTCAGATTGCTTGGCAGCATTATCCCAAGCTCTGCATTGCTGGAATTGATCTAAAATTTTAATTTGCTCCATTCTTGTGTGGAAACAATTGTGTATACACATCGTTTAAAGACGCACAGATTTCAAGAGAAAACAATAACAACAAAAGGAAGCACACAATGCCTTGGAAAACACCTGCAAATGTAAATACCAATGCCGAGGCTCTTTGTTTAATTAAGGAAAGTACCGGTACGGTCCGGAGGGACTATGATGTTACCCTCCCCATTCTTCTTCTTTCTTCAATAGAAATCTCAGGGATAGCTTGTTGGCTAGAACAACACTATCACTTTCAAATACAACCTTTCCATAACTCCCCGTTCCGTTTCCCTTCCCCATTTCCCACAAGGAGGAAACACTCCGAAAGAATTGAATGGGATGCGTGAAAGCGTGTTCGATTTTTGCTGTTGTTAAAAATGAAATTGTCCACTTTGGTGTGAACCATGTTACAAAGTTGATCGGAGGGCGCGTTTGTATATCTGGAAATCGCCTTTTACATCTTTGGAAATGGGCCCATAGAATTTTTCTGTGTCTGTAAATGAAGTAATGACGCAAGATTGTGAATAATTAATTATTCATGTTCTAGCTGTTGGAAGCTTAGGTGTCAGCCATATGCTGCGGAGGCCTTTGTTTCCTACTCAAGTAAAAAGAAAAAAAAAAGTAATAAGATGTGTAACAGAGCTGTGTCAGAGCTGGCACCCTGGGCCTGGAGGAAGAGGAAGGAGAGCGGTTAATGGCCTCGAAGAGTGTTCTCGGTCCTTTTCTCAGTGGCAAAAGGCCAGGAGAGGCGTTAGTCACCAGGACCCCGGGGAATGAGCTGGGCGGAGGGAGAAGGGCGGGATGGCGACATCTTCAACATGCTTAAGGAGCCAGAAGAGCTGGTTCGGGTTGAGTGGTTCCCTAAGACCTGTGGTCGCAGGTACAAGACCTCAGGAGGTGAGGAGCAGGTTTCCAAGCAGGTGTGGAGGAGGCATAGCTCCAGAGTCCCTCCCCACTCCCTACTCCTCAAAAACTGCAAACCCCCAGGAAAAGTTATGCCCAAAAGGCCCACGCTTGTGATTCAAGGGGTTGGGAAAATGCCTGACAGAATGGGATTCAAGAATTTTAGGCCTGAAGGTATTGCAGTTGAAGCCATGCCACCGCGGGGTGGGAGACCAAGGGAGGTGAGCTTGATGTCAGCTACCAACCCTAACCATAGGGAAGGCAGAGGTCAGCGCCCCTTCCCCGAGCCCTGAGGGGCTCTAGAAAATAGAAACGTTGCAGAGCCCGGACTTCCTAACGCGCGGCGCCCTTGCCTCCCCCGCTCTGCCGCCCAGGGTGCTGGAGAAGAAGCAGGAGACCGGCGAGACCATCGAGCTGACGGAGGATGGAAAGCCCCTGGAAGTGCCCGAGAAGAAGGCGCCGCTATGCGACTGCACGTGTTTCGGCCTTCCGCGCCGCTACATCATCGCCATCATGAGCGGCCTGGGCTTCTGCATCTCCTTCGGCATACGCTGCAACCTGGGCGTGGCCATCGTGGACATGGTCAACAACAGCACCATCCACCGCGGGGGCAAGGTCATCAAGGAGGTGGGCAATGGAGGGGCCGCCCCGTGTGGCCCTACGATGCCTCGTCCGTCGCCCGTGGGACCCTGTGTTCCTTCTCTACCACCCAAGAAAGAGGATGCTGGGGTGCCCGTGTTAGCGCTGCCCTTCTAGGAAGCTCAGTGGTAGCGTTATCATCGCCTCCCCTTCCTATCTGCAATTTGAATAGAGCCTAGCCCGCTAGGTTTTTTGTGAAGAGTGACTAATTCCACGAAGTTGTTGATCATTGTCCACTAAATCTCAATAGAAACAGTTTCCCTTTATATGGAGGAATTAGGTAGCCCACTATCATTTCCGCCTGGTTCCCCTTCGATTCCGATCAAACACTCCTAATAACCATAATGAAACAAAATCGAAAACAGAAATCTCATTAACTGGGCGTGAGGGCACGGGCGGCTTCGGCCAAAGGCCAAAGAGCCTTTAGCAGAGTCTACACCGCCCACCCTTGGAGAGTCCAAGGGTCCCCGGAAGTGCGGTCCCCGTGCGAGTGTGTGTTGGGCGGTGACGCCTAGAAAGGGGAAGGTCACCTCAAGGTCACTGAAATCCAATCCGCGAGTCCGGGCATCCTATTTATGAAGGCTAATGGCCATAATCTTAGGCTGAGCAAAAATTGGGAGGAGAAATTACAAATTCTCTGCAGATGGGAAGCGGTGAGTGCCACTGGGCTCTGAGAAGCCCAGGGCAGCCTGCAAAATACGCTGGGTCTCAAAATTTTCTCTAAAGGGGGCAAAAAGGTCCCCAGTTCCGCAGGCAGAACAGACGCTCTCTGACGGTTCCCACTCAGCTATTTCTCCCCAGCTTACTGTGATGTGCACTTCGTGGAGCGGCCCAGATTTATCCAGGCAGGTATCAGGACCAGCTGTCATACAAATCCCTGGCAATGAGCAATGCCTCCCTCTCTCCAGCACTCCCCCAAAACTCGCTGGGCGACTCCAACATTCTCTGACCCAGCCACCTCCCCGCCTTGCTGGGACGACCTTTCTCGTAGCTCCTTCACCACCAAAACCTACCTTCCTCTCTCCAAATTTCACTATTTGGGTCTGGAGGGTTCGGTTCTATTCTCCACGTAGCCCCGTCACTGCATCCTCACCGGCATCGGCCAAACGGACCCTGGCCCAGAGCGTCCATCCGGTGCCCGCTAACGAATATCTTAATGCGGAGCCCGAATGTCCACGACCAGGGTGGTTTAAGGATTCCTCGCCTTTCGAGGAGATCCAACCAGCACGACAGCAGTCGGGAAGCAGAACCAGGCTCCCCAGCTGCTTACAATACATTTCGTTAATGAGCACGGTTAGGAAACGAAAATCGAGGCACCCACCCCTGGAATGCAGCGAGTCCAGCCCAGTAAGGTCTGGGCCTGCGAACCACTGAAAAACGAGTCTTCAGCACGGACTCCTCTCTCCAGCCACTTATTTTATTTTTTCCTACTCCCCTTAGAAAGCCAAATTCAACTGGGACCCGGAAACCGTGGGGATGATACACGGTTCCTTCTTTTGGGGCTACATCATCACGCAGATTCCTGGAGGTTACATCGCATCTCGGTTGGCAGCCAACAGGTGAGGCGCCAGGCGGGACCGGGACTGGGGGCGCGGTGCTGGCACCGAGGGGTTCCGGGACTCCTGGGCGGGGCCTCTCAATCCCGAGCACTGTCCTCCCGACCGTAGCTAGGCTGGTGCCTCCTAGAAGAGTAAGGCCGAGGGCTCGCGCGGCCTCGCGTTCGCTGCGGAGGCTTCTGGCTAAATGGTCGACGTGCCTTAAGGCCTCGGAGGAGTGGAGGCTAGGCCTGACCAGGTGTGGGGGGACAGCAGGAACATTGCGGGGTTGGTGGGGGGATGCAGAGGGACCTGGAGCCACCGGTGCACGGCTCCAGTCTTTGCGTCCCGGGCGCGCAGACTCCCCGTGGATCTGAACTCCCCGGAGGGAGTGTCCAACGCTGAGTCCCAAAGCCCGCCCAGATGGTGCTCTGGGTCTGAAGGGTTTGTTTCCTTGGAGGCAGGAGGGATTTATTTCAGGCACGGGAGTGCGATTCCACCTGTTATGAGCTCGGCTCTTTGGGGGCGGGGTGAGGGGCGGCCCTCGGCTGCGTCCAGAGGCCTCCAGCCTGGCAGTGGCGGCCGCAGCCGAGGTCCTAGCGCCAGCTCCCCGGAGCGGTCCGAGCACCGTCCGTCGGGACACTCCAAGCCTGAGGCGCAAGGACTGACGGGGTCGGGGTGTCGGGAAGCACAGCTTGGCCGCCTGAGGGTGAGAGGCAACTTTGTGTGTTTCTCCGCGTGTATTTTGTTAAACAAAACTAGATGTTCATTGAGATGTTGAACCGACGGGGAACACTTAACGCTCGCCCTCCCAAGTCTGGCGGCTTAGCGACCCAAAATACAGACCTCAGGACTTCCCTCACACCACTCCCTCCACACGTGTTAGAGAAGGAAGACACGCCCCAGGCACCTCCCGGGTTGTGACCTCCCCCCAACCTTTGTAACCCAGCACCTCCCCGCTGCTCGCTGCAATCAAACCCGCCAGCCCCACCCCCGGGCCCAGCCCGCGGCACGAGTCCGCTGCACTGCCTCTCCCTGGAGGCATCTTACTGCCCAAGGCTTCTCTAAGTCTCCAGGACCCCAGGAGGAATTGTGGGACCTTTAATTTTAAGGTAATAGTCCTACATAGAGGAGTTTTGGATAGTTTTTCAAAATGTCAAGAGGAGAGGGCAGTGGATTAGGAATAATGCCTTTTGAATATTTTTATCTGAAAAGAAGGATGATTAGCTCTCTAACCCAGCAGGAGGCCATGTTCTTTTTTTTTTTTTTAAGGAATCAATTTAAGGTGAAAATAATTAATTATATAGAGAGTTCAATTTTACAGATTCGATAAAGGAAAGAAAAATTTTATATAGAAAAATTTAAACAATATTCTGCTAAATGTTACTGAATCTGAACATGTTGCACTTTTCATTTTCAAATCTCCAATATATAATTCTTTCATTTTTTCCTTAAAAACTACTTCATCCTAAAACAAAATATAAAATTTCCAGAAAAAACACCAAATGTGCATATATGAAATATTTTACTTCAGAAGAAAAAAATCAACAATTCATCAAAAAAGGAGAAATGATACATGAAACTATTATGTCAAATGAAAATATAATGGTGGTACCTTTAAGGTTGTTTTCAGAATCAAAATATTCAGCTTGCCAAAAATTAAAGTCTTAACATTTTCCTGCCAGGCAAAAACACCAGGGATTCTTGTAACACTGGGTGGTCAATAAACAGGTTTTCCTGATTAAACACACACACACACACACACACACACACACTCATCACTGTCATTTGTACCATGTTTGGTAATGAAAAGATTGATCCTGGTTCAGGCTCTATTTCTTGTAGATTTTCCTCAAAGGAAGAATTTCTGAATTTTAGAATTCTTGTTTGGATCCAAATTCATTGGTGCCTTTAAATCACTATTCAAGGGAGAGAATTTTATATTTTCACATACAGTATCTTGTGTCTTACAAGATTAAGAAAATAAAATTAAAATCTGTATCCATTATAAACATAAAGAAAATTATGGAGGCTATTTTTATCACATCTGAGGGATTTGATATATTTACTTCATTTTAAAATAGCACATTGCATATACAATTGAAACTGCTTGTAGAAAAATGTTTTAACTACATATGACATTTCCTTTTTTGATTATAAAGTGTTATAAACTGAATGAGGCATATATATATAAAGAACAGTAAAATCATAAATAATTTAATTACCTAGTTATGCCTATCGTTATCATGTTGGTGAAGGTCCAATTAATCCGACATTGCTACATGGATTTTTATTTTAGAAGGATTTTTATAAATACAAAATCACAGAGATTTTTGGAATTGGTTTGAAAGATCCATATTGTTTATTGTGATCATTTTAAGAAAATGTTAAAAGTAATATAGAAAAACCAGTCCTCTCCCTACAAACAGCATACACCCATTCATAGAAGCTGCTCCAAATGGATCATTTACAAGTGGAATAAGATTTCCCTTGGGTGGGATACTAGGGACAGATTTATTTTTCTCTGTGCATAATCAAGGAAAGTGTTTGCCACCCCTGTTCTGGACAGAATGCAGGAGAGGAACTGAGCTGTGTGGAAATGGCTCCTCGGTGGAGAAGAGCTCTCTGTTATTCTTCCTGGCAAATTTCTCAATGAAAAACCAATAGCAATGATCTGGCTCCCCTATTTAATTGACTAAGCAAAAACATCCCAATTCTTAGTCAGACTCTTGGTGCTTAAATAGGTCAAATTCTAAATATTTTTGTTTTCCTGCTTATTGAGACTAGGCAAAGGGGGAGTTAGGAAAGGAGTCCATTCAGTCCCAGAGGAGTACCCTTGCGTCATTGTTTCCTTTGTCTTCCTTTAAATGGTGATGGCACATGTGGCCCGGAGAAGTTACTCACCTCCACCAGGGCTTCCAGAAAGGGACCCAAAGGATACCTAAAGGGATTCCTTTATAAATCATTAATGTTTGAAGATGACAACATTTTAATATAGTGATAAACTGTGAGAGCAAAATAATTGTGTCTTTAAGTAACATAGGACATGAGGTTTATTCCAATTTGTATATCTATTTGCATGGAGTTGCTAAGTTCTGGTTTTGTCTTAAGTTTAAATTGTTAGGATGAATTGGGCAAATGTTTAATAGGAGGAAAAACAGATTTTTTGTTAAAGGGAATAACAAAAGAGGGTGAAATACACCAAAGGAAATTTGGTCCGCTTTACACTCTTAATGTATAGCACTGTATCCACAACACTATTATAGGTGACAATATTCTTTAAGTCTTCTTCAGAGATTTTCCCTGACCTTCCTCTGTTGTCCTGATTTCTTAACCCTACTAAAATTTTTTACATAGTGTATGTCACCACTTATTGTACCAATGTCATACCTATTTATCTGTTTGTCTAGTATATTCCTTTCTCCAGGAAAACATAAGCTGTATGAGTGCAGGTAGTTTCCTCCATATGTTTTCCATTACTGCATCATTATCATATCCCAGAGTGCTTTGAATATGGTAAATATTTCTTGAATTAGTAAAGTAGACATCACAGCAAGGTGATTTGGATTTAAAAAAAACACACACAGTAAGACATAGAATCTTAAAACCAAGCCATGGGTTCAGTCTCCTTTGTGTGTTAATTAATTTGCTACTCAACAACAATGTCCATGAGCCAGTTTGTAGTTGGCAGCCATGACTACAGAGTAAGAGAATATGTGAAAGTTAAGTAATTATTGGCTGTTATCACTTACTATTAATAAAATCTCAAATTCAGAAAAAAATCGAGGGAAAAAAACTCCTATGACCATTAATCTTGTTTACGTCTACATTGTCCTTATTAGTAATCCAAATGGGTTATTTAAATTGTGATCAAAAATCCTTCCTTTCATGTGTCTTGTTTGTGTCTTCTAAAATAACTTCCCCATATACATTATTCACAATTGAAAATATTGTTCATTCAAAATTTCATAAATCTTATTTGTAGGCTTCAAAGTGGTGCTATCTTAAAAATGCTATTAATTCAGTGCATGCAGCTTTAACTTTTAGCCTGGCATAGACGCACTTAGAGAAATCCATTTAAGTTTGAGATTTGACTTCTTTGTTGAGGTTAGTTTATTTATCCCTATTTCTATCTTTTGTTTAAAGGAAGTTGATTTCTTGGTGTACCATGTTTTCTTTTCAGGCATATCTTGGGTTTTTAATTTGGCCTTTCCTAAGGAAACAATAATTCTTTTTTTGAAAAGGAACCTGAAGCTCAGGTGGCTATAGCATACAGGGACATCCCCCTTCCATAACAGAAAGAACCCCTGTTAAATTTGGACAATCCTCATCTACTCTGACCCTTTCAATTTACAAACCAGGAAATCAAATAGAGAATAAGAGAGGTGGCTGGTGACTTATCCAAGGTCACAAAGGGATTTTTAACTAGAACTCAGGAGTCTATAATGCATGATCACAAGCTACCTTCACAGTGAAATGTAATATCTCTGATTAATACTGTGTACTTCATTGCTAAGTTCACTTTCAGCAGCAGGCTGAGCCATCTGCTCTCTGAATGAGTAACTACAATCTATCATGCCCAAATCCAGCAGAGAAATACATGAATTGGAGATAGAAGTCTTTAGCAGACTCAAGGGACCCTTAGATTCTTTTTTGGCAGGAGAAATATACTGTATTTCCATGTGTATCCTGGCTCCCGGAAACACTTGGCCACAACACAGGTGACTGTGTTCTTTGCAAAAAGACAAACTACACACACTTCATAATGGCTAGGACAAATAATGTGGTATTCTTCAGGAAAAACACATCATTTTGGACTTTTCATTCCCACTCAGCTTCTTGGGCAGTTTGGGCTCCTAGGAGATTATAGAGATTTGAGCATGACTGAGGGAGTTTAAACTTTATGTCTGCAAAAATGAAGGGATTCTACCTTGGGGTTTGGCCTGATACAACTCAATTCATTTCCTTGATGTAGGAGAGAGCATAATATGCACATAAAAATACACATATCAAAATGTATGGCTTTAAGCTGCTAACTAATGTGTGTTTGATTTTATGAAAATGAAATAGGCATTATTTTTAGGTAAAAAATTTGGCTTTTCTGATTATGAAAAAATTGTTAGTGTTATTATAATGATTTTCAGAAACAGGAAGATATTTTAAATGTAACAGCTTTATATTTCAAGCTCAGAAAAGGGCAGTTTTACTGGTGGAATTCTTATTATATCACTGAAAGGAAACAATAAAGATATACTTTTTTATTTGAATAAGCATGGGAAATGAATTCATAAGCCCTGTCACCAATCATACACACAAATCTCTCCCTCTCTCTCTTTCTCACTTTTTCTCTTCCTACCTACGTACTACCTGCCTATCTACCTATCTGTCATTTTTCTTCTATCTGCTTACTTGTACATTGCAACCTCCACTGCATGGAGGGATTTTTAACTCTTTCAGTGAGAAATATTTGCAAATTCCTTTTGTGAGAGAAAATAATTCTAACAGTGAATACAAAACCTACTGCAAGAGACCACCATTCTGTTGTGATGGAAATGGTTTATAAGCACACACTTTCGGGACAAGAAGTGACTTTTGTCTTTCTCGCCTAGCTGCATGTCCAACATTTCGCTGCCTCTCCATTGTGGGCCATATAGGTTAGGTATCTAGGGGAAATGCAGCTTTTTTTTTTCTGACAAAAGAAAATACCCTTTGCCACCAGATGAATAGATGGATTGGGGGTGGAGAAGAGTCTCCAAGGGCTTGCACGTGCTTCGCTACACGAGCTTTTCTCTCTCTTTTCATTCTCCAATCCCTGCTCCACTTACAGCTCTGGCTTCTGCTGCTGCTGCAGCATTCTGCAACCGCAGTGCAGAGGCAGCTTCTGGAGGGGAGGGATATGATTTTGAGGGAGGAGAGAGTCAGGTGGGCAGCTGGTGGAGTGATTCTCCTATTGCCATATGCCACCGTTGGGGCTGTCTAATTTCTCTGTCATGAGTGATGAAGTCATTTTTACAACTTAATGATGTACCAAGGGACCCAGAGGGCTGGCTTGTGCCTGTGGTCTCCTTTTTTAATACTGGAGTAGGGGCATCAGATGTGACAAAGGGAGGTGCCCAGACCCTGATCTGATTAGATTAAATAGATTAAACAGCCTGAATCAGTCTTCCGCAGACCCTGCAGGAGAAGATTAGTCTCACACCTGGGGTGAGAAACAGTAGTCTTCTGTTAAGTGACAAGCCACTGCCCAAATGGAAATTGATTGATTGATGAATTGATTTAGGGAAATGGATAGCAACTGTAGGAATGATGTCATCAGCAATTTTGGCACCCTTATAAGGCAAATCTTTTTGGGCTGGGTGTCATATTTTGTTTTGTGGTTGTTGACCATAGAAATGAATATAACTTTGGATTTCACAGCTAACTCATTATGGGCTGTATTGAATATTAATTGTCAGGTGGTTTGCATTGAAAGTTTTCAGCTTCATTTGGTTTTCCAACCATTCCTATTTTCTTCAGTGACATAGAACCTCCCACCACAAACACATACACACACACACACACACACACTCGTACATATCAGTGTACTTAAAATGATTACAAAATTTGATCATTTCATATTGTATGAGACAAGAGAAGAAATTTGTGTGTGTGTCTGTGCATACCAAGTAGAGGAAAAACAGATAGGAATTAGAATTTAACTTGAAAATAATCACAGCAAATTCATTTTAGCATGTTATTTTCCTCAGAGGAAATTGTGAGAAAAACAATATTAATTGGTTTTCTATGGGTTTATCATGTTGGAAAGCAACTTCAATAAGCTGATGATAATCATTTTATTTCACAGAGATTTTAACAGTGTTCTTTGAAAAATTAAGAGTACCCAACAGTTTCTAATTATTTTCTTAAGAAATAATAAAGTTTGGATTTTACATATTACTTTATACATTTCTTTCCATTTTTTATTCCAGCCAAATTAGTGATGGACTATCTCTGACTTATATATACATCATGAATGGGTTTTTAAGTTAGCACTTCAGCTACCAATTATAAGGACTTTAAACAAAATGAAGTATCATTTTGATTGAGATTCAGCTTACTATTTGGAACTTCAGTTTCAGCAATTTAATTAAGACCTATGTGGTCTGATTATTTTTTCATTGAAAATGGCATGTCAGCTCAGTTTATTTCTGAAAATACTTGTGTGATTTGCTAGAATTCTCCATTGATGACTTATTTTAATAGTAATATAAATGTACAGTATAGTATATATCAGTATTATATAATATAGCAATATATTAATATTTTATATGCTATACTTACATTACCAATATTGTACATTATGATTATATAATAGTGATAAAAATGCACTACATGATATTATAAATACCTTACCTTTCTTTTTTTCCCAAAGAAAACGTTTAAGAGTACAATTTCGTAAGAACAACTTTAGGAATATAGTGATTCTTCCTATCATATCTGCTCTCTCACCTCCACTCTCACCCCACCTGCTTCTCCCTCTCCCATTCCCAGTCCCATTCTCCATTAAAACAAACAAACAAAAAGCAAAACCAAAAAAAACCAAAAAACAAACTGTTCCTCAACAGTAAAGACAAGGGCTGTTCAAGTCATTGATTCTCAAATTCTCAATTTCACCTCTACAGATTTCCTTTTAGGTGCTCTGTTAGTTATCACAGATTAGGGAAAACATATGGTATTTGTCCCTTTGGGACTGGCTTGTTTCACTAAGTATGATGTTTTCCAGATTCATCCATTTTGCTGCAAATGACAGGATTTCATTTTTTTTACCCCTGTGTAATATTCCATTGTGTACACATCCCATAATTTCTTTATCTCATGTTTAATTGACTGGCATTATGGTTTACTTTATGTCTTTGCTATTGTGAATTGAGCTACAATAAACATGGGGATGCAGATAACTCTTTTGTTTGCTGATTTCATTTCCCTTAGGTAAATTCCCAGGAATGGGATGGCTGGGTCATATGCTAGGTCTTTATTCAGATTTATGAGGTATCTCCAAACTGATTTCCATGGTGGTTTTACCAGTTTGCATTCCCAGCAACAGTGGATTAGGGCCCACGTTTCCCCACATCCTCACCAGCATTTGTTGTTTGTTGATTTCTGTATGAAAGTCATTCTAACTGGGGTGAGGTGAAACCTCATTGTGCTTTTAATTTGCCTTTCTCTGACGGTTAGTGATCCTAAACGTTTTTCATGTGTCTGTTGGCCATTTGGATTTCCTCTTTTGAAAAATGTCTGTTTAAGTCTTTTGCCCATTTCTTAACTGGGATGTTTATTTTGCTGTTGTGGAGTTGCTTGATCTCTTTATATATTCTGGATATTAATGCTTTATCAGTTGCATTGTTTGCAAATAATTTCTCGAATCTGTTGGTTGATTCTTTACTTTCCTGAGTGTTTCTTTTGCAGTGTAAAAGCTTCTCAGTTTGATGTAATCCCATGTGTGATTTTGGCTTTGATTGCCTGTGCTTCTAATTTTTTTTCCAAGAAATCTTTGCCTGTGCCAATGTCTCACAGGGTTTCCCCAATGTTCTTTAATAATTTGATGGTATCACATCATAGATTTAGATCTTTATCCATTTTGATTTGATTGTATTGTAAAGTGTAATGTAGGGGTCCTTCATAATCCTACATGTGGAAATCCAATATTCTCAGCACCATTTGTTGAAGAGACTTTCATTGCTCTAGGGGTTTGTTTTAGTCCTTGAACAAATATAAGTTGGTTGTAGATGCTTGGATTGATTTCTGGTGTTTCTATTCTGTTCCATTGGTCTATCTATCTGTTTTTGTACCAGTAGCAGGCTGTTTTGATTATAACTGCCCTCAAGTATGTCTTGAAATCTGGTATCGTGATGCCTCTGACTTTGTGTTTGTTGTATAAGATTGATTTAGCTATTCAAGGTCTCCTGTGTTTCCATATGAATTTCAGCATCAGTTTTTCTAGATCTGAGAAGAGTGTCTTTGGTATTTTGATTGATATCACATTGAATCTTTAAATTGCTTTCAGGAGAATGGTCATTTTGATGATATCGACTCTTCCAATTCATGAATATGGAAGATTTTTCCACTTTTTGTGTCTTCTATTTATTTCTTTAATGTTTTTTTAATTCTCATCATACAGATCTTTGTAATTCTCATTGTAAAGATATTTGATTTTTTGTAGCTATTATGAACGGAATAGATCCTAGAGAAGTTCTTTTTCAGTCATGTATTGTCTGTGTATACAAAGGCTGTTGATTTTTGTGTATTGATTTTATATCCTACTACTTTACCAAACTCTTCTGTGAGTTCCAATAGTCTCTTGGTGGAGTCTTTTGTATCCCCTATAGCTAGAATTATGTAATCTGCAAATAGAGATAGTGCGATTTCCTCATTCCCAATTTGAATCTCTTCAATTTCTCTTTCTTGTCTAATGGCTGTGGCTAAAACTTCCAGAACTATTGAATAGCAGTGGCAAGAGTGCACAGCCTTGTCTGGTTCCAGATCTCAGTGGGAATGATTCCAACTTTTCCCCATTCAATAGGACACTGGTCATGGGTTTGTCATAAATTGCCTTGATTGTGTTAAGGAATGTTTCTTCTATACACAATTTGCTTAGAGTTTTCATTGTGATAGGGTGTTGGATTTTATTAAATGCTTTTTCTGCATCTATTGAGATAATCATATGATTTTTCTTCTGTGGTTTGTTAATGTGATGTATACATTGATTGAACCAGCCTTGCATCCCAGGGATAAATCCCGTTTGGTCTGGGTAAATGATCTTTCTTATGTGTTTCTGTATTCAATTGACTGTAATTTTTTTTTGAGAAATTTTGCGTCTATGTTCATCAGGGAGATTGGTCTGTTGTTCTCTTTCTCTGTTGTATCTTTTTCAGGTTTAGGAATTAAGGTGACGCTGGCTTCATAGAAAGAATTTTGGAGGATTTCCTCCCTTTCAGTTGTTTTGATTAACTTGAGAAGAAGTGGAGTTCGTTCTTCTTTAAATTTCTGTTAGAATTCAGCAGTGAAGCCATCCAGTCCTGGGCTTTTCTTTGTTGGGAGGATCTTTATTACTGATTCAATTTCTGTCTTGGTGATGGGTCTGTTTAGGTTTTCTGTGTCTTCATGGCTCAATTTAGGTAGGTTGTATGTGGCCAGAAATCTATTCATTTCTTACAGGTTTTCCAGTTTGTTGCATACAGCTCTTTATAGTCATTTCTGGTGATTCTTTTTATTTCTGTAGTGTCTCTTGTTACATTTTCTTTTTCATCTCTAATTTTATTGATTTGGGTCTTCTCTCTCCTTTTTTGTTAGTCAGGCCATAAATAGCTTACCTTTGAATTTACTAAAATCAAAAGATCCTAGAAATTTATAGTATTTATTTGGGAAGGTTTACTTAACTCCAGAAAATGCCTTTTTATATAAAGTCCAATATTTGTTTGTTTCTCATTATTCACCTTTATATAGAAAAAGTAATCAAATATTAAGTGAGTTTCTTTACTGAAATGTCTTATAATGAAAAAACAAAACAATAAAACACAATATGTAAACACGAAATCAGAGATTAATTTAAGAGATGTATAATTTTTAATCACATTGAATAATAAATATATCCAAATATTCTCAGATAAACTATGTTATTATTTCTTATTTTGTTGAATACAATACTCAATTTATAGATAAATTGGTACATTGAAAATGCATCTGGAAAAATCCACAATGAAATATCAAAGTTGTAAAGATTGTAAATTAAACAAAAAACAGCACAAATGCTTTTTTAGGTAGATTAAAGTCAGGCAGTAAAAGGATTGCTTAATTTATGTCATGAACTAGGGAATCTATTTCTCCTTTCCTGAAGCTCAGAAAGCCTAGATGTTGAGCTTTCAGACTAGAGTGGGGAAAAACAAAGCCAACTCATCTGAATTGAAAGGCAGAAGAGACTCTCCCTATGTAAAGTGGAAAGGAGTGAGTTACTCTCACAAAAGCTTTTCAATCAGTGTGGTGAATGTCATTCAGCAGTGAAATTTCTACATCTCTCTAAATAGCAGAGATTCATATTGAGGGTTGGAATAGAGAGGATATGAATTATAAATCATCTTCATAATTGTCTTGGTTTTCCATTTTCAGAGGCAGATGGAATTAGAATTGAATAGAATAATACATATATGCATCACTAAACACTTTTATGTACATCATCTTTCTTCCTTACAGTGACACTGTAAGGTACTCATTCTCATACTACTTTTACTCAAGGGAGAAAGAATATTGAATAGCAGAGTTGTTTTTTCAAGTACTACCAGATGATAAGAGGCAGAGCTGGGTCATGAACCCTAGGGTATCTGATTTCAAATTATATTATTTACTAAAGAAATTCTCATGTGATATAACTCATGCATATGTGTGTGTGTGTGTGTGTGTGTGTGTGTGTGTGAGAGAGAGAGAGAGAGAGAGAGAGAGAAAGAGAGAGAGAGAGAGAGGGAGAAAGAGAAATACCTTAATCACTATATTACTTAGTGTTGGGCTAGGTCCATAGGAAAGAACCTGGCTGTGGAATGATTTTAAAGTTTATTTAATTACACAGCTTTGATTGTCAGAAAAATCTTTTGATCAGAGGATGAACTTGAATATTCCGTAGTGAGGATATTACCTATAGGGAAACAGTGTTGGGAAGCCCAATTATATGTGTAAAACTCAAGACTAGTCAGGGATAATAACATTGATCTAAACATTAAATATCCTCTGCTATATAATCTATTTCCTCTGTTTGTAGAAATATCAAAAATACATTCATTGCTATGTTTTTGTTTTCTAACATCAAGCCAAACAAAAAATGACTGTCAACATAAAAAGTATATGTCACAATATTAAATATTGATAAATGGTAAGGAGCTTCAGGAAGACACTACATTATCTCTGAAGCATTCCCATCTACTTCAATTTTGCAAGCAGAGCTTCAGAGATATTAGTTTCAGAGGCTAATGAGGATGCCATAATGGACAGGTAATGTTATGAAAGATGGTTTCAGGAGACTCCAGCATTTGTAAGACTCAAGGATGAATCCAGACTCTACCATGTACTTGAACTCATGAACTCCCTGAAATGAAGATTGATCCATAGGTGTACTCTAAGCCCTAATCCAAAACTGCCAACATACAGTTATTCTATGAAAGTAACTTCCTAGAATTGATAGGATACTCCAAATAGCAGTTTGTTCCTTTGAAGGCTCAAGAACAAATAGCCTATTGATTGAGGATACTGAGATAAAGAAAATTCAGGAAAGACCTGTTGTCATCTATGTATCCCTCAGAAAGGAAGTTATTATTACCTTTTATGTAAGGTTCTGGATGCTTATTTCCTAAGAATATGCCATATAAAAACATTCTACTAGAACCATGATGCTTGAAGTGATGAAAACTGATCTATTCTCTAATAGACACACATAATGGAAGGGATGAGAAACACATGAACCTAGGATTTTGAAGGAGGAGAGAGTCAGCTAGGCAACTGGGTTGTCTTATAAAGGTGATCTACAGTGCTTCAGGAATATCTGAGAGATAAGATTAGCTGGAAAAGTAACAGTGTGT
Organism: Sylvilagus floridanus; assembly: GCA_949820135.1. NCBI lineage: Eukaryota > Metazoa > Chordata > Mammalia > Lagomorpha > Leporidae > Sylvilagus > Sylvilagus floridanus. The sequence goes on from OX463224.1 coordinate 83,540,145, forward strand.
GTGTGTATGCATGTGTGTGTGTGTGTGAGTGTTTGGTGGGAAAATTCTGGGATTAAAGGATAAAGGAGATACTAAGACAGGTATTAATTTAGAGAAAGTTACCAGTTTTTTGATTATTTGTTTCCTGCTGGATATTTTAAGTTAACCACTGGGTGGACAAGTTAAGAGCATGATGCATTTCAGTCAATTTTGTATGAGTTCAGAATGGGAGGTAGAATTCCCACTACATATATTCATGCACTTAACACTGTTAGATTTTCAGAGTGATGTAGAATAACTCTGCATCTATGGTAATAGGAATAGCAATATCTTATTGGGGCAAAATATTTATGCAGAAAAATGATGAGACCAATAATCTGAAAATACTTCCAGAGCACAGGAAATTTCTCTTCAATGACAACTACAGTATTTAGATACCATTTACTATGGACCATGCACTGTTATCTTTCATAATTCATTGAATCTTGGTGATATTCCTTTGAAGTATGGAAACTTATCTCCATTTTACAGATAGAGAGAATGAGGCTTAGAGAATTCAAGTACTAACAACTTGTCCAGTAAGTAAGTAGAGTTGGAGTTTGAATTCTCACAGTGTAACCACAGAATTTATATCCTTAACTACTACTATGTTATACTATATCAATGTCCCTGAGTAAAATGATAGATATTCGGTCAATCTGATGAGTGAAGATAGTGAAAACTAGGGGCTTCGCTTGGGTTCTAAATCTAATGATCTTTCTTCAATTTGTGTTTTGTAAAGCACATCTTCCCTATCAGAAGGTGTTTCCATCTACCCTCATCTCTTCCATTTATAATAAAGTTAAGCTCCACTCTCCCCTCTGCCCAGCAGTTTATTATAGGTTGGCTTCTCCCCCACATAGCTGTATCTTTTGTGATGACTTGGAAGAATAGCTAGCATGATATTTATAAAACAATGGTCTCAAAGAAGGACCAAGCAACAGCAGCACTGCCTGGGAACTTGCTAGAAATGTACTTTCTCAGGGTCCACACAAACCAACTAAATCATGAACTCTGATGCCCATCAATTTTTATGTTAAAAAACCTCTTGATTATCATTTGTAATAAACCTAGAAACCACTATGCTAGAATATCTTATATTCTTGAACTTCTTTTCCATATCACTTCTACTGCTTCTCCCATTTCTCTGCTGTAATACAGATTTAGACAAAATTATTCACATGAGCTTCTCCATTGAACTACTTACTTTAGAATACAGGACAGAAGAAGCAGAACTCTGCTCTCACTCTCCACTGCTGATACTATATATCTTTCAATAATATTTTCATTTTTTTCAAAATTTGTCTTATGTTTTCTACTGCTACTGGCACTGTTAATACTAGTATTAGTGCTCCAGCTATTAGGGTAAAATTTAGTGATCTATTATCAAGCTGTCAGGCTGAGTAAATGTAAGCCACAGCTATTATTTACTATTTAAATAACCTTGGCAAGTTATTTAAACTCATTGGGAGTTGGTTATCCACCTGTGGATATCCACCAGTGAAATGCAGATAGCTAGTAGTAGCATCTCAGTTCTGTGTTAAAATGAGAGTCCAAGGATAAGTGTTGTGGTGCAGCAGGTTGAAAGGCTGCTTGAGATGCATACATCTCATGTTGAAGCACTTTTCCGAGTCCCATCTACTCTGCTGTTATCCAGCTGCCTGCTAAGGTGCTTGAGAAGTGCAGATGATGGCTTCAGTTCTTGAGTCCCTGCCAGCCATGTGAGAGACCCAGATGGAGTTAGGAGTTCGGATTCCGACTAGCCTAGCCTTCACTGTTGTGGCAACTTGGGGGGAGTGAACCAGCAGATGGAAGATCTCTCTCTGTTTCCTTCTCTTTCTCTTCCTTCTCTTTCAAAAAATAAGCAAACAAATCTTTTAAAAAATGAGAATCCAGAAGTGACTTGAACACTTAAAGAACTCAAAAATTGTTGGCTACTACTTATTTCTTACTGGATCGCATTTATTTACTTATGGATTTACTTCCATGTGCCAGGCACAACACTAAGCTTTTTAGGTGGTGCATTATTTCCTTTAGCCTCATCATAGTCTTAGATAAGATACATTAATACCTACATTGTACAAGTCCTAATATCTACTAAAAGCTTAGGATGGGCCAGACACTCATCTGGGCAATTGTAATGGCTTATAAATTCTATTATTTTAACTTGGTAGATAAGAAAAGAAGCAAAGAAAGTTCAATAAACTGCTCAAGTCACTCAATAATTGGCAGAGATGAACTTTGAACTCAGAATGTCTGGCTTTAGAATCTCTGCTCCTAACTATTAACCAGAGTTGCCCTTTTTATAGGCAAGGAATCAGAAGCCTGGAGAGGTTAAGCAAATTACTAGTCACACGGTTGCTAAGCGACAAAGCTAGGGTCCTACCAAAATTTCCATACTTTGCTTATATCAGCTTTTTCATTGTCTGTCACCATCTAGAACTTTCCCCTTGCTCTCCTTCAAATTGCCTGAACATATCTGGACTTTGATCTCCTAACTTTCTGACTGCATAGATCCCTCTCCCCTTAATGCCAGTAAGTGTCATATTTACTTCACTTTGGGGCATACAAGGGTATTTCAAAGAGTACCCTTGGAAAGTGGAATTAAAATGAGTTTATTTTGGTGAAAACATTTTTGAAGCACTCATATAGTTTTTTTCATAATTTTTCATAATTTGCACCAAAATGAGCTCATAGTTTTAATTTCATTTTACATGACCTTTTTGAAATAACCTTGTAATTGTCAGTCAAACTTATTATGACTTTAAACTCCATCACTTCTAAGATGCTGTGAACTTCTGGACTCCAGTCTACATATATTTTTTTTAACCTCTGCTCATTCATTATCCTACTCTACGTGTTCTTACTTCTACTCACCTGTACTACCATATCCAGCAATTTTGAACACTCCCTTAGTTTCTGGTACATAGTGCAACCTCTTTAATTTTTGAAACTTTATGAATCAATTTATCATTTATATAGTGTTTCTTCTTTCCACTTCACATTCGTCTTTCTTGGCCCAAGCAAAAAGTATCCTTATGAAAGTTTGCTTCTTAGCTCTCAGGAATAGATTTTTTCTCTTTTGTTTCTCATTTCTACCTTTAAAAATTTTTTATTTATTCATTTGAGAAGCAGGGGAGAGAGAGCGAGCAAGCAAGCACTCCCATGTGTTAATTTACTCTCCCATACCACAACTACAGGGGTTGGGCTGAAGTAAGGAGGTAGGGGATCCAGCTCAAGTCTCACATGTATGTGACTGGGACTCAATTACTTGAGCCATCACCTGGTGCCTCACAGGTTGTCTACAAGAACAAGAAGCTGGTGCCGGTGCCATGGTGCAGTGGGTTAAAGGCCTGGCCTGTAGCACCAGCATCCCATATGGGTGCTGGTTCGATCCCGGCTGCTCAACTTCTGAGCCAGCTCTCTGCTATCGCCTGGGAAAGCAGTGGAAGATGGCTCAAGTGCTTGGGCACCTGTGCCAGTGTGGGAGACCTGGAAGAGGCTCCTGGCTTCAGATCAGCTCAGCTCTGGCCGTTGCAGCCATCTGGGAAGTAAACCAGCGGATGGAAGTCTCTCTCTCTCTCTCTCTCTCTCTCTCTCTCTTTCTCTGGCTTTACCCCTCTGTAACTCTGTCTTTCAAATGAGTAAAATAAATCTTTTTTTTTTTTTAAAGAACAAGAAGCTGGAATCATGATCAAACTGAAATACTATGATGTGGGATATGGGAATCTTAATTAAGTCTCTTAAGCACTAGACTTAACACTTTCCCCCTTTGCACTGTTGTTCCCTTTGGCACAGGTTGTCTCTTGGTCACCTTCATTTTTCTACTCTGCTGAGTGCTGAGACTCTGAGACTCTTCCCTCCTTTTTTTTCTCCTGAGTGCTTGGTAGCATCATGTAAATGACAGATTGTCCTGGATTCAAATCTCAGCTTTACTACTTTTTTTCTCTTGACTAGTATTTCTGCTTCAATTACATTTTGTTGAATGAGAGCAAAATCTAATTCAGAACTGCTGTAAGGATTAGATGAGTTAATACAGATGGAGAAAGTAAAATAAGCAGTCTGTAGATTTTAGACTCCTCTACTCAGTACAACATTCTGCTCTAAATATAGTCTCCCACAGAGTGGGTGTTTGCCAAACTGGTTGAGATACTGCTTGGGATGCCTTCACCTGACATCAGAGTACTTGGGTTCAAGGACCGGCTTTGCTTCCAATTTTAGCTTTCTGCTAATTTACACCCTGGGAGGCAGTAGGTGATGCCTCAAGTGCTTGATTGGGTACCTACTCCCCGTGTGGGAGACTCAAACTGTGTTCTGGGCTCCTGGCCAGCCATTTGCACATTGAGAACAGTAAATGGAAAAAATTCTCTCTTTCTTTCTCGCTTGCTCTCTGTCTATCTTTCTCACACCTCCCCTTCTTCTTTTCAAACAAAAATAAATCTAAAATTTTTAAAATTAAAAACAAATAAGAATATAGTCTCACAAAGTTTGAAATGTGGTTATTTGGATGAATGTTGAATGGAGAGCCTGCCTCAGTTTCAGTTGTCTGTCAAGAGAAATGCAAAGACCCCCACACCCATAGAGGAAAATAATTTTTATAAGTAAAATTTTCATTACTTGAATATTAAATTGGAAAACAATGATATGAAACTAAAGAAGATATAGTTATGTAAAATTTGATGCATTTTATTTTTAGTTAGTCAATGCATTTTAAGATGTAATGACCACTAATGGCATGCAAAATCACCTTTGATTGAAAATCAAAGACACGTACTCAGCAAAAGGTACAAAGGAAGACTATAACAAAATAGCTGACTCGTGAGTAACCATTTACTTCATTTTAGAGAAGCCACTGAGGGAAGGCAGATACATGCTGTATAGATTTTTGCACAGAAGTAGGTGGGCAGGAGTATGATTGATAGAAGAAAGAACTACTCAAATTCAGCCCTTCATAAGGTCGTATATAAAATTCAGTAGCATATTAATAAGAGCCAAATCCAGGTTTTTACAGTTACATGTCCCCGCTAAAAAAATTAGAACTTCTTTAAGGTACTCAACCTTGACTGAATGCAAGATTTAATGTTGGATCTTGATAAAACTTGCCCCAAACACAGAGATTAGTGCGTTAGAGATAGTATCTCCAAAACATCTCTGCAGGAGAATATTTTCATAAAGTTACCTTGTTAAGAAGGCATCTTCTTCATTAGTATCAATTTATGGAATTATTTTTGACAGGCAGAGTGGACAGTGAGAGAGAGAGAGACAGAGAGAAAGGTTTTCCTTCCATTGGTTCCCCCTCCAATGGCCACTTCAGCCAGCGCGCTGGGGCCTGCACACCTCACTGATCCGCTGCTCCAAAACCAGGAGCCAGGTGCTTCTCCTGGTCTCCCATGCAGGTGCAGGGCCCAAGGACTTGGGCCATCCTCCACTGCACTACCGGGCCACAGCAAAGAGCTGGACTGGAAGAGGAACAACTGGGACAGAATCTGGCACCCCTACTGAGACTAGAACGGGGGGGGGGGGGGGGGGGGCAGAACCGCAGGGGGAGGATTAACCTATTGAGCTCTGGCACTGGCTGGAATTTTTTTTAAATGATGAATGAAATACACATGGTTAAAACTTTAGCACCATATTTTTTACCTGCTGTATTTCGTTTTCTTCTTAATTTTTTAAATATTTATTTTATTTATTTGAAAGACAGAGAGGTAGAGATAGAGAGGTCTTTCATCCACTGGTTCACTCCCCAGATGGCCGCAACAGCTGGAGCTGCACCAATGGAAGCCAGGAGCTTCTTCCAGGTCTCCCATGTGGGTGCAGTGGCCCAAGAACTTGGGACATCTTCTACTGCTATCACAGGCCATAGTAGAGAGCAATATCGAAAGAGGAGCAGCTGGGACTAGAACTAGCACCCATATGGGATGCTGGCGCTTAAGGCCAGGGCTTTAACCCGCTGCACCACAAAGCTGGCTCCTAGCACCATTTTTTAGTAGTTCCTTCATAAAGTGTTAGGTGTATATGTAACTAGATATACTGCTAGAGTTGTGCCTCAAACAGAATCTGCCATTTCATTAAAAAAAAAGGAGAGAAAAAAAGAAAAATCTAAGACAGACATATTAATTATAGTTACATGTATTATAAAAACCTACGCTGGGGCTGGCACTGTGGAGTAGCAGGTAAAGCAGCCACCTGTGGTGCTGGCATCCCATATGGGCACCAGTTTAAGTCCCGACTATACCCCTTACAATCCAGCTCTCTGCTAGGGCCTGGGAAAACAGTAGAAGATGGCACAAGTGCTTGGGACCCTGCACCCTTGGCTCCTGACTCCTGATCAGTGCAGCTCCAACCATTGCGGCCATCTGGAGAGTGAACCAGAGGATGGAGTCTCTCTCTCTCTCTCTCTCTCTCTGCCTCTCTGTAACTCTGCCTTTCAAATAAATAATTTTTTTCTTTTTTGCAGTGGAAAGCAAAATAGCAAGGTTTATTAGGGTAGTAACATACGTAAGAGCGGATGGGCACCTCTCCAGACAGGACCTGAGAGAGTGCATTGTTCACATTTAGGCTGGGGCTTTTAAGGGGATGGGTCTTGCCTTCCCACCTTTTCTCTCCCCCTTTCCTTTTTCTCCCCATGAACAAAGGACTTGTTGGGTGTAAATATGAAAAATTCCTTTCTGAGTTTTTCCCCCTGAAGTTATCAGACAGGGGAAGCCTAGCTGGTGTCATCCCGCCTTACAGGAAGGATGTTTATCAGGCTAGGTGGAAGGGGCAGGACCCCCTGGAAGGTCATCAGGATCCAGGCAGGACTTTGAAATGCAAGATGCTGGGCTTCTGGAGCTTTCCCAGTAGGTGCTGGTCTTCAAGGCTTTCTCACACACACATAGATTCAATTTCTGACTTCCTACCTAACATATCCCCTCTCAAGAAAAGAATACCCATAATTCTTTTATGGGGATAAATGGGTGGAGTTTCATCTTCTGTAGCTACTTCGAAGCTGACAAATGAGGGTTGAGATGGAAATGGGTATTTTTCTCTGTCCTATGGTGCTAGAGAGTGGTCTCAGGAAGCATTGTCCTGCTGATCCAGAGGGTGGGTCACCTTGTCTGAGGTAGGCTGGAAGCCGTGTCTTAGAAGACGAGCCAGATGGCTTGTCTTCTGTTAGGGACAGAACAAACAAGGATGTTAAAGCACAATAGTCTGCAGACAGCAGAAAGAATGTGGACACTATTGTCGCCAAGGAGAGGCAATGACCAGGATTTCCATGACCGGATGTAATGTTAGGCCAGATATTTTAGCCTTGTCTGACATGGTCCTGGAGTTGTCTGGCCTTGTCCAAGAAAGCATGAACATGATTTCTTGCCCTTTTAATTTGACACTAGTTTGGGGCACTTTCTCGCAGGTAGCAGGTCTAGGGCCTGCCTGTTTGAAGGACTGCATTAGCAATCCCTTTGTGAGAGCCCTAGCCATGGCAGCTTTTCAATGGATGAAAGCTCTGCATTTTTTTTTTTTCCTTAAGGAGGGGGCCTCTGCTTTGGCTCTCTGTTGAGAGCCTGGTTTAGGAACTGTGCTATTTCTGTTATCTAGGAACCTGTAACCTGTTAGAAAAATACTGGGACTGCCTGGAGTAAGCAAAAGTTGGAATTTGCTGCATGGCCCATATCCTCTTTGGGGCTAGTTTTCTCTCCTCAGGGGTGAGGATAAGGGTTGAATAACTAACACTAATGGACTGGCTATGCTTTTTCTCCTGGATACCTAGTAGCTAGTTTTGCTAGGAAGTTAAGCCAATGTATAAGACCAGAGTCTCAGTCTGGGAAAGGAAACAGACTAATAAATCATTTACATTTAACCATCTACATTTTGGATTACTTTTCACCCTCCTCAAGCGATAGGCCCTTTAAGTCCTTGGTGAGGACTCATTCAAATAGGTGCAGGACCATCTAAGTTAGCTGTTACTGAAAACCCTGTTTTTAGGAACTGGCAGGGAGGGCTTTCTAAGCTTAATAATATTTGGATAGACTTTAAGGCCTGGCTGGGTGTGTGAGGCCCAGACCTATCCATAGATGTGAATCTCCTTAAGGGAGGCACCCTTAAGGAGACTCGCATTATGTGGCTGGACTAGGAGGAGAGCTAAATAAGAGGCTGATACGTTTCACTGACCCTAGGCCATCCCCTCAATAGCAGTGGCTAGAGCTGGAAGCTAGGCAGAAGCTGGGCAGAGCCAAAGGCTTTTTAGCTCGGGGCCACAGGGTCTGTGGTTCCGAACTAGGAGTCCTTCCACACCCAGAGCAGTTCTGTGTCCAGTGGCCTTGCTCTTGGCAGAGCTGACAGAAGGCGGTTTCTGTCACGACAGCTGCTTGCTCAATGCCCTGGCTCCTCAGGTGCTGTATGGGGTTTACTGGCCTTGTGAGGTCTCCTTGATGGCAGATTACCATGTAACGTAGCCATTAATTGGCTTGTTGCCTGTCCTTACATTGCTCCTGCTGCTACCTTGCTCCTCGTTCTCCTGGTCACTAATAAACTAGACCATGGAGGCAGCCTTTATGATGTCAGTCAAGGGGGTGCTCAACCCAACCCTGATTTTTGAAGATTTAATATCATCAGTGTGAGCTAGAAAGCTATGGTCATGGACAAATTTTGACACTTAGTATTTTCCTGTGAGTTAAAAAAAAAGAAAAAACCTATGCTGTGGGACATAACCATGAGAACACTTGAGACATTTAAAATTAATTCCATTATAAAAATTCCTATGCATATGCAGCTCCTCAGGGAATATCACATGGTTATAAAATGTCAAATTCAACTCCATTTATACATTCATTAGTTTTCTGAACAACTCTTTAGTGAGTATCAACGATGTGTCACACATATTCCTAAATGTTGGGCACTTGACAGTGGATTGGAAAATCAGGCACTTGCCCTTAAGCAGTTTATGGTACACTGAGACATGAATCCAAAACACATAGAATGATTCATTAAATATTTATAATTTATAACTGGACATATGAAAAAATAAGTATAAGTAAATAAAACCAGAGTAACTATTAGTTTATTTATTATACATCAAATAATACATAATTTCTTGATTACTGAAACAGTTATTTCAATAGCTAGCTGATCAAGTCCACTGTTTTATACTTCTAGAAAAATAAACTACTTGAAAAGTATAATTGTTGATTGTTTTAAATGTTCCAGTTAACTTGGGATTTCAGGTCTATGTATCTCTAATAGTGAATCATTTCAACAGGTTATCATGTTTTCAATTTTAGGGTTTTTGGAGCTGCCATACTTCTTACTTCTACCCTAAATATGCTAATTCCATCAGCAGCCAGAGTGCATTACGGATGTGTCATCTTTGTGAGAATATTGCAAGGACTTGTTGAGGTATGGAACTACAAAAGGATACCATCTTAAAATTGGCATGTCACTGAAAATCACCAGCTTATCTTTAGAAATATACCTGCACTATTAGATTGTATCTAAGTAATGCTATAACTAGTACTGAAACAGTATTTTACACTTTGTGTTTCTGTGTGGGTGCAAACTGATGAAATCTTTACTTAGTATATACTGAATCAATCTTCTGTATATAAAGATAATTAAAAATGAAAAAAATCTTGGTGTGAAATTGGAAATTGCATAGAAAATTAATCAATTTAAAAAAAATATATCATGTAGGATCTCTGTCCTTAATGTGCTATACATTGTGAATTAATACTATAACTAGTACTCCAAACAGTATTTTTCACTTTGTGTTGCTATGTGAGGGCAAACTGTTGAAATCTTTACTTAATATATACTAAACTGATCTTCTGTATATAAAGAGAATTGAAAATGAATCTTGATGTGAAGCAAGGGGAAAGGGAGTGGGAAAGGGGAGGGTTGCGGGTGGGAGGGAAGTTATGGGGGGGGAAGCCATTGTAATCTATAAGCTGTATTTTGGAAATTTATATACTTTAAATAAAAGCATTATTAAAAAATAATGTTAAAATAAAAATGAACAATTGAGAAGTTAGTCAGATATTTTCTCTATAAATTATGCTAAACTAGGTCTATATCTGCTTACCTCTTGCTTTCTAGAACTGAACAGGATGAAATATATGTTAATGACTCTTACTTTAAAAAAGCACGACTTTTTTAATGCATTGTGATAAAAAAATTTGAATCTGTCTTTTGCTGGTGATAATGCTGAGTTAATATCTTTTGAGAATTTTATAGAAAGTCTCCATTGGTCTGAAATTATGAGATGAGTCTCCATTGGAATATTTCATTGAATATATTCTTTGGGTGTATGATTCAAGTACTTAGCTCTTTTTCCATTAATTGCAATCTTTGAAAAAAATACTATTTAAAAATTTCTATTTGGGGCAGCATTTGAGACATAGCAGTTGAATTGCTGCTTGTGAAGTCTTCACCACATGTTGGAGTGCCTGGTTCAATTTCTGGCCCTGCCTTTTCCATCCAGTTTCCTGATAATACACATCCTGGGAGGTAGCAGATGATAGCTCATGTATTTGAGTTCCTGACACCCATTTGGGAGACCTTCAGGAAGTTCTTGGATCCTGGCTTTGGCCTGCCCTAGCTCTGGCTGTTGTGGGCATTTAGGAAATGAACCAGCCTGTCTCTGCTTATCTCTTCCTCCTCTTCCCTCAACTACTTCCCCCATCGCTATACCCTTCAAATAAATTGAAAAACAAAAACAAACAAAACAAAACTTTAGTTTGTCCTACCTATTGCTCCTTCTGCTTCTATGGATCATGGTGGAAATAGATAAATAACAAAATATTAATGCAACCCTCCAAAAAATCTTATCTCCTTGCCGCAGAAAGAGAAAGAAATGATAGAATCAAAATAATAGGAAAAGGCTGACTGTTTTAAAGAGTTTGAGTTGTAGATACTACTTTTAGGATGTGTGAGCGCCAAGGATCTTAATGTTCCCTTGTATTGATTGTTTGAATGTGGGAACTACCGAATTTAATGCTTCACAAGATCTCCCAAATTTCATAAACGTCCAGAATTTCAGACCAGTTTATTAATACAGCATCTTTTGCCTTAATCAGAAGAAACTTGGGCTGTAAAAACACCTGAAGTGTGAATATTATTTGTATAGATATAACACCTATAAGGCTATACCTTATATGTTTTGAACTGAAAATTTTGAAAATGGTATTTCAGGAAATCAGTAAGGGCCCTTCTCTAATACTTTGTGACCACCCTATAGGAGGCAGCATCAGAGAAAGGTATGTGCCTCTTTTCTGTTTACTCTGGGTCCTTGATGTTGACATATATTGTCCCCCAACACAGGGTGTCACCTACCCGGCGTGTCACGGGATATGGAGCAAATGGGCCCCTCCTCTGGAGAGGAGTAGATTGGCAACCACCTCCTTTTGTGGTGAGTACTGTGTACAGGGATATTTATAGTGGGTAAAAGTTTGGGAACAACTTAGAAAAGTATTGAAAATTTGATAAACTCGCTTATAAAACTATCTGGGTTGGGACGAAGGGTAAGATTTTTGATCACCATTTAAATTCTTGTTCTTCTTGGTCTCTTTAAAAGCTGTATTTCTTTTTGTGTTTTGTATTCTGTAAACTGATTCATTTTTCATTTCTTATTTTACAATTTTATATTTAAGCCATAATACAAGATTAGCAGCATTATTACCTAAGATGTTGAATTTATAAGCATTGGGCTTAAATCACAGAACAAAAGTATCGCCTTTTCTATAAGTACTTTATTGTTTTCACAATCACCTTTCATGAGTTTTAAAATAAGCAAAAAGCACTGTACAAAACTGCAATGGCATGGCTCTGCAACAAGGAGATATATGCTTGAGGTGTCAAGAGAAGGTTCATATTGTATGGTTAGTTCTGACACTAACTTGATAAACAGATATGCAAGATACACATCACCCAGCATGACATTATTTCTAAATCTCTGCTGTGCCTTGGGTAGGTGAATTTTATCCATTTGTGTAGTCCAATGTTGTATGTGTATGTAGACATGACTGTATTTTATGGCCCGTATGTGTAGCTGCCAATGCAGGCTACTGAGTGTACAGTGTGTTTGCAGGAAGCAGCCAAAGAATATGAGAGTAAGTAAAAAATTGTTTTAATGATTTCACTTAAGTTGTCTCTTCTTTTCTTCCACTTTAGGTTCCTATGCTGGTGCTGTGATTGCAATGCCTTTAGCTGGCATTCTTGTACAATACACCGGCTGGTCTTCAGTATTTTATGTCTATGGTATGTAACACTTCTCTACAGTGAGTTAAATGAGAAATGCATGGGCTGAAAGAAAAGTAGTTGTAGACACTGAGATACATCTGTGTCAACTCACCTATTTTCTCACCTTAACAATCCTTTCCTTATATTCTGAGAACAAAGAAAAATTTTTTCTGTGTTATTTTCCCTACATTGCTCCTTCTTGTTTTGAAAAGCAGCCTCATTATCTAAGGAAACTTTGTGCTGCATGAGATATATTATATGTCCTTGATTATGAAGAACAAAGTAAATTAGCTCTTGACTAAAAGCTTATGAGGATGAGAGATGTACACAGCATCTACCTCTTCGTTTGCTTTTTCTTTCTTGGTCATTTTTCCGGAGTCTGCCTCTTCAAGACTGATTAGGAGTGAAACCTGGAAAACAGTGATGGTGCAAAAATTTAATTTTGTGATGAGATAACAGTAGTTGGACATAGTAGTAGTGCATCTTAGGCCTCATTTACCTAGAATTAAAGGCAATTTAAGCCCTACATTTGAAACCCTATATCTAAAATATAATGTATGTACACATTTTAACAAGAATATGAAAGTTTACTACTTCTAAGTACCCCTAAAGTCTTTTTCTCTAAGAAACATTTTTTAAAGAGACTCTTTTCAATAATGAGGAAATGATAAATGTAAGAGTTGGATTCTAAGTGGTATTATCATCTTTGGCACATGTACACAACTTTGAAAGATTAATGAAGTCATGCCATAGAACAGTATCTGGCTGCTTCCAAATTTGCCACAGTTCATTCCCATCTCGAAATGTTCTATCAGAGCAAATTCTTTTACTTGCAGAATACTATGAAGGCTATTTTGTCAAAGTGACTCTTTTCATGGCTCAAAATCCATGAAAGGGTTTTGGATCCATGAAGGACCGAAACTGTAAGGCATGTGTGAGTGTCTGTGTGTATGTGGCATGTGTGTGCATGTGTGTGTATACAAATATAGTTTTTCTAGGAAGATCTTATGATATTTTAATCCACATCTATCATTAAGTTTTCAAGAGTCCATAATTCACTGGAATTTAAGAACACTTGTTTATAGGGTGTATAGAACAAATTGATATGGCTATCCACTAAATATTCTGGTTTGTGCCCCAGCCAATAGCTCAGTTGAAGATATGATATAATTATAAAATAACTATATTAAACAAGATACTCATAAAATCAATCTAGTTATATCTCATTTAACATTTATTACTGAATGACACAAAGTATAAACATTGGATAATCTCAAAATATCATATCGGTACATTTATTGGTGTATAAATAACAAAAATTGGGTATTTAGGCTTATGTTCAGAATTCAATTTTACGAATACATGAGATATGACATGTATAACAAGTTAAAATAAAGATAATGCATACAAAACAATTAGTAGTGTCTGGAACTTTAGTTCAGGCAGTGGTAATGACAGTTGTTAATAAATTAGAAGAGCAGTCCTTTATTCAGTGTGTATTTGTTCCAGCCACTGTGCAAGTTGATTTCTATAATATCTTCTTTAACTTTTATTTGCCACAATCCCAGGAAAATGAATTGTTAACCCATTTTATACTCATTTAGAAAGATTTAGTTACTGCTTGGGTTATATGAGTATATCTAATGAGTTTCACAGTCAAGCTTCAAATCTGGGAGAGTCCTATTCTGTAACCACCACATTATAATGACTTTTCACACCATTCAAGCTCAAATCATGTTTGCTGCTATGTTCAGTAACTAAAAGGAATACAGCACTTCAGAAGATATGTATAGTATTAAGGAACAATTCTTAAGAGATTGACTTGGCCAAAAAACGTATTAAAGAGATCAGGGGCATTTAGATTGTTACTCCAGGGACAGAGAACAGAATGAGAGGAAAAATGAAATGGCTAACTTCTGGGAAACCAGAATAAATCACTTGCAATTCTTTCCATTATTAATGCTTTCAGATTTATATTGTGCAATAAGGACACGTTTTAATGGTGTGAGTACTAAATAAAGAAAGGGATGGAAAAAGACTTGTAAGCAGTTTATGGCCTTGGAATTTATAACTTTCATCTGCCAAAAGAATGATCTATAAGCAATAAATAGAATGTGTTGAAAATTAAGTTATATGGTTAAACAAAGTGTTAAATTCTACCATTTTAATTGCAATGGTCTATTTTTCATATAATACAGCCACTCAAGCTAAAATAGTTGTCTGGATTTTATTTAATAGTCCATTTGCTAGATCTGGAAGTGCTAATAGGAGAGGGGAACAAACATCTCCTTTATCTGAAAATGCATACTATTTTCATATTTGCAAGGCAGGCAAGTAAGAAACAGATTAGCCCTAGAAAATTCTCCGAGGGTAGGAGTGTTTTAGTGTTCATAATATTTGCATGAATTATGAACCACTTAGTAAACATTTATTGGCTATATTAATATCATCCCAACTCCGTTATTCAATCACTTTTATGGTGAAATTCTTTGTACCACTACTCTTTAACAGAGAAAAAGAGATAAAACCACATGACTTGTCTTCAGTGAGATAGAAGTCTAGCCATAAAAGACAAGAAGAAATAGTTAAAGTCAGTTGGAGAAACTAAATTCCAATTCTCCATCCCACGTAATGTATTTGTCATAATATTATTGTAGTTTTATTCTAGCAAAAGACTGTTCAACAGAAGTATGTTTGATGGCTTTCATTAACTTCTTCATTTTGAACTATTGTTTGCAGGAAGCTTTGGAATGGTCTGGTACATGTTTTGGCTTTTGGTGTCTTATGAGAGCCCTGCAAAGCATCCTACTATTACAGATGAAGAACGTAGGTACATAGAAGAAAGCATTGGAGAGAGTGCAAATCTTTTAGGTGCAATGGAAGTAAGGACTTTATTATGGTGTATATTCCTATTCTTTCCCCTCATCACACTTCCCTTGATGGACTAAACTGTTTTATAAGTTCATATTCAACAAAACTGATTTGGTATCAGTCATAACTTTTTTTTGTTCATCCATATTCCAAGACTTCCTTAGGAATGGCTGCTACTTCCTTTGTAATTTATTGAAGCTTCATCCTGTCTTAAGCATCTTAAAATATAGAGGACTGTAGCTATAACTGCAAATCCAATCAAATTAAGACAGTTTAATGTGGTCCTTAACTGAAACAGATACAACCTATATTTGTTAATTTTAAAATGCAGGAAATTTTAACAGTCATGCAAAGGACTATTTTATACTTGATGTGTATTCAAAATGTAGATTTCACAAATGTGTATTTACTTTATATGTAGTTTAGGAAATACTGAACCAAGAATGACAATAACAGCTGATTTGGAAATGCTATTAATTTAATCATTTATTGATAAAATGTCATCATCTTGATTACTATTATGAATATCAAGTATTATAATGATAATGATGAGAAACTTAGAGTTCTTAGATATTTACCTACAGAGAGAGAAAATGCAGGTTTATTTTGATAAAGCAAATATTTTACTCCATCTGTCAATGTTATATACTATAGTTATAAATAATCATTTGACATTATTTTAAAAATCCAGTTAGCAAAAGTAGTGTATTTAGACAGGTTCAGTAAATAGTAACTGAATTTTCTTATGCTAATAGTTGAAAGAGCCCTGCTCCTCACAATATGAGTCTACTCTTTTCTTCTTTAATTCTTCCTCTCCCCATTCTAAGTATCTTTGATCAAATCTCTGACTCTCTACTTCATTTGTTAGTGAAAGACAGTCTTTGACATTTCACCCTAGGTAGAATGGTATGTTATACACTGTTGCTGAGCATATTTTGGCCTTAATGAATATGAAAAACACCAAGGATAAACATTTTTTAACTTTTATTTAATAAATATTAATTTCAAAAGTACAACTTTTGAATTATAGCAGCTTTCCCCCCCATAAACTCCCCCGTACCCACAACCATCCCATCTCCCACTCCCTCTCCCATCCCATTCTTCATCATGATTCATTTTCAATTATCTTTATATATAGAAGATCAACTTAATATATACTAAGTAAACATTTCAACAGACTGCACCCACACAGACACACAAAGTATAGAGTACTGTTTGAGTAGTAGTTTTACCATTAATTCTCATAGTACAACACATTAAGGGCAGAGGTCCTATATGGGGAGCAGGTGCACAGTGACTCCCGTCGTTGATTTAGCAATTGACACTCTTATTTATGATGTCAGTAATCACCCAAGGCTCTTGTCATGAGCTGCCAAGGGTATGGATAAACATTTGATGCAGCAGTTAAATTACCACTTGAGACATACACATTCCATATCGGATTGCCTTGGTTTGAGTCTCAGCTCTGCTTCTGATTCCAAATCCTGCTAATGGACACTCTAAGAGGCAGCTCAAGTACTGGAGTCCCTGCCACCCACATGGGAGACCCAGATTGAATTCTGGATTCCTGCCTTTAACCTTGTCCAGCCTCAGCTGTTGCAAACATCTGGCGGAGTCTACCAGTGGATGCACGACCTTTCTGCGTAACTCTGCCTTTTGAACATTTTATTGTGAACAATTCAGTATTGGCAAAGCAGAAAGAGTAGTACTAGATTGTTTCTTTCAACCAAATTCAATCAGGAGTCATCTCAAAAGCTGCATTAAGGGAATTCCCATAGGGTTGTGCTCCCCATCATCTTGAAGCAGGATTGGCTGTGATTGCCAAAGAAAATGGCACTCAATGCCTAAGTGAAGAGTCCAGAGAATTTATTGGGGGAACTCATAAAGTGCAGCAGCTATTCTCAACCAGACTGTGAGAGAAAGTGATATTCTTATGTACGCCTACAGGGAACAGGGCTTGGAATGGACTTTATGTAAGAGTTTAAGGAGTTTGATTCAGGGACAGGGCCAGTTTCTTTAAGTGTTTTAGACAAAAGCCTATACATCTTTATCAGTACCCAGGAATGTTCAAGGTCTGGACTTAGGTTTAAGCCTCTAGGGGAAAATATGCCACTTTCTGGACTCTGTGTCGGGATTGGGACACAGAAAGAGGAACTGAACCTGGGACCCTACACAGGAACATCCCTAAACCACCACACAGGTGCAAACAACTATTGCTATTTGAGTCCAGATATAATTAAGATCACTTTTTTTTTTCAGTTGCCTGTAATGCCTCTTAAATCCTTTTTATCTCTTTAAAATAATTAAATATACATACCGAAAAAAAATGCACAAGTGTAAATGAAGAGCTTCATGAAAATTTGTAAACTAAACACCCTGTGAAGCAGTTAGTTCAATAAACAGGTTCTTATCAGGATACGGTAAGCCTATTTCTAGCTCCCCAGAATTTTTAAAGGCATTTACTTAGTTACTTTTCTCTTACATTTGAGGGTGTACTTTACCACCTAAAGTTCTGAGGAGAGCTAATCTTAGTATGAATTATGGAATATGTTCTCAGCTGGGAGAAGTTGTTTACTACTGTTAATATTTTGATGCTATTTCTTTCACGAATATATTAGAATGCAGGCATTCCTATCTTTTGGCCAATTTTATTACCTGTGAAATAAATATATTTATCTGGCACTGTTTTCCTAGAATGTATTGAATATTTTTTTTAAATAATGCACTTTTTGAACTCTTTAGATGAAGCTGTCACTGGAAATTTTGGACCAAAATCACAAGCATTTATTACATATTATTGGGACAGTTTTTTTTGTTTTAATTATTTTGTTTCTTTTTATTTTACATGTATTTGTTTTTATGAAAATGTAGCATCTTACTATATAACATTTAAAGCGATCCTTAAAAGCCTTAGTAACAGTCACATCAACACTAATACTTACGAGGTTCTATGTCCAGGAATAATTACCAAACCTGCATAAAAAAGTCTGCCTCTTCCTTTGGTAATTTTGCCAGGGCAAGATCCAAAGCCCAGGAGATCATTAAATGAAATTATTTTAGGCTAATGTTTCTTTGCCAAACAGTATTTGGTGTTCCAAATAAACTAATAAAGAAAGTAAACATTTGAGATATGAGAGATATCTTAAGGTCTAAAATATAAGTCTTGGGGAATAATTCTTTAGGCAAATGTAATATTGTTAAATAAGCTAGGTTTAACTTTGAAAGGATATCAACAATAAAGCCAATCACAATTAGATTGCTAAGTCTGAATACCGTGAATACCTTATATATTGAGTTGTGGTATGCCCGAGGTTTGCTAAATGACCAAATGCTTTACCCAACTGAATACATTATGACTTTTATGGAACTTTGCACTCCAGGGTCACAAAATTTATATTGATCTCCATTATCTATCAAGAGAATTTATGTATGGGTAATGGAATAATTGTAGATGTGGGCAAAAAAACTACACTCCTTGTTCTTCTTATCTGTCTTCTCCCAACTACAATGAAGTTCCAATGTTTTAAATAAAATAGTTTGAATATTGCAAGACTACTGCTTTTGCCATGAGTTTTACCTGGAAAAAAATGCTTAAACCTTAGAAACCAAGACCTATGCTTTTGCAATTAATTTTCTATAAGCAAGGAATCTATATTACTAAATCTAGAAGAATTTAATCAGAAGAAGAGGAATTCTTCTTTTATATTTTTCCCTTTCAATGATTATTCCTGTAGCTAAGGTTATCTGGACAACTGTAATTGTCAATTTCTTACCTCTTACGTCCTTCTCATGTCCCATCATACTCATCCTGAAAATATAAAATACCACATATTCTTATTTATATTGAAAAGCATTTAAATGGTCAGAATAACTCTCTTTTTGGAATTTCAGAAATTCAAGACTCCATGGCGCAAGTTTTTTACATCTATGCCAGTCTATGCAATAATTGTTGCAAATTTCTGCAGAAGCTGGACTTTTTACCTATTGCTTATTAGTCAGCCAGCATATTTTGAGGAAGTCTTTGGATTTGAAATCAGCAAGGTATGTAAAAACTAACCTTATTTAAATAGAGGCTGATTTTTGTATTCAAGTGAATATTAAATCCCACTGTTAAAGTTTTATCTCTTAAATCTAATGAGTTGCTCATATATTCATTTTAAAATCCACTGCTGGAAAATAGAAGCTAAGTAAATGTTTGAGTGTCTACTGTACGCTATTGCCTATTAGAGACCAATCTTTAGTGGTAGAAATGTAGGCAATACAGACCTGGTCTCTGCTTTCATGAGCTTTACATCCCAATTGGTTGAGTAGTAGTGCAGCCTTTTTCCTATAAGTAAGCATAACCTTCTTTGGACCTGAGGTCAGAGACATTACAGTATGTTCAAGATAAAATTATTCTACTCAAATGGATTTGTACATAGATGATTATGAATATAGTTCTTCAGTATTCTCAGAAATATATACAGCTAAATGATGTTTTGGTAAAGAATTCTGAAAAAAATCTTTGTTCATCCGACTTAGTGATTTAATGAGTATTTGTTGGACATGACATACAAAGCTTTGTGTTAAGTTTGGGAATAAAAGCATGGTTTTTGTCTTGCAAATTTTCAAAACCTACTGCTTTGGAAAAAAAAAGAATTATCGATTATGGTACAGCATGAAAGGCCATCCATAGACAGTTGTTTACAGTTGTGAATCATTTTAGGATTTTTCCATAACGATAAAATGAATACACACTTATTATTTTGCTTTTATATGGGACTTTGAAATTTAGAAGGCTTTTTCACATTCATAAGCAATGTATTTGGAAGACCAGCTGGATACCTATCAGAATTTCCATTGAACTGATAGGGAAATAGAAACTAGGGAAAGTATTCAAATTACTTAAAGCCATGCTAGTAATAAGTGACAGCAACAAGCTCAGGCTAAGATCCTTTGATTTCTATTTCAATTCCCTTTACTATGCCATTCAAATTCAGGTAAACTATATATCCATTCAGGCACTTAACAAGCATTTGTTGAATACCATCTTTGTGCCAAGCCCTTTCCTGATTCCTGAATACATGTGTCTGTACTGGCAATAGTCTTGCCATCTCTGTTCATGTCATTACCTAAGTCCAGCTGGGCTCGCTATTCATAGTATGTCTCTACTTGAAAGACTCTGAGACCTGGGACTGAAGCAAACCTGAGTTTAGGAGTAGCTATTCTGAGAGCTCTTTTGTTATCCCTGTTTCTAAGGAAACTGCTTCCTCCATCACGAAGAAGAATGAGTGCTTTAGACAGGGCTCTTCCCTCGGGAGTGGATCAAACATTGCAGGGTAGCCTTTGGGAGCTCTGTGAGGTGTTACACTTCTCAACAAAGGCTGCTGGAGGTGTGAGTCCATTTTCATCATCTAGGACAAATATGACACTGGGAGGCTATTAATAAAGTCAGTTCTTATGGGGAAGAGGGAAGGAGCCAACTGATATTAATCAAACCATGCAGTCATCCTGGCCCTGTACTCTAATTAATTGAAATGGATAAAAACAATGTTGTTTTGCAAAAACTAAATATAATAGCCCAAAATATTGATTCACCTGCTTGATTCACCTGCTATATACTTTACTAAAACTGTGGATAAATTCTGCACACACAGATTGTTCTGAATATTTTGCTTAGACTGCTAAAAAATCTGCTACCTTACCTAAAAAATGTATAGAGGAAGTGATGGAAAAAATAGAGCTTGGGCTTTGAATCTAGGGTGACATGGCTTTGAATTCAAACTCCACAGTAAAGTTCTGGTATGTAACCTTGGGAAATTTGGGAATAATTGCTGTTCTTACTCCCCTACTTATAGATAATGGTTAACACTATGTTTCAGAAGTGAAGCAAAATTTAAGTGAAATAAAATATTTGCATAGATGATTATTCTCCCCAACTTTGGTTACTAGTGTCTCCTATAGATAAAACCACAAATACAAGGGTTTGCTATTCTTTCTAGATATACTGACTCAATGAAAACAGAACTAACATATATCTATTTTTGTATCTATACCTATATGTCTGTATAACTATATCCATATCTATTTTTATGATGTATACTCACATAATTTCAAAGTACTTTAAAAGTTTGAGCAAAATTAAACATAAGTTTACTTTAGCACAATAAAATTTCAAAATCCATGCATAGTTTTCTTATATACATTTTCCATGAAAATCATGAAGACCCCGTGAATGCATGAATTTTAATGTTTTCTTATGCCAAAATAAGCACCACTTAACTCCATTCTCCATGAAATGTTTGAAGTAAGCACACATGCACACACATGCATATGTGTGTATATGTATATATAGAGAAACAAAATTTATTTACTTAACATGTTATATACTTAAATAACATTTTATTAGGATGATTATATATAATATATTTTAGAACTAATATGTTAACTGATAGCATTGTATATTCAGAGGTAAATATTTTCAAGCTCTTGGGAATGGCATATTAGGGGAAGGAAAGTGCTAAGATTAGCCACCTCTTTGAAAAGTCAGATTGTAGGGATCAGTCCGATTAGAGCATCCATTCATTTCTTTTCAGCTTCTTAATGAGGACCAGAGGAAAGTAGTGTTGGATGTCTGCCCTTTCCTACAGTGCAGCATGCCAATTTCTAAAAAGAATTTGGGCCGGATGGAGAAAGATACAATCCAGAGTTTGACCCAGATAAAGAAAGAGGAAGATGGGGCAAGGTCTAATGAGCAGGGATTTCTATGAAGAATCAGTTATCTATATGCTCAAAATATTTAGCTTACCCTTGAAAACCTTAAAATAAGGACCAAACCACTGTGTTATTGTCATAAATAATGATACTCTAAGAAGTTATTTTTAGTACTTAAAAATTTATTTATTTGAGGGATAAATACACACACAGAGAAAAGAGAAACAGAGGCAGAGGGGGAGAAAGATGTAGTGGGAGAGGGAGAGGAAGAGAGATATATTTGCTGGTTATCTTTCAAAATGATCACAATTGTCACAGCTAGGGCTAAAGCTGAGAGCATGGACTTCAATCCATTTCTCCTATGTGGGTGACGGGAGCCCAGTTACTTGAGCCATCGTCTCTGCCACCCATGGCCTGCATTGGCAGAAAGCTGGAGTCAATTGGAAAGGCATCACACATCTCAAAAACCTAGAAAAACAACAACAAACCAAACCCAAAATTAGAAGGAGGAAAGAAATAATTAAAATTAGAGAACTAATAAACAAAATTGAAACCAAAATAATTATGAAAGATCAGTATGAGAAAGAGCTGTTTTTTTTGAAAAAAAAAATAAACAAAATTGATATACAATTGGCCCAACTAATCAAAAGAAGAGGGAGAAGATCCAAATTAATAAAATCAAAGATGAAAAAGGAAATGTAACAACAGATACCACAGATCATCAAGGGCCAGCTGTTATGGATAGAGCCACTGCTTGCAGAGTCAAAATCCCATATATTCAATGATTTGAGTTCCAGCTACTCCACTTTCAATCCAGCTCTCTGCTATGGCCTGGAAAAGCAGAGGAAGATGGCCCAAGTCCTTGGGCCCCTGTACCCTCATGGGAGACCCTGAAGAAGCTCCTAGCTCCTGGCTTCAGATCAGCCCAGCTCTGGCCCTTGTGGCCATTTGAGGAGTGAACCAGTGGTTGGAAGACTTCTCTCTGTCTCTCTCTCTGTCTCTGCCTTTCTGAACTCTACCTTTCAAATAAACAAATCTTTAAAAAAAGAACCATCAAGAATTATTACAAAGAGCTATATCCCAACAAATGGGAAAATCCAGAAGAAATGGATAGATTCCTGGATACATATAATCTACCAAAATTGAGTATGAAGACATAGAAAACCTAAACAAACCAATAACCAAGACAGAGATTGAATCAGAAAGACCTACTGAGAACGAAAAGCCAAGAACCAGATGGCTTCACTGCTGAATTCTATAGAACTTTTAAAGAACTAATTCCAATTCTTTTCAAACTATTTAAAATAATTGAAAAGGAGGAGGAAGGGTAGAAGTACAGGAGAGAGAAAAGGTAGAGTGGGAAGTATCAAAATATTCCTAAATCTGTATATGAAATACATAAAATGTATACCTTAAATAAAATTTTTTAAAAAAATTAAAATAAAACAAATTTAAAAAATTTAGAACATGAGCCAGATCTGAGTGTCAAATCCAGGCACTCCAATGTATGACACTGGAATCTTAATCATTAGGATAACTGCATTCTCCTCTAAGAAGGTTTTAGTCATTCTGAAACAATAAGTGTTACTTATAAGACAATGGAAAGTGTAAAGACAGTTGAAGAACCATCATGAAGTTTTGAAATGGCTATAATCCTTTGAGGTCACAAACAGAATACATTTATATATTGTCTAAGGAACTAGGAGATTCAATACCCTCAATTATTAAGACAGTAGGTTAAAACTTCACAAAAATTCTATTTCTTTATCCTCTATATTGCATTTCTCATAGTGCTTTGCACACTCCCTTTGCCAAAAAAATGCAATATTGATAAGCAAAGCTTTGCGTTTTGCTTATCCAATTAATAAAAATATTTTTGCTTTCTATTACTCCTCAACCCCCCCCCTTCTCTATTGGTAATGATGAATTTGTGGAGAAACATTTAAGATATAAAATGGACATACAAATGTAAGCCACTATGAGACAAGATTCAGGATAATTGATTTATGAACTCAAAATTTACTGAGTCAAACATAGCATAAAAAAGCATTTCCTTTTTCTAGAAGACAAAAATGGATCAAAGTAAATTTACTTAGCTTTATTTGGTCATTCTGGGAAGTTATTGCTTATTCTGGTAGTGAGTAAGTGGTCATTTGGAGAAAGTATTTTTCCTTCCCTTGTTGCTAAAGAGTTGATGATTGATTCAGAAAATCAAGGCCATTAAATCACACACATTATTTATGGTCATGTATATTTATTGCCCTTTTTATTTTCCATCAGGTTGGTATGCTCTCTGCTGTACCACACTTGGTAATGACAATTATTGTGCCTATTGGAGGGCAAATTGCAGATTTTTTGAGAAGCAAGCAAATTCTTTCAACTACTATGGTGAGAAAGATCATGAATTGTGGTGGTAAGTACTTAAGTACAGCAAATTCTCCTCTAAATGAATGAATAACTTGCAACACATGGCAAATTACTTAGTTACATTTAAATTCTTGCCTTCGTTGTTCATTTAAAATCATTTTCCATCTTACAGCTATTTATAACTTCTAATTCTAGATAAATGCATAATAATGTAATTAGTATATATTATAACTATCTCAACTCTTCTGTATCATTGAAACTAAATTGTTTTGGGTATTTTTGTTAAAACACAGGAAGAATAATCTCTGACATCAATTATTACTACTATTAAATTCTTTTTTTAAGGGTAAAGTCTTTTTTAATATTAACTCTCCAAGGTGATATTTCTAGTCAATGGAAATAGCACTCATTTCTAATGAATTTCATGTGTTTGTTTTTGAAGGCTTTGGCATGGAAGCCACATTGCTTCTAGTTGTCGGCTATTCTCACACTAGAGGTGTAGCAATCTCCTTCTTGGTACTTGCAGTTGGATTCAGTGGATTTGCTATATCTGGTAAGATACATTTTTTTCTTTGCACTTATGACATTCTGATTTTGACTGTTAATAAATGTTGTATATACAGGCACTATATATAATTATATATGTATAAATAAATTTGTTTACATAAATATTTATATCTAAATCTATATATTTATATCTATACAAAAATTCCCCCATCAATAAGCGATGTGTTTTCATCACCTTTTAATATTCCTGTAACCCTGTGACAATGTAGACATAAATATGAGGGGACTCCCAAAATTTTTCAGAAAATACATATAATGAAAAATACACATGAATTTCAAAATTTTTAACTTTCCTTTTCCACAGATTTCTTAAAGTAACCAATATATAAAACCAAATATACATATAATGAATAATATTCACATTAAAAATAAAAACAATGCTTAGAAAACACAATTTGGATTTGTTACTACTCAGTTCACCCCCACTGTCACCATTTATCTTTATTGTTGTTGCTTAAAGTGAGGATTGCACGTTAGGTATTGGGCAAGAAATTATAGCTAATTATATTATATCCCTGAAGTAAATTATCAAAAAGCTTTTATCAAGCACATGTTTTATACTCAGCATCTGTTAAGGAATTGTAGTGTGATAATCTACAGATACCTACTTCTAAGAGATTTGTGAATGTCTGAGTCAAATCTTAAATGTATATTTCAGGTTTCAATGTTAACCACTTGGATATTGCTCCAAGATATGCGAGCATCTTAATGGGCATTTCGAATGGGGTTGGCACATTGTCAGGAATGGTTTGCCCTATTATTGTTGGTGCAATGACCAAGAATAAGGTAAGATGGAGCAAAACAGGTATTCAGTTGTAGAAAATCCTCTCATAAGGTTGCTAAAGAGTTAATATTTTCTTTTTGACATTGAATGCACTGACATATACCTCTGACCAGGAAGATAATTGGAGCTAAGGAAAAAAATCTCGCTCTAGGAATTCTGAGTCCACATTCCCAAGTAATCAGCAATATGCTTCTCAACAGCCTACCTGATACCCCAGATGCAATTTTAAAAATTCATTTTACTCCCAGAAGGCAGATAGAAGTCTTCTGTGCATGATTTGTTAACCTCACATTAGACAAATATACAGTTGTCCATGGAAGAATATGATTATTGGCTATTAGCCCTTATGTGAATATGTAGGACTTCAAAACTGTGGTTTACTAGAAGAAAATTAACAAAAGGAATAGGAGAAAATGGTAGATAAATCAATGTAAATGAAGAGAATATGAATATTTGTAAAATTAAAAGACCATGGATATATTTAGAATTTTATTTCAGCACTTTTAGATTTAAAAATTTAGATAAGGAAAGTAATAGTATTATAGTTTTCTATCAGAATATTTGTTTTACATATTTAGGATATAAATTTCCCCAAAGGTAGTGCTTTAGATAGAGCTCAGTGGTGAAGATGTTAAGCTTTTCCATCATGGAGAGTTTATCCTCATGGTGCCACTTTTTGTCACTGCAGTCACGTGAAGAGTGGCAGTATGTCTTCCTGATTGCTGCCCTAGTTCACTATGGCGGAGTTATATTTTATGCAATATTTGCGTCAGGAGAGAAGCAACCCTGGGCAGACCCTGAGGAAACAAGTGAAGAAAAATGTGGATTTATCCATGAAGATGAACTTGATGAAGAAACAGGGGACATTACTCAAAATTATATAAATTATGGTACCACCAAGTCTTACGGGGCCACAACACAGGCCAATGGGGGTTGGCCCAATGGTTGGGAAAAGAAAGAGGAATTTGTACAAGAAGGGGTACAAGACTCATATACCTATAAGGACCGAGATGAGTATTCATAACAAAACTAATTGCTGGATTTATTTTTAGTGTTTGTGATTAAATTAATCGTGATTGCACAAAAGTTCAAAAAATGTGATGTAAACATGTAAACATATCAACCAGGCAAATCTTGCTGTAAACAATGAAAATTAAATCAGAACAAACCCATGAAATTACCATCAAGTGCAATCTGTAGAATTTGTGAAGTTTCATCATTTCCAAGTCATCCATTCTTGCATTTGTAATTTAAGGTTTGACTGGTCAAAACTGTAGAAACAAGTAGTTACTCATCAGGTTCATATGAGCTAAAACTCATTACCATTTAATAAAGCACAACTAAAATAGTTGACACACTTCATCCTGCAAAGGTTAGAGGCCAAAGTTACTTGATCATGTAAAATGCACTTATATATTTGTTACACTATATTGCAAGATATCACACAGAAGTCCTGTTTTAAAAAGAGGAGAAAACTGCTAAGTTGGTTGCATTATTGTTTTGACAACATTTATTAAATGTAAATCATGGAGTTATCTCTTAATTGAAGAAATACATTGTGGACTAGCTGCTAACAAGTTGTATTGAATAATTATTATGATAGCATAATGTGGGATGTTTTGTTGGTCCTAAAAAGGAGTATCTTGCAAAGCTTTATAAGTAATGCTTGGACACAAACACTTATTTCTCTGAAAGAGAACTTATGAAGTGAGGGGTATGCTTCATGTTCTTCCACTCATTTACCTAACAGTATAAAACACTTCACATTTCAATAAAATCCAATTTTTTCATGTAACATATCACATAACTTTTTGCAAAAAATATAAAAAGAAATAGACTTCAATGTATTTTTTATTACAACTTTGTACTGGTTGTAACTTGCATTAGGAAAAAAAGATATATACACCTTAAAGAATCTAATAAAAATTTAATATGGAGGTAAAGCCCTTAAAATGCAATATTAACAACAAAATAAATAGAAAATGATTTAGATATCTTTCTTCAATAGAAATTAAATACTATATGAAACTTGTGCCACAAAGCTATATATAATATGAAAAGATAAACTTATTAGAGATACTGTAAGTAGACAATTTTATTATTTAAATTCCCATTTAAGAGATATTTGTTTAAATATATAGGACAATAAATTATATTAAAGTATATCTATCTATCTATATCTGTAAATCTTATACATATCCATGCACAGGAGCATAATAAATAATCTTCACAACAAACCAAAAATAGCATACACCTAATGTTGGGTTAGGGGACTGTAATTTCTACTTTCATAGAGTCATAGAATTTTAGATGGGGAAGAGGCATTTTGCTTGTCATTTCTTAATATAATTCAACAGGAAATGCAACATTTGTGTACCAAGCAATAAGTGCAAATCACTAAATTTCCTGTCTGTATATTATCTTCATTTTGCTTGTGGGAGCTGTTTGGTTGGTTGGAATGATTTTTTTTTTTTTGGTTTAAAAAGTTATCATCAGACCTCTTTATAATGCTCTACAGTTAATAATAATGCATTTCCCAACTCAACTAAAAATATCCTTGGTGTATTTGTCTATTCTGGATATTTGATTTGTTCATTGTATTGTGCTAGTGACTGGAGGCCCTGCTACTGCAAATATAAAACAAAACGTTTGTTTTAAAAATGCAAACCGTTCTTGACCTTAAGAAAATAAAATACCTATTGCTTTGTGTCTCGAAGTGATGTAATGTGATCATAGCTTTTGTTGTGTTGAATGAAAAGATGTGGACTGTCATTTTGTTGCAGCAACAAAGTGTTAATAAAAAGCTCTATTTATCCTTTTTTAAAAATCATCATGTTATTGTGGGTTTGTTTTATTTAGTTTTCAGTTTCATTGAGAAATTTGGCTTGTGGATTCTCCAATGAAGGCTACTCTAAGCACAATAATAGCCGTCTTTTTAAGTCACTTGAGAGTTAATGAAAGAATATGGGTCCCTTATCTTGTATGGGGCCTGTGGGGTCTATAGGCAGAATTTTAAATCAAGAACTGAGTCTCTGATTCAAACTCCATCTTTGAATAATACTCTTCTCACAACTGCTGCCAAGTTTAAAGAAGAATTTGTAAAAAACTCAAAACCTGACAGGAGAGAGAGAGATGCAGAGACAGAGAGAGTCCCATCCATTGAGTCACTTCTCACATGCCCACAATGGCTGGGGCCAGGAGCTGGGAACATCATCCAGATCTTCAATTTCTTGAGCTATCATTTTAGCTTCTCAAGTCCTGCATTAGCAGAACGCTGGAGTCAGGAGCCAGGGCCAGGACTCGAACGCAGAAACTGTGTGTGGGACATGGGTATCTTGGCCACTAGGGCCTTCAAGTTACTATTAGTGAGTAATTCTGTATTTGTCTACAGAGAACACTACAGGTAATTGGCTCTTCTGGAGTTGTGCTCTTCACTAGTGTTTAACCAAGCATCTACTGTATGTGAGGCACTGGGGACACAGATGAGAAGACAGATCCAGTGTCAGGGTGTCTGCATGGCTTGAGGCTGCCTGGTGAGCTGCACAGGTGTGGCTGAGAAAAGCAGCTCCCGGAGATACAGCCTTCACTAACAATCTTTGGAAACGGATTCTTCTGAACCTCAAAAACTAAACGTGGACTGTCTTCAAGGTTCTCCCCTTGTCAATTCTTTTTTTCTTGAATTCAGGAGAGAAGTTATTTCTCAGCCTTAGAGAGCCCTGTGCTGCAGTGAGGCGAGATCATGTGGGAAACCAGTGACTGAAGATGATCTGAACCTCAAAGTGCATTTCCCAACACTGAATTTCTTTCTGTTTCATTCCTTCCCCAGGCTTCTCATGACCTGAACACTTTCCCTTTACATTCTGTCCTTCTTCTATATACATTGCCTCACTTGGTTTTAACACAGAAGTGGCCACTGAGATTTAATTCTTTTTGTATAATTTAATTAGCAGGGTTGTATCTTTTTTCTTTCCATCCTTACCCAGGACCTCAAACTTAAATTTTCACTCAGCTGCTGTCAAAATGGTTTATTTGTGAGGGCTGTCTAATGTTACTCAGCCTTAATAATGGCCAAGTTCCTCTATGTTTCTTCTGAATGCACTCAGGCTCCTAAAATTTGTTAGATCTTGGCACATCATTCTGTCTTCTGCCCCAATTCAGGAGCATCTGATGAAGGAAACTCTCAGCTCTCAACATGAGCAGACAAGATGAAGAAATCTTTCTGGTTTTGTTAAATCCCATTTGGGGACGCGTTTTGTTATTTTGCTCAACGTGCTAGCTAAAGGTCGTTGCATTTCTGAGAGTCTGAGGCGTGCTGTCCCTGCTGCATTAGTGCACTGTCAACCACGAGATATATGACAGGACATGGAACCTAGCACACTTATTTCTTTGTCTCCTTCTCTGGGAAACTTGAAGACATGCTTTTTAGCTTAACTACTTCCATTACTACCTTACTCTCGCTATCTCATATACATCTTACTTTTTTTTTTTTAATGTTTGCTTAGGTATTTTACTGTTTCTTTCTTTAGATGTTATTTATCTTTGATTTATTTTAAAGGGAAATGTGAATAAGGGATTTGAGAGTAATTATATGAATAATTTAAATGGAGTTTATGAAACATCAGCCACCATTCTCAATATAAAACTGTGATATGTATGAAAGGGTTTCAAAAAGCTTCTGAACAAATGAAATTAAAAGATACTGCATATATTCCACAAATTTTTGAAGCCCCTCATATATTGGCTCATTTAATTTTCACAATAAGCCTTTATGATAGGTACTAGTGTACATTAACTTTTATAAATGAAGGAAGTTAGGCGCACAGAAATTAAGTAACTTATCCAAGGTCAATCAGCTTTAGGGTACATTTAGAATGTGGACAAAAGCAGGCTAGCCCCAGATCCTATACTCTTCATCACCGTAGTCCATTGCCTCTGAATAGTTGTATGACTTGGGGAAGTTACTTATATTTTCTCTGAACATTAGTGTTTGTTTCAAAGAGCTTATGGTTTGTTTTTTAATTTTTTTAAATTTATGTGAGAATCAGAGAGAGACAGACAGAGAGATCTGCCATCTGCTGATTCATTCCCCAAATGGCCATGACTAGTCTGGAGCTGAAGTTAAAAGCCAGGAACCCAATCCCAGTTTCCCATATGGGTGACAGAAACCCAGTTACTTGAGCCCTCACCTGCTCTCTGCTAGGGTGTGTATTTATAGGAAGCTGGAATTGGGAGCAAAACTGAGTATTAAAGCCAGCCATTCTGATATGGGATAAAAGTGTCCCAAATACCATCTTAACCACTAGGCTTGTTCCATGAGAGTCAGTTTTTCATCTATAATATTTAACTTGTAGATGGTTTTGTGATGAAATCTAATAACATATAAAGTGAGTAGCATATAATATTTAATTAGCTCTAATATTTAAGCAGCTCTAATATTTAATTTGTAGCTGGCTTTGTGATTAAATCCAATAACATATAAAGTGAGTAGCATAGCACCTTGGGTATTAGATTCACAAATAATATTTCTCCAACCCCTTTCTCCAAGATGCTAAGTAAGTAAGCACTAATTCTTCAAGTGTGACTTCAATGTCAGATCTATCACAATGAACCATTTTGGTAACTATTTCAATGTTTTTATTATTTATTATTATTTTATTATTATTTATTATTATTATTTTATTATTTATTAAATGACTCATATTGGTTACCTGTATTATTTTTCTATATATAATTTATAAATTTTGCATTACCTAAAAAAGCATAACAGTAGACACTTTAGACTTCTTATATAATGATAAATATTTATAAAAATGTAAGAAACTGTATGCTGCACAGGAGGAGATTAGAAAAACATACTTGAAGGATGCACATGAAATTGCCCATAGAAGGAAGAGAATGTACTTGGGAGAGCACAAAAGAAATTTCAAATTTGATTTATTTTATTTGAAAGAAAACTGAAGCAAATATGATAAAATGTCAATATTTGCTTATTCTTTGAATTCACATATAGATCTTAGTATATTTTTGGCTACTTCTCCATAGTTTAAAATACTTTTCTATTTAAGCAAACTGTATGCATGACATTTTATCCCAGAGCACAGTCTTATTGTTGTTATTGTTTTAAATAAAAATAAGAGAAAGATTTCATTACTACAGAGAGAATTGCAGCTTCTTGTACCCAAACACAAAACTGAAACAAGAATTTCAGGAAAAGATGCTCATTCTTTTATGGTGTAATGGACTTTCATATATTCTAACCTGTTCTTTCTATTATTTTCTCTTTCATTTTTGTCTCCAAAACTTTCAAATTTAGGAACATAGCGAGTCTTCCCACCCTATCTGCTCTCCCACCTGCACTCACATCCTTCCACCTCCTCCCTCTCTTATTCTCATTCTTATTTTTTACTAAGATCTTTTTTGAATTAATTTTATACACACGGGCCGGTGCTGTGGTACAGTAGGTAAAACTGCTGCCTATAGTGCCAGCATCCCATATGTGAGCTTGTTCGGGTGCCGGCTGCTCCACTTCCTATCCAGCTCTCTGCTATGGCCTGGGAAAGCAGTTCAAGACGGCCCAAGTGCATGGGCCCCTGCACCCATGTGGGAGACCTGGAAGAAGCTCCTGGCTCATGGTTTCGGATCGGCACAGCTCTGGCCATTGCGGCCAACTGGGGAGTGAACCAGAGGATGGAAGACCTCTCTCTCTCTCTCTGCCTCTCCTTCTCTCTCTGTGTAACTCTGACTTTCAAGTAAAATAAATAAATCTTTTAAAAAATTCATACACATAAGATTAACCGTATATTAAG
Source organism: Sylvilagus floridanus (assembly GCA_949820135.1). NCBI lineage: Eukaryota > Metazoa > Chordata > Mammalia > Lagomorpha > Leporidae > Sylvilagus > Sylvilagus floridanus. The sequence continues at coordinate 83,572,464 of OX463224.1, forward strand.
TAAAGTGTTTAACAAATAGATTGAAAAAAAAAAAAAGCTGTTTGTCAACAGTCAAGACAAAGGCTTTTCAAAGTCATCTCATCTCCAAGTGTCAATTTCACATTTATAGATTATTTTTAGGTATTCTATTAATTACTACAGATCAGGGAGAACATACGGTATTTGTTCTTTTGGGACTGGCTTATTTCACTAAGTATAATGCTTTCCAGTTGTATCCATTTTGTTGCAAATGACCGGATATAAACTTTTTCTTACCACTGTGTAGTATTCCATGGTGTACATATCTCACAATTCCTTTATCCAGTCTTCAGCTGACAGATATTTTGGTTGATTCCATTTCTTATCTATTGTGAATTCAGCTGCAATAAACATGAGGGTACAAATAACTCTTTCATATGCTGAATTCATTTCCCTTGTGCAAATTCCCAGGAATGGAATTATGGGTTATGTTGCTGTTTTTGTTTTAAATATTTTTGGGGTCATTGTTGTGGTATAATGGGCTAAACCATAATCTGCAGCCCCAGCATTCCATATGGATACTGGTTCAAGTCCTGGTTGCTCCACTTCATACCCAATTCCCTGCTAATGCGTATGGGAAAGCAGCAGATGATGTCCCAATTCTTTGTGCCTCTGCACTCACTTGGGAGATCCAGAAGAAGCGCCTAGATCCTGGTTGTGGCCTGGCCTAGCCCTGGTGGTTTTAGCCATTTGGGGAGAGAAGCAGCTGATGGAAGATCTGTCTCTCCTTCTCTTTCTGTAACTCTGTTTTTCAAGTAAATAAATAAATTCTAGGAAAAAATATTTATTTGTTTATTTTGACTATCAGAGTTACAAAGAAAGAGGAAGAAACAGTTCTCCCCACCTTCCATTGCTTTTTCCAGGGAGCTAGATTGGAAGTAGAACAGCTGGGACATGAACCAGCACCCACATGGGATGCTGGCACTACAGGTGTTGGCTTTACCCCCCCACACCACAATGCTGGCCCTCCAAAGTACAAGTCTTATTGTACTGCAGGCTTTTTTCACCTTGATCTCTGAGCTCTCAATGAAGATATGTCATGATCTTTGATGACATTTGACAGTTTTCTGAAGCCACAGATTTTGATGAAACAGCTTTGTGAGGATATTTTTATTTTATAAATTCAAGGTGAAGGAGGCATCATACACTTCTATGAACAGATTTATGAATCCAAATGAAGTTCTGCACAGAACCAACAAAAGTGTGCATGAGAATAAATGTCACGGATGAAAGCCGTTGTTCTGACAGATTTCATCCAAGCCTAATGGACCGTTTTTCAAAGACTAAACAAAAAAGGGTGTGGGAATGGATGTCTATTTCTATACATGCAGGGTAGCAATCAGCATGTTGCCATTAATCTCAAGGCACACTAACTCCCAATTCCAGCTGCAATAGGATAGCAGAAAAAGTAGAAGTTTTGAGGTTTCATCGCTAAATCTGACACTTCCTTTTCATGTAATTAAAGGCAATTCCTGTCAGATCTCTGAGTCTCTGCTTTCCCAGCTAGAAAATAAAGGAATCAGTGGGCTCAACAGTTTGTAAAATCAAGTTTATAAAATAGTATACAAAGTTTTCTTAGCTCTGGAATTTTCTACCTCAGTCTCTCTGACAAACTGCTGAATTCAAGTTCATCTTGAGTTGTTATAATTATTTTCAAAAGTCTATTAAATATTGCACTAAATGTATTATTTGTGCCTATATTCTTTTGACCTATTTTTAAATTAGCCATTTATTTCAGTGACTATCAGGATGGATGTTAAATGAGAGGCTTTGTACTTCTTGGTGGGCTTCTTTGTGTGATACTTCTTTGTGGCTGACTTCTGGGTATATTTTACCAAATTTTTAATTGTAGAATTTCATGAAATTCTTTATTAGTTAATCATTTCACAGTGAGTTAGATGTTTGTGGGAAAAATCACAGACCTAAGTTCTATTGATGGGTCGTATTAATTTAATGTGACATATTATGGAGTCCCAACATCCTGAAAAGGATGAAAATGTTGAAACTTCATTTCAGAGACAGGGAGACAGAAACCATAAAGGAAAGAGATGACTAGAAATCTTTCCAGTTTATTAATGGCAGTAGAGAAACTCAAACCTACATTTTGGGATTCTTAACAGTTTTTTTGAGGTAACTAAAAAAAATTATTGAATAAGTTAGTCAGTTTGTTAAACAAAAACTGTTTATGGAGATTGTATAAAGTGGCAGATACTAGAAATATATAGAGGAAGAAAACTAAATGGCCCTGCCTTCTTAAAACACTTAAGGAAGCATTGATCACATAAATAATCGAACAGGACTATCAAGTCCAATTGTGATCATTGCTATGGTAGGTATGTATGGTTGCTTGAAGTAGTTTAGACAAAGCATTTGACCTGGTCTATGGGTTGAGGAAAAATTCTACAGGGATGTGATATATCACATTAAATCTCAAACTTGTGTATGAATTCACTTGATAGAGAAGGAGTGTCAGAAAGAGGAAATAGCATGTGCAAGAATCCCAAGATGGAAAGAGTTGGCAGGTATTTTAGAATTTTACTGCAAGCACTACTCAAATATTAGGCTGTATATAAAGCAGGTGGAATTTATTTGACATGTAGAAATGCTAATCAACATAGCTTAAATGTAGAATGCAAAAACATTTTTGCAAGAGCTGCATTATTTGCCCATGTATTACTTCATTCAACATCAGTTGAGCTGTGTGCTAGCTTGTTACTGCACTATGGGAATACAAAAATAAATGAGACATGATATCTGCCCTAGAGATGCTCAAACTTAGTAGAAAAGAATGTAAACAGAGGTTGGAATTGAATGTCATCAGAGTAAATCAAAGGAAACTTCATGGATACAGAATCTCCTATTTGGACAGCAAATCCTGCATATTGACAGATGACCACAATCATTCCTTACATAAACTGACAATATTGCAGTCTTCAGAGCTCATTTACATACTATTTATCACAACACACAATTAGGCATTTGTTTGTTCAAGAACTTAACACAACTTTCTCCCACTAAATCATAAAAGCCACGAGACAGACTTATTTGTTCTCTACTATGTCCAGGACCTAATGCAGATTAGGAGGTCATCAAATACTTAATGGATGGAGGAATATATGTCATATTTCATTTGTACAGTAAATGGTGGATGGTAGGCAGAATGATATTACCTTCCTCATTAAATTTTTTCTTAGAATAATGAAGGTCTAAGAATAACAGGATATTGAACTAGGCTTTGAAAGTGCAATAGATAGTTGTCTAATAAATGGAAAAAAGGCATAGAAGCAGGGGCTACATCATTAACAAATTGTGGCAATGTCAACCATGCTTTGTTTGGAGAAGACTAGAAAGTAGTGTGATTGGAGTATCAAATGTGCTGAGGAGCAGTCATGAGGATAGATATGATGATAAGCTGCCTGTGCAGTGCCTTAGATGCAAGGCTAAACTGCTCAGACTTTATCCAGTAACTGAAGGCATTTTAAGTGAGGCCTAAGGTGATCAGATATGACTTGTGCAATGTTGCAGAGGAGCGAAGAGGCACTGGAAGCAGGTTCCGTACAACAGTGTCAAGGAAGACATGGTAGAAGAAAACAGAGTGTCCTGTGGACCCTGGTGACTTTCCAGATGTCAAGACAAACACTCGGTGTATTCATTTCTTCAGATCCACCCACTTACAAGTCAAACCCCTGAACAGGATGTGGTAGATAAAATATGTTGTCAAAAGCATGATTCGTGCTTTCTCTGTCTTGCATAATGGGTCCAAGGCAGAGTGATCCACTTGTCCCTGACTTCCACAACTCTTGCCAGAAAGAATCATAGATAATATTTAATAGAAAAGTGCTTCTCTTTTTTTCCCATAAAAAATTCAGTCTCAAGAGCCAAGGTTATACACAAGAAGAAGAGAAAATATAAATATTAGCTTTGTTTTCTCTCTCATACTTAAGGGCATATTTATTCTAGAAGCAAACCAGGTTTAATCTCTTTTTTCCTCCCCAAATCGATGCACTCAACCCAAGGAACACAAGACTTTTCTTAATGGTACATTGAACTTAAGCTTCTGACATATTGCTATCATTTTTCTTTGCTTTTTCCAGTTTATTTATTTATTTTCTTTTGACAGCTGATGCTTGTTTATGACATATGGCTTAATAGGCTAATCCTCTGCCTAGCGGCGCAGGCACACCAGGTTCTAGTCTGGGTTGGGGCGCCGAATTCTGTCCCAGTTGCCCCTCTTCCAGGCCAGCTCTCTGCTGTGGCCATGGAGTGCAGTGGAGGATGGCCCAAGTGCTTGGGCTTTGCACCCCATGGGAGACCAGGAGAAGCATCTGGCTCCTGCCTTCAGATCAGTGTGGTGCGCCGGCCACAGCGTGCTGGCCACGGCGGCCATTGGAGGGTGAACCAACGGCAAAGGAAGACCTTTTTCTCTGTCTCTCTCTCTCTCTCACTGTCCACTCTGCCTGTTAAAAAAAAAAAAGAAACATATCTGATGACTCTATGGGTGGAGGGCTTTCAAGGTCAACAACAACAAAAAGAAACATATCTGATGATTCTACGGGTGGAGGGCTTTCAAGGTCAACATTTAATTTTTAATCAATAATAATAATATATGTTATTGTTGCCTATAGTAAGGATTTATTCTAAAAACCATAGGAATGGTTGGGTGACCCAAAACACTCACCTCATAAGAGGTTGCTGAATGCCATGAGAAGAGCATTGGATTTGACTTTATATCACTTCTCCGGCCACTTATGAACAAGCTACTTTATTTCTCTGAGTTGTAGCACTCTCATCTGCATGCATGACTAAACTGAAGTAAAATTTAAATGAGATTATTTGATTTTCAAACTTGTAAATTTCTTTTGAAAAGATTTATCTTTAGTACCAAGCTTGTGACACAGTGGATTAAGCTGTACTTGGAATACCAGCATCCTATCTGGGTGCTACTTTGTGCCCCATCTGAATTAGACTCCTAGGATTATCTTCATAAATTGGTATCATAAACTGGGTGTTTCAGAACAACAGAAATATATTGTCTCGCAGTTCTCCGGAAGTCTGATGTGAATGTGCTAGGAGTATTGTGTTCCTATTCAAGTTTCCGGAGAAGAACTTGCTGTAGGCCTCTCCTTGCATCTGGGAGTTCCTTGGCCATGGCAGCATAACTCCAATCTGGATATGATAGTCTGCTGTGCGTGTGTCTCTTCCTTCACATAGCTTTCTATTGATAAAGATAGCAGTCATCCTAGATTAGAGTTCCACTTCAGAATGATCTTACTTTAACTTATTACAGCTTCTATAACCTTATTTCTAGATAAGTTTGCATTCTGCCTAAGGGTTGAGACTTCAACACATGAATTTTTAGAAGACACAGTTCAACACAAAACAGTCTGCTTCTGATCTTAGGAAAAACTATCAGCCTCTAGGTTTATTATTATTATTAAAGATTTATTTTATTTACTTGAAAGAGCCACAGAGAGAGGCCAAGAGAGAGAGCGAGGTCCTCCATCCGCCTGTCCACTCTCCAGATGGCCACAATGGCTGGAGCTGAGCCAATCTGAAGCCAGGAGCCAGGATCCAGGAGCCTCCTCTTGGTCCCTCACCTGGGTGCAGGGGCCCAAGGACCTGGACCATCTTCCACTGCTATCCCCGGCCACAGCAGAGAGCCAGACTAGAAGAGGAGCTACCGGGACAAGAACCGATACCTACATGGGATGCTGGCGCCCCAGGCCAGGGTGTTAACCCGCTGCGCTACAGTGCTGACCCCTAGGTTTATTATTATTAGGTCTAAGGAGAAACTATTAGCTTCTAAGTTTATTATTATTATAATTATTATTATTCTCATTATTGACAACCTACTTCTAGCAAGTTTACCTGACTTCATTTTTTTTAAATATTAATTTATTTGTAAGGCAGAGTTAAAGAAAGGGAGAGATCTTTTGTACGCTGGTTCACTCCGCAGTTGGCCATATGACCAGGGTTGGGCCAGGCTGAAATCAGGAGCCAGGAACTCCAGCTGAGTCTCCTAAACGGGTGACAAGGGCCCAAGTACTTGGACCATCTTCTGATGCTTTCCCAGATGCATGAGCTGGGAGCTGGATCAGATGCGGAGCAGCCAGAACTGAAACTTGTGCTCATGACAACATCACAAGCATCTTAACTGAACCACAACACCAGCCCCAGGTCTCAATTTTTAAGATCTTGTTAAATAATTTCTCCATTTACCCCCCTCTACAGTGCCTAATAATACCCTAGAGTTGGTTTAGTGTGGCATTGGCTCAGTGGCACTGTCTCCCAGATGAAAAGGAATGTATTATTTTATCCTACCATTAACACCATCTAGAATGTGGAAAGTGAAATGGTGTCTAGCAATGGAAAAAGTGAACACAAATTTCAGGCAGTGAGAAAGACATCACAGAGACACTATGCTGCCATTCTGCTGACAAGAAGTCTGTCTGACACGACATGTTGTTGATTCCCTCAAGGATCAGATGGCAGAAGTCCTATATCAAAGGGCAAGAAATAAAATGAACACTGGAGACAAGGGCATAAAACAAGTGTACTTGGCTGTGTGACTGGTATCCCAAATCACTTGAGAGTTCTGATTTCTTCCATTTGGCAGCGTGTGCCTTAGTCAATGTTTAATAACATTGGGAAAATTCAGTGAAGCTATTCAACATAATAACATCAGTTACTGCAGCAGATAGAGCTGTTATTTGGAGTCATGTCTTTGTTTAAGAATGAACAGCTATATACTCTTATACCTCAATGTGAGATCAGCAAAGTCTATGAAACTGAAACGTTGCCTGAAAATCAAATAAAACCAGAATCTCCTTAAGTCATTCTGCTTCTGAATTCTAAGGTCTCTTAACAATTAAACCTAGAAGTCTACACATATTTCTACATCCATCTTTTCTTTGAGGGAGCTTCCCATGGGCTTCCATGTCCATCTGGTCATTGCAGCAGCCTATGGTATATCAGGTGCTGGAGAGGCAACCCAGCCACAGACTCTGCCTGTGCTCCTAGTGAAAGTTCTGTGAAGGATTTCCTGCTCCACCACAATGACTCTCCTATAGCCATAGCTTCTGCAAGGGTACACACAGAGTTTTTTTCATAGTATGTATTTCCATGTACTTGTTGAGTATCCCTCCTACACATGCATTTCAAAAATTTTTGCACAAAAATAAACTTGTCTTTTAATTCCACTTTTCATGGATTTTCTGAAGTACCATGATATATATGGCCCATCACTGACCAGTAATTATAAAGAGGCAGGTGAGATTTAGAAGTTGAGGATGCCTTGTTCAAGGATACGTTTCTTGGCATGCAGAGTTCTGTAGGGTTTTAGCTCCCAGTGGCTCTCTTGAACTGGCCTCTTTTTGAAAGGTACACCCTACATGAAGGTATGGAGAGATTCTACAAACTCCAGGTTACTGCTATAATTTTCCTTTCATCACTCACAGCACTGTTTAAGACAAGCTAAAGTTGCAAACAAAGGTTTCTCCAAGAAAGTGACTAGGACTATATAAGAAGAGATTTTTCCACTGATCTCTGTGAGGATTACAAACTCAAAGGCCTTTAGGAAGCAAGCATATTATGCAAAAGAAGGAAAGCAGCCCGTGAGATTGTGGCACACAGAAAATTCAAGCCCAGACAAAAGAGAGGAGTTCCTCAGTCCCAGCTGACAGTGGCCATATTGGAACAATACCACTTTTTTCAAGAAAGGCTGAAGATTCAGGTATTTATGTCACATTCCACATAAAATAAGTTGACATACATAATGGCAACTTAACAACACAAACTGAACAAAATGCCTCCTGGCCAAACTGGCCCACAGGCTTGTTTGGAAATCCTTGGATTGGTGATTTTTGGAGGTAGCATGATTTGAGTCTTTCTCTGGCAAATGTATCTCCCCAGCATGGGAATGAGCTTGGCTAATACTTGTGTGATTCAGCGGGAATGTGGATTTTAGGATGAAATGTAGCTGGAGAAGTGGACAGTGAAGCAAGGTCTGAGCAGATTTTCTTGTGTTTAGGGAAATCAATATAAGGTCTTCAGCAGGCAGTGACAATATGTGATCTAACAGAAAAAGATCCAAGGTTCCCATGTCTAGGGTAGACTGTAGAAGCAAGAACAGGAGACCATTTGAATTACTGCAGTGTTCAGTGGGTAGAAAATAGGGCTTGGGCTAGGATACGAGAAGTCATCAGAGTTGCAATTTATTTTGAAAGAAAAGGTGACAATACTTCCAAGTGGATTTCATTATGAGGTGAAAGGAAAAGAAATCAGCAGTAACCTCTAGATTTTTTTTAGCATTTGAGTAGATGATGTTGTTATTAGCTAAAGTGGGTTATTAGGGTAGACAAAGTTCAATGTGTTGAAATGGATAGTATGTTTGTGGATGTGATATATATGAGATGTGAAAAAAATGAGATGCCTATTGGTCATTCATGTATAGAAGTTATATATTAAGGTAGATAAATGAGTATAAATCTCATGGATAAGGTCAGGACTGCAGTTATAAATTTGAGATCCTTTACCAATTGATGGTATTTAAAGATACGGGAAAAGATGGTATCAGCCAGGGGAAGAGTACAAAAAAGAAAAAGGTCAGGGTCAAGCTCTAAAGCACACAGTGTATTTATGGCTTGGACAAAGGAGGAAGTCACTAACAAATACTAAAAGAGTATGGTTTCATCAGAGATTTTGTGCTTGACTAACCAACCACCTTCCATTTTTCCCCTTCTTCCTGAGGGCTGTGGAATGTAGGTGGAATTGAGTACATTCCATCTTCAGAAAGGATTCAAAATGATGTTGATCTCTTTCCTCTTGGCTCAGTCTATTGGTTTTGGTAGACTTGGATTAAATAAAGTATGTTGTGTTATTTTAACTACAGTATTTCATTATAGACCATTCCTGTAAACAAGCAACTCATGATTTTATTTTTTCCAGAGTTAAGAAAAGCTGTCATTCTTTCCGGTTGGAAAAAAAAAAGTGATTCTCCCTAGTTCTTGCTGAAAGCTGTTTTAGAACCACAAAGAGCACACCCATGGATGAGGATGACTCCTGGAGAAAGTCAGAACTCAAAGAATTGTGCATAAATAGAGTCAGATTTGAAAACTTTATAAACTATTCCTGAACTTGCCATGTTTGTATTAAACACAATATTTTCTTCATTTTGTTAAAGCAAATTTTGTAACATTTAATTATTTGCAATCCAAGATCTTCTATTTGATGCAGTATTCTGAAGAGAAAACTATTTCAGGAAGGGGTAACCCCAGTGTAAAATGCTGCTAGGAGTTACTTAAAGGAGCACAGAAATTAATGTTTGAAATTTGCAACATAGTATTGTCAGTGACATTGATAAACACTATTTCTCTTAAGATGAAACAGTTCAAAGGAAGCAGATAGAGCCTCAAAAGACACCTGATATTTTAGAGGCACACCATTCTAAATCATAGTTGGAAATAAGACCTTCTCTGAAAGAAACATGGTTTTCACAGATGCAGTTCTGCCTAACAACAGACATTCAATTAGCATATCAAGCAATTTAGCACTTTATTTCCACAGCTTCTGAAACATTTCCTCTTTTTTTTTTTTTTAAATTTAATGACCTATGTGTGGTTTTCCAATAACCAAGAAATGGTCTACCAAAAGGTGTAGTAAAGTTCTGCTTCTTGCGTACTAGAAAAGCAAACGTCATGGCAATTTCTCAAGCATCTACTAAAGCCATCAAGACTGCAATAGTCTAAGGGTAGTATCTGCCAGATTTTAAGTGTAAGCTAGCGTGTGCTTATCTAGAAATCTGTGCAAGCCCATGTCCCAGAACTGTATCTAAACACTGAGGTGACAACAATGGAGATTCATTTTGTTTTTCCAAATATTTTTCCAGGTAATCACTTCTTTCTCCCTGGGTATTTGGCATCTGACCTTCTTCCCAAGATAGCAGCCAGTTTCTGATCATGCTGAACTAGAACCGGAGACCTGAAATCTAGTCCTTACACAAATGTACACAAAGTGGCTTTAGGATATGCCCTGTATCCATTGGTGAAGCTTAGCTATTTGTACTTAAGAGAATGAGATATCGGAGCTGGTGTTCTGCCGTAGTGGGTGAATGCCCTGGCCTGAAGTGCCGGCATCCCATATGGGCGCAGGCTGGAGACCCAGCAGCTCCACTTCCTGTCCAGCTCTCTGCCATGGCCCGGAAAAACAGAAGATGGCTCAAGTCCTTGGGTCCCTGCATTCATGTGGGAGACCAGGAAGAAGCTCCTGGCTCCTGGCTTCAGATCGGCACAGCTCCAGCCTTTGCGGCCATCTGGGGAGTAAACCATCAGATGGAAGACCTCTCTCTCTCTGCCTCTCCTCTCTCTGTGTAATGCTGACTTTCAAATAAATAAATAAATATTTTTTAAAAAGATGATGAGATATTAAATGCTCAAAACTTAGTTACTGAACCAGCTTTGAAATTTTATCTTCTCTATATTATACTTATTTCAATTGTTTTTGTTTATTATTTCTCTTTAACTTTGATCTTCCAACTTACTGATTTGCTCAATAAAAATTTTTCCATTTTTTAATTTTTCTATCTTTGATATTTTCTGCAGTTTCTCAAATATTACTTTGTTTTCTTTTCTTGCAGTGGGATCTCAATGAATTTCAATTATTTCCCATGTTTCCATGCTTCTTCTTAGTTAAGAGTCTTTGTTGAAAAGAAGCTTATTCCAAATTGTAATGTGCTAGTTCATATAAAACAGAAATAAACCCATTGCCGTATAGATTTAAGAATGGAAATATCCCAGTTCTCAAATGCTGATATTTGGAATCCATCCACTTTAAGTTTAAACCACTGTCAAGCATACTCTGTCTTTGAATGACAACCTTGGAAAGAAGGATATTATTAGTCAAATGGATATAGGCTTAATTCCTATTTGGGGAATTTGTGGTGGAACCAATTCCATTTTAAGTTCATGATCTGAGAACAGTGGTGGAGATGATTTCCCAAAAGGAAATAGGGGGCAATTAACAGACAACAAAATGTGAATTGTTGGCAGTTCCAAATGTCCTCTCTGTTCTCAATTTTTTTCCACATACACATCAGCTGTCTGAGCTAGTTGGGTTTTTATAAGCTCAAGTTTATAGTGGAAAATTTTTCACTAACATTATAGTGAGATACTAAAGCAAGGAAAAAGAAATAGATATAAAAATGGACAGAAAAATGAACAGAAATTCAATAAGGTACTTGCAAAAACTGAATTGAATGCTGGGGTATATAGTCAGAAGTTTGAAAGTCTATGAGTAACAGAATAGGGAAGAATTCTCTCCAGCATCATATAAAACTACATTTTTCAAAGATATGAATTGAAATGGAAAAAGACCATGTTACAGAGACAAAGTAGATGCTCACTCCAGCAGAGATCCTACACAGGGAGTAAGTGCACAGTGACTCCCGTTGTTGTTGATTTAACAAATTAATACTCTTATTTATGACGTCAGTAATCACCCGAGGCTCTTGTTATGAGCTGCCAAGGCTATGGAAGCCTATTGAGTTTGCCAACCCCTATCTTATTTAGACAAGGTCATAGTCAAAGTAGAAGTTCTCTCCTCCCTTCAGAGAAAGGTACCTCCTTCTTGGATGACCTGTTCTTTCTGCTGGGATCTCACTCACAGAGATCTTTCATTTAGGTATTTTTTTGCCACAGTGTCTTGGCTTTCCATGCCTGAAATACTCTCATGGGCTTTTTAGCCAGATCTGAATGCCTTAAGGGCTGATTCTGAGGCCAGAGTGCTATTTAGGACATCTGCCATTCTATGAGTCTGCTGCGTATCTTGCTTCCCATGTTGGATTGTTCTCTCCTTTTAAATTCTATCAGTTAGTATTAGCAGACACTAGTCTTGTTTGTGTGATCCCTTTGACTCTTAGTCCTATCATTATGATCAATTATGAACTGAAACTGATCACTTTGACTAGTGAGATGGCATTGGTACATGCCACCTTGATGGGATTGAATTGGAATTCCCTGGCACGTTTCTAACTCCACCATTAGGGGTAAGTCTGATTGAGCATGTGCCGAACTGTACATCTCCTCCCTCTCTTATTCCTACTCTTATATTTAACGGGGATCACTTTTCAGTTAATTTAAACACCTAAGAATAATTGTGTGTTAATTAAAGAGTTCAACAAATGGTATTACGTAGAACAAAAAAAATACTAAAAGGAATAAAGTAGTAAGTTGTTCTTTGACTTTAGGACAAAGGCTGATCAAGTCATTGTTTCTCATGGTGTTCATTTCACTTCAATAGGTTTCCAGTGAAACAAAGTTTTATTTCAAGAAAAGCTAAACAGAAGGATATAAGGATATTGTTTATACGTTGTGCTCTTTTTAATTGGTTTGAGTTTTTGGGTGCTCTCTGGAACATGGAGCTTAATAGGGCAATTTATTCAAAGGGATGGCATAGACACTCCCTGTGATATCTCCAAGTGAAATTTGGGGGAAGTTCCATTCCTGCAAACTTCTTTCACAGTAGAAATGTGAATCATATTTTCTATGTATCACACAGAATGCAGAAATTACATTGGAATGAAGAAAAGCCAGCTAAATGTGGTTAACGGCAATGCTAAAACACAAATTTTGAGCAATTACAAATTGAAAGTCTGATAAAGAGTACAGAACCCTGATGTATGGAGTGACTTACAAATCCAACCAACAATGATCTTGACAAGAATATAGTAGAGTGCTTAAGATACAGGCTTTCTTACTGTAAAAACAAGGCCCCAAAACATGGTGGCTTACATGGCTTCCCAAGATCAAGGTTAACCTTTCTATTATCTCCTAGAAGGGACTCCAAGTCCAGTTTGATGTCTTAACAGTACTGAGGACTGAAGCAGGGTTAATTGGTTGCCCTTCTGCCTTGGGCCTACGGTGTTCAGCTGCATGTTCAGCAATGGGTCTCATTCACTTCTGCTTTCCAGTCTATACAAAGGGACACAATTCAGAATTCTAACACATTGCTCTGGTCATATTCCTTTTACCTAAACTTAAATATGGCCATACACACCTTCAAAGGAGGCAAGAAAGTATAGCCTTTATCTGAATAAACACATATGCTGTTAAAACTTCTCTTATTTGATATAAAAGAGGAAGAATGGGTGGTAGGTTAACTAGAATTATTCTACACAGAGAGAAAGATAATAGATAATTATGGAAGATACCAGAAAGAACCATATAAGTCCACATTTATCAGAAGTAGAGATGAAAGAACAATTAAAATTGAATCTGTACTCTATATTATTTGTAATTTATTTTATAGAATTGTGTTAAAGTTACCTCTCTCACTGGACTGCTTTGATTCTTGTCCTGAATTCAAGTGAGGTTACTTATTATGTAAACAAAACTTTGGGCAGGTGCAGGAGCTGACATGACTGCGGTCAAAATGTCATTAGTTAAAAGCTTCAGAAAAAAAAAAAGAAATAATAGAGAAGGAATAAAAAAATAAAACAATGGAGAGACTCTAACTCCAAGACTGCTCCTCAGCCCCAACAATCTTGCCTGAAACCCCTTCACTCTGGTAAGATGTAACTGTCTCCAGACAAAGCCTGGTCTGGTAAGTAGTAGATAAACCTTGTGGGGATGATTCACAGTGTCTTTGGACTAAGGTTTTTCTTAGACTATGAGAAAATCTTCTTTAGAGGCCCTGGGCTTTGTATATGCCCTTTTTACTAATCTTAATATGGGCATTTATAAAAATGAGATTAGTTTCCTCTTCATATTCATCTACTCCAACAGTTCCCCACCAATCCAAATGTCCTTCAGCTGGGTATCCCATTCTCCTCTGCTACAAATCTGCACTCCTTTCTATGCCATTTCTCCCCTCTTCCACTTCTAACTTATTTCACTGTGACCTTTTGATAAGCTTAAGAACCACTGTGCTATGTACTCTTCAAATATAAGAGTGTATATTTAAAGTAAATTTTTGATTAAGATTGTTTAAATTTCAGTCATTTTTAAACCAATGTAATAAGAATGGCATTGTCTGCAAAATCAAGATAAAGAGGAATTTTATAATTGATTCTTTAGCTTACAATGTGTCTAGTTCTTTGCAAAGACAACTGGAAATGAGAAATGCAGGCCAGTTGGAACAGAGAATATTTTCTAACTAAAAGTTTCCATCAATGTCTCATTAGGATGCACTGATAAGTGGTATTCAAATTTATGTATTAAATATGGATGCACTGAATACCTTCTAATGTCAATGAGACAATCCAGAACTCAAGTGCACAATCTCTATCTGAAATAGATCTATGTTTCTGTAACAGCTCAGTCACTAGAAGATTGTATACTTTGATCAAAGAATATACCTGGTGCCTCAGAAATCTCACCTATGGAGCAGGGATAACAAGAGTGTGTGTATATACACACATGTATATATACATACTTATATATACACACACAAAGAGTGTATTTTATATATATCGGGGGTCAGCACTTTTGTGTAGTGGGCTAAGCCTCTGCTTGTGGTGCCGGTTAGTGTCCCAGCTGTTTTTCTTCTGATACAGTTCTCTGCTATGGCCTGGGAGAGCAGTAGAAGATGGGCCAAGTGCTTGGGCTCCTGCACCAATGTTAGAGACCCAGGAGAAGCTCCAGCCTTTGGATTGGCTGAGCTCTGGACATTGTAGCCATCTGGGGAATGAACCAGAGGATGGAAGATCTTTCTCTGTGCCTCTTCCTCTCTGTATGTAACTCTATCTCTCAAATACATAAATGATTTTTTAAAAAGAGTATATAGATCATCAGAGTTGGAAAGATTAAATGTGATAGCAGGTGTAAGGGATTCAGGGCCAGGGTCTGGCATATAGTAGATACTCAGTAAGTGAAGATTAATTATATATAATTTTGCTGTGTTGTTGGAGATTCAGTGGCAATGGATATATTATTGATTTTGAGGGTTTTTAATGGGTCAGCAAAAAGGGACTCAGAGACATAGAAGAAATAGTTTATGATAGAACTTCAAGTTTTATCTATTAATAAAATTTGAAAGAGAATGAAACCTCTGAGAACGGGTTTTGAAAAACAGTAGAGAAAAAGGGCACACAATGTAAGAATGCTTAATTCTGAGCTGAGATCTTGTCAAAATAACAATGTTGCTGAAAGCCAAACACAAACCTGGGTATGTCAGCAATTTTATTCACCTTCATGTCTTTTCCTTCCTTGCATTCTGAAAGACTCTAAGTATGCACACTCTATCAGCAATAACTGGATTCAACAACGTATCTATTCTTTGAGTTTTTTTTGGGGGGGGTATTCATTTTAATAAAAAACCTGACAATTGAATAACCAATTTTATATTCTAAGATTTTCACACACAACATATGTGTCTACATTTAAAATGCTTATTTGTAGAGAGTTGGCCTCTCATCACATAATATTACACAAAAACAATGATAATGAAAATGGCTCATGCCATTTACAGAGGTCTATTTAAAAGATGTGGGCTTGGTTAAAGGAAATACCCAAAAGACAGTGAGACATGCCTAAGTTAGTAACCTTAGGAGCCAGGGTATCAATACCATCCTTAAATCCAAAGGGACAAGTTGAAGGAACACTTCAGTGGGCTGAGGATGACAGCTGTAGTCGTAACTGCACCTGAAGCTATAGGAGGAGGCTTAGTGTGAGAAAGACTGCAAGACTGCAGTCATGACGTTAGTAGAGGGACATAGACATTACGCAATGGAGAGGAAGCAAGGGGGCTTAATATCTTGCTTATTTCCTCATTGTCCTCTATTTATTGTTTTATCTTCCTTTGGACAACTCAAAGGGAAGACAAAGGGCAAAATAGTATAATAGAGTCCACAGATGTCATTTCTTCTTGCCTAGTTGTACCTTTGTAAAAGCATGAGTTTATTATATTAATGTTTTCCATTTGAATTATATTTTTGATATATTAGCTTTGCCAGTTCCATTTGAACTGTTTGTATTTATTTTTATAATTTTTCTGTTCCTTTTTCCAAACTTTGTCGTATTTTGATTTAGTGCCTTTAGCTATACGCTTTATTTATTTATTTATTTTTGACAGGCAGAGTGGACAGTGAGAGAGAGAGAGACAGAGAGAAAGGTCTTCCTTTGCCGTTGGTTCACCCTCCAATGGCCACCGCGGCCTGCGCGCAGCGGCTGGCGCACCGTGCTGATTCGATGGCAGGAGCCAGGTGCCAGGTGCTTTTTCCTGGTCTCCCATGGGGTGCAGGGCCCAAGCACCTGGGCCATCCTCCACTGCACTCTGGGGCCACAGCAGAGGGCTGGCCTGGAAGAGGGGCAACCGGGACAGAATCCGGTGCCCTGACCGGGACTAGAACCTGGTGTGCCGGCGCTGCAAGGCGGAGGATTAGCCTGTTGAGCCACGGCGCCGGCCCTATAAGCTTTATTTTTTAACAAAAGATTTGAATTTTTAATTGGGAGAATATAATATATTCAAAATGATTATTATTTCTGGTATACACCACTAGGCTATTTTTGTTTTTTATTCATCATGGCTTTATATTTTTTTTGCTTTGTTTCTCTTATTTCCTGTACCCTTTCTTTGTATTTCTTGAAGGCCTTTGTTACAATTAGCCAAGCTTTGGAGGTATGTACCTTCATAGGTTTTATTTCTATTTTCTAATAGATATTGTTAAAATTTGACAACATTAAAATTTTATTGCTCTGTCAACAGTTGACGTTACTCATTTCAAACAACAGAATCACATATTTTAAAGGTTTTGAACTAATAGAACTTCACAAATTTTGTGAGAAAGAAGGTCACAGATCCAAGGAAAGATTAAAATGAAACAAGATTAGCCAGGTGAAAAAAAGGACAATAGCTGTAATAGGCATATTTAAATAGGGGATAGCTCTTATGTTAATGTTACAACAATAATTCTATGAGACAACAACTATAAAATCACAGTGGCATAAAATAATAAATGTTGGTTTTTGGCTCACATTCTGTGGGTGAGGCATCTGGGCCTCATGCCAAGAGCCATCTGGACAGATCTACTACATGTCTGTCATCCTCCTTTTGAGACTTACAAACTGCTGGTGTTGGGAGAAGTAGAAGACATCAAGCCTCATTCTCTAGGCATACCATAACACCTATCATATCTACAAACAACTCATCGGACAAAGTAAATCACATAGCTGAGACCAGAGATGAGGAAGGGAAACAAACATTTACAGGAAGAACTCCAGAATATAAGGTAAAGAGCATGGATACAGGCAATAATGAATAATCAGATCCAATAATCCAATCTTCCATACCTCACAGTCTTCATGAGTTTTACACAAGTAGTCCATAATGGATCACAGGGACCGGTTTTGTGGTGTGGTGGGTAAAGCTGTCTCCTGCAATGCCAGCTTATCATATGGGTGCCAGATCAATTCCCAGCTGTTCTGCTTCTAATCCAGTTCTCTATTAATGTGCCTGGGAAAGCAACGGAATATGGCCCAATTGCTTGGGTCCCTGCACCCATGTAGGAAACCAGGATGAAGCTCCTGGCTCCTGGCTTCAACCTGACCCAGCCCTGCTTGTTGTGGCTACTTGGGGAGTGAACCAGTGGGTAGAAGATCTCTCCCTCTCCCTATCTCTCCCTCTCTGTCACTCTCCCCCCACCTTTCTCTATAACTCTTCTTTTCATATAAGTAAATAAATCTTCAAAGAAAACAACCCGGATCATGAATCCTACAACAAGCCCTTGTTACATAGCCTTTATGAAGAGCCATGAGCCAGTAGACAAATTAGGTAAAACCTTGAAGGTCAAGGTGCAATATTGGATCTTAAGATCAATGGAAGCCATTGACAAATTGTAAACAACAGGGAAAGTGAGTTAAAATGATCATCATGGCGATTAGAATGGAGAGAGGAGCAGAAATGGGTTATGATAGTGTTGTTTCAGTTTCAGTGTTGAAGTGGTATTGCGGGCAGAGAATTAGAGATATATACATATATAACATGGTCCCTGATTTATAATGTTTTGGCTTATGAAATAATGGTTTAAATGGTGTGAAAGAGATTCATATTGAGTAGAAATCACACTTTGATTTATACTCTTTTCGTGGCATAGCAATATGCAGTATGATACTCTCTGCCATTATGCTATGCAGCCATAGCAAACAATAGTCCCCAGTCAGCCACATGATCTTGAGAATAAGCAACCAATACTTTCTAGCTTTCTGTGTTGCTAAGTTCTGAAGTTTGATAGGCTAGGTGCATTAAATGCATTTTTGACATGTTATTTTTAACTTATGGTGGCTTAACCAGGATATAACTTTGTCATAGGTCAAGCAGCATCTGTATAAACAAGTGTATATTATTTCATTAAATATAATGAGCAAGCAGACAAGAGAACAAAAGTTGAGTGTAAAGGACCATGACTTTTTAAATGTGAAGCATATTTAAGCAATTTACTACCTGTCAGATAGAGATAAACAGTTTATTATAAACAGGCAGTCCTCTCATGGTCCTTACCATTCAGAATCTACAAAAAGTTAATGACTATTTGATAGTGATTATAATAGTTTAATTTTTCCTATTTTTGAACTTCCTATAAATAAAACCACATACCATACTTCTTTTTGTACCTGGCTCACAAGCTTCTTGTTATGTATGAGAGATTTATGCATATTTCTGAAGGTACCAGTAGTTTATCCTTTTTAATTATTGTATATTATTCCTATGTTTTGAGTTTTTTCTTCATTTATCTGTTCTACTATTTGTGGATATTTTTCAGCCATTTAAATGCATTTGTTTTATTTGAAGAGTTCTTTACATACTATGGATGCAATTTTTTATGAGCATACATATTGAAAATATCTTCACCTTGTTTATGACTTCATATAATTCCTTAAATTTGTCTTTTCATAAAAGAAACTAAAGGAAATATAAACCAATAGAAGTCTACATTTTATTGATGTATTGGAAAACTTGATATTATTTAGATGTTCATTCTAATCAAACAAATCTGTAGATTTGATAGAAAACCAGTTACAACTTCTTCATATTTTTCTGAAAATTGATAATCTGGATCTATTCAGAAACTCAAAGGATCTAGAATATCTAAGAAACTGAGAAGAAAGAAGCTAAAGAATGGACATAAGCAGGTGCCAATATTTTCTTATCAAGATACAAGTATGACAGTATGGTGATAACACAGGCATAAACAAATTGGTCAGTGAAACAGAGCAGATTGCTTAATAAATTATCCATTTGTATACAGTCACCTGGTTTACTAAAAATTTGCCACTTTCCATCCAGGAGAGAAAAGATTGTCTTTTTGTTAAGCAAAATTGAGTAAATTGCCTATGTTAAGGGAAAATGTCAAAGTTTAATCAGTAAAATTTCCAGAAGAAAGCACAGGGGAATTAGCCAAATGTACCGTAAACCTGATATTAAAAAGAACTTATCTTAAAAGAAAACATGCTCAATGGGAATTTATTAAAATTTCAATATATTCTCGAAGAATTAACAGGAATTTATGATGACAGAGTTGAGTGCTAAAAATTTCAGTTATGCAATATGCATGAGTTCTGCAGGTCTAACATACAGCACAAAGATGATAGTTTAAAATGCTGTCTGATAGGTGTGAAATTGTTAAGAGAACATGTCTTAAATTAAATTTTCTCAACCCATATACACATAAGATTTATGCACAGGTTAATAAACTGGAATGTGGTGACAATATTACAATATATACATATACCAAGAAATGAAATTACACATTGTAACCACACATCTTAATGTTAATGATATCTCAAGAAAGTTGTTAAGATTATTCCCGTGTTTCTGGCCAAAGCAGCTACTTGGAGAGAGAGTCCATTACTGAGATGGAACACTCGAGAACAGAGTATTTGATGGGAAGATTCATGCTGCCTTCCGATAGCCTGTTTCTTTTATTAGTCTCTGTTTTAAGTGCTTTATATAAAAATTTTTAAAATGTACAGTACAAAGATTTAAAAAATTTTTCTATTCTGTTCGCTCTTTGAAATTTTATTTATTTGAAATAGATGTTGTGGAGCACATAACTCTAAGCAATATCCCTGGGCTCAAAAGATTCCAGAAACCCTAATCCAAATGAAAGACTCCAGTCAATTGCCAGGAATTAAATGCTATAATACATAAAGAGCTCAAAGAAGGCAAACTTTTCAGATGAAACCTCCAGTGATCAATGTAAACACTCACTCATCTTTTATCCTGAAAATGGTCCCACTTCGACAATGAGAGCTGCATGCCTCAATTTGGAAAGGACTACAAATCTTATCTAATTGGAGAAATCATGTTGGACTCACTTCACTGAACTTCACTTTTTTTGAGATATTGGCACCTCAAGCTCTGGCTGCCTTAGCAGTTCACTTTTGGCTTCAAACAAATGTGTGTGTGTGTGTGTGTGTGTGTGTGTGTGTGTGTTATTTTATTTAGTTGTTCCTGGTGGAACAAAGAAATGGAGTACTCTCTGGCCTATTTTTTAAAATACTTTCAGTTCACTAGCAGAGGAGTTAGTGTGAAAAGAACCAATTATGGGAGATGAAATTTTATCAATTAGTTGGGGAAGTCCTTGTTTGTGGACAGCCCATGTGATGATCAACTCCAAAATTTTATTTAAAGTCCTATATAAGTAGGCAATTGTTCCTGGATAAGTTTTTCCTAAATCCCAAGGCAATCTGGGCAAATTTACCATGGGTTAATTTACTTCAAATCTAACCATAATCCCTTTATCCAGGTATAGTGATTTCAATGATCCTTCTGAAAAATTAGTGCAAAAATGTCTTTCTTCTAGGTAACAAAGCGTTGGGTTACCATCTGGGTTCTACCGTTTGCTTTGAATCAACCAATTAGCCAATGAGAATTCTGTTGTCTGTGTTGGACATTAACCTAAATATCATTATAAAACATAATATTTCAAATTATTTATTTTTTTATTTGTCTGTCTCCCTTTCCAGACTACAGCTCCATGGGTTTGAAATTTTTATTTGGTTTACTGAGCTAGCCCTAGCATTTATAACAATTGATAAAACTAATTGATGCTCATCAGTATTGAATGACATATCTAGCTGTCTTTCTTTACTAATATGTCTGACATTTAGCTTATTCCTGACTATTCCATCAGTGATCAATCAGCTACTATGTGTTCAATTTGTGCAGCACACTGTAGTGTGTATGGAAATACTATGCTCTTGTCAAACACCTCTGAGTCTTCCCACCTTTGATAATGGTTCCTGTAGTGATCCTCCAACTTGATCTGATTCTGCAGCTTTTGGCAATGACTTCGTGTGTTAATGATGCAATCTTTTGCTTCTTGTCATTCTTTTTTATTGAAATTTACCACAACCACAGGGCATTTAGAATCAAGGTACCTGAGTGACAGTATTTGCACCTCATGACCTTACCTTCTTAGACAACATTGAATGGGCCAGAGTGCATACCTCACTCAGGTAAATTCCAAGCATAGGATTTAGTCTTTCTCTTTTTCTCTCTTCCTAATTCTTTCTTTCACTTACTCCTTAATTTAAAAGAAATCATTAGCCAGTGCTGCGGCTCAATAGACTAATCCTCTGCCTTGCGGCGCCAGCACACCCAGTTCTAGTCCCGGTTGGGGTGCCAGATTCTGTCCCGGTTGCCCCTCTTCCAGGCCAGCTCTCTGCTGTGACCAGGGAGTGCAGTGGAGGATGGCCCAAGTGCTTGGGCCCTGCACCCCATTGGGGGGCCAGGAGAAGCACCTGGCTCCTGTTTCGGATCAGCGCGGTGCGCCAGCCACAGCGCGCTTGCCTGCGGTGGCCATTGGAGGGTGAACCAACGGCAAAGGAAGACCTTTCTCTCTGTCTCTCTCTCTCACTGTCCACTCTGCCTGTCAAAAAAAAAAAAATCATTTATGTGGTAATAGACACTAATTTTAAAAAGTCACTGAAACTTATGGCTATAGTTTTTTCTACTGCTAGTAAAAACAAGAGTAAGCAGGCCCTGAAAACTGTAAACAATGATGTGCAAAAAGAATCTGAAATTACAGAGCATTTGGGGTCAGTGGCTGCGAAACAATGTCATTAAGACTCCAGCCATGTTTTTGATGATTGACTGCTGACATCTTTCCAGCCTGCCCCATCTCGACTTCTGCCCCTCTCCACTTCTCTTCTGCCCAATATCTTGGCAAATTGATAAGAAAGCCAAGGTAAACTTTTTACCTTAATGCAGCTGGGAAGTTGAAACTGTACCTGCCCCATTCTCTAACCATGACAAACTCCAAAGTCAATCAGTCTTCTCTATTATTCCCAAGTCATTTTTGGTACTGCTTGAGAGATTGTTCTTACTCTTGCTCAAATTCCTTGTCACATGAATAATTGTTTCAAATCCTCTTGATTTGTTTCTTTGACACCACCAGTTTCAGAATTTGAACCAAATTTTAGACAAGGGTCCTTGCATCTTAAGTGAGGTGGCACCAACAGAGAGAGAAGGAGAAAAGGAGAGAGAAAGGCAGGGGGGAGGAATGAAAGTAGAGAGGAGAGACAGAGATTCTCACAATATTTTCATTACTGTAGGGCATGGGTCTGCCTCAGTTTTACCCTTAGATAATTGTGAGATTGCTTCTGATATTAATATTCTAAACTCTGTTGTAACTAGATTAGCTTTAATGGGTTTCTGTTTTTGGCAACCAAATAATTCCCGATTATGACACCTGATGACCCCTTTTCCACCAAAGCCCACAAATCTTGTAGTGTAAGTATGCCTCTTCCCAAAGCTCATAAATTATCTTTACAGATTTTATTTGAAAGGATTTAATTCTGAAATGCCCAAAGAATGACTGTTTTTTTCCAAACTGAAACAATTTATTATTTTTGGTTAGATAAAAATAACAATTGTGCAGACCATAAATAGTGCCAAGTCACAGGAAATATCTGACTTATCTTACTCAAGATATCAGAGCAAAGGGTGTGAAAAATGTACTGACTCTGTCACTGGGACTAAAACAGTTCTGTCCCCTCCCAAGGGAACCCTGATAAAGTCATTCCTTTTGACTGTCAGGGTTGCTGTTAAATTTGTCCACAATTGCCAGCAAAGTGCAGGAAGATGTATGAGGATGAATTATTGATTTTCACTTGTATTCTGATTGGAGCAGGTTTGCAGTTTATTTCCAAGTAACTCTTTTCATCTTCCTGGCAATAAATGCAAACATCAGTTTAATTTATCTCTTCTAGTGAGTGACTTAATGATAAATTGTGTTTGTAAAACAAGTAACAATTTACTCATTATAATCAGCACATGAGAGCTACAGTTGAATAGATTCTTCCAACATTTCAAAATTGAGAAACAGCATTTTTCAGTAAAATTTTTAAAAAAAAGATTCATGGAAGGTGATCAGAGTTTGTAGAATATTTAAAATATAATAAATCTTCTAATCTTAGCAGCAAAAAGCATCCTGAAAAATATTGTTGACAGTGATTAAGGAATATATTCCTTCACTGGAACTCAATTTTCATCATTATGAGAGTTTTGGCTTATTTATGTTAACCCTCTATGCTTCTGTGACTTCCCTTCATTTTCCCAATCCCCATCACATAAGATAAAAGGTGACATCTCACAGTGTCCTCAGCTAAGCTGCACTACTCTAAAAGCTCTCACCCTACATACCTTTTTGTTTGCAATGTCCTCTGTAGTGCTCAAGAGCTCTTGTACCTTCCTTCCATTGCCTAGGAGACAATACTTTCAAAGAACGACTAGCATAGCTATTGGCCACAAAGTAGGCCCCTCACTGCTAGGCAGATGTTTGAAACCTTCTGGTCCCAACCTGCATGGGGATTTGATCTTTGGGGATATTATTTAATGAGGATTGTGAAAGAAACTCAGCTTCAGAAATTCACCTGTCCAAAATAGACACATTTTATCAGAGTGCTAATAATTCAAAACCATTTCTGTACGGTCTCTCTACAAAAAGACATGCTTTCTTCTCTATCCAGCTGAGAGATGAGGATCACCAACTCAGACACACACACACAAAAAGTCTAATATCTGACAGCTCATTTTAGCATCAATACCAATGACTCTTTGCTTGAGAAATCTGGGGAGAGAAGTTTAATTAGGTGCAGACCATGCTCATTAAAAATTGATCTTTTCAAAGTATAAAACTTATTGCTAAAAGTAAGCACAAAAATTCAGCATTATCTATAAAAGTGGTTTTTAATTCATCTATATCTTTATCATGAAAGTTAAAAATGAACAATTCAAAAGTGTAGCTACTTTAATTTGTTAAATGATATACAATACAAAAATGTGTACTTTGCAACATCAAAAACAAAAAGGGAGATGGAGTAAAAGATTTGTCTTTTTTGTGTGATCAAAGTTAAATTATTATCAGACTAACATAGGATGATATAACTATATAATGTTTTATGTAAACCTCATGGTAACCACAAAGCAAAAAAATCTAAACCATATACAAATGTTAAAATGTAACAAATCAAAATATAGGGGCTGGTGCCATGGCTCACTAGGTTAATCCTCCGCCTGTAGTGCCAGCATCCCATATGGGCACCGGGTTCTAGTCCTGGTTTCTCCTCTTCCAGTCCAGCTCTCTGCTGTGGCCCAGGAAGGCAGTGGAGGATGGCCCAAGTGCTTAGGCCCCTGCACCTGCATGGGAGACCAGGAAGAATCACCTGTCTCCTGGCTTCAGATCAGTGCAACGCCTGCCCTAGAGGCCATTTGAGGGGTGAACCAACAGAAGGAAGACCTTTCTCTCTCTCTCTCTCTCTCTCTCTCTCTCTCTCACACTATCAGTCAAATAAATAAAAATTAAATAAATGAAAAAATCAAAATATAAGACTACAATCATCTAATCACAAGGAAGAGAAGAAAGAGAGACAGAAACAATCAATCTACAAAACAACTCCCCTCTCCGAATAACATAACAAAATGGAAGCAGTAAGTCCTTACTTATTAATAATTATCTTGAATATAGATGGATTAAATTTTTCAATGAAAAGACAAAAGTGGTTGATTATTTAAAAAAGAAGACAACAAAATAATGCTCAACTATATGCTGCCTACATAGATTTACTTTACCTTTAAGGAGAGAGGTACAGTCAAATGTAAAGGCTGGAAACAGATATTACATGCAAATGAAGTGCAAAAACAGAGCAGGGATAGATATACTTACAGAGTCAAAAGTTGTAAAAGAAGAAAATATACGGAAATTAAATATGTACTTGAGTAACCAATAGGTTAAAGAGGAAATCAAATGAGAAATAAAAAAAAAAACTTGAGACAAATCAAAATGGAAACAACTTATCAAATCCTATGAAAATCAGTAAAAGCATTTTTAAGAGGGAAGTTTATAGCAATAAATGCCTACAGAAAAGAACAAAGAGGAGGTGGAGGACATAATATTACAATTCAAAGAACTAGAAAAAGGACAAACTAAGTACATAGGAAATAGTAAACATCAGAGCAGAAATAAATTGTGAGTAGAAAAACTTCAAAAGATCAATATAACCAGTAATTGTTTCGGGGGAAAGATGAAAATTAACAAACGTTTAGCTAGACTAAGAAAAAGGAGAGAAGATGCAAAGAAGATCAGAATGAAAGAAGAAATACAACTGATATAACAGAAATACAAAGCATCATGGCAGACTTATAAATAATGGCACGCCAACAATGGCATTGGCTTAAAAAATGGATAATTTCCTAGACATGTGCAACCTTGCAAGAATGAATTATGAAGAAATAGAAAATCTGAACAGAGCCATAATGAGGTAGGAGACTGAGTCAGTAGCAAAGAAAACCCCAGAAGTCCAGGACCCAGTGGCTTTGCCGATCATTTCTACTTAACATTAAAATAAATAATATAAATCCTTGTAAAAGTCTTCCAAAAAATTCAAGAAGCAATACTTATAAAGCCATTTTATGAGATGAATATTACCCCAATATCAAAGCCAGACAAGGATAATACAAGATAAGAAAATTACATGTCAAAATCTTTGATGAACATTTATAAAAAAAATCTGAAACAAAATATAAGCAAATTAAATTCACCAGCACATTAAAAATGTCATTCACCATGATCAAGCAGGATTTATTGCTGGTATGCTAGCATTATTCAACACTTGCAAATGAATAACTGGATTTACCACACTCATAATGAAGGACAAAACCATGTTGATCAATAACTGCATAAAACTTCCAACAGATTGGGTATGGAATTAATGTGTCTCACACAATAAAGTACATATACCACAAACTGGGAATTATAATACTCAATGATAAAAAGTTGAAATCTTCTCCTCTGAGAACAGGAGCTGGCGAGGATGATCACTTTTACCAGTTCTATTTAACATGGTATTGGAATTCCTAACCTTAGCAATTAGGCAACAGAATGACGTAAAAAGTATTTAAATTAGAAATGAAGAAGATAGTTTCTGTAGCAGATGGCATGATCTTAAATATAGAAATACCTAAACAGTCCACAAAAAGTACACTGGAACTGAAAAACAATATAATCAGTAAAATTTCAGGACACAGAACCACCACAGAAAATCTACACTTATATGACTAATGGGAACTATCCAAAAAAGAAAAAAGAAATCAAGGGAGAAAATCTTATTTGCAATAAATACAAAAAAAGAAAAGAACAAAAAAATTCAAACATTAAAATGAATTTAATGAAGGAGGTGAAAGAACTAAACATTGAAAAATATAAAACACTGATGAAAGAAAGTGAAGAAGACATAAATAAATGGAAAGCTAACTCATATTAATGAATTGGAAGAATTTTTAATAATAAGGAACTCAAATCGCTCAGTAGCAAGAAAACAAAAATGAGCAAGGTATCTGAGTAGACATTTCTCCAAAGAAGGCATGTAAATGGCCAACAGGTTCATAGAAAAATGCTCAATATCATTAAACCCCAGAGAAATGAAAATTAAAATCACAATGAGATATTACCTCACACCTCTTGAATGGCTATTATCTAAAAGGTGAAATATAAAAATTATTAAAGAGGATGTGGAGGAAAAGGCATCTTTACATATTGTTGGTTGGGAGGTGAATTAGTACAGCCATTATGGAAAATAATGTGGAGGCTCCTCAAAATATTGAAAATAGAAATAAAACATGATCGAGCAATCCTACTGATGGTTATATAACCAAAGGAAATGAAATTAGTATGTCAAAAAGATTTCTGCACTGCCTTGTTCATTGGTGTGCTATTCGTAACAGTCAAGAAACGAGATTGATTTAAATGTCTGTCACTGATTGAAAAGATTATATATATATATATATATAGTGTGTGTGTGTGTGTGTACATATCTACACACACACACATATATATATATATATACATATATATATATATATATATATATATATATGTGCTGCATTGCT
This sequence comes from Sylvilagus floridanus, assembly GCA_949820135.1. NCBI lineage: Eukaryota > Metazoa > Chordata > Mammalia > Lagomorpha > Leporidae > Sylvilagus > Sylvilagus floridanus. The sequence continues at coordinate 83,599,863 of OX463224.1, forward strand.
TTTCAGTCTTTAAAAGAAGGAAACCCTGCAACTTTGAAATTTGTTTATTTGAAAGGCAGGGGGTAAGTGTATATTTGGGGTGGAGGGTCTCCTTTCTGTTGACTCAATCTCTACATGACCACAACAGCTAGGGCTTGGTCAGTCAGAAGCTTCTGAGCCAAGGAACTCAATCCAGGTTTCCTGTATGGATTGCAGGAACTCAACTACTTGAACCATCTTCTGAAGCTTCATAGGGGGCCTATTAGCAGGAGAGTGTAACTTATATTAGCAGGAAGCCAGCACTCAAATACAGGCACTCTGAAAATGGAATTTCAATGCCAAGTGGCATTTTAACACCATACCAAATGTCCACCCCCAAATCCTATCATTTGTAACAATATGGATGAAACTGGTGGACACTGTTGAATGAAATAAACCAGTCATAAAAAGACAAATGGAGCATAATCTCTCTTGTATGTGTTTCTAAGAAAGTTGAATGCAGAAGGAAGGAGTAAAATAGTGGGTAGCAGAGCTTGTGGGTGGGGACTGAGGGGTTAGAAGGATATAAGATTTCAGTTAGACAGGAGGAGTAAGTTCAGCAGAGTTTCTGCATGCCATGTTGATTGTAACTAACAACAATGTATTATTATACATTTAAAAATTACAAAAAATAAATATGAGGTAATTAATATGTCAATTAGCTCAACTGAGCCATTTTACAATGTATACTTATGTCAAATCATCATGTTGAACACAAAAAACATATGCAATTTTAATTTGCTGATTTAAATAAGTTAGTCAAAAGTTTATATTATCAAATAATATCTTTCAACTTTCTTAAAAATTATTTAATTTTGAAAAGCCCTGATACTATTGTAATTGTTTTTTAGTTATTTTAATTTAAATAGACATACTCTTGGGACTAGCATTGTAGCATAGCAGGTAAAGCTACCACCTGAAATGCTAGTATCCTACATGGGCACTGGTTCACATCCTAACTGCTCAATTATTCATCCAGCTCCCTGCTAATAGCCTAGGAAAGACAGCAGAAGATGAACTAAGTCTAAGTGCTTGGGCCCCTGCCACCCACAGTGTAGCCATGAATGAAACCCTGGGCTCCTGTATTTGGCCTGGCTCAGCCCTGGCTGTTGTGCCACTTGAGGAGTCAACCAACAGGGGGAATACCTCTTTTTCTGTCTCCTTCTCTGTTTCTAACTCTGACTTTCAAATAAACAAAAAATGAAAAATTAAAATATTCTACATATTCTCCCATATTTTTGTATATATATATATATATATATATATATATATATATATATAAAGTTGTATCATACTTTTTGGGTGCCATGTCAATAAAAATATAAAACCCAAATGGTTTTTCAAAATTCTGAGTTAACATTTAATGAAAAACAATAGCTCTGTTTCTAGAGAGTACAAGGCTAATATGACAACTGAAAGAGTTTTTATAAACATAATTAGCCCAAGACAACTTTTTTCATGATGTAATTTCTAAAAGATGGTTCAGAATGTTGAAACTTTCTCATTTATTTATTATTTTTACTCTCACCTCTCAATTACAGCAGAGCTGCAGAGATACTCAGAATTGGAAGGGGAAAAGTGTGTTTCTAAGGATGACTTACATATTTTCCTTTGTAGGAAAGCCACATCAAGACCAGGATAAGAAGGTTCCATTTGCTGGGCTAATCCGTGATATGAGAATGTGGGTGGCTTGCTTAGTTGTGTGATTTTGGACACAGGGTCAGCTCTGCTTTTTCCTCTTCTCTCTCTCGCTATACATACTTGATTCATTTAGTTCAAAATATATGTATAAAGAAGCACCTACTTTCTGCCAGGAGCTGTGTCTGGTATGAGATATAAAGAGGGAAAAGTGGAACTCCCTGCTTTTAGATAGTTTACAAACTTTTGAGCACACAGAAAAGAGAAACATTGAGAACACAAAACATTGAGAACACAAAGTGGAAAATGGTACAAGAAGGAGACATAAAAAAGCAATGGAGCATAGAACAGAAACTTTAACCTGGTCCTTAGGGGAAAAGGAAGATTCCTGAAGAAGTAATGATAGGGTGATATTTGAAGAACCCACAGAAGTTAGATTTGGAGAGATATAGTGAGAGAGGAGAAAAGAGTTGGGGCCGGCACTGCGGCATAGCAGGTAAAGCTGCTGCTTGCAGTGCCAGCATCTCATAGGAGTGCCAGTTCAAGTCCTGGCTGCTCCTCTTCCCATCCAGCTCTCTGCTATGGCCTGGGAAAGTAGAAGAACATAGCCCAAGTCCTTGGGCCCCTGCACCCAGGTGGGAGGCCTGGAAGAAGCTCCTGGCTCCTGGCTTTGGATTGACCCACCTCCAGCCATGCCCATTTGGGGAGTGAACCAGTGGATGGAAGACTTCTCTCTCTCTTTGCCTCTGCCTCTCTGTAATTCTGCCTTTCAAATAAATAAATAAATCTTTAAAAGAAAGAGTAAGTATAGAGTGGACAGAGGGAGAATTTGGAGGCAGAGATAGCATACTACATCCTGTTCCACCACTGATTATTGGTTTAACCTTGGTCAGTCACGTATCTTTTTTGTACCTTGTTTCTTTATGTGGAAATGTGGAAAACAATACTTACTTCTCAATACTGAAAATGAGATAATATATGTAAAGTGATGCCATTGTTGCCGAATGGAGAATTCAGTGTCAGCCCCATGTACTAAAAAGTCATTGGGATACATCAGAAGACTTTCTGAGATGCAGGGCTATGGGTAAATCTCAAGACCAAATGCAGATATTCAAATGACATCAGGGCATTATTGTTTCTCATGCTTACTTTCATTTACATGCAGATGTTATCCCTGTCTCCCAATGGACACCAGCATTTTATACATAGTGAATTATCATGGCATCCCAAGAATTTATCTGTTGAGTTTTATATCTTTGGCTAGAAATTACTCAAAGACAGCTGGCCTTCCCCAGTACTAGTTCCAAATGTATCAGGAAATGATACCCACCCCATATCAACCATGGCCAGAGTAGGGTCATACACATACATTCACATACACAATTGTTCCTGTACGGTCTTTGATGGTGGAAGTAAAGTTTTCAGAAGGGGAAGAAAGCTGAAGAGTAAGTGTAGCTCATGGGGTTCTTTATCATAGTAATCAAAATTGTGTATCTTTAGTACCTATTGGCTACATATCACAATACAATGCTAAATTTTTAGATGCAACATAAAATTAAATTTTAATCTAGTGTCATTTCTATATCAGAGTTGAAGAGACTGAACTATGAAAAAGGCATAACTTGCTAAAGCTTCATTCACTTATTAAGGTGAAAATTCAAGATAATATTCTAGACTTGTCTGGCTCAAGGTTTGATCTGTTGGCCATTGTGGGCATCTCATTTAATTAATGTCTCCTTTCTGTCATAGACCAGACTTCCACTTCCCTTCACTGACTGGAAAGATTCTGAACCCTGGCGAGGTGAAAGACGGTTTGTTCCTCTCTCCCACTTACTGTTTCAGCCAGGCAGAGGTTTCAAGAAATTCTCTCAACATGAAAGCCAGAGCTGATGTCAAAGACAGGAATTCTTTAGAAGTTGTAGGTCACGCAACTTTGATCTGATTCTATTTCCCATGTCCATATTATTCTCCTCTTTCCAACAGAGTATAAAATACCATACCTTTAATACTGAAAAGTGACTCACATATGGATGTTGATTTTTCATAACCTTTGGTGTTGGTAGTCCTCACCTAAACCTATAGATCTTGTTAGAAATAAAAAGGAAACGATTCTATGATTCTAAAAATGGAGGTGCAGAGATTCTGATAGCAATTTTTTTAAAAAAAGATTTAATCCTTTATTTGAAAGGCAGAATTACAGAGAGAGAGACAGAGAGATAGAATATGATGGCAATTTTTTAAAAAGATACATTAACACATGTAAGTTGATCACAAATTAAGGAATCGCCAAATGTGACTTTATTCAGGGTTTTCCAATTGGGTTTTCACAATGCTTGATTGTATTGTCTAGTAAAGTTCTTGGGTTTCTAAATAAGTCAAAATATCCACTTCAGTCTCCTTCATCAAATCTGCAGGATGTTTTTACTTGCGGGTGTTTTAGTAGGAAGCAGGACAGATGCATATGTGGCTTTGCTGTGAATGAAAGGGAAAGATGTAGCTGTGTGTTATTGTAAATATATTCACTGATACATTGACTTGTTCAGCAAATAATTATTAGGGTGCAAATAAATGCGATTCAGGTGGGGATATAAGATGTTCACCTAATTTTATGTGTAGTACTTTAACATTCTGAAGCAAATATGTCATAAATCAAGATTTGTTCAAAACTTATGGTAGATATAGAAATATTTGAAAGCCAATCGTCTTGAATATATTATACAGCATTTAGTTTGGAATGAAGAAAAAGAGAAATGGAAATGTGTTTTTGTTCTCAAGTTTGTTTCTAATTTATGAACACTACCATTCTGTGTCCATAAATCCTAATGTGCCATGGCCATGAAGGTTTAAGGCTGTTGAGCACATAGAACATTGTCTCTAAGTTCTGTACTTGGTCAAGGGTGGTAGTGTCAAACTGTGGAGTTGGAAATTTTGAAAGAAATATACCAAATAGAGATGCAGATCTCTTAGAATCACCTCTCTTCAACCCAAAATAGATTTTTTCTCTTGACTTGTTAGCTCGTATACTTAGCATACAGAGTTTTAAGCCTCAAGATGACATGTAATTTATCCTAGAACTTAACCTTGCCTCACCTTGAACTTAAAAGACAAAATGAAAGTCATTTTTTTCCCTAAATTTAATTTCTTTTTTATTTACATTGGGAAAAATAAGAATAAAGTAATTTTCTCAAGTTTTATAAAATAACCATGACACTAACAAATTTTATATTTCAAGGATTCCTTTGTACATATTTTTCTAAAGTCATCATCTAATTTTGTATTTGTATCTTTTTGTTTAAAAGGTCCTCCTTGAATGATTTTGAGCTTCAGAATATCTGGATTCAGCTCTAGTTACAGAGATTAAAGGTTAATGAAATATAAAATTTTAGAAAATGCCTAATTGGGAAACATGACAGAGAGAGGGAGACAGAGAGAGAAAGAGGGAGAGAGAGAGAAGCTGACTTTAAAGAACTGACTCACAAGACTGTACAGGTTGACAAATTAAATATCTGTTGGGTAGACCAGCAAACAGGAAGCTCAAGTTTATGTTGCAGTTTGTGTTTCTGTGTGGGTGCAAACTGATGAAATCTTTACATAGTATACACTGACTCGATCTTCTGTATATAAAGATAATTGCAAATGATTAAAAAATCTTGGTGTTAAACTGGAAATTGCAAAGATAATTAATCAATTCTTTAAAAAAATCATGTAGGATCTCTGTCCTTAATGTGCTGTACATTGTGAATTAATACTATAACTAGTACTCCAACAGTATTTTCACTTTGTGTCTCTATGTGAGGGCAAACTGTTGAAATCTTTACGTAATATGTACTAAACTGATCTTCTGTGTATAAAGAGAATTGAAAATGAATCTTGATGTGAATGCAAGGGGAGAGGGAGAGGGAAAGGGGAGGGTAGCGGGTGGGAGGGAAGTATGGGGGGGAAGCCATTGTAATCCATAAGCTGTACTTTGGAAATTTATATTCTTTAAATAAAAAAATTATCAAAAAAATAAAAAATGAAAAAATTGACCTTTTGAGATTTGATTATTATTTATATCACTTTATATCACTTTTCTTTATTCTCTTTTTTTTGTGTGTGGACAGGCAGAGTTAGACAGTGAGAGGAAGAGGGAGAGAGACAGAGAGAAAGTGATTCACCCCTAAATGGCCGCCACAGCTGGCGTGCTGCACCTATCTGAAGCCAAGGAGCCAGGTGCTTCCTCCTGGTCTCCCATGCGAGTGCAGGGCCCAAGCACTTGGGCCATCCTCCACTGCCTGCCTGGGCCACAGCGGGGAGCTGAACTGGAAAAGGAGCGACCAGAACAGAATCCGGTGCCCCAACAGGGACTGGCACCCTGGGTGCCAGCACCGCAGGCAGAGGATTAGCCAAGTGAGCCATGGCACTGGCCAATATCACTTTTCTATACTCTTGAGGAACATTTGTTTTTCTACTTACTACTTGTTGAAGTATTTATTCAGTAGAGGATTAAGCTTGTGATTATAAAGACAATGGAAAGTATGTTATTGTAAAAATTAAAAGAAAAATAAGAAAAGTAGAAGGGAGGGTGAGAGCAAGGGTGGAAGGGAGGGTTGGGTGGGAAGTATCCTAACCCTAACCCTAACCCTAACCCTAACCAACTCTACATATGAAATGCATAAAATTTGTTCCCTTTTATAATTAAAAATTCTTAAAAAGTATATATATATAATGTGGTATAAAACATTATGTATACATATATATAACAAAATGATAACTACAGTCAAGCAAATTAATATATTCATTTCCCTACATAGTGTGTATGTATGTTTGTGTGTGTTTGCATAGTAAGAACACTTGAAATCTACTTTCAGCAAATTTCAATAGGCTTTTTTACAGTATTGTTAATGATAGTCATTTTGTTGTACATTATATCTCTATATTTATTCATCTACATAACTGCAACTTTATTCCTGTGGCCAACATCTCCCCAGTTTGCTCTCCACGCGTTCACTCAATTCTGATTCTACATATTTACCTTGTTCTTTTTTTTTTTTTTAAATTGTATCTATTCTTTTTTTTTTTTAGCTTTTATTTAAAGAATATAAATTTCCAAAGTATAGCTTATGGATTCCAATGGCTCCCCCCCTCACAACTTCCCTCCCTCCCGCTACCCACCCCTCTCCCGCTCCCTCTCCCCTTCTGTTCACATCAAGATTCATTTTCAATTCTCTTTATACACAGAAGATCAGTTTAGAACATATTATGTAAAGATTTCAACAGTTTGCCCTCACATAGAGACACAAACTGAAATTATTGTTGGAGTACTAGTTATAGTATTAATTCACAATGTACAGTACATTAAAGACAGAGATCCTGCATGATTTTTTTTAAAGAATTGATTAATTATCTATGCAATTTCCAATTTAACACCAAGATTTTTTAATCATTTGCAGTTATCTTTATACACAGAAGATCGATTTAATATTATAGTATGTAAAGATTTCATCAGTTTGCACCCACACAGAAACACAAAGTGAAAAAATACTGTTTCATTACTAGTAATAGCATTATTTCACATTGGATAACACATTAAGGACAGATCCCTCATGAGATGCAAGTACACAGTGACTCCTGAAGTTCTTTAGAATCCACTTTTAAGGGGCCAGGCGATGTGGCACAGCAGGTTAAAGCCCTGGCCTAAAGCGCCAGCATCTCATATGTGAGTCGATTCTAGTCTTGGCTGCTCCTCTTCCCATCCAGCTTTCTGCTATGGCCTGGGAAAGCAGTAGAAGATGGCCCAAGTCCTTGGGCCCCTGCACCCACGTGGGAGACCTGGAAGAAGCTCCTGGCTCCTGGCTTTGGATTGATGCAGCTCCGGCCGTTGCAGCCATATGTGGAGTGAACCAGTGGATGGAAGACCTCTTTCTCTCTGTCTCTACCTCTCTCTGCAACTCTGTCTTTAAAATAAATAAAATAAATATTTTTTAAAAAAAGAATCCACTTGTAAGTGACATCTTGCAACCATTTGATTTGTTTTATTTTGCTTATATCACTGAGTATAATATCGTCTAAGTTAACCTATGTTGTTTCTTGTGGCAGGACATTCTTTTAAAATGTTGACTAATACGTTATTATACACACACGACACATACACACACAGAGATGTGCTAGATGTTTTTCATCCATTTATCCACCAGTAGATATAACCTTCCATGTTTTCCCTATTGTAAACAAAATACTATGAACATGGGAATACAGATATCCCTTTCAAGTGCTGATTTTATTTTCTTGGAGTACATACACAGAAGAGAAACTCTCAGGTCATGTGGTAGTTTTATTTTTAATTTTTTGAGGAACTTTTATGCTATTTGTTTTTCAAACTGACTACCAATTTACATTTCCACCAACAGCACACAAGGGTTGGTTTTCTCCTACACTTGTGTCAACATTTGTCACTTACTGTCCTTACACTAATAGTCATCTTAAAAAGTGTGAAATGCTATCTCATGGTGATTTTGATTTGCATTTATCTAATGGCTAGTGATTCTGAACACTTTTGCACTATTTGGAACAAAAGACCCCCAAATACCCAAAGCAAACTTGAAACGGAACAACAGTGGGGGTATCACATTTCCTGATTCTAAATTATATTACAAAGCTGTAACAATCAAAACAGTTTGGTACTAACATAAAAAACAGACACAGAGATTGATGTAACAACAAAGAGATGCTAGAAATAAGCTCAAGCATGTGCATACAATTTAAGAAAGGGTACTTCAAAAACTGGAAAAATGAAATTAAATCAGAAATTTATTTTAATATAATTTTTAAAAAATCTACACATATTTTCTTAGTAAAAATTTTGCTTATAATTTTCAAAGACCCCTCATATTTAAGGAAGACACCAGTATTACACAATTGAAACTGGATATTCTCTTCAATAAGTGGTGTTGGGAGAAGTGGATATTCATATGAAAAAGGGTGAAATTGAATTCTTATACTATCCATAAAATATATTCAAAAAATGAAGATTTTTATTTAGGATGCAGGAACATAAAACTTTTAGAACAAAACATAGACCAAAACCTCCTTGACATTGGTAGTAGCTTGGATTCACACCAAAAGCTCAGGAAACAAAAATAAAAATAAAGAAATTTGACAACTTGAAGCAAGCAAAAAAGTTTCTGCCTAGCAAAGGAAACAATTTTTAAAAAGAAAATATAGCTTATAGATTTTCAGAAAATATTTGCAAATCATATACCTGATAAGCAGTTAATATCCAAAAGATAGAAAGATCTCATAAAACTCAATAGCATAAAGCAGATAACTCAATTTGAAAATGGGCTATGGATCTGAATGTTTTTCAAAGAAGACATAAAAATAGCCAATATCCACAAGAAAAAACTTGAATTTTGAGTCTTAAATCTGTAGATCAGACTGGCAGGCTGGACATTCAGAACTTCTGTATTACAATCTCAAAGCAAAATTCCTGCCCCACCCAATAAACTCTGGTGTCTGCTCTAAATGCCTTCCAGTGGTGAGGAATGTCCAGCCTACAGGCCATACAGGGCCTGCAAAATCCTCTGCTCTGGCCCTGTCAAAGCCATCACAGGCAGGACTCAAAATTCTAATTTTTAAGTTGATAATTTTTTATGGCTAGCAAATGATATAATACACATATAAATGGTCCATAACAGGAAAAGGTTCCCCACCCTATGAGTCTCTCTCACATTATTAAAGGTAATCTCCTTCACTCAAACCCAATTATCATAATTACTAAATCACATCTGCAAAATATTTTCACAGCAATATCCAGAGTGGTATTTGACCAAATAACTGGACACTTTAGCCTGGGCAAATTGACACAAAATTAGTCATTCCACAGAGAAAATACTCAATAAAGCAAAATTGAGTACTTAGTGATTTCCTTCTCTTTTTAGGCTTCATTGTATCCCCAGTTTCTGTATAGGTACCTGGTAATAGAAAAGTTATTTAAATTTTTTTCAGAAAATGAATGTGTGAAGAAATGCAAGAATAAATGAATGTATAAAAATGCGATCAGGTAGTTGCTAGCAAACAACTGACATATGGATCCTACAAAATGACTAGCAGAGTTAAGTCCAATGAATTAAGCCAGATGGCATGTCAGCTAATACCAAATGGAGTCTGATGTGCATCTTGTATTTTCATCCTGGTGAATGAGCTAGAGTCTTAACACACGGTTATGAAATAATGTTTGGAGTCTGAGGAATGAGTGGTTATTAACACAGTTTCTGTGTAACTTATTTGCTAAGAGAAGAAATAGCCTTAAGATACCCAATATTATTATCTTCTTAATTAATCTTCCATTGCTAAAATGAAAAATGAATTTGTTTTAAAGATTGCAGCAAAATATCCCTTCTAATCTGTATTTTGCACAATGCAAGGCAGCATTTAGTCATACACCTTTAACTTTGTTTCTTATATTTTTCTGTGTTCAAAGAAGTCAGTCCTATTTTCAAGTTCCTCTCACTTTTACCTATTTCTTAATTTAAAGAGTGTTCTTCACAGAGTGGGAGGTGACAGCAAAATAATTATATCATAAAATTCAATAAACACTTCTCTTTTATGCCTGGAAAACCTGTAGGTTTGCCTACAGAGGGAAAAGGCAAAATGGATGAAAACAAACCCACTTTCCATTCCTTTCATGATCATATGCAATGTCTGTGCTAATACCAGGAATCAAATCATTCTGCTTTCCTATGCACTTAATAAATCAAGCTTCTTTGGAGGTCAAAGATGAAAGTGCTGTTTATTTGCATCTCAGTTACAATCTTTGTTCAGTAGCTTGCTTCAAAATGATTTTTCCTGGGAACATGTGGATTCCCATGAAAATGGCAATTACATTTGCTCCTTCAGCAGTATTAGACAGGTCTTTCTGATCGCTCTTTGGGAGTGCTTTTTGTTTCCAACTTCTAATTTACTCAGACCAGACAATGGCTCAACTTACAGCCTCTGGAGCGTGAAGTTTCACTGGCGATTACAACTAAGGCAAACTTACCACACATATCTGGACCAAATCTCTTCTCCCAATGAGTTTGCCATTGTTTGACTAGAACATGGTTAAATCATACAAACAGCAAGTGGAGAAACTATGATAGTAACAAGACATTTCTTGCCTGACATTATTTGTGTTTTGGAAGAAAGAACATTTTACTTAATGAGTCTAATTTCTCATTTTCTAAAGGTAATAAAATATTTTTCTGTCATTGTGTGTTGTTGAAACAAGATTTATTTAATACTTATTGGTCACCTAATATGTGCTAGGTATGTGCTAGGCAATAAGTATACAGCTCACAGAGCCACTGGGAGTTTTATTTGGGGCAACAGATCCTAAATCAAAAAGTTAGGACTTTTGACTGTAGTTATGCTAAATACTATAAGAGAAGCATGCAGTAGAATTTGTGAGAATGTACTCAGGAACCTCATTTTTGGTGGTGGCAAGAAGCTGTGATGGCCTCCCCCAAAATTAACTTTAATGAAGGGTTGGTATGGTTTATTGAGGAGAAACTGTGCCTCAATTTCCTCATCTGTAACATGAGAGAATTGGACTCAATTCCTTTGCAGTTCTAAAATTGAATGCTTCATGAAGTTTAGAGATAGGGGATTTAAGTTTGACTGGAAAACAGATGTGGCCATTATTCAGGAAGTTGCTGGTTTTTACATTCGTGTGGCTTATTTATTATATAGTTCAGTAAGAAAAGATACTTAAAACTGGTATTTGGGCACCCAATCTTTTTTCAATATGTTCAATTCAAATCCTCTACCTTAGGCTGAGCTCTCATGGGATTGTCATGGTATCTTTTAATCAAAATCTTAAGCATAAACTATATAATGGCTCCAGATTTCTCTTTTGATATACACAGAGGGACTAAGGGAGTTATTTCCTTTTCCATATACAATCATCTCTCTAATGGAAAATATGTTTCAAATTATGTATCACTTGCATGAATTAGTGCAGTGTGAATGCTCTATGTCAACATTTAAAAGACTATTAAAAATGAGAAATGTGCAAATTATGTATTTATGCCAAACACTGGATTCATTGTCTTTGGAAATATTAGCATCTAAATCTGTATCTGAGTAAAATCATCTATTTTAATTGGCAGTTCATTTCAGGACAAAAAAGTAGGGGGTAGTAGTTGTTTTAGAGACAAGTTATAGGATGTGAGCACAGCAATTCTGAAACTATGCAGGTGTGGAATTTGGAATCTCTTTGAACTAAGTTGGAACAATCTGCTTCCAAAAGTGAGAAATGATTTTTGAGTCAAGTAATGGCTCATATCCTAAAGTTTCTTCCATATATATTTCTTGGTATTTGATACTTTCTACAGTTTGTCTTTAAAAAGGAATTATTGAAGAACAAGTATGTGGGAAAACTGAGAAATGGAAATTCATGTTTGCTTTCACTGTTTTATTTCTCCTCACCTCCAAAACCATGACATTCATGTTTGTCATTTTATAGCAGACATATAATAGTCATAAGTCTGCTAAAGTATACCTGATTTATATGACATAATTATATATTTATATATATTTCATGACATCACACACATATTCACACATGCACACCAACTTTTAAATCCTATCAAGAGTTCCTAGTGTTCCCCCAAATCAAACAATGAAAAATCAGCATTTTAGCCTACTGCAACCTTTTAATTCCACTGTTACTCTCCAAAACTAATAGGAAATTTCACAGATTGCAATTTTACTTTGTGCTGTGCATGCACTCACATACACATATTTAAAGTAAAGATTATAATTCAGGAAATGTTGAGGTTAAAAGTCTTTTTGTTTTGTTTTGTTTTGTCATGAACAGTTCATTGTTAATTTATTCCATTCAAAGTTGACCAAGCACTAACTGGGTTCTTGTTATAAGAGTCGAACGGTATACTTGTGTTGGCAAAAAAGGAATAATAAAGGAAAGCTTACACCTTCATCTTTCAAGAGCTGTCACCTCTCACTCTCCCTAGAGGAAGTTGGGTAGTGACCAGGCAAAGGGACAGTGCACTGGGATCTGGAGTTGAATCCTCACCAGAGACAATGGGGAATTTCAAGAGATAAGCAGGGATCACAGCCAGAACTCTTCAGATTGATCATGTCTAGATAAATGCTGGGAACAGAGTCTGAAAGGCTATGACATATAAAGGGATAGAAAACCAAGTGTTAGAGCTTATAAAAAAGGAGCAAGTAGATTTGGCCTACCTAAGCATGAGACGCTTTGCCTTCAAGGATGAATTTTTTACCTAGAACTGCCTTAATATTGGTAACCAAGCACCAAGGTCAGGAGTGAGCATATCAAAAGATAAAGATATTAAGAAAATTACTGACTACATCAATCTCTTCCAATGTCAGTTGTTTACTAGTTTGATACTGTCTGATCAATATTTGATAACAGTGATATCATTATGTAATAAATTTCCTAGCATTTGACATCTTATTGAGACATCTTTAATAAATATTCCCCAAGCCATTACTGCTCACAACTGATGAGGGCCTGTGTTGTTTCCAACCATCATAATATCCAAAATTATTAAGGATAACTTAGATTACACATATTTCATAATATAATGATTCTTTGATAATATTTATAGTATAGATAATCTCTTACACAGATTATTTATCAGCATACCGTATCATAAACCAAACTGAGTTTACTAGATTTTTTAACAAAAGCAAGTTTTAGTTTTCCACACTCCTGAATGAACAATTATTTAAAGCATCAACAGGCACTTATCACATGCTTAATACATTCCAGGTACCCGACACAGAATGATGCTTAGAAACAAATATTTGCAGTTTCTAGGCTCACATGATTTGCTCATTAATGTCAGAAAGAGTCAAACCTTCAATGCAAGATGCATTGAAGTGTCCTTTGTTGAAGGGACATAGGATACTGTGCGTAAGTAAAAGGATAGGGGTGTTGCACTCATTCAGTGTGAGGGACTAGTAAAGAGGTTACATTGAAAAGCTTTTGCTTTAAATGATTAAGTGAAAATACAGGCATCTGAAGAAGTGTTACTTAGAGGAGAGAAAAAACACATAAACTCTAGTAAATGTGGCATATAAATAATTCATGGTGTATGCAGAATGCAGATAGAGATAAAGCTAAGAGGTAAACTAGTGACAGATTAAATTAATCTTATGTTCCTAGAAAAAGTAGTTTTTTGGTCTCCTTCTTTTGGTGTGTATGTGTGAAAAAGTACAAGGTGTTTCTCATCATGCTGGTTTAATTGAAAAATTAATATTTTACTAGTGGGGATTTATATGTATTTTATGATCTAGTTCTTATTTTCATCAGTTGTGATTGAAAAATGTCATTTTCTAACCCAGGGAGAACAAGTATAATAGAAGACATTAGACAAAAAATGACCTTTGGTAGCAGGATGGCTTGAGCTTGAATTTCTTCTCCATTACTTCCTGGCTCTACAACCTTGAGAAAATCACTAATCAGTCTAAGTTGAAGAACAAAGGTATTATGAGTTGTAAATAAATCTAGAGAGACAGTTTTTGTCTCAAGGTTTGCAGGGCACCTTATTGGTTAATTATGTATTTTCACATTTGTCTTTTATTGTCAAATGCCACATTTTTATGAGAAATAATAGGGTTGATGCTAAATGAATTTCAGGAAAGGAATGAACTTGGTACTAGCTCTATGTTACAACAGGGAAAATGCTACCTCTCTTTTGAGAAGACAGCAGCACATTTCCACACCTGTGTCTCCAATGTCCCCAGCATTTAAAGCCCTTGTGTCACCTGAACATCTAAAATCATATCTTATGTGTTGTCTCATTGTTGCCTGATCTGGTGGAATAGCACTGAATTTTCTAGACTTGTTTAAACGCCATCAACATTAATACTATACTACTTGTCCTTGGTAATATCAGTGCTAATATTATTTGAGAATGTTTAATTCGTTGTAGCTGAAATTTGTACATTTTGTCTGGAGCATTCTGTCAATTAGATCTTGCCATGCTAAAACAATGAAAATCAACACTTTTTGACTGTGTGTGTGTGTGTGTGTGTGAGAGAGAGAGAGAGAGAGAGAGAGAGAGAGAGAGAGAGAGAGATCTTACTAAGGTATGCAGCATCTACCAAATAATTTAGCTGTTAAAATGTGCAATTTCATGAGTTTATTACTTTCAGTTATACAACCATCACTATGGTCAGTTTTAGAAGCTGATTAATATTTATTTAGTTTTCTTAAAGGCAGAGATGGAGAGAGAAAGTGAGAGAGAGAAATAGAATCCGTCATGCACTGGTCTACTCCTAAAATACCCAAAGGGCTAGATGGCTGAAGCCAGGAGCAGGGAATTCAGTACAGGTCTCTGACAAGAAAGGAGGGGAACAAACTACTTGAAGAATCGCTGCTGCCTCCCAGTGTCAGAATTAGTAGGACGCTAGACTCAGCAATGAAACCCAGGCATTCTGATGTTGGACGTGGGTGTATAACCAGTGTCTTTAACTCCTAGGCCAAACAGCTACCCCTGGTTAACTTGATAAAAGGGAGAAAGTATTGGAAGGACATAAGAAGCCAATAAATGTTGGGAAATCTGGAGTATCAGACTTAGAACCAGGCAAAACCCAAGACAGCTTTCTAAGATAAAGAGGTAGCTCGTAGCTGGTAGACCCTGATCAGGCAACAGTGCAAAAATGCCAATTTCAAATCCATTTTTGGGGTTTCTAAGATTCAGAGTCCTAAATTCTGTCCAGTTTTCCATATTAACTACAGAACTATACTGAGATTTCAAAAGTAGGAACTAGGCAACCAGTTTTACCATTCCATATAGACAACACATAACACAGGGACAAGTTATTGCACAAAAGGCAATTAGGACGTTACAGGGTGAGAGACTAAACATTGAGACCCAAATGACAGATGTTTACTACCAATATCTTTGGCTATTAATTAAAAACCAAAAAGATAAAAGAATTTTAGAATCACAGGGATATTGAGTTATTTTGTCCTTTTTTACTTTTTAATAATTTTTTTTAAAAGTAATTGAAAGGCAGAGTTACAGAGAGAGGAGGAGAGACACACACAGAGACAAAGACACAGAGAGAAGAGATCGTCCATCCTCTGGTTCACTCCCCAAATGGCCACAACGGCTGGTGCGGGACTAGCATGAAGCCAGGAGCCCAGAGCTTCTTCTAGGTCTCCCACGTAGATGCAGGAGTCCAAGCTCTTGGGGGCATCTTTCACAGCTTTCCCAGGCACATTACTAGGGAGCCAGATCAGAAGTGGAGCAGCCAGCTCTCGAACTGGTGCCCCTAAGGGATGCTGGCAAGTCAGATGGATGCTTAACCTGCCATGCCCCTCTTTGTTTACTTTTAAGTGGGAGATTTTAGATACACCTCATTGGACATGGAACACTGATTACTCAGCTTCCAAGTAGCAACAAATCTGTCATGAGAATCTGGTTCACCATGGAACCCAATGAGCATCACAGAATTTGACGAATGTCTTTTATACTTTCATTCTGAGCCCTGTTGAATGATTATCTCTGTGGTGAAATGATAAAAAAAAAACTGTGATGTGGTTTGTAAATCTATTTCACTATGAGAATGGCAGAAAGGAAGTAGTAATCCAGAAGATGGCTCTTTTTTAAAAAAAATTATTTATTTATTTGAAAGTCAGAGTTACACACAGAGATAAGGAGAGGCAGAGAGAGAGAGAGAGAGAGAGAGAGAGAGAGAGAGAGAGAGAGAAAGTCTTACATCCGCTGGTTCACTCCCCAGTTGGCTGCAATGGCTGGAGCTGTGCCGATTCGAAGCGGATTCCCTCTGGGCCTCCCATGCGGGTGCAGGGTCCCACAGACTTGGGCCATCTTCTACTGCTTTCCCAGGCCACAGCAGAGAGCTGGATTGGAAGTGGAGCTGCTGGGACTCAAACTGATGCCCATATGGGATGCCAGCACTGCAGGTGGCAGCTTTACCTGCTATGCCTCAGCCAGAAGATGCCTCTCAACACCAGGGGTTTTCAATCATCTTCTGTGGCTATTGCCAAAGATAGACCCACCATGGTGGAAGTTGGGATTACACACTCTTATGTGCCCATCAACTCTGACATTTTAGGACTCCTTAACTTTTTAGTGAATTGCTGATTTAGAGAAAACTCCACAAGTAGTCACTAGATACCTATGAGAACTTTGCAAAACTTCAAAAGATCCTTATATGTGCAATAGTATTACAATGGATAATAAAATTTTCAACAGTCATCAAATGAGTAGCCAAATCTCAATTTCTATAATTAGAAAGCATAAAACAAGTTGGGAGTGAAATTCTTCTGAATGAGTGATACAAGGCTCCTAGGATTTTGATCCCATCTTCAAAGCATTTGTTTTGGTATCTGTAAGGACATCCTAGATTCCCTTTGAAAGGCGGTCACATAAAACCTAAAATCCCAAAGTAAGATTTAAATCAGACCCTCAAAGTGACAAGAGTTTGTTTTCTTTTTATGTTTTTATTTATTCTTAGGTTTATTAAAAAATGCATTTGAGATAGCTTAATAAAGACACAGGCACAAAAGGAAGATGATGAAAGTAAGAGAAATGTGATCAGAAGCATGTCTATATGTTAAACATTCAGAGTGTCCATTTTATTGCACAGTATCAATTACCTTCCACTGATGCAGTAGTCCTACTGGTGTCCTGACTAAAGCAAGCAAGAACAACCCTTTATTATTCAAGGACACTGGTGTGGGGAGAGCGTGAGCTTCAGGCCTGCAGTAGTGAAAGATGTGAGGCAGGGGAAGTATGTGCTGACCTTGGAAGATAGCACTGGCACTGTTTTTCTGGCAGCTGACTATAGAGCCTCACCTAGGCCTGCCCTTCTTAGTCAATTGCGAAGCCCTAAGCCCTGAGTCAGATTTAACCACTCCTGCCCCATTCTTTTGGAGATCTCTTTCCTAATAGAATAACTGACAAATGATCAAAATTAATTCCTGATAGTATCTTAACAGGTCCTCTTAACATTCTCTCTCCTCTCTCTCCAGATATATCCACATTTCTCCAAAGTCCAAGAGGAAAAATTTGCACAAAATCTTGCTACTAGTCCAGTGCTGGTCTTACATAATACTTACTCTTATGATGGACTGATATAGCTGTTATGGTGGAATATTAAAGGTCATATTTTGTTTTGAGAAATGTTTTTGTTTGTTTGAAATGTATAGTTACAGAGAGGGAAAGAGAGAGAGAGACAGACAGAGAGAGAGAGAGACAGAGATCTTCCATCTGCTCATTCACTCCCCAACACCCAGGGTTGGGCCAGACTGAAACCAAGAGCAAGGAGCTTCTTCCAGGTCTCCCATATGGGTGCAGGGTCCCAAGCACTTGGGCCATCTTCCACTACTTCCCCAGGTGCATTAGCAGGGAGCTGGATTGGAAGTGGAGCATCTGGGTCTTGAACGGACACCCAAATGGGATGCTGGTTTTGTAGATGGTGTCTTTACTCACTTTGCCACATGCCAGCCCCAATACCATATTTTTAGACAAGTATTCTTTGTAATCCTACTCACAATCTTTCATCCCTGCATCCATTATTAACTATGTCCCATACAATGTGCTAGGCACTGGAGGCATAAAACTTAATAGAAATTTAAACCCGGGCTTTGAAGGCTCACAGATTAATGGTGGAGTCAGGAAGTGAACATGCCTCACAGCTATGTAGATAAATGCCATCACTGGGGCACACAGAAGACCATGGAGGAAAATGCTTAAGCTTGCCTAGGATTGAGGGAGACTTTTCAGAAGAGGTATATTGCATTTGCATTTTGAAAGAAGAGGCAGACTTTGACGAAGTGGAAGAGTTGTCTACAGAGAAAGAAGAACTGAGGTTAAGGCAGAGTCTTTGAACCTAATAATTAATTTGGGAAGCTACATATCTGGGCAGTGGCTTAACAGTTAGGAGTTGGGGCCAGACTTCAGTGTTCATATCCTAATGAAACTGACCTTGCTTATTAATATTTCCCAAATTTAATAAGCTTTGTGGGTTCTTGCCACATATTCAGAGAATTCTGAATGTTGGCTCAAATAGACCAGGCAACATAGTAAGTTTTTAAGGATTTTATTTAGTGAGAGAAATGGGTAGGACAGTGAGGAATTTATCCAAGGGAGAAAGAAAAGTCTAGAGGCTAGGCCGGGTTCCATGTCAAGCAGAGAGCAGGCCAGGAGCCAGCAGTAAGCATGCAGGCAGGAAAGCGGGGAGCAGGTGGCCGAAGGATGCACACCCCAAAGGCATGGGCAACAGGGCAACAACGGGCAATCAGGGTGAAAAAGGGTCTTTCATCCACCTGCAAAGGAGAGTGGTTATGTAGCCTGATTGGCAGGTGGGCATACAGGTGAGATCAGGTAGGGGTGTGAGATCACACAGAGGGTATGGTGAAGGCATGGTTTTCAAGCTCACAAATCTAATCGATTTTATCCTATCTGCCTGCCTATATCACTAATGCTTACTAACTATAAAAGATGCAAGTTGAGGGTGGTGGTATTATTAATCTGTGCCTTGATGTCTACATCTGGAAAAAGTAAAACCGCATAAAATTATCATCACTCCATAGATTTGTTGGGATAATTATAATAATGTTCAGTACACTCAAAAGATCCATTTGTATTCATTGTTTAGCCTCACTATAGCTGAGTACAAGAGGTAGGAAAGGCAGAGTTAGGACCTGATACTCCTGCAATTAGCTGGAACCAAGCAATACAGAGCTTC
The DNA here is from genome assembly GCA_949820135.1 of Sylvilagus floridanus. Taxonomy (NCBI): domain Eukaryota; kingdom Metazoa; phylum Chordata; class Mammalia; order Lagomorpha; family Leporidae; genus Sylvilagus; species Sylvilagus floridanus. Next base: position 83,619,249 of record OX463224.1, read on the forward strand.
CTATCTGTGATGAAAACTTGACCATCCACCCCAGGGGATAGCTGTTGTGGATTTTTAATTACAGAATCATGTAGCTAATCTCTGCATTTATAAATTGGGGAAGATTTATGGAAAATCAGACTCAACATATGCCTGTACTCTGAGAATGCATAAAATACATTTATTAGGGGCTTGGGCATCCTTTAACTTGATTTAGTCTGTTGAGTGTTTACACTGATGTCCTTAGGTAAATGGTGCTACAACTGCTCTAAAAATTAGGTTGGAAAGAAAAAGTCCAAGAACTTTAGTTGTGATGAATGGATAAGCACAATGAGAGATGTGATTCACTCAGGTGATGCATCGTCCTTTAGTTACACAGCTTATAAAATGTATGTTATGCAAGTATTTCAAAGTTGTCTGGGCAATACATATTTGAAAAGGCATCAGAGCATGTAGTATCTTTTCCTGTCTACAAATAAAATATTCTTTCTCTCATTAAGACCTTATTAATTATTGCTGAACCAGTAATATGCCATTGCTAATGAACTTGGAGAAATCAAAGAAAAAAATCATTGGTAAGCTACTATTTCAGAGCTGAAATGTTCAATTATGTATGTTATATGCTAAATCCTGCATGCAGTAAGAAATACTTTATAAAAATGGGGTCATTGTAGAATCTATTTTAAAACATGCCTTCCATTTTGCTTAACACTGCATGGATGCATACAGTTTTGTCATCCAGCTGCAATTTAATTTCTTTAATCCTTGAACATTTATGTGAATTATAAATTTTCACCGTTATAAAATAGTGTAAAACACCAAATTGTGGAGCTATAGCTTCTCCCAGGTGTGTATGTTCATTTATTTATTTTCAGGACAATCCACAGGGAGCAGTTCTTACAAGGCCCTGATTTAATTGCTCTTCTTCATCAGGTCTGAGCACCCCCAGCCTTTCTCAGCAGTGAGGCGCCTTGAATGCAATGCTGCAGGGCTCTCACAAGCTCCTTGACAACAGCCAGGTTCATTCTGCCCAGGGTGGGAAGAGAGCAGCTTCCCTGAAGGATCAAGTAGGGTGTGTGAATGAGATGACAGCCATCCCCTGTTGTGCTGGGGCCTGGGTACAGGACCACCGAGCAAGCGGTTTAGAAAGATTCCACTTAGAGCAAAATCTGGCACAGGAGCCAGGCTTCTCATCACTCATGAATTTCCATTTTAAACCAATGATTGTTCTTCCATTTGAAATTCTATAGCCAGAGAATGAGAACAAAATGAGTCTTAATCCTTAATGGAGGCTTAAAACGCTAAAGCCTTTTTGAGTATTTCTTAATATCATTATGTTTTTAATGGAAACTCATTTTTGTTTCCTTCAGTAAGACATAAATAATTAAATAATATTTCATTTCCAAACCAAGTACAAATACTTGGATTATCTGAAGGAAAAAAATAAATGATCCAAATGATCCAGAGATCTTCTCATTGTTTAAGTCTTCACATTTTCCTTTGAGGAAAAAGCTTTTAATCATAATCCACTTATACATAATAATAATTATATGGCTACAAATAAATATTTATTTATGAAATGCATTCAGGCTGACAGATGCAATTTTTTAAAAAATGCATTTTGACTTTTTATTTTTATTAAATATAATTGTTTTCACTGTGAAAGAAACAGTAAGGAAAAATGAAAAGTACCCTGTAATTCCACCACCCAAGAGATAATCATGGTTAACAATTTCCTTGTTATATAAAGTAAAATAAAAACAAGATAAGCTCAATCAGTTTAATATCTATACAAATGCTTTGGCTTTAAAGCATTTAAAAATCTATTAAAGAATTATGTATTCTCTCATTTCCTTTTTAGGATGCATAATATCTCATTGTTTCATTCTTTTGCAAACTCTCCATTTTTTGTATATTTAACTTGATTTTTTTCAAAGATTACATACACTGCTGCTAGAAGAATCTTCGTAGTTAAAATTTGTTCAAACATGTTCTTGAAAAATTAGCTTTCAGGAAAATTGTACCATTTTACTTACCAACCGTGCATGACTGAAATAGCTTTATCACCATTAATGGTTTATGTCTAGTGCTACTGAAACCTCCAAATGTCAAAATGGTTCTAACATTAATGTCAGTGCGTTAAGGTTGGGTTGAATCTTTGAAGCCTTTCGATTTATTCTGTTGCACTTGTTTGGAGAAAAAGATCAGATCTACTGACATTTTTGGCCTAGGGAGAATATAGTGGTAGGGAGAATGTTTAAAGCATTTTTTTTAAAGATTCAGGAAGCAGTCAGCTGCACAGAGAACAATAGTTAGGAAACCAAGCCCTCAGAGGACCGCATTAACTTGTGCAGTAACAAGTTCAGGGACGCTGGGTGCCTCAGCTGTTCAATAATGAGAGCGGGGTAGAAAGGGAGGTTGCCATGGCGACGCACAGCCGCACGTGCCGCGAGGGGGAGGGCGGGGCGGCGGTGACCGCGCCGCTAATGAAGCCGCGGAGGTCGCCTCCCTGGGCCTTCGGAAGTGCGCCCAATGCTCGGCTCCTCTGCCGCTGCCGACGCTCCCTTGGCGGCCGGGTCTCTGGAGCAGCGACGGGAGGCGGCGCGCGCCCTAGGGCACCCTTGGCCTTGCCACCTCCCGCGCCGTTTGTCTGGTGTCGCGAGGGGGTGCGGAGGTGGGAGTCACAGCTCGCTCTGGCAGCGCGCGCGCCCCAGCCAGGGAGACGCAGGTGTGATGCCAACGTGAAGGCCGCATCTTGCTGCTGCGCTTGGCACTGGCCTTCTGTGTCTTATCACTTGCATGTTGCCAAAGTGATTTCGGAGGGCAAGCAGACGTGGACTGGCCAGGAATCAAGGCCAAGAATTCACACCTTCTTAAAGATGACGAGCAAATACCGATCCATGATGTTTGCGCAGAAAAGAGAATCCGAGGCAGCACGTGTCTTTTCATTAGACTTTCCTGATGTGGGATGATGCAAAGGCGAGCCGGGGTAATAATTTCCTTTATGACATTTGGTGCCTGCTTTAGGCATTTTGTATCCCACCTGATGGATGGGGTGTCAGAAAACCGTGGCATTTTGTTGCTCCTCACTGCGACTTTGTGACATATAGTCTAGCCCAGTAGGGCTTTGAATTTTTGACAGCTGAAAGTAGCAACTTCCGTTAATTATAGCCGTATAGTCGAATGTTAAATTTTACAAAGGGTAGGAGCTTAGGCAGAAAGGATCATTAAATACAGCCATGATGTGGCCTGAAGATATGAAATGGATGACAAAGCAAAACATTTCTGCTGCCTTCTGACTAGGAGCAAAGCTCATTAATAATTCTCACAGCTGAGCATCTAAGAAATAAAAAAGGTTCACTGAAAAACACCTTGTCTGGAATTGCTTTGTCATATGGATGAAGAAATAGGACTTGACATAATTAATTTCCCAAGATCATAAGGGCAAAAGAATGAAGACAGCCCCGTTTTTCTAGTTAGACTACACCACCTCAAGAAAACACTTTATGGGGTGAACCACACTAGTGAATCTATGGTTCTCAAACTGTTGGCTTCAGTTCACATTATATGCTTAAACAACTGAAGACCCCCAAAGAGCTTTCATCTTTGTGAATTATGTCTGTCGATATTATACTAGTATAATATTTGTCGATATCTGTCGATATTATACTAGAATTTAAAGCTAACAATAAAAATGCTTACTAGCTGCTTGTTTAAAATGCCAATAAAATGACAAATAGCATGTTTTTAAGATTGAGAAGAGGGACACGGTTTTACATTTTTGAAAATTACTAATACTTAGTTTACAGTTGGAGTTGCATCTCTGCTTCTGTATTCAGTCTTTTTTTTTTTTTACTTTTTAAAATTTTATTTAAGCTATACAAGTTTCATGTATTTCATATCTACAGAGTTAGGAACAGAGTTACAATTCCCCTCACCTCTCTCTCCCGCCTGCCAGTGCTCCAACCAATCCTCTTCTTCCCTCTCACATTTCCACTCCTAATTTTTACAGAGATCTATTTTCAGTTTACTCAATGATGGTAAAGGTAACCTTACATTAAATAAAAGTTCAACAAATATTATGAAGAAAGAAAAACACAAAAAAACAAAAACAAACAAACAAAGAAAAACACTGTTCCTCAATGGAAGAGATAAGGGCATTAAAAAAAAATCACCAAATCTCAAAATGTCTATTTCAACACAACACATTACATTTCAGGTACTCTATTGGTTACCTCAGATCAGGGAAAACATACATGTCTTTTGGGGATTGGCTTATTTCACTAAGTGTAATGGTTTCCAGTTGAGTCCATCTTGTTGCAAAAGACAAGATTTCGTGGTTTTGTTTTTGTTTTTGTTTTTTTTAACAGCTAAGTAGTATTCCGTAGTGTATATATACCATAATTTCTTTATCCAGGCAACAGTTGATGGACATATCTTAGCTATTGTGAATTGTGCTGCATGAACTTGGGGGTAGAGGTAACTCTTTCAGATGCCGATTTCTTTCAGTTTGGGTAAATTCCTGGGAGTGAGATAGTTAGGTCATGTGGTAGGTCTATATTCAGATTTCTGAGGTATTTCTATACTGTCTTCCACAGTGGCTGCACCAGTTTACATTCCCACCAATAGTGGACCAGGGTACCTTTTTCCCCACATCGTAATCAGTATTTGTTGTCTGTTGATTTCTATGTGAGAGCAATTCTAACTGGAGTGAGTTGAAACCTCATTGTGGTTTTGAATTTTATTTCCCTGCTCTCTAGTTATCCTGAGAATTTTCTCAAGTGTCTGTTGGCCATTTGAATTTCCTCTCTCGAAAAATGCCTGTTTAAGTCCTTTGGACATTTCTTAAATGGATTGTTTGTTTTGTTGTTGTTGATTGCTTTCTTTCTTTCTTTCTTTGACAAGCAGAGTGGACAGTGAGAGAGAGAGACAGAGAGAAAGGTCAAGGTCTTCCTTTGCCATTGGTTCACCCTCCAATGGCCACCTCGGCCGGCACGCTGCGGCTAGTGCACCGCGCTGATCCGATGGCAGGAGCCAGGTGCTTCTCCTGGTCTCCCATGGGGTGCAGGGCCGAAGGACTTGGGCCATCTTCCACTGCAGTCCCTGGCCACAGCAGAGAGCTGGCCTGGAAGAGGGGCAACTGGGACGGAATCCAGTGCCCTGACCAGGACTAGAACCTGGTGTGCCGGCGCCGCAAGGCAGAGGATTAGCCTGTTGAGCCGCAGCGCCGGCCTTGATTTCTTGAGCTCTTTACAGATTCTGGAGGTTAGCCCTTTATCATTTATTTTATATTTATATAAAATTAATTTTATTTAACATAAATACATTTATATAAAATAAATTTATTTTATATTATATATATTTGTGTAGTTTGCAAATATTTTCCGCCATTCTGTCAGTTGCCTCTTCACTTTGCTGAGTGTTTCTTTTGCAGTGCAGAAGCTAGTCAGTTTACTATAATCCCATTTGTCAATTTTGGCTTTGATTGTCTATGCTTCTGTGATCTTTTCCAAGAAGTCTTTGCCTATGCCAATGCCTCGCAGAGTTTTCCCAATGTTCTCTAATAATTTGATGGTATTGGGTCATCAATTTAGGTCTTTGATCCATTTTGAGTGGATTTTTGTGTAAGGTGTAGAGTATGGGTCTAGTTTCAAACTTCTGTTTGTGGAGATCCAGTTTCCCCAGCACCATTTGTTAAAGAGAATGTCCTGGCTCCAGGAATTGATTTTAGTGCCTTTTTAAAAGATAAATTGGTTGTAGATGTATGGATATGGATTGATTTCTGGAGTTTCTATTTTGTTCCATCAGTTTAGAAGTCTGTTTCTGTGCCAGTACCAGGCTGCTTTGATTATAAGTTCCCTGTAGTATGTTTGAAATCTGGCATTGTGATGCCCCTGGCTTCATTTTTGTTGTATAAAATTGCTTTAGTTATTCAGGGTCTCTTGTGTTTACAAATGAATTTTAACATCATTTTTTCTAGATCTGCAAAGAATATCATTGGTATTTTGATTGGGATCACATTGAATCTGTAAATTGCTTTTGGTAGTATGGACATTTTGATGATGTTGATTCTTCCAATCCATAAACATGCAAGATTATTCCATTTTTAAATATCTTCTTCTATTTGTTTCTTTAGTGTTTCTTAATTTTCGTCGTAGGTATCTTTGACATCCTTGGTTAAATTTATTCCAAGGTATTTAATTCTTTTTGGAGCTATTGTGAATGGGACTAATCTTAAAAATTCTTTCTTGGCCGGCGCCGTGGCTCAATAGGTTAATCCTCCGCCTTGTGGCACTGGCACACCAGGTTCTAGTCCTGGTTGGGGCACCGGATTCTGTCCTGGTTGCCTCTCTTCCAGGACTGCTCTCTGCTGTGGCCAGGGAGTGCAGTGGAGGATGGCCCAGGTCCTTGGGCCCTGCACCCGCATGGGAGACCAGGAGAAGCACCTGGCTCCTGGCTTTGGATCATCACAGTGCACCAGCCAAAGCGTGCCGGCCGAGGTGGCCATTGGAGGGTGAACCAACGGCAAAGGGAAGGCCTTTCTCTCTGTCTCTCTCTCTCACTGTCCACTCTACCTGTCAAAAAAAAATTCTTTCTTGGCCATGACATCGTCTGTGTATACAAATGCTATTGATTTTTCCTTGTTGATTTTTATATCTGCCATTTTACCAAATTCCTTTATCAGCTCCAATAGTCTCTCAGTGGAGTCTTTTGATTTCCCAACATAGAGTCATGTATATCCTCAAATACGGATAGTTTGATTTCTTCCTTTCCAATTTGTATTGCTTTGCTTTCTTTTTCTTGCCTAATGGCTCTGGCTAAAACTTCCAGGACTATATATATATATATATATATATATATATATATGTATGAAAGTAAGAGCTACACAGAGAAGGAGAGGCAGAGAGAGAGAGAGAGAGAGAGAGAGGTCTTCCATATGCTGGTTCATTCCCCAATTGGCCACATGGCTGGAGTTGCACCCATCCGAAGTCAGGAGCCAGGAGCTTCCTCCAGGTCTTCTCATGTGAGTGCAGGGGCCCAAGCACTTGGATCATCTTCTAGTACTTTCCCAAGCCATAGCAGACAGCTGGATCGGACGTGGAGCAGCCAGGACTTGAACCGGCACATACATAGGATACCGGCACTGCAGGTGGTGGTTTTACCCTCAATACCACAGTGTCAGCCCTATGACTATATTAAATAGCAATGTATCAATGTGTTGTTTGAATTAATGTATAGAGATTTGGCCCTTCACGGGTGGATTAAAAAGAGGACCTGACAGATTATCAAGAAAATTCTTAAGAATTTTCGGGAAATAGTGTGCTGGTCAACTTCCTGAGAATTTTAACAACCAGCTCATTAGTGAGAGAGAAAAGCTTAATTTGTAGAATTTTCCAATTTCTATTTTGCAAATACTTTCAAACATGGTTGATAGTTGAAAGTTATATAAACTTATTTATTGATTTGAAAGGCAGAGTTACAAAGAAAGGAGAGACAGAGATCATTTGTTCACTACCCAAATGGCTGCAACAGCTAGGGCAGGGACAGGCTAAAGCTAGGAGCCAGCAGCTTCACTAGAATCTTCCATGTGGTTGTAAGGACACAAGTAGTTGGATCATTTTCTGTTACTTTCCCAGTTGTATTAACAGGGTGCTAGATTGGAAGTGGAGTGGCCAGGCCTTGAACCAGTACTCATTGGGGATGCAAGTATCACAGGTAGTGGCTTAACCCACAGTGCCACAATGTTGGCCCTAATATATAGTATTGCTAACACTCAAATACTTCAAGTGCCTAGATATTAGAAAAATGTATAATGAGTAAGTGATGAATTTTGAGTGCTTATTACCTTATTCTAATATAATTTGTTTAATTATAAATTTTATAGCACATTCAGAGAGACTGAGGCCAGGAAAATTTTTTAAAGGCAAAAAATGAGGAGGATTACATCAGATATTTTGAAGCAGTATCTTTGGCCACAGTAATTAATAACCAGGGTGGTGTCAGTCTAAGGTTGAACAGACAGTTTGTTGGCAAATGTCCTTGTGGAGGTAATTTATGTATAATGTTGTAGCTGCCTCTGTGTAATTTTGCATTTCCAGCAGTCTTCTGTGATAGTTTCTGTCAGATAATTATTTGTAAGAAACCTTTCTTCATAACCTCCTAGTTTTATATATTTATGTTATGGTTGACACATGCAACTCCACTTTAATTCTGATAACTTTTGCATTTTCTTCACAATTGCTTAGGATAAAACTCGGAACTAAATCAAGTAAAACAAATGATATTTTTCATATGCAATGATTGTTTCTTAGTACACACAGGCTGTTATAACAAAATGCTATCAGCAGGGTGACCTATAAACTACCATTTATGTCTCAGAATTCCAAGGTCAAGAAACCATCAGAGTTACTGTCTGAGAAGGACCTGTTACCTGCTTTATGGATGGCATCCTCTTGCTCCATCCTCAGGATGGAAAGTGCAAGGCAGTCCTCTGGGGTTTCTCTTATATGGACATTAATCCCATTCATGAAGATGTTACCCTCCTGACCTAATCTTCTCCAGTAAACCCCCACCTCTTAATGCCACCACATTGGTGATTATGTTTAAATATATGAGTTTGGAAGATACAACATTCAGATCATTGAAATTAGGATACTTCTAAACCTTAAATCAATAACTCAATTAAAAACTTCAATTTTTGTACATGTGTTTTAACACTATCCTGACCTCTTTCACTCCCCACATGATAATATATTTGAATTTTGTGCAGATATTATCATTTTATATTTTGTAGTATATCTGTACAGTAAGTCAGTATTTTCATCTGTCAGCAGTAATCTAGATATAAGAGCTCTCTAAAAATAAAATACTGTTATCTTTACCAACAGAAGTATATAAAACCTCCATGATTTATGCATTAAACCATCTCTGCTACAGACAGCAGAATTTATTTTGATTTCAGTATAGCCATTCTTTTTCCAGCTTTAAAAAACATGGTGAATGGCCGGCGCCGTGGCTCAACAGGCTAATCCTCCGCCTTGCGGCGCCGGCACACCGGGTTCTAGTCCCGGTCGGGGCACCGGATTCTGTCCCTGTTGCCCCTCTTCCAGGCCAGCCCTCTGCTGTGGCCCGGGAGTGCAGTGGAGGATGGTCCAGGTGCTTGGGCCCTGCACCCCATGGGAGACCAGGAAAAGCACCTAGCACCTGGCTCCTGCCATCGGATGAGCGCGGTGCGCCGGCCGCAGTGCGCCGGCCGCGGCGGCCATTGGAGGGTGAACCAACGGCAAAGGAAGACTTTCTCTCTGTCTCTCTCTCTCTCACTGTCCACTCTGCCTGTAAAAAAAAAAAAAAAAAAAAAAAAAAAAAAAAAAAAAAAAAAAAAAACATGGTGAATGTATGAAATATGTACTGGTGCTGTGGAAAATTAGTCATTCAGTGATTACTTATTGATCATATGTTCTGTGCTAGAAGCTTGGCAGCTTACTATCCTAACTAGTCACTTAGTACCTAAGACCGATGCTGATCAAGAGTATTTCCCTAGGCACTAGAATGATGAGAGATGGGTGAGCATTGCAGGGCAAATTATAAGTATGGTGCCCTTTTCCATTCTATTCTCCGATTATGCAACTATGTTACATGTGAATACACATGTGGACAAGATCTGCAGTGTTGGTTTGAGTCACATTTGCTTTGCTGCCTTGCAACACTTGAAATGGTTTCATAAAACAGTTTTCTTTGTTGATTTAAGTGTCAATGTAAATACAAAGTAGTTAAATTATGACAAAACTCCAAAGGTCTTTCCAAAAGGCCGTGATCTTCAAAGACCTACATACTGTACCTCTGTCATTGCTGGAAGTCTAGCATGTGCTTCTATGTCAGATGCACAGTCTGGGTATCATAGCAAGGGACATCTCTAAAAGATATGTGACCTGTTTGGCGGTAACAGAAAGATAGATCTGATGTGATCCGAAAATTAAAGCCCTCATCGTAGCATGTCAAGCTCTATTTTTTTCTTGCCTTCCATCACCACCTCACATTTTGGAAAAGAAAGAGTCTGGATAAGGCAGAAGAAATAGAAAATACAACATGTGATTTTTCTAGGCCTTGAAAATCCACATATACTAATATATTGCTCTAATAGTTATGGATGGAAGCTCCAGGGCCCAGTTCCTCAGCTGTATAAACAACTAACTACAACCCTGAATAAGTCAATGAATAACTAACTCCATGATTTAGAATTATATAATTCTATAATATGATTGTATAATTCTGAGCAATTCTAGAACTCTGCCTGAATAACATCTAATATTCCTACTGTTCTAAAATAATTCCACATCAAAGAAAATATAGTATAAATGTTCATGAATGCTAGAAGTTTCTTGATATTTGTTAAATGTTTTACATTTTGCTTTCTCTCTCTCTCTTAAGATTTTATTTATTTATTTTAAAGGCAGAGTTACAGAAAGGCAAAGGCAGAGAGAGAGAGAGAGAGAAAGAAAGCAGTCTTCCATCCATTAGTTCACTCCCCAGATAGCCACAACAGCCAGGGGTGGACCAATCTGAAACCAGGAGCCAGGAGCTTCCTCCAGGTCTTCCTCATGAGTACAGGGGCTCCAGGACTTGGGCCATCTTCTGCTCATTTCCCAGGTGCATTAGCTGGGAGCTAGATCTGAAGTGGAGCAGCAGGATCTCAAACCAGCGCCAGAATGGCATGCTGGCACTGCAGGTAGTGGCTTTAATAGCTAATGCCACAGTGCTGGCCCCCGTCTCTTGATATTAAAGCTAAACAATTGCTATGTCAATTGCTTCTTTTAATCTTCACTGTGGAGGCAATTTGTTGGAGCACTTTAATTTTGAGCATGAGTTTTGAAATTAGAGCTGAATTTGAATCTCTCCTCAGTTACTCACTAGCTTTGTGACAATTGGTACATAATTTAACCTCTTTCAGATTCAATTTCTTAATTTTTAAGTAAGGATTCATTCATAAAAATAAATATTTATTGAGTGCCTAGTGTGTGTCAGTCACTCTTTCAGGTACAGAGAATATCAATGACCAAGAATGACATTGACCTTATTCTCATGGCTAATAATATGACTGATGAAAATGAATAATAATTAAAATGTAGACTGAATGTAAGCTGGTGGTGAGTTCTCCAGTCTAAAGTCATGAGCCCCAAATTCAATCTGTATCTCCCATATGGGTGACAGGAATCCAACTAACTGAGCCATCACCTCTGCCTCACAGGATGCATGTTAACAGGAAGCTGGAATCAGAAGCTCAGCAGGACTTGCCTCAGGCATTCTTATTTGGGTTGTATGTACTTAAGCAGCTTCTTAACCACTACACTAAATGTCTGTTTAACAGAAGGCAGCTGGATTCTCCTTATCTCAATATTCTATCCATTGTGATATTTTTGTGGACCAAGTACATGAAGATTCATTCCTCCATATCCATGGGCTCTGCATCCTCAAATTCATCAACAGAAGGTCAGATTTTTTGTAAACAATGTTACCTCTCTATTGAACATGTACAGACTTTCTTTCTTGTTATTGCTCCATAACAATACAATATAGCAACTATTTACATAACATTTACATTATATTAGGTTATATAAGTAATCTAGAGATTCAAGTATATTGGAAGATGTATATAAGTTATATGAAAATTCTATACTGTTTTATCTAAGGGACTTGAAAACCCAACTGAATCTTCACACCAATCCCCTGAGGGTACTGAGAGATTATTGTAGTTGGAAAAGGTAGACTACTGTAATAGCATTTTCATATATTATGGCTGTCCTTTGATGCCATGTCAAAAATTTGCCATGAGGCAGCTTTCTAAATACTGATTGCTATGTAGAATTCACAATCCCATCAGTGACTTTTCATACTCTGCTAAATTAAAAATCATCAGTCTTTCTTGCATTTAGATTTTTTTATCCATTCATGATTATGTAATATCATGCTTTAATCATTTAGAAAAAGCTGGTTTACTGAGTTTGTGCATTTTTTACATATTCACATACTTCATTATAAAATGCTTCCTTAAAAATTGGATTTGTTAATATAAACCACTGTTCTCATCAGAAAAATTTTAAATATTGGAACACTTTCAAGCTCATTGTGACATGTAAAATTTGCCAAAGTTCAAATATTTCCTGGAAAACTCAATAATTTTAGTCTTTTTGATTGAAGTGACAGATTTTGGTTTCTTAGAAAATGTCTGCCAAATAGCTAAGCTTGCCACTTATTATTTTGAGCAAAATCACTGTCCCATGGGAAAAAAATGCCAAATTCAGTTTCCAAATCAATCACACAAGTGCATTTCATTGAGAGAGTCACCATACTTTTGTGGGCAGCTAAAGTGTTTAATGTGTATTTCCCATATCATCTTTCGGAGCATGGAAAAGATGCATACCTAAAGCCAGAGGCTTAATAAAATTGATATTTTATTTTACTAAGGGTATTCTTTGAGTTTTTTATTTTTTGTCTTTGTTTTGCATACTGTAATGTCATGGCATTGACAATTCAGTGACTCTCAGTGCAATTTGATACTAATGCCTGTGTTCTTGCCAAGACACCAAGGGTCTTATCAGACATTGCTTTGCACATGTGCTTAGCACAGCTATCAATACAGTAAAACAAGGCAAGAACACCTTAGTGTTATTATACAAATATTGTTATCTTCACAGATTCCCTAAAATATTCTTAGAGATCCTCATAGGGCTGCAGAGCATACTTTAAGAACTGCTGCTAAAACAAAGACAAGCCAAGTGCAAGGACTAAAGAGTAAGTTAGGAAGGGCAGCCAGAGACTAATTTTTATAGTCTGAAAAAATCTCTATAAGGTGAGATCTAAGCTGAGACCTGAAGGATAAGAATGAATCAACTAGGGGAGCAGACATTTAGCCTAACATTTAAGAAGCTTGCATCCCATATAAAGTGTCTGGGTTGAAGTCTGGTTGCAGCTTCTTGCTAATGCAGAACCTAGGAGACAGCAGGTGATGGTCCAAGTACCTGGGTCCATCACCCATGTGGGAGACCTAGATTTAGTGTCCAGCATGATGCTTTGGCCTGGCCAGTCCTATCTGTTTTCATTATTCGGAAAGTAAAGCATTGGCTGAGAGTTCTCTCTCTGTCTTCTGTTTCTTTTCTTTTCTTTTCTTTTCTTTTCTTTTCTTTTCTTTTCTTTTCTTTTCTTTTCTTTTCTTTCTTTCCTTTTCTTTTCTCTCTCTTTCCATGTGATCCAAGGAAGGAAGGAAGGAAGGACGGAAGGAAGGGAGAAATGAGGGAGGAAGGGAAAGAAAGAGAAATAAAGAGAGGGAGAAAGAATCAACCAAAAGAAAACTTGCAAGGAAGAATTCAGATGGAAAAACTGAGCAGTATAAAAGCTCAGAAATGGGAAACTTAAGGAATAGAAGAAAACCATGTGGCTGGAATAAAGGAATATTTCAGCAAGGTGACCTTGTTCAGAAAAAATAATTACGATATCTGAATCATTGATTTGATAGTTAATTAAAATAATGCATGTAAAGTGCTTAGCTATTGAACTTGTCCTAATTAGCACCCAATAAATGGTAGACTGTGTATCTCATATATATAGTGGAATGAATGTGCTCTACCAGCTTTGAAGTCTGTTTGTTCCTGGTATGTTCAAGCCTTGAGGCATAAATGACTGAGCTGGTTGTCTTTTTTAGAAAAACACCATTAATGCAGACTTAAAACACAATATTCCCGCCAGCACTGCTGGCTAATCCTCTGCCTGCGGCGCTGGCACCCTGGGTGCCAGTCCCTGTTGGGGCGCCAGATTCTGTCTCGGTTGCCCCTCTTCCAGGCTAGCTCTCTGCTGTGGCCCGGGAGTGCAGTGGAGGATGGCCCAAGTGCTTGGGCCCTGCACCCCATGGGAGACCAGGAAAAAGCACCTGACACCTGGCTCCTGCCATCGGATGAGCACGGTGCACCGGCCGCAGCGCGCCGACCGCGGCGGCCATTGGAGGGTGAACCAACGGCAAAGGAAGACCTTTCTCTCTGTCTCTCTCTCTCTCACTGTCCACTCTGCTGTCAAAAAAAAAAAATCTTCCAACTAGTTCAACAAACTTTTAGCTTGAGGAATTGAGCTAAGAAATATTGCTATTCCTCATTCCCTCCACCAAAAAAAAAATAATAATAATAATAATTAGGCTATGTCAAATGGTTTGTGCAAAATGGATTTAAAAGCTACACTGAATTTGGTGCAAATATTTTTGAAATTCATGTATAGTTTTTCATAATATGCATTTCCCATGAATTTTTGAAGACACCCTCATATGCTCACACACATGCACTAATTCTACTGACACTTATATTTTGCAAATGAGTAAACTGGGTAATAGATAGCATCATTAAGTTTGTATACTTAGTGTAACAGCAGAGCTGGGGCTTGAAAACCTGTTCACTTAGTCATGGATCAGGTGTTTTTCATCACCTTTAAAACACTGCATTCCAGGAAGAGAAAGTAATGTGTGTGAAGACACTAGGTTGTGAATATTTTCATTACTATAGGTCTTTTCCATTTCCTTAGGATGTCAGGCCAAGTGTAGGAGCAGCAGTATCTGTGACTTGAGAGAAAAACAACGGACAGGCAGATTATTTGCCGGGGCATTATGTTTGATCTTTGTATCGAAAATGGGGATTATTGTTGAAAGATTTTAAAAACAAACAATAGGCATGATGAAAGTTGAATTTTAGGTAAACCACTCAGGGAGAAAATGGAGAAGTGCTTCATTAAAGGTAGAGAAATCTATTATGAGGGTTTCCAATAGCTTAGGTGTGGAGGAAATCTTATCAGTGGCAATTGTAAGGAAGAAGTGGCGAGTTATTTCCAAATTATTCAGAAATTTGGGTGAAAATGCCTGCTTGTTGTACAGAGAAGTGAGAGGAGTTTGGCATGTTTGCCCTATGGGAAGCGTGGATGGAATGTGGGCGACACGAGACCTGAGGTGACAGGAGGAGGAGAAGGATGCTGTACTTGGAAGAAGATGAACTCAGTTTCTAAGGTATCTGTGGGGCATTAAAAAAAAGTGTCAATATATTCTTGAATATACAGGCCTGAAGCACAGGAGAGTACACAAAAAGAGAAGTTTAGGATTCTTCTGCATTTAGGTGGAAAAGACTATCAAAGCTTGATTGGGAGGAAGACTTGTAGCACAATGGTAGAAGAGTTTCAGAGTATTAAGGACAGAACTCCAATTTTTACCTGAGGAGATAAGAACATGATCCTGTGAAGGAGACTAGGAAGGAAAATTCAGAAAAGTAGGTGGTGGATCAGGAAACAGTGGTGTCTTGGGCAATAGAGAGCTTGAACAACTAAGCTAGAAATCAATGCTTCCAGGGCCAGTATTGTGGCATAACAGGTAAAACTGCTGCCTCTGATGCTGGCATCCCATAAGGGCTCCAGTTTGAGACCAGCCTTCTCAACTTACTGTCCAGCTCCCTGATAATGTGCCTGGGAAAGTAGCAGAAGATGGTCCAAGTACTTGGGTACTGCACTCATAGGAGAGCCAGAAGAAGCTCCTGACTTCTGGCTTCCACCTGGCCCAGCCCTGGCTGTTGCAGCCATTTGAGGAATCAACCAGAAGATGGAAAATCTCTGTCTCTCTCCTGTCTTTCCCTCTCTCTGTGTAACCCTGACTTTCAATAAATAAATCTTTAAAAAAAATAAAAAGAAACCAGTGCTTCCCATTCCTATATATGCATATGAATCACCATCTCTTTAAAATGCATCTTTTCATCAGTAGGTCAGTAGCAGGGCCTGAGATTCTGCATTTCTAATAAACTTTCAGGCAACAGCAATGACTCTAATTCATACTTTGAAAGTAAGTCTCCAGGACACAGAAGTTACCAAAAGGTTGATAAATTTCTGCTTACGAAAATGAAGCAGTCATCAGCCATTAAGAAAAACATGTCAGTCTTTTCTCTTTTCTCTCTCCTCTCCTCTCCTCTCCTCTCCTCTCCTCTCCTCTCCTCTCCTCTCCTCTCCTCTCCTTCTCTCTCTCTATTCCTTTCTTCCTTTCTTTCCAACAGGCACAGAGAGAGAGAAAGAGAGAGAGAAATAGAGAGGGAGAGAGCACTCCAATCCACTGACTCATTGCCCAAAAGACTCACAATGTCTAGGATTGGATTGGGCTCAAGCTGGGAGCCAGGAACTCAATCCAGGTCTCCCACTTGTGTTGCAGGGACCTAACCACTTGACTGCTCCTCCCAGGGTCTGCCTTAGCAGGAAGTTGGAGTCAAGAGGCAGAAATAGGAGGCAAACCCAGGCATTCTAATGTGGGACACATATTTCATAACTTGCAGCTTAATGGATAGTCCAAATACCCACCCCTTGTGCCAAAGCTTGTGCAACACTCCTCTTCCAAAAGTCTTTAATAAGCTCTTATGTTCAGAAGTATCCTCTCTGAAGTATAAAATATGCTGTAGCTAGAATAACAATCATAAATTTGGCAATATAGAGAGGTCGATGGCCTTAGAGAGGATGGTTTGATGTAGTATTGGGAGTATATCAGCTGAGTGATAGAGAAAAGATGTGTACAATTTATTTTGATACACTAATTTGTTCTGAAAATATTCTTATATAACAATGCTTAAACATACAACAAAGATAAAAGTGTTTTTTTTTTTTTTAACAGAGAGAGACAGTCTGAAGCCAGGAGCCAAGAGCTCCTTCCAGGTCTCCCATATGGATGGCAGGTGGCAAGGACTCAAGGACTTGGGCTATTTTCCACTACTTTTCCAGGCACATTAGCTGGGAGCTGGATCGGAAGTGGAGCAGCTGAGACTCAAACCAGTGTCCATATGGGATACCATGGTTGAATGCAGTGGCTTTATCCACTGTACCACAAGGTGGGCCCTGACAAAAGCATTTTATAATGAATCCTTATGCATTCCTCCTCCTGTGTACTCTGTCATTAACATTCTGTGCTAATTTCCTTATCAGACATCTAACCACCTCTATATCCTTCCTTCATACATCAATCCCATTTTGCAAAGCACTTGAAAGTACATCAGTACATTTTCACCTAAACACTTTAGCATGTATCTGATTAAATAGGGTTGAAAATTTGCTTATAGTTTTTTTATATAAAACTTGTTATAATACGCACAACTCTCAAATGTATTTTAACTGACTTAGATACACACACCTGTGCATAGAAAATTATTCTCACTCTAGAAAGTTCTCTCCTTTTTCTCTTGCCCTTTTCTAGTCACGCAACCCCAATCCCCAAGAGATAGCCTTAGTTACGACTTTATACTTTTGAAGATCAGTCTTCACTGATCTAGAATTTCATATAAACAAAATCAGCCAATATAATTATATATGTAAAATCCCTGTGGTGGTTAATTTTATGTCTCACCTTGGGTAGGATATAATACCCAGTTGTTTAATCAGACATCATCATGATGTTGTTGTGAAGGTAGCTTGTAAATGTGTTTAACATCTTCAATCAATTAACTTTAAGAAGATGCTTCTTGATAATGTCTTTAGGCCACACCCAATCAGTTGAGGACCAAAACCTTAGTTTCCTGAAGGAGAAGAAATTCTTCACCAAGAGTGCAGCACCAAATCCTGTCTAGATTTCCAGCTCACTGGGCTGCCTCATGGATTTTGGCTTTGCCATCTTCCACAGTAGTGTAAACCAATCCATTTTTAAGTAAATCATATATCCTATTGATTTGGATTCTGTGCAGGTATTCACTAACTATGAATAAATTTGCTATAAACAAATTTAGTAAGGCATTGTATGAATATACATTTTCATTACATTGGGTAATGATCTGAGAGTAGAATTTCTATGTTGTAGAATAAATATATATTCAATTGTATAAGCATCTTTCAAATGTTTATCCCCAAGTAAAATTATACAGTTCAATAGTTCCAGCACACTGTATAATAGTTCTAATTGCTCCATGTACTCACCAACACTTATTATGGTTAATCCTCTAGATGTTGGCTATTTTGTGGGTACATAGTTGTATGTCATTATTGATAAATTTGCACTTCTGAACAACTCTGTCATTGGCCATTTAAATATTTATTTCTTTATTTCTTAACATGAGAGACAGAGAGATAGAGACAGCTCCCATCTGTTGGTTCATTCCCCAAATGCCTGCAACAGCCAAGTCAAACCCAGGAGCTGGGAATTCAATATAGCTTTGTTCAGATCTCCCATATAAGCAAAAGGGACCCCATTACTTGAGCCGTTATCTGCTATCTCCCAGGGTTCACGTTTGCAGAAAGTTGGAATTAGGAGACAGACCTGAAGCTTGAACACAAGGCATTCCAATATGGAATGCGAGCATGTCAGAATTTTAACTGCTAGGACAAATGTCCATACCTACCACCTTTTAAAAAATGTGTATACATTGGCCACTTATATATCCTTGCTGACATGTGATTTATCTATTCAAACCCAGTCCCTTTCTCTCCTGTTCTTTCTATCATCCCTGATATCAGTTCCCTTCCAGATAAGTATCTTGAGACTATCCGCTCTCTGGCAAGACTAGCTTTCAAATGATTTGAGAGCTAATAAAGTCACTGTCCTCTGTGGGGAGATCATTTGACAAGAATACATCACAGATGTAAAGATAAGACTGCAAAGCATTTTTTGAAAACTATTAGCACCACTCCCTCTAAATTCTATTTATGAGCATAAATAAAAAGATATTTTATTTTGCAGACTGAGTTGAATCATACTATATAGCACTGTATATACTTTATTGGGCACTCACTTGCAGAACACATCATTTCTCACTTGTTAACTTAAATTGGAATCTCTTTCCTTAGTAAGGTCAACATGGTTAGTCTGTTATTTACCTTTACTTTTTGTGAGTTGAATTTTCTTACATAAGGTATTCTGGTCATTAGTTGATTGTTTCTATTTTCTTCTTGTGCAATAGCCAGCAATTTACAGCCAACATTTCTGGGAAAATTATTTGTGCCAAAGGAAATGCCAAAAATTGCACTATGTTTATTTGCATTGCAAGGAATATGGAAACTCTTTTTTCACTCCTACCCTGATTATGCCAACTTACTCTAGTAATGAAAATGTATTATTGAAAAACCATTCCATTTCTCTGAGTTGGAGTTTTAAGGAGAGCTCTTTCTTTTGTCCTTCTCATCACTTTTATAGGTATATTTCCACTTCATTTTTCTATACTGCTTTCACAATATAGGTCCTACCTGAGAACACTATCTTTGCTCTGGTCACATATGAACAGAAAGTTTAAAGAAAATGTGCATCATGAAACATACATGCATAGATTTCAAATTTTTGTACCCAAGAGAAATTTATCTTTTAATTTTACCACAAATATTTTGAAATATCCTCACACATAGAACCTTTATAAAAGAGTGAGTGCAGTAAGATATCTCATCAGTAACACCACCACTTCAAATTCTCCTTCATTCACAGCAATAGTACATGACTTTTTACAATTGTTATTTTTCTATATATCAAAAGTATATTAGTGTTACTTATTCTTAAGAACCAAAGAGTTAGCAGTTTTTGATTAAACATTAAATACACAAAACTCTTTGGTCTCTTTCTTGGTATTAACTGAAGTGATTCAGACCTTGACCCTCCCTGTGACTGGAAATCAATATACTGCTGGGCTACTACAGTACCAACTTAGAGCTCCTTTGAGAACTGTTGAAAGATGTGGTATAAAACATACTTCATTAGAGTTGTTGCTCTGAGGCTTTTGTTGGAAGTACTCAAAAAGTTTCAATTCTGTAAGATTCAGTTTCATAAAAGTATAATGGCACTTTGTGGGGTGGGAAATTAAAATAGTAAATGCTAACCAGATACGCACCTTCCCAAAGCAATGAAATTCACGTACTTGAAGAGCTTATGATGGCATCACTCACCTGAGTTGGGTTAGAAATTCACATGAGTTCAGAGTCTGTGGAGCTTCTCCAGATTCTTCTATCTAAAAGTTTATGTTGGGCCTGCGCCGTAGCTCAACAGGCTAATCCTCTGCCTTGTGGCAACGGCACACTGGGTTCTAGTCCCAGTTGGGACACCGGATTCTGTCCCAGTTGCCCCTCTTCCAGGCCAGCTCTCTGCTGTGGCCAGGGAGTGCAGTGGAGGATGGCCCAGGTCCTTGGGCCCTGCACCCCATGGGAGACCAGGAGAAGCACCTGGCTCCTGCCATCGGATCAGTGCGGTGTGCTGGCCACAGCGCGCTGGCCGTGGTGGCCATTGGAGGGTGAACCAACGGCAAAGGAAGACCTTTCTCTCTGTCTCTCTCTTCCTCTCACTGTCCACTCTGCTTGAAAAAAAATAAAAATAAAAATAAAAGTTTATGTTACAGTTTGATCTATACTAAGAATCCTTCTAATTGTTGCTACCTCTATATCAAAGCAGTACCACAACAATCAATTATAGGAACAAAATACAGAAAGTTCACATACTCAAAGTAAAAAGAAAACAGATTTTATTTATTCACTGAATAAATATTTATTGAGTGTCTATCATATTCAAGATTCTCCAACCACTGCCTGAGATTGTGAATTCACAGTTCATGTTTCATGGAGAGAAATAGAAAATAGAAATGTACATGCTTAATTACAACCTGTAGAACATTTAAGCTGTGATGGCTAATAGTTAAGTTTTGAGTTAAGTTAGTAATGTGCATTTGGGACTTATCAAAATTGTGGAGGTAGTTATTGATGTGGATATTGGTATGATCTCCAGGGGATAATACATAAAGTGAGAAGAGAAACAAGCCAAGCCAAGATACTGAGAAATGTCAGCATTTAGGACATTATTGTCAAATTAATTTTTAACCATGGAAATAAATATGCAAATGAGATTGCATAAGAGAAGTCAATTTGCAGGACAGTTTAAAACAAAACTTTTAGGTTGAGTGATTCCTGTAGTGGTAGGGAGAGGCAATGGTGTCAGGGGAAGGAATCTGTTAGAAGGGACTAGCGTGTTGGGGGTAGGGAGTAGTGGGTTGGTGGTGAAGTCTAACAGTTAGTGTTCCTGTATCAATTACCTATTGCTTCATAATAAATCACCACAAAATTTAGCCACTGAAAACATTTATTATTTCACAGTCTCTAAGGGTCATGAATCTGGTTGAAGTGGAGCTCTTCTGGCTGAGGGTTTCTCATCAGGTTTCAGTCCAGGTGTGCATACCTGTGGTCTCTTCTGAAGGCTTGACTAGCAGACTATGCTCTCCCAATTCACCCACAGGGATTTTTGAAGGCCTCCAAACCTTGTCATATGAGTCTTCCATTTGGCAGCCTTATGATATGGCGTCTAGCCTCTACAGAGTGAGCAATCCAAGAGAAAGCCAGAGGAATATTCAAGATAGACACCACAGTCCTTGGATAGCCTGATCACTGAAGTTATACCACATTTGCAGTATTCTTGTCATTAAAAGGGAACCAATAAGTTCATCCCACACTCTGGATAAGTGGATTACACATGAATATCATACAGCAGAGATCATTGGAGGCCAACTTGGAGACCACCTATCAAAATCCTTTCCCCATCTCATCCCCTTCTCAGAAATTCATAATGCCCTGTTTGAAAGCCACTGGTTGAAATGATGGACAGAGAAGCAAAAGCTCAAAAAAGTAAATTGGGATGTAAGAAATCTCAGGGACAAGAGAAAAATCCAGGAGGGTGTCCTAAAAATCACTGAAAGAGTTGCAAGGAGGAGTGTCAAGCATCACACTAATAGCAGAAGCCATGGTTAGGTGTATAATTGGTAATCTAAGCAGGGGCAATTGCAGTGCTGTTGGTGGCAGGCATATTGCCATAGATAGAAGAAAGAAGTTGGGCAGCAAGGTAGTGAGAATAACTCACTTTTTTTTTATTTTACAAGTAGAGTTACTGACACTAAGAGAGAGACAGAGAGAGAGGTCTTCCTTCCGTTGGTTTACTCCCCAAATGGCCTCAATACCGGAGCTATGCTGATCTGAAGCCAGGAGCCAGGTGCTTCCTCCTGGTCTCCCATGCGGGTGTAGGGGCCCAAACACTTGGGCCATCCTCCACTGCCCTCCCAGACCACAGCAGAGAGTTGGACTGGAAGAGGAGCAACCAGGACTAGAACCCAGTGCCCACATGGGATGCCGGCGCTGCAGGAGGAGGATTAACCAAGTGAACCACGGTGCCGGCCCCAAGAAAATAAGTCACTTTTTCAAAAAATATTTTGATGAAGGGCAAGATGTGCTTAAAGACTTTTTAAAAATGGAAATGCACCCTATGAAACACTTTCTGGTGATTGGGCAGCTCTATAGTATCAATTATGAAAGCAATAAAGCAGTTTGGGGCATGATACTGCAGTGCTCACCCAGTGACCGAGGCCTCCTCTGTCACCTACCCAGGTTGTTGAGAAGCAGAGTACAGAATCAATGCCATAGACTTAAGTGAAGATAAAGATTTGAACGCAATTCCAAGAAGCTCAGAGAACTGTTTTCTAATATTTTATCTCCCTCTGAGATAATGCTGTGATGTATGCATTTATTCTGTGTATATCTTTTACTTAAGTCATATTTGTTAGGTAGGCATTGCACATTCTTATTCATGCCATGTATTTAAGACTCTCAAGTGCATAGTCTAGTCTTTATTGAAAGACTTACTTCAACTGTGCTTTACAGCTTTGGCTTCAATTGGCCAGTCATTTTAGACTCTCACTGCCAGCAGACATAAAATCAAGTGGGAATGGCATGGAGGAAAATACTAGCAGAGAGATGATTAGGGCAAAGATGGCAGTCAGAAACACATCAGTAAAAGAAATCCATAATATACATTTGCTTACATGCCTAAGAATCTTTGCTGCTGTTTCTAATGGACATGGGAAAGAAAAGCCAATGATTCTTAGGCTTAATATGGATCAAGGTAGCACTTACTTCACTCTGTTATAAAAGTGTTGAGTTTCTGTTGTCTTTTCAGTATAGAAAGTACATTTCTTTGAATGTGCTTCCAATTCAGTTTATTTCCCTCAATTCTTTATTGTGGTTGTACTCATAGGCTCTAGAATTATAACTACTTTAATTCACTTTACAGTGCTTGAAATACGGTAACCATTTTACCACATGCACAATTGTAAGATCTTACTCGGCTTGTTACTAATGAAGTACTAGCAGTCATAAAAATTCCCAGTATATAAATAACTCAACAAATATTAGATGTCATTGTCATCATCATCATCATCATCATTGTCTCATCACCTTTACCAGTAGCTTAGGTTATCATTTTCATTCTTCCAGATAGTCTTGATTATTAACTTTATGCTACTTTTGACATACCCAGTGTCCTTGTCATTATTAAGAATATTTTTTAAAATGACCTAAATGAAAGATCTCGGTGAGTGAGATCCCAGTGGAAAGAATGGGCCATCAAAGAAGGAGGTAACTTTCTCTGAAGGGAGGAGATAACTTTCACTTTGACTATGGACTTGTCTAAATAAGATAGGGGTTGGCAAACTCAAGAGGCTTCTATAGCCTTGGCAGCTCATGACAAGAGCCTTGGGTGGTCACTGACATCATAAATAAGAGTCAATTGTTAGATCAAATCAACAACAGGAGTCACTGTGCACCTACTCCCCACGTAGGATCTCTGTCCTTAATGTGTTTTACTATGTGAATTAACAGTAAAACTACTACTCAAACAGTACTCTATACTTTGTGTTTCTGTGTGGGTGCAGTCTGTTGAAATCTTTACTTATTATATACTAAGTTGATCTTCTGTATATAAAAATAATTGAAAATGAATCTTGATGAAGAATGGGATGGGAGAGGGAGATGGGATGGTTGTGGGTGGGAGGGAGGCAGTGGGGGGAAAGCCACTATAATCCAAAAGCTGTAATTTGGAAATTTATATTTATTAAATAAAAGTTGAAAAAAGAATATTTTAAAGGCTTATTTATTTGTTTGAAAGGTGGAATTACAGAGATAGGGAGAAATAGAGAGAGTGAGAGAGATCTTACATCTGTCAATTTACTCCCCATATGGCTACAGCAGTTAAGGCTGTGTCAGACCAAAGCCAGGAGCTTCATCCAGGTCTCCCAGGTGGGTAGCAGGGGCCCAGATACTTGGGTAATCTTCTGTTGCTTTCCTAGGTGCATTAACAGAAAGCTGGATACGAAGTGGAGTATCTGGGACTTGAACTAGAATCCATATGGGTTGCCAGTGTTACAGCCAGTTGTTTAACCTGATGCACTACTGTGCTAGCCCCAGAAATATTTTAATTAGAAATATTAGACACTAATTTTGTCTGTGTGAATCTGTGGCAATTATGTTGTATCACCCCTTCCCTTAAAAATTGTCAATGACATTGATATCTCTACTCAGGTTAATAATAGTTGCTCTAAATTTTTGCTTACTTAGAACTTCAGTAGAGAGACTGGCACTTGGCGTAGTGTGTTAAAGCCCAGCCTACAGCAGGGGCATCTCATATGGGTTCTGGTTCGAGACCTCACTGCTCCACTCTGATCCAGCTCCCTGCTAGTGCTCCTAGGAAAGCAGTGGAGGATAGCCCGAGTCTTTGGGCCCCTGTACCCATGTGGGAGACCCAGAAGAAGCTCCTGGCTCCTGACTCAGATTGGCTCAGCTCTGGCAGTTTGCAGCCATTTGAGGAGTGAACCAGCTGATGGAAGACACCTTTTTCTCTCTGTCTCTACATCTCTAACTCTTTCACATAAATAAAATAAATATTTTTTTTAAAATAAGAACTTCAGTAGAAGATTGAATTTGGAAATAGGGTCTTTGCATATGTAGCTAGTTAAGAATGTGGTCATACTAGTTTAGGATGGGTCCTAATCCAATTTACTCTTCCTAATAGCAAAAAAAAAAAAAAAATAGGCACAGAAACATCCACAGAGACAAGCCAGTCAAGTGAGAAGGAAGATGGAAACTGGACTGATCAAGACACGTGCTAACAAAATACAAAGGGAGGATTCTTTCTAGAAACTTCAGGAAGACCATGGCCCTGCTGATACCTTGATTTTGGAATTTTGATGTCTGTAACTGAGATAAAAATTTCTTGCTGCCTGTATTCACTCTGTTCATTTGCATTTCAGTTACAGCAGCCCTAGGAAACCAATATAGTTGCTAGTGGACTTCTGCATATTGTTTGCCACACATTCAGTGTCCTCCATGATCTATCTACTCTTTCATGCCTTGGCCAGACGCTGTTTCTACGATTAAGCCTTCTGTCCACCACTGGTGCTTCTTTTTCAACCCAGTGTATCTATATTCCCCTCCCATGCTATGTATGAAGTCACTGCTCCTTCTTCAAGGCTCTAATGAGTTCTGCATCTTTGAACTCATAATTATTTATTCACTCCTCTGCCTTTCATAGTATGCTGCTGCTACATCTATTGTGTAGCTTATGTATTTCTGTTTTTTTTTTGCTATAAGTATTTAGGTATTAAATAGCTATTAGGTACTTGGTTGTTTCACTGAGCCACATAATTGTGTTTTCTTCTGTGTGTCTGTTTCCGTTCTTAGCCCTGGGACCTCCTTATAGGAATCCATAACTCATTTGTTAAACAGATGAATGAGTGAAAGAGTGAATGAAACAGGTGAATACCTAGAGCTTCTTAGAATGGTTAGCAGGTAAGACAGTTCTTCCCCTATCAATCATATCAATCAACGGCAGTGAATCTACAAAGACCATCATTAGAAATTCATTGTTTTTTATTGTCATGGTTTCACTTATTAGAAGCCACAGGTCTGGAAGGAATGAGCTGGTAAATATAGAATATTTTTCTAAGAATGTTTTTATCAAATCAGAGACAAAGATAAAATGAAATAATTGGGTCACAAGGAAGAACAAAAGGCAGGATGAGCATCTTTGCAAGGTTTAAGACACAACTAAGGATTCAGGAAAAAGGCTCCAGACGTTTTACAATCACAGCTTCATGTGGGAGGCAGACCATGATGCTTGGTCATTGCCCAGTTACTGCTGTTTGACAAGTAGCCCCTTTGCTAAGGGTGGATCTTGTTTTTGGGACAGGGGTGAAGTGTGGCTGTGCAAATGAGTGGTACCTAAAGGAAGATCTGTGAGATTCCATGTTCCAGTTCCCTCCATGTTCCAGTTGGTTCCCCAGGAAAGCTGTTTTGCATTTGTTTTGTTTTGTTTTGTTTTGTTTTGTGTTTTCTCAGCAGTCATATTCTGTCAAATTCATAGCTCTCTCAAGTCCTTTTTTTCCTAATTTCACCTCCTGTTTTGTGGAAAGGCATTTTCAAGATAGATATTGCTGTTATTTTTGTTGCTGAGGCACAGAGCTTTGATGGGTTGGACTGCTCTTCCTCCTGCAACTGACTAGGGCAATCCTTAAGGCTCCCTGGTCTCCGGCTGGGGGAAGGGGATTGTACAACAACAGTCTTTCTATAGAGGCTGAAAAAGCAGAAGTCTGTCTGCCTTAGAGCCTAAGTCTGAAACACTTAAGACAGTACTTGTGAGTCATATTCTCCACCTGGGACACTCCCTGGGGCAGGACCCAAAATTATTCCTAGAACAGGTTGTAGGCCTAGGCCAGAATATTTTAAAATTAGTTATGCTCTCATTATACTTCATTACTTTTTAACTGAAGATCTCATTTCACTTGCATGAAGAACTCAATGCAATTCGAATAATTTCAGAGAAGCCTCAGAAAATCTTTATTTGTGGGCCAGATTCCAGAAAGACAAACTGTAATTTGGGAACTTCCCAAGTTTGTAAAATCAAGAGCCACACAGTGATTTGTGCTTCAGTGAAGCTCACAAATCAAGTTTGGAGCTGTCACAAAAGGTAACTTTAAAAAAAAAAATTCTTGGCGCTTTCCTTGATCAATCAATTTCTGGAAATACCCATCCAGCAGTTTACTTTAAAAACAACAACAGTTTTTATTCCTTTCCTGTGATGCCATGATTAAATCCAAATGATGTTTCAGCAGATCTTTACACCTATAACTTCAGGGCTATCCTTCCAACTACTGTGATTTTGTGGAGGGGAAAGAAATTCTAACAAGGCCTCCAGTGCCAGTCAAAATAAATTATTTCAGAGGAGAAAGGTGTCATCAGTGGTTTCAGAACAAGCTCGGTGAATCACGTTTTCCCAGCCTGTTTCAGGCTGAAATCAATCTCTCTCTCTCTCTCTCTCTCTCTCTCTCTCTCTCTCTCTCTCTCTCTCTCTCTCTGTCAAATGTTTCTTCAAGGAAAAACGAGTCCAATATGCCCTTGATGTTGCTACTGCCAGATTTTTAGCAAGAGCTCTGTTCTTTTGTAGAGTGCTGTGGAGCTCTGGTTCAGAAGATTCAGCTGAGAAAGCCAAGCCCTCCCCACTCTGCTTCACCCTCCCCATGAGCTTCAAAAGTGTTAACTGGCTTTTGTCTTAGATAGGAATTTTTAAGATATTATTTCTCATGAGTATTTCTTTGTATTAATTTTCTGTAAGCAAAAGGTAGCTTTGAGTTGACTTCTACTTGCCTGGTAAGTTGCTTCACCAGACTAGCTCTTTAAGACTTATGTGAAAGGTTTGATTATTAACTCAGCTTGTGAAGTTCTTCCAATTTGTCAGGCTCAAGACATGGGTGGGAGGCATCAGCTCCCACATCCATCACTGACTGACTATCTCACTGAGTATGACCTTGGAGATCTTCATTGCTTAGAACTTTGTTTTGTTATTTTCTAAACTGCAGAGATTGTACCAACAGTGGTTTTCCTATGTGCTCTGGGGAACACTGTGACACAATACACAATACACAAAAACATTTCTGGTCAAGTAGGATTGAGAAATGCTTCCTAATATATTTTTCTCTTGAAAGTTTGTATTACTTAAAAGCATTTTAAATCTTGAAAATTCTGTAGTAAGAAAATCTGCATAAAATTACATTCCTCAATTTTTACTGACCGTTATATAAGCCAGGATACACTAGGTTATGCTGCAATTAAAAAAAAGCCTACAAATCTCGTTCTCACTGGTTTAAAATAATAAAAAATCTATCTCTCCTTTCTCTCTCTCTCTCTCTCTCTCTCTCTCTCTCTCTCTCTGTGTGTGTGTGTGTGTGTGTGTGTGTGTGGTACCTGTTAAATAACCCAGGAGGGAAAATATTTTACCTACAAGAAATAGAATATACATGATTTCTTAGACAAATGTGCATCTGCTGCATTTTAAAGATATGGTAACATACACATGTGTATCTCTTTAATCAATCTGAAGTCCCCTGTGTCCATAAAGCATCTGAAGTGCTAGATAATGCCCCCACAGTCCTTCACACCTGGTATCCACTTACTTCTCATTTTTAAATAATGTATTTATTTGAAAGGCAGAGTGACAAAGGGACAAAAGGATGGGGCGAATGCAAAGAAGAGAGACACAGAGAGATATCTTCCATTTGCCAGTTAATTCCCCCGAATGGTTGCCATGACCAGGGCTGGGCCAGGCCTAAGCCAGGAAGCTCAGAGTTCCATCCAAGTGGCAGGGGCCCAAAACTTGAGCCATCATCTACTGCTTCCCAAGGCACACTAGCAGGGAGCTGGATTGAAAGTGGAGCAACTGGAACTCAAATCAGCACTCCAATGCGGGATGCTGATGTCACCGGCTGCAGCTGGTTAACTCACTGCACCATCTGTTTCTTGTGACTTCTATTTCTTTGCCACAGAGTCTTGTGTTTTCTGAGGAAATTGTTGAGACTGAAATCTTGTAGTAATGAGGGGCTTGTATTTAGCATGATGTCATTTTCTTTCTGGTGCATGATACAATTTATAATGTTTGAGTGAGCTATTGACTTGTCTTCAATAACAGAGGTTCAATCTATCTCCAGTTCATTCTGACCAGCTGCCTGGTAGGGACCTTAGTGGCCAGGGTGAGTTTTAATTTGTCAGAGAACAGCCTGAGGCTATGATAAATTCATAACCTTCTGCCTCCTTTCCCTTAATACACATGCGAATTGTTGATGTGTTTATGTAACATTCTGGGAATAGTGGCAGATTTATAAACATTTTATAATGCAAAATGGAGTTGAACACAACACTGTGCACAGTCATGGTTTGTGAATTGCTAATAGGTTATGAGTCTGGCTTAAATATGCATCACATCCTGAGACATTAATCAGTTCCTAGAGCTGGGTGAACAGGCTTGTCCTTCAGGGACATAAAATGCGTATTTTTTAGAAAGGAATTATAATAAGGAGCACATAGTCATTCTAGACCTTGAAGCTCTTAGCAGCAGCACATCTTTTGTTTCATTTTTGAATGAAAAGCATTTATAAGAAGACACTCATGCTAGAGTCAGCCTGACTTTTGATAAAAGGATAAATAGAGTAGCTCTGAATCTATATAAAATATCCAGTTGTATGGCAACTTATCGACTCCCAGATATTTGATTCTCAGAATACAAAAACCAAGAACTCCTCTTATAAATAAAATCTCTCCAAGGTTAAGCCTATCGTGAAAAATTAATGGATTTATGAGTGGGAGAAAACAAAATCTCTTTTTTGTTCCTTTTGTCTTTGTGTGTTGCTCTCGCATATTGTGAAAACACTGATGTCTTATTTTCCTACACCTGTTTCTCAAGTACAGAATCTTTTAATTTTTCTGTTAAATACATTTGAAGTTCTAAAAGCTTCAGTACCTGTGGGCACAGCATCTTCAAAATATTTTACTTATGTCTCAATGATCAGTTTGGCATCATGGGAAAGATTTTTGGCAACTTGGCGTCCTCTGCAATCTGAAGATGTGATAACCGATTTAGAATTTTAATTACGAATCAAGGATATTAAGTCAGAAAATAATTGAATGGGAAGGAAAATGAGATCATAATTCAAACCAGGGCTTTTCCTGAGTGCTGTAATTATTAATATAATCAGGTCCCTTGGTGTGTGCTTTAGGTAATATCTGTTTAGAAAGTGATTCTTTGGACTTTAAAAAGGTAATTAATACATCAAAATCAACATATTGCAAAGAAACTGAAGGTATATAACAAACAAAAAAGTCATAGAATGTATTACACATGAAATTTAGAAAATTTAAACACTTCTGAATTGCCCATTAATACATCTGTTGTAAGTCCAGTATTCAGGCCAATTGAGGCTTGATTTGCTATTGGAAACATTCAGAATTTCTCAATGAAACCATTGTTATGTGTAAATACTTCCTCACATGCTGGATGTTTCCTTCCATGTGAAAGGAGTTCAGTGAGTGAATTTCCTCACTTGATGTGCCATCTTCTTCATTGCTGTAATCTAGAGGAGGAGGCTGGTCTTCTCTGAGCAACATCTGGAAAGAATGGACAGCTATAGGCATATTCAGCACAGCTACTCTTGCCTATCTTTTAGAAAGATTTTATTTATTTACTTGAAAGGTAGAGTTATAGAGAAGGAGAAAGACAGAGAGAAAGGTCTTCCATCCACTGGTTCACTCCCCAAGTGGCCACAACAGCCAGAGCCCAGCCGATCTGAAGACAAGAGCTCCTTCCAGGTCTCTCATGTGAGTGCAGGGGCCCAAGGACTTGGACCATCCTCTACTGCTTTCCCAGGCCGTAACAGAGAGCTGGATCAGAAGAGGAGCAGCCAGGACTCAAACCAGTGCCCATATGGAATGCTGGTGCCACAGGCAGAGGCTTAGCCTACTAAGTCACAGCAACAGCCCCTCTGTCTATTTTTGGAAGTAGTCTAACCTTTTCCTCTGGGGACAGGACAATGTGGCTTTGACCGGGTGAATAAACCTGCCCAACTCTCTGATACAGGAGTTTCCTGGCCCTGCTCAAATTTCATCAATCAAAATGTGATATTGGTGTATCCATCTACCCCTCCTTGACCTTGCTTTTTAATTTATTCAGATCCTAGGTGATTAAACAGGTATCATTTATTAAGTATGTTTAAAGCTCTCAATAGCCATGACCTCAACATTTGTATATGTGTTAAACTACATATTCATTTTGTGCTTTGGATCATTTGTTAGAGTAGTGAATTCCAAAAACCTACAACCTACTTAGAAATATTAATAATAATCATTGTAGGTGACATGGATGTTGCTACAGGTGCCTTATCTCATTTATTTCTCTTCACAATAGCTTAATGAACATACATATTTTCTCCAACTTCCAGATAAAAAGTTAGATTTCAGTTTATTATCTTCTCTGAATGAGAATACATGCCTTTATCAAGAAAGGAGAATAAGGCCGGCACCGCGGCTCAATAGGCTAATCCTCCACCACAGGGTTCTAGTCCCGGTCTGGGCGTCGGATTCTGTCCCCGTTGCCCCTCTTCCAGGCCAGCTCTCTGCTATGGCCAGGGAGTGCAGTAGAGGATGGCCCAAGTCTTTGGGCCCTGCAACCGCATGGGAGACCAGGAGAAGCACCTGGCTCCTGGGTTTGGATCAGTGCAATGTGCCAGCCACAGTGCGCCTGCCACGGCGGCCATTGGAGGGTGAACCAATGGCAAAGGAAGACCTTTCTCTTTGTCTCTGTCTCTCTGTCTCTGTCTCTCTCTCTCTCTCACTGTCCACTCTGCCTGTCAAAAAATAAAAAAAAATTAAAAAAAAGAAAGGAGAATAAAACCATCTGTCTAAAGCTGCAAAGTGTGATTGGATGGGGAAGGGTTCTCTACTGTTCTTCCAAGATCTCCCTTCCAAGCTGAGGAAGCTACTCCCAGACTGCTGGCAGGCAGTCTCAGTAGTTGGCCCTCTTGGGAACAAGTACCATGCAGTAGGCAATATTCGCTCATCTTTGCTCTAGACAGTGGAAAACCATGGAAACTTTCACATGAATGTTTGCACAAAACTGCAGGAACACTGTTCCTCCGGATAAGTGAGACATTTTGCTAAAACATCCTTTTCTCTTTTACCTTCATGCCCTGTCTTTGGTTCATATACCTGATACTGGGCAATTTATTAAAAATGGAAACTTATTTATCAGAGTCTGGAGGCTGGAAAATCCAAGAGCAATGAGTTGTATGTTCAATGCTTCTTAGGGCCCAGTCTCTCTGCTTCTAAGATGGTGCCATGTACTGCATCCTCCAGAAGGGATGAGAATGGATATTGTGTCTTCACATGGTTAATGAGCAGAAGAGAACAAACTCACTCTCTCATGCTTTTAATGAGAGTTCTAGGAGAGAGCTTACTGCTCTAGTCTAGGGGAAGATAGTAAAAAACAAACAAACAAACAAACAAACAAAAAAACTAGAGAAAGTGCAGCCTTAGGGAAGAAAGAGTTAAGGAGAAAATGGCAGAGGAAACTCCATGCAAATCAAAGGGACACTGTGAACCTATGTGGATGGTGTTGACATGCACAACTCAGGACCTAAGCCGCTGAGAACCTCAGCACCAGTTTTGGAGTGAGATGAGACCAGAATGCAGCAGCCCAAGCCACTGGTGATAAAGCTGCAGGAAGAGCCTGGCAGGAGGCCGGCTTGGAGCCCTGTGGAGGCCAGTGTACCTGACAACCTAGAGGAAAAAAAAATGCAGGGTGTGGGGGCATTGGGGCCGGTGCTGTAGCATAGCAGGTAAAGTCATTGCCTGCAGTGCCAGCATCCCATATGGGTGTCTATTGGAGTACTGGCTGCTCCACTTCCTATCCAGCTCTCTGTTATGGCCTGGAAAAGCAGTAGAAGATGGCCCAAGTGCTTGGGTCCCTGTATTTGCGCAAGAGACCTGGCAGAAGCTTCTGGCTTCTGGCTTTGGATTGGCCCAGTTCTGGTCGTTGCAGCCATTTTGGGAATGAACCAGTGGATGGAGGACCTCTTTCTCTCTCTCTCTGCCTCTGCCTCTATAACTCTGCCTTTCAAATAAATCAATACATCTTAAAAAGGGGGGGCACAATTCTCTCCATGACCACCCAGCACCATCATCCACAACTAGATGAGATAGCGGGCACCATTTTGGACATGCTCAACAGCTATGCCAACTTGTGTCCATGTGCCCAGCAACCAGCCAAGAGGAGACACCTGAGTTTGGCTGGGAGAAATGGCAGGGACTGGGAGCTCATGACTGTGGGAGCCTTGTGTGCTGGTTCTGTGAAAACACTGTCGCTGTGTGGGAGTGCATAGGGTGTGTCTGGGACTTTGGGCAGTCACTGTGGGTAGTTTCTGATGTTCCAGGATCCCTGACTCCCTGGTGAGGGTCATTGCTGCAGGATCTGTGTTCACACTGAGGACTGCACAGATTATTTGTGTGGTTCTTGTAGCAGTGTGGATGAAAATTGAACCCACTGGAGCTAGGGATCAGGCACTTGTCTCCTTTGAGGAGCAGAGGTGAGTGAGACTACACCAACAGAACTGAACAAACCTCTCCTCTGATTAAAAAAAATGAGGGGGGAGATTTACCTGCTCACTTGGGTGTCACTTTCAACACTCTTCACACTCTGAAGCACTGCATAGAGCTGCCTGACCACAACCAGTGCATGCCTCTGGGTATTCACTAAAAGAACAGATACCCCACTAAGCCACAAAGGCATAGTTCAAAGATAAAAGCCATCACAGAATAAAAAAAAAAAAAGACAACAATCACCACAAGTGCGTAATAATAAACACAATAATTAAAGAAATAAGAATAAAGAAGACAATATGATGCTCCCAAAAGAACACAACATTCAATACTAGAATGTGAAGATGAAAGATTGATGAAATGCCAGAAATGGAATTCAAGAAATTGACCATAGGATTACTTAGAAGTAATCAGAAACAAATTCATGAACCAAAGAAATCCATATATGACATGAATAAAATTTTTCCCACAATATTGAGATTTTAGAGAGAAATCAAAACAAAATATTGGAAATGAAGTATTCAATAGAACAAATTAAAAAATATTGTGGACAGCCTTAATCACAATCTGGTGAGGCAGAAGAAAGAATACTTGAGTTAGAAGAAAAATCTCTGGAAATTTTACAGTCAGACCCAAGTAAAAGAAGAAATAGGAAAACTAAAAAACAATGTTTGAGATTTATGGGATACTATCAAATGACCCAACATATGGGTCTTAGGAGTACCTAAAGGCATGGAAAGAGAAAATGGTTTAGAAGGCCGGGGGGAAGCCATTGTAATCTATAAGCTGTATTTTGGAAATTTATATTCTTTAAATAAAAGCGTTATAAAAATAAATAAATAAATAAATAAGTCTTTAAGATAGAAAAAAAAAAAAGAAGGCCATTTTAGTGAAATAATTACAGAAAACTTCCCTAATTTGGAGAACAAAAGGGATTTCCAAGTACAGGAAGCATGTAGAATTCCTAATAGAGATGACCAGAAAAAGGCCGGCGCCGTGGCTCAACAGGCTAATCCTCCTCCTTGCGGAGCTGGCACACATGGTTCTAGTCCCGGTTGGGGTGCCGGATTCTGTCCCGTTTGCCCCTCTTCCATGACAGCTCTTTGCTGTGGCCTGGGAGTGCAGTGGAGGATGGCCCAGGTGCTTGGGCTCTGCACCCCATGGGAGACCAGGAAAAGCAACTGGCACCTGGCTCCTGCCATCGGATGAGCGTGGTGCGCCAGCAGCAGCACGCCGGCCGCGGCGGCCATTGAAGGGTGAACCAACGGCAAAGGAAGACCTTTCTCTCTGTCTCTCTCTCTCACTGTCCACTCTGCCTGTCAAAAAAAAAAAAAAAAAAAAAAGAGATGACCATAAAAGATCTCACCATGACACATTGTAGTCAAATTTTCCACAATAACACATAAGCAAAAGATGTTAAAATGTGCATGAGAGAAATGCCAGATTACTTTCAGAGGATCTCCAATTAGACTCATAGCTGGCTTCTCATCAGAAACCCTATATCCCAGAAGGGAATGACAAGATATATTCTAAATCTTAAGAGAAAATAACTGTCAACCCGGAATATTGTACCCTGCAAAGCTCTCATTTGTGAATGAAGGTGAAATAAAGACCTTCCATAATAAAAAGAAATTTAAAAAAATTTTAACATCTCATCCAGACTTATAAGAGATGCTTAGGGATGTGCTACACACAAATACACAGAAACATGAAATAAGATAAAGGCAAAATATCTCCCAGCAAATGTACAAAATGGTGCCAGGGAAACTAGATCTCCACATGCAGAAGTATGAAGCAAGACCCCTACCTTACACCTTACACAAAAATTCACTCAAAATGGATTAAAGACTTAAATCTATGACCCAATACCATCAAATTATTAGAGAACATTGAGAGAATCACTCCAAGACAATGGCATAGGCAAAAAGAGTTCTTGGAAAAGACCCCAGAGGCACAGGCAACCAAAGCCAACATTGACAAATGGGATTACATCAAATAGAGAAGCTTCTGTAAGGCAAAAGAAGCAGGAAAGTGAAGAGTGGGAGAAATTAATTTCACAATTGATAAAGGATTAATAACCAAAATATATAAACAGATCAAGAAACTCAACAACAAAACAAACAACCCAGTGAAGAAATGGGCAAAGGACTTAAACAGGTTTTTTTGTTTGTTTGTTCGTTTGTTTTTTGACAGGCAGCTTGGACAGTGAGAGAGAGAGACAGAGAGAAAGGTCTTCCTTTTTGCCGTTGGTTCACCCTCCAATGGCCGCTGTGGTTGGTGCGCTGCGGCCGACGCACCACGCTGATCCGATGGCAGGAGCCAGGTGCTTATCCTTAAACAGGTATTTTCAAAAGAAGAAATCCGAATGGCCAATAGACACATGAGAAAATGCTCAGGATCTCTAGCAGTCAGGGAAGTGCAAATGAAAACCACAATGAGGTTTCCCCTCACCCCAGTTAGAATGGCTTTCACACATAAATCAACAAACAACAAATTGCTGGTGAGGATGTGGGATAAAACGTAACCTAATCCATTACATTCCCATTGGTGGGAATGTAAACTGGTACAGCTACTGTAGAAGACAGTGTGAGATACCTCAGAAATCTGAATATAGTCCTACCATATGACCCAGCCATTCCATTCCTGGGAGTTTACTTAAGGGAAATAAAATCAGCATATGAAAGAGTTATCTGTACCCCCCCCCAATTGTTTATTGCAGCTCAATTCACAATATGAAATCAACCCAAATGCCCATCAACTGAAGACCAGATAAAGAAATTATGGGATATATTCACTATGGAATACTACACAGCAATAAAAAAATAAAAACACACACCATAAAATCCTGTCATTTGCAACGAGATGGATGAAACTGGTAAACATCATACTTAGTGAAATAAGCC
This sequence comes from Sylvilagus floridanus, assembly GCA_949820135.1. Taxonomy (NCBI): domain Eukaryota; kingdom Metazoa; phylum Chordata; class Mammalia; order Lagomorpha; family Leporidae; genus Sylvilagus; species Sylvilagus floridanus. The sequence continues at coordinate 83,655,371 of OX463224.1, forward strand.
ATTCCCAAAGGACAAATTTCATAAGTTCTCCCTGGTCTGTGATAACTGATAGAGCACCTAAAGGGTAATCTACAGAAGTAAAATTAATACTTCAAGATGGAATTATTTTGAACAGCCCTTGTCTCAACTGTTGAGGAAAAGTTTTTGGTTGCATATAATTTGTTGAATACTTTACTTATTATAGAGTTAGTCATATGTGTATAAAGTTATTGAAAAATAGATCTTAGTAAAAAATAAGAATGGAGGGTTGGCACTGTGGCATTGGTGGGTAAAGCTGCCGCCTGCAATGCTGGCATCCCATATGGGTGCTGGTTGGAGGTCCACCTGCTCCACTTCCAGTCCAGCTCTCTGCTATGGTCTGGAAAGGCAGTAGAAGATGGCCCACGTCTTCGCCCCTATGCCTGCATGGGAGACCCGGAAGAAGCTCCTGGCTCCTGGCTCCTGACTTTGAATCTACACAGCAGTGGCCATTGTGACCATCAGGGGAGTGAACCAGCTGATGGAAGACCTCTCTCCCTCTCTTCTCTCTCTCTCTCTCTCTCTCTCTGCCTCTTTATAACTCTGCCTTTCAAACAAATAAATGATTCTTTTAAAAAATAAGAATGAATATAGGAGAGGGAGGAGGAAGAGGGATGGGAGTGTGGGTGTGAGGGCTGTTACAATGGAAAGAATCACTATATTCCTAAAGCTATATTTATGAAAAGTATGATGATTAATTAAAAGGTTTCTGGAGAAAAAAAAAAAGAGTTCTAATCTCATCCATGAGGGCTCTACTATCATGATTAATCACCTCCTAAATTTTATAACATTGGTCATTAAATTTCTTTTTGTTTTGTTTTTCTTTTTTAATATTTTATTTGTTTATTTGAAAGGCAGAGTTACAGAGAGACAGAGGCAGAGAGAGAGAGAAAGATCTTCCAAATGCTGGTTCACTCCCCCAGTGGGCACAACAGCAGGAGCTGTGCTGATCCAAAGCCAGGAACCAGGAGCCAGGAGCTTCCTCCGGGTCTCCCATGTGGGCGCAGGTACCCAAGCATTTGGGCCATGTCCCACTGCTTTCCCAGGCTATACCAGAAAGCTGGATTGAAAGTGAAGCAGCCAGGTCTCAAACTTGCATCCATATGGAATGCCGGAACTGCAGGTGGAGGCTTTAATTTCTATGCCACAACGCTCTCCCTGGCCTTTAAATTTCATCAAATGAATCTGTGGGACACATTCAGACCACAGCAGGCTCCCATTTCTTTCTTCCACCATTCCTTTATTAATTGGCTTATTGATTCACTGCCTTCCACTCCTCCTTTCCTATTTCCTTCCTCTCCCTCCTTTCCCCCTTCTCCATTTTTCCTTTATTTTTTTCCCTCTTTCTCATTCCTCTCCTTCATCACCAACTTATTTTATTCTCACCTTGCTGACATTTTTCTTGCGTGATATTGAGTGAAGCCCTGATCTGGATCAACTCTTCTATCTTCTGCTTTGACCTGTTCAACAACTGAAATTTATCACCTAATAAATTAAATTCAAGTTGTTCTTGGCAAAAGATCAGATCTTAGGTTGAGTTATTGCTAATGGAGCCCTTCTCTCACTCACATTTATGAGACAATTAGAAATAAATCTGCACACATAAAAATAAAAACAGGCATGAAAAAAATACTAAGATAATTTCATACCAGACTCTTGAAATCTCTTAGAATTTTTAACCACACTAAATAAATCCCCAAATTTCTTTATTGTTTATCATATTTTTAAAAGTATTTTTCCTAGACTGGAATGGGGTTTTAGCTTAGCAGTTAAAACCCTGCCAGTGTCACACATCAGAGTACCAATGTTCAATCCACAGCTCTAGTTCCTGACTTCATCTTCCTACCAACATAGACTCACAGAGGGAGTAGTAATAGGTCAAGTAACTGGGTTCCTCCCACCACATGGGAGACCTGGATTGAATTCCTGGCTTCCAGCTTCCTCTCACCCCAGTCCCAGCCACTGTGGGTACTTGGGGAATGAACCATTGGATGAGAGATCTCTCTCTCTCTCCATCTCTAATTTCTCTTTGTCTCTCAAATAAATAAAATTTAAAAAGTATTTTTCTAGGATTAATGTTTGAGTATTATGTGTTGCTTTACCAGAAAATTTTAGAGACATAGATTTACCTGTCACAATTGATCCCAATTTATGAACAGTAAATGTTTAAATATTTACCCTTGTCAGAAAATAAGATATTCTAAAAAATTCAAAGGTTTTATTTATTAAAGTATTGCCAATATTCTAGATCTAGATTCTACATTTCCATGAAAAATATTAAGATTTTTGCTGAAGGAAACTAAGCTTTTTTCCTTTGATAATCCAAAATGTTTTATCTCTAAATTCAAACTGGGTAGTTTGAAATCCCAGCACTAACACATATTTGGATGAGTCTCAAACCTTCTAAGCCTCAGCTATTTCATCTGTAAAATTAAGAATGTAATCTTTCTAATTTCATTGGGTTATGTGCAAACTAACTAAGAATATTTTGTCACACTATTAGAAAAATTTCTAGCAGCTAGTGTGCTGGGTTTCACATATACCCAAACATAGTTTAATAAGCCTCTTGAATAGAGGTATAGCTCAGTTCCTATCCCTTTGAGGACTTTATTTATTTCCAATGAATGAATTATAGAAGAGAGGGGAGCCAGCATTGTGGCATAGTAGGTTAGGCCTTCATCTGCAGCATTGGCATCCCATATGAGCCCCGGTTTGTGTCCCATCTGCCCTTCTTCCTGTCCAGCTCTCTGAGTATGGCCTGGGAGGGCCATGGAAGATGGCTCAAGTGCTTGGGTCCATGCACACATGTGGGAGACCTAGAAGAAATTCCTGGCTCCTTCTTCAGATTGCCTCAGCTCTGGCTGTTGAGGCCAACTGGGGAATGAATCAGCATATGGAAGACCTCTCTCTGTCTCTCCCTCACTCTATCTATAAGTCTGCCTCTCAAATAAATAAATAAATCTTAAAAAAAACAAAAAAGAAGAGATGATGATCTTTCATTTCTGATGTTAGGTAGTGTATCTTGGCTGCTCTATTAAGTCATTTTCTCCAGAGAAGCCCACTGCATATTTCAAAGACACTTATACTGGTCAATAGAGAATTGTCACATGTTATAAGGAAGCAAAGCATCCAGTAAAGAGCCAGCAAGGAATTGAGTCCTCCTACCATCATTTGAGGGAAGTTATAAGCAGATCTTTTGGCTCCTGAAGACTTAGCTGATCACCATCACCTTGACAGTAACCTCACGAGGGATCCTGAGCCAGAGCTGCCCAGTTAGCTGCTTCTGCTCTCCAAATCCTCAAAATTGTATGAGATTGCAAGTATTTGTAAGTACGGGCATTATTTGTTATGTAGCAGTAGATGATAGATAATAATCACTCGAGAAACATTGCTATTATTATTCCTTCACTTTCAGCAGTTAAAATCATTTTGAGACACATGAACTCATATATCTTTTAATAGAAGTCCCACTAAGATTTCAATTGGTGGGGTAGACTTTGTAGTAACCCAGGTTACATCACTGCTTGGAATCCTGGCATGCAACATAAGAGTGCTTGAGATCACTTCTACCTCTGCTTCCAATCAAGCTACCTGCTAATGCACCAAGGGAACAACAGTTGTTGGCTAAGGTATTTGGGTCCCTGCCACTTACACGGGAGACTCAGATTGAATTACTATCTCTACCTTTTCTCTTGCTCTATAAAATTAATTTTTAAAATGAATAAATAAAAATTTAAAAATATACAAGTTGGCAGCAGTTAGGCAAATGGAGTGAATTGGCCTGGTTTTGAGATGGCTTCCAAATTCAGAACCAGCTATGAGTTAAAAGCTCTCACTTTACAAAGAATGATTGCTTTATTTTCAGGTGAAGGATGCTGATTTTAAAGAAAGTTACTGAACATACTACTGCCCAACCTTTACAGATATCAAAAAAGGGGCAAGCATGTATGCACTTGCTATATAAAAGTAAATTTTAGTCTAATTGTTTCCCCTTGATCAGATGAGAGCATCAAAGGTTCAGATTATATAAATGACTTCCTAGGATGGTATAGAAACGTGAACGAGAATTTGAAGCCACTTGTATCCAACTCCAAATGTGGTATTTGGTCATCTTACATACCCAGAGAAGGAAAGATGGGCTCAAAGTCCAGGTTCAACTTGTACCAAGCAACTTTTTTAGGTAGATTGTTCTATTAATGATGTGAGGACACTAGGCCTATTCCCAGTGTGGATTAATGATTCTGCACATGCACCCGTGGATGCATGGCTATCTGCATACACACACACATAGACATTAAATCATGGTTATAGACTACATGCTGATCACAGTAATACTCTCTCCAAAGGTATGTGGAAATTCCTGATGAGGAACAGGGGAGGCCAGATGAGGCAGTGAATGACTCAGTACAGCTCATCACAGTGTTAGGAAATCCAATTTCAGAGTATATCTGCCTTACTGAGAATGAGTCAATTGTTCTCTTCTTTGACATTGCCAAAATTTACCTGAACTGACCAAGTTTGTCATGGGGAATCAAAAGGCATAGACATCATAATTTTTTTAAAAAGTCCAAGAAAATTATTCTGATATCCATTAAACATGAAAGTGTTATTTTACCATAATCTCCATGGAATATGACTTTCCAAGAATAGTTTTCAAGTGAGCAAGTGGGTAAACTGATGCCCTAAATTTATATGTATGTTTCTGGGGAGGGAAGAGAGGTTCTAACCCAGTTGTTTTTTAATAGCACAGACATTTTAAAGCTTTTCTATCTACTGAGTAATTTGATTGACTCCTTTCCTTTTATAATAAATGGCTTGATATTTCTGTTTTATGGATAAAAAATAGCCATCTCAACCATTGATCACTTAAAATAATTATATCATTTCTTATCATTAATTAATGGTAGTAAAATCACTACTGTCCCATTATTGGAGGTCTCTGAGCTAACCTTTGGAATATGACCCAAAAAAGTAAACTCAGAGCTGATAATGACATGGTGATATGATTCTAGACATGACAGCTAATAAACTTATTTGGGTTAGTCTTAAAGTCCTGAATAAATGGAAGGCTCACACTCAGTGTTCTCAGTCACTCTGTGGTCCGTGTGTCTATGAGACATTTATTGCAACAATGAATAACAATATAAGAAAGGAAGAGCATAGCCACCTATTGCCTGTGTTTCAAGCACCAGGAAAATTCTGGGTTGCTTCCAGATAATCTGACCTTCTTGGAAATTGCAAATAAACAACAAAATTAAAATATAAGTGATAACAGAGTTAAAAGTATATGTATTGTACAAATAATGAAGCATTTAGGAGAAATGAATATTTTGTTTCTTATCTAAGAGCCCTAGAAGTAGACTTGATTTTGAGAGCATTATCTGTCAGTTACTTGATATGAACTTAGACAAGCCACTTTACTTCTCCACTTAATTCTCACATGAAAATCAGAGTGATGTTATTACCAACCTCAGAAGATGCCAGGCAATTTCAAAAAATTATATCTCCATACAGATATCTTGGTACTTGTTATTAATAGTAAACATAGTGGCAGTATCAACAAGTAGTACCATATTTATGCAAAGGCTGTTTATTTTTCAGAACAGCAGAATGAGTATGTCATTCTTTGCATTTAGAATAACAAGTGTCAAGTTTGTGTGTGTGTGTGCGTGTGTGTGTGTGTGTGTGTGTGTGTGTGGTGAGGTATGGTATGTTGATGAGGGCCTGGTAGAAAAATGTTTACGTGCACTTGAAACACACCTGCAGATGGTTATCTTGTCACCTACCTGGTGCTGACTTATGAGGCTTTGCAGAAAGACCCTGCTGGTTCTGCATAGCTGGCTTAGGCTGTTATGTGTATCTTCTCAGTCTTTGACCAGAATAACTCCAGGGCACATGAAATCACACAGACCATGATGATCTATGGCATCTGTGGTTGACACTTGGTATAGTATGGAAATTGAGAGTTGACACAAGTTCTCTTGCACTTTATTTCACAGTTGCATTTGACATATTCTGTCATCCAATGACCCATGAAAGACTTCTTCCCTTGGCTTCTGGGACATGTTCTCTTTGGCTTTCTTGTGATGTCACTGATCACTTCTCAATATCTTTGGACGTTTTTCCTCATCATCTTAATCTTTTATTCTTAGAGTGTATAATGATGTAATGTATGTTGTGTGTCTACCTATCCTACGTCCTTGGTGATTTCATCCATTATCTTATCTTTAAAACCATTTTTATCCTAGTACTTTCAAAACATGTATCTCTAACATAGAACTTGTTCCTCAATTCCAAGCTGTTATACAACTGTTTGCTTGACAAAGCATTTAGCGTGTAAGAGACATCACAAACTTACCTTATCCAAAACTAAACTCCTACATCCTTGCTCTCCTACATCTGCATCTCCTGCACTTCCTCTCTATTTAACTAAGTACCAACCCTATCCTTCCACTTGCTGAGACCAAAAACAATAGACTTTTTTTGGTTTGTTTTTTTCTTTTCAACTTTTATTTAATATATATAAATTTCCAAAGTACAACTTTGGAATTGTAGCGGCTTTTCCTCCCATAACCTCCTCCCCACCCACAACCATCTCATCTCCACTCCCTCTCCCATCTCATTCTTCATCATAATTCATTTTCAATTATCTTTATATACAGGAGATCAACTTAGTATATACTAAGTAAAGATTTCAACAGACTGCACCCACACAGAAACACAAAGTATAGAGTACTGTTTGAGTAGTAGTTTTACCATTAATTCTCATAGTACAACACATTAAAACACAAAGTTTAAATTACGGTTTGAATACTAGTTTTACCATTAATTTGTATAGTGTAACACATTAAGGACAGGGATCCTACATGGGGAGTAAGTGCACAGTGACTCCCGTTGTTGATTTAACAATTGACACTCTTATTTATGACGTCAGTAATCACCCGAGGCTCTTGTCATGAGCTGCCAAGGCTATGGAAGCCTCTTGAGTTTGCCAACTCTGATCTTATTTAGACAAGCCCATATTCAAAGTAGAAGTTCTCTCCTCCCTTCAGAGAAAGGTACCTCCTTCTTTGATGGCCCATTCTTTCTACTGGGATCTCACAGAGATCTTTCATTTAGGTCATTTTTTTTTTTTTGCCCCAATGTCTTGGTTTCCATGCCTGCAAAACTCTCATGGGCTTTGTAGCCAGATCCAAATGCCTCAAGGGCTGATTCTGAGGCCAGAATGCTGCTTAGGGCTTTTTCCATTCTATGAGTCTGCTGTGTATCTCGCTTCCCATGTTGGATTGTTCTCTCCTTTTAAATTCTATCAATTATTTGCAGACACTGGTCTTATTTATGTAGTACCTTTGACACTTAATCTTATCTTTTTGATCAATTATGAACTTAAACTGATCACTTTAACGAGTAAGATGGCTTTGGTACATGCCACCTTGATGGGATTGAATTGGAATTCCCTGGCACATTTCTAACTCTACCATTAGGGGTAAGTCCGATTGAGCATGTGCCAAACTGTACATCTCCTCCCTGTCTTATTCCCACTCTTATATTTAACAGGGATCACTTTTCAATTAAATTTAAACACCTAAGAATAATTGTGTGTTAATTGCAGAGTTCAACTGATAGTATTAACTAGAAGAAAAAAACTCTAAAAGCAATAAAATAGTAAGTTGTTCCTCAACAGTCAGGACAAGGGCTGATCAAGTCATTGATCAATAGTCTTTAACTCATCTTTGTTTCACACAGTACGTCTATAATCTCTTGGAAATTTCTGTTAGCTCTATCTTCAAAATCAAATACAACAGATTCTCACCATTATCTGTTTCTGCCCAACTCCAAGTCATCTGCACTTTTACATTATGCTACATTATATTTATAGCCTCTTGGTTATCTATTTGTTTCACTATTTCCAATCTATTCTCTACCCAAAAGCTTCAGTGATCACTGCAAAATTTTGACTCAGAGCTATTTATCTCTTTCTTTTAAGCCCTCTGACAGACTTTCATTACTCAAAACTAAGCACATACAATGTACAACAGGAACCCAGTGATCTGCTTCTTCTACTCCAGTCTCTTTTTTTTAATTAAAGATTTATTTGTTTGAAAATCAGAGTAGCATAATGTAGAGAGAGGGAGATAGAAAGATGGAGGGAGGGACGCTGAGAGAGAGAGAAATCATCCATCCTTTGGTTCATTTCCCAAGTGCTCAAAAAAACTGGGGCTGACCCATGCTGAAATCAGAAGCTAAGAACTCTATCCTGTCTCCCATGTGAAAGATGGATACCCAATTACTTGATACCCCATTTTCTTTAATTTCTCATTGTCTCTATAATTCTCTAATTCTGTTATGCTATTTTTTATTTTTTATTTAGTAAATATAAATTTCCAAAATACAGTTTATGGCTTACAATGGCTCCCCCCCCCATAATTTCCCTCCCACTCACACCCCTCCCATCTCCTGCTCCATTCTCTGCTTTGCACAAACCAGAACTACTTGCACTAAAGACCCATTGTACTCGCTGGCTCCTCTGTCTGTGATAGTCCTCTATGCCTATGTTTATGCATATGTCTTTGTCTGTGTTTTGTCTCTTTTTTCTCTTTACTCACCTGTCACTTTGTAAGTGAAGTCATTGCTCTATCGCTGAATATACTGTGTAAAATCATTGACCCATCTGTCTTTCTAGCTGCACTCTAAAATAGTTCCTTTTCACATTAATCTACTTTAAAAATCTTTTCCTTCAACAGTACTTAAGAGCACTTGGTTTCACAGCTAGGTAGATAGGTCATTCTGTAGAGATAGACATGCACATATTCATAAGCATAGCTAACCTGTTTATCATCTATTTTCTCAACTTTTATCAGAATATAAGCTACAGAGATGTTATACATATTTTGCTTTTTTCTGTATTCCTAGGTCATAGAAAAATGCTTGGCATGAGGTAGGCATTTGTTGTTCGAGTAAATTAATAAATTCAGTATCTATTAAGCAGCAGTTCTTCTTATAGGGGTCTGTACTCTTGAAAATATTATCAGTGGGGCTAGTGCTGTGGTGCAGCAGGATAAACCCTAACAGTCAGTGCTGGCATCCCATATGGGCACTGGTTCAAGGTTCTGGCTGCTCCATTTCCAATTCAGCTCCCTGCTAATGTGACTAGGAAAGCAGTGGAAGATGGCCCAAGTGCTTGGACCCCTGCACCCATATGGGAGACCTAAATGAAGCTCCTGGCTCTTGGCTTTGGATCAGCTCAGCTCTAGCCATTGTGGCCATTTGGGGATTGAACCAGCAGATGGAAAAATCTCTCTCTCTCTCTCTTGCTCTGTGTGTGTGTGTGTGTGTGTAACTCTTTCAATTAAACAAAACAAGTCTTTAAAAAATATCTGCAAGAGTCTTTTCTCAAGTAGAAATAGACCTCAGGCATTCATTATATCTTCCTAATTTTACAATAGAGTATCACAGACACAGAAAGGAATAGTAATTTTTTCAGCCTTTACCTTAGTAGAATACTAAAGACCAAAGCATTAGTCTGAATTTATTTAGTCTGGTGATCCATTTAAGTTAGTCTTAAGGCATGTCATAAGGCTTCAGAAAGAAATTGTGGAGGACTTGTTTATGGGAAAAATAGGGATATTTATAAGACAACTCCTAGGCTTGACAAGACCTCTTGAACTGTGAATGAGCTGTATGGTTCACTGGGAAAATAGTACAAGAATATTTAAAATGAGAAATGTAGTTTAGAAAGAAGAACTTACAAAAACTGGGGGAAGCTTTTAGGTTTGTTCACTGATGGTTGACTGATCCACTCCTTCATGCACTGCTTATGTTAGTTACTATACAAATGTCTGAAGAATATAGGTGAATTGTGCCTGCTCCACCAGGAGCTAGTGGTTTTGAGTGGGGCAAGAATTAATAAGGGATGCTTTAGGAAGGCAAGTCTTGGAAAATCAGTATTTGTTAACCAGTAGAGAAGAAATAGGAAGGTAGGTAGAGAGTGTGCAGCATGTCAAGGTGGTATGAGAGTACACATGCTGAACAAATAGGTTCCAGCCAAATAGGTAGAGAGCAGCAGATTATTGGAGACAGTAAAGACAGAGAGACCTGGAAAGATAGACTACAGCCAGATAGTGAATCATATGCAAGAGCTTGAATACAAAAACACCTTGCTGAAGGAAACACAGTTCCTTCCTTCCTTCTTTCCTTTTTTTAATTTTTTTCTTGTTTTCTGTTAAATCTCAGAGCCCTTAATGTTGTTCTGATATCCCATTCATTTTCTTAGAGACTGATTTTTGTATTATTTGCTTCTATAGATTCTGTCATTTTCACTTTCTTTTATTCAAAGAAGAAAATGAATAACATTTTTACATTAATTCATGTCTCATTCATAACTGGATTTGAGTGAAGGCTAAAATCTGGTTCTAATGTATGGGCATATTGTGAAAGATGAATGTAAGAATAAAAATAGGTTATAAATTGTCTATTATAAGCTGTAGTTCCTTTCAGGGAAAAGAAAGTACATGAGAGTATATGATGATACTTCAAAATGTACATTATCTTTTAATTCCATTTTTCCACAGAATTTTGAAGTACACTAATGTATATATATAGATAGAGTGAATTCAAATGCAGAACATCTTATTAATCTTATAATCTCAGAAAACGTGAGGCAAAAGCTTAATTTTTAAATTATTCAAAGTGAGTTCTGCAGTTTACATGATGTAAATGAAATCTAAGGAAAAGAGTGTTGATAGACTTATTTAAATAGCTTTCCTTTATATTGTCATAAAAATAGAGGGAAACAATGAAAACTCCCTGAAAATTCTGGGGAGCCAAAGATTCTTTTTAATAAAATATGAATGTGCTGTGATATTACCATGATTATTCAAACAGATAATATTTTATTTGCATTTTGTCAGGCAAATGGGATTATTCAGTGAATACCTATAAAGATAGGGGCACCAAGTCACCAGCAGCGTTGTTTTCCCCCTTTAGTTGACAGGTAACTACAGAGAGAACAGCAAGAAATTGAAAGAGATCAGAGAGAGGAGATGAGCTCTTTCCAGATGATGCTCAGAGCCTGCAGTAATGGAATTCTGGTCACGTCATCCAGAGCTCAGACCTGCTTTGGTTTAATCAGCTTGCACAACATTAGAGTTGAAGACAACTATGTTGATCCAGGCCCCAACATACATAATTTATTTCCCCTAAATGAATTTTTGAAAACTGCAACAGTGAGAATACAGGATTGTAACAGGTTTACCAGTGTATGTGTCTCTGTTCATACACAGAGGATTACACAAACAGCTTCAGTGTTATGACCTGTCACTCCAGCCCAGGTGTATCACAAATACAGAACAGTTTTAAATTTTTAGCAGATTTTCAAATTCCTCTATTTTGGCAAAAATATTTAAGCATAGCTTTTCTGAAACAGGGCCTATCTACCCTTGCAGAATTGGACAAGTCACAAGAATCCAGTATACATCTTTCTAGGTAGTGAGCAAGAACAATACCAAATTCATTAAGACGTGCAGTGAGGGATTCCAGTGGAACTGATCACGGCAAGCATAGCAGAACCAAATAGTTAAAACCCAAGGATTTTGGACACATTTTTTTTTCAATGCTTTTAGAAAATTCTGGCGAAAAACACAATGATTGTTTGTTTTCTGTCCAGACTTGAAAAAATGACATTCGAAAGAGTGTAAGCAGTTAAAGGGACTAGCATGATAAGCTACCTAAAATGCACTGTCATGTTTAGGACACGAGACAGTTTAATGCCAACTCAGCAATCCTAAAACTAGAGTTTGGAGTAAGACCAGAGAAAATGATTTTAATTATACTGCTTCGTAAGTGACTCAGTGAAATGAATTTATTTGAATTCTATCCATGACTTTTAGACTCATTAAAATACAATAAAATAACAGTTTAAGAAAAACATAATTCTTCAAAATTATTTCAAGCATGGCTTAAGGGTGGCAGCTTTATTTATGTTAAGTTTTATGTCTGTAGATAACACATACACATTTGATCTTATGGTCTTCTGTGGTTATTCTTGACATTGTAAAAGGAGAACCTGGTTTTCTGAGGTGATGATATTTATAGTGTGGCAGCATCAAAAAGCAATTCCTTGCTTATTTGAGATTCGAAGCCCAGTGAGGTCTCCCTTGTGACTCATTCAGTATTCATCGGGGGCTTTATGCTTGTCTGCCTGTGCAATATGCTCATGAATCCTTAATTCTGTCTGAATTCAGCAATGCCAGAGTCACTTTCCATCAAGCTGCCCACTCAGCTGAACTGCACTAGCCTCTTCTGTGTAAAGTATCACACTCTCAGTTGAAGATTGATTGGGTGTTGGGCCACTACTGCAAAAACAATGAAGGTGAAACTCAGCACCTACAGTTTGCTTTTAAGATCTGATACCAGCACTATACCTTCTGACTTCTTGGGCTGATGCAGATGAAATTTTCTTGGACTTACCTACATAACCCCATGTCTCAGTGAACTAGCCTCATTGACACATCATCACTGATAGTGCAGTGAAATATTAATGATGTGTTACTCTCAATCTTTATCTGTACAAAAAAAAAACAGTTGAAACTGAAATGATATTGTGAGGCCAGATCTGTCTAATGTGTAGCTGGTCCTGTGTTGTGGCACCTTTCTTGTTCTTTTGTTTTGCCCTTCTCTGGGGTGATACAGCAGGCATGGCTAGAGTGATGGCCATATGTCCTTCACAGTGTTTTGCTCAAGATTCTTGTTGCTTCCACTGAAGTCAGAAGAGTGGCCATTCACAGGGATTGGAGCTCAAATCTAGCATATATATTCACAAGGTAAGCACTGGACCTGAACTTTGCGATCAAGCCAGAAGATCAGGCATAAAGTACAGAGATAAACACAGCACAAGAGTGAGGGTAGAGTCAGGGAAGCTGGATTTAAGACACGTACCAAGAAGAGGACTGATGTGATGGTGGCTTTTTAAATCTGCATATATTATTTGGCCTCATTTAGAAGCATGAAGTAAAGGGTTAGAAATATGCAAATATTAGAAAGGCTGAAAACTTATTTAGAGTATTGGGTTATACAACTGAGCTCTCTCTACTGGCACTTTTGTAGCTGGAGCTAGAGATAGGTCAGATGTGATTCACACAGGAATGTAAGTTTTAAAGTTACAACACTTGCTTGAAGTAATGCTGTCATTCTACCAACAGAGTGGTAGTAATGGCTGTCATTTGTTTAAAACTCATTACACACCAGGTATTATGTTAAATGCTTTACATACATTACAATTTTTAATTCTCAAAAGTGCACAGGAGTGGTACTACTATATATTTTATAAGCCAAACAAGCAGAGGTTAAAAGAGTTAATAATTATCCAAGTTTGCACAGCTAATTAGTCTGACTAAAACTTATGTCCTAACCATTGTATTAGTCTGAGAGATACATTTTAAGATAAATACTAAAAAATGCATAAGTTATCAGAAATATTAAGAATATTTTGGGGATTAGAATTCACACTCTGCAAGCAAGTCTCCTCTTGCTTCCTTTCAATGAGTCTGCTTGGACTGAACATCATGGGTCAAAGTGGGGAGTACATAGTGTGGTCGGAGGTATTGAAAGGGTGTGGGGGCATGATTGATTGCTTAGCTTGAGTGGTAGGAAGACAGCTTTTTCTGCAAATTCCTGAAGCACTTACTCTCTGCTCTGGATGTCAGTGCTCTGGGCATTACAAATGGGGAATCTTGGAGTCAGTGATGGATCTTGGGCAGTTTGCCAATGAACAAGTATAATGACAAAAATAAGAGCATCCAATCAATGTTTAAATTGAAGAAGAAATTATAAAATTGATCCCATATTAAAGGGCTACCATGTGGAGGAGAAAAAATTAAAATTTCTTCTATGTGAACTTATTGGACATAATTGAAAAACAATGATTAGAAGTTATAATAAGCATGGGGCTGGCACTGTGGCATAGTGGGTAAAGCCACTGCCTGCAGTGCCAACATCCCATATGGGTGCCAGTTCTAGTCCCTGCTACTCCACTTCTGATCCAGCCCTCTGCTATGGCCTGGGAAAACAGTGGAAGATGGCTCAAGTGCTTGGGATCCTGTACCCACTAGGAGATCTGGATGAAGCTCCTGGCTCCTGGCTTTAGATCAGCTCAGCTGTAGCTGTTGCAGCCTTTTGGGGAATGAACCAACAGATGGATGACCTCTACCTCTCTTTTCCTCTCTCTCTTTCTTTCTCTTTTTGCCTCTGCATCTTTACAACTCTACCTTTCAAATAAAATAAATAAATTTTTTTTAAAAAAGAAGTTATAAGAAACAGAAAGTAGCTTAATAAAAATGATTTTCCAACACTAAGGCTAACAACAATAGTCGATGATTTGTGATGATGTAAATTCTTCATCACTAGAAGTATTCACATAGAAGCTGTGTCACCTTCTGCTGATAATGGAGGTTTTTAAATTTTAGAGTTCATATGAATCATTTAGACTGCTTGATAAACAATCATATTATGGGCATGACAGCCAGAATTTTATTCACTGGCTAAGTCCTGGATATCAAGTCTTTGGTTTTAATAAGTGACCTGGAGGATTCTGATAGAGGTAAGAAATGTTGACATGGAGACTATAAAAGAGATTAATGGGCTGTACAATGTGATTCAATGCTATAACGAGTACTCAAATAGTATATTTCATTTTGTGTCCCTATATGAGGGCAAATGGGCAAAAGCTTTACTTAACACATGCTGAGCTGATCTCCTGTATACAAAGAGAATTGAAAAGGAATGTGGTGGAGGGAGCAGGTAAGGGGGGAGGGTGGGGGGGGGGAGGGGAGTATGGGGGGAAAGCCATTGTAATCCATAAGTTATACCTTGGAAATTTATATTCTAAATAAAAGTTAAAAAAAAAAGTAAAATGCCAAGAGTTGTATGCATTTAAAAATCTGAAAAAAAAGAGATTAATACTTTTAAAGCACAAGTCAGATTATAAAATAAATTTTCCTTCTAGCTGTATGTCCAAGTCATATAATCTAACACTATGCAGAGTTTCTATCTTTCATATACTATTTATCACACAGTTTGATATTTTATTATATTTTGTCCCTCTTTTGGAATTCTTTTTCTCACCCAACCAATATTTACTGAGCATCTGTTATGTGTCAGGAATTGTTCTAAGCACTAGAGAAACAGAATAGAATGAAGTAGACAAGGCACCCTGCTCTTGTGAGGCTGGCAATCTCATGAAATGTGAAATGAGATTTTAAAAATAAATATTAGCTCACAAAGATTTTTCCCTAAACAACCAGATGAAAATTCTTCTGGGGAAGGGTTCTGTGTTATTTCACATTTCACACAGTATCTAGAACAATATCATGCAACAAGAAGAACTCAATGGTATATTTTAAAGGAGGAATGAAACATTAAAATAAGAATAGATGTGAAGAAAACTACAAAGATACATGTCTTCTGCCATAAATCCAGCTAATCTGTGGTTTATATGAGTATTTCTTTGTGCTTTATTATGTAGAATTTTTGTAAATCAGTGGATTTCTTTCTGTGTTAATAGGCTTCTGATGTTTTGGGGGTTAGAGTCTTAGTGTATAATGAAACATTGAAAGACATCAAAAATAAAGATGGTGAGGGGGCTTTGTGGTATACAAGAGGCAGATGACAACTTTTTCAAAATGAAGAACCAGATAATTAAATATTTCTGGCTTTGTGGGTCATAGGGTCTCTATCACAACTACACAATTTTGTCCTTAATGTGCTGTACATTGTGAATTAATACTATAACTAGTACTCCAACAGTATTTTCACTTTGTGTCTCTATGTGAGGGCAAACTGTTGAAATCTTTACGTAATATGTACTAAACTGATCTTCTGTGTATAAAGAGAATTGAAAATGAATCTTATGTGAATGCAAGGGGAGAGGGAGCAGGAAAGGGGAGGGTAGCAGGTGGGAGGGAAGTTATGGGGGGGGGAAGCCATTGTAATCCATAAGCTGTACTTTGGAAATTTATATTCTTTAAATAAAAGCTTTATATATATAAAAAAAGATTTAAAAAAAAAAACAACTACACAATTTTTCCATTGTACCTAGATAGCAGCTATAGAACATCCAAAATAAATGTACATATTTTTAATAGAACTTTTTTCAAAAATAGGTGGAAAGTTGGATATGGACCTCAGACCACAGTTTGTAGACTGCTGCTACAGGAGAAACAGTTAAAAATAACTGGAAGATTTTGCTTGGAGAAATCATCAGACTATTACTGTTTCCAAATATTTGAATGACTTCCATGCAGAAAAGGAATTTGACCTATACTATTCGACTACAGGACTTAAGACCAATGAGTAGAAGCTTTATGCCAGTGTGATTGTTGCCAAGTAAAACAATAACGTTTTAACAGAATTCTCCAGGGAGTATGAGTTTAATGAGTTTATCATCACTGGGGGTATTCAAGCAAATAAGGGATGCCCACTTCTTGGGAATGTTCCAGAGCAAGCAGGGGACTCTGACGAACAATTTGACTAATTGTGTTTAAGGTCCTTTTCAGGCATGAGCTTCCATGATCAACATAAAATTTAATGTACAAAGCAGGGCACAGAATCAGCTTAGATTGACACATAGTCACAGGCAAATGAGAGCCCAACAATTTCACATATTAAATATTACCTGTGGTAAATCCATTACTGGATGAAAAGCAAGTTCTGCTGTATGTTAGGTACATATATTAATAAGCAGATATAACTAAAGATTAAAATTGGGCTAAATTAGTTTTGTTTTTGGCAAGTTTGATTCAGAGACTTTTAAGATTACATCTGGCAAAAGGGTTAGTCATTTGAAAACTAAGTACATGTCTTTCAACTATGTAGATCAACAGAGAAACCAGATTCTAGTCCCTTTCAGAATTCAAGGGATTTGAAATTTTGAGGTCTCTCATAAAATCATTTTGCATGTCTTATGATGTTTTGTATTTATGAAGTTGTAAATGCTAAAAACAGCAACACTCCTAGATGGAAGTGTAGATCCATAAAATTAACAAATAATGATTTATTCAGAGCTGTTTATTCCACTGATAAGAATGAGAACCAGATAATGTCTGAAAGGAGAACACTATAAGGGGCTAGCTGGTTTAAAATTTGTGGCTATCCTTAACACGCCATTCATGTGTGCCAAAGAGACAGATCCTCAGGAGCTTGGTTGCCACCTCTCAGTGGAGGGTCGGAAGGGGTGAGTGATTCCAATCAATATCCAGTTGTTAGAGTAACAGCCATGTCGGTTCTGGATGGCCGACTGGGCAAAAACATGTTTGTTCTACTTAATGTGACAGTGTCTTGTCAAATTAACAGCCACGGTGGCACGAGCAAGCTTGCTTAATGGGTTGGAGTCAGTTCCACAGAGAATTTATCATCAACATGCAACTGTGAGGAACCCAAACCTCATTACCAGGGTTTATTTGTAGATAATAGCTGAAGATATGCCATGAACCTACAACAGGATTTGTTTGCTTTCTTAGCAACTGACTTTCATATTCTTTATTGAATACTGCTCTGTTAACTCCCAAACTCTCCGTATGATCGTGATTGGTCTGTATTTAAATACACCAAGTGGAGTGTAATATCTAAGCAAGTTTGCTGAGATTATTTAGTAAAATGTAATGATTAAAATAACTACATATTAGATGTGGAGGGAAGTGGGGGAACAGGAACCCCCCTTCCAGGTCATTATTTTAACTATCCCCTTTCCTTATGAATTTTTAAATACACTTTTAAATCCAGAATTTTAAACTGCTTGCCAGATTCTTCCCCTAGGTAGGTGGTGTTTGACCCACATAGTATTTTTTTTTTTTAACTGAAATGCTTTCTACCACTTAGAAATTAGAAAATGTTGCATTCAGTTCTGGATGCCTTCTTTTAATAAAAAATTCAGAGTTGGCAGCCTAAGCTAGCTTTTGCACACAGCTGTAGTTGTCTAGAATTGGCTTTTTATATAGCCAGGCTGTCCTCCATAGGGTCTACTGTGCCTGCTTTATTCATTTGTAAACTAACCAGCTTGTTTAAGCATTGATGCTTTCTCTCTCTGATATAAAGGTTAAATCTTGATTTTCTTCATCATACACATGGATGGAAAATGCAGTATTATGGCATTACCATTCTATTTTTAAAGATTTTATTTAAGTTATACAAGTTTCATGTATTTCATATATATAGGTTTAGAAACATACTGATACTTCCCACTGTACCCTCCCTCTTGCCAATCCAACACTTTTTCCTCCTCCCTCTCCCATTCCCACTCTTAATTTTTACACAGGTCTATTTTCAGTTTATTTAATGATCATACAGGAAATCCTACACTAAGAGTTCAACAAGTAGTATGAAGAAAACAAACACTGCTCCTCAACATAAGAGACAAGATCTGTAAACAATCATCGAATCTCAAAACATCATACCCGATGTTTGTTGCAGCACAATTCACAATAGCTAAGATATGGAATCAACCTAGATGTCCATCAGATGGTGATTGGATAAAGAAGTTATGGTGTATGTATACACTGTGGAGTACTACTCAGCTGTAAAACAAATGAAATCATGTTTTTTGCAACAAGATGGACACAACTGGAAAGCATTATACTTAGCAAAATAAGCCAGTCCCCAAAAGACAGGCATCATATGTTTTCCCTGAACCAAGATTATTAATAGAGTACCTAAAATGTAATGTATTACCACTCTTGACTATTGTTAAGTGATTTTTGGCTTCCTTCTTCCTCTAGCCATTCAATCTTCCACCAGTGGGGAAAGCCTAGGCAATGTCAGTCTTTCACAAGAGAGCACAAGAACACCAGGGAGAAAATTTGAAGGAAAACAACCTGGGGATCTGGAGTGGTGTCATAACAGGTTAAGCCAGTGCTAGCAATGCTGGCATCCCATCTGGGCATCAATTTGAGACCTTGCTGCTCTACTTCTGACCCAGCTCCCTGTTAATGCGTCTAGGAAAACCATCCCCCCCCTCCCCCCGCCTCTGTGACTCTGGTTTTCAAATAAATAAAATGAAATCTTTTAAAAATAATTTATTTTTAAATTTTTAAGGTGAACAAATTTCATGCATTTCATACTTACAGATTTAGGAAGTAGTGATCCTTCCCACCCACTCTTCCTCCCTCCAGTGCTCCCACCTTCCCTCCTCTTGCCTCTCTATTCCCTCTCTCAATTTTTACAATGACCTGCTTTCAGTTTACTTTACACTCATAAGATTAACCCTATACTAAGTAAAGAGTTCAACAAATAGTAAGACAAAAAAAAAAAAAAACTGTTCCTCAACAGTAGAAACTGTTAACAATCATAAAATCTCAAAATGTCAATTTTACTCCTATACGTTACACTTTTTGGTACTCTACTAGCTACCATAGATGAGGAAAAACATATGGTATTGTTACGGCTGTGCCGGAGTAAAGAATACACCAAGAGGCAGTCTCTTATGCAAAACACAAGAAGAGTATTTTATTGACCAGCATGCTGGGGTCGCAGCATCACAAATGTGAGCGAGCGACCCTGAGTACAAATCATATCAGCTTTTTATAGTCACACAAAGGCTTTGAAGAATCTGTAGAACATATTTCACATGGGAACCCAGGGAACAGAAGAATCCTGTAAACACAAAGTGTACAGGTGCAAGGTACAGATAACATCAACTATTGGCCAGATTTACAACAGGTAAGGGTCACTTTCACCATACATTTCCTAAGGTTAAATAAAACCCTAAGTTCATCAGCTGGGTGCCTGTCAAGGTGAATAGGTTGGTCTGGGTCCTAGTTTCGGTGGGCCATTCCCCTAATTTTACAAGGCCACATTCCGGTATTATCTCTTCCTGCCCCAGCATCACCATGTCTATTTAGTAAAGACAGGCCTCAACCCCTCCCTGAGTCAGGAATCCAGAAAGTAGGTCAAAAGTCAATCTGGCAAGGGTCAGAAGAGAAGGGGGGGGGGGTCCTGCTTAGTTTTAATATTCCTTCAGTATTGTAGTTAGGAACTGGTTTATTTCACTAAGTATAATGGTTCCCACTTGAAATCCATTTTGTTGCAAAAGACACAGAAAATAAATCCTAGTCAGTATACTGATTTTCAAGCCAATAAATCTCAATCCAGAGTGATAACAATTTTTACTCTTTGGGAACTCAAGGATATGTTTCAAACACACACAATAAAAATACTTATACTAGCAACAACCCACTATTTTTATCATTTGGATCACAAATGATTTCCCCACCAATGTTAGCTCAACTTTTAGAAGGAATTCCAGAAACTAACTTGATATAGTACCCAAACCTGCAAAGCCTTCATTTGAGTTTTGGAATCTCTTTTGTTTGCTCCAAATTCCCTGGTGGGGTGGGCATTTGTCATAACAGTAAGATGCCTGCATCCCATATCAGAATGATTGGATTCAAGACAGCTTCAATCCTGATTCCAACTTCCTGCTAATGCATACCCTGGGAGGCAATGGTAATAATTCAAGTGATTGAATTCCTTCAGCTCACATGGGAGACCTGGATTGAGTTTTTGGCTCCTGACTTCTGATTCAGCTTAGTCCTCACAATTCAGGGCATGTGGGAAGTAAACTAATGGTTAGGAGTTCCCTCTCTCTCTCTTTTTATGCTTCTCTCTCTCTCTCTCTCTCTCTCTCTCTCTGTCTGTCTCTCAAATAAATAAGATTTGAAACAAAAAATAAAAGTTGCCTCATGACATAGAAATACAGGTTTTTTTGGTGAATTCATTCATCCTTGTATAACAGCAGCTATCTGATAAATCAAGAAAGCCTGCAGCAGCTTTTCTATTGTCATTTGCTTAAACCAGTTAAAAAATCTTTTCATTTCATCTTAATTGTCAACCCAAATTTAACAAAAACCCAAGCCTTCATTTTTAAATGATTTATAAATGTATATTAATTTTAAATATTTGCAGGTGGGAGGAAAATTATGGGGGGGGGAGCCACTGTAATCCAAAAGCTGTACTTTGGAAATTTATATTTATTAAATAAAAGTTAAAAATGCTAAAAAAGAAATATATCCATTCATGAGTCAACTGACTTAATAATTTAGTAATCTTTCCCTCAGAAAATAGAGAACAGTCAGAAGCAGATGCAAAATCTTTCATTTTAACCTCATTTGGAAGTGCAGAGAAACACTGAAATTGTTTCCTAGCAGATAATGATAGACTGGACATTGACATTCTTCCAGACATTAAGCCATTTGCACTTTACCTTTGACAGGTAGAAAGCCTCAAAAATTAATTGTGAGAGCGAGTCCTGATTCATCCAAGATCACCCAGCAGCTGCCACAATATTTTTTGTCAGAAGCTTAATGTTGAATCGTTTACTCGTTAAAATGTCTAGAAAAGAGCAAGATAATATGGTAATGTATTCTATTTTGAATTTTAAAATGCCACAGACTTTAGAGCTATTAATTAAAAAAGAGAAATTAAAATATTAGAGTTTGTAAGAGAACCTGATTTTCATTAATTTTTTCAGTAAAAACTTGATTAAGCAGAAGAGTTGGAGAAAATAAATATACAAGCCAGCAAAGTTTTATTTGGTTAGAAAATAAGTTCTTTTTCTTGTGTTTTTAGCCTTTATGTTGGAAATTATAATGGATAGTCCTCTTCTTTTTAATTTAATTGACATTTTTTGTATACATAGTATATGGAGCACACAAGCATGGGAGCCAAAGTGATCAGCATAATAATCCAAGTTGCTCTCATGGAAACAGATGCAATAAATAGAATATGCTAAAGATAATCAAGTAGTTCTAAACATATTTATTTCTAGAGTTCTTCAGATTTATCATTCTGAGTTTCAATTTCCATTGCCTCAAGCTGACATTGACTATGGAAAAGAATGGGGGGAATGATCACTGAATTTGGAAGGACTAGCCTTGAGGATGAAGTGGAATAATATATACGACCCTTGGCACATGATATATGCCATTTTACAAATGTCAACAATGTACTTATATATTTTTGTTGTATCAAAGATATATGGCAGACATTATTTTGTTAGCTCTCTGATAAGAGCTTGGAGGTAGAAAGAGTGTTGGATATCAACACTGTTTTTAATTGATTAAATATGTATTCTATATCTACCAGAGCAATATTGAACCACATAGGATATCATACTAATCAGGTTGCTCTGGAAACACATAAAAAAGCTATTGCAATCAAATTTTAGATTCCAGGAATTGACTTCTTATGTAAATCCTTCTTTGAATAATACTGCAAAAGAATAAATGTTTTCAATTTTTATTAAATTTGTACCTATTTATGGGATGCCATGTAATGTTTTGTTACATGTGTACCTTGTTTAATACCCAATCAGGGTAAATACATTTATTATTTCAAGAATTTTAACATTTATTTATAGGGGAAACATCCAAAAATTCCATCTTCTAGTTTTTGAATAGAGACGTTTACAGTAAATTAACATAATGTATCTTCACCCTACTGTCCAATAGAACCCCAGAACTCCTTACTCCTATCTAGCTATAGCCAAATACCTGTCAGTCTTTCCCAATCCCTTTCTCCTCACTTCCCTCCCCAGCCTACGAAAACCACAATTACATTTTTAACTTCTATGAAGGCACCTATTTTTTTTTTAAGATTCCACATATGAATGAGATCATGTGATAGTTGTCTTTCTGTGCTTGGCTTATTTCACTTAACATTATGACCTCTAGTTTAATTCATGTTACCAAAAATGACACAATTTCATCTTTTTTGGCATCTGAATATTTCATTGTATATATATATATATGTGTGTATATTTATAGATATTGTATATATCTTACATTTTTTAAATCAACTCAGTAGTTGATGGACACATAGATTGTTTCCATGTCCTGGCTCTTGTCAATGCTGCAACAAACATGGGAGTGCAGATGTCTCTGTGACAGATGGCTTTCATTTCTCTTGGATATATATCCAGAAGTGGGATTGCTGGAACATATGGTAGTTATATTTTAATTTTTTGAGGAAACTCCACATTGTTTTCCACAATAACTGTCCCAGTTTACATTCCCACCAACAGTGTGCAAGGTTCACTTTTCTCCAGATTCTTGCCAATACTTGGCATCTTTTATCGTTTTGATATAGCCGTTCTTACTGGACTGATGTTATATCTTATTGCGGTTTTGACTTGCATTTCACTGATGATTAATGATGATGAACAGCTTTCCATGTGATTCTTGGCCATTTTTTGTCTTCCTTTTAGAAATATCTAATTAGATCTATTGCTCATTTTTAGACACATTTTTGCAATTTAGAACATTTGCTTTTCTGAAACAAATGGAGGGATTACTATTTTAGAAACTCAGACTAAAGTAAAATGTCTAAGAGAGGTAACTAGAAACAATTATTCATAAGTAGAAGCCTTCCTTTATATAAAATTTTGTCATAAACTGTTGTGATGACCTTACCTGCTGTGTGTTCTGTATGTTATAATTACTTTAAAAGGAAATCACCACATCTCTGTCTCCCAGGGTTAAAGGGCAATTAAGGAGTCATAACTCATGAATTATGTACCTAATTTATATTATATTGGTAGATATTAGAGGTGAGGGAATAAAAAAAAAAAGAGTTCTAAATTGTCTCTCCTCCAGAAACAATTTACTAGGGGAAGATGTAATAGGGTACTTCAAAAAGTTCTTGGAAAATGCATAATATGAAATGTACTCATATATATTTAAATGACTAAAATATTAGATTTAAAACAAAGTACAAATAAGTGTTATTCTGGTGATTTAAAGTAGGAGAAGTTTTTCATATTTGTTTCTAATTTTATTTAAGTTAGTTTTCTTATTTTAAAAATTATCATTTATTTTATTTATTTAAAAGACAGACAGTGAGAGCTGGTTTACTTCTCAAAGATCTACAACAGCCTACCCCAAGCCAGGAGCCAGGAACTCAGTCCAGGGCTCCCACATGATTGGCAGGCACTCAACTACTTGAGCCATTCTCTAATGCCTCCCATGCTACATATTAGCAAGAAGTTGGAATTTGAAGTGGAGTTGTATCTTGAAACCACGCTTTCTGATATGTGATGCAGGCATCCCAAATGATATCTTAGCTGCAAGGCCAAGTGCTTGACTTCTCCCAGTTTTTCTCTTTTACCAATATATTAAGAATTTAGATGTAATAATAAAACAACCTATGAAGCAGTAACCATTTAATACAGTCTCCATCTGGCTCTGTATATCAGAAAATTAAAGCAAAATTTTGTATGCTCAGAAGTTTGTATATTCAGTTTTCTTGTTTTACCTTTTCGTTTATCTTTCAAAAATTACTTCACATCACTACTTTTGCGCTCATTTTCTTGCCAGGGGCATTTATGCCTTAAAGAAGGATGCATATTCCTCAGTGTTCTATTAGATAACTTAGGATCTTGTAACGTGAGTTATAGCTTTTAGCCCCACAAAAGTTAAAAGGCTAGAGACTATTTGAAGTGCTTTCTGCCATCAGTGTCACACAGACACACACATACACAAAACCTATGACATTGGAAAGAATGAATATCCAAAAAATTCATTTTTTTTCTTTTTGTAGGATTTATTGATTTGAAAGGCAGAGTTACAGATAAAGAGGGAGCGAGAGAGAGACAGACACAGACACAGACACAAATACATACATACATACACACACACACACACACACAGAAATCTTCCCTTTGCTGGTTTACTACCTGAGATGTTCATGACAACTGGGGCTAGGCCAGGCCCAAGCCAGGATCCAGGAACTCTATCCTGCTCTCGTATGTAGGTGCGAGGGCCCAAGCACTTGGTTTCCCAAGAACCATTAACAGGGAGCTGGATTGGAAGTGGAGCACCCAGGAATCGAATCAGCACCCATTTGGGATTCTGGCTTTGCAGGTGGCAACTTAACCCACAGCACTGCAACACCAACCTTAAGCTGCTATACTTTTCAAAAAAGAAATATTGTCATTCTGCATTAATCTTAATTAAAATCCTTATCTGAACCGTGTCTGTCTTTCAACCCATTCTCAACCCCTTCTCCTTTGTTCACTTCTCCATTCACACTGGTTTTCTTTCTGTCCTTCCAAAAGCTGACAGGCATTTCGGTGCTCCTCAGGGTCTTTGTCCCAATCTCCCAATCTTTGACAAGTTGGATGTTTCTGATCATTTAGAGTTCAGTTCAAATGGCAACTTTTCAAAGAGCTCCTACCCTCCCACCCAGACCCTGATCATTTGCTTTCAGGTATAAGTAAAAGAAAATCTTGGAAATAGTAAAGTTATGGGGCTGGCGCTCTGGCATAGCGGGTAAAGCCACTGTATGCAGTGCTGGCATCCCATATGGGCACCCATTTGAGTCTTGGCTGCATTTTAAATTGCAAAAAAAAAAAATTATTCTGATCCAGCTCTCTGCCATGGCCTGGGAAAGCAGTAGAAGATGGCCCAAGTCCTTGGGCCCCTGCACCTGCATGGGAGAGCAAGAAGCTCCTGGCTCCTGGCTTCAGATCATCCTAGCTCCAACTGTTGCAGCCATCTGTGGAATGAACCAGTAATTGGAAGACCTCTCTCTCTCTCTCTCTCTGCCTCTCCTTCTTTCTCTGTGTAACTCTGACTTTCAAGTAAATAAAATAATGTTTTAAAAAAAAATAGTAAACTTATTAGGTCATAAGAGAGGAAGTCCTGAATTGGGATGAGTTTCAGGTGATTAACTCAGAAGCTCAATAGGTTTTTTCTTTTCCTCCACACCATGTTTTCCATAGTGGCTATACTAATTTGCATTCCCACCTACAGTGAACATTTTTCATGTATTTGTTGACCATTGTAGTTCTTGCTTTGAAAAGTAGAATTTAGATCCTTTGCCCGTTTCTTAACTGGATTGTTTTGTCATCATTGAATTCCTTGAGCTCCTTATACTTTTTTTTTTTTTTTTGCAAGTCAGAGTTACATAGAGAAAGGAGAGAGATAGAGAGAGAGTCTTCCAACCAATGGTTCACTCCCCAATTGGTTGAAAAGGCTAGAGCTGTGTCAGGAGCCAGGTACTTCCTCTGGGTCTTCCATGCGGGTACAGGGACCCAAGGACTCGGGCCTCCTTTACTGCTTTCCCAGGCCACAGCAGAGAGCTGGATTGGAAGTGGAGCAGCCAGCACTCGAACTGGCACCCATATGGGATGCCGGTGGTTCAGGCCAGGACGTTAACCCACTGCCCCACAGCGCCGGCCCCAGAAATCCACTTTTCCTAACACCATTTATTGAAGAGACTGTCCTTTCTCCAAAGTTTTTTTAGCATACTTGGCAAAGATAAGTTATTTGTAGATGCATGAATTTATTTCTGGGGTTTCTATTCTGTTTTGTTTGACTTTTGTCTATTTCTCTGCCAGTGATGTAGGCAGGCAATGGGTTTGTGAGCTGGAAAATCAAGCCTTCACCATGCCCCGTGTGTGACCTCATGCCCTTACTTGGTCACACCTGTGTGCCCACCTGCCAATTAGGCTAATTAACCACACCCCTTTGGAAGTGGATTAAAGGCCTGAAACAGTGGGCCCAGCCCTTTTGCCATTTTTTGCCATTGTGGATCCTTGCTGCCCCCGTGCCTTTGGGGCACATGGCCTTCGGGCCACCAGCTCCATGCTTCTTGGCCTGCAAGCTCCTCCATGTGGCTGGCTCCAGGTGCTTAGTATGAATCCAGATTTCCTTCTCTTTTAGATAGAGCCCTCACTCTCCAATGCATTTCTCCCACTGAATAAAAACTTGAAACTTAACGTGCTGCCTGGTTTATTTGTTCCAGTATTCAGAACTCTTCTCTGATATTTGGCAAGAGTCCACATGGCTTATTAATAGGTGGTTTGGTGACAATAGATTTGTTTTAAAATCAGGTTCCCTTCATTCATTATGTGATCTTGGGAGAAAGTCACTAAAATCACTAACGTCCTTTTAAGATTAGATTTTGTCACTGGTCAGGTAGAGATGATAAAGCATTGAAGCAATGATAAAGCCAGGAGTATTAAGTGAAATGAAAGGCTCTGTTAGAAATGAAGATTCTATACAAGTGTGCATCATGGTGCTGGATACCACTGACACCAGTAGCTGCACTCAGGGAGTGAAGACAGGAACAGGAACAGGATAAGATTGTTAAGATTGGCACCCAAATGGGAAAACCTAGCAGACACATTTTGGCCTATCTTGAAGAGTTCAAACTGCACAGACACTATTTAAAAAGAAGCTTCACATTTCTAAGAAATGGAAATGGTCTGCTGAATAAACAGCTATAGAGGTCCAAGTCCAAAGACTTCTAAAATTGCAAGATGTTGTGTTAAGTAAATATTCCAATGTTGAATAGGCCTCTTTGTAAGCAATTGTCTCTGAGATTCATAGCCTACTTCAGATTCTTTCTCTCTCCTCTTCTAATCCTCACCTGAGAGAGAATGAAATAATTATCTTGTCTTGAAGTTTGACAATGATTACCTCGGTGAGGCTCAGGAAACTTAGCTTGCCACTAATTGATCATGTGACCTTTGTATTACCTCAGGTATGTGCTTTCTCTTTGCCAAATGAAGGAACTTTATGAAGTAAACCCCGAGGTTCTTCTATTCTCTAAAATTTTGTGAGCCTCCAGAGAAAATACTAATTAAATCCCAGGTTATTTCCATGATCACTTAGCTTCTTGAGTCCTTCATATTGGCAGAATACTGGGGAAAAATCTGTCCATTTCCACACAAATTTCTGCAGAATATTTTATGCCGGTTCTGGCAGTCTTACTTTGGGGAGTAATTTTGCTGGAAAATTTAGGTCATGCCATTTTATCCAGCTGGATGATAATAATAATAGCTATGACTTATATAACTCTCCATGCTGGGCACTATTCTAAGAACTCTAACATTAGCTCATTCAATCCTTATAGCAGCTTTATAATATAGATGTTACAGTGATAATAAATGAGTAAATTGAGACAGAATGAGTACATTGAGACAAAAAGGTTGTGATAGGTTCAAAGTTACACTTCTTTAAGTGTCAGAGTAGCAATTTAAATTTAGACTTTTTAACTACACCTGTGTGTGATAAAGTAACAAACTAAACTGAGTGTGAAGCTTAGAAGGAAAGACAGTGAGAGCTGGTCTACAGCTAGAAAGTCTGAGGTCAGTTTCCCAGATCAATTTGTCAAATACACGAGGACAGTAATGCTATTCCAACAAATGCAGGCAGGCAACCAAAAAGTCTGAGTTCTATTTCATAGGCTAGCTTGCTTCAAAATCTTGTCTCTGAGATTGTGCCAAAATTGTGACTTTAAATATAAAACCAACAAAATGAAATCATTTCTTGGAGAACATTCCTGTGGTTCATTGTGGCATGCCAAGTTCAGAATATCTGTCTTACATTTTCAAGCACATGTGTTGTAGTAATTTTATGGGGTAATGAGTTGGCTTCCATTAAAGATATTTTATTTTTACAGGGGCTGGAGCTGGAGAAACATTATGTGGCAGGCAATGAATACCTTACTTTTGCAGATTGCTTTAGCTAATCACCTACAGATGAATTTTCTAGGAACTATGGTTTTAACCATTTGTCTGCTATGGATTTCACTGGTTTGTGATTGAAGGATTTGGATAGAACAGCATGGGATGTACTGGTGAGGAATGGAATAGTACAGGGTATGGGGGAAATAACCACATACAATGAAAGAAATGTGGGTCTTTCATCTCAACTTTAAAAATTGAATGGAATTTTTAAAATTTTTTATTTATTTGAAAGAGTTACAGAGAGGTAGAGACACAAAGAGAGGTCTTCCATCTACTGGTTCACTCCCCAGTTGGCCGCAATGGCCGGAGCTGTGCTGATCTGAAGCCAGGAGCCAGGAGCTTCTTTCAGTTCTCCTACACGGATCCAGGGGCTCAAGGCTTTCCCAGGCCATAGCAGAGAGCAGGATCGGAAGTGGAGCAACCAGGACTAGAACCAGGGCCCATATGGATGCCAGTGCTTCAGGCCAGGGCATTAAATTCAAACTGCAGCTGATAAACAGAGGCAAATGCAATTTATAAAACTAGCAGTCTCTACTTCCCAGTTGATCATAAGGTAGATACTACTAGTCATGTATCCAACATACTTTCTCTCTTTCTTACTTACTGGAAAAAACTCAATTTTGATACTAAAATATTCTGACCCCCAGATCACCTTGAGCTAGATAGAAGTGGACATGTGACATTGTTCTGGATGAAGAGATATGTTTGAAAGTGATCTGGGATTTCTCGAAAGGCAGGTGGTCTTGAGGATCAGCAGCCATCTTGTAGTCACAAAGCAAGAGAAATGACACATTTGGTGGCATGGGAGATGGAAAGACCTGAACTGCTGATTATCTGTGAAGCTGATGTAGGTATTATTTGACTACTTACATAAGAATTCTTCATTATGAGAATAATATATCTTTTATCCATGAAAGTGGTTGCCCAATTCTGAGACTAAGAGAAATATTCTTACCCATTTCCTTCTGGTAGCCTCAACTTAGTGGCTGACAAGTTCCCTTGGACCAACAAGTTTCCCTTGAGTTGTGGCATTACTAAAGGGATAAGAGCACATATCAGTCCTAGTTCTGAACAGGATGAATTGTTCTTGGTGTTTTAAAAAAAGGGATGTGACCTGAGATGAGATCAACTGCAAGGATCTGTTGAATTTCAACATAATAAACATGGTAGGGGAGTAAAAAAATCTAATGAGCATTCCAACTGGAAGGACAAGCTAACAGGAAACAGCCTGATGTCTGATCCTTGCTCCATAGTGGGAACATTTCAGCCTCTTCAGAGAGACAAA
The DNA here is from genome assembly GCA_949820135.1 of Sylvilagus floridanus. NCBI lineage: Eukaryota > Metazoa > Chordata > Mammalia > Lagomorpha > Leporidae > Sylvilagus > Sylvilagus floridanus. The sequence continues at coordinate 83,685,193 of OX463224.1, forward strand.
AAAAAGAAAATTGCATAAGGCTATTGGCAGCCTTACTTGTTCTGGGAATGGTAGAGCTCTCCCCGCCCCCACTGGGCAGAATTCCTCTGAGGCTAAATACCAACAGGATATGAGATCTCTGATTATTTAGTGCTGTAAGGAAATCTAAAAGAAATTTGAAGGCAAGTTCAATAGGTACCAGGGAGTTAAATAGATGCATTTCACACAGTTCATCATGTAGTACCCCGAAAAGATAAGCCTTGCGTGATGATGGCAGATTAAAAAGGACTTTAACAGCATCACTGTACTCACAATAACCAGCTGTGGTCTTCTTTCTGGGTGACTTAAACCAACTTTTTACTTGTTCAACCCATTGTTACTTGCAGTGGAACTCATTTAATTCTGGCACATTCCTTCTTCTCTCTTGGTATAACCACAGATGAGTGCTCAGTAGATGTTCGATGTTTGATAAAGCAATGGAATCCATCTGGATGAAAGACAGGCCCAATGACAGAAGACTTTTTGATTATCTAGCCCTCTATAATCTCTCCTTTGTGTACTTTGTTTGATAGATTGTTTGGCCTGCAAATGTTAGGCTTGTTATTCCATGAATACCAGTTTCTTTATCAATTTGAGGTAGGTTAGAAACTTCTAAGGAAATGAAGGCATTTTGAGTTTTCTAAAAACAACTTGAAGAATGCAGGGTTAAAGGCAGAGAAGTAATTCAAGGAAAAGAAAATAGATCAATGTCAGTAAAGCACATTAGATGTATTTATCATGGTGCTGTGATCTGAATGCTTGTCCCATCCAAAACTCATGTTACGATTTAAATTCTATGTAATAGTATTAAGAAGTTGGTAAGTCATGTAGGTAACACCTTCATTAGTGGGTTTAATATCTTAATAAAAGAACTTTCAGGTTCAGGCTTTGCCTCTCTTGCCCTTCTGAATTCTTCCATGGGATGCTGCAGCAAGAAGGCCCTCTCCAGATATTGTGACATTTTGGTGTTGGATCTTCGGCATCTAGAACTGTGCGCCAACACATTTCTATTGATAATAAATTGCCACCTGTTCTATTCTATTACAGAACACAAAGTAGACTAAGTCACATGGTAAAAGTCATGTCATCTATTTGTTCTTCAGGCATATTTTATTCAAAATACATTACAAAATAATAAATATGAAACTCAGAACAGGCATCTAAGACCTTTGTCTCTAGATCTCTGTTAATCTGCCTTCCAAACAAATGAATAAATCTTAAAAAAATACTTCATAAAAATAATTAATACAAGAAAAATACCCTGAAAAACAAGTCCTAGATCTATTAGTTTAACCTGGTAAAACTGTTAATGTGGTACATTAAAACAGTTGAATCTTGGAAATTTCATATAGTTCAACCTTTGTATGTTAACATGTATGTTATCACTGCTATAAGTATTATATGGGTTTCTCAGTACCTTTTTAAGCTCTGAAAATGTTTGAAAATTCTGTATTTTACTAATATTGAATTTGGCTAAATGTATAAAGATATTAGAACTGTATACTTTTTGAAGATTTTCTTTATTAACCAATGGTTTAAAAGTTCTGTGGCCGGTGCTTAACATAACAGTCAAGATACCCAGGTCCCACATCAGAGTACCTGAGTTTGATATATAGCTCTGGTTCCTGATTTTAGCTTCCTGCTAATGTAGACCTAGGAAGGTAGTGGTGATACCTCAGTAATTGTTTCCTGCTAGGCAAATAGGAGGTATAGACTGACTTTCTGGTTCCTGGCCCCATCCTGATGTCGTAAGCATTTGAGGAATGAACCAGTTGATGGGAGTTCTCTCTCTATCTTTTCCTTTCTCTCTCCCTCTCAATAAATAAATAAATAAAAGTTAAAAGAAAATTGTTGAATGGCTTGCAAGAATTTGGAAAACTGTAGAAATATACTAGTGCAACATTAGAGGGCGTATCAAATAACCTATTGAACCAAAATGAAACTTTGGAAGGAGAATAATTGAAAACTAAAGAGGAGAGAAATACAAAAGTCAAAAGAAAAGGCTGGTGTTAAGCTGTAGTCAAGATGGAAGAGGATTACACAAGGGAGCATGTGTTTTGACTGTGAGTACTCTGAGACTAAATATTGGAAATCAGTAAAATACTTCACTAGCAATTGCTCAATTATGTGAAGAATACATGTTTTACCCCTAGGGACAACTATTTCATAAAAACTTGTCTGCTGAATTTTATGTGTCAACCTGACTGGGCCAGACAGTTTATTAAATATTATTCTAGATGTGCAGGTGAGAGTGTGCTTGGATGAGACTGACATTTGGATCAGTAGGCTGAATGAAGCAGATTGGCTTGCCCATAGTGTGAGCGGGCCTCATCAATCCCTTGAAAACCTGCATAGCATGAAAATGAGGCAAACAGAATTCATTCTCTGCCAAACTGTTTTCAAATTGGGATATAAGTCTCCTCCTAAATGTGGGTTTGACTTATCTTATTGTTTCTCCTGGGCCTTCAAACCTTTATTTTTATAATGGGGCTCATACCAAAAGTTCTGTTAGTTCTTAAGTTCTCCTTCTCAGATAAGAAGTACACTACCAGCTCCTCTAGGTTCTAACTCCTGGATGGTAGGTTGTGACACTTAGCCTTTGTAGTCACATGAACCAAATTACTCATAATAAATCTCTATATGTACTCAGCATGTGTGTGTGTGTGTGTGAGTGTTTGTGTGTAATCTCCTTTTGGTTCTGTTTCTGTGATAAATCCTGACTTTGATATCATGTTAGCATATTAGTGTTTTTTTATTTTTTAAAGATTTATTTACTTGTTTGAAAGGCAGAGTTAGAAGAGAGAGAGAGAGAGAGAGAGAAAGAGAGAGATTTGTAGAGAGATCTTCCATCCTCTGGTTCACTCCCCAGATGGCCCCAGTGGCCGCTGATGGGCCAAGTTAAAGTCAGGAGCTGGAGGTCTGATGGGTGACAGAGGCCCAAGCACTTCGGTCCTTTTCTGCTACTTTCCCAGGTTTATTAGCATCGAGCTGGACTGGAAGTGGTGCAGACAGGACACGAACCGGCACCTGTATGGGATGCTAGTGTCAGACATGGTAGCTTAACCTGCTATGCCACAATATTGATCCCTGGTATGTTACTTTTATCAGGAATATTGACATTAAAATTTAATAGTAGCATTTCCAAAAGCAAAATTTTATGATGAAATAATATTTTTTTTTTTTTAACAGGCAGAGTGGACAGTGAGAGAGAGAGACAGAGAGAAAGGTCTTCCTTTTGCCGTTGGTTCACCCTCCAATGGCCGCCGCGGATGGCGCGCTGCGGCTGGCGCACCGCGCTCGTCCGATGGCAGGAGCCAGGAGCCAGGTGCTTTTCCTGGTCTCCCCATGGGGTGCAGGGCCCAAGCACCTGGGCCATCCTCCACTGCACTCCCAGGCCACAGCAGAGGGCTGGCCTGGAAGAGGGGCAACCGGGACAGAATCCGGCACCCCGACCGGGACTAGAACCATGTGTGCCGGCGCCGCAAGGCGGAGGATTAGCCTGTTGAGCCACGGCGCCGGCCTGAAATAATATTTTTAAGATATTTCTGAAATAAACAAATTTAAGATAAAATTACCATTTTGAATATATAGGAGATGAGTCTGAATTTGACCAGTGGCCCTTGTAGATACTTTTCACTCTATATGAAAGTAAATGAATCTACATTATCTTGGCTTCTTCATTGTAAAATGGGTATAACATCTATGTTTAAAATTATTTTAATGATTAAGAAAGTTCATGTATTTAAATTTTCTAACATAAAGTCTGACACACAGTAATCATTCAGTAAATGTGAATAATTATTATTATTATTGCAATCAGCTATTACCTATTAAGAGTAAAGGTGATTCTGTATGAAGATATTCTGATACCTACTAGCATGCTCAAATATTAATTATATCATCCCAAATTTATAAGGCAATGAAAGGATACAGGATATGGAAGCAGAAACTGCTTGAATAGAGGAAAAACAAACATCTTTTAGAAAAAAATATAGAAGTTAAGAAATCTCAGATTTAGATTAATGCCTAATCAACATTTCCTGCAGCAAAATTGAGGTGACTAGCTTAACAAATCATAATGGGATTCAGAGAACCCTCAGGCTACACAATTTAAATAGGTTTCATTAGACCAAGTTCCATGAAGTCAACTCAGATCTGAGTTGACTGTTTTCAGTGCTTTCCATGAGACAGGCACTGGCCTAAACACTCTTCACAGTCTTGCTCAGAATTACCTTAGGAGATGCATGTCATGATCGATTGTAACCCCTCCTGTCCCCCAATTTTACAGACAAAGAAACTAAAGAACATATGAATTAAGGGATTTGTCTGAGGTCAAACTCAGTAAATTGGAAAACCAGGTCTAAGTGCAAAGGCCTTGTTCTTAACCATTAGTTTGGATTGTCTTTCATTGTCCATTTAATAGAGCTTTGCATGTAGTATAAAAGAGAAGTTAATGGAACCTTACTCTGTTTGAAATTTAGTTGTTCCAGAAAGAATGAAATAGGTTATTAACATCATAAACACTCTCCTGAAGTTATTAGACTTACATTTACCAAATAGTTTTATATTTCATTATACTGATTCTTGAACAATTCTGTTGAGAATTATTGAAATCTGCGAGTGCTCTATACACAAAATTTCTCTTGCAATTGCAAGGCAACTTGAAGGCAATTCTAATATTTCAATTTAAGGATTTCCTCTGACGACTCACTCATTTCTCAAAAAACTTTGAGAAATATTCTTATTCCCTCCTAACAGTAAAAACCTAAGATTAGAGATTTAAAATAATTTGACCATGTAGACATAGTTCATGAGAAGAAGAATTAGAATTGAACTCAAATCAATTTAGATCTGAGCTTGGTCTATTTTTGTTACACTATTCTTCATGTGCAGCTTTTTTTCAAACTTGTCACTTGGAATATGATTTTTTACACTTGCAATTCATGGAAATTAAAAAGGAAAAAGATCTGCTTCTTCCAGTTGGCCTGTGACAATTATAATTTCAACTTTGAAGCTTAGAGTATCAAAAGGAAATGATTAAAAATACCTGTCCACTAAGAAGTTTTGACTTTAGAAAATAATGCCTCATTAGCGGACATTCTTAATACATGCCTTTTCACCAACTAGCTACTGGTGTCATGGTTTGATGTGGCTATGCAGTAACAGTTAAGGTAAGTTAATTCCCTTCCAGGGGTGAACTGCTTCTACACACAAAAGTGTATCAAACTACATGATATTCAAGTTTTACAATACAAATTTGAAGTACATTTAATTTCCTAAAATTATGATGAAAATTACTTTTGATTTGGGAAATGGAGCTAGGTCCAAAGGGATTGTGGAAATTTTTGAGCTTTGAGAAACCATGATAATGCCATTTACATTTCACAGTTGCCCTAAAAAGTCTAATTGAAATAAAAATGTAAAAGAACAAAAAGGATCTGATATTTATTTTTTTCCCTATTAGTAAGAAAGTATAGAATAAAAGTTCACTGATAAATGTAACTGTCAAATGCCCTTGAAAACAAATGGACATGTCACCCATGGTGTGATGTGTAGTATGGCCTCGAACATCAATAAAAATGAGATTTGTATGATGTATTTGGCTTCTAGAGAGTCGTTGAACAAACTTAACATTTGCCAATTAACTTACAGTTTTGAAAATAATTCCAGTATGGTCTTGCATGATAACTAAATTTTGCTGACAAAATCATTCTATCTAAAGTTCTGTAATCAAAAGTCACCTATGACTAGTTTGACTTCTTTTAAGAGTCAAGTTCTCATGAACAGCAGCTGATTTCAATTTTTTAAATGACCTGAAATACTTGAACAATCAATGGATCATTTCATAAAGGAAGGTGGCACATAGAGAAAGGGAAAATGTGAAGATCAAGGGCCAACTCTATCATGACTGGCTACACTATTTCTTTCCTTTAATGCTTTTTGCCACAACTCTGTTGATTCATAACTCACATAAAATAAAATTTCCCCTTGCTAAGTACAATTCAATTATTTTTCAGTACATACATACAGTAGCTCAATAAACATCATTATCCTGTTTTCAAATGTTTCTGTCATTCCCTATACTTCCCTTATGCAGTTTTATGGTTTACTTGGCAGTTTCATGTCCAAATTCCGGCGAAAAGTAATCTGTTTTCTGTTACTATAGCTTTTTTTTTCTGGATATTTCATATAAATATAAACACATTAAATGTAGCCTTTTGTATATGGCTTCTTTAACTTGTAAAGTTTCTTAGGTTCATCCATGTTATGGCATGGATCAGTGCTTTGTTCTTCTTTATTGCAAGCATTATTCCATTAGAAAGATAGACAACATTTTGTTTACTCACTAATTGGTAGAAATTAACACTGTATCAGGTTTATGGCTGCTATGAAAAACACTGCTGTAATGTTCCCATACAAATTTTGTGTCAGCATATGTTTTCACTTATTTTTGTATGTGTTACTGACTGAATTGTGTTTCCTTAAAATTTATATTTGACTATATTTGTAAATAGGGCCTTTCCAGATTTATATAGGGGTAACACAGGAGTGGAACCTAAATCCAATGTGACATGAGCAGCATCCTTCTAAAAAGAGGACAGGATACAGGGAAATACAGGGATACATGTCAGGACAAAATGAGATGGCCACTATACTCAGCTATTGAGGAGGAAAGCAGCAGGAGAAACAAAACCTGCTAATCCCTTAATCTTGGACATCCTCCCTCCAAAACTGTGAAGAAACAATTTTCTGTTGTTTAAGCCTTCCACTTTGTGGTACTCTGCTATGGTAGCACTAGCAGACTGCTTTAGTGAGTTCATGTTTAACTTGTTAGGAACCTCTACACTGCTTTCCAAACTGGCTGGACCATTCTTGATATTTTCTCCACATTCTTACCAACACTTGATGATGCTGTTTTTTGCATTCTAAATGTTCTCCTTCCTTCACTCCTATCTCCTTTACTTCATTCTTTCTATTCCCCACTGAATATAAATGGCAACAGTAACTTTCCTTGTATTTTACCCAAGGTTAGCAAGAAACCATTTGTCATAAAAGTACATGTATAAGCTGTTTGTGTACTCTGATTTATTCCATTCATGTCTTTATCTAGCTTTCCAACTTTGCAAGATATCTTGATAGCTGATTTTCTGATAGAGTGATTCCCATCAATTTCTTGCCTCACATTGGAAATAGTTTTGCTAGGTTCATTACTCTTTGATATAAATATGTGATCAGCTTTTCAAAACATTTATCAAAATTTGACTGGAATGGCATTGAATTTACAGATTAATTTAGGAAAATGTACGTTGGTAAACTATTGAGTATCTAATTATTTGATAAGCAGAGTGACATAGTGACACTGAGGGAGGGAGGGAAAAAGGGAGGGAAGAAGAAAGGGAGGGAGGGAGACAGAGAGAGAGAGAAATTTTCCATCAACTGGTTTATTTCCCAAAATAATTTGGTCCCTGAAAATCATATGAAGATACTCAGATTGAGTTCATGTTTCAGCCTGGACCAGCCTCAGTTATTGTGTGCATTTGGTGAGTGAACCAGAAGTTGGAAAAGCTTTCAGTCTATCAGTCTATTGGTCTCTCTCTCTCTCTTTCAAGTGCAATGAAAATAAATACATAAAATTTTTAAAATGAAAAAAAGAACCAGAACTTAAGATTTAGAAAATTCTCAGCATGAGAATATTATAAAATATGAGATAGTATATTTATTTTTTAAAAATTTTATTTATTTATTTATTTCGTATTACCTAGAAACCTTTCATTTAAAGTACACCGACATCATGCATTTCATAAATAAAAATTTATGAACATAGTGATTCTTACCACTCTCCCTGCTTTCCCACCCATACTCACACTCTTCTTCCATCCTCCCTCTCCTATTCCCATTCTTATTTTTACTAAGATTAACCCTACACTAAGTAGAGTTCAACAAACAGCGTGAAAAAAACATTTCCTCAACAGTTGAGACAAAGTCTGTTAAAATCAAAGTGTTGATTTCACTTCTATAGATTACTGTTTAGGTACTCTATTATTTACCAAAGATCAGGGAAAACATATGGTATTTGTCTTTTTAGGATTGGCTTATTCACTAAGTATAAAGTTTTTCCAGCTGCATCCATTTTATTGCAAATGACAAGATTTCTTTTTTTTTTTTTAACCACTGTAAAGTATTCTATGGAATATTATAGAATATACTATAGAATCCCATAATTTCTTTCTGGATCATATGGAGGTCTCTTTTCATATTCCTGAGATAGCTCCATACTGTTTTCTACAGTGGTTGTACCAGTTTACATTCCTGCCAAAAGTGGATTAGGTTATCTTTTTCTTCACATCCTCATCAGCATTTGTTTTGTGTTGATTTCTGTGTGAAAGCCATTCTAATGGGAGTGAGATGAAACATCATTGTGGTTTTCATTTGCATTTCCCTGATGGTCAAGTCCTTTGCCTATTTTTTAACTGGATTGTTTGTTTCATTGTAGTTGAGTTTTTTGAGCTCTTTATAGATTCTGAAAATAAATCATTTGTCAGTTGTTCAGTTTTTAAATATTTTCTCCCATTCTGTCAGTTGCCTCTTCATTTTACTGTGTGTGTCTTTTGTAGTACAGAATCTTCTCAATTTGATGCAATCCCATTTGTCAATTTTGGCTTTGATTGCCTGTGCTTCTGGGGTGTTTCCCAAGAACTCTTTGCTTATGCCAATGTCTTGCAGAGTTTTCTTAATGTTCTCTAATGATTTGATGATATCAGGTCCTACATTTAGGTCTTTGATTTATTTTGAGTGGATTTTTGTGTAAGGTGTTAAAGTAGGGGTATTGCTTCATACTTCTACATTTGGAGATTCAGTTTTCCCAGCACCTTTTTAAAGAGATGTTCCTTGCTCTAGCAGTTGATTTTAGTTCCTTTGTCAAAGGTAAGTTGCTTATACATGCGTGGATTGGTTTCTGGAGTTTCTGTTTTGTTCCATTGGCCTACCCATCTGTTTTTGTCCCAGTCCAGGCTCTTTTGATAGTAACTTCCCTATAGCATATCTTGAAAACTGGCATTATGGTGCCTCCAGCTTTGTTTTTGTTGCACAAGATTGCTTCAGCTATTCTGAGTCTCCTGTGTTTCTGTATGAATTTCAGCATAATTTTTTCTTGATTTGAGGAGAATGCCCTTTGTATTTTGATTGAAATCACATTGAACCTGAATATTGCTTTCAATAGTATAGACATTTTGATGATATTGATTCTTCCAATCCATGAACATGGAAAATTTCTTCATTTTTAATAACTTCTTGTATTTCTTTTATGTTTTGTAATTATTATCATGCAGATATTTGATGTCCTTGGTTATATTTATTTCAAGGTATTTATTTTTATAGCTATTGTGGATGGGATTAATCTTAGAAATACTTTCTTAGCCATGGTATTTTCTGTGTATACAAAGGCTATTGATTTTTCCATGTTGATTTTATATCCTGCCAGTCTATCAATCTTTTATGAGTTCCAACATTCTCCAGGTGGAGTCTTTTGGATCCCCTGTATATAGAATCATGTCATCTGCAAATAGGGATAGTTTGGCTGCCTCTTTCCCACTTTGTATCCCTTTCTTTATTCATGGCTCTGGCTGAAAGTATCAGGACTACATTGAATAGCAATGGTGAGATCAAGCACTCTTGTCTGGTTCTGGATCTTAGTGGGAATGCCTCCCACTTTTCCCCATTCCATAAGATGCTGGCCATTGTTTTTTCATAAATTGCTTTGATTGTGCTGAAGAATGTTCCTTCTATACCAAATTTGCTTAAGGTTTTCATTATGAAAGGAAGTTGCATTTTATCAAATGTTTTCTCTGCATTTGTTGAGGTAATCTTCTGTTTTTTGTTCTTAAGTTTGTTAATGTATTACATTGATTGATTTGCAGATGTTGGACCATCCCTACTAACCAGGGATAAATCCCAATTGGTCTTGGTGAATGATCTCTCTAATGTGTTGTTGGAATCAATTGTCTAGTATTTTGTTGAGGTTTTTTGCATCTATGTTCTTCAGGGATATTTGTCTGTTGTTTTCTTTCTCTGTTGTATCTTTTTCAGGTATAGGAATTAAGGTTATGCTGGCTTCATAGAAGTTTAGGAAGATTCCTTTCCTTTCAATTGTTTGAATAGCTTGAGAAGAATTGGAGTTAGTTCTTCTTTAAATGTTTGGTAGAATTCAGCAATAAAGCCGTCTGATCCTAGGCTTTTCTTTGTTGGGAGGGTCTTTATTACTGATTCAATTTCTGTCCTGGTTGTTGGTCTGTTTAGGTTTTCTATGTCATCACAGATAAATTTTGGTAGATTTTATGTGTTCAGGAATTCTATCCATTTCTTCTAGGTTGCCCAATTTGTTGGCGTACAGCTCTTTGTATTGATTCCTGATGATTATTTTTATTTCTGTGGTATCTGTTGTTCCATTTTCTTTTTCATTCTAATTTTATTGATTTGGGTCTTCTCCCTCTTTTTTTCATTAGTTGGGCAAATGTTGAACGAATTTTGTTTATTTTTTCAAAAAAACAGCTCTTTGTTCTGCTGGCTTTTTGTGGTTTTATCGTTTGTTTGTTTTTTTTTAACTTTTATTTAGTAAATATAAATTTCCAAAGTACAGTTTATGGATTACAATGGCTTCCCCCCCCATAACTTCCCTCCCACCCACAACCCTCCCATCTCCCACTCCCATCTCTCCCATTCCATTCACATCAAGATTCATTTTCAATTATCTTTATATACAAAAGATTGATTTAGTATATAGTAAGTAAAGATTTCATCACTTTGCACCCACACAGAACATAAAGTATAAATATTGTTGGAGTACTAGTTGTAGCATTAATTCACATTGAACAATACATTAATGATAGAGATCCTATATGAGGAGTAAGTACACGGTGACTCCTGTTGTTGACTTAACAATTTGACACTCTTGTTTATGACGTCAGTAATCTCCCTAGGCTCTAGTTGTGAGTTGCCAAGGCTATGGAAGCCTTTTGAGTTCACCAAATTTGATCTTATTTCGACAATGTCATAGTCAAAGTGGAAGCGCACTCCTCCCTTCAGAGAAAAGTACCTCCTTCTTGGATGACCTGTTCTTTCTACTGGGATCTCACTTGCAGAGATCTTTCATTTAGTTTTTTTTTTTTTTTTTTTTTCAGAGTGTCTTGGCTTTCCATGCCTGAAATATTCTCATGGGCTTTTCAGCCAGATCTGAATGCCTTAAGGGCTGATTCTGAGGCCAGAGGGCTGTTTAGGACATCTGCCATTCTCTGAGTCTGCTGTGTATCCTGCTTCCCATGTTGGATCGTTCTCTCCCTGTTTTATTCTATCGGTTAGTATTAGCAGACACTAGTCTTGTTTGTGTGATCCCTTTGACTCTTAGACCCATCAGTGTGATCAATTGTGAACTGAAATTGATCATTTGGACTAGTGAGATGGCATTGGTACATGCCACCTTGATCGGATTGTATTGGAATCCCCTGGCACATTTCTAACTCCACCATTTGGGGCAAGTCCTATTGAGCATGTCCCAAATTATACATCTCCTCCCTCTCTTATTCCCACTTTTCAGTTAAATTTAAACACCAAAGAATAATTGTGTGTTAATTGTAGAGTTCAACCAATAGTGTTAACTAGAACAAAAAATAAATACTAAAAGGGATAAAGTATTAAATTGTACATCATCAGTCAGGACAAGGGCTGATGAAGTCACTGTTTCTCATAGTCCCTTTCACTTCAACAGGTTTCCTTTTTTGTGCTTGGTTAGTTGTCACCAATCAGGGAGAACATATGATATTTGTCCCTTTGGGACTGGTTTAATTCACTCAGCATGATTTTTTCCAAATTACTCCATTTTGTTGCAAATGACTGTATTTCATTGTTTTTGACTGCTGTATAGTATTCTATAGAGTACATGTCCCATAATTTCTTAATTTTGTTTATTTCTTCTCTAATTTTGATTATTTTATTCTCCTACTAGTTTTGAGTTTGGTTTGCTGTTGTTTTTCTCGGTCCTTGAGATGCATCGATAGGTCATTTATTTGGTGCTTTTCCAATTTCTTGATGTTGGCACCAGTTGCTATAAATTTTGCTCTTAACACTGTTTTTGCTGTATTCTATACACTTTTCTGCTGTATCCCATATGTTGTGCTATTGTCTTCACTCACTTCCAGAAATTTTTTGATTTCTCTTTTGATTTACTCAATGCCCCATGTTGTTCAGGAACATGTTGTTCCATCCACGTGTTTGCATATATTCTAGAGATTCTTGAGTTGTTGATTTCCAGCTTCATTCCATTGTGGTCAGAGAAGATGCATGGTATGATTTCAATTTTCTTTTTTTTTCAGTTTGCTGAGACTTACTTTTATGTGGTGTACCATACAGAAAGTTCCATGCACTTTTGAGAAGAATGTGTATCCTGCAACTGTAGAATGAAAAGTTCTGTAGATACCAGTTAGGTCCATTTGGAGTACAGTGTCGATTAACTCTGTCATTTCCTTGTTGATTTTCTGTCTGGTTGACCTGTCCATTGCTGAAAGTGGGGTATTTAAGTCCCCCATTACTATTGTATTGGAGTCTATGTCTACCTTTAGACCCCTTAACATTTCTTTTAAATAGCCAGGTGCCCTGTAATTGGGTGCATATGTTTATTATAGTCACATTTTCTTGTTGAATTTGTCCCTTAATCATTATATTACCTTTCGTTGTATCTTTTCACAGTTTTTGTGTTAAAGTATAGTTTGTCTGATACTAGGATGGCTACACCAGCTCTTTTTTGGTTTCTTTTAGTGTGGAATATCTTTTTCCATCCTTTCACTTTCAGTCTGCATGTACCTTTGTTGGTGAGACAAGTTTCTTGTAGGCAGTAAATAGATGGGTCTTATTTTTAATCCATTCAGCCATTCTGTATCTTACATGGAGATTCAGGCTATTTACATTCAAGATGACTATTGATAAGTAAGGACTTGGCCCTGCCATTTTTCCATAAATATTCCTGTTGTTTACTTTGGATTTCCTTTGTAGTTTTAATGAAAGATTTTCTGCCTTCACCTTATTTCTTTTCTTTCTTTCTTTTTTTTTTTACAGGCAGAGTGGACAGTGAGAGAGAGAGACAGAGAGAAAAGTCTTCCTTTTCCGTTGGTTCACCTCCCAATGGCCGCTGTGGTCGCTGCATTGTGGGGATCTGAAGCCAGGAGCCAGGTGCTTCCTCCTGGTCTCCCATGTGGATGCAGGGCCCAAGGACCTGGGCCATCCTCCACTGCACTCCCGGGCCACAGCAGAGAGCTGGACTGGAAGAGGAGCAACTAGGACAGAATCCGGTGCCCCAACAGGGACTAGAATCCAGGGTGCCAGCGCCACAGGTGGAGGATTAGCCTAGTGAGCCATGGCATCAGCCGCCTTCCCCTTATTTCATGTTTCTTTTGTAAGGCTGATGAGTTGCGACAAATTCAATTACTGTTTGTTATAGAAGGTCTTTATTTTATCTTCATTCTTAAATGAGAACTTCTCAGTATACAGTATTCTAGGTTGTCAGTTTTTTTCTCTTATGACTTAGACTATATCTTGCAATTCTCTCCTAGCCTATAAGATTTCTGATGAGAAGTCAGCTGTGAGTGTAGTTGAAGATCCTCTGAAAGCAATCTGGTGCTTCTCTCATGCACATTTTGGCAATTTTTGTTTATGTTTTCCTGTGGAAAGTTAGATTACAATGTGTTGTGGTAAAGACCTTTTTTGTTTTGTTAGTTCTATGTGTTTCCCATACTTGTATGTCCCTTTCTTTCTCCAAATTGGGGAAGTTTTCTGCACTTATTTCACTCAAAAGACCTTCTAAATTTCTACACCTTCAGGAACTCTTTTTTTTAATATTTTAATTTATTCGAAAGTCAGAGTTACACAGAGAAAGGAGAGGCAGAGAGAAAGAGAGAGAGAGAGAGAGAGAGGTCTTCCATCCTTTGGTTCACTCCTGAATTGGCCTCAATGGTTGGAGCTGCACCAATCCAAAGCCAGGAACCTCAAGCTTCTTCCAAGACTCCCACATGGGTGCAGGGGTCCAAGGAGCTGGACCGTCCTCCACTGCTTTCCCAGGTGATTGGATGCAGAGCAGCCAAGACCTGAACTGGTGCCTATATTGGTTGCTAGCACTACAGGCAGCAGCTTTACCCACTACACCACAGTGTCGACCCCCAGGAACTATTAAGACCCATATGTTGAGTTGTTTGATAGTATCCCATAAATCTCCAATACTATTTTTAACGTTTCTAATTTCTTCTTTGTTTTGGTCAGTAATATTTCCAGAGATTTGTCTTCTTCATTGAATCTGTTGTTATGGATTTCCACCATTCTTAATTTTATCTATTGAATTTTTCATTTCTAATATTTCAGTTTGATTTCATGGGAATATCTTTTATTCGTTTCAATTATGGTTTTCTTTAATTCGTGTATTTGGTTCTGATTACTTCTGAGTAATCCTATGATTAGTTTTTTGAATTCTCTTTCTGGTATTCCATCAATTTCTTCATCTTCACATTCTAGTATGGAAGTGTTATTGTGTTCCTTTGGGTGCATTAAGTTGTCTCCCTTATTCTTATTTCTTGAATTGCTGCATTTATTATTAGGCACTTGTGGAGATATTTTTCCCCTCTCTGATGTCTTTTATCTTTGGACTATGCTTCTGTGGCTTACTGGAGTGTCTCCTCTTTCCATGAACAGCCAGAGTCATGTGCTGGATGTGGCCTATAGAGCTCCTATAGGGAGCTCTATTCAGTGCTCTAGTGTATGGGGAGTGTCCAAGGTGATACCCAACTTGGGCATGGTAATTATTTTTATTTTTATTTTTTTTACAGAAGGAGGGTTTGATCAGCTCTGTTGGCATAGTTTCATGCTAGCGTCCTCTCTTCCAAGGTGTCCAATGCCTGGGTGATAGCCACAGTGGGTGCAATATTCATCCTTACTGTCACAAAAAAAATACAAAGGATTCATGCAGTCCTCAGTGTGAACACAGATCCTACAGCAGTGACCCTCACCAGGCAATCAGGAATACCTGAGCATGTGGAGCCTCCCACAGCAACTCCTCAGAGACCCAGCCACATCCTGTGCCCTACCACACAGCCATAGTTTTCCACATTCCCAGAACACAAGGCTTTCACAGTCATGGGGTGCCAAGAATCCACTCTTCCTTGCCAGTTCATTCCATCCGCTGAGAGCCAGAGACTCCCAGTGCCAGCCTCCTGTTGGTACTTCACCCAGGCAGTCTAAGCTCCAGAGCATATGATGTGTTGGAAGGCTGGGGGCACCTCAGAGTCCTATATGGGTGCATAGCCCCCTGTAAATTCTCCCAACCAGACTCAAGCATCTTCTCTTGGCTTGTTGCTGGGCATGTGGATACTAGCTGATGTGGCTGTCATATTTGTCCAAAATTGTGCCCACTCTCTCTTACTAGTTACAGGATGTTGTTGTCAGGTGGTCAGGGAGAAATGTGCCCATTTTTTCATCTAGGTTGGCAGGTACACTGTCCCTCACAGGGCTCCAAGCCAGACTCATGCCAGGTTCTCCCAACAGCTTTTTCCAGTATTTGGGCTTCTGCAGTCTGGTCTCACCTCATTCTCCAAAGCTGCTGTTGAGGCTCTCAGCTGCCAGGGTCTTCTGTTGTGTCCACGTTGATGATGCACATCCACACCCCCCCACATAGATCCACAGCATCCCTCTAACTTGCATGGAGTTTCCACTGCAGTTTTATCCCTAACTCTTCCCTGGGATTGCACTCTATCCATTTTTTTAACTATCTTCCCCTAGACTAGAGCAATGAGCTCTCTATTCTGTCATCTTGGAATCCTCCTTTCCCTTAACTCTATGATTAAGATAGTAAATTTCTAAAAGAACACCAAGGAGATGGTTGACCAACTTTTGGATAATGAGTTTAGTATGAACAGGACCTATGGGTCTAATAAGTTTTATCAATAGCAAAGATATTGCCAAATTAAATTATACATGCTAGAAAAAGTAAGGTGTCAAATTACTTAGATTCTACAGGACAGTACAATAATAGTATTCAGCTAGGGACTTGTATTATTCTTCAAGAAAAGAGAAGGATGGTGGGATGAGCATCTGGCATAGCAGCGAAGATTCTTCTTGGGAAGCCCACATCTATATGAGATTGCTTAAGTTTAATCCAAGCTCTGCTCCCCATACCAACTTCTTGCTAATGTGCACCCAGGGAGGCAGTAGGTGATGGCTCAGGCATTTGTTGTCCCTGCCACTCGTGGGACACCTGCATGGAATGTCCAGCCCTGGTAAGTATTTAGAGAGTGAACCAACGGTTATAATGTATTCATTTTTGGGGTCAGTGCTGTGGTGTAGTAGGCTAAGCCTCCACTTGTGGCACCAGCATCCCATATCGGTGCTGGTTCATGCCCCAGCTGCTCCTCTTCCAATCAGCTCCCTGATAATGGCCTAGGAAAGCAGTAGAAGATGGCCCAAAGTGCTTGGGTCCCTGAACCCATATGGGAGATCCAGAAGAAGCTCCTGTCTCTTGGCTTCAGATCAACTCAGCTCTGGCCATTGAGGCCATCTGGGGAGTGAACCAGCAGATGGAAGACTTTTCTCTCTGTCTCTCCCTCTCACTGTGAACTCTACCTTTCAAATAAATAAATGAAATCTTAAAAAAAGGCATTCATTTTCTTTGTCTCACTGACTTTCAAATAAAATAAAACTAAATTTTAAACTTTCAAAAGAATGAATGGAAAGAAAAATCCAAAGGTGATTCAGAGACCACCAGGTTTCCAGAGTAGAAGGTCTTCAGCAACAGTCACAGGACCTCCCGGACCTGCAGAGATGTGGCCCTGTCTGGCAGTGGCTGATATTCTGTAATTGCAGGCCAAATTAGCTAAGGCAGAAATTTACATTTAGTGTTGTGCTTCTGAGGAACTCTCCTTTAAAGAATGTCAGTTAAATTAAATTAAAATTCTGGGACGAAGTAGATTTTTTTTAACTATGAAGAATTTTCTTCATGTACAGCAGTTCAAAGAATTTAGCAAAAGTTTTTGCTGCTTTTGGGAGACCATTTGTATTGATGTCTTCTTAAACTTTTTTTTTTTTTTTTTAGTTTCCACCGAATGGCGCTCAGTTCCTCCCAAGTCTCTGAGCACTGTTAATAGGTAAGGAGAAAAATGAAGAATTGCTAAATGGTGGAGATTTGAGTCATAAATTGACAACTGTGTATAAGTAGTATAAGTAGTGCTAATTACAGGCAGACAGAAAATTAAAATTCTTTTCTACAAGTTGCACTTTAACCTCCTTACTGAAATATTTCTCTGTGTACTTTGGCAAGATCTATGTCACATTATTCTAAGAGTTCCTGGAGTTAAAACACCGAACTTGAGTCTAGCTTTCAACCTTCTCACACATTGTGTTCTGTTGGGAGACTGCCATTTCCTAAACTGAGATTTCTTAGGCTTTTATATTCTCCAGGAAATGGCCATTATAGATTCAGATCATACTGCAGTTACATCTCTCCAGTACATATAGAGTAAATGATCTATTTAGCCCGTCAGAATTTACATAAATAACCCCCATTGTACTCATGTAAGATACACTGAGAGTGAGAGAAGTCTGTGTGGTAGGACAGAAAAAATTTGGGCTTGAAGTCCACAAGGAGAGAAATTTTGTCATTCATCACTCTATGACCTTTGGCATGTTACAGAACACCAGACTCTATAGAACAGAGGTAAAGTCCCTGTTACAGGGCTGTTCTAAGAGTAAAAATTAAAGTGTGTAGTGTTAACTCCAGCCTTAGCCCTTGAATAAATGCCAATTTCCTTCCTTTCTTTTCTAACAATTTTATTAATTCATAGAATTTTACAACTATAAAGCAGAAAAAAATTCGGCCATCTTCTTGGTACTGGGGTAGAGATTAGCTAGGAGATAATGAGTTGGTCAAGTTCATTTCGAAGTGGCTCAAAGCTATACCTGTGATTCCACAGAGTATATAGCAAACGTTTATGGCTTTCTGCTTTATCTGTTGTTTTGAATTAAAACGTAACTCTGTACTACCTCTGTGATATCAAAAGATTGTCTTTTTCTGTAGGATTTAAAAATATAGTCATGCCTTGTTTAACAATAGATCTCATTCTGAGAAATATATTGTTAGGCGAATTTCCTGTGTGAGTGATAAATGGTATAAATAACAAACTAAGCTATACCTCACTGGGCAATTAAAACTTATGGGACCATTGTTGTTTATGCTGTCCTTGTTGATCAAGATGTGCTATGTGGTGTATGATTGGTTATCATTTTCCCTTTATGATGCTTTCCTTGTCTTTGTCTTCCTGAAGCTGGTCAGTACTTTCCCCATTTCTGTAAACCATCTGTGCTATGCTGCTTGCATCTCAGATTCCTGTCTAATGCCTTACTTCAGCCGCCAACAAAGAGCCAGAGGTTCATCTCCTCTCCAATACACAACAGAACAAGATTTTCTTCTGCACTAGGGAAACAGCCAGAACTATAGACTCAAAGAGACAGATAAAATCGTAAGACAAAAAGCAAAAAGGAAGAAGGTGCTGCAAAAGGTCAGACTTCTGCAAGATTCAAAGGAAAAAATGTCTGTCATTCTCTTTGGGGACATGAGGAGCTTTTTATCTAAACTCAACTCAGGAGACCAAATAGTTAGAAAATGAAGAGCATGAATAATTTCTTCTTTCGGAGGTGTGACTATAAAATTAAAGAATGAGTCATACTCTACTGTTTAGTCTATGAAGCTAGGAACTGGTTTTTCCTTTGTTTCTTTTTCTCTTCTCCCCAAAGGAACACACCGATGATTTAAGCAGTCTTCGATTACAACATACCTGAAATAATAAAGTGATTGAGGAGGAAAAAAAAAATTAGCTGAAGGTGTAAACCCCCTCTGGGCTGAATGACTGTGGCATATTTCGTCCTCTCATTCTAAATTAATGCTAAGCAAAGCACAGAAATGTTTACCTTTGTCTGATCTCTAATTCCCTAAATTTATGTGGAATCATGCACAGATGCGCTGGAAACAAGCCTGGAAAAGCCTGGCATTTTAATTGATCCCAGAGCTTCTTGCCTCACAGCTCCTGCTGTGATGAAGTCTGCTACTTGTTCCAGAGATTCTCCGCCTGGTTGCCTAGCCACCAGCAGCTGGCCAATCAGGGTGTCCATATCCAACGAAGGAAGTAACCAATCAATTTTTTAATTTCCTTCTGTAAACGGGAGGGAATCAGGGTGGATTTGAAATCTCATTAGTCAAAAGTAGATGTGGAGTGTGCATTTTAACATATGTATTAGTTGAATACATTTGGCATTTAGTCATAAAATCTCAAAACCCCATTTCAGGCATGTTTGAACCTTGAATTACTAACTTATTCTTTAAAATTCAGATTTATATTGTTATTAGTTCAACCTATGGGTAAAATCTCAATAGGTTCTCTTTTTATTTTAACACCTGCCTTCTTGTAAACCAGCTTACCAGATTTTATTTTTTAGAGACAATGACTTCTCCCTCTTGTTCCAATTCTTCCATATTAATAGTAAACTAACTTTTTATTCCATTTCCCACATTTTCTAATCCACTGAGTCTTTTGTTTTTGTTTCTGGTCCCTCCTTGTCTCCGTCCTGGCCTTATTTCTCCATTCCCATAATCATTACTTCGGTCTAGGGTGCAGATTTCTTTCATAGGGATTCTGAAAGAGCTCCTTGGCATCAGTGCCTCCAGTCAATTTAGAAGACATCATCAGCTGCCATCGTTTCAGTTTTGTTCTGCAAAATGTTTACTCAGATTCAGGCAGACATGGGTTGAAATGAGCACTTACTTATTGATATATTCTAGTAATTTGTCTTGCACCTCTAACACTGAGTTTCCTCATCTGCAAACACGGAGGTCACTAGATTAAGGAAGACAATGTCTGTAAAGTACTTAATCTGCCACATAATTAAGTAAACAAATGTATATACTCATATATATCTCCAATTACTTTTGTACCAACTCATACCAATACATGTATTATTTTAGTTCCATTATTATTGTTTAAATATCCCTATTGCTGTTGACCTTTTCAATGTATTTTCAATCATTCATTATCTGAGCATTATTTCTTTCATCTGTCTATCCCTGATTACATTACCATTTTTCCTTTGCTCTTTTCCTCACTATCTTATACCCATCATTTTAATCAGATAGCGTCCTCACTGAGTTTCAGATTGATCATATTGCATTCATTCATGTCATTCATTCCCTAACTCCTCTTGGTCCTCAGATCCCTTGTTCAGGTATCACTTAACAATGGAAGATTCCTCCATTTGTAACTAGGTGTTGCCTGTACAGATATTTAATAAACTGATGCTGCCTCTCTGACAACACTGGGATTTCTGTGAGAACAGGAACAGTGTGAGTGTTTGCTTGTCCCTCTATTCCTCATACCTAAAATGTGTGTTTAAGTACTGGTTGCGGGAATGTTGTTGAATTAATATCTACTGAAATGAGCTCTAGTATAGCTCTCCTGCTTCCCAAAAGTCTTCTCTTTAGAAACTCAATTAATTCAATCTGAGAGAACCAATATTAAATAAACTTTTACTAAACATATTCTATGTATCCTCCATTATGATGGGAAATACAGAAAAAATAATTTTTGCTGACTTCATGAAGAAAAACTGGAAAAGGAGACAAAAATAAAATTTGCTAAAAAGGGAGTGTTTAACTGTGCATGCTGTTTTTCTTGTTGTTCAGGTGGGAATGAGGCAGTGTGGTCAAGGAGGAACACAGAGAAATAAGAAATTAGAAATCTGACAATTGATATTCGATCTGGATTAAACTTTAGCAAATCACTTCTCCTTTCTAGGGCTCTTTCTCTGTCCATAATATGAACCAATTGCACTAGTATTTCTTTAAAGTATCTTCATTATCTGAGAGTAGAAAACAATGCCATAATACTAACAAATCAGCTATTTTTAAAATTCCTTTTAGTCTGGGCTTATATGAAAATGATATTTAGTAATACTGTGTCCTTTCCTTGAATATAGTATCAAACATTTTTCATGGTCCTGTTAAGCACTTTATACTCACCATTTTTGTATTATAAAAGTATATGCAGCAGGCACCGTGGCTCAATAGGGTAATCCTCCGCCTTGTGGCGGTGGCACACCAGGTTCTAGTCTTGGTCAGGGCGCCAGATTCTGTCCTGGTTGCTGCTCTTCCAGGCCAGCTCTCTGCTGTGGCCAGGGAGTGCAGTGAAGGATGGCCCAAGTGCTTGGGCCCTGCACCCTGTGGGAGACCAGGAGAAGCACCTGGCTCCTGGCTTCGGATCAGCACAGGTGAACCAATGCAAAGGAAGACCTTTCTCTCTGTTTCTCTCTCTCTCACTGTCCACTCTGCCTGTCAAAAAATAAAAATAAAAAGAATATAAAAAAAGTATATGCAACAAGTATTGAGCAAGTACTTTGTAACAGGCACTATGGTAGTGACTGGAGGTAAAATGAGAAATGAAAGCGGTGCAATCTCTGTCTTTAGGTCGTTTACCGTTAGCGTAGGGCGCGTCTGCTGCACTCACCATTTTACAGTTGAAATCTCGCACAGTTTGATTGATAGTTCTCCACATATTTTTATTAGATTTTGGTTGTATTGTGTGGAAGTATTGTATTTCTTTTTTTTTTAAATGATTTTTCAGTTTATTTTTTTTATATATAAAGCTTTTATTTAAAGAATATAAATTTCCAAAGTACAGCTTATGGAAAACAATGGCTCCCCCCACACACAACTTCTCTCCCTCCCCTACCCTCCCCTTTCCCGCTCCCTCTCCCCTTCTGTTCACATCAAGATTCATTTTCAAATCTCTTTATACACAGAAGATCGATTTAGTACATATTACGTAAAGATTTCAACGGTTTGCCCTCACACAGAGACACAAAATGATAATACTGTTGGAGTACTAGTTATAGTATTAATTCACAAAGTACAGCACATTAAGGACAGAGATCCTACATGATTTTTTTTTAAAAAATTGATTAATTATCTATGCAATTTCCAGTTTAACACCAAGATTTTTTAATCATTTGCAATTATCTTTATATAAAGAAGATTGATTCAATATATACTATGTAAAGATTTCATCAGTTTGCACCCACACAGAAACACAAAGTGTAAAAATACTGTTTCAGTACTAGTAATAGCATTATTTCACATTGGATAACATATTAAGGACAGATCCCTCATGAGACGTAAGTACACAGTGACTCCTGATGTTGATTTAACAATTTGACACTCTTGTTTATGGCGTCAGTAATCTCCCTAGGCTCTGGTCATGAGTTGCCGAGGCTATGGAAGCCTTTAGGGTTCGCCGCCTTCAATCTTATTCCGACAGGGTCATAGTCAAAGTGGAAGTTCTCTCCTTCCTTCAGAGAAAGGTACCTCCTTCTTTGATGGCCCCGTTCTTTCCACTGGGAACTCACTCGCAGAGATCTTTCATTTAGGTCTTCTTTTTTTTTTTTTTTTTTTTTTCAGAGTGTCTTAGCTTTCCATGCCTAAGATATTCTCATGGGCTCTTGAGCCAGATCCGAATGGCCGGCACTGTGGCTCAACAGGCTAATCCTCCGCCTTGCGGCGCCGGCACACCGGGTTCTAGTCCCTGTCAGGGTGCCGGATTCTGTCCCGGTTGCCCCTCTTCCAGGCCAGCCCTCTGCTGTGGCCCGAGAGTGCAGTGGAGGATGGCCCAGGTGCTTGGGCCCTGCACCCCATGGGAGACCAGGGAAAAGCACCTAGCACCTGGCTCCTGCCATCGGATGAACGCGGTGCGCTGGCCGCAGCGCGCCATCTGCGGCAGCCATTGGAGGGTGAACCAACGGCAAAGGAAGACCTTTCTCTCTGTCCCTCTCTCTCTCACTGTCCACTCTGCCTGTCAAAAAAAAAAAAAAAGGAAGTATTGTATTTCTATAAAATAATAAGTTTCTTGGAGGCTGTTTTATGTGTGAGATACCAAATCACAGAATTTGCATGTCATTTTAGCAAAATTTTAAATATTTTACTTTGGTATCATAAATATACATGAACACTGTGAGGCAAAGCATCCTAATACTAATTTAGAGCATGTTTTTACTTTATGTACAGTTAATGGATAATAGATATAGAGTTTATATTACGTGCTGACATGTATCACAGATATTTTATGTAATCTTTACATCTATCTTATGTAATTAATACTGTTATGCTCCCCCATTTACAGTGGGAAAACTGAAGCCTTGAGTGGTTAAAAACTATCCTGAACCCACATAGTACAATGGCAATGTGAGAGCCCAAGCTAGACTTTCTTACTACTATGTCCAGCTAAGCTTTTCTCTGGCTATAGTTTTTCATGTTCTCATATTTCCTTCTCATCTCAGAGCAAAGTACAACTACTTTTGTAACACAATAAATGTTCAAATAAATTTTTTGTTAAATTATACATTCAGTAAAAATGTGTAATTTATTTTAGAACCACTTAATTTTTGTTGTTTTCTAATACCTATAAATTCAGTAGAATTATCTGGAGAAGAGAGTGAAGAGAACAAAAAGAAAAAAAAAATCCTGAGGCTACTTTTATGTCAAATTGTGAATGTCAATTATTTAAAATATTTGAATTTTTTTAAAGGCATCTATTTTCCAAGCACACCTGATTTAGTGTTTGAGTTGTGGAGCAGGTATTTGCAAAAGAGCTATGCCACCCATTTGGATACCTGTGTCCCATTTCAGATTACTTGGGTTTGATTCAAACTCTAGCTCTTGATTCGAATTTCCTGCTATTGCAGACCCAAGGAGGCAGCCATGCTGACCCAAGAAGTTGTATTCTGCCACTCACATAAGAGTCTTGTATTGAGCTCTGAGTCCATAATATTTTATTATTAAAACTTGCTGGAAGGAGTGATGCTAAAATAATGCTAGTTAGTATTTTTTCAACATTTACTATTTGGGGCAGTTTGCACATATTAACTTAATCTTTATAAAATTATGTCTGAAGTAGATTAAAGACATCTCCTATTATGGTGTAGAGGTTCATTTAATATTAACCATTATTATTGTAAGTATTATAATGCTGTTTGCACTTTTACATTTTGGATACACATATTTTTATTCATTTACTCTTTTGCTATTTTACTTAAAACTATGATGAGGTTCTATGTGTAGGAGTACAGAATTCTAGAAATAGAAGGCAATCTATAAATCAACATTCCAGCAAATAACATAATTCATTCTCTAGCTTCCTTGACAGTTTTACTTTCTTATGTTTCTTTGACCTTTGGTTGAATTCTGCTTAGTGAATTCACTAAGTTTTAAAGATATTTGTTCATTTGATATCCATATTTTTTAAAAGCCCATTTCCACAGTGAGTTGAAATCAACATTAATGAAATAATTAGTGGTTGTACAGTGGGAACAATGTATGCTAGAAGCTTGAAATCAACTAGGTCTAGGGCCAGTATTATAATACAATGTGTTAAGCCACTCTGTGGCTTTAGTCCAAGCTGCTCTGCTTCGAATCCAGCTTCTTGTAATGCACCCGGGAAGAAGCAGAAGATGTTTCAAATATTTGGGTCCTGCCACCCATACGGGAGAGTAAGATGGAGTTCCTGACACCTGGATTTGGTTAGACCCAAACTTGGCTGTTGTGGCCATTTGAGAAGTGATCTAGTAGATGCAAGCAAGATGTCTCTCTCTCTCTCTCTCTCTCTCTCTCTCTCTCTCACTTTCTCTGTCTATCTCTATCTCCTCTATCTCTCTCCCCTCTATGCTCTGGCTTTGAAATAAATAAATAAGTCTTCAAAAGAATCAACTATGTCTAACCTTAAAATGATATTATCACTGATTTTTCTGTGAATCTAACCTGTTATTTACATCAGCTCCTCATTTTGTCTTTGGGTCAAAGGGAGATTATAATCTATGTTTCAGTATTATGTGAGGACTGAATGAGGTATATTTCCTTTACTATCATGTCCACTCACAGGGTGCTTTGTACACATTCATGCTGCCCCCATCCTTTCTCATCTGGCAAACAGTACCTCTTCCTCTAAACCACACTAAGCTGGCAGAAGACATTTCAGTTGAAATAGAGTGAGAACAGGGACACTGATGCCTGGCAAGGAAGTGTGTGTTGGCTTCACTAGCTACTAATAGGTCCAGTTTGCCATGTTGCTCACACGCTGGCCCATTACAGTATCAAAGGGCGAAAATCCTCACCGAACTATTGACCCTACCTCTAAATGGCTGCAGTGCTTTCACTGAGGCACAAATCAAATCTGGAAATAAGTTCCCTGGAGAACTCAGCTACGAGTTGTGCAGAAAGGATAGTCACCAGAGTACAGAGAGCATAAGAGCAAGCTGCTAGTTATGGTGGCCTGGGAGACTGAACAGCCCACAATCTTAGAGAGGGTCTAGAGCAAGGTAGTGAATATTGAGTGTGTGCAAAAGTCAACCCTTTTGGTCTTATGATGTAAATCATAATTCTAGACAATGACAGTGGCAAATACATATTTTTGGCTGACTAAACACATGCATGAATGAATTAATAAATAAGTGACTAAAGGATGCCTGCAGGTAACTGGAGGGTACATTTTCATCATTCATCTTCTGAATAATCCATTTATTTATAAGCCAGATCTGTTATATGCCAAACACTGTGATAGATGCTAAGGTTTCAAACATTAGGGTTATGCAATGACTCTTGGGTAATTCTTAATGTAGTAGACAAGATGTAAATGCATAATCATAAAGCAACATGGGCATAGTCACAAAGTGGGAACTATAAAGGAGAAAAAAATTACTTCTATTGTAGGATGGGGGTGGGAATGAAAGAGTCACACTGAAGAATACATTTGAGTTTATTTCTAAGGAATTAGTAGTTTTCATGGTGGAAAGAGAAGAGCAACAAGGGCAGTCCAGGCTAAAGGATTGGCATTTGCATTTATAGCCATTTGGCTATAAATTATGCCTTTTCATTACAATCTCCTTCAAACTAATACTTGAGAATCTATCACCTTACTCATTCTCTCACTATGTATGTATTAATTCAATAAATATTTATCAAATGGCTTTGAAGGACCAGGCACCATAGTAGTCACTGGATGTCATCACATCTCTGTCATGTCCTTCATATCTACCTTATTCTTTATCAGATGGTATTCACTCAGTTGCCTTTGTTTTTCTTAGTAAGAAGCACAAATTATTGCATGTGTGTTGTTCCCAGGGTTGTTTATCTCCATTAGAAATCCACAAATGCTAAAAAAAAAAGTCCACTTCTAAGATTGCAAGAATTGGCTGGACTTTCATAATCCATCTGAAGATCGCTGGTGATTCTTCAAAGAATATGGAAATGACTCAGAATATGTAGCATGTCATTGTGCGTAAGTGTCTTTCCAAGAAGTCTCAATGATCTACTCTAAATTGAAATTGTAGTTACCTTCTCTGGGATTACAGTTTATTTATAGAAAAAAAATTTTTATATTTCTGACATTATCTTTCCATGAAACTGAGATTTAGTGGTCAAAAAATAAAGTTCCAATGGACATTGAATGATTCAATGGGACCACAAAATCCATTAACTGTAGGGAGCTGG
Source organism: Sylvilagus floridanus (assembly GCA_949820135.1). Classification (NCBI taxonomy): domain Eukaryota; kingdom Metazoa; phylum Chordata; class Mammalia; order Lagomorpha; family Leporidae; genus Sylvilagus; species Sylvilagus floridanus. Next base: position 83,711,816 of record OX463224.1, read on the forward strand.
CATTGTAATGTAGCAGGCTAAGCCTCTGCCTGTAATACTAGTATCCCATATTGGCAGTTGGAGACCCAACTACTCCACTTTCAATCCAGCTCCCTGTTTAGTGCCTGGGAAAGCAGCAGAAGGTGGTCCAAGTGCTTGGGCTCTTGCACCTATGTGGCAGACCCAGAATAAGCTCTGGGCTCCTGACTTCAGTCTGACCCAGCTGTGGCCATTGTGACTGTTTAGGGAAGAAACCAACAGATGGAAGATCTCTCTTGGGGCCTGCATTGTGGTACAGCGGGTTAATGCCCTGACCTGAAGCACCAGCATCCCATATGGGCACCGGTTTGAGACCCGCTGCTCCACTTCATATCCAACTCTCTGATGTGGCCTGGGAAAGCAGTAGAAGATGGCCCAAGTCCTTGGGCCCCTGCACCAGCGTGGGAGACCCAGAGGAAGCTCCTGGCTCCTGGCTTTGGATGGGTGCAGCTCTGGCCGTTGCGGCCAACTGGGAAGTGAACCATTGGGGAGTGAACCATCAGATGGAAGACCTCTCTCTCTCACTCTCTCTCTCTCTCTGCCTCTCCTCTCTCTGTGTAACTCTGACTTTCAAATAAAATAAATAAATCTTTTTTTTTAAAAAAAGATCTCTCTTTTTCTCCCCACACCCTCCTCTCTAACTCTACTTTTCAAATAAATTTAAAAAAATTAAAAACCTATGGCATATTAATTGTAGATAATAATTTTTGAAGCATAATATGGATATTATGTGTACACACATTTTGCATTCCCCCTCTTTTCTGAAAATTTTGCAAACTTGGAGAACATGTGATTAAATCTATACTCTCTTGAACAGGATGCACAGACAAACATTTAAAATGATCCATATGTCCTCTAGCATTTTCCTTTTGTGATGCAGACATACAGCTCCTAAGTTCTTAGATTCATCAAATATTTAATGAAAAACATGATTTTTAATGGTGTCAAATTTTCCTGGTCTCTCATTATCACCTGAATTCAACAGAAAGCTCTGGTTCAAGTGTGATTACTTCGGAGAAGTGTAGTAGTTCCTGTTTATTTTATAATACACTATTAGTACTTATCTATGGCTTGAAGATAGATGTACAGTAATTTCTATGTTATGGATTAGTAAAGACATCAAATTACTTATTTAAAGGTAAAAATCTTGAGCAGAACTTTGGAATCCACAAGTCCAGTATAATAAGCTGAAGCACAAATTATGTATTTCATATGTGTGTATGTATATATATATATACATGCATATACACACATACATATATATACATTTATGTATTTTTTCCTAAATAATTCAGTTTATGCAGCTGATCTGAACAAAGTGAAGCATGATAGATAAACTATCAAGAGAAGAAGTTTGTAAGAAATTCATAATTATAATATTTTGATATTTTCAATCCTTGGTCTTCATTGTGAAAACACTTTTAAAATCACTGGTAAAAGGATTTTTGTAGTTTTTGGCCTGAGAGGAACAAGTCCCACAGTGATCACAATGTGCTCGAGCCCTTCCTGCTATGTGAATTTTACAATCCTGAGTTAAACAGAATACAGATGTCTGCAGATGAAAAGAAAACATATGAAATTCTCACTCTCCAGCCAGGGAGAATTCAAACCAATCCAAGTGTGAAGGCTAATGTCACAGCTGAAATAGAAGTCAAGAGAGTAGGTTTGAATATAATTAAGACATGACAGTTTTACTCAGATCCAAAACCCAGACACCTAAAAGAAGAATTTTCTCAAAGGTGTGAAGGTGAAAATAAAAATGTTTCTGAGGATTGGGCTTTGAGCCAATACTAATGGATTTCCCATTGAGTTTGTAATTATCTAGAGCAATGACCATCAGACAAGTGATCTGGGAGATGACAATTCCTATTAGAACTGTTTGGCTCTCTCTTCTCCTTGAGGCCTGTAGAAACTGTTCATCTGATCAAAGTGAAAAAAAAAAAAAAAAAACAGAGTTTTCAAAGAATGAAACTCAGATCTAGTTTTAACTAGATCCTAATTTTCTTAGGAATACTTCTTACATTGAGCCTATGCCAAAATTACCAGTGTCAATATGGAAAAAATATACTAGCATAGTTAGTTTAATGTCAACTTTATATAACTAGGATATAGAGCTAGGTGTTCCAATGGACCATTCTTTCCCAGAAAATTTTAAGTTTTTGGGGGATCTCACCAAATATAGGCAAAACACAAGCAAATTGAAAGAAAAATAAAACTTTTATTAGTTGTATTTGTTCGCACACACAATAAATCAAGAATAAAGCTCATATTTATTTGATGACAAACCCATGGTCTTTCCAATATATCTTGCTTACAATGTGACAAATACTAAACTTGAATTAGAGTAGTGTTTGCTTAGATACATTTTGCAAAATTCTAATTCTTTAAGTTATTAGTTAATGAGATGAACTGTCAAAAAAGTATAGAAAACTTTGCAATTATATCCTTCTTTTAGAAATTCTGAGTGCCTGCTGACCTATTAAGGCCTCAAAGATCTGTTGTTCAATTTTACTCTTAGTGTTTCAAAAATTTATTTTGTCTATGAAAATCCTCTTGAGAAAGCTTACTTATGGGTCATTTTTAATGAGATAATTAAAATATCTCACAAAGAGTGTTATTAGTTGTGATAGGAGTTATACTGTAAGAATTCGTTAAAGAAAAGTCACAGACTTGAAAGTCAAAGACTTAGGAATGTGAACTTATTCTAGGCCTTTGAAGAAACCACTTGAGACTTCCAGAGAGACATGATCAAATTATATTTTAGTGTACCTCAAGTGTTTTTTCAAAATATGTTTCCTAGGAATGTTCACAGAAACAAGTAGATTTTTGGGTTCAAATTCTACCCATGGGGATGTGGAGACAGCTTTATTTCTAAAAAATCATTTGCATAGCTAACTTCCCGCCGGAGGTGGTGATAAGTTACTCCTTCCTGATTGCTTTGGTTTAAAAGATGTTTATTTTTTTACACAAAAACTTTTTGAAATCTGTTATGTTTTTGTAATACACATTTTCTATGAACTTTCTGAAGACACTGTGTCTTTTTGGATCCTGAGATCCAGAGAGGTTGCCTTTTGCTTATTATTTGCCTCAATGCTCTAAGAAATGAAGAAGAACCTCTCAGAATATCAGCAATATCAAACCTGTATTTATTTTCTCATGGCCTTAGAAGAATCTGCATTCATTAACACATGTTTTTGACCTTAATTGAATTCTCTCTTCTTAGAAGACTTTCCTCAACCCTCGTAGCCTTCATTGATCTCTTAGACATTACTACCCTTGGTTATACTTTTTTTGCATGTCATAGTTCTCTTTGTACATCTGATCAGATATAAAAAACTGGGAATGATAAAAGCACACGTGCTTTCTGTCCAAGCCAACTGGGATTTGAAGGGTTCAGCTTTCTCCCAAAAACATGAACTTGCAAAAGTCGTTGGAATTACCTGAATCTAACCGATTTTATAGACTTTTGAGGATTATTAATGATAGTAAACATTTGGCACATAATAGGTATTTTATAAATATTTGTTCTCTCCATATCCAAACTTTCTTTAAAGTCAAAATCCCTTTTTAAAAATTTTAATTAGTTTTTAACAGGTTCAACATGACTTGTAGATATAATTCTAAGAACTTAATGATAGTCTTTTCCTTCCTCCCTCTCCTTCTCTCCCACCTGTGATTGGAGCCAGTATCATGTACAGTAAACACCACTTGGGATGCAGGTATCCCAAAATGGGGTGATGGTTCAAGTCCTGGCTGCTCTGCTTCCAATCCAGCTCTCAGCTAATGCTTATGGAAAGACAGTAAAAGTTGGCATGAGTAATTGGGCCCCTGCCACCTATGTGGGAGACAATTATGGAGTTCCCAGCTCCTGGGATTAACCTGGCCCAGCCCTGGCTGTTGCAGCCATTTGGCGAGTGAATCAGCAAATGGAAGATTCTGTGTGTGTGTGTGTGTGTGTGTGTGTCTGATTTTCCCATTCTCACTGTCACTCTGCCTTTCAAGTAAATAAAATAAATCTATAGAAATAAAAAGGAAGAATGTGGTTGTAGTTTGTTGACTGTGATTAACCTAAGCAATTTTTTGCATTGATTCCATACAGTCATCAATTACACAAACCATGCATTTAGGCAGGTCACTCATGCAACAAATAGTTATTGAAGCACTCTCTTTATGCCAGGCACTTTTCTAGCCTATTCAAATACAATACAAAATGGGGCAAAGATCTCTGCTCTGCAAGAATTTACATATACAGGTAACAAAAAGCATTTCATGTGCTCTGGCATCCTGCCTGGCCATGGATACATCTGTTTCTATCTAAATATGGGAAAAAGTGTAAGAAAACTGCCTATTTATTACTACTTAAAGCATACCTGGTTTTTAACATTTTAATGGCTAACAAATGCCAGTTTTCTTAATAAAATTAAGAACTTTTGAGCCATTACAAAATTTCTCTCGGGGCCGGTGCTGTGGCAGAATGGGTAAAGCCATTGCCTGCAGTGCCGGCATCCCATCTGGAACCAGTTCAAGTCCTGGCTGCTCCACTTCCCATCCAACTCTGTACTATGGCCTGGGAAAGCGGTGGAAGATGGCCCAAGTCCTTGGGCCCCTGCACCCACGTGGGAGACCCGGAAGAAGCTCCTGGCTCCTGGCTTAGGATCAACCCAGCTCCAGCCATTGCAGCCATCTGGGGAATGAACCAGTGGATGGAAGACCGCTCTCTCGCTCTGCCTCTGCCTCTCTGTAACTATGCCTTTTAAATAAATAAATCTTTAAAAAAAATTCTCCACAATTCTTTTTGCTTTTAAAAATTTATGTCTTCATTTGAAAGGCAGAGTATAGAGAGGAGACACACACATAGAAAGAGAGGGAGAGCGATGTTGGGGGGAGAGGGAGGAATGGAGAGAGATAGAGATAGAAATATTATTCCATGATAATTTTAACACTTAATCCTATATCTTGATTATCTTTCAGTATCAAATTTATTTTATCATCAACTTTATAGAGCTATTTTTTACATTCAATCAAACCTGCAAAATTTTAGGTAAGTATTGATAAATGTGAATAGTTATAGCCACCAACACAATAATATTAGTATACTCTGTTCCTCTCATGTCCCCTAAAATCATGCTCCTTCTCAAAATTCCTGGCCTTCAGAAATTGTGATCGGATGTTTGTCCCCATGCTTTTAACTTAACTAGCAATTCAAATAAATAAAGTCATGAATGATCTTTTGTGACTGGCCTTTTTTTTTTTTTCTGTCACTCAGTAAAATGCACTTGAAGTTAAACCATGACATTGCATGAAATAATAGTTCATTTCATTTTTTATTTTATTGTTTTCTTTATTGACAATAATTGTACATACTTAGGGTTTATAGTGTCATGCTTTCATACAGACTTGCATTATATAATGAACAGATCATAGTAATCAGCATAGCCATCACCACAAACGTTTATCATTCCTTTGCATTGAGAACATTGAGAATTCTTCAAGCTATTTTTTTTTTCTTTTTTTTTTTGCTTTTATTTAAAGAATATAAATTTCCAAAGTATAGCTTATGGATTCCAATGGCTCCCCCCCCACACAACTTCCCTCCCTCCCGCCACCCTCCCCTCTCCCGCTCCCTCTCCCCTTCTGTTCACATCAAGATTCATTTTCAATTCTCTTTATACACAGAAGATCAGTTTAGAACATATTATGTAAAGATTTCTTCAAGCTATTTTGAAATATTGTCTGTTATTTTTAAATAACACTCTATTGTGCAATGGAATATCAGAATTTTAATAGTTAATTTCTTTTCAATGCCAAATATTATTCCATTGTATGGCTATACCAAAATTTGTTTATGTATTCTTCAACCAATGAACATTTGGCTTTTATAAATAAAGATACTGTGAACATTCAAGCACAAATCTCTGTGCACAGGGGCTGGCCTTGGGGTGTAACAGGTTAAGTCACGGCTTGCAACCATGGCTGGTGACTTAGTGACGTCTTAACTCACACTTCTTTGAGTCCTTGCTGTTCTGCTTCCCATTCATCTCCTTGCTAATAAGCCTAAGAAGACAGTGGATGAAGGCTCAGGTGTTTGTACCTTGCCATCTGTGTGGGAGACCCATGGGAAGTGAACCAGTGGATAACCCGTGGCTCAACAGGCTAATCCTCCACCTTGCGGAGCCCGTACACCGGGTTCTAGTCCCGGTTGGGGCGCCGGATTCTGTCCCGGTTGCCCCTCTTCCAGGCCAGCTCTCTGCTGTGGCTCGGGAGTGCAGTGGAGGATGGCCCAGGTGCTTGGGCCCTGCACCCCATAGGAGACCAGGAAAAGCACCTGGCACCTGGCACCTGGCTCCTGCCATCGGATGAGCGTGGTGCGCGCCGGCCGCGGCGGTCATTGGAGGGTGAACCAACGGCAAAAGGAAGACCTTTCTCTCTGTCTCTCTCTCTCACTGTCCACTCTGCCTGTCAAAAAATTTTTAAAAAAATCTCTCTCCCTCTGTTTTTCTCTGTCTCTCTGCCATTCAAATTAATTTTTTTTAAACCATAAAAAAGATACCCTTTCATTCTCACTCAACAAATATTACCTAATTTTTTTTTTAAACTCTGTGTGTATATGTTTTCATTTCTCTTGGATTGCTAGTTGATATGGTAAGTGAATGTTGGTAAGAAACTATCAAAATTTTTCCACCAAATTACATTCCAACAGTAGTGTATGAGAGTTCCAATTGGTCTACATTCTTGCCAAAGATAGCACTGTCAATCTTTTTAAGAATTTTATCTAATCCAGCGCCTATGTAGTGATGTGCCCTTGCCGTGCTTTAGTTTGCATTTTTTTTATGACTAATGCGTTCGAGCATTTCATATGTTTATTTGCAATTTTTAAATATTTGTAATGAAATATTTCTTTTCAAAATGTGCTTATCTTTAATTATTTTAATCTATTTATGTTATTTACTGGAAAGGCAGAGAGACAAAGAAATAGACAAGGATCTCCCATCAACTGGTTTGCTTTCCAAATGCCTACAACTTCTAGGATGGGACCATGCCAAAACTCATAGCTGGGAACTCAGTCCAGGTCTTCCTTGTGGATAGCAGGAAACCAAGTACTTTAAAAATAATCTCCTGACTCCCAGTGTGCACTTAGAATTGGGAGTGGAGCTTGAACCCAAACCCAGGCACTCTGAGATGGGAGGTGGGCACCCCAAATGAGGTCTTAATCATTATTCCAAATGCTCATTCCTTTTCCTATTTTTAATTGGGCTATTTTCATCCTTGTAATTGACTTATAAGATTTATTTTTATATTCAGAATACAATTCCATATATGTTTTGCAAATATTGATCTCAATCTGTGCCTTGTCTTTTGAGTCTCATTATAATATCTTTTGAAGAGCAAACTTTATTTTTAGTTTTAATGTTATCTATCCATTGTTTTCTTTGTTATATATTGCTTTTTGTGTCCTAGTTAAGATATCTTTTCTCACTCAGGATCAGAAAGATTTTATTCTACCTTTTATCCTAGAAGTTTCAGACATATGATTCTTACTGCTAGATTTATGATCTGTTTCAAATTAATTTTTATGTAATATTTAGTAAGAGTAGAGGTACTTTTTGTGTATGGTTATCCAAATATTCCAGCATAATTTGTTGAAGATATTCTATTTGGGGTTGTTTTGTCACTTTGTTGAAAATCAGCTAATATACATATAATCTTATATAAGGGAGCCTATTTCTAGAACCTCTATTCTGTTCCATTTATCTATGTATTTTATATTAACAATACACTGTCTTGACTATCATAGCCTCATATTAGGCTTTGAAATCAGGTAGTAAAACTGCTTTAACTTAAGATTTTAATCCATAAGCTGTACTTCGGAAATTTATATTTTTTAAATAAAAGCTTTATATATATTAAAAAAAAAGATTTTCAATCTTGGTTTTGTTACTCAATATCCTTCATATTTTTACAAAATTTTAAATTTAACTTATTAGTTCTACCAAAAACAAAGTCTAGTGAAATTTTACATGAAATTCTTGATCATCCTCGAGAAAACTGAATAATCTTATAGAGAAAACATATGGCCTTTTACCATTTGTTATATCATTTTAATTATGATATTTTGTACTTTTATCATTAATTATGTTTTTCACAGATTTTTCTTATCATATTAAAGAAGTACTTCTTTAGTTTGCTGATAAGTTTTCTAGTTTGCTGATAAGTTTTTTTGAATCATACATGAGTATTGAATTTTGTCAAATCCTTTTATTGGCTTGGAGAATGAAACAACAGATGTAATTTCTGTTTCTCTCTCTCTCTCATTCTTTTCTCTTACTTTGCCTTTGAAATAAGTAAATACAACGTAAACACATAGTAATATAATTTTTACTTTTTAACCTGCAAATATAGTGCTTATAGTGCTTTACACTATATATACACTACAGATGTTTATATACACTACAGATGTTCAAGTTGCTTCACACATTTTGCACATATTCTGTAACCTGGTTTTGACATTTAATCTTTTATCTTTATTATTTTTCATATTAGATATATAAAGAACTATCCTACTTTTTAAAAAATCTGGTAGAATTTGGTGCTACACATGTACAGATATAACAAATTTTATTTGCTTTATCATATTTATAAAAATTTGTCATTTTATATACAGTTTTTGCAACTACAAAGAATTCTGTGATTGCTTCCCCATAAATATTGTTTAGCACATTTGGGTCAATGATTTCTTCTTGGGCAATAATTCTGGAAGTAAAATTCCTGTGTCCAGTGTAGGTGCAGTTAGTAGTTGGATAGATACTGCCAATTTATACAACAAAAAAAGCTTTCAATAAATTTCCTACCTATAATTCTTGAAAACAATTTTACTTTCATTCATATCTAATACTAGCAGATCTTAAAATCTTTGGCAGTAGTATAGTATTGGAATTCCGTGCTTTAATTTGCAATTCTTCAAGTACTTAGAAGCTGATTTGCTCTCCCAGCTCTGGAAGGTTGAGTGGCGCATGCACTTTAACAGCTAGTGTTTTTGAAGAATTTACCATGTGCTAGGCATGGGCCTCAGCACTTTTCTAATATTATATCATTTAATTGTCACCACAACTCTGTGACATAAGTAACATTGTATCTTCATCTTACATATGAGTAAAGGGATAGATAGAGAAGATAAGATATTTGCCTAACTACTCACTTCAGGAGATGTCCCTTGTGTCTTAGATGTTGAAGGCAAGTGATAAGCACACTAAAATGCTAAATGGAATGAATGGAATAGGAATTGAAATGGCAGCTTCAAATCTTTTTAAGAGCAAATCAAGCAGTCAGCCTAATGTCTCCAACAATTCGCTGTTTCTTAGGGGAAGCGCATTTTCTCATTTTTCTTAAGTACAGGAGGCGATATTGCCAATGACTGATTTCTCTGTTGTGTTCCTAAGCTTTAAAAACAAGTGCTCAATCAAATATCTAATAAGAGTGCTACAATGATAAACGGTTTCATTTACAGGGCTGGTACTTCCCAAACCTACCTCATTAGGTTTGAAGTGGCACAATTAGAGCAATGTGGGGGATGGTCTGGGGATGTAAGGACCAAAGAGCTCATGGGAATTGCAATTTTAATTTTAATTTGTGGAACTTCACTTCCTATTTCTTCTCTCTTCACTTCCCATCAGGGCTGTAAACTCCTTTCTGCACACTTTCTGCAGAATTTTCTGACTTCCCTGAGGAACTTACTCTTGTTTTCCTCTCTATTAATGTGCAATTTCTCCTCCTGTTTCATTGTGTACAGATACAGAGGTGAAGGTATTGAAAGTACCGCTTTGGCTTTACTCTGGTAAACAAGAAGATCCTTTTTTCATACTGACAGTGAGGTCTCAAAGGCCAGACTCTGTTTGTACCAGAAACTTGCTTTTCTAAACCTCAAAACACTTCACCATATGTTCAGCTCACATGTTGTCCTCGCTGCTTAATTTAACCCATGCAATGTTCCTCTCTGCTTGGGGTGAGCACAAGAGCCATAGCCTGCATGTGAATGATTATTTATGGGGATGTAAATTCACAGGTCACTTGATATGACCTCTGGGTGCTTCACTGAACTGTGACAGACACCTCTGTGGAGCGATTACAGAAGAAAGATATTTGGAATTTAAAGATGAAACAAAATAACCATGTCTGACACCTACATTTTATTTAGTTCAGATTCAGTTCATAAATTTAAGGAAAATAGGCTTCTAAAAGTGTGCTGTCTACAATGATAATGTTTGATTTGTTTCAAAACATCAATTTATACAAGTGTATGTGGTACCACTGAATAACAGATATGAGATTAAGACATAGGAGAGACAAGAAAATAAAAATAAACAATAACAAAAGGTATAGTTCTCCCAAATACTTAAAAGTGCCATTTGATACCATGTCATCCCTCAGAAAGAGAGACTGTTCATATACTTGACTCTACACTTTTAGCAGTCAATGTACAACCTTAAGCAAACCAAATTTCAGAGTTCACTGTAGATATCTGTTGCAAACTATCTAGCTTCTTGAAAGTATATTTAACCCAGTAACAAGATCTATCAAATTTCTCCTGGAATGACACATTGAGAGGGCTCTGTAAAAGGACTCTCTGTGAGATTATAGTGATCCACATCCTCAATCAGCATCCTATAATCAATATTGTAATTGAATCTTTAATACATCTACATAAAGTTTAATCTCTATAAAATCAATTGCAATTTAAATGCTATTTTGTAGCAGGGGTCAATATAATACAGCCTAATCATTCATTGCTCTTTGGCATTTTGTTAACCATATTGACTACAAGGAACCATTCTTTAATAAATCCATCTTTAAGCTAATTAATTTTAAGAAATGCTATTTCTTAAAAACAGATTTTAATTATAACTAGCATGGAAACATTTCTAGGTTATATTCTTTAGCATTAACTCAGGGTGCTGGTACATGTTTATAATTGACAGAATAGAGCACACAGCTAATAAAAAGACTGCTATTAAGACACGTGTTGTTTATTTTGATCTTCATCTATAACTTCTAGACCTGAAGCTGCAACATATTGAGTGGAGTGGAAATGAGTTTGTTTTTGTTCAAGCTGTTGAGGCAAGTTGCAAAAGAGGGAGAGGAAATATGGCAGAGGGCTCAGAGACTGCTGGAATGACAATTGCTGAGAGACCATGCAGTATGCTGTTCCTTACCTCATTCCCTCAGCCCTGGACCAGTCAGTGCTGAGACTGGACAGTCACTACTATGATATTAATTCTACCTGAAATCATAAACCTGGACCAAAGTAAAATGTTTAAATAGATTTTTTTAAAAAATAGCCTCAACTCCAAATTTCCTTTCAATGCAGTCCCTATAACTACAGGTTGGTTGCCTGCACTGTGGCATAGTAGGCTAAGACTCTGCCTGCTGTGCCTGCATGCCCCACAATTACCAATTCATGTTCCAGCTGTTCCTCTTCCAATCCAGTTCTTTGGTATGGCCTGAGGAAGCAGTAGAAGATGGCCAAGTTCTTGGGCCATTGCACCTGCTTGGAAGACCTGGAAGAAGCTGCCGGCTCCTGGCTTCAGATAGGCCCAGCTCCAGCTATTGTGGTCAGAAGTAAACCAGCAGATAGAATACATTTCTCTCTGTCTATCTCTCTCTGTAACTCTCTCAAAATAAATAAATCTTTAAAAAAAAGAAATATAGGGTGGAAATCTATCTTATTTTGCCAGTGTCTTTTTTAAGGAATAGATTTTGATACCCTAAGGAAAGCTATGGGCCTCTTCCCTTCTCCCACTCCACCCTGCTCAGCACTCCAAACAGCCCTGTGCATTACAATTGGACAATTTGAAAGGTTTATATAATCCCTAGAACTAGATTAAGAGCGCTGGTTTTAAAGATTTCATTATTTATGGGAAAGTCCAGATTCCTCAAATGGCCATGCCATTTCTTCAGGTGTCTGTGTCTGTGAGATTCTTCTGTCTGTCACTCCAGGGTCATTTTCCTGATCACAAGCAAGGCCCTTTGTGCTCCAGTTTCTTAAAATATGGCACACTGGGGCTCTAGTCCCTGCTGTTTCTCTTCTAATCCAGCTCTCTGCTGTGGCCTGGGAAAGCAGTGGATGATGGCCCAAGTGCTTGGGCCTCTGTATCATGTGGGGAACTTGGAAAAAGCTCCTGGCTCCTGGCTCCAGGCTAGCTTAGCTCCAGCCATCACAGCCATTTAAGGAGTGAACCAGCAGATGGAAGACCTTTCTCACTGTCTCTCTCTCTCACTGTCTGTAACTCTACCTCTTAAATAAGTAAATAAAATCTTAAAAAATATATATGGTGAGACCTTCCCATCAACACTTTCTGTCTCATCTCTCTAGTGAAAACTCACAGGGTCTTCCAGAGCCAGCTTTGGAGACCAACTCCTTCGGCATGGCCTCTGCCTGCTGTCCAACAGCAGCGAATGTCTCCACTTCGCCCTACCGCAGGTACTCTGGACTTGCAGCAAACCCCATGCACTCAGAATAAGGAGTTTTGAAGAATGAGGATGTGACACCTGATAGCGGCCTAGAGGAGAAGAGTAATCTCCTTTTCCTCCTGCAGAATTATTCCACTGCAGCCCTTGTCTAGACTCCTGTGGAACAGTAGTCTTCCTAGTTTTTACTTGATGGATATTATGGCTCGTGGTGCAATAAGCCTGTGATTATAAAATAAACACTTATGTTTTTGCAAAAATCAAAGAAAAAATTTCCTATAGTAGTGATATTTTTAATAGGTCATTTAGGGTATAAACACATCAGTACACTAGCTCTCTAATCTTCAGTCAGTTATTTAACCTCGCTGAACTTCAGATTCCTTGTCAGTGAAACAGACGTCAGAATTTTTCCTCCCTGTCTTGCCATCAGATTTAACTAAGATAATGTATGAAAAGTGTCTAATGAAATACTCAATCTCAGAGTCTGAGGATCTTCACAGTTTATCAAAAATAAAGGTTAATCTCGGCCGGCGCCGTGGCTCAACAGGCTAATCCTCCGCCTTGCGGCGCCGGCACACTGGGTTCTAGTCCCGGTCGGGGCACCGGATTCTGTCCCGGTTGCCCCTCTTCCAGGCCAGCCCTCTGTGTGGCCCAGGAGTGCAGTGGAGGATGGCCCAGGTGCTTGGGCCCTGCACCCCATGGGGAGACCAGGAAAAGCACCTAGCACCTGGCTCCTGCCATCGGACGAGCGTGGTGCGCCGGCCGCAGCGCGCCGACCGCGGCGGCCATTGGAGGGTGAACCAACGGCAAAGGAAGACCTTTCTCTCTGTCTCTCTCTCTCACTGTCCACTCTGCCTGTAAAAAAAAAAAAAAATAAAAATAAAGGTTAATCTCATAGTTGTATGTGTGCACAAATGCATGTAAGGGAGTTCTCACCTCATCTGAGGAGGGTGAGATTTTTAACCCACATGCAGAGGTGTTAAGTGAAGGTGATGGGTAGTATGCACTCAGCCTGGAATTATGTTTTCAGAAGCTGTTGGTGCGCACAAGTCAGGCTATGTGGTAAGCAAGGCTTCTATACCTGGGGGATGGCAATGCAATGAGATAATATGTACCTACTGTTTCTGCGTTTTTCAAAATCTATAAAGAAAGCAGAGAAACCTGTAACCTACTGACTGAATTTACACTAGGAGGACTTGCGAAGTGGGAAAAGGGGACTGGGCTGAAACAAAGGAAGTGTTTATTTTTCCTCTGATTCATGAGCAGCCAAAGCCAAGCTGTTTTGCAGTTTCCAACCCTCTCCAACTTGTTTGAATAGACTGCAAAAATAGTAAAGTGGTACTTTATTTAAACCCAAGTATTTCAAGGATTCTCTAGGACATGAATTTTATACAATATCTCAGATGTAATAAGAATATAAACACCCTGCAGCCTTACATATTTGAAAACATAGATTTAAGAAGCAGATATACTGGTGTAAAATCCCTGTTCTGTCATATGTGTCCTTTGGCCCATTCTTTAATCGGTATTACCTAGCTTCATTTTGCTCTTTCATAAAATAAGAAAAGTAATAGCTATGTTGCAGAGTTCACTAGCTAAGTAACAACACAGAGTATAATGTAACTGGATTCATGTGCAGATGTGCAAATATTTGTTGTTTCCTCCCTTAAGAGGGCTTTCTAACAGATTCCACAACAGTTTTGCCATGTTGATCATCACTACCACAATATCACCATTTTTTTCTTTGGCAGTAATTTAAAGGATTTAGCACTTGTGCTCTGTCCTAAAATGAGATACATCCATCTCCTGCCTCTCAATTTTTGCCTCTTTCCATTTGATAATTCCATTTTTGACTCCAGAGAAAGGAAAATAGACTGTGTCCACATCACAGTACTGGTGCCTTTTAAGTGTCCCTCTTCCTAACGCACAAAACCTGTACAGTGTGAAAAAGATTACCTACTGCATGTGCAGATTTCAGATGTCTGATTTTCTGAAGCAATAACTTCACAGTTTCATATTGTATTGCTCATTCTATCTTCTTTACTATCTTGGCTATCATTTTTTCCAGTGTTTCATTTTTGTTTTATTATTCAACTCCAAATACGCTACTATCTTGGGACTTTCAATTTTGATATCCTTTTGATTACATAGCTTTTTTATTTTGATTGATATACACATGAATTAGTGGATTATCTTCTAGAATAGAATGAATCAAGCTGCCATATCTAGTAGCCAGGGTCAACCAGGATATAGAAATAATCAGACAGGCTGTGCTTTAGATGGCCAATGAGGCTTTCCATATTAGTCAACACTCCAAAGGGGAGACACACAGAAAGAATCAAGACAGGAAGTTAAGCATTGCAGGGCCAATGGATATCTATTAAGAATGGGGAGTTGGGGCAGGCATTGGGGTAGTGGCTAAGCACTGCTTGGAATGCCCACATGCCATATTGGAGCACCTGGGTTTGAGTTCAGGCTCCACTTCTGATTCCCACTTCCTGTTACTGCTCACCCTGGGAGAAAGCAGGTGATGGCTCAAGCTTTTGGGTCCCTATCATGCAAATGGCAGACCCAGATTGAATTCTGGGCTTCTGGCTTTGGCGTGGCCTAGCTTCAGCTGTTGTGGCATTTGCGGAGTAAATACACAGTTGGAAGATCTCCATCTTTCTCTGTCACTCTGCCTTTTACATAAAATAGCAATAAGAATGAAGAATCCAGATTTGCTACAGAGTGATATGTTCAAGCTAGAATAATTCCTTTCAGGAGAAAGCAATGGCTTTTAAAAGGTTCATGTGGAATAAAAAGGACTTAGAAATGAAGCAACTAGGCCGGCACCACGGCTCACTAGGCTAATCCTCCACCTTGTGGCGCCGGCACACTTGCTTCTAGTTCTGGTCAGGGAGCCGGATTCTGTCCCGGTTGCCCCTCTTCCAGGCCAGCTCTCTGCTGTGGCCTGGGAGTGCAGTGGAGGATGGCCCAAGTGCTTGGGCCCTGCACCACATGGGAGACCAGGAGAAGCACCTGGCTCCTGGTTTGGATCAGCGTGGTGCGCAGGCCGCAGCACACCGGCCGAGGCGGCCATTGGAGGGTGAACCAATGGCAAAGGAAGACCTTTCTCTCTGTCGTCCATCTCTCTCACTGTCCACTCTGCCTGTCAAAAAAAAAAAAAAAAGAAAAGAAAAAAAAAAGAAATGAAGCAACCAAAGAAATATTGTGTGCAGGAGATATTCTAAAGCGTTTCCTGCTTAATACTCCATTTGTAGCATTCACTCTGTCACCCAAACTTACAAGTGAAGTGATCTCTTCCCACTACTGGTTAATCAAGGTATATAATCTAACATAAGCTGGCCCAATGAAATCATTTCCCAGAACACCTGGACTTGGGGCTCAAAGTATAAAAACCAACACTCAGGATCTACCTTGGATACATTTCTAACTACGTACTAGAAGGTAGAAGAAACTAACCTTTAGAGAGAAGAATGAACAGATATACAAAACAGGGAAAGATGACAGAAGAGGGAGAGCTCTGAAATGATTAGGATTTATTGAGACATCACAGTATATTTATAATAACACTTTTATCTAAGACAGTTCAAGTTATACCTTGATTTTTAAAATTTAAAAAGAATTGTCTAACTTAACCCCACCAAATAAAGTGTCACCTTTGAGTCTTGTCTGAGTTATGCTCCCATCTGAAACTGCCTCTTTTTCTCTTAACTTTGCTGATCATAATCCATCCATCAATGTCTGCCCTCTCCCAAGAAGACCTCTCCAGTGATACCTGATGTAAACCTTCTGCTACGCCGCTTACATGAGCAGGTTGATTAAACTCTCAGCATATTGAAAATAGAAAAGACTTTTTATATCATATTTACTTTGAGTTTGGTTGATCTTTCAGCTTTTTTCAGTAATTTTGACACATTAAACATGGAGTCAGAATCATTATGCACTAAAGCCTAAGAAGTCTTTATTAAAGAAAGTACTGAATTAAATGTTCAGTCATAAAGATTTACACTGTTAAGATATAAAAAAGAACATGTTGTTAGAAATATTTCTGGGGCTGGTGCTGGGGAGTAGCAGGTAAAGCCACAGCCTGCAGTGCCAGCATCCCATATGGGTGCCAGTTCGTGTCCTGGTTGCTCCACTTCCCATCAAGCTCTATGCTATGGGCTGGGGAAGCAGTAGAAGATGGCCCAAATCGTTGGGCCCCTACACCTGTGTGGAGACCCAGAAAAAGTTCCTGGCTCCTGGTTTCAGACTGGCCCAGCTCTAACTGTTTTGGCCACTTGGGGAGTGAACCAGTGGATGGAAGACACCTCTCTCTCTCTCTCTCTCTCTCTCTCTCTCTCTCTCTCTCTCTTTCTCTCTCTCTCTGCCTCTATGTAACTCTGCCTTTCAAATAAATAAAATAAAATAAAATAAATTTCCACTGACCACCAAAAGTAGTACTGCTGGATCACCTGCTTTTGACCAAGGATTTCTAGCTTTATGCTTTTCAAAGATAAAGGAATACAGAAAGAACTCAAACAGTGTGCTTGGTCTCAGTGTTTAAAATAAAACCCAGAGAAATGTTTGGATTTTGAATTCTGCATATAGCAGTATCTGACATAACACTTGTATCTCAGACTAGATTATAAAATGGCAAACATATTGGCATAAGAAAAAACAGGCACATGAGCACACACACACGCACGCACATTCCACACTTGCTGTGTCTGCAGCAGCATTATGAATGAAGCTGCTGGACCCAACAGTGAATATTGACAATAGGAGAGGCAACACAGCAGACGGTCAGCACATTCACTCAAATGCCAGGCAGTGACATCATTAACATACTGCAGTGTCCAATAACTC
Source organism: Sylvilagus floridanus (assembly GCA_949820135.1). Lineage (NCBI taxonomy): Eukaryota > Metazoa > Chordata > Mammalia > Lagomorpha > Leporidae > Sylvilagus > Sylvilagus floridanus. The sequence continues at coordinate 83,729,150 of OX463224.1, forward strand.
CAAGCTCCCCACGGATGGAGACTATGCTGGAATAATTACTTGAACATCACATGCACTTCATCACTTCCAAATTAGATTTTACTAATCCACCGCTTTATTTTCAGAGTAATCTCATTAGTACGTGTTTCTTTTTTTTTCAACACCTTGGAAGATTTATTGCTTCGAACCAATAACAAGATTTACTGATTGCCAAAGGACACATTATTTTAAGATTTAGACTGATCCGAGTGGGGCTGTGCAAATTCATTCCTCATTCTCTCTCAGCACACACACCTCAGGAAAGATTTCAGGGTAAAAACAAAATGTGTCTCTACAGTTTAATTTTCCTTTTATTACAATAGTAGAAAAAATCAAGTTAAAGAATGCTAATAATTATCCTGATAGGATAATGGTCAACTGATCATCAGCCACAGTCTTTCCTTGCAAAAATGCATCTAGAAAAATGACATGTAGTCCCAGAAGACATTTTGTCTTGTGTATTGTATTTTCCTTCTATTAATAGTAAGATTAAATGTTCTTTGTGAAGATCTTTCTTTCATTCATGCTGACCCAGAGAAGACGAAGTTATGGGACACTACGTTCATGATCTCTTTCTCCAATGTACTGTAGTGTCTCGTAATTGCAAATCCAAGACTATGCCAGATAGCAATCCTTTGCTTTTAATCCACGATGTAAATCCAACATAATATGGTGATTTTAACTGATAAAAATATCCCATGTCATGGAAAACATGACAAATTATGATAGAAAACTGCCAAAATCAATATTTTACTTATAGATTTCTTTTATTAAATTATCAGACTTGACTACACACACACCTATGTACACTTTATACAACTTTACACATTATCTAATTTCCATATAATAGAGATGGAGATGTGTGATTAGTGATTGATTGAATAAATACTAATAGTTGTAAAGTTACAGTAATTAGGTGTATTCTTTTTGTTAGGAATTTTCAAAACAAAATCACCTAAATTATTAGAAAATACTCAAATAAAATGCTTGCTTTTAAGAAAGGATAGGCATTGTGCTGGGTATTGACATTACAAAAATGATGGAAGATCAGCATGTTTTCTGCCCTTGGGATTCATAAAAAAGTGATGAAAGAAAGAGACAATTAGAAAATAGCAATTAGTTACCATGATGAATGAAATAGAGACTGCAACAGAAAAGCTTTCATGGTACATATGCAGAACTTACCTTTGAAGAAGACTTGGTACTTGATGTCTTCTTAATTCTTGTTTTAGAGATCCAATCTATCATTTGGATTATGTCCTTTCTGCATACACCTAGAAATTTGCCAACAAATTCCACCATGTGCTCTATAAACAGAAGGATGACTAGTATCTTCTTTGCTAGTGGGAGGAATGTAGACATTTTGGCAACCTAACTCTGTCCTGTGTCTACCAGTAGTTGATGGTCTGATCTTGGGAAGAGCTACCAGTATCTCCAGGCTTCAGCTGCTATGACTATCTGGAGAAGAATCACCTGAAGTGCTCCTCTAGATGCACAGAGTTCTGAAATCTCACAATCTTAGCTACTTTTCCAGATTATTGCCCCTACACATTATTATACTGCACATCTGAAGACTATTAAGACCCAAGAAAAGCAGAGGAGAATTAACAGTAATTAAATATTTGATATGTGTTGGTAATATATCACACATAAAAATAGAGGTAGAGATCAACCCCAGGAGTTTTTTGCAAATTATACACACATGTGTGTAGGGGTGTGTTCGTGTGTATGATCAAGCTAATATCCAAACACAATGCCTAAACAATAAGTCACTGATGATGGCATTCCATGTATTTACACACAGAGATAGGCACAGTAACTCAAGAGAAAAAGACTTCCTAGAACCTGTAGACAGGCAGTGTTCTACTGGCTGACCTTGTACATATGAAATACCCATATTTTAAAAGAAAAATTTAAAAAAAAGCAAATAACTAAACAATAAAAATTGAGGAAAGATGAGTTGAGGATGTTCCCATTCTGAAAACGGTTCTTTAGCTCTTCAAATATAATTACTCTTTGTATCTCCAGTATTAGTACTCATACTGACACCATGGTATGCAATAGGAGAGGACTGATTTGGATCTAGTGATGAAAAAGAACCATTCAAATTGATTTGATGCTCGCATTATATCCTGATACTCTGTATCCTCAATATAAGAGTTGACTGCATTGTTTTATTTGTCTGGTTGCTATAGTAATACATCTCAGCTCTTTTCTAAATTTCTACGCTCAGCAAAATATTACACAAAAATGATTGTTTTGCCAGTCTTGTGAGAGGCAATGGCAGGTATTTAAGCTGTCAGTACCTAAGCAAGAGTGGCAGAGCCACAATCAGGTGGAAGGCAGAAATCAGAAATCCATGATATGTGGGAAGGATACAAAATCTAGGCTTGGCATCTCTTAGGTGTCAGACCTAGAGAAACCTAACAAGATGTAAAATCAAGGAACCAGCGTCCCTGAGCAAGAAGCCAAGCATGTAGATCTCAGTGTTTTGTTCAATTGAGAATTACACTGAGTGATTGCGATCCTGTAAAGGTACCCTGACTTTTCTTAAAATTCATTTTTTTTAACTTTTATTTAATGAATATAAATTTCCAAAGTAGAGCTTATGGATTACAATGGCTCCCCCCCCATAACTTCCCTCCCACCCACGACCCTCCCATCTCCCGCTCCCTCTCCCATTCCATTCACATCCAGATTCATTTTCAATTATCTTTATATACAGAAGATCAATTTAGTATATATTGAGTAAAGATTTCATCATTTTGCACCCACACAGAACATAAAGTATAAAATACTGTTTGAGTACTAGTTGTAGCATTAATTCACATTGAACAACACATTAAGGACAGAGATCTTACATGAGGAGTAAGTACACAGTGACTCCTGTTGTTGACTTAACAATTTGACACTCTTGTTTATGACGTCAGTAATCTCCCTAGGCTCTAATCATGAGTTGCCAAGGCTATGGAAGCCTTTTGAGTTCACCAACTTCGATCTTATTTCGACAATGTCATAGTCAGAGTGGAAGCGCACTCCTCCCTTCAGAGAAAGGTACCTCCTTCTTTGATGACCTGTTCTTTCTACTGGGATCTCACTTGCAGAGATCTTTCATTTAGGTGTTTTTTGTTTGTTTGTTTGTTTTGTTTTTGGTTTTTTGCCAGAGTGTCTTGGCTTTCCATCCCTGAAATACTCTCATGGGCTCTTCAGCCAGATCTGAATGCCTTAAGGGCTGATTCTGAGGCCAGAGTGCTGTTTAGGACATCTGCCATTCTATGAGTCTGCTGTGTATCCCACTTCCCATGTTGGATCGTTCTCTCCCTTTTTTATTTTATTGGTTAGTATTAGCAGACACTAGACTTGTTTATGTGCTCCCTTTGACTCTTAGACCTATCAGTATGATCAATTGTGAACTGAAATTGAACGAAACTCTTTATTCTTTATTTTTAAAGATTTATTTTATTTATTTGAAAGGCAGAGGTACAGAGAGAGAGAGAGAGAGAGAGAGAGAGAGAGGGAGAGGGAGAGATTGAGAGAGGTCTTCCATCTGCTGGTTCACTCCCCAGATGGCTGCAATAGCCCAAGCCTGGCCAGGCCAGGAGCTTCTTGGTCTCCCACATATGTGCAGGGGCCCAAGTACTTGGCCCCATCCATTGCTTTCCCAAGTTCATTAGCAGGGAGCTTAACTGCAAATGGGGCATCCAGGATTTGAACTGGCACTCATATGGGATGCTGGCACTGCAAGGTTAACCCACAGTGCCACAACATCAACACCAAAAACTCTTTATTCTTTAATGACTTTGGAATTACAGGACCATTGCAAAGATAGCACAGAGATACTTGCATGTGGCTCATTTGAGTTTTCTATACCTGTGTTAATACATTGTCACAAACTTAGTGGCTTAAAATAACACAAACTTATAGTGTATAAATCTGGAGGTCAGAAGTTTGAAAGTGAGCTCACCTTATAAAGTAGTGACAGAACTACATTTCTTCTGAAAGCTTTAAAGAAAAAATTATGTGTTTGCGTTTCCTAGTTTTTATAGGTTTTCTGCATTGCTTGGTGTGGGCCTGACCCTCTCTCCTACTGCATCACTCTGGCATTGATTCTTATGCCTCCCTCTTCATCTAAGGACCCTTGTGATTGTTTTGAGGTCTAGCTGTATAATTAGGATTATTTCCTTATCATAAAATCAGCTGAATAGCAATATTAGTTCCATCAGTACTTAATCTGCCTTTGCCAGATAATTTCACATATTCAAATGTTCCAGAATTTAGGACATGGATGGCTTTAGGGATCAAAATTTTGCCTATCATATCCCTTATCCAATTCCCCAATTGTTACCATCTTACATTACTGATTCATATTCATTAAAACTAAGAAACTGACATTGGTTCATTACTGTTAACTAAACTCCGGACTTCATTTGCAAGTTACAAAATGTTCCATCATATTTTTTTTTCATTTTTTTTGTTTTTGCAGGCAAGGTCAGAATTTGTTGGAAGAGTTTTGGAACTCATTAAAAACTGTGTGTCCAGGGAGCTGGCACTGTGGCTCAGCGGGAAAAGCTGCAGCCTGCAGTGCCGGCATCCCATATGGGTTCTGGTTTGAGACACAGCTGCTCCATTTCCCATCCAACTCTCTGCTATGGACTGGGAAAACAGTTGAAGATGGCCCAAGTCATTGGGCCCCTGCACCAGAATAGGAGGCCTGAAAGAAGCTCCTGGATCCTGGCTTCATATCCACCCAGCTCTGGCTGTTTCAGCCACCTGGAGAGTGACCCATCAGGAAGACCTCTCTCTCTCTCTCTCTCTCTCTCTTTCTCTCTTTCTCTCTTTCTCTCTTTCTCTGCCTGCTTTGCCAGAGGATCAAATTCCATCTTTGAAAGGGTAACAGGGTAAATTATCACCATGATTGGGCCCCTTTAAAACTCTAGTAGAAAAATAGTACCACTTCCCAGAGCCAACCCTCATGGATTCCTTTTCATTCGCTATGGAAATACAGTCTGTGGGTTCCACATCCATGGATTCAACCAACCACAGATGGAAGATCTTATAAAAATATTGTACTCATTTTAAGCACATATACACTGTTTTCTTTGTCATTATTCCCTAAACAACACAGTATAGCAATTATTTACATAACATTTACATTAATTATTATAAGTAATATGGAGATGATTTAAAGTGTATGGTAGGATGTGCATAGGTTATAGGAAAATGTTCTGATACTTTATAAACAGAACCTGAGACTCTTCAGGTTTTTTTATCTGTGAGGGTCCTGTAGCAAATTCCCATGGATACTGAAGGATGATTCATGCAATTTTGCCATTAAAATCATAATGTAATATAATAAAAGGGTAATAGTGCATGGAATAAAAACACATAAGATATTTTGTGCTATTGTGGTCAATATTTTCATAATTATACTAAAAATGTACATTGAAAATAAATTAAGAAATGTAAATAGGAAAACGCAAATCACCCAGAAATATCCTATAATTATCTTGATTATTAAGTAATATGCATTACTTTTGGAAAACACCGTAAATACCCTTTATTAAATACCACACATTAGTTCTGGAAAAAAGGTTAAAATTGTAAAATACACTACTGAAAGCTTGACCTTTTCCTTCTTATTATCTTGAATTTCCTTTAGTATCATAGCAATTGTTCCATTTTTTAGTGTACTTAGATGTACTATGATTTATTTGAAAGGTTTTTTTTTTTTTTTGATAGTCATTTTACTTACAAATTAACTATCGAGAAGATCAATTTCACTAAAATGCTGTGAATACACAATTATTTCTTTAGGACAAATCGGCCAGGAAAATTTTCTAATGATACATTATAGTGGGTTGACAATGGCTGAACATCTCAGAGTCCTTAAACAGTGTTTCATGATGTAAGTCATCACAAGTTGCCAGGGTTCTGCTCCGACTCAACATCACTCTGGAACTATGTTTCACTCTGGCACATCTTGTACACTGCTGGATACTGAGTCAATGAGGAGAGAGTAGTGAAGCGCATAGTGACTCCTCAATTTCCTTTTTAAGGTTACTAGGATTAATTGACCAAATCTTATGATATAGCCAAGTTTGACTTCAAGGAGGCAGAAAAGTATAACCACCCCATACTGGGAGAAACATTGTCAAAGGGTCCTCCAAAAATGGTTTCAACAGTTTATATTTCTGCCAAGACACTATACAAAAATGATGATGATTTCCAGTATTATAAATGCTGCATATTACCATATTCTGATAGTTGCTACGGTGACAGGAGACTATAGTATTTCACTTTCCTAAAATTACATTTAGTTGGTTATTGATGAAGAAAGGTCCCATTTAAGTTTAGTTTTACATTTAATGGATATCAGAACTTGGGCGAGGTAGTTAACGTCTATGATCTGAGTTTACCTAGCTATCTTATGTTAAGAGAGTAATTTCCACTCCATTGAAGTATGCCAAAGGTCAATAAAGTATAAGATTGCTTTATGAAATCTAAAATGCTTTAAAATTATGTGTTTATTTAATAATCATTTATATCATCTTAAATGTCTAATACAGTTTATTAAGAGTAGGAATTACAACACTGTGGACTGAAGTGTAGAGAAACATTCAGGACAGCACAATCAAGAAATTTCTGATCCTGGTACCAGTGTTGTGGTGTAGCAGGTAAGGCCACCACCTGCAGTGCTCGCATTCCATATGGGCACCAGTTCAATTCCCAGCTGCTCCACTTCCAATCCAGCCCTCCACTATGGATTGGGAAAACAGTAGAATATGGCTTGGGCCCCTGCACTTGTGTGGGAGATCCAGCTGAAGCTTCTGCCTCCTGGCTTCAGATCTGTTCAGCTCTGGCCATTGCAGCTGTTTGGGGAGTGAACCAGTGGATGAAAGATCTCTCTCTCTCTCTCTTTGCCTTTGCCTCTCTGTAACTCTGCCTTTCAAATAAGTAAATAAATCATTTTTTAAAAAAAGAAATTCCTGATCCTATGTGTACCAATCATTATTTTGCCAATTGGTAAAGGATTATATATACATTGTTCGAGACTATCATGAGGATGGATTCAATGAAAAAATTATGCAGGGCATATGATATGGAAAAATCATTAATTAAAATCTAGTAGTCAATAAGTGTTTACTGAATGAATTATATCATAATTGTCTTGAAAGCAATCATTAAAATTTAAATCAATATTTTAAGTTATAAATTTTTAAAATTTATATATTTATGGACTTCTCTGACTTGAGGACTGTTAAGCATATCTGTGTAAGTTTCTTTAAAGTGCCATTTGTTAGACATTATAGTCAACATGTCTTTGAAGAACAGGAAATTATATTAACCAGAGATATTTTTATCCATTAAATAAGTCTCTTAGTGGAAAGAGAACTGTTGAATTCTCCATGCACAATTTGCCCTCAGTAACTTTCCACTATAGTGCACAAGGACACATGATTCATTATAACCTGTATGATTTTCCTCTTTTTAAATAAGTGTTGTTGCAGATCACAGATGTCAAGGAAAGAGAAGAAAATGGAATATATTAACTTTCCTTAATCAGTTAGCCTTTTACCCATGCATTCAGCATTAGACATGTGCATACCAACCATTATTCTGTGCCAGGCTCTACACCAAAACTTCTTATAGCATTATCATATGAAATTCGCCTAACAAATCCATGAAATAGGTATTATGATTATTTAACTTTCACAAAATATAACATTGAAATTTAGTGAAGTTAAGTAATTTGCCTAACATAAGAATAGGGCAATAATAGACCCAAGGCTAAAACTAAGATAGTATACCTTCAAAAAGCAAATGCTTAATACTGTGCTCTGCTACTCTAGGCAAAAGAAATTTTGTAAAAAGAATAAATATAATATTTCTGAAACTACATATGTAAAGTGAGGAAGAATGTTAAATATTATGTTTAAATGTTAAATACCTGGAATAACCAGGAAAATATCTGTTGATAAAATGAATTTACAGCACCTAAATTACATGTTAAATTTTGTGCATTTTTCAAAATATTACCAAGGCAACCATTGTCTTGATCCTCTATCTATATTATGTATTAAATAACTGAGTACAACTTTAAAAATACAACTTAGTCCATTTTATTAGATATTGGCAGGTTATACCATTTCATAGCTTATTATGAACATAATCCCACTGAGATTTTGCAATGGAATTAGCTGTTTAACTCACTATTAACCTTAATTTACAGACACACTCTAATATCACAGAGTGTCATGGTCCTTGATGATAATTTCAAGCAGCACAAAAAACAGAAATGTGGTTTCTTCACCTTTCTCCCTTTGAACTTGTGCATTAATGACTTGCTATTTCTGGATCAAATAGATGCATACCTCTCAGCTGCTGAGAATGGAAAGGTAAACATTGTTCTCTATGGCAGTAGCATGGTTGTGCTACTGAATATTAAAGCTTGCTTTGGAGGGCAAGAGGTCACATTCACTAATTATTTTTCAGAAACAGTGCCTCAAGATTCTGAAACCAACATCCTTTTTTTAATGACAGAAGTCTCCCAAAATTTATTGGCTTATCTTTAGCAATCTGATGTATCAGATAAGATCTCTGAGCTACCAAGGAAGTACATTTTGCAATTAATTTACTTCAGAGATATCATGAAGAAGTTGCTTTACTGTGACGTGTTTTGTTTTTTCATGGCTATGGGAATGATCAGTAAAACCTGCCTCAAAAATTTTCCAATCATATTTGATAATATTGAACATTGAGTCTTGACTATCCATTTATTGGGATGCTAAAACAGGAGCCACATTTGTTCCTATGGAAAATGTGGGCCTCACATTTCAGCATTCTTTTGAGTAGAATATTCTTCTGGTCAGAACTATGGTATCCAACTAGTCAGCAAGTGCACTAGAGAGGCTCCCCGATTTTCTTTATTGTAAGTTTGGTTAGAGTACATGAAAATATATGAGCTTGCACTTTCTCACTTAATCAGAAACTTAGATTGTCTGTATTCTGGTCTCTTGCTCAAGAGCATTACCTTAAACTTCTGCCATCTTTTCCCTGCACATTTTATATCATTATACTATTAGCATTATTGAGTAATTGTCCACACTGAAAAGGGTATACTTTAATGAATTTTCACTAAATGAATACACCTGTGATTCCACCACTCAAATGCAGAAGTGCATTCTCAGTACCCAGAAACCACCTCTGTATCTACCCCAATTCCAGTTTTGCTGCATCTCAAACTCTATATAAATGGCATCATAATATATACTTTTATGTCTTTTTCCTCCTAAATAATACATGTCTGTGAGATTATTTTTTGTTGTTTTTTTTCTTGTAGCTATAGTATGTAGGTTTACATCAATTTGCAGTATTCTACCATATACGAATAGGCTACAGTTTGCTTATTCTTACTTAACTTTGCAATATTTGACATTTTGGATGTTTTAAGTTTAAGGTATTAAAGTTCTACAAATATTCTAATATAATTTTTCTGTTGGAGAGTGATAGATCCTGTCTGGAAAAATTAAGGCTGCTTAAAAAATAGTTTTTTGAAAGAGTGAGGAAAGGAGTAGATATAAATTCAAACCTACAAAAAGCATTGTGTAACAAACATACATATTAGGTGAAATATCTGAATTATTTTAGACAAAAAATAACACAATCAGAAATAAGTATTTTAGGCCGGTGCCGTGGCTCAACAGGCTAATCCTCCGCCTTGCGGCGCCGGCACACCAGGTTCTAGTCCCGGTCGGGGCGCTGGATTCTGTCCCGGTTGCCCCTCTTCCAGGCCAGCCCTCTGCTGTGGCCCAGGAGTGCAGTGGAGGATGGCCCAAGTGCTTGGACCCTGCACCCCATGGGAGACCAGGATAAGCACCTGGCTCCTGGCTCCTGCAATCAGATGAGCGTGGTGCGCCGGCCGCAGCGTGCCGTCCGCGGCAGCCATTGGAGGGTGAACCAACGGCAAAGGAAGACCTTTCTCTCTGTCTCTCTCTCTCACTGTCCACTCTGCCTGTCAAAAAAAAAAAAAAAAAGAAAGAAGTATTTTAGTTGATCAAAGGGTGCAAAGTTTGAGTTCTACAGAATTAATAAGTTCTGCAGATCTAATGTGCAGTATGGTGATTATTTTTGATAATACTGTGTCTTATTTCTGAAATAGAATAATAGATATTAACGAGTCTTACCACAGATAACACAATGTGAAATGATGGAAATGTTAATTAGCTTGATTGTGGTAATTATTTTATAGTGAATATATCAAAACATATTGTGCATCTTAAATACACACAATCATATTTTTCAATTATACCTGATTAAAAAGAAAGAGGAGAGGAAGGTAAGAAAGAAGGAAGGGAGGGAGGAAGGGCGGAAGGGAGGGAGGAAGGATGTCTGACCCATAAAACTGTAAGCTAATAAATGAATGTTTTGGACTGCTTAATTTATGGTAACTTGTTATACAGCAGTAGAAAATGAGCATATGACAACAAATACTATCAATTTATATATATAATGTTATCCAAATATATACACTAAATAGAAATGCATTACGTTGTATTGATTAACTCCCCAGAACACTCTGCCTTTTCTACTGAGCCACTGAGCCTTGCTGGAGAAAATGTTATCCAGTGGAGTGACCCTGGGCCTGCAAATAATCTATGCTTCACACAGCCCTGCTGGCTTCCTATATGCCCCCAGGCAGTACTCTATCCCTTTCATCATAGTAGCTAATAAAACCTCTCAACTCACTTCAAATCTCCTGTTTCTCTATCTTCCCCTTCACTATCCATCACCTATAAGATATACAGTACACCCTTCTATTTCACAACAAAAATAGAAACTTTCAATTCCCTGCAACTTCACACATCAATTTATTCTTATTATCCTGAAAACTCTCCTAGTTAACCCCATGTTACATTTTTTTCCTCTTCCAAAGCAATACTTGCTGCTTCTCCTATGTTAGGCTAATTCCTTCAACTGTGTTCTTGATTTCTAAACTTTTTCTACTCCCCAGGGTAGATTTCCTAACTTCTTTTTCTTCCTCATCTCCACAACTCCTTTCTAACAGAATTTGAACATATTTAGTTATCTCCAACCTCAAGAATGAGTCATCCCTCGTTGTTAAAGCTTTCCTGGGTACCATGATGTCCATGCTGTTTCCTGTCTTGAGTCACTTACTACTATTTTTCTCTTATGTACCCCATAACCTGTCTTTGAAATCTACTTTTTTCCACCACTCCTCTGGAAAAGGATGCCATTGTTCTCTTGAGAGCCAGACCTATGGACCCTCTCTACCATAGCTGACTGACAATTCGTCTATAACTCTACAGTCACCTTCTTGGCCTGTTCTGCCTCAGCCTGTCCCTTAAGTGCCAGTGTTGCTCAGAACCTTGCCTTCCTGTTTTCCTTTCCCTGCAGAATCTCCTAAGTGATTCCACCAATTCCACCATCCCTGTATCACCACGGGGTTTCTTCAGAATCATGACTCTAAGAGCTATAATTCTACACCAGATCACTCTCTGCTCTGCAAATCTAAATCCACAATAGTCAACTGACTATTTTCCTCCAATGAGAGTGCATCAAACTTCCAGAGTGCCTAACAGTGAAGTCCACAACTTCCTCTTTACTCCTTACAGTTAGCCTCCTCCTCCCTCCTTCAGTGCAAAGCACCACAGACAACTCAGGGGTCTAAATCAGGGAGAGTGCTTTCCTTCATCCTCCTCAACACATTGAATGTGTCAATGTCAGCTTGTTACCAAATTAGACTGCTGCATTCTGCTTTTTTTTCAAAGTTATGATCTTATTTCAAGGATTCATTCTGTGGGTGATCCCTTGAGACTGCCTGCCTAGCCCATGCAGTTAGCCTGACTCCTGGCAGGTGGCAGGTGGCAGGAGACACAGGCACATTTCTTCCAACTCCCACCTTTGGCCCAGTAGGTAAACTGCTCCCGGGTGTGGCCCAGACTCACTTGGAAAGCTAGCATAGCTATGTGACTTTCAAGCTGATTGGAGAGGCATATTGGCACCAGTGTTGGTTCTGTCCTATAGAGTTAGTGTTGCCCTAACTTAGTAAGGCCCCTTCTGCCTGCTGTTTAAAAGTGTGGGTGGGAGGAAAGTTGTGGAGCGGGGGAAGCCATTGTAATCCATAAGCTGTACTTTGGAAATTTATATTCATTAAAAAAAATGTTTAAAAAAAAGTGTATGTGGTCAATCATAAAAGCAAACATGTTCACTGAAGCCTGTTCCTGGTGCTTCTTGTGGAAGAACACCAGCGCCCCAATCTCACCTAGGTGCAGGTCTTGCTGGATGAGTCCGCATCATACCTTTTAATTTGCATCACTGTAGGCATTAGTTTGCAGAGACTGGGTGGCTTACACAATAGGAATGTATCTGCTCACAGTTCTTGGGGTTAGATGTCCAAGACCTAGCTGTCACCAAGTTTATTTTCTCCTGAAGTCTCTCCCTGGCTCACAGATTATCGCATTCTTGATGTGCCCTCACTTCTTTCTTTCCTGCACAGGTGCCTCAGGTTTCTCTTTTTGTATGTAAATTTCTTCTTCTTCTTCTAATAAGGGTACCAACCGGGTTGCATTAGGATCCATTCTTACAGTCTCATTTTTATCTATCTCTTCATAAATCTAATCTCCAAATTCAGTCACATTCTGAAGTGCATATAAATTTGAAGTGAGTGGGAGTGATAGGAGAGAGGGAAGAGCACAATTCAGCCCATAGTGCTATGATAGTTTCTGTATTCATTTTCTAGGCTGACATAACAGACAAGTACAAACCAGGTGGTTTAGAGTGCTATAGATGTATTGTTTCAAAGTTCTGCAGGCTAGCAGTATGAAATCAAGGTGTTGCTCAGCTAGGTCATTTTCTCTTTAAAGATTCCAGGGCATGATTTTTCCAACATAAAATGTCTCTGTAGACGGATGTAATAAATTATTCTAGAAATGAGTTATCATAACAAACAAACCTCTTGCAATATTTATTCTATGTCTCTATCTTCTGCCATCATCCTTCTTCTAGCCTTCTATCTATTAGTCCACTCATAAACACCTAATAAATAGTTGCTGCCTTCCTTCTGCTTAGCTAGTTCACATAAGTCTTTAGCTTCAACTCAGGCCATGCCTCTTCCAGGAAGCTTTCCATTACCACCTCTGTCATGGGGAAATGACTCATATTTCTTTATGGATTTTCTGTCCCTAGTCCTTTATAACATTAACCATCATGTAATGTAATCATCAGGCTATTTGTCTGATTATCCATTAGGTTGTCAAAACCTTGAAAGTAGGAATTGAGTCTTGTCTTTATGTTATCAAAATGCATATATGCATATAGCAAGGACTCATGGAAAAAATACTGAAACAACATATGAAATGGGGATATACTTTAATCTGTATCTAGGTAACTTTAATGGAAATTAATTTATACTGAAACAGACATAATTAGTATATGCAAATGTATTAGACAAATGCTATATACAAAAGAATTTTGATAAACATTTCATTGAGGATTCATGATTATATTAATATAAAATCTGGAAGAGAATGGTTATATTTTCAAAATAATGCAAAAATATTTCCAAAATAATTTCAGGTTGAAACTCAAAGAGAAATATTTGTGTTAGGAATTAAAGCACAAAATGTTACCTCCACATTTCAAAAGACTTATTCAATGCATTTCTTTCACTTAGTCTTTCTGTCTTGGTAAGTTCTTAAGCAAGCTGTATAATCATGGGAAGTATTAAAATTTAAAATCTTGGTTATTTGTAGAGTAAGGAGAGGTAGGTAAATTAAATATAATGACATTAGACTCTCATTTACCTTCTGTAGAACACATCCATCTTTAGGAATATAATTATTCTCCTTTATATTGGTTCTTTCCCTAGCAAAAATTAATGATCCTATAATCCAAAACCATTTCCTTCGACTTAGAAAAGAACAGCTTGAAGATGCTAATAGCCTTCTGCATTTTAGTTGTGTAAAAAGGGGAAAAGCAAATATTTTAACAGGTCAAATCATTAAAATAAGCTCAAAGAAATAGTATATAGATTCCTTGTGTAGATATGTCATTAATCTTTTTTATTTTAATCTAACAAATCTAACCCTAAACTCATAAATTCTAACAGCAAAAATATAGAATCTGTTGGGGTAGGTGTTGTGATACAGTGGGTTTAACCGATTCTTGGGATGCCTTTATCCCCTATTGGAGTGCTTGGGATCAAGTCCTGCCTCAACTTCCTATTCAGCTTCTAGACAGTGCACACCCTAGAAGGCAGTGAATGATGGTCCAGCCATTTGGAAGACTCAGATGGAGTTCCTGGCTCCTGGCTTCAGCTATTCCAAAATTTAGAGAGTGAACCTTGGAATAGAACATTCTCTCTCTCTCTCTCTCTTTCTCTCTCTCTCTCTCTCTCTCTCATCTCTATCATTCTGCCTTTTATATACATAAAAATAAACAAATTAGAAAATATAGCATCTTTTGGCTTATCATTTTAAACATTCACATTAGTGGTGACGTAAGTTGATTTGAGTTATAGCATTGTCCCTCAGTATCTACAGGGGGTTTGGTGTCCTTACAGATACTAAAATCCATGGATATTCAAGTCCCTTATATAAATTGCATAGTGCTTGCATATAACTTACACATATCCTCCTTTAAACTTCAAATCAACTCTAGATTAATTATACACATGATGCAATACAAATGCAATGTAAATACTTTTGTTAATATATTGAGGCGGTAATAATGACAAGAAAAAAGAAGGATGGATATATTCAGTATAGACATATTTTTGAATATTTTTAATCTGGAGTTGACTGAATTCATGACTGTGGAACCAGTGGATATGGGGGATTTTTTTCCAAATAAACCTTTTATTTGAGGAATATAGAATTCATGCATTTCATAAGTACAACTTAAGGAATATAGTGATAATTCCCACTATACCCACCCTCCCACCCACACTCTCACCTCTCATTCTCCCCCACTTCCATTCCCAGTCCTATTCTCTACTTATATTTTTTCAATTAACTTTATACACAGATGATAAACTCTATACTAAATAAAGAGTTCAACAATTTACACTAAAAAAACTGTTCCTCAACAGTCGAGACAAGGGCTGTTCAAAGTCATTACATCTCAAAGTTAATTTCATTTCTTTTTTTTTTAGAAACTTTTAAATTTAAAGAAGCAACCAAGAATGATACATCTTTTATTAGCACTTAGACATAACTACAACTTATGAGACAAAAAATATCTTCCACTTAATACATTAAAAGGAAGTAAATCCTTGAGAAAAAGTTTTATCATTAATTAGGGAAGCACCTAAGAAAACAAAAAATGGAATTGGACGTTTAGACATAACTAAAATTTATGAGATAAGAATATCCTGCACTAAATACACTAAAATGAAATAAACCTTTGAGAATAAGTTTTACTATTAATTCTCATAATAGAACTCTTTGAGGACAGAGGTCCTACATGGGAAGCTAGTGTACAGTGACTCCTGTTGTTAATTTAATGGTTATGTATGACATCAGTGATCACCTGAGGCTCTTGACATGAGCTGCCTAGGCTATGGAAGCCTTTTGAATCCACAAACTTCTTCAGTATTTAGACAAGGCCATTAGTAAAGTAGAAGTTCTCTCTTCCCTTCAAAAAAAAGTACACCCTTTGATAACCACTTACTTCCACTGGGCTCTCACCCACAGAGGTCCTTCATGTAGGACATTTTTTTGCCATAGTGTCTTGGCTTTCCATGTCTGAAATGCTCTCGTGGGCTTTTCAGCCAGACCAGAATGCCTTACGAGATGATTCTGAGGTCAGAGTGCTACTTAAAAAAATTGTCATTCTATGAATCTGCTGTATGACTGCTATCCATGTCAGAGTATTCACTACTTTTTATTTCTATTATTATTACCAAGCATTTAATTCTATTTATATGATCACTTTAATACTTAAAATACTGTTTTTACCACCCCGCTTAAGGGGATTTGGGGCCCCATGGCAAGTTTTTAAACAGTACCATGAGAAATATGTCCACAGGAATGTATGCAGAACTATACATCTCTACAGTTATGAACTTAATATTACTCATAACTAAAACTATAGGAACATGGTGATTCTTTCCATTGTGCCCACCTCCCTCCCACACTCCCACTCCTCTTCCTCCTCCCTCTCTTATTCCCACTCTTTTTTACTAAGATCTATTTTAAATTAAATATGCACACATGATTAAATCTGTGGTAAGTAAATAGTTCAACAAATAGTATGGGGAAAAAAAAACTGTTCCTCAGCAGTCAAGACAAGGACTGTTCAAAGTCATTGCTTCTCAAAGTGTCAATTTCACTTCTACAGATTGCCTTTCAGGTGCTCTATTAGTTATCACAGGTCAGGGAAGATATAGCATTTGTCACTTTGGGACTGGCTTATTTCACTAAGTATGAATTTTCAAATTCATCCATTTAATTGCAAATGACCAGATTTCATTTTTAACTACTGTATAGTATTCCATGGTGTACTTCTCCCATAATTTATTTATCCAGTCTACAGTTGACAGGCATTTAGGTTGATTCCATGTCTTAGCTATTATGAATTGAGCTGCAATAAACACAGGGGTACACACAACTCTTTTATTTGCTGATTTAATTTCCCTTGAGTAAATTCCCAGGAGTGGGATGGCTGGGTCATTTGGTAGGTCTATATTCTGATTTCTGAGGTATCTCCAAACTGATTTCCATGGTGGTTTTACCAGTTTACATTCCCACCAACAGTGGATTAAGGTACATTTTTCCTCCACATCCTTGCCAGCATTTGTTGTTTGTTGATTTCTGTATGAAAGTCATTTTAACCAGGTGAGATGAAACCTCATTGTGGTTTTGATTTGCATTTCCCTGACTGTTAGTGATCCTGAACATTTTTTTCATGTGTCTGTTGGCCATCTGGATTCTTTCTTTTGAAAAATGTCTGTTTAAGTCTTTTGTCCATTTCTTAACTAGGTTGTTTGTTTTGTTGTTGGGTTTCTTCATCTCTTTATATATTCTGGTTATTAATCCTCTATCAGTAGCATAGTTTTCAAATAATGTCTCCCATTCTGTCAGCTGCCTCTTTGCTGAGCATTTTTTTTAATAGAACAGAAGTTTCTCTATTTGATGTAATCTCATTTGTCAATTTCATGCCGCTGGGATCTTTTCCAAGAACTCTTTGCTTATGTCAATGTCTTCCAGGGTTTCCCCAATTTTATCTAATATTGTGATGGTTTTGGGTCATAGATTTAGGTCTTTGATCCATTTTGAGTGGATTTTTCTGTAAGGTGTAATGTAGGGATCTTGCTTCACACTTCTGCATGTGGAAATCCAGTTTTCCCAGCACCATTTGTTGAAGAGACTGTCCTTGCTCCAGGGATTGATTTTAGCTCCTTTGTCAAAGATAAGTTGGTTGTAGATGCATGGATTGATTTATGGCATTTCTGTTCTGTTCCAATGGCCTACCCATCTGTTTTTTTATCAGTCCCAGGCTAAAGTCCACTGTGTTTTTTGTTGTTGTTGCTGCTGTTTTCTTGTAAGAATTACTTAAGCTCCTTTGGTTTGTCTTGCCTACTGTATCTTTTAATATACTTTTAATTTTAGTATTTTCTTGTTTTTAGTATTTTTGATGTATTTGCAAGGAGAGAGAGAGAAAGACAGGCAGATAGACAGAGATACAGAGATCTCCCATCCACTGGTTTCACTACCCAAATGTCCACAACACTCACAACTGGGTTAGGTTAAAGCCAAGAGCCAGGAACTTAATTCTAGTCTCCTTTATGGGCAGCAGGAACCTAGCCATTTTAGTCATCATTTGCTGTCTCCTAGAGTAAACATTAGTAGGAATTTAGAATTGGAAGCATATCCATGATTAGAACCCATATATGGATTGGGTGGGTCCCAAGCAGCATCTTAATCACGACTCCAAATATTCGCCCTGTCTTTAATTTTCACGTGTTCCTAGAAAATAGAATATTCAACAGTTATTTATGTAAGGTCCCCTGAAAGCCAGATTCTTGGTTACATGCCATGAAACATTCCTGAATATGGGATGGTATTTTTCTGATCCCACAGAATATGTATTGACTTTGTAGAAGTAAATAAATAAGTACACAGAAAAATCACTAGTGGTTATAGATTCTAATTTTTTATTATGAAGTATAGAAATTGTGTTAATGGAGGCCGGCATTATGGCACAGTAGGATAAGCCACCATCTACAGCACCAGCATCCTATATGGGCTCCCATTCTAGTCCTGGCTCCTCCACTTCCAGTGTAGCTTCTGGGAAAGCAACAGAGGATGACTGAAGTGCTTGGGACCCTGCACCCATGTGGAAGACCTAGAAGAAGCTTCTGGCTCCTGGTATTAGCCTGGCCTACCCCTGGCTGTGGTAGCCATTTGGGGAGTGAACAAGAGGATGGAAGACCTCTCTCTCTCTCTCTCTCTGTCTGTCTTTCCCTCTCTGTAACTCTGTCAAATAAATAAAATAAATCTAAACAAAAAGAAAGAAAAGAAAAAAAGAGAAACTGTACTAAATAAGGAACATGGATATAGACTATTTTAGATAACATGGTTCAATCTGGCTTTGCAATTTACTAGCTGTATTGTACTTATCTGTATTTCAGATTTGTCATCTTTAAAATGATAATAGAAATTATCTTATGTAAATAAGTTTAAATTGCAAAGCATTTGGAAAAGTTTTTACTTGTATTAAGCTTGAATATGCTATCTGATACGATGATCATCATCGTCACCAAAGCTCTTTGGGTTATTTTTCTTGGGTAAAATTTTGCTTTTGATAAAACTATCCCCAAAATATTACTTTACACAAAGATAGTGGTACTCTAATAAGTAAATTAAAGTGAGGTCAATTATCATAGGGAGAATTACCATAGGTGAAATACTTTTGGAAGCAGGGCATTTTGTAGACTGTAATGAAAATTCCAAATGAATAACCCATGTCACTATGCCAATGAGAACCATCACAGAATCTAGCCCATCCAACACCGAGCATGTAGGAAGTGTTAAGATAATGTTTATGGATTGAATAATAAAACATATATTGAATATAGCCTGAATTTTAAAAATTATATGTTCATTCAGGTGTTCTAGGAATTTGCAGAATACCACTGGCTCCCTGACATGTTGAAAGGATCTTTTACCAGATTTCATACTGGGATTATGTGTCATTTCAAGCTGTTCTATTACATTTGCCAAACAGACTCCTTCCTCTACCTCCAGTACAAACTTATAATTCAAAATACACACTGAAAAGAACAATTCATTATACTTTTGGCTTCTGAATGAAGTCATAATCCTTGCTTGATTCCAAGAACTGGACTTATTTTTTTCTGTGAACTAAGGGTTCTGAATCATACCTAATCTCTCACAGATATGTAAATGTTTATGTGATAGAAATATCAAATAGAAAGAAAAGATGAAAATCTATAGTTGAAGCACAGTCACTGGGCTCTTCATTCTGGTAATAAATATTTTGGTGCACTCTAGTGGTAGAAGGAGATAGACTGGAAGATGTGGAAATGCTGAGATTAGTAGTGACTGTTATTCTAAAAAATATATCACCAATTTTGGATTTCAATATATAACTAAAGCCATATTTCTTGTAAAGTATTGAATTCACACATGAACTTGTCCCCTTGCTCTCTCCACCTAGAAAATGTATGGAAGAGACTGCATTTTTTAGTTGGTGAGATGGCTCAATCTAAACAGAAATATGATCTGCAATGCTGAAGATGGCTGATATTTTGTAATCATTTTATTTTTCACAGGAGTGACCCTCATTGTGGTCTTCCCATCTTGACCATAAGAAGTAAATTTCTGCAAATCTTTCAGATTTTAGAAGATGTGCAGTTGAGGGATAATAGAAATTGTCATATATGCAAATTACATGCAAATTACATATCTCCAAATTCATCTTAGATTTTCTTGTAATTTTTTCCTACCTAGTGAGCCACATCTCTGGCTTCTCCTCTCTTATAATCAACTCTACATCTAACTTTCAGTTCTTAGATTTTGACTAACAAAGTCTTCTTTGTAACAGATATTATTCTGTTTCCATCTCATGATCAATATTTTACCTTAATATATTATAAATATCTGTAAGACCCAACTGTGCCTTAGTCATCCTCTCTGCAATACCCAGCATAGAATCTAATGTAAGCATTTGGGAACATTTAATGAGTGAGCAAATTCATCATCAACCTGACCAGCATTTTTAGAGACTTGTCATAATGATGCATTGTATTCACAGATCTCAATCCCTTGGAAGTCCACAGCAAGTTCTGAAAGCAGGTATTGGGAAAATGGGACTTCGAAGCTGTTGTTCTCTTGAGAACCAGGTGCCACACCAACAAGAGTTAGTTTAACACTTACTTTCTTTTTTCTGAGACAGGCTACAGAATGATCTCACTTGAACCATTCAAGGATTATTTTCATTTGATTTTTATTTGTAGCCTTTGCTTATCTTCCTGATGAACTATGATCATTTTACTTTTTGTTTGTTGAACTCTTTATGTAGCGGACCATTAAGCCTTTGACTCTAATGTAAATCAAAATATTTTATCTCAAAAATAAAAAAAGTTAAAATAGAAGTGTATTAAAATGGAAAAAAGATAAAGAGGGGGTTGATAGGGTTCAGACCACAACATATATTTAAGTCCACAAAAAGATAGATTTAGAGTTATGTAAAAGTTACAAACATCATATAGTTTTCTTGTATTTTACACCCAAGGCCCCCTGTAATTAACATATTATATTAATATGATATGTTTGAGCCAGGGTTCAAGTCCTGGATCTACTACTAATTCAGGTTTCCTGCTAATGTACACTCTCACAGGTAGCAGATGATGGTTCAAGTAATTGAGTCCTTATCACTTTTGTGGGAGATCTGGATTGAGTAGGAACTTAATCAAGCTTGTGACTGCCTGGTCCTGTCCCTGCTATTGCAGGCATTTGGGGAATGGACTGCTAGATGGGAGATTTCTCTGTGTCTGTCTGTCTCTCTCTCTCTCATTCTCTCAGTCTCTCAAATAAGTTAAATAATTTTTTAAAATTAGTACTAATATACCAATGTTAATGCAATGATTACTAGCCAAAGACTACTATCCAGATTTCCTCAACTTTTACATATCAAAGATTTTTATGTATTAGGATCTTAATCAGAAAACCACATTAAAGATAACATTGTATTTTCTTGGGCTCCTCTAAGTTGTGATACTTTATTAGACCTCCTTTTTTTCATTATTACAAGAATCTTGAGAAGTACTGATCAAAATGTTGCTCAGTTTGGGCTTGCTATGTCTAGACTGGGTTTAGGATTGTTGAGAGGAGGACTACAGAAGTAAAGGTTCCTTCCCATCATGCCATATCAAGTCTGCATGTTATTGACATTACCCATTACTGATATTACCATTTCCTAACTGAAGCAAAGTTTCTCAAATATGTGCAAAGTTATTTTCCTCATTTTTACACTGTACTCTGTATAAAGACATCACTATCAGCATCCCTCACTAAGAGCAGGAAGTCATGGAACATCTCCAGAAAGGAGGAAGATCTATACAACCTATTGAGAATTCTGCACAAAAATATTATCTGTTATCCTCCATATATTTATTATTTAAGTTATGTATGTATATCAGTATTGATTTGTGATTTTTTTTATATTTTGGGTTATAATCTGAAATGACATTATTTATTTAGGTAATCATTGGGTCCCAGGTTTAGCCATCATGAATTCTTTTACTTGGCTCCTGTGTCCCTTTGACTTATACCCTTCTATTTTTAAGTTTTTATCTATTTGAGAGAGATGGACAAACAGGTGAGAGAAAGAGTGATCCAATCTGTCAGTTCACTCCCCAAATGCTATCAACAGCTTCCACTTGGGGTTGAAACTGGGAGCCAGGAATTTTATCCAGGTCTCCCAAATGGGTGGCAGCAACTCAATTGCTTGGGCCATCACTGTTACCTCCCAGAGTAAACATTTACAGGAAACTGGGAGTCAAGAACAAAGCTAGAAGTCAGGAATGAAGCTGGTTATCAAACCAAGGTACTCCAATATAGGAAACAGGATTCCTAAGCAGCATCTTATTCACTAGGCCAACATCTGCCTCCATTTTAAACTTTTAGTCCTTGAGAGACTTTTATACTTTTTCTAACCAGAGGGGAAAACATTGGGGAGTTTTAGAAAGAGGAGTGACATGCTCCCACATAGATTTTATAAGGATATGTGGCTGCAATGTAGAGAAGAAATTATAATGTAGCAAAAGTAGGAGAGCGTTTATTAGAAAACTCTGGCTCTGATGTGACAGAAAGCTGATGGTGGCTTGGGAAAGGGTAAAACAGAAAGGGTAAAACAGAAAGGGTAAGAAGAAGGTAGATTTGGAAATAGTTTTAAGTTGAGCTTACAGTATTTCCTTATGGATTGAAGGTGGAGCATAATGGAAAGAAAAGTTAAAGGTGATTCCATGTTTTCTGCACTGAGCTCTCCTATAGCAAACAGAGGGGGAAAAGCAGCTTGGGGACTCAATAATGTACAGAATAAAGGAAGCACAACCATCCTAAGGAAAGCACTACTTAAAAGAGCAATTGCCTTGAAAACCTTGTTTTGACTGGTTTCTGTGGGGAAATCAGAGGCATGATTCACACACAGGCTCCCGGGCCAAGACAGGCAGATGGTAGCTGTTCCTCAGGCTCAGCATTCAAGGAAAGGATTTTCACTTAGTTTTATGAATATAGTTTACAATTTCTTTGCATATAAATATTTCCTTCATATTGTGAATTTGCTCTTGCTTTATCTGTGTACATTCAGCTGTGATAGCCCTGGGTGAAGTTAACCATTTGGGAATAGGAGAGCTTACTCTGAAAGATAAATTGAAGCATCCGTGAAAAAAAAAAAAAATGAAGTTGCTCCTTTCAGGCAATAGGAATGCTGCAAATGAGGCATTGAGAGGCATTGGATTAAGACAGTCTATATATTTCCAAAAGAATTTCTGTGTAATGCATTCAGGGGACAGATATTGCTGTGAATCAATTGTACATTAAGCCACACCAGTGTGATACGGCAAAGGGTTGAGGTTCTCCATCGCCCAGGGATGAGATACTCTACCGAAGGAATCCAGCCTACTACTTTGCCCCTGAGCTTTGAACAGCCAAACTTATTGCTATCCTCTGTTCCATGTTCTTCTATAATCTTGAATCTCTGAACATGCTGATTTCTGGATCTGGAAGACATCTTGTTCCACTCTTGGCCTTTTTAATCCTAGCTTGCACAAGATGCTGGTCTAGCATCACCTCCTCTGGAATCTTCCCTTTTCTCCCAACTCCCCATTTCTAAGCTTTCAGTTGGTTCTTAGACCAACCAGAAACGTTTCTAAACTTTGTCTCATCTCTTTCTTGAGTTTTTTTCCTACAAGCTTACTTTATGTTATTATGAATTCTATAATTTTCATTGTAATGAATAATTATTTTTTATTCAATTCAATTTCATCTTATAAAATAGCGCTCATAACATTAAAAGCACAAGGTATGAGTATTGGGGTCAGTGCTATGGCATAGTGGGTAAAGCTGCTGCCTGCAGCGCCAGCATCCCATATGGGCACCAGTTCTAGTCCTGGTTGCTCCACTTCTGATCCAGCTCTCTACTATGGCCTGGGAAAGCAGTAGAAGATGGCCCAAGTCCTTGGGCCCCACATTCACATGGGAGACCCAAAAGAAGCTCCTGGCTCCTGGATTCGTATTGGCACAGGTCTGGCTATTGTGGCAAATTTGGGAGAGAAAAAGTGGGTGGAAGACCTCTCTCTTTACCTCTCTTTCTCTCTTGTGTAACTCTGATTTTCAAATAAATAAATAAATATTTTATTAAAAAGGTATTAGTATTATCTGATGCATTTTAAAAGAATGTGTCAACAATCATTTCTCATACCACAAATGGAATATGTACAATTCTTTGGAAACCACTAAATTATGTACTTACTATGATGGATTGTTAGATTATTTAAATAGTTCCAGTTCTCTATTCTTTCTTCTACCATACCCTTTGTTATATAACTTTGCATTGCTAGGCATTTTGGACAAGGTATAAATCTCTGTCTTTAGACTTGGCCATGTGAGATAATAGCAGGCAGACATAGTGAAAGGGGAGGATTGCAGAACTGGGTTAATGTACGTTAAGTGACAAGCCAGTAAGCCAAAATTTAAAGGAGCACTCACGTTCAGGGTCATGTATCAAGCCATGGAGACTTGCAAAACCATTGGAGTTCTCTTTTGCATTGCTGCCAAGTCCATGAGAAGAATATATGAACGAGTTCCAGGAGATACGAAATATACGTAGAGCAGAGCTGCTGCACTAAGGCTACTTTGGTTGTACTCAGCCTCAAGTCAAGTCTCCTGCTAAGCAGGGGAACCTTGATGAACATGCCAATCAAGATCAGCCAACATTCAGTGGACCCACAGATTGCATGAATCGTGATAGTAAATAGTCATCATTTTTTAGCCATTGAAATTTGTAATGTATCTAATACATATGTATTTTCAATTCTGTAATTGAACCTATCAAGAGGAACAATGTTTTAAGACTATGCTCAGCCATTACATAGTACTCAGGAGATGCTAAGAAAATGTTAATATTAATTTTTACCATTATGTCTTGCAGAAAATTATCATAAAGAGTCCAATAAATTCTCACATCAAAGTATTTTTACTTTCTCTTCCTTTTACCTTAAAATATTTTCTTTGCTATCCACATCTGTTCCTCTCACTTCCTTCAGTTTTATGCTAAAATCTATCCTACCAGAGGCCTCCCTGTAATGGCACTCTATCTAAATCATTACTACCCAGAACTTGTCATCACTTTGTTCTTTCTACTCTGGGAAGAGAATATTGTCATTCAACCTCTTTCACATATTATTTGATACCAAACCCTCCACAGAACACAATTATTGCTCTATCAGAATCCATTAATCACTATATGCAATATGTCATTTAACACTGACAACAAATTTATGAATAAGTATACTGTAATATTAAAAAAAGAGAACTCACTCGAAAAGTCAATATTATTTTCTATGGTAATGCAACTAACAAATATCACATTAGCCTAGATATATTTCTTCTGTACTAGTAAATTGCCCCTTCGATACTGCCTATAATTCTACCACCCCAACCCAGCCATCATTTTTTATGTTTCTGTGCTGTTTTGTCATATACATCTTTTTTCTTAGAGATGGCACAAATGTGCACATAGCTTTTAATTTCTTTTGAAATAGTCCATTTAGATAATTATAAAGCACATGATTAGTCAGACAAATTGCACAAAATATTTTATGGATTTTATAGATATTGCCAATTATCTTTTAAATGTGTTATATCAATTTATTGTTTGATGAGTGCACAATTTTCCATAATTTTGTGGCTTTAGATATTACTGGTTTTAATTATTAAGTTAATAGAGATAAAGAACCTCATTCTGCTTAACAAATTGCATTTATTTACTATGCATTTATCACCATTACTTATACATTTTTAATAGTTCTGCCTTTGTTAATTTTGCTTTTGTGCTTTTTATCTATCTATGCATCCTAATTTTGATCTTAATCTTATTAACTTGTATTTTTCTAATTTGGGTTTATATAAACAATTCCATAACCTGTTATTTATTTTCATTTTGCTATATTCAAATATTATATTACAAATTAAATTATTTCTTCAGAAAACAGTGCTGGCAAGAATTATCTTTAGAAGATAGTATTTTTCAGTCAAAATGTTTAAGCCCCGTCAAAAGAATTGTACTTATTAACAGGGTATGTATTCTAAATATGCATCATTAAATATTTTTGGTGCTATAATTTTTGTCAAGTTCACTCATTTATTTATGAAATTCCTTGTAATTAATAAGTAATGAGGAACATTGGCATTTGGAAATTTTGTGTGTGTGAAAACTGCTCTAAAACCACCTAAAGTCATTTTAGAAATCATAGCTATTTTTAAAAAATTATTCATCCATTGTATTGATTAAACAGGATCGAATAATTTCTCACTAAAATACTATAGTTCTAGAAAAATGCTAATTTATGAGTTAATACTCACATAGTTTGTAAAAATCTATGACTTTTCAATTTACCTCCAGCTAGACCCATTTCCCAAGAATCTCTTTATAGAGCCTATATGACAGCTTCAAAAGTGTCTTGGCAGCAATTAACTGTCTCATAGCTTAAAATAATACCAACCCTTTCCTAGAACCTTGGATTTGAATGTTAATTAAGCAATTAGAGGCACAAGGGGCAATCGCCAGATGATGCCTGATGTCTCCTGGTAGAGTTAAGTCATCAGAAAAAAAATCCATGAATATTGTGCTGAAATTTAAAAAAAAAAGCTGAAGCACTATAAAATAAAAACCAAAGCAACAATCACAAAAGCAATCTGAGAAGAAATTGCTTTGTGTGTATGTGCGTGTTTGTGTGTGTGCATGAGAGAGAGAAAGAGAGAGAGAGAGCGAGCGAGCGAGTGAGCAAGCAGGGGGACTTTTCCTTTTTATGAGAGCATTGTCAAATACTATTGATAAAACAGACAAGAACTAGTCATGCAAGATTCTCTCTTGTGAATCATTTTTAACTGCTGATTTAAGCAGCTCTTTTGAAATGGAACACCAGATTAAAACCACATCCAGGAAGTGCAGATGGAAAAGCAAGCTCTTAGTATGTTTAGATTGCATGAATGAATGGCTCATTGTGATGTATCCCTATTAAGTAAGTATTTATCTTCATGTAATTCATGTAATGCAAACTATATGATTCAATCCCAAATACCCTTTTGCTACAATTGATTAACCCCGCAAGATCCACCCTGCAACCCTAACTCCAGGAAAGCCTCTGGCCCAATGATTTATTATGGAAAGACTTAAATATCCTATTTTCCAGTTTTATGGTAAAATCTTTTGTTGGAGGGATCAAGGCAGTAAGACAGCTGACTATGGAATATTTTCATTAAAAATTGTGGAAAAGTACCACCTTTTATAACCAAGGATTGTTATTCTACAGACAAATGGCCTGGAGAGATATTCCACTCTAGGTATAACCTGTAAACCCTGTATAGAAGTCCTCAGTGAAGAAATGAGAGATGAATCTGGAATTTAACTATTTTCTCTCTCTGATGTTCCTTTGAAAAGGGCTGAGGGCACTTGAGCACATTGCTTATTTGGCGACATTCTTCTCTTTTAGAAGCTCACACATCAGGGATACAATACCCTCCCTCAGTAATTGTACCTTTCTAATCTGAGGTGTTTGGAGAAGCATGAAGAAGTGATATTGGATGCTCAAACCTGATGTTATTCACTGCTTAACTTACACCCAAATCCATGATTTACGAAAGCTAAGGATTCTCACTCATCACAATTACTTCAAATAATTTATCTGATATCATGTCCAAGGAACTGAGAATTTTTAAACAGAAGTCATTAAATTTCCTCCAGTGATCCAATTTGCTCAGCAGGATTGAATATAAAACTTGTAGTAGAAGTCTTGTCACCAGCAGACCATGACTTTGGTTTGACTTTCTGCTCTTTACTACCCCTCAGGAATCGAAAGGCATTGGTAGGCAACCAGGACCAACATAACCAGCAGGATGAAATTTGATATTTGGAAAACCTGGAAACCTATTTCAAGAATTATATGTTGGTCCAACCACTCATTCTAAATGATTTTACTGTGCTAGGCAGTAGTCCAAGTAATAGTGAAATGACTATGACATTACTCTGATTTAAACTACTAGAGCTCTGTGTACTGCCAAAGGTATACACATGAATGCAGTTATGAGGACTGGATGAAATCACTTGCGTTGTCGTACTGTGGAATTAATCAAATATTCTCCAGTTACCAGCTGAAAATGATGCTGTTGAGGGATATCTTTAAGGTTCCCTCCCGCATACAATATGTTCCATTTTGTGGTTTTCCATAGATGTGAAAATGATAAATCAGTAACTCAGACCAAAGAATAAGGGCATTAAGTGGAACCTAACAAGTTTGAGAGTAGGCAAAGTATCAAAATCTGGTCAGGGAAAGGCAGAGACCACAGAACTACCATTTGTCTGTCTCCATTAGACAAGTTACAACAGGCAACAGGATTCATAGCATACTAATGGACACCAGGTTAAGAAAATAAGGAAAAAAGTTAACATTAAGAGAGCCAATTATAATATCTACCTTCTGAAATCTAGTTTTCAAAACTAGTTAATGCATGGACTATTTGTGGGAGTCTTCACTGGTTGTGTTCAGGCAGATATTTTGAGGACTAAGGATATTTAATAAACTCCCTTTCTATACTTTTAAATTCAAGAATAACTGAAAAATGAGACACTTGGAAAATGTAGCTTAGAACTGTGGTTAAACATATTACTATTGTCATATTGATGCATTATTATATAGATCTCTCCACATAACTTTGACTCATTCGGACAACCATAGTGCATCACTCACCCACTATCGATAGATCCAGTCTAATAAACTACTATATATTAGAAAGCAGACTCTCTAGGTAGACAGATCCACAAAATAAGCAGAAAAAGAAGTACATACTTGGTTCCATTAAACTATTTTCAATCTGATAAAGCATATTTGATCCTGGGGAGAATTGAGTGGTGGATGGGAAAGTATCTTGCAATTATTTCGGCTCAGGTCTCTCATAACTAACTCTGAGGCTAATCAAGAGCCATCTTATAGGCTAAATGATTTAAGGATCCATTGAATGTTCTAAGAGAACTTGAAGAAGAAAGAGTTCTACTAAAAATATCGCATAATGAGACCCCACACTCACAGAGTACATACTTTGTGCTAGTCCCTGCTCTAACAACTTTGCATATATTAATTCATTCAAATCTCAGAAACTCCTATGAAGTTGAATTATCCCTACTCTTTGATAAAAAAAAAAATGAGTGGAGAGAGGTGAAATACTATGCTCAAGGTTAGTTAGCCAGGAGTAGAGCAGAGATTAGAACCCAGAAGTATTGCCTGAATCCACTCTTATAATCTTGTGATTCACTTCTTGCCACAAGGGCAAAGGAGAAAAAGTGGAGAAGCAGTTTGTCATGTCCCCTCTCCTCTCCCTCCTTCCACACCCTGAGGCCTAGATTCCTCCACTTTCCTCTAGGGGAGCAATGAATTTAGTTTCCTTCATCACCAACTCTTTCCATCCCCACAGGGCCTTCCTATCAGCCTCATCTTATGAATAATGAGTCAGGATGGGTTGGAGTAAGTCCTGAAATCCTCAGCTATTCTCTGGCATCCCCTGGGAAGATGTCATTTCTCACAGGTACTTTCTGTTGCCTGTTGGCTCATTCTTCATCTGATTTCTGCATCTTCAGCATGTCACCTTGTTTTTGAGTTAGCAATAGACAAAAATTCTCCAAGAAAAAAAAGGATCAGCCATTATCTATTTTGCATCCCCTTTCTTTTCCCTGGAAGTTTGCCTTCAAAGCATAAATGAGCAAAAAAAAGCTATTCAGAGAATGAAAAAGCAATGAACACCCTAAATACACGAACCAAGAAAATGAAGTGTGAGTTTGAGAGGGCTTAAGTGTATGATCTGGGTGCATGCCATGTTAATTGGGCCTGGGCTTCTACTTACTAATCATGCCTTCTCCTTTCCTCCTTTTCCTATATAGTTTTCCTTAAATACTTGGTTCATGAATCAAACAGCTGCAACATTAATTATTTTTTGAATCCTGGTATTTTTTAATTTTTTAATTTTAATTTTTAATTAATTTTTAACAGATTTAATGTGCTTTGTAGATATAATTCTAGCAACATATTTCATTCCTTCTTCCCTCCCCCTCTCCCTTCCACCCTCCATTCTTCTTTCCTTTTTTTTAGTTTTAGAGATAAAATATTTTTAATATTTTTAAAATATTTTAATTTAATTTGTAAAATATTTTTAATTTATCGCAGTAAAAAAGCTTAATACTTTGTTAAATAAGAAATTTAACAAATACAAAGCAAAAAGACTATAGTTTAGTGGGACTATAGACAATAGCTATAAACAATAATTGAATGGAAAATGAACATTACATCCATACACTGGAAATGTTAAAGCCATCGCAGCTCATTAAAACTATAGTAGTATAACATTCTTAGCCACTGGTTTCACAAAGGTATAAAAGTTTTACAAAACTATATTTGCAGCAATACTGATACACAGACGACACATTTCTTTATTTTTTTGTCTTTTTTTTTTTGTTGAATTTTAGCTGCCACATACAAAGGAAAATACACAGTATTGTCTTTCTGGGTCTAGCTTATTTCATTCAACGTTATCCTCCAGTTGCACCCATTTTGCTACAGATGCTAAAATTTCATTCTTTTTTATAGCTGAATTTTCTTTATCCATTCATCTGATGATGGACACCTTGGTTGATTCTAAATTTAGTCTTTTATTAACAGTGCAGTTGTGAACATGGTGGTGTAGGTATCTCTTTGATACACTGGGTGTATACCCAGTAGTGGGAAGCTGAATCATATGGTAAGTCTATTTCCAGTTTTTAAAGAAATCTCTATACTTCTCCACAGTTGCTGCACTAAATTACACTCCCACCAACAGTGGGAGTGACCCCCTTTGTCCACATCCTTGCCATCATTTGTTACTCTCTGTGTTTTGCACTTTAGCCATTGTGACAGGGGTGAGGTGATAGCACAGTGTAGTTTTGATCTGAGTTTCTGTATTGGTTAGGATGTTGAGCATTTTTTCATATATTTGCTGGACATTTGTATTTCTTTTTTTAAAAGATTTATTTTATTTATTTGAAAGACAGAGTTACAGACAGAAGTAGAGACAGAGATGTCTTCCATCCACTGGTTTACTCCCTAGATAGCCACAACAGCCAAAGTTGCACTGATCTGAAGCTAGGAACCAGGAGATTCTTCCAGGTCTCCCACGTGGGTGCAGGGGTCCAAGGACTTGGGCCAACCTCTACTGCTTTCCCAGGCCATGGCAGAGAGTTGGATCAGAAGAGGAGTAACCAGGACTAGAACCTGTGCCCATATGGGATGCTGGTGCTTCAAGCCAGGGCTTTCACCCACTGCACCACAGCGCTGGCCTCCATTTGTATTTCTTCTTTTGAGAACTGTCTATTAAAATCCTTTGCCCACTTCCCAATTGGATTGTTTGATTTTTTTGTTGTTGTTGAGTATTTTAAGTTGCTGATTTATTAGAGATATTATCTGTGATCAGATAAGTGGTTTGCAAATTTTTTTTTCATTTTGTTGGAGGTTTCTTCACTCTATCCTTCATATCTTTTGCTGTGAAAAAGCTTTTGAGTTTTATATAGTCCCATTTATTTAGTTTTGCTTTTGTTGCCCAAGAGACTGTCACCTATACCAATTATCTTTTTTTAAAAAGTTTTATTTAATAAATATAAATTTTGAAAGTACAACTTTTGGGTTATAGCAGTTGTTCCCCCCATAACTACCCTCCCATCTGCAAACCTACTCCCTCTCCCATCCCATTCACATCAAGATTCATTTTTAATTATCTTTATTAAAAGAAGATCAACTTAGTATATACTAAGTAAAGATTTCAATAGTTTGCACCAACACAGAAACACAAAGTATAAAGTACTGTTTGAGTACTAGTTTTACCATTAATTCACATAATACAACACATTAAAGACAGAGATCCTACATGGGGAGTAAGTGCACAGTGATTCCTGTTTTTGATTTAACAATTGACACTCTTATTGATGATGTTGGCAATCACCCGAGGCTCTTGTCATGAGCTGCCAAGGCTATGGAAGCCTCTTGAGTTCACAAACTCCAACCTTATTTAGACAAGGCCATAATCA
Organism: Sylvilagus floridanus; assembly: GCA_949820135.1. NCBI lineage: Eukaryota > Metazoa > Chordata > Mammalia > Lagomorpha > Leporidae > Sylvilagus > Sylvilagus floridanus. The sequence goes on from OX463224.1 coordinate 83,761,037, forward strand.
AAGTGGAAGTTCTCTCCTCTCTTCAGAGAAATGTACCTCCTTCTTTGATGGCCCGTTCTTTGTGCTGGGATCTCACAGAGATCTTTTATTCAGGTCGAAACTCTCATGGGCTTTTTAGCCAGATGCAAATGCCGTAAGGGCTGACTCTGAAGCCAGAGTGCTGTTTAGGGCATTTGCCATTCTATGAGTCTACTGCGTGTCCTGCTTCCCATGTTAGATCTTTCTCTCCTTTTTAATTCTATCAGTTATTATTAGCAGACACTGGTCTTCTTTATGTGATCCCTTTGACACTTAATCCTATTTTTATGATCAATTATGAGCTTAAACTTATCACTTTAACTAGTAAGATAGCATTGGTATATACCACATTAATTGGATTTGGAATCCCATGGCAAGTTTCTGGCTCTACCATTAGGGGTAACTCTGAGTAAGCATGTGCCGAACTGTACATCTCCTCCTTCTCTTATTCCCACCCTTATTTTTAACAGGGATCAATTTTCAATTAAATTTAAACACCTTAGAATAATTGTGCTACACCAATTTTCTTCCAACAACTTCATAGTCTCGGGTCTTAAATTTAGGCCTTTGATCCACCTTGTGTTGATTTTTGTATATGATGAGAGGTATGGATCTAATTTCTAATTTCATTCTTCTACATATATAAATCCAGTTTTGCCAGAACCATCTGTTGAGGATAATATCCTTACTGCCCTGTACAGTCCGAGCACATTTTTCAAAAATCAGTTGGCTGTAATTATGTGTATTAATTTCTGGGCTCTCTATTCTGTTTTTATGCAAGTATAATGCTGTATGGTTTTTATGCCAGTATCATGCTATTTTAACTACCATAGATTTGTGGCATGCTTTTAAGTCAGGGATGGTGATGCCTCCAGCTTGATTTTTCTTGTTCAGGATTGCTTTGGCTAATCTGGGTCTTTTTTGATTCCATATAAATTTTAGGATTCCTTTTTCTAGTTCTGTAAAGAATGTCATTGGTTTTGTTAGGTGTTATATTGAATATTTAGTTTGCTTTAGGTAGTATAGGCATTTTAATGATACTAATTCTTCCAACCCATGAGCAAGGAATATCTTTCCATTTTTTGTGTGTGTCCTTAATGATTTCTTTCATCAATGTTTGGTAATTTTCATTGTAGAGATCTTTCACTTCTCTCACCAGTTTTGTTTCTAAATATATGAATTTTTTGGGTGTTGAGCCTTGGTATTAATTGCTAAAAATATCCCCTTTAAGGATGACTGCAACTCTAAAACTCTGTGGTTAGTACTAGCCATATGAGAAAGCGGGCAGTTTGTTCTGTGATCTGATGGAAGTTGAAAAGCTGACATCCCTGCCCACACACATCTAATCTAAAAATAATGTCTTTGACCTAGAAGACCTAGTTTTCTTTGTCTCTACCAACAGTCTCCTGTGTTTTCTGATGCCTCCTCTGTGCACTATCCAAGAGAAATCTTGTTTCGGAATCCATACTGGGAAGCTTAGAAGAGAATGGAGGAGTATGACTTATAATGATTAAATTTCACAATCTATATTATTTCAGGTGGTATGTCAGGCATTCTTCAAAAAATATTATTAGCTCTCTTTTTAAAAATGAAAAAATAAAGTAAGAAATAGTTTAACAGTGTCAATGAGAATGACTAATAGAACTGTGTTTAAGTCATCACTGGCATTTCCATACACCTAGGTTTTCCAAAGATAGTTTCAGGCACAAATATTGTCTTGACATTGATTATTATATTGATTATGAATAACCCCTCCATTCTCAAATGTGAGACATGCAGTCACCTAGTCATAATCTTTGATTGAACTGGAGTACTGGAACTAGAGTACTGTACAATAATTCTCATGCTTCTGTACCAGTTTTTATCTCCTGCCTAGCTCTTATTTGCTTCCAGACAGAGGAGATTCGGTACAAGAATTATGTGGGGGCCAGCGCTGTGGCGTAGCAGGTAAAGCCACCACCTGAAGTGCTGGCATCCCATATGGACACTGGTTCAAGTCCTAGCTGCTCCACTTCCAATCCAGCTCTCTGCTATGGCCTGGGAAAGCAGTGGAGGAAGGCCCAAGTCTTTGGACCCCTGCACCCATGTGGGAGACCCGGAAGAAGCTCCTGGCTCCTGGCTTCAGATCAGCGCAGCTCTGGCTGTTGCGGTCATCTGGGGAGTAAACCAGTGGATGGAATACCTCTCTCTCTCTCTCTCTCTCTCTCTCTCTCTCTCTGCCTCTCCTTCTCTCTGTGTAATTCTGACTTTCAAAAAAAAATAAATCCTAAAAAAAGAATTATGTGGAATCTAGATTCTTCTATAGGCACTAAATTATATTTTTTTCTCATTCTGGATTGAGACAAACTTGACCATTACTTAGATTGTCCTTCCATAGCCTCTGCCAATTAGCCTAATATTCATAACTAGTTGAAGCACTCTAATAGTCCTACTCAAGATACCAGACTTGAAGAGGGCCTAAAATCAGTTTTCCGTTTCTCCTGAACAATTTGGAAGGCACTTCACATATGAATAAGACAGACTTTGATGCTTTTAGTTGCAGTCTTATTTTCTGTCAGTATAAAGGTGAAGATATAAGGTGCCACAGGAGAAAAGAGTCTCTGGATGTGTCAACAGGATGATTCAGGGTATAGCTATCAACACACTAAGAAATATTGAGATACATTAAAATAGCTGTAAAATCTAAGTAATAGATATGATAGACCAATTCTATTCTCTGTTCATCAAAAAAAAAACTGGAAAATTATTTTTTAAGAGAAAAACTCTTCCATTTTAAGATGATCAGAGGACATATGGGAAGGTTTTTCTACTCATTGAACAAATATTTATTGAATGTGTACTATGTGCTAGGCACTGTGCTAGTGTTGGCAATGCAGAATTCTCTGCTTTGTAGAGCAGAACCTAGTAATAGACTATTAAGAAGTAGATATTCATATCCCTCTGAGAATTCATCTGTGGAAACTGTGCCTCCTAACATGAAGGAAGTAAAGCCTTTGAAAGGTAATTAGTTATAGAGGAGCTGAGTTCATGTGGGTGGAGCCCCCAGATGTGATTTTTATAAAAAGACACTGGGACATCAGGACGTCCTCTCTTTATCACGTGAGGACAGGATGATGGTGAAAAACTGCAAAACATTAACAGGATCCGCACCAAGAAAGTCAATCTACCAGATTTTGATCTTTGCCTTCCCAGCTTCCAGAACTAGAAGAAATAAATTTCTGTTGTTCAGACTACTTAGTCTATGATGTTTTTTAGAGAAGTTTGATTTGACTACGATAGAACAGAAATATTTATGCTATAATCACACATGTAAATATAAGTTTATATAAATAGGTATATACACAAATATAAAATTACAGACTGTAGCAAAAACAATTCAATAAATGTACAATGGGTTTTCAATAGATTTAAATGGGGCCCTGTGAGCTTGGCTAGTGACTACTTGTCTGAGAAAGTGTGACAGTTAAATTAAGCTCTGAAGAGCTAGTAACACTTAGCTGGTTAAGGGGATTCCAATTCAATCTCATCAAGGTGGCATGTACCAATGCCATATCACTAGTCCAAGTGATCAATTTCTGTTCACAATTGATCACACTCATAGGTCTAAGGTTCAAAGGGATCACACAAACAAGACTAGTGTCTGCTAATACTAACTGATAGAATCAAAAAGGGAGAGAACGATCCATCATGGGAAGCGGGATACACAGCAGACTTATAGAATGGCAGATGTCCTAAACAGCACTCTGGCCTCAGAATCAGCCCTTAAGGCATTTGTATCTGGCTGAAAAGCCCATGAGAGTATTTCAGGGATGGAAAGCCAAGACACTCTGGAAAAAAAAAAAAAACCAACCTAAATGAAAGATCTCTGCAAGTGATATACCAGTGGAAAGAACAGGTCATTAAAGAAGGAGGTACCTTTCTCTGAAAGGAGGAGAGAACTCCCACACTTCCACTTTGACTATGACATTGTCGAAATATGATCAGCCTCAAAAGGCTTCCATATCCTTGGCAACTCATGATAAGAGCCTAGGGTGATTACTGACACCATAAACAAGAGTGTCAATTTGTTTTGTTAAGTCAACAACAGGAGTACTGTACACTTACTCCTCATGTAGGATCTCTGTCCTTAATGTGCTGTACATTGTGATTTAATGCTATAACTAGTACTCAAGGAGTATTTTTCACTTTGTGTTTCTGTGTGGGTGCAAACTGATGAAATCTTATTTAATATATATTAAACTGATCTTCTGTATATACAGAGAATTGAAAATGAATCTTGATGTGAATGGATGGGGAGAGGGAGCAGGAGATGGGATGGTTGCGGGTGGGAGGGAAGTTATTGGGGGGAGCCATTGTAATCCATAAGTTCTACTTTGGAAATTTATATTCATTAAATAAAAGTTAAAAAAAAAAGAGTTAACTGGTTAAACGATGAGGGACAATTACAGGCTGAGCAAAGTATAGCACTAAGGTCTGAGATCAAGAAGGAAGGGCTCGCTAGCACACTGAAAGAGAAGCTGAGTGAGAGGAGTTGAATATTCAGTCTAAAGAATAGCAAGTTACAGTGGTGGCTGAGAGTGGGGTGATATTGGGCAGGGTGATACCCCCCAGGGATCCTGTATAATGGAAGAGAGGACAGCAGGATACAATTCCACTGTGAGGAAGCTCTTGAAGAGTATTTCAATATACAATAAGGAAAAACTCCCTCATTTAGTGAGCTTCTGTCTCCAGAGCTATTGAAATGTAGGCTAGATCAAAACTAGGTTAGCTTTTTCTACATATAATCCAAGCTGTTTCAACACTGCTGAATATATTTAAGTCTATTTCCATAAGGAAGCTTTGTGAATTACTTACTTTCAATCAAAGAAAAATAACAGCTAGTCTTCTGGGATAAACATCTGATTAGGGTAAATACCATTAAAAACTCCTGAAAGACAAAGAAATTTCTTGGAGAATTTTTATTTTTTTCTGATAAGACAACTGCAAATCCAGGCTAAACTTGTAGTGTACTGTAAATACAGCATTTACATTTTATAAAAGCTATTTTCTTATTTTTTACTCCAAAGAAGATGTCAAAATGTAGGAAATCTTGATTCTCTTTTGTTGCTTGTCTGTGATTAGTGTCAACAACTGCTTGCATCTAAAGTGTGATGAGAACACAGGAGTATGAGCAGATCGTATCACTCTGTCTTCACATAGTGAACTTTGTCTCAACTATTGAATACTGTGGCATTGACCTAAAACTGCAGATGGCTATGAGCAGTTTGCAAGTGTATTTGTCTAGATAAGTCTATTCTTTCTTTTAGTTTCAGTCCTTTTGGATTTGTATTTTTGAATGATCTGGAATTTCCTTTTTTTAAGTTTTTATTTAATGAATGCATTTTTTCATAGATACAACTTCAGGAATATAGTTATTCTTTCCTCTCTACCCCCTCTCCCAACTCCCATTCCACCTCCCTCTCCCATCTCCTTTTTCATTATGGTTCATTTTTAGTTTGACTTTATAAACAGAGGACCAACTCCAAGCTAAGCATAGACTTCAACAATTTGCACCCACGCACACACACAACATATAGAGTACAGGTTGGGAAGAAAATTTGCAGTCTATTCTCACAGTACAATTCATTAGGGACAGCAGTCCTACATGGGGAGCAATTGCACAGTGACTTCTGTTGTTCCTTTAACAATTAACACTCTTATTTATGATGTTAGTGATCATCTGAGGTTCTTGCCATGGGTTGCCAAGGCTATGGAAGCCTTTTGTGACCATAGACTCCATTGGTATTTGGATACGGCCATAAGTAAAATGGATGTTTTCTCCTCCCTTCAGAGAAGAGTATAGCCTTCTTTGATGACCCTTTCTTTCCACTGAGGTCTCACAGAGATCCTCCATGTAGGATATATTTTGCCACAGATTCTTGGTTTTCCATGCCTGAAATGTTCTCACAGGCCTTTAAGCCAGACCAGGAAGCCTTAAGGGTTGTCAATCTAGAATTTCTACAATTTCCTTTGCTTGTTAATGGTGTGGGGTAGAGAGTCCCACTTCCTGGACTGCCTATTCAATCATTACAATGCAATGTTCTTTCTCTTGCAAAAGTAACAGGAAAAACAAACATCAATATCCTTTATTATAAAGCACAACACTGGTTTTTCAATCATAAACTAGAATTTATATGAAATATATCTTAACCACTGGTTCCTGACAGTTTTAAAGAACTTTCTCTTTTAATGCATTTTTTTTTTTGCTTCACCTAGGCCCATTTGAAAGTCCTTTGTGTGTTTTATAGAATCCTATAAAAATTTTTTCAAGCCAGACTTTGGGTTTTACAGACACAACACACCTTTTAAGTACCTCCCTGCTACATACATGAAACATACACAGACACACAAACACACATACACACACACACACGGGTAGATACACATAGACACACACACATAGGCTGACCTTGTGCCATGCTGGTTATAGTATCCTTATTCATTGAGAACCCAATCACATCAAAATGGCTGTAGGATACTTTTCCCTTGATTCTTCCATTGTAGGAAAAACAGGCTTACGTTATATTAAGAGAGGAGGAAAATCAGTACTTTTTCCAGCCAATAGTTTTCATCTATGTTTATGTTTTCTCTGGATATATTTTACTGGGGATACTTCTTTCAAGGTTTCAGAGATCTTGGAATTCTCTAACATTTCTCACCAAAGAAGCCAAAGTATCAGAGATGCTTAAGTTGACCTTCCTTGCTGTCTAGCCTGTCACAAAGAAAACTGATTTTTATTCTATTAGCTAGTTCAATATTTGCAGTCCCTGGAAGCCTGAATTCACTTCGAGTTCCAGATAGAAGGATAACTTTCATTTAATAATATTTTTGTACAGCATCTCATTTCCAGCTTGGATATGAGTACTGAGGATGTAATGATAAGTATAATTTGGCTGTTTTCAGATAATCTATGGTAAGGAGAGTCCAACAAGCACAGTAACTAAATTATGCACAGTGATAAATGCTAATTGAAATGAGAATGTGTACATGCCAGGGGTTCTAAATCCTTTTTAGGTCACAGACACTTTGGGAACATGATGGTCTATGTTAGTTATCTTTTGCTTCATGAAAAAATGTTTACCTGAATGCTAAGAAGCATAGGACAATAAACAATTATAACCTTGTGCAATTATGGAAAGTCAGGAATCTAAAAGGGGTTTCAGCTGCTTGGTTCAGGTTTAGGGTCTCTCCTGAGGTTATAAGAAACTCAGCAGAGAGCTTGACTGGGGCTGGAGGATATTATTGCAAGATAACTCAGCCCACATGGCCATTGGCAGGAGGCCTCATAGAGCCCTCAATAGGAAAGGGCAGGAAAATTTGTATCCAGCCTTATGGATTTCTTTTTTTAAAGATGTATTTATTTATTTGAAAGGCAGAGTTAGAGAAAGAGAGAGAGAGAGATTGTCTTCTGGTTCACTCCCTAAATGACTGCAACTGTTGAGGGTGGGCCAGGTAGTATCCTGGAGCCACACATGCATCCTGGGTCTCCCACATGCATGGCAGGGACCAAAGCACTTGGGACATGTTCCTCTGCTTCCACAGGCACGTTAGTAAGACTGGAGTCAGAAGAGAAGCAGGTGAGATTCCAGCAGGTGCTCGTATGAGATGCTGGCCTTGCAAGACAGCAGTTTTACCTGCTGTGCAACAACACCAGCCCTTAACATGGATTTCTTCATAGGACAGACTGTGGCATGATAGTTGACAACCCTGAAAGCAAGTACATTAAAGAGACAGATGAGAAAGTCATAATGCTTTTCATGATCTACCATCAGAATTGACATGCTATCCCTTATGTAGCATCCCAATGACCATACAGATCAGCTCTGATAAAATGTGGAAGAAAACTACACAAGGGCATAAATATCAGGAGGCAGGTATCACTGGAAGCCATCTTTAGGACTGATTACTATCTTCTCCAGAGACCTCATCCTCCAAAATGCACCATATATCTTGGGTTCAGAAAATCTGTAATAAAAGAGGACTAAATATGTTACTGTGCCTGTAATAGTAGCTAGAAAATTTTTGCAGAAGAGATTAGTTAAAACAGCCTTGCAGAACATGATAATTTAATCAGTGGGTGGGGTGGACTGATAATCCAGGAAGTGAAACAGGAAAAGTATCCATCCATGGAAAAAAAGTCATTCTTCCATCAGGGAACTACGGACTGTCCAAAATGGTTAGAACTTAGGGAGAGGTAGAAACTCAAGCCTGGGTCAGGTCCCAGAAAACTTTAAAAGGCATATTGAGGGGGTGAGTTTTATTGTTTATTATGGAAATCCTGTCAAGTCATACAAGAACTTCATTTAAAGAATTGATATTTTATAAAGATTATTCTGGCCATGAATGTGGAAGTGGAAAGCAGAGGGGTCTGTTAGCATGCTATTGTACTGGTATAGTACTAATAGTGACACAAGTGGAGCACAGCAGTGAGACTGGAGATTGGAAAGGAGAGGTCATTTCCAGGGGGCAACTCTGAGGACTGGCAATCAATTGGATGTGGGAGATAAGAAAGTAAGACACAAGTGAAGCTTGTGAGTTTTTGTTTTGGACAACTGGGGTGGTAAGAGTTAAAAGAGTTTCTAACTGCGAAGATGAAATGGTATAACTAGGAGTCTGTGATATTTTTGGAACAAGTGCCCTTCCTGTTCAGTCAGCAATATATCTGATAAGCGTTTTTTCCAAAGTATGTTTACTGGAAAGCTAGTCACATAGAAACTTCAAAAACCAAGTTTCCAAGGTTAATTAGGCTTTGAAAATGCTGTAAATATTTGCCTTTGGATGTTAAAGCATATCAATATATTAAAGATTGAAAGTGTTTTTAATTTGTTTTTTCTCTAGTAAAGAGGCCCATATATTTTCTCTTTTTTTTAAGTTTTATTTTATTTATTTGAAAGACAGAGTTACAGAGAGAGGTAGAGACAGAGAGAAAGGTCTTCCATCCACTGGTTCACTCCCCAGATGGCTGCAACGGCTGGAGCATCGCCAATCCTAAGCCAGGAGTCAGGAGCTTCTTCCAGGTCTCCCACACGTGGGTGCAGGGGCCCGAGGACTTGGGCCATCTTCTAGTGCTATCCCAAGCCATGGCAGAGAGCTGGATTGGAAGAGGAGCAGCCGGGACTAAAACCGGCGCCCATATGGGATACCGGTGCTTCAGGCCAGGGCATTAACCCGTTGCACCACAACACGGGCCCCAAGACTCATATATTTTCAAGACAATGTTTCAAAATGTATTTGATAATGCTTGAGGTTAATGATTTCTGTAGCAACTTATAGTTTGCCCATCTCATTACTAAATGTCTAAAATTGGCCAATAATGGCACTCCAACAAGGCAATTATCATTTTTAGCTGTATATCAATCATAATGAAATTTTTCCAGAACAAATTTGAATTTGAATTTACAAAGAAAACTAACTGATTTTAATTCTTTTATTGATTCAGTATTTATAGTTCCATCCATCAGAACTGATACACAATAAACATACTAAAACTATGTAACAATGGCTGAAACTTCAGCTACAAAATGTGCACCAACTAAAATAATTTCCAAATTTTTAGTCTGATAACAATTTTAGTCATCTGTTGCTAAATAAACATATAGTTGTCCCCTAAACAGTATCCCATATTGAGGTTTTTGACATGCAAAAGATATTATGGCTTTGGTGGTTAGTGATATAGCAGCCAGTGTGCTTTAAGGGAGTGGTTCTTAACAAAACTCTGACGATAGGTCAATGTTGCATTTCTTACTGGGTTCTGAGTCCCTATCTGAAGCCTGCAGAGAATTTTTAGTGAGGTTGACAGCAAAGTTGGAAGTACATGATGGTTTTTGAAGCTAAACAGAAGGTGTTTCTTTACATAAGTGCAGACATTGAAACTTACTCCAGGAAGAATAACTGAAAGTATACTAAAAGTATATTTTATTAATATAAAGAAAACAGATTTCATGAAATTTAATAGATACTATTTTATAAAGTAAACTATACTTGCCTCCCTTCCTCAAATCCCCCTTCTTCCTTCCTTCTTTTTTTTCCTTTAATTTTTGGAATAACATATTTTTAAACTCCAAGCTTCAAATTGCTATAACACTAAAGAGTCCAGCATGATATGGGGCAGGAATAATGTAGGGACTGAGAGCATAGATGTGCAGGAATGTTTGACCTGATTTAATCTTTTTAAAAACTGTAAGATACAGAAGTTTGAATTTTATGTAATTTTTACATGTAATGAATATTTCTTTTAAAAAATGTATACATTTACATTGCAAGGCAAAGTTACATACAGAGGAGAGAGAGACAGAGAGAGAAAAAGAGAGAGAGAGTGAAAGATAGATAGAGAGATCTTCCATTTCCTGGTTCACTTCCCAAATAGCCACAACTAACTAGGGCTGGGCCAGGCCAAAGCTAGGAGCCAGGAGCCAGGAGCCAGGAGCCAGGAGCTTCATCCAGGTCTCCCACATGAGTGCAGTGATCCAGGGACTTGGGTCATCTTCCACTGTATTCCCAGGCACACCAGCAGGGAGCTGGATCAGAAGTGGAAAAACCAGGACTCAAACCAGCACCTATACGAAATGCCACTGTCACAGGTAGAGGTTCAACCAGCTATGCTACAATGCAGGTACCAACGTGGGCGAATCTTTGGTCTGTTCTGTATTGCTGTGCAACATAGCAAATAATGTAAGCTTGCTTTGCTTGTTTTCTCATCTATAAAACAGGTGCAATAATGCCTGGGGCATAAGATTTTGTGAAAATTAGAAAGATCACTCATACAAACCTTCCCTTAATATGAACTATTGTTATTATCTGCAAACAGCAATTTTCACATAAACTCTAGATCACTCTAAAACAAACAACATTATATAAGTTTAATTGTGGTAATGAAATGATGACAATAGCTTAGGTTTGAGTAATGTTTTAGAGTATGTAAGCATTTCCGCACCTCTAAGCTCATTAATAATAAAGCACACTTCTCTATAGCGCACCATGTTAATGAAGCTGTGTCCAGCCACTGGTGGGAAACTGGTTAGCATAGTGAGCCAGGCAAGCTCTGGACCGACAGCCATTAGTGAGAAATAACAGATGGTGTCTCATTTTTTGCTATAGGCAAAGAGCCAAATGACATGACTAAATAGAAAGACAGCCCCAGAGGACTGCATTTGGGCTCCTACTGAGCATGGAGCCTGAAAAGCAGGGACATTTTTAATAACCTTTCTTTGACAAGCTTAAAGCCATTTAATGTCTAAACCTGTCATACATATCCAGCCAGGAGAACAGGCCTCCAGAGAAAACCCACAGCACATGGTTTCACCTCCGTGTGAAAAACTAAAATTGCATGCATGCATTTTTTTTAAAAAAATTATACAGCGAGGTCACCAAACATGAATTTTCCATTTAAATAAAAAGTCATTGCCTCTCTCAGTGTTGCCTTCTAGACATGCTCTCCTTTCTGCACTGGATGAAAAGTTGGATTTCTGTCCAGCCATTATTCAAACAGAATAATGGAGGGCTCATTTCAGCTCTAGCTGAAATTTTAGTTCAGTCTAATTAGAAGAAAACACATTATGAGTTATTATGTGTTGAAAGTCTACACCAAAAAAAAAAAAGAGAGAAGAAAATGAACTCATAATTCTTCATGTATTGACTTTCACTTTTTCATCAAGCCAAATGAAACAGCAACTAACTGCTTCTTTATTAACAGCTTTTGAAGTAAACAGAAAAAACCAGTAGTTCTCATTATTAAAACTGTTTACTAGTATGTCTATTATTATAATATCAACAGCAGAAAATCAGTGATTCTGAAAAAAATTCACTACAGCTAATTTAACTAATAAATTTTATCTGTTTTCCAACAAGTCAGCTAGTAAGAGCATTAGTGTGGACATGAATTTGATTTTCCCTGGAGTCCATGGTTTCATCTTGTCCCAGCTGTTTCATTTTCTTCTCATCATCAAATCATTTTACTATAATAATTCTCTATGCTTTACTCTTCTACAGCTTGATGTGTATATAAACACATCAGAGATATTTTCATACTGACTAGTGGATTGAAGGTTTGCATATAAAGCCCACTGAAATTGCAAATACACCAGGGGAAAAGACACAGAATAATAGTTTAGAAAATGCCATTTTACTGTTACTTATTTATACTGTGTGAAAAGTAACTTACAAGGGCTGCAGTAGAGAAAATATCTCCTTTGTAAAAATAGCCATAATATCTGCTTAGTTCTACAGATTAATGGAATTGAATAGTTTTATGTATTATTGTTTGTGAAAAAAAAGACCCTGAAGAGATGATACATAGTTTTTCTCTTAAATATTTTATGTCCAAAGGGTTTATTTCAAATTTGGAATATATAATTATTTATAAATTAAGACTATAAACTCACTGGTGAAGCTTTTTCACTTTTATTATTTTATTTTTCAAGGTTTTAATGCATGATAGTAGTTCAATGACTAGAACTGTTTGTTGAATATATGGTATTGTTAGGAATGAGAGTTGGTAAGGCCTGTTAAACATGGTGAAACTATGTAAGCAAGTTGGAGCACATTGTATCCTAGCCATACCTGAATAAGCTGGAAGTTGAAAAATACAGGTCCTAGTGATGGAGAAGGAAAATATACAAGCTCATTTTTCCTCAGTAAAATTCCTGGAAGAAAATGCCTTCATCTCCCTTCCTCCTATTTCTCTGGTTCACGTGATGCACAGGGTATTTCTTTCTCACTTCCACATGACCCAGAGCACTCATGGTTTTCCTGCTATTTTATCTCAAGACCACAACTTTTCTTGCTTTGATGACTTAGGTGCTTACCGGGTTGAGGCTGCTTCTTTCTTCTATGAGCATTCCCAACTACTGTGCTAACCATGCTGCTTCTGGCATGTAACTGTATAGTAAATCTTCAGCAAGTAAAGGTTGATCAGATGCATGGACTTCTTTTGCCATCTGAAATGTTTTGAAAAATCATGTATTCACATCTTGAAACAGTAATTATTAGGGAGCTTGCAACCAAACTAGATTTAAGTATACACAGCTATTGTTTCAGTACTGGAAAATATATATTCTAGGATGGATATTTAGCTTAGTGGTTAAGAGACCTGCATTTACATTGGAGTATTCAGATTTAATACCTGGCATTGACTCTTGACTACTGCAGGTAACTGCGAAAACAGACCCTGGAAGGCAGCAGTGATGGCTCAAGTAATTGGATTTCTGCTCCCCCTCCACTATCACATTGTGGAGGACTTAGGTTGAAATCCAGGTTCCAAGACAATGTAACCAAAAAAAAAAAAAAAAGGCCTAAATGAAAGATCTCTGTGAGTGAGATCCCAGTGGAAAGAATGGGCCATCAAAGAAGGAGGTACCTTTCTCTGAAGGGAGGAGAAAACTTCCACTTTGACTATGACCTTGTCTAAATAAGGTCAGAGTTGGAGTTGGCAAACTCAAGAGGCTTCCATAGCCTTGGCAGCTCATGACAAGAGCCTTGGGTAATTACTGACATCATCAATAAGAGTGTCAATTGTTAAATCAACAACAGGAGTCACTGTGCACTTACTCCCCATGTAGAATCCCTGTCCTTAATGTGTTGTACTATGCAAATTAACAGTATAACTAGTACTCAAACAGTACTTTATACTTTGTGTTTCTGTGTTGGTGCAAACTGTTGAAATCTTTACTTATTATATACTAAGTTGATCTTCTGTATATAGAGATAATTGAAAATGAATCTGGATGAAGAATGGGATGGGAGAGGGAGTAGGAGATGGGATGGTTGCAGATGGGTGGGTGGTTATGGGGGTAAAAAGCCACTATAATCCAAAAGTTGCATGTCGGGAACCCTCGTCAGCGAAGGTCCAACCCACGGAGTCACAACACGACCGCTGTTGATCGGTTCTCGAGGAACTTTTACTCTTAGGGATAGAAGGAAAGAAGGGAGCGGGAAGCAGCTGGGAGAAAGATGGAGACTGAAGTGGCTGCCCCTCGTTCCCGCCCTTAACATGGCCTTTTATCCATTCCCAGTCCCCCGGGGCTAGGGCGAGTAGTCCATCAATCAGATCAAAGGGCATGCATAGTCTCAGGTCAAGGTGTATCTCATCCCATCAGGTTGTTTGCAAGTCTTTTGTTCAGGTTGTTTACAAGTCTTTTGTTCAGCACTTCCTTGACCTTGTTCTGCTCTGCAGGATGAGGCAGTGCAATGAGGAGGTCCCCACAGGTGGCCGGCCTGTGGTTCCCCACAGTTGCACTTTAGAAATTTATATCTATTAATTAAAAGTTTAAAAAAAGAAGTCCAGGCTCCTGGCTTCAATACTGTGTAGCCCTGGCCAATGTGGGCATTCGAGTGGTAAACCACCTAATGGGAATGCTCTCTCTCGCTCTCGCTCTTGCTCTCTCTCTCTCTCCCACCCTTAAAAAACTCTAACATTAACATATTTCAGTAAAATACAACACATACCAATAGAAAATGTATGGATACATATCAGGGGTCTTTAAAAAATCCATGGAAGGGACAGTGCTGTGGCGTTAGCAGGTAAAGCTGCTGCCTGCAGTGCTGGCATCCCATATGGGCTCTGGTTCAAGTCTCAACTGCTCCATTTCCAATCCAGCTCTCTGCTATGGCCTGGGAAAGCAGTAGCAGATGGTCCAAGTCCTTGGCCTCTGCACTCACATGGGAGACCAAACAGAAACTCCTGGTCCCTGGCTTTGGACCAGCCCAGCTCCAGCTGTTGTGGCCATTTGGAGAGTGAACCAGCAGATGGAAGACCTCTCTTTCTCTCTGCCTCTCTGTAACTGTGTTACAAGCAAATAAATAAATTTGTTTTTAAAATCCATGGAAAATGGTTATTTTGAGAAACTATGAATGGACTTAAATTTTTTTACCAAAATAATTTTTATTTTAATTCCAATTTCCATGAACTTTTGAAGTCCCCTCATTTGTGGTGTCTCCACACTAAAAGCCTGAAGAACAACTTTGTCCCTGTCAAATTTTCTGTGTAAACTTCTCAGCACTAAAGATCACTTTATTAAAAATTCAGAAGATAAATAATTACCACTAGAATATATGTTCCTTTCTTGTACTTTTTCTGGCATTCCAAGTCCTAGTTAACTCTCTAGGACTCCCTCAATTCTTTTATATCAAAATATGCTTTCCGTTGTGGGCCCCCTACTGTGTAAAAATATTGTTTATCATAGTCCAGCCTGAACTAAAGTAACGAGCTCTTTCCCACCAGGGTTTAAGTGTCTAGAAGACAGGCAAGAACTATGTGCATTCATCTTTATATCTCTCAGCTTATTATAGTACTCAATCATAGTGCCAAGGTGGATTTATTGAGAGTCAAATAAGAGCCAGAATCATTGTCTCTTCTTGTTAATGCAGGGATTCAAGGACCAGGACATGTGTAGGACACAGTATCTGCATAAAATATATCCAAATTATGGATCAATACTCAATTCTCACAATTTACATACTGAGAGTAACAACATTGCTCTAACAGGTAAAATATAATTGACTTTATGCATGAAATGTAGTATTCTTCTTCTGACTCTTGATACTAGGTGATCAAAGTACTATAACAGGGACCTAGAAAAGTGTATGACATGTAGGCCACCTAGAAGAATGCTGCAGGGTTCTAGAAATTTGGCATAGAAAGTAAAAGGACAAATTTTGGACACAAGTCAATTGTCTTGTGTATCTTTCTTTTTTAAAAAACTTTTAGTTAATAAATATAAATTTCCAAAGTACAACTTTTAGATTATAGCATTTTTTTCTCCCCGTAACCACCCACCCATCTGCAACCATCCCATCTCCTACTCCCTCTCCCATCCCATTCTTCATCCAGATTCATTTTCAATTATCTCTATATACAGAAGATCAACTTAGTATATAATAAGTAAAGATTTCAACAGTTTGCACCCACACAGAAACACAAAGTATAAAGTACTGTTTGAATACTAGTTATACTGTTAATTTGCATAGTACAACACATTAAGGACAGGGATTCTACATGGGGAGTAAGTGCACAGTGACTCCTGTTGTTGATTTAACAATTGACACTCTTATTGATGATGTCAGTAATTACCCGAGGCTCTTGTCATGAGCTGCCAAGGCTATGGAAGCCTCTTGAGTTTGCTAACTCCAATTCTGACCTTATTTAAACAAGATCATAGTCAAAGTGGAAGTTTTCTCCTCCCTTCAGAGAAAGGTACCTCCTTCTATGATGGCCCGTTCTTTCCACTGGGATCTCATTCATAGAGATCTTTCATTTAGGTCCTTTTTTTGCCTCAGTATCTTGGCTTTCCATGCCCGAGAAACTCTCACAGACTTTTTAGCCAGATTCAAATGCCTTAAGGACTGACTCTGAGGCCAGAGAGCATTTGCCATTCTATGAGTCTGCTGTGTTTCCCACTTCCCGTGTTGGGTTGTTCTCTCCTTTTTAATTATATCAATTATTGTTAGCAGACACTGATCTTGTTTATGTGATCCCTTTGACATTTAATCCTATCTTTATGATCAATTATGAACTTAAACTGGCCTTGTGTATCTTTTTCTTATTATTATTTTTGACAGGCAGAGTGGACAGTGAGAGAGAGAGACAGAAAGAAAGGTCTTCTTTTACTGTTGGTTCACCCTCCAATGGCCACTGCGGCTGGCGCACTGCGCTGATCCAAAGCCAAGAGCCAGGTGCTTCTCCTGGTCTCCCATGGGGTGCAGGGCCCAAGCACTTAGGCCATCCTCCACTGCACTCCCAGGCCACAGCAGAGAGCTGGCCTGGAAGAGGGGCAACCGGGACAGAATCCGGCGCCCTGACCGGGACTACAACCCAGTGTGCTGGCACCGCAAGGCAGAGGATTAGCCTATTGAGCCAGCCTGGGCCAGCCGGTGTATCTTTCTTAAATTCCCCTACATTAGTCTGTACCTGAGAAATAAGTATAATTTTGTTAGTGTGAGAATTAAATCAATAATGCTTTTAATTTCTTAGCATATGGCTAGTTCATAGTTAAGGGTTAAATAAATTGTACTGCTAGTGAATATCTTTATTCAGATTTTTAACAAAAGCATAGTAAGTTTCTTAGTAATAAAAAGTATTAAATAGAAACAGTAATATGCCCTTAATGTTGATAAAATAATGACTCGAGTTACTGAATATTTAAATAAGACATATGCAACCAATTATAGGCTTTTTACTAAATTTTTATAAATATGAGTCTGGCTTTGGTCCCCCAAATTTTCTCACACCAGTCATCATCAAAAGTTCACAAGCCATTTTTCAAGTTGGTAGAGAGAAGATTAAAAACCATGGTAGCCTCCATGATGGCCCCCAACTGAATCAGAGCTCCGTAATGCAATCAATATGAATACAATAGACATCATAGAGAGGGATTTTCAAGACTCATGCATAAAAAGAAATTCTCAATGTGCTACCATGCTGTGAGAAGCAGTCCCTTGGAGACATTCACAAGGATGTAAAATCAACCCTACCACTAACAGCCAAAACCAATCTGCCAGGTATTGAGTAACCCACCTTGGAAGTAGATCCACCAGGTATCAGTCCTTCAGCCTTAGCTGGTAATTGATTTCAGTCTCATGACAATTTTTTTGCCAGAATAGACCAATAGACCTTCTCTCAAACACACAGCTGATGGAAACTGCAAGATTAATCAATGACCATTATTGCTTAAGGTCACCAAATGGCATGATGTTTTATGGTGGCTAATATAAACAAAGGAAATTGATCCTGCCCTTGTCAGTTTGGTTCAGAGAAAAAAGCTACAGGAGATGAATCATCAGATTTTTGTGTGACTTTGTGCAAGTTGTTCTGTCTCTTTCAGTTTCAAGTCCTCATCAGCAAAAGAATACCTACCATGCATGTTTGTAATGAGGACAAAACTTAGTTCCAGATACTCCCCAAAAACAGCAGTTACTAAACGGCCTCTCCCATGACTCAAGATAGTACATATTTTCCCCTTATTGCCCATATGCATGCAAATGTTTTAGTGTTTATTCTTTTTAAAGTGTTCATTTTCTTTTGGGAAATAGAAGAAACTGTTTCAATGAAAAGTATGGGAATCCCAGGAAAGGCATGGGCAGTGGTCCTAATTTGAGCTCAGTATAATTTACTAAAGATTATTTGTAAGTTATACAAAGTTTTCTACAGGTTCTCAGACACCTCAAAGGGTCACTAAAACTATATAATTCATCCTTCAGTTAAATGATGTTTGCTGTTTGTTAAAATCCACATGGCCTTCTTGTTAACAGCATGAGTTATGGAATTTTACTTCTCAATTTTAAATTCCAGCTTGGCCACTTAAAAGTTTCATTGTAAGTTACTTAACCTTTCTGAGTCTCAGCTAATTTGTGTATGTGTGAGAAATGGGAAAATAGTAATACCTATCTCAAGGGATTTTAATGGAATTAAATATGATAATACATATTGAAGAGTCAGCACATTTCCTTGCAAATGAAATCCTCATTAAATATTAATCATAAAGTTTCTAGAAATGCATCACTGTTAAGGACAATGGGGTCTTTCTGTCAATTTAGCAATTTACCTGACTCACTTTTGATAAGAAAAAAACTTAAATTTTCCCTTTTTCCTTATCATCAGATAAATTAATATCTTCTAAGTGGATCCTTGAACAAAGTGGGATTTTGGTATGTATTTATAGTACAACTAGAAAATGATAGAAAGTCTCTTTATAGTCCATATTAAAGGCTATCTCAAATTCAAAGAAATCTTCCTATCACTCTATTCTATTAGACTATTTTAGAAGAAATTGAAACATTTCAGTTATTTATAATTCTTCCCTATTTTAAATAGGTTCTTGTCCGATGACTTAAAATTATATATTTCATCAGCCTTGATGACACTGTGACCTAGAAATTTGTTCCAGATAGTCTCTGGAATTGATTTATTATAGTTTACCAGTTGGCAAATATATTTCAAAGCATTTCTGTCCAAAGATCCTGTATTAAATAAGTGGGAACTTGGTTGAGTCCCTGGATGTTTTCTTAAGAATCAGTCATCATTACTCAGCAAGATCCCAGTAGACAAACTTGGGCATATTCAAATAGTGCAATACAAAGCCACCACAGGCAAGTGGAAAATGGCCAGTGAAGAATGTTACTTATGGGGCTAACACTGTGGCATAGCGGGTAAAGCCACTGATGCAGTGCCAGCATCCCGTATGAGAGCTGGTTCAAGTCCTGGTTGCTCCTCTTCTGATCCAGCTCTCTATTATGGCCTGGGAAAGCAGTAGGAGATGGCCCTAAGCTTTGGGCCTCTGCACCCACATAGGAGACCTGGAAGAAACTCCAGGCTCCTGGCTTCAGATCAGACAGTTCTGGCCATTGCAGTCATTTGGGGAGTGAACCAGCAGATGGAAGACCTCTCTCTCTCTCTCTCTCTCTCTCTCTCTCTCTCTGTCTCTCTCTGCCTCTGCCTTTGTAACTCCAAATAAATAAATAAATAAATCTTTTTTTTTAAAAAAAGAGAAATGTTATTTGTAGCTTTGGCCTGCTCTCTCTTGCACAAAACTATAACTATACTGGTGTTCTCCAATCCATGGCAAATGAACAATTGGTTATGGCTATCATGAGTGAACACATAACTATCAAATTAACAATGCTTATCTCCAATGTCATAAACAGAGCTTTGTTAATAATAGGAGAAAATGTTTTCATATTTTTCATTTCAAAATTTATGACTAGAATTTACATACAGAATCAGCAGAAGGAAATATGATGGTGGACACCGCATTTATCAGATTGGTGTCTTCAGGTTTTTTTGTTATCTTTTTTATTATTTTAGAAAAAAAGTTAAACCAGGAATAGTAATAGTAAAAAAGACCTAATCCTCTATCACCCATATACCCACATAATCCCTGTTTTTTTGATATTTTCAAAAACAAATATTTATACTATACTTCTATTCCAATATCTCTCCTTGAAAGTAACATTGTTAATAGTTTCTTGCATATCTCTTCAGGAAAAAAAATGCCTATGTCTACATGGAAGCCTTTAGTTGAGAATAATTACATCAAATACATGTAGTATACCATGTTTTTCTCCCTAATAAATCATGATAGAGACCTTATTCTTTGCTAAGTTTATATATTTCCTGTTCTGTTTTACTCAATTTTGGGGGCTATCTCAAGTTTATTTAACACTTCTATATTTTATCATTAGCTTAAGTTAAAATCACTGTTTTCCAAATAATTTCCCTTCTCATTGTCTGACAATTCTGTAATATCTTCTCTCGGTTCAAGTCTACCCCTAAATCCTACTTCCAGATGATAACCTCACTTCACTATTCTTTAAGAAAATAGAAGATTGTGAAGAGGAAGGTTTGTTCTTTCCAACACAAAATTCTCTGCCCCACTTACATCTGAACGTATCATGTCATTCCCTCCTCTTAAAATGCAGGGAGAATTCCTCTTTCAGCTGCAGCACCTTGATCTGGAACTTTCAGAACCATAAAATTCAATTTATGGTGCTTCTGCTTCTGTTAAAGCAAACAAATACACCAGGCAACTCCACGCATCCTGAGCTGTCTGCGCTATTCTGTTCTTCACAAAAAGTCTTGTGCTAAAAACAAACAAAAACTTCTTGTGCTTTCACTCTCTTCCCTGCACCAGTTTAATCACTATCTTTCCAAATTTTGCTATGTGACTGCACTTTTGGTTTTACACACCCACCCAATCAAAAAGTGAATGCCATGTTTTAAGTATCCAGTACTTATTTCTATATGGTTTAGCTCTATTGTGCAATAAACTAGCCTAGTTTAAAGTAAAATAAAATAAAATAAAATAAAATAAAATAAAATAAAATAAAGTAGTCTAGCCCAGCCCTGGACATTTAGGGAGTGAACCAGTAGATGGAAGACTTGCCTCTTTGTCTCTTTCCTTACTCTTTCTCTGTAACTCTAACTTTCAAATAAATAAAATAAATCTTTAAAAAAAGGCAAATGACTGCAATATAATACAATATAATACAAACATATAATACAACTACACATGTATAAGGCAATAAAAATGAATGAATCACAATAGGCGTAAGACAAAACATATCTTTAGGGAGACCTGGTTTACAAATCACTAGTTTGTACCAATAGATAAAACTTAAAATGCTAAAGTTAGTCCATTCTTCAGATATTTAGTCCTTTACATAAGAATCATACATTATGTTTTTATTATTGCCGGTTTTACAAGAGAAGTTAATTTAGGAGAAACTTTCTCTGGATACAAGAAATCATAAAATCATCAACAATTATATTTACTACTAGAAGTGGCTTTATTTCAGCTCTAGTGTGAATTTTATCTTATTCAATCTTCACAGGTAATTTGTGAAGGTACTGTCATTTTTTTTTGCATTTAACAAATGAATGAACTCAAGGTTAAACGACTAGGCCAAAATATGGTTATCAGTACTGGCATTTAAAACCAGATTGATCCAACCACAAAATCTAGGTTTAAAGAAAAACCCTGTGATTCTAACTCCCAAGACCTAGTAGAGCAGGCAATATATAATTTTTATATAGAGTACTCAGATTTACATTTTGTAATTCTCATAGATTCACAGTTTATTAGTCTATTTAAATATATTTTAAATATGGCTATGTGTTATTTTAAATGTTTCAATAATATGACAGTTTTTAAATGAATAGTAGTTAAGAAGGAATTTTCTTTACATAGTTGAATAGAAATTTTTGAAATAAATAGATAACAAAAAAATCAAAATTAGAATGAGGTATCATCTCAGTCCAGTAAGAATGGCTATTATGAAAAAAAAATTATAAACCAGCAGGTGAGTATGCCAAGGAATGGGAGCTCTTATATACTGTGAATTGAATTGTAAATTTGTACAGCCATTACGGAAAACAATATGGATGCTCTCAAAAAACTAAAGATAAAATTATATACGGTCCCCAAAATCCCACTAAATATCCAAGAAAAATGAAATCACTATGTCAAAGAGAAAACTATACTGCCATGTTTATTGCATCATTATTCACAGTAATTAGGATATGGGATAAACCTAAATGTCTATCAGCAGACAAGTGGATAAAGAAAACATGGTATGTATACACTATGGAACACTATTTAGCAGCAATAAAGAATAAAATCCTGTCATTTGCAACAACATGAATGGACCTGAAGGGTATTATATTGAATTCCAGGCACAGAAAAACAAGTACTACATGATCTCACTCACACATGCAATCTAAAAACTTGATCTCATGGACACTGAGAGCAGAATAGTGTTTACCAGATGTTGGGTAGAGGAGGAAGGGAGGGAAAGAGAACTTGGCAAATTTGTAAAATGTTACAGTTAGTTAGGAAGAAAAAGTTCTTGGTATTATATAAGGATAAGTTCTGGTATCCTATGGCACAGAATACAGTTGACAGTAACACATTGTATATTTTAAAATAGCTGAGGAAAAAGGACTTTGAATGTACTCACCATAAAAAAGATAAAGTTAAAATAATATTATATATCAATTGCTCTGATTTGATCTTTACACAATATACATATATGAATCAAAATGTTACACGGTACCTTATAAATATGTAGCAGTATTATGTGTCCATCCAAGAAAATTTTTAAAAATCCACAAGTTCATTGATTAGATATTTCTCATGTCCTTGTTTTCCTAACATGTTAGCAATTCAAATATTCAGTTGTTCTTTCTATGAAATACAACAAAATTGTATCAATGTTCAAATTTATGACCTTTAGCACTATAAATCTACCTTCACTGAAGATACAATGACACCATTACACCTAATAAGGCAACTCTCAAAGAAAAACCATCCAATAGAAACAACTCATAACTTGAAAGTGCAAATATTTTTGGACATTTAATAATAAGACAAGTAATAATGAATCAGGGCAAATCCTGGAGATGGACAGACAGCAAAGCTATGGACACGGAACCCTAACTCAGTAATGGAAAATCAATACTGGGTAGAGTGGAATGTTCATTGCCTTGGCCAGAAACTTTGGCAGGAAAAATAATCACTGTTATGAGAAAAGTATAACACTGAGAAAGAATTTCCAAGGACTTATGCCAAGGTCTATAATGTTACTATCATTTTCTATATAAATACATGTTCAGTAAATTGGATATAGGGTGATTTGATATGAAGACCAAATTCATCAGCAATATCCAATAAATAACAGCTGTGACATAAACCCTCACAAGCATCTAATCATAAGTTACATTTTCCTTGAAACATTAGCTCTAAATAGAAGTGTCAAGTTATTAGTTTTGAGACTTTATAGACTGATTTTAGTATAACTAAGAGATATACGTTGATATTGGAACAACCTCACAGAATTTTCCATTGAAGACTGACTGAGGATATGTGAGAGTGTATAAATACATATAAGCTTTGAGAAGGAAAGAGAGAACACCTCATTAAGGATTCGTTTATTCATTCTCTCGAGGGATATTTATTGAGTAACTATTATATATCATGAGGCTGGTTTTGTGGCACAGCATGTTAAGCCACAATTTATAGCACTGGCACTCTATAGGAGAGTGCTGATTGGAGTCCTGGCTGCTCTGCTTCCAATCCAGCTTCTTGCTAATGTGTCTGAGAAGGCAGCAGAGGATGACTCAAGTGCTTAGGCCCCTGCAACCCACGTGAGAGACCCAGATGGAGTTCCTAGCTCTTGGCCTCAACCTCGCTCAGCTTTGGCTGTTGCAGCCATTTGGAGAGTGAACCAGCAGATGGAAGCTCACTCTATCTCTCTCCTCCCCATTCTTTTTTTCTTTCTGTCTCTCCCCACTCCACTCTGTCTTTCAAACAAATAATAAATCAATAAAGCTTTTTTTAAGAAAAAAAAAAAAACTTCTGCACCAGAACTTTCTTGTTCTAGCTCCTGGGGAGACAACTGGGAAACAAAGGAGATGAACATTCATCCTTGTGGAGATAATGGGCTAGCATAAGAGCAAAGTGACAACAACTAAAACAATAAATGAATTAGATAATTTGTGACAGTGGTAAGAGGTATGAAAAATAAACAGAATGATGCAATAGAAAAGATTTCATTCTTTTTATGGCTGAGTAATATTCCATAGTGTATACATATCACAATTTCTTCATGCACTCTTTAGTTGATAAATGTCTGGGTTTATTCCATATCGTAGCTATTGTGAGTTGAGCTGCTATAAATATGGGGGTACAGATAACTCTTTCATAAGCTTATTTCATTTCCTTTGAGTAAATTCTCAGAAGTGAAATGGTTAGGTCATATGGTAGATCTATTTTCAGATTTCTGAGAAATCTCCATACTGTCTTCCACAATAGTTTTACTGGTTTACATTCCCACAAAGAGTGATTTAGGGTATATTTTCCATACGTCCTCACCAGCATTTGTAATTTTTTTGATTCTTCAATGATAGCCATTCTAACTTGAGTGGGGTGAAACCCATTGTGGTTTCTGTTTGCATTTCCGTGATGGCTAGTGCTCCTGAACATATTTATTGTGTCTTGGGCCATTTTAATTTCATCCTTTGAAAAATGCCCAATTCCGGTTTTGTGTTCGCCTTTCATATTTTTATTTCTTATTCTTTTTCCCACTATGTAACAAAGCCTGACTTTCTATGTCTGAATCTTGAAAGCTCACAATGTGAGCATCTTGTCTTCCTTTTAGTTCTCCTTCTTAATAGTTAGATGAATATCCAAAGCAAAGTCCTATATCTAAAGAGCAGCCTCAAAGAATCAAGGACTCCCAGAATTGAAATGTGTGGCTGCATGAAATGTGAATTGATAGTACTTAAAGTGCCTCCTTTTGAGAGTAAGATACTTTTGCTTTAGCACTGTAGTACGGTAATGGTACACTAATGGTGTATATAAAGTTATAAGAAATGTGAAACAGATTCCATAAGAGAATGGGGAATGATAGATTAACTTGTAGAGCTGGAAAAGTACTTCAAATTTTCAAATAATGGAACATTAATACCATTTTATCTAAGGGGAACCAAATGAGCTGTAAATTCATTGTTACACTTCCTTAAATAATCTGCATGTTTTTTTTAAAATCAAAGCTTAACATGGAAAAAAATGAATGTTTGAATACATTTATTAATGGATTTGGTTTAGGTTTTCATAGCTACACTAGCTATTTCCAAATTGTGGAGTAGGGATATTAGCCCAAGAGTCATATTAGTCATCTTGGTTGAGAAAAAAATTAATGATTTATATCTACATCTTAAAAAATTATCTTGGATTAGCAAGCCCTGACAGTCATTCAGAAATTTGAAATTCCTGTTAACTTTTTAAAGAAAGAATTAAATCATGAAGAATTAATTGTTCTAAAATTTCCAGAACTCATCTTGGAAAGCATAATGAATAGAAGACAATTTAACTAATTACAGTTGTGCATTATATATTTACTAATATAGTACTATACTTAGAATATGAAACCCTATTCCTGTTTTTTATAGTCACTCACATTTTCTTTTTTTTAAGATTTTATTTATTTATTTGACAGGCAGAGTAACAGACAGTGTGAGAGACAGAGAGAAATATCTTCCTTCCATTGGTTCACTCTCCAGATGGCAACAACAGCTGGAGCTAAGCCAATCCAAAGCCAAGAGCCAGGAGCTTCTTCTGGGTCTCCTACACTGGTGAGGGGCCCAAACACTTGGTCCATCCTCCACTGCTTTCCCAGGCCACAGCAGAGAGCTGGACTGGAAGAGGAGCAACCAGGACTAGAATGGTGCCCATATGGGATGCCGGCGCCAAAGACAGAGGATCAACCTAGTACACCACCGCGCTGGTCCCCATTCAGATTTTCTTAGAATACACATTTATTTTTGCATTTCAAGTTACTAGTCTGTTTATGCTTGCCTGATATTTGAAATTTAGCTAAATACTTAACTTTGAATTCCCTTTATAGTAAATGAAATAATACATGTGAAAAAATTTTATCTCTAAACTCTTCTTAGTTTTGTAGCAAGGTTCTCTGAGAGTATATAAGACCACTTCCTATACACTTCTACATTCACTCATTCAACAATTTTTCCACACTTCTTTTACAGTGAACAGTCAGGAATAACAAAATGGAACATCCTAAACTCACTTGCAGCTGGAATTCCAGATGTAATATTGGTTCTGCTAGTCCTGAGAACTCTGAGAAGTCAAGTGTTGTTAACATCCATCTCTACCATTGCAGATCCAGCAGGTGGAGCAAAAATCTGATCTCATCATTCTTTTTTTAAAAAATTACTTAAGGAATACAAACTTCATGCATTTCATGTATACAAATTTAGCAACATAGTGATTCTTCCCACCCTCCCCTCCCCAATCACTCTTGTGAGTTCTTCCACACCACTGTTTGGCTGAAAAGTAATGATTTCCTGGAGCCAATGATGTAATAGCAATAACAGTTTTCTGCTTCAATCTTGAATAAGGTAATATTGTGCTAGAGGCAGGAGTTGATATAATGATGTGCTGATTTCAGCCTCCTGACTGTAGAAGAGATAACAGTACCAAAATAAAGATATTTGGCCAGCTTATTCTGGGATTCTTCTCTAGAGGATCAAGGCTAGATCTTACTCCTCCAGTTCAACAGATTTTCAGCATCCAAATATCTATCTGCTCAGAAAGCAGGGAGGGTTAAGTTTTGATTCTGGGCTAAGATGAAAGGCAGAAGCTCTGCTTGGATTACAAATCCAAACTGACTTCCCAACAGAGCTTTATGAGAACGCCACATTAAATGATACCAGGAACACAGCAAGTTAATGAAATAATACCTAATTCTGCTATTGTGCCAAATGTGGAGCTTTCTGTGGGACTTCTTGGGACATGGATAAGGCAATAGCTGATTTACTTCAGTTCTTAGTGATCATACCACCAGGCACGTGACCATGAGTCCTAGACTAAGGAGCGGGAAGTAGAGGGCTTTTTAACTGTACTGCTAGGATTCTGGAAATTTATGGACAGTTGGTGGCCTAAGACTTTCAGTATGAGTGGAATGAAATAGTGTTACTGGTGCGTGCTCCATGATCTACCCGAGTTTTCGGTTCCGCCAGGCGGTGGTGCGGCCCGGGCTGTCATGTGCAGCGAGATGCTTCAGAGTATTGTTAAGAACCTCTGGATGCCCATGAGGCCCTACTACACCCAGATCTACCAGATCTGGATGGGCGTGGGGCTCACGAGCTTCATCGTGTACAAGATCAAGAGGGCCGATAAAAGAAGTAAAGCATTGAAAGGTTCCAGCGCTGCCCACGGCCGTCACTAGCCAGCTGTGTGAGATGACGCGTCTGCCCTCTGCAGTCACTGTGTGAGGTGGCGATGTGGAGCCAAGCACCGGCTGCCCTGTGGCATGAATAATGGCATCTGAGCTGCAGAAAAAAAAAATAGTCTTACTGTGTCTAAGATAAATAATCATCCTTAAAATGATAATATGTGCATGAATCCTTGACCTACTTGAGTAAAGATAATTTTAGAACTGTCAGATGCTCTTCTTAAACCGCAAGGGAGTCAGCAAAAGTAAGTGCAGAAATAACTAAGGTTGTCAACTTCTTTAAAAACGTAATGTTCTGGCGAATTGTCATTACTTTTCATGATTTTCCTCTCTTAAAATAGATAATGAATTTGTATTTTAAGCTGATATGTCAAGGTGAAAATAAACATTTCCAGTGCTTAATGAGCTATGGTGTTTGTTCAGCCATGAATATGTTATCAATTATA
This sequence comes from Sylvilagus floridanus, assembly GCA_949820135.1. Classification (NCBI taxonomy): domain Eukaryota; kingdom Metazoa; phylum Chordata; class Mammalia; order Lagomorpha; family Leporidae; genus Sylvilagus; species Sylvilagus floridanus. The sequence continues at coordinate 83,788,783 of OX463224.1, forward strand.
AAGAAATACTCAAATGCTAAAATCCTTTAAGTCATGAGTAACTTTAGTCTAAAACTCAAGGTCAGATACATATTCACTACCTGTTGCACACATACACTCATGTACATGTAAGAGGTTTACACTTTTCCAGGCGGGAACTTCTCCATTTATCATAGGACTGAATCTATGGTTTACAGTTGCTTACACACTGACAATCTGAGAGTTTTGACCTGTTTCATTGGGTGACTCACTTGGATCCCTAACTTGGCTATAAACACCTTAAGGCAGGTATCTATTTTAGTCCTTGTAAATAGTATGTAGCTTGCATAGAGTAGAATTTCAATGGAAGTTCCCAGAATGAATAAACTATCTGTGAGTTTGATTTCCATTTATATTGGTGACAGCAAGAGCTTTAGCCAAGTGGTTTTCAAACTAATATAAATATGATAGGCTAAGAATGTTATTACAATTCAGATTCTGATTCAAGAGATATAGGGTGGGGCCCAAGATTCCCAGGTGATTTGGATGCTATAGTCCCTCAGACTATCCTATATCCTGAAACAGTCTTATCTCTGTCCAGCAATGCCACAAAGTGGTTAAGACCATGAATTAGAGTTGGACATGAATGCACATTCTAACTCCGGTAGTTGAATAAACACAGGAAAATTATTTAATCTCTCTGTGCCTTAATTCATTTAACTATTATATGGTGATAATAATAACATTTCATATGAATAACATAATGTGGCAATGAAATAATATATGAAAATACTTAAGTAATATCTGGTATATAGCTTACAATAATATTAGCTATGTATTTTTATTATTTTTTCCTTTCTTATGCCTGGGATAATATGATGAAAGAATTTTTGCGGGTTAAATTAGCTTAAACCTCAAATCTAGTCTTGCCAAGGTAGATTTCCTCAATCTCCTGCAGAAATTGACAGCAAATGCAAGAGGCCCAGAGTGACTGATTCGGACAGTAAAATTAATGGGAAACAAAGAGACTTAGAGACACGAGATAGTAATGCAGGGTTTGTTATTGAAAAGAGCTATTTTAAACAATAATATAAAGAAATAGAAAGGCTAAAGAAGAGCAGGAGAGCCAATGTCTTTAATGAGAAAGTGTAAAACATGAAGAAAATTCTAAAACAGTGTTTCAAAATGCTTATATTTGCCATGTCTCAGGCATTTGTTTATAAGAAAGATTGTGAGACAAGGAATCACAGTGAATGGTTTAGTAAGGAGGCATTCTCCAGGATAGTCAGGGAATCCCTGGAGTGAGGTGGAGTTTTATTTATTGGTTACAGGCCACCCCAGAGAAGGGAAGCAGGTTCCAATATCTGAAAACAGTCTTCTAAGACAGAGCCAATAGTCTTAGAGGTTCAAAGGTCAAACCATCCCAAAGGAAAAGAGAGGACACAAAATGATAGATACCATATTACTAAATATCAAAGGGCAAGGGCCAGCTTTATTCTTTACAGTTTTCTAGGACCACTGTAGACAATGACAGTCCTTATTCATTTGTGATTTTTTCAGCGCCTACAGCTTATTATTATGAGACATTGCACACAGATTCCAGTGTTTCCTTCTAGGTGAGCTGATCTCTGAACATGTGCTTTTTGTTTGTTTTTGTTTTGTTCTATTGTTTTAAAATCCACTTTTCAGCAACAGAACCCATGGAAATAAACAGAGTGAGGAAAGCGTGAGTGGGCACTGTCAGCATTCGTAGAAATTGGGGTGAATTCAGGCTATAGCTATGGTGTTTACAACCTAGTGTTGTAGACCGAAGAACAGAATGTCCAAAAACTGTATGCCATAGTTAAATGTCTACCAAAAACTTGATTAGCCTATTTGAGTTTTAAAGAGTCGGTTTCTTGGTCTGCATTCCAACTTTCTAAAAAGAAAATCATGAAAAATGTAGAGTGAATGCAATGATATAATGAATAATGTCAAAAATAGCTATGCAACTTTATATTTCATAATTTGACTGGCAGTAACTTAGGGGCTATATAGAGAAAGACTTAGGGTAAAAATAAACTAAACGTTCTGTTAATTCCAGCGCTCCAATCTGGTGTACCATTTCACATTGCACAAAAATTGACTATAAAATAAAAAGTGAAAATAAAATATTTGAAAACTTTTTCTGCACTTAATAAAATATTGAACTTGGAAGAAAAAAAAGGAATTGCCTTCTCCAAATAGAATATTTGAATATTGACCATTTTCTCCTGAAATTTTGAGAGTTCAGTTATATGGGGTATCTTTTAGATTAGCCCTCAAATAGCTAAAACTTAAGAAACCAACATGCATAAGTATTTGTGTGTATGTGTATATGTGTACAACTAATTTTCTCGAATAAAAGCTTTTATACAGAGTAGAAACAAAAATACTGATTGTAAGAAATGATTAGCAGAAGACATTTTCTCTCACTTGAGGTTTAAAAAAAATACTTTAATACAGTACCAAAACTATACTTAAGGGAAATTCTTAGGGGAAATCTCCTAGGAAATGCATATGACATCAAGAGAAAAAATTTAAGCAAGAACATAAATGACAAAATATATACACAAAGAACCAAAAATACCTGAACAAAAGGTGAGAGAATTTTCCCAGATGGGAATGCTAAAAAATTATGAAGATACCAGCTGTAAATAAAGATGTACATTCAATATAATCAACTGAGAAAGCCATTACATTTTAGATGGAATTTGGTATGGTAATTCTAAAGTTCACCTGAAGTAGGAAAATATGACAGAATAACTAAAAATGCTTGGGAAAAATGGCTCAATGAATCTTTTCAACCAGATTTCAAGTCATATTATAATGATACAGAAATTAGAACAGTGATTTTAGTGAAGAAGCAGATCAAACAGAATAAATAGTCCAGAAATTTTTGCTTAGATATTTTAATAAAAAGTTAACATTGTAAACTAGTATGAAAAATATAAACTATTTAATAAGGGGTTGTTGGAATAACTGCATATCCATTTGTATCCAATAAAGGAAAAAATAAATTTCAGATAGATTAAGATAAAATTTAAGTGAATAAATATAAAGTTCAAAAGCATACATGGGGCAGGCACTGTGGTATGGTAGGGTAAGCTGCTGCTTGGGATACCTGCCTCTCATATCAGAGTGCCTGGGATCGAGTTCTGGCTCTGCTTCAAATTCAGGTGGTTGCTAACACTCACCCTATAAGGCCACAGATGATGGCCCCATGGGAGATGGGCCCACATGGGAGACACAGATGAAGTTCCTCGCTCCTGGCATCAGTTTAGCTCAGCCAGGTTGAGCTCCAACTGTTGGGGTATTTCATCTAGCTGATGGGAGGTCTCTGAGTCTGTCTCTCGCTTTCTCTCTGTTAAAATATATAAATAATTGAGTGTGAATGAAGAAAATATGTATAATTAATGGAATATTATTCAGATGTGAAAAAGAACGAACTCTTGGCTTTTACAACAACACAGAAAAACTTGGAAGACATTGTGTAAACAAATAAGCTATAAGCTAGGCCCAGAAAAGGCACATACTGCATGATCTCATGTATATGTGAGTTGTACAAAAGTTCAACTCATAGAAACAGAATAAAACAGTGGTCATCAGAAACTAGGGTGTAGGATATTCAGGATATTGGCTGAAGAACACAAAATTTCATTTAGACAAAATGATTAAGTTCAAGAAAGATACCATATATCATATCATGCTAACTATAGCTACTAATAGAAAATATGATTTTATGTATTCCAATCACAATAAAGTATATGAGGTAACATATATGCTAAATACCTTATTTTAATCACACCACAATGTCTATATGTATCAAAACACTATATGCTGTACACCAAAACTATATACCATACTTGCCAATTTAAAAAGCAAGTAAATCATTTGTCTTAGCAGTTCAGAAGACAATTGGATGGCCTGCATCCTACATCAGAGCAAAGGATTTGAATTCCAACTTCCTGCTAATGCTCACTCTGAGACACAGTGTTAATGCCTCCAGTGGATGGGTCCTTGCCATCTACATTGGAGATTTGGATAGAATATCAGCTCGTAACTTCAAACTGTCCAAATCCTGGACATTGCAGGCATTTGAGGTATGGACAAGTGAATGGGAGCTTTGTTGGCCTGTCGCTCTCAAATAAATAGTTTTTTTTTTAAATATGAGTTTTCATTTTAAAATGAAGTCAATAAAATAATACTTCTAAAAGGATGGGTATTGCAACATTTTGATAGCAATAAATTGCAAACCAGTTTTCCCTTTCTATAAGAATGGTTATATACATGTAAATACATATTACCAATGGGTATATATACAATACCAGTGCACTTTTAAAAGTTTGTGGAGGAGATGGCACTGTGGCTCCAGGCTTTGGATAGGCACAGCTCCGGCCATTGAGGCTAATTGGGGAGTGAATCATCGGATGGAAGATCTCTCTCTCTCTCTCTGCTTCTCCTCTCTCTGTGTAACTCTGACTTTCAAATAACTAAATAAATCTTAAAAAAATAAAAGTTTGTGGAAATGGAATGAAATGATAAATTTATTTTGGTGCAAAATATTTTTAAATCAATGCAAATGAATTTTCAAAAAATTAAATTATTCACTATGCCAAGACTTTTAAATTTTCCATGAATGTTTATTTCATTTTTATTATACATTCATTTATTCTTATTTTATTCTTATTACACATTTTCCATGACTTTCTGCAAGTTTGTTTGCATGAATTTCAAATATTTTAGCACCAAAATAAACATGCTTTCATTCAATTTTCCATGAAATTTTGAAGTATCATTTATGCACATATATATATATAAATATGATCTTTTCACATTATGGAATGATCCATAACTATCAGAAGGAATGGATAAATAAGCTATGGAAAAAATTTTAAAAGAAAGAAAGGATGGAGGAGGGAAGAGTATCATTATGTTCATAGAGCTGTATGTTTTTGTGTTTGGATTACATGAATTTTGTTCTCTTTGTATTAATTTTTAAAATTTACTGTAAAAAAGAATACTATTATTAGCAATATAAAAAGAAAGAAAATATGGAAATAATTTCAAAACATACAATTAAGTAAAAAGATAAGTTCCTAAAAATATGTGTGTGGCTTATAATTTTTAAAAATATCTTCTGTTTGAAAGATTGTTATATATTATTATGAATATTATTATATTATATATATGCTGCTTGAAAGATTGTTGTATATTATTATTATGTATTATTATTATAGTGTTAAAGTGCTCAGTTCTGAAAAATAAGGAAATTGAATATAGATGATGGGACAGTGTGAAGATGAATTTCACTATTTTTGCTGTACATACAGATACATTGTTTTTGAAATTTTAAAAATAGAAACACTAAGATCTGGGGCTGGCACTGTGGCATAGTGGGTAAGCCACTGCCTGTGATGCCAGCATCCCATGTGGATGCCATTCAAGTCCCAGCTGCTCCACTTCCATTCCAGCTCTCTGCTGTGGCCTGGGAGAGCACTGGGGGATGCCCCAAGTCCTTGGGCCCCGCACCCACATGGGAGACCCAGAGGAGGCTCCTGGCTCCTGGCTTCGGATGGGCACAGCTCTGGCCGTTGCCGCCAATTCGGGAGTAAACCAGCAGATGGAAGACCTCTCTCCTCTGCCTCTCCTTCTCTCTCTCTGTGTAACTCTGCCTTTCAAATAAATAAATAAAGCGAAAGAAAGAAAGGGAAAGAAAGAAAGAAAGAAAGAAAGAAAGAAAGAAAGAAAGAAAGAAAGAAAGAAAGAAAGAAAGAAAGAAAGAAAGAAAGAAAGACTGAGATCACCTGAACTGTGAAAGACAGCAACATACATGAAATCACTGTGATAGGAAGCAGCCACTGAAATCCCTTGTGTTGTCACACTCTGAAATCCTGAGGCGGAGCAGAGTATGACAGTCCATCAGGGCCAATATAGGCAGGAACATAAACCATCTTTGCTGGTACACATGGCATTCCCATTAGCAAAGCACTTTTTTAGCTAAAAGTAATAAACCACATTTTAAGCTAAAAAACAAAACAGAAAGCATAACCATAATCTTTACAATTTTAAGTGATAAAATGTGATAACTTTGGCACAATATACAGAATACATGTTAAATAAAAAGGAAAATGTGGAACTAATATAAATAAATCATGTTTTATACGTTATTTGCAATTGATTGCTTCATATGGATCTACCATATGATCCTACACTTACACCTTATAAACATGAAAAATAACTGAATCAGCAGGAGGGCTTTCTTTCCCTCAATAAAAGAACCATATGCCAGGTAAAAAGTAAAATAATCACATCCACCAATGTTGCTCTGAATCCTTGTCTTTGCAGAACCATAGCCAAATCATACCATCAAGTTCACATACAGCACTCTTTCCTTATGCTGTCAGTCAGTAGGACAGCTGAGTAGAGACTTTCTGTTACTGGTGGGATTATCCCAAAACCTACACACAGAAACATGCCCAATGAAAACAGAGATATAATGCCTGATAAATGTCTGGTATTCGTGCTCCTACTCCTCCATCCCAGTGGAGTAACCAGAAATTAATCAGCAAATACTGAGCCACAACAAACTCTCAGAATCTTTGAATGAACAGTTCAGGCAGTTAATATCAAACGGAAATATCACCAATCTAGTTGAAGTTCAAATAAGTCAATTTACCATTTGAATCATTCTCCCTGTTGCTTTTTACATAGAAAAATACTTTTTTGTTTACCTTGATAGTTTAATGTTGAAGGGCTTTGAGAGTAATAAAATAATCCAATTTAATAGAGAATTATTTTCATTGTAATTTTCATGTAACGTTTTTTCATTACCCTTACTGTTAACTGGAATATTAAAAATTTAATGAATCACCCAGAATTGGATTTTAGGACTCTAGATAAAAAATGCTTTGAAATCTGTAATATTTTTCTGTTGAAAATAACTTTTTTTAATTTTTAAAAAAGATTTTGTTTATTTATCTGAGAGGTAGAGTTACAGGGCTGGGGGTGTCTTCCATCCTCTGGTTCATTCCCTGAATGGCTGCAATGGCTGGAGCTGGGCAGATCCGAAGCCAGGAGCTTCTTCCGGGTCTCCCACAAAAGTGCAGGGGCCCAAATACCTGGGCCATCTTTTACTGCTTTCCCAGGTCATAGCAGAGAGCTGATCAGAAGAGGAGCAGCTGGGATTAGAACTGGCACCCATATGGGATGCCGGCGCTACAGGCAGAGGCTTAGCCCACTACGCCCCAGCAATGGCCCCTGAAAATATTTTTATCAATACTTTCAAAGCTAGAACTATAGTCTTTTTTCACCATCTTGAAAGTAGCTGTAACTGATTATTTGGCACAAGAGATCATCTGCTTTGTAAGGTTCTTGATGGGAAAACATCATTTACAATTTTCTCTTTTAAAAAGCAAAGATTAATATGAGGTTTTGGTCTCTTTTGGTTTTTATCACTTTATTGTCTTGTCTTCAATTATTATAACAAAATTTATAGTTGGTTTTTCTTTATTAGTAATCCTTATAAAGGGAAAATACCTTGATAAAGAGTTTAGAACAGGCTGATGCCGTGGATCAATAGGCTAATCCTCCACCTGCGGCGCTGGCACACCGGGTTCTAGTCCCAGTTAGGGCACCAAATTCTGTCCCGGTTGCCTCTTTTCCAGTCCAGCTCTCTGCTGTGGCCCGGAAGTGGCCCAAGTGGCCCGGGATGGCCCAAGTGCTTGGGCCCTGCATCTCATGGGAGACCAAGAGAAGCACCTGGCTCCTGTCTTCGGATCAGCGTGGTGCACCAGCCGCAGTGGCCATTGGGCAGTGAACCAACGGAAAGGAAGACCTTTCTCTCTCTCTCTCTCTCTCTCTCTCTCTCACTGTCCACTCTGCCTGTCAAAAAATTTAAAAAAGAAAAAGAGTTTAGAACATTGTTTTTATTACTTAAGCAATAACAAATGACAGCATAAGTAGATTGTAGTAATAGAAATCAAATAAACAAAAGTTTAAATAAAGTATAATTAATCAATAAAATATAAAAAAAATTGTAAATAAATAGAAAATACTGTATTTCCTTGACTTTGCCTTGCATATTTACTGTTTTTAATGTAGTAATGAACCTTTCCATAAATGGCTTCATGTAATTCAGAAAATAGAGGAGTTGTAGAACTTGGTTCTAATGTATAGTAGCTCAAATATGTCTTTTAGCCACCTCTTTATTCTATGTAAATGAAGATGTAGCCAGAATTAGGCGTAGACAACACTCACACTCAGCATTGAATCATAGTGATGAATGCTATGCAAGGCTTCACAAAAAAAGCTATTTCAGCACTTAAATTATAAAGAGATTTGACAAATGGCATACATCACTGGAAATCTGGGAAAAATTTTTTCTTAAATTCTGCACTTTATATTAGTCACATATTCTTTAGTAAAAAACATCATCTCTCACATAATCATTTTTCTTTCCTGAAATAAAAGACATGACAACCAGAAAATGAGTCAAAAGAAAAATATGAGTATGTATACAATAGGAAAATGAGATTTATTAATTATATCTTTAAAAATTAAGATATAAACTCCAAATGATCTATCAAGTTGGTTATATTTTAATATGCCCTCCAGTTTCATTTTAAGCACGATTATTTACATTGCTAAATTGTCTTGGTGAACTTTTTCCAGACTGATAAGGACATGAGGGACATAGTTAACCAAATTAAGTAGAAATTCACTATCATTCACTTAGTAAAAACTTCATAGAAGTTAAAGTTTAAAAGATACTGTATCAACCCATAAAATATGCTTCATATATAATCTAGGATATTTTCCATATTAAAATAACTAAAACCTATCAACTTCATTTTAATCAATAAATATATATTCTACTAGGGCACTGGAAAGTCAATGCTCACTTCTCTTGCGAATGGCCCCAGGAAAATAAGATTTGATATCATTCAGTTATTATATATGATTGATTTAATATATTCAAACAAAATAATGTATGATCTTTATTTTTGGAATTTAGTCTTGACCTTGGAACCATGCCATGCATATGGCTGTACACCAAAATATCTCACGTACCAGAGTTATCACTTTCTTTACTACAGTTGTTTCATGGGTACCATTAGAATATCAGAGTAAATGGAAATCATTGCAAAAGGAAATATATTTGAGGGGCTGGGACTGCAGCGTAGAAGGTCCTGGCTACACCACTTCTGATCCAGCTCCCTGCTAATATCAAGTGCTTGGGCCCCTGCACCCATGTGGGAGACCGGAGGAAGCTCCTGGCTCCTGTCTTCAGCCTGGCCCAGCCCTGATCTCTGTGGCCATTTAGGTATTGAAACACCAGATAGAAGATCTTTCTTCTCTCTCTCTCTGTCTCTTTCTCTCTCTCTTTCTCCACCCCCTGTCTTTCCCTCTCTCTGTAATTCTGACTTTCAAATAAATAAATAAATCCTATATATATATATATATATATACACACATATATATGTACACACACGTATAGTTGAGATGTTATCAGTTACAAGAGGCAAATATGTTGAATAACATAAAGAAGAATGACTGGGTTAGGAAATTCATATACAAAATCTACCCAAGGATATTTCTAATAATAATTGTGCCTTGAGATGCTATGTAAAAAAAAAAAAAAAAGTGGCTCTAAAGTTTTATTTGGGGAAATTCCTACTTCCTCTGTGTGTGCCTTTTTTTTATAAAGATTTATTTTATTTATTATTAGAAAGTCAGAGTTAAACAGAGAAAGGAGAGGCAGAGAGAGAGAGAGAGAGAGAAAGAGGTCTTCCATCCAATCGTTCACTCCCCAATTTGCTGCAATGGCCGGAGCTGCACTGATCCAAAGCTAGGAGCCAGGAGCTTCTTCTGGGTTTCCCACATGGGTGCAGGGGCCCAAGGACTTGGGCCATCATCTACTGCTTTCCTAGGCCATAGCAGAGAGCTGGTTAGGAAGTGGAGCAGCCAGGTCTTGAACAGCACCCATATGGGATGCCAGCGCTTTAGGCCAGGGCGCTTACCCACTGCGCCACAGCACCAGCCCCTCTGTGTGTACCTTTTATGTCTATCTATGTTTGTTTATTTGTGTGTGCATGTGTGTTTTTTCATATCTATCCCATTAGTCTAAAAATTCCATAACACTGGGGTCCTTGTTTATTATATCCACCCTAACAAAGAGAGGCTCCCAATGTTATCATTTGAAACAGAATAAACTTTATCTCAAATAGAAATTAATGATTGTACTAGAATATTGAAAGTTCATCAGTAGGGGCCAGTGCTGTGGCATAGTGGACTAATCCTCCACCTGCCGGGCCAGCATCCCATATAGGCACCAGTTCGTGTCCTGGCTGCTCCTCCTCCTATCCATCTCTCCACTTATGGCCTGGAAACGCAGAGGAAGACGGCTCGAGTGCTTGGGCTCCTGTACCCACATGGGAGACCTGAAACAAATCCTTGGCTCCTGGCTTCAGATCAGCCCAGCTCCCACCGTATTGGTTATTTGGTGAGTGAACCAGCAGACAAAAGACTTTCCTCTATGTCTCTATGTTTTCCCTTTCTCTGCCTGTAACTCTCCCTCTCAAGGAAATAAATGAATCTTTTGAAAAAAATTTCATTAGTAAAGAAAATTATTTAACTTTTATATTACAACCTTTGAAATCAGTGCTTGTGGAATTCAGTTTGGGCTACTGCAATAGTAAGATACTGTAAATTTCCAAATCCTGGCTGCTCCACTTCCGATCCAGCTCTCACTATGGCCTGGGAAAGCAGCTGAAGATGGCTCATGTGCTTAGGCCCCTGCTTCCACATGGAAGACCCAGAAGAAGCTCTTGGCTCCTTGCTTCACGTTGGCCCAGCTCCTGCCATAGTAGCCATTTAGGGAGTGAACCAGCAGATGGAAGACCTCTCTCTCTCTCACGCTCTCTCTCTCTCTCTCTCTGTAACTCTGTCTTTCAAGTAAATAAATAAATCTTAAAAAAGAAAAAAACATGTTATTTTTCTAATTCAACTGGACTTTTCTGGCATCAAGAAAATCTCAAAGGTTGTAGCTGCATTGACAGGTATATGAACTAGGGGAGAAATATGTGAATAATTTTTCTCTTCTATCTTCATTGTCCCTATAGCCCTGACATTTTACACTCATAGTATCTCTTAAACATGGATACATGCTACACAGTTTTTCAAAAAATGTATTCTTTTATTATTAGGTTGTTGATAATAGTTTAATAGAGTTCCCATCTTTGATTTAGAATGTAGACATTTTCATTTTGTAAGTTAGAAAGAAATATATATGAATAAGATATGCAACAAAAATCAGTATACTTTTTACAATGAAATTGAATTTATAGTTGAATATTTAATTTATTCTTAGACTTTAGAAAATTTTTATTTAATTACTTTCATTTTATTTGGAAAGGCAGAGACACACACAGAAAGAAACATAGAAAGACAGACAGAGGTCTTCCATCGAGAGGTTCACTCCCTAAACAATAGCCACAATTTGGCCAAATCAAAGCCAGGAGCCTGGAATTGCATCTGGATCTCCCCTGTGGATAGCAGGTACCCAAGTAAGTGCTTGAGCCATCATTTGCTGGCTCCCAGGGTGCACATTAACAGGAAGTTTGATCTGAAACTACATAGACAAGATTCAAACCAAATAATCCAATATGGGATGTAGGCTTCCCAAATCGTGGCTTCACTTATGCTAGTATCTATACTTTCCATTAGGATTCGTCTTGGATAGAGCATGTATGGTTTTAGAATATTACTAAATGAATAAGATGTATGTGTCTTAGAGTTTTGTGAGTGATGTAGTAGCCACTTTTACATCTAGCAATTAGAAAGTAATTTTAACAAAATAAATAGTTCAGTTCTTCAGTTGCACTTGCATATTTTGACTTCTCAATAAGAACATATGGCTAGCATATTGGACAGCAGGATTATATGTGTTGTTATCTCTGTCCTATAACATTTCATCATTAATGAAAGTTCTCTTCAATTTCATCACTAATGAAAGTTCTGTTGGGCAGTTCTCATGTAGAGAATTGAGATGACATTAGCTATAATATCTAGAAGGCATTTTTTTCTGAAGTCATAATGTTGCACATAAAAAATTCAACTTTTCTTTTAACCTACCAAATATTTCAAAGCCAGAAGCAGCCACTAGGCAATAAATAATGGTTTGTGCATCTTTCTGATAGATGCACCATGGATGTAATTATTTTTCTGTTTCTTTGGGGCATATCATGATTTGCATTCACTGTGGTACTGTGTTACTAGTAAGTCCCAAGATTTTATCATTCTTTTAACTCAATCATCTTGCTCTGATTAAAACTCTAATTTTTGAACCTGCTTGATGTAAATTAACTTTCCATCATTATTCTTCCAGAGAACAAAGAGACTAGATTAGAAAAGAGTTACAGACATTGAGTGTGGTATCATGAGAAAAAGATATCAGGCTGCTAGGTTCTCTCTCTTTTTCTCTCTCACCACAATAATTCAATATGAGGTTTTCCTGCCAAGATCTGAAAAACGTAGCTTTATGTGTTTGCTGATTCCAAATGACCTTTTATAGTGGTTATTTCATATCCTCTTTTTTCTTAGGAGACCTTCCCATCCCACTTCATTCTCATTTAGAGTGGACAACTGTACATATTTTTTCTTTACTAAGATCAAGTCCATCTACTTACCTCTTACACATAAATCCCCTAAAACATTTACTCTCACGAATTCCTGACTACAACTTTGTTGTCCCCTGGGTAGGGAACATCCAGCTTGCTGTCCATATAAGGTCTGCGAAATCATTTAGTCTAGCCCTGCCAGGGCAACCATAGGTGAGACTTGAAATTCAATAAATTTATAGGAAGCTAACCTGTAAGCTGATAATTTTGTATGGCCCATGAATGAGATAAATATCCAAGTGGCTCTTGGCAAAAAATAAAAAAAGTTCCTCACCCCTGCAAGATGAATCTGTCCACTGTTCCAGAATAAGTCCTGTGCTGAATTATATTTCTAGCTACTCTTATTTTCTGACTGACATCCCAGATCGCTCTCTCCTTCCTGAATCTTCTTTATATCTGGTAGAATTACATGGTTTCAAACAGCAGAGATTGGCCAAGGTGAAGCGAGGATAAAGAAAATGTGTGGGAAGCATATCGGTTTCTCAAAGGCTTGGAAAAAAATAATTAACAGGGATGAGTCAGGAACCAAGGGAAACTCTAAGGATCCAGAGGTCACTCAAACTTGTCAGAATACCAAGATTACGGTAAATCAGTGTTGTTTTTCGGGTTTGCGCTCCAGCAGGGAGCAGAGCAACTTCACTAGAGTCCCACAGGACAGTTCACAAAGAAAATGTGTAGTATTCTTACAGCAAAACCACCCGACAGGGCTCTGCATGCTGGAAAACTAATTATTAACTCTCTGCTACAAGTTCGGACAATCTTGATTGGCTTTTTGTTGCAAGTTATAAAAAGATCGTGTTGGGGCCACCTCTGTTGCATAGCAGGTAAAGCCACCGCCTGCAGTGCTGGCATCCCATGTGGGTGCTAGTTCGAGTCCTGGCTGCTCCACTTCCAATCCAGCTCTCTGCTATGGCCTGGGAAAGCAGTGGAAGGTGGCCCAAGTCTTTGGGCCCCTGTCCCTGAGCAGGAGACCTGGAAGAAGCTCCTGATTACTGGCTTCTGATTGGTGCAGCTTCAGCCTTTCGGGCCAACTGAGGAGTGAGCCAGTAGATGGAAGACCTCTCTCTCTCTCTCTCTGCCTCTCCTTCTCTCTCTGTGTAACTCAGACTTTCAAATAAATAAGTAAATCTTTAAAACAAATCATGTCTTCTGCTTTCTCCCTTTTTCTCAGCGTCACCTAGTTGAACAGTTACATACATGTTACTTGCTCAAGATTTATATTATGCATTATGCATTGTATTTGCAATCAAATATTTTTGTAGTTTCAGTATTTGCCATCAGTCTTCCTTCATACTCGTGCTCTTTAGTTTGATATTTCTCTGAATTTCACTTTTAAATATTTTTTTTAGAAAATGTTCACATAAGCAGCATTACTCGAGTTGTTGCTTGAAATTTTACCTATTTGAGAATTACTATTGCCATAGCACTTCAAAAGAGAATCTCTGGCTATAAAATTGATTACTCATATTTATTTCCCACAAAATAGTGCCAACTGTCCTCCTCTGCCATAACGGAGTGTTGCCCTTGCTATTTTTACTAAGATTCCTCCATTTATCTTTCAACCAGCTGGATCTTATATATAAGTATGATATTTTAATATTCTTTTCTAATTTTCCTAAGTTCTTTCATAATTATTAACATACTTTTGTTATCTTTTAAAAAAGATTTATTTGATTATTTTAAAGTCAGAATTACACAGAGAGAGGGAGAAACAGAGCTCTTCCATTTACTAGTTCACCCCTCCCCAAAGGACTGCTACGACCAGGGCTGGGCCAGGCCAAAGCCAGTCGCCAGGAGCTTCCTCCAGGTCTCCCACATTGATGCCAAGGCCTAAAGACTTAGGCCATCTTCTGGTGTTTTCCCAGGCACATTAGCAGGGAGCAGAATTGGAAATGAAGCAGCTAGGACTCTGGTGCCCATACATGATGCTAGCACTGCTGATGGAGTCTTTACATGCTGTGCCACAGCATTGGGCCTATCTTTTTCTTAACAAAAAAAAAAAATAATCAAACACTATTATAATATTCTTGCAACACTGTCTGCCCCATGATAGAACTATTTTTATTATTTATTTTTGGTGTGACATTCACTCTTGCCATGGTGAAATTTGAACCTGATACGTTTCTTTATAGGCAATTTCCTTTTTCCACCTGGTCCTCTGAAAATCCCCTCTTTGGATTTCAATATATGCAATAACTTAGTATATGTTATCTGATATTTTGCTGTCAACTTACTCTAGAAAATGAAATGCCTTTTCTTTCCTTATATTTGTTTTTCATCTTAATGGGATGTTTTCTTTATCTTCACATAGTAAACTCCATTTGCGGAGAGGAGAGTTCATACCAAGGATATCAAGTATTTTATTCAACTACCTTTATCTTTCACATTTCTTATCTCTTCTCTAATCTCCTTAACGCCTTCATCTTATGTTCATAATTTATAATCCCTGTGATTATCTCAAACCTTCCTTTATGTAAATACGTTAAAATTCTCTTTATTCTAGTTTTCATTAGCTGATTATTTCTGGAATGGTAGATTCACTATTTAATTTTACAATCTCTCTTCCCTATGCTTACTTTGAACTCTTTTTCCATTGAAGTCATTAAAAGAATTAAAACATGATCTTCAAGAATATATTAACCCTTTTTTATTATATGCTAAACTTTTTCTTCCTCCCTCCCTCTCTCCCTCCCTTCCTTCCTTTTTTTTTCCTTCCTTCTTGTTCTCCCTCCACCCCCTTCTTCTCCCTTCTCACGCTCATTTTTCTGTCTTTCAGTGCTGGTAGTGGTATGTTTTCGTATTTTCTGTATCATGTCTCTCATCCTATTCTGCTCAATAAGAGCCACTCTATCAGACATTCTCCTTGCTCTTAATGAGTTTACTTTTATCAATATCCACGTATCTGCTTATCCATACATAAACAAATATATATTTCTGGGGGCCGGCGCTGTGCTGTAGTGGGTAAAGACGCCGCCTGCAGTGCCAGCATCCCATATGGGTGACGGTTTGAGCCCCGGCTGCCCCACTCCAATCTAGCTCTCTGCGATGGCCTGGAAAAGCAGTGGAAACTGGTGCAAGTCCTTGGGACTCTGCATCCACATGGGAGACTAGGAGGAATCTCCTGGCTCCTGGCTTCAGATCAGCACAGCTCCAGCCATTGCGGCCAACTGGGGAGTGAAACAGTGGATGGAAGACCTCTCTCTCTCTCTCTCTCTCTCTTTCTGCCTCCCCTCTCTCTGAGTAACTTTGACTTCTGAGTAAATAAATATATATATGTATACATATAGAGAGATATAGATATAGATATTTCTATGCTTTCCCATAAAGTCTGTGTCAGTGGTCTACAGTGAAAAATCATTGCAGTATAGCACATGACAACGTTTTAAAAATAATGAAGTTGTAACACACAACTCCATTGAAAAATTGAGAGACCCTGGACAAGTGATTCAGCATTTCTGATCTTTCATTTCTCATTCATAATATGAACACAAAGCTATTCAATTCTTAGAATTATGATGGTGATTAAATAAAGTAATCTAAGGAGAAAACCTAGCAAAGTATCTGGCAAATAAATAGCAGATGCTCAGCAAATTTTTTAAAAAGATTTATTTATTTATATGAAAGAGTTACAGAGAAGGAGAGGCAGAAAGAAAAGAGAGAGAATCTTCAGTCTACTGGTTTATTCCCAAATGGCTACAACAGTCAGGACTGGGAAATGCTTATGCCAGGAATCAGTACCTTCATCCAGGTCTCCCACGTGGTTGCAGGGGCCCAAGCTATCTTCTGCTGCTTTCTCAGGCACAATAGCAGGGAGCTGGATTGGTAGTGGAACAGTTGGTTCTCAAACAAGCACCCATATGGGATCCCAATGCTATAGGAGGTGGCTTTGCCTGCTATGCCACAGCACTGGCCCTAGATGCTCAATAAATTTTAAAATTCCTCTAAGTCCCACAACTCTCAACTTATCACTCCAATGTTTTGTTCATTCAACTAGAAACTGTTGGTTCCATTAGAAGCACTACCAATATCTCAAGAAGAGGAATATGTACAAGGCTAAGGAAAGTGAAAGGCATGCTTGTTTTCTTGTTTTTTATATCAATTTCAAGTATAATGATGCTTTCTTTGCTTGTCTTTCTCCATAAAAATTAAATATAAATCTAGAGACAGGTATTTGGTCTAGCAGTTAAGCCACTGGTCAGGATGCCCACATCCCATACTGGAGTACCTTGGCTCTATTTCTAGCTCCATTTCTGATTCTAGCTTCCTGGTGATATGCACATTGGAAACCTGAGAGTTCTTGGTTCCCAGCCATTTGGGACATGATAACTCAGGGCTATCTTTTGAGATGTTAAAGGTTTGTAAACTCTTTGTTGAAAGCACTAGGTCTTAACATTAAAAATAATGTCTTCTATTGTTATTATTATTATAACTTCCAAGGAGTTATTTTTTCTCATGTTGGATAAAAGAAAATAAATTTACAATGATAAAAATATTTTCTTGGAGAACGATAAAAGAAAATCAATAGATAATAATACCAAAATGACCAAGGTATTAAAGCAGTAATTCCAAAAGTGGTTCACTGAGTGATTACACTCTTGAAAAAAATGAAAAAAAGTAAATTATCAAAGAAAGAAAAGATATAAAAATAATATAGCAAAAATATTAGAAACATAAAAACACAAAAACTAACATAAAAACTTAATGGTGTGGACAGCTCAACAGCAAAATAGGAAAAATAAGAAAGAATCAGTAAACTCAAAAATAGAATGGTAGAAATTACCCAACCTGAACCAAAGAAAGAATGTAGACCAAAACATGGAACATGAACAGAAACTCAAGGAACCATTGTGCTAAAAGAAAATATTTAACTGTCCTTGGAGTCCAGGAAAATGAGAAGAAAGAATGTGGATAAATAAATATTGTAAAACAATGACTAACGTTTTTCCCAATCTGCCAAAAAATATAAATTTATAGATTCAAAAACTTTAAAATTCAAAAAAGCCATAGAAATTCACAGAAATATATCAAAATCAAATTGTAGAAACCATAAACAAAGAAAAAGCCCACAAAGGAGAAAGAAGTTACTTTGCCTAGAGTATAAAGATAATTCAAAGGACAGATTTGTCATCAGAAACAACAGACTCCAGAGGGAAATAGCACATTTTCAAATGCTGGAAAAAAAGAATTGTCAGACAAATTTTACATCTTCCCAATTATCCATCAAAAATCGAGACATTCTCAGGTGAAGGACAGATAAAACAATGTGTCACTGAGAAATTTACTCTAAAATATGGCCAAAAGAAAATATCGAATATGTAGTCATGCTCTTAACTGCTTTAATGAAGGAAGATGTAATTATTATTCTTATCCAAATTGTATGAGAACATAGAAGCTTACAATAGTAAAAAACAAACTTTATTCAAGATAATCCAGAGGTAATGTTTTACCCAGAAAAACTGTCATTAAAGAAAGCCAATTTACAAATCTTTAAATGTATTTCCCAATTTTGTCTCCTTAGTTACCCTTTAGATCTCACACCATACAAAAAATATTTTTTACTGTTCTTTTAATTCTAAATGGAATTACACATATCTCCTAATTGTGCTATTGTAGCAGTAATTATAATAGTACATTAACAGAACTAGAAAGTAAATATGGACATACTATTAACAAATTGTAGAAATCATATTCTTCAAATACTCTGTATTAACTAACATCAATAATGACAAACAGTGAAATCATTTTGAATCTACAGGGGCCAATTTGCTGGTGCAGTGCACAAGGTTCAGTGCTTTTTGGCTATAATTAGAAACTGGTGACTGCTCTTGATTAGTTTTGGTTACGATAGCAATTCCATATGCAGCCCACGTCTGCTGACTAGTGAGCTATATCGTGTATCTTCTGTAAATTGCTCTTGTTAGTCACTTGTAATTTATTTTATGTTTCCAATAACAATTTCAAACTAGCAGCATCAGGAACACATGTTTTCTGCAATTATTGGAAAAACAGACTAGAGAATATACCCTTACAATCTCACCACCACTCTTGGCTATTAATGTTTGCAGAAACTACTGAATATTCTTGGAAATCATTAAAAAATATGAGCCTGATTTTTATCTTTTTCTGTTTTTAAAATGTTAAATAGCGAATATATTATCTGTCCAGGATTTTTATTATAAAATTGTGAGATCACTTTACTTCTAGAAGAGACTATAAAACAATTGATAATCTGCATTGATTTTGCTAGTCCACATTTTGTTCAATTTACTAGTGAAAGATTATTTGAAATTTTGTTGGGGATTCAGACTGAGATAATATTTTTTAGGTACCTAAATTGTGGGATTGGCAAAGAATTTACACTTTCTTGTTCATGGATGCATCTACTCTCATTGAAAGCTAACAGTATGCTGTCTTTTAAATTCCATTTTGGCATACTGTCAATGCTCATGAATATATGTATAGCCTCACACAGAATATCTTAGAAAAAATTGATATTATGTCAGATGCTTGGAATCATAATGAATATTTTAACAGCCACCCCATAGAGATTTGAACAATTGTTGAGGGTAGAAAAGATCCAATATTGGTCTGTACATGTAATTTATTCATTACATACAGGTTTCCATGTGTATTTTCTTTTAAAAAAAAGAAATTTGGATCATAACATAAAGATATATAAATTATTTAAATTGGTTTACCATCATCTTTAGCACATTAAATCACCTTGACATAGAGGTGATCAAGTGTTTATAAAATACATGAATGAACCTAAAATTCACAACACAAATATAAAGCTGAAAGGTTATATATAAAGTAAGGAGGTTTAGTTTTTAGTGATTAACAAATAAATTTTCCACAAGCATAATTTTATTTTAAATATTGATGTGTGGGATCAACTTTCTAAAAATAAATTTTAAATAATGCTCCAAATTCAGAGATTATTATATATTTCATGGAGAGTTTGATAATACTATTTGTATTCTATGTATAAATATAAAATGTAAACTGATTATTCATTGTTATACTTCTGAGTTACTACATATAAAATTTTCTACAATTCAAGTCCTTATCTTTTATGAAAGGATAAAACTACAATGGGAATTTAAGGCACTGTAAACTCTTCTGAATTCAAACCTTAATCCCAATATTAAGAGTAATGAAGATCTAAGAAACAGTTGTATATCCATCAATTATTGTAATGATTCAAGCTCCTTCTCCTTAGGGTCTCCATATTTCTAAGCCAAGAGGGTATTCTTCGCCCACTATAACAACTGGCATCTGATAAACGATATTACTGCCACACTTCTAATATAGTGATTGATCATTTCCAATTAATCCCTGAGGGAAATCAATAGTTTCTTCCCAGAGCATTTATGTTAATTAATTTACATTAATAATGAATATCCTATATCCACTGTTTGCCACGGAATATGGATCCTTCTTTACTGAGTTCATACAGTGTTTTAGAGCTCCAAAACTCCAAAAAGAAAAAAAAAAGTCTTACAAATATCAAGTAAAAGTGGAAAATTTAATCACAACAACTAAATCTTGACATTGGTAGAAGTTTATCCAATTCAAGTGCAACAAAGGGGATTTAGAAGATCTTTCAGTGTAGGACTGTTGTGTGGAAATGTCACCTTCTATTGGTACCAGATCCCCTACTACTCTTGCTTGGATGTATACTCGTTGTAGTCACTATTAAAATGACATATTTTAGATATATAATCCAGGGTATAATACTCTAAGAAATATTTAGTCTATTCTTATACATTTAAAACTAGTTATCAATAACTTAATATATGTCAGTTATGGTATAAGACCCTTGCATCTTCAATGGCAAGCAAAACAGGCAGTCTTGCCCGTACTGAGCTTGTGGACCAGTAGAAGATGCAGACACACATGAACAACAAAACTGAAATTAATAGGAAAATGGGAGGCCTGAAGGAAATTAACAGATGAATTATATTTGTATACATTGAAAGAATTCTTGTGTTTTGTGAATGTATTTTAAAAAAATGGCAAGAGGAGGCCGGCACCGTGGCTCACTTGGTTAATCCTCTGGCATCCCATGTGGGCGCTGGATTCTAGTCGCGGTTGTTCCTCTTCCAGTCCAGCTCTCTGCTGTGGCCCAGGAAGGCAGTGGAAGATGGCCTGGGTGCTTGGGCCCCTGCACTTGTGTGGGAGACTGGGAGGAAGCAGCTGTGTCTTTGCTTTGGATCGGCATAGCTCTGGCCGTAGCAGCCATTCGGGGGTTTGAACAAATGGAAGGAAGACCTTTCTCTCTGTCTCTCTTTCTCGCTATCTAACTCTGTCAAATAAAAAAAATAAAAAAGATAAGCAAAATATACATTTGATCTTGTCACGCAAGAAAGAAATTTGTCTCTATTCAATGTGGAATAGGAAGTTACAGGTTTTTTTTAGCAGATCAGTGAGATCATAAAGTTGTCTTTGTAAAATCATCTTCATATATTCGTATATTAATCTAACAAATAATTTCTGATCTTTTTTGTGCTAAGAGCATTCCCTTCTCGAGATATTTTATTGAACAAAATATGAAATACCCTGCTCTAACAGAACTTACTTATATTGAGGGATGGAGGAAACATTGTCATAATGAATAACTAAACAGCATATTAGTGGATGGTGATTAAATTTCCATAGGAAAGGACAGAATGTAACAGTAGAGAGAGGTTCTGAATGAGGGCAAGAAATAAAAGTGAGCAGTCTTGTGGTTACAAAACAGCTATATTAAACAGAATACTGAGACTAACCCTTGAAGAATGAGAATTGAGCAAATACAAGAAATAAGTAAGGGTGTTAGATAAATAGATAACAGGGAAAGAATTCTACAGGCAGCAAAAACAGGTATAAGGCAGGACCATGACTGACATATTCTAAGAGCAGCAAAGAAGGCAGTGTGATTAGGGCAGAGGAATTAGGGAAAGAGTAGGAGAAAAGGCAGAAGGGTAAAAGAGATGGTGCTTATCATATAAAACTGCTTATGCCATTAGAACTTTATAGTAAGAGAGGCCAGCACAGGATTTTAGAGAGGAATACCACAATGTTCTTTAATTTAAGCCATTGTACCTGCATTATTCAGAATGGATAATAGCGAGACCAAGATGAAATTGAGAATATCTGACTAAAAGACTATCTCAAATTAGAACAATGAGATACTACTATAGACCTATTACAATGGTTAAAATCCTGAACATAAACAACACCAAATGCTGATGATTAGCTGATTAGGAACTCTCATTCATTGCTGGTCAGAACGCAAAATGGCCATTTTGGAAGACAGCTTGGCAGTTTCTTACAAAACTAAACATGCTCTTACCATGCGATCCAGCAATCATGCTTGTTGGTATTTGCCCCAAGGAGCTGAAAACATATGTCTACACAGCAATCTGCACAAAAGTGTTTATAGAAGCTTTTACTCACAATTGCAAAATTTGGAAGCAACTGACATGTCCTTAGTAGGTGAATGGATAAATAAACAGTGCATTTCCAGGCAATGGTATGCTATTCAGCACTAAAGAGTAATGACCTATAAGCCACGAAAATATTAAGAGGGACTCTAAGTGCACATTACTAGGTTAAAGAAGCCAATTTGAAATGCTATATAGTGAATGATCTCAACTATATGACATTTTGTAAAAAGGCAAAACTATGAAGACAATAAAAATAAATCAATAGATTCCAGGAATGAGTACAAGAAAGGATAAGTACACAGAACACTAAAGATTTTCAGGGCAATGGAACAACTCTATGTGATAATATAATGTTAAATGTCATTATACACCCATCCAAATCTATAGAATTTAGAACATTTAGAGTAAACCCTAATGCAAACTATGGATTTGGGTGATAATGATGCTTTAGTGTTAGGTCTGCAGAACTATATCACTTTTGTGGGAGATATCAATAATATGAAGCCCATACACATGAGGAAAGTAAAGGAAGTCTCTGTACCATCTTCAATTTGCTGTGACTCTAAAGCTGTCCTAAAAATGAAGTCTGTTTTTTTTTAAGCTGCTGCAGAAATGCAAGTAAGAGATGATACAGTAACTGAATCAGGTTTTAGCAATATAGATGGTAAAAACTTGTCAAATTGTGATTATATTCAGAATGTTGAGCTAATAAAGTCAGCTGGAATGCATGGGGAAAGATGCATAATTCCAAGATTTTTGGTGTGGGCAAATCAGAATAGAGTTGCTAGCAACAGAGATGAAGGATGCTGATCAAGTAAGTTAGACACACATTAAGTTTTAGGTCCAAAAGTAGTAGCAGAGGGATGTATAGGTCTGGAGTTTCAGCAAGACATCCAAGTTGGAGAAAAATATTAGTCACTCACAGATTATGTTAAAGTTGCTGACAGGACAAAATTATTGAGAAGATAGAGAAGGAGTGAGTCTTGGAGCACTTCAATATTGAGAGTTTAAAGAGAGTAGGGAAAATATTATAAGGGAGTGACAGTAAAGATAGAGGGAAACCAAGAGACAATAATACCCTGGAAGTCAAACAGCAAAAACATAACAAGAAGAAAGACATCAGCTACCAAATTTTCCAGATGGATTAAAAAGAAATACGATCTGAGAACAGACTGCTGGATTTGGCAATGTAGAAAACATTATGTGTCTTCTGACAAAATGGCAAGGTCCAGAGCAAAGTCTAGATTGGGGTAGTCTTGAGGGAAAATGAGAAGCATTCAAGAAGTTAGCTGCAAAGGACAGCAAATAAACAAAGCCAATATCTGCTTTGTGAAATAGGGATGGTTTTGTTTAATTTGTTTAAGGTGGTATAGGTAGCAGCCTGTGTGTCTATGCTGCATATGTAAGAGAGGAAGAAAACTGCTGGAGCTTATCTTGAGTGGATGGGAGGGAATGAAACCTAGTGTGTAAGTATAGCAATTGGCTTAACATAGAATAATTCATCACTAAAAACAAGCAGATGGTGAAGTCGGTGGAGATGCTTACAGTTACATGTTGTGATGAGAGTCCCAGTTATCTTCCAGTCACTTCATATTTGTCAGTAAATATGATTTCAAGTTCACTAGCTGGGCAGTTAAGTAAACTATACATTATATAGGTACAATAAAAAAAAATATAAAAACCAGTCAAGTCACAATCACAATCATCTGGCAAAGATACGGTGGTTGGGATTAGTGATCACATACATTGTCAGGGCACCCTAGAGAACAAAGAAGACACTTGTCTTTTTTTTTAATTTTTTTATTTTATTTATTTATTTTTTTTTTGCAGGCAGAGTGCACAGTGATAGAGAGTCAGAGAGAAAGGTCTTCCTTTGCCGCTAGTTCACCCTCCAATGGCCACCACAGCCGGCGTGCTGCAGCTGGCGCACCGCGCTGATCTGAAGGCAGTAACGAGGTGCTTCTCCTGGTCTCCTATGCGGGTGCAGGGCCCAAGCACTTGGGCCATCCTCCACTGCACTCCCTGGCCACAGCAGAGAACTGGCCTGGAAGAGGGGCAACCAGGACAGAATCCGGCGCCCCAACTGGTACTAGAACCCGGTGTGCCGGTGCCGCTAGGCGGAGGATTAGCCTATTGAGCCGTGGCGCCGGCCAGAAAACACTTGTATTAATCACAATAAAACAAGCACATTCCAAATCTGTCCTGAGCAAACAAGCTCTCATTATATTTTAAAATCATTAATATTAGTTTTTAATTATTTTCTTTAATATTAATGACATGTAAACATTTCATGAAACACAAGAAATACTTCAGTGATATACACAGCATAATCAATCATACCAGGTAATTTTGATTAACAAACCATACTTGTATATAGCTTTGGGGTATAATGTGATGTTTTGATAAATGCATGCTATGTGGAATGATTAAATCAAGTTTTCACCTCACTTGCTTGTCATTTTTTATGGTGAGACATTTGAATTTATCCTTAGTGATTTCAAAATATAGACTATATTATAATGGACTATACCTATTCTCCTGTATAATGTACCTCAAAATCTATTCCTTGGAGCAGGTGTTGCACTGTGGCAGGTTAAGCATCTGCTTGAGAAGCCCACATCCCATATCTGAGTACCTGTTCAAGTCTTGGCAATGCATCCTAGGAGGCAACAGATGATGGTTCAAATGTTTGGGCCCCTGTCATCCATGTGGGAGACCTGAATGGAGTTCTTGGCTCCCACCTGCTCCAGTCATAATGTTGTGGGCATTTGGGCAGTGAACCAGCAAATCAAAGATTTCTTCTCTTTTCTTCTGCCATTCTGCCTTTTAAGCAGATGAAAATAAACATTTAATTTTTAAAAATCTATTCTTTCTGTCTGAAACTTTGTATGCTTTGATCAACAAC
The DNA here is from genome assembly GCA_949820135.1 of Sylvilagus floridanus. NCBI lineage: Eukaryota > Metazoa > Chordata > Mammalia > Lagomorpha > Leporidae > Sylvilagus > Sylvilagus floridanus. The sequence continues at coordinate 83,813,775 of OX463224.1, forward strand.
TATGTAATCTTTTCTTCCATTTTAAGTCTCTGATGACCATCATTTGACTTTGTAGTAGTTCAACATACTAGGTGAGATCATGTGATATTAGTTTATTTCACTTAGCTTAAAATGTCCTCAAATCATCCATGTTCCAAATGATAGAATCATCCCTTCTTAAGGATTAACACAGGGTGTTATGTTTCTCTAACTTGTCTATTATGAATAGTGCTGAAATGAATACAGGTATGCAGACAACCCTTCAACATATTGACTGCAGTTTCTTTGTGTTTTTAGAGAAGTGGGATAACTGGGAAGTTCGACTTTATGAGGGACCTCCATACCACATGCATAATGACTCTACTTATATATATTCCCATCACATATAGAGTTTCCTTTTGTCCATTTCCTCTGCAACAATTATCTTTCATCTATAAAAATCATTCTAACATGTATGAAGTGATATCTCATTATGGTTTTAATTTTATTTTTCTAATGATTCTGACCATTTTATTACATATATTTTGGTCATTTGTGGGACTTCTTTCAAGAAACATCTGTCTAGTCCTTTGCCCATTTTTCAGTCAGGCTATTTAATTTCCTTCATGAATTGTTTTGGGTTCATTATTATGGATATTAACCCTTATATTAAAGAGACTGCTCTTTCCCAATTGTGTTTTTTTTTAGCACCTATGTTAAAAATCAATTGATCATAAATTATGTGGTTTTATTTATAAGCTATCTTATGCTTTTAATTCATGTGTCTCTTTTCCTGTCAATACCATGTTGTTTACAGTCACTTTGTTTTGAAATCAGGGAATATGGCAAATCCAAAAGCAAACATAGACTTATGGTTACTTTGGTCTACCCCAGGGTGGTGAACAAAACATAGAGAAAAATGGAGATACACTGATAGAATGACTGTGAGCCTCACCAAAAAAGAAATAATGCAAAGATAATTCACAAGCATATTGAGAAATACCTGGACATAGCAGGCTTCTCTAGAGACAATAGGAACTATTTTGGAATTTTTTTTTTTTTTTGGCTTGAACAGTTTTTGAGAGATTCATTAGGGATTAATTCTGAAGCTCTGATGAGAGGTCTGCACTAGAAATGTGAATTGTGCAACTGACAGCATGTAAGCAGTATTTAAAGCTATGAAAATAGATAAAATCAGGGGCCAGTGCTGTGGCATAGTGGGTAAAGCTGCTACCTGCTGTGCCAGAATCCCATATGGGCATGGGCTCAAGTCCCAGCTGCTCAGCTTCCAATCTGACTCTTTGCTATGGCTTGGGGTAGTAGTAGAAAATGACCCAAGTCTTTAGGCCCCTGCACCCGCGTGGGAGACCCAAAAGAAACTCCTGGCTCCTGGCTTCAGATTGGCACAGCTCCAGCCACTGCCACTATCTGGAGAGTGAACCAGTGCATGGAAGACCTCTCTCTCTCTTTCCTCTCTCTCTCTCTCTACTCTCTGTAACTCTCCCTTTCAAATAAATAAATAAATCTTAAAAAACAAACCAAAAAAAAAAAAAACTGGATAAATCATATGAAATGAGAGGTTACATGAAAGAAGAAACAAACTCTAATATCTAACATTTAAAGATTTATTAGGAGAGTCCAGATAACCAATCTGAGAAAAGGTAGCTAAGGAGAGAAAAAACCAGTATAGAGAAGTGTCATATAAATTATGAGAAAAGATATTCAAGTTTAATTTCAAAAAGGAGGGAGTGGTCAAATGACTGGCTATCATAAAAGTATCCTATGAATTCGGCACATGGAGATGACTGGTGAATTCAACAAGACTTATCTGAGGAGTGTTGAGAACAGAAGTTAGGTTGGTGTGGGTTAAAAGGAAAATAAGGAGTTCAACTTCTGGCAAGTAGTGGATAGATATCCATAGGTCTAGTTGCTACAAAACAAATTGATTCTCAGTACTATATTCTATTAATGATTTGTTGAGATGTTAGGAAACAAAGGCAATTTCCAAGAGAGTACATATGCAGACACATACACATATACACATATATGAGACACAGGTAATAAAAATGGGTAGATATGAGTTGTATGCAAATAAGATATGGTAATTACTTTGAGTATGTTGAAGGCAGGGAAACTGAAGCCAAAATTCCTATATAAGTCAGGAATCCTGTCAAAGTGGTCCTAGATTGCTGGAGGGGTTGAAGAGGGGAGCTACTTCTGGCAGCAACTATTGAAAATGCCCTCAGAGAAGAAAGACACCCCGTTCAGACGCCCAGGTGTCCATGGAGTAAGATCAAATATATGTGATAGCACAAGAAATTACAAAACATGCAAAGAAACAAATCACTGTTGAATGAGAATCAAGAAAATCAGTTAAGATGCCCAGGGACTTCAGGATATGAATTGATTAATATAGATTATAAAGTAACATTAAAAATTAAAATAATAAAAAAGCACATGATATAATACTATAAAAATGGCCTAGGAGATTTGGGATAAAGCAGACATATAAAACTTTTAAAAGAATTATTGAAGTTTAAAACTTAATGAGTGGCAGAATTATGAAGATTATAACAATTTTAGTTAGGATTATAGGCAATGTCAATATGACAAAAACATTCTAAACAGTGATTATGAAACAGGAGGCATGTGTAGAAAAGACTATTTCCCTCCACAGCACAAAAGCAGGGAACTGAGCTGGTTTGCCATTGTGAACGTGTGACTTTATCTGAGAGACTCCAGCAGTTGCTCTAGTTGTCTGTCTTCAACCATGACTTAAGCACATCAACCACACATTAAAAGGGAAAACAGCATTAAGAGCAAATAATTTTATATTTTCCAAGTGTGAATCATAAGTTGCAAATATTACTTCTAGCTATTTATAAGAGTACTTCAAAAAGTTCACAGAAAATGGATTGTTTTACTTTTCATTTTTTTAAGATTTTATATTTATTTGAAAGGCAGAGTCACAGAGAAAGAAAGACAAAATAAAAGATCTTCCTTCCTCTGGTTCACTCTCCAAAAGGCTGCACAGTGAGAGGTAAGCCAGGCCAAAGCCAGGAGCCCAGAACTCCACCCCAGTCTCCCACATGGGTACCAGGGGATAAGTACTGGTATCATCTTCTTTTGCTGACCCAGGACCATTAGCAGACAACTAGATCAGAAGCAGGGCAGGTGGGACTCAAACCAGGGCTCTGCTATGGGATGCCAGGATCCCATGCAGAGAGGCTTAACCCAATATACAATGCGGGACCTGGCCAAATAGAATTTAAAAAGCAAATTTATTTGGGCAAAAAAAGTTTTAAAAATGATATGTTTTTTCATAATGTGTATTTTCCATGAACTTTTGAAAATTTCTCATAAAAGTAGTGAATTTTCTAGCATTATAGCCACAGCTGACATTGGTGAAAATTAAAGTTACTCTGAAGCTGGGTGGCCAAATCGAGCTAAAACCTGGAGGTAGGCTATTATCACCAAAGTGAAAATGGAGATTTAGATTCTGGGACATAACAGTTGTTTCCACAGAAGAAGACTGATGTAACAATAGAAATCAAGAAATATCAGTTATAGAAAATAAAAACAGTATGAGAAGTCTTAATATAGATGCAGGAGAAATTACAAAATGTGAAGAAAAAGAAACATTGGGAGGAAAACTGGCTCAGAATCTTCTAGAACATATGAAAACACAAATCCATAACTGAAATGCAATCTACAATAATAAAGAAAAACAGGCCGGCGCCGTGGCTCAACAGGCTAATCCTCCGCCTTTGCGGTGCCGGCACACCTGGTTCTAGTCCCAGTCAGGGCGCCGGATTCTGTCCTGGTTGCCCCTCTTCCAGGCCAGCTCTCTGCTGTGGCCCGGGAGTGCAGTGGAGGATGGCCCAAGTGCTTGGGCCCTGCACCCCATGGGAGACCAGGAAAAGCACCTGGCACCTGGCTCCTGCCATCGGATGAGCGTGGTGCGCCTGCCGTGGCGGCCATTGGAGGGTGAACCAACGGCAAAAGGAAGACCTTTCTCTCTGTCTCTCTCTCTCACTGTCCACTCTGCCTGTCAAAAAAAAAAAAAAAATTAAAAAAAAAAAAGAAAAACAGAAATTCACAATTAGATGTATTAAAGTGACTAGAGAGACACTGAACAAATGACTATCTTAAAAGAAACCAGAGGCCGGCGCCGCAGATCACTTGGCTAATCCTCCACCTGCGGCACCAGCACCCTAGGTTCTAGTCCTGGTTGGGGCGCCAGATTCTGGGTGTGCTGTGGAGGATGGCCCAAGTGCTTGGGCCCTGCACCCCATGGGAGACCAGGAGGAAGCACCTGGCTGCTGGCTTCGGATCGGCACAGCGCCAGCAGCAGCAGCCATTTGGGGAGTGAACCAACGGAAGGAAGACCTTTCTCTCTGTCTCTTCTCTCTCACTGTCCAACTCTGCCTGTCAAAAAAAAAAAAAAAAAAAGAAAAGAAAAGAAAAAAAAAAAGAAGAAGAAAAAGAAAAAAGATACCAGAAACAAGAGATCATTTATGGCAGCACTATAAGTAGACTGATTAACAGCTTGCTTTACATCAACTACTGAAACCAAAAAAGAGTAAATTAACACTTTTAATATGTTGAGGTAGAATCATGCCCACAGTAAAGCTACTTTCAACATCAACAGAGCAGATATATTGGCAGATAAAATCTGAGAAAGTTTACCACCATGAGACCTTCTCCAAAGGAGTTCCTAAAGAACAAAATATAGTAAAAAAAAAAAAAAAATCAGGAAGTAAATTGATTCTATGAAAAATGTCTGTGGTACAACCATGGAAACTGAAATCATGAGACACATAAGGAAGTCAAAATGTACTTGTCTATATAAAGCACTAATTACAACGTTCTAATTTGCTGCACTTTTTCTTATAAAGAACGAACTAAAATATTGGACAACAATTCTTGAGTCTAGAGATAAGAGATGAAGGTTAACATTTCCTAAATTTCATTTATCATTAGGAACAGGAAGTTTTAAGATACTGACTTATTTTAGGAGCCAGTGTCATGGTATAGCAGTAAAGTGGCTGCCTGCAATACTGGCATTCCATAAGGGCATCAGTTTGTGTCCTGGCTGCTCCACTTCCAATCCAGTTCTCTGATAATGCACGTGGGAAAGCAATGGAGGATGGCTGAAGTGCTTGGGCCCCTGCATCCATGTGCAATACCCAGATGAGGCCCTGGCAGCTGACTTTGGTCTGGTCTAATCCTGGCTATTGTGGCCATATAGAGAGTGAACCAATGGATGGAAGATCTGTCTGTCTCCTCTCTCTATCTGTAACTCTACTTTTAAATAAATAAATTTTAAAATAATAATAATAAAGTAGAAAGATAGTCACTAGAAAAGCATGGTTCAATTCAGTGAGATGATATAGTCATGTTTACATGTGACAAAACTCAGTAAGATGATATACAACACGTGTGCATGTTTTAAAATTCAGTAAGATGATATATAAGACATGACTTGATGTCATAAAATTGCTCAAACTACATAAAAAATGATAAAACTTAATGAACAAGGGTCATAATGGGAGAATCCAGTACTGTTTCCTCCTTTGATAGGATATATTAAAAAATGAACATTTCTAGAATTTATTATCAAATACTTTCCTTTTTTAAGATTTATTTATTTATTTGAAAATCAGAGTTACACAGAGAGGAGAGTTCTTCCATCCACTGCTTCACTCCCCAGTTGGCCACAATGGCTGGAGCTCTGTTGATCCGAAGCCAGGAGCTAGGAGCTTCCTCTAGGTCTCCCATGTGGGTGCAGGGGCCCAAAGACTTGGGCCATCTTCCGCTGCCTTCCTAGGCCATAGCAGAGAACTGGATTGGAAGTGGAACAGCCAGGGCTCAATCCTGAGCCCATGTGGGATGTCGGCACTGCAGGCAGTGGCTTTACCCGCTACGCCACAGTGATGGCCCCTCAAATAGTTTCATATTTAATCTTCCTCTCACTTTTTTTCTTCTATTCCACAGAGATAATAAGGTCACTATATCCAATGCCATCTTTTCAAATTGTCAATATTATTTGAGATAAAGTATACAGACTAAGGTTATGCTGCTGGTTTCATTTATTTAAACATGAGTACCTACCATGCAACCTACTAGACTCTTGGAAGCAAAATAAATAACAAATCTAGTTTCTTCTCTCACATTGTTTTTCTATAGACCACTGGGCATTTTATTTAATTTCTTGCATCTTATATTGATATACAAATGCAGCCTTGTAGCACAGATTAAATAAGATTATTTATGTAAAACACATCACAGAATTTAAGTGGTAACAATAAAAGTAAATCACAAAATATTCTTTACTTAAGTCTGTTCTGATCTTTGTTGTGGACAAAGTGGACAGAGTGGACAGTGAGAGACAGAGAGACAGAGAGAAAGGTCTTCCTTTGCTGTTGGTTCACCCTCCAATGGCCGCTGTGGTCAGTGCACTGCGGCCAGCGCACCGCTCTGATCCAATGGCAGGAGCCAGGTGCTTCTCCTGGTCTCCCATGCTGGTGCAGGGCCCAAGCACTTGGGCCATCCTCCACTGCCTTCCTGGGCCACAGCAGAGAGCTGGACTGGAAGAGGGACAACCGGGAAAGAATCCGGCACCCAGACCTGGTGTACCGGGGCCGCAGGTGGAGGATTAGCCTATTGAGCCATGGTGCCAGCCCATAAATTGCTCTAAGTTTGATTCTTGTAAGCCACTCTACCAGCAAGGGAAAAAATAAGGAAATTTAGTTTAGTCTAAACATGTCATTTACTGTAAGGCAACTGTAGCACCAAAGTTGTGATTTATTAACCTAATTAATGTCAGAAATAGCACTAAAGCATGGATCTTCTAATTGAGAAGTTTGATTCTTTTACCATCAAAAGCTAAATTAATATCCCAAGACATATCTTTGTATTGACTATGTTTTAAACATTTGTTGTAATCAATGCTTTAAATTTACAATGTGCTCTTTCTCTTTCAGAAAACAGTAATCTCCAGGAATAAGGAGGCTTTTTGAATAACACAATTTTATGTACTTTAAGGCTGGTTATTTGGTTAGAACACTAAACTAAAAAGGTCAAAGTCTAGACCTTTAAGTCCAAATAGTCCACTAAGCTTTTTGAACTAAATTTTTGACACCATTATATGCTGATGGTCAAAGAAAATGTTTCATTACTGGGGAGAAATAAAAAGAAATCTAAAAAAGTCACAGGGACAGAAAAATGGATGTACTGTCATTTTAAAGCTGTTTTTTTTTCTTTGAAAAGCACCTATGTTCCAACATTCTTAGAAAGGGGTATTCTAAAAAACAAAGTATTGCCAATTTCATGGCTTTACATATAAATCTTTCAGTATTTCAGCTCCTCTAGAAAATCCATGGACTACAAGCCAATTACTTTGCATATTTATGATTATAATCACTCAAAAGTAGCACTTAAAACAACTATATTTGGGGCATCTGAAAGTATTAGGAGATTTGCTGGGAAAACTGGAATTTTCTTTTGCAAACTACACAACTTATTAGCAACAAAACGTGGCCCATGGAGAACTGGGGCCTGGGCTGGGACCTGAAAGTTGTCCTCCCCCAAATGCAGTGTCATGCACCGCTGCGAATAGCCAACAGCAGGTCTGTCCAGATGCTAAGCCCAGGGACGTCGAAATCTCCATCCTGCTCCTTGAGGGCCTGCAGGGCAGTTAGAACTTCATCTTTCAAGGGTGTGGAGCTCTGACAGAGGCTTTGGAACCTATCACACAACTCCGCCCACTGCACATCTTGGGTCTCGACCCCAACCCAAACGCCTTTCTGAAGATCGTAGCTCAGGTGCCGACCCCAGTCTGTGAGCAGAGCCAGATAGACGCGAGTCAGCGCGGGGTAACGGACTGCCACCGAAGTTAAAAGCCCCGCTGGGTTGTTCCGGCAAAAAGCAGCCATGACCTCCGAGTTCTCCAGCAGCCAACGGACTAGCTCTCGACTCCCCTCTCCAGCTGTCTGGGGACGGCCCACCTCCAGCTCTTCCTGGGGCCGGGGAGCCAGCGGCGGCTGCAGGAGCAGCGCCACCGCCATCACCTTCAGGAAGTTGCTTCGCGGCAAGCGCTCCCACAGGCTGCTGAGAAACCTGCTCGTGCTCGCCGCCTGGGCTGACCCCACCTGCTGCAGACGCTCCAGCAGCAGCTCCGCCTGAGTCTTCATCAGTGGGTCCTCCTGAAGCTTCGGGCTCTCTCTATAGCCATTGGCGCGCAGCAGGTGGACCGCCGAGCGGCGGCGAGCGAGGCGGGCCAGCTGGTCTTGCAGCGAAACCTCGTCGCCGCCTGGGACGCCAGGGCCGGGGAAGAGCTGCTGCAGCAGGTGGTAACAGGCGGCGTCCCCGAGGGCCCGATTCCTCAGCAGGCGCAGGGATAACAGGACATCGCTGCACCCGAGGGCCTCGAAGTTCGTCAGGCCCGGGACCGAACCCAGCCCAAGGCCGCCCTCCGGCCTCCACCGGCTGTGCAGGCCCCGCTCCAGGGCGGTGCGGATGCGTTCGTGGCGGCCAAAGCGCCGGTAGACATGCCGCAGGTAGCGAGCCCACTGTAGCGCCCTGCGCACTGTCGCGGAGTCCCAGGTACTGACGTGGCTCGTGCCGGAGACCGCCAGAACCTCGGAAAAGCGCTCCAGCCGTTCCAAGAGCGGTTCCATGGCGCGCGCGAAAGGGTTACTTCCGCCTTCACCGCGGAGACCACAGTGCTCTGCGTGCCGACTGGAGCGCCCGGGAACCGGGAAGCCGCTCTGCAACGCTATTGGGTAAAGCCCACGTCAATCTCACCGCGCTTTCTCCGGCTTCCTGGGCTCCGGGAAACTTAAAAGAAACGTCCTGTTAGACTTTCCTCGCTCGTTGACGGAGTTGGGGTAGGGGCATCCTTCCGAGAATTTTTGTAAAAGACCATAAGTAGACAGACATTTTGAGACCGTTAGCCGAAAGGAAAATCTGTTGAGTTTCAACATGATTAGGTAACTCCAGAGAAATGTCGTTGCGTGTGAGGAAACTCTGTTAAATGAAATTTTAAGATAAGATCAATTTGGGAAAAAGGTACTGACTTCCTGTGTTACTAAATATTGGGCTTTCACCTTGTTGTTTCACTATGAAAACTGAAACTCGGATTAATGCATAAGAACAGAAAGCGTTCAAGATGAATACTTTAGTAAGATTCCTTAAGGATCTAAAAAGTTTTTTCAAAATTACAGTGCATTTTGTTTCTGTAAATTCCAGTGTTTAAGAGCACATTAACAAGCGTTTGCCTAAAGAATACAGAAAAAGAGGGGAGAGGAAGAGGGACCCATTGCTTGAATGTCATCTACATTATCCACTCATTGACCCATTCAAAGACTTCTGAGCAACTCATAGAAGTTGTAATTTCCACAAGCCCACAATAATTTCTAACTCACTGAAGTTGATGATACAATAACTTACCTGAGCTGAATTTTTCCCACTCCTAGGGACGGTAGCCAAAACTATTATAAGATATAGGCAAAAATATTTTGTTTATTTAGAAAAATTATTTATTTATTTGAAAGTCTGAGAGAGACAGACAGAGATAGCTCATCTGCTGGTTCACTTTCAAATGCCAGCAGCACCTGGGGCTGGGCCAGGTGGAAACCAGGAGCCGGAAGCTCAATACAGATCTCCCATGTGCTTGGCAGGGACAGAACTATTTGGGCTGTCATCTGTTGCCTACCAAGGGGTGCATTCCCAGGAAGCTCAATTAGGAGTGGTGTTAGGGCTTGAATCCCTAACAGACATCACAAGGAGCATGCTAGCTGCTGTGCCAAGTACCTGCCCATTTTTGTTTTTTAACAAAAAGAGTAATTTATGTGTAAAAATTTAGAAGGGGGAAAAAAGTCATTTCTCATAAAATGAACATTTTCACACCTTTAAAAATCATGATTAAAATAGTGGTGTTCATACTTGTTAATTTAGTATTATTATTTAATGTTTATCATTTAGGGCAAACTCTCTTTTTGGTTCTGAGTAGTTACATTATTTTACCCTAAGGATACCATGAATCTTAAAATTCTTTATCTTGACCACTAGAAACTTAGATACAGAGGTACAGCCTTCTTTTAACAAATGTTCTGGCATTACTAATCAATGCAGTACAGTTCGTGTACCGACCACATTATGTCACCAAAGCTTGAAGTGCTGCAGATTTAGGCAAATAAAAGCACAGCCATTGCCCCAGTGGAGAAGTTCAGCTTCTACCATTTAAGAACGATGCTAAATGAATAACCTCAAATGTGACAGAAAGGCATAATTAAGTAGGGTAACCAAATCTTAGAAGACAGGGAAAGCCTCTTCAAAAAACTGATTTTCGGGGCTAGCATTGTGGTGTAACAGATTAAGCTGCTGCCTGCAACGTTGGCATCCCATCTGAGTCCCAGCTGCTCCACTTCCAATCTAGGTCCCTGCTAGTGCACATGGAAAAGCAGCAGAAGATGGCCCAAGTCCTTGGGCCCCTGCAACCACATATAAATGTGGGATGAAGCTCCTGACCCCTAGCTTTATCCTGGCCTAGCGCTGGCCATTGCAACCATTTGAGGAATGAACCAGTGGATGGAAGATCATTCTCTATATCTCTTTCTTGCCCTCCCTGTCTGTAACTCTGCCTTTCAAATGAATAAGTCTTTAAAAAGAAAATAAAAAAAACTTGTTTTTCAACTGAATGCTCAAAGATGAATATTGGGAAAATCTTGCAAAACCATGGAAACATTAGTTTTTTTGTTTTTTGTTTTTTTTTTCAGGTACCTGAGTTGTGAGAACCACACTCGTTCAACAAGGTAGAAGAAGTTGAAACAAAGCTACTGTTTGGAATGGGGATGAGAGTATAGAGCAAGAATTGTGCAGATTAATTTTGATTTTGTTTCAAATCCTTGCTTGAGCATTACAATCTAGAAATCCTATATATTTCAAAACTTTAACTTGTTTTTATTAAAAATAAATATAATTATGAAGGTTTCCTCTTCTGAAGAAAGAGTTTAGACTTTTACTCATTGTTCTATTTAATTGAACAACATTCAGGGGCATTTTAAGAGACTAAGTAAAGTACTGGAGGTTGGAATTATTATAATGAGGCCTCTCCTTTCAAGAAATCTACATTCTTGAGGAAAAATAAGGAAGGACACAAATACACTTAATTAGAATTCGGGTTAGATTTCATGTATTTTAAAAATTACAAGATTAAAACTATAAGAGACCAGATGTAAACTGACAGGAGAGGACTGGGCAGGCTTTTCAGGGCACTGATACTTGATTTAGGCCTCAAAGTGTTAGAACAATCATTGTATAGAGGAAAACCCAAGTGAGAAAAATAAGGTAAAACATATAAGGGCACGCATATATGTATTGACCAAATTCTCCCATGTTGTTCTTTAAATTCCTAGAATATGGAAAATTGGGACAGAGAATGGTAGGACAAATTTTAGGATGTTTTATTAAAATAAAATTACCCTAAAACTGTGGCAGTTAAGCAACATAAACAACTAAGCATCATAAAAACAGGGCTTCACAAAGAACCTACCTCATAGGTCAAGGGAGAGGATTACATGAGATAACAAATATGATTACCAGAGTGGATATTGTGACTTTAATACTTCTTCTACCCTCCCTCCTTGGATCGCATAAGAACAGTGAAATTTGAGACACTGACTCAACTCAGTGGAGAGAGCCTGATGATTTTGAGTCAATCATGTTAATCCACAAGCCCATTAATTCAGTAAATTAGGATAGCCTTAAGCTTATTTATGTGTAACAATTTTTTTAAAAATTTGTTTATTTAGGGCCAGCGCCGCGGCTCAATAGGCTAATCCTCTGCCTGCAGTGCCGGTATTCCGGGTTCCAGTCCCGGTCGGGGCGCCGGATTCTATCCTGGTTGCCCCTCTTCCAGGCCAGCTCTCTGCTGTGGCCCGGGAGTGCAATGGAGGATGGCTCAAGTGTTTGGGCCCTGCACCCACAAGGGAGACCAGGAGAAACACCTGGCTCCTGGTTTCGGATCAGTGCAGCGTGCCGGCCGCAGTGGCCACTGAGGGATGAACCAACGGAAAAAGGAAGACCTTTCTCTCTGTCTCTCTCTCTTTCAGTGTCCACTCTGCCTGTCAAAAAAATAAAAAATTAAAAAATTATTTATTTATTTGAAAGGCAGAGTTACAGAGATAAGAAGAGTCAGAGAGAAATCTTCTATCCTCCGCCTTGCGGCGCCGGCACACCTGGTTCTAGTCCCGGTCGGGGCGCCGGATTCTGTCCTGGTTGCCCCTCTTCCAGGCCAGCCCTCTGCTGTGGCCCGGGAGTGCAGTGGAGGATGGCCCAGGTGCTTGGGCCCTGCACCCCATGGGGAGACCAGGAAAAGCACCTGGCTCCTGGCTCCTGCCATCGGAGGAGCGGGGTGCGCCGGCCGCAGCCCGCTGGCCGCGGCGGCCATTGGAGGGTGAACCAACGGCAAAAGGAAGACCTTTCTGTCTGTCTCTCTCTCTCTCACTGTCCACTCTGCCTGTCAAAAATAAAAAAAAAAAAAAAAAGAAATCTTCTATCTAATGGTTCACTTGCCAGATGGCCACAATGGCCAGGGCTGGGCCAGGATGAAGCCAGGAACCAGGAGCCTCCTCTGGGTCTCCCTCATGGCTGGCAGGAGCCCAAGAACTTGGTCCATCTTCTGCTGCCTTTCCCAGGCCACCAGCAAGGAGCTGGATGGAAAGTGGAGCAGCCAGGACTTGAACCCTTTCCAGGGTCAATACAATCTCAGAACTACAAAGAAAAACTAGATTAAGATAGTCCTCAGACTACATCTGTGGGGATGGCACTATGGTACAGAGGGTTAAATGGTGCTTGCCATGTTGGAATCTCATATTGTAGCATTGGTTCAAGTCCTGGCTGCTGTGATCCTGATTTAAAAATAACCTCATGTTTAATGGTTTCATAGCTACTCAAAATGGTTTTACCTATTTTATCAACAACACTTTTAGTCAGTGGTGACTCTCAAGTATGTGAAGAGAACTTTTTAAAAAGTCTTGATTAGGAATTAGAACTGAACATTGCAAAAATATAAACTAACATTAAAAAGTTGCATTCATGGGGGCTGGTGCTGTGGCATAGTGGGTAGAGCCGCCACCTGCAGTGCCAGCATTCCATAAGGGCACCAGTTTGAATCCTGGCTGCTCCATTTCTGATCCAGCTCTCTGCTGTGGCCTGGGAACGCAGCGGAAGATGGCCCAAGTGCTTGGGCCCGTGCACCAGCGTGGGAAATCCAGAAGAAGCTCCTGCCTCCTGGTTTCAGAAATGCCCAGCTGCATCTGTTGTGGGCATTTGGGGAGTGAACCAGAGGATGGAAGACCTCTCTTTCTTTAGATGCGTCTGCCTCTCTGTAACTCTGCCTTTCAAATAAATAAATAAAGCTTTTTTAAAAAGCCAATATTGAAAACACACATAATAGAAAGTACAAAGAGATATTAGAAACCATACCCTTTAAAAATTGCATTCAATAAGCAAATTTCATTTTTCTCAACAAAATTTGGAGTTTAGGTGTTTTGAATTTTCACAGACGTTAATATTTAAAATCATCTGCCTTTATACCATCACACAACGAAATTGCAATTTTTTTTTTTCACCAAGTGTTTTATACATGCCTCCCAAATTCTCTTTGGCTCATTGCCTTGTGCTTTAATGTGAAAAGGGCTGGACAGTATGGCTCTAATATAGGCATTTTAACACAATTAGCTATGGAAAGGGTGCTAAAGAAACATCACTGTGATTTAAATTAGCATGCCTTAAGTTTCGGTATATAGGACCCGGAGGAAGTTAATTGGGTAGTACTCCCCATTTGTCCACCCCGCTTCACCCGTCTATTTTTTTTCCCTTAGTAATGGCATGCATCAGCCTTGTTCTCTTGCCCTCTAGCTTTCTTCTATGTTGAACTATGAAAGGCATTAGTAGGCAATGAAAACTACAGGGAAGAGGTTCAGGCTTTTTCTTCCCTTGCTCTCTGCTAAAACTTTGGGATTCTGGGTCTTTCCTCCAGGAGTTCTATAGGCTTCTCAAAGTTTGAGATGGCACTTGGGACTTCCTGCTTCCCTAAAATACCTTACTGATTTCCTTAAGCCTGCCTGTGTTTCTGTAAATATTGCTCTTTTAAGTTAGCTTCAAAATCCCTACTGAAGGGCCAGCACTGTGGCGAAGCAGGTTAAAGCCCCAGCCTGCAGCACAGGCATCCCATCATGTAGGCACCAGCTGTTCTGCTTCTGATCCAGCTCTGCTGTGGCCTGGGAAAGCAGTGGAGGATGGCCCAAGTGCTTGGGCCCCTGCACCCAAGTGGGAGATCCAGAAGAAGCTTCTGGCTCCTGGCTCCATCCTGGCCCGACCCTGGTCGTTGCGGCCGTTTGGGGAGTGAACCAGTAGATGGGAGACCAACCTCTCTGTCTGTACCTCTCTTTCTAACTCTGCCTTTCAAATAGATAAAATAAATCTTAAAAAGAAAAAAAATCTCTACTGAATGAGCCCTTGTTTCCTGCCAGGATCTCAGATAACACACTTGCCTGAATTTCCAGCCATTCTTATAATTAATACAAGTCTGTGAGTCATTGTTGTCAATCAGTAGGTGTTCAGTGAATGGTGAATGATTAATGTAGTGATTCTTCAATACCTGTCATTGCCATTCACTATTGCCAATCTATGACAAATTCATCATTGTTAAGTTGATAAATGAAAAATAGATGACAGAACATTGTGAAGTGTTTTCTTTAAAAAAAAAAAGATTTTTATTTATTTATTTGAAAGAGTTACACACAGAGAGAAGGAGAGGCAGTGAGAGAGTCAGACACAGAGAGAAGTCTTGCCATCTGCTGGTTCACTCTCTAATTGGCCACAAAGGCCGGAGCTTCGCCGATCCGAAGTCAGGAACCCGGAGCTGCTTCTGGGTCTCTCACTGGAGTGCAGGGGCCCAAGGACTTGGGCCATCTTCCACTGCTTTCCCAGGCCATACCAGAGAGCTGGATTGGAAGTGGAGTAGCCGGGACTAGAACCAGAGCCCATATGGGTTGCTGGCACTGCAGGCAGCAGCCTTACCTGCTATGCCACAGCGTCGGTCTTTGTGAAGTGTTTTCATAAATGTAATTAACTAAAGTGAAGGGGGAAAAAAGCATGCCTTTATTATATGCAAAATGGTAGAAATGTTTGTAGATGGGCCCAGATTGTGAAGATTTTAGAATACCTCTCTAAGGAATCACTTCTGGGTTCAATTGGCATGCACGTTCTATTGACAACTTCGGAAGACAAGAATGGGAAGACCATGTCTGTCATAAAGTAGCATAGAGAACTGACTACAGTATGCTTGCATAACTGGCTACAAATGGAGGTCCACTGGTAAGCAAAACAATGGTTTCACTAGGGAGCAGCAGAAGAAACATTAGGGGAGGTCTTGAGAGGGTGATATATCTGAGAATTGTTTCTGAAGAAGAAGCAATATATCTCTCTGCCCTTCAAATAAGTAAAATAAGATAAACTTGCAAAAACTGTAATAGCTAACCATTTTTAAAAATAGAATCAATAGATCTTAATGGAGAGGAGAATCAGAGTACTTTGTTTTCTCACTTAAGTGGGTGAAATCTCTTTATCTTTGGACTGAAATAATATTCATTTGGACTGATGCCAATCATTGAGAAAAACATCCATAGCAGAATATTGACTCAGTAGAAATTGCTATAAACTTATTTCATTTCTGATTCTTGGCATTTATCAAACTCTTTAGGGTCCCCTGGATCCTAATATAAAATAATAAAATAATTAGTGAACAGTATTCACAAGATGGTCAGAAATACAGATATCATGTAGGGAGAGGATAAACCATTTATTTCAGCTCAGGCTTATTTTGTTTCATTTTGTCAGTATCTTGGAATTATGTTAACAATGACACATCTGAGAATTTAGACAAAATGCAAAAGTGGATCATTCTATCTGGTAGTAAAATGAGTTTGTGTTCTGATACTAACTTATCAGTATGTTTTATGGGCATACAGTAATGTAGAAACTCACCCATAGATTTCTCTAGACTCATTTTGTGCTCAGAAGTTAAGTTCAAACTCAGAAAAAGATGAAAAACCAACAATACAGCTAATTTATGCATGAACTTTTATTACATTATTCTTCAGTTTGAGACCATTTAGTGTCTCCTTATTACTCAGTGTAGAATCCAACATCCTGTTTATGATTTTTATTTTGGTGGGGAGGGGCTTCATGTTATTGTTCTAAATTTTTTATTTTAAAAAACCTTAAATGATAATGTTTGAATGAGATAATGGGAGAATCATAAAAAGTCTTCCTCTTTGTTGATTATTTTGTTTTTAATTGTTGGAATTTAAACATAAGTAGACTTGGTTTAAGTTGTATCAGAAGATGGCTTGATTGATGAGAGACATGTCTTCAAAAAAACTTTGATTAGATTATGTACCAAGAAGAATTTAAGCGAGAATTTATCACATTCATAACATAATCTTCAGTTCAATTTTCAGAATCTGAACATTTAACCTGATTGGGTTGGTAATACTTAGAAACTACTTAAATACTTGAATTGATCTTGTTGGAAGAAGTTTCTGACTTTTATTAATTTAATTTTTTTTACTGCTTGTGCATATCTTTCAAAAATCCATATAAAGGGACAACAATAAAGTTCATATTGGCATAAATGATTTTCCAACTGTATATTCACTGCAGAAATAGATATGTGCTTATTTATAGAGAAGTGAATGGGATAATCTCCTTAAAAGGTACTTGAATTAAATCTTTGAACTAAACTTATTTTTTTAAGATTTTCTTTTTCTTTTAAACTTGTAGCTCCAGCCCCCAATATTTAAAGCAGAAAGAAGAAACATGAATTAGACTCTGTCTTTACTCTTGAATTAGAAGTTGGATTTCTTGTAGGAGAGCTCTGTAATAATGTCTGGATGCCTTTATTTCTATCCAACAGTTATCAGTATCTTGCTATATAAGTACCTGCCAGGAAGGACTTATTTTTCTGGTTCAATAACTTTTTAAGTGTCTGTTGTTCCCATTTTCAAGTCTCCAAAACTTTTATGTGAATTCTTTCAGCACATTTTTTTCATTATTTCCCAACCTTCTTTTTCTCTGGATGGCTGAAGTTTCCAGACATATAACCTGAAATGTCCTAAGAGAATTAACATATAAAAAAATACAGCTAAGGAAATGGAAAGTATAGGAAAATATATATGTAAAATACATGGATGTAGATATGTAAATTCATTTTGAATTTTCTTTAAAAGGCAGTAGATTTATTTTCCTTATTATTCATTCAGTAATAAGTAGCAAATATGTTTCTAAAGGATACAAAAAGCTTGTTTTTAATCACTTCCAGACCTAATCTGAGTTAAGATTGGACTAGTCTGTTAATATCATTAATGTGAAGAAGTGTTTTCCCCAAAGATTCCTAGCATTTCAAAATAAACTGGTTGGAATAAGCCAAATAAGTAAGAATACAAAATTCACAATATCACAGAGGCATTTTATTGGAATATAAAAATTCTTTCTCGTATTGTTTTCATCTGTTAATTACCAAGGTATGAAGTATAAAGAGAGGCTTTACAGGAAATATTTAACCAGATTTGAGGGAAACCCTCCATTTAATGGAGAAACAGGGAGGTGTGAAGTCAAGTGTTGTAACTAATTTTTCCCTGTATTCTTTTGGATAGATTAATGAATGTAAATATTTTGCACTTGTATCTAACTACTTAAACAGATCCTGTGGGTGAAAGTGCCTACTTCTTCTTACCTTAGACTTTCTTTTGTCTTCGCCGTTCACTCCATTGATATTAATCTGTTTACAGTGCGAGTTGTGTACAGAAGAACACCTTTGTCACCAGAATGTGGTTGTGCATGGATCCACTGGATGACTTTCCTATTCCATGGTCAGTTCTGCATATCTGAATTTATTAACAGTTCAGAACAGGACAAAAGAACTGAGAGAACCATCAGGTAGAAAGAGGTATGTAGTAACAATAATGAAGACTTTTTTTTTAAGTAGAAGGTTAATTTTGATGGTAAAATTGCAAACATTAAGAAAATTTTCAGAGAGCTATTGTCCTAAATAATAAAAGATTGTTATCCATTCTAAGCAAATGTCGAATTTTACAGTTAAAAATATTGTTAATAAAATTATAATTTTTCAGGTGCTGGCATAATGGCCTAGCAGGTCATTATGATGTCCCTGAGACATCAGCATCCCAATATGTGTACTGGTTCCTGGCACTGCTACTCCACTTCCAAACTGGCTCCCTGCTAATAACCTGGGAAAAGGAATAAGATGGCCCAAGTACTTGGGCCCCTGCCACCCACAAGGGAGACCCTGATGAAGCTCCTACTTCCTGGCTTTGGCCCTGCCCAGCCCTGGCCATTTCAGCCTTCTGGAGTGACCTAGCAAATGGAAGATCTCTCTGTATGTCTGTCCCTTTCTCTCTGTAAAGCAGCCTTCAAATAAATGGGTGAATCTTAAATTTATTTTAAAAATATAAATTTTAAAGTATAACGTTCTTAAGTTTCTAGTTCAAATAAAGTTTTCCACTGTTGGTGTCTTTAATTGCAAAAAGCAATATTCATTTTGTTATTTGTCTACTGAGAAAAAACAATTTAATGTTCCAGTCTTCTGTGAAACCAGGAAAATATCAGGTACCTGTGCAATACTGTATAATGAAAAATTATTAAAATGAATGCTGAATCCTCTTCAGGCCCTGTGCTGTGATGATTGTAATTAGTTTGTTTACAAATTTTAGTAAAAATGGAAAGCAGAGTTTTATTTTGCAGAGTGACTTAATGTCTACAGTTTGCTTTAAGACCCATTTACCTTTTATTGCTTATTACTAGTTGCCAAATTTTCCCTCACCTCAGAGTCTAGAGTATACTAAATCTAGCACTCCAGTTTTAGCAGTTCAACCATTTTCTACTTTACATCTACCTACATGTCCCTAGATATTGTAATCTCATTAGGTATATAGTTAAAGAACATAAACTATGCATATATGACAGGAAAGAGAAAATACTTACAACAAAGCATGAAATAAAATGTGCAATTGAAGTTTTCAAAAGAAAAATCTATTTTTAAAAATGCCTTGTGTTTTCAACACAGAGAGCAGTAAGACGTTTGACCAATTAAATGGTACCTTTGTTTTTGTGACATTGCTTTTAGAAGATTATCCAGAAGACAAAAACATGCTTCATACACAACCTATGGTAAATGTGTTAGCTAAGTAGTACTGACATATTACTAGTTCTGCTTTCTGATTCTCAAAATTTTTCCTGCCTCCCTCTTTTCTTCTTTCCATCCCTTGCTATCTACCTCTCTCCCTCCCTCCCTCCCTTCTTGCTTTCCTCTCTCTCTCCCTCCCCTTCTCTCTCCTTTTTCTGCTTAGGTATACTCATTTGTTGTTCTATGTCATCAAAAATAAGACTCATCAACTCTGCAATATACAAGTATTCTCATATATAAGTACTTAAGAAAAAAAGGGAGCTAATATAATTTAGTACTTAGAAGCTCAAAGCAGTCAGAAGTATAAGTATATGTAGTATTGCTTGATGATGTGTTCTTTAAAAATGCATTTTAGCTGTAATTTGACTAAACTAATCTCATTTCTAGCTCAGAATTCTCTTAATATTTTCTTTCCTCTACTGCCTTGTGCCTGATGTTTCTTGTACCTATAATCCTTGTATTCCTTTTTGCCTCACATGGAACATTTCCTTCTATGCTACAATACCCAAATAAATTCCTACTAATTCCAAATCCTTATAAAAATTGTAATTGAATTGTTATTTATTAGTGCTTATTGTTTCTCACTACAAGTTAGTTTCCTTTTGTGCTCCGGCTGTTAAATTACATGGACCTACTGGATCCATTACTATCAGTAGCTTTTCATCAGGCAGATTTTCATGTTTGTGGGTCTATTCCTTCCTCCATAAAAATTAAATAATTGTATTTGTCATAAAGTTATAATGAGAACTCAAAAAGATCATTTTATCAAGGCACCATTTATAATGACAAGTACAACATCTATGTAGGTAACATTAGCAAGTAGAAAAATAACAAAGGAGCGTAAGTCACAAATATAATGAAGAGTATTAAGAAACTTTAGAGGGTTTGATCACTTCCAGACCTGTATGAAGGTTGGAAAAAAAAATAGGAAGTGAGAGACAGGTTTTTGTAAAATAGAACATTCATTCTTTCATCCAACATATTTTAACATATATGTTATTACATGTTCTTTGACTTATAATGATAAATAAAATAGAGCCTGTATTAGCAAGATATGGTAGAGAATTCTTCAAGTGACAAATGTGTGGTCATAGTTAGGACTGGGTACTACATGTGATAGTTTAAGACATGTCTTTGACATACATTCCTCCCAGTGAGATTATGGACTAGTGAATGATTTGGGCAACAAAGCATAATGGAAGGCATGGTATGTGACTCCTGAGGTTAGATCCTGAAAACCCATGCAGCTTCTGCTCCATTCTCTTGGAAGGCTGACTCTCAAGACTCTTCTATAAGCAGCACTCCCTCTGCGAGCCCAGCTGCCAAGCTGTGAAAATGCCAAGTCCCATGGAGAAATCTTCATTCATCCCAGCCTAGTCAGCAGGTACCTGAAAACAAAGCCTGTAGATCATTACAATCTCTGTTCATATTTTCCCAGTTATGGGCCTAGGCATTTACAGAGTAGACATAAACCATGGCAACAGGACCTGTATGTTAGCATCCATGGAATCTGTGTGCAAAATAGCATGGCTGCAGTTCTTTTATAACCAAATCTGGCGTGTTTGCTGTGCAGTAATATTAATTGGAGCAATTAAGCAATGCCTTAATAGGGGTGCTGAATTCAAAGTCAGGCTAAAGATTATGGAGCCATTATTTAATAGTCCAATAGTAATTTTCAACCCCTGCAGGTGAAATTATTTACAGTGTTTTCTTTCTAAAAAAGAATAAAATGGCTTTAAGAACTCATAGGTCCAAGTGATAAGAAAAACTTTAAAAATAATATAGGCCGGCGCCACGGCTCACTTGGCTAATCCTCTACCTGCGGTGCTGGCACCGTGGGTTCTAGTCCCGGCTGGGGCACTGGATTCTATCCTGGTTGCTCCTCTTCCAGTCCAGCTCTCTGCTGTGGCCAGGGAAGGCAGTAGAGGATGGCACAAGTGCTTGGGCTCTACACCAGCGTGGGAGACCAGGAGAAGCACCTGGCTCCTGGCTTCGGATCAGCACAGCGCTGGCCATAGTGGCCATTTGGGGGGTTAACCAACCGAAGGAAGACCTTTCTCTCTGTCTCTCTCTCTCTCACTGTCTAACTCTGCCTGTCTATATATATATATATATATATATACATATATAAGTCACCTATTGTTTTTCTGATAAAGCACACATCACCTTACAATGTAATGTCTCCCTGAATTTCTGTTATGAAACTAAAAGGTACTTTATAGAATACTATACAGCAGTAAATAACAATGAAATTTGGTCATTTGCAACAAAATGGAGGAATCTGGAAAGCATCATTCTGAGTGAATTAAGCCAGTCCCAAAGGGACAAATATCATATGTTCTCCCTGATCGGTGACAACTAACCGAACACCAAAAAGGAAACCTGTTGAAGTGAAATGGGCACTATGAGAAACAGTGACTTGATCAGCCCTTGTCCTGTCTGTTGATGTACAATTTAATACTTTATCTCTTTTATTTTTTTTTGTTCTAGTTAATACTATTGGTTGAACTCTGTAATTAACACACAATTATTCTTAGGTGTTTAAATTTAACTGAAAAGTGATCCCTGTTAAATATAAGAGTGGGAATGAGAGAGGGAGGAGATGTACAGTTTGGGACATGCTTAATCAGACTTGCCCCAAATGGTGGAGTTAGAAATGTGCCAGGGGATTCCAATAAAATCTCATCAAGGTGGCATGTACCAATGCCATCTCACTAGTCCAAGTGATCATCTTCAGTCACAATTGATCACACTGATAAGTCTAAGAGTCAAAGGGATCACACAAACAGGACTAGTGTCTGCTAATACTAACTGATAGGATCAAAAAGGGAGAGAATGATCCAACATGGGAAGCGAGATACACAGCAGACTCATAGAATGGCAGATGTCCTAAATAGCACTCTGGCCTCAGAATCAGCCCTTAAGACATTCAGATCTGGCATGGAAAGCCAAGACACTCTGGAAAACAACAACAACAACAAACCTAAATGAACGATCTCTGCGAGTGAGATCCCAGTGGAAAGAACTGGGCCATCAAAGAAGGAGGTACCTTTCTCTGAAGGGAGGAGAGAACCTCCATTTTGACTATGACCTTGTCTAAATAAGATCAAAGTCGGCAAACTCAAAAGGCTTCCATAGCCTTGGCAACTCATGATTAGAGCCTAGGGAGATTACTGACGCCATAAACAAGAGTGTCAATTTGTTAAGTCAACAACAGGAGTCACTGTGCACTTACTCCTCATGTAAGATCTCTGTCCTTAAAGTGTTGTTCAATGTGGATTAATGCTATAACTAGTACTGAAACAGTATTTTACACTTTGTGTTTCTGTGTGGGTGCAAACTGATGAAATCTTTCCTTAATATATACTAAATCGATCTTCTGTATATACAGAGAATTGAAAATGAATCTTGATGTGAATAGAATGGGAGAGGGAGCGGGAGATGGGAGGGTTGCGGGTGGGAGGGAAGTTAAGCCGTTGTAATCCATAAACTGTACTTTGGAAATTTATATTTACTAAATAAAAGTTTTAAAAAAATAAACTAAAAGGTAAACAATAAAGAGTTGTGAGTAACATGGACTGCATATTCATTTTCCTTATAGAAAATCAAATTTTTACAAAGGAAAAAATATGTAGTTGTGTGATACTTAATTGTGAATTAATAACCCAATCTGTTAGAAAATTGAATTGGAATTTTAATTACACTATTGAGTCCACTCTTCTTAATTTGGTGTTCAAGACCATTGCCTGGAGCTTCCCGTCCCACCACTGCCCTTTCTCATCTGAACCTCTGAGACTGCTGCAAGTCCCTGACCAGTGTACAGTCTTAGACTTCCTGGCCTGGGCTCAACTCTCTCACCTTAGCCCACAAGAGTCATTGAACCTTGCCACTTGGCCTGCTTTCCAGGGACACATGTATCTTTATTCTCTTTGCTCTCTAATGGGATGTCATTTGTCTCTATATCTAGCACTTAATTCACTCCACACTAGGCAAATTCTTCTGCTATCTACTCCCTTCACCAACAGAAAGTTCTTCCATGGAAACATTGTCTCTAATTCATCTTTTTATTTCTCAGGGATCCATTTTAGGTTCACAGTAAAGATTTCTTAGATGCTAAAAACGATAGAGAAAATACTTTGTGATAGAGTGAGCAGCACTTCAAAAACATTATCAGAGTCTCCATCTACTCTTTCAGTGTTTCAAAAATAGGTTCAAGGTACTTTAAAAGCAAGAATGAAAGAAAAAGCACTGCACTTTGTTGAAATAATAAACTCTGAATTGTGGAAATTGCTAATTTGTTCTGGAAAAATTTATGTCCATGTTCATGAAGACATCTGTGTAATTTCTATACATAATTTGGTCCTATTTATGAACTGGGCCTCAGTCAAAACAAAACAAAACAATGTATGGTTTGGCAGACTCACAAATGCTTTGTCTGCTTACTCAGCAAAGAACCAAACTATGAGATAGAAATCAAGTTATTTCTCAGTACATAGCCTGGCTTTCTTACCTTCTGTGCCTCTCAAAGTTAATACAGTTATACTTTCTTCCTTTTATTTCATAGAAATATTATTATTAAGATGCAAGAATCCCCTTATGGCTGGTGTCAGATTGAATAAAAGTTTGGAGTAAGTTTATTCATGAACACAGGACTAGAAATATTTCAAAACAAAAAAGGAATTTTTCATTTTTCTCTCTATCTCTACAAACTGTAAAACCATAGCAGAGAACAGTTTTTGATGCAAGATAGTTCTGATTCTTGGCTTGGTGTTTTTTTTTTTTTTTGGTCTTGACCTTGGCTATATTTTCTGAAACTTGAAGCTTTTCATAGTCTTCTTACAAGTTGCAGCAACAGATGTCATTAATGAAGAGAGTTGGGTAACTTTCTTCTCTATTGTTCTTAATCCAGCACACAAAGACACCAACATCAATTAGGAAAGCTGCCTAAAGCATAAAAGATTGAAAAAAAAGTATATCTGTTGAATCAAAGAAGATTTATGTAGTAAATGAAAAAAATAATTACAAGTTGTGCATAGAATATTTTTTAAAGTCTGCATATTGGTAGAAAAAAAGTGAAATTCAAGTGAACTATAAAGAATTACTGGCAGTAATAAAAACTTATAAAGCATCTAGAAGTAACATTTGTTCTTTCACAAGTCCATAGACTAGTGGTAAATCAGTATTAAATGAAAATCAACTCATACTTTATTCATAAACCATAAGAGGTACAAACTAGAAAAATTTCTAACAATGTGAATAGTCAAAGGAAGCTCGATACAATGCACACCACACAGAGATATTGGTTATTAATTTCCTGTTGGTGTTTGTCACTCTGTGTTTGTGGCAGGGAGGAGTTGGGAGGAGTACATGTAGCACCTAAATGCTTTTACACTCTGCTGGACTCTTTTCTTTTCTCTCCCTTTTTTTTTTTTTTTTTGACAGGCAGAGTTAGACAGTGAGAGAGAGAGAAAGAAAGGTCTTTTTTCCGTTGTTTCATCCCCCACCCCCAAATGGCAGCTATGGCTGGATCGCTGCGCCAATTCAAAGCCAGGAGCCAGGTGTTTCCTCCTGGTCTCCCAAGTGGGTATAGGGGCCTAAGCACTTGGGCCATCCTCCACTGCTTTCCCGGGCCATAGCAGAGAGCTGGACTGGAAGAGGAGCAACTGGGACTAGAACCCAGAGCCCATATGGGATGCTGGCGCCGCAGGTGGAGGATTAGCCAAGTGAGCCGCGGCGCAAGCGGACACTTTCATTTTTACTCAGAGTTTTAATATTTTTTGCCCATATCTTTAGTTTTAGCTTTCATGAAGTATTTTGAGATAATTTACAGAAATCCTGAGGCCAGGGAAGATTGAGAACTATATTTCTAAACAGAGGGGATGGGATAGTTGGATGGGGTCGGAAGGAGATTGTAAAATAGAATGATGGTGAATCAGCAGGAATCCAGTAATTCTGTAAGAAGAGAAGAATTTTGAAAATGTGAATAAGGTGAGAAACTTAAGTGGTTAGGATAAAACAGACTTCTTCATTCCTTCTTTCCTGTTTCATGAAATTTAAAGATTTCTTTGATGGTGGAACACAGCACTCTGACCATGAGTAAAAGAAAGACAGAATTCTACTACAGCTCCAAATCAGTGAAGGCTGTCAGGCAGAATCACACACAGGTTGCTCCCTGGGACAAGGTAACTCCAGGCTGGATTGGTAGTGGGCAGCTTATGTATAGCAAGCAGAGTGGGTTTGGTTAGTCTTCCCCTCCTTATAGATTGGCTTTTTTGAATAATTTTGAAAACTCTGTAGCCCAGGGACTCTCCCTAGGTATCTGATATCTGGCCCTGGGGAGATTAAGGTGGTTAATAGTAACTCAGAGTGTGAGTACCTGCTAAGGGAATCAAGGAATCCATTGGGGTGTGGACTTAACTGGCTACCCAAGAAAAGAAACTGATCAAACTCAAACCAAGGTAAAACAGGCAAAATTGCCCTCACACACATCCAAAGTGAAAGAACTAAAAGAACTAAATAAAAAATGAAGCAGAGACAAAGTAGTAGGGCAAGGAAAAACTAGGTTGTCTCCTGAATAGAAGATTCTTTGCAAGGTATTTTCTTCTCTTAATCTGCAGGGTCATGACCCTGTTCCTTCACAATCCTCTCTAGAATGTTAGTTGCCTAATGGGGCAACCCAATTATGAGGGTACATCAAAAAGTTAGTGGGAAAAAGAGAACAAAACATAAATTTATTATGGTACAAAACATTTTTGAAATGTTTTTTCATCTTTACTTAATTTATACTAAATTCATCTTCTGTATATAAAGATGATTGAAAATGAATCTTGATGCAAATGGAATGGGAGAGGGGGTGGGAGATAGGAGGGTTGCGGGTGAGAGGGAATTTATGGGGGGGAAGCCATTGTAATCCATAAACTGTACTTTGGAAATTTATATTTATTAAATAAAAGTTAAAAAAAGAAATATGTTTTTTCATAATACTCATTTTCCTTTTTTATAATTTTGTTATTTTGAGCTTTAAAATTTAACAGTTTTCAGCATTTTGCCACATTCACTTCATGCTTAGACATTATATACAAACATATTATACTATACTATATATATAGTATATATATATATATAGTATATATATATATATACTATTCTTGAAAATAGAGGCATTAATATCACAAAGTGAGGGATACATGATAATGATTATAACACTGAAAAAGAAGGCAATTTTCTCATAGATGTGGTGCTATTCAATAAAGTAATGTTTTCCATGAATGTCAAAAAATTATTTATTTATTGAGAGAGAGAGAGAGAGAGAGAACTATCCACTGGTTCACTCCCCATACGTCTGCAAGGCATAAGGATGTGAAAGTTGGGAGTCTAGAACTCAATCCAGGTTTTCCAAGTGGGTGGCAGGGACCCAGCTACTTGAGGCATTGCCTGCTACCTCCCTAGGTATATATTAGCAGGAACCTAGAATCAGGAGCAGAGCCTGGATTCAAACCCAAGTATTCTGATGTGGGAACATGAGTGTCTTAACTCACATCTTAATTTCTAGGCAAAATACCTACCCTTTCATGAATTATCTGAACTCTTGTACACATGGATTTCAAAATTTGATTTGAAAAAAATTAATCTGATGTATTAGTAAGCAAAGGCAAATGGAGACAATTGAATTCCTGTGCAAACACAAAAGATCCACTCTTAAAAGGCTCACCTATCTTACCCTCTTCCTGTTCTCCACTTGAAGCATAGCAGCTTCCTTTAGCATCCAACAGGCATCTTAAACTTCACAACTAGGAACTTGATGCTTCTAACAGACGTCAAAACAAAGTAACTTCCCATCATCTTTCTTTCCCAGATCATTAAATTGCAGCACAGTTTTGGTAAGTTTTCTAAAAAAATTCAAATAATTTAATAATTTGTTTCATAGATCATATATTCATCTTAGCAAATTTTAATAAAATTTAAATCTCAATTTAAAATAAAAAATATATAATGAAATATATTACAGATCACATACATTTGTAGACTAACATTTGATGCTCGTCTTATTCAACTTTCCCCTTGTAAGATGAAAATAGGAGTGTAAAGAAGAGCAGAGGATACCCATGCAAAAGTCATTCAGAATTCAACGACTTGCTCCAGCTCTATCACTATTACTCTCACATAGGTCACTGTGACTTCTCACTTGTATTACTACAATGTATCCCAACTGTTCTACCCGCATTCCTCCATGCCCCTCTATAGTCTTTTCCACCCAGGACTGAGAGTGCCAGCATTTATCTTTAAGTTTTATTGTGTCACTCTTCTTTAACTCTGACTAAAAACGCAAAATTCTTATAATGACCTACAAGGCCCTGAGGATCTGGGCATACCTTTCACGCTTTATTTCTGGTTGCCTTCCTCACTTATTGATCCAACTGTGGGAAGTTCTTTTATTTCTTTTTTATTTTTTTAAGATTTTATTTATTTATTTGACAGGTGAGTTATAGACAGTGAGAGAGACTGAGAGAAAGGTTTTCTATCTTCTGGTTCACTCCCCAAATGCCTGCAATGGCCAGAGCTGAGCCAATTCGAAGCCAGGAGCCAGCAGCTTCTTCAGGTCTCCCACACAGGTGCAGGAGCCCAAGCGTTTGGGCCATCTTCCACTGCTTTCCCAGGCCATGGAAACGAGTTGGATCAGAAGGGCAACCAGGACTAGAACCAGCACCCGTTTGGGATGCCAGCACCCCAAGCGGAGGATTAACTTACTGCTCCACAGCAATGGCCCTTTTTAATTTCTTTGAGCATTTGACTTGTAGCATTCCTCTGCTTCAAATGATTTTTGCACTGGTCGTTGCTATGCCTGTGATGGTCTCCAGGTATCTGCATAGCACAGTAACTTTCTTTGTGTCTCTGATGTAATGTCACTTTATTGGTGTGGACTTCCTTGACCAACTCATATAACAGCATCTGCCATCTCTGAGCACTTTCTCCAATCCCTGTCCTTTTATTTTTTACATAGCAGAATTATTATCACCTGATATATTACATATTAATTTTTTCTTAATTTCTAATTTTGATAAAATATAAGTTCTATGAGGTCACACAGTGTCTCCTTTGGAAAGAATAAAGCATGTTTGATATAAATAACTTACTGTTAGTTAGCAGAATTAAAGAAAATGAAGTAGTGTGAAGGAAAGATGCTTCTTGAGAAAAGATTCTTTTTGATTTTCTTTTAGAATACGTGTAGGGCTATACAAGAACAATGATGATTAGTGGCTATATTTGTTTTACAAGATTTACATATCTTGCAGATTCACAGGTCAAGCAGTTTTTGATGTAGAAATGCAACTTTGATAAGGAAGGAAAACATCATAACCTCAGTCAATAGGAGGCCATAAAACACTCTGCACTTTTTCCTTCATGTTTTCAAGCAGTGCATGTTTACCTTTATGTTAGCATCTTAATTTGCATGCAAAACAAGGAAATATAGAGAGTCATAGGATCACAAGTGTTTAAACCAGCACCAATACTTCCTGTCACCTCATCCTGGGATGGTTAATTTTATGCGTTGAACTGAGTGAGCCATGGTATGCCCATATATTTAGTCAGTCATTTTCCTCGTTGATTTGGACTGAAATTAACATTTGAAGGATAGAGTAAAGCAGATTGCTGTATATATATATGAGTGGGACTCATTAAAATATAAAGGCTAACCTTTCCCTAAGTAAGACCAAATTCCTCCTTCCTGCCTCCAGATTGAACATTGGCTTTTCTCTACCTTTGGATTAAAATTGAAACATATACAACATTGAGTGTCCAGCTGTATGATTTATTTGCTCTGCAGATATTGGAACTTGTCATCCTACATAATTGCAATGCACCAAAGAAATCTTAGGTTATTGACTTCCCAATGGCAATGCAGAAGAATTGCTTGGAAAATTGAGATCATTTCTCTTATTTTTAAACTTTAGATTGGCATGTCCAATCCTACATATTGGTTCCATTTCTTTTCTTATTCCTACTGTCGCTTCAAGAATTATAATATTCTCTTACAGGATGTAAGCATACACTCTACTCATATCATAGTATAATATATGCAGTGAAAGGCAAAATTCTGACATATATTTCATTCATCCTTCCCCTGTGTGTTTGGCAGAAACCACTAACCGTTGAAATCACACTATTCCCACTTTTACCTAAGACATATGATGAGTTCCTCTTTGAGTGCTATTGGCAGACACTTTGTATTGACTGAAATTGGTGGTGAAGCTGAAACTATTTCTCATCCTTGGCCTACACTATGATGATGTCCTTGTCACACTAGAAATCAAGAATGTAACTATAATATTTCAAAAAAAGGTTTTGTTGAAGTATAATTCAATTAAAATGTTGACTGACAATACACATTCAAGAAACATTAAGGGTAAAGTCTCCCAAAGTTTAAACAGGCATAAGTGGTTCCTTTTCAATTAATCTTTTACTATGAGCTCTGACGATGTCATCTAATCCAGGACTCTGATTAGTAAATTCTGATTATAAGTCCTATTTTGGAGTCAATTCTTCTGGGGTTCAGTCACTCAATTCCTGACCAGTTTATTATTAAAAACAAAAATCAACAACTTCCTTTAGGCAACTCCTTCGGTCTCCTGACTGTCACACCTGTTAATACTTGGGAGCTCATTAAACAGAGGTCTTTCCTGCCCACTTTGTATTCTCTCCTGAATCAAAGCCAAGGAAATTGTTTCTGAGCATGGTTTGAAATCTTTCTTGACTTTTACTGATCAGAAGTTTTCCTTTAAATGTTTTCTTTTGTGCTGTTTACATGAGTTCTTTATTGCAATTCTATGTTTGTCTTAATGCTATGTGATGGGGCACGGGCAGCCCATCAGGTCTTGAGTTTCAATATCCAACAGAAACAATCTCTTCCTCCTCAATATTATCTGTTTTTTTCTTCATAGAATTTTCTTGTTATAAACATTGGAGTATAAATCCATTCTAATTTTATCACATTTAAAAAAATACTGACTTATAGATTTCCTCCAAAAAAAAGAAATTGTAGGGGGTAGTGCTGTGGCAGAGTGAGTAAAGCTGCCATCTGCAGTGCCGGCATCATATATGGGTGCTGGTTCAAGTCTCAGCTGCTCCAATTCCGATCCAGCTCTCTGCTTTGGCCTGGGAAAGCAGTAGAAGATGACCCAAGTCCTTGGGCCCCTGCACCCGTGTGGGAGACCCGGAAAAAGAACCTGGCTCCTGGCTTCAGATCAGCACAGCTCTGGCCATTGCAGTCATCTGGGGAGTGAACCAGTGCAGGGAGGACCTCTCTCTCTCTCTCTCTCTCTCTCTGCCTCTCTGTAACTTTGCCTTTCAAATAAATAAATAAATCTTTAAAAAAAGAAGAAAAATAAAAAAGGAAAGGAATTAAAAAATGAGGAAAGAAGGAAGGAATTAGAGAGGATGGGAAGAAGAGAGAGAAGGAAAAGGCAGTGGGTGGGAGGAAGGCGGACAAGCTTCAATGATGCAAACTGCCTTGTATTTGTGTTGTGATATGAGCATAATTTTAAGATCAGTTATACTTAGACCTGAGTTTAAATCCACTATTGTGCTTAGTAGATTTGTGCTTAGTAGACGTCAGATATTAGGTAAACTCTTTGAAATTATTTTTCCTATTAGGCTGTGAGCTCCTGGAGACAGAAGCATGCAAATTCATCTTTTTTTTTTTTTTTTTTTTGACAGGCAGAGTTAGAGAGACAGAGAGAACGGTCTTCCTTCCATTGGTTCACCCCTCAAATTGCCACTACAGCCAGAGCACTGCATTGATCCGAAACCAGGTGCACCTGGGCCATCCTCCACTGCCTTCCCGGGCCAGAGCAGAGAGCTGGACTGGAAGAGGAGCAACCGGGACAGAATCCGGTGCCCCAACCGAGACTAGAACCTGGGGTACCAGCGCTGCAGGCAGAGGATTAGTCCAGTGAGCCGCAGCACCAGCTGCAAATTCATCTTTTTATGACAATTGTGGAAAATGAGTGAATTGATGAATCATAAAGTTGCTGGAATAAAATGGGATTCCGTGAAGAGCGAGAGAGACAGATTTAGAAAAAGGATGAAAAGAGTCTCTGATTTTCTGTGTTTTCCTTTCTTAAAAAAATGGTTGATTGGGGCCGGCACTGTGGCTCTTCAGTGTAGTGCTGACATCCCATATGGGCTCTGGTTGGAGACCTGGCTGCACCACTTGCAATACAGCACCCTGCTGATGTGTTTGGGGAGGTAATGGAGGATGGCTCGAGTGCTTGGGTCCCTGCACCCAAATGGAGGACCCCAGGACCCCGTTGAAGCTCCTGGCTTCATCCCGATCAGCTTAGCTCTGGTGTTGTGGCCATTTAGGGATTGAACCAGTAGATGGAAGATCTCTCTTTCTCTCTCTCCCTCTCTCTCTCTCTCTGTAACTCTGCCTGTCAAATAAATAAATAAATATTTTTTTTTAAAAAAAGAAGTCCTGATTTGGAGACAGACAAAACTAGGGTCAAGTTCTAACATTTTTTGCTTGTTTGCAAGAAATTATGGGCAAATTTCTTAAATTTTCTGTTAGTTTCTAAATTATTTAAGTGGAATTTGCAAATACTAATCCTTATTACACATGCATAATAGCTAGTTCATTGTCTGACATGTAGTAAAATTAAAATTAATACTAAGTATTATGATAAGGTGACTATCATATGAAAAATTCAGGGCTGACATTGTTGTGTAGCAGGTTAAACTGCTGCCTGCAACACCAAAATCTCTTGTGGTTACTGGTTCATGTCCATCACTGCTTGATCGGAAGCCAGAAGCTTCTTCTGGGTCTCCCACATGGGTACAGAGGCCCAGGCACTTAGGCAATCGTCTACTGCTTTCCCAGGCCTAAGCAGAGAGCTGGATCAGAAGTGGAACAGCTGGGACTAGACCCAGCACCCATGTGGGATACTGGCTCCACAGGCGAAGACTTAGCCCACTACACCACAGCACTGGCCCCATGGACTTCTAATTACTATGCTAACTCTAGTGACTATTATTACGACAGTATGATGTCTATTTTGTGACATCTTTAGTGGAGATTGTGGCACGTGAAACTTTCTTTTTGAAATGAACTCTGTGAGCCAAGTGGCTACTGTAATCACAGTAGGATGGGAACATTTTGCTATGCCATGGAAAATCCCACTGACCCTGACTATTTTCCACAGTGCTCTTATTTCAGGCTTGGAGTGTTATGCTTTATTTTTTAAAGATTTATTTATTTATCTGAAAGGCATAGTTGCAGAGAGGCAGAAGCAAAGAGAGAGGTCCTCCATTCACTGGTTCACTCCCCAAATGGCTGCAACGGCCAGAGCTGCACTGATCCTAAGCCAGGAGCCTCCTCAGGGTCTCCAATGTGGGTGCAGGGGCCCAAGGAATTGACTCATCTTCCGCTGCTTTCCCAGGCCACAGCAGAGAGCTGGCTTGGAAGCAGAGAAGCCGGGACTCGAACCTGTGCCCATATGGGATGCCAGCACTGCAAGAGGCAGCGGCTTTACCTGCTCTGCCACAGTGCCAGCCCCGTAGTGTTATGCTTTATGGCATGCAGCCTGGCCTATTACTTGATATAAAAATGTTCTTTGATAAGATTTTTTAAAAGTCATTTTGTAGAGATGCAATGTGTAAAACAGCAGTTGGCAAAAGATCCCCTATTTTTAAAACATGTTAGAGTTTCAAGGATGGCAATTTTAATAATTTTTCATCCTTCTGCAAAGTAATCCAAAATTTGTCATTATCAGTATTCTTAAAAATAAATGAACACGTGGACCAATGTCTCCCTGCAAAAGTTGCATGAAATGTGACAATGGAAATCACACTTGCAATGCAAATCATTCTATCAATAGAGACAACATTAACAAATTAATAATGGGTGCCATCTTTACAGAAAGATTTCCATTCAGTTCCCCTTTTATGAGCACAGTCCTTCCTTTCTGTATCTTTTCTATCATCCAATAGCACCCACAGTTTCTCCTTTGGGATTTTAGTGGTTTTGTGGTTTTTCCATTCACTCATTCACTTATTTAGCCACTTTTGGCTTAGTACTGTGATGAAAACTTGAAATATAAAATATAAAGAAGGTGAACCTAAACTCTGCTCTCTATAACTCATAGTTTAGTATGTGAAATAGATGCATAAACAATAACTGGGATACTATGTTATAAATGAGATGCAAAAGACTGTTCAGAGCACTGGACAAGAGACAGAAACAATATTTCTCCTGAGGAGATAAAAAGAACCACAAAGAAGTTGATAATTAAACTGCCCCTTAGAAGAGTGAATCGTGGCTCAACAGGCTAATCCTCTGCCTTGCGGCGCCGGGCACACCGGGTTCTAGTCCCGGTCGGGGCTCTGGATTCTGTCCCGGTTGCCCCTCTTCCAGGCCAGCCCTCTGCTGTGGCCCAGGAGTGCAGTGGAGGATAGCCCAAGTGCTTGGGCCCTGCACCCCATGGGAGACCAGGAAAAAGCACCTAGCACCTGGCTCCTGCCATCGGATGAGCGTGGTGTGCCGGCTGCAGCGCGCCGGCCGCAGTGCGCCGACCGCGGCAGCCATTGGAGGGTGAACCAACGGCAACGGAAGACCTTTCTCTCTGTCTCTCTCTCTCTCACTGTCCACTCTGCCTGTCAAAAAAAAAAAAAAAGAAGAGTGAATCGTATTTCTTCACAGCAAGTAAGTAAAAGGTGAAATTTCATCCTTGTTAGCTGGAGCCACAGCATGGAACAGTGAAGCTATAAGCTGTTTGAGATGTTGTGACATTATATCATGTCAAGTCCACTCGTGACAATACACAGTCTTTCTTTGGTATCCATGGGCAATGTTTCCAACACCCTCATGGCTTCCAAAATCTGCAAATGCGCAAGTCTCTTGTATAAAATGACATCATATTTGCATAGAACCTACACACACCCTCATGTATATTCTAAGTCATCTCTAGATTACTTGTAACACCCAGTGTTCGTAAAATGCTATGTAGTTGTTTATGCTGTATGGTTTAGGGAATAACCACAAAAATAATATGTGCATGTTCTGTACAGAAGCAATTTTTATTAAAAAAATTAATCTGTGGAGTTGGTTGAATCCCTGGATGTAGAACCTGAGGATACCATGGGTCAAAATATATCCATATATCTATTTTGTATTTTATAATGAAACTATCTTGATACTCTACCATAATTTTGATTGATTTTTCCCTTAATTTAGTTTCTTTATAGTCAGATTTTTTTTTCCAACTGTGTGTCATGAAGCACATTTGGTAGTTCGCCAACTACTAATTGAATGATGTAGAAGAGAATAAAGTACTGGAAGACACAAAAATAGTAATGTAATGAGTTAGAAATGTACATACTGTTTGTGAAAATGTGTTTTGGTTGTGCATGTCTAAGTGTGTTTCTATGTGCCTGTTCTGTAATGAATTTCTTATTGTGAGTCACAATCACAAAGTTTGAACACCACTGTGGTAGTAATATTTTCTATTGCTTTTCATTGCATCCATGTTATATTGGTTATGATTAAACCTTGAGCCCAAATCAACCTTGGTTTTTAATGAAGTGACAAGTGACACAGACTGACCTCATTTATAAGCTTGGCACACAGGCAAGCATCTGTTTTACTGAACTTTAGTTACACTTTACCAGATGAAATGCTTCTAGCTTGAGAATGAAACCATCATCTGTAACGTTATGTTAATATTATTTTTTTCCTATTCTAAGCTCAAAACTACTAAATTAAACAGAATATATAAAAATATAACAAATTAGTAAGCTGCTTTTTTAAAAACTTTTTTAAAAAATTATTTATATGAAAGGCAAAGTCACAGAGAGGCAGAGGCAGGGAGAGAAATCTTCAATCTACAGGTTCACTCCCCAGATGGCCACCATGGCCAAAGCTGCATGGATCCGAAGCCAGGAGCCAGGAGCTTTTTCCAGGTCTCTCTCGTGGGTTCAGGAGCCCAAGGACTTGGGCGATCTTCCACTGCTTTCCCAGGCCATAGCAGAGAGCTGGATCAGAAGTGGAGCTGCTGGGACTCAAACCAACGCCTATATGGAATGCCGGTACTGCAGGCAGTGACTTTTACCCGCTATGCTGCAGAGCTGGCCCCAGTAATAGGCTTCTTAAGATACTTACTTCTACTATAAGAATCATTTATTCATTCCACAGTTTATTCAGTGCTCACTACATGCCCAATTCTGTATGCTGAAAACAGAGTGCTACAAAAGGCAGACAAATTTATTGGAAATTTAATATTTCATATTAAACATTTATATTAAGGCCGGCGCTGCGGCTCAATAAGCTAATCCTCCGCCTTGCGGTGCCGGCACACCAGGTTCTAGTCCTGGTCGGAGCACCGGATTCTGTCCCAGTGGCCCCTCTTCCAGGCCAGCTCTCTGCTGTGACCCAGGAGGGCAGTGGAGGATGGCCCAAGTGCTTGGGCCCTGCACCAGCATGGGAGACCCGGAGAAGCACCAGGCTCCTGGCTTCGGATCAGCGCGGTGCACGGGCCGCAGCGGCCATTGGAGGGTGAACCAATGGTAAAGGAAGACTTTTCTCTCTGTCTCTCTCTCTCACTGTCCACTCTGCCTGTCAAAAATAAAAATAAAAATTTACATTAAAATTAAGCTTCTTGCTATTAAGATAACACTGGCATTTAAAAAAACATAGAGCAATAAAGAAAGAAAAAATTTTTTAAAAACAAACTCTAAGTTGGACAAGAAAAGACACACACCAGTATATATGGCAAAGGTTATTCAAAAGTAGATGAGACAAATGGCACATTTCATGAAACAGTTTTAATCTATTCCCTGTGGGGAAATCAGGAAACATATATTCAGACATAGAATATATTTTGCAAAAATATGAGTCTTACACAGTAGGAAATGAGTATCTGTGCTACTATTATCTTACAATGATAGAGTTTAAAGTTCCCCATTGAGAATAAGGGTAACAGATTTTTTAAGTTGCATATCAACTTCTAACTTTTCACGTGAAATGTCTTATTTAATTTATACTTTGTAGTTTTTTATGGATTGATAATACAAAGTACCAACCATTAATATTTGAAATTTTTGAATCTATCTTCTTTTTATTCCTAATATTATTTTTAATTACCATGCTAGGACTTGTAAAGTCCAACCCATCTGCCCTGTGACATTTTAAAAAAGATCATTCCACTATGTATCAGTTGAGGGACTATAATATGGACTGAGCTGCTAGGTAGGGAATGATAAACATAGTTCAGCTCAGTGACAAAGTATTTCAATAAAATCTGAGTGAATGTTTTTACTAGTTTCAGTGTTCCATGTATGTTTTCAGACCGTTTCATGTCTTCATACCATTTTCTGTAGCATTGCTCTCACTTCCAAGGCTTTCATTTGCCACTGTTCTTTTCCTCCTTTGAAGGAACATAAATGATGAAATAAGGACTTCTTAGTCATCTTTGGAAACTTATTTTACATACTTTAAATCAGTGTCTGCTTCTCTTTTATTTAATTTCAATATTTCCTCTAACCTCTATCATCTATTGAAGACTTAATCCACTTCTCAGACTGAGAGAGAATATATTATCCCTTGAAGAAAAGGAGAAAAAGAGCAAGGGGCAACTTACTGATATGGGAAAATATTCTCTTGTTCGGTTAAAAGTTCATATTCAAGAAAATGTTGAATGCTTAAAAGGCTGTAAACACACAGCAACTCAAATTTTCAATACTAAAGTCCCCTAACTGTGTTAACTTATTAAAAAAAGCTATGTTTACTTACATCTGGCTTTTCTTTTCTTTAAGGTGTCAAGTTTCAAGGATGTATTCAGACAGTCTTCATTTCACTAAGTGAGGCATTTGCTTCCTTTACCTTCAATCAGATAGGTTATAGTTGAATCAACGGGATAATGGTTTCCCAAGGTGAACAGTTTGGCTTGGGACCAGATCCTGCTAAGAAATTTCTTGAACAAAAGATGCTCTTTGACGAATGTCTCAGTGAATTATTGGAATGCATAAATAGAAATATTTATTTTGACAATCACAAAATAAAAATCAGATGGAAATTGTTGCACATGCTAAGAAAATCCAAAGGCAAGCACTATTTTGATGCCTCCTCTGAAATCTCTTGTATTATTTCTCTTTTGCCACCATAAACCATTCAGCAAAATGCTTAGATGGTATTGGAAGAAAATACATAGTGTTCTCCTGCTATTTCCCTTTTAGCTTATTCTATAAGAGCAGAGGATCTGATATAAATCAGCATTTAAAACTAAAAACACGTGGAAGGAAGGGGCATGACAAAGGAGTATTTTTTTTTAATAATTTTGCCTTTCCAGTGCTTCTGTAGACCTCTTTATTTTCCCAAACTGGTTTTAATATATCCCTGAATCAACAAAAATATTGCCTTACACTTTGCTTTTTATAACATCAGAATTGAACAATGTGACTGAAAGATTTATATATAAGGAATGAGATACAAGATTTTCCAAGGCAAAGGTGCTCAATTTTCAAATGTTATGTATTCATAAATTAACATTTATTGACTGATAATGTTTTGATCTTGAAAAATGATGGAAGATGTTTGACTTTTTACAAAAAAAATTGTGTAAGTTCAGAGACTCGGAATACATTTTCGGCACTCTTGAAATACTCAGATCTGGTTAAATTTCCAGAAATTTTGTTATTCATATTCATTTGCTCAAATTCATCTGTAAGCAGCTGTGTGTTTTGTTGTTAATATTTATTTATTTCCTGGCACTCACAGACCTTTTTATAATGCATTTTTCCTTAAAATGAGGAATGCGTTTTTTTCTTTTCTTTCGAGAAATTAGGGAGGACTGTGAAGCTGACAGCTGCTGCAACACCAAATTGAACAGAGTTCAATGCCCCCAGTTTTTTGGGGCATTTGTTTTTTTGCCTCTTCTTTATTATTGGTTCTACCAGTACAAGCAAACAATGGATGCTGTTTCTCGATGTTTCAGAGCAATAAACCACTTCCAGATGAAAACAAATGCAAAGCGCATTTTTGCATGATTTCTAAAATCAGCAGCCTCACTCTACTATTGTGCATCTACAGGTAGTTTGTCCTTGTGGGTGGGGGAGGGGAGAGGGTAGATAACTCACCATTTTAAGAAATCATATGCAAATGCCAGCCAGAGTACCTGTGCCACTGCTGTCACACACGTTTGGATGGAGTGGTCTTTGACACTGAGGAACATGAGAACAAAACACAGAGTCATTCTTCTCGACTATGCTCCGCGGGAGGTGGAAACCCGAGGGGATAGGGGTGCCCCAGCAAGAAGCTGGGTGGAAGGGACACTCGGGCATCCGGTCACTTCACGGGAGACTTTCATTCCAGAATGTGTGCACTAATGAAGGGCAGTGGGAGAAACCCGTCTATGACATTCAGTACAATGCTGAACGGAGCTCAGAAGGAAGGGAGGGATTGAATTTCCTTTTGTAAAGCGAAAACAGCCGTTAAGTGCAGCCTCTTCTAAAGTCTGATATTCAAAGAGAGTTATAAGACATCAAATTGTTCACTTTGGAACGAAGAGTGGCCCAAGTTACTGGAAAGATCACGCGTGGAGTCTGCAAAATCTCTGGCCCGGAAAGCCAAACTTTCCCAACACCCATTTTAATACTGTGCAAAAGCCATCGACTCTGTTAAAACGCTGGAGTTAAATATGATCCCCTCCCCACCCCGCCCCCCGCCCTTTCTCTCTTAGGTTAGTGTTTGGGGGACAAGGAGGGGGCTGGAGCTCGGCCCCAACCTAGGAACTGCTGCCAAGGGCTTGTAATACAATCTCTCCCCGTTTGAAGGGTAAATCAGTGTCAATTGCGTTTGCTGTCCACCAGAAAAAGTAAGCATTTTACTTCCGCTCGGTCTGTGTGGACTGATGAAACGTAGGAAATCTGTTTCTGGCGGGGGGGTGGGGGAGGTGGGGAGGGAAGGAATCGTTTTCCCAAACAGCACCGAGAGGAGCCATCAGGGAAGTATGAAGAGGGGCAGTGCGGCTGCAGCTGCTGCCGCTGCCGCCGGGCTGCTGGGGTGCGGGGAGCCGCAGCCGCAGGACCTGCGCCTGGAGGGGGCCGGCCCCGAAAAGCTGCAGGAGCCCCGGCGGGAGCCCCGGCGCCTCTGAGAGCCGCCGGCAGCCAGCTCCGGACGCGAGGGTGAGCAGGGCGCGCGGAGCAGCCTCTGCGCCGACGCCTCCTCAGCGCGCGCGCCTTGCAGCCTGGGGGTCGCGTGAGCCCCTGTTCGGCCGCGGCGCCGAGACGGCGGGGGAGGGGCAGGTCGTGAACGAGGAGCTCAGGGACGTGGCGGAGCAGAGTGAGGGGCCGCGGACAGCCGGGCAGACAGGAACCCAGACTGGGTGGGTCACTGCAGTGGGTGGCATTCTGAGCTCCTGGACGCAGCCATGTGTCCCTCGGCTCTTTGATGGAACAGGCCAAGTGACCACAGCGCAAAAAGCCCGCGGGGGCGGATCAGCCAACCACAGGCAGCAGTGGGGATTTCCAGTTAGTACTTCGTTGCACCTATGCGGATGCAATGCATGCTCAGTGTGATCTGGTGCAGGGCTGGCGGGAAGGGGGCGCGGATGATCTTAATGGATTTATCCTAAATGTTTCACTTGAGTGAACGAGGTCAGGATGGGAGGAAAGATGGCAACAAGTGTGATTCGGGTGATACTATTTTCCACTGATGAGTTTGGCAGAGTTGAGCTTCTGTATGCGAATAAATAAATGGTAGCCTGTGTAACAGCAACCGTTGGGAGAACTGTGCGTGGTGTCTTCCCTTGTACCCAAAGAGTAGACTGGAATCTGGAATTGTGTGGGGAGCAGAGGGACCAGCTTTGATTTGGAAGCGCTACTTATCCAGGCAAAATTAGGTTCTGTTAGCGTGGTACGGTGTGTTGCTATGAATTTGTCCTGGACTTAGTAAAGTTTCTAGTGTGTTGAGTGGAGAGGGGGCCAAAGCAGGAAGACAGTCCCCCTCCCCCTCCAGTTCTATACAGTTGGAGAGGATGTGGGCTATTGAATACTTTCCCGCAGGTAACCTTTTTGGAAATCACAGACTATCCTCTCCACCGCCTTTCTTTATCTTCTTACCATCAAGAGTTGACAAAACTTTACTCTTCTTCTCGCCCTTCTAAAAGCTATCTCTAAGCCAGACTAACTGTGTCTGGGAGATCTTGTGCAAGGAAATAAGATCTGCAAGTGGACAGGAACACCCATTTGGCCTCCTAGTGTTAAAGGCCTGGACAGGCTGGATGTACCAACCAGGCAGAGGAAGTCCTCCTTTTCTCCCAGCTATCCCCCTGAGAGTCACAGAGGCGAGGCTGAGAACAAGCCCTTGTGCTCAGTGCTTCTTCCCCCTAACCTCTTAGCAGTGTGGACCCTGATTAACAACAGCTGGGATCTGATTGCCCAGCCTGTCTTTGAAATTGATCCATGAGCTCCTTCTCGCGGAATGCTTCCTTCTAACAGTAAAGAAGGTGCTGGCTGTGGTGGTTCTCTCCAACATGGGTGCAGCATTTCTGACTGCCTAAGAGAAGGTAAGGGACAGATGAGTGAGCCTCTGCAATGCGCGGTGGGGCTTTGCACGGGGCTGCCTGAGATGTGTCTACACCTAGAAAGGCAGCTTGGGTTTCAGCCTGTTTACTACTAAACTTTGAGCTTATCTCTTCATTTTTGCTGTGCACCATATTTTGATGATGTGGACTGTGTTTTACTGGGAAATGCATTAACATGGCGAAATTGAGTTCACCTGGTGCAAATGGTCATATAATTGACCTTGAGTTTTTCTAGTGAGATTTCTTGGTAAGAAAGCAATGTCAGGTCTTTTAACCCTAATTATGTTTTTTTTTTTTTTTTGACAGGCAGAGTGGACAGTGAGACAGAGAGACAGAGAGAAAGGTTTTCCTTTGCCGTTGGCTCACCTTCCAATGGCCGAGTTGATCTGAGGGCAGGAGCCAGGTGCTTCTCCTGGTCTCCCATGGGGTGCAGGGCCCAAGCATTTGGGGCCATCTGCACTCTCTGGCCACAGCAGAGAGCTGGCCTGGAAGAGGGGCAACCGGGACAGAATCCGGCGCCCCGACGGGGACTGGACTAGAACCCAGTGTGCAGGCGCTGCAAAGTGGAGGATTAGCCTATTGAGCCACGGCGCTGGCCTAGAGTTTTTGCTTCAAGATTAGAAGGTTGCACAGTGTACTGGGAGAGCCTTTGGAAGAGCAAAACTACCTTGGTTGAAAGCAAATGATGAGGTTGTACCAGTTTGTTTACAGGGATACTTCGGTTTCAAGCTGCAGAGAGTGTTGTGATGTTATTTTGGTGTCTTTGTGGTTTTGATATGAAGGGCCAAACAGGATCTCACCATTTTCATTTTTCCTGAAAGACTGTCAAGGTTTTCCACTTAGTGTTTTTGACTACACAAAATAACTGAAATGAATGTAGAAAATCTCTCTCTTCTCAAAATGAGTAAGAGATTTGTGTAATTTTTCTGTATTAGATACTTTCATGGTCAAGTAACAAACTTTTTGTCAATATTCCTCCTTGCATGAAATCACCAAGTGTGTGTGTGTGTGTGTGTGTGTGTGTATTCCCATAAAATGTGGAATTCTGCTAATTTCTGTAATTCTGTATTACAGTTAAGTAAAATGGAAATCTTTGTATTATAAGTAACACACACACTGATATCTATTCATGACTTTATCAACTTACATGAAATTTTGATGTAAGCCCTTAAATATTCCAGTTGATTAAAGACTTTAAGTTTTTTTTTCCATTCAAATTGTTTCAATCTAATCTTCTAGTGATCCATAAGTCCATACTAAATTGGAAGGGTAGTATAGTTGAATTTTAAAAACTAGATGACAAATAATCCTTACTGCCCTGAAAATATTGAAAATCAATTCCTCCTTAGTCTTAGATTTTCGTGATAATAGGAGAACAAATTTTTATTCATGCAAGACACATGGTCTTGGGTCTCTGGGATAAAAAAGAGAAACCTGGAGAAAAGACAGTGTTACATAGATTGGACACCAATAAGGCTGAGTAGGATATTTCAAATGACTGTGGCTACACTGGCTTGTGACTTTGGACAAAGCACCTTCTTAGGCATCAAGTCCCTGATTAATAACCAGGGACTTGACTACATAAAGCTTCTAAGATTCCTTTGAATTTAAGGATTTTATTACACAATTAGATAAATTAATATGGAGTGCCTCTTTGCTTCTGTTTGTTGGTGTTTTATTTGTTGTCAAGTTGCTTCCTGTTAGAGGCCTTTGCCATTATAGACATGATATTGATTTATTAAATTGTGAACTTTATTTTGTGATTTGGCCCTTAAATTAAGATTATGCATTCCTAATATAATTGAGAATATATGTTTCATAATTGTTGATTAGCCAAATGAATCACTTAGGAGTAAAGGACTCACAAAGCTGAAAGATCCATCCAAAGCTGTTCATAGGGGTTTAGTTTTTGAATCCAGCCTGAAAGATGGAAATTTTCACCAGCCAGATTTTAAAAGGGTATTTGGACTACAGTTTTGTTTGGTTAAATATTAAAAGATTGTGTTCCTGACCCAGAAACTTCATTTTTGCGTTGTTTGACACCTGTAACACACAAAACAGTAAAGGTGAGGTCAGTGCTGTCAGTGAGAGCAACCATTGCCCTTAGGGAGTGGGTCTTTGTGAGTTCATTTGGAATCATTGTTGTAAGTGGATACTGTTGAGTCTGTGTGTGTGTGTTTCTGCTTGTCTGGGGGGTGGGGTGGGCCTTGGGAATGGAAGTGATATTTTCTCATATTTATTTTGAGAGATGTGGTGTTCCCCTATTAATAGTATATGATTGTCAGCTGGTGTCAAAAATACAATATAATTTGTTATAATTTTTTAAAGATTTATTTATTTACTTGAAAACCAGAGTTACACAGGGAGAGGGGGAGGGGGAGGGGGAAGGGGAAGTGGAGAAGGAGGTCTTCCATCCATTGGTTCACTCCCCAGTTGGCTGCAATGGCTGGTTCTTCGCTGACCCAAAGCCAGGAGCCAGGAGCTTCTTCCGGGTCTCCCATGCGGGTGCAGAGGCCCAAGGATTTGGGCCATCTTCTACTGCTTTCCCAGGCCATAGCAGAGAACTGGGTCGGAAGTGGAGCAGCCAGGACTTGAATCAGCACCCATGTGGGATGCCAGCACTGCAGGTGGTGGCTTTACCCGCTAAGTCACAGTGCTGGCCCCTATAATTTTTTTTTAACATGTGGAAGTTACTCATCTTAGAGCTCAATTTTTTTTTTTTTTTTTGACAGAAAGAATTAGACAGTGAGACAGAGAGACAAGTGAGACAGAGGGAGAAAGGTCTTTCTTCCATTGGTTCATCCCCTCAAATGGCTGCTACAGCCGGCATGCTGCACCGATCCGAAACCAGGAGCCAGGTGCTTCATCCTGGTCTCCCATGCGGGTGCAGGGCCCAAGCGCTTGGGCTATCCTCCACTGCACTCCCTGGCCACAGCAGAGAGCTGGCCTGGAAGAGGGGCAACCAGGACAGAATCCAGCACCCCGACCGGGACTAGAACCTGGAGTGCTGGCACCGCAGGTGGAGGATTAGCCTAGTGAGCAGCGGAGCCAGCCTTGAGCTCAACATTTCATGCATCATCTTGGGGTCAGCATCCTTCTCAGTATAAGAGAAATTTTAGATTTTAATTATTTATCATTTTATATCATTAATACATTATCTGTTGGCACTTCTTCTCCTAGTCCTTTGTCTTTCCTTAGTGATTTAAAGTTCTATATAGTATTCCTAGTTTGTTGTAGAATTGCTTATCTTTTCAAGATAACTCAATTTAAATTTTTTTTGGCACGTTTTGAATGTGATAATTTAGTTTTCCTTAAAATATAAAGACTATTAAATATATGCCAGGTACTGGCAAAAATAGTTAATCTTCACAATTATCTTGGTGTTACCTTCCATTGTACATAAGAGAATTCAGTTTCACAGAAAATTGTCACATAACCAGATTGTTATTAATGGCTAGGAAGTAGGGCTATTGTTTGACCCTAGGATTTCT
Organism: Sylvilagus floridanus; assembly: GCA_949820135.1. Lineage (NCBI taxonomy): Eukaryota > Metazoa > Chordata > Mammalia > Lagomorpha > Leporidae > Sylvilagus > Sylvilagus floridanus. Next base: position 83,858,072 of record OX463224.1, read on the forward strand.
GATTCCAATTCTAATATCTTACGCATTAACCAGGCTTCTTGGAAGAATCTCATAGCAGATATTACTGATATAAATTTATCATTTTATTCATATTTTTATTTCTTTTATTTTCAATGTAATATTGTGATACATTTTCTGTAACATGTCCCCAACTCTAGAAATAGACCAGAAATTGTCTTAGTCATGATCAAAGCATACCTCTAGGTGGCATGGAAGAATACTTTTTCTTCAGAGTCACAACTGTCATGTCTTCAACTAGGCTTCTGAAACAATAGACTAGACAGACTCTTTAAACATGTGAATTTTTACTTATGGAATCATTGATTTTTTCCTCTTCCCCTGAGTGAGTTCAAATCTCATCATATTCGTAATTGTTATTCCAGAAGCACTTTTACTATGGAAAAAAGGAAAAAGTATATACATCCACAGTCTTTGAAAAATTCTGGATTAAGTTACTGCATGTTTTTCCCTTTAAGTTTACTTTTCTGAATTCCAAGTCCTGAGGATTGAGTTATCTACTTTTAGATAAACCCAGAAATCCTGCAGGGGCCATAATTTAGAGGAGTCATAGAAGTACTCAATACCTTACTTCTCTTTTCAAAGTAATTGTGTTTATCTAATACTTACCAAGTTATTTATCAAACTTTTAAAATATTTATGTAAACAGCTAAATTTTACAAGATTATGTAAATTTTATGAGATATCTTTCAGTATTTAGATACATTGTAAAGAGAGGTTCATTGTCTTCATTGTCTCTCAACCTAACTTTTTTTATTCACGTCCAGTGTATCATTCCTCATTACATTTTCCATCTTCAAAAGCTACCCCCTGGCATCACCTTTGGTTCTGAAAAACTTTTGAATGAAATCAAAGGACCTGAAATGATCTTTTTGTTATAGCTTGTTCTTTGTGATCTAATTTGACTCATACAAACTGATGAAATAATGATTAAAGATTATTAAGAGACAAATCCATAGTGTAGTTCAATAGGAAGAGTAACTTATAATGTTCTATAGCCAGTAAGATAACTATGGTTGACAATAATTAATTAAATATTTCAGCAATCTCATTTTATCTGAGTAGTATAATTTCATCTATCCTTTTTTTCCCACCACCATTTAATCATTTCAATTAGAAATTACTTTACCATAGGGTAATTCATCCAAACTCTGAATTTTGTTTCTGCTACCTGAATCCATTTCCATGTCTCCTGTTCTTGTCTCAGCCAAATCCAAATCCAAGACCTCCACTTTTGACTTTCAGCTAACCACTGAGTCATGTGCAGTTTGGTGCTGATTTGAAATCTGAAAAAGGACCAAAGGAAATTAGATCCAGACTTCCAATTCTTTTCACAACAGACTTAAACAGAGAATTTTCCTATGACACTGACATTCAGTTTCTAAATATCTATTATTATACATTTAATTGACTTAGGCATATTAATTACCCATAAAGCCTTTTTACTCTCACTTTTGGCTCATGAGGAAATGTAACTCTATTCTTGCTTTTTCTCCCTCACTAAAAATGTGATTATTATACACAATTACAAAAACAGAAAAAAAATACAAAAACAGAAAAAATTGTCTTGTTATTTTTTATTGTTTTTACCAAACGATCATCTGTAAATATTAGAAGATAGTGTGAATTACATTTCTGGCAAACACAGGGCAGATTGCATGAGAAATAAATGTGCTACTGTCAAGGAAAATAAGAAGTTCACTGTTTAGAAGTATTGAGGGGAAGGATTGTGTCCTCTGGCTCATTGAAATTGTGACATGTCATTAGGTTTACTGTAAACTATCCCTGGATGAATTCTTTACTGGACAATGAGCTTCAGACTCTGAGGTGTCTTCTTGCCTTTATAGAGCAAAATAGGACTCTGGTGCTTAAATGGAAGTTGCAGAGCACATAATAGGGTGTAGGTAAAGTTACTGAACTAACACATCTCATTTTCAGGAAAGTAGTGGGAGAGATTGTGTCTTGAGAAGAAAGGCATTTTAGAGGTAACCCTTTTAAGATTTCAATTAGTATTTAAATGTAAGAATCATGTGCTTAAATGTGTTATTACTTAAATAGTTGTTTCTGAGGCTAGCTGACCTGTAGGAACCCTAATTAGCTATAGGAAAATGTTCTGTTTTCCTGGGACTGAACATATTTTTACAAGATCTGGGCAAAAAAGTTGGTTTTTGTTATTTAGGGAAAACAAATTTGGGGAAAACGTTATTATGATTTATGTGAATAATACCATTATTAACTGTGAAAGAATAGTGGCCATATTCTAATTCTTGACAGTTTAGTAGCATATGACAACATGTATCAAAAACAGTTAACATTTGCACTGTTCATGTTTGATATTTAGATATGTAAATAATATCCACAAAGAAAATTTATGGTAATTTAAAAATTGTTGTGAGAGTAATTGCATTAGAAATGAAATTGTGCTTAAGATGGCATATTTTCAACTTTTTAAATTTCTTACTCTCAATCTTTTTTAATACTTGGGAGATGGTTACAATTTATGTTTTTCTAAACACTAATGTTTTATTTTTTCAAAGCAATCTTTCTAAGAAATTAATCTATGATAAATGAATTACATTATGCAATTAACTAGAAAGAAATATTATACAAAGTTTCAAAGAATAAAAGCCAAAAGAGAGTACATATTTTACATGGATAACTTTATATATCATAAATATTGAAATATAGCTGAAAATCCTATTATATCATATAAATACTACTTCTTGCCTGTTGTTACAGTTTTCACGTTTATTCAGTCATAATGCATTTGGTCTTTTAATATGCATACAGTATTTATAGCAGAGTGAAATCCTGCATGTTATTAAACATTATGATTTTGTTATTTAGCTGCTTTGATATTACTAATGATATTACTAGTGCTCTAATATTATTTAGATCCTATGGATAATGCATTCAGAACTGCTGTATTCAAGGCCAACTATTCATTGAAATACATTTTTTACAAGTCAAGAAGATGGCTAGGTTACTCATAAGGAGATCATGTTAATGAAATCATCTCTTATTTTTATTGATATAAGATATTTAAGTATTTCAAGACAGTTGCAAATGATACTCAGTATTTAAACAGAGTAGGAAGATAAAAAAGCAAGGAGAAGAGGATGAGACAGCTATAGCAGTGTTTGTTAATATTGTGTGCAATTAATGCATTATCAATATGGGCTTTGATTAATTTAGAATGTGTCCTTCTGGAAAGTGAAGAGACTGCATGCTGTAATCTAGATGTATGATCTTGGTTAGGTCCTGTATCTTTATTGCTTTTTGTTTTCTTTGGCTGTGAGAGATTGTGGATATTCTTTGAATGTACTTTCTACTGTTCCCCACCTCATTCTCTAAATTGTGAGTCTGTGATTACATGGCCACTTCAAAGAACCAAGAGTCGTGCTTAATCTTTTATGAGGTAGTTTTAGGAGTAATGACTGCAAGTTGACAATAAGTTGTGCAAATACTGTCTTAAAAGCATGTGGGAATTTATGGTTTCAAAAGTTAACCCAGACAATGGTAATTAACAAATTGAACACTTAGATTTTAATTCAGTCACTTTTTAACATGCTTGTGTAAGTGGAATTTCGTGCCTCAGCAGATGGCTCTCTTTCCAATATATGGTTTCACCAAGCTTAGTCTATTTGATTTTCTGTTTGACCTTTGATTGCTGCTGTTTCTTACCAAGTGGTTGGCTGGAAGTGAGAGGGCCAGCACAGATAAAGCAAATAGTGTTTCATGGAGTTTAATCATTAATAACTTGACCTGTCACCAAAAAGCAGATGGATCCAGTTCATTACTATATTATGGTGGCAAGATTTTAATGAGAGGTCTAAATAAAAAGCAATTGCTCTTTTGTATCCCAAACAGGTATTACGAGTGGATAAATAATGTGCAGTGCTCTGAGCCCAAAGGTACGCAGTGGACCTGGCCTCTCTGATATGCATCAGTATAGCCAATGGCTGGCCAGCAGACATGAAGCTAATTTGCTACCGATGAAAGAAGATCTGGCCTTGTGGTTAACCAATCTATTAGGTAAGGTTATAAGATCTCATTTTGTGGAAAAGATAACAGCTTCTGTTTTGTTTTGTTTTGGTTTTTGTGAGTTTGTTTTTTTCCTTCTGTAGTGTGCTTCACCTAAGCATGGGATAGCACCTTGGGAAGAAAGACTTTCATTATTTGTATTTTGTATCTGGGAAACGTGAAGCATGTGGAAAATTTAAATGAATTTCCCAATGTCTCTCATATAAATTGTGCTTGGTACTTCCAATGTCATGCATTGAAATGTCAGAATAGGTGGTCAAATGGTTTATTTCATCTTGATACAGGTCATACTTACTTTTTACTTTTCTTTCTTACAGCTGACAAATTTGACCTACTGTTTTGACATTGTCCATAGGCCACAGACTGTGAAATTCACCTTCTAAAATTGTTTTTCTTTCCCTTACTTTTGTAGTGTGTCTTCTGAAACTGCTGCATACCCAGACTTAATAATAAAAACATACCTCCTTTGTCCAAGTGAGCTGGCTAGACTCATCCAACTTTGAATTAAAAATCTTCTTTTCAATTCACCTTTGTCAGTACTGATCTATAAATGCCCTTGAGAAAAATGCTACCTTGTACTAAAGCTGCTTGTTTTGTTTCTATTTTGCTAGCAATTTTACGGGATAAAATTTCAACCATGTGCTAAATGGAATCATAGTTTAAAGAATCATCATGTATAGCAGAACTATTTCCAGAAATAGATTTTATTTGTGAAGAAAATTGATTTAAGACCTGAGAAAAGGGCCAAATAGAATTTATGAGCAGCAAGATTTGGCTATTGAATAAAAAGAATTTGTATGGTACTTTTAATTTGCAGAAGGGATTTCATTGATACCATTTAAACAATCCTTTAAGGTAAATGTTGTTTTCTTCCCTTGCTAGCACAAATAAAAAATGAAGATTGTGGTGAGAAGTACTTGGCTCATCTGAATTTTTAGCAAGAATTGCAAAGGTTTTAGCACATTTTTGCAAGGCTTTCCTTGCTCCCGATGGCATTGGAATTTTGCATGGCTTTCACATTTACTTATTTATGTTTCTCATCTTTATTTTAGGAATAGATATTTCTTTTATCTTCAGTGTGTACACACTATTCTTGTAACTCTGTGTACTCTAACCAGAGACACAAAATATGGATATGCAAGCCATGCTCTTCAAAAAAGTGCTCAAAGGAGAATGAGGTCAGAAGTACAGAAGGCACTCCCAGAAGATTTGTCATCCTACTAGGAGTTGTATTTAACAGAAGGAAGGGGCCGCCATCTTTTAGTAATGCATTTATTCCAAGGAGGAGTTTTAATCTCCATCAAAGAGAGGAAGCCATTTTAGTTTAAACAGATGGTTTTTATTTCTTTGTTTTTAGTTTTTTTGAGGTTCATGATTGTTTGTTACTTTACTAATTTATTTACTTTAAGCTATCTGACTTCAGATTTGGGCCAAAACAAGTACATATTACAAAACAGAATTTACAAGCGCAGGCTCTGGAAATAGGCTTCCTGTGATTTGACTCCCAGCTGTGCCTTTAGCAGCACTGTGATGCTGAACAAGTTGTCTAATCTTTCTGTGCTTCACTTTCCTCATCTGTGCAGTGGTGACAGTAGTCGTATCTGCTTTGTAAGTTGTGGGTGTAAATGATTGAAATATGTATAGCTCTTAAAACAGTGACTGACATGCTGTAAACACTAAGGTATTGTTATTATTACATTCATTGAAACTATTAATTAGATTTTGTCCATAATTCATTCATTTATCCAACTGGTATTGGAGTGCTCAGTACCATAAGATAATGGTCACTAAAAATGGAGGGGTGAGCATTTAGCCAAGTGATTCAGATACCCATATCACATACTGCAATGCCTGGGTTTGATTCCTGACTTTGATTCCTAATCCAGTGTAGATCCTGAGAGGCAGCAGGCAATAGCTCAAGGAATTGAGCTTCTACCACATCTTTGGGAGACCTGGATTGAATTCGGGGTCCCCAGATTGTGCCACCCAGCCACAGCCACTGTGGATGTTTGAGGATTGAACCAGTGGATGGGTTATAATTCTTTTTATCTCCTCCCCCCTTCTTTGTTTCTCTCTCCCTCTCCCTCTCTTCATCCTTCCCTCCATGAAGCAGTGGTGGTTGATAGTCCTCTTTCTGCCTCCCTCCTCTCTTCTCTGTCTTTATGAACTAGTTGGTGAGTGATGGCTTTCTCTCTCTCTCTCTAATTAATCAAATAAATAGATTAGAATGAGAATGCTTCCATTGAAATCTCAGTTCTATCACTTCTTATGAGATACTAGGCAAGTGTCCTGTTGTACTATGCCTTAGTTTTATAGTGTATAAAGTAAGAAAAACACTAATATTAACCTCAGAGGATTGTTAAGAGATTTGAATAAGGTCATCATCTTTAGAACAAGCCCCAGCAGGCACAGTCATCACCTAGTAAATGACACCTGTAATGAGTATTGTGTTCCAGATTGCTAGGTATTGAAGCGTAGACTGGTGATTAAGAATAGACATAGTACCTGTTTTCACAAAGCTAGTGCAAATTAGCAGAAAAACACATAAAATATATAGCTGAATATATAATTCATTACTCGAACTTGTTAAGATCCACTAAAGCTATGTATTGCAATTAAAATGTAGAATTGAAGAGGTGGAGATAAAGAGGCAAAATCCTCCGTAAGGGGATTATATTTAAACTGAGAGCCGAAGAATGTTAGCCAGACACAGCATAGGATAAACCTCTGGAGGAGGGAAGCACATTTACTGAGTAGGAAGGAATTTGATACATTGCAAGAATTGAAGGGATGATAGTGTCAACAGCACAGAAAGTAGGAATTTCTCAGGACTTGTTGGAGCCACATGCTATGATGCTTTGAGGAACATGTTAAGGGGTTTATAATTCACAGCATGGTCAATGTGGAGCCATTGAAATGTTATAGGCAGAGGAAAGAATGATTAATTAGAATATAGCCTGATTATATAAGCCTAGTCCCGTGATTTTCATCAAAGACATTTTATTTAGTCAATATCATTTACAAAGCAGCTTGATCATTGTGAGCAGCCAAAAGAATAGAGAATCAGTATGTGTAATGGAAAGATCTTTGGATTAAAAGTCAGGAGACCTGGCTCCTAACTGGGTGTCAGGAGACCTGGCTTCTGGTTCTGGCTCTGCCACTTGGTAGGAAACTTGCCCAAAGCCACTCAGCTATCTTTTCTGGGCTCAGTGTCCTTGACTATAAAGTGAAGGGATTGGAGTAGATGATCCCTAATGTCCTTTCCAGCTCCAGAAATCTAAGTTTCCAAGAAATCTATCTCTTTATTCCCAATTCAGGCCAGTTGAAGTCATCAGTATGCAAAAACAGGGAGATTTACATGAAGATTTATATAAATGAATGACCTTTCTTTTGTAGAATAAGCATTTTTAAAGGTTAGTAGCTGTAATATAAATGCAACTTATAGCTTTTGAAAATTTCTCAGAAAAGGAATCCTAAAAGAATCTCAGGCCAATGTGAAATATCAACTTCGAATTGGCTTAAGTTTATACTGAATAAATATTCATATGTAATAGACTTTCAGTGAATATCTTCATAGTAACTTGGAAAGTTGTCTAGTAACTTGCAATTTTTAAAGTGGTAAAACATTTAGAGTGGGAAACATATACTAGAATGGTGCCAATAAGAGGGGAGGGAGGCTGGCATTGTGGCAAAGCATGTAAACCTTCCACCTGCTATGCTGGTATCCCAAATGGATGCTGATTCGTGTTGGCTGCTCCACTTCTGATCCAGGTCCCTGATCATAATGGCCTGGGAAAAGCAGCAGAATGTGGCCCAAGTGCTTCGAATCCTGCCACCCACGTGAGAAACCTGGATGAAGCTCCTGGCTCCTGGCTTTGGCCTGGGTCCAGCACTGTCTGTTGTGGGGCCATCTGGGGAGTGAACAATAGATCTGGAAGGTCGTTCTCTCTTTCTCTATATGTATCTCTCCCTCTTTCTCTGTAACTCTGTCAAAATATCAAAATAAATCAATCTTAAAAAAATTAAGGGGGCTGGAGCTGTGACACAGTGGGTTAAGCCACAGCCCACAGCACTGTCAACCCATGTGGGTGCTGGTTCGAGTCACGAGTCATGGCTGCTCCATTTCCAATATAACTCCCTGCTAATGTGCCTGGGAAAGTGGTGGAAGGCAGCCCAAGTGCTTGGACCCTTAACAACCACATGAGAGACCCAGATGAAGCTCCTGGCTTGTGGCTTTGGCTTGGCCCAGCTTTAGCTGTTGCAGTTATTGGGGGAGAGTGAACCAACAGATGGAAGTTCTTTCTCTCTCTCTCTTTCTGCCTCTCCTTCTCTATGTATCTCTGCTTTTCAAATAGATAAATAAATATTTTAAAAATAGTTCTTTAAAATAAGAAGGAGAGGTATAAATGAGTGGCTATGTTAGAAGATATTTTTTCTTACATATAATGATACTTTTAGTATTTGCATATTTTGGAAATAGATCCATTGAAGTAAATTTTAAAATTGTTTATGGCCAGCTATTCTGTCATTTAAGAAATATTTTTATTATTTCCATTTCTTTTTTTTTTTTTTGACAGACAGAGTGGACAGTGTGAGAGAGAGAGAGACAGAGAGAAAGGTCTTCTTTTTCTGTTGGTTCACCCCCTAATGGCCACTGTGGCCGGTGTACCACGCTGATCCGAAGCCAGGAGCTGGGTACTTCTGGTCTCCTATGCAGGTGCAGGGCCTAAGCACTTGGGCCATCCTCCACTGCCTTCCTGGGCCACAGCAGAGAGCTGGACTGGAAGAGGAGCAACTGGGACAGAATCCAGCGCCTCGACAGGGACTAGAATCTGATGTGCCTGCACCACAGGCAGAGGATTAGCCTATTGAGCCGCAGCGCCAGCCCCATTTCTCTTTCAAGTCTTGCTTTTTAGCTACTTGAAAGTTAGAAATGTCTTAAAAGTAGTTTCAAAGTTGATCCTGTCTCCATGTAAAGTCTCTGAATTCTTGAGTAAGGTATAATTGTACAATGCAATGTCAGGCTTTTAATTAGGTTCTGTTTTTGTGATATACAAATGACACTTTATTTGTGGATCTATTTTCTTCTTCCCAGAATATTTATCTACCATGTAACTATTTTTCCTTTATATTTCTCAGTGAGATTTAATTGTCTAAATCCAGTTTTCCTGATTCTACCCTATAAAATGTCCATTGAAAAATATAGTTTCTTTAAGAGTAATTCATAGTTTTATATGGGTAAGAATGATTTCATGGAGAGTAAAATGACATTTTTGGGGGTTTATTACAGGCTAGTATTCACTTGTATGCCACATATGTATGTATAACACTCTGTAGACAATCAGTAGCCGTAGTAGATTCAGATTCCTGAACATAGAAGTGAAACAGCCTTGGCAAACTTGGATTCAAGCTAAAATTCATGTATTAGATTTTAAAATGCCAGTTTTCTTGTGATAAATTAACTAGCTAAGGTGAATACATGGTTGCAGTATTTGGGATTTGTTTAGGGATTAGCACACTAATATGATCTGTAATATCATTGTAGAAAATACTCTTCATAGTCAGTCTGTACTTGGGCGGCAGTGGGTAACTTTTTATTTGAAAGACAGAGAGAGAAACAGAAAGCTCTCATTTGCTGGTTTGTTCCCCAAGTGTCCATAATAGCCAGAGCTGGGCCATGTGGGAGCCAGGAGACCAGAACTCATTCCAGATCTCCCATGTAGGTAGCAGGGAACCAAGAAATTGAGCAGTCACCCACTGCCTCCCAAGTACACATTAGCAGGAAGTTGCAATAGTGATGGAACTCAAACCCACCCTCTAGTCTGTACCTGATAATAACCGGAACCATGGAGTCATTTTATGATAAAAATTCAGAAAAGATAGCAAAAGAATCATGACGATCCTATTATCCTTCCCTTATAAAAAGTTTCTTTGACCATTGTCCTCTGTTATGCACTAAATATCCACATTTTATGTTTATTTAGCCTTTTTATCTTAGTTTTCTTATGAACCAGCTATTGATAATTCATTACTTAATTCTATCCTGAGTACTTATGAAAATGTCAAATGCTTCTACACATAAATCTTGTCGCATTGAGCATGTAGCGTGTTATTAAATTAGCAATCCCAGATTGTAGCAACTCCCCATCATTCAATACATCAGTTACATCATACCAATTTTATGACTGTTGGTGCCATTTTGAAGATTGTTATTGGTTTGGCTTTGAAGTGAATATACTCATGGTGATGTTCTTGAGTTGTTTATTTTACTTGTATGATTTTTTTCTTTGATAAAGGAAGAGAGGGAGAGAAGAGAAAGCCAAGAGAGTGAGCAAGTGAGAGAGAGCAAGCTCTCCCATCTGCAGGTTCACTCCCCAGATGCCCACAATGGTAACTGTAACTAAGTCCAGATATCCCATGTGGATAACAGGGACCTAATTTCTTGAGCCATCACTGCTGCTCTAGGGCTTTAGGAGGAAGCTCAAGTCGTGAGCTGGAGTTGGGTGTCAAATGTAAGTACTCTGATGTGGGATACAGAAATCTTAACTAGCAACTTAACCACTAGCCTAAAGGCTCATCCCTACTTTGTGTATTTTAATCATTTGGAAATGATGGTTTATCTTCCTCTTTAGCATCTGTCTAAAAACACTACATGACCATGTGGAGTATATTTTGGAGAGTGTTGCAGTTGTTAAGCATCAGAAATGCTGACATTGTTCTTAGGGTGTGTAGATCTTTAAGATACAGGCATATGTGTTTGAATATATGTAGAGAATTTGAATAAACCATATGGTATATTACAAATCAAGTTATATTGAGCCAATTTTAATTGGATTTAGAAAATGCACTATGACAATTGCTGTCATAGTAGTTTTTCTTTTCTCTGACTTTCTACATGCAAATAAAAGTAAATTCAGTTGTTTTCTGATTAATATGCCCAATATATGCTGTTTCCATTTTTTAGTTCTTTCTTTTTAAAGTAAAGATATTCTAAATGTTTATTTTTATTTAAAAGGAAGAGAGAGAGAGAGAGAGAGAGAGAGAGAGAGAGAGAGAGAGAGAGAAGAAACACATCTTCCATTCATTGGTTCACTCCCTAAATGACTGTAACAGCTGAGGGTAGGCCAGGTAGAACTCAGGAGCCAGAATTCTATTCAGATTTCTAATGTGGGTGGTAGGGACCCAAGCACTTGAACCAGCATCAGAAGCAGAGTAGCCAGCACTTGAACCAGGCATTCCAATATGGAATGAAGGAATCTCCCTAACACTGGCCTCATTTTTCAGTCATTTCTAAAAGAATGTTTGTGGCATTAAAATATCAAGCAGCTGTTTACTGGAGTTACTGCTAGAAAATGCAACTTCTGTCTAATGAATTTGGAATAACTGTCCTTTTTCCCCTTTAAATTACTTTTACCAGATACTTTTCCTTCAGGTTCTCATATTCTTGATATGGCAATAAAAATTCTTTAGGAAAGGCAGCATCTTGTGCTAGTTTAAAGTGTGAGGAATCAAGTTCATGTTCACAAATTGGCCCTTTTTTTGCAGTTAACTCCTCATTTTTTCCTTGATGTTTCCAGTAGAACCAGATATGTATTCTTTGATATAACTGCAGATTAGACATTTGTGAATTAGTGTGGAGCAGGTACTAGTGTAGGGCTTTTTGATACAATGAATTGTTTCCTATCCTGCAATCTGTAAATCCTAGTCTCATAGTTACTGAATAATTTGGGTTAAGACAGAAAATAAGTTATATTTGAATTATTCAGTTTGAGAAATATATTGAGATGAGAACTGCAGTGTGTTTGATAGTACAGGAGCCAAATAATCTGTAGAGATTAAAAATATCCCAACATTTTCTATAATGCCTCAAGCAAAATATTAAAATAGGCCTGAATGATATATTCAACCCTTCTCCAATCTGAAAAGTGAAGTGCTATTCATTTCTCAGCACCACCATCTTCATCCCCAAGCTGTTCTCTTGAAGGGCTCTCAGAGTTGTTTCAACAGGGTTGTTTCAACTTTGTTAGGGAGAATACCTTGTTATAGGGAACAATCATTTGTGTAGTCAGCAATGGTGTAAGTAAATATCAAGCAGACTAGCTAAGAGCATGGGCTCTCACTCTGTACTGTGTGGGTCGAAGAACCAGACTCCTCTACTTGCCAAATGTGAAATTAGACAAGTTACTTAATCTGTACTCCTCAGTTTCATTATCTGTAAAATACGGATAATAGTAGTACCCACCTCATCATTTTATGAAAAGATTAAATACATAAGCATATGTGAAGTACTTAGACCAGTGCCTGGCTATGGTTTTCAAATGTCAAATGTTATCATTAGAGATTGTCGTATCTTTAGGAATCCAGTACTGAAATTATTGTGAAGAAAACATCCTTTTTCAGCAGCATTGGAAGATAGAATGTATTCTTTGCAGGTGGCTCCCATGTAAAACATTTTCAAAGTTGGTGCTTAGTCTTCACAGAAATTATGCCAAATATATTTCTGTGAGGAGTACAATTGATGTGTATAAGACATATGCTAAGTATATGTGCTGAAAAGATATTTCAGGGGATGTTCATTTCCTATAATTGAGCCCTTTTATTTTAAAGAAATGTGACTCACCTCAATATTTAATCAAACCTTCTGATCTTTGATTGAGAATTTGGAAAGCTGTCAATCTGACTGAATTGGTGGCGTAAAGACCAAAGTTAATAATTATGAACTCAGGAAGTAAAAATAATACTTTCAGGGTAGAATATTTTCGGTTAATCTTCAAGCCTATTGTCTTTAGAACCTGGTATGATTCACTATTCCAAGGTAATCTGATTATATACATTCATTGCCCTTTCCCTCCTTAAACATATCATCAGCCTGAAAAAGGGGATTGGGAAATACATGATTCTCTGATGCTAAAATAGCACTGCTTCTGATATTTATAATCTGACATGTCAAGCCAGTCAAACAATTTAGATAAAAGAAGTCTGTTTAACAGAGATATTTAACCTTGTATAAGTTTTACTTGAGAACTTGTAATTACTTCTTCATAGCTCCTTCTTATGGATTTGTTGTAATTAATTTTAACTAGTATTACATGCCATGTTTTCTTTTAAATATTATTGCTAATAGTAAGTGTAATAAAAAGAATGAGATAATATATTATCCTAAATGTATATTGAATGAGTCTTAATCAGATGGAAAATACATCACATTTAAAGTTTTTTTTTAAACTTCTCGGTCTTGCATTTTTCCTTCATTTGTGGCATATACTTCAACTATAAAGCATGCAACAGTCTGTTTTAGCCAAAAAAAAAAAAAAAAAAAACCCTACCTTTGCAAGTTGTAAAATATACAGAATTGAAAGTTAATGCCTAATATATTATTCATTGGATACAGATGTTCAATGTGCAATTCTTCAAGTATTCATGAAAATCAGGGTAATTAAAAATCTTCAGGTAAATGTATATTTTGTATTATTTGATAAATTATTGATGACATTTTTCATTTTGTAATTTACAAGTTCTTTTAAGTTAATTGTGATCATTTTGTCATTTAAATTATGAATGGAATCGTTAAATTGCCATGGAATTTAATGAAATAATAATACCTAGACATTGCTTCAAGTGTAGAGAAATCTTACACGTAATTCATAAAGAATCATTAAATAGTTCAAAGTTTACTTACTTTGTTTGAAGTGGAAACACATTTGAGAAAAAGTTATAATTTTAGTGAACTATTTCTAATGTTTAATTTATATACCTATTTTCAAATAACTTTCTTATTATTGTTAGAAAATACAGGCCAACATGATGAACACACAATACAAATTCTCTTACACTGACACTTTGTATATTGAGGCTATTATTTCTGAATTGAAGTGACCTATATAAAGTTTTTTTTCATCAGAAACCTTTTATTTAAGGAATACAAACTTCATACATTTCATAATTACAACTTTAAGAACATGGTGATTCTTCCCACCATGCAAGCCCTCTCACCCACACTCCTACTCACACTCCCACCCCTCTTCCTCATCCCTCTCTTATTCTTTCACTAAGATCTATTTTCAATGAACTTTGTATAAAGTTCTGAAATAAAAGTGGTTCTGCGCAGACTACTTCTGTGGTGTTTAGTGCTACTGATGTTATGCCACCTGTAGAAGTCATTATGCTAACTAGGAGCTAAAATGCGAATTATCCAGTAGGGGAAAAAGAATATTTTTAAAAAAGTATTTTTCTCCTTCTTTACTTGCCTTCCCCAAAAAACTGGAAAAAAATTGTTTAAAACAGATGTGCCTTGAAATCTCTATATATTAAATATTGTGAATTTCACTTTAAGAAAATAGTTTGCTGGGGCCGACCTTGGTTCACTTGGTTAATCCTCCGCCTGTGGCGCTGGCATCCCATATGGGCGTCGGGTTCTAGTCCCAGCTGCTCCTCTTCCAGTCCAGCTCTCTGCTGTGGGGAAGGGCTTGGACCCCTGCACCCGCATGGGAAACCAGGAAGAAGCATCTGGCTCCTGGCTTCGGATCAGCAGTGTGCCTGTCATAGCGGCCATTTGGAGAGTGAACCAACGGAAGGAAGGCCTTTCTCTCTTTCTCTCTCTCAATGTCTATAACTCTACCTGTAAAATAAATAAACAACAACAAAAAAAAGAAAATAGTTTGTTGTTTGAGTTATGTTTATTTTAAGTGTTTATGGGCTTGAGCTACTTTTCCTTTTTCTTAAGATAAAAGATAAGCCTATGAAATATCAGTATACAGTTTTAAAATATTCAACCCTTTTTTTTAACATTTACTTTTCACAAAAATAATACTGAATATTTTTTCCAGGTTTTCTAGCAGTTTATGTTTTTATTTGTTAATTCAGACATACACTGAACCCAATTGCTAGGTATTTGCTACTATTTTAATAAGATGTGATTATCTGTAGGAAATACAAAAAATGATATATATGTTTTATATATTTGTATCTCAAGAAGTTTATAGCATATTGAGAAAGACAAATGCTTTATATAAATGATGTTGCTATCAGTAAAATACAATGTTTAATAAATGCCAAATGAAATGATATTCATAAGTATGATTATACACAAAAGAGATAAGTGCACACTGGGAGACCCAAGCAATGGAGCCTAGTCAAGGGGTGTCCAATGACCAAAACCAGTGCTTTGTCCCTGCCCAGAACATGGAGAGTCTTTTCAGGCACTGTGGCTTAGTTTAAGGAAGTGACTTCTTGCCCTCAGTCTTTAGGATAAGTGATGCCTCACCACTATACCTTCTGTCCTGAGATTGCTGCAGTGCCCACGGTGACTCAGGTCAGAAGACATGGGGGGCACTAGTGGCCACACTGTCTGCATTGTAATTCTCCCTCTGTCACCAGAGTTCCAATTCAAGTCATACCTTAGCTACAACACAGAGTGGATTTTGCAACTGAATTGTGTTGGCATTCTAACATGCAACTGAGTTTTTTTTTACACAGTGTGCACCACTGGATTTAGCAGTAATTTGTTTCTAGAACCAAATGTGGGCATTTATGGCCCACCATTGAGAGTCAGTGTCTGCTGGGCTGGAGCTGGAATGAGTGACCCGTGGTTTCTGTGACTATCCTTTGCCCTCTAGATATGTATATGATATCTTCATTGTGACACACCAGTATCTTAAAATTTTTCTTGGAAAAGGAATTTCATGAAATCCATGATTTGACTTTTATTTGTTTCAAAGAGTGCTTTTAATGCCTGAAAACAAAAATCATACTATTTTGTATATAAGAACTCTTTTTATCATGCATTTCTCACTGAGGAGATAAGTTTGTGGGAAAAAATGGACTCCAATGTAAGTTTATTTGAGTGTAAAAATTTATGAAATGCATTTTCTATAATATGAATTTATCATGAAATTTTTGAAGGCCACTTATGTGTGTGTATTTTTAAAAATTACACCTAAATAAACTGAGTTTTTAATTCCATTTTCTGTGAACCTTTGAAATATCTTTTTATTTATAGTGCTGAGGAATGGAGGAATCATGTGTGATAGCCAAAGGGTACAGGCTTTTTTTAGGGATGATAAAAATGTTCTAAATATCCTAAAACTATGCACTTTAAATGAACAAATTGTGAGTTATATATGTTAAGATGCTGTACAATAAAAAGAAAAAAGAAGGAAGGAAGAAAATATGCTTTAGGACCATATAAGAAAGACTAAAAATAACCTTAAACTGGCATCCAGTTAAATGTCAGGGATGAGGAGCAGTAGTAGAAGCCATGAGGGTTCTCATGGGAGGAGAGGAAGAATGCACAGATCTGAATCTAATTCCCCAGTTCAAGAGCAGTGGTGGGACAGGGAATAGAAAAAAGGGAGTGTTCTCATTTAGAGATTTTTATCATTCGCCTTAATTTTATTTTAGTAGAATCTAGAGATGCTATTTATTCACTGGTCAGATTATTGAATTTGGGTGTGACTGGTTAATTTTTCTCATGACTATGCAATGGCTCTGTATTAGTGAGCTCTTCAGTACTTTAAGTAAAATGCCTCATAGGAACTTTTTGGGAAAGAAATGGCTTATTCCAGCCTTTAGTTTACTGGAGGTTCACAGCTTGGGATCGGGAGGCCCCTTAATGACTGGCATCTAGTAGAGGATGGGCTTGGTGGAGCCAATGCAGAGGAACAGTCATATGGTGAGCCAGGAAGCCGAGAGAGAAGCTGGGCTAAACTTGGCTTCGACATTAACCCTCTTTTTACAGCTACTTCCTGAGGGCAAGTCCCCAGTGACCCTAAGACCTCCCACAGGCCTAACTTCTTAGATTCCATAAATGCATCAAGTCCCCCACCCTTGACGTAAGACTTCAGAATTTAGGAACAGCATTTCTCCCCTCCCCCATACTATTTGTTGAGCTCTTTAATTAGTGTAGGGCTAATCTTACGAGTATAAATTTAACTAAAATAGATCTTTGTAAAAATTTAGAATGGGAATAGGAGAGGGAGGAGGAAGAAAGGTAGGAGTGTGGGCTGGAGGGAGGGTTGGGTGTGAAGTATCACTATGCTCCTGAATCTGTATATATAGCAAATATGTGAAATTTGTATACCTTAAGTAAAATTAAAAAAAAAAAGACTTCAGAATTTAAACATCTTCATGACTTTGGTGAGCCAAGTCCTGTTCAATCCATCATACTCCATTTTAATTTAAAGAACGGAGATCTAGGGTCTGGCTCCGTGGCTCACTTGGCTAATCCTTCGCCTGAGGCGCCGGGATTCCATATGGGCACCAGGTTTTAGTTCTGGTTGCTCCTTTTCCAGTCTAGCTCTCTGCTGTGGCCTGGGAAGGCAGTGGAGGATGGCCCAAGCCTTGGGTGCCTGCACCTGCGTGGGAGACCAGGAAGAAGCACCTGGCTCCTGGCTTCGGATGGGCATAGCTCTGGTCGTGGTGGCCATTTAGGGGGGTGAACCAATGCAAGGAAGACATTTCTCTGTCTCTCTCTCTTTCAACTCTATCTGTCAAATACAAAAAAAAAAAAAATTCATTAAGAATAGCGATCTAAGGGCATTTTAAAAATAATTTTATTTAAGTTATACAAATTTCATTGTATATCGATTTAGGAACATAGTGATACTTCCAACCCTTCCCTCCCTCCTACCCAGGCTTCAACACTTGTTTCTACTCCCTCTATCATTCCCGTTCTTAATTTTTACAAAGATCTGTTTTCAGTTTACTTAATGATTGTGTAGTTAACCCTACACTAAGTGAAAGAGTTCAAACAATAGGATGAAGAAAAAAAAAACAAAACACTGTTCCTCAACAGAAGAGAAAAGACTGTAAACAATCATTGAATCTCAACATGTCCATTTCACTCCAATACATTACATTTTAGGAACTCTATTAGTTACAAAAATACCAGTTCTGCTTTGTGGGGCAAAGTAATTGAATGAACCACTCAAGATGAGAGCTGAATAACTCCTGGAGGTCAAATTGTAGTCATTGGTTAAGCTGGTTTCCTATATTTTATTGACTTGATGGTTTTCATTCCATCTGGTAAATGGAGGGACTTTTTCATCTTGGTTATATATTTTGCCCCCTTTAATGTGAAATATAGCTTCTGTGGGGCTAAAGTTATATTTTGAAAATAAAACATATTAAGATTCTTGTAACAAAAGAAAAACAAAATTTCAAAGGAATCCTTTCTGCCCATTCCTATCCCATATATGTAACTGAGAGGCACTAGAAATTGTAATGATAAAATCTTATGAAATACATTTTTTAGCATTGATGGGGCATTTGTGTTGGAGAGTAATTATGCTATTGTAATGCTTCTTTTTGTTGTTCCAGGGAAGGAGATTACAGCAGAAACTTTTATGGAGAAGTTGGATAATGGTGCCTTGCTCTGTCAACTTGCAGAAACTGTGCAGGAGAAATTTAAAGAGAGCATGGAAGCTAATAAGCCTACAAAGGTAAAAGATTCCAATGCAAAACTCTCTGGTAGGTGGTAGGGTACCTTTGTAATTGCTTGGGAATTGAGTGAAAAAGGAGAATTTGTTGTGAATGGATTCATCAAGGAAGCACAACAAGGTGCATTTAAACTAGGTAACATGTTATTTGTACTGTAATTACATGAATTACATAATCCTTTTGGTAACCCTAATTAAATAAAAGCTTGTATAAAATGAAATTAAAATAGTACTATTTGTAAACTGGCTGAATCTGATGTATTGATTAAAAACTTAGCAAAGCAATAACATTTCATAAGGCTATGAACAAGACTTAGGTCTTTAGTTTCAAAAATATTATAGCAGAGTATTAGAACAAATATCTGGAGTGCATTTTTTTGCTTTAAATAAGTTGTATTGTTGAAACAAATAACTTGGACAAAAAATTTTATTTATGACTGCTCAGATTTCTCTTATGTACGTTTGCTGTTATTTATTTATTTATTTTATGTCCATTAGTTCTAATATTCTTTTCTAGTTAGTATTGAGGCAAGATGAAACATATGGTGTTTGTATTTTGTGAAGAAATCAAGTTAGAGGATATTTTTCTTAGTTTTTAATAGATAAGGAAAAGAAGAAAAATAAGTTTGAAATAATTTTGAAGATAGCTTAAATGAAGCAAAAGGGCCGGCGCCGTGGCTCAACAGGCTAATCCTCCGCCTTGCAGCGCCAGCACACTGGGTTCTAGTCCCGGTCGGGGCGCCGGATTCTGTCCTGGTTGCCCCTCTTCCAGGCCAGCCCTCTGCTGTGGCCCGGGAGTGCAGTGGAGGATGGCCCAAGTGATTGGGCCCTGCACCCCATGGGAGACCAGGGAAAAGCACCTAGCACCTGGCTCCTGCCATCGGATGAGCGCGGTGCGCTGGCCGCAGCGCGCCATCTGCGGCAGCCATTGGAGGGTGAACCAACGGCAAAGGAATACCTTTCTCTCTGTCTCTCTCTCTCACTGTCCACTCTGCCTGTCACAAAAAAAAAGAAGCAAAAAATAAATATTAAACTTTCTGTAACTCTAGCAGAAAAACATGATGTATGGGTTTTCTGCGTGTGTGTGTGTGTGTGTGTGTGTGTGTGTTTGTTCTGTACTATACTTAGTTTTTGGATATTTTATATTGGTCTGTAAAGTATTAGTAATGTACAAAACCTCACCCCCATAACTTTTCTTCACCTTAAAAGCTACTGAGCAAAGGTATTAACTAATTCAGCAGCTCTCAAGCTTTGTTGCACATTGAAATCACTTGAGTATTTTATCTAGATCCCGTGCCTGAGTGTTCTGAAGTAATCTTTATCAGGTACAGTCTGCACATTGAAATTTTTCAAAAATTCTCCAGATTTTTCTAATTTACAGAAGAGTTTGGTAATCACTGCATTTCCCTCCTCCCTTGCATGGATACAAATCCTATGTGATTTGTACAAGATCACCTGCCTGTGACTGACAAGAACTTGACAGACATTCTCCTTCCATGTCTGTCTCTCTCATTTTGGTTCACTATGCATAGCACAGATATGAGGAGACTATTTATGCAAAAACTCTATAACAAGCTTAATATTAGCACACCAGTTATTCTTCCCCTGTGGTTCCCACTGTAATGTAACTGGCCTCTTCAGTAGCTTACTGATTAAAAAACATAATGCTTAGTAGGTAGACCATTTATATAAAGAATTACTGAAAAACTCTTAGCAGAGGGAGGAAAAGTGGTATCCCCAGACTCTTGTAAGAGCACTATTTTAACATTATGTAGTTTTTGAAACTTTATTTGTGTATCTTATTGTTGATGACAGAATGCAGAGCCTCAATATTAAGGTCATTTCAATTGTTTGCTATAGAAAAGAATAAACAATTTTGTTAAGGCTAATATACAGTTGTCTGGTTTTGTTTTGTTTTGTAAGGCTTATTTATTTATTTATTTTGACAGCAGAGTGGACGGTGAGAGAGAGAGACAGAGAGAAAGGTCTTCCTTTTGCCATTGGTTCACCTTCCAATGGCCGCCGCGGCCAGCGCACTGCAGCCGGTGCACCGAGCTGATCCGAAGCCAGGAGCCAGGTGCTTCTCCTGGTCTCCCATACAGGTGCAGGGCCCAAGGACTTGGGCCATCCTCCACTGCACTCCTGGGCCATAGCAGAGAGCTAGCCTGGAAGAGGGGCAACCAGGACAGAATCCGGCGCCCCGACTGGGACTAGAATCCCGGGTGCCGACGCCACAAGGCGGAGGATTAGCCTAGTGAGCCACAGCACCGGCCATAAGGCTTATTTTTTAAAACAAAAGCAAAGATTCCTAAATAGCATCACAATTATTAAAAAAATAAGAGAGCCTCAAGGCATTATTCTATGGTTCAAAGGGTTTGACCTGGAGAGCATTTTACTTGAGTTCCAGTTTTATTATTATCTGGATATGTCTGCACTTTAGTTTTCATATCTATAAAATGGGTTTGATAATTCCACATATGTCCCTAACGTAAGCATTGTACATAAACGGACTCTTTATAAATGTCATCTTCCTTCCCTGTGTGAAAGAGACTCAAGAGACCCTGACAAGAATTTTAGATGAACCAGAAGAAAGTGTTTTATGAGTGTCTATATTTAACATGATAGACACTAAATGCAAATACATAGACATTTCTCCCAAATTCCTATGATAATATGTAACAATAAGAATACTAATGGGTTAGGATTTTTCTTTTGAAACATTTGTTTCAATATTATACGATTTTAATAATAATCCTGGGGCCAGTGCAATGGCTCAGTGGGTTAACACCCTGTCCTGAAGCGCTGGCATCCCATATGGGCGCCAGGTCAAGACCCGGCTGCTTCACTTTCCATCCAGCTCTCTGGTAAAGCCTGGAAAAGCAGTAGAAGATGGCCCAAGGGCACCACGTGGGAGACTTGGAAGAAGCTCCTTGCTCCTGGTGTCAGATAGGCGCAGCTCTGGCCAACTGGGGAGTGAACCATCGGATGGAAGACTTCTCTCTCTTTCTGCCTCTTCTCTCTCTGTGTTACTCTGACTTTCAAATAAATAAATAAATCTTTAAGAAAATAATAATCCTATAAAACATAAAAAGCAAAGGAAATTTTCTTTCAAAGTGAATAGAACTACAGAAAGATTTTATTAAACTTGAAATACATCCTTGACCCTAAGCAAGTTAGTTTAATTGGATGTCAAGATAAAATTTATTCTGATTATGATAAATTTATTTTAGTATGAAAAGTTAGCTATGTTAATTAAATAAACATATGTTCAAATATACACATGATGACCTCACTTTCCATGCTCAGAAAATCAAATTTGATCTGAGTTAGAAGTTGACACAATTGCTCTTGACTGAATTGCCTTCTGAGTCCTTGGCAGCATTTATATATTTCATGACTGACTTCCAACAATATGCAGCTTAAATCAAAATAGCATGTGCTTTACCTTATGAAAAATGCAAAGATGGATAGATTTTCTTTTTTGTATGTTATGAGAAAGATATATAAGAGTTGAAAATCAACGGCTAACAACATCATGGTTGCTATTGTTCATAAATATAGTTTTGTGAAATTCATTTTCAATAATTCTCTCTATAAACAAAAACAAATACTACAAAAGCGGTTTATTATTATTAAATCTAAAGTTAAAAAGTGATATAATTTACTAAAACCCAGATAGGATTATTTTTCAATACTTCCCATAAAAATGAGGCTATCAAACTGGGTATAAGTAACAATTTAATTGTGATACTAATTCTGTTTGCACATGCATGTATGTGTGTGTTTATGTGTGTGTGTATGTGTATAGAATCATTTTCATCAGGACATGTTGAAGTTTAGAACAATGGTGAAAAGTGTAGGTGAATTGGTCTATGCCTTCTCTGAGTTAGTAAAAGTACCTATACTAGATTAAAGTAGATGTTGAAACAGAGTTCCTTTACAAAAATCAACAATAATCTTAATCCCATCCAAAGTCATATTATCAGAAGCCCTTTGTAATTTTCTTTTAGCAATTTAAATCTCATCTCCTCATTCTTATATTGATATCTTTACTTTCCCTGCTTGATAGCTAATTTGGGGATTGTACAGCCAGGTAAACACATTTAAACAAGTAACCAATGTATGCCAGATACATGTAAAATATGTGTTAAAAATAATTTAAACTCTTCATATTTAAAAGTATTATCTTTTTAATAAGTATATGAGAAATTTATATATTTAATAAATCCATGATTTTTATATCCTTTTCTGGCTTGATAAGACGCTGGTTTTTTTCATATATATATTATATATATATTATGGTTTTTTTTCATCCTAGATATCAATAAATCAATAAGAAAATAGCCTCTTGTATGAGTTGGCTCTTAGGGGATAATTTTCACTTTTGCATGATAGATCATTTTCTCCCTGAGCATGATCACAATACAAAGACTCAACAGAGATGAACAGGAGTTTGGTGGAAGAATTTGAGCCCAAGGTGATGCAGTTTAATGATATATAATTTTATTTAATGAAATTATATATACCATAATATGATACATTTACTCTGACTATAAATCTTTAAGATTCATTTGTTTATTTATTTGAAAGTCAGAGTTACAGAGAGAGGGTGGGCAGAGAGACAGAGAGATATAGAAAGATCTTTCATTCATTAGTTCACTCTCCAAATGGCCACAGTGCCCAGGGCTGGACCAGGCTGAAGCCAGTAGCCTGGAAATTCATCTGACTCTCCCACATGGGTATCAGGAGCTCAAGCACTTGGGCCATATTCAGCTACTTTCCCAGGTATATTAGAGGGGAGCTGGATCAGAAGTGGAGCAGCTGAGACTTGAACTGACACCCATTTGGGACACTGACACGGCAGGCAGCAAGTTACCCTGTTGAGCCACAATACTGGCCCCTATGGAGCTGAGGTCCATTACAGGCAAAAATGTAAATGAATTGATCTTTGTAATATCCTATTAGAATAAGAAAAATGACATATATGACAATTCTAAAATTAATACCTTTTTACTCTTAGTTACCTGGTTCAAAGTTGCTTCTCAGGTCAAGATAATATAATTGTTACATTTACACATGGATTTTCACTTCCAGGTCAACTTATAACTCCTTTTTGTATATTTACTCTGTTACCATTGGCTACAATGTTGCTGATTTATGTACAAAACTCTCAACCACCAGGGCATGAACATGGGGCAAGATGTTAAAAAGGTTCAACTTCTCTTTTGTTCTAAGATTCCTTTCCATTTATCTCATTTATTTTGAGAGTCTCTGCCTCAAACATCAGAATTGTTTTTTTCTGGGTTCAGAGCTTCCTTTGACTTCAAAGAATCCTGGGTGGTTTGACCAGTTCTGAAGCACATGAAGAAGGAGAAGAAGAAAAGATGTTCTGTTACCTAGTAGAATCCCACATTATGCTCTAAGGAAGGAACTGAGCATTTACCCTCTAAATGTAGAATCAGTCCTTGTTTGAAGGAAAGAACATCCTACTCAGATAGAGTTCCTATAATACATTTGCCCATTAACAGTACCTAGATCCCTGAGCTGCAAGGTAACAATACTTCAGGATGTTGTACCATCCGGGAATTAAATAAAACATGAAGATTAGAGCTTTTCCCATCAAAAAATCAGTAACACTTTTTGTTTAGAGAACATCTTATCAAGATTGAATCCAGAGAAATCTGACAGTTGTGCTTTCTGCTGTTACCTTGAAAAAACAAGAAAGTGGACATGACAAAATGCTATTTTTATGAAAAGAACAGAAGACCTCAACTGTGATTAATCTGGAGTTGCTCATCTATATTAGTAAAATGATTTTATATTCCACAATAAATTGTTCTATGCAAATTTAGTGCTGTGATTGAACCAACAGAGAGTGAATCATGTTGAAATGGAAAGAATACAGGTGGAATGATATGGAGAAAAATTATTTTGTTGGTGGATGTGTTGGCTGCCTGAGACTAGAGAAAGAGGAAAAAAAGTAGAAAAGTTAGAGGAAAAGTCTAGTTCCCTAGGATTTGCAAAAATGAATATATATATCTTCAAGTCTTAAATATGTGAATGTATATTATTTCCCAGTATAAAGTTAAGTTCCCTTGTCACCTTTTCTCTAAGTCCTTGGCTGCCAGACCAGTCTTTCACCACCATATCAGACAATGAAATATGTTGTTGAATTTTTTTCCTCATAAAGAAAATGTTCAAGCTTCGTGTTTGCTGGTATTCCATGGTAGAGATTCAGTCTCTATCAGACAATAGCAGCAAACCAGGAGCATTTTCACGGTGTCCTTTACAAGAAGGCCGTGTTCCTATCTGGTTCCAGGAATTTTATTTACTTAGCAAATTCACCTTCCTGGGTTTTCATGGGATTTATCTTTACCCTCTAAATGCATGTATTTTATGAAGCCATCTAGTTTGCCCATGTGATATATTGAAATAACCATGGTCCTTGTGGATTGTGTCACAGAGCTGGAGTTGGTGTCCAGGATAGAAAAACAGTCATGTTGCTTTTATCAAGCATATACAAATTGATTTTGCAGTGTTCTGCTTATCAGCATTAACAAAAATGCATTTTCCATACTAATAGATGAATGCCAAGTACTGGAATATTGATTATTACATTTCAGTGAAAGATAACATCTGTGACAGCAATTCTGATGAAAATTATTTCATTATAATTTCCCTGCTGAGTTCAAAGTTCCACTGATCTTTTATATTGGATGAAAGGTGATATGATATAGATCACTTTCCTTACTATATTTATGCCATTGACAGTAGTGTGAATCTCACATTTTTTTCCAAAGGCATGATATTTTATTTGATCTTTTTACCATATAAAAACGTACTTCATGTGTGAGGTAGTAAAATACCTGAGGTTGCTGAGAATATTCTTACCAATTATGAATTCAGGTAAAACTATAAAAATTACCTCTGTTGTGTTCAAGGCTGGTTAAATGAGTACTTCAATCAAAACTCCATCTATTACCTGATCTTCACAAAGACATCCCTTTTCCTAATGCAGAGTAAGCAGTTCAAGTCCCTTTGATAAATATTAGAAGGAAGCATTATAAGAAAGTATCAAAATGCTGGTGCCGAGGCTCAATAGGCTAATCCTCCGCCTAGTGGCACTGGTACACCAGGTTCTAGTCCCAGTCAGGGCGCCGGATTCTGTCCTGGTTGCTCCTCTTCCAGGCCAGCTCTCTGCTGTGGCCAGGGAGTGCAGTGGAGGATGGCCCAAGTGCTTGGGCCCTGCACCCGCATGGGAGACCAGGAGAAACACCTTTCTCCTGTCTTCGCATCAGCGTGGTGCGCTGCGGCCGCTGGAGGGTGAACCAATGGCAAAGGAAGACCCTTTCTCTGTCTCTCTCTCTCTCACTGTCCACTCTGCCTGTAAAAGAAAAAAAAAAAAAAAGAAAGTATCAGAGTCATTATACCCTTCATTCAGTGGGCTCTGGGTCTACACACTGACCTGCTTGGGAATTTGGGCTACCGGATGCTTCTCTCGTTTTGTTGTTGTTTTGTTATACTTAGTAAGAACTTGGGGAATTCACTTTCAATTTATGTTTAAAGGCTTCATGACTAATAAAGCACGGAGTTTTTGTGGTACAGGTGTTATAACAGGTCTGATTGGCTTGTTGGCTATTGTCACAACCATATCCACCCTGCCTTGGGAAGATAAGTGCCACCCGGTGTTCTGTCACACTAAGAATCTCTATTCACATTAGAAATGAACAGTAGTCACTGTGTACTTACGGCCCATGTATGATCTGTCCTTAATGTGTTGTCCAATGTGAAGTAATGCAATAACTAGTACTGAAACAGTATTTTTACACCTTGTGTCTCTGCGTGGGGGCAAACTGACAAAATCTTTGCTTAGTATATACTGAATCGATCTTCTGTATATAAAAATAATTGGAAATGATTAAAAAATTGGAAGTTACATAAAAATCAATTTAAAAAAATAATAATATCATGTAGGATCTCTGTCCTTAATGTGCTGTACAATGTGATTTAATGCTATAACTTGTACTCAAAGAGTATATTTCACTCTGTGATGCTATGTGAGGGCAAATGGTTTAAAATCTTTTCTTAACACATACTAAACTGAGCTCCTGTATACAAAGAGAATTGAAAATGAATCTGGATGTGAATGAAAGGGGAGAGGTAGTGGGTAAGGGGGGAGGGTAGCGGGGGGGAGGGGAGGTATGGGGGAAGCCATTGCAATCCACAAGTTGTACCTTGGAAATTTATATTCTGAATAAAAAATCAAAAAAAAAAAAAGAAATGAAGGGGTGTACATCCCAACATCTCCTCTTCATTTCTGGAGAAAAAAAGTCATGGTAAAAATGTTTAGCACTCGGGCACGGAAAGACAAATGTTGCTGTTCTGCCTTATTTGTAGGAGCTAATAAACAAAACAAGAAAGCAAAGCAAAACAAAAACAAGGGCATTTCTGTAAAACAGTATTTCTGCAGATTCAGTTTTGTCAAACTTCACTTTATATATTTGTCAAAAAGTTGTTAAGAATGATATGCTATTATAGTTTGAATCATCTCCGATTATTTTAAGACTTACTTTATATGAATGAAATTGGAATCTCTTCATTCCTTGCCTGTGTTCCTGCTGAACTCTGGTCTTTTTACTTTGGAACTCTTTATTTAGAGAAGTATGGAAGCTTTGACTGTAATGTAAATTAAAAATAAGTTATCTCAAAAGTAAATGAAAGAAAAAATTTAAAAAATAATAATGCTGTCCTTCCTAGTTAAGGATGATTTGATTAGTTTTGTTACTTTTTTCATATTTGACTTTAATTTACTAATGTTAATGTATAGATTATTAAACACAAATTACCAGTAAAAATGTTTTGTGCTTTTATCACCAACCTGTTCTTCATATCTTAGTGAAAAAGGGAGCCTCCTGTATTCCATAGAGTGACATCATCAAAGGTATGTTTAGAACCAATATAGGGGCTGGTGTTATGGCATAATGGGTGAAGCCGCCTGTGATGCTAGGATCCTAAATGGGCTCCAGTTGTGTCCTGGCTGCTCCTCTTCTGATCCAGCTCCCCACTAATGGCCAGGAAAAAAAAGCAGTGGAGAAGGGCCCAAGCGCTTGGGTCCCTGCCACCCGTGTGGGAGCCCTAGATGATACTCCTGGTTCCTGGCATTGGCTTGGCTCAGCCCTGGCCATTGTGGCCTCTTTGGAGTAGACCAGCAGAGGGAAGGCCTCTCTCTGTCTCTCCCTCTCTCTCTCTCTCTGTAACTGACTTTTTTATTTATTTATTTGACAGGTAGAGTTAGAGACAGTGAGAGAGAAAGAGACATAGAGAAAGGTCTTCCTTCCATTGGTTCACCCCCTAAATGATCAATACGGCCAGAACTTCGCCGATCCAAAGCCAGGAGCCAGGTGCTTCTTCCTGGTATTCCATGTGGGTGCAGGGCCCAAGCACTTGCGTCATAATCTACTGCCTTCCCGGGCCACAGCAGAGAGCTGGACTTAAAGAGGAGTAGCCGGGACTAGAACCAGCGCCTATATGGGATGCTGGTGCTGCAGGCAGAGGATTAACCAAGTGAGCCACGGTGCTGGCCCCTGACTCAAATTAAGAAATAAATCTTTTAAAAAAGAAGCAATGTGCATTATACATTGAATGCAGCGTTTCTTTCTTCTCTGAATTTTGAATTCCTTTTCCTATTTATACCGAGTGATTTCCCGCTTTTTAGTTAATTGAGTGTGGGCTAGCACTAAATCTACATTTGGCTTAACAAATCTTGTAAACTTTTACAGGATCACCTCTAGCCATTCATGTTGGCACAGTGAATTCAGGATATCTTGTTAGTGCAGTTAAAGCTTATTAATTTTGTCAAATCTAAAATTACAGTCTGTTCTTTTTTAAAAAAATATTTATTTATTTGAAAGTCAGAGTTATACACAGAGAGAAGGAGAGAGAGAGAGAGAGAGAGAGAGAGAGAGAGAGAGAGAAGCTTCCATCTGCTGGTTCACTCCTCAGTTGGCCACAGCAGCTGGAGCTCTGCCGATCCAAAGCCAAGAGCCAGGAGCTTCTTCCAGGTCTCCCACATGTGTGCAGGGGCCCAAAGACTTGGGCCATCCTCTACTGCTTTCCCAGGCCATAGCAGAGAGCTGGATCGGAACTGGAGCAGCCAGGACTTGAACTGGTGCCCATATGGGATGCCGGCACTGCAGGTGGCTGCTTTACCCACTACACCGCAGCCACAGCCCCAAATCTAAAATTATGGTCTGTTCTTCTCAAACACTTTTGACCTCTATTATAATGAAATAGATAAACCTTACCATATGTAGTAGTGACACTGAAGACTTTAAATGCATGTTGAGATGATATAACTAGTTGGTACGGAACTCCTGAGACTTGTGAGATGGGTGTAAATCCATCTTCTGCAGTGTTTTGACACTTGTTGAAGGTTGTCAGCTCTGGCTTAAAATATGGGCTCTTTACTGTTTGGCTTGCTAACATTTTAAGGGCTGAGCTGTAGTTTTAGGGATGTCCAAGTCGGTGAATTTTTTAGCCTGATTCGATGCCTTGTCAGAAGTGGGGGAATCCATGATATACCTCCCCAGGTTTGGAGAGAGAGAGCTTGCTTTCCATTTCCCAAGTGTCTCTTCCTCATCCTCACAATAAGAATTTTATATTTTTCTCACTTAAGAACAGGACCTGGACAGGAGACAATAGTTAAACACAGGCTAGGAGTCAATATCTAAAGCATATTATATTGTTCCTTATATCACAACAGCTTATTTATGAAATAAACTTGATTCCTTCAACTCTGATGAAATAATTTTTATAAATTTTGTCATTTATGATATTTACCAATAATGAGTTGTGAAGCTAATAGAGTTTTTTCTAAACTATTAAAATAATTTGTTTGAATTAATCATGCTAGAGGAAAAACCCTTTATATTTTTAGTCTCCTTAGGCAATTATTTCCTAAATCATTGCTCATGAAGAAGCAATCAAGCAATGTAAGACAAAATGTACAGGAAAAAATGAAGTGGAATTCCATGAGGCAGATAATGAATAAAACCTTTTCCGTTGTTTCTCTGTGCTTTGTGATGGTTCTAGTGTTTATCAAGTTTTAAACGTTATTGTACTTTAGTATAATAAATAAATATTTAATTCCATATAGCTTAGTATTCATAATTCTGCATTGTT
Source organism: Sylvilagus floridanus (assembly GCA_949820135.1). Taxonomy (NCBI): domain Eukaryota; kingdom Metazoa; phylum Chordata; class Mammalia; order Lagomorpha; family Leporidae; genus Sylvilagus; species Sylvilagus floridanus. Next base: position 83,887,750 of record OX463224.1, read on the forward strand.
TTTCATAAAGAGTACCCTAGGTGTAGACATTCTGATGCAGTTGTGTAAGCTGCCACCTGGGTTGTGGGCCTCCCATTTTAGTGTGCCTTTTTCAAGTCCCAGTTATTCTAAATTTTTTAAAATTATTTATTTATTTAAAAGGCAGAGTTACAGAGAGAGAGAAAGAGGTAGAGGTGCAGCTCCCACATGGGTGGCAGGGGCCCAAGCACTTGGGCCGTCTTCTGCTCCTTTGCCAGGTGCATTAGTACAGAGCTGGATTGGAAGTGGAGCTGCTAGGACGCAAACGGGTACTCATATGGGATGTCTGTGTCACAGGCAGCAGCTTAACCCACTGTGCCACAATGCTGGCCCTTACTGTGCAGTTCTGATCCAACTTCCCAGTAATATACCTTGGAATACTTGGGTCCTTGCCATCCAAGTGGGAGACTCACATGGAGTTCTGTGTGCCTGGATTTGGCCTGGTTCAGCCTTTCCTGTTGTGAGGGTTTGGAGAATGAACCAGGGGATGGAAGATCTCTCTCTCTTATTCTCCCTTTTTATCTATGACTCTGCCTTTAAAATAAAAATTGTGAAAAACCAAACAGTGCCTCCAACTGAGTTTAAGATACCATATAAACAATTTCTTTTCCACTCCAGACTGCTAGTTTTCCGTTCTTAAGTTTTGTTCCAATATCAGCATCAACACTGATCATAAATACATCATAATTTTCTGAGGCTTGATGCCTAAACTCTGTTCTATGTTATTAAAGAATTAAAACCAGTTCTTGCTAACATACAGAAAATAGTTTATTGGAAAGATATGGGATATCTCTTTGGAAAGAAAAAAAATTGGAGGAAAGTAAAGCTAGTCTTGTGGACCTAAGAATCAGTCCATTTTCAAAGACTAAGTAGCAATGATACATGGACAGTCATTGTAGAAGTAATCATTTAAGACATTTCCTAGATCAGGCAGTGATTAATAGTGTGGACACAGCAGCCAGACTGCCTAGGCTTAAATCATAACTGCAACATGTATTAGCTTGGAAAAATACTTAACTCCCCTGTGCCTTGCTTTGATCATTGGTAGAATGTACGCAATGATATTCTTTACCTTACTGAATTGTTATGAGAACTAAATATACACATAATAGATATACATATAAGCACCAGGTAGTCCCTGCGGGTGCTCATTACTGTTTACCCATTAATTTTATTACATCATTGCTCTCAAGATTAAAATTTAAGCAAGAAAGGGTCTGATTAGTCTAACAGCCAACATTCTGACCAGGTCAGGGCCTCATATGTTGATTGAAAGTTGCCCAGGTTGAATAAAATGAGAAAGGCCCTGCTTCCCAACCTCTCCTCACCTCCAAATTAATATTATTCTTACTGAAAGATGGGAGAGAGGCTCCTGGAAGCACAGACATGTCTTCTGTAGTCTCCACATTCCATGGGTGGAACTGACTTCTATATGTTATTCCTCATCCTGAACCATGTTTTGATTTATGTTTTATTAATATGTATCCAATATAATATCTGGTTTATAGGTAACCAATAGATATGTTTTTTAAAATTTTTATTTATTTTCATTTAATTTTAAAGGATGAGAGAAAGATGGAGAAAGATCTTGCAGCCACTGGTTTACTTCCCAAATGCTGCAATAGCCAGGGCTGAGCTGTGCTGAAGTCAGGAGCTGAAGGACTTAGTCTGGGTCTGCCATGTTGGTGGCATGGAATCAATTACTTGAACCATCACCTACTGCCTCCTAAAGTGCACATTAGCAGAAAGCTGGACCAGACGGGAAGCAGAGTAGTTGAGACTTGAACTAGGCACTATTATATAGGATATGGACATCCCAAGTGTCTACGTAAGCTACTGAACCAAACGCTGACCCATATTAGATATGTTTATGGGAAAATAAATGAATACATAAATAAATAAATGCCTAGTACAGATCTTCACTTTCAGATCCAGAATGCTGCTCTTAGGGAGTTTTATTCTACTTTAATTTCTAACGCGATGACTTTTATTCTCAACAATTTAAAAATTCCTTCTTGTGCTGGTTTTGCTTAACTCTGAAGACTTTGATGCACACTGTTACAAAGAACAAAAGTGGCTTTCAAGTAGTGGAGAAGACAAAGAATTGGAAAATTTTTGGGTAGTACTGGAAGAAGCAAGAGTCTCGGGGTGTTTAAAATGCTGGCAGAATACTAGCTTAAGTATAGACCACAGAGGTATAAACTAGTTAGCAAGTGAATCCTGGAACAGTTTGGTCATGTAGTTAATTATAGGTGTTATTATGTAGTCACGTGCTGTGCAATTATTTGACTTTAGAGCGTTATCTAAAAGTAAAAACGAGGAAAAAATGAGCAGTTCATATCCCAGTGGTTCGTTCAGCTTGAGGATCTTTCAAGGCCTGTTTTTATGTTTGCCATGGTTCCAAAAAGTATGGATCAGAGGAGTGATTTTATGCATTTGTTAACCCTTGAGAATTGGGAAAAGAGAATGATTGCAGGGCCTTTCATGTAATTGGTTCTCAAGAGATAGTTCTGTCCTAAAAGGAGGTGATGTTACAGTAATTAAGGATGTGTCTTTCAATGACTGAAGGAGCCGTAAAGATGAAATCATCATTTTGGTTTTTTTTCTCTCACATATTTTTCCTAACAATTTCTCCTTTTGCCCAATAAAAGAGCTGGTGAGTGAAATGGGAATACAAGAACCTTTGTTTCCTCTCAGAGCCACCAATTAGCATCTACCAAAGGACTACTTAACAACCAAGGTAAAATACAGCTTCTGTAAAACTGCAGAAGAGAATCAGGATAGTCCTATGCTTAGGAACAATGCACAATAAATACTGCTATTGGCTGTCTGAACATGTGTGATTTTATTAACCAATACATAAATCAAAAAGGAGATAAAAATGATTATGGAGAATGGCAACTTCATCATTTTATGCACTTTAATATGGGATATTACCAATTATAAATATTTTATTATAATTGAAGTTTACATTCATACATTATTATAAATTTTTTCAGAACTTAAATAAATATATTAGAAACAACAGGCAATGTTATTTGTTGTGGATGTGTGTGTGCATGTGAGTTATTGAAAATATTAGGTATAGTTTAAAGATAGGCTCAGTCTACTCTTAAAGGATTTATTCTCTGTTAGGCAGAAACATATTCTATGTGGCATGAGATCAAGTTTACAAAATGATTTACAGAAAGTTAATTGTACACACTCATAGATCTTTAATAAAGGAAAAGCACTATTTTATTCTGCGGCTAAATTTAGAATATGTTAAAACATATAATAGTCTACACTGAAAGATTTCACATGTATATTTTTATTAATGTTTCATTTTGAGTGTCTCACCTACTTCCTAAATCAAAAGGGATGTAAATTAAAAATAAAATACCCGAGGCCAGCACTGTGGTATAGCAGGCATCATTTATGATCACTGATTCAAGTCCCAGCCGTTCCACTCCCAATCCAGCTCCCTGCTAATATAACTGGGAAAGCAGTGCACATGGGAAACCTGCATGCACGTGCGATACCCAGAAGAAGCTCCAAGCTCCTGGCCATGGCAGCCATTTGGGGAGTGAACCAGTGGATGAAAAATCTCTCTCTCTTTCTCTCTATCTCTCTAGTTCTGACTTTAAAATAAATTAAATAATCCTAAAATAAAATAAAATACCTGCTTTACTAAATATATATGTGTATATAAGTGGCATATTCATTATTATGCCCAATATGCTTATATATAGGCCTATTACAATAACTTTAAATGGATTTCAATAATTTTAATCGTTCTTGCCATCCATGCATTACTATATTATTCACTCTTGTTATTATCCCAAGGGAGAAATATGAATTATAGTTCTGTGTTTGTCCTCAATGAATCATAGGAGGAATTGACATTTTCCCTCTTAATCTCTCTTTTTGATGTGTGGCAGTAAAAGCCAATGTGTAAGAAGGTGGACAGAGTTACTTTAAGAGAATTATTTTAAATAGCATGAGTTTGTTGCACTACCTGCAGGTGGATTTAGGAAAATAAACAAAATTACATTATGACATTACCAACTTTACATTATTTGGCAAGAGTATTGTAAAGTGACCATTTGCAAAGCATGGAAGAAACTTGGTAAACAGCATTTATGTTTGAGATGACTCTATTTCTATCGATGAAGCAGTGATTGATCAAAAGTACGAACTATTTCACAATTTCCCTTGAATTATAAGAGCGAAACAATCTATTACAATTATCTCCTTTCTTACTTTATGTTTACAGTAACATGTCTTTAGTTCCCCAGATCTTAATGCTCTTTTCATATCAACATGTGCTTCTGAGGAGGTCACTTAGGAGAAGTGAGGGAGTATTTCTAGGCATATTCTGTACTCTGGTGAGAATCCCCAGAGTCCATGGGGAGGAGAAAGAAAGACCATGTGGCAACCTGTACTCAATAGGTTTTTTTTTTTTTTGCCAAGAATTCAGAGGCTACAAGTTAATATAAGTCTGCTGACAAAGTACTCGCCTCCTTAAAAAAAAACTTACCATTCTTTCCTTTAAAAATCTGAAGCCATAAACTATTGTTTGGTAGTGTAAATGAAAGTTGCGTTAAAGTCATATGAAACATAAGACTAGAAATAAAACATGTGAAATTGAAACTACAGGTAGTATATTAAAGCAAATTCACATTTTTCATCTACAAGATTTCCTAGCACCAGTCAAACATTGCCCCTTGAGCATAAAAGTAAACCTGAACAGATTTTTCCATGATGACATCACTCACAGGCTCACATCCTGCTTTTAACTGCATGCAGGCACATCTACAAGACAGGATTGTAAAAGGAGTGTAACTGGGGAACTGTTTTCATGACATTTGATAGCACCAGTTGTGGTCACTGCTTTCATAGCACTGTGGATGTAGAATGCTATGTCAAGAAAAGTCGCTCTCACCATATGGAAAATGGAAAATTAATTATTTGAAAATGAGCTGTTACTAAATGCTTTGGAGAAATTCAAGTCATTGGAACAAATCAATAATGAATATGCATGCTATTTCTTAAAGGAGAACATTCATAGGGTTTATAGAAGAGCCTTTTAAGCAACCAAATAGGAGAAATAGTTGCTTTTTCATTAAAAATTCTGAGGATTGCTAGGCAATTTAAAATCTTATTGCTCACCATATTTGCATGTGTGTGGTCCAAGGTATGTGGTACTGATACGTTGTGGAGTAATTGCATAGTATTTTTTAGATGAGGTCATTGAATTGAAAGCATATAGAGCTCTTCAACTCTATCTCAAGCTTTTAGAGACTGACAACATGAATACCTACTATTGTTTCATTTGGCAGTTTGAATTGCATTAAATATCATGCATAAAGCCATCTAGTGTGTGTTGTGTTTATATTACTTTGCTGGTCATGTGTAATTTCACACCAGCATAGGCTGTTGTCGAGTGAATGTCTTGCTAGCATCACTGTTCTATATAAGAAATCAATAATGTTGCAGTGTGTGTGTCTTGAGGCCCAAGGGGGAAACAGTTCAATAAGCAATTCTTAGAAAGAATTAAAACTCTGAGATGAAAGGGACCTTAAAATGGGGTGAACTAATTCAATAAATTCTTTTGACAGTGTGGTTTGTACTAGGTGTTATGAAAGATATGAAGGTGAGTCAACCAAGGAATCTTCCTTGTAGGTCAAGAATGCTCTATCATGTTTGTGCTGTATTCCCTTTGGCAGCTGGGAAGACTGTGGACCCCTCCCCATAATTCTCTTTTTCAAGTACCAGAAAGAAGACATGTAGGATTACAAATACAAAATAAAGAAAACCAATTTTATAAACAATACATTCATAACAATATAAAACATAAAGATTAAACCACAAATTAAAGATAAAGCAATATGTTTGTTTTTCTTTTTTAAAAAAGTATATTTATGTATTTATTGGGAAGGCAGAGTAACAGAGAGAGGGGAGCTGGACAGAAAAATCCAGATGTGCCATCTGCTGGTTCACTTCCCAAATGGCTGCAATAGCAAGGTCTGAACCAGGCCAAAGTCAGTATCCAGGAACTCCATCTGCCTCCCCCACATTGGTGGCAGGGATCCAAGTACATAGTCCATCTTCTGCTGCCTTCCCAGATACATTTGCAGGAAGCTGGAGCAGACATAGACTAAATTGAACTGAAACTGGCACTCCAGTCTGGATGCTGTCTTCCCAGGCTTACCTCACTGTGCCAAAGCACTGGCTCATTATTTGCTTTTTTAAAAATAAATTTAACATTGGTTCTAATAAACTGTACTGTAGTATTAAAGTTGAGGAGAGTAGAACCAAAATTTGCATATATCTCCAACATTTGTAAGATAAAACTCCTATGATTTCTATTGATGGGAAAGCTATTGGGATTTTTTAAAATTTAATAAATATAAATTTCCAAAGTACAGCTTTTGGATTACAGTGGCTTTTTCCCTCCTCCCACCCACAACCATCCCATCTCCCGCTCCCTCTCCCATTCCATTTAGATCAAGATTCATTATCAATTCTCTTTATATATAGAAGATCAATTTAGTATATACTAAGTAAATATTTCAACAGTTTGCACCCACACAGAAACATAAAGTGTAAAGTACAGTTTGAGTACTAGTTATACTGTTAATTCACATAGTACAACACATTAAGGACAGAGATCCTACATGGGGAATAATTGCACAGTGAATCCTGTTGTTGACTTAACAATTGACACTCTTGTTTATGGCGTCAGTAATCACCCTAGGCTCTTGTCATGAGTTGCCAAGGCTACTGAGCCTTTTGAGTTCGCCAACTCTGATCTTATTTAGGCAAGGTCTTAGTCAAAGTGGAAGTTCTCTTCTCCCTTCAGAGAAAGGTACCTCCTTCTTTGATGGCCTGTTCTTTCCACTGGGATCTCACTGGCAGAGATCTTTCATTTAGGTTTGTTGTTGTTGTTGTTGTTGTTTTCCAGAGTGTCTTAGCTTTCCATGCCTGAAATACTCTCATGGAATTTTTAGCCGGATCCGAATGCCTTAAGGGCTGATTCTGAGGTCAGAGTGCTGTTTAGGACATCTGCCATTCGATGAGTCTGCTGTGTATCCCGCTTCCAATGTTGGATGGTTCTCTCCTTCTAAATTCTATCAGTTAGTATTAGCAGACACTAGTTTTGTTTATGTGATCCCTTTGACTTTTAATCCTATCATTATGATCAGTTATGAACTGAAACTGATCACTTTGATAAGTGAGATGGCATTGGTACATACCACCTTGATGGGATTGAATTGGAATCCCCTGGCACGTTTCTAACTCTACCGTTTGGGGTAAGTCCGATTAAGCATGTGCTGAAATCTACACTCATGTTAAAGGAATAGTAAACTTCAGTTGGAGGCTGGTGAAATCAAGGATAATGTTTTGCTAATCTTTAATTTGTGGGCCTTCAGAACAGGAACTCTGGTTCTAGATGTTCATAGCCTGGTGAGGAATATTTTCAAAAACACATAGGGTCACAAAATAAACAAGTCTTTTTTTTTCAAAAATGATTTAATTTGAGAAGGAGAGTTGCAGAGAGGGAGAGAGAGAGAGAGAGAGAAGACAGATTTTCCATCCACTGGTTCATTCCCCAAAGCCAGGTCAAAGCCAGGAGCCAGGGAATTCTTCTGAGTCTTCATTGTGGGTGCAGGGACACAAGCACTTAAACCATCTTCTGCTGCTTTTCGAGACACATTAGCAGGGAGCTAGGTTGGAAATGGGGCAACTGAGACTTGAATTGCATCCATATCAGATGCTGGCACTGCAGGTGGTGGCTTTACCCACTATTTCATAGTGCCAGCCCTTAATCTGTATATTTTTACCTATATAGTATGTGTTCACATAATTATAAAATAATGTATATATATTATATATAAATGCAAAACAAAGCATGTTGTCCTTTTAAAAAATTTGTTTAAAAATTGTTTAGGCCAGTGCCGTGGCTCAGTTGGTTCTATCTGCCTGCGGCGCCAGCACTCCGGGTTCTAGTTCCGGTTGGGGCGCCGGGTACTAGTCCCAGTTGCTCCTCTTCCAGTCCAGCTCTCTGCTGTAGCCTGGGAGGGCAACGGAGGATGGCCCAAGTGCTTGGGTCCCTGCACCTGATGGGAGACCGGTAGGAAGCACCCGGTTCCTGGCTTCGGATCAGCGCAGCGCCGGCCGTAGCAGCCATTAGGGGAGTTTACCAAGGGAAGAAAGACCTTTCTCTCTGTCTCTCTCTCACTGTCTATAACTCTCTCTGTGTCTCTCACTGTCTAATTCTGCCTGTCAAAAAAAATTGTTTAAAGATTGAAAAGTAGATATTTGATTTTTTTTTCTGATTTAATAAATACCAGCAACATTTACTAAATATTTAATTCTATGACAGAGTAAGCTTTTCATATCAATTAAATCATCAAGTAATGTAAAACTTAAGTTAGATACTGCCATTTATTAACTCAAAATTCCCCATTGTCACCTTACTTTCTTAGAGTAAAAGCTGAAATGTTTACTGCAGCCTGCAATGCTCTGAATGCCACGTTCTAAGCTACCCATCCTGTGGCTTTCCTTCACCCCACTTTGCTAAAGCTACACTGACCTCTGTGCTGTTTGTTGAACGAAAGCAGCAGGTCCCATCCACCTCAAGGTCTTTGCATTTGATCTTCTGCCTTTCTAGAACATTCTTTCCTCAGACTTGCTTCTCGTTCCCTTAGGGTCTCCACTCAAATATTATTTTTTAACAAAGGTCTTCCCTGACCAACTTTGTAAAATATCTTTCAAAAATGCTTCTCGGCTGGCGCCGCAGCTCACTAGACCAATCCTCTGCCTGCGGCGCCGGCACACCGGGTTCTAGTCCCGGTCGGGGTGCTGGATTCTGTCCCGGTTGCTCCTCTTCCAGTCCAGCTCTCTGCTGTGGCCCAGGAGTGCAGTGGAGGATGGCCCAAAGTGCTTGAGCTCTGCACCCGCATGGGAGAACAGGAGAATCACCTGGCTCCTGGCTTTGGATCAGCGAGGTGGGCTGGCCATAGTGCGCTGGCCGCAGCAGCCACTGGGGGGTGAACAGTTGGAAAAAAAGGAGGACCTTTCTCTCTGTCTCTCTCTCACTGTCCACTCTGCCTGTCAGAAAAAAATAAAAAAAAAATTTAAAAAATGCTTCTCATTTTATAAACAATTGCAGAGTTTAATTGTATATAAGATTCTGATAAATGAATGAGTAAAGCATTACTGTCTCCTCTCAAAGAGCTCACAGACTAGTTAAGTAAAATTAGTATTATTTAATTAATTAATATTAACAATATTTTTTTTTATCAGGCAGAGTGGACAGTGAAAGAGAGACAGAGAGAAAGGTCATCCTTTGCTGTTGGTTCACCCTCCAATGGCCGCTGCAGCCGGCGCGCTGCTGCCAGCGCACCGCACTGATCCAAAGGCAGGAGCCAGGTGCTTATCCTGGTCTCCCCATGGGGTGCAGGCCCAAGGACCTGGGCCATCCTCCACGCACTCCCAGGCCACAGCAGAGAGCTGGCCTGGAAGAGGGGCAACCGGGACAGAATCCAGCGCCCCGACCGGGACTAGAACCTGGTGTGCCGGCGCCGCTAGGTGGAGGATTAGCCTATTGAGCCGCGGCACTGGCAATATTAACTAATATTAAAATTCAAGTATCAATGATAAGTGCCAATGGATTGATATCCAGCTCAGTAATGGTTCTCAAATTTTATAACACCATAACATACATCATATTGATGAAATTCAATTAATTACTCAGAACATGTATATTGAATATCTAAAAACACATGGCAATGTACTGGATGTTGATATGGTCTGTGCCCTTGTAGATTAGCACAAGCTTAATATCATTAAACTAACAATTAAGCCAAGAGTGAATTTCAACTGTTATTTATAAGTATGAGGAAGTCCAAGTCCATAAGATGCTTTAAGAGGAGAATCTAACCTGTTCCTATAGAAAGGATATTTTAGATTATCTTGAAGCTGAATGGGAATTAGACAGACTGAATACAGAATGTTCCCAGTACAAGCTATGCATATGTCAAAAGTCCTCAGGTGTGGCGGTACATGATAACTTGAGGAACCAAAAGAGAGAAAGTGTATCTTGATACTAATACATAATGAGAGACTATCAGCAGGAGGTGTGATGAGAGCTAAGTCTTACATATTAGCATTTATCCTAAGAACAATATTATGATATTGAATTATTTTGTTTATTTTTTATTTCAGAGTCTGAGGTATATAGAAAGACAGACCGAAAGAGCTCCCAACTACTGTTTCACTTCCCAAATGGGCTGCAGTGGCTGGTGGTGGGCTTGGCTGAAGCCAAGACTCAGAAGCAATCTAAGTCTCCCACGTGGGTAACAGGAACCAAATTATTGAGCCATCATTGACACCTCCCAGCCTCTGCATTAGAGGGAAGCTGGAGCAAGGAATAGCAGCTGGATATTAAATCCAAGTTCTCCAATATGGGGTATGGGCATCTTAACCACTGAGCTAGATGCCTGCCCTATTAAAATATTTCAAACAGAAGCATGATAGGCTATAAAATTGTGAAATTAGCAGTGAGGAGAATGGATTCGAAGGGCGAAGTGAAAATGAAGCTAAGGGACCCAGTTAGGAAGCTATTGGCCAGATCAAGCGAGAGACAATGACCATTTAGCTTAAGGTGGTGGTCGTGGAGCTGCAAAGAAGTAGACAGCTTTGAGATATATCAAGACTAGGCAAATTTGGCTGGACATGATGATGAATTGAGGAAAAATTACATTTGGGAAGATTGATCTGAGGGTGATATGCAAATGGAGTTGGAGAGATTTGAGACTAGAGACAAAGGGTGGTTTGGAAAATTTCTCCATTCATTTACATATGCAATATTGAAGAGTTTGGAATAAGGATATCAGTGGTACTGCAGTAAATGGAGTATGATAATTAAAGAGATATGGACTGGAAATAACAATGAGCTGGGCTGGTGACTAGTTGGCCACAGTAAGAGGGGACGAATGAAGAATCAGATCAACTTGTTTGAGAAACTATGGTAATGAGGAAACAAAATTAAGTAAATTCTTGGGATTTTTTGAGACAGGGACTGGGTGAGTATACTGGCTTGATGAATATCTCAGGTAACAAGATATGCAGGTAGAAATGATGGACATTTCTGATAGTATGCTTATGAGCATACTTCAAAATGTTCATGGAAAGTGGAGTTAAAAGCTTTATTTTTGTGCAAAACACTGTGTGGGTGCAAACTGTTGAAATCTTTACTTAGTAAATACTAAATTGATCTTCTGTATATACAGATAATTGAAAAGGAATCTTGATGTGAATGGGATGAGATACGGAGTGGGAGATGGGATGGTTGCAGGTGGGAGGGAGGTTATGGGGGGAAAAAGCCACTGTAATCCAAAAGCTGAACTTTGGAAATTTATATTTATTAAATAAAAGTTAAAAAAAGAATAAAAGTCTAGAATTGATGTTTCTACGAGTAAAAAAAAAATTGCCTTTTGAAAACCCCACTCTGACTAGAGTGTATAGACATGAATCTACAGCACAGTACAGCAAAAAATCAGAATATAGAGAAAATAAAATTATCATTAAATCAGCATGCACATGTAAAGTATTTGTTTCAATTTTTTTTTCTGTATATGATGGGTCTTCAAAAGTTACAGATGTGACGATGTAACTTACGATTAACTGTCATTAGGGCATTCTCTTTAAATAGAACTGAAAGTAGAAATCAATTTGAAGAAACTAACGTTAATGATGATAAGTTATGCTCTAGGATTGGTGTTAGGTACTTTCCAGGACATCTTACATAATCCTTCAGTGTTGGAGATACAGTTCCAAAACAACAAATCAATTGTTAATAGACTAAATAGCTGTTTGTGGTCACTATCAACCAATCGATGGGCACGCATAGTGTACCCACAATTATTCTGCCATGCAATAGAGGTAAGAAAAAAAGAAGGTGAAAGAGAAGGAAGAGGGAGAGGGACAAACGAGGGAAGGTAAAGGAAGGGAGGGAAAAGAAAGATAAAATGGAATCAGTTAGCTACTAAAATAAATTGGTTTTCCTGGAATCCATTCAATCTTTTACAAATGAGTATCAAAAATCTTTAACAAATGGGTACCAAAAAATCACCAAATAATTTACAAATAGGTGCCAAAAGCAATTTTTTACAGTAATCTCCCTCATTAAAAATTCTGTCAGTTTTGCCACAAACTTAATGGTTCAGCAGTTAAATCACTGCTTGGGACAACTGCAGCCCATATCAGAGTGCTTGGTTTGAGTCCTGGCTCCTTTGCTTCTGATCCAGCTTATACATATCCTGGGAGACAGCAAGTGATGGCTCAGGTGCTATAATACCTGCTCCTCACAGGGAGACCTGGATGGAGTTCTGAGTTCCTGGTTCTAGCCTGACTCATCCTTGGTTGTTGTGAGCATTTTGGGAGCAAACCAATATATAGGTGGAAGATCATTGTTTGTCTACTTGACTTTTCTATCTCTGTGTCTCTCCCTTTCAAATAAAATAAAAATAAATGATTTTTTAAATCTTTCCTACATGAGCTTCATTTTTTCTTTAATTTTATAAGTGTTCCATTGTTATCATTGTTTGTAGTACTTTTACATTGATTCTGGTTTTTTTCTTTTTCAATTAGCATAAAGAGAACAGATTTCATGTAGGTTATGAATACAATTCTAAGAATATGGTGATACATTCCTCCATCCCTTCAATTTTTATGGTTTATTAACTTTTTGTGATTAATTAACTTTATAATCACAAGGTTTATTCATCACTAACTAAAGAGCTCAACAAGTAAAAGAAAGATCACTGTTTGCAGGAATATAGACAAGGACTGTAAATAATAATCATAATTTTACAAAAATTCTATGAGTTTTGACAAATATATGTATAGACATGTATCTACTATTATGATAGCATACAAAATACTTTCACTGACCTTAAAATTCTGTATGCTAAGCCTTTTCATCCTCTATACCTGCTTACCCCTGATCGTTTCACTGTGTGCATAGTGTCCCTTCTTCAGATTGTCATTATTGGGAGTCATGCAGTATGTAACCTTTTCAATTTTTTTTTCCACTCAGAATTAGATGAATGAATTTAAGGTTCCTCCATATTATTTCCTTTTACCAGTGAGTAAATTTCCTGGCTCTCCCACTGTTTATTCATCCATCCATTTACAGAATTCCTTCTTGGTTTCTTCCAACTTTCAGAAATTACAAATAAAGCTACTTTAAACGTCTGATTGCAGGTTTTGGAGTAGGCATGCATTCAGTCCACTTTGCATAATACTTCTTATCGCCTGTCTCATCTTTGAAGCCTGAAGTCTCAGGACTAGGTCTGCCCTTTATTTATCATATCATTTAACCTTATGCTAGCGATTATTTCAAACGCTTCAAAATATTTCATATATTTGAATGATTATTCTCATGGTTTTGGAGGAAGAAAGGTTTGCCAAAATGTTGCTGTAAGAAACGTTTCTTTCATACTTCTTTATTATGTGAAATTTTTAAGGCACTGTAGTATGAAGATCCTACCAAAATTTTGATATAAAAATACGTCTTGTAAAGATAAGGGAGGGGGAGGGCCAATTTTGAATTCAAGCTTAGTGCATTCAGTTGCTACTGCACTAAATCACAGATCAGTGCTTGAAGCACAGGGCCTTATTGCAGAGACCTCAAGAGAGGGTTATGGTACCAGAAAAGATTTTCCCCCCTATTAAAAAATGTCCTATAATTTTGAGCTCAGAGAATATATTTTAATCTTTTCTAAAGTCCTTTAGTAAGTGCATTTAGATATCTTGGTGCTATGCATAGCCAATGCAATAATTTTGTTAAAAGACATTTTTCAATAAAATGTGTAGTGAAACTGAAAGTAGCAAGGGGATACAAATGGAAACATTAATTCCACTATGGAAAGAATGACTTTATTGCCTGTGTATTTGTATTGTACATTCTATATGCCCTTTGGAAGAGGAAAGATATTAACTCATGGCAAATACCACGTACTCTTTTAGATCTCTTCTGTGCTATATCTGAAATGTCTACTTAATGTAATCATGGGGAGTAGTGTGTCTCAAGCCTTTGTGAAGAATGAATTATTTAAACTACTAATATTAAATTTTCAGTTCACCACATATGGGATCTAAAAATATCTTTCCTCAGTCTCTTTCCCCAGGCCCCTCTAGTTTGAATGGGAGAAAAAGAATGCATGATTTTATGTTTTACTGCTGCTTTAGCAAAAATTCAGGAAACAAATGCTGAAATATACTCATCAAATTCAAGGCCCAGGTGAGCTATCTTGTGTGAGCTATCAAGTATGTAGCTGTAAGGGGCTGAATGATTTGACTTGAACCTGGGTGAACCCAGCTTCTTTACTTGAAAAATGGTAGTACTATTACCTACCTGACTTGTCATGTTGCCTTTTGATAATTGAATAGTATATGGCATTGAATAGGTAGGAGTGTGTGTGTGTGTGTGTGTGTGTGTGTGTGTGCGCGCGTGCGCACAGGCTCATGTGCATAATTTGGTAGGTACTCACAGTGTTAATTAACTCCTTCCTCACCACAAGTTTCAGTAAACAATAAGTGAATCTTTCTATTACAAATATTTGAAACACTGTTTTTGGCACTTTGGCTGTATAATGTCAGGTAAGATCCTCATCTCCAGATGTATGTCATTCTGTGCGTTGTAAATAGAATTAATCACTAATCCTCTTTTGGGGCTGTAACTTCTATGACATCATAACTAGGGCATACCTGTGTTGAACATGGCCATATGTGAGTAAAATCTCTGTAAGTGATATATAAGTATATCTCAGCAATTACTGCTATGGGAATTGCTGGGTTTCAGGGGAGTTGAAAATACGTGGAGATGATATTAGTGGTTGGGAGAGAAATGAATTAAGTGGTCAAATTTTAGACTCTATAAAACCTTAAATAATGACTTGATTTTCTCCACTATGAGTGTGCTGTCTGATATGATAGCCACCAGCCACATGTGGTTATTTAAATTTAAGTTGATGAAAATGAAATAAAATAAAATGTAGTAGTTCTCTAGGCTCACTCACCAAAGTTTAAATGCTCAATAGTGTTCACCATGTTTTACAGCAATAGAACATTTCCACTGCTGCAAAAAGTTCTATTAGAAAAGTATTCTGGAAGCTGCAGTTCAAATTTAGGGTGAAGATAGGAAGCAGTAATTCGTTTTCCATTTGTTTCCTGAATTCTTATATCCATAATGGAAAAAATGAAATGTTTTCAGGAAAACATGAGAGAATGAAATCATAGGAAATTCAGTATGTTTTTATTTGCATGGATGACTGAAAAATAACCTTCATTGAACACTTTGCACTACAATTGAATTATATCGATTTACGTTCACACATAGCCAATGATGTCTGGAATGTTTTCTATGGGCATTATATGGGAGAATGAGACACAAACTTTAAGTAATTTGCCTAAGATATGATAGAGCACAGAGGTATAATTAAGTTTAAACTCAGATATTTACACTCCAGATTCCTAGCAAGCGTTTAGCCTGAGAGGCAGTGAATTAAATTAAAGAGCTTTAGAAGAAAATTTAAATTTTTCTTTGATTGCAGCTGACCTTAATTGATGCCTGAAGGGAAGTGGGAAGGCCATTTTGGAATGTTTCATTGTTTTCTTGTAGGTTAATCAAGTAATCTATAAATATTTTGGTCACAAAAAATTGATACGTTGGATTAATTCCATTGAAAGATACAAAGATAATCAGTAGACTGTTGACGTTAGAAAATTTAATAATGCACCCTCTCCATTTATTTCTCTTTTTTTAAAGATTTTTTTATTTTGCTTAAAAGTTAGAGTTACACAGAGAGAGAAGAAGAGGCAAAGAGAGAGAAAGAGAGAGGTCTTCCATCTGCTGGTTCACTCCCCAATTGGCTACAATGGCTATGCTGATCCGAAGCCAAGAGTCAGGAGCTTTTTCTGGGTCCCCCATTTAAGTTCAGGGGCACAAGGACTTGAACCATTTTCTATTGCTTTCCCAGGCCATAGCAGAGAGCTGAATCAGAAGTAGAGCAGCCAGGACTCGAACCAGTGCCCATATGGGATGCCAGCACTGCAGGCAGCGGCTTTACCTGCTATGCTGTAGCACCGGCCCCCTCTCTACTTCTTACACGGGATCCCAATGGTTTATTTGTAGTAATTTCTAAATTTGCTAGCACAAAATACTTATTTCACATCATGGAGACTAGTGTGCATTAGCAAGACTCTTGCTAGTTAGTTACTGAGTCTAAATTTCTATCTTGCCTTAGTCCAACTTAACTTTTCTGTATTCATCATTTCATAACCAGTAACTTTAAAAAAAGATTTATGTATGTATTATTTTAAGAATTCAATTATGCTTTTCTGAATTTATGGGAAACATTTTGTATATAGCTGAACTATGAATTTAGTGAATTTTGAAGGCCCTAGAAACATATCCCATGGGGATGTCAGAACTCTATTATGGAGTATTTGTTCCTGTCTCAGGCGGATTATGATCTAGTTTGAGAAGTTAAACCTAACCATTCATCACTTCATTCATTGATCAATTTTTGTAGACTTCATATACAATAGAATTGTTTAAGAAACCTTACCTGATTAAATAATTGTAAATGGTGTTCAATTTAAGTGCCTTAGTAATTCTTTGGCAAGTTGATCAATAAGGGGAAAACTAATATGGGAGACATATGAGGAGATTCAGATGCAGAGGTTTTCTTTTGCATCCCCAGCTTTTTGTATTTTTTATTTTACTTAAGGTACTCCTCTCCATATCTCTGGTCATTTTTTTTAGCTTATCACTCATAATCACTCAAGGGAGACCTGTTTTTTATAAAGTTTCTCTTCAATATTTCTTTGGCAAGAATAAAGTTCATTTTATTCAATGTACCACTGTTTTGATTGCATTTATTATTAAAGAAGATGTTACAGACATTTCTTCTAAGCTGTTCATGAGAACTGAGAGAAGTTTATAAGTTTTTTTAAAAAAATCGTAGACCTGAAAGATATGTAATTGCTCAGGTTTTAGGGTATAATAAATATTTTTATGTAAAATATGCCAATATATTTGTAAGTTCCAAAAGTACCGAATGCTGATTTTATTGGTTGTGTTTATAATTCAAATTAAAGTAAGAATTATATTCTAAGATTCTTAATTAGAAGTTCCTGTAAAGACCCTTGGCTTTCGGATTTTTGGTTGGTGTGCAAGCATAAAAATATTGGATCCTGCAAGTTATGTACTGCTGCTCTTAGCTAATGAGCAGAAATCCTTATACCTAGTAATAAGTGACAGACTTTATAGATTCTGTATGTGAGGGTTCATAAGTCACTAGACTAATAAGAGTGGCTTTTTTGAAATTATACCAAAAAAAGTTTCATTTGGATGCAGATCGGAAGGTTCCATTCATACTGTTTATTGTTTGCCAGTCTTCCACAGATATGGAAGAAATGAATCTAACAATTCTAGAAAGAAAGCAAATACCCCAGGAATCACCTAAATGCCAAGTTGCTAGATCAATACTGAATTCCTCTGCATTTGAAATTTCTGACTTAGGAAGTATGAATACCCAATTTCATTGTATTGATCCTTAAATAACTTCAACATTTTTCAATATGATTGCATTGTATTTTAAGTAAATACCTTGACTCTCTTGTATGATATTCAAATAACTTTGTAAAGACCATAAGCTTAGAGGGGAAAAGGTACTATTTTAATTTATATGCTTGGTGATTGTAAGTTCTTCAAGAGTGGTCTAATAATTTTTAATAACATGCTGCTTGTGGATATTCTTTCAAAATGTTCCCTATGTTGGATGAAATCTCAAATCAATCCTTTGCTTCCCTCCTGCACTATAAATACTGCATTCCTTTTTCTATGCTGATCATATACCTCGTGCCCTTTAACATGCCCTTACTAGAGCAAATATTTTATAACTCCTAGATGATAGTTCCTATATGCAAATTCATTCACTGGTTTGAATTGTTTTGCAAGTCTCCTCTTTCCCCAATGCAGCTCCCACCCAGGGGTATAGGTGGTTGATCATAGATTGGCTCAGTATTTAGATCTATTTGTGTTCCCTTCTAAAGATGATGCTCATCTTATTTGCATCAACAAAAAGGTTTATGGTCATTTCAGGAGGTTTTTTTCCCAGCAAACCATTGTTTGAAAACATTTGTGATGCTCTGGTGTCAGAAGCAGCCCTTAAGGCATCCGGATCCAGCTGAAAAGCCCATGAGAGTATTTCAGTAATGGAAAGCCAAGACACTCTGGCAAAAAAAAAAAAAAAAAGACCTAAATGAAAGATCTCTGTGAGTGAGATCCCAGTGGAAAGAACAGGTCATCAAAGAAGGAGGTAATTTTCTCTGAAGGGAGAAGAGAACTTCCACTTTGACTGTGATCTTGTCTAAATAAGATCAGAGTTGGTGAACTCAAAAGGCTTCCATAGCCTTGGCAACTCATGACAAGAGCCTAGGGTGATTACTGACGCCATAAACAAGAGTGTCAATTTGTTAAGTCAACAACAGGAGTCACTGTGCACTTACTCCCCATGTAGGATCTCTGTCCTTAATGTGCTGTACATTGTGATTTAATGCTATAACTAGTACCCAAACAGTATTTTTCACTTTGTGTTTCTGTGTGGGTGCAAACTGTTGAAATCTTTCCTTAATATATACTAAACTGATCTTCTGTATATAAAGAGAATTGAAAATGAATCTTGATGTGAATGGAAGGGGAGAGGGAGCGGAAAAGGGGAGGGTTGTGGGTGGGAAGGAAGTTATGGAGGGAGGAGCCATTGTAATCCATGAGCTCTACTTTGGAAAGTTATATTCATTAAATAAAAGTTAAAAAAGATTTTAAAAAACATTTGTAATGATTTGATTTAATTTATCTATTTTGACACTTTTTAATTGGAAAGAATGGATGAAATGTAAAGGTCACTCAAATTTCTATTTCTTTTGGAATTACATAAAATAAGTAAGTAATTTACTATGTGTTAATCTTTCTTCCTCAAGATTAATTATTAGAAATTTGACACATTTCCTTCTTGGATTATTTTTAAACTTGCCTCCTATAAATATATAATTATAATAGTCATATGTAGAACATAACACATGTATGTGAAATTTAACTTCATATATGACCATCTTCACGTGTATTCATATATATACACTTATAACATATATGGTATACATATCTGTTTTCAAATTTGTTTCCACTAATGAGTATATTTTGAACATATTTCTCATCTAACATGTACATTTATCTTATTCTCTTTATGTGATCACATACAATTCCATTATATTTGTTTACTTTATATTATTCCATTAACCCTTTCTTGATATACTCTTATTTCTATATTTTTCCTACTCAGTAGTGTGACAAATATATTTGTACTTAAATTTTAAGCATTAATGCTGCTATGTCTATAGAATATATTTTTAGAACATATCCTTACAAGTGAGCTCCTAGATTTAAGAACATATGTATTTTAAATAATAGATATTCACGAATATTTTGTAAAAAAGACATTATACTATTCATTTTTTTCTTATTTTTATACTTATTTTGATTTATTTGAGAGGCCGAATGAGAGAGAAAAAGATAGATACAGATGCAAACTCACAGACCTCCCATCTGTTGGTTTACTCCCCAGATATCTGCAATGGCTGGAACTGGGCTGGGCAAAAGCCATGAAGGGGTAGCTCAATCCAGGTCTCCCACATCAGTGGCAGGAACCCAAATACCTGAGCCATCACTGCTGCCTCCCAGCATCCACACTAGTAGAAGCCAGAGCTGGGAGGTGAACCCAGGCATTCTGATGTGGGACCCATACATCTTAAACAGTGTCTTAACTGCTAGGCCAAACATCCTCTCCTATTGTGCTTTTATTATTGTATTTATAAATTATACAGGAAAGCCTTTATTTAAAAAATATTTCTGGTATCTGGACCAAATCAGTTGAAATATTCCTTTGTCAATAATCGCATAAATAGCTTATATAAGTATATCACCTAAAGCATATATTTGCATGAAAATCTATGTATTTATGCAAAAACTGTGATTATCTCTACCCTAAATCAACTTTAGTCAGCAATGATGGGTTGGATTTTTGAGAATAGACAGATCAAGCCTTTGAATTATGTAGTAACTGTTTTAATTATATGGCTGCAAGACTTCACCAATCCACTTACTCTGCGATTTCACTTTTTATAACCATTCTTGTAAATGAGCTAAACAATCCACAAGATTTGGTCTGTTTTAATTGCTGGCTCACAGTGAATACAGGAAACATCTATTCTGTGCCTTCTCCCTTTGTCTCCTTGCTCTTTGAGGCAAAGTTCTGGTAGCTTAGATTACCCACATATTTGGTTCAGCCTTTCACACTACATAGAATCACACATTCTGTGGCTTCATGGAAATGACATGGAAGGTGACTGTAGTCTGTTAAACAAAAGACAACTGTAACACCTTGCATGGGGCTAAGTTTATTTAGTTACTAAAATTTTATGAAAGATGATTAATAGGAAAGTCTTCCCAGGTTCACAGCCTACTTAAATGTTAAGTGTTATTTTCTTTTTTTAAGATTTTTTTTTTCTGAAAGTCAGAATTACTGAGAGAGATATGGGGAGAGATAGAGAGATCTTCTGTCTGCTGGTTCACTCCCCAAATGGCTGCAAGGGCCAGGGCTGGGCCAGGTTGAAGCTAGGATCCAGGAGCTTCATATAGGTCTCCCACATGGGAACAGGGGCCCAAAGACTTGGGTCATCCTCTACTGCTTTCCCAGATGCTTTAGCAGGGAGCTGGATTGGAGGTAGAGCAGCCAGGACTGAAACCATAGCCCACATGGGATGCTGGCATCGCAGACAGTGGCTTAACCCATTACACCACAATGCCAGCCTTTTCTTAACTCAAATGATGTAGAATGTAAATAATATATTTCAAGGTCAAATAGCAGAGTTCACATCAGACATCTTACATAGTAAAGTTATACTCCAAGGATAAAAATGAAATGGTCTGGAAGGAAGACTGTAAATATTGCATTTAAATGATTATTCCTATCTCTCTTTCTTAGTATTGGTGTGGAGATCTGTGATGTTAGACAACTCTGCTGCTGTCTTGTGACTTTCTAATTATTGTGTAATTTTTACAGCATGTGTGTTTGTATGCACATAGACTATAGGTATATGTGTCATATGTGTAGCACTCATACTGTGAGTTTTTCTCATTCCTTTTACACAACTGAGAAATATATTTACATACGCTTTGTGAGAAGTGCTGATGGAATACTTAATTGATGAGACTGGCGCTGTGGCATAGTGCTTAAAGCTGCCACCTACAGTGCTGTCATCCCATATGGGCACCGGTTTGAGTCCTGGCTGCTCCATTTCTGATCCAGCTCTCTGCTGTGGCCTGGGAAGGCAGTGGAGGATGTCCCAAGTCCTTGGGCCCCTGCACCCATGTGGGAGAACCGGAGGAGGCTTCCACTTCTGGCTCTGGATCAGTTCAGCTCCAGCTGTTGCGGCTATTTGGGGAGTGAACAAGAAGATGGAAGACCTCTCTCTCTCTCTCTCTCTCTCTCTCTCTCTCTCTGCTTCTGCCTCTCTGCAACTCTGCTTTTCTAATGATAATAATAATAAAACAGAATACTTAATTGAAATAAAGGACAAAACAATAAAAACATAAGAATAAAAAGAGGTGATCTGAGCCAGGAAAGGACTTCTGAATATTACTACTGGATAATAAAAAGGCAAAGATAAGTATGTATAGGCCTAGATTTTTGTAGTCTCTTAGTACCAGATAAGTTTCATCAGCATTTTAATTCCTTTACTCTAGTTCTTTATAAGCCTACTAATTGATATAGGATTGTTCCAGAGCATTTTGTTGAAGACATAAATGTGTGTTTATGTTACTGTGATAGCATCACCAGAGATTCCACCAGAGTGAGATTTCTTTATTTTTCAGAGTCTACCACTGAAGAAGATTCCATGCAAAGCCAGTGCACCCTCAGGCTCCTTTTTTGCTCGAGACAATACAGCAAATTTCTTGTCCTGGTGCCGAGATTTAGGGGTGGATGAAACATGTCTATTCGAATCCGAAGGTTTGGGTATGTATTTCCTATAGAATTATTGCTGATAAAATATTCAGATTTTTTGGCATCTTCATTAAAGTCATCAAGAGTTTTTTGTATAGTGCCATTTCTCAGATTATCTTTTAAAAAGAATAATTCAGTTGCAAACGTGTAGATTTGCTGCAAACTTGATCCTTGAAGGTAGAAAAATACATAATCCCTCTTACTATTTGTCATTTTGTAGGAACAGAAGTAACACAATCTTCCCCAAGCCAAAAATTATAGCCATTAACGCAAAATTGGTAGATATTTGGAAAATATTAGACTAAATTTTAACATCAGTCTTTAATCTGGGTTAGAAGGATAGCTATGTGTGTTCCATCCAAAGAGAACATTATTGTCATTTCTACAAAAGTATAACACACTGTTTCCTAACAACCTCTTTTTGTTGAAACTAAAGTTTATTAGTGTGCTTGTTCACTTTTTAGTGAGTTAAAAGTTAGGCATTTAAGCTAGATATTAGGATAATTAAAGATAATGATATAAAATATCCTTTGGTACCTAGCCTTCCCAGATTATTATTATTTTCTAATTTTTTGATTAAATTTTGGTAAATTCACTTTCATATCGTAGAGTTAGTTTTTGTATTTCCTTGGAAGAAAACTTATATTAGACTATTCTGTATTTCCATACTACTTGAGATCCTAGAATTAGGGGCTGGTGCCATGGCTCACTTGGTTAATCCTCCGCCTGTGGTGCCGGCATCCATATGGGCGCTGGTTCTAAATCCCAGTTGCTCCTCTTCCAGGCCAGCTATCTGCTGTGGCCCTGGAGTGCAGTGGAGGATGGCCCAAGTGCTTGCACCCTGCACCCGCATGGGAGACCAGGAGGAAGCACCTGGCTTCTGGCTTTGGATGGGCGCAGTGCTGGCCGCAGCAGCCATTATGGGATGAACCAACGGAAGGAACACCTTTCCCACTGTCTATAACTCTAGCTGTCAAATAAATAAATAAATAAATAAGAATTAAATGTTCAAATCTCTTATATAGACCCAATGCAGTATAATTGTAAAAGGGAGAAAACTGGAATTAAAGTCTCATTTTAATGAAATGAAACTAAATAAAGAAAGGAGACATCTGGGGATGGGATCAGGAAGACATTGGTTTTTTTGCCTGAGGATTTAAAAATTAATTTACAAAAACATAATATTAAGCATCAACAAGAAAGTAAACTGAGCATCCTTCAGAGAGAGCAGGCATATGAATTATCTTGCAATCTGAATATCCTTTGCCTATAGACCTCTCTAAACAATATTCTGCTGTTGAACATACAAAGTTTATGATAGCAGCTGAAATTTTACTCATTTTATATGCCTAAGGAAATTACATTTTTTAAAGATTTATTTTTTATTTTTTTGAAAGGCAGAGTTACAGAAAGAGGGGAGAGAGAGAAAGAGAAAGAGAAAGAGAAAGAGAGAGAGATATCTTCTATCTGCTGGTTCACTCCCCAAAATGGCTGCAACAGCTTGGGCTGGGCCATGCTGAAGCCAGAAGCCTGGAGCTTCTGGGTCTCCCACCCGGGTGCAGGGACCCAAGAACTCTGGTGATCTTCCATTGAACAGCTAGGACTTGAATTGCTGCCCATATGGGATGATGGTGTCTCAGGCTGAGGTAAGCTGCTGCACCAGGACCCTGGCCCCTAAGAGGAAATATGATATATGAAAAAGATAGTCATCAAATTTCTGACTCTCACAGTAGAGAAAATAATATGAATTTAGACTGGGAGAACATTCCAGACCTGAAAAAATACCACAGTTGCTTTCTGTTTAATATTGTACTCCTTGAAGCAAACTGATTTTGGTGGAAGATTTGTGTGTGTATGTAGAGTTGTAGATGATACCTCTATTTCAGTCCAGTGGTCCAGTAGTCATCCTACAAATAGATATTCACCTTCAAGTTTTTAGGGAACCATGTGACTGGAGGATTGGAAGAAGGAGTGCAGAGGAATCATTTGCAAAGCAAGAACAGTAGAAATCCTTGAAATATCTAGTAAACATCCATCTATCTATCTATTTATCTATCTATCTATCTATACATGTACAAACGTATATAGAGGTATGTAATCAAAGCTTTATCACAAGAGTTCACTCTGCACGTGTTGACAATTACCATCATGATATGAAATCCTGAAGTGCCATTGCCAAAGAACTTCCGCATGGGGGAAACTGCTTTATTAGTAGTTTGTTTACTTATTAGCTTCTTCATTGCACAACCTTTAATTAAAGAAATATTTTTTTATTGACTACTATGGGCCAAAAGAGTTACTTGCTTAGCTATGAATGTAAATATGACCTTGTCTTAATTTTCTCATGGCCCATGAGTTCTTTGTTATATGAACTAATAAATTTTCAGATGGAATCCAAAAATAAATATAGCAGTAAATGTTGTCTACTGGAAATAACTCTATAGCTCAAGATTTCTATGTAGGTTTCATGCACTTTATTTATCTTGATTATTTTTAAAAATGCCATTTAATAAATAATACAATTTATTCTGAAATTGTAAAGTCTAAAGACATTTACTTAATGACCTTAGAATATAAATACTCTAACATATGTACTTAGTGAACAAGAATTTTGAGATGGCCTATTTTTTCAGCTTGTTTGACATATAAACTGATATTACAAAAAGAAAGTCCATGATAATTTATATTTATGTAAATATTGGGTATTTTATGAAAAAATATACATTATAACTTAGCATATAACTTGCAATTAAAATGTTTGTATATCTGAGAAGATTTAATAATAATATGTTCTCAAGGCTGTACAAATTTCAAAATTACTTTTATTCTTCTCAGTACCAAATTAAATCAAATGGTTAGGCTTTCAAGGATTTTGCTCAATTAAAAAGTAGATTTGATTTTTCTGCTGCTCAGAACAGGACATGAGGTGATACATAATAGGCCTTGCGTACAGAAGAAAGGGGCCAATATTACAGCATTGACTTTAGGATTAGACAGAGAAAGGAAACAGCTGTGCCCAAAGTTGTTCATGCTAATCAAGGGGAAGGACACTGAGAAATGTCCTTTCCCCAGGTCGAACCTTGGATTTTTCTTATTATTCACTGTGGGTGAGGAAGTGACTGAGCTGCACTGATGGCCTTGGACTCTGTAGTTGCAGAATTGACTTTCTTGTAACAATAACACTGTGTACTCTGCTTGATGTCTTTTCACACTCACTTTTGAAAGGGAATTTAGGGCAAGGGTTTTTTTTTCTACCTCAAGATTTCATTTCAGTAGCACACAAGATGAAGAGCATCCTTTGTGTCCTAGTGTTTTGAACAGCAAATAAAATGAAAAGATATCCTGATGAAGGGGAAAAATGTCTTTGATTGAATTATAAAGTAGATCACTCTACTGAGTGTGTGTGAAGAGGCTTCTGTGTTTTGCTGTTCAAAGGTCTTTGCCTGCATAAAGCGTCCTTATCTTTGTGGCACCTGATATGCTCCCCTGTGTTGCAGTGTTTTCCCTTGTACAGTTATTTGCCACAGGATCTTGATTCACAACTCACTCGATCTGTTCTTTCCACAACAGCTAATGACAAGAAATTTCCGTAGGTGAGGGAAAGTGTGCTAGGAGTAAATAGAAGTATGGATAGCCTGTAGACATCCCATGCTCTTGTCTCCTGTTTCTTGTTCGTTTGATTTTTGGAGACAACTTCCAATGACACATATAATCAAAGATAGCATGTATCCTGGGGTGACATCTTGGCATATGCCTCCCTCTTTTGTGAAATGTCAGTCCTCAGATCATACAATTACTATATTACAAATTGTGTTTCAAAATAAGCAGTAGAAAAATAGATAAAGGTCGTGAAGAGCCTATTCATGAAAGCCTTATAAAAATCTAAATAAGATATAAAAATCTTGGACACCTTAATAATAAGATAAATGTAAATACAAATTATGCAAAATTAAGAAAATTTGTTGTTGGTAAGTATATAGGAAAACAGTGTCTTCTGTACATTGCTAATGAAAATTGGAAATTGGCTTTCTTTCCTTGGAAAGAAGTATAACATTCTATATCAAAGACCTCAGAAGTGTTTATACTTGGTTATGTTTTTCTGTTCTGAAAATTCATCTGAAGGAGAGTAGAGAGAGCACCAAAATGACCAATAAAACGTTGTTTCTTAAACAGACACCAGAATCTATGATATTTGGAGGTAGCTTGTGTAGTCATCCATAGATGTTAAATAAAATAATATTCTTAAAGTATTTTAATAATATGACATAATATAATATATTATAAATATAAGGACACACACTTATGCCATGTATATAACAATAAAAATTGATATTCATAATTTGAAAGAAAAATGGTCATGGAATGTGATATTTTATTTAATTATCTCTTAACAAACTTTAGATAGTAAACACTTATGGCATGGAATCTGAAATATGAGCAATTAGTTTTTATTTGTATTAAAAAGCGGCTGGACCAACATGCACGGAAAGCTATTGACATATAAGTTTATGGATGAGCAAAATAGAAAAGATTTTTTTCAAATTGTTGGGGATAAACTGACACTTAAAGTGATTATGGGATTGTGTACTGCTATAGATTTTTGCATGCTCGGTGGAGCATATTCTAACCTTGTGTATCTACATGCAATGCTCACCCTGACCCCTACTGTTCAAACCATGTTGACATACAAATCAGTGACTGGAGTAGATACTGTTTTTCATGTCTTTGACTTATTAAGATTTATTACTGTTTCATTCAATTCCTTGAAAATATTTAGGAGTGTGCTTTAGGTTAACAACATGTATGTGGATATTTCTTGAATTTAAAAGTTTGTAGTTTTCCACACTATAAACAAAATTGTCCCCAATAATTATTTTAAAATGAATGAACGTATAACTGGAAAGTTAGCAATAGTGTTCAGAGGTTCTAGCTATAAAAGAATCTCTATTTTCAGTTTCATGGAGATATAAAATGTATTTTTTTGTATTAGTAATATAACAGTAAGTTTAATACTTTTTCAAGTATTGATGTGATTTGAGACTCATTTTCAGAATAATGCTAAATATTGTATGTGATTCATTTTTACTATTTAAGAGCAGAAATATTATTCATTCTTAAGCTTAAAAAACACTCAAATTATAAGCCACAATTTAATGTTCTTGTGTTATTGTTTTCTAAGATGTTTTACCCAATTAAACATTGTCCTGAATTAGTGATATTCTTCTTTGCAGGGTTTGTTGTTTATAATTTACCATGGTACTGCGATTTAGAAAATGTCAAGTCCATTTAAAATTTTTTCCAGAGCCTTGTTTATATTGTTTCATTTGTATACATTCTGTGGAGTTGGAGATTGGAGGGGGGGAAGGGCAGGATGCTTTAAAATATACCTTTTGGCTTGCAATAATTGTGTCAATATCATTATGTTATTGGATGATTGTAGGATTTGAAGGCCTGTGACTGTTCTTCACCTATTACTCTGAGAAAGAATCTACCCAGCAAGAAAAGGGTTTGCTATCTGCTGTGTGGCATGCAAATATGTGTGATTTGCCTGAGTATCACCTTCCTGTTTTTTCTTCCCCCTGTGTTTGTTTGCTGTGTGGTACTGTCTTCTTTTGATGCATCACCCTGATGAGCATTTTTGCAAAAGCTTTTGTTCTGTTGAACAGTGTCCAGCCTTCAGCTTGAAAGGCAAACCTAATCTACCTGCAGTATTGGCCGGTTGTTGCTGCACAGAAGTGCAATGGATTGTATATGGAATTTTAAACATTAACACTTTCCATTTTCTACTTTAAAGTCATCTGTTGCATCAGAAAAAGAACCTATGCCTGCCTTCTAGTGTTTGATAAAATACCCCTTGTCTTGTTCTGACTGTTGTTTATACTGAGGACTATAAGAGTGTTTCTGTGGAGAAAAACATTTTATTACCTTAATTAGTATTAATTATGGTAACAATTTCAAGACACTTATTCAGCTCTGGGTCACTTATATTCAGTTTATTTCTTTCCCAGTATCATCTTCATTTAGACTGTGTTATGTTTAAAAAACATTTTGTTTCACAAAGCATTTACTTAATTAGCACTTCAACTTCCTTTTGATAAAAGTTTTATTTATTTTGTATTTATTTGAAAGGTGAAAGGTGAAAGGTGGAGAAGAACGGGGCAAGGGGAGAGCAAGAGCGAGAGCGAGAGCAAGAGAGAGAGAGAGAGGGAGAAACACAAAAGACAGAGACAGATCTTCCATCAAATGGTTCATTCCTCAAATGCCTGCAACAACTAGGGTTTTGAAGGCTGAAGCCAGAAGCCAGGAGCTCCATTCAGGTCTCTCATGTGGGTGATAGGGATCCAGGTATTCACGTGGCCACTTACTGCCTCCCAGGATGTGCATTAGCAGGAAGGTGGATTGGATGTTGAGTTGTGCCTCAAACCTAGGAAGCCCACTATACAATGTGGATGTCCCACGCAACATTCTAATAGCTGCACCAAACACCCAATACCCTCAATTCTGTTTGTACTTTTGAACTGAGGAAATCTTTTCCAAATCTAGCCATTCCCCCATTCCTGGGAAAATGTAAGAGAACAATATTTAATCTGTTTAAAGGGAAAATGACTTCTTGGAAGGATGGTTCATCAAGGACTTGACAAAGTCAGGGTCGAAGTAGAAAAGTAGACAGTTTTCTGTTCTAGATCAGTTTGCATTGTATCAGTATTTGATAAGTTATCAGTATATTCCCAATAAATGAAAGCTAAGTAGTGCACACATGCTTTCATATGTTTCTCCCAACAACCATCACTTTGGAAATGTAAACTTGAGGCTTTGAGAATGAAATTGCTTGCCCCGTATTACACAGCTTCTCAACAGCCCAGCTAAGATTCAAATTTAGTTCCATTCACTCCAAAGGTCATTCCCTGTGTTACATAAAATTATGCTTTATTTGAGTTCATTTTAGATGTTTGAAGGATTGTTTCAAGTAAATTTAACCACAAAACATAAATATAAGCCAACTTAAAAAGATTCTTGACTCTTAATGTTGATGAGTTATGGTGACTTAATCCATTGATTTAACATGAATGCTTGGTGTTGAAGAAACGGTGCTTCTTGGTCCAGGATATTTCTCTACTTCCTGGGAGAAGCAATTAACCACATTCTTTTTTATTGATCTTTCATTACTGATGAAATTATGAATGGACTTCTTTGTTTATAGTATTTTTTTCCCTCTTTCCTTCTCTTCAACTTCAGGTCTTTTAGTGTTCTTAAAGTGCTCCCCATAGTTGTCTTCTACATATAAACTCAGAGATTTCTATGAGGGTCTCTCTCTAAGTGACATGTCACAAGTACCTATCCCTTTACTTTCTTGGCCAGCATCTTTGTACCTGATAGATCCTCAAGGGCACTTCTCTCAACAGATATTTAATGTTATTGTAATATTGGTTAACACACTGCTAATAAACTTCAGTGTACAGTCTAATCTCCTGAACAGCTTGTTTAAATGCAGATGTTGATCAGTAGGACTAGGGTGGAGCTCCATAACTTAAACAAGCTCTTACATAATCCCCGTTTTGCTAGTCTGTGGCCCCTACATCAATATCAAGAAAATAACCTTTATTAAATACTTATAGATTAAGTGATCTTAAATTTATTACATTATAATATAAGGAATATATTATATATATTATATATAATGTACTATATATAATATATATAATATAAATATATTACATTATAATAAGTACAATCATCAGGAAGTTAAGTAGCCTTAAGGGGAACCCAATTCTTTTGGACTGCTAATGTAATAAATAGTCTGTACCACACTCTCTGATTTATTTAAACCTATTGTTATGTTCTATCGCTATTAATTTATGAATTTCTCACAATTAAGTAACATTTAGCCGAAAATATAATCTTTTCAAGTCCTTCATGAATAAAAGGATAAAAATTATTTTTTAAAAAAAATTACCAAGAATATTATAACCTCCAGTTGTAAAGAATCCAACTGGACAACACAGTTTTTTATGCATTCATTTCTTAGCGCATCTGTTAAAACTTAATATATTTAGCTAAATGATACATTCATGGTCTAATGCACTTTATCCCCACAGATTCTGTGACATTGAAACTCTACCCTTTGCTTTAGTGGAAGGCCTCATTTTCTATTCCTGGAGCTAGCAGCATTCCATTTGACATTTGATGCCCATGAGATTTTTATAGAATCTAGGTTATAAAATCCAGTCTCTTGCCACATAGCTTTGAATGAGGATCTCTGTTACCTCTCCCAAAGGTGTTCTGCATTATGCTTTTTTAAAAGACAGTTTTGATTGTTTTTTTAAAAAGCATAAAATGATAAAATAGTTCATATAGTAATTACCATTGACTAAAGAACTTTTATTTGTTCATAGAAATTTGAAGAAAGCAATGTCTTCTTCTACCCCTGACTCCAACAAGACCATATTAATGTTTTTTGGTTTTTTTAAACATCAGAATATGTATTTATTAGAGGGTTCTTTTTGAGATTTTTCTTTCTTATTAATATAAACAGAACAGATTTTATGTATTTTGTAGATACAATTCTAAGCTAACCATACTATCCTCTCCCACTTCCCCCTCAATTCCCCGTCCTTCCTTCCTTTTTTCCTTTAATTTTTGTAAAAACATAATTTCAATTTACAAGCTTAATACACCACTAACCGTCATGTTTCAATAAGTAAAAAATATGAAGACCACTGTTTCACAGGAATATAGACAAGGGCTAAAAATAATCAACTCATAAGATGTCAGTTTCATTCTTATACTTTTTTGTATTCTATATTAACTACCACATATCAGAGAAAACATATGATATTTGTCTTTTTGGGACTGGCTTATTTCACTAAGCACAATGGTCTCCAAGATGAATTTTACAATGACGTAGTGTGAAAATATTTCCTGCTAAAAATTTTACTATAAGCATAATTTTCTTTATTTTTTAAAGACCAATGAATAAATAGAACTGAGCTTAAATTATTCATATGACTCAATGCAAAGGCTTTGTTTCAAACCCAATACACTAAAAGAAGTGCTTCTAATCCTCCTGATAATGATATGCATTGTTACTTACTCTTCTAAAATATACAATATGTAATTAACTTTATAGATAATTTATTGAAAATAGGCTCACTTAAATTATTTTATTCTCAGAGACAGAGGAAAACTAGCAGCAAGATGTTTGCCATTTCAAAATAATGACATGTCTCAATATAATTGTACTTAAACTTTGTACTTAGCGTGAAGTTAGTAACTAAAGGATTATCTGTTTTTTGATTGTCTATATATGCTGGCCAAATTGACCTTTTCACCCTGAAATTTGATTAAATTTAGCATTAACTACTTCTTATATACTGTAAATAAAATGTTTAAAATACATTTAATAAAACCACTCTAAAGTCACTCTAAAGTGTATCTCCCCAAAGGTTTTTTTTTTTTTTTTTTTCATTTCAGTGTTTCTAATATAGTCACAGACACTCTATCTTTCGGTTAGCATTTTCCTAAGAAATGATGCTGGGGAAGAGATTTATTTGTCTTACATCCTCTAGACTGGTTATGTTAAGATAAAATGAATCATCAGTTAATTACCATCTTGCAAAATTAGTTTTCTGGTAAGTCTATGGTAGATTCAGCATTTGAAAGTGCTGAGCAAAAGCTATTTCTTGTGGACAAATGAGGGAACAAAGAAATACACAGTACCAATTCACCCTACATATCAATTTGTCTTTTTTATATTGCTCACAATGTTATCTCCAGGACAAATTTGATTTTCTATAAAATATGCCATTTACCATCCAGTGCTTATATAGTCTTCAAAATATGTACCATGCATTGGCTAAAGAACCATCATAGTTGTGTTGGATAATTGATAATTGTTTATTGTCTGCATATCGACACATTAGTTAAGTCCACTAGTAATTTTTTTGTTCTGACACTGTGTCCATCAAGAAATGCATGAAATTGAACCCAAAGCTCCTGGGGCTTTAGCCACTTGCTTCACACAGCTTTCAGTTATGATGAGAGTGTTAGCAGACTCTTAAACATCTTCCTCTCCCCTGTTTATATATTGTCATTTCTCCTACTGAAAACTATTGCTTATTTTGTACCATGGATATGAAAAAATAGAAGTCAAAAACAGAAGAAATTCAGGAAGATTGATTTTCATTTCTTTTGTTTTGATTTTTTTTTATAATCCTCTGTTTGCAGTTGGTGACTATTTGATACTATTTTTCTATGTTATCTTTCACTGTAGTGCATTTAATGTGTCCGACTTTGTGAAGTTGATGTCATTCTAGCCATAGTCACGAGCAGAATACTTGAAACTGTGAATAGCGAATATTTTTATTTTATGCTTCCTTCACCAGGGTCTTGTGACAATTCAGTAATGGTTGGCTGAAACTAAAATTTTGTATTTCCAAGAATGGAAATGTTTTATAATTCAGATTTTTCATAATAGAGTCTGTTTTAATGAGCATTATTGATAGAATGAGAATTTATTTAAAAATCTTTAAAAGTGGTATTTTAATAACCAAATAATAATAAATGTACATGTCTATCTGAAGCCAAATGAAATTACATACAATCCAAGTAAAAGTATTTTTTTCTAATTACCTCATACTCTTTAAATTCCATTATAGTGTAGATATAACTACCATAATGTACAGTGAGTGGGAATTAGAACATTTAAGCTAAGCAAATAAAATAATACCGGAAAATTGTATTGTTAAAAAATTCTATGTTTAAAAATTAAATTAATATTTCTATTTTCTTAAAATTTATCAATTTTTTAGTACCTTCTTTATTAGAATATTAATTTTGTCTGTGTAAAGGCTAATCTCAATGCAAAATATTTTTCTGTCTATTGTCTTTAGTGTTGAATATAACATTTTTAAAATCTTCTAATCCTGCTAATATAAGCAGTACATGCTCATCTGGTAGGCTCAACAAATGAACTATGAGTTGTCAGCATTACAGAGTGTTCCCAAAGCTCTCAGTAAAACAGATTTATCAGGTAATCAGATTCTATTAAAAAAGAAATATTATTTCAAAGAGCACTCTTATTTTTTCATTTTATCAACAGACCTGGTTGCTAGTCAGTATAAAATATTTCTTTCTAAAGTATTTATTAAATCAGATTTAATTAGGAGAGGATATCAAGTTTTATGGTCTCACTTAACATTTGTCTTTGGAGGATAACAAAGGATTATGGTATACAATTTTCATCCTTATTCATTATGTCATTTCCACTACAGTCACTGATGAAGGCAGACCTAAGATATTAATAAGGTCAACCCTTGTTTCATAATCTTGTGTGTCTTGTATGTTTTAAATATCTATCAATCATTTCATAATTATTAGCTACATATATACCCAAGGTTGACTTACTAATGTAAGCTAATTGAAAAAAAAATTATTTTTCCAGGATGCTCTTTACTCAAGGAAAGGTTCCTAAGATTAATAACTTTTTGGAGGAAAGTTGGACAGTGTTTTGAAAACCATGTTAAGCCTTCAGTGGAGCTAGATGTCCTACGAAATAGCATGCGTTCTATGAGTATCAGAAGGAAGACTCATTTACTGGGAGTCAGAGGGACAGGGGGTCATTGGCAAACCTTTTCACTATGGAGCTGCTTTACAATCCCTATCTACCCCTGTCTTGTCTTCCAGTTCTTCACAAGCAACCAAGGGAAGTGTGTCTCTGTTTGCTAGAGCTTGGCCGGATTGCTGCTAGGTAAGTCAGACAACTGCTATGCTGTCCAGATGTGGACAATTTTAGCATCCAAGCAACAGAGAAGCTTACTAACTTTTCATTGTTGATGTTTAGCCTGAATTATGAGAAGTTACTCATTCAAATATGATTAGTATGATTATCCTTCTATTGTGATCTTGCTGTCAAAACCACTATGTCTAAGTATTTGCTAATGTCCTTTAAACAAACGTATTTTCCTTTCTGATCTTTCTTGAAGTATAGAGGAGGATCTTGTATGTGAAGTGTTTCGTGACAATTAACTCTTTTTTCCAAGTTTATGTCTATAATCTATCCCTTCTCACTTAACTCCTTGATTCCTTTTTTAATAATTTTAAAAATTTAATTATTCAGCCTCCTTTTTTGTTCCTTTTCTTCATTTACCTGCACTCAACACCTCACCTCTAAACAACTTTAGTTTCTACTTTTGAGTGGAATTATTTTAAAATTATTCTTGTATTTTTATTAGAGACACAATTGGCCTTACGTAGGGACATCTTTTGAACCCTTTTGAGAGAAAAAAAAGTAATTGTGGATAAGCAGATGAAGGAGCTTGAGCTGATAAGCCAGCTTGCTTAGGTTTTATGTTTTCCCATGTATTATTTTGATAACCATAAAACAGGGGTAGTGACATTTTCTATGAAGTTCAAAGAATGAGACATAAAGCTATATTTATTTAAAGAGGTCTTGGTGCAAAATAAAAACTTAGAATTGATTAGAAAATGTGATCCAGGACTGACTATACTTTTCAGGTTGAGATCAGATAACTTTGTAAGGTAAAGTGACAGCTAGCATTTGGTGTGCACTCTCAAGTAGAGAATTTATGTAAAAAAAAATCAAGGAAAAGGAAGTTGTATACATCAGCAAATTACAGCATTGCTAGAAAACTTGCTTCCAGTTAACAGATTTTTTTTTTGATCCATTAGAAAATGAACCTGTAAATAGATGTTACCTCAAGTTTTTTGAAATCATTTTGGTCAGTATACCATGCATGAATTTCATTGTATCACAATAATTAGATGTGAGAAAGATTTTTTAAAAAATTTATTTATTTATTTGAAAGGCAGAGTTAGAGAGAGACAGAGGCAAAGGCAAAGAGAGAAAAGTCTTTCACCCGCTGGTTCACTCTCCAAATGGCCACAATGTCTGGGGCTGGGCTGATCAAAACCAGGAGCCTGGAGCTTCTTCTGGGTCTCCCACATGGGTACAAAGACCCAAACACTTGGGCCATCTTCCATTGCTTTCCCAGACACATTAGCAGAGAGCTGGATCAGAAGTAGAGCAGCTGGGACTCAACAGGCACCCATATGGGATGCAGGCACTACAGGTGTGGCTTTACCTGCTATGCCAAGGCACTGGTCCCAGGAAGATTGGTTTTTAAAATTCAAGTTAAGTATTACTGAATCCCAATTAACATGGAATAAGGGAAAAACAATTTGTGACATTTTGATGTCATGGTATTCCCAGATAATTGCATGAAAAACTCTGGGGAGAACACACTGGTCTTTGATCTGTCAGGTGTCTACTAATCAGGCATAGTCCAAGTTTCTGGCTCCTTCTTAGGATTCCATTCCTTCTCAGTTCTTTGACATCCTTGACTTTTGTGAGAGCAGAATAAAAGCTCCTGCTATTTTAGGACCCTGCTGTGCCTACTTTCTCACTAGTTTTGTGGCACCCGACCTGCAGTAGCTACATTCATGAGTAAAAGGAATACAAGGATTTGGGAGCTTTGTGAGGAAGTTTAAAATGTATAGGGGAGGAACCCAAACAAATTAAAAACTGAATACATGAACTGCTGTCACCAAACTGCCCAAGTAAAAGAAATATAGATGACCAAGAGATGCTACCTAACAAAGCATTATGTATTTTAAACATACCATTAAAATATCTCAAAATGCTGGATTTTACTGTGTTGCTTAAATAATCTGATTATCTTGCTTCTGAAAGTTATGATGTACAGGAAAAAAAGGGAGATGTTCTACATCTAGAATTAGCATGGATTTTTTTTATTTTCCTCTCTGAGTTGTCGTATTTGCCTGTTTTCTTGATTTTTTTGGTAATTATGCTTTTATCACATGAATTCTCTGATTAAGAATCCCACTGAAATGAACATGTTATGGCCATGTCATCAAAGTAAAAGATACTACCCAGTAGTGAAATGATTTAGGAATCTCTTTTCCTCCAGCTCTGAGTTTGACATAAAGTTCCCATTGCCATATAATGTAAAGCAAATTAAAATCTTGGTTAATGAAAGGGAATCATAATGGTCTTGTCCACTTCAACGTGAAGCATTCTAGAAAGTGACCCACCTCCACCCCCAAATGTTAAAATTGTGACTCTGGGTTGCTCCATTTCTGACCCAACTATATATGTGAGTTGATAAAAAGCAGTGATTAGTTTTTAAATTACATTATAAAAGTTACTAACTGATAAAGGAATCGTGTAAGGATTAAGATAACCTTTACATGCTATGTCTAGTTTATAATTTTGGCTGTTTATGTTTATCCACTTGAGTGGTGTGAAGTGTTGTATATCTTCATTGAAGAGGATTACTCTTGGTGATCTTTTATTGATACTTTATTGATGCTAAACAGTTGAATACTAATTGGATAGACTGTGCATTTTAAGTAAAAAAAAAAGTCTGTTTAATGTTCTGTATATTCATACATTTGAGTTTTTTATTTCAATAGAAGTTTAATTGTGCCTGTTAAGCAAAACCCATTAAACCCAAATCTTACTAGCTTCACCCTGTGAAGGAAAAATTAGTTGAAGGAAAAAAAGGGAAAATCTCTTGAGATTTTCTTGAAATATATTTAACATATATCCAAATGCTTACATTTGTTCTCCCTCCTGCCCCCACTCTTCTTTGGAGGAACATACATATTAGTGAGTTAAAATGGCTTTGCCAAAACTATAAGTAATTTGGTTGAATGGCTCTTAAGGATCACACATTAATTTGCACACCGAACCAGGTGATTTTGACCTCAGCAGAATCCCCAAAACAATCTTGTAAGTTTTGAGTTTTCATCACTGATAATGATGCTGTCTTACAGTTTATGCCAAACTCTTCTTTCTCTAGAACACACAAACTTCATCTTAATAGCATTGACATCATTTTGACATGATTCTGAGAAAATTTCTGATTCCCTGCTATGAAATTCTCCAGCCTGGGGACACTTAGCAAAGGTCCTTTGAGACCTGTCGTCTTCTCTGAGTTCTGAGATGGGAGAATGAGATCACTTAATTTGTTCTCATGAGTAAATGTTCATTTTATTTTCAACTAAATAGATCTATCCTCACTGGAGAGTAAAGTCCCGCTTCTAATATTTCAAAAGAATTTTAGTTTCTGGGCATAAAATAAAATGTATGTTTGTCTGGTGAGAACTAAAACACTCAATAGAAGCAGGTCAATAAAACTTCAGATACTTTCAAAGATAGCACTGGTTTTTAAGATTTTTATTTATTTATTTATTTGAGAGGTAGAGTTAACAGAGAAAAGGAGAGGCAGAGAGAAAGGTCTTCCATCTGCTAGTTCACTCCCCAAATGGCCCTAATGGCCAGAACTGGTCCGATCTAAAGCCAGGAGCCAGGAGCCTCCTCTGGGTCTCCCACATACATGGGTGCAGAGGCCCAAGCACTCGAGCCATCTTCTACTGCTTTCCCAGGCCATAGCAGAGAGCTGGATTGGAAGAGCAGCAACTGGGGCAAGAACTGGTGCCCATATGGGATGTTGGTACTGTAGGCAGAAGTTTAGCCCGTTACACCACAGCGCCGCCCCCTCATTGATATTTTGATGTTCCCTCTGGAAAGAAGAAAAGAGTTACTATGGATCTAACATTTTTACAGACTATAGAATTAAGATGATATTTATGAGAAAAGTAAAAAAATTAAGTTATTTGGCTTGAGGTCAGCCATAATCAATAATCAACATCATAATGGTACTTTTCAGTGTTTTTATTTTTAGTAATTAATTGATTTGAAATAAGATTTATGTGATTTAATAAATGTTTACTTTGTTACAATTTTCTTTAATCCATCATTTCAGTCCATGGCCTAATGAAAAGAAATGCTATTTAAAAGAAAAGTATTGCTATACAAATATTATTAATTAATCTACTAAGAATCTTACATGCTTTCATGTGGTTTGATTTTTTCTCCAAGTCTAAATCTATTTTTATCTCTAAAATAGAAGGTAAATGAAAGCAAAAACTATCTTGTAACCATCTATAGACTATGTTATATGCATTAAAAGAGAATTTATCTCATTTAGCTATAAAAGTTGTCACTCTAAACCTAGTAAAAAAGACTCCAGATGCCTTTTGTTTGAAAACTGTAATATACTAAATTATTTGAGTAAATTGTCTAGTTTAGGGCTCAGTTTGAGAACTCAGTTATTTCATAGTGTTCAGTGTTTTGTCAGTACCAGAAGAAGGAGAAATCCATTTCTAGAATCTCATCATAAAGTTTTTAACCTTAAGATCCTTATCCTGGTTTTTGCCTTTTTAAGTGAGGAGGGGAAAGTTACCTTTTGAATATTCACACTACTTTAATATCATGGAGAAGACAGGGATGAAGATTCCGTTTTCATGGATTCAACCTTCTTGGTATGTTTTGTTTGAACCTTTATTCAGTTGGAGAACATTTACCCTCTTCTAACTATCTTGGATCTTATAGCTAGAAAAGAATAGCTAACAGTATAAATTTGTAAAAAGCTCATAGACAAAATAGAAATGTGAAATGGTATGGAATTAGTCATGGAAACCAGAATGAAGCAGCCTTTTAGAGAACACTAGAAAGACCTATTTGATGACTAAGTTGGCTTGCAGGTGCGGGATCCCAGCCCAAGGGGAATTTCATGATTTACAGCCTGTTGACATCTCCAGACAGACAGGAAGCCAATGAATTGTATTTAAGTGTGCATTTCAGGACTGGCTGACTGTACCTTAGGCAGCTTGAAGTATTCAAAAGCCAATATAAGCAGAGATTTGGGGCTCAATGTTGGTTTTCTATGTTCAGTGGCATAGCTAATTTTCAGCATTCCCAAATAAAGAAAAATCTCTAGAGCAGGGTTTTCCACGTGTGATTTTGTTACCAATTTTATTCAGACTTAGCCTACTTTGTTTATATTGGATATGGAAACAAGCCTATTTTTACTCTTTTAATGTATTTATTATGGTTTCACTTTGTTAAAAAAAAAGAAAAAGAAAAAATTATGCAACCTGTTCCTCAAAGTGTCATGAATCAACTGAAAGTTACAAATGAGGTCATATTTTCCAATCGACATAATTTATATTTTCAAATATGACATTTTCACTTATGAATGATTTTGAATTGGCTGTGACTTCTAGTGTGTTGAGTTCCTTTACCCTCACTACTAAATTTATGTTTTTGTCTTAAGAACATCACACTTAACAAATTTTTTACTGTGATGGAACTAAGAATCCAAAGAAGTCTAAGAAGATTAAAAACAGTTGACTGTTGAAGTTAGTCTGGCAAGTTAGGATCAAAGCTGAGCTTATATTTTTCTCTCCTAAACTATAGCACTAAGATATTTCTGATATTCCACAATTCTAGAAAAAAATCATTAGAGAAAGGCTATAATAAATTCTTCCATAAATGATATAATCATAGTAATGATACTACTTTACATTGTAATAGCACCTTAATTCTGATGTTGTTAAATTAACTTATTTAGTGTGATAATCAGTTTTAAAAACTGAGAGTGCAATTGCCTCGTTGTGCAGCCCTTCTTGCACCAGTTGATTTATCACCAGTAATCCGAGGGGTTATACCATGTGTCAGACATGGTACTGGGCATTACAGGTGTACTGTTGGAATTCCTTCTAGCACTGTTACAACATAGGAGTTAGAATTTCTGTTTTACATTGAAATAAAACTGAGGTTCAGAATATCAAGGTGCCTTACAGTGCCAGAATCATTGAAGATGTTCATTGCAATTCCTTGTCTAACATTCTTTCTCTTTCCTCCCTCCACTGCTACAATAAATGACGAGGGCAAGCTATTGCCATTTCCACTTTCTTTATAGAAAATAGACTCATAGAGACTGATCCAACATGGGAAGTAGGATACACAGCAGACTCGTAGAATGGCAGATATCCTAATAAA
This sequence comes from Sylvilagus floridanus, assembly GCA_949820135.1. Taxonomy (NCBI): domain Eukaryota; kingdom Metazoa; phylum Chordata; class Mammalia; order Lagomorpha; family Leporidae; genus Sylvilagus; species Sylvilagus floridanus. The sequence goes on from OX463224.1 coordinate 83,927,773, forward strand.
TCACTCTGGCCTCAGAATCAGCCCTTAAGGCATCAGGATCTGGCTCAAGAACCCATGAGAGTATTTTTGGCATGGAAAGCCAAGACACTCTGGGAAAAAAAAAAAAAAAAAGAAGAAGAAGACATAAATGAAAGATCTCTGCGAGTAAGATCCCAACGGAAGGAACAGGGCCACCAGAGAAGGAGGGGCCTTTCTCCGAAGGGAGGAGAGAACCTCCACTTTGACTATGACCCTGTCAGAACAAGATCCAAGCCAGCGAACACTAAAGGCTTCCATAGCCTCAGCAGCTCATGACTACAGCCTAGGGAGATTGCTGATGCCATAAACAAGAGTGGCAAATTGTTAAATCAACAACAGTAGTCACTGTGTACTTACGGCCCATGTATGATCTGTCCTTAATGTGTAGTCCAAGGTGAAGTAATGCAATAACTAGGACTGAAACAGTATTTTTACACCTTGTGTCTCTGTGCGGGGGCAAACTGACAAAATCTTTGCTTAGTATATACTGAATCGATCTTCTGTATAGAAAGACAATTGGAAATAATTAAAAAAAATTGGAAGTTACATAAAAATCAATTAAAAAAATAATAATATCATGTAGGATCTCTGTCCCTAATGTGCTGTACAACGTGATTTAAAGCTACAACTAGTACTCAAAGAGTATACTTCACTCTAGGATGCTATGTGAGGGCAAATGGTTTAAAATCTTTTCTTAACACATACTAAACTGAACTCCTGTATACAAAGAGAATTGAAAATGAATCTGAATGGGAATGAAAGGGGAGAGGGAGTGGGTAAGGGGGAAGGGTAGCGGGGGGGGGGGGGTATGGGTGGGGAAGTCATTGCAATCCACAAGTTGTACCTTGGAAATTTATATTCTAAATAAGAAAAAAAAAAAGAAAATAGACTCATAGAGGTTAAGTGCTTTTCTAAATTTAAAAATAGATTCATGGTATAGTTTGATCAAAGTTTCTACTGAAGAGAAGAATAATAAGCAATTTTCCATGTTGTACTTGTCAATAGTAATGTGATTCTCTGTAGAGTTCAGCATATCTAACAATGAATAGAAAAATTTTTTAAAAGTATTTAAAATTTCAACAAGGTTTGAAGTGTTCTAGATTGCTTTTTGTGGAGGATTTTTGTAAATTTAACACTTGCATTCTTTAAAATGAGATATGTATTTGGGCATCCAAAACCATGAAATTGTATTCTTATTTAGGATCTGATAACAATCTTATATGAAAATAAACAGTTTTCTCACATTCAGTTGTCAGCTGTTAAGTTTCTGATGAGTGCCAGGATCTGTGCCAGAAGCTAGGAATGCTGTGAATCACACATAATAGTGGTTTCTGTCGTTAGAGAATTTCAGTCTAGCACATTTTCACTAATGCCTCATTAACTTATTAATATTCACAAAGGGTAGAAATATGGTAAGTGGTAGCTATATCTTTTAGTTAGTAATTATGTTGCAAAAAAATACTACGCAGACCATAGCTTTTGGGGGCAGTAGTAGTTAGTTGAATTGTGTCTGACTTTGAGAGATAGCCCTCCTTCTTCCTTTCTGCAATCTGAAGACAAAATGCTTTCAGATGAAATATCAATTACCACCTTTATAGCTAAAGTTTCAAGTTGATAGACAAGCCTAATGTCTTTAACTGAACTCGGGAACTGTGCCAGTTAAGAACCTAGTTATAAGCTGAGAAGACTCAGGGCAGTGGTCTCCTTGGAGGACTTTGGGTTGGCAGTTTCCTGCCGACAGTAAAAAGTGTTCACTCTATTCTTAGATTTATAAATTTGAAAGCCCTTCATCTCATGGAGGATGAATGAATAATGAAGCAGAGAGGCCAGGAATTAAACTTATTGTGCAGCTTCTATAAGGACTAAACATCAAGAATGGAGAATTTGCCTAGCTCTAGAAATGTGTTTCAAACATCAGTTAAAATAACAAATCATTAGAACAGGATGGAAATGTAAGGTTTTACATTTAATGATTTTGTAATGCAGGATTCAATCAAAGGTACTAACAATATTGTGTTTGTGTGTGTGTGTACTCTCCTTTCAGATTATTTGCTTTGATGTTGATGATATACTTTATACCCTATTTTTAAATCTCTAGTTTTTTCCTTCAACTTTCTAACACATAATTATCTAATTTGGATGTCAAGGAAAAATAATGTGAGCCCTGAAGTCATAAAATTTGCATTTGAGTCTTTATTCTGCTAGTAGCTAATTATATACCTTCTCTAGATCTGCATTCTTATCTGTTAAAATGAAAGAATGGAACTTGATGATCCCCCAAATCCTTCACAATTCTCAAATTCTAAGTTATCTTTAGCTACCCCACTAGGTATAGTTGATGTGTATCTAGGAGACCAGACCTATTTTAAGTTGAGCTATAGAAAAATATGATTAGGCAATAAGAATGCTGAAAGCAACTGTAACCCATCTACCTTTCTCTTTGAACTTATATGGCTTATACAATTTACAACACACAATTTTTCATATATTGTTATTATAAATTACTTCTGTCTCTTTGCTGATCATCCTCTTGCCCAGCAACACTATGTGTACTTTAACTATACTGTTCCTAAGAACACAAGCTTTGATTCTATGTAACCTACAGTATATTGTTTCTGTCCCTAAAAGGTGTATAATTAACAGTGACTTTATTCTGTTAAATCATTTTAAAATGTGTATTGTTGGATACTGCTGTTTTCAAACTTGACTGTGACCCTGTGACCCTCTGATTTTATCTCTGTAACAAGCTTGTTTACAAAACAGAACTGTGTTGATAGCACTAACATTGCTAAAGCTGGTAAAGGTGAAAATTGGGCTAAGTTTTACCTGGTTCTTCATGTTATTGACTCTTTAACATGTTGAGTATTTTTATTTCTTTGTTATATGTTAGTATGTGTGTGTTCATATATGTTTGTGCAAGCATACAAGTTAGCAAATATATGTATTTTACCCCATGCTTCAAAGGCTATTAATTCAAGAAGTAACAGTTTAAATGTCAGAAAAAGTTAATGTTCTTTTTTGAAATTCAGCAGTTTACTCTAATAGTGTTCATAATCAAATGAACGTACAGTAATTTTATCATTGTATTTTATGTGTGTATAATGATCTGGCATCTTTTAAAAGGTATGGTGTGGAGCCTCCTGGCTTGATAAAATTGGAAAAAGAGATTGAACAAGAAGAAACACTTTCTGCCCCTTCTCCTTCACCTTCTCCTTCATCAAAGGCATCTGGCAAAAAGAGTACAGGAAACTTGCTGGATGATGCAGTAAGTAAAATTGGTCAGCTTATTACCAGCAGTTATTCCTTTTTGAACTGCAAAGCACATTCCCTCAAGCTCACAACAGTTTAATTTTTTAACTATTTGAATTTCCTTGAAATTCACTTTTATATCCTATGAAAAAGCTTGCAGTCTCTGATTCATTTTGAGATTCAGATCTGAGCTAGTTATTTAAAGTGTCATTTAATTTTGCTAAATAGTGTCTATAACTTTAGGATAATAAATCATTCCTCTGAACATTGTGTTTGAAACACTTAAGCCTCATTGTTACTGCTTCATGATTCTAGTTTCACAGATAAGATCCTGAGGAGTATTGAGGGAGGAAGGCAAGCATACGATGGATGGGGAAGATAACTGCCCTTTCTGAGAGCTTGCTATGGCCAGGGCCTGTCACTGCTTTTCAAGTGCCCTCCTATTTGAAAAGAATGTTTCTTGTTGAGGAAATGGAAATTTAGAAATTGAGAAATTGGCAGAGGGGAGGATAGGAGCTTAGATTCCAGCAAGTTTTGTCTAACTCTCTGAGGGCCTTCTACTGAGCATTAGTAGTTGAGTTACAGTTTGGGGCAGTTAGGAAATACGTTAATAATGCCTTCATAATCACAGTACTGCTTCACAGTAATGCCTAGCTCTAGAAACATGCATGGCAGCAAAACGGGGTGAATTAAACTCTCAGTCCACCTATGTTGTCTGTTAGATAATTCTTGGTTATGATCAATAGAGGGTTGTATACATATCTGCCCCCCATATGCATATATTTTGAGCACAAATGTAAAACAAATCAATAAAGGAGAGAAATTATGGATGATTAGGATGTTATTTATATAAAGTATGCATTTATGGAGTTGTAATTGCTTACACATTTCATAGAAAATTATAATACCGCAGACAGATTGAAATCTGTCATGCATGCATGGACGGAGTATGGAAACATCAGTATTAGTCATGATGCCAGCTGTGCACAATGTACTGCTGGACTACAGCTGGGGTGTCTTTAGGGTCTGAGCTGGAAACAGCTGGGGAGATGGCCAACTTACAATAGAGGATGCATAAAAAGGAGACTCTCTTTGGCTTTTCTTCACATGACACTATGAACTATATAGCACATTTAGACCTAACAATTTGGCAAATAAGAATCCTCATTTTTGTTAAGGGCAGAAAACAAACTTAAGCCTGTTGGGGTATGATAGCCATTGCCAGTTTAATTTTGCTTCTTTTGAGGAACTGTTCAGTCTACACAGGACCAAAAGAATAGGAAGCATGTCTTAATTTCAGGATACCTAAAAGGATTTCAGATTCACAAGACTGCTTTTATTTTTTTCTCATATTTTTATTGAACCCAAGACATCCAATTATCATTACAAACATAATCCAGATCACAGTTCTTAATCATAAACTCTAAATCCAGGTTGTATTTCACACAAACAAAACATCTCCATATGAATTGTAATTAACAGATATACCCCAGTGTATATACATTTCATGAGAGTTGCAGACCCAGAATAAATTTCACCTGGATAATATGAAGATTGGTCACTTGTGATGCTTTTCCATAGTATTTTAGTTCATAGAGAAATTAAAAGTGTATTAATAGTAGATAATGATGCGTTATTCATGTATTGATGAGAAATATTTCTCTTCTCTGCATTCTTTTTTATCTAAGCAGACTTACTGTAGGGTGAGCTGTTCCTTTAGTCTTTCTCTTATTGATGTATTTTTTCCTCTGAGACAACTCCAGTTGTTCTTAGTCCTTTTCATCTTAGCTATGATTTCCAATTGTCGTCTTCAAAGCCTTTGAGTCAGTGTACCACATGACTGAAGAGTATGTGGCCAAAGTCATCCTTCACTTCCTAATGAATGAATCCTGGGTCAAATGAATTATATTACTCATCAAATTATGACATTTCTTCCTGGTATTTGATGATGTTGACTAGTCCATTCCTGAAATTTCTCTCTACAAACATGACTGCCACCAGAGTAATCAAACTAAATGTAACTCAGATTTGATTATAATTATATAAGGTTTATCTTATAAATCTAGAGTAAAATTCAAACTCATTGTTGTGTCATGTAAACCACTTGAGCTCTGACTCACTGTGTATTTCTTAGCTGTTTTGCCCTTCAGACTAGTCCCTGCATTTTGCTTTCCTCACCATACTTCCACACTTACTTCTCTTTCTTTGGATCTTTTAAATCCCTTTTTAAATTTGAAATTTTTATCTTGGCATCTCTCATAGCATGTGAAATTGATGAATTCCTCTTTGGTGCCTGACATATACATTATATGTAAATATATACACATATATGTATGTATATATTTAGTGAGGCATTTGCCTATTAGACTTCATTATCCTTTGCCCTAAAGGTGCAGTCCTTATCCTCAAAAACAAGGACCATATTTTACAAAGCTCAATCCATTTCCATGTGTGTTAGATAAATTATCAAAATGAGTAGTTAAACCTTAAAAACCTTCCTGCTGTCATGTTTATCTGGCTTGGCTATGTACTCTGGAAGTGCATGCATTTTTCACTTATACTGTAGCTTTGGAAAGAGAGAAGATGCTGCCATTGGAAGACATTTTTGTGAACCGGGGAGAAGGAGCTAGAATTATTCTTTTCTTCACCAGCTTGCATTATATCTAGCCATCCTTCATGAGAAAGAGAAGAGGAGGAGGGAAGAGAAGGGAAGTGAGGGAAGGGGAGGGTAGGGGAGGGTAGGAATAGGAAGAGTAAAAGGAGAGGAGAGGAGAGAAGAGAAAATGAGATGATGGTGGAACAAGTCAGAAAGAGATTTGGGGGAAATTTAACCAATACTCCAACTCAGGAGAAGAGTGATAAAAAACTCTTTTTAACAGCAAGGCACTCTGTGGTGGCTCTTCCCTACTCCAATTCTGTTTGTTCAACTGGAAACCATGGAGGGCATTTCAGAAAACTTTTCAACCCTTGTGCAAGTTTACTAGAGTTTGGGAACATAATCATCTGTTTAGTGAAGGGGTTTTACTTGAATGTAGGAAATGTGCAAAGTGGGCATTTCTGTACTATTTCCAGCTAAAATACCATGTTCTGCAAATTTTTAAAGTGGTGTTTTTCAAGGAATGTTTAATCAAACACTAACACCATGAGACGCTCCATGGGGAAAAGAATTCCATGGTTAGGTTAATTTAAGAAACACAATTTACTATAGGCTCCATTAGAGTTTGGCAATGCACTTTGGCATTTCATAGGCTCTGCTGAGTTCCATAATAAGATCTTGTTTAACCTGGAGTGTTCCAAACTTACTTGACCACAAGAATGCCTTACTGCCTCCTTAACTTTGTGTTGGGGAAAACTGCTCTGAATTATTTGAAATCTGTTTAAGTTACAGTTTTTCACTGCAGTGTTTTATTTCAGGGATAGCAGAGCAGAGAGAAAATTTGAACCTCACTAATGTTTTTAATCAGAGCTTCACAGATCTAATGTGGAAGGGAAGTAGTCCCTACAACAACTGCTTCACTACATGTGAAGCAGATATCAAGATATCAAAGGTGGAAGCTGAAATTGATGTATCTCAATATGTGTTGTTTAATAGGGATATAAAACAGAGATTGCTTGCAAAGTTTCTGTGTTCAGTTCATAATACTGGTCATTTTTTATTGGCAACTACAAAAAAGAAAAGGAGGAGGAGGAGAAGTAAAATAAGCAAAAAGCGGTAAGGAAATAAAAATAAGAAAAAAGAAAAAGTGCAAAAGAAGCAGATCAGTGTTAAGATATCATATTCTAGGGAACAGTTTCAGTGTAACTGGCAGTTTTGCAGCCTGCAATGTTTCCTCACATTTCCCTGTGTGATACTTAAGGGAATAGTGGGGAAAAAGAAAAAAAAAAAAGATGACCTTTATGTGGATAATACAGCCTGCCTTCTTTAATCAAGATATCATGAAAGAAACACAATGGAGTCTATTCAGATTAATTTATTCCCCAGATGTCCTGATAGTGATTCAGCTGTGATAAAACGCTAGGGCAGGGTTCAATTCTCTTTGCATTCCCTCGTGTTGAGCTAGTTCCCACACAAAGAGCTGAATACAGTTCTAAGAAGCCAGTCTTACTTTCTTCCTCTTCTCCATCAACTTCCTCAGTCTGGGGATGAGAGATAGTATAATTCTGAGTAATCAGGCTCTTGAAAACCAGTTTCAGCAGAAAACTGGCCGGATTCCTAGCCCAAACCAGAACACCTGCCAGACTGACTTATCCCAAGGTAATGTAAGAAGCACAGATGTCATCAGTCAGTGTTTACTTAACAATGTATTTCCCCTGGCCAGAGTCTGGCCTCATCTCTTGGATTTCTGCTTTTACTTCTCACACAACTAAGAAAAACCCTTGATTTTCCAAACTCAAGTCCATTTTCTAAACTAGAAAGACATTAGAAAAGGGCAGGCCACTTGAAAAAATGTTTCTTGTACTTCACTTCATTTGATATAAACAGTTTCTGTGTTTTGTCTAAGAACACTGAAAGACAGAATTACTTTCCATACACACTTGTGATTGTCATTGCTTAGTGGAGGAACCACTTGAACACACATTTGCTGTTTGCTTAGTTACTATGATGCAGCAAACTTGTGCCAAGCATGATCTTTTCAGAGTTCAAGCCTCAAGCCACATGCTTTGTTATTGCTGTCTGATTTTTTTTCAGGATCACCAAAACATCACTTCTTCTCTCCCTCCCTTTCTTTTTTTTTTTCCTCATGGAAGCTCTTATAGTGCTACAGAAAGCTATATCGCTTCTAGCAATGGCACAAATATTATCTATATATTTATATTTATATACATACACAAACGTATGTATGTATTTGTACTTTAAACATTTTGTGAGCACATATGGAAAGAGATACATATAGGGAAATATTGAAAATAGCTAGCACACATGGACACACTCATTGGTTCTGTGACTCCCCACCTCAGAATGTGATCCTGCATTATCAGAGGGAACGGCATTATCACCCAGCTTCCATCCTTTTGGTTTTATGATCACTCTCCCATTCAGGAGTATCCTTTTAAAATTCTCTAACTACATAAATCTGTTAATATTAGTGTGAGTGGTTGGTGCATCTGTAGACAAAATATAATATGCTCGGAACGACTCAGAACTTGGGAAAAGGCATTGGCCTAACTACTAACGTAACGTTACGTAGTTTTCTATTCCATCTCTAAGGTTCTTTAAGTCTAGTCTTAACTCTGTTATTTCCTCCTTTCTCTTATATAGTTCTATGTTCTTATTTACCTGTTTATTCACTTATTCATGTGCATTTACTGAACATCTGTTATTTGACATTACGGCTTTGTGCTTCATGTCAAGATTTTTAAAATGTAAGGAAATGCTGTGCTAATCCTTAAGGAACTCAGTCTAACAAGGAAATAGTAAGATTAAGCAGTGGGGCCAACACTGTGGCATAGCAGGTAAAGCTGCCGTCAGCAGTGCCGGCATCCCATATGGGCACCAGTTTGAGTCCCAGCTGCTCCACTTTTGATCCAGCTTCAAGAAAAGCAGTAGAAGATTAAACATGTCCTTGGGCACCTGTACCCATATGGAAGACCCGGAAGAAGCCCCTGGTTCCCCTGCTTCGGATGGGCCCAGCTCTGGCCATTGCAGCCTTTTGGAGGGGTGAACCAGTGGATGGAAGACCTTTCTATCTCTTTTTCTCTGCCTCTGCCTCTCTGTAACTCTGACCTTCAAATAAATAAATAAATCTTTCAAAAAAAAGATTAAACAGTAACGGAAATATAATATGCTGTTATAAATAAGTCCTAAAAATTGTAGCTTTTTGTGTTGGTGAAAATAGGACTGGAAGAAGAGATAGACAAAAATGTGAAGATGCTAGTTCTTCTTTGTTTTCAATGAAGTATACTCTTTTTATAAATAAAAGAGAACAGATTTCATGAATTTCATAGGTAAAATTCTAAGATAACCACACTTCCATCATTCTCTCTCATTCTTCCTCCCTCAATACCCTCTCTTTTTATCTCTCTTTTTGCAAAAACATAATTTCAATTCACTCTATAATCACAGGCTTAATGTACCACTAACCAAATTTTCAACAAGTAAAAAGTAGAAATACCATAATTTCACAGGAGTATAAACAAACACTAAAAACAACAATCATATCACAAGTTGTCCATTTCATTCTTATGCATTTTTATTGTTCTTTATTAACTACCACATATCAGAGAAAGCATATATGATATTTGTCTTTTTGGGACTGGCTTATTTCACTAAGCATAATGGTTTCCAGAGAGAGAGAGAGAGAGAGAGAGAGAGAGAGAGAGAGAGAGAGAGAGAGATCTTGTATCCAATGGTTTACTTTCAGAATGGTTACAAAGGCCACAGCTGGGCCAGGCTGAAGCCAGGAGCCAGGGTCTTCTTCCAGGTATCCCACATGAGTGGCAGGTGTCCAAATACTTGAGCCATCTTGTGCTGCTTTCCAAATCACACTAGCAGAGAACTAGTTTGGAAGTGAAGCAGCCAAGACTTGATCCAGCTCCCATAAAGGATGTCAGCATTGCAAATGGTGGTTTAACACTACACTACACTAGCTCCACCCCATTTTCTTTATCCAATCATCAGTTGATGGACATCTGGGTTGATTCCGTAGCTTGGCTATTGTGAATTGAGCTGTAGTGAACTTGGGATGCAAATAACTGTTTCACATGCTGATTTCATTTTGTTTGTTAAAATTCCCAGAGTGGGATGGCTGGGTATATGGTAGATCTATTGATTTATGAAGATACAGAAAATCTAACTTGACAAATACAAATAATTAAAATGTGGATTGAATCAGTAATAAAAATCCTCCAAACAAAGAAAAGCCCACTGCTGAATTTCATCAAACTTTTAAAAACTAGTTGTAATTTTCTCAAACTACTCAAAACAATCCAAAGGGAGGGAATCCTCCCAAACTCCTTCTGTGAGGCCAGCATCACCTTAATTCTCAAAACAGAAAAAGATACAACAAAGAAAGAGAATTTTAGATCAATATCCATGATAACATAGATGCAAAAATTTTCAATAAAAAAGTAGCTAATCAAATCCAACAGTCCATCAGAAAGATCATTCATTCAGACCAAGTGGAATTTATCCCTTGTATGCAAGGATGTCTCAACATACACAAATTAATAATAAATAATTAATGTGATATATCACGTTAACCAATTGAAGAATGAAAACCATATGATTATCTCAATAGATGCAGAGAAAACATTTGATAAAATATTCCCCATCACAATCAAAGTAATAAATGAAAGACCCATAGCCAACATCATAGTAAATGGTGAAAAGTTGGAAGCATTTCCACTAAGAACTGGAACCAGACAAAGATGCCCACTTTCGCCATTTCTATTCAATATGGTTCTGTAAGTTTTAGCCAGAGCCATCAGCCGAGAAAATGAAATCAAAGGAATACAAATGGGAAAGGAGGAAGTCAAATTATATCTATATTAAGATGGCATGATCCTATAGATAGGGGAACCAAAAGACTCCACTGAAAGACTCTTGGCACTCAGAATTTGGTATAGTTTCAGGATACAAAAATCAATATAAAAAATCAATAGCATTCGTATACACAAATAATACCATGGCTGAGGGAGAACTTATAAGATCAGTCCCATTCACAATAGCTACAAAAAATTAAATACCTTGGAATAAATTTAACCAAGGTTGTAAAAAAATAAATATAATAAGACACAAAATATGGGAAAATCTTCCATGTTCACGGACTAGAAGAATTAATGTCATCAAAATGTCAATACTACCCAAAGCAATTTACAGAATCAGTGTGATCCCAGTTAAAATACCAAGGACATTCTTCTCACATTTAGAAAAAAACAATGCTAAAATTCATATGGAGACAGAAGAGATGCCAAATAGCTAAAGCAATTTTAAACAACAAAATCAAAGCTAGAGGCATTGGAATACCAGATTTCAAGACATACTACAGGGCAATTACAATGAAAGCATCCCGGTAATGAAGTATACTCTTGTAACATACATTTTTATTATTTGAGAATAATTCGAACCTTTCTAGTTTTCCTTCCAGTATTATATGCTTTCAGACTTTCTGGAGCCTTTCTTATTCCATAAAAATCAAGCTGTTTATTTCCTTTGTAACAGCATGCAAATAAGTTCTTGGGTTACTCTTCCCACAGTTTTGTTTAGTAAAAGGCTCATGGAATTTAGACCTTGAATTATATGAAGGAATGATTGTATTTCTTTCATGATAAAACTCTGGGCATAATAACATCTCTGGAAGAGGTTGAGTGGGAGAATCCAGACCAATATTTTCAGCATCTAAATTTATTCTGTGCAGCTTTTTAAATAGAGGATGTACACCATTTACAGCTTTATGTTTCCTCCATGAAATCCTTTCCTCAAAACACAGGGCACTGTGGTTTGGGCATTTGGTTGGCTTGTTAGCTGACAAAAGGACAGTTATGAGATACAGAATGACTGGTTCCCAACCACAGAAATCATAAACATAAATCCATTCCTAAAATAATGGATGATAACATTATTTTCTAAAAGTCATGACTATTTACAAGCATTGTACATACATCATTTATGTATTTTTTAAAGATCTGGAATAATAGATATTAAAACTCTAATATCCATGCATGAATTCTGTAAAATGCACATAAATTATAAAACATGGCCTCAGAAGTAGGTTTGGTAGATGAGAAACTCTGAGATGGTGAGAATTACACGATGAATCTGTGTGAAATAAAGATAACTTCTTAGAGAAAACATTAGAGCCCAAAATAAGATGGAATAACAGTCCCACGTTAAAAAGTAATCATGTGTTTTGAAAATGGGAAAAACTGATAAATTACCTTTTTAATTCTTTTACATTTATCTAAAGGAAAGAGAAAGGGAGAAAGAGGGAGAAAGAAAATGACTCGTATTTATTGATTCACTCCTTACCTGCCTGCAGTGGTCCAGGAACAGGAATTTCAAACCAGGTCTCTCACTTGAGTGGCGGGAGCCTAATTACTTGACCATCCCCACTGACACACAGGATATGCTTTAGTAGGAAGCTGAAGTCAAGAACCAAAGCTGGGAATTGAACTCATGTACTCTGATATAGGAGCATTGACATCTTAACTGCCAGGCCCAATGCTGCTCCCAGTATGAATAAAATCACACCAAGAAAACATGTATTCTATGTCAACATTCTATTCTGATTTTCAAACTATTTAGCAAGCAAGCGTTCTAGTTTTCAATAGATCCATCTTGGAAACCTGATGTGCATACTGTCTTAGCAAAATGAGCACTCTGCTCACCATGCTACCATACCTGTTGTGTCAATTATTTCCCCATCATTATCCAAAAGTTTTATCACTCTTATCCAGTGCATACCTTAGTACAGTCATTGGCCTTCAGAAGATGCCTTCAGGAGCTGACCTTTACAAAGTTACAATTTAATATGATATCCCTGTGCCCATATCATAAAATCAAGTTTAAAATCATTAAGTGGTCCAGGGATCCTTGGAGTTCTTGGAATAAGTTAATCTACCTGTGACCTGATTCAAGAGAATGAACATTCCTGCTCTTCAATTTTAGGTGAAACGAATATCTGAAGATCCTCCTTGCAAATGTCCTACCAAGTTCTGTGTGGAACGCCTTTCCCAAGGAAGATACCGAGTGGGAGAAAAGATCCTCTTCATTAGGGTAAAGTTTGACTTTTCTCTTGTTACCTTGTTCTTTGTGAGAATATTCAAAACTTGAGTTGGGGGCTATCACAAAATATGACAGCAACTAAGCAGGGACTCTTTTATGATGCATACAATGCCACTGAGAATGCAGGGCATGGATGGTTTTTAAAAGAGCATACATTATGAAGTATTACTGAGGGCTAGATAAACAGAACTATCTTTCTCTTTTTACATGTACCCAAACATTCGCACTCCAAAGAGACCATGGAGATCAAATAGAAAGAAGAAAAGAAAATGTCAGTCCTTTTTACTTCGAACAGTTTCAAAGGAACTAACATATCCGAATAGAAAATGTAAAAACATGCCCTTCCTTGGTCTTCTCACTTCAAGTTGTGGAAATAATCATCCCATTTATCCTGGGTACCTTTCAGATTATTTGAACATCATTTTTCAAGGACTTTCGGTGTGGACCAAAATGAGGATAACGAAGCTCAATATAGTAGCATGTTGTGGTGCTGATGATCATTTCTTAGTGTTCTGTGTCAGAGAAATGGAATGTGGGCCCATTTTACAGTAGTCCAGATTTAAATCATGAACAGTTTTAGACTGGAATGAGTGATTCAGTGAAGTATTATTCTAAGCCTTTCACTCAGAATTTGTTTTCGAAGTAATCAAGATATTTTAATCTCTCAGAAATAAGTTTGGGACTTTTACTAAAACCAAGATTTCCTCTCTTTAAAAATAAGAAAATGAAAGATATAGTTCTGATATATTCTTAGAAATCTACAATAAGTAATTATAAGTATTTTCTGACTCATGTTTCTGGTCATTTCCTGAAGGGGAGAGGTTATGAATCAAAGGAACTGAATTTTTTTTCCATTTGAATGAACTAAAATTATTTTGTTTGTTATATTTGTTTGTTATTTTAAAGATCAGAATGATTTGAATGTACATATTGAGTACAATCAATGAATGCACAGTCTTCCAATACTCAAGTATGGCCTAGTAATAATTTTATCAGTGTGAAGTGATTACTTTTAATTTACCTGAAAGTTATTTCAGTAATAGGTAGTTCTTAAGACTCTGTGAGGAGTATTTGAAGAAATACTTTGTCATAATTTAGCCTTAAACTTTAATGTCAATCGTTTTGTATTTTAGCCTAGTTTTAGATCAGTGTTTACAAGTTAAAAAAATTCAGGTAATTGTCATTTGCTTTGGAATCGCAACAAATAACAATGATATGTGTATTATTAGGGATTTGAAAAAGGGCCTAAGTACTTGGGCCATCCTCTGCTACTTTCCAAGGCACTTTAGTAGGGAGCTTGGATCAGAAGTGGAGCAGCCATGACTTGAACCAGCACCCATATGGAATGCTGGCATCACAGGCTCTGTCTTAACCTAGCACACCATTATGTTGGCCCCAAGTTTGCAATTTTAGCATGAGCATATTTTATACTTTGCCACATTTTTATTGAGGCTGCCTAATATAGTCATATTTACCTGCTGCGGTATGCATATTAGTCTGTAAAATATACATATAATGAATATCCATAGTGTCTTAAAATTTTTGCCCTAGCAGTCTGTCTACTTTCTCTTCTATGGTCATAGTGAACCTGTTTAATGCAAAGAACAGTTCAGGGTCATTTATGCATCTTTAGACTGCTAACTTCACTCAAAAGTCATAATTATAAGATTTCCTTAGACCTATCTTTTTTTAGGAAAAAAATAATTTTTTTATTTATTTGAAAGGCAGATTTACAGAGAGAGGAGAGACAGAGAGAGATTTGCCATCTGCTGATTCACTCCCTAAATGGCCACATTGGCTGAGGCTGAGCCAGGCCAAAGGCAGGAACCTGGAGCTTCTTCCAGGTTCAGGGTTTCAGGGGCCCAAGGACTTGGGCCAACTTCCATTGTTTTTCCAGGTGCAATAGCAGAGAACCGGATCTGAAATGGAGCAGCTGGGTATTGAATCACTGCCCATATGGAATGCCGGTGTTGCACCAGCCCCAATAAGACAGTATCTTAACTCATTTTCTCTTGGTATTACTCTTCTTAATGTAAGCCAGAATTAACAATTTCATTGCTAACCATCTTTCAAGGTTTTCTTAAAACATGTATTGTACTTATGAATCATTTTATGATTATGTATGCTTATAAACAGATCTTTTTATACATGAAGACAGATACAATAATGCAAATAAGAGTTAAAAATATAAGAAGGTATGCAAATTTCAGAAGAAGATCCAGGAAGATATTTTCTGCAGAGAATATCTTTGCTAAGTATGTTTTGTCTATATAGCTCTATTTGCAGGTGGGGAATTAATCTCAACCCAAATATGAGGAATCCTTTAGTTCAAGAAGAAAATCTGTGAGGCTTTTGACTGTGGTTTTTAGGCAAACATCCTAATAACTCCTTGCCAAATGGGAATTTTCTTGTTTCTACCTTGTCAAAAGCAATTTTTCAAAGTCACATTTTCCCCTGTACTTTCCAGTGAGAAACATTTTTTATGAACTATCAAATGCAGCTGTTTTTAAAAACTATATTGTACAGGTACAAATTTACTCTCCTTGATGATATAATTTACTTTTCAGTGATTTTGTATTTGGGTGATGTTAATTAAATCTTAGTCATTTCTGTACCAATAGACTTTTGAATATTCCCTCTAAGCCATGACACAGATCTTTGAAATTTAAATAGGTGGATATCAGGCCTATATGTTGTGATTTGGAGAAAGAGAGGAGAATTTTCTCTTGTTCTTTTGTTTAATCAGTGACTGTCTAGTTAGCTTCGAGTTTCAAGTCAGTTGGCAATACAAATCTATTTGCATTTGTAGGAAGGGACTTCAGAAATGTCTTATACGTCAAAAATTGTTTATACTGTTTGACTTACCAACTTCAATTTGATGGCTATATTCCATGTACGTAAATAACAGATTTTTAAAATGGTCCCTACATGAGCAATGTCAGTAGCCTCTGAGAACTTGTTAAATATTGAAATTTTTGAGTCTTCCCAAGATCTGCTAAATCAGAAAGCTGAGGTTAGAGCCCAGCCATCTGTGTTTTAATAAGCCCTCCAGGTGATGCTGATGTATGCTGAAGTTTGAAACCACTAATCTTTAGAAAGAAAGAACTATACTTCCATGTAGGAAGAGAGATTCATTGTTCCAACAACACAATTGGAAATCATTATGTGAGTGGTCATGGAAGAATATTACCATTTCGTTACTAAAGATGATCATTATGAAAACTTCTATGTATCAATGGCAAGCAAATCTTCAGATATAATGTTAAGTAGAAATGTAGTTCTTAGAATTATTTTTATATAAAAATAGCTCTGTATAGACATACAGTTATAATTATGACTTGAAGAGAACAGGAATAATTTAAGATAGTTTTTAATTGTTGAGGACCTAGAATTACAAATATTTTCTGTTCTGCATTAATTTCTGATGATAATATTAAGATGTAATTTTTAAAAGGGAAACCAGCAACCTGATTCAGTTATAAATTTGAGAATAAATGAGTGGCCCTCTGGCAAATGTCAGATTATTGGGCTGACAGCTCATTTTGATGCTAAGCTTCCCATCTCTTAGAGAAGAATAAGGAGGTTGGAGCCATGGACTTATTTAAAACAAGGATAATATTGCATTTTGTTGTGAATCTTTGTAATATATTTTTCCTGAAATGAAGTGGTTATCTTGTTATATCTTCCTCTACTATTCTACTTTGAAAATTGACATTTGGGGCTGGTGGTGTGGCGTAATGGTTGAAGCTGCTGCCTGAGATGCCAGCATCCCATATGGGCGCCTGCAGGTATGCCTGGAAAAGCAGCAGAGGGTGGTCCAAGTCCTTGGACCCCTACTATTTATGTGGAAGACCTGGAGGAAGCTCCTAGCTCCTGGCTTCTATACCCATCCAGCTCTGTCCATTGAGGCCATTTAGGGGAGTGAACCAGGGGATGGAAGATTCATTCTGTCTCTTACTCATTCTTTCTCTCTCTCCCTGCCCCCTGTTTCTCCCTCTCTGTCTCTCTCTGTCTCTCTCTCTCTCTCTCTCTCTCTAACTCTGTCATTCAAATAAATAAATAAATCTTTAAAAAAAAACTGATATTTTTCAGGATTAGCCCCAGGAGACACGCAAAGGTTTCTGTACTGCTGGATAATGTGCCTTTTCTCAGCTGACCCCACACACACAATTTTCCCTCCATTATCAGTAGAACTGTAACCATGTGGTGTTCCATTCTTTTAGGGTCCAGTTTTTAGTGACAAGAGATTAAGCTAATGTGATCAACTGATCTGTACTTGTTCTTGAAATGTTTGTAAACAGCTCTAATGAGTAGAAAGTCCTTGGGGGTAAGGTCTTTACACTTAGAAAATGTAGAACTAATGTTCCTGTAATAGGACTTTCTGACAAAACAGCAGCCAGTACTGTCACCTGTGGTCAGCTGGTTGACTTTTTGTGCTACTTGCTTGGGATATTAATGCCATGAATACTTTTTTTTAACTTAATTACAATGTATTATTGTCCGAACTTTGTGCTTTCGGGTTGTTAGAAGTGCTTTCCAAAGAATAATAGTTATAGAATATGTTCAAAGATACTCTCTCTCTCTCTCTCTCTCTTAGATTTTATTTATTTATTTGGGAGGTAGAGTTACAGAGAGAGAGAGGGAGAGTCAGAGAGAAAAGTCTTTCCACTGGCATACTCTCCAGATGGCTGCAACGGCTGGAACTGATCCAATCCTGAGCCGAGCCAATCTGGACCCAGAGCCCTTTCAGGGTCTCCCACATGGGTGCAGGGCCCAAATCAGTTAGGCCATCTTCTACTGCTTTCTCAGGCCATAGCAGAGAGCTAGATCAGAAGAACAGCTGGGACACAAACTAGCTTGTGGGAATCTGGTGCTGAAGGCAGAGGCTTAGCCCACTACACCACAGCACCAGCCCTAAAGATACTAATTCTAAAGGGCTAACTTGGTAGTTTACAGGTGCTACTTTCATAGTTTTATTATTGATAATTGACTTGTTAGCTTCTGAATACTTGGCATAACTCATTGTACCCTCTCATCCCAGTGTGGTACATACTGTGATCATTCCCATTTTATAGATGAGGAAGCTAAAACACAGAAGTTGAGTAATTTCCTAAAGTTATAATCTACTGAGTGGTCGAATTGGAGTTCAAACTTGTGCAACCTAACTCCTGAATTTACACTCTGTACCACTAAAAAATACTAATTATTTAGCTAGATTTTCTTGGAAGATTCAGTTAACTGTTGTGATCTGTAAGCTCTTGCTGAGTAGAATTTCCCAAATGTGCTTAATAAATGGGTACAAACAGCTTTAACAAGCAGAATACACACATGTAAAATGGTTCCAACCCGCCTTTGCTTTTCCAGTACATTACTCTGGGCTAGCAGGTCATAACTGGGAAAAGCATTATCAATGGAATAAAATTTGAAAAAATAATTTGCAACAGAATTATATTGAAATGAAAGTCCAGTGTAACTTAAGGTATAACAAGGAATATTGACTTTGTACTTTATTTTTGGCCATAAATTTCCATTTAGAAACAACGATATTCAAGGAAATGACTAGAAAAACTTTAAAGACAGCTAAAATTTGTTAATGGTAATTTTCCACCTGGAATTTTACTAGGCATTTTATTTACATTGCCTCACAAAGTCCTTTCTACCAGACATCTAAGAATGGTTTTTATCCTTTTGTTAGGCTATTGTCTTGATAAATAAAATTCAACCTGACTCCCAAACTTATAACATGCACAACTCTCAGTGGTCTCCTATGGCATGTCCAATAAATGCAAATATTTTATTCATAAGATTAGTCTCCTAACTACCATATAGTTAAGGCTCAAATATGGTAAAGCAGTCCCTATGCCATTTCAACTTAAAATATTCAGACTACTGAGGGCTTTACAATTTGCATGATAAGTAGTGCCTACCCTAAAGACAGGTATAGAATGTATCAGCCTGACTGAATCATGTTTGTGATAAAAACATTAAAATATTTAATAGGTGCTTATTATATGCAAGACACTGTTCAAAATGCCTTTTGTGATCTATCTTTTAACTGGCAAAGATAATTAGAATTCTGTAAAATACAAGACATTATTATCTGTTTTCATACCTTGCTCATAGATATCAGCAGACCATTCTCCCATGTTGCCAGCATAGTTCAGATGAGTCTTCTTTTACTAAGTGTAAAAATTTTTAAGTGGGTTAGTAGTCGTAAAAGGCATTTTCATCCAGATCTTCAGAATTGGATAAAACTATGTAAGTTCTAATACTGACATTAAGAATTCAAGGCTATTTTCCTACAGTTTAAGGACTACTGAAGGAGCGTAAAGAAAAGGCAAAGAATAATAATTTAATTGGAAGTCAGTTAAGGGATTGATGTGTTGTGGGGTTACTTCCTTTTACTACTTTTGAATTAAATCATTACAGAGCAATAGAAAGGTCACACACATTGTTATTGAGTCTGTATAATGTCTTCTTTACTATAAAAATTCTTCTTCAGGATTATGCCTGTAGAGTAACAACAACAAAAAAAAAAACCCTCACTGTAGCAAACCAAGCAAGAGAGGAACCAGAGCTCTGTTGCTATAGCAACTGAACCTGGCAGTGTCTTTTGGGACTTGCTCTAAGGGAGGGTCCAATGATAGTGAGTGATGTTGCATTCTTCTCTGCTCTTATGACACGTATTGATTTACTGAGAGTAAAAAGTAGCATGGTTTAAAGCTGCATACCTTTCCTGGTAGTGAAAAATGAGTTGTGTAAAAATGCAAAGGAGTTCAAAACAAGTAGCAAAGAGATTAAAACCTTTATTTATCTTAGAGAAAAAATTGCAGAAGCAGCCATTACTCAGCAGCTCAAATTTGAAAATCCATTTTTTTGAAAAACAAAAAAAATTTCATCTAATTTAGCATTTTATGACAGCAGTGATTATATTTTCAAAATTATACAATACTTTATATTTGTTTCCAGCAAATATGTGGCAATGTTTGCTTCTGATGTATATAAAATCTTAGACAATACTTGTAGTTCTATAGTGCATGGTGAGAGCAACATGGCTGCTTTTAGCATTTTAGCACAGGAATATTTCCAGACTGTGTTCCTTTCTAAGCCCAACTGCCTCAAAGTTGAGCACTAATTCAGGCAAACAAAGAGAGAAAGAGAGAGAGAGAGAGAGAGAGAGAGAGAGAGAAAAGAAATAGCAATTGAACTGTATTCAAATACTTTGTTTTTAAATATATGTATCTATATACACATACAAAGAGCATACACATGTGTGTTTGTGTGCGTGTGTGATGCTTTTTCTATCAAAGACATTCTCATTTGTCATTTATTGCTGTTCACTGAGGCTGGGCTAATAACATGTAAAATTATTTACACTCTGGTAAAACATTCCTCATAGGACTTTACACAAATTGATAAATTATCCTAAACGATTCTCTCTGAGAAAGGCATATATCCAAGATGGATGCAAAATAAACAGATGCTGTAAAGAATTCCGCTGATGGGCTGTTACCTTCCTGAGTGTTATTCTTTGAGGTTGAAAGTCTTTAAATATAGATGAATTTAATCTAGAGTTTGTCTAAGATTGAAGCGTAACACTGCATCCATTTGACAGTATTGTAAAAGGAATTTTTTGAAGGAATGTAAAGATTAGCTAATGTATCTGATCAGGACTCTCCTTATTTAACTGAAGTAATCCATGTCTTCTCCTTCCATCGACTTGTTAAGAGACATTTCAAGTGTGAACTACAATGATTAATAGAGCTCAAAACCCAAAATCATTCTTCCCTGAAACTTTGCCATTATCAGCCCTTTAGCATTGAATTGATTTTAAAATTGTGTCTCTGCTCCTTTGGCCTGATAAGCATTCTTACTCGTCTCCAACACAGTTAGCCAGGTTCACCAGGCTTTCACGCCATGCAATACACATGCACCTCTATTTCAGATTGAATAATTTTCTTTTGCCATTCATTGGTAAATAAATAGACAATTGGTTTTTACTAGTCATAAATCAAAATTATTTAAACATAAGGAAACATTGGAAAATCAAATGACTTCACTGAGAAAATGCACAGTTCCTATGGTCTGCATTCCCAATTTCTACATTTCTATAGTCTTCCTGTCTTTGAGATCAGTGTACCATATATGTACATGGTATATGTAGTGATGTATTGTGTGCATGTATGTCCTATCTGTAGTGAAAGGAACAATATTAGTTGAGTTAGCTCAATACTTTGGCATTTTAATTGATTTTAAAATAGATAGCAAGTTGATTTTTCTGTGGCTGAAATTTAGAAGCCTACTCAAAAATTTTATGAGAAAAAATCCTTTTTTTTACATTTATTCACACACATATGTGTATGTATTTAAAATGCACTGAATATGTACTAATGCTTTCTTTCAATTCTTTTATTTAGCCATCACATCTCTTTCAGATAGACACTGGTATTATCGTCATTTTCATAATATTGAAAATAACTTCTGGAGGATTATTTACTTGTTAAGATGACACAGCTAGTAGTGTCAAAGCCCTTATTTGAATTCAAGATATTTTATTTCAGAGCCTACGGTTTTAACCATATACTATTCATTCTACTTCAAACTATATAGTCTTTTTGGCATATCTTTTTGTGAGTATTGCTACCAGCCTTTTTATGTCCACTAAAATTTATCCATACTTGATATATAGCTCCTCATTTGCTATTCCTTTGCATATGAACTCTGAGAAAATGTGGACTTTAACAGTCAATCCCTGTTCAAGAGTCAAGAGAGCACCCAGTAAACAATCATGCAAAACAGCATCAACAACCAAACTAAAAGGTTCACAATGCCCAATAAGAATGATCTGCTGTTTTCAACATATTGATTTTCTTTTCAATATGTTGACTATATTTAAATTATTCTGGGAATGAAGAAACCAAAGATTATCCTTAATTTACTACAATAGAAATTTACATTTACAATTGGCTTCTGCTCAGTTAACAGTAAATCCTCTTAATTTGATTATATATGAAGGGATTTTCTGAGTGGGCCATGGTGGGGTAGGGGGCTAAAGTTGCCTGTTGTATCTTTGCACACATTTATCAAAGAGTTTAAGCAAACTTATGACCAAATGCAAACTGAAAACTTTGTCATTGCAACTAATGTGGTTTTTTTGTTTTGTTTTCTTTGAAATCTAGCTCCCTGAAATTGAATGTCACATAATTTTTAAATAACATTTAAACTGTTTTATTACTTGATGTCAATACTGATACCTCACTATTGTTTGATCTATAAAGAACATTCATTTATTATTATTCATTTGAGCCTCATGATCACTCTTTGAGAAAAATCATTGTGAAGAGGAAGCTGCAGCCAACAGTGATTCTTTGACTATTCTGAAGTAATCCAGCTCATACATAGTTGATCTAGATTAAATCATGTTATAGAATATTTTTATATAAATTCCATGTTTTAAACTTCATAGAACACAGTTTCCTTGCTTTTTAAACACAACTTAAATGAAAAGTTTGTTATACATTCTGCTTTTTATGTGTTTATTTAGAAATATGTAGTAATTAATATATAGGCTACAAAAACTGTAATGTGTATGAGCGAAATTGACATTTCAAGATTTGATTATTGCTTATGGACCTTGAATATATGCTTGAAGAGCAGTGGTTTTTCTACTAATTGTTGAATATTTTGTTTAGTGGAGAGTTAAGCTTGTGTTTATAAAGAAAATTGAAAGTATATCCTTGTAGCAATTCAAAGAAAAATAAGAAAAGAAGGAGGAGGGTTTATAGTGTGGGAAGTATTATTACGCTCTTCAAAACGTATATATGAAAAAGATGAAATTTGTTCTCTTTATATAAACTTAAAAATTTTTTTTGAAAGGCAGAGAAACAGAGGGAAAGAAAGAAGAAGAGACACAGATAGACAGAGCAAGCCCACATCTGCTGAGTAATTCCCCAAATGCCCACAGTAGCCAGGATTGGGCAGGACAGAAGCCAGGGGCCAGGAAACTTAATCCAGATCTCCCAGGTGGGTGGGCGGGTTGCCACGACCTGAGCCATCACCTATTGCCTCACCATCTCTACACTGACAGGAAGCTTGAGCCAGGATTTGAACCTAGGCTCTGATACGGGATGTGGGTACCTTAACCAACATCTTAAACACTAGGCCAAATATTTGCCCCTTTGTTTTTGATTTAGGAATCATTTGCCTCAAAGTACCAAACAGACAGCATACAAAATTTTTATTTCCCTTCCTTTTGTAATATTCCCAATAACAATATTTTTTGGTTTATCCATGTTACACTTATATAAATGTGAATGATTTTTGCAAAAGTGAGCAAAATGAAATAATTATTTATAATGTGTTATATTCTTGAATTATTGATGAGTCTTCTGGAAGCCGAAGAATAACTCCGTGAAATATCTGCCACAATAAATTACATCTAGTCCCCTCAGGAGCTCAAGTTGCATAAACAGGAAACAGCTTTGTTAAGAAATTTACTTTACAAATGTGGCCATCATGAGTTTGTGCTGAATGTAGTCAAGCTTGGTAAAATGCTGCCATAGTAGCTCAGGACTCTTTTATTCAGTGCCCTGGTTTTCATAAAATTAGTGAGTTCATTTTATACATGACTTGGTTATTTTTTACTTTGCCTTCATTTCCTTATAATATTTGACATTTTAAATTTCAGCTCCTTCATAAAAACTGTAAACATGATCATGGACCCAGCAGGTGCCTCTTTCATCTAAATGTCTGATCTTCCAAGGCAGGAGCCTTACTGATTCACATCAATATATAATTTATTAGAATAGTGTATAACATTTTCATTTAAAACATGAATGGCGTTGATTTATGATATAGTGTGTCATTCTTTGTCACCTTGTTAGAAACCTGCTAAGATCTTGAGGCACTCTTTATGTAGATTTTGGAAGGAACAAAGTAGAAGAATTTGTGTTAAATATTGGCCTAAAGATACATGAGTATCACTCAATTTCCTTTGTATTAAAATTCCTAACGTTACCCTCCCCCCCCCAAAAAAAACTACAAACAGTTATTTAGTGCTATTTGTTCCATTTCCCTAAAAGAACACCAGCAAGAAATTACCAAATCAAGATGTTGTTCATCTCCTAATTGCAGCTTTTATTTACAACCCACATTCTACACCCCAGGATCCTTTTTATGACTTGTCCTCTCTTGCCAGTTGGGAGAAATGCTTTCTTTGTAGCTCAGAGTTTCAACAATGTAGTATGTGTTATAGTCAAATTTTAGGGGATGGATAATTCCATGGAAATACATCATAATTAGTTGAGACATCATCATGTAATGCGTTTTCTTGTACTTTTTTTTTTCCATCAATATTTTATTTGTTGCCTCAGTTAACAGTATCTAACATAACATTCTGAACATGGTTATTTGTCATATTTTTCCTGAAATACTGCCTCATAAGATATTAGGGGCAGAGATTAATGAATGGTCTTAGTGAGGCTGTATTAGAAGGCAGGTAAGGAGCAGGCTTGATTTCAAATTTGTCTTCTAAGTTTGGTACTAGCTGTAAAGCTTCCAAGAATCCCATTCTGAAACCACAATACTCAGACAAAAGTTAAGACTTTAATTTGTCATTTTCTGCTGATGCATTAGTCAAGATAATTTTTCCCATTCCAACACTCTCTTTTTGGCACACATGGTCATTTGAAGTTGTGGGTTGATAGGAAAATACATACAGCATGCAGTAAATGTCACATTGCCTGTCACCCAGTAGGACCAAGGCTAAGGTGAGCTTCAGCCTTTGTACAGAGAAGCATTTTGAACCACAATATGTGTCATGAAACTCCTTTCTCACAGTGATACTTAAACACATGTTTGTACTTTTACTATTGTCATAACAACCTAAAGCCAACATAAGAAATAAATAGGAGTGTTCTTAGGAGCAAAGCAAAACATGTTTCTCACAGCCAGCCTTTGAGTTTCCATTTATCTTCTGTATTTTCTCACCATTTTATAACAAGAAATCCTTGAGGCCAGCTGTAGTCCGGTAGTTAAGCTACTACCTATGAAACCAGCATCCTGTATCGAAGTGCCATTTCAAGTCCTAGCTGCTCTGCTTCTGATCCAGCTCCCTGTTAATGCAGCCAGCAAAGCAGTGAAGAAGATGGTCCATGTGGGAGACCCAGATAAATATCCTGATTCCTGGCTTAGGCCTAGCCCAGCCCCAGCCATTTGGGAGTGAACCAGTGGATGGAAGATCTCTCTCTCTCTCTCTCTCTCTCTCTCTCTCTCTCTCTCTTTGCTTTCAGTAACTAATTAACTAAATAAATATTTTTTAACAAATAAATCTTCCAATGAGCACTGAATCCTGAGAAATCTGGCACCAGGGAAGTGAATAGAATTTTAGTTCATGAAGAGCATCTATAGATAGGATGAATAACATATTTACATATGGGGGTGTTTCAAAAACCTTGTGGAAAATGGAATTAAAATATGTTTGTCTTGGTGCACAACATTTTGAAATCCATTCATCCTTTGGTTTCCCATAATATTTGCTAAAAATGGCATTCTAGGATTTACTGTAAATGTGTAGACAGCATTAACTTTTGATTTTTGTCTTTTTCTTAGTGTTATTCCCATATTCCTCTGCATTCCTTCATTGAGATTATTACTCAAATTTTTTCAAAGTGTAAAACCTTGGTCAAGCTTCTTATGAGATATCATCCTTGTGGTTATTTTCAAATATTTATGGGATAAAAATGAAGTACTATATAGTTTTTCCTCCAATTGCTCAAATTGCCCTTTGTAGTTTTACACATATAGGGCTTCCTGACCCCTACAAAATTAATGTTCATAACATCATACCTAAACTTCAGATTAGGTAGCAGTGTTGTCACTAACATGAGTAATTCATTACTTCAGGAGAGAAAAGGTTAAGGGGGGTAGAAATGTGACAGGACTTGATTTTGAGGTTTTTAAGTTGCCAGTACAGATAGGCAGATTAGTACATCTTTAGTATTTGAATATTAATAATTATGATCTAGAAGGAAACATTAATTGAACAGCCTTGATGTTACCCTTAAATACAAAATAATTATTAGGAACTCCCTATTTTATCAATTCAGCTTCAGAGAGTTAAACAAATCTTGACACTAGCAACAAAAATTAGTTTAGTATTCTTTTTTTTTTTTTTTTTGACAGGTAGAGTTAGACAGTGAGAGAGAGAGAGATAAAGAGAAAGATCTTCCTTCCGTTGGTTCACCCCACAAATGGCTGCTACGGCCAGGGCTGCGCCAATCCGAAGCCAGGAGCTAGGTGCTTCCTCCTGGTCTCCCATGCGGGTGCAGGGCCCAAGCACTTGGCCATCCTCCACTGCCTTCCCGGGTCACAGCAGAGAGCTGGCCTGGAAGAAGAGCAACCAGGACAGAATCTGGTGCCCCATCCAGGACTAGAACCCAGGGTGCCGGCGCCGCAGGTGGAGGATTAGCTTAGTGAGCTGCGGCGACGGCCTAGTTTAGTATTCTTGACTTCATTTCTTTACCAATCGTTTGTTCATTCATTCACTATTTGCACGTGTGTGCCATGTGAAAGTATTATTAGAAATCTTGAGGATACAGTTTCTCTATAAACTGTTTCTTTGAAAAGATCGTGTCTAACAATGTAAATATTTACCATTCACTACTAATTTTTCTGAGGATACCATATAATTTAATTGGTTATCTCCATCAGTAGTTGACAAGCAGAAGAAAGAAGCTCCTGAAAATGTCATTTCCATTTTTTTTTTCAGTAAATCTGTAAATACATTATAAAACATCAGAGTGTGTTGCTGAGTTGGGTGGCAGAAACACAAGATGTAGGTTTCCTTGGACATGTTGAAAGGCATTGCATACAAACTTATGCAGCAAGTTACTACTAAGTGAACATGAAACCCACATCTGTGGAGCTACTCTTGCTAGGAAACCTTTGACCCGCATTTATCACCAAAGTTGGTTGAACTACTCTTTCTGGCTGTTGTTTCTCTTACTTTTCAGTTGCTACTTGTTAAAGAGGAATATGTTGTCTGACAGGTTTTCTTTCTTCAAAGACTATGAATATCTGTTCTTTCCACTACTTAAATCACCACCCCTCTCTTTACCTCTCTTTAAAGTAATTTTTGACTTTTTCTTTTTTTAAGACTTATTTTATTTGAAAGAGAGAGAGAGAGAGAGAGAGAGAGAGAGAGAGAGGTATCTTCCATCCACTGGTTCACTCCACAAATGACTGTAAATATTTGGCACTGGGCCTGGCTGAGGTCAGGAGCCAGGAGCTTCATCTGGATCTCCTGTGTGGGTGGCAGGTCTCAGGGACTTGGGCCATCTTCTGCTACTTTCCCAGGTGCCTTAGGTGGCAGCTGGATTGGAAGCAGAGTAATAGGGCCCATGTGGGATGTTGACATTGCATGCAGTGACTTAACCCACTGTGCCGGACTATTGACTTTTCATAAATATCTTTTGAAGAAATACATGTTTTGATCTATTGAGATAAGAATCTCATTATCTGGAAACCCTGGTCAAAATTTTTCATATTTCGTGATGAGTCTACAGATAAAATCTCTGAAGTTAGTATGATCTCTGTGGGCATCATTGATTTTGTACAGTAAGTTTATAATGGAGCTGGCATGCTAGTTATTTGGAAGACAGTTTCAATTCATCTTTGGGGTGGCTAAAAACTGTGAAGGCTTCCTTTTTCTGTCTTTCTCTGCCTGCCTTCTTCTCCCAGAGTAGCGGAAGGGTGGACATTTCCCCAAGCTTTGGAATCTATCTTGATTCCTTGTTTTGCTTTCTTTCTAAATATAGACATAGAATTAAAACACAGCCTTTTCCTAACTGAAGTTACATGCACTAAAAGCAAAAGTGAAATTTGTTTCCTATGTTTCTGAGAGACCTTGGGATGTCCAAAGAGAGTTGGGCTGAGCTACCATCATTTAGCTCCTTTCTGGTCCTACAATAATCAGAGGGGACTTCAATGGGTGAAACACCTTTCAGGATCATCTTCTTTCCTATTTGTGAACCCAGAAAGTTCTAGAAGAGTGCTAGGAGCATTTTCAGATAGTGGTAGATAGGGTTTAGAAGAATTTTTAAACTTGAAGACAGGCTAAGGGATGCACAGTGCCAACCTCCTAATTCTTCCTCCTCTTGCTGGAGGTAACAGTATGCTGCTTGTAGTCCTATTTCACTCTTAACTTTTCTCTGCAGGAAACTCAGTCCTCCTAGCCTGTCTGATGTTTGCTGGGGAGGTTTACCAAGTTGTCTTTATTCCTGAGTCTCATTACCTAAGTCTGGCCAGTTTTCACTTGTCCCTGCCTTATTTCAAATGTGTGTCCATAGACAGCTCTTAAGCTCTAGTCGACTTTTTTTCATTATATCCAATGGCACACTTCAATCTTAGTCCCTTCTTTGCCAGATGTATATAGACTGAATTGTCAATTTTCCCTAGAGCTCGTTTGGTATATGATAGCATTCTCTCTGAAGCAAGATTACCTTGTTTAGCAGGTTTTGTTTGCATTTCTTTTAAAGATTTATTTTATTTATTTGAAAAGCAGAGCTAGAAGGTAGGGGAGAAAAAAAGATCTGCCATCTGCTGGTTCACCCCCAAATTGGCCACAATGGCCAGGGCTGGACCAGGCTGAAGCCTAGAGCCTGAAACTCCATCTGGGTCTCCCATGAATGTGGCAGGGGCCCATGTCTTTGAGCCATCCTCTGCTGCTTTCCATGTGCATTAGCAGGGAGCTGGATTGGAAGGGTAACAGTCAGGACTCAAACCACACCCATATGGGAGCTAGGGTCATATTGAGCAGCTTAATCCACTATGCCACAATACCCCATAGCAGACCCCTGTTTGCATTTCTTAGATCAATTCTTTTCACTTAATTATCATTTCAACATGAAATTTCTCTGTTCAAAAATATTTATTTACTTATTTAAAAGGCAGAGTTACAGGGAGAGAGATGTAGAAAGAGGGAGAGGAACAGGGAGAGATTCAATTCACCAGTTCACTGCCCAAAAGGCTACAACAGCCTGATCCAGGTTAGGCCAAAAACAGGATCCATAACTCAATCCTGGTCTCCTTCTGAGTGACAGAGATCCAAGTATATGGGCCATCCCGTGCTGCCTTCCTGGGTGCATTGGCAGGAAGCTGGCTCAGAAACAGCATAATGGAAATTCAAACCAGAACTGGCTTAACCCATTGTATCACAATGCCAGCCCCAAGATGTCACTTCTTAACACCACTCCCAAAGCAGATAATAACAGTATTTTTAATCACTTAGATTCTCGTCATTGCTACATAACCAGAGGCTAATGAGGGAAAAATCAAAATTCTACTCGTTATATGCTGCCTGGGATTTCCAATTAAATATATCAAAGTTCCATTTTCACTTTATGTATATTGTATATTTAACAATCTCCAAACCACGTTACTCTTTTCCAAGTATTTCTCCAGAATAATCCATTACCTTAGAAATTATTAGGTGTTGGAACTACTAAGTAAATAAATCCTTAAAAAAGAAAAGAACTGAGGTAACGTTGGGTGAGACAATCACTCAAGGTTAAGCTGAGGTCTGCCTTTCACTAATCTTTCATGTGACATTTCTGGCATTATGTTATGGCATCTTTCTATGAATCTGATTTCAAGAATTAGGAGAATGTAAAGTCTACGATAAGACTCAATAAGTAGATGTTATCCTAAGAGTAGAATCAGAGGAGGGTAACAGAATGGGATAAAGGCCCAGAAGCATTGGAGAAGAGGTTAGGGATGGATGAACAGAGATAGAAGGAGATGTTAATAAAATTGTAAGAAGTACACACAACTTGAAGAACAGAACACAAAGGGAGCTCGGAGTGATGAGAAGCTAGTGTCTAAGGGGAGACCAGAGTGCACCCAGACCACAGAACCAACTCATGAGGAGTGCCTATGCCTATATTATGAGAGCTTCAGCTTCTTCCAGGAGACAATAAGGAAATTCTAAAGAATTTTTAAGATGGGAGAGGTGTGATAGATTATTTTACATCACTCAGGCTGCAATGCAGAAAATGAACTGAAAGAGCATAAAATCGGAGGAACATCATGCAAACATTTTGCACCTGGGAGAGGTGAGTCCTAACAGTTGTGTCTGAGTCTGGAGACCCATCTGATAAAAGTCCTAGATACTTACCGTTGATCTACTTGGTGAGGCTTTCTGTTGTGGTGCATAGGTTATTTAAAATTGAAGTATTGTTAGGTTCATCTTTATCCCTTTAACAATAGCTAAAATGCAGCATGCTGATTTTAGCTTGCTCTGCCACATCTGGCTGGCATAGAGGCATTGGCTAGGTTTCAATAGGTCAGAATTTCCACTTGTTAATAAGGGTATCTTTTTTTGTGTGGGTTAGAATTTTACATAAAATAAAATTGTAGGCTACTTACAGAAACTAAAGTAGAATGATGGGAAATAGGTTTCTGTATTTTACAGCTGTAGTTTTCTTTTTTTAAGAAAACCTCTGGGTAATATCAATTGACAAGAGTTGAATAAATTAATAAAAAGGCACAGACTGGTGCTCCTATCAACAAGTTTTTAGAAATTTGTTACCCTAAGCTCTTATTCTCCAGATGTTACCCAGATTCTCAATTTCAGGTCTGCCTGGTGATTTAGTACATGTTTCGTTTAGCATAGCAGAGCTATAAAAAATACACTGCTCTGCCCCTAGTAAGCCTTGCAGAGAGACCAAGGCATTTATATTAAAACTGTTCCTTGGGCCAGAAATCCTCTCCAGAGTATTCTTTGGCCATTTACAAATTTCTTTATGTGAGTTCATTACATATATACCCAGAAAGCAGCGATTCCAGATGTGTGGCTGAGTTCAGAGGTTTGGGCACATGTTAACACAATTTATTCTCCTCCTATTAATTCTGTAAGATGTCAGTAACACATATGAAGCACCTACTGTGTGCCTGGCACTGGTGTCATAGATAGAACATCAGAAAAACAATGTCTTTTCAAATTCTTGGGATGGGGTCAGGAGAGACAACAAACATGTAGACAAAGGGTCAGTAGTAAAAGTCCGTATATAATTATTTTCAGCTCTAAAGGCATGGAGTTTCTGTCACAATTGCTTAACTCTATTATTTGAGCTACAGTTGGTAATGAACTAACGCAGCTAATGACACTTTATTTTAAAAAACAGAGGCTGGCGCCTGGGCTAATCCTCCGCTTGCGGCACCAGCACCTAGGGTTCTAGTCCCGGTTAGGGCGCCAGATTCTGTCCCGGTTGTTCCTCTTCCAGGCCAGCTCTTTGCTGTGACCCGGGAAGGCAGTGGAGGATGGCCTAAGTGCTTGGGCCCTGCACCCACATGGGAGACCAGGAGGAAGCACCTGTCTTCTGGCTTCGGATTGGCACAGCAGCGCTGGCCATAGCAGCCATTTGAGGGGTGAACCAACAGAAGGAAGACCTTTCTCTCTCTCTCTCACTGTTTAACTCTACCTGTCAAAAATTAAAAAAAAAAAAAAACAGAATGGGGATCAGCTTTGTTCTATGAGCCCTAATTTGTTGACCTCTGACATTAATCAGTAAATAAGTAAACTGATGTCATGTACTAATAAGAAAGAAGACAGAAAAGAATGAAGTGGAAATGACGTACTAGATGTGGTTGCTTTGGATAGAAAGATTGGAGGGAAGACTTCCTTGTGATTGATGTCTCAGTGATTAAAGAATAACTTGTCAATATGATCTATTTATCTTTCTCTAAAAATATAAAGATATGAAAGTTAGGTTTTATATTATAATTTTTTTTTTTTATTTTTGACAGGCAGAGTGGACAGTGAGAGAGAGAGAGACAGAGAGAAAGGTCTTCCTTTGCCGTTGGTTCACCCTCCAATGGCTGCCGTGGTCGGCGCGCTGCGGCCGGCGCACCGCGCTTATCCGATGGCAGGAGCCAGGTGCTAGGTGCTTTTCCTGGTCTCCCATGGTGTGCAGGGCCCAAGCACCTGGGCCATCCTCCACTGCACTCCTGGGCCACAGCAGAGGGCTGGCCTGGAAGAGGGGCAACCGGGACAGAATCCGGCGCCCCGACCGGGACTAGAACCCGGTGTGCCGGCGCCGCAAGGCGGAGGATTAGCCTGTTGAGCCACGGCGCCGGCTATATTATAAATTTAAAAAGGCAAGGTATACAAAAATGCTGATGTTGATACAGATTCAGTAATTGTTGCACTGTTAAAGAGTATCAGATGATATGTTCCATAAAGCTCCAGATTTTACTAATTGATACTTTCCTCAGAATTTTCATGACTCTTATTAAATGGTGATACTCAGCACTGAGAAAATGTAGCATTGGTTAGTATATCTTTTGTGTATGCCCTGAAGTGTGTAGACAGTGTTTTTATACTAAGGTCTGTCCTGGCTGTCTAGTTTCATGTGCATCTGTAGTTAGCATTCCATAACAATTGGATTATAATTTCATAAATATTAAAAGAGAATAAAGTCAATATTCCAAGAAGAAATGAATGGTTCAGACTGATAATTTGCTTTCAAAGTGGATGAGTGCATGGTAAGTTTCCTGTATGGAAAACATTACCTGAAGGAAAGGAATGTGTCTGCTTCTGAATCTCAAGTGCTGTCTCTGTTCAGATATGTGTTTGAATTGTTTACATGGAGTTGTCTTTATAACATGAGTTAGACAACAAATCTGAGGGTACACGTGTATCATTAAGATTCTGTGATATTTGGCTCACTTGATTAAAACATGTGGAACATTATTGTTTCTGTATTTGAGGAGTTGAATAGGAATCATTACTTAAAACCTCACACATCCGGTTAAAAGGAATCTCATGAGTCAGTAACATAAATAAAATAAGAAAAAAGAAAAGGTGCCATGAAACAGAGCTTGATGTAGACTTCAGGTCAATTATTTTACTACACAGAAATTTGCTGAGGAATTATAATGACGCAGTCACCATTCTAGGCATTAATGGATTTCAACAAGCGAGATCAATGTGTACTGGATTTATCTGGAAAGCTTTGAAAGAGAAGGTGAAAATTCACTTTGTATTGAGAAATATATGAGACTTGAATGAGGAGAGCAATTTTGGAGGATAATAGGTAAACATGACAGAGAACTAGGAAGTACTTCAAGAATGTTTGAATAATGAGTGGACCAGTTTGGCTGGAGAATATGTAGAGAATTCAAGCAGGTAATAATATGAGAAAGGCACATTGAAGAACAACAAAATTGTCATTTTGACCTGAAGGCAATAGACAGCAATTGGAGGTATTGAGCAAAATTGTGATAAAATTGACATTTAGAATAGTCTAAAGAACAGTAAGTTGGAACAGAAAAAGACTAAAAGCATGCTGTCATTGGGGGCTGTTAGAATTGTTCATTGGATATGAGAATTAACCAAAAAGTGAGCAGAAAGAATGAACAACATGAATAGTATTTTTGAGGGTAGACTTGACGGGCATTAACTGAATAGAGGAAAGAGGCAAAGAAGAAAGTCAAATTTTGAACATGGTGATTTCTTAATAAAAACTTCTCTTTTCCCAGGATCAATTTACTTAAGATATGTTTACAACTTACAAACATTTCTGCACTCAAATAATTCTGCTATCAATGTGATGCATACCTTGGCCAAGTTAGTTAAAATCTCCATGACTCAAAGTTAGTTAACATCTCCATCTGTAACATGAATTATGATAGTCATTTATAGGGGGCTGAACATTCATTTCTCAGCTATTTCATAAGTTACTTTCAACATTCACAATAATACAAGATCCTTGTCTTTAACCAAAGTACTTTCTAATAGATTATTTTCAAGCAAGCAAATATCCAAGTAATTTGAGTTCTGACAAGTGTTAGAAAGAAATGTTTTTGATGCAACAGAGTTATGTGGTTTAGGAGTTACTTTGCATAAAGTTTTTATGGATGACAGCTCCAAGGAGGTAAAATTTGAAGTAAATCTTATGTGATGAGGGTGCAGGCTTGAGAAGAGCAGGGAGAGCATTTTAGAAGTGAAGGAAGAGTAAATACATCATTTGGCTTATTGAGGAGCAATGTAACAGATATTTTAGTATTTATTTCAACAGTTCTGGGGAATGGGATCAGTTTGGGCATGCACGCCTATCATGATAGTCCTTGTCAGCCTTTGGGTAGAAACTACAGCAGGTTTGAAAGCAATACTTTCAAAGCCCTCTAGTGTCTTTTGGTTTATTTAAGCCCATGCACAGGCTTTCCCAGCTTTTTAAGCATCACCACAGAGGGTGTTAAAAGTATGCACATGCACATTTGTTATATAAAACACAGTAGTATTTCTTTATGTCAGAAACAAGGAAAATACTCTGACAGGCAGCTCTGTCAAGGAGGAGAAATATATATATATTTATTTTTGCAAATGAGGATTGGAACCAGAGGGAAACAAGAAGTGTTCTGTTGAGAGGGATGACTTGCATATTTTAGTTTGGTCTGTTCATTCTTGTATAAACTGGGGCAAAAACAATGATCCCATTAAGTGTTATCTTTTTTCACTTCAGTGTCTTTTTCTGTTTTGGATTAAAAAAAAAAAAAACACCCAGAATCAGGGAATACTTCGATTCTTCGGTGTGGGTTTGAATTCTATCTCCCACCTACAAGAAAATTCTAAAAAATGCATCTTGAAGTTTTCCTCTTTGTGAATCCCAGTCATTCCTTTCATTCTGTACCCGCCCCCACCACCCCAAGCTATGAAGATGATTGGGAGATGATAGGCAGTAGAGTGAGAATTTCGGGGACCGCACCTGCACATTCACCTGCCATCTTCTTGTTTCTGGTGTGGTCATTCTTGACTTCTATCAACACACTGTGCTGTTTTCTGCTCAAGGGTCTTTGAAAATATAGTTTCTGTTTGTGGAAGGTATCTCTTCTATGGCCAATGCATTAACTTCTCTTTCTCGGTTTGTTTTGTTTTGCTTTGTTGTTGCTTCATTTGTTTAATGTTATTCCTAATTTCCTGATCTCCAACAGACTTTTATTCCCTGAGTTGGTTCACTGTTAGATTTGGTTTCCTTGTTTAGGGATACTGATCCCAAGTACCCTGTACTTCCCTTGAAACATTCATGAAGTTGCAACTAATCTTTGTTGTATTTTCCTCCATTCTGCACTATTGCTGACGTTGAGGGTACAACTTGTTTTGGAGTCTCTGATTGCTCTCTCCAGAGTGCAGTGTACTCTCAAGTACACTGGCTGGCAAATGAGAGTTGCTTAATAAATATTTATCAAATGTGTTGAGCTAAAAGAAAGAAATGCTATCATTAAGGTGTAACGTGAAAACGTGGAAAAGTAATTTCATTCCTTACGGTAAGAATTGGATGTGAGTGAAGCAAACAGATAAACCAGCAGTATCTTAAAACAAAATCTGTTTCTCCATCATGAAAATCTGGGACTGGTTTGATATCTCAGCTCCTCAAAACCCCAGGGTCTTAGTTCCCCCAGCTTGATACTCAGCTATTAGTAGTGGTGGGTCTCACACACAAAACAGTCCAAGGTGACTGTATGTCTTACGTAGAAAGATGAAAAGCACATGTGCCATATAAGCAAAGTCCCTGGAAGCTGTCACTTGATTCTTTGGCGTAAATCTCATTTATTGCAACTTGGACATGCAGTCACATCTAGCTGCAGGGGAGATTATTAGAGTAATTTTTTATTCTGGGCAGCTGTGTGCCCAGATATAATTTCTGTTGCTCTGGAGGAAGAGAAGAGCTACCAGGAGCTGACTAGGTCTTTACCAGGAGGTCTAGGTGAACATCACAGAGGTTAGGCATTCTGAATGAGCACTTGGCAGGTCATCCAGCTGATTCGAGCCTTGGATTTAAGGCCTTCATTCTGTAATTTACAATAAAGAGGAAAGGTACAAGAGTTACTAATACCAAAGTAAAATATTCTTTTGGGTGGTGGTTTTTGTTTTTTCTTTGCTATTTTTTGGAAATTCATACAGGAAACATGAAAGTCAAGGCTCGTTTTCATAAGGAATAGCATGTTTGTCTGATGAACTCTATTCACTTACCAGAGGTTAATTCAAACTTGGAGTCAAGATTAAGTTTCATCAGCTGTGTATATCTTTAACTTTTGTAATGTATGGGGAAGGAATAACCATAGTTGAGAACTAAGGGAAAAAATTAGTCACAGCAGCTTGTTCATTTAATGCCTGACTGCATTAGTCAGTTATACATCTCTACAAGAACATACCTAAGGCAGCTAACTTTTTATACAGAGAGTAAGTTTATTTAATTCATAGTCTTGGAGGTTCAAGGGCATGGCACCTACATCAGCTTAGTGCTGATGAGGGCACCATGGCAAATAGATGGTAACTGGGAAAATGTGTTGCAGCAAGCAGTCCCTTCTTCACTGAGGAGGCAGAGAGACAGAGAAGGGCCTGGCTTGCTCCTTTTGTAACTATCAAGGGGTTGCACAAGAAAATACCTCCATTCCTCACAATGGCAATTCCTCTATGATGTAAAGACCTCCTACTATGCCGCATGTTTCAAAGGTTCTACCAGCCACCATGGTGACCAAGCTTGCAGCACATAGACACATGGGCGATGCTCAAACAAAATCCAAACCACAGTACTGGCCATTTACGAAGCACTTTGATTTAGAGCATTTGACCTTATAACATTCCCCTAATACTAGATAGATTTACAGATGAGAACTTGAAAAAATAAACAAATGCTAGAGACAGGCAACTTATAAGCGATGGAGTCAAGACTGAACCATGTTCATGTTATAATAAATCTAAAAGTTCTCTCTCCTGTTCCCACATATGTATCAGAGCCTGGGGATGGAGTATTTGGAGATATGGATGAGAAAAATAATGCACCTGCTCCTAAGTAATTTTTTTGGTAAAGCAGGCAGTATAGGAAAGGGCACACATTTTGATATTTCTATGGGTAGCTAAGTGTTCTCAATCATAGTTCCTAGAGAAATTGCATATGGAGTCTTAATTACAGTAGCAAAGCTAGAAGTGACAAGTTGCAGGAAATGTTGACCTTTGGCAGACAAGGGACCAACTCTCCCCTCCATACACACACACGCACTAAAGACTTCCTATGGTCCACACTATAGTGTCACTAAGCAACAAAGGGTAGATTGCTTTGTATTCTGTTATGTTCATTAAGATGAAGGTAGGGATCAGGAGTCCCTAGAAGGCCCACTCAGAACCAGGCCTTGTAGAGAGCCAAATTAAATGAGATTCAAGGATATTATGACTGTTGTCACAGAATACATATGTGCTGGCATTTGTCTCCACCTCTGCTATTACAGCAGGTCAGGGATGATTGCAGCCACCACTCGGCCTGATTCAGACTTTTTCACTCACAGGTTTAATTAAAATTTCTAGCAATCACCATCTATCATTTCTCTTTTAGAATTTTTATCAGAGAAAAAAGCTCATGCTCATTAACTCTTGCATGGTTTTAATGTCTTTGTTTTTACAGGAAGAGATTAGTAATCCCTTTAGTAACTCATAGAATTTCACTGGGATTCTTAGTGGAAAGCAAGTCATATTTTTTGGCCTGTCCTTGGGGCCAAAGATTTTGAGAAATAATAATCCCTGAGGTTTATTATTTAACTCAGTGCAATATAAAGTCCAGAAATACATTATCAGCAGGAATTATTTCTTATAATAGTATAACAAAGTACCCTCCCACCCCAAGATGTTTAGAACCCTAGGTCTTAACAATTATAGAAACAGAAATTTCTAGGCTAACTTTACTGTCTTAGAAATCATAATGAAACTAGTACCCCTACAAATGGCAAGGGTGCATGGACACACTAAAACACGAGTCTTTGAATGGAATTAATGTAAAAATTATTTCTTTACACTTTTTTAGTTGATGTTCTACATATACACACATGTTTTAGGTTCATGAAAATGATGATGAAGTAAATTCTTAATATATTTTCCTAATAAATTCTTTTAGCATGATATCTATGAAGAATTAAATTTTTAAATAAAATACAAGATAGAGCCTTTGTAGAATGTTACCACTTTTAGTAAGTTGTGTAACTATTATAAGAATGAATTCTCTCATCTGTACCAAAAAGATTGGAAATATTAATGGCAGCTTTGTTGTGGCACCTACGGATAATGCTCTGAACTCACTCAGAGTTGTGTTATGAAAGGACAGTTATCATCATAATTATTATTTTAAAATGAAGTTTAAAATAAAGTAAAAAAAATGTCCTTAGCTTTGAGCCAATTGGGAAGCACTGTGTGAGCACTTAAGGAAGTTAAGATTCAGCTGAAGTGCAGTTGTATTCTTTGCTATAAAGCCAACTTGGAAAAGTTATGATTCTGTGTAATGACTCCTTGTCATCAACTGAGAAGCAAAACTTTGGGTTGAAGTCTAAGGTACTTTATAGTTCACATAGTTTGTATTCCTCATCACCAACCAACTTCCATAGCTATGCCACACATAGTGATCTCCTGAGAGTCTGTATTTTCCTTATTTATAAAGTGAATATAAGAATAACTGCATTATTAAAGCAGGTGTTTTGCACAGTGGTTAAGTTGTCATTTGGGAAGCCCATATCCCATATCGGCGTGCTTAGTTTGAGTCCTGGATACTCTACTTTTCTAGTCCAGTTTCCTGCTAATGCATACTCTGGGATGCAGCAGATGATGGCTCAAGTACTTGGGTCCATTCCAGTCCTATGGAGACCTGGATTGAATTCTGATCTCCTGGCTTCAGCCTGGCCCCAGCCTGGCTGTTGTGGGCTCTTGGGGGAGTAAGCCAAGGCATAAAAGATTCCTTTCTCTTTCTCTTTCTTTCTCTCTCTTGGTCCCTTTAAAATAAAAACAAATTAAAAAAAAATTTTTTAACAGAAGTGTGTGGGAGATTGTTGCACTAAAGAGCCTAGCGTATTGTGGAAACTGCTTACCCTGTAAACAGCAGTCAGTCTGAGGAGTTTGCCCAGCCTTTCCCCACAAGTAGTTTGCCAGGTCCTTCACCACTGTGGCCACGCTCTGTATTCCAAATTGCCAATGTCGTCCTCCAGTTTGAGCCTCAAAATGTAAATCTGTCCTTGTAAGTAGTGTTTTTCATCTTCTCCCAAGGAAAGTATTTAACATTCATTTCTGGGACATCCCTCTAATCACTCATTCTACCTGGTTTACTCAACTCATAGTTGTCTCTTACTATAAGGTCAGAGGTCATAGTTCAGATTTATTTGAAGACCACTTTTGTGTCTTCAGATGTGGCTAGAGAGGCTCAAGAAAACTGACATGGGCCAAATCATGTGGTTAAATTGCAAGGACAGCCCCACTTTTGGAGCACAAAAAGGGGAGAAATAGCACAAACTCCGTAAGTCCTCGATCACCTGTAAATCTTCTGTCTCTCAGGATTCTAAAAGCCAAGGATAGGTTGCTTATCCAACATTGTTAAGGGAAAAAAGGAAAACTTCATGAAACAAAGAATCCCCACAGCACTCAGAAAGTAT
The DNA here is from genome assembly GCA_949820135.1 of Sylvilagus floridanus. Taxonomy (NCBI): domain Eukaryota; kingdom Metazoa; phylum Chordata; class Mammalia; order Lagomorpha; family Leporidae; genus Sylvilagus; species Sylvilagus floridanus. The sequence goes on from OX463224.1 coordinate 83,967,227, forward strand.
GTACTTAGAGCTTTCTTGGAAAAAAGTGGTTAACAGTAACAAACATTGTGCCCTATGATCTTGTCTCCACCCTGGTGAAGTGGATAGTCTCTCCTCGCTCACACACCTTCCTGGCTTCTCTGATTCCCTCTGACACATTGTTCTCATTGGAAATTGCTTTTCCCTATTTCTTATGCATTCTAACTGTACCAGAGCCTTGCTTAAACCAGGAAATGGCAGATGGTACTGAATCACCAGCTGCTTAATAATCAAGAGCTATCTTATATGCAGAGAGGAACAATGCACATGTTGATTAAGGGACTTGCTAATGTCTTGAGAATCAAGGAATATCCCAATCACCTCTAGGCTGTGCTTTCATGATTTCCATAGATTATAAGCTTCTTTGGTGGCTGTTCCTAAGTGTGTCTCCATCTTTGCTTTGGTTACTGCATCCATAGCACCTGGGTTTTTGTTCTGAGTTCTCTGCCATTCAAAATTGAAATAAATTCCACCTTCATCAGAAAAGATGTTAAAAATTTTTCATAGTTTCCATCTCTCAGATGGTGAGTCTACACAAATGTGAATGACAAAAAAACCCAAACTGTTAACATTACTGGCTTTACTTTAATGAAGTAAATGATAGTATAATTCTCAAGATGTCAACATGTTAGCACATTGGGGGATTCTTTCCTGACATTATTCACTTATATGAGTTATATGTGGTGATCAGAAATAGATTTTGAATGTAAGGAACAGTATTACATATCAGACAGATAAGTCCTTCAAAAGGATTTAGTTTTCCATGCAGAGAGTTGGTTGAAAAACAAAGCAATCCAAAACCAGAGAACCTACTGCCTATTGTTTTATCTTTCCAAAGACAGCAGCTGCTTCTGTGGCAGCCACTTCAGAATAGCTTAAAATGATCCTACTTCTATCTCAGAGTCCTGTTCAAACAATCACAAATCTTGCCAGTCTTTCATATCTGAAAACAGGTCTGCATTTACATCAACTGAATTTTTAGAAGTTGTGAAAAGGAAGTTTATTATGTTTCTTAAGATTTATTTATTTATTTGAAAGTCAGAGTTACACAGAGAGAAGGAGAGGCAGAGAGAGAGAGAGGTCTTCCACCTACTGGTTCATTACCCAGTTGGCTGCACTGGCTGGAGCAGGGCCATTCAGAAGCCAGGAGCCAGGAGCTTCTTCCAGGTATCCCATGCTGGGCCATCTTCTACTGCTTTCCCAGGCCATAGCAGAGAGCTGGATTGGAAGTCGAGCAGCCTGGACTCAAACCAGCACCCATATGGGATGCCAGCACTGCAGGTGGCATCTTTACTAGCTGTGCCACAGTGCAGGTCCCAAGGAAGTTCATTTGAGCTGTAATTCTCAATATTAATTATTTTAAGAGAGTTGGCCAGATAAAAACACTGGTAGAGTTTACAAAGACTGCCTAGATGAAGATATTTGAAGATTACATAATGTTTATCTTTGCTCAACAAATCACCCTATCTCTATTCATCCACTTATCCATGGATATTATGCAGTCATGCTATGTACTCACTTATTCATATAGCAAGAAGTTATTGTTTGTCCATTATATGCAAGGACTATATTCAATAATAATATTTTGGGAATAGTATTAATAAATTAAAAATCAAGGCATATCTTGAGCATTTTACTGAGGTTCTAAAAGATAATCAGTAGCGTAGGACAGAAACAATTTCACTTATCTACCACTGACTGAATGTTGGTCTTGTGTGGAAATACTGTTCATGGAAATAGACAAAAATAGGTTCCTGCCTCTGTCACTGAAGTAAAAAAAATCAATCAAAGTAAAAATAAATGCAAGGCACTGTTAGGAATGTTGGTGGGAACATGTTTACTTCTTTTGTTCCAGTAGAATTTTTGCAATGCGGCACTAAATTTTTGTTCAAGGACAAACCCACGCACTTATGTGCTGCTGCCCTCTAGTGCTTAGATTCAATAACTGCAACTTTGCCTTGTTTCTTTGACAGATATTCAAGCTTGGAAAACAACATGTTATCTTGTTAATTCTTTTGAAACAGATGTTAAATGGCATTGGGATCCGTGGGAATGTGTCTGTCCCTCTTTTCTTCGGAGTATGTAATATGGAATAACTGGCTGCTTCAAGCAGAATGGTTTACTGGCTTCTTGCTGGTCACAAGGCTCATCTTGCTTTAAGGTGTCAGGGTGCCTATACAACAGAACATGATGTACATTTTTCTCAAATATGAATTGCAGCAAGGCAAGCGAATGTTGATAGCACATGTCTATTTTCACTGTTATCATTTCTATAGTAAAACAGTATTCTCTTTCTTAACTTGCCAATTAATCTTATGATAGTCAAAGTGGCACTAAAAGCAGAGCCCAAAAGGCAGGAGAAACAAGAGATTGTGATTGAAATGTGGAGTTTTTTTTTTCCAATTACAAGAAAGGTTTCCGTGTGATCTGGCTTCTCTAACTCAGCACTATATGTGAATCGGTTGTGATAGTTCCTTGTTGGGGGTTTGGAGCTATCTATGTGTTTTAGGAGGTCTCATAGCAACCCTGGCCTTTACCCACTAGAAGGCAATGTGATGCACACCTCACAAAATGTCCATTGTGTTGTGAATCAATGATACAAAAGTATATCATAACAATTACTATAAAATTACCATAAAATACTCTTCATATCTTTAAGGTTTGTACTAATCAGGAACAAAGCCTATTGAATTGACAGTAAATTTAATGAATCCATTCATTCATTTATGTACTCATTCATACATTTGGGAGATATAGTATCATATATAATAAGTGGTATGAGCTTGAATCCCAGCAGTTCCACTTATCAGATTTTGTGGTTAAATGAACATCTCTATGTTCCTCTTGTTTTATCTATAAATTTCAGATAGAGACTATATCTACTTCTTAAAATTTGTAAAAATTAAAAGATAGAGTGCATTTAAAGTTCTTAGCACAGCATTTACTGATTAATAGTTGCTTATTAAGTTGCTTATAATTATAATATATAATATAATATATATAATATAATATTATAATTATATATTATAATTATAATTCATTGAACATTTTTCATGCTTGTTATGTTCCAGGAAATGTGGCAGTCATTTATGGAGTTTTTCAAAATATATCACAGTTGTAGTGGGAAAATAATTTAAATTTAAATAAATGTATATATAATTATTTTATCACTATTGTGGTAGAAAAAATACATGGTCCTAGTAAGTGTCATTTTATTGGAATTAATAGAAACTTGATGAAGATGCTATTAGGAAATTAATTACTAGTCAACAATTATTCACTTGAAGCACAAAAAGTTCAATTTCATGGGGAGTGTCATGGTCCCTAGATTTAAATATATAGTTTTACCTGTATATAAATGATATTTATATATATTTATATCTGTATATATACAATATATATTATGTATCTACAAAACTATGCACATACACATATATCTATGTATATAGATATATGCATATGTGATATATGTGTATATATATCAGTATGTATATATATGAACATATATATTGCTTTATACATTCTTTGAGATTAACAGAAAAGAAATATTTTTTACTTCTAAGTGCTAACTTATAAGAGGAACTTTAGAGTGAAGACTCATTGCAACATTAATTATGACAAAGTGTTTTCCCAACTATGTGATATACTCATAAAAGCATGGCTGTCACAGCCTGTCCTTGAAGTCAGTAAAAAGCAACAAAAAGTTTGCTAGGCCAGTTTCCTGATCAAATGGGTTAAGCATACCCAACCCCCTCTACCATTAAGTCAAAGAGGATAACATGATCCTATCTGTGAATCAGATATTTCATTCTAGGAAAAAGGTAACATATGGCTGGTGGGAAAGAAGATGAAAATGAGGTCATTAGAACACTGTAAGAAGTATTCTAGTAGGCACATCACCTTTGACACCATCAATGCTTTCTAGACTGCAGTAGCCTCCAGACTGCCGTGCCATAGCTGTTCTTTCCTCCTTTATATGTAATCATTACAGTGCAGCTAGAAGGGATTTTTAAGAATATCAACATGGCATTCCCCTCCTGAGGTTACTTTAAAGGCACTGCATTGGATTTGGGGACCTGAATCCTCCAGGCTCGTAGGATGACATGGCCCCTTGTTTTCGCCACCATTATCACCACATGCACTTCCATAGCATCTTTAGTGAATGGAGAGTGCCTCAAATCGGGGTCTGAACCCAGCTTAACTCATGTGGCTCAGTCTGCAACTGTCCCCACTGCCTTCCCCATATTAAAACACATACATCCATCAAGACTCAGCACAAAAGGCTGGTCTTCCAGGCAGCCTTCATGGACCTCCCTACACTGTTAATTTTCCTTTGGGCCCACTTGAATCACTCCTGGTTGCATGCACCAGAAAACTGTGTTGATAGTGGCTTAGATGTTATATGCTGTGAAGTTTAGAGCTCAGTTAGTGCTACTGTTGGTTCATCAAGTAGTGTTCCCAGTAACAACACAGGTCTGTCTTCTGCCCTGCTGCCCTTAATGTGCTGACTTGTTCATGGTTTTCCCCTCATGGTTTTAAGGAGGCTGCAGCAAGCTGGAGGGAGCATGTCTGAGTTTAAGGCAGGAAGGAGGGGAAAAGGATTACTGCCAATCGTGGCTTCATTCAGACGTTGCCTTGCAGCTTGTTGGACAGGAGACTCAAATGCCCTCCCCAACTGCAAGGAAAGTTGAGAAAGTACAAGTACGTTTCCCTGCCGCCATAACAGGTGTAGAAAAGAGAGAAGGAGATTGAGAAGGGCCCCTGAGCCGGTGAACCTAATCGGCTTTCAAAACCTGTTTTCTTAACCCCTCAGCCTCCTTCATGTCTCCATAATAGCACTCATCACATTTGCATTTATTCTTTATTATTTCCTCAACATACTCTCAAGCCCTAACTATGATATACGCATATAAGCATGGCTGTCACAGCCTGTTCTCGAAGGCAGGAACATACTATATTAATTCTTTATGATATCCTTAGCAGTTAATACATTACTAATCAGATAGTAGTTGCTTAGTGGATATCTTTTGAAAGAACAAATAAAGAGTACACAGAATCTAATGGGAACATTACTGAGGATAAAATGTTGAGTAATAATTCTGTCTCACAATAAGTCATTACTTTTCCCTCTTCATGTTTCTATAAGAGATAAGGCAAATAAATAATTATGATATAAAATAATTGATTCAGAGTGGACAAATAGCATCTGATTTGAGAAAGGATGATATGAAAATCATGAGAACATCACTGAAAAAAGTAAAATTTGCATGGTTTTCTATATCTCATCAGGGAGAGCATTTTATGTTTGAAAAGAGTGACAGCATTCAGGGAAAAGTTTGTTAAGGCCTGGGGAGGAAAGCTGCACAGTTGTACTCACATCATCTTTTGGAGAACCTAAGTACTACAAGAAAGAGGAATTGGAAGCAGTTATTGCTTATTCCTGAAAGAGAACAAGGATCTGGTAATGGGTGATGGAGTATGAACGTGGAATTGACTCAAGGGAGATTAGAAATCAAAGCTGACTTGGCTTGGTGACTTCTTAGCCTGAGTTGACCTTTTAGCTTATCTGTCTGGTGTTCAGTCTGCTCTGTTCTTCCCTAATTTAAAGCCATACATTCTGAGTCATTCCTCACAGTATCCTTTATTTCAGTGAGAGTTCACCTAGCTAATCTTCAATAACAATCTTAGAATCCCCAAACCATATGATGCGGAGTTAAAAGATAATACTATTATGGTTGGTGTAAAGTAAATTGGAATGATATTATTGCAAAAATTAAAGGAAAAGAAAAAAGGAAGAAAGGAGGGGGAATTGAGGGAGGGAGGGGGGAAGGAGGGGGAAAATTTTATCTATGAGATACATTATATTAATAAAATTTTCTAAAACAGTAATAATGAAAAAAGGAAAACAAATAAAAATGAACATTAATAATCTTGTGCTATTTCTTATAAGACAGACTAAAGGACAGGGTGTGGAACAGGTTAACAGTCACTTGGAACTTAGAATGCAACAGATATATCTCTTCAAGTTGCCCCTGTCTCTTAACCTACAACTCAGCTATTTCCATCTCTTTTCTGAATGCTGTAACGTAGCTTGCTCTACTTTGTTTGTGTTTCTAAAGATTTATTTGTTTATTTGAAAGGCAGAGTTTAAGGGAGATAGAGGGAAAGGGAGGGAGAATCTTCCATTTGTTGGTTCACTCCCCAAATTGGCATAATGGCTGGGACTGAGCCAGATCAAAGCCAGGAGCCTGGAACTCCATCCAGGTCTCCCACAAGAGTGGCAGGGGTGCGAGGAGTTGGCTCATCTTCCACTGCTTTCCAGGCTCATTAGCAAGGAACTGGATCAGAAGTGGAGCAGCTGGAACTTGAACTAGTGCTCACATGGGGTGGCAGCATTACAGGTGGCAGCTTAACCCGTTGTGCCACAGTGGCAGCCCTGGCTGTAGTTCTTGACTTCCCTGTGAGGAGGACTGCTTGTATAATAGTAATCCAGACATGATGGTCATTTATTTAAACCTATCAATGATACTTCCTATCCTGGGAATCTAGGGAGGCATCCAATGTCATCTTACCAGTGGCCACTATTTACCTTGCAGCCTATTTTCAAACAGTCTGTCTCTATCCCTTTCCCATTTTTCCCATTTTAATAGGAATTATCCAGTGTTGCCTGTAAACCACCCTGCTTTCTAGTTCTGCCCCTTTGCACATGCTGTTCCTTCAGCCTGAGATCTACATGCCTTCTTTATCGACCAAAATCCTGGTTTCCTTTGAGACAGGTAATTTCCTACAAGATCCCTTTTCCCTCCTATTCTCGACTGAAGGGATCCCCAGTATGCTTTTGTAGTATTCTTTGCAAACCTTTATCAGAACAATTGATAAATCTAGGTAGCATATGACCGAAGTTAGGTTATAATAAAGAGAACTGTAAAATATGACAGATGTAGAGAGGACTTGTTCTTGCATCATGGTATTAAAGGAAGTTATAAGTTAAAATAAGCTATAAAAATGGATATCAGAAAGGAAATAAAATAACATTGAGAGCATAGGCGAGACAGAGGAGTAAGGGTGGTAGGTTTGCATTTTATGAATAGATGATGAAGATGGTGGGAGTATGCATATGAAACTGAGTGAAGAGCTAGAGATGTAAAAGAGATGGACAGTTCTCTAAGTGGAAAACTAGGAGAAAAGAGAGAGGCAAGCATTTTAGGTGCTGATGTCACTCTTCAAAGACTACTCCAAATTTCTGTAGAAGTGGGAGACATCTCAGCACTCAGATCCCAGTGCTAGGTCTTCAGGACTGACAGTCAAGCCTTTGATAACTACTTTAGAAATTCATGATCCAAGAATGGAAGAGTCATTGCCATTAAATAATATAATATGTATTTGGTCATAATATTATATACTAAAGGAAACAGTAAGCGTCTTCAGTCTGGGGGCCACCAATGTGGCTTTAACAATAATTGCAAAATTTTTTACTTGACCTTCTTGTGTAAACTGGCTATATAACAATGACCATGAATCACAATGTAGCAGAAAAGAGCTTTAAGGAGCCTTGAAAGATATTAAAACAAAGAAAAAGGATGTTCAAGACAAAAGAATGAAAAACAGAGTCAAGGTGAATGACAGTATTACCAGATTTTGCTCCTTAGACTTATACTACTAACAAGGGGATGTCTTCACCCTGATATCAGGAGCGACATACACACAAGCAAATTAGGATCTATCTGTAAAAGACTATGAAGCACTTATATAAACAAGTACACTGCTGGAGGTTTGGCTGAATTGGAAATACAGGTTAGACTTGACAATGAAAGTGAATATTGGTGCTCCTTCTACATCATCATTTAGCCTAGAATGAAGGAGACACAGGAAGGTGTTTCTAAGAAAACCCATGGTTTCTCATTCACATGGACAGACACAGCTATTCATAGAAGTTCCTGTAATATGAGAAGACATTTGTACAAACCAGAAATGGATTGTTGCATGCAGTGGGTTGTTAAGAAAGACAAGGAAGTAGTCCAGGTACTCACTGTGGTTGTATATTTGAAGTGCAGATTTTGTCATAAGGAATACAGGTCAGCTGAGAGAGGAAGCATAAACAAACAGAAGGTGGTTCCAGTGTGCTAACCAGGCTCTAACTTGAACCCCACCCCCCAAAAAAACAACAGTAACAACATAAACAAAATCACCCCTCTAACAATAGTTGAGGGAAAAAGGCAAATGGAGATATATATGTATGTATATATATGTATATCAATAAATTTATACAAATTATCTAATTACATGTGTGTATATGACATAACACACCCATATCTATACCCACACACATGAACACATGAAAGAGTTTAGAAAATCATAAGGGGCTGGCATTGTGGCATAAGGGTTTAAGCTGCCATCTGCAGCGCTGGCATCCCACATGGGCAACATTCGAGTACCAGCAGCTTGACTTCTAATCCAGCTCCCTGCTAATGCAGCTGGGAAAGCAGCGGAAGATGGCCCAAATGTTTGGGCCCCTTGCACCCACTTGAGAGACCCAGATGAAGCTTCTGGCTCCTGGCTTCAGCCTGGAACAGCCCCTGCTGTTGTGGCCATTTGGGGAGAGGATGGAAGGGCTATGTCTTTGTCTCTCCTCCTCTCTCTCTAGCTTTGCCATTTAAATAAACAAATATTTTTAAAAAGGAAAATCATGAGCAAATTTATAGAAATGAGAGAGTAGAAATATGGAAGTATAAAAAGAACTGGTAAAAATTTTATAGTAAACCTTGAAAGCAAAGAAGTTGTGATAATTTTGGAGTTAAAAGTAAATTTAAGAGCAGTGAAGGTCAAACTGGGAACTTGGGGAGTGCGTGTCTGAAAACAGGGTGGGTTTCAGCAGGCAGTTTCTGGTGGCAATTTCTGAATGTGGCTTTTATGAGCAGAGTTTGTGTCATCCTCTATACGGGCAACTTTGGGCTGCCCTGTGGAATAATAGGCTCATTTATAGATCAGCATGTGACTGGCCCTACAGCAGGGTGGTTAGGCACAGCCAGTGATGAATTGCTTAATTCTTGTGGGCTTCATCTCTAAGAAGACAGAACAATTGGGAAGAGACTCCAAGCTTCACCTACTCATATTGGAAAATGAATGGTAAGGTTAGAATATTCACCAAAGCAATACTTTTGGATTCAGAATAGGTAAAACTACTCAAAATTGTGTGGAAAGTATTAAAGCTGTGTGGAATTTAAAAACAAAGGACTAAAAAAAAAGGCCATCTACACAAAAGTGACTTTTATAGCTATTGATAATTGAGATTTAACTTTCTTCTATGTTCTTTAACTGTTTAAAAAGCATAAAAACTATCTAATAACTAACAGTTTGAAAGAATTCACCAATTAGTACAATCTGGGCTAAAAGTAATAGAGAAACACAGACTGAACCAAATAAGAACAAGATAAGAACAAGGCTTCTGTGTCTTAGAGAATGTCTGGAGCCAAGTAGGATTGCAGGGAGCACAGTGATCCCACCATGGAACTATGGAGAGAAATAGGAAGAATGAGAAAATATGATCGTGGAAAGAGAAATAGGCTTATAATTGTTCAAGAGTCAGAGGAATGTTATAGAAAAGGAGAGGATAAAACAAAGGAAAACAAGACAATTAACAAAGCTTTGAGTTTCTGAGCTCATGTCATGGTCTTATCTGAGGATGACAGCTTTTTTTTTTTTTTTGATGAGAAACCCCCAAGTAATGTGTGATATGAAAATAATTTAAGTAGGCCAGTGCTGCGGCTCACTAGGCTAATCCTCCGCCTACAGCGCCAGCACTCCAGGTTCCAGTCCCAGTTGGGGCGCTGGTTCTGTCCTGGTTGTTCCTCTTCCAGTCCAGCTCTCTGCTGTGGCCTGGGAGGGCAGTGGAGGACGGCCCAAGTACTTGGGCTCTGCACCTGCATGGGAGACCAGGAGGAAGCACCTGGCTCCTGGCTTTGGATCGGCACAGCATGCTGGCCGTGGCAGCCATTTGAGGGGTGAACCAATGGAAGGAAGACCTTTCTCTCTGTCTCTCTCACTAACTCTGCCTTTAAAAAAAAAAGGAAATAATTTAAGTAATGTGAGAGCATGCAATTAAGTGGTTCTGTAACCATAAAATACTGTTAAATTGTTAGCATAAATCTAAGATTAGGTGGCTAGAGTGAGCCTAAGGTCTGATACTGGCTCATTATCTGCTACTTCTGAAGTATGTTAAGTACGTAGTGATTTCAGGTGAACTTGGAGCCTTACGTAGTGAAGTGTATGAGGGCCTGCCAGCTGGTCTACAAAAGAAGACTAAGGTTTCCGTAGTAATAAGACAGTTTTCTAGGGAAGAAAAATGATTTGTAGCTATGCAGATATTTTAGAAATTCTATTTTTCTCTTTCTGCTTTCATTTTCTTAATAAGGGTATTTGAATATAGTATTGATTATTTTTATAAATAAACCCATGTTATGTAGTTAATAAAATAATGCTATAAGACTTATGGCCAAAACCAGCATTCTTTCCTAGGCCTCCCCACTCTTCCTTTCCCCTAAGTTGTCCCCAAAGTAAGCTAGTTTGAACTATTATTGCTATTTTCTTTTGTGTTAGTCTCCAAGTTTCTAAATTACATTATTGTGCTGCTCTTAGTTTTGAAATTTTCCGCATAGTATCTGGTATACTAATCAACCCAGTCGTAGGACTAAAGAGATGACGGCTCAGCCCTCCTATGCCCCTTCCTCACCCTATCACACGCACAATTCTTCCCAGATTTGTTTGCTATCATTAGTAATGCCACAATGTTAGTCAAAACACTATTCAGTGTTGCTTTGTAAGGATGATATAAGGATGGTTGTGCTATGGATACTTTTCCTTTCTGTAACAATATCTCCTCTCCTGGAAGTCATGTCTCCTTTGTTTTCCTAATGTGTTGGAGAAGCTCCTCTTACAGAGAGCTGAAAATCATCATAATAACGTCACAGGAAAACACACCAGTTAACTTATCTGTTCCGTGCACTGACGCTCCACCTGTCTCCCTCTCCCCAGGTAGGCTCACAGTGTTATTCTGAGACTTGCTTCACCTCTTCTATGGATCCTCTATTTCCTGGATCATAGTCACCCATGAATCACGCTCTTGTTTTTTACAGCTCATCCTCAGAAAATGTGTGCTTATTCATTCATCCAATGTACCTTTTTTTACTAACATTTATCACGAAACATTCAGCATCCTGGGAATTAAGAATATATTTCTTTGGGGATTTATATTAACATATGTTTCTTAGGTGGGTGCAAGCTAAAATACAGGGTATTCAGTTACATCTAAATTTTAGATAATGAAAAAATATTTTCCAGTATGAGTTTGTCACAAATTTTGCACGTGATGTACTTCTACCAAAAAAGTATGTATTGTTTATCTGAAACTTAAATTTAGCTGGATTTCTTATGTTTTTCTATGCTGAATCTTACAACCCTAATTGGGTGGAATTAGGCTGTATAAGCAAAAAATGTAATAGGTAAACAGCCTGTTAGAAAGTGGTTTTAAAAAAGCTGTGTGGGGCTGGTGCTGTGACATAGCAGGTAAAGCAGCCGCCTGCAGTGCCTGCATCTCATATGGGCTCCAGTTCGAGTCTCGGCTGCTCCCCTTCCGATCCAGCTCTCTGCTATGGCCTTGGAAGCAGCAGAAGATGGCCCAAGTCCTTGGGCCCCTGCACCCATGTGAGAGACTCTGAAGAAGCTCCTGGCTCCTGGCTTCAGATAGACTCAGCTCCAGCCATTGTGGCCATTTGAGGAGTAAACCAGCAGATGGAATACCTCTCTCTCTGTCTTTCCTTCCATTTGTGTAACCCCAATTTTCAAATAAATAAATAAATCTAAAAAAATTAATACAAATGCCAATCTGGACTGCAGAGAAAATGTATGGCAGGGTGAGGCAAGTTGGGAATGCCACATGGAGGGACCGCAGTTTTAAAGGGTGGTTAAGATAAACATCACCGAGGAGACGAGCTGTTGGAAAGGGCAAGGAGGAGGTGAGGAGTTAGCTTTGCAGTTGTCTAGGAGAAGTCATTCCAAGTGCAGAATGCCTGGAATGGACTTCAGTGTTGGAGAAGCAGCAAGGAGAACAACATGGCTCTCACAGAGCACGTGCAGAATACAGTAGCTGGACATAAAGTCAGAGAAGTAACTTGTGTCTAGGTAAAGCAGGGCATGTAGGCTGCCATGCCTACGTGAAATGAGGAGTATGCAGGATTTGAACATAGTTATGGCATGAGGTGACTTCTGTTTAAAATATATCCCTCTGATTGGTCTGCTGAGAATACACTGAGAGAGAAGGGTACAAGCCGGAAGTTACCACAGTAACCAGTCAGGATGTGGAAAACCTGCACTGAGGCGATGGCAGTGCATGTGGTGAGAGCAGACTGGATTCTGCATAGATTTCCTTCCTCTCACACGCTGATGCTGAAATCTGTCAAATGTTTGGAGAAGTAAATGCCTGTAGAACCACCATCTGAGTTCTGCAGTGAACATTTTGATGTATTTTCCTTATCTTCTATCTGTTACCTCTCCATCCTGTTCCTATATTATCTGCCAAAATGGATCCGTCTGATTCAGTTTCTGCAGAGATGAATCCTCAGTATCCTGCTGTGGATATGTCACTGACAGAATGAGATACTCATTAGCACCATCACTCTGGGCTGGGGCCATTGTCATTCTGAGAGTCTAACCAACCCTACACTGTTGTCAACACAGTCTCCTTTTTTCAGCTGTACTTTTCTTCTCACCTGATGAAGGTAACTTGCTGATTCTAAAACCTTCAGTTTCTGTAGTTTCAAGGCATGATTTGGCTTCAGTTTTTTAAAGATTTTATTTATTTATTTGACAGGTAAAGGGATAGACAGTGAGAGAGAGAGAGAGAGACAGAGAAAGGTCTTCCTTCTGTTGGTTCACTCCCCAAATGCCGAAATGGCCAGAGCTGTGCTGATCCAAAGCCAGGAGTCAGGAGCCTCCTCCTGGTCTCCTATGTGGGTGCAGGGGCCCAAGTACTTGGGCCATCCTCCACTGCTTTACCAGGCCATAGCAGAGAGCTGGACTGGAAGAGGAGCAACTGGGAATAGAACCAGCCACAACACCTAGGGCAAGACCAGGGCAAAGCCAGGAGCTTCTTCCAGGTCTCCCACGTGGGTGTAGGGCCCAGGCATTTGGGCCATCATCTGCTGTTTTCCCAGGCACATTAACAGGGAGCTGGATAGGAAGTGGAATATTGAACTCTAATCAGTGCCCATACAGGGTGCCAGTACCGCAGGCAGCTGCTTTATCTGCTATACCAGCCCCTTTAATGTTTCTGTCTTTTGGCTTTCATTTGAATAGGGTTTCAGAAGGAGGGCAACTTATAGTTTCAAATATTTTGTTAATTTAAAGAGTTGAATGTACTTAGTAATGCTTAGTTTTCTATTTTAATATATCTATTAGTATATTAGAAATACCTTAAAATCAATGAAAAAGTAATAATAGATATTCTGAAAAGCTCTACTGTTATCTTTTGGGACCCAAGAAGCCATTAGTTTGGAAACCATTGTTGTGCATCAGTTATGAGATGTTACACTTTGGCTCTCCTGGTGCTTGCTCTGGTCTGTTTGTTGGGTTTTGGTGTAACTGTTTAGAAGAGACAATGTAGTTCAGGTTGAATCAGGTAAATGTGACTCTGTTTCCTCAGTGGAAGTTATGTTTTATTTGCCCCTTGGAGCACAGTTCCCCTTCCTCAATAGCTGTCGCAGCTTTGGGGTGGATGAATTCTTTTTCACTGCAGCACGTAGCAGCTACAAATCCTTCCTGTAGGCAGCCCTTCTCTTTCCAGTACCGATGTTTTCTACCTCACTGCTTTCACTGTGCTGCCTAACCTATAAAATATTTATTCTGATTTTGTCTTCCTTGTCAGAAATGGTGTCATACACTGGTAATTAGATTTCAGCTAAGCCTTCTTAATTTCATTTGGTACAGTGCTAGGGAAATGGAGATCTTACATAATAAGTAGACGAGAACTGACAGGCAGCTGGCACTAAGTGCTCTGACACGTATTTCCCAGCAGATGCAAATGGGCTTTTCACCAGACATCCTTCCATTTCATCTGCTAGCTGCTCTTCTCATGTTTGCTTCCATAAAGGGGCTATTGACAGTCATTTGTCACTACAAAGAGCATCAGAAGTTAACTTTTCCATCCAGAGGAAAACATCAGAACTGGCATTTTTTTCTATTCAACCACAATAGTAGGAATATTTCTGACTCAGGGTGCTATTCATATAGGAAGATTGTGTTTCATGACTTAGGTCATCACAGTAGTTTATCCTTTGGATAAGGGTTTGTGGATTACATACCCCGTAATGTGTGACTTAAGCTGAGGACATGAATCAGGCCCACTAGCATCAGAAGACTAATGCACTCTGTGTCCTTGAGCCATATATTTAACTTCTCTGGGGCTCTATCATTCCATGGTAAGAGCAAGACTAGACTGCCAAACCACTGGGGACAGTTGTGATAATGTAATGAAATCAAAGAAAGGAAAAGAACTTTGCAGACTGTCAGGGTCTTAACATAGTTTCATTCTTGAATGGGATTTCAAGGTTTGGTGTACCTAACTATAAACATTTTTGTATGGGTAAAACAATCAGATTCAAATTCAAGTAAATTCGCCAAGCATATATTAAAAGCACATTTCTTGTTCTGGGTTTGGTGTACATTGAGAGAATTGGCCAATATCATCAATGAGAATACAATGTGTTCCTAAAGAAAAGAGATGTTGCCTGTGATAAATCTGGATAAGAATTCAAGATAACTGTAACCTTGCCAAAGCCTCTTTAAGACATACAGTTAAGTGGTAATGAGCATTGTCTTTAACTTGTAGGAGTCTCGGGCTCAAATCTAAACTGTGTTGCTTCCTGGCTAGGTAACGTTGGGCAGTTAAGCTCTCTGAGCTACTTTTTTTGTCATCTGTCATTGTCGACAATATTGCAAACAAATCACTTAGAATTGCTCCACAGATCAAATGAAATAAAATTTGCAAGGACTGTTTCAACATTATCATCAGCAGCAGCAGAAATACCCTAATATTATTTCAAAAAATAATAAAACAAGTTAGTGTGGAGTATGTACTACATTCCAGGAACTCTTGCTACTTGCTTACCCTTATTAATATCTTTGTCTCAACAACTCTAGGAGGTAAGAACAATTATACTCCTAATTTTGAAGATGAGAAACACACAGAAAGATTATGTGCATTTCTTAGATTTATTCAGCAAGTTTATGATAGTCATAATAGCCTTGTAAAAATAAAACAAATGTTAGCTTCTGCTTTGCTCATTGTTGTTCATCTCTTTGAAGTTTTATCTAAGACAAGGGTATCCTGAACCAAAAGATTCTAAGGAATCCAAATGAGGCAATAAATATGAAAAATGCTTGTTAACAATGAAGTGCTAATTCCAGAAGCATGTTTATTTGAGCTGTGATCAAGCATTTATAATTTCACATAGCTAGACAGGTTGAGATGAATTATCAACCTTTGATAAAGAAGTTTGCCAATGTCCTGTGTTGTTAGTAGGGTCTCAGTTTTTCCTGACCATGTCACTCATCTTGAAAATGCTATATCAAGCTTTCAGAATAGCAAACTATCCATTGAACACCTGCTATCCTATCCCTCCACGTGTCAGGGTACCTTAGCCAGATAGCTGAATTCCCATTTGCCCAATTTTGAGCATATGCCATTTCACAATAATATTAGACAATGGCAGAGTCTGTTGTCCTATAAATTAGTTTAACACTCTTCCTCTGGGGAGCAGATGACTGCATTCTAAAAACAATGTTTTCGCTCCAGTTATGATGGCTTGTAAAAATAGAGTGAAAGACGTTGACAAGGAGGTGTTAGGAAGTATTTGCCTCTCCCAGGAGGATAGTTGGATGTAAGTTTGGGTGGGTTCTCTCCCAGGCAATGAGCATCAGAAGTAGTTGCCTCTCAAAAGGTTGGCTCCAGTAGAGAGCAGATGTAAATAGGCCCCATGGCCTGGGAAGTGTGAAAGCACTTGATGAGAGCCAGAGTTGTGCAAGGTGATCCACATTTTATGAAGCAATTTATTAACAGTCATTTTGTAAAAAAAAAAAAAAAAAAAAAAAAAAAAGGGTTCCAGGTGTTAATGAGGGTGGTTTGTGAAGGAAGAACATGAAGAGAATAGTGTATGAGATTGAACTCTGGGTTCATTCATGACAGTTTTATTTCTCATTTTTCTTTGACCACTCTTTCTTCTGTTCATTTCTGTCACAATCTTTTTATAGTTTCATTTTTAACTGAAAACTTCTCTTTTACACAGAGATTTTCTAAGCAAACATTAGTGTGGATTATTATTTGCACTCTGATCTTCTTATACTTTCCCTTCCAAATAAGGACAAAAATCATTTCACCTTTTCCTTTTTCATGCCTATCCAGGAAAAAGTAATGCAGAGACATTGCTTATTTGCAGAAACACTTGAATGGAACATTAGCATTAACTTTATTCATTCATTCATTTAATAAGGATTTATTCATTTAATAAGCATCATGAGCCTGGCACTCTGCTAGGCCCTTAAGGCATGAAATTTGCAAAGAAAAAAATCTGTCACCCAACAAATATTTGTTGAATGGTTAAAGGAAATATGCATGTTAATTCATCTGGTGAGTGTGCATATAGAAAGACATGAAACTTGCTGGGAAGTCTAAGAAGCTAATAATGTCTGTGGGGTAGGTAAATTGTTTTGGAGAATGGGTGTGGGCACAGCCAGTAGGACCACAGTATAACCACTCATTGTGCAATGCACAATTTGTGCAACCACATGTGATAAGGAGGAAAAGGAAAGTAGTAGCTGAACACTAGTTGTGTGCATTTGTGCAGTGCACGGCCTACAAAATCATAGTGACAAATAATGTGGGAAAAAAAGAAAGTAGCTGGATCATAAAGTGCTTTGTGTGTCAGGTTAGTTATTCTCATGGGGGCAGGGATAGGGAATGGCAAGAGGGAATGTCAGAACTGTTGGAAAATTTTCCAAATTGTGTAGAAGAGGACTTCAGAAAGTTTGTAGAAATATATTTATTTTGGTACAAAAATGTCTTGAAATCCATACATAGTTTTTCATAATACATATTTCCACGAACTCTTTGAAGATCGTCCTTCATATATTTCTGCCCACCCTGCAGATGCTGATTCTAACCCCACCTCCCACCTCTCCCAGAATCTATCACACTGCTAATTTTTAGTGCTAATGAGAATGAGTCATGTTCCTTAGGTAGGCTGTCACTAAGAATGTCTGGGTAACACTACAGACAATGGAGAACCACTCACAGGTGTTTAAGAAAGCAGCAGCATGATCAGATATTCCTTTTGCAAAGATCAGCTCAGCACTGGCTTAGAGGGAGGATTAGTGAAATGTGGGAGATGATGAGAGCGTCCTGCTGAAAAGCCTTCAGGTCCTCAGAGTCTAATGACATTGGTGTGCAGAGCACTTGAAAGGCACTCCTGAGCAGCCCTGGGTTTTCAGGGCCACCAACACAAGATTAGTCAGAATGAAACGGATTCATCAGTGTTTTCCTGAGAGGGTGATGGCACCTGAAGCATTTCATATGAATTATGGTTTTAGAGAAACATGGACATTCAAGCAGATCTATGCTGGCAAATGCATTAAAGAAATCAAATATAAACATAAAGCTTATAACTTTGCATCTAACCAACTAAAGACATTAGTTCTGTTATTGTTTTGTTGTTTTGGCATTTTTACTTGTCTTTTATTTATGTAATGTAGCCAAATTAAACACAGCTTGTTCACCTTAAAAAACAAATATATTATCACTAAATCCATACTATTTTTCACAGTTCTATATGACTGTTTTTTTCCCATTTAATAATACCTATGATTTTCTGTGATCTACATAAATATAGGCTTTTCCTCACTGAAGAAAAGTGAATCAATTTGTTTCTGTATTCAAACACTAATGTCTCCAAGAAGAGAAAGGTATCCTTTTCTTGCTATAGGCTCTTTATACCTATACCTAATGTGATTCTAGTCTGCTTCTCCAAGCTACATAATCAAAGAGGATAAAGAGCACCTTTTTAAAAATCTTGTTGTCACACAGCATAAGAGCCAGAGCACTGGACCACTTGATTACTGTAGTGACAACTCCAAGATTTGTAGAATGCTATCGATTGTTCATTTCTATAACCTATTATATTTTCATTATATTCTAAGCTAACATGGGAGAATTAGCTTGTTTCCTTTCAAGCCATTTTCCCCCCCTTTGGAAAAGTATTTTGAGCTACAGAACTTGGTTGCTTATGGGATAAGATGTAACATAATAGTGTTGGTAATATATGATTATAAGATGATGGTAGAAAACAAGCATTAAGTGAAAATATTATGGTCTGACAAAATTTGCACTCAATTTAGTAAAACAATAAGTTTATGCTACATGTTATAAATCACTGCTTTATCAACATATTAAGTAATTCATCTACCATTCGATATTGAATTCATTTTTAGAATGATAATTTTGGTATCATATTGTTCTCCAGTAGTAAGGCTGTGTGGTAAATTGCAAATAAAGAAGCTATGGTTTGTAGTTTGGCTCTGGGAAACCATCTGTGCCAAACTCTCTTCTCCTGTTTATGCATCTGAGAAGCAAGAGAATTACCTGGGACATTAATGTTTATTTTTCTCTTTTTTATTTCAATAAGATATACTTGTAGAATTGAGCGCACATTAAGAACTTTAAAATTGTACCATTCTATGTCATCTAAAGAAAAGTCTTCTTTTTATTATCACATACAAAAAGACTTGCTAAGAAAATAATACATAATAAACCATCATTATAGGACTAGGTCATAAACCAAAATGCTCTTGATAATACCAGAAATATTTCTTCCTATTACAGAGAAAAATTATTTAAAAACAAAACCACAACTTTAAGACATCTTATTCTTTCCTCTGGGCCTAAAATGTTGTCATAGAAATGGAAACAACAACAACAACAAAAAAGGTTTTCAATTGGCTGGATATGCCTTTAAGAACCTGATAAAGGCTATTGAAACAAATGTTGAGACAATGTTGCTTATGTTTTTCCTTCAGCATTAAAAAGATCATCTAAGTTGATAATGGATTTCCTGCCTTTTGCTAGGATCAGAGAGGCACAGTGAGGGATGAGGCGGACTGTAGAAAATGGTAACATCCAGACTAGAACCAAACATTCCTGCTCTATAACATACACCACTCTTGGGTGAGATCTGTTTTATCTGTATTTTTTAGCAACTCTAACTTCTTTTTCTTTACTTGAAAAGAAATACAACAAACAATAGTAGACAATTGAATACTCAATAGGTATGTGCCTCAATGCTACCAGTCAAGAGAAGATTATTGGAATGGAAAATATAAAGTTTCTCAACTTTGTGAATCATTAAATTAAAGAGCAGTAAAATGTAACTTGAACATAGTATCAAAATCCCATTCTACTTATTCCAACAGATACCTGGATATGAAGGCATTATATCCTATGACCTACACTTGACACATGTCTATTTCTGAAATAATTAGGGCCACTAGAAGGTAATCTTGTGGAATTAAATTCCATTTTATTTAGGATTTATTAGAACATAACAATTGCAAATCATGTTAACTAAGTACCATTAACCTGCTTTTTACTTCAACTTTTGGTGTTATTCTGCTTAATTATCACTGGTAAATACTATGTGTATATAATTCCAGATCTAGGCACTGTGAAGAAAGAGTAGGTATGTTGTAATAGAAGAAAGGATTCTGGGTTCACTTCTACCTCTGACTTGTGTTTTCTTGCACAAGCTGCTTAACTTCTAAAAGCATCAATCTTCCTATCTATAAAAAGGGAGTAATACTGGTAAAGACATCATAGCTTAGGCAAAGTAAATACAGTGCATGAAAAGGAATATTATGTGATTACAGTGTTGACACTGTCCTGAGATTGTATGTGTGAGATTTTCAAAAGGAGAAATGCATTATCCCTCTCTTCACAGATCATAAAAAAGACATACAGATATATCAACAATAATAATATGGTAGGATGAATATAACTGTGAAATCATGTCCAAACTAAACAGCATCCAAGAAGGATGTACTTGTCTGATAAGCGAGATGATATTGGAAGACTTTTCAGGTGTGGTTGATGTTTGAAGTAGGGGAATGTAGTGGCTTGGGTTAGTAGGGAGAGCAGCATGTACAGATCATTCCGCATTTAGGAGCCAATGTGCAAAAGCATGAAAGAATATATTACTTGGGAGTATAAAACTATATGAATTCATGGGCCTCAAACATCAGGGGAAGACACATAAGGCTGGCAGGGCTGGACATGAAGAATGATTTATTCAAATATAGAAACTTTAATCTCAGCCTACAGTACAGTGTGAGCTAACGAAAGTATTTAGGAATGAGACAGTCAAATCAAACTTGAATTTTAGAAAATCCCTTTGGAGACAGTTTATTAAATGATTCAGAAGAATCATGTTGAGGCAGTGACATCCTTATAGCACTTAAAACAGTGATACCCTTATACAGTGATAATGAAGTTAAAGAGCAGCAACTGTGAAAAAGCACCTGAAAAAAAATTGGAGTACAAATTAATGTTTTCGGTATCTGACCAGTTACAGAGAAGGCTCAGGCCACCATTCCTATTAGGAAAGTTTGTGTGGCCTTTTAGTGGAAGACAGTGGACTTCTGTGGCTTTGTACTCTGAAGCCCAGGGAAGAGGGAAGGATTGGAGTTAGAATTTGGGAGACAAAAGTCTAGGGAAATCAAAACCATGCGGTTGCAGTTGGAGTGTGGTTTAAGTGAGAAAAAGACAGAATTAAGAGTCACTTGGAGCAGCAAAACTTGAAAAAGTCAGGAGAAACAGAACCCATAAAGGAAGTGATGAAAGAACAGTAAGATGGGTAGCAGGCAGTGCAGGAAGGAGTCCTGTGTTATGTAGTCAAGCAGCAGGGAGTTTTGATGGAGTACTCAATATCAACAGATAACTTACTTGACAGAGTGATCAAGAAAGATAAGAACAAAGGACTATGCATTGATACACCTAATCACCATCTAGCTACCTTTTCCCATATAGTCAGCTAAAAGGGAACAGAAGAACTGTGTACTATGAGTTGTACAGTGATTTGGAAGTTAGTAGTAAAGATACTGTGAACTTAACTATTAAGAAGCTCAGATGTAAAGAGAAGGTGTAAGAGCAACTGTGGAAGCTAATCAGGGTTGGGATACAGTGGCAGGAATTGAATTTGGATAGGGAAACAGAAAAGCAGGTGAAAGGATAAATGTAGATTCGGGAAAATTAGCCAGTAGAGGTCCCAGGAAGAGAAGGAGCAAAGTGAAGTTCATTGGTAGACTGATGAAAGTGAAGATGGGCCCTGTGTTTGAGGATGCTAGAGAAGAATAGGATATAGAGCTGGACAGAAAAAAAAAAAATGTCAATTAATTGCAACTGTTCTGTCACTAACCCCTTGGATGGAATGAGTTCCTGGATCAAAGGTATCATCTTCCTTCTAATCTAGCTGAACACTTCTGTTGGAGGAACTCATTGCCTAACAAGCGTTATGTAGAAAGAGAGGGAAGAGATAAAAGCGATCTGGTTTATAGCAGTGTGACTTGATTTTAGGTTAAACAGTTTCTGTTTATGGAGATAATGATGGGTGTTAAGCTGTTTGTTGTTGAGACTGTGCATGTACTAAGAAAGTATCATGGAATTTAAATCTTAAAAATCAGAGCTATAAATCTCTATGACCTGAAAATCTTAATCCTAAACTTGAAGCCATCGCCCAGTTTGACCTACTGGCTTCCTTAGCAAATTCTTGGTTACTGACTTGAGAAAAAAGCCCCAGAATTAAAGTCTGTTTTCTAAAAATATCATCAGACAGGGCCGCTTACCTCCCAGGATGTTTGATTTCTAAGGTTTGATCTAGAAATCGATAAGGTCAATTTATAAAACCCTTCCAACTTCCAGTAGTGGCCAAATCCCACCATTACTCATCTTCAGTATGGAATGAATATTCTGAAGATGTGGGAAGTCCCTTTTTTTAAAGTGTTGTCAACAA
This sequence comes from Sylvilagus floridanus, assembly GCA_949820135.1. Classification (NCBI taxonomy): domain Eukaryota; kingdom Metazoa; phylum Chordata; class Mammalia; order Lagomorpha; family Leporidae; genus Sylvilagus; species Sylvilagus floridanus. Next base: position 83,989,348 of record OX463224.1, read on the forward strand.
ATACATATGAAAATGGATCGTGGATGACCAGGCAGCTGACAAATTCTGTACCTAGAAAGCACTCAGTGAAAGGTTTAGTGCATATACGTATGCATTCATTTGTCTTTGTTTTTAATATAGCTGAATGGTATAAAGGAAAATAGAAAAAAAAAAGCTAGCTTCAAAGCAGAAGTACCTAACAATTCTAAGAAATTTATAAGGACCCAACCTATATAGCTGTGACTGGATCCTTAGAGAAGACTGGAGTGGTGGGGGCTGGTGATTGGGGTGGAATTAAAACTGTTTTTTGGAATAATTGGGAAAACCAAACAAACTACTAAGGATGAAACCTACTAAATTTTTTTTTGTGGAGAAAGAAACCTCTTTTAGTATTAGCAGTGCCTCAGTTCTTGAAGTTCCATGTGAGGTAATGTCTCAAAACTGTTTTACAGGAAGTTACATCTGTTCATAAAAGAGAAAATCTTCTTTTTCAACTTTGTACATTTTTAATGTATGTGCATATATAAAGTTTCTTCAAAAATTTCATGGAAATGGAATTAAAATGAGTTTATTTTGATGTAAACATTATTGAAATCCATTCATTTTCATTGCAACATTTTCCATGAAGCTTTTAGAAGTTCCCTTATATTGTCTCTTCTAGAAGTTTGGGAATCAGAGGGTGGTGAGACTAAAACTTTGGAGAAATCACCAGGTTGCCTACAGAATTCAGTTAAAGGCAAAGCAGGATATAACTACATGGAAAATCCAGACTCAGATCTCAGGATGAGAAAACAACATTGTGCCTATACACAGACATACACACATAATATAATCAATCAGGAAAATTACATATGTCCTCTTCAACTGTGGTTATCTTTAAAAGCACTTTCACATAATGAAACTAGACTTTGGGAGATTGATTTTACTCACAAAAGTACAAATATATCCATTAGCCTCCACTTGCCGAAGCAGAAAAGTGACCACGGGTATGTGCTAAGAGTATTTTCTGATAATCCTTGGTTTACTGGCTTTTTTAAGAATACCAATCTGTAATTTAATTCTCATGTTACATTCAATATGCCTGTTTCACATTGGATGCATTTTACATGGTTCCATGGGTTCATTTAAAACATCTGCCAGCTGACTATGTGTCCAAATCACCGATATTCTCTAGGCTGAAATTGGTTCCTGTTATGGTTTCTCAGAGTAAATTGTTTAAAAATGTTTTAACCCATTTTTTTTCCTGGTTGAAATAACCAGATCACAAACAGTCAAGTGAACTTGTGCATTCTGCCAGAGGAATTCATATGGAGGATGTTTGGAGACTACTCAAAAACATAATTTGCAGCCCTGGAGGAGCCAAAACATCAATCATAGGCAAAGCTGCTCTCTGGAGCAGTGGGAGAAGGGTCAAAGTGCTCCTTTGACACTGGCCTTTGCAGTTTTTGTTGCAGTGACAACAAGTTTTGGGGGCAGGCAGTGGACTATGGCACATACAGAAACCTGGGGAATGGGGATATGCTGATCAAGTTATAAAGGCTCTGATAGGATTTACTTAAGTAGCAACTATTATGGAAAAAGCCCCAGACTAAGTCGGAAAAAGTCTGGGTTCTAAGCTAACCACAAACCACACTGAAGATCTGGTCCTCAGTGTCCTCGAGGGACAACAGGAATATGGTACCACTGGCAGAACAGTGGGGAGGACACCTGGCTGCCAGCTAAAGCCCTAGCTTTATTTAAGGAGTAGATTCTGAATCTCAAATAAGTTTAATAAGTTCTAGCTAGAAAGTATTTCCTAAGGCCCCCTCTGTTCTAGAACTCTAATACTCTAAATGAAAATAACTAGTAGAGTAACATTTAATTTTTATGAGTCAAATGCTTTAATTATTGTTCTTCCCATTTTGATTACTTTAAAAAATACTTGATTTTGAAAATAGCTTCGTGTCAACCACATGAATCAGTTTCTTTGCTTAGTGTATAGAGATTTTGGAGATTCTATAAAAACCCCAAACACACACACACAACTTTGTAGACACCAGCATACAAAAAGGGGGTCCAAGGCTTTCATCAGATTCTAGACTTTAGTGCTAGCCATTCCCAACAGCATGGGAGTTTCAGAAAAGTGCCTATCAAGATAACAGAGTGAAAGGAATCCAAACAGATGTTATAGACTGTGCAAGAAAATGGTTCTGTCTCACAACTACATACCCTTTCCAACACTGCACTGCAGTTATGCAGCCACCACATTCAGGCAGGAGAGGAGGTTAGCAGTATCTTTGGCAATTGTGCAATATTACTCCCGACTCTTAAATTGTCTAATATTTGAAAGAAACCACATCAAATTCTTGGGTATTACATGCCAAATCTCCACAACTCTGACTTGTTTTTACTATACAGAATGAACTTTTTTTTTTTTTTAAGAATGATATATTCTCCAATTCTAAAATGTACAACCCAAAGTTCCTTGTTACATGGGCCTAGAAGTAAGTTTGTTAAAAAGACATCTTCTAAAGTAACTACAAAGTTTAACAGTAAAGAAAGGTGCAAAGGTTTGGCTGTTCAAAAATACCTTGCCTTGAAAGGGTCAGACTCATAGAGCATGATCATTTTTTTCTGAGTGTATTTTTTATTTTCTATTTCTTACTCATTATTTATGTTATTGTTAACATTATAATTTTTGTGTTTTGTTTTATTTTTTAAGTACGGGTACAGGAGAGACTAACGCACTAGGAATAATAGAGCACCAATCTGAGGCAGTAGTCAGGAATTGGAGGCAGTGATGAGAGCAATAATGGGACATCACATGTTTCAAAGAAGAGATACTGGTTCCCATGACACAGCAAAGCTGGATCCCAGAGATGTTCACCCAAAGTCCACTTGCATAGGAATAACAAGGTTTTCATCATAAACTATATGCTAACTAAAGACACTGTGCACCAAGAAGAAAAAACAATGGAGTATGAAAACAAGACAAAGGAAAACCACAGTTTCACTAGAACAGGGAGTAGGTTTGGGACACTGTAGAATTCTGAGAATTTAATGCTTTCGCTTGTCTTTCATTTCAGATGCTGCACAACAAACATGTCATGGTCCGTGTGGGAGGAGGCTGGGAAACTTTTGCAGGGTATTTGTTGAAACATGACCCCTGCCGAATGCTGCAGATCTCCCGTGTGGATGGCAAGACATCCCCCATCCAAAGTAAATCTCCAACCCTTAAGGACATGAATCCAGATAATTACTTGGTGGTCTCTGCCAATTATAAGGCTAAGAAGGAGATTAAATGAAACTAGTTGGTACCTACAGGAGGACTCTCATAATGGCCTGTATCCATCTACTTCTCCAGTGTAGTCAGTTTAGTTCACATGCTCTGAAAACTACTTTGGAAAAAGGTGTAACAGACAGAAAAATGTCATCACGTTGAAAAATGTTCAAAAGTAGTAGCACTATTTATTTTGAAAGCTTCTGTAGAAAAGGACCTTTCAAAAGAAATTCTAAATTCAGATTTAAATTAGATAAATTGTAGGCAAATTATTATTTCTCAATACGTAAGCACAGGGTTTAGAACACAAAATTAGGAACACAATTCTAGCTAAAGATAAAACCTGCTATTAGGAGTATTTAGAATTTGCATATATGTCAACAGAAAGTGCCTGCTGTATGTCTACAAGTAAAAGCACCCCAGACATTTTTATAATTGCAGGATTTTTAAGATATTTTTTACAAAATAACAATTAGTGTGATAATGTGCTACTAAAAATATGCAACAGCACTATAAATAAGTACAGAGTATTCACATCAGTGATAGTTTACTGGAAAGATCACTTCAGAGAAGTTTACATTCACTTGGAAGATTGCCTTAAAGTTTATCTCTTATCTATGACCAAATATCTGGGGTACTTTTGGAAGTTTTCAGTACACCCCCTTAGAGAATAGTTTATGAAGTTCACACATTCCTAAGCACGTGGCTGTGTTTAGAATGAATTAGCATAATTCACACATATAAGCTGACATACGTTTATATTTTGATGAATAAACTGTACAGTCAAATGGTTCACTGACTTCATGTTATTTCAAAGCATTTTCTTATTAAAATATATCTTTAGTTAATCCTACTTTGCTCTACTGTCTAGTAAATTTACTGTAGCTAATGATGTTACAGACTTATGTATACCCTTGTATACCTGGGACAGGGCTGTTTTGTACCAATAAACAGCAAACTATTGTCCTCACTGATTCCATAATTAAAAAGGTAAATTTTTAAAATGCTATCTGTCTGTATATCAATGCCTCCTTCTGAAATAAAGTTAATCTTCAAATGGCAACTTTCCCTGAGAGTTTTAAGGGTGAAATGGTTCCCTAGCACTGCTACACTTGGGGAAGGTGAGTGATGATGGTGTTTGTTCTCCTCAGCAGAGGGTTTGCATTTTATCGTAGGTAATGCCATAAGTGCTGTTCTCAGTACACAGTTATTTATTTTGCTATTTATTCATTTTTCAAAAACAACAAAATTCTCCTTTTTTTGAGCCAAAAGATCAGGAAAGAGGAACTGTTGCATGGTCAATTTAGTCAAAACATACACAATCTGTTGGGAAATTTTTTAGCAACAGGCATGGTATAATTGGTGGTGCTACAAGTGGAAGTTGTCATTCTGGACAAAAAAAGAAGTCAATAAAATTTAAAAACAAGCAAACTAAAAGAATGAACAAAACCTAACATTTTTTAGGTGATGAAAATGAAATCACCTTGATGAAGGAAATAATTCTAATATCTTATAAAATTCAACATTTAATCTTTATATTAATAGAGCAATATCAACAATATCTGCATAGTAATTTTTAAAATGCTATCAGGAGACATTCATATCATTAACCATAAAAGTTAATTTCATTGATTCAGTTAAAAAATGAATGTAGTATAACAAAAATAACATTCATCTGAATCTACTGTGTAAGTTATCTCTAGGTGCCTTAAATTACCACAGTATTGGTGGCTTAATCAACAAAATTTATTATCTTACAGTTCTGTAGTCAGAAGTTCAATATGGTTATCACTGGGCCAAAAAAAATCGGGGCTGTGTTCCTTTCTGAAAGGTCTGGGAGAGAACTCATTATCTTGCCCTTTCAACCTTCCAGAGGCCACAATTTGAGCAGTCACCTTTATAATGTTGGCTTCTACTGCATGGACATGCAATGTCTCATCATGTAGATCTTAATATCCATACGATGTTTTGTGTTTTTTAGTGTGCAGACTTTTACTTCTTTTGTTTTTCCTAGGTATTTTATTTGATTTGTTGATACTATGATTGGAATTGTTTTTGTATTCTTATTTTCAGATTATTTTCATGGTTTGCATATAGAAGTAAAACTGAGTACATGTATTAGCCTTGCATTCTACTACCTTACACATGTTATTTAATATTTTTACTATATTTGTGTAGATACTTCAGAGTTTTCTAAATGTGAGACACTTGGTATTCTTTTAACCTACTTTAAGTACATGTTACAAATAGTCTGACTATATCCCAAAAATGCAGAAAAGAAAACAGCATTGTAGGATTTAACTAGAAAAAAAAAATGAGTTTAGGATAACTCCTTGACTTCTGATTCATGCAATAAGGTAAGTTTCACAGAAATGGCCTAGAGACAGCCAATTTATGTACAAAACAAATGTCATTTGATATGTCTGAAGTACATGCAAATGATAACTCAAAACTGTGTAACTATAAGACATTAACAGAAAACTCAGCATAAGTCAAGTATCGTGCTATGAAGATAATCAGTACATCTCAGGGTATGACAAAAATCAAAGAATATTCTGTTATGGGGCCACAGTGATATTTTGAAGGATATTTGCAGGATGAAGCATTCCTATAAGAGAGAGAACTGACTAATAGAAAGCTATTTCAAATGGGAATTTAGTGTTTGAGTTGTTGAGTCACAAACTTCTCACTGTTCAACCAAAAATTCGTCGAAGTCTGCTATTTAAACAAATGCATTTTGTCAGTGATTTTTTTATAAAATCAAAATAAATGTCTGAATCAGCTTAGAGCTTATTTGGTCATTCAGGAAAATTCAAATGCTTGATTTGAAAACATACTAAGTAAACACATCTTAAATCTCAACACAGACATACAGACACATTTACCTACCTCTTACTAGTCTATTTATGCATAAAATACTATTAAAAATTGTAAGGTACCTTTTTTCTTCTAATGATATGGCATAATTATTACTGAAAATAAGACAAACTTATTTGGAAAATTCAGTTTATGTGAATTCTGCAGTATCAAGGATGGCAGATAGAAACTTTACCACATTATTTCTCTAAAAAAAAACAGGAGGCTGGCACCATGGCTCACTTCGCTAATCCTCTGCCTGCAACACCAGCACCCTGGGTTCTAGTCCCAGTTGGGGTGATGGGTTCTAATCCCAGTTGCTCCTCTTCCAGTCCAGCTCTCTGCTGTGCTCAGGAGGGCAGCAGAGGATGGCTTAAGTGCTTGGGAGACTGGGAGGAAGCACCCGGATCCTGGCTTTGGATCAGTGCAGCGCCAGCTGTGGCGGCCATTAGGGGAGTGAACCAACAAACGGAAGGAAGACCTTTCTCTCTGTCTCTCTCCCACTGTCTATAACTCTACCTGTCAAAAAAACAAACAAACAAACAAACAAAAAAACCAAACCAAACCAAAACAAACAAACAAAAAAAACAGGAGGCTAATAATAATATCATTTCTCACTTATAAGAAATATTCCCAAAAATAAGTCCTGGGACTGTATAAACAAACCAGTGTTCAGCTGTATTGTCCTTATTAATTACAAACAGATGAAAGTGTTCCTAAAGTCCCTCTAATCACCAACACAGGTTCTAATTAAAGATGTGCTGCTGGGGCCGGTAGGGCAGTAGGTTAATCCTCTGTCTGCAGCACTGGCATCCCATATGGGTGCCAGTTCTAGTCCTGGATGCTCCTCTTCCTATCCAGCTCTCTGTTTTGGCCTGGGAAAGCAGTAGAAAATGGCCCAACTGCTTGGGCCCCTGCACCCACATGGAGACCAGGAAGAAGCACTTGGCTCCTGGCTTCTGATTGGCTCAGCTCCAGCCACTGCAGCCATTTGGGGAGTGAACCAACGAAAGGAAGAACTTTCTCTCTGTCTCTCCCTCTCACTGTCTGTAACTCTACCTCTCAAATAAATAAACAAAATCTTTAAAAAAGTAAAAGATGTGATGAATAGAAAATTTTGTTAAACAGAGAAGACTAATGCCACTTTTTATATCATAACGGTTGTATTCATATCCCAAACGGCAATACAGAATTTATAACAAAACGCTGTGCAGAACTATGAAATTACATTCCAAATATAATTGGTAGAATGACAGAATCACATATAGATGTTTACAAAACATGCAGCATATCACAAAAAGCTATGTAATAATATACAACCTTTTGCTGCCATCTAGATTAATAGTAGTAGGACAGAGACAGTAGTTCATACATTTTACATCTCAACATGATAATTATATGCTGCATTTTACTGTTTTCAGTTATATTTTAGCAGTCTGAGGGTTTGGGTGGCATATTAGGAATTATAATGTCCTAATTAAATTAAAGGAAATTGGCCCCCATTTAAAGTTTTCATGGGAACAGATCCATAACTTAAAGGGGAAAAGTCTGGATGCAAGTGAATTATTTTTAGTAGTCATTTACTGGTTTCCTACCAGGTATTCAGCATCTCCTTTCTTTCTCTTTCCAAAATATCTCTAGCATTTGGGAATCACCAGTAGTTCCTGCAACTCAAGTGATTCCTGCGAAAGCTGATTACATTGTGGAGGCAGTTCCTGGTTGGGAAGAACAGCATATCCCATTTTCCCCCAAAAGTATGACTGCATATCATTCATCTTTCAACAGTAATTAAGCATTGTATTTGTGTATAAACTGCTTTTAAATACAGAACATTATCCCCCTTGAAGTGAACTTTTGTGAACACCAACCCAAGTTCTGAATCTTTAAAATTTATGATAAACTTTTCTTATTATAATAAAATAGAAGGAAGGATTTGTTCAGTTCAAGGAAGATATGCCCTGGTTCTAATACACTCATCCATTAATGATCCTTTTTCCTTTCTACCTTGAAAAAATTAATTATTTTGATAAAGTCAAGATTTTTATCACTAAAATGCAATTCAGTTATTTCATTCCACTAGGTTGTATGAGCAAAATATTGCTCATCCTCTAGATTAAGAAAAGGGAACCTGGTAACTATATGTCTTGCCTGGATATTCATAGAATATTTCATAACATAACAAGAAAGTGATTTTTCCATGAGGAGTCAAGAGAACTGTGCTATATTTCAAACTCTCTAAAATTAACATGTATTATATACTGTAATATAACACAAACCATGTGGGAGGGATGAATTAGATAGTGGCTCAGTTTCCTTTTTATAAATCAAGTGAGTTGGTCTATATAACTTACAGCCCCTATTGGCACTTAATATTTACAAGTTCTTATTTAGAGCTCAATACATGGCCTTACCATTCACATGAGTTAGCAACCATGATAGTTAATCACAGTTCTTCTAGTTTAGCTTATTATATATTAAAAACAAAAACAAAAACTAAAGATGCTGTCATGTTCCTAATAAACAAGATCCAGTTTTTCATTATGCGTCATACAGAATTACCTCCTAATTTTTTAATGTTTTAAGTACATCTTTTTAAATACAGTATCTATATATTTTTCTTTCATACATTCATGCATGCCTTGGCAATTTCAGATCTGTATAAATCTTATAGTTATCCTTTAATAAATACAAAAAATAAAATGATTAAAAAAATTGACAAATAATCACTCATTATAACCTGTACAGATTCTTTGTTTAACTCAGTTACTATAAAGATCTTTATAGAGCTGAATCTGACATTATACAATAGTATTTCACTGCCCTCTGATGGTATCAACTAATATAAATTTTAAATTTAGCAAACAAAAAACCCCTTCAAATATAATGTAAAACACAATATATTAACTTTATAAGCTATAGAAATAGAAAATAAATTAGGAGATATTCAACATTCATTTATAAATATACGTTACTTAATTACAAAACATAATAGCATTCTTTACATAAGCCCTTCAAATGGGTTTTCATGATTTTCCCTGATGATCAGTTTAAAGGCACTAAATTTGTAAGTTTACATAAAATTTTATATGTAATGAAATAGAAACAGAAATAAGGCTAAGTAGTGCAACTTGTACTAGATCCATTTGAAAAGGAAGGAAAATATAATTGTAAATTTTAATATTATAGTGAATGCAGCATTTTTACATGCCATATATGCATAGTCAATATTTAAGTGCATGTTGTAACTATTAAAAGCTAGCAAGTCACTCCTTATTTGCAGATGATCAAATGTGGGGGGCGGAGTATATAATGAGAATTCTCGCCATTTTATAAGTGTTAGAATCAAAAATGTTTCAATATAGTCAATATAGATTTGGCACTACATTTAAGGGCACTAACATTACAAAGTCTAAATCTTCATTTATTCAAAGAGAAGAAATTAAACTGAAGAGTCCACTTGATTGTAGATATTAAGTTACTGACAGTAGATGGTTCCACTCATGGTATGCTTTATGAAACTGTCCACTAGAAGAGATAAAAATAGAGAAAAATAATCTTTATGAAAGTTATACAACCTTCCAGTGAATAAATAAAAAGAGGAATGTGGCATATAAACAAGCAGATTGATTTTGTGAATAGCAGCTAATGATAAAATTTTTATTACAGCCAAAATTGCAATACAAAGAAAATACAAAAAAAAAAAAAAAAAGAAGATCGGGGCAGATCAGTGGTTAGCTGCAGGAGCATTCTCTGGGTGATCTTGGACTGACCCAGTTCTCCCCACTTTCCTGCCTGGAGTTCTGTTGAATATGCTGGGAATGTAACATCCTGGGATGGAATGGGACCAGCCAGTCCAGCCTGGGCTCTGTGCCATTTTCCCCCACATTCTCAAGAAACAGCAGATCAGTCAGTGCTTTAACCCAGACTGTCATGTTGCCCCTGGGGTTGTAAAACTCAAAATGGCCTGCTTTCCAAGGGTCATTATCTGCGGTAAAAGTGGGACATAAGCAGTTAAGACCCCTATGCATCTCGGACAGCTTTCCTGAGCCTCGGAACTCATTCTCACCGAGTCCCAGACTTCTCTTATGCCTTGCTGCCTGCCTGTAAGTAACAAGCCTGCTTCTTGTAACATGTAGATTTCTTAAGGTAAGAATTACTTTCTAAAAAATAGTGAGCATTATTATCCAAGCCATTTATCCTGGGAGGAGGTAGGGCTAATCAGGAAATGAATATGTGGGAAGTATTATGAAAGGGAAAAGTTGGGCCAATATTGTGGCATAGTGGATAAAAGCCACCACCTGGGATGCTGGCATCCCATATGGGCTCCAGTTCAAGTCTTCTGATCCAGCTCTCTGCTATGGCCTGGGAAAGTAGCAGAAGATGCAGCAAGCACTTGGGCCCCTGCCCCCGTGTGGGACCAAAGAAGTTCCTAGCTCCTGGTTTCAGACTGGCTCAGTTCTAGTCATGCGGCCATTTGAGGACTGAACCAGCAGATGGAAGATTTTTCTCTCCATCTCTTCCTCTCTGTAATTCTACATCTCAAATAAATAAAGGGAAAGAAATGTTCTTCTCATGGTATAAAGTGCATTTAGGAAGAATTGAGCTCTTCTATAGGTCGCTCCAAGCCAGTTCATGGAATTGGGCAGATAGCAAATCTAAAAGGCCACTAAGCCAGCCAAGAGGCTTGAGGATTGTTATTCACAGCTTGTATTTTTCTATTATTCATAAAATTCAAAATTCTGTTTTTTTAAACTTCAAGTTCCCCCTGTGGTATGTAGGTGGTGAGTAGGAAAGCAGCATGCTTCTTCGAGCCAGCAAGTTGTTGGTAGGGGTGATTAGGAATATTCCAAAGGAAAATGACACAGAGGACAACCATAATGGTTTAGGACAGTGACCCACTCTGTAGAGTATGAGCTGAGAACAGAGTAATGGCCTTCAGAATCACTTTTTGTTAAAGAAGTCAGAGGGATTCCTTAGAATAGTACATAAAAAAATAAAAAGGAAACAAATTAACATTGGTACTGGTTTTCACATTGAGCACCTTTGAGGAGATCAGAAGTAATATGAGGGCTAATTTCTTATTAATCTTAAGGCTTCAGTTTGTGAAAATTTAATTAAGAAAACCCCTTTCTAGGGGGATGGCATTGTGGCATAGCAGGATCACTGCCACCTGCAACATGGGCATCCCATATGTGCGCAAGTTTGAGTCCCAGCTGCTCCACTTCTGATCCAGCACCATGCTAATATGCTTGGGAAAGCAGCAGAAGATGGCCCAAATACTTGGGCCCTTCAACTGTGTGACAAACCCAGAGGAAGCTCTTGACTCTTGGCTTTGGCCTGTCCTAGCTCAGGCTATTGCATCCATCTGAGAAGTGAACCAGTGGATGGAAGATATGTTTCTCCCTCTCTCTCTCTCTCTCTAACTCTGCTTTTCAAGTAAATAAATAAATCTTAGAAACAAAAAATAAAACCTCTTTCTTTCTTAAGAGTTTTCAAGTTGATATTATATTTATTAGAACATACAAAAGAAGTTATCTTCTTAATTTTGACCATATGTAGATTAAGTTATCCTTTTCTTGTAATTTCTATGTGATTTTAACTTAATACCTCTGCTTCTACTATGAAATAGTATGGAACATCATAAATACTATAGAACATAAGTTCTACTGTCATAATTTAATGTTATTTTTCTTTGTTAGAGAAACCTATTTTCAGTACATTGGAGAGGTAGCTCTTTATCTCAGTGGAATAGTGAAAGAATTTATTAGAGTTTTGACCATGTGATTGCCCAACTGTTTTATTTTACAGTAGATCTTTTTCTCTTATGAGATTGTATAAAAATATCATAAACAAAATGGCCAGTTGTTTATTTGCCTAATACTGAGAGCAATAATTGTATACATTGTTAAGAGTTCACCAGTTAAAAGCCAAATGGTTTTCTTTTAATTTCCTCCATTAAGTGGAATTAGCTGAAGAAATGTACAGTGGCAAAACATAGATAACTCTTATCTCTATGTACTATCCCTGAGCTAGAATGTTCCTAAGTTCCCTTCGCCACAAATTTGGTGTGTGTGTTGTGTGTGTATAGTTTTGAGAGCAAAACAAACTTGCAAAAACAGCAAATCAACTAAAAAGTGCTCATAAATCATTGAAAAGGTAAATATAAATGACAAATTAAGGACATTGTCCCTTCCACAAACATTTTTTAATTAAGAATAAGGTCTTCTTTGAAAATAATCCAAGACAAACACTTTAAATTATCTTCCCAGGCTTCACTTGATCTTAGCCAAAAGGCCGAGAAGAGATCCTCTTCCGGGGCTTTGACATGTGAAATGAAACCTTTACTGTGCTACTGACAGTGAAGAGCCTCTAGCTGAGGACCTTGCCTAACTTGCTCACTGTCACATTCCCAGGGGCTTAGTTCTACTACGGATTCACCCACACCTGTATAGGCAATGGTGTAAATTAACATAAGATTATGATAATGGAAAGATCAAAGATCCCAAATCATTTAGTGAAAAAATCATCAAAAGAATTTATAATGTAATCCAAACGAATAAAGCTGATGTATAAATGCAGACTAGAAACAATGTCTGTCAAAAAGTCTTTACATTTGGGTGACTGTTACTTTCTTCTTTGTATTTTCTACATTGCTTGAATATTTAACATATTTAAGATCAGTAATACAAGTGGCCTTCCAAAAGCTCATGAAAAACTCATATTATGAAAAAAATTATACATGGATTTCAAAATGAGTATGCACCAAAATCAATTTCTCTTTTAACCATTTTCCATGAACTTTTTGAAGTATTCTCATAAGTATAAAAGTATCATTGTAAAGATAATAAGGAAGAACTGTTCTGATGTCAGCAAAAAGGAAAAATCTACTCCTGAGTGCTAAAATAAATATCTCTTCTAATCCATATGACTCTTGCTTTTAAATTACTTCAAAATGTTAGATAATGCATTTCAAGAGATAATTATTACAGGGACTGCCACTTAACTTTTCAAGAAATGTCCATTAAGTTAAACTTTAAATAAATTTTAAAACTTACTCTAAGGCCACCTTCTGGTGGGGGCCCAGATGTAGCCATTTGCTTTTCTATTTTTTCCTTTTTCTTTCTCTTATCTTCCACAGATTGAACATCCAGTATTCCCCGGGATGCAGCCTTTAAGAAATTTGATAAAAGATGAGAAAAACAACAAAAATCAGTATCCAGTGTACAAAAGGAGTTCTTCTGTTTGGTTGGTGGCTTATGCTTTTCAGGTTTTTCTTTGAGGGTGATGAGTTGGTTTATTTTTAATACCAAAGGATTAGAATATTTCACAACAGCCTTACATAAAACATACTGTCATTTCTTCATTGGGTATTTTGCAACCAACCACACAAAATTTCTTCTAAACTTACTTAATATCTGTCAGTGTTTTACAAGTCACGACCATTTTATTCTAAGGAAATATGTGTTATTAAAGGAAAATAACATTTTAGAAGCCATCTATAAGTTCATATTCACAAATTAAATAATGTAAATAGATTAATGCAGTTTATACAAGCATGGAAATCATTTTAAAATGATTACTTTTAACTATATATTTTTAGGATATCACACAATGTACACTAGAGAACATTAATAATAAACATGTATGGAAAGTAATGTACAAATTTTAATTATCTAAGTAGGCATAATTTATGTTTAATCTCACCTCTTTTTGTCTTCTCTCTGCAGCTTCTGCGAGCTTTGCTCTTTTCTCTTCCTAAGGAATATGAATAAAAATATGTTTTAAAAAACAAAGATTATTATAGATAAATTATATCCCTATGTTTTGTGAAAAATATAGTAGTTTATAAAAAAAAAATTAGTACTAGCCCAGGGATGGGCATTGTGGTACAGTGGTTAAATTGGTGTCTGCAACGCTAGCATCCCGTATGAGCGCCAGTTCGACTCCAGGCAGCTCCAGTTCCAATCCAGCTCCCTGCTAGCACTCCCAGGAAAAGTAGCAGAAGATGGCCCAAGTGCTTGGACCTCAGCACACACGTGGGAGACCTAATGGAATTCCAGGCTCCTGGCTTCAGTCTTGCCCAGTCCTGGCCATTGTGACCATTTAGGGAGAAAATCTGTGGATGGAAGATCTTTCTCTCTCTCTTTCTCTCTCGCTCTTTCTCAGTTTTTCAAATAAATAAATCTAAACAAAAAGTACTAACTCAAAATATCCCACAAAGTATGTTGCTGTTAGACCATTTATGAAACACTCTCTGGAAGTTAATTCTCCTAAACAATGTATCTTCAATTCAGTACATGCTAAGATAAATATAAGCAGATGGGCTCTATAATAATATAATTGCTTTCTCTTTCTCTCTGTCTCAACACATAACAAAATAAGAACATTTCCTTGGGAACTGGTAGTAATAATTCCCTTGTTTTCAATGCCAAAATACATACATTCAGCAATTGGGTCAATATTTATTGACCAGCACCATGCCTCTGAAGCTTTTCTAGGTTCTAGGAATGCAGCAGCTTAAAAAAACAAAGCAAGCACAACAAAAAAACCTGAGAGCACACAGATGAATATAATCAAATGTGCATGACTGCTCTGAGGAAACAGAAAGGGTGTCCTGGAGACTAATGGGGGGATGAGTGGGTGGTAGACTGGGGACTATCTTTTATTTAGGTTGCTCAGTTAAAGCTTCACTGATAGAGGTTCATCCCAGCAGTGAGCCATGTGGTTATCAAGGGCACAGTATGGCACAGGATAGGCGAGGGTTTAACTCCAACAGACCAGAATTTTGTCAAAACTGGATTAACAAAAACTTATTTAAACGCAACAGCAGCAACAATGGCAAACTGAGCTTTCCCACATCAACTTGTGGGTCATTTCTAGTATTTAGAATCAAATGGCTGAACAGTTTACATACTTCCCAAGATAACTAATTTTCTCCAACTGATTTCTATCCAGATAGGACAAAAGAGAGGAACTTAGGTCTTCTATGTTACCCACTCCCTCGTAAGGAGTACTAACGTGAAGATACTTTAAACTATACAAAGCTGCAAAAAGCAGAAACCTACTGTTTAAAATCTGGTCAGATTTTAATTTCAGAAAAACAGCGAATTATTTCTACTACACCCGAAATACTACGCAGAACAAATCTATATTAAAATATATCCTTGTTTATGTGAAATTTAACTGGGATCCCGGCATTTGTGTTAAACACGGCAAAATTGTACACTCTGTACTACATAAAGCATTTTTAACAGAGTGACTTAAAAGACTGCGAAATACTAGAAGTGAACGATTAATAAAATATCCAATAAAGCCCCAGAATATAAGGACGTTTACTTAGTACCTTCTTTAAGTAGCTGGTACAGACACATGAAAATGCACATCTGCTAGAACAACGCTTCACTTGGAGAGAAAAGAGCTCTTTCTGCGTCCAAACTCCATCTACTACGCCACCAAAGGCGCAGACACAGCACGCTCAGCGTGAGCAGGCGACCTGCAGCTCGCGATTCCGCCGACGTCAGCGACAGGTGACAAGGCCTGCGAGGCGACTCGGGACAATGGTCTCGCGGGCAGGACCCCAGCGACCCTTGTTACGCGGCCCTGCGCTTTTGCCTCCAGGGTCCCCAGCCGCGGACTCCGACGCTCTGGCCGCCGCGTCCTACGCCTGCCCAGCCGCCGGCCCCTCGCGCCTCACCACGAGCCCTTCCGGGGAACAGGTGCACCAAGCGCGGCCCGGATGTCGCAGAGACCCGGGGACGCGATCCTACTCACCAGGTTCGGCGAGGGAGGCGCCGACTCCCCCGGGCAGGGGAAGCACAGCCCCATCCGTACGACACCACTGCGGGTCCCTGACCCGGCCCACCCCAGATCTGGCGGCGCTGATTGCGCTGTCAGTAGCGCGTCCCCGGTGTTCGTAGCTTGCCCCGCCCCCGCCCCGCCCCGCCCGGCTCCCAGTGGCTGGACTCGGCTCCGCCCGCGGCAACGCCCCGCCCCTGCCCAGCAGCTCCTCCCCGCCCACCTATCGTCGGCCTCTCGGCTCCTCCCGTCTGCGTAAAAGCCCCGCCCCCTGCCCCTGCGACTCCCTCTAGGCACGCAGCTCAGTTCCGCACCCCAGGCATCCACTCCTCCCCACCTACAGCGGCTCCCTACGCCCAGTTCCGCCTAGCGGAGCCCTGGAAGCGCTGGGCCTGCGGGCTAAGCCTAGCTGTCTGCAACCATTTGCAGGCAAGGGGTGGAAAAGTTTGGCTAGGGTTCTTAAATGCCTTCCTGCTCCCCTTGCCGCCCCGTTGATCGAGGCATGACGCGACTCTGGAGAACTGATGATACCTCTTCTGTGAGATGCGACTCTGGACCACGATGGCAAGTTGACGTCAGCACCTCTGGCTGCCTCTTAGTGACGCACACGTTTTGAATCTCGCCTCATAGACGCAGCTGTAGCTGAGCTTTCCACTAACTTCTGGTGTTGGAGATTCCCTTAGGCCTCCAAGAGCGATAATAAAGCGGCATCTACAAAGAAATAGTTAAGTGATTCTGAAATTTTAATAGACAGAATCACACGGGCATCTGTAGATGCTGATTTAGTCAGTGTACAATGGAATCTGAAATTGATTTTTACAAATGATGCTGAAGTTACTGATTTCCTCTCTCCATAAACACTGTTTCATTATTTTCTTCACTTCCGAGTGTTGATAAACTTCCAACCATTACAAAAAGGTTGAAGGTGAAGTAAGAGTTAACATCTCAAAAACCACTGCTAACATTGTATATACATTCTTAGCGGTTCATTTTTTATAGATACCTAATTTACACATAGTATCATGTACCTGTTTTAATTGTACAGTTCACGGAGTTTTAACAAATGTGCATTCATGTAGCTGCAGGCCACATTCAGAGTAAAGGATGGGAGTGAGTGTTTTTGCACATGAGATGCCCACATCCCATGTCACAGTCCTGGTTTCAGATCCAGCTTCCTGCCAGTGCACCTGGGAAAGCAGCATGTGGTGCTCGGGTTTCTGCCACCCACTTTGGAACCCAGATGAAGTTCCTGACTCCTAGCTTAGGTAGGTCTCTCTCACCCAGGCTGTAGCAGGCATTTGGGTATTGAACAAGCACATGTAAACACTTTCTCTGTCACTGTACCTTTCAAATAAATAAATCTTTTAAAGAAATAGATTTAAAAGATTTCCATTACCCCAGAGTATTCTTGTACCCATTTTCACAAATCCTCTGTCCCATACCTGGATCTATGCAACCACTGATTTGATTAAAATCACTAAAATTTCTTAAAACTGTCACAGAAATAGAATAGACAACATATAAGTTTGTATATGGCAGAGTATTTGGGGGATTCTTCTATTGCTGCATGAAATAGTGGATGACTCCTTTTAAGTATTGAGCATTGCTCCACCATATAGACCTTTCTAAGGATAAATGTAAATCTATAAAGAAGAGAAAATGAATGTTCTCCATTGCAAAGAAAGAGGCCTACCCCTTCCCTTTGGTGTTTACTTTAGAAAACTTGAAATTGTAAGTGCTCTGTTTCATTAAGATGTATATCAAGTTTTTTAAAAGTTAACAGGCCTCTTGCAAGTTTTGCATCTCAGAGTATCTTTGGTGGCCTAATAGCTTTCTCCTAGGAATGTAACCATCCAAAAGGGTGGCACCTGGCTCCCTCTCATCTTGAGATTTTAATGTGTTAGACATTTAATTTCAAGATGTAGCTTTTTGCTTATCAAAATATAGATGCTGTTACTCTTTTATTTAAAGTTAATGTGTATGTAATGGATTGCATCTGCAATCTGCTTTATATATATTCTTAGTAGTTAATTGTTTTATAGATACATCCTATAAAATGGTCAGATTTCTGTTTTGGTTACAATCTTTTTATCTCTGAAACAAACCACAGTTGGATTAATGTTTTTTCAATAATAAAACAGCTTCTTCATTTCCTTTCTTCCTTTATGGAGAGGTTTTCTGCATTTTTTGTGGTTATTATTAAGACACTTTCTATGATTTCCTTATTAATTTGCTTATTGGTGGATATTCAAGGTGTTTCCAAATTTTTGCTGTGGCATCCCATTTCAGAGCGATTGTATTTGATTCCTGTCTCTGCTACTCATTCTAGCTTCCTACTATCACAGACTCTTACAGAAAGCAGTTGATGGCTGAACAGATTGGGTTTGGGCTATCCATGTGGGAGAACTGCAATGAATTCCCAGCTCTCAAGAGTTTGAGGATGGGACTGGCGCCATGGCGCACTAGGTTAATCCTCTGCCTGTGGCACCAGCAGCCCATATAGGCACCGGGTTCTAGTCCTGGTTGTTCCTCTTCCAGTCCAGCTCTCTGCTGTGGCCTGGGAAGGCAGTGGAGGATGGCCCAAGTGCTTGGGCCCCTGCACCTGCATGGGAGACCAGGAAGGAGCACCTGGCTCCTGGCTTCGGATCAGCGCAGCACCGGCTGTAGAGGCCATTTGGGGAGTGAACCAATGGAAAAGGAAGACCTTTCTCTCTGTCTGTCTCTCTCACTGTCTGTAACTCTACCTGTGAAATAAATAAATAAAATCTTAAAAAAAAAAGAGTTTGAGGAGTGAACCAGCAGATAGGACCTCTTATCTCTTGTCACTCTTCCTCTCAAATAAAATAATTGAATGTTTTAAAAGAAGTTGCTATTCTTAATATTTTCTTCCAGTGTTTGGCTTGTCTTAATTTTCTTAAAGACCACTTTCGAATAACGGAAGTTTTAAAATGAAACGAGTATATTTCAAAATGGTTTCTGCAAGAATTTCTGCAAGTACACCATTGTAGATTTAGGAACTGTTAGAAAAACAAGGCAAAGAGGAGATAGACCAGGAGCTCAACAGCAAGAACAGGTTTATTTGCAGACAAACCAGAGAGGGATCTACTATCAGCCAGCGTAGAGAGCATTGTGTTAATACCAACTAGGAATTTAGTCTAGGCTTCCTTTCCATTCTGGGTGGGTGGGCATTAGGCAAGGTTGAGCTGGCTTTTCAAACTTAGCTGACTGACTTCTAAGACAATGGTGGGACTGTAAGAGAATGATGTTCCAATTGTGACTGTATGACAGCCAAACTCTGGCTCAGGATCCTGCTCAGGATCCAGCATTGACCACACCTAATTTTATAGCTCCATAATTAGAAATGTGTCACCTATTTTAAATTAATCTTTGTTTATGTGATAAGGTAAGGTTTTTGTCACTGGCCATATTTTCCCAAAAGGATATTGATATATGATGCATTCAAACATCTGTCTTTTCCTGAATTTTGGCACTGTTGCTGAAAATCAATTTCCCAAATATTTATTGGTCTATTTCCCATACTATGTGGTTATCCTGCTCTATATATCTCCCCTTATGCCAATTCCACATTGCCTAGATGACTACTGATATACAGTAATGTTTTAAATTTTTAGGTAGTATATATCTTTTAAAATTATTGGGTTTTCAAAATTATTTAACTGTTCTAAGACTTTTGCATTTCTTTACAAGTTTAAGAATAAGCTTTTCCATTTCCACCCAACCTACCTCCCTCCCCACTACACACACACACACACACACACCACACACACACACACACTACCTGCAGGGATTTTGATTGGAATTGTACTGAATCTGTACAACAATTTTTGGAGAAGTAATATCTTCATTGTATTAAGTTACTCAAGTCTTTTCTCTCAGCAAAAATTTGTTATTTATTCATCAGGTATTTATCTCTATGTATGAAATACCTCTCCCCCACTCCAACATTTCTGACTTTTGTTATTAAATAGAAATATAATTATTGAATATTGGTTATATACTCTATAAACTTATTAAATCTCTTTATTGTAATTATTATAAATACAGACACTTTCAGCTACCCATTTTCAGTGTACTTTTTATTTCTTTTTGCTACTTTATCTACACCGGTTAGGACTTAGGAAAAGAAGACATAAAAGCAATTCCTCGGCTTAGTAGAAAACTGTTATGTCTTTAAACATTGAGTATGATTGTTAGCCATAGATATTTTACAAATACCCATTATCATTTTGAAAAAACTCCATTCTACTTGCAATTATTTTGTTAAGAATATTTTAAAATGTCATTTCTGCCTCTGTTGATTTGAGAATGTCAAGCAATTTTGTAGTACTGGCATAAATCCCTCTTGGTCATAATGTATTTTTTTTTGTATATTGCTAGCTTCAATTTTATAATAATATTTTGTTAAGAAGTGTCTTAATTCATGAAAGACATTGGTTTGTAATGTTTTTGTATGGTTTTTATGGGTTTTTTTTAAGATTTATTTATTTATTTGAAAGGCAGAGTTATAGAGAGGCAGAGGCAAAGAGAGAGGTCTTCAATCCTCCAGTTCACTCCCAAATGACCGCAAAGGCCGGATCTGTGCCAAACCAAAGCCAGGAGCCAAGAGCTTCTTCCAGGTCTCTCACACAGGTGCAGGGGTCTGAAGACTTGGGTCATCTTCTACTGCTTTCCCAGGCCACAGCAGAGAGCTGGATTGGAAGGGGAGCATCCAGGATTCTAACTGGCGCCCATATGGGATGCCGGCACTACAGGTGGCAGCTTTACCTTCTATGCCACAACCCCGGCCCCTCTGTATGGTTTTGACATCAGGTTGATGCTGGCTTCTGGGTTAGCTATGCTTTTCATTTTCTGGATTCTTGATGCTCTGACATTTGGGATTCTGTAAACCCAGAAGGACTGCTTCCCTCAGGGTTAATTAGTTCCAGAGATAGTAAACAATTTGCCTAGGAGCAAGCTTTTACTATGCAAACCAGCCACCTTTTCAAGCTCAGGCAGCCTGGGACACTATTGCCCTGCAGGAATCATCTGGGAGTAGGGTACTAACAACTAGGGACCAAGCCTTGGCCCAGAGCCCACTGAAATTATTCCACCTACCCAATTCTGAACCTATATATATTGTTTAGCTTACCTCTTGAATTCCTTTTCAAGAAAAGCAAAATAACATTTCCCATCGAAGTTCTCTGCCTGTTCATCTTGTCTCTATGCTTGAAAGTATTCCCCTCTCTATATTTTTCAGTTGTTTAAAGTAGACAACTTGAAAGACACATATCGAGTGTATCTCTGGAATAGATTTATTTACTGTCCAAGATGATGGAGCTAGTGTCTCCCAACTTAGCAAAACTTGGGCAGATTTGCTACCATATTGTTAAATGAGAGTGGAACTTCCTTAGCTGTGACATAAACCCATTATAGAGATAGTGTCCTTATGTCCTTTGGCTCATAAATGCATTCTCCTCATGGGGTTTGGAAAGAAAAGGGAAGCAAATGTACAAATACATTTGTTAGCTCTTGATGTGTGAATAATAATGTCCTTTGTCTCCATCTAGTTGTCTTGTCTATTGATAGTGTCTATGAAACTATGGCACATATTATCTCACATATATAATACAACTTTAAGTCTTTTGAAATTCTTGGCCTAGACCTTCAATTGGAGTGTTTGGGATATATTTAATGCAGCCGTTGATTGTTTAGAGGTGAAATCTATGATCATACCATTTGTTTTATTTTCAAAACCATTATTTGCTCCTCTTTTTCCCCCCTCTATCTTCAATTCGATGAATTTTAGCCATCCCATTTTATGTCCTATCAGCTATGCTTCTTCAGTTGATTTATTGTGTTTGTGTTTGCTGTAGTATTAAAACACGTATTCAAGTCCACTTTCAAATAATATATTTATTTTTTAAGTATAAAAACTATTCAATTACTCTACTGCAATTAGCTCTCTTTATTTTTATTTTTTGGATTTACTTATTTATTTGAAAGGCAGAGTTAGAGAGAGAAAAGAGATACGAGAGAGAGAGAAAGCTCTTCCATCCACTGGGTCACTCCCAAAAGCCCACAACATCAGGTGCTGGGCCAGACCAAAGCCAAGAACCTGGAACTCCACCTGGGTCTCCCACGTGGGTGCAGGAGTCCAAGTATTTGGAGCATCCTCTGCTGCTTTCCCAGGTGCATTAGCAGGGAACTGGATTGGAAATGGAGCATCTGGGACTCAACCAATTCTCATAAGGGATGCTGGTGTTGCAGGCAGCAGCTTAACCCTCTGCAATGTAGCACCAGCCACAGTCACTCAATATCATTGTCATATATTTTACTACTTCATGTTATAAATCCCAGTCAAATTGTGCCTAAAACAATAGTTTTGTTTTAAAATATTAGAATAAAATGGTAGGCTGGTGCAGCGGTTCAATAGGCTTATCCTCCGCTGCAGCGCTGGCACACCGGGTTCTAGTCCCAGTCGGGGCACCAGATTCTGTCCCGGTTGCCCCTCTTCCAGGCCAGCTGTCTGCTGTGGCCCGGGAGTGCAGTGGAGGATGGCCCAAGTGCTTGGGCCCTGCACCCTCATGGGAGACCAGGAGAAGCACCTGGCTCCTGGCTTCAGATCAGTGCGATGTGCCAGCTGCAGTGCACAGACCGCGGCAGCCACTGGAGGGTGAACCAAAGGCAAAAGGAAGACCTTTCTCTCTGTCTCTCTCTCTCTTACTGTCCACCCTGCCTTTCAAAAAAAAAAAAAAAAGAATAAAATGGTTTTATTTTATTTTTAAAGATTTATTTATTTAAAGTCAGATTTACACAAAGAGAGGAGAGGCAGAAACAGAGAGAAGTCCTGTGTCTGTTGGTTTACTCCCCAGTTGGCTGCAAAAGCAGGAGCTGTGCCAATCCGAACCCAGGAACCAGGAGTTTCTTCTGGGTCTTCCACGTGGGTGCAGGGGTCCTGCCCTCCATGTGTGGGACCTAAATTGCATTCCTAGCTCCTGCCTCCAGTCCTGGCCAAAGTCAAACTGTGGTGTGCATTTGGGGAGTGAACCAGCAAATGCAATCTTCCCCTATCCCCTTGTGCCTCTCAAATGAGCGAAAAAAAATTTTTTAAAGTTCATGGAAAAATGGATCTAAAAGATAAATATTTCTGATGAACTTAAAAAATAATCTATTGATATTCATTATTATATGTTGAAAAGCAACAAATCTCAAATCTACCACTGAAAAGAAAGTGGTGGTAAAATATGGTATTTAATAAGACATTAGAGCCTATAGCTTGTATGTTAAATTTGCTTGAACCATGTTTATTTTGCTGAAATTGCTGAGTATTGCATTTATTTTTCAAACGAAGTCAAATCATGTCATGCCATTGGATGTTAGAAGGCCACATATTTGGTCTGGTACATGGTTTCTTCCATATAGATTCCAGCTTTATCAAGACCACTAGACAGGATTAAAATACATAAAGGAAAAGAAAGTCAATAAAATTTATATTGAGAAAACTCAAACTGTTAGTTATCTGGAAAAGTCTTGGGGAGAAAACTTTTTATGCAAAAATATTTATAAAACCATCTATAGTATTTAGAAGTGTTTGCTAAATTAAAATAGGTTATATTCAGGTAGAAGGCATGTATGAAAAGCATTATCAAATAGGTTATAAATCTAAATGTATATGTTATATAATAATTCTCTGTCAAGCAACAAACACTGAAAGCAGGAAGAACTTCTAGAAGTCCAAGACACCGGTTTGGAGAAAGGTATACATCATTTCTAAATGTAATATATGTGCCAGAAATGTTAACTGTAGGAATTTTCATTTCCAAGTTTTATGTCCTATGTTTGATAAAACATTGTTTAGGCATAGATTGATGGTGTTGAAATAACTCAAAATAAGATAAGCAACAGGAAACAATGGAATGAAAATGGAAAGATTACAAATACCAGCACTGACAAAAAGTTAACCTTAAAATATTTCAGGATAATTTTAACATTCATGAACACATATAATTAATAATTGTTTGTTACATAGATTAGACAAACAAAAATCAAAACAAAATGCTCTTACAGACATCCTTTTACAACTAGATGTTCTAATTATGTTAATCATGCTCAGTTCTATAGAGTGTAATACATTTGTCAATAAAGTATTTATTTGTAGGGACTCAGGACTTTATTTGCATTACAAGCCATTTAAATATAGCATTATTTTAAGCTATTATATTTTTTCCTGAGATCAATGATCAATTTAAGCCACAAAAGAAAAATGAGAGTGAATTATTTGAGATACTACTTATAACAAAGTAGTTTGTAAAAGAGATACAAGAAGAAAAAGTAAAAGAAGAGGACCCAGTACAGTTTGAAACAGTTTAATTCTCTGGAAGTTCAGTTCTTTCTGCAAGCCTTATATTCTGACTTTGAGACAAAGTTATAGAGAAATTGAAAATAACCATTTATGTTCATTTATGATAACACTTTTATTGTTCATTTATGACAACAATTTGACTGTATGTTATACAACTATCATCCTACAATGCCTTAAAAATTAAAATAAAGCAAAAGAATACTAAGTCACATTTGGGAAGCCCTGAGAGTTCAACTTGAAACAAGAGATACTATTTTGATCAATGAATACAAATAAAACTAGAACAGGGTTTTTATGTTTCCTTCTTGCTATTATTATTCTTTGAGAATGATGGGAAGCTGTTTGGCATGGTATATATTTTCAGTCTTTGACCTTCTTAGTG
Organism: Sylvilagus floridanus; assembly: GCA_949820135.1. Lineage (NCBI taxonomy): Eukaryota > Metazoa > Chordata > Mammalia > Lagomorpha > Leporidae > Sylvilagus > Sylvilagus floridanus. The sequence goes on from OX463224.1 coordinate 84,013,981, forward strand.
TTCTTTCTCAGAAGAAAGGTGTATTTGTTACTTTTATAAATATCAGAGCTTTCATGATGGCCTAACACTGCTAGTAGAAACTATAATGGATTGTCTGAAGACAAGTTCAGAATCTTTGTACTATAAAGAATGAAAATATAAGATTGAACTCAGAATTTTCACATATAAGACATTTTATTTTGTATATGCTTATTTGTTTGTGAAACATTTCAGTCATTTCTGAAAGCTCATGCGATTTGATGGGATGATTGACATGGGCCAATTTTATAGCACTTTCTATAAGAAAATCATCTGAAAGCTAAAGAGAGACAAGAGGAGGTTGTTTTTTTTTTTTTTTTTTTTTTTTTTTTTTTTTTAGCAGAAAATCCTAAATAATTTGTTGTTAAAGGACAAGTCATGAAGTAAGGATATTGATGGCACAATATCATATCCGAAATAGCAAAGGGCTGTGATAGATCACTCAAAGTAACTGCAGAAATATAGAGGTAAAGGGTTCATAAGTGATGACAACTGCCCTGCACTGTAGAAAGGCAGTCTTAGAAATCACTCTTCCTTCTTCATATCCCACGTTATTATACCTCACTACAAGTTAATGGTGCAAATGATTATGCTGTATGGATATATCTTAATACTTTAAAGGGAGGCCATGATTATGCAGACAGTGTTACAAATACTTGAACTGGTACTGTAGGTATTTGACAGTGCATTCACTGTGGATAGTTAAGAATTCTAGGTTTCTGCATGATAATGTATAAGCACATCTGACTATGCAAAGACAAATGATAAGCAAAGCCAGTGGACTGAATTCTAACTCATACACATTTACTCCAGAAACTCAGGTTGGTGAGTAATTTACAAAAAATATCACCACAGTCTGAAAAGAAAGGAAAGCATTTTCTTTCATATTAATAGGCAGGAAATCAGTGTAAGTTTTCACATCTATAGTCTTACTTGCAGATATAGGTGACCATTGACCCAGTTTTGACCAAAGAACTACAAGTGGAGGTTTTCAGGCTGATAGAGAGCTAGAAAATCATTATTTCTATTGTCATAGTAAGAAAAATTCTGACCAAAATCAAAATAAACTAATCTTGCATCCATCAGAAAATTGAAGTTACAATGCAAACTGGTGTCCTGAAAACCAGAGAGGCAGATGGATATGAGAATCACAGCCTACCAACTGCTGTTGGCACCAATAACAATAGAGACACTTAAAATTTTAATTGATGAACTGCTGGAGGCTCATTATGTAAGAGCTTGAAATGAGGGGAGGGCTCTGTGGAGGATAATCTCAGGAAAGTATGCCTGATTCCTGGAAATGTATTTCAGGGAGCCTCACCAAACCTTATTTATGGGGAGGATCAGAGAATAATCTCCTTTAGCACTGGGGGGAGAAAGATAACCATTTCCAAATATGCTAGAGCCTAGAGCTCTGTTCCCCTCTGACACCTCCTCCAGGGATGTTATTCTACCTGACCCCTAAACAACTTAGGTTTCCCCAGTTGGTGAAGAGACACACTCAGTGCCAGCCCTCTAAAGTGTGGAACAATAAAGAACAGCAGCCTGCAGTTCTGGACCCAGTGAAGCTGTTCTTCAAAAGTGAATAATAAAGATTTTCTCAAATAAACAAAAATTGAAGGAAATTGTTACTAGTAGAGTTACCCAAAGAAAATGTTCAAAGGAGCTTTTCAGAGACAAGTAAAATTATATAGGTGAGAAACTAGGATCTCCATACAAAAATGAAGAGTATTATTTTAAAATGTTTGTGAGAAGCATAGTTTGCTCACAATAATAGTAGCAACAATATGAGGGTATTTCAAAATTCATGGAAAAATGAAATTAAAAGATGTTTGGTTTGTTACAAAAAATTATGAAGTCATTCATGGTTTTCTTCTAATAATAATAAACTTTTTGAAGACATCTTATATAAAAGATTTCAAATTTTTGCACCAAAATAAACATCTTTTAATTTCATCGAATCTTTTGAAATACCCTCATATACATGGTGACTATATTTATGGATAAGTGAAATGACAGCAATGTTATAATGAACAGGAAGGAGAGAATAGGAATACTTTGTTATGAGATACTTGCTTTAATTACGAAGTATTATAATATTACTTGAATATGAATTTCAACTAATTGTAAATGTCCATTGCAAATTCACAGAGAAACATCACAAAAAGTAAAAAAGCAAAACAAATATAATTGATATTATACAACAGGACAGAAAATGGTATAATATAAAATGCTTAATAACATAATCACAAGTAGAAAACAGCAACAGATAAGGCAGCTATTAATCCAACTATACAATAATTACTTCAAATGTAAATGATGTGACTATACCAAGAAAATAAAGAATTTCGAAATGTACAAATAAACAAGATGCAATTTTATGTTGGGGGATGGAGAAAAAATGGAGATCAATATACCATTCTAACAATAATAAAAAGAAATTCAGAGTAACATTATTCATTTCAGAAAAAAATCGACTTACAAGAAAAAGTATCAGCAATAATGAGGTACACTGAATGATGTAATGGGGTAAAACTTCCAAGATGACATAATTATAATGGATACATGTGTAACAAAAGAGCACCTAAGTATGGGGTGCAAAAACTGATAAAATACAAGAATAAGTGGACAAAAACCACAATCATACTGGCAATGTCAATACCCTTTGATTAGAAATCAGTAGAACTAGTAGACAGAAGATCAATAAGGGTGTAGTTTAATTGAAGAGCATAAACTGGACCTAATTGACATTTTCAGTTACTTTATACAAAAATGGCACAATATACATTTTTCTCCAAATCACATGGAACATTCATCAGACATATAATATACAATATCATTAAAACACAACTTAAAATTAAAAATAAAAATCTTGCAGAGTTTGTTCTCAGAGCATAAAAGGGTTGAAATAAAAATAAGTAAAAGAAAGATAGCTGGAAATTCTCCAGATATTTGGAAATTAGGAACATGCTTTTAATGAAGTAATAATTATACTGAAATATATGGATGACTTTCAAATGTAAGGAGCATTTGGTTTATACCTAGCCACAAGAAATATGATTAACACCATATTGTAAAGGCTCATGAATGCAATACAACGTGTTAAGTGTCAGAACTTTTTTTTTTTTAAACAGGCAGAGTGGACAGTGGTGAGAGAGACAGTGAGAAAGGTCTTCCTTTTTGCCTTTGGTTCACCCTCCAATGGCCGCCCCGGCGGGCGCACCGCGCTGATCCAATGGCAGGAGCCAGGTGCTTATCCTGGTCTCCCATGGGGTGCAGGGTCCAAGCACTTGGACCATCCTCCACTGCACTCCCTGGCCACAGCAGAGAGCTGGCCTGGAAGAGGGGCAATCGGGACAGAATCCAGTGCCCCGACCAGGACTAGAACCCAGTGTGCCAGTACCGAAGGCAGAGGATTAGCCTATTGAGCCGCGGCGCTGGCCCTAAGTGTTAGAACTTTTAAATCCTTGTCAAAGATATGCAGAGGTGGAATAAATTGTAATTGCCATACATATTTTGCTGATATTGTCAGTGCTCAATGCTAGCCTGAACAACTATTTGTCAGGAAATTTTTAAAAATAATTTTTAAATTTTTTTATAATTTATTTTACAAGTAATATAATACAAAATATTTAAAAGAATAACCTCAACAATCAGCTAGCACATGACAAAACAAAGGTTGTAATCCATAACAATATAATTATGAAGTTCATATTATTTTCATTAAACTACAACTCTAGGAGATAATTGCAAAAGAAGTTTAAATAATGATAATTTGATCAGAGGAATTTCAACTTAATTTCTAAGATTGAAATTACAAGTTTCTCAAAGGAAAAGGGGAAAACAAAATTTAGAGTGAATAATACATACATTGAAAATGAGGATGCCCATTGCATGTAAAGATCTGTACATTTCAATGAAATCCCTAAACTTACCAGCAGTCCTGGTTCTGGAACAGGAGAAGGCCTTGAGAATCGTTTACTTAACCTCCTCTTCTCCTTCTTCATGTTTTGCATGTCCTGAATACGTTTACTTACAGACTTTTGGGAGGAGAAATCCAAATCACATTTTTATAACATATGAAGATAACATGCTGATTACATTTTTGGTGTGTATCAAAAGAAATGATGAATCCATGCATGTGGTCCACATAGCTACTAGACTTAGGAAAAGCCCTTTCTAAGTGCAGAAGGACACATTGGTCCATCAGAGTTTTCACATCAGAAATTTTACTCTTGGTTCCCACTTCACCAGTGTGCATATTTACAGTCAGACTCAAGAATACATGTGTTTACTTTTATTGAAGCTAATGCTCATTAAAAACATCAAACTTTTTTTTTAAAGGAAATACAAAAAGAACTGCATTCTTTACTCCTTTTAAATGATGAATGGCACCTACAGCTTCTTGTGTAACCATCATATGGCAGCTACAAATAACAGAGACCTTAGGAATCAAACTAGAAATTTTTGTAGGTAACTAAACACAGTATCAGAATAGAGAGGATGTTGGTAGAACTGCTTTGGAAACAATGAGGTACTACTCTATGAAATTGAAAAATTTGTTTTTCCATGATCCAGCCATTCCACTAGTTCTTAAATAAGAGTGAAACTTTTGTGCTTGGTGAAAGAATGTTCACAGTAGTGCTGCTCATTATAGGAAATTATAGAAACAATCCAATGTCCACACACTTGAGATTAATGGACAGTGATATGTTTTATAACAAACTACTGAACAACAGTGAAAAGAAGGGAATTATAACTATATACAGCATTATATACAGATATTGGGAAGAGTACTGAGAATAAAGAGTAAATAATACACTAAATTTTGTGATACTATGTTTATAAAGTTCAAGACCAAGCAAAAATAAACAATATACTTACTGACACAGTATCAAAAGGATGAGATGCATAAAAATAAAATTCAAGACAATGGTTTTTGTTAGCAGACATGCAGAGAAGTAACTAGGGAAATGGCCTTTAGATGGAGTCAAGGACATTCATGATATTTTAATTATCAAACTGAAAATATTTTATTATTCTTTATAAATTACATATGCTGTGTATATTTTTATGCATATAAAATATTACATTAAGAATCACAGCCATTTAGTTTGTCCTTTCCAATAGCAATAACAGGCTTCTAGAATTCCCAAAAGATACTACAGAATAGTCTAGCTAATGCAAGTCCTATCATGTTAGGGACCACCATACATAAAGGAATGAAGTAAAAAGCACAATATAAATAACTAGAATTTAATTATTTCAAGCAGTACCTGCTTTGCAGTGACTTCTGAAGGATGTGGCCGTCTTGGTCCTTCCTATGTGGTATACAAAAACACATAAACATATAAATGCCTTGAAAAAGAAGAGAATTATTTATTACAACAGGATGCTACTGCTACTAATGAAGCTATTTATGTAAAGTATGGATATGATCTCATTTGCAAGAAACAGGATCAGCATAAGAACATCTAAGGTGAAAATTGGGGTGGGGATATAGATAATATTATGAGGACGAAGAACCAGATATGAACCACATTACAAGTAACAGGCAGAGTAGTAAGATTAATTCTGGAGGGAAAGGGTATGACAGAAATTCAAACCTTCACCTTCTAGGAGTATATGATTTCAGTGGTACCTATTGCTGAGGGATCTAGTCTTAAATCTGGCTTTCAAAGCCTGAGAATGGTTGGGGTGATTAGTGTGGTGTGGTTTTTTGATGCACAGAGAGCTGGACTGATCCCACTCTATTGCCCTATTTCTATTTTGTACTTTAAATATCTTCCCTTTCCTTCATTTCTATTTTTTTTTAATCTGAAGAGGCAGAACCAATCTTCTACACATCTGCCTACTGAAAAGTTTATCCTGCCCTTCAATTCTGTAATTCTTACCCAGCCTCCTAGGACACGTCATCAAAGGGTCAGTCAACAGTTGGATTAAGCCTACCTGACCCTGGCACAATTTGAACAAGGATTTTTCTCATCCTGTCAGTCAAATTCTAGTCTGTCTAGTCCATGCAGAATTTTCCCCACCTCAGCACCAAACCACAAATACAATGGTTAGAAACGCAGTGTGGAAGGTCAAAGTGGCCACAGCCTTGATCACAAAGGCCAGAGCAGGGTTTGTTGAACTGGAGTTCAGAGCCTTGGTGCACTCACAGGGCTGACTTGGCTAGGTTCATCATCCCTGAAGCGCAGGCACATACTGAAGAGCTTCTGGGTGCCCCAAGGGGGCCTACCACCTGATCAGACCCAAGCAGTTGTGGGGGCACTATCCCCTGCCTTCAGGCCCCACCCTTCCTCATCATAATTCTCTTTATTCTTGTTCTTTGAGCCCCACCCTTTCCTTTGGGAGGTCAAACCATTATTTGTACAGAGAGTGTCTTAGAGTTATGGGTGTCAGGAAAATATAACTCCCTGTATCCTGTTTTTCTTGCTTTGAAAACCACATAATCAACTACCCATATGTTTTTAGTCTCTCTCTCTTTCTTTCTGTTGGGTGTTCCCTTAATTTCTTAGCATATCTCTCTTAGATTGTCTATCAATTCAGCATGTCCATTGTTGAGTTATCAATTCCATTACCTCATTGTTCTTCAATTGCAGCTTCTGATTGGGTCAACTCAACAGTCTGCCTTCTTCCAACTATCTATACCAGTCAGAAAGTGGGGTGGGAGACTTGAAGATGATGGCAATCAGTGCCTGTTCATAAGCTGCAGTCCTCAAGACTGCTTGTCAATTCTTTTATGTTATATGAGCTTTTTATTTTTTTGCACTCTGTAGTGTTCTCTAAAAACTTTCCTCTTTGGAAACCTCTGAACACATACATCATTGTTCAGTCACTTTTAAATGAAGTAGGACAACCCTTCTGCACACTCTGGCTATGACTAACATGTGTAGAGCTTCTTATGCTAAACATTGGTATATATATATCTATATCTATATTTCTATCTATCTATCTATATCTATCTATTTATCATCTATCTAACCAATTCCTTAGACAACACAGGGGATAAGTTCATGATTATTGTCATCTGGAAACTTAAGACACTGGCATGTACAATAACTTGCATAAGATCATATAATTATTAAGAGCATGAGAAGAGATTTAATTCCAGAAAGTCTACCTTTAGAACACATGCTTTTAATAATGGTGTTGTGTGCTACCAACTGCTTTTGAAAGCCGGAGTGGAGCTGCTTGAATTCGTTATAACCCATAAGCTCACAGACTTGTCTGTAGACACATTACCATTTTCCTTATAATCCTATTGAAATGGAGAAACATTGATTTCCTTTCTCTTGTCTCAAATCTCTCCGGTTTTGTTCCCATACCATTTCCTTCCCTAGGTGTCTCCTCAGAGATCTTAGTATATAGATTACTCCTTCTCTATATCTCTTTTTCCTTTAAACAATAAATAGTATATGTTCAACTCTGCCTCTGCCTGTCTTCAAATAAAAGCAATCCCTTGTTCAACAGTTGGTTGTTTCTATTGTCCATTCCCTCTATTTAAAGTAACTATTCATGAGAACTGTCTGAACCATCTGTCTCTTCCTCTGTACATTCAATATAATATTAGCTCATTGCACCTGCTTCATCTTTAGTACTCTCCTGTTATATATCTCAAGTTCTTTCTTCTGTATTCAATATGTATTTTCTACAGCAAGATTTTTGTGTACTAACAGATCACTGAGAAATTCTTCAATTGGGGCTGATATTGTGGCAAAGTGGGTTAAGCCGCTGTCTGTGACATATATAAGTGCTTAGTGATTCTTGGCTTCTCTGCTTCTGATCCAATTCATGATAATGCAAATGGGAAGGCAGAAGAAGATGGCTCAAGCTCTTGGATCCTTGACATCCACATGGGAGACCGGATGGCGTTTCTGGCTTATGCCTTCAGCCTGGACCAGCCCTGGCAGCCGTTTGGGGAGTGGATGGAAGATACTTGTCCATCTCTTTCTCTCTCTGTAACTCTGCGTTTTAAGTAAATAAATATATCTTTAGAAAAAGATATGTCAATGAATAAACCAGGCTTACAAAAATGTGTCTTATAGCTGGCATGGGTGCCAGTTCTTATCGTGGCTGCTCCACTTCCAGTTCAGCTTCCACACGTGGGAGACCTGAAAGTTACTGGTTCCTGTCTTTGGTCTGGCCCAACCCTGGCCTTTGTGGCCATTCGTAGAGTGAACCTACTCTCCACTTCTCCCTTTCTCTATCTGTAACTCTGCCTATCAAATACATATAATAGATCTTAAAAATAAAAGAAAAATTGTGTCATGTTCGCCATGATCACAAACTAGGAACTGACTTGAAAATCTGTATTTTTTCTAATATGTCACCTTGTTTCAAGAATACAAGTGTTAGATATTCAGCTATTATATACCTTGCTAGGTCTTTATGAATATGACCATGAATTTGTGAGACTGCCATAAAACTATATTTCAGTCACATATCAGAGACTTATTAGAAAGTGGGCAGTAGACACTGCCTTAATCACTTGGAAATTCTTGGCACCCTGGTTCATTAATTGTCTTGCATGAGGCTCAATTACTTTTTCTAAACTGATAAAGTGGGCATGCTGATGTCTACCAAACTAAGGTTTTTACAAGCATTAGAAATAATGTAAGTGAGGAATTGGATCCAGTGCCTTTGACCTAGTATTTGTTCAATAATGATAGATGCAGTTATATTTTTTGTAGATTATATCATAGAACCTTCCAAAAGAAAAGAGACTTAGATACCATCCAGACTATTCTTCCATCTGATACTTAATTTTAAAATTGTTTATTTGAAGGGCAGGAAGACGTCTTCCACCCACAGGGCTGCCCCCAAAATACTCACAACAGCTGGAGCTGGGCTATGACGAAGCCAGGAGTTCTGGAATCAATCTGGGTCATCCACATGAATGGCAGGGACCCAAGTGCATGAGACATCACCAACTGCCTCTGGGTGCACATTAGCAACAGGCTGAAATCAGAGGCAGACTCTGGCTCTCAAACCCAGGTACTCTAATAAGAGATGCAGGCATCCGCAGTGCTGTGGCAAATGCTCCCTGCCATATGATACTTTTTTAAGATTTATTTTTTTATTTATTTCAAAGTAAGAATTATACACACAGAGAGAGGGTGAGACAATCAGAGAGAGAGAAAGAGACAGAGACAGAGAGAGAGAGAGAGAGAGAGAGAGAGAGAATCTTCCATTTGCTTATTCACTCCCCAAATGGCCACAATGGCTGGAGCTGGGCTGATCTGAAGCAAGGAGCCTGGAGCTTCTTCTGGCTCTCCCACATAGTTCAGGGGCCCAAGGACTTGGGTCATCTTCCTCAGGTTTCCCATGTGCATTAGCAGGGAGCTGGATCAGAAGTGAAGCATCTGGGTCTAGAACCAGCATCCATATGGAATGCTGGCATTATGGGCAGAAGCTTAGCCTGCTACACCACAATGCTGGCCCTAATAATTTAAATTCTAAGGATAGAACTTAATTTAGTAACAGTCCAATGTATTTTTTTTTATTCTTTTTTTTTTTTTCATCATATCTGAGGGAAAAGAAATTTTCTCCGGCTCATTCTGGGAATGTGGAACGTCTTAGAAACTGGAAAAAAATGCTGCTGGAGACATTTGTGAGTGTCAGGTGAAACATCTTTGCTGCTAGCAGGAAGACAAAAGTGAACAAGATCCATCTCTCCTTCACCTGCTGTCAAGTTTTTCCCCAGTGATTCTTATTGGCTAAACCTGCCATGGACTCCATTTGGTAGAATTTTCAGTTCTTTGTTTTTAAAGAGAAATAAAGTATGCATAGTCTCAGCTTTGACTTCACAAAGTACAATATGGAAGAGTGGGCTTCAAGGTGAAGGCCAGCAGCTCCGTCAGTGGCTCTGCACCCATCCTACTCTTGACCACATATAATCTTTCAATTATACCCCCTTGAGGATAGTTTTAGGTCTTCTCTCATCTAGGTTGATAGCTAGATAAATAGATAACTATTATACTACAGCCAACCAGTATCCTAAAGAGGACAGAAATCTCAAATTGTAGTATGACTAGGTTTTGCAGTTAACTTTGTGTGCCAACTTGAATGGGCCACATGGCGCTCAGATAACTAAACATTAATTGGGACATTTTGCAAGGCTGAGTTGGTTGCCACTTCCCTCTGCACCTTGCTATGCCAAAGGATGACAACAAAGAGAAAGACAGCAGAAAGTTGGCCATGAAAATGTTGGAAGGTCAGACAATAATGATAGGGTTTTTGTGAACAAATCTTGCAGCAAGGAAGAAAGAAAAAAAGGAAGCCAGAAAAAAGTGATCCAACAGAGAAGTGTGGGACAAGCTCAATAACCTAGTTTTGTTTGACAAAGATACTGATGACAAGCTCTGTAAGGAAGTTCCCAACTAGGAGCTTATAACTCCAGCTGTGATGTCTGAGAGGCTGAGGATTTGCAGGTCCCTGAGCAGGGCAGCCTTTCCGGAGATGCTGCTTAAAGGACTTAGCAATTTGGTTACAAAGCACAGAGCTCAAGTCATTTACACCAAAAATACAGAGGGTAGAGTTGCTCCAATTGTTAGTAAAGATGCATGAATGTGTCCAGTGATCTGGAAAAATTAAACTTTACTAAATACAATCAAAATATTACTAGTAGAGTTGCTGTAAGAATCTGTTTAGATGAAATTAATATTTAAATCAGTAGACTAAAGCAGGCTGTCCTTCATATTGTGGGTGGGACTTAATGCAATTAGTTGGAGAACTGAATAGAAGGAGGCCGGATTCTGTCCCGGTTGCCCCTCTTCCAGGCCAGCTCTGTGCTGTGGCCCAGGAGTGCAGTGGAGGATGGCCCAAGTGCTTCGGCCCTGCACCCCATGGGATGCCAGGAGAAGCACCCGGCTCCTGGCTTCGGATCAATGCAATGTGCCGGCCACAGCGTGCTGGCCGCGGTGGCCATTGGAGGGTGAACCAATGACAAAGGAAGATCTTTCTCTCTGTCTCTCTCTCTCACTGTCCACTCTGACTGTCAAAAAAAATCTAAAAAAAAGAGAACTGAATAGAAGGAGAGGATGATTCTCCCCTAGTTAAGAGTGAGTTCTTCTGTCTGTTGGCTTTGAGCAGGTGCATCATCTCTTCCTGGTTCTCAGCAGCCTGTCAGCTTTCAGACTCAAAATGGGATATCAGCTCTCCTTGGACTTGGAGGCTTCCACAATCATATAAACCAATTCCTTAAAATAAATCTACTTACATACAAAGCAGGATATGTGGCTCTTGTTCTGGTTTAGTACTAACATACAAAATGAAGAGTAAAAGGAGCAATATCATTAACTTCCTGATTGTAGACTGTGTTTGCATAAAAATTATGCTTATAAAACATGACTAAATATAACTGAAATATATTTTGAAAACTCATGAGTACTAAACGCAAACATAATCAGTATTCTCACTTGTACATATTTTAGGGATACAGAATTGCAATTCCAGGAAAACTTCAGAAAAACCATTTCAAAATCTTTCTTTGTGCAAAAAAATAAAATAAGTAAATAATTAACCCCTCTCCCTACCTGCAAATGGGTCCTCAGATAAAAACATTTGAGAAATTTTAAACAAAATTAAGCAAATATTTTTACCATAGGACTGCTCCATACCTGTAATATGGTAAAGTGATTATGAATTTCCAATGAGATCAATGTTTACAACTTTTCCCCAAATCACTTGCTTGTGGGACATTTTGCCATACACCTAAATAATCTCTCTCACTTATATGTGGAGGATTCTATATTAAAGAGAGTAATTTCCTCTGAGTGATTAAGTAGAATGTTATAATACCTTCAGTATGGCCAGGTTATATCAAAAACAACATCAATAACTCTAAATACCAACACTGAAATAAGACTTTCCCCATACCCAGTTATTGGCTTCCTTTCTGTCTAAGCAGTATTTGTTGATTTTTATTTTATATATTAGGAGACTGTTTCATAATGCTGGCAAGATTAGCTTATTAAGCTGTTTCCATACTGCTGCTGGCAATTTTAGCATCTTTCTATGGGTAGCTGTAAATATATTCTGATGAAAATAGTTTAACTATCACTGCACTATTAAATGCTGTATCTATATCCCATAAAACAGAATAAGTTATCAAGGTATCTACACAGTTCCCTATAGATGGAATATTAAGTATTTTATTTCACTGGTTATAGACAAATCATGTTTGTTTCTTGTTAGCTTTCTTTTCTGTCATCTCTGGTATTTTAACACTTGGTTACTTACTAACTGCTTTATGGAGACCTGTTTGTTCTTTCCATTACCTGGAACCATAGCTATCCTCATCTCTGTGGTGTAGAATTAGGATCACATTCAGTATGTCTCTAGGTCACAGGGTCATTGCAAGGAAAGCAATTAATCAGGTGCTTCAGTTAGAATGCTGTAAGTGACGACATACTTTGTCATAGTTATGTATGGGAAATTGACATTGACAATTTCTTTATGCTTTTTATTCACACACCCTTTGGGTATGACATGAAAATAATATCACTGTTTCTCCTTTCTAAGTTCCTTCTGAACAAGCAGATAGATTAGGACTCTGAGCTGGGGAAGGTGAGCAACTGAATGAGGATAGGTTGAGAAAAAACTAATGGAATGTGAACCTAGAAATAAGTAACAAGCATAATGTAATATATTACTTTAAAATATGGGCTTAAATACAGATATGTAGAGATGGATATTAGGCACAGTGGTTGAGACACCACTTTGGATGCTCACATCCCATATCAGATTGTGTGGGTTTCAGTCCTAGCTGTTTCTGATTCCTGTTTCCTGCTAATGCACACCCTGGAAGACAGCAAATGAAGGCTCAATTACATCAGCCCCCACTTCCTATCTTTATGTTAGAATGAAACATTGAAATAAGTTACTTTGGTAAAAACATTAAAATTTATTGTAGATATATTTAAGGACCATTTGCCACATGCATGGATTGGTTTTTCAACAATGTGACAGGTTTTTGACATTTATGTAGAATGTATACATTGTATCTAAATCTGTCATTTCATTTGAAACTTACAAACTTTGGGAGGAAGGTAAAATATATGTGAATAATCTTATGTAATAATTAAGAAATGGGGCTCAGGGAGCTTAGGAGAACAAAGATCATCCCATTCAATATGTATTAAGTCAACAAATATTTTTGGAGTGCTGCATTAGTATCCCTTTAGTTGAAAGAACAGAATAATCATCAAAAACAACAAACTGGCAGACAAGCATTAATCACTTAGCAAAGTAACAACCCTTTTAACCTGGTGTTTTAACATGCCCAAATTCCATATCAGAGTGACTGGGTTCAATTCCCACCTATAGCTCCTGAATCATTTCCCACGAAATATAGACCCTCACAGACAGGGCCTGAGTTCCCAGTTCCTGGCTTTGGCCCAGTTGTTGAGAGCGTTTGGAGAGTGACCCAGAACTGGGAGCTCTCTTATTTCCTCTCAAATATATAACAATTTAAAAAAGAAAGTAGCCAACTGAAACACATTAATTTTATTTTACAGGGGAAATATAGGAAGATATTTGGGGCTCAATCAAACCTTACAGTAATCATGTTATTAGCTTTGCTTGTGTCTCTAGAGTGGCTTATTCTGTCCTCCTGCAGATGAAGAGAGTCTCACAGACACCACAGTCCTGCTTTGCTACTGTTCTCTTATGCTGAGAAAGAATCCTCACTGCCAGCTGGAGAGAAGGAACCTGACTGGTGTGTATCAGCAGCTAAAACAGCATTCTAAATGCATGATTTTAAAAAGCTCAGGTTACATATAAAATGGTGTTAGTAAATTATTTTAAAGTAACTTTCTTAGCTGATAGAAATTTTAGCACCCTTATCTTTAGGTTGAATTTAATCAACTTCAGAAGAAATGAGAAATTATTTTTTTTACAAAGTTTTCTGTCCAAATATCAGGAGATTATGTTGTGTTAAGTTTTCAGGTAGAAAATTCTACAGATTAACAAGTGTGTTCAAAAATTCTACAGATTAACAAGTGTGTTCAAATATTGTTTTATTTTCCTCTTAAATTATTTCAAAATAATTGCTCATGTTTTTAAGTTTTGAAAGGGACAATCAAAATGGAAATATTAACAAAAAGCAATAGACTTCTTCTCTGTAAGAATAAGTATAACATATATATTTAGAATATTACAGATGGATAATTTAGAATACTTCTTAGCAGACTGATGTCTAGTTATTTGGCAAATATTATGTTTGTCCTAGAGTGTTTAGAAGGCATGATCCTGCAGAGTAATCATATAATTTCTTTCACAACTCCTTAGCATCTGTACTCATTTTTAGAAAAAAGGAATCCATCCAGTAGGTGGCACCAAATTCATAGTATTTACCTCAGCAAAATTTTGTATGGAGGCAGGGAACAAAAGTTACTGTTCTGCCAGAAGGTGGGGCTCAGTGACCAATTTTTACAACCAGTATCTGAACCTGAGACAGGCAACTTTTAATTTTACTCTGTCCCAGAATTTGCAATTCAAATATTGTGGACAGTCTTGTTTGAAATTATTTAGAACCATTGATACTTCAATTTTAAACTTAAGTGTATTACTTTTTCTATAAAATGACTCTGATTCAGCTTGCTAAAGCAAGAAATAAATTGATACTCTAGATTTTTAACCTCATAGCTTTTGCAAAGAAAAAACAGCATATTTAAATATTTTTATTTAATTTTTTTACTTTGGTGTGTCAATTTTATACTTCCAAAAATCATAAGAGCAGATATCATACATCTATAAATTCTTTGGTTTTTGTACCACTAGGATTGTCTTAGGACAATGAAACATGGAATTAAAAAAATCCAGAAACACGCAGATACACTTTCTAAGATTACCAAATTATAATAAAATATGTACTGAAACATTTTCTCTATTGTATTACTAGGAATTTCTAAAATACTGTTTAATTCCAAATTTTCAATATAGTCTGTTACCAGTGTTCAAGTCTTTACTCTCTTTAAAATAACAGAAAATAAAAGCTGAATAGCTTCATAATTTTAAATGCTCACTCTACCAAAAGCTTATTTTCTAAAAATTGTTGCCAGATCATTTAATTCTAAATCTTTGCCTGTTAAAAACTCTCAGATACATCCATTTCTCATCACTCCACCTTCTGCATCCCCTAGCTTCTGCTAGTGGGTGCCCCCCAGCAGGGAGCTTCCCTATCTTCTTGTCAGCCCTCCCCAGTCCAGTCTTGATGTTTTATAAAGTAAAATTTGATCATTTGATCCCTGCTTTTCTGAGCCTTCAATAATTTCCCACTGCTCTAAAACATTCAAGCATTGGGGTTGACGTGGTGCAGCAGGTTAAAGCCCCAGCCTGTAGCCCTGGCATCTCATATGCTACTGGTTGGAGTCCCGGCTGCTCCACTTCCAATCTAGCTCCCTAATAATGTGACTGGAACACCAGCAGAGGATGGTACAAGTCCTTGGTTCCCTGTACCTACATGGGAGTCCTGGAAGAACATTCTGGCTTTGGCCTGGACCAACCCTCGTCTTTGTGGCCACTTGGGAAGTGAACAGCGGATGGAAGACCTCTCTCTCTATCTCTCCCCCTCTCTCTTTCTGTAACTCTACCTTACAAATAAATACAGTTAATCTTTCAAAATAAAAAAAGAAAACAAAGAGATAGCTCTGTCAGCATCCTCAAAGATAGCAACTACCATTGTCGACAAATCATGTATTATTCTGGAGGCCGGCGCCTCTACTTAATAGGCTAACCCTCAGCCTGCGGTGCTGGCACCCCGGGTTCTAGTCCTGGTCGGGATGCTGGATTCTGTCCTGGTTGCTCCTCTTCCAGTCCAGCTCTCTGATGTGGTCCGGGAGTGCAGTGGAGGATGGCCCAAGTCCTTGGACCCTGCACCCGCATGGGAGACCAGGAGAAGCACCTGGCTCCTGGCTTCGGATCAGCATGATGCACTGGCCGCAGTGGCCATTAGGGGGTAAAACAACGGAAAAGGAAGACCTTTCTCTCTGCCTCTGTATCTCACTGTCCACTCTGCCTGTTAAAAAAATGTATTATTCTGGAAATCAGTCCAGAAAATCTGGAATGAAACCTGTTCTTCCTGCCATTCTAATAGTAATATAAACATCCAATATCTCCCACCAAATTCCTTTCTGCTTGGGGCCCAGGATTGTGGCACAATGGATTAGGCCGCTGCTTGTGACACTGGCCTCCCATATCAGTACCAGGTTTTGTTTTTTTTTTAAGATTTATTTATTTACTTGAAAGTCAGAGTTACACAGAGAGAGAAGGGGCAGAGAGAGAGAGAGAGAGAGAGAGAGAGAGAGAGAAAGAGGTCTTCCATTGCTGGTTCACTCCCAAGTTAGCCACTGCAGCCAGAGCTATGCTCAGGAGCCAGGAGACTTTTCAGGGTCTCCCATGCGGGTGCAGGTGCCCAAGGACTTGAGTCATCTTCCACTGCTTTCCCAGGCCATAGTAGAGAGCTGGATTGGAAGGGGAGCAGTCAGGACTCTAACCAGTGCCCATATGGAATGCTGGCACTGCAGGTGGAGGCTTTACTGGCTACGCCACAGCGCTGGCCCCCAGAGTACCAGTTTGAATATCCACTGCTCTGTTTCTAATCTAGTGCCCTGCTAATGTACTTGGGAAGGCAGTAGAAGATAGCTTTGGTCCCTGCCAGTCATGTGGGAGACCGAGTTGGAGTTCTAGGCTCCTGGGATTCAGCTTGGCTCAGCCTCAATCATAGTGACCATTAAGGGTGCATACTAGTGGATGGAAGATCTCTCTCTCTCTCTCTCTCTCTCTCTCTTTTTCTCCCTCCCCTTTCCCTGTGTGTGCATTCTCTCCTCCTTCCCTCCCTCCCTCCCTCCCTCCCTCCCCCCTCTCTCTCTCTGTCTCTCTCTGCCTTTCAAATAAATAATTAAAAAGATCTTTCATCTCAAAATTCTTAATTTCCTTTTTCTATACTCATTTCCCTATATTTTATTATATTGTGACTGTAAGTAATGTATATATATACACATATATCTATCTTGTCTAACAATAATATTTTTAAAAATCTTGCCTATTCCTCTACAATACAAATATCATTTTTAAATAAAGCTGGTTTCTTTACTGTAAGCTGAAATGCCCTTTGTCATTCTTTTTATTTATTTTCATTGTCTATATCTTCCTTCTTACCGGGGAGAAACCATGATGTATAGTTCAGTGGCAGAGAGTTCTGTCAGTTCCCACCACATCCACTGCGCTCAATAAGGTAACAACAGTTTCTATAGGGAAACCATTCTCCAACATGGCAAGACAAAACACATTGTGAAGAGGATCTGCAACAAGTCTGGATAGACAGACAGTTTGAGTGGAAATACGCTTTGCAGAAGTCTAGGGTTTCTTCTCGAGCCACTGAGAACACTAGCAAGGATCCTGTGGAAGTGCATGTTTACATATTCTAATCTTTATGTATGAAATCATTATTATTCTTCATCCACAAGAATTCTGACTTTTGAAAGTTTGCGTTGGAAATTAAAATCATCTACCTCTGCTTGGTTATGATTCATTTCTTTTTTATTCTTAGGGAAGAATGTTGACATAAGATTCTATTACTTTATGTCCTTCTTAGTTTTATGAGTTTTTTTAAAAGTAAATGCATGAGAGGAAAATTGGATCCTAATATAGAGAATGACAGATATAGAGATGGAGTTTCCCATATGCATCCTTGAAGCCTTCTCAATGTGCAATCTCACTGCCCAGAAATAACCATTGTTATTAGTTTGAATAAAGACTTTTTGACTTTTTAAAATGTAGTTGCAGTATTTTTCTTTGTTAAATACAGTGTGCTACTTGAGGCTTTCTCTTAATATATCATGGTCAGGGAGGGCATTTGGTGTAGTTGCTTCATCTTCATGGTATGCACCTATCCCATGCTAGAATACCTAGCTCCAGTCCCAGCTATACCACCTCTGATTTAGCTTCCTGCTAATGTGCATCCTAGGACCTAATAGATGATGGTTCAAGTACATGAGTCCTTACCATTCAGATTTAGTTCTGGGATTCTGGCTCTGGCCTGAACTATCCTGTAGTGTGGGGTATTTGAGGAGTGAACCAGTGAACCAGCATGCGGAAGATCTCTCTTTCCCTTTCAAACAAAACAAAAGTAAATAAATAATTTAAAAAATAGTATATCATGGGCATATTTCAATATCAACAGACATTAGACTACCTGTTTCTTTTAAGTAGCTACATCGTGGCCCACTTTACTTATACCTTATTTAACTTTAATCTATTGATTAACTTTATGATTGTTTACTGGGCTTAACTCTTGGAAACTGCAGCGTAACTCGATTTGAAAGAGCTCTTCAAGTGTTGGTTTCCTTCATACTTCATCCACCAATAAATAAGAATGATTTAATTTATATATTATGAGGCCCAAAGATGAATAATATTCTTGCTGTAAAATCTGGATTCAGATATATAAGTCTGGAGCTAGAATACTGAGTTTGAGGATCTTGACTCTTTTTCCAGCAGTTGGACAAAAATATATCCATGGAACAAAGAGCTCATTAGCCATTTATGTCTATGAACAAAATTGGGGATGTTAATATATAAGAATGTAGTCTAACACCCATAAGTAAGTTAAATGTTTTATTGCTCCAGAATTCAAATATATTCTCAATAATTTACCAGTGAATGTTATCAATGATTTGGTAAAAGTTAAGTTTAAAAAATGAAATTTGTGATAGACAATTTCAGTTATCAGAGAATACAACACATTTGGATGCCGTTTACATTTTGTATTAACTACATCCCAAAAAGAGGTTGGCAATATGAGCTTGAGCTGATATTGGCGGTGATATGGACTTTTCAAATGCCTCTGATTTTTTTCTTTCTTCATCCATTCTAATATTCTACTAGAATTATTTATTACTAATTTTTGCTTATACATTTTTATTTTGGCAGAGAGAGAGAAAGAGAGAGAGAGAGAGGGAGAGAGAGATATCAAACTTGTATCTGCTAGTTCACTCGCCAAATGTCACTCATATCAGGAGTTGGGTCAGACTGAATCCAGGCACCTAAAATTCAGTCTAGGTCTCCCAGTGTGCACATTAGCAGGAAACTGGAATCAGAAGAAGAGCCAGAACTCGAATCAGGCATGCTGACAGCAGGAGTGGGCACTTCAATCAGTGATTTAACCACTGTGCCAATAACCTGCCCCAGTCTTCCACATCAAATTTTTTCATCATTTGCTATTCATTTCATGGTGAAGAGAAGGATTTCTTCCCAAGAATTCTAAGAGTGGCCAGATACATGACACATAACCCTGGACAGATGAAAACATTAGATAGTCACAAACACTCACAGTCTTGCTGAAGAGATACATATGCCGTAATGTGTTCATGTGAGTTTGTTCTTGGGAATGAAGTAAATCATGGTCTGATGAAGGTGATAAACATGGTGGTAGTAAGGTTGTAGCATGCCTTCATTTCTTGCAGAAAGATATGATTAGCTTATTTTGAAAAAGTTTATAGACTAGTAGATAATTTAAATCCACAACTCTTGGGTAGCAGAAATTATGTCTGATTCTTTTTTTATTATTATACATTTTTTAACATTTTGCCACATTAACTCAAATGTATATTTATAAACAAATTCACATCTACTATTTCATTTGAAAACAGAGATATTAATATCATAGTGGGGGATTCATAGCAATGATCAGAATGTGGAGTAAGTGTATTATTGTTTACATGATGTGATTCAATAAAGTATTATTTATAATATTTGTAATTGATTCATAACTCAATGTTATGACATTCACACAATTTTTATACTTTATTTATTAACTTATACAAATAAAATAAAATATTTGTCTTTCTGGGTTTGGCTTATTTCACTTACCATAATGAAATCCAATGCGATGGTTAAAAAAGAAAAGGAACCACATTCCTATGCAGAGGGAATGCAATTGTAAAAAAGGTGAATATGCCTCTGTCCTCATGAAACTTTTGTTAAAGTTGTGGAGAAAATACTAAGATCAACTTATCACCATAAGTAAACCATGTCCAATTACAGACCGTGCTGAGCTGGATCAGGTCAGCTTTCCCAGGGATGTGATGTTTGAGTCATAATCTGAAGAGGGCGGGCCAGACTTCCAGGTGGAGAAGTGAAAGAACAGCTCTGCTGACTCAAAGAAGAATGTGTATTTCCTGTGGGTGGAGGAAGTTTAGTCTAAGAAAGTTTGTGTAACAAGGACACACAAAAAATGATTAGGAAGAATGGCATGGGATACTCCTAAAGAGTTGCCTTCAGGGCACGTTTGAGGTTTGAGTGTTTTATTTATTTATTTATTTTTTAAAGATGGATTTTATTTTTTTGGAAGAGTAACAGAGAGCAGTAGTCACACACACACACACACATACACACACACACACACAGGTCTTCCATCTTCTGGTTCACTCCCTAAACGGTTGCAATGTCCAGAGCTGAGCCGATCCAAAGCCAGGAGACAGGAGCTTCTTCTGGATCTCCCAAGTGGATAAAGGGGCCCAAGGACTTGGGCCATCCTCCACTGCTTTCCCAGGTGCATTAGCAGAGAGCTAGATGGAAAGTGGAGCAGCCAAAACTCATATGGGATACCAGTGCTGTAGGAGGCAGCTTAACTTGATGAGCCAAAGTGCTAACCCCTACAACTACTTCTAATGCAGTCAGATCTTAGGTAGCCAGACAAGAAAGTCTCTCTGTGCGTTCATACCAAAAAGAATACAGACTCTGAAATTCATCTTCAGAAAAACTTTACATTTCTGCATTGCTAACAGCAAGGACTGTGAGTTGCAGGGACATGGTCTTTCGTGCATTTTGCCTTCCAAATCTCCCTCAAGGACTATAAGGACTGGCAATAGGTAATTTGCATCCAGAGTGTAAGAGGAATTTAGATTTTAGCTCTTCAAATTGGAGAAGAGTGGAATAGATTGAGTCAAAGTACCCATGGCATAAAGGAAAGTTCCAAGTAGAAAACAAATCATTTGCAGTATATTCTCCAGATACATCAGCTATTAGCATTTTGTCAATTCTCTCTTATGATTTTCACATGTGTGCATCTATCTAGCCAGCTTGCTATTGAGCCCATCTTTTCCATTTGAAACAGTCATTCTTTTTTTAATTGATTCAGTAGGCATTCCTAGACTTTTTCAGATAAAAACAGCATCAAGCACGCTTTTTTTTTTTTTTTTACTAAACTTGATTTCAATCTAAATTCATGCTTTCCTGGCAAATAAACTTTATTCCTTCAAACACAAATTCCAATTTATAGGTTATATGAATCAAAAAGTTAATTTTTTTCCTCTTCAGGTTTGATTTTCAGTTTTATTAGTGAGACCTGACAAGTCATGATGAATATGTGTAAAAAATTAAAAATGGATCATAGACTAGGATATGCTTTGTAGTCTATTTTTCCCCATGGACCATTATGCCTAATATTTTTTCAGGTAATAAGTTAAATTATCATAATTAATGACTGTAAAAGATGGCAATATTTGAAATTATCACACAATTTAATTAGTAATTTATTTTTTACTTTTACCAATGTAACTTTGAGTGTGTAAGTTAGGATCTTCTTTGATTTGCAAATAAAACAAGTAAAACACAGACCAAATGAACACAAGGATTACTCACAAAAGATGAATAAGAAATATAAGATTTAGACCCCATCAAAAACAACCATGATTCAAAAATGAACTGATGCATTTTGAATTCTCTTTATTTCCTGCATGGAGAAGCTGAAGTGGACAACTCATTCTCATTTTGCTGGGGATTTCTCAGTTCTTTTTTTTTTTTAAGATTAATTTATGTCTTTGAAAGTCAGAATTACACAGATTGAGAAGAGGCAGAGAGAGAGAGAGAGAGAGAGAGACAGAGAGAGAGAGGGGTCTTCCATCCATTGGTTCACTCCCCAGTTGGCTGCAAAGGCCGGAGCTGTGCCAATCCAAAACCAGGAGCCAGGAGCTTCTTCCAGGTCTCCCATGCAGGGATCCAAGGACTTGGGCCATCTTCCACTGCTTTCCCAGGCCTTAGCAGAGGGCTGGATCTGCAGTGGAGCAGCTGGGTCTCGAACCGGTGCCTAAATGGGATGCTGGCGCTTCAGGCCAGTGTGTTAACCCCCTGCGCCACAGCGCCAGCCCCGGATTTCTCAGTCTTAAAACTGGAAGTTCCATATCTTATCCCCAGGAAAACTGGTTCTTCAGCCACCTAAGTTCTGGCAATAAAAACAATCATTCTCCTGGAAACTCTAGTGGGAAAACCCCAATGAGTATGTCCCACTCATCTCTGGATCAACTGCTTTTGGGAAAGGAATGAGACTTTTAGTGGAAGAAATGGAAGGAAGCTTAGGTTAAGAAGACAGGGACCCAACAAATAGAAAACATAAAGTTATAGTGTCTTGAAAAGTCAGACAAAAATATTTAGGATTGATGAATTTGGAAATGGGGAAAATTGCATACAGAATGACAACATGAAATCAATAATGAAAGGAAAATTGGTAAGGTCAACTAGAGACTAAAATGTAGAAAACACACTGAGAAAATGATAGCAGTAGTTTAGGTATGAGTTTAGTAGGTTCATACAACCTGTCTTTGAAATGGATTATAGAAAGAATAAGTGAAAAATTTTAAAAATGGAATCTGATCGCACATTGAAATGCCAGTTTATCAGTTTGCCTATCATGCTTGTATTTCAATGCTGGTAGTTATAGTTTTGGATACAACATTAATCCTTGAGTCCTTGAGAGCCTCCCCTGTAAGGTGTTTTTTTTTTTTTTTTTTTTTTGACAGGCAGAGTAGACACGCTGCGGCTGGCGCACCATGCTGATCTGAAGCCAGGAGCCAGATGCTTCTCCTGGTCTCCCATGCGGGTGCAGGGCCCAAGGACTTGGGCCACAGCAGAGAGCTGGAGTGGAAGAGGAGCAACTGGGACAGAATCCAGCATCCCGACCGGGACTAGAACCTGGAGTTCCGGCACCACAGGCAGAGGATTAGCCTCCCCTGTAAATTTTGAGAGAACTAATGATGAAAGCTTCTAGGTTCCCAGAAAGGTAGAGAAAATGTTAATCCCTTAGTTATTAACACATTGAAATGATAGTCCTGAGAGGTCAGGGGTTGTCTCTGTTCTATTTTCTGCTTACTCCTTGGCCCTGAAATAATGCCCAGCAAACAGAGAATACTGACAGTATCAAGCATGTTGTCATGCAGCAATGAGAAGTGGAAAAAGAAAGGAAATTCAGCAGCATATTGTCGTTAATGAAGAATTTCTTCATTATTAATAAAAAAGGTAAAAACCGTATCTGGCTTGATTCTATTGAAAATTGCCCAAACAGTTGCCTTTATTGTCATGTATGAATATATAACAAAACAAATATTTTCTAAATCTTAGGAGAAGTAAAACCAGCTATCTACTTTTTATGAAAATAATTAAAAAATATTCACACTTGTACAACATCCTATAAATTTTGCAGAACCTCTATGTAAAGACCACCTCATTCCACTTTCTCTATGCTTTGCATCAATAAATATGGAAATTTGCTTTAATTTCCAATTCCTTGGAATTCCTTAATCCCGCTAATGTTTAAGTTTGCCTTATCTACTCTTCAAAGTATATAGGCAGTGCATTATGATGTTGTTTTATACTGCAGTCTGGAAAAGAAGTGTTGTCCATTGTGGAATCAGAAATTGCATTCTGGTGCTACTGACTTTTAGGCAAGCAAATCAGCAGCAGGAAAGAAATAATCCAATAAATACTATTTCATATTTTTCTTTAGATTTTGCCTTAGCTAGAACAATGCTGACTATAAATTTCCTTTTATTTTTTCTGTTAAGTATATTGTGGATGTTACATTTGCCAATGTATATTTTAGGATATCCTGAACATAATTGTGTGGCTGAAAGCTAAAAACCTAATATTGAGTAGAAAACCATTAATGAAGAGTAAGTACAATATGAAAATCAAAATGAAGCAAAATTAGTGATACAAGGGATCTTCTACTGTTGGAGGGGTCAGTTTTGTGATACTGTTGGAGGGGCCAGCTGGTTAACCCACCACCTGCAATGCTGGCATCCCATATCAGTGTCCAGTTCAAGTCTCAACTGCTTCACTTCTGATCCAACTCCCTGATAATATACCCAGGAAGACAGCAGTTGGTGGCCCAAGTAGCTAGGCTCCTGCCAAACATATGAGAGACCCAGACAGAGTTCCTGGCTTCTGGCTTCAGCCTCATCCAGCCCTGACTATGGTGGCCATTCAGGATATAAATCAGCAAATGGAAGATTCCTCTGTCTCTCTGTCTGCAACTCTGACTTTTAAACAATCCAACAAATACATAAAATATTTTAAAAAAGTGTTTACATTTTTTATAACTAGTAGAAATCATCATTAAATGCAGAAATTAATGAAAAGATTTAATATTAATTTCGGCCATCTTTTGTTCATAATAGCAGCAATTAAGCTCTCTGAATTTCAAGTGCCATATCTATAAAGTAAAAAGTCTAGGCTGGCTATATCTCATCTGTCTCTAAATTCCTTGATACTACATGTTGTAAGATTCCAAGTAAGAGTTTACAGTCTTCTCTCCTTTTATTGTTCCTTCCCTATTTTCATTCTGATATGGTATTTTTAAAAAAGATTTATTTATTTGAGAGGTAGAGTTACAGACAATGAGAGGGAGAGATGGAAAGAAAGGTCTTCTGTCCACTGGCTCACTCCCCAAATGGCTGAAACAGCCGGAGCTGCGCAGGTCTGAAGCCAGGAGCCAGGAGCTTCTTCCGGGTCTCCCACATGGGTGCAGGGGCCCAAGGGCATAGGCCATCTTCCACTGCTTTCTCAAGCCATAGTAGAGAGCTGGATGGGAAGAAGAGCAGCCGGGACCAGAACCGGTGCCCATATGGGATGCTGGCATCACAGGCGGAGGATTAACCTACTTCGCCACAGTGCCAGCCCCTCTGATATGGTATTATAAACATTTGTGACTTCTTTGCAAAAATATAGAGAAATATTATTTGAGGACATAAAGTGTTACAATCATATATTTCATTGATGAGAGTGATATTTTGATGTCAGTTTACTGGATAAAATAACCAACATGTGATTATAACAAAATTTTAGTAATATTAACTCATTTCTGTGTTAACTCAATTTTCCTCATTACGCCTATATTTTCAATAATATTTCCTTACATTCTTTTACTTATTTCCCTCTCAAAAATATAGTTTAAATGTACTTTGCCTTTGATATACCCAGATATGCTTGCTCAGTGAAGGCAAGAATATCACTATAGAAACTATAGAAATGTCTAAATTACCTTTTTCCTGAACATAGAACTACACATCATATTTTATAAAAAGTGGTATCTATATACGATGGAGGTGGCAGGAAGTGGCTAGTAAGCAATTTGTGTGTCAAAGAAAATAAATAAATAGATTCAAAATGCAATAAATTGTCTAATTCTGAATTGTTATATTGTTCTCTTGTAAAAATAAGTAAGGAGATTAGATTCTAGTGGATGTTTATTATTTAGCAAATGCTCTTGACATGTACACATACATGATCTGATCAGTAATGAAAAAATTCTTGAGAATTCTCTTTATGGGAAAAGGGCAGATTCCTTATTCTTTGAGCTAAGTTCATTTTTTTAAAGATTTATTTTATTTTTATTTGAAAGGCAGAGTTACAGAGAGGCAGAGAGAGAGAGAGAGAGAGAGCGAGAGCGAGAGCGAGAGAGCGAGAGAGCGAGAGAGAGAGAGTTCTTCTATCTGCTGGTTCAGTACCCAAATGGTGCAATGGCCAGAGTTGGGCCAATCTGAAATCAGAAGCCAGAAGCTTCTTCCAGGTCTCCCACGTGGTTGCAAGAGCCCAAGCAGTTGGGCCATCTTCTGCTGGTTTCCCAGGCCAGAGTGGAGAGCTGGATGGGAAGTGGAGCAGCTGGGACACAACCCCCACCCATATCACATGCTGGCACTGCAGGTAGAGGCTTAGCCTACTATGTTACAATGCCAACACCTATCGGTGTTTTTCATTTTTTCCCAAAGGAAACTTTTATTTAATGAATACAAACTTCTTGTATTTCCTAAGTATAACTTTAGGAATATATTAATTCTTCCCACCATACCCACCCCCACCCATACTCCCACCCCTCCTCCTTCTTCCTCTCCCATTCCTAGTCCCATTCTCCACTAAGATCATACACAAAAGACAAACTCTATATTAAGTAAAATGTTCAACAATTTTCATGAAAAAAATAACAACCTGTTCCTCAACAGTTGAGACAAGGGCTGTTTAAAGTCATTGGATCTTGAAATTAATTTCCTTTCTTTCTTTTTTTTTTTTTTAGAAACTTAATTACCTTTAAAGAGTACCCAGGAATGATACATCTTTTGGGAACAGTTAGACATAATTGCAATGCAACTTATTGAGGACAGAAGTCCTGCACAGTGACCCTTGTTGTTAATTTAACAATTAGCACTCTTAGTATGATATCAGTGATCACCAGAGGTTCTTGACATGAGCTGCCTAGGCTATGGACCCTTTTGAATACACAGCTAAGTTCATTTTAAAGCTCAGTAGATTATATTTGAGGCACCACAAGAAGATTCTGAAACATGAAGCAAAGAACGCAGACCTGCTAATGACGCTTGCGACAGACGGAGTGACATGGTGGCAAGTTCTGCTTCAATTTTCTACCCCTTATATTCTGAATGTATAGCTGAAGAAGCTCACGACCCAAGAATGTTGAGAAGAACACATAAAAAAGCCGCCAGCAGAAGTTTACTTGCTCAGGAAAGTGAGCTAGGTAGTCAGAGATCAGGAGGTCACTACCTGCCTTCTAGAGATGAGTCTCAGAAGACCTGAGAAAAGTCAAGCTTCTGTGAAGGATCTTGATGCCATGTGCCAGTCCTCGTAACAAAGATTATCCTGTGGTGTTGTAATTGGTCCAGGTAACAAAAATTTTATGCATCTTAGGTGAAAGTTTCTTGTGTTTTCTGTTGTCTTTTTTGCATCCAAGATGGGATTTTCATCCAATTAATTGGCAGAGAAAAAGAATAGTAATGAACGCAGACCCCTGAAACAAAAGGAACAGCATAGCACGACAGCAAGACAAACAGCAAGAATAAAGAAAGTTACTGAAGGTAGAGAGGGGTACTACACAATGATAAAAACATTAATCTATTCAGAAGAGACAAAAATCCATCAGTTTATAATCACTGAACAATAAATCTGTAAAAAACAAAAAAATGTGAAGTGAAGAAGACAGATGTAAAAGAGAAGTGGTGAAATTCACAATTGTAGTTGGATGCATCAACAATCCTTTCTCAGGAATTAACAGAAGAATTGGATAGGAAATCAGCAGTATATAAAATTAGTTAATACCACCATTAACCAACAGTCGATCAACTGTTTTAAAATAATCTACCCAAAAGTGGCAGATCACGTTTTGAGCTGTAAAACTCTACAAATGTTAAAAATACACAATGTATATTCTCTGAGCAGAATTCTAAGCTAGATGCCTAAAATAAAGTACCTTCATTTATTTGGGCTGCCAGTGACTAAATGCTATAAACCAGGAGGGCTGTAGATAATAGGAATTTAGTTCTCACAATTCTGGAGGTTGAGAAGTCCAAGTTCACAGCACGGGCAGCTTTGATGTCTGGTGAGGGCCCATTTCCTTGTGCACTGATGTACCTTTCTGCTGGATCATCACATGGTGGAAGGGGAAGGAAGCTGGTCTCAGGCCTCCTTTATAAAAACATCAATGCCACCCACCCACAAGGGATCCACCCTCATGACCTAATCACCTCCCAAGGTCCCATCTGGTAGTCTGATCATGTTGTGAGTTAGGATTTCAATCTACGGATTTTGAGGGAGCATAAACATTCAGTCCCGCTCTTGTCATGTAAAAGGAAAATGTTCCAAAACTTGGAAACTAAACAATACATTTCTAAACATCTCATGGGCACAGAAGTGTCAAGGGAGAAAATTCCTTGAAATAAATAAAAGTGAAATTACAATGTATCCACTTATATAGAACATAGCTGAAGCACTGTTGAGAAGGATATATATATATATATATATACATAAAATACATAATATATATAATACATAATATATATAATAAATAATATATAATACATAATATATATATATAATACATCCATTAGAAAAGAGGAAAGATCTCAAATACCTAAGTTCTTACCTCAAGAATCCAAAGAATTAGAGCAAAGTAAACCAAAATCAAATAGAAGGAATGACAGAATGATTGGTAAAAATGAATTAACTTGAAGAGAAAATCAGTGAGACAAAGTGCAGTTCATTTAAAAATAGAAATAAAATTGAAAAACTGTTGATAAGACAGGCAAAGAAAATGGTAGACAAAATTTAGTGATTTATGGGCGTCATAAACGACCACAAATGACAATATCAGACAAATAATTTGATTGCAACTATAAGGAAATTGAAATAAAAATTTTAAAACTTGCCAAACACAGTTTCATTGAATAATCTAGTGTATGCTTAAAGAAGAATTATCAATAATTCTATATGATCTCCTCCAGAAAATATAAGTTGAGGGAATGAACACTTTCCAATTAATTTGATCAAAACCAAGACATGGCAGAATATAAAAGGAAATTAGGGACCAGTATTCCTAAAAGCTATAGATGCAAAATATTTTAATATTTGCTAATACAGTTCAGCAACATGTATCATTTTATATACTATGACAAATTGTGATTAATTACAGGGATACAAGGTAAGTTCAATATTTTTTAAAAATTCAGTCCATGTAAAGCACCACAGTAAGACACTAGGATGAAAAAAAAAATCACATGATCATTCCAATCAATGCAGACAAATCGTTGGACCAAACTCAGTGTTCTAAATGTTACAGAAGTAGAGGTGAATTATCTCAATTTACTCAAGGCTATTAATAGCACACCTCTAGCTAACATGATACTTAAAGTTATAGACTAAATGCTTTCCCTGATTGGGGATATGGAGGTGCAGTAGGGACCCAAACTCATGTACTTCCTTATGGGGTGTGAGTGCTCCAACTGGCTTCTTCACTTGATCTTAGCCAAAATACCAAGAAGTGATTCCAAGTGGTTTCTTAACCTCTTTACTCTTGTTGAGTTTTCAGAATTCTTTATATACATTAGACACTAGTTATTTGTTAAATCCACGGCTTGCAAATATTTTTTACCCAGTCTGTGCCTCAAATAAATACATCATTTAAAATAATTATCTATAGAAATTGGACAAAGTGGCTCCTGCCACAGGGCCATGAGGACTGGAGCAGCTGGGGCTCTTCTTCTTCTGACCCCAGACCTAGGCCCGGTGAAACTAGAGAACAGGTGCACACCACCACTGCCCTCACTGTGGTGCTGTTGGCAACAGCAGTCTAAGAAAGCACAAAAGCAGGAAAGGCTGTTATTTTTCTACAGTTTGTGGAAACGACCTGAACTCTGAGGGCTCGTCAAGAGCTTTTCCAAAACTGATGATCACTGGAAAACAACCAACATTGGTTGAAACAGAGAATGTGAAACACATCTAGCAGCCTATGGAGACACTGTGCTTGTTAGTGATCACTACCAAAAGCAGCAATATTTTAGAAGATTTGGAAACTGAGACTCTTCTCAAAAGTGATCTCTGAATATTGTCAAACCTTAGAAGAGAATGAATTATCTGAGCACTGTTTTGATTTGATTTTTGCTTTTGATGAAATTGTTACTTTGGAATACTGGGAGAATATTAAGCTGGCACAGATCAGAGCCTTCACAGAAATGGATTCTCATGTGGAGAAGGTGTTTAGAGCAGCCAGAGAGAATTCAGAATGTGAAGCCAAGGCTGAAATGAGGTGTAAAGCAAAGGAATGATAACAGGCCCAAAGAGAAGCAAAGACTCGGCAAAAAAGCATGAGAATTTGGGAGATTTGGAAGCTCTGCAGTGTCTGAAGGCAGCACAGTTGACATGATCACAGAGACCATCATTGAAACTGATAAACCAAAGATAGCACCTACATCAGCCAGGTCTTCAGGCCCCAGCAAGGCTTTGAAACTTTGAGCCAAAGATAATTTTGTGCACAAATTGAAATATGAAGGTGAAATTATCATGTCCTCTAGTATGGGTAAATGTACTTTTGAGGCAATCAAAATACATGCTCCACCTACTAATAAGGAAAGTGTTCATATGAAGATTGAAGAAAAGACCACACTAAATTGTGGACGAGATGGAGGATTATAGAATATAGAGTTACATGACATGATCATGCTTAAGATCACAGATGACAAATTTGGCTAAATTTGTCTTCATGTGGGAAATAAAGATAAGAAATGGGCACAACTACAGACCCATCCCAATGTGGATAAATCTTTTCAATGCAGAGACTCTAACTGGCTTGAAGAATCCAGAAAAATCATTTCCTGTGATCATTACACTGATGTAGGGGTTCTAAAGTGGAGACTACAAACCACAGGGGAATCTTTTATTCCACTGGCAATTTCTGGCTTTCGGAGAGTGGAAATGGCTGTGATATCAAAAGAGAATATGAGCTACAAGAAGATAATCACCATTCCACTTCTATCTGATGTCCCATCTGTGATTGGCGAGTCGATGGGGAATATCGACATGACAGTCCATGAAATACCTTGGGTGGTGCCTGCCCGTATTCAAGTTTCCTTATCTCCCCCCACCAAATTACTGTAACATGCAGGTTATGAAAGTGACTCAGAGAGATAGAACAGTTCCATCTGATTTTCCGCAGGGACCATTTTCCTAGTGGATAGGTACGAAACTCAGTAAAACGAAGAAGAGGGAGCCAAAAAGGAAAATCTTCAAATCAATAAAGAAGCTGATGAGGCTGGCGCTGTGGCGCAGCACGTTAAAGCACTGGCCTGAAGTGCCAGCATTCCACTGGGGCACGGGTTCTATTCCCAGCTACTCCTCTTCTGATCCAGCTCCCTGCTATGGCCTGGGAAAGCAGTGGAAGATGGCCCAAGTCCTTGGGCCCTGCACCCACGTTGGGGACCCAGTAGAAGCTCCTGGCTCCTGGCTTCGGATTGGCGCAGCTCTGGCCGTTGCAGCCATCTGGGGAGTGAATCAATGGATGGAAGATCTTTCTCTCTGTCTCTCTCTTTGTCTCTACCTCTCTCTGTAACTCTTCAAATAAATAAAACACATCTTAAAAAAATAAAGAAGCTGACATTGGCTAAAGAGTTTTTCCGAATTTAAAGCCATTGGAAACTTTTTTTCCCTCCTACTACAATGTAGGATTCTCTGTGTGAAAGGACTCTCAGCTCACCCACAGTGCTTCAGTATCATAGAGACATTCTTTGAAAGAGAAATGACACAGACTTAAGGAGAAAGGCTACTGATATCTTTGGCAGATTTTGCTGGCCAGCAGGAATGCAAACTTTCCAGAGAATGCCCCAAATTAAACACCTCCCAAATTGCTACTCTATTCTAGTCCCTAAATATAGATATATTTTATACTTTGTTTTAAAAAGATTTTCTTTGTAGAAGATTTTAATCTTTCATTCTCCTTTAATTATCTTCAGTTTTTTCTTTCCATACATTCTATGAAGCATTGGGATCATCTCTATATACTCATTGTAATGGTTTGCCATTTCTGGAACACATTTAACCCATTCTTGGTTTTTGGACTATGCAGGTGTACTGCATAGCAAGAATGAGGTGCAAAAGTTAAAAGCTGTGGTGATCTTTTGTCATTTTCACTTATCCATTCATCCTTCCATTTCTTTGACAGGTTTTCCTTTTAAGACCCATCTCTCCAGTTTAGAATAATGCTGTGAATCCCATTCATGTCAATATTAATGATGGCTGAGTTGCAGCTTTCAAATCACAGCCATCTCTTCAAGATGTCTTAGAACAGAAAGGTTATGTCCATTCACACCCAACTGCAATCATGTCTGCTACTAATGCTACCCAGGTTTCCAATTACCCACATTTTGAGTACTTAAGCTAAAACATAATAGTTGACAGTCTTTGTAATCTGTTCACATTCCTCAAACTTATCACCCACCTATTCCTGATTGCTCTGTAATCAGTACCTTCCTTTCTAGCAGAAATGTGGAGGCTGGTTCAGTGGATTTCTATACCAATCTCATTGGCCCTGAACTATCAAATACACTCCATTTCTACCACTAGATTTTCAGCATTTCAAGAGGCAGCCGATTATATTGCTATGTGGGGATTACCTATGTATATCCCATTTTCTTTCACCTTGCCTGACACTTTCCACCTGTCTCTTCTGATCTCTGAAATCCTTTCTTCCCCACTGAGTATCATTGTGTAGTGAGCTGCTTCTCAGCTCCATCTCTCATCTATTACTTTTTCAATCAGCCAGCCCAATATTTGCTTTTAAACCACTATAGCACTTACAACGGTGGGTGAGGCATTGCTGGGAAGATGTAGGCACTGACAGTGGGAAGACAGATAATATAGATGACTTGCACCTCTAGCCTGCTGTATACTATTACTCTCACTCTGAAAGACACCTGACCCTCTCTGCAGAGTACACTGTACTTGGAGCAAAGTAGTCACACACAAAGGCATGGGATGGAATTCTATGAGGAAGAATTTTCTGGCTTTTCCCTTTCCCTAATTGCATCAGGGAAGAAGTCATATCTCCAGCTTAGTTTCCACATGAGGCTTTCTGAGGAAGGGGGCTGGGAAAAGAAGTCTGTTATGCAGTCAAGTAGCTAATAAATATTTTAAAAATATTTTTGTTTATATAAGGTGAACAAATTTCATATATTTCATTTATACAGATTTAAGAGCATCATAATACTTCCCACCCTACCCTCCCACCCACCCACATTCCCACTTTTCCTTCTCCTTCCTTTATTAATTTTCTTCTAATTTTACAATGACATGCTTTAATTTTATTTTATAACCACAAGCTTAACCCTCAACTACACAAAAAATTCAACAAGTATTGAGTAGAAAAACACTGTGTCTCTCAAGTGTATAGACTAGAACTGTAAACAATAATCAAATCTTAAAATGTCAATTTTGCTCATATACATTGCATTTTTGTACTCTGTATATTATTTATTACTAATCAGGGAAAACCTACAATGTGTATTTTTGGGACTAACTTATTTCATTAAGCATAATGGTTTATTATTCCATTTTTTGGGAGTTCTTTGTATGATTTTTAAGTGCCAATTTCACAAAAGCTTTTTCCTGAAATTACTTTTGAGGTAGTATTTAAAAGAAGAGATGTTTCATAACCTTGTAAAATACATAGGGAATATAACATTTCAGTGTACACAGAGAAGGCAAAGTCTTTAATCAGAGTATTATAAAATGAAAAAAAAAAAAGAAATTGGGCAAAACACATCTGTATTCAACTGAATCAAAGAGGCTACATAGATGGTTAATGCTCATGTGCAAAAATGTCTAACATCATTGGCCATTAGGGTAATGAAAATTACAACCACAATGAGATATGAGTGTACATCTGTCAAAATTACTAAAATTAAAAAATAAACCCTGATAACACCAAATGCTACTGAAGCAATAGAAATCAAAGCACTCATATTTTGCTAGCATGAATGTGTAATGATACAGACACTTTGGAAAATCATTTTTGCTACAAAAAATGCAATTGCACAGGAAGCTTCTGTATAATTCATCAATTGCATTTCTTGAAATTTATCTAAAAGAAATGAAAATGTAAGTTTAATAATGATATGAATCAGGGTTTTTAAGCTTACATAGTTGAAATCATTTTCTCAAAGTTACAGAGCAGGAAAAAGGACAGAGCTGACTTCTCATTAAATCCACTGACTAAGCTCCTGTCACTCTTTGGGTTAAGTGCCTATGCACTATATAGATAATAAATTATTTCATGTAAATGTATAATTACTAGAATTGTTTTTATTAAAACAATTTTTTAAATCATTTCAGCTATCTTCCCTTAATGTTCATATGTGTCCACTAGATTTTAGCATTTGTTCTTAGAAAAACTTTATAGGGGTGGGTGTTGTGGCATAACAGGTTAAGCCACCACCTGCAATGTTGGTGTCCTAAATGGGCACAGGTTCAAGTCCTGGTTGCTCCACTTCCAATCCAGCTCCTTGCTAATAAGTCTGGGAAAGCAGTGGAAGATGGCTCAAGTTCTTCAGCTCATGCACCCATGTGGGAGATCGGATGGGGCTCCTGGCTCCTAGCTTTAGCTTGGCCCAGCCCTGGCCATAGTGGCCATTTGAGGAGTGAAGCAGCAGATGGAAAATCTTTTTCTGTCTATCTCTCCACCTCTCTCTCTGTAACTTTTATTTTTAAAATAAATAAATAAATCTTAAAAAAATAGCTTTGTAAATGTTCTTATTCCTGAGTAGGAAGTTATCTGTGAGTAGAAGCATATTTTTCTACTGCAAACTGTGATGTTATGTTCAAATTATTTGGGGTTGTATACAACTCTTCTTCATTGACCCGAAAGACAATGGTAACTAAAGAAAAATACTAGCAACTAATAATATTCCCTAGCCCCATATTAAAGTTGACAGTAAAAAAAAATCTATAATTATTTTCCTCCTTTCTACCTCATCTTCTCTCTCTCTCTCTCTCTCTCTCTCTCTCTCTCTCTCTCTCTCTCTCCCCCTCTCCCTCTCCCTCTCCCTCTCCCTCTCCCTCTCCATATAAGAATGTTTTTACATGTACTTGTTTATATAGCTATTTTGTTTTCCCTCTTCCACTCATTTAACTATAAATCCTTTCACAACAGGCACTAAGTATTTTTGTCCTTACAACTTTAGTACTTAGCAAACTGTCTGGAATATAGTAGATATCAATGGATATTTAAATGAATAAATGTCTATTTTTTGGGATATTTCTATCAATTGATTGAACTGAAGAAAATCTTAAGAATAACCTTAGAAAACATTAGGAAATCTGAGCAAATCATAGAATATTCTATGTCATTACAGGAATTGCTTATGCAACAAATGCTCTTTACATTCTTATGATTTACTTTTGCTGTATTCTTTAGAGCAGTATTTCTCAACTAGCAGTTCCTGTGTTATGGAGGAAGGGCTTTTTTTTCTTTGTTTTATTAAGATTTCTTTTTCTTTATTTTAAAGGCAAAGTTGTAAAAAAGCAGAGGGAGAGAGAGAGAGAGAGAGAGAGAGAGAGAAAGTCTTCCATCCACTGGTTCACTCCCCAAATGGCTGGAATGGCCAGAGCTGCGCTGCTCCGATCCAAAGCCAGGAGCCAGGAGCTTCTTTCAGGTCTCCTAGGTGCGTGCAGGGGCCCAAGGACTTGGCCGCCTCCTCTTCCTCCTTCTCCTCTTTCTTCTTCTTCTTCTTTGTATTCTTTTAAACATTTATTTTATTTATTTGAAAGCTAGAGTTACAGAGAGAGATAGTGCTATAGAAAGAAAGAGAGGTCTTCCATTTCACTGGTTCATTACCCAAATGACCGCAATGGCCAGAGCTGAGCTGATCCAAAGCCATGAGCCAAGAACTTCTTTTGGGTCTCCCACAAGGGTGCAGGGGCCTAAAGAGTTGGGCCATCTTCTATTGCTTTCCCAGGCCATAACAAAGAGCTAGATTGGAAAGGGAAAAGCCAGGACTGGAACTGGTACCCATATGGGATGCTGGCACTGCAGGCTGGGACTTTAACCCACTGTGCCACAGCGCCAGCACTGGGCTATCTTCTACTGCTTTCCCAGGTTATATCAGAGAGCTGGATAGGAAGTGGAACTCAAACCGGCACCACCACAATAGCAGGTGGTGGCTTTACCTGCTGCACCACAGTGCCAGCCCCTAGTGGAAATGTTTTATTAGTCTTTTAACCAGTCCTCTATGGTCCCCTCACAGGACAATGTTTATCTCATCTTCCTTATATTCATTTCCTCCTTTCTGATATTTAACATTAGGTATTCTTTTTTATTTTTAAAATTTCTTAAGGTGAACAGATTTCATATAAACAGATTTAGGAGCCTATGATACTTACCACTTTACCCTCCCTCTTGCCCACATTCCCACCCTTCCTCCTCCTTCCTTTTTTACTCTATCTCTTAATTTTTACAAGGATTTATTTTCAGTTTATTTTATAGTCATAAGATCAACCCTACACTAAGTAAGGGGTTCAACAAATAGTAAGAAGAAAAAAACACTGTTCATCAGCAGTAGACAGGGGCTGCAAAGAATCATCAAATCTCATAATGTTATTTTCACTCTTATTGCTTACTTATTTTGATACTCTATTAGTTACCACAGATCAGGGAAAACTTATGCTATTTGTCTTTTTGGGACTGGCTGATTTCACTAGGTGTAGTGGTTTCCAGTTGCATTCATTTTGCTGCAAAAGTCAGGATTTCATTCTTTTTTGTGGCTAAGTAGTATTTTATTCTATCTATCTATCTATCTATCTATCTATCCATCCATCCATCCATCCATCCCACAATTTCTTTATCAAGTCATCAGTTGATGGAAACCTGGGTTGATTCTATATCTTAGCTGTTGTGAGTTGAGCTGCAGTAAACATGAGTGTACAGATCACTATTTCATATGCTGTCTTAATTTTGTTTGAGTAAATTACCAGGGATGGGTTTGCTGAGTCATATGACAGATCTATTCTCAGATTTCTGAGGTATCTCCATACTGTCTTCCACAATGGCTGTACTAGTTTACTTTCCTACCAATAGTGGTTCAGGGTATCTTTTCCCCCATATCCTTGTCAGCATTTATTTTTTGTTGGTTTCTGTATGAGAGTCATTCTATATGGGACTGTATGAAACATCATTGTTTTTTCACTTGGATTTTCCTATGGCTAGTGATCATGAGTATTTTTTTCATGTGTCCATGAGTAATTTAATTTCATCTTTTGAAGAATGCTGTTCAAGTTCTTTGATCCTTCTTAACTGGATCGTTTATTTTGTTGTTGTTGAGTTTTATGCACTCTTTATCGATTCTGGATATTAATTATTTATAAGTTTCATAGTTTGCAAATATTATCTCCCATTCTGTCTATTGCCTTTTACTTTGCTGAGTGTTTTCTTTGCAGGAAACTTCTTAGTTTGTAATCCCATTTGTTTATTTTTGCTTTGATTGCCTGTACTTCTGGGGTCTTTTCCAAGAAGTCTTTGTCTATGCCAATATTTTGTAGAATTTCTCCAATTTCTCCTCTAATAATTTGATGTTATCAGGTCATAAATTTAGAGTCTTGATCCATGTTGAGTTGATTTTTGTATAAAGGATGGTAGGGGTCTCTTTTCATATTTCTGCACGTGGAGATACAATTTTCCCAGCACCATTTGTTGAAGAAACATCGTTTCTCCAGGGATTGATTTTAGCTCCACTGTCAAAGATTAATCGATTTCAGATGCCAGAATTTATGTCTGGATTTCTGTTCAGTTCCATCGTTCTACGTGTCTATTTTTGTGTCAGTGCCAGGATGCTTCGATTATAACTGTGCTATACTAGGTCTTGAAATCTGATATTGTGATACCTCTGGCTTTGTTTTCATTATTTAATGTGTGCTTAGGTGGATTCATTCTGAGAGGAGGAGCATGGTGGGGGCAAGAGGCACGGAGTCATCACACAGACCCCAGGAGCCGGTCTATGCGCCCCCAAGGGGCGGTCTATGCCCTAACCAATCACACCCTGTTGCCAGGCAGTTTCTGTTGCTAGGGGCCATCTTGGCATGGCATTCTCATTCCACCACAAATCTGCATTAACTATTTAGGGTCTCGTGAATTATAGCACCATTTTTTTTTTCTAGATCTGAGAAGAATGTCATTAGTATTTTGATTGGGATTGCATTGAATCTGTAAATTGCTTTTGTTAGTATGGAAATTTTGATGATATTAGTTTTTCCAATCCATGAACATGAAAGATCCATTTTGTGTGTCTTCTTTTATATCTTTCTTTAATATTTTGTAGTTTTCATCATAGAGAACTTGAATCCTTTGTTACATTTATTCCAAGGTATTTAAAATTTTTGTAGCTATTGTGAATGAAGCTGATCTTACACTTTCTTTCTCAGCCTTGACATTGTCTGTACATACAAAGACTGTTCATTTTTGTGTGTTAATTTTACATCCTGAAACTTTACCAAATTCTCTTATGAGTTCCAATAGTTTCTTTTTTTAACTTTTATTTAGTAAATACAAATTTCCAAAGTACAGCTTATGGATTACAATGGCTTTCCCCTCACCCTTATAACTTCCCTCCCGTCCACAACCCTCCCAACTCCTGCTCCCTCTCCCATTCCATTCACATCAAGATTCATTTTCAATTATCTTTATATACAGAAGATCAATTTAGTATATATTAAGTATATTTTGAATTGAGCTGCAATAAACACTAAGGTGCAGATCACTTTTGTGATTGCCAGTTTAATTTCCTTTGGGTAAATTCCAAGGAGTGGGATGGCTGGGTTGTATAGTAGGGTTATATTCACGTTTCTGAGGAATCTCCAGACTGACTTCCATAGTGGCTTTACCAGTTTGCATTCCCACCAACAGTGGGTTAATGTCCCCTTTTCCCCACATACTTGCCAGCATCTGTTGTTGGTAGATTTCTGTATGTGGGCCATTCTAACCGGGGTGAGGTGAAACCTCATTGTGGTTTTGATTTGCATTTCCCTGATTGCTAGTGATCCAAAATATTTTTTCATGTGTCAGTTGGGCATTTGGATTTCCTCTTTTGAAAAATGGCTACTGAGGTCCTTGGCCCATTTATTAAATGGGTTGTTTGTTTTGTTGTTTTGGAGTTTCTTGATCTCTGTAGATTCTGGTTATTAACCCTTTATCAGTTGCATAGTTTGCAAATATTTTTTTCCCATTCTGTCTGTTGCCTCTTCACTATCCTGACTGTTTCTTTTGCAGTACAGAAACTTCTCAATTTGATGCAATCCCAAATGTTAATTTTGGCATTGAGTGCCTGTGCTTCTGGGCGCTTTCCAAAGAAGTCTTTGCCAGTACCTATGTCTTGCAGGGTTTCTCCAATGTTCTCTAATAATTTGATGGTGTCGGGTCGTAGATTTAGATCTATAATCCAGGTTGAGTGGATTTTTGTGTAAGGTGAAAGGTAGGGGTCTTGCTTCATGCTTCTGCACATGGAAATCCAGTTTTCCCAGCACTATTTATTTAATAGACTGTCAGGGATTGGTTTTGGATCCTTGATCAAATATAAGTTGGCTGTAGATGTTTGGATTGATTTCTGGTGTTTCTATTCTGTTCCATTGGTCTATGCATCTGTTTCTGCACCAGTACCATGCTGTTTTGATTACAACTGTCCTGTAGTATGCCCTGAAATATGCTATGTGATGCTATTGTGATGCCTCCCCATTCAATAGGATGCTGGCCGTGGGTTTTTCATAAATTGCTTTAGTTGTATTGAGGAATGTTCCTTCTATACCTAGTTTGCTTAGAGTTTTTATCATGAAAGGGTATTGTATTTTACTGAATGGTTTCTCTGCATCTACTGAGATAACCATATGGTTTTTCTTCTGGAGTTTGCTAATGTGGTGTATCACATTGATTGATTTGCGAACATTGAACCATCCTTGCATACCAGGGATAAATCCCACTTGGTCTGGGTGGATGATCTTTCTTATGTATTGTGGCATTCTATTGTTGAGAATTTTATTGAGGATTTTTGCATCTATGTTCATCAGGGATATTAGTATGCAACTTACTTTCAATGCTGCATCTTTTTCCGGCTTAGGAATTAAGGTAATTATGGCTTCATAGAAAGAATTTGGGAGGATTCCTCTGGGTCTCCCATGCTGCTACAGGGCCCAAGCACTTGGGCCATCTTCTACTGCTTTCCCAGGGTATAGCAGAGAGCTGGATCAGAAGTGGAGCAACTGGGACTTGAACCAGCACCCATATGGGATGCCAGCACTGCAGGTGGCAGCTTTACCCGCCAAACCACAGCACTGGCCCATTGAATTTATTCTTTAAATGTCTCGTAGAATTTAGTGGTGAAGCCATCTGGTCTTGGGCTTTGCTCTGTTGGGAAGGCCCTCATTACTGATCCAATCTATATCTTGGTTATTGATCTATTTAAGTTTCCTATGTCTTTATGACTCAGTTTTGGTAGATTGTATGTGTCCATGAGTCTATCCATTTCTTCTAGATTTTCCAATTTGTTGGCACCTAGCAATTTGTAGTAATTCTTAATGATTATTTTAATTTCTGTGATAACTGTTATTATCTCTTGTTTCATCTCTGATTTTATTAATTTTGGATTTCTCTCTCATTTTTGTTTGTGGTTAGTTGTGTCAATGGTGTACTAATTTTGTTTATTTGTTCAAGAAAAGCTCTTCATTACACTAATCTTTTGCATTTTTTAGTTTCAGTTTTGTTTATTGTCTCTAATTTTAATTATTTCTTTCTTCCTACTAATTTTGGGTTTGCTTTGTTGTTGTTTTTCTATGTCTTGAGATGCATTGATAACTTATTTATTTGATGCCTTAACAAAATCTTTTTATTTATTTATTTTATTATTTATTTGAAAGTCAGAGTTACACACAGAGAGAGGAGAGA
The DNA here is from genome assembly GCA_949820135.1 of Sylvilagus floridanus. Taxonomy (NCBI): domain Eukaryota; kingdom Metazoa; phylum Chordata; class Mammalia; order Lagomorpha; family Leporidae; genus Sylvilagus; species Sylvilagus floridanus. The sequence continues at coordinate 84,054,536 of OX463224.1, forward strand.
CATTGAGAGAGGGAGAGAGAGAGAGAGAGAGAGAGAGAGAGAGATCGTCCATTCATTTGTTCACTTCCCAACTGGCCACAATGGCCAGAGCCACGCCAATATGAAGCCTGGAACCAGGAGCTTTTCCCGGTATCCTACGTGGGTTCAGGGGCCCAAGGACATGGACCATCTTTTACTGGTTTCCCAAGCCATAGCAGAGAGCTGGATCAGAAGCAGAGCAGCCTGGACTCAAACCAGCACCCATATGGATGCCTGCATTTCAGGATACGACTTTACCCACTACACCACAATGCAGGGCCCCCAAATTCTTTTTATTTTGACAGGCAGAGTTAGACAGCAAGAGAGAGAGAGACAGAGAGAAAAATCTTCCTTGCATTGGTTCAACCCCCAAATGGCCGCTATAGCTGGCGTGCAGCGCCGATCCGAAGCCAGGAGCCAGGTGCTTCCTCTTGTTCTCCCATGCACGTGCAGGGCCCAAGCACTTGGGCCATCCTCCACTGCCTTCCCAGGCCACAGCAGAGAGCTTGACTGGAAGAGGAGCAACCTGGACAGAATCTGGTACCCCGACCAGGACTAGAACCCAGTGCACTGGCGCCGCAGTTGGAGGATTAGCCTAGTGAGCCGTTGCGTCAACTCCAAATTCTTGATATTTGCACCAGTTGCTCTAATATTCCCTCTCAATGCTTCTCTTGCCTAAGGGAGAGCCTTGTGAACCATCCTGGAAGGGTTGACAGAGACCTGGGCACCCCTGTAGAATTATAAGGTGATTGCCCAGAGACCCAGCAACACCTTTGCCTTATCATGCAGTCACAGAATTTCCGCAGTCATGGTGTGCAAGGCTCATGGGTTGCACAGGATCTGCTGCACCCCAATAGCCTGTCCTGTCCATGTAGAGAGAAGACCTGTTCCCAGAGTCAGCTGCCTGCAGGTGCTCTGCCTTGGCAGTTTGAGCCCCGGTGCTTATGATATGTTGAGAGAATGGGGGAACCTTATAATTCTACATGGGTGCCCAGATCTCTGTCAACCCTTCCAGCCAGACTCAGTGTCAGTGGAGAACATGATTTTTTTCCCTCTGATAAAATCTCCTGGTCAAAAATGCACTCACCAGCCACCACAGTCTTTACTGTTATCAAAATGGTGCCTTCTCTGTGCATGTTTCTGGGAAGCTTTGTTGGGGCATCACTGGATTGAGTGGGTACCTTGCCCCTCCAACTAGGGCTCCAGGCAGGACTCATTGACAGGGTAGTTCACAAGTCTCTCCCTTAGTCAATATCACCAGTAGAAAGGTCTGCCACAGTTTTCTCTCTCCTTGCTCTCCAAAGCTGACATCTCTTCCAGTTCCCAGCTGCAAGGATCATGTGTGGTTCCTCTGCTTTGCTGTGTGTCCCCACCTTCCATGCTACTCCATGGTATCCCTCTATCTTCTGTAGAATTTCCATTGCAAGCTTCCTTGCCTCTCTTCCCTAGGCATGCACTTCCTCTGCTTTCCTTCTGCTATTTTCCCATCATCTGAAGAAGCATGTCTTTTCCCTATTCAGCCACATTGAAATCCTCACATTAGAGATTCTTAGGTTTTCTGAATTATAACTGCTTTCATGAGAAATATTACTCCACATGGAATAGTGTGTTAGAATTTATCAAATACAAGTTATTTAGAGTCAGACAAGCCTGCATTTGAAATCCATCTACATCTCCTACCAATAGAATTATCCTGAGAAAACTCTTTGAGCCTTCGTTTAATTCTTTGTAAGGTAGAGTTTTTATAACCATTGAAGATCATGAAGACAAAGCAAAGTGTTTAGTATACTGGAGGTGATGATATAGAGGATACATGATAGAAATGATTATCAACCATTTCATTTGGTATGGCAAATAAAACATTAATGACAACATTTCCTATATATTATTACAACTTCCATGGTTACCTATATTAAAATAAACTGCTATTAAAGCTGCTGTGATTACTTTTACTTGGAGATTTGTCAGGTGTAATTATTTGATAAGAGTTGAGGCTGGTTACTCATGTGCAAGACTATTTTCTAGAGCAGATGATAATGAGAAAGTAAAAGTTTCACCAGAAGTTTCGATCCTGTGAGATTATTTCAATCCATCCTATTTCATTCACACAGGCAATTGAAAATTGTGTTATGGGGGCACAGATATTGATTGAGGACTTTCTGCACTGTGATAAATTGTGCTTTAGATGTCTATCCTAAAGCTAACTATTTTAGCCAGATTTCCCATCAAGTCAGCAGCATTTTCTGTAGTGGAGTCAGAATAGTTTTCTGCTGAATTCTTCTTTCTTCTTTAACATTTATCACCATAGGCCGTGTCTCCATAGGCATCTCAGAGCTGTATGCCCCATACAAAATAAAGTTTACATCTGCCTTTAGCTCATTTCTCTCCACATGTAGCATTCACCCCACAACTGTGCTGTGCTGTGTCCCAGGATCCTGCAGATAAAAGCAACAATGTGATTCATGTCCTCAGTGTGTATGTCCCAGTTCTGCTGCTGCTGCTGCTGCTGCTGCTGCTGTCATAACTCCTGCCTTATATTGCAGTGTAAACAGGTTTGAAAGAAAGTAAGAGCAGTGATGGTGTTGGTGGTGTCTAAGATGATTTCTCATGGGACAGTAACCAAATCAATCCACCCAGAAGCGGGAGATTCCAACTGTAGACTGTGTACTACAATTTACATAGGAAGCAATACTGAATATGCCATTTCAAATAAAACTTGAACTGTTTCTAAATTGCTGAATTTGGGGCTTGGTTATTGAGAAAAAGGTTATAGAACAAGGATGGCATACACACTTCCATGGTTTTCTTTTCTCCTACTAAATTAGGAGTAGCAAACATTTGGTTGCATATCCAAGTCATCCCTTCCTTTCTTATAGACAAGATTCCAGATTGGTTTGTGGGATAGGGTGCAGGTCCTGGATATTTCCTAGTTAGAGATTTGGTAGTTGGAGGAGGGGTAATGAGATGTAAGACATGCCTGCTGAAGTTTTCGGTTTCCTGGGAGAAATTTCCTTCCCTGATCAGAGAGAGCCGTATAAAAAGAAATTTATTCTGACCATGCAGTATATCCCCTACTGTGGCAGCCATTTCCCAGATGTGTTAGGACCCGTTGCCAACATTATGAGGAAGGTGGAGAGAAAGAGGGGAGAAATCTGGGTCATTGATTAAAATGTCAAATAGCTGTATTAATGCTGGCACCTCCTATTTCTAAACAACTAATTAGATGAGATACTAAGTGCCAGTGCTGTTTAAACTAGTTTGAATTGCAGGCATCGCTTTTTCAAAGCTAAGCCTTCTCACTGATAAGCACAATATTTGATATCCTTTTTGAATTTTGGAGAGAGTTGGGGCATCGCCTGGGTAGATGTTGTCCAGGATACAGTGAGACAGACTACAACAGGTAAGGGTGGGAATCTAAGCTGGAGAGAAGAGGACAAAGTCTGCAGGAGAACAAAAGATAATTTTCAGGAAACTTGAAGATTCAAAGCAAAGAAAACCATAATACCCAAGTACATCTGAGGTTGGGAATGAAAGATAAAACACAAAAAATCAGAAGTCCCTTGATGGGAGAGTTGAGTGAAAATATGGGCCAAGTGAGAGAATTAAGTGTATTTCCATGAAAAGGGTGGGGGTACCCAAGGCTGGTGGTTACTAAAGGCTTTCCTGTTCCTTAAGTAGTGCATAATCCTGGCTTAAAAGTAAGGTACAAATGCGAGATTTTCTTCTAACATCCCAACATTTTTTAATTCCTGTGTTTCTGTGTTCTGAACCACAGAAGGCATCTTGTATTAAGAAATAGATTTGTAGGCATCAGGGTGAAAAGTTCTGCTATGTGATTTTCTAGAACAACTCCTGCTCTCAAATCACCAGAAAAAGCAACATTCTTTCAGAAACTGGTAAAAATATTGGGATATTGGGAAATTTTTATATACTGTGTTTCACAGACTCAAGTTAAGAAGCCATTCCCGGGAACCTCTAGTGAACTTGACATCAACTATTATCGTCATTCAGAAACAATGCTTAGCCACAGTTTATAGGGGCTTTACAAAATTCATGCAAAAATACAGCCCAGACATACTTTGTTTTCTGTCAAGTTAGCTTTTATCTTAAAAGCAATTTTTGTATCTATCAAATTCAGTAATTGTTTCTCTAACACAACATGAAATATCTACTCATGAGGTTTCTCTTCTTTTGGGTACACAGCAATATGGCCAGCCTCTCTAATAGAGAGAAACAGAATGTTCACTTAGAAACAAATCAGTGCCTTCTGAAATATATGAACGCATTAGTTACTGTTTCACGTAGGATTTTTGCCCCACATTTACTTATTTACTAAAATGAAACATATTTGTCCATGTACAGATGCCCCTTGACTTATTATGATTATGCGGTTATGTCACAGTAAACCTGCAAGTTGGAAACATTATTAAATTGAAGACCCATTTAACATATAACCTACTGAGCATTATCACTTAGCCACACAATACTCTGTATAGTGTTGGTTGTTTACCTTCATTATTGTGTGGCTGACTGGGAGCTGTATATCATTGCTGCTGCTGTTGCCCAACATCTTGAGGGAGATTCACTTTTGCCCAGGGAAAGCTACAATTTCAATATTTGGAGTATGATTTCTTCTGGATGCTTATTGCTTTCACACAATCCTATAAAGTTGAAAAATTATAGGTCAATTGCAATGTAAGTACATGAGTTTTTTTTTTTTTAGTTAAATCCACCTAAATAACATATGCATTACCTTACATAATTATAGTTTTTTTGTTGTGTAAACACTTAACATCCACTCTGGCAGCACTTCTCAAGAATACAATATATCATCATCAACTATAGTCACCATATTTTACAATAGATCTCTGGTGCTCTTCTTTCTAAATAATTATAATTTTGTATGCTTTGACTAACACTTCATCACCCATTAACCACCCCAGTCTCTGATCACTACAATTTTACTATCTGATAAGTGGTTTTAGGTGTAAGAAACAGTAATACATCTTGTTGACTGAAAAGTGTATGAAACCAACCCTAGAAGCTACATAGCAGAGAATCATGACCCAAATCACATTTAAGAGCTTAATTGGTCTGGACATTACTGTCCTCTCCTGGTGGTAGTTATTATAGCATACTCTGCACTGGCTGGTCACTAATTTTAGAATCAGTGCAGCTTACCACTGGTAAGATCTTGCTGCTGATATCATCCTCTCTAGATTAGACTGCATCCACTCACTTTTTTACATTATTAATATAGGAAAAAAATCCAGAAGGGGTTCACACAATTTCAGGAGACTGTACTAGTCCCTGAGACTTTATTGAAATAAAGACCAGAAAGTATGAATCTGGAATTTGTTCTTTATAAGGATTTCCTAAACTGATGATGTAAGAAAGAATTTGGCCATGTGTGTGAACTCTTTAAAACTATATGTTTGTTGGAGGAGAAGGTATTTGGGGAACTTGTTACTGACATGCAGTAAGTAGAGGCTAGCAACACTGTCCAGCATCTTGCAATACACAGGATGATTCATAGTGAAGAATTGTCTGGTTAGAAGTATCAGTAGTCCCACTAATGAAAAACTCTGTCTTTGAGAGGATGGGATATAAGACATATGTGGCCAATGACAAATATTCACACAGTAGCCAAAGATAGTTTTCTTTTCTTCTTTATTTGGTTTGTTTTTCCAGTTTTCATTCATTGATTGAATTATATTTTGCAGTCTTTTGTGAGAAAATACATATAAGAAGATCTAATGGAAACTTGTCCAGAGAAGTTAATAACTTCCTTGAGACAACCAAGAAAATAAGTACAGAAACATTACTCAAACCATAACAGACTTAAAGCTCATTATGGTCTTTCCTCTCTGCATTGTTGTTCTTCTGCTGCTCCCGAGGATCACAGACAATGCATTTACAACATCATTTCTGAGATTATTTAGAATGAATAGCACACAACAAATGAGGATACAGTACTTCATTGTATTCTGAACCCAGCTCAGCAGATCAGGCATTCACCCTGCATTTCACTTTTTCAGATAACTGAGGGACTGCTCAGAGCCCTCTCAGAGGGGCTCAAGTCAGTCTGCTCTGTGAATCAACAGTGAAAATGTTGAATTTCATGAATAGCTTCCTACTGTTTCCTCAGGCCTGGGTCTGAAGGGAAGGCTGCTACAGCAGTAGTAGCAATTATATTATATCCATTTTCTTCCGGGCCCCAAGACAGCAATATTTTTTTTTGCTGAACACGGTAATTGGGGTAATAGATGTTCTCCTTCCCACTGTGAGCATCTGTATCAATCACAGTTTTAAGGTCAAGAACAAGGATAGGATAAAGCAGTTCTTGTGTTCTTTTGCAGAGTAGGAAGCAATAAGTACTATATATTAGTATTTCTTAAAAGTTATAAGAGAGGGGACAGGTGATTAGCCTAACAGTCAAGATACTATTAAAGGCACTGACTTGTTACCCTGAAGGACCTGGGTTTGACACCCAGATGTGGTTCTTGATTCCATCTCCCTGTTTTGCAGACCTTGGGAGGCAGCAGTGGTGGCTCCAATAGATTGGTTCCTGACAACAGTGTGGGAGACCTGGATTGAGTTGCTGGCTCCTGCATTCAGCCCAGTCCAGCCTTGGTTATTTTAGGCATTACAGATGATCTCTCTCTCTCTCTCTCTCTCTCTCTCTCTGTCATTCTCTTTTTCTCTTTCTGTCTTAAATAAATACTTTATTAAAGCAAGAAGGGTTTTTAATGTTTTCACCATGGGGAAATGATTAGCAGTTGCGTGAAGGGGCCCAGCATTGTGCTGAAGTGTGTTAAGTCACCTTCATATTCCATATTGGAGTGACGGATTCAATCCCTGCTACTCTGCTTCTTATTAAAATTCTTACCAATGCACCTTGGGCAGGCAGCAGAAAATGGTTCATGTACTTGAGCCCCTACCACTCATATGGGAGACTTGTGTAGAGTTCTAAATTCCTGGATTTGGCCTGGCCCAGACCTGGCTGAGGAATGACTAGTTGATGGAAGATCTTTCTCTCCCCATTCCCTTTTCCTCTCCCTTCCCCTACATTTTACACAAATAAATAAACACATGGTATCTCATTAAACCATATACTTTTTATGAGTAAGTTTAAAAAGTGGTAAGGGATTTAGTTTTGGGCATTGATTTCACACAAGACTATAGCAGCAAGCAGAAGGTCTCCTTAGAATGTCTGGCTGTCATCACTGTCAATAAGTCTTTGCCTTGACATTAGCAATAGGGTTTATAAAGTGCAAGGTATTTTATTTTGGAGCAACAAAGTTTAGGTGGCAGAAGCAATTTTAGACTCCATCAGCCTCTGGAGACTCTATTTAACTCTGGGTCAAGAGAAAATGATAAAGAGAATATCGTTTTTGGACAAAAGTACGGACTTGATTTCTAGTCATAGCTGGGAAGGATGCAGTGGGTTAGAGACACTGGAATGTAGGCATGCAAAGATTGTTTTTCAGGAAAATTTTTGCAGATTTTTATTTATGTGGCAAATTATAGAACATATTATTGGCTTTGTTTTCACATATTTATACATTTAATTATCAAAAAACCCCTCATGACAGATAATGTACTCTTATGATATGGCTGAAGATGGGAGATTTTATTTATAACGTGGCATTATTCCAATGTAAGTAGGAGATTTTACCTAGTTCCATGTATCTTCAATCATGGACTCTTAGGTATAACATTTTACAGTGCAATTCATCCCTTATTTTTCTTATTATGGTTGAGAGTATAATCAAGTTGCTTGTTCTCTTTCAACCTTTTGGTATTTTGGAAATAGTTTTTAGTGCTGGCTTCTCCCATGAGTAACTATAAGGGCCACCCTTACAGCTCCAACAGAGCTTTTAATATCATTAATGCAGAGGGAGAAAATTTGTTCGGCGCCGTTCTCGTCCCGCAAGAAACGAAACCAAACCACCGTTAACCGGGTTCTTTATTGTTTTTGCAAGCGGGAGATCTGACCTCGATCTCTGTCGGGCGGAGACTGACTACATCCGGCCAGTCGGGGCTATATATGCACAATACACGTCACGCATCGGGTGATCTCTTCCGAGCGACGGGATAGGGAGGTTAGGTAGCAGAGCGGGAAAATCCCTCAGGGGAGAAGAACCCGGAAGCAGGAAATGGGCGCCATCTTTAGGGCCTGGTTCCTCCGGGCCGGTCCCCAACATCTCCCTCCTTTTGTTTAACACAAATCACGCCCCTGACGGCCTAAGCTCTTATAGGCCGGGAGAGGATCTGCTAGACAGAGAGCAGAGGTGCATACCCAGTGTGCTTGTGGTTCGTCTCTGCGATTTCTGAGGGTCCGGCCGCTACCCCCAGTGCTTTCGCTAAAGACTTGGTTTCCCCTTTTCCTGGGACGGGCTGGGGATTTAACCCGTATGCATATGCATATACTCTCCCGGGGCCCCCGGAACTCCCGGGTGGACTCCCGCTGCAGTACCCTTGGTCTCGCATGTCTCAGCCTTTACTCCCGGTCAGGGACGGGTGTTAGGAGCCAATTAGGGAGAAGGTCAGAACCAAACCACGCAAGGAAGGTGACAGGCGGCGTAGAGAAGGGGTGTGCGTAATATAAGTATAGTTTTAACTCCCACTTGTACAGAATTTGTCGTGTTTAAGTTAGTTGTGATACAGGAAGCGTTGATGGGATTGGACACCTGCACCGGAAAAGGTAAGGGTGTGGAGCAACCTGCATAGGAATCAGGGGGCAGGGCTAGGAGTAAGGGTAATACATCTTACGGCCCATCATTATATGAAGGTGTGACAGTCTCGATTGTTTCAGGAGGGACGTCGTTCGCTGGTGGTGGGGTCGTTGGTAGTGGGGTCGAGTCCTCCAGCGGTGGGTCTGCCTTTCTGACCAATCTTTCCGGCACCCACAGAGGTTCTCTTCCAGGGTCCTGTGGGAAAACACAAACCGCGCCTCGGTTCCAGCATAATACCGGATCCGGGCCGTACCACTTTCCTGTGAGGACGTCTTTCCAGCGAACAAAACCTCGTGAGGATGGCTCCCTTAGCATATGCCTCTCAGCCGGGGGCATAGACTGATCCGTTAAGTTTAAAAAATTTATGGTGAATAGTGCAAGGGAGAGGCGCATGCGGGGGGTTTTGCCTACGGCAATTCCCTCCTTTTGTTTTAGAAGGAAAGCCTTAAGTGTACGATGTGCTCTTTCAATTATTGCTTGGCCTTGTGGATTGTAAGGAATTCCAGTTTTATGTTGAACTTGTAATCGGGAGCAAAACTGTTGGAATGACTTACTCGTATAGGCGGGACCATTGTCCGTTTTTAAGGTTTTTGGCTTGCCCCAGGCTGCCCAAGCTGCGAGACAATGGTTAATGACGTGGGACACACGCTCACCGGTTTCCAGGGAAGCAAAAATAACCTGGGAACACGTGTCGATGGACACATGGACGTATTTTAAGGTTCCAAATTCAGGGATATGAGTGACATCCATTTGCCAGACATGGCCTGGTAGGAGACCCCGAGGATTAACTCCTACGGATAGAACAGGGCCTAAGGAAGGGCATGCGACACAGCGACGAACAATGTCATGGGCGGTGGCACGGGGGAGGCCAAATTTAATAGCAAGGGTTTTTGCATTTACATGGAAATCTGAATGAAACTGGCTGGCCTGTTCCTCAGGGGAGGCAAGATGGAACATCCATATTGAACGTGTGGCTTGATCTGCTTTGGCATTGCCCATAGTCATGGGTCCCGGTAAAGAAGAATGGGCTCTTATGTGAGTGATATAAAAGGCAGCAGATCGTTCCCAAATGGATTGTTGAAGCGTAAGAAAAACGGTAGCTATGGGGGAAGAGGGGTTAATTAGCCCTGTGGCTTCAATCATAGAGACGGCATTAACCACATAACAAGAATCGGAGACAATGTTGACGGGCCCAGGGAAATCTAAAAGGACTTGATTAACTATTAAAAGTTCCGTTACTTGGGGGGAGCTAGTTATAAACTGAAAAATTTTGGGCTTGTCCCCAGATTCTATGTAAGCGCCGACTCCTGTCTTGGAGCCGTCGGTATACACCACAGGCGCCCCAAACAAGGGCTTAGATGACGTAGATTTGGGAAAAATAACGGGATGAGATTGAACAAAGGTTAGTAAGGGGTCAGAGGGGGTCCTATTAGTAATGGCTGCAGAAGTAGTGCAGACCAGGATTGCCCAGGGATCGGTGCAAGCGGTTAAGACACGCACCTGCTCCACAGAATAGGGTACAACTATGGTGGATGGCTCACGCCCAAAGTGCTGAATAGCCTTTTGAATAGCCAGGAGTGCTACTTCCGCCACCATAGTGGGATAATAAACGAGGGACTTGGAGGGCGACACCGAGGGGTGTGCCCAGAGAAGAGGTCCGTCTTGCCAGAGGACCGCCGTAGGTTGCTTAAACGTAGCAAGGATCCAAAGGGTGAGGTCCCCTGACGGGTCCCACCGTTTAAGAGCGGCTTTGCTAAGCGCTTCATTGACTGCTAGCAGTGCCTGTTTTGCCTCAGGGGTGAGACTACGGGGGGAAGCGAGGTCCGGGTCCCCTTTGAGAACATCAAAAAGGGGCTGTAAAACAGCGTTAGGAATGCGGAGATAAGGCCGAATCCAATTGATGTCTCCCAAAAGTTTTTGCATATCGTTCAAGGTAGATACACATGTATACTTAATTTGTAATTTCAGGGGTCTAATTTGGGTGGGTGCAACTGTGGCTCCGAGATAAGTAACTATGGAGGATAATTGTATCTTGTTGGGAGCGATATGTAGACCCGCCCCCTCCAGCATCCGTTGTAATTTATCATATAAGGTTTGGAGTCTCTCTTTCGTAGGGGCAGCACATAATAGGTCATCCATATAATGGAGGCACTTGCAGTCAGAAAACTGAGCTCTAATTGGTTCTAGCACTCGGGCTACATAGATCTGGCACATAGTGGGGCTATTTGTCATTCCCTGAGGCAGAACCGTCCATTCCCACCGTTTGTCCGGTTCTTCCTGATTAACAGCAGGAACAGTAAAGGCAAAGCGCAGGGTATCCTTTTTATATAATGGAATGGAGAAGAAGCAGTCTTTGAGATCTATAACTATTACAGGCCAGTCACTGGGAAGTGCCGACAGGAGCGGGAGACCTCTTTGTACAGGACCCATAGGTTGCATTTGTGCGTTGACTGCTCTAAGATCGTGTAATAGTCTCCACTTTCCCGTCTTCTTACGGATGGCAAAAATAGGTGTATTCCAAGGGGAGGTGGAGGGAATTAAATGGCCAGCTTTGACCTGTTCCAAAACAAGGTTGTTAACCGCCTCCAACTTCTCTTGGGATAGGGGCCACTGCGAAACCCAAACTGGGGTGTCGGTCAGCCAAGATATTTGCAAAGGCTGTACCGGCTTAGGAGGCAGTGCAGTGGCCCCTAAGAAAAACCCAGTCCGGCCTTGTCCTGTTTTTGGTTAGGTTGAACAGGGGAGGAGTGTCCCTGGAGGTGAATGCCGAGCCCTTTTCCAGGAATATAGCCCATTTTATGGAGTATAGACTGCACCGCTGGAGAGGTAGTAACTAAGGCTACGTCCATTTCAGTTAGAACATCTCTTCCCCAAAGAGAAATGGGGAGGGGCAAGACAAACGGAGTAAACTGCCCCGTGTGACCTTCATGGTCTCTCCAGGTTAATAAGGCCGCACTCCTCTTGGGAAAGCTAGCGAAGCCAAGCCCCTGTAAGGTCTGCTCCGCAACATCAGTGGGCCACATACTGGGCCAATCTTTTGTAGCTATAATTGACTTGTCAGCCCCCGTGTCTAAAAGACCCTTAATACTCTTTCCGTTGACCTGTAAAATAAGTGTGGGGCGTTCGTTTAAAAGCATATGTAAGCCAGTAAAACTATCCCCAGAAGAGCCAAAGCTACCCACACCGCGGACAAGGTTCTTTGCGGGGGCCAAGGAGTGAAGGCTTGGTAGTAATAGTAATTGTGCAATACGGTCCCCGGTATTAATTAAAACGGGTCCCTGAGGAGCCTGAACCATAATTTTTATTTTGCCAGTGAAATCAGAATCTATCACACCAGGAATTACCACCAAGCCTCGAAGGGCAACCGAAGAGCGACCCAGCAGAAGTCCGGCTGAGTTTGGCGGTAAGGGGCCGGAGCAATCACTCTCTACTAATTGAACTCCCATCTCCGGCGTTAGGAGGAGAGGGGCTGTGGCACAGAGGTCCAGGCCTGCGGAGCCGCGGGTGGCACGGCCTGAAGGGGTGCTGGGTGTGGTGTCAGCAGTGGAGGAGGGGGCACCTGAGAGTAGGCTCCCATTTGGGGGCCCCTCGCCGGGACGGGGGGCCCCCTCTGGCCGTTTTTTGTCCCCTGTTTGTTGTTGGTAAGTGGGTTACCGTCGACGTCGAAGGCGGAACGACATTCTTCGGCCTTGTGGGGGCCTTTGCGGCACCTGCGGCAAGGCTCCGTGTCCGCCGACCGAGCCGGGAGGTAACCGGATGTGAGGGTCGGACAATCACGTTTTCTGTGGCCGGGTTGGTGACATTGAAAGCAAAGGCCAGAAGAGATTGGAGGTCGGGCCAATTTATAGTTTTGACCCCCCCTATTGTTTTGTGTAGGGTGTAGGGTAGTGGCCAACAGAGCGGCAAGGCCTGCATTCGTAAGTGGTCCACCAGTATCCCTGCAGTATTTTAGCCAGGAGTCCACGGATTTATGTCTGTACTGTCGAAGGATAGTTTTACATTCCTTGTTGGCCTGTTCAAAGATAATTTGTTTAACCAATGGTTGGACATCCACCTCGGTGGGGAAGATGCGCGAGGCAGCCTCGAATATTCGAGCCACGAAATCAGCGAAAGGTTCAGTTGGACCCTGAATAATTTTTGTAAGGTGGCTGGTCGTGTCGCCTGGATTGGACGCCTGTCTCCACGCCCGCTGGGCACAGTTGGAGATTTGTCTATACACCTGTCTGGGGAACTGGGTCTGATCGGCCTGGTACGGCCCCCGCCCCAAAAGCATATCGGCGTTCCACGTGGGGTGGCCATCCTCAGCATTGTCGTCCGCTTGATCATGGCAGCACTCCGCGTTCATAGACTGCCACATAAGGAAGCCGCCTGGGCTCAAGCAAGCGCGAGCCAATTGAGCCCAGTCGCTAGGCGTCAAGACCGATTGGCCGACTGACTCAAGCAAGGACAGGGTAAACGGAGCCGTAGGGCCGTAATCATGGACCGCAGCCTTGAGTTGCTTTAATACTGCCATGTCCAAAGGTTCGTGTCGAACCTCTCGAGTGCCCAGGCCTAAGACAGGAAAGGCCTGGGCGGGAGTAGGAAGGTTATTTCTTAACTGTCTCCAAATCTGTTTATGAAACTGTCTTCCTGAGGGAGGTGGGGCAACTGAAGGCCACGGAGGCGCGGGTGTATGGGCATGCCAGATGTCCTTAGTCAGACCACCGCCAGGGGGCGCTATGTCTCCGAATTGACAATTGGGCACAAGGTCACCAGGGGGAGCTGTGGGCACCAGAGGAAAGGCATTGGCAGTAGCTGCCTTTTGTTTTCCTCGCGGTAACACATAAGAAGGGGGTGGAGACTCGGGATCGTCATCATCCTCCTCCTCTGAATCGGAGGAGGCGGGGCTAGGCCCGGAGTCCGGGGCTGATAAGGAAGTTCGGCATCCCGTCTCCTTAAAATGTATTAGGTCTCGGGCAGCATCAGAACTGTGGGAGCGAACTTCCTCCAATACATTTCGAGCCGCCTCAAGCGCCAGACCATGCGATCCCATCGCTCCCTCCTCCTTAAGACATGCTCGCACCAAACCCCACAAGGGAAGAACCATAGGGTTAAGATCAGGTTCCTTGGGGTCATCGGCTGTTCGCCGGAAATCCCTCCCTAGCTTTTCCCAGGAGCTGAGGGTAATTTGGCCTGTGTGGGCAAACCACGGCGCAAAAAAATCAATACATCCAAGAAAGTCGATAAGTGTAGATTTAGCGACTCTAATTCCTTTACTGCATAGTAATGTCTCTAGTGGGTTAACCAACGCCGAATGGCTCGAAAGGTTACCCATTTTAAAATATAGGAGGGAAAACACGTCCTCCGCTAAAAGGGTGCGTCCACCCTCCACCCACGAGACTTACCTCGCTCGCGGGGCCCAACCGGTAAGACTTACCTCGCTCACCTTCCACTTACAAAATGGCGTGGAAGAGGTTCCCCGTACGGGCCACCAGCTGTTCGGCGCCGTTCTCGTCCCGCAAGAAACGAAACCAAACCACCGTTAACCGGGTTCTTTATTGTTTTTGTAAGCGGGAGATCTGACCTCGATCTCTGTCGGGCGGAGACTGACTACATCCGGCCAGTCGGGGCTATATATGCACAATACACGTCACGCATCGGGTGATCTCTTCCGAGCGACGGGATAGGGAGGTTAGGTAGCAGAGCGGGAAAATCCCTCAGGGGAGAAGAACCCGGAAGCAGGAAATGGGCGCCATCTTTAGGGCCTGGTTCCTCCGGGCCGGTCCCCAACAAAAATTCAACTTCCATCACCCTCCCCCTCAACTGAAAGCAGTGTGTCCTCGTTCTATTCTTATTTTTAGCTTAAATAATAATTTTAGTTCTCTATACCCTGTATATTGATATAACACAATAGAGTAATTATTTTGGTGCATATAATATTGCTTGGGTTCATCTAACAAACTATACTTAAACAAGATGGCTTCTCATCCTCTAGGGTCTTGGATTTTAAAAATAACAATCATGACTTCTTGAAGACTCTTGCTATTCATTGCCTTAATCACAAAAAAGATTGGCTAAAATACAAGACATCAAAGCATATCACAACCAGTAAATGAAATATTATGTGATAGTTTTCCCATTTCCGGGATGTATAATGAAGATGCCTGTGAATATGAAATTTATTTCTTACTGGGAGCCATATGGTCAAAAAGCTACTGATAGCTTCTGTGAGACCTGCTGTGGGACATCACAAATCACTAGGACATTGCCTGATTTGATGAAAGCAAAGTGAATAGAAAATAGAAAGCCATCCTACAAAAATTGAAGACAGAGGAAACTTTTCCATGGTGTCCAACTTTGCAAAGGTACAGTAGTTAGGAAAAAGAAAAGATGCACCCTGACACACACACACACACACACATTCCTTGTTCCCAACTCCATTTAAAGATTATTAGTGCTGATTTGAGCATAATCTGAGAAAAGATCTACTTTGATGGAAGACTTCCTACAGGGATGAAGTGTCTTAGATCAGGGACTCAGACATTGTCATCACTAAGAAAATGGAGCATTGCAGGTGAAAATATATGGAATTCAGGTTTCTCTGTGCCTCATTCTTTTGTCAAGTTGGCTTGTAGAAAAAAATGTTATTTGGGGAGTGTATCCTTATATCCTTTACGTCGAAGAGTCGTTTCAGTGTTTACTTCACAAAGATAATGCTCCCAAAGCAAGCTTTCTTGTATTCTTCAGCTTCACTAACCGGCTGTGTAGGGTTGTACAGCTTCTGAGCTAAATGCTGCGAGACAGGTTACATGTCACAAATTCAGTAGCACTTCCTAAGAAGAAGCTAACAGAGCAGGAGAAAAGTGCTTTTATAAAAATGTACATTTCCATGCAAAATACAAGGCACTGTGAGGCAGCATTGGCATGACAGGTAATTTGCAGTCCTTGGATCTCTGTCAAGGCCGAAAGAACCCACCTGATCCTGACAGATGCTCTCATAGATAATGTCCAACAACGAAGTTGCCAGCATCATGCCCTGCTTCCTTCATGGATTTCTCTCAATGACAATATGACATTCAGAGTAAGTTCTATGAAGAAACAGCAAAACATTGTTGATTCTGATAGTAATGAGCACCTGGGAAAAGTGACTTGATTTCTTTAAATCTCATTTACTTGAGGTCTTTATCCATTTTCTATATCTACATAATGCACTGAGGAGAGAAGAGAAGGCTGGGAAACAATACTGTTAGTTGAACACAGGTATTGGAAGAATTAAATGAGAGAATGTATGCAAAGCATTTAGGCAACATTCCAGTTTCAGAGTAAGTTCTTAAGGAAGGGTACATGTTATTATTTTTATTATTATTATTATAAATAATATTATAGTTATTTTAAATAATGGAACAAAACATAATCACAATCATAAACCCTGTACCCTCTAACTATTCATGTATACATTCATTAAATCAAAATTCATCTTTCATGTGTATACTTTATGTAAAACCTGGGTTTTAGAAGTGCAAGATGAATAAAGTATTCTTCCTACATTTTTAACAGCTTGCATTGTACATGTAAATGTAGAACTATTATCAGCTTGATGGAAATTAAAATAATATGTGATGGAAATATAAAAAGGAGGCATGATGTAAAGCTATAGAAAAAAGAGACCTTATTTTATTTCCATTTTTATCGTGGTTTAAACATCATATATTATGTTACATACATGGTTCAAAGCAAGATGAAAGAGCACAGCAAGGAAATCAAGTCCACCCTTGTTTTCCAACACATATGTACACACACACATATACACACACAAACATACAATCAAAATCTACTCCTTGCCAATGACTTGAGCCAAGTTTATCCCTTAAAATAATAAAGGGATTTTCTATTATCAGTGTAGCTTGCCTGGGTGGAAGGTTTCTTCTATTAAAATTTTAGATTCATTGCAACTAGTTAGAGCTCGAAGTCAGTCAGGTAGAAAAACATAAGACTAAGCTAATTTACTTCTAGTGCCTTGCAAGTAATTGCAAGATGAAACTGCAGAACAAAAATTTCAGTAGTTCCTCAGGAGATAATTTCTGTAATGACATGATTAGAGCTGACAGTCAGAAGGGCTTAGGTACTGGGGTAGCTGAACAGAAGCACAACTTTCCTCTAGTCATTCAGTCATAGATGATTTTCAGGGGAATCTACATTGTGTGTATGTGTGTAGATTGGGTACAATTCTATTGCACATATTAGCTTTAGTGTCTTACAGCATGCATAACCATATAGGTAGTCATTGAATGTTAATCATGAGGATTAGTCCAGCTAATTCAAATGTGCTTTCAATGAAATTCAAGTATATAATTCCTAAGGCTAGGAAAAATATGTTCATTTCTGAATATCACAGAGCATATATAGCTGCAGGTTTGAAGAAATACTGAAGGTTTTTGCTACAGGAGTAAAAGTTTCAGAAATTTATATGGTTACAAGGAACATGACTTTGCTGTACATAGAACTTTGAACATTTTGATGTTGTAAAAATAGTCATTATCAGACATGTAAATAATTAGCCACGTGGAATTTGAGAGAAGTGCAATAACTGATATTTCCCTGTGTTTGAGGGTGTTAAGGACTACTCAGAAGCTGGTTTGCTTGAAGGAGCTGTAGTGTGTAGGATATCAACATCTCTGAAATCACATCCAGGGCCACTCATTGAAGTAAACTGCTCTGATGGGAAAAATAACTGTCAGCTCTGCCTCCCAGCTCAGAGTTCTGGTTCCAAGACAAAGTGGACTTCTCTCTAGACTTCAGTGCTCAGAGGTTATAATTTTGCTCATTAAAACCAACAGAACTACACCAATTAGAGACAAGGAATGGATTGTTTGACCTCAGAGAGACTGGTATAGCAGTTAAGCACAAACAAAAGCAGCACATATTTTCAGGGAGAAACTGCTATTTCAACTATTTCCTGGCTGCAAATAGTCAGTTTCTATGCTCTTAAAGGTAATTTTGTCCTTGCTGAGTTTATTCAGTGACTTCCTATGTCTGTCTTGGATTTGTATTTCTGTGACCCTCTTTCCACAAGAACCTGGTGTGAATTTAATATGTACCTTCTTAGTGATGGCTTGGACCACACTAAAATGCACTCCAGTGACTCAGGAGGAGAATCTTAGATGTATCACCTTAGTTTATCTTATTTTCCTTGTTATTTTTCCCATTCTAGTCTTAGAGTTCCAACTGGAATTTTGTCAGCACTATTACTTAATAATTTTCTTTAAATTTACTGTCTTTTATTTAGCATATACTTGAACAATATCAATAAAATAATGGTTTTTTTTTTTTTGACAGGCAGAGTGGACAGTGAGAGAGAGAGACAGAGAGAAAGGTCTTCCGTTGCCGTTGGTTCACCCTCCAATGGCCGCCGCAGACGGCGCGCTGCGGCCGGCGCACCGCGCTCATCTGATGGCAGGAGCCAGGTGCTAGGTGCTTTTCCCTGGTCTCCCATGGGGTGCAGGGCCCAAGCACTTGGGCCATCCTCCACTGCACTCCTGGGACACAGCAGAGGGCTGGCCTGGAAGAGGGGCGACCGGGACAGAATCCGGCACCCCGACCGGGACTAGAACCCGGTGTGCCGGCGCCGCAAGGTGGAGGATTAGCCTGTTGAGCCACGGCGCCGGCCTAAAATAATGGGTTTGATGTGCTAGCTATGCATCTTCTCTCATATGTACCCCATTGTTACAATTAAATTATACTTTTGTGCACCACTAGTTACATATCTAGGGGCAGGGCACACTGGCTGCTCTATGGATACCATATAACAGCTTTCAGGAGACAGCATTACAAAAGAAAAAAAGATGATTTCTACTACCTTTTGGATTATTTAGAATCATAGACTTAATTTTCCAAAAATATCTCGGTGTCCACTACTTTAAGAGACCTTTATACTCCAGTGAACAAATATCTCAGACAGCTAATCATTATTTGAACACCAGTAATTCTTGTTGAGAATGTTGAAAACAAATGAAAATAAGAAAAAATAATTTCTAAAATGGTGAAAGAATCAACAAAAATGGCTTCTTAGTTTTTCCCAAAGAAGCTGTTTATTTAATGAGTACAAATTTCATAAATATACCTTTTAGAATATAGTAATTCTTCCCATGATACCCACACTCCCACCCCTACTCCTACCTCTCTTCCTCCTTGCTCTGCCATTCCCAGTCCCATTCTACATTAAGAAAAAAAATATTCCTCCATAGTCAAGAGAAGGGCTGTTCAAGTCATTATTTCTCAAAGTGTCAATTTCACTTCTAAAGATTTCCTTTTAGGGGCTATATTAGTTATCACAGATCAAGGAGAACATATGGTATTTGTCTCTTTGGGACTGGCTTATTTCACTATGTATGATGTTTTCCAGATGCATCCATTTTGTTGCAAATGACTGGATTTCATTTTTTTACTGCTGTGTAGTATTCCAAAGAGTACATATCCCATAATTTCTTTATCCAGGCTTCAGGTGATGGGTATTTAAGTTGATTCAATCCCTCAGCTATTGTGAATTGAGCTACAGTAAGCATGGGAGTGTAGATAACTTTTTAATTTGCTGATTTCATTTCCCTTGGGTAAATTCCTAGCATTGGGATGGCTGGATCACATGGTAGGTCTATATTCTGAATTCTGAGGTATCTCCAAACTGAGTTCCATAGTGGTTTTACCAATTTATATTCCCACCATCAGTGGATTAGGGTACCTTTTTCCCCACATCCTCACCAGCATTTGCTGATTCCTGTATGAAAGTCATTCTAACCGGGGTGAGGTGAAACCTCATTGTGGTTTTGATTTGCATTTCCCTCATTGCTAGTGATCCTGAACATTTTTTTCATGTGTCTGTTGGCCATTTGGATTTCCTCTTTTGAAAAATGTCTGCTTAGGTCCTTGGCCCATTTCTTAACTGGGTTGTTTGTTTTGTTGTTGTGGAGTTTCTTGATCTATTTATATATTCTGGATATTAATCCTTTATCAGTGGCAGTGTTGCAAATAATTTCTTCCATTCTGTCAATTGCCTCTTTATTGAGTGTTTCTTTTGCAGTATAGAAGCTTCTCAATTTGATGTAATCCCGTGTATTGATTTTGGCTTTGATTGCCTATGCCTCTGGTATCTTTTCCAAGAAATCTTTGCCTGTGCTGATGTCTTGCAGGGTTTCCCCAATTTTCTTTTTCTTTTTTTTCTTCTCTTTTTTTTTTTTTTTTTTTTGCAGAGTACAGTGAGAGAGAGAGAGAGACAAAGAGAAAGGTCTTCCTTTTGCTGTTGGTTCACCCCCCAGTGGCCGCTGCAGCCAGCGCATCACGCTGATCCGAAGCCAGGAGCCAGGTGCTTCTCCTGGTCTCCCACGCAGGTGCAGGGCCCAAGGACTTGGGCCATCCTTCACTGCCCTCCCAGGCGATAGCAGAGATCTGATCTGGAAGAGGGGCAACTGGGACAGAATCCAGCACCCTGACCAGGACTAGAACCCGGGGTGCCAGTGCTGCAGGCGGAGGATTAGCCTATTGAGCCGCGGTACTGGCTGTCCCCAGTTTTCTCTAGTAATTTGATGGTATAAGGTTTAGATTTATGACTTTAATCCATTTTGAATGGATTTTTGTGTTAGGTGTAAGGTAGGGGTCCTGTTTCATAATCCTGCATGTGGAAATCCAGTTTTCCCAGCACCATTGGTTGAAGAGACTGTCCTTGCTCCAAGGATTGGTTTTAGCTACTTAGTCAAATATAAGGAGGTTGCAGATACTTGGATTGATTTTCAGTATTTCTGTTCTGTTGCATTGGTCTATCTATCTGTTTTTGTACCACTCTCAGGCTGTTTTGAATACAACTGTATTTAGTATGTCTGGAAATCTGGTTTTGTGATGTCTCCTGCTTTGTTTTTGTTGTATAAGATTGCTTTAGCTAACCAAGTTCACCTATGTTTCCATGTGAATTCAGCATCATTTTTTTCTAGATCAGAGAAGAATGTCTTTGGTATTTTGATTGATACTTCATTGAATCTGTAGATTGCTTCCAGAAGAATAGACATTTTGATGATATTGATTCTTACAAATCATGAACATGGAAGATTTTTCCATTTTTTAAAATCTTTTTCTATTTCTTTTTTTAATGTTTTGTAATTCTCATTGTAGAAATCTTTAACACCCTTGTTTAAATTTATTCCAAGATATTTTTGTAGCTATTTTGAATGGGATTGATCTTAGAAGCTCAATCTCAGCCTTGGCATTGTCTCTGTCTACAAAGATTGTTAGTTTTTGTGTATTGATTTTATATCCTGCTATTTTTACCAAACTCTTCTATGAGTTCCAATAGTTTCTTGGTGTCATCATTTGGATCACCTATATATAGAATTTGTCATCTGAAAATAGAGATAGTTTGACTTCCTAATTCACATTTGAATCCCTTTAGTTTCCTTTTCTTGTCTGATGGCTCTGGCTAAAACTTTCAGGACTACATTGAATTGCAATGGTGAAAGGTCTGGTTCTGGAACTCAGTAGGAATCCTTCCAACTTTTCCTAATTCAATAGGATGCTGGCTATGGATTTATCACACATTGCCTTGATTGTGTTGAGGAATGTTCCTTCTATACTGAGTTTGCTTAGAGTTTTCATCATGAAAGGGTGTTCTATTTTATCAAATACTTTCTCTGCATCTATTGAGATAATCATATGGTTTTGGTTCTTCAGTTTATTAATGTAATGTATCACATTGATTGATTTGTTGATGCTGACCCATCCTTGCATACAAGGGATAAATCACACTTGG
The DNA here is from genome assembly GCA_949820135.1 of Sylvilagus floridanus. NCBI lineage: Eukaryota > Metazoa > Chordata > Mammalia > Lagomorpha > Leporidae > Sylvilagus > Sylvilagus floridanus. Next base: position 84,076,061 of record OX463224.1, read on the forward strand.
TCTGGGTGAATGATTTTTCTGATGTGTTGTTGGATTTTATTGGCCAGAATTTTGTTGAGCATTTTTGCATGTATGTTCATCAGGGAAATTTGTCTGTAGTTCTCTTTCCCTATTCTATCTTTCTCAGGTTTAGGAATTAAGGTGATGCTGGCTTCATAGAGAGAATTTGGTAAGTTTCCCTCTCTTTCAATTGTTTTGAATAACTTGAGAAGAATTGGAGCTAGTTCTTTCTTAAATGCCTGGTAGAATTTAGCAGTGAAGCCATCTGGTCCTGCCCTTCTATTTGTTGGGAGGGCCTTTATTACTGATTCAATTTCTGTATTGGTAATGGGGTCTGTTTAGATTTTCTGTGTCTTCATGGCTCAAGTTAGGTAGGTTTTATGTGTTCAGGAATCTATCATTTATTCTAGGTTTCCCAATTTGTTAGCATACAGCATTTTTAATAATTTCTGATGAAAATTTTTATTTCTATGATATCTGTTGTTACATATCTTTTTTCATCTCTAATTTTATTGATTTGGGTCTTCTCTTTACTTTTTCAAGTTAGTTGGTCCAATGTTGTGTGTCAATTTTGTTTATTTTTTCAAAATATCAGCTCTTTGTTTTGCTGATAGTTTTTTTGTGGGTTTTTTTTTTTTGGTTTCACTTTTGTTGATATCTTCTCTAATTTTAATTATTTCGTTTATCTTACTAGCTTTGGGTTTGGTTTGCTGCTCTTTTCTTTTTTACACTCCCCAGATGGCTGCAACTGCCGGAGTTGCACCTATCTGAAGCCAGGAGCCAGGAGAGTCTTCCAGGTCTCCCACATGGATGCAGGGGCCCAAAGACTTGGGCCATCTTCTAGTGATTTCCCAGGCCATATCAGAGAACTGGATCAGAAGAGGAGCAGCCTGGACTAGAACCAGTGCCCATATGGGATGCCGGTTGTTTCAGACCAGGGCTTTAACCCACTGCATCACAGCATCAGTCCCTGCTGCTCTTTTTCTAGATCCTTGAGATACATTGAAATGCCATTTATTTGGTGCCTTTCCAATTTCTTGTTGTAGGCAGCAATTTCTATAGTTCCCTCTTAAAACTGTTTTTGCTGTATCCCACAAGTTTTGATATGCTGTATTGTCATCTTCATTTGTTTCCAGAAATTTTTTTTTATTTTTTTATAACGCTTTTATTTAAAGAATATAAATTTCCAAAATACAGCTTATAGATTACAATGGCTTCCCCCCATAACTTCCCTCCCACCCGCAACCCTCCCCTTTCCCACTCCCTCTCCCCTTGCTTCACATCAAGATTCATTTTCAATTCTCTTTATATACAGAAGATCAGTTTACTATATATTAAGTAAAGATTTCAACAGTTTGCCCTCACATAGCAACACAAAGTGAAAAATACTGTTGGAGTACTAGTTATAGTATCAATTCACAATGTATAGCACATTAAGGACAGAGATCCTACATGATATATTTTTTTAAATTGATTAATTTTCTATGCAATTTCCAATTTAACACCAAGATTTTTTTTCATTTTTAATTATCTATATACAGAAGATTGATTCAGTATATACTAAGTAAAGATTTCATCAGTTCGCACCCACACAGAAACACAAAGTGTAAAATACAGTTTCAGGGCTAGTTATAGCATTACTTCACATTGGACAACACATTAAGGACAGATCCCACATGAGACGTAAGTACACAGTGACTCCTGAAGTTGATTTAACAATTTGACACTCTTGTTTATGGCGTCAGTAATCTCCCTAGGCTCTAGTCATGAGTTGCCGAGGCTATGGAAGCCTTTAGGGTTCGCTGACTTCAATCTTATTCCGACAGGGTCATAGTCAAAGTGGAGGTTCTCTCCTCCCTTCAGAGAAAGGTACCTCCTTCTTTGATGGCCCCATTCGTTCCACTGGGATCTCACTCACAGAGATCTTTCATTCAGGTCTTCTTTTTTTTCCAGAGTGTCTTGGCTTTCCATGCCTAGAATATTCTCATGGGCTCTTGAGCCAGATCCAAATGCCTTAAGGGCTGATTCTGAGGCCAGAGTGCTATTTAGGACATCTGCCATTCTATGAGTCTGCTGTGTATCTCGCTTCCCATGTTGGATCATTCTCTCCCTTTTTGATTGCAAGTGTTGTAGATGGTGGCTTAACTCATTATGCCACAATACCGGACCCCAGAGAGATATTGTTTCAGATAAAATTACTAGCAGGGAGCACCTGCTTATCATACAGCATAAGAACTTCTTTATTCTAGAGGAAGTGTGACTATCACCCAGTACCCAACATTCCCATGAATAATCCCAAGTTCCTAGAAAATAGGTCTTGCTTCTATAAACTAAAGCCACAACTGGTATGCAGGCTACACAGGGCAGGAAACTTCACTTGCTGAAGAGACTCCATGAAACCTCAGAAATACAAATGAAGACAATACAACTCTGTACACAGTTCATGATTTTCTCGGGAATTGGGGAAAATTTCACTGGTGTTATTAATATACTCATTTTGCAGATGGCTAAACAGTTGCAGAGCCAGAACATGAACTCACACCACTCACCTTCCATTTCACAAGGTCTGCACACCCTTCCACTCTCATCACCATCTTGAATGAGCCTCAATGTTCACAGAGCCTCTGGAACCAGCTCCTGTATACTTGGAAGCCCACACTGACATTCCAGAAATTTTTTTGATTTCTCTTTTGATTTCTTCTATGACCCACTTTTCATTCTGGAGTGTGTTATTCAGTCTCCATGAGTTTGCGTTTGTTCTGGAGATTCCTGAGTTGCTGATTTCCAGCTTCTTCGTGTTGCGGCCTGAGAAGATGCATGGTATGATTTCGATGATTTTGAATTTATTACTATTGTTTTTGAGTCTATGTCTCCCTTCAGATCCATTCACATTTCTTTTAAATATCTAAGTGCCCTGTAGTTAGGTGCATATGTACGTTTATAATATTCACATCATCCTGTTGAATTGATCTCTTAATCATTATGTAGTGTCTTTCTTTGTCTCTTTTAACAATTTTTGTATTAAAGTATTTTGTCTGATATTTGGATGGCTATACCAGCTCTTTTTTGGTTTCTGTTAGTATGGGATATCTTTTTCCATCCTTTCACTTTCAGTCTATGTGCCTCTTTGTTGGTGAGATATATTTCTTGTAGGCAGCAAATAAATAGGTTTTATTTTTCAATCCATTCAGTCAGTCTGTGTCCTTTAATCTGAGAGTTAAGACCATTTACATTCAATGTGACTATTGGTCAGTAACGACTTTGCCCTGCCATCTTTCCATAAATATTCCTATTTTTTACTGTGGATTTCTCTTTTACTTTTATTTGGATCTTTCCTTCCTTTTCTTCTTCCATAGTTATGACCATATTTCTGTGTTTCTGTGTGCAGCACATCCTTAGGCATATTCTGTAAGGCTGAATAACTGGTGATAAATTCTTTCAGTTTCTGTTTGTCATGGAAGGTGTTTATTTCACCTTTGATCATAAATGAGAGTTTTGCAGGTATAGTATTCTGGGTTGACAGTTTTTTTTTTTTTTCTCTTAAGACTTGAACTATATCTTGCCATTCTCTCCTAGCCTCTGTTGAGAGGTCAGCTGTGAGTCTCATTGGAGATCCTTTGAAAGTAATCTGGTGCTTCTCTCATGCACATTTTAGAATTTTTTTATGTTTCACTGTTGAGAGTTTGACAACAGTGTGTTATGGTGAAGATATTTTCTGATCATGTCTATTAGGATTTCTATATGCTCCCTTTACTTGGATGCCCCTTTCTTAATCCAAATTGGGGAAATTTTCTGTTACTATTTCACTCAAAAGGCCTTCTAATCCATTTTCATTATTCAAGAAATGGAGCCTTAGGTAAAATCTAAAATGTGTCAAAATGCAGAGTAATAAAGCTTGCTTTGTATATTTAAGATTTTATGTCTATAACTTTTATAAACAAATATAAAAGACAATTACTTGTTTCTCTGAAGTATTGTATAATAGTAGAAGAAGAACTGATATTTGGGCCAGTGCCGTGGCTCACTTGGCAAATCCTCCACCTGCAGCGCCGGCACCCTGGGTTCTAGGTTGGGGCACTGGGTACTAGACCCAGTTGTTTCTCTTCCAGTCCAGCTATTTGCTGTGGCCTGGGAGGGCAGTGGAGGTTGGCCCAGGAGCTTGGGTCCCTGCGCCCGCATGGGAGACTGGGAGGAAGCACCCAGCTCCTGGCTTCAAATTGGCCCAGTGCTGGCCGTAGAGGCCATTAGGGGAGTGAACCAACGGAAGGAATACCTTTCTCTCTGGCTCTCTCTTTCACTGTCTATAACTCTATCTGTCAAACAAAAAAATTTAAAAAAAACTGTTACTTTTAAAAATATGTGCCATGCTTTCTAACAGATACTTTATAAATCTTATTTCATTTATTCTTCTCAACAACTCTATAATGGGGTCATAATTATCTTGTTCTATAAACATGGAAACTGACAAGAAGGTTAGAAAATCACACAAAATTGATGAAATTCACAAGTGGTGGATCTATTTGAATCCACTATATTTCCATTTTTCCTCAACAAGCCACTGAAATTACTGTCTTCAAAGTCACCAGTGACCAGGAATATCATGAAGCCTGTGATCATTTCTCAATACTCTTGATGGAAACCTGTGTTGTATAGCAGCATCCAGTAGCACAGTTCTAGTTCAAGTCTTGACTGCTCTGTTTCCTCTTTCAGCTCCCTGCTAATGTACTTGGGAAAGCACTTTCTCCAAACATGGGTATGTTTTATAGTTGGAATATGGTTTTTCTACAAAAAGAGTATGTTATAACGTGTATCCAACGGTACACATAATCTGCACCCTGTCATTCTCTACCTAATCTTTAATGTGAGACTGCCTTTTTGGTTTTACCCAGTTGCTAACTTGGTTTTACCCAGTTGCTATAGCGTTCTAGTATTTATAGAAATTTTGGTAACAAATACTTTATGGAAATTGAGTGTATAAATAGTGTCTTATTTAATTATTTTAAATAATTTTAATTGCCCGCATCTGTGGTGTATTAAAGTAGGAGAACAAAAAACAAATAGAGACAGAGAAAGTGTAAGTAATTAACTGTGGGAAATCCTATTTTCTTCCTTCATAAGTATGTAAACTTCAGAAATCTAAGAAATTGGGCTTCAATATACTTATTCTAGCAATGGGAGAATACAATGCCCGCCTTGGGGAGAGATTGCTTAGAAAAATTGGTACCCTTTTGTGAGGAGTCAAAGATGATACAACAGTATAACACAACATTCTTGCCTGCAGCTTCCTATACAGAAGGAGGGAGGCTGGAAGGAGGGGCTTTGGGTGACCTAACATGAGCCAGACCAGATGTCTCACCATATAATATGTTGTCAGGTGCTGCACTAGGTGGCAATAGGCAGAGACACCTCATTGGTGGTGTTGCTCTTATATTAGTGAGGGGCAGAACAGTTCAACAGTCCTTCGTTGCTTCAAACTTGAGGCCAATGTTGAAGACCAGAACTGTTTCATGAATAAGCTGCACACACACAAAAATCATAGTAATGGACTCCCTCATTATATGACTTTTGAGACTGGTTTCTTTGACCAAGTATTATGCTTTCTTTTTGTTCTCTCTCTTATTCATTTATTTCCTTTTCCTGCTATCTTTTAGAATATTTGAACAATTTTAATAGTATATTGTAAGTTATAATCAATATATTTGACATTATTATATGTAACTCTTTAGAGCTGGCCTGTTGGCAACAGATTCTTAGTTATCTTTCTTTTTAGAATATTTTTGTTTTCCTCTTCCTTTGTCATAGATATTTTTACTGGATAAGGAATTCTGTGCTGGTAGTTCTTTTCTTTCAGAGCATAAATATGTTGTTCTACTTCCTTCTAGGTCTTTGTAATTTTTGATGTGAAATTCTGAGTTCTTGGAACAGTTGTTCCTCTGTAACTAGAATTTCTTACCCTCCTGCACTATTGCTATTTCTGGCCAACATTTCTTTGTTGGAGGCTCTCCTTTGCATTTTACGAAGGTAAGCAGAATCCATTGCCTCTACCCACTAGATGTCAGTATCCATCTGTTATGATGATCAAAGCACCTCTAGACTTTGACGAATGTCTCCTGGGGGTGGGGGGCCACAAAATCATCCCCACTAATAACCACTGTTATGTAAGTAATGTGTCATTTTCATTGGATACTTTCAAAAATTTTTTGACTTTAGCTGTTAGCAGTTTGATGTGTCTGGATATGGATTCTCTGGAATCTCTTGTTGTGGTTGCCAAACTTCATTTTATTTTCCTATCTCCTGACAAACTTATAAAGACTTCATACAGCACTCGATAAAATATATTTTGATCCTCTACATGTTCTAGTTTCAGACTCTGGGATCTCAATTACATGATTGTTAAACCTTGTGTTAGTGTCTCACAGTTTCCTGTGTCTTTTGCCCTCCCATCCTGCTCCACCCCCACCAACTCTTCTTTCCTTTTACTCTCAATTGTTGAGATTAACTACTCTGAAGCTTCAAGTTCACTTGACTCTTTTTTCTTTAATCTCCATTCTGCTAAGACTAGAGTGACTTTTTTATTTCAATTATTGTATTTACTATCCTAAATTTCCATTTCATTCTTCCTATCTTTAATTTGTTGCTGCTATTTTCTCCTTATCTATTTATTGCAAGGGCATGTAACCTTTAATTCTTAGAGCATTCTTTTTTTAATAAAAGCATCTTGAAAAATAATTCTGATAATTCCAAAATTGGTGTCATCTGGACATTGGCTTCTGATTTTCTTTTATATGTTCTTTTATATATTCTTTTTATTTTTCTGGGTCTTGGAATGCTAATTGATTTTGAGGTGATCATTGGCAAGTTGAATATGATATGAAACACAAGTTTTGCTTATATTCCATGAAAAATCTGGATTCTTTTAAAGAAGGTAGTTGATACAGTTGGATTCAGGCTACAAATTTTAAATGGTCTTCCTGAGTTTTGCTTTCAATGTCAGTTATGTTCCTAAAGCTTTTGTAGTGCTATTTTGATTTGCCTATGTTTATACTGCTCAATGGCTTTTGGGGACATTGCCATCATTCCATCTTTTACTTCAGTTTTTTATATATGTAAAGAATTTTATTATTTACATTTTTTAAGTAACATGTAATATTTTCATTTTTATGGGGTGCACACATAAAAGTGCAACACTTAAATGCATATGCACAACATAAATCAATCAAGTCAGACAATTATCCCAGGTCTTTTCTTTCTATCTAGAGAAGAAGCATTCTAAGTACAGGCATATATATGGTGTACAAAGTGAGAAAGTTTATTTAAAAGGTAAGAAAGCAAACACACACACACACACACACACACACACAAGTTTATGTGGGGAGTGGACCAGAAGGAGAAAGGGGGTAGGGGAGGAGACATAGAGAAAGGACAGATCAGCACCTCGTCTTGTCCTGGTCTGCAGAGAGAGAAGAGACTCGTCCCAATAGCCAACTGTTTTTTGAGATCAGAAGGGGTGCTATTCACATGGCACATCCCCCAACCATCCTGGTTCCAAGATGGAGATATGTATGTCTTTAGAATGTGGTTTGATGGACTAGTAGGAGAATAGTGTTATATGGGGTGGGGGCTTGTGGTTTGTGACTTCCAACTTCGTGATCCTAAACTAGCTGTCCTGTATCAGTATCTGTCATCCAACTTCTCTGTATCCTTGTTTCTGGCAAGGCAAATCAGTATAGCCATTATGAAAGTCATTATGATGGATGTTCCTGAAAATACTAAAAATAGATCTATCATTTGACCAGCTATCTAACTCTTGGGTATCCAGAAGAATTGAAATTAGTATATAAAAGAGATGTCTGTACTCTCACATTTATTGCAACAATAGTGAGGATATGGATTCAATCTAGGTGTCCATTGACAGATGAATAAAAAGCATGTGATATATATGTATATATATATATACATACAAACATACTTATATAATACACTATGTGTGTATAATGACATATTACTCAGTCATTAAAAGGAATGAAATTCTGACATCTAGTTCAGTTCTCAATGACTTTAGTATGCAATATAGTATCAAACACACCTGCAGACTTCATAGCTTTATGAGGTTTCTCTCCTACCTCCTCCCTTGCTGGGATCTCTCCAGCTCTTTCTGACTGCCTTAGGTTTCATTTTTCTGGGCTTTGGTTAGAAAGCTGGGTTTTATTTAGTTTACCCCATGATCATGGACAGTTCCCATGATCATGCACAGTTCCCATGATTATGCCCTCATTCAGGACCAAGAAGCAGGAATGAGAAGAAATAAAAAGAGGAGAGGAGAGGAGAGGAGAGGAGGGGAGGGGAGGGGAGGGGAGGGAAGGGGAGGGGAGGGGAGGGGAGGGGAGGGGAGGGGAAGGAAGGGGTGGGGAGGGGTGGGGATGGCAGAAGAGGGGAAGGAATGGAAGCAGAGATAAGAGAAGAGCAGGAAAAAAGGGCTAGCATTGTGGCAAAACAATCTGGGTGCCGGTTTGAGTCCTGGTTACTCCACTTCCAATCCAGCTCCCTGCGGATGCACCTGCAAAGGCAGCAGAGGGTGGCCCAGGTCATTGGGCCCCTGCATCCATTTGGGAGACCCAGATGGAACTCCTGGCTCCTGGTTTTGGCCTGGCCTAACCCTAGATGCTACTACCATTTGGGGAATGAACCAGGGATGGAAGAATGATATGTCTCCCTCTCTCTCTCTCCCTCTTTCTCTCTCTAGTAAATAAAATAATAAAAGAAAGAAAAAAAGAAATGGAAGGATTGAACTGGCCTTTCAAAATACTAACTCCTTTGATTGAAGAGGAGGTTTCCCTTTTCTCAGAGACTTAACCTTGCTTGTCCCATTGGCACCATTATTGTTGTAGGAGCCCCTGTTACTTGGAATATGAGAAGTCAAAGAAAACAAATAAGGAATTCTCCCCTGTGCCCCACCCCCACCCAAGTGCTATGAAAGCCAATCTAGCTCCTAGAGCCAGAACCAGGAGTTTCTTATAGAGCACCTTCTGTCCACCGGATTGCTGTTTCATGTTTTGTTACATCCAGAATAGAGATGACCAAATCGGGGGAAATGGTAAACTAACCTATGGTTCTGTAGTATTTAAAATACCAATATTCCTCAATGTTCTTATTATTGTTTAATTTTCAGTCTTTCATAACTACTTCATGCATTCTGTACACATTTAATAATTGAAAACATGTTAGAGATAGAATGAGTTGTGTTTACTCTAACTTATTTGGGAAAGGAACGTCCATTTTCTTAGCAACTTTGATGTAAACAAACTTTCTGAAAGATTCTAGAGTAGGCTGGGTACCTGAACACACATCTGCCAGATAAATTGTATTCTCCTGTTAGAGAGTAAAGCTTTTGGTGTCCTTTATTCTCATTGGGGTGATTTCAGAATGCCTACATCTGCAGAAACCTTTTTTGTGCCGAGATTTCTAAGTTTTAATGTCATCAATAGCTAGCATATTATTCTTGATCTACATGAACGATAACAAACAAATTTCATCTCATGATTTTTTTTTTTTTTTGGCTCATCTAATTCTAACTATTTGGTATGCAGCTGGGAAAAGAATGAAGAGGAGTCATATTGTTTAGCGGAAAATTGTTCCTGAATTGAATAGTTTGTCATTTCTTCCATGCAAAGAGGAGAGGCATATACATTTTGCATTCCTGAATTCCTACAGGTAGCTGATTCAGTGGTAGGAAATAAACTGGAGAAGCAATAGGAACAATGACTAATGAGTCAGGGATACTTTACAATCCCACTGAAGATGAAGTTTTGGTCAACTCAGAAGGAAGCATGTTAGAATGTTGAGCAGCAACAGTTCCTTAGTTATCAAAAGTCTTGATAGATGTTCAAGCCTAATGTTAAGTTTCATCAACTTTTGATCAAATGGAGCCACATTATGATTAATATTTCAATTATAATAGCTCTTTGTTTTAACTAGACTCACCATGGGATGATATTTTTCAATGGTAATCTTATAATCATCTAGAAGTATTTAGGAAATTTTTGAAAGTACATAAAAATGCTTCAAAAAGTTTGTGGAGAAATGGAATATGTTCATTTTGGTATAAAAATGAAATCTATGCATCTTTTTTCGTGTATATTTTCTATGAAGTTTTTGAAGACCTGATTTCCTAAATGATTGGGGATGCCACTGGCATTGGGTAGGTAGGGTTTAGGAATGCTGCAAAGTCTGCAATGTGAAGGGCAACCCCAGACCAAAAAAAAAAAAAAAAATTCTTACGCTCAGTAGGAGTCTACTATTGGGGAAAAATACAGATATCTTAGTTTGGAGCTAGAAGTGTTTATGTGCCAGACACTGTTGTGAATTACCTTGTTTCAGGCCAAGGGAAATGCTTTCCTTTATCATCTGCCATTAGTCCTTGAAATAAAAGCTGATGACAAGTATATTGTGGAGATATGTGGCTTGTGCTACGGCTGATTTAAGAGAAGAAATACTTGCTTAAGAGTAAAGAAAAAATAATTAAACTGCCAAATTATTTCTCTGACGTAGCATGAGTATAAATGATTCTTGCATACATTATTTTATTTTCACTGGAATGCAGTGCCCATCCTTTTTGAATCTTTGTCTTCTAATTTATGATTACATAGAATCTGACAGTATTTATAACCATTACCAGAGGAAACCAAGACATTTTATGACAGTGAACAATGTTATTTCCTTTAAATTTTCATATATATAGTTACAGGAAAATGTCATGCAGTGACGTATGTGTTTTTTACACTAGCAATGAGAAAGATAAGTCGGGATCTATGAACAGTTTTATTTTCTAGAAAAATTAATAGGACATTTTTAAATTAAAAAAGCTAATTTTCTTCAGATTTAAAAATAACTGTGATGCTGTTAACTATGTGTGATATTTACTTCAATTTTAAGAGTTAAATATTTAGAAAAAAGTAACTTTTTATCCAATTTAGGCTTCTTCTTAATAATGATACTCTTCTAAATTCCTAGTTCACCAGTAACTTCTTATAGCAATTCTTCATTATTACTTTATACCAAACTACTGCAGATTTGTAAATAAATAAATAGAAATCCCTAGCAAGAACAGTGTGCTATGATAATTCACTTGATTTATTTATTTGAAAGTCAGTTACACACACACACACACACACACACACACACACACAGAGGTCTTCCATCTGCTGGTTCACCCCCAATTGGCTGCAATGGCAAGAGCTGTGCTGAGCCAAAGCCAGGATCCAGGAGCTTCTGGTCTACCAGGTGGGTGCAGGGGCCCAAGGATTTGGACCATCATCTACTGCTTTCCCAGGACAAAGCAGAGAGATGGAGCAGAAGTGGAGCAGCCAGGTCTCTAACTGGTGCACAAGTGGTGCCAGCACTGCAAGTGACGGCTTTACCCGCTAAGCCACAGCGCTGGCCCCACCCATCACAATCTTCTAAGACTAGCATTTTAACATAAAAGCCAATGCAGATTTTTCAGTGTACTTTAAAATATTTTTATTTCGTATAAAATTAACTATTCTGAAATCTTCCAGGAAAATTTATGCTTCGGATATGTTCCAGGGTTATCCTGTGCTTCATATGTAGTATTTATTTTAGTCTTTTTGTGCACTCTTTTGAGAAACAGAGGCAGAGGGTACATGGAAATATGAAAGCCATTCAATATGACATAAAAGTAAATTTGAATTGATTTCCCCTTTCTTCATTAAATATATGAAAAAAGACACTTTTGCAAAAATTACCCTGATGGAAAGACACCACAGACTGAAATTTTGTTTTATTAAAAATTCTTTTGGTGTGAAGAATCAGAGAAAATATTTTTTCAGTGCTTTTTACATTCATATTACATAAATTATTGATAACTAATCCCAAAGAACACACAAATTAACCCTGCCTTATAATATTTTTCCCATTGTAACAATTTAATCAAATTAGTCTAATTTTTCTGTCTAGACTTGTGATCTCAAATGTCTGCAAATCTAATTTTTTAAAAAAATTGACATTTGAAGTTTTATTTGCAGATTTGAAAAGCAAGAAAACTGCAAACTCATTCTGATATCCCCAAATTTATATCTGTTATGCTCATGGACATTTTAAAGGACAGATGTAAGCATCTTATGCCAAAAGTTTTATACACACAAAAAATCATAATACCTATTATAAAATAGGAGAAATTATAAAATTCTACCAATAAATCTGACCTCATGTCACTGAAAGCACATAGTTACATAATTATATCCATTTTAAAAATTGTGGAGGTGAGCACACCGTCTGGGGCACCCATATTCCAAATCAGAGTGCTGGGGATAGAGTCCTAGCTCCTCCATTTCTGATCCAGAGTTCTGTTAATGTGCCTGGCAGATAGCAGATGATGGCCCAAGTACTTGGGTTCTAGCCACTAATGGAGTTCCTGACTTCTGGCTTTGGCCTGGCCCACTCAGGCTGTATCAGGCATTTGGGAATTGAACTAGCAGATGGAAAACTCGCTCCCTCTGTCTCTCTCCCTCTCTCTCTCTCTCCTTTCTTCTTGGTATCTTTTACTCTGTAATTCTGGCTTTAAAATAAATTTCTCTTTAACAAGTAAATAAATAAAATTTATTGTCAACCTACTTGTGAGCTCCTGGCCAAGTTTTTGTACTTAGTTAATAGTTTTTCTTTTTTCTTATTTTTATTTATGTAAAGAGAACAGATTTCATGTATTTCACAATTTTAAGCACATAATGATACTTCCCACCCTCCCTGTTTTATCCCTCCTTCCTTCTTTTATTTTTACTTTTAATTTTTGTGATCACATATTTTCAATGCACTTTATAATCACAGGCTTAATCCTCAACTAAAGAAAATAATTCAACAAGTAGAAATTAGGAGAATTAATTAATGATGGTTTATTTACATCTACACCCAAGTTTTGTATTCTTAATTTTTTAATGTCTATTATTGAATCTCTAATAAACATGTATTTATTTTGAACATCAATGCCTTTTGAATTGTATATGATAGAAATTACCCTATGGCTAAGTAAGTATTAAATTGTACATATTATCTTACATTTTATGCATATGAAGTAGCTGTATACACATGGAGGAAGTTTGACAAGATATTAAGCATCACTCATTGCAGAATTCTATGACTAAATCTGTTTTATCTGCCATAAAACAGCTGCAAACTGAGAACTCTGTATGATCAAAATAAACACAAAAATGTTAAACCTATGTTTACTAATGATTAGTTCAACTCCCATTGTAGATGAAGAAGTGTGTGTTTACTGAAGAATTAACTTAGAAATATTCATACGTAATCACACAAAACTATGGCATTAGAGTTGGATAGTAATTTTAATTTTCAGTCATTCTTTTCTGAGCAATTGATGAAATCCATTCACAAAAGTAGTTAACAAAATGACATATCTTTTAGGTTTCTAGAGTTTGCCTATTGTCTTTTGCATGTCCCTTTCTATTCTAATCCTATGTCATTCTGTGCACTTGTTTGCAGTTCTCTTTAAAAAGAGAAATAACCATTTTCTATTTTATTGGCAAGGAGATTTAAGTTCCTTTCAGTGTGCAAACTGTTATTAGTGGAGAATAATTTCATTTTACATGACATTTTCATGGTTCTGAGGTTTTCTAGCTCTCATATTTATAGATATATGTCCATAATTTTTGAAATCTATGGGTCTCAGACAATTAAGGTTTTTATAACTTACTTCATGACAATCCAGAAATGAACTGATGTGAATCTAGACTTGGCTTTCATTTGTCCCACTTATTCAAACTAATCACATTGTTCATTGTATTAATGGTCTGGATTACGGAATATTGCCTCCATGTATTATGGATTATAATGTAAATCTGGGTTATGTACTTTGCTACTGCTTGAAAAATAACAAAAATTCTGAATTACAAAGCAATCTATTCTCGAGGATTTACTTAAAAGATTATGGATTTTTAAAAGGAAGAAGCTCTATTTTTCAGTTTGGACTATACTACCTGTTTAATAAAATTACAAGTTCTTAATGACTATAGTTTTTCCTTTAAAAACAATTTACTTATTTATTTTGAAGAATGAGTCACACAGAGAGAAGGAGAGACAGAGGGGGAGAGTTAGATCTTTCATCCACTGGTTCAGTCCCCAAATGGCTGCAACAACTAGGTCTAGGGCCAGGCTGAAGCAGGAGCCTGGAACTCTACCCTGGTCTTCCACATAGCTGCAGAGGCCCAAGCACCTGGCCCATCTTGTGCTGATTTCCCAGACTCATCAGCAGGGAAGTGGATCCAAAGTGGAGCAGCCAGAACTTGAACCAGAAGGTATATAGGAAGCCAGCTTTGCAGGTAGTGGCTTAACCTGCTATGCCACAACACTTGCACCAATGGCTATAGTTTTACTACTTAATTACTTCAAAGGCACTTTTAGATTGTGATTACGTTCAATCATATGATTATGTTAAATAATGACCATTCTTCACTATAATGAGAGTTTTAGCTCAGTTACAATAAAATGGATAAAAATGATTTATAGGGTTCTTTGTGTTTTGATTCTCTTAATAACATTTTTCCTTTATAAAAGTCTCATTCTCTTGATTCCCAACAACGTTTGGGTATTGTTATTTATCCTACTAGATACAAAAGTAAAACGGGTCAAGAAATAAGTGATAATGTTTAAAAATTCATTGAAAACTATTTTATTTTACTAATTTTAATATTGTCTAAATAGTTTACTAAATTAGAGATTTCTAAGAAATGTTTAAATAAATGTGACTTGGATTTAATGCCAAATTTATGTTAGGAAGGAATTATTGAAATGAATTTAGATATTTTAAGGATACAAAAGTTAAGTATGGTACCAAATTAATTCCCTGTATCTATACATATTTTAGAATTGGAATGGAGAAGAAACCTTCACAACATATGAACTCCTTTACCCACTTCTAAGATTTCATTGAGAACAAGGAAATTATTGCTGAAGAGCTTTCTGTTTAGAATGTGGTTGTACTGCTGGTCTCTATGAAGTGATGAGTGAGAGTGGGTTGTTTTCTGACCCCACAGTTAATTATAGGGTCCTCTTAAAGAACTTTGAAATGTTGCCTGCTGTGGGAGTCACAAAGAGAATCACAGTCTCGAACTTGAGAAGTCAGACTTGTCTGATTGTAACCCTGACAAACTAAGAAAGGATGACAGGAAAACCAAGAGTTCTTGCAGGTGCACAGAGTGCTATGTTGGCATGAGCCTGAATTGCCTGGATCAATAGTGCAATGTCTCTGTAACACTAATGGTATAATCCTATATGATGCTCTAATCCTACTTATAGGTTCTCTGCATGAAAGAAAACTGTTTATGGGTGAATTAAGTAAAAATTGATGTAGATCATTATACAAAGTAATGTGTTTTGTCTACTTAAGATCAAGAGTATATCTATATCTGCTCTTAGAAAAAGAAACAGGAAAAGAATTAATTTATTTAAACTAAAGCCATTTATATCCTAACAAGCTGGAGAATAGAACTGACTCTAAAAGAGTCTGCAAGATTAGTGTGTTGCAAGACTTTACATACCCCTCAAATCATAAATAATTAGAGAGCACACTCTATTTCCACAGAATTTATGTCTACCCTTTTCCTCTTTACTCTCCTCTCTCAACTTCTCTCCAACAGTTATATTTCCTAGATATGTACTCACTTACTAAGTCAATAATCTCAACTTTTATTATTATGCTTTTCATCAAGTCATAAAACATATTTTAGCTCAAAATAAGATTTACAGTCAACTAGATAAGCATGGAAAAAACTAACATCTTTGATGTATGGCTGCTGAGCAGTGACAGAGACTTTCCCACTAACTAATCACCCCACCCATCAGCTCTTTGAAGGTTCCATCTCACAAAAATAACACTTTTGTAACAGGTCAAAAATTTTGCTGATATATGATAAAATTATTCTGACACATAGTTTCCTCTGGCTGGAATGCTATCTGCTGTATGCATTCACACACACATACTCACTCAATGTCCCAACTGTCTCTCATTTTTTTTTCTCTAGTTAACTCCTCCTTAGCCCTTCAAAATTCAATGTGAATGTCTCTCATATCCAAAAGTCTTGCAAGACCCTCCTGGTCTGATTCCAATGCCCCTTTGTGTGACATTCAATTCTCTGCACACATCTATTGGAATTCTCTTCCATTATAATATACTCTGTGATTGAATGTAATATAAAAGGTGTCTTCAAAGCATTCATAAAAACATGTATTATGAAAAACCTTTGCATGAATTTCAAGATTTTTTCTGCACCAAAATAAACTTATCTTTAAATTGCATGTTTCCATGAATTTTCGGAAGCACACTCAAACTTCTTTGTTGTATCCTCATTGATCAATACAGTACCCTCTCCAGAGTAGTGGCTTAGTCAGCATTTATTGAATGAACACATAATTGAACTAAATGTTAGGAGAACTGATAACTGCTGAACAGAACAAAGTGCTTACCTGTTTAAATGAAGAAGCATAATATGACCTACCTCCTAATGTTCTTATCATATTTCAGTGAATAAAATGACCCAAGACTGCTGACTTCTTGAAATAAACCTATTCCTCTTACTCAACAAAAACAAAACAAAAATACAAATACTTGAGTGTTGACTGTAACACAGCAAGCTTTTGTTATATGTTATTTTTGTTGTTGTAAATCTAATGATTTAGGACACTAAAATATTCCAGAGTCCAGAAATCTTTGTGTTAATTGTGCTATAAGGGTGACTTTTGAATCTACCAGTGGAACACAAATATTGAATACTGTGATAAAATTATTAACTTTAATGAATTTGACTATGAAAGCAAAATTGAAATCAGTGGACACAGATCCAAGAATCACTCTCAAAGTCAATACCTTCCCCTTTTCATATAGAACATGGGCTTAATGATTCATGGTAACTTTTTGCTTCTGATATGAATATATTTAAATATGTAAATAGGGTCATTGGAAACAAATTATAAGCTCCTAGGAGGTGAGACTATATCATATTTATTGTTGCACCCAGCACCAAACTACTAGGTATGTATACATTTAGTTGAATGATGTTGATGTGAGCTATTGTACATTCGGGTACATTTTCTATCTGATTTGTTCTTGAGGTATATCTTGGGGAAAAGGGGCTTTAAATTGTATCCCTGCCCTGATTAAAAGCGTGTGTGTTTTGTCATGAATGTTTCCAATATTCTTTACCCTGATAAATGGCCTAATATCTAACAGTCGAACAGGGGATGAGGTGTCCCTGTTACAGGAATCCTATTTACAGTGGCAGACACCTTTGTGGTTCTTGTGTGACCTGTGTGCAATTTATTTCTGACAAGACAGCCACTCTCTAGGAGAGCCTTCACTGGCAGAAAAGTTAGGTACGGTTGTCCATCAGAAGAGACACAAATGAGGAAAAAATGGTGACAACAAAGGCCACTCAGAAAGATGGACAGGTAATATGTCCAACTAGAAGAGACAGAGAGAGGAGCGGGAGAGGGAGAGGGAGAGGGAGAGGGAGAGGGAGAGGGAGCGGGAGCGGGAGAGGGAGAGGGAGAGAGAGAGATGAACCCATGAGGTGAAGCCCTTGTTAAGGTCCATGACACCACCCACGCAGGTTTCACTCAGGGAGTTCTAGTTTGTGGGTTTACAGCAAGCAGGCCTGTGGTTCCATGGAGTCATACCGTTACTGAGAGATGCCCAATGTATCTTACCAGTGCAGTCTGTGGGAAGTATGGGTTCAGAGGGCAAGTCAAGCAGGTTATATCTCTATGTCTCAGAGGTGGTCACCAGTAGGTAGTTAAATAAGACAGCTATTTGGATAATCTCCATTAAGACTCAAGGGAGACTGAATAATTTCAAATTGTGTTAAGGGTGACTAAACCCTGCTTTAAGTATGAGGAAATTAAGCCAATATCCAAAGTGATTGAGACCACCTAACTTATAAACAGAAAAAAAACTGTTTGGCTCACAGTTCTGGAGATTCAGGATCCAGGGGCATCATCTAGTGGAGTGGTTCTTGCAAGCACAGTCATGTAGGGGTGCAGAGCAACAGTGGGTTAGAAGGAGCACATGTGTTTGTCTATGTGTGTGATCCCTCTCTTTATAAAGCTATAATAATTCAACCATGGAGGATCCACCCAGAAAACCTAATCCATTTTAATCATCTACCAAATGTTCTCACCATTTTTTTTTAAAAAATGTATTTATTTATTTGAAAGTCAGAGTTAACACAGAGAGAGAAGGAGAGGCAGAGAGACAGGTCTTCCATCCACTGGTTTACCCCCTAATTGAAGTTGTGCTGATCAGAAGCCATTAGCCAGGAGCTTCTTCAGAGTCTCTCGCATGAGTGCAGGGGCCCAAGGACTTGGGACATCTTCTACTGCTTTCCCAGGCCATAGCAGAAAGCTGGATCGGAAGTGGAGCAGCCAGAACTCAACCTGGCGTCCATACAGGATGCTGGCACTGCAGACGGTGGCTACCTGTTTATGCCACAGAGTCAGCTCCTGTTCCCACCTTTAAACATCATGTTTATATTAGTTTCCACAAACAAAAGACTGAGGATTACATTCTTGAGTTCATGGGAAAATATTCAAATTGTAGGTGGTGCAAAGACCACATGAAATTATTGGAATTCACTTCATATACGTGCCATCACCAGTGAAATTAAGAGAATTCAACAGGCAACAGTTAATGAGAAAGGGATGGGGTCCATCATGTTTTGAATTTGATGTTGTGAACATGTTTACAAAAACCAACTGTTAGACTATCAAACAATTTGCTATTGTGGATTAGGCATTTCTAGTTCAAAATGTGAAATCCAAAATGCACCAAAATCCAAAAATTTTGAGTAGTGGAAAATTTGACGCCTGACTTCATGTGGCAGATTACAATAAAAATAAGTACAAAATAAAAATATTGTATAACATTACTTTTCAGCTAGGTGTTTAAGTTATAAACATGATCTGTTATTTTAATTTTGAGTGCTAGCTAAAGATTTCTTATTGTGTACATGCAAATTTTCTAAAACCTGAAAAAAATCTGAAATCCAAAAACATTTATTTTCATACATTTTGGTAAGGGATGCCTCGACCTGTATTTCATTTGCTGCTTAAGAATGCAAGTCAGAAAATTCTTCCAAATGCTCCAAATATTTTAAAAATGATTCCTTGGTAAAGAAAGAAAGAAAAGAATGAAGGAAGGGAGGGAGGGAGGGAGGGAGGGAGGGAGGGAGGGAGGGAGGGAGGGAGGAAGGAAAGAAGAAGGGAAGAAAGAATAAAAAAAAATACATGACCTTTTCAACTACTCTCTTCTCTCCAAGAATAATAAGATGCCTTTCAATTATAGCCATTCAAAAGAATTTATGTCACCCCAACGTGTCAGATATCACCCTAGAAGGGCAATCTGTTTGGACTAATGATTCATGAATATAGACTCTCACAATGTCTACTTAACTAGCGTTTAGCTACCAACACTTTGGAGTTGCATTCAATGATACTAAATCTCAACTTGCTTGATTTTCTGGGGAAGAGAAGTTGGTCAAACTCTTCAGAACTTTATATGTATATTTCTTTTTCTTTTTTGCTTTTTTTCTCCTAAGAAACGTTTTATTTAATGAGTAAAAATGTCATAAGTACAACTTCAGGAATATAGTGATTCTTCCCACCATACCCATCCTCCCACAACCACTCCCACCCCACCTCTTCCTCCCTCTCCCATTCCCAGTCCCATCCTCAAGATTCATTTTCAATTAGTTTTATACACAGAAGACCAGCACTATGCTAAGTAAAGTTTTCAGCAATTTGCACACACACACACACTGTTTGAGAATAAATTTTACAGTTAATTTTCATCATACAACTCATGGAGGACAGAGGTCCAGCATGGGAAGTAAGTGCACAGTGACTCCTGTTTTTAATTTAATAATTAACACTCTTATGTATGTCATCAGTGATTAGCTGAGGCTCTTGACATGAGCTGCCAAGGCTATGGAAGCCTTTTGAATACACAATCTCTTTCAGCATTTAGGCAAGGCCATAAGCAATGTGAAAATTCTCACCTCCTTTCAGAGAAAAGTACATCCTTCTTTGATGGCCCTTTCTTTCCACTGAGGTCTCACAGAGGTCCTTCATGTAGAATATTTTTTGAGACAGTGTCTTGATTTTTCCATGCCTGAAATGCTCTCACAAGCCTTTCAGCCAGACCAGGAAGCCTTAAGGGTTGATTCTGAGGGTGATTATTAAGTACCTACTTTGCCCTGCCAATTTTCCTTAAATATTTCTGTTTTTTACTTTGGGTTACCTTTGTATTTTTATTGGGTCAATTTCTTCATTCATTTTCTTTTGTACTGATCTTCCTGTTTCTGTGTGTAGCACACATCTCTGAGCATCTTTTGTAGGGCTGGCAAATAGTTGCAAAAGCTTTCAATTTCTGTTTGTTGTGGAAGATCTTTATTTCTCCTTTGTTCATAAATGAGAGCTTTACAGGGTACAGTATTTTGGGCTGAGAGTTTTTTTCTCTTAGGACTTGTAATATATCTCACCATTCTCACCTTGCCTGCAGAGTTTCTGATGAGAAGTCTGCAGTGAATCTAATTGGGTTTCCTCTGAATGTGATTTGGCATTTCTTTTGTGCACATTTTAGGATCTTTTCTTTATTTTTACTGTAGGAAGTTTTACTACAATGTGTTGTGGTGAAGATCTTTTCTGGTCATGTCTGCTGGGAGTTCTGTGTACTTCCTGTGCTTGGATGTCTCTTTTTCCAGATTGGGGAAGTTGTCTGCTATTATTTCATTAAGAAGGCCTTCTAACCTTTTAAAATTTCCATGCCTTCTGGAACTCCCAGCATCTGTATATTAGGTTATTTGATAGCATCTTGTAGATCTCCAACTGTGTTTTTTTTAATTTCCTAATATATTCTTCTTTTTTGTTGTCTGACTGTAATATTTCCAGAAATTTGTCTTCTGGTTCTGATATTATCTCTTTTGTCTTACCTATTCTGTAGTTAGGGCTTTCCACTGCATTTTTTATTTGATCTATTGAATTCTTCATTTCTAGTATTTCATTCTGACTTCTCTTAGTGCCTCAAATTCTTGGGAAAACTTTTCATTTAGACAGTGAATTTACTACCGATTGTTTCTAACTAATCTGACAATTGATATTCTGAATTCTGTTTCTGGCATATCTCTAATCTCTTCATCTTCACCTTCTATTATTGAAGAGTTGTAGTGTTCCCCTGAGGGTTCATACTGACTTCCTTATTTTTATTTAAAGTTTTTCCTTTTTTTTTTGGCATTTATGTAATTTTTATTTTTTTCTCTGGTTGCTTTTCTCTCTGTGATTTAGTGAGATGTCTATACTTTTAGTGAGTTCCAAGCAGTGTGTGTTGGATGTGCCTGGGTGCTCTATTCAGTATTCCAGGGTAAAGGTGGTATCCAGTGTACATTCCCTGTGGGACTTTATAGCTTTCCTCTATTTTTTTTTTTTTTTTTTTTTTTGGTTACAGGAGGTTGTTCACGTCTATTGGAGTGACTGGCTCTTTTCTTCCCAGTTGTGGGTCACCACAGTGTTAATTTCTGGTGTCTCCAGGGTTATATCACCCTGCTTCATGAGCTGCACCTTTAATCTGTAGAGATTTTCCTGTGGTGAAGTTGCCCTCTGTTATGAGCTGCTATGTGTCTGTACATTGCAATTAGAAGCATGGAGCCCTGCCTACTGTAGCCTGGCTCATTTCTCAGTGGTGGATGGGGCAGGCTCAATTTTTTGATATTCAAGGCTTCTCCTTGTTGTACAACTTGTGTGGTGGGACAGAAATTCTTCTGAAATGTTGTGGTCCTGATTCCTGGGTAGAAGGTGTGGTGAAGTGGCCCCTGCAATTGA
Source organism: Sylvilagus floridanus (assembly GCA_949820135.1). Lineage (NCBI taxonomy): Eukaryota > Metazoa > Chordata > Mammalia > Lagomorpha > Leporidae > Sylvilagus > Sylvilagus floridanus. Next base: position 84,097,955 of record OX463224.1, read on the forward strand.
TGGGCCGGTGTGCAGGAGGCAAAGGCAGCAGTCCCCTGCTTACCTTTGAAAATGTAAACAAACACAATGGCTTCTCCCAGCAGGCTGCAGGTCTGGGTGAGGAAAGGGGAGAGAGAGGTGGGAAGGGGGGTTGCCCAACCTCTCTGTTCCTTGATACCTTTTCTTCTTTCCCTCAGGAAACTTCAAAAGCAGTTTGCCCAGCTCTCCCTCCCACTGCTAGTGGCAGCTCTGTGGACCTGCGGTTTCCCATCTCACCTGGTCTGCTGGGGGCTGGTGCCAACCTCCCTGGTCTGAGCCTCTGCTGCTTACCTTACTTATTTGCTTTTTCCCAGAATTATATATTTTTAGAAAGTAGCATCTTGTTATAAATTTTCACTTTTCAAATAACCATTCTGGAATATAAATAAGAATGATTTGAGAGAAAATAGTATAATACAAATCTTTCACTATCTAAATATTTCTTTTGAATAACAAAATTCAATTTTCTGGTTATAATTCATACACTCTTTTCTTTTGTCTTTAATTAGTGTTTACTAAAAGATGAATAACATTTAATTTTTATTTAAACATGCAAATTCTGGGTATTGTAGACAAGTTATCAAAATGTTTGTATTCCTCTTATTTATATGTTTTTGTTGTATAGGCAATTTTGGTGATTGCCTTCTTTCCTTTTCCTTTCTCTCTTCTATCTATCCTGATCTTTGTTCCTGTCTTTCTTCTTTTCCTCTGCATTGAGTAGCAAATGAAATTTAATTTCTTGTCATTGTTAAAAAAGAGATTTGAGGGTGTATTTTAAAATAAGTGTCCCATGACTCACCACTAAAAAATGAGTGATAACCCCTTGTTGCAAAGACCAAGACTTTGAAAGTCTGATGTATGCATTCATCTCTGAGGAGGTGAACTGGACCATGTAGCAGTAGAATGCCTAGATATAGACTATAAAGAGAGAAAAGACTGCAATCTTATTTAATTTTCTCATTCCAACTCTTCCTGAATAATTTGGGATATTTTTAAATAACTAGTTTTAAATACCACTTCCATTCTACCTTCACTAAAAGATGGTCTTATAGAAAGTTATTTAAATGATACGATAGAAAACTTTTCAGTGCACCATGAGACATTTTTGGACTTTTTTTAATAGTGCTTTTTGTTCCTAAAATGTATGGCTTTACCCTACCAGGCTGGCTATATGCATGATTTCTTTGAAATGGATACACAGTAAATGATAATGAAAAGCTTATTTTTTTAAAATTGGGAATTCTATCTCTAGTAAGACAGCTTGACTTCATGTAATTGACTAGCTTTGTGGCTAGTCAGTATGTTTGTCTCCAATCATTCATGTATTCTTGCTAAACTCTGAGCTAATGTAATTTTGACTTTCCTCTCAAATTACATTTTGTTACCAATTTGAAACATTTTTAGATAAAATAACACATTAATTCTTTACTATTACTAAAATGTCTAGAACGAGATGGATTATAAACGTGATGGAATATCTACTAAAAGTTCTGATGTCATCCCTACAAACCATTATCATAGAGATTTGTGGGAAGCAAGGGCATTTTGATAAACAAATTTTACAAATAATATTTTGTCAGAGTGTGTAATCTTAAGATCAATGCATTCCCTCAACCTAAATAAATGGTCACAAAAATCATGGTAACATCTGCTTTGATTTGAATGTACTTGTCTTCCAAATCCATTGTGCTGTAATTAGCTCAATATGATAACATTAAGAGGTGAGACCTTTGGGAGATGACTGGGTCACCTCATGGGATTGCTGACCTGAAAAAAGGAGTGGAGGGAATATAAATAGGCCCTTGTGCCCTCTGCTTTCCATTATGTGAAGAAGCAACAATGTGACATCTTGGAAGCAGAAACCAGCCCCCCACTAGATGCCACATTTATTGGCACCTTGTTCTTAGATGCACCAACCTCAATAACTGCGAGAAAGAACTTCGTATTATTCTTAGTTGTTTTGTTATAGTAGCACAAACAGCTTAAGGCAGCATTTGAGAGGTAATGATTCCAGGAATCTCTCAAGGGGACTCCAGGGCTATTTATAGACCTAAACCTAGAATGAGTTTCCTAAGTCTCAATATGTAAGGGAGTCCTTCTTTAAATTGTGGCTGTAAGTGTCCCTGTCACCTCACACTAGCCCCTTCTATTTTCAGAGGCACTAATAGTTTAGTAATTGCTCGTGGTTTCCTGTCTACTCTTCTTGGATCTCCATGCTCTAAACTCCTTTGCATATCATCATTGATTTTTCTGTGCACCAAAATTCCCATGATCTGTTCAATAAAAGCCGAATAAGGTACAAATAAGTGCAGATACTATTTTTATTCTCATTGGAATGCTGGACTCCAGTACTCTGCCATTTTATACACATATTTTAAAGTGTATGTAATGAAGCAGAACTGTAAAATAATTAATAATGAGTGTTTCCTGGAATGGATGATTTTGGAGCCCTAGTAAAAGTTCAAAGGTAGGTCACATGTCATGTGTCTAGATATCTGAAAGTTGTAAACTAAAGCACTGATAAAGTAATTCTGTTGTCTAACTTTGATAAAATTTTTGATGATGACAAGGAGGGCCATATTCAAATGTAGAACAGACAAATTTTTTGGAGCTCTGCATTGAAACTTGTTGAAACGTGTCTGTTGGCATCTTAACTAGGGCCCACCCAATTTTATTTCCATCTCTGGGTGTATCCTGAACCATAAGCATTTTTTTCAGATACATGTATGGAGGTCTTTAGTTTACACTTGTATTTCTAGTCTTCATCCACATTCTGTTCACAAGAAGCAGAAGCAAGCACGCTTGTGCTGACAATGGTAAGTAGGTTCTTAAAGTGGGGCATAGGGTTCAAGTGCATGGAAGGTGGTTTAGTGAGAGGTGGATCAAAGAGGGATTTTTTAATATATGACCCAGAGTAGGGACTCCTCTTGACTTATTGTGACTACAGACAAATATTGGTTTAAAATTTAGTTTTCAGTTATTAGCTATGTCTCCTCAGACAATTACCTTAATCATTCTTTTTTTTAACAGGCAGAGTGGACAGTGAGAGAGAGAGACAGAGAGAAAAGGTCTTCCTTTCACCCTCCAATGGCCGCTGCGGCTGGTGCACTACGCTGATCCGAAGGCAGGAGCCAGGTGCTTATCCTGGTCTCCCATGGGGTGCAGGGCCCAAGCACTTGGGCCATCCTCCACTGTACTTCTGGGCCACAGCAGAGAGGTGGCCTGGAAGAGGGGCAACTGGGACAGAATCCAGCACCCTGACAGGGACTAGAACCCGGGGTGCTGGTGCTGCAAGGCGGAGGATTAGCCTATTGAGCCACGACGCCAGCCCCTTAATCATTCTTAAGTGTTGATCTGATGTCAAAATACAATGGTTTAAATTACTGCTCTGCTAGTAAGAAGTGGTATGGTCTCGGGTGAGGTAGTTAATTCTTTTCACCCTGTTTCCAAAATCTAAAATTGTGGATAATCATAGCTCCTAACTTTGAAGGTTATTGTAAGGATTAAGGAAGTTAATATTTCTAAAGTGATTAGTATATTTTCTAGCATTAATGAGAACAATATTTGCTAAAACAGTAAAATAAACAACTTTGTTATTAGTAAAAATGAGGCTAATAATAGTGTCTAACTTCATAGACATGTAATGATCTAATAAGATAAGTTACAAAGTGCATTTGTAGTGTTTACCATGTTAATAGTAAGCACTAAATATGAAAAAGTAATGATAGGATAGTTCCAGAAATATATATAAAATATTGAAATCATGTCTTATACAAGGGAGCTTTTAAAAGTTTGTGGAAAATGTTGTTAAAACACAGTACACATTTTCCATGAAGTTTTTGAACACCTGGTTTTGTCTGAGTTAAAAGTATGAATATTCCAATTTTTAATGTTTATGAAGTTTTTTTATGAGAAATAAATTAGAATAACTGTAAAGCCTTATTTTTTTTCTTTTTATTGGGAACTAGTCCATTTACTCAGTCCGTGTACACTTGAGTATGTCCAGCATGCTGCAAAAGTGCTGAACCTGTTTTGCTTAGTAGTGAAATACTCTGGAATAGTAAGACGTCACCAGTCAAATAACCTGAGTCCAAGCTGTTTCTCCCAAAGAAATATTTCAGTCTGTAGGACAAATATCTAAGATCTTTGCTTCATCTTTACAGAGAATTCAAATGAGTTGAAAGGCTGCCTTTGCTTTCTGTTCTTCTATAGGTTGCTTTACACAAGAACATGAGAACTGATAATTTTCTTGTCTTCCCATATTTTAAAGTTAAGAAAAATAATTTAACATTAATTTAAGGCCTAGAAATAGCAGAAAATGGCAGATGTGGTTTTATCTATTTTTTAAAGGTTTATTTGTTTATTTGAAAGGTAGAGTTACAAAGAGGCAGAGGCAGAGATAAAAAGGCAGAGGCAGAGATAAAGAGGCCTTCCATCTGCTGGTTCACTGCCCAAATGGCCCCAATGGTGGGAGCTGGGCCAATTCAAAACCAGGAGCCATGAGCTTCTTCCAAGTCTCCCATGTGGACACAGGGGCTCCAAAGACTTGTGCCATCTTCTGCTGGTTTCCCAGACCATAGCAGAGAGTTGAATTGGAAGTAGAGCAGCCAGGACTCCAACAGGCTTCTCATATGGGATACCAGTGCTGTAGGAGACAGCTTAACTTGATGAGCCAAAGCACCAGCCCCTACAACTACCTCTAATGCAGTCAGATCTTAGGTGGCCAGACAAGGAAGTCTCTCTGCAGGTTCATATCTACCAAAAAGAGTACAGACACTGAAATGCAGCTTCAGAAAAACTTTACATTTCTGCATTGCCAGCAGCAAGGACTGAGTTGCAGGGACATTGTCTTTTGTGCATTTTGCCTTCCAAATCTCCCTCAAGATCTACAAGGATTGGAAGTATATAATTTGCAAACAGAGTATAAGAGGTATTTAGACTGTAGTTTTTCATACCCTCCAAACTGAAGAACCAGCACCCATATGAAATTCTAGCACTGCAAGCGGTGACTTTACCTGTTACGCCACAGCACCAGCACCAGATGTGGTTTTAGATAATGGAAAATATCAAACATCTTCCTAAAGTTTTCAGCATCGCCCATGTCTTTAAATTGGACACATGAAAGCAACAATCCATAAAGTTATATGAAGTCTCAAAAATACTGTTTTTTTATTATTGACAAATTTAGATTAAAGCGTCACTAATTATTTATTATATGGAGTTTAAAATGTTATGCGATCTTTTAAAAGCTATATTTTTTGGGAAGGCCTAACTGTGGAAATGAATTATTTAGATTTATAAGGCATGCTGATATGTTTAATGATTCAAGCTTCAGTCTTGTAAGTTATCAGTGCAGTTTCTTTGAATTATTCATTTGATACACACACACATGCTTACACAAGTTTTCTAACTCTTCTGAATTTAATAGTCCTGTTGAAAATTGTTTCATTGCGGCACCGGCACACCGGGTTCTAGTCCCGGTTGGGGCGTCGGATTCTGTCCCGGTTGCCCCTCTTCCAGGCCAGCTCTCTGCTGTGGCCCGGGAGTGCAGTGGAGGATGGCCCAAGTGCTTGGGCCCTGCACCTCATGGGAGACCAGGAACAGCACCTGGCACCTGGCTCCTGCCATCAGATGAGCGTGGTGCGCCGGCCGCAGCGTGCGGGCCGTGGCGGCCATTGTGAGGGTGAACCAAAGGCAAAGGAGGACCTTTCTCTCTGTCTTTCTCTCTCACTGTCCACTCTGCCTGTCAAAAAAAAATTGTCTTCTGAAGACTATTATATTTCTTTCCTCAAAACAGCAAATATCTGTGCATTTTAAACCAAATTCCAGCTTCTTTGAAAGATCATCAGTGAAAGGAACACTAGACAGACACTGAAACATAAAAGTCTATAAAATTGAGATAGAGACATTTCAGACAGAGTATATACTTCTCAGAAGGACTGCTTGAAATCTGAGTCCCACAGGATATGAAAAGCTAATATTTCAAAGATTTATAAAACATTCAAACATGTATCTTTCAGCCTAACCTTTTAGCCATATTGAGACTTCAGCAAGATTCCAAATTGCAAGTTTATGTTGCAAAGCATTTCTGGCTAGAATGGAATCAATAAAATCTTGTATCACTCTAGTAAAAACAAAATAACTGCTCTCATTTGCAATAAAATGTACCTTGAAATACATTTCTAGTTCTCAAAACCTTTACAATAGGAACTAAATTTCAACATGAATTTCGGTGGGAACAAATCATAGTACGCACTCAATCCAGCATTTAATAGTGTTGTTAAATACTTCTCTCAAGCACATCCATCCACTCTTTCTTCTCTGCAGCTCTAGCACTTATTACTTTTATTGCTGCTTTCCAAACTGACCCTTTTCTTTCTAGTTTGTATGGAATCACTCTTTGAAACTTATTTACAATTAAATGACTCTCAATATATATAGATTTGTGCCTTGGTTCCTGATGCATTGTTTTGAAATCTGTTTGAGATGCCGATCAGATGACTACACTGAACTTCTGGTCACAATTCTATCTACTATTTAAGAAATACTTATTGATCGTCTACTGTTGTCAGATCTTTTAGATTTATCACTGCTGAAGACAAAGATGTCTGCCCTTTGTAGATTAAAGGTTGCATGGTTCACCAATCACCTGTGGCCATCTCTAGAGTACTCTTGTCTCCTTATTAGTGGCACTTCTTCCTTGCTCAAAGGATATAAATGGTCCCCTGTTGATATTTGTGTCATCTGAAGATTATGAGAAGAAGTGAAATCATTTCATTGTTTTGCTACTTGCTCAATGCATATTTAAAGATAGAGTCCAGCAAAGTATGGAGTAGTAATACTATTTCCTTTGTATCAAAGAGAAGACTACTCAGAGAGGTTAGTTAGCTCAACTTTATTTTACCACCTATATCATATTGAATATTCAGAACCAAGTATCCTAATTGTAAGTTTCTTCCCCTGTGTTCTCAGATTTCCTTGTGTTCAGCTACTTTTTTTTTTTTTTAATGATTTATTTATTTACTTGAGAGATAGAGTTACAGACAGAGATAAGGAGAGACAGAAAGAAACGTTTTCCTTCTGCTAGTTCACTCCCTAGATGTTTGTGATGGCTGGAACTGAGCCCAGCTGAAGCCAGGAGCCAGGAGCTTATTCTGGGTCCCCCAAGCAGATGCAAGGACCCAAGCATTTTGGGCCATCTTCCACTGCATTCCCAGGCCATTAGCAGAGAGCTGGATTGGAAGAAGAGCAACCGGAACTCGAGCTGGTGCCCATATGGGATGCCGGTGCTGCATGTGGAAATAGCCTACTATACCACAGCACCAGCCCTGCAACTATGTTTTAAGCTGTCCATTTTTGATTTAGCTATTTAAATTTATTCTTTTGAATATATTTACTAAAAACTCACCAAAGGAAGAGATCATGTTTCATATTTCAATATTATTCATAGGTACCTTCCTGAGGGATGAGAATGCAGTAGCTGCTCATGAATATATATAATTTGCTCTCAATTTTTTAAACAGAAAATGCTTTTAGGGCACAGAAATTATGCTTAGGTAGCAGTATAGGTAGCAGTAGAAGTTTGTGTGTTGTATTAACTAGAGAAGGTAAATCTTCAAAAGACAGATGTGACTGTTTCTTTGCTATCTCCCTTTCCATTAAGCAGCACATTGGATCTGCAACAGATGTTCACAGGAACAAAATAGCTACTTACATGTTCAATTATCAATTTTGTATGCACCAGTGAATGTTCCAAATTTAGAAAAAAATTGCTAAATATGTTTGATTTTTACTAAACTATGTTTTCTCTAAGGCTCTGAAAGTTTTGATCTGGCTAGCATGTATTAAGTAGATAAAGTGTTTCTAATTTGTTTCTTGTATTTCCCTGCTTCTGAAGTACATTTGCTGAGATGGGGAATGTATCTGCTAAAGATTCTTAGACATGTGCTCACTGCTGCACACAGTTAAACATTCCAAATGTTCTCTCCTTCCTAGGAATAGGATATAATGGCAGCCAGACTAACTTCAATTGCATGTGTTATCTATTGTGGGTTTTTCCTCAAGGAAGAGAGATCAATTCTGGAGTATTGGATGCAGAAAATTGGAAACATTTAATTTACCTGTAGCATTCTGAGTCCAAACTATTCAAAGATTCATTGGAAACACATAAGCCTTGATAGTCCATTCATAGAATTTGTGTAAAACCTAAGTTTTAACATAAAGTATATTTTTTACTATTTATTGAAAAGTTTTGCATCTTAAAAATTTTAAAGAAAAAAATATAGTTGCAACAATGTAATGGAGGGCCTTGGGATGCAACTGAGCTGAAAGTCAATACTTTAAAAATATGGATTAATATCTTTTAGCACTAAATTAGCTTTAATTAGCAATTATTTAAAATATTTTACAAAACAGTTTTTTTAGAATGTTAGTTGATGGCAGAAACAAAATAAATAGTTTCCAAACATCTACACTGGGAATAGACTTAAAAATAGATATTTTGGAGTCAGTTTTGATATTGGCATTCTTGACCCAGTTTACTTATACAGGCATACCAGAATGTTTATAACTTTTCACAAAAAAATAAGACTTTTATCCCTCATTCTCTCAATGAAGTAATCAATTTTGCAGGTAGTAAGAACTGCAAGTTCATTAGCAGAATAATAGCCAATTACTGTAAACTTTAAGTTTTTAGCAAATATCGTACTCTGGTTATTTCTTTAGCTTCACACAAAATCATATTCTTTCCTATTGGCAATCAATAATATCTACAGAAAATTTTGGTAGAATGTTTTGAATAAGGAACTGTCCAGTAGCTGTGACAGCTGCCTGGATTGCAACCTCTGGTAAAGAAATGCCTTTATTTTCCTTATAATTGTTAACACTAATGAAAGAAGTTTGTCTATGAGGTCATTGCTTTCATGTGAATATATAGATTTAAACCTATTTAAAAAAAAAAACAACTATGTTAGAATGTTATCAATTTAAAGAAAACTTATATGCAGGACAGAGAATTCCTATATACTCCATACCCAGCTTACCTTATTGTAACCCCTTTGTATTTTCATGATATACTTATCATTATTAATAAACTAACATAATACATTATTTAAAAAGCCTTATTTTATTAATATTTTCCTAGCTTTAACTTAATGTTCCCCCTTTTGTCTTCAAATCTCATCTGGAATTCCCCATTATATTTTGTCCTCATGTGTGTTTAGGTTACTCTTTTTTTAAAGATTTATTTATTTATTTGAAAGTTGGAGTTAGAGAGAGAGAGACAGAGAGAGAGAGAGAAACAGAGACATCCCATCCATATATTCATTCCCCACATATCTACAATATCTGGGACTGGACTAAGCCAAAGCTAAGAAACAGAAATGTAATCAGATCTCTTACATGTGTGGCAGGGACCTAATTATGCCTCACATTCTGCCTCACAGAAAGTTGGAATTGAAAGCAGAGCTGGCACTGAAACTAAAGTATTTCATCCAACATAGGAAGTGGGTAGCCCAACTGGTGCCTTAACCACTAGCTCAAATCCCTTCCCTCTTTCCTTATTTTGATGACTTTGGTAGTGTTTTGTTTTGTTTTGTTTTGTTTTGTTTTTGACAGGCAGAGTTAGACAATGAGAGAGAGAGAGAGACAGAGAGAAAGGCCTCCCTTCCATTGGTTCACCCCCCAAATGGCCTCTACGGCCCGCGTGCTGCAAAGATCTGAAGCCAGGAGCCAGGTGCTTCCTCCTGGTCTCCCACGCGTGTACAGGGCTCAAGCACTTGGGCCATCCTCCACTGCCCTCCCAGGCCACAGCAGAGAGCTGGACTGGAAGAGGAGCAACCAGGACAGAACTGGCAACCCAACAGGGACTAGAACCCAGAGTACTGGTGCCGCAGGTGGAGGATTAGCCCTGTGAGCCACGGCGCCGGCCAACTTCGACAGTTTTAAATGCTAACCAGTTGTATTTTAGAATGTTCACATTTTGGCAGGATCTTGGCCTTGGACATCAGTTTTCATTCTTGGACCTTTGGATTCTAGGACTTAAAATCAGTGGCCCCTGCTTTTCCATCCCTGTTTCTCAGGCCTTTTCTGGTTCTTCAGCTTGCAGACAGATTATGATACTTCTGCCTCCAAACTTATGTGAGCCAATTCTCACAGTCTCTTTCTCTGTCTCCCTCACTTCTCCTCTCTAGCTATGTGTTACTCTATTTCTCTGGAGAACCCTGAAGAATATACTCTTGTTTTTTGTTTTAAAGATTTATTTACTCATTTTTATTTGAAAGACAGAGTTACAGAAAGAGAGATCGAGAGACAGAAAGAGATCTTCCATCCACTGGTTCACTCCCCAAATGGCCAGCTGCAATGTTCAGGGCTGGGCCAGGGTGGGGCCAGGAGACAGGAGCTTCTTCTTGGTCTCCCACATATGTGGCCGGGACCCAAACATTTGGGTCATGTTCTGCTGCTATTCCCAGGCCATTAACAGGGAGCTGAACTGAAAGTAAAGCAGCTGGCACATGAACCAGTGCTCACAAGGTATGCTGGCATGGCCTTCAACAGCTTTACCTATTACACTGCAATATCAACCCCTGAATAACATGTTCTTATACAAAAAGGAATTGATTTTTGTATATTGACCTTGTATCCTGTAATCTGGATACATTAATTTACTATTTCCAGCAGGATTTTCAAAACTTTATTTTTTTGAGTTTTCTCTACATAGACAATTATGCTATCTTCAAATAAGACACTTTTTCACTTCCTTTCCAACATGTATATATTTAATTGTCATTGCTCATCTTATTGTACTAGATAGGACTTTCAGTACTAAAGTAAACAGAATTAAGTGGTAAGAACTGACATCCTTTCCTTGTTTCTGAATTTAGGGGGTAAGTGTCCAGTTTGTTACTATGAAAAGAGATAATAAACGCGAGATTTAATTTTTCTTTTTTTTAAATTCAGTTTAGGAAGTTCTCTTCCTGTTTTGCTGAATGAATACTGAATTTGTCAAGTGTTTTTCTGGATCCTTTGATAAAATTACATGGCATCATCCTACCTTGCTAAAAGTCTTGGCAGTCTTTTACCACAACATAGTTCTTTGTGATAAAGAATGCTGAAAATGTTATAAAGCATATTTCCTAAAGCTTACTTTACCCTCCTCTTCTGCAACTCAAGAGGATCTTTCTCATGATCATCACTGTGAGTAACTACTAGAGTGCCTGGAGGTAAAATATAGGGTCCTCAAGAGGTCTGCAATCTCATGTTAGTTCACACAGCCTCCAGGATAACAAGTAGTTTCCACTTCATGTGGGAACATTTTGATTGTGTTCTTACGAATGAAACTAACACTATTTTAGGGGAACATTTCCCCTGTACCCCCAAGTTCTCTGATGTGTCTTAGAAAATATTGATTTTTTACTTGTTTGACATTTCCTCAGTAATGATGACTTCTAAGCTCTTTATATGTTGGAAATGAAACAATATGTTCAACTTTTTCTGTTTCCTGAAAACCTTTCAAAAATTTTATAGTTATAGTATAACAAATTATGTTTTCAATTAGGTGATTTTTCAGGAAGCTACATTGGCTGCTCAAATATAGTATAAAATGTTTTTCATATGTAAATATAGAAGTTGTTGAATTGGTATAATAGACAAATCTGCTTGAAGTTGAAATTATAACAATTATTGAACATGTTTGTTAATAAACTAGTCCAAAACAAAGTTAACTATGGCAACTAAGGCCTTCTAGAATATGAAACACATAATCAGGCAAATGCAAAACAGACGAAGTGTTATTAGCTTCATAGCCACCTCTCATGCTTTCTTCAAAGATGCCTTTGCAAATGGTACTTTCTGGTCTGGAGTTTTCAGACCATTCTGAGCTTTAGGAGTGTTGCCTTCTGGCCAGTGGCTTTTTGGGCAGGAACCTTCTGGGCTACAGCCTTCTTTCTTGATATCATCACATTTTTTTTTTTAGCTGGAACTTTAGCAGTCGCTGAGGCTCCTGCAAAATCCCTTGCAACAGATGATATTTTGGAGAAGCTATCAGGAGAGCTGCCCTTTGAAGCTTTTTAACTTCATTCCCAATTATTCTGTTCCCCATTTTTTTTACCTTCATGACCTTAAAATTATCAAAATCTTTCATCTTGGTTTTCCATCCTTTGGCTTGAACTTTCTTGGTCCATCTTGTGGCCCCCATTTTTCTATTGATATTTGCCTTTCCCCAGGATTTTTGGACTTATTTCTGGCAAGCATGCTGTGGAAATTGGAGACTGAATTTAGTCAGCTGCATGAATTTGAAAGGCATGCTTTTTTTTTTTTTAAATCTTGAGTGCAGGGTCCATCAACCAAAGCCATCTTGTGATCAATGACATCTGCAACTGAGACTAGCTTCCAACATGAGGCCAAAAGGAGCAATAGGCTACCCAAAAAACCTCTCTGATGTTACTTTCAGCTAGAAGAATGTATTTATAAGGATAAGAAGGGATGCTTCATAATGAGAAAGTTGAAAAAATAATAAATTTATATCTACATTTCAATAAGAGTTTATCACATCTTATGGGTGAAGGACAAACAAGACTAGAAACCTTAGGATAGGAACCAGTTTTATAGATTTCCAATTTGTGTAGTTGCTTAGTGTCCCATGTTCAGAAGACTAGCATGCTTGGTTAAGTGTTTTGCTGCTGTTGTTGGAATTCTTGATCAGAGGACCTCATACACTCATTTAGCACTGATCTGTCCACATCATGTCACCAGTCCTGCTCAGAATGCCAGGCCTAGGCACAAGAGTATCTTCTTCCTAAATGGGAAGGACTGTGCAGAACCTAATTTCTTCTAAAGGGACTGGAGAATTTCTTTCTCCCAACATCACAGGTCCAATTACTTGCAACATTGACAGCTGCTGCTACTAATTCTCTGCATGACCTTTCTCCATTTTCATTCAATTTGGGACCGTAGTCCTTTCTGCTTTATATCTCACAACTAGGGCTGTCTCGCACTTTGTTCAAAGGTAGGGTTCAAGATCCCAGTCCTACAGCATAGCTTTTGTTGTGTCCAACAATTTTTTGGCTCTCCTACCTATCTCCAAGGAATATATGAGAAATATGGGCATAGCGTGCTATTTCTTGCTGGTCTTGGTTGTTGTTTCCACAGTGAAGCCTACCATACCCACTTCATGAGATGTTGAAAAATTTATGGTTATATACCTATCAATCATCTAAGAAGTCTATAAATTCAGTATTTAAATAATTGTAAAAGGAAATTTACAAATCCGTGATCATAGTAGGAGATTTGTGTGGCTTCCCATTAATTTGGTAACTATCAAACATTAGTTAGGTATGGACATTTGGCATGGGGTTAAGATGCCTCTTAGGGTACCTGCATCTCATATTGAGGTACCTGGGTTGGAGTGCACTTCTGATTCCAGCTCCTCCTAATGCACATGCTGTAAAGCAGCCAGCAATGGCTCAAGTAGTGTGGTACCTGCCACCTACAAGGGAGACCCAGGTTGAGTTCCAGGATTCAGGCTTTAACCTGGCTCAGCTTGTTCTGTTGCAGCAATTTGAGAAATGATCCAGGGTATGGAAGTATGGAAACTGGATATTTCTCTCTCTCTCTCTCTCTCTCTCTCTCACACACACACACACACACACACACTTCTCTCTCTCTCTCTCTCTCTCTCTCTCTCACACACACACACACACACTTCGTATCTTTCAAATTAAAAAACAAAATTACTTGATTCAGCAAACTAAGTAACAAATTTTGTTTACTACTACACACTCATAAAAAACTTTCTTCACTCAATTGGTTTATCTGAAGAAAGAAGATAACAAAACAACAAAACTTTTAGGAACTTGTTTATTTGTAATGTTTTCTCCCTTATTTTCCATTCTTTCTTCTTGCTTATACTCCACAAAATGCTCTTGTTATTGTCTACAGTGTACTCAACACAAGTATGTTGTGTAGTTTTTGTTGCAGCAATAACTACGCTCTGAAATTACTGTAGTTTAATACAATGTCTCTGGGTGAACAGAGACTTGAAAACAAGATGCAAAACCAGGAACAGCAACAGGGGGAGGAGAGACTTGCAAAGCACACGGACCCACTGCACTCTACGGGATTCAGAGTCCATCAGGCTGCAAGAAGTCACCTACAAGACACAGGGACAGACTTGGGTGCATTTGATAATACTAAGAGGGTGGTGTTGACTTTTAGGTGTGATAACAGTTAGGTTTGAAATGGTTATTATCTCTGGACTTTGATGCACTAGAATATGTTTGGGTGAACTGATGGGATGCCTGAAGTGGGGTACAGGTCAGGCAACAGGTCCAGGAACTGCCAACAATGGACTCTGGGTGCATGGAGTTCAGTACATCACTTGCTCTCATGTACATGTTTGACTTTTTTTTTTTTAATCTAAGGTGAACATAAACAAGAAAGTTTGCTCTATCACAGATAATCGTGGTTTAGGTCATGCTGCTGTTACCTGCAATGCTTGGCTTTAGTTGCACTTGCTGTGTACCTAGAAAAGGTGGCTATTTCAAATAGTTTTGCCTTATTTATAGTTTATCCTTATAAGATAAGCATGTAAAATTGGATATGGAACATTTAAGTTATTGAAATGACTCACTTTATTGTGTTTTAAGCTCCTGTAGCCCTGTCTCATCCCTCATTTCTGCCCAGATCTTTGTCTCTTGTCATTCTATCCAGAGTATCTTTTTCTCTAAAAACCTTTTGTGCTTTTGCCTTAGTGGCCATGCTTTGAGAATTATTTCTGTGCTTTACCATTACAAAAAAGTTACCCACACAGTGGAGAATATGTCATTGACTTCAGAGGTTGAAGATTGTAAAATTATACTTTTCTAAATCTTTTGGGTAATTCTTAAATTCACTAGTGAAGAACTATAAAACTGAAGTCACTAATTTGCTAAATAAAATTTCAATTGTGTGATTGTGTGACATCTTTTTTTTCTGGGACATGTTGCAGTCAGTTCAAGGTGGTAAATAAGGACAATAAAAGCAAAATCAAATGGATGGTACTACTGAGGTTAATTCTGATTTATTCAGCATTAACATTCTTCTTGATTTTTACTAACTATAAATTTCACACTAGTCACAAATTTATTGACTAGGCTAATTTTGTATGTGATAAAACAACTACTTAATTGAGATGTAGTTAAAATGCAAAGTAAAAAAAAGATGCCGATAAGAAATCTAATTATTTTAATGTTACCGATTTATACATTGGAACCTAAAATATACATACGTTGTGTGCCTGTCCTGTTGCACACAACCTACTTTCTTTTTTAAATTATTATTTGAAAGGCAGAGTTACAGAGAGGCAGAGGCAGAGAGAGAGAGAGAGAGAGAGAGAGAGAGAGAGAGAAAGAGAGAGGGAGAAAGAGAGAGAGAGTCTTACATCTGTTGGTTCACTCCCCAGATGGCTGCAAAGGCTGGAGATGTGCTGATACAAAGCCAGGAGCCAGGAGCTTCCTTAGTGTTTCCCACATGGGTGTGTGCACCCAAAGACTTGGGCTATCTTGCATTGCTTTCCTAGGCCAAAGCAGAGAGTTGGATCAGAAGGGAGCAGCTGGGACTTGAACCAGTGCCCATATGGGATACCGGCACTACAGAACGAAGCTTTACCTGCTATGCTACAGTGCTGGTCCCACAAACTACTTTCATAGAAACAGTTTAAATGCTTTTCCAAACCATTTTTAAAAACAAATGTCCTGATCCATGGACATAAAAAATATTATGGAGATTTTTTCATGGCTATGATTCATGAACTAACTTTCCTGCTGTAAATAATTATAAAACGGAAAACAAGGGGGCAGCATTATGGCTACAGCTGCCACCTGCGATGCCAGCATCCCATATGGGGGCTGATTCATGTCTCATCTGCGCAACTTCCCATCCAGCTCCCTGCCAATGCATTTGCAAAAGGAGTGGAAGGTGGCCCAAGTCCCTGGGGCCCTGCCACACACCTGGGTGACTAGGAAGAAGCTCCTGGCTCCTGGCTTTGGCTTGACCCAGCCCATTGTTGTAGTCATTTGGGAAGTGAACCAATGCATAGATGTCTCTCCTCTCTCTGGAACTCTGCTTCTCAAATAAATAAATAAATCTTTTTCTTTTAAAAAAAATAGTCTGACAGATAAAAAAAGGAATTTTTTTCAGATGTTGGCTAACATGCAACAAATGTCTGTGATGCTGTGATCCATGCAAAAAAGGCAATAAATGACTGTGAAACATAAAGATTGCATCAGTTTTTTTTTCCTCGAAACATTTCTTAAAATGCAATTCAGGGAGAAAGAAATCAAATAGAATTGTGGTCTTTATAAGGAGAGAGAAATTGGTATATAGCATTACCAAAGTGTCTGTAATTTAAGTCTGGGCATTAGGTAAAATCCCTTAGGTCTTCAGCAAAATATCAAGTTATGTGTGTACAAAACTCTATATGGCCAGGCGAAGAATAATTACCTGAAAAGATGATTATTTGGAATCAATGAGCTGAAAAACCACAAGTTTGAACTTAAGACTATCCACAATATAAAGTCTTCACTATACACCCATATATTCAGTTTTTTCCACCCTGCATGATTTAGATAACAACAACTTAATTTTATATTTAGATGAGTCAGATGCTTGCAACCTATGTTTCTATATTAGGTTTTCTAATGAGTTTTATATCATACCATATTTATTTTTTTCTCAGTAGAATATGAAATTCATGAGAGTTGAGCCATTGTTTGTTTTATTCTCATTTACATTCCTGAACTTAGAAAACTGTAATTGGCATAAAATATGTGATAAACAATCATGCCATTTTAAAACACGTCTAATTTTGGTTCAGATCTTATTCAACTACAGTATTTCTCAGTTGACTAGAAAGTATCAAGAAGGTACTGAACAATCATCTATGGGCAACTTTTTAAAAAATAATTACTTATTTTAAGGCAGTTGCAGGTGGAGTGAGAGAGACAGAGAGAGAGAAAGAGAAAGAGAGAGAGAGAGAGAGAGAGAGAGCGAGCTCTTCAATCCATTGATTCACTGATCAAATGGCCACAATAACTGGGGCTGGGCCCAGCCAAAGCCAGGAACCGGGAACTCTATCTGAGTCTCTCACGTGGGTGACAGAGGCTCAAGCATGTGGGTCATCTTTGCTTTTCCAGGCACAGTAACAGGAAGTCCAAGCAGAAGCAGAGCAGCTGCAACTCAGAATCCTGCTCTGATATGGGAAGCCAGCATTGCAAGTGCTGGCTTAACCTGCTGTGTTATAATGCTTCCCCATGGATAATATTTTTTGTGTCTCCCCATATGAAAAATGCAAATTTATTACCTTCATCTTTTGACAAAATAATAGAATATAGAAAACAGAAGAGGGAAAATATCTAATAATAATAGAAGAAACTCCTTCAAAGAAAGATAATGACAGAAGTCTTTCAGAAGTCTTTATATATTTTTTAAAGATTTATTTATATTTATTTGAAAATTTGAGTTACAGAGAGAGAAGGAGATACAGACACACACATACACACACACACAAACACAGAGTAATATTCCTAATGAGCTTTCATATTATTCTCCTAACACATTATTTTATTTAAAAGCAATCCACACGTATTTATGTTTTATTTTATTTGTTGCTTTTACATTTTTTATTATAGTATTACAAATGGAATCCTAATGTATTCATAGTTATTTTAATATTTAAACAAATTGGTTCAGTGTAAGTAGGCATTTGTTGATCAACAAAACAGGGTTTCATGTTAATCTCTAGGACTCATTACATATTTTCACTAGTGTTTATGTCTTTGTTTAGGAAGGCCTATTCCATGAGTAAGTTATCAACATCCTCAAAGGTATTTATGCATAAAATGAAATCAGATAATTTGCACAAATAGGTGGGAAGCATTCAAGATGATCCCAGATCTAATATTTCCATGGAAGAAGGAAACAAGGAGACTCGTTTAATACAGGCTATGGTTATATTTAACTGAAGAGAGCTATAAATGCTGAGATATACACAAACAGAAGGGAGTAGTAGAATCTCTATCCTCTTAACCCAAAGAGGTAGATCCAATTCAAAACATGATATCTTGGGCGGCGCCATGGCTCAACAGGCTAATCCTCCGCCTTGCGGCGCCGGCACACCGGGTTCTAGTCCCAGTCGGGGCGCCGGATTCTGTCCCGGTTGCCCCTCTTCCAGGCCAGCCCTCTGCTGTAGCCCAGGAGTGCAGTGGAGGATGGCCCAAGTGCTTGGGCCCTGCACACCCAAGTGCTTGGGCCCTGCACCCCATGGGAGACCAGGAAAAAGCACCTAGCACCTGGCTCTTGCCATGGGATGAGCGCAATGCGCCGGCCGCAGCGCGCCGACCGCGGCAGCCATTGGAGGGTGAACCAACGGCAAGGAAGACCTTTCTCTCTGTCTCTCTCTCTCACTGTCCATTCTGCCTGTCAAAAAAAAAAATAAAAATAAAATAAAAAAACAAAACATGATATCTTAACAATCCACAAAATAAGTGAGGAAAAAATTATGGAATTTAATGTGTTGGTTTCAAGAAAGAGAGAAAAGAAGCATAGTCAATCACTGTCCCTAAGACACAAACCTATATAAATAATGACAAATATGGATTGATACAGCAAATGCATATTTCCTCTTTATAAATTTCTTTTTTTTTTTTTTTGTGACAGGCAGAGTGGACAGTGAGAGAGAGAGACAGAGAGAAAGGTCTTCCTTTGCCGTTGGTTCACCCTCCAATGGCTGCCGCGGATGGCGCGCTGCGGCCGGCGTACCGCGCTCATCCGATGGCAGGAGCCAGGTGCTAGGTGCTTTTTCCTGGTCTCCCATGGGGTGCAGGGCCCAAGCACTTGGGCCATCCTCCACTGCACTCCCGGGCCACAGCAGAGGGCTGGCCTGGAAGAGGGGCAACCGGGACAGAATCTGGCGCCCCGACCGGGACTAGAACCCGGTGTGCCGGTGCCGCAAGGCGGAGGATTAGCCTGTTGAGCCACGGCGCCGGCCCTATAAATTTCTTATAAATTAAACCCATACCTTAAAAAAAATGCCTTTCAGTGAGTATAACTCCATTTACTTTGTTATCTGTACTAGAAAAACAATGAATACGTTATATTACAATACAAGAATTAATGACAAAAATCATATGATCATATCAATAAATACCTCTCTCTATGATAAAAACTATGAACAAATTGGGCATAGAGGAAGCATATCTTGACAAAATAAAGGCATATATAACAAGCCAAGACTGACATAATATTGAATGGCGAAAAACTGAAGGCTTTCTCTCTAATACCTGAAACAAGACAAGGATGTGCATTTATACTACTTTAATTCATCATAGTACTGGAAGTCCTAGCCATAACAATTAGTCAGAAGAAAGAAATTAAGGCACTTCAAATTAGAATCAGCAAGGAGAAAATTGTCAGCGTTTTTAAATCAAGTGATTGAATACATACAGAATTCCCTAAAGATTATAACAAAAAAAATTAGAGCTAATAAGCATTCAACAATGTTGAACGATCAAAATTAAAGTCAAACTGAAACTCAAAATCAGTAGCATTACTATACACAAACTGAGAATTTTCTGAAAAAAAGAAATCAAGAAAACAATACCACTTAGAGTAGCTATAAAAATATAAAATATCCAGGGCAGGCAGGACATTCGGTGCCATGGTTATGCTCATACTTGGAACGCCTACTTCCCCATCAGAGTGCCTCATTTTGAATGTCTGTACTGTTCTCCCTTCTTTTGCTAGTGTTGGCTCAAGTACTAGAGTCCCTTCCATCCACTGAGTTCCAGGAATGTGCCTGTGGCCTAGTCCATTGCTGATTGATGCAAGCGTTTCAGGAGTGAAGCAGATATTGGGAGATCTCTCTGTCAGCTTCTCAAGCAAAATAGATTAATAAATACATATACAAATAAAAAAAGATTGGTAAGAATAAATTGAAGAATAAAAGCAGGAATATTTTAAAAATAAAATCTACGAAGAATTGATGGAAGAAATTGAGGATGACACACACACAAAATGCAGACAGTCATGCTATCCAATGCATTTATAGATTCAATACAATCCCTATCAAAGCTTTAATGAAAAAATGTTCAACATCACTAATCATCAGGGTGCTACAAATCCAAATCTCGATGAGATATCATCTCACTCCAGTTAGTTTAACTACTATCAAAAAGAGCAAAGGTAACAAGTTCTGGTCATGATGTAGAGAAAAGAGAATCCTTGAGCACCACTGAAGGGAATGTAAACTAGTACATACTTTATAGAAGAGAGTGTTGGGGTTACTCATAGAACTAAAAATAGAGTGACCATATGATTCAGCTGCTGGAAATATGTTTAGTGGAAATGAACCCACTCTGTCCAAGAGACATCTGCATTCATATGTTTATTGCTGCGCCATCCCAATTGCCAACATATGGAAGCAATTTTAATATATATCAGCTGATGAATGTGTAAAGAAAAATGTGTGCATGTACACAGCAGGATACCATTCAGCCATGAGAAATCGAATTTTACTATTTGCAACAACATGGATGGAACTGGAGCTCATTTTGTTACATGAAACAAGTCAACCAAAGAAAGACAAAGTACAGCATTATCTCATTCATATGTGTGTAATCTAAAACAATAGAAATTAAGAGTATAATGGTGGTTATGAGAGGCTGGAGAGAGGTAAACAAGGAATTGGAAAGATTGATTAATAGGTATTGTTATAGTTTTGTTACTGTACAGTATGATGATTGCAAATAATGATAGTGTACTCTATGCCTTTCCAAAAAATCTAAGAGAAAGGATTTTGAATGTTTTTTGCCATAAATAAATGTTACATAGTTGAGTAGATAGTAATGTTTACCTTGGTTTGACATTATCCAATATAAACCTGTATCAAAATATCACATGGAGCACCATGAATATGCATTAATTAAAAATAATTAACAATCAAGACATTAAAATATGTGTTAATTACAAATAAAATACAATAAAATAAAACTATGTGTTTCTTGGGATTTCTGTGAGAATTATATGGGTTCCATAATATATAGACTTTACCTATCACACTTTCTGGCTCACAGTAGACAGACTTGAGAAAGCATGAATTCCTCTTTATGTTTACATTATAAAAGGACTATAATGATTATCCTTAAATTTCCTGCAAAATTTAATGTTAAGGGATAAAGAATTAATGACTTTTAAGATATATGTGGATATATAGAGAGCCAGAGTTGAGATTCTAATAACCAACAAGAATTTTTAGCTTATGCTGATTAGAACTTTCCTAGTAGGCATCAATAAATAACAGTATAAACTCTAGATGTCCATTAAACCACTGAGCTCATACAATACTTAAAATAATTCACTTGTAACATGAATTTCAAAATAAAATTTTGAAAGTTTGTTCTGATTTTTTTTCTTTAAAAAGTTTTATATGTGCAAGTTAAGGCTTAAGTTTTTTGAAATTCTTTGATATCCTTTGAATCTTTTCTAGAATGTTCATCAATAACATACAGAGTTCATTTGAAAACCATCAAGGAGGTCTAAATGTTAATTATTCTATCCTTTCTTTATCTGCATTTTACTCAATAACTCACAGAGAAGTAGTCGTTATTTGAAAACGCTGTATTAGATTCACTGTGACCCCTCAATCAAGTACCATATTGTTTGTATAATTAGCATACATTTGTTCAGAGCTAAAAATCCAATTTTATACCTCCCTTTTTCTGCTGACACTTAGAGTACAGAAAAAGAACATCCTGGAGAGAGGGTGTAATGTTTTCTTGCCTGGAGGGTGGTGTGGTTTGTCCTGATATTATTCTGCAGAAATTAGTCATTTCCACCTCTTCATTTGAAAAATACTTACACTACTCCAACTGTGATAAAACCGTATATGGAAACAAATGTTGACAGAGAATGTATTGAGGCCAATGAGACTTGCTCCAGACACGATACCAAAAGAATACCAAATAAACTGAAAATAAAGGTATTTTGCTGTGCAATTAAAAATGAATACAGAAACTCATTAGACATCAACATTTCTAATTTTTATCTTTCTCTTAGATTTCAGTATTGCATTGATTGAGTTTGCCTTTATTTAAGATTTACTTTTTTTCAAAATGGAGTTTTGCATGTATTTTTATTTTAAACAAGCACCAATTAAAATTGTTATTTGTCTTGAATGAATTTTTATATTGTTCCTTTAATTTTTTTTGATATGTGAGCAGTTTACTTGTAATCTCCTGTTTCAGTTCTACAATATGCAGAAACATGAATGTGAGTAGCTACAGAATAAAAACTGAGGGAAACTCACAGGAAATATATTAAGAGCTATGGGCTCATAGTGCAGCACAAATCTGTAACAGTAGCAAGAAGTAGTTGGAAATCATATTAGCAAAAAAAAAAGAACTTAATTCAATATGAATTAATACATGTAAATAAATAGAATGCCTGGTGCAGTGCAAAATTCTTTGAATTTTGTACATTGTAAATTCTTGTTAAATATCATTACCCTCTTTATCCTTTTTTTTTTAATTTATTTATTTTGGAAGTCAAGGTTACAAAGACAAAGAATAAAAGAGAGAGAAAAAAAAAAAGAGAGAGTGAGAGAAACTTCCATCAGATGTCCAGAATGGCCAGAATTGGGCCAGGCTGAAGCCAGGATTGAAGATCTTCTTTCAGGTCTCCCACATGGATGGCAGATGCCCAAACAGTCATCTTCCATTGCTTTTCCCAGTCCATTATCAGCCAGGTTGTGAATGGGCAACCATATGGAATGCTTGGCCACACAGGTGTTGGCTTTACTCTTTGTGCCACAACACCCACCCCTCTCTTTATTATTGTGATTAAATGGTTATATGGCTAATTTATGAATCTTGTGTTTTGTTGCTAATTACACTAGATTCAAATGCAGGTGCAAGAAGTAAAATAGATCCCCATCATTTTTTACTCCATTTTTTCCAGTTGTATCATTTTGCAAATAAACTTGAAATCTTTCTAACTTGTTCAATGATCTTGAACTAGGACAAAATGTTTCAGTGTTTTTTTATTTATTTAGTAAATATACATTTCCAAAGTACAGTTTATGAATTACAATGGCTTTCCCTCCCCCATAATTTCCTTCCCACTCACACCCATCCCATATCCCGCTCCCTCTCCCATTCCATTCACATCAAGACTCATTTTCAATTCTCTTTATATACAGAAGATCTGTTTAGAATATATTAAGTAAAGATTTCATCAGTTTGCACCCACACAGAAACACAAAGTGTAAAATACTGTTTAAGTACTAGTTATAGCATTACTTCACATTGGATAACACATTGACAGAGATTCTACATGATGAGTAAGTGCACAGTGACTCCTGTTGTTGACTTAACAATTTGACACTCTTGGTTATGGCCTCAGTAATCTCCCTGGGCTCTTGTCATGAGTTGCCAAGGCTATAGAAGGCTTTTGAGTTCACCAACTTCGATCTTATTCCGACAGGGTCATAGTCAAAGTGGAAGTTCTCTCCTCCCTTCAGAGAAAGGTACCTCCTTCTTTGATGGCCCCATTCGTTCCACTGGGATCTCACTCGCAGAAATCTTTCATTCAGATCTTCTTCTCCTTCTCCTTCTCCTTCTCCTTCTCCTTCTCCTTCTCCTTCTCCTTCTCCTTCTCCTTCTCCTTCTCCTTCTTCTTCTTCTTCTTCTTCGCCAGAGTGTCTTGGCTTTCCATGCCTAAAATACTGTCATGGGCTCTTCAGCCATATCCGAATACCTTAAGGGCTGATTCTGAGGCCAGAGTGCTATTTAGGACATCTGCCATTCTATGAGTCTGCTGTGTATCCCATTTCCAATGATGGATCATTATCTCCCTTTTTGATTCTATCAGTATTAGCAGAAACTAATCTTGTTTGTGTGATCCCTTTGACTCTTAGACCCCTAAGTGTGATCAATTGTGAACTGAATTTGATCACTTGGACTAGTGAGATGGCCTTGGTACATGCAACCTTGATGGGATTGTATTGGAATCCCCTGGCACGATTCTAACTCCACCAATTGGGGCAAGTCTGATTGAGCGTGTCCCAAATTATACATCTACTCCCTCTCTTATTCCCACTGTTATATTTAACAGCGGTCACTTTTCAGTTAAAATTTAAACACCTAAGGCTAATTCTGTGTTAATGACAGAGTTCAACCAATAGTGCTAGAACAAAACAAAGAAAAAATACTAAAATGGATAAAGTATTACATTGTACATCAGCAGTCATCACAAGAGCTGATCAAGTCACTGTTTCTCATAGTGTCCCTTTCACTTCAACAGTTTTCCCCTTTGGTGCTCAGTCAGTTGTCACAGATCAGCGAGAACATATGATGTTTGTCCCTTTGGGACTGTCTTAATTCACTCAGCATAATGTTTTCCAGATTCCTCCATCTTGTTGCAAATGACCGGATTTCATTGTTTTTGACTGCTGTATAGTATTCTATAGAGTACATGTCCCATAATTTCTTTATCCAGTCTACTGTTGATGGGAATTTGGGTTGGTTCCAGGTCCTAGCTATTGTGAATTGAGCTGCAATAAACATTAAGGTGCAGATGGCTTTTTTGTTTGCCAATTGAATTTCCTTTGGGTAAATTCCAAGGAGTGGGATGGCTGGGTTGTATAGTAGGGTTATATTTGGGTTTCTGAGGACTCTCCAAACTGATTTCCATAGTGGCTTAACCAGTTTGCATTCCCACCAACAGTGGGTTAATGTCCCTTTTTCCCCACATCCTCTCCAGCATCTATTGTTGGTAGATTTCTGAATGTGAGCCATTCTAGCTGGAATGAGGTGAAACCTCATTGTGGTTTTGACTTGCATTTCCCTGATTGCTAGTGATCTTGAACATTTTTTCATGTGTCAGTTGGCCATTTGGATTTCCTCTTTTGAAAAATGTCTATTGAGGTTTTTGGCCCATCTCTTAAGTGGGTTGTTTGTTTTGATGTTGTGGAGTTTCTTGATTTCTTTGTAGATTCTGGTTATCAACAGTTGCAGTGTTTGCAAATATTTTTTCCCATTGTGTCGGCTGCCTCTTCACTCTCCTGTCTGTTTCTTGTTTCAGTGTTTTTAATATCCATTTGCAAAATCACCAGCAATATTGTAATCAAGAGATAGTTTTTTAGTAATGTAAAGAGAGCAGATTTCATATATTTTATAGGTACAATTCTAAGAATATAATCATTATTAACATGAAATGTTTTGTTTTTAATATAATTTTGTCATAATTTTGTCATAATTTTCATTCTTACTTCCATATTACCTCCATGTTTAAAATTTTTATTATTATTAAAGTTTTATTTATTTATTTGAAAGGCAGAGTTACAGAGAGGCAGAGGAAGTGAGGGAGAGAGAATTCTTCCATCTACTGGTTCATTTGCCAAACAGTGCAATAGCAGGAGCTGGGCTGATCCAAAGCCAGGAGCCAGGAGCATCCATTTCCACATGGATGTAGGAGCTCCAGGACTTTGGCCATATTCTACTGCTTTCCTAGGCCATGGCAGAGAAATAGATGGGAAATGGAGCAGCCAGGACTGGAACTGGTGCCCACATTGGATTCCGGCACTGCAGATGGCTGCTTTACCCACCATGCCACAGTGACGGCCCCATCCATATTTAATATTGAAATCATCTTTGGCAGAATGGCTGGTGTCTACATTTCAGTAAATTCATATTATTTAGGCATTATAAAAGCACTCAGAAATAATCTATCAAACTATATAATTTTGCTTTTATGCATTTTTATTTAAAAACAAGTAAAGTACATATTTTGGAAAATAAAAGGGACTATTGCCATACTTACAAAGCAGATTTGGCTTTAATCTATATAGTAAGCACTGGATTGTGCTATATTTCAGTACACAAAGTTAAAAATTACTAGGACTTTAATAATTTAAAGCCTACATTTTACATTTCTAGAACATTTCTTTCTATTATACAGAATAGTAGTCATTCTAGCAATATGAAACTTTCTGAAATTCACCTTTAAATTTGTGGTAGTTGCAGGGTTGGCATCCTGGTATAGAGAAAGATGATTTTGACAGAAAATCTATAAGAGAAAATAATTCATTGAACCTTGCCAAACTTTGGAGCAGGTTTTTTATTAGATGATTTAAGTATCAGCCAGAATATGTAGAAACTATATTGTCTATTAAATAAGACTCATGGTGTAGACCTAACATGCTTCAGTAAACCAGTTGTCTTCCTTTTCCAATTTGGCTTCCACTCTTTAAGGCTAAACATGCTATACAATTTCTATGAACAAAGGAAAATATTTTGTTGATATTGGGCAGTGTTCTGGGCTTGTAAGTGTGAAGGATTTTCATAGCATATCCTTGCAATGTGTGGTGAACCCCCAGATTGGTTGTGAGAATACAATATAAAAAATGCTGCACATCTTACCCAAGTTATTTAATAATAAACGGGAAATATAAACTTTAATTAGGAAAAGACCCAACTGATCTAAATCAGATAGCGGCTCAAGTGGACCTCATCGATACTTTATTTGTTTTGAAAACACTTCTTTATACCTGCTTTGCACTGTAGACGTTAATTTGCTTACAATGTAGTCAATGCAGGACAGTGACTATGTCCTGACAGTATGTGTTTCCATTACACAGTTTTTGGTGTCCTCTGTATCCTAGATTCATAACAGATCCATATTTTCTGAGTTTCAGTTTTTTTCTTTGAATTTGTGATTGACACAAAAATTGTCCATGCTTATGTGGTCTGATGTGATGCTTCAATACACGTATACATTGTGTAATGTCCCAATTAGAGTAAGCTTGTCTAACTAGTGACATATTTTACATGTATTTCAAATACCCATTTTTAACAAATTCTCAGAAACAGAATTGTATTACAGAATTATTTTTCGAAATTATGTTGGCAATCAGCATTTTCATAGAGAATGATTTCTTTCCTGGATTTCAATCTTTCTCCCCATGAAACTGAGCTGTATAAATCTGTCAAGCCGTAATGACTTCATGATAACACTACGAACAATAGGAGTGCACTCTTGACCCTCCTCATCAACTTGTACTATACAAGTGTGATTCCTTTCCTACTCCACTGCAAAGCTATTTTCTTGATCTTACTTTAACTTTCTGCTGGTACATTCCAAAAGTATATACTCTTCCTACATTCTTGCTTCTTCCTTTTTTTTTTTTTTTGTTCTAAATTCTAAATGCCTTCCTTATAGGCCCAATGCAGATGAAGCTAATGTGATGGAATACATGTAACAAGGTAAGAATAAAAATCTGTTCAATTTCCCAACTGAAAACTTTATTTCATATACAAATAACAAAAAATCTCATAAAATAAATTTTAAATTTATCCCAATTTATACTGAAATTAACATACTAATAAATTCATTCTTTCTTTAAATGTTAAAATATATAGTGATCTATGCTTTTTTATGACGTTATTAAGAAATATATGAGTTTTTTGAAAGTCTAAAAATTTCAATAATTTGAATTATTATTTTCTTTTTTAAAAGATTTTATTTATTTATTTATTTATTTTTATTATTTTTAAACTTTTATTTAGTAAATATAAATTTCCAAAGTAGTTTATGGATTACAATGACTTCCCCCCCAATAACTTCCCTCCCACTCCCACCCCTCCCATCTCCTGCTCTCTCTCCCATTCCATCCACATCAAGATTCATTTTCAACTATCTTTATATACAGAAGACCAATTTAGTATATATTAAGTAAAGATTTCATCAGTTTGCACCCACACAGAAACACAAAGTGTAAAATACTGTTTCAGTACTAGTTAATTGTTATTTTCTTTAAAGATTTTTTTATTTATTTGAAAGTCCGAGTTACACAGAGAGAGAAGGAGAGGAAGAGGCAGAGAGAGAGGTCTTCCATCCTCTGGTTCACTCCCCAGTTGGCCACAATGGCAGAAGCTGCGCTGACCCGAAGCCAGGAGTCATGAGCTTCTTCCGGGTCTACCATGTGGGTGCAAAGGCCCAAGGTTTTGGGCCATCTTCTACTGCTTTGTCAGGCCATAGCAGAGAGCTGGATTGGAAGTGGAGCAGCTGGGACTCAAACTGGCACCCAAATGGGATGCTGGCGCTGCACGTGGCGGCTTTACCTGCTATGCCACAGCGCTTAGCCCCTTGAATTGTTATTTTCAGTGAAATCACATGAATTGACTCAAAATATTTTCTCTTCATTTCTATCTTGTCAATAAAAATGACACTCATAATTTCAGAAAGAACAGCTATCTCAGATAGTTCTAGAAATACACTTTGGGATTCATCACGTTGGCAGACTTTTGCAAATAATGTTGTTTTCATTTTCTATTTACAAAAAAGGAAAAATAAAGACTCTTTTAAGGTCATAAAAATGAAGCAGTATATGGAAGTATATTCTTTACTTACTAAGCTCTTTGGAATTCTACTAATAGAATACTTTTCACTTGTGTGTTGGATAATCTTTGAAGATTAAACTGCCTGCCTCTCAAAATATAGCAGGCCTCTTTGTAATTAAAGAAATATATTTCCAAATAAAAAATAACATGCAGAAGCCAGCGCTGTGGCATAGCAGGTAAAGCTGCAGCCTACAGTGCTGGCATCCCACATGGGCGCCGGTGTCAGACCCAGCGATTCCACTTCCAATCAGCTCTCTGCTGTGGCCTGGAAAAGCAATAGAAAATGGCCCAAGTCTTTGGGTCCCTGAGCCTGTGTGGGAGACCTGGAAGAAGCTCCTGGCTCCTGGCTTCAGATTGGCACAGCTCTGGCTGTTGCAGCCAACTGGGGATTGAACCAGTAGAAGGAAGACCTCTCTCTCTCTACCTCTCCTCTCTCTGTGTAACTCTGACTTTCAAATAAATAAATAAATCTCGAAAAAATATAATGTGCAATTAAAAATTTAAACATATTTTTCTCGCAAATACTGTTTTTAATAAATCTGAAACAAACAAAAATGTATTTAAATTTAAAAATCTTTGAAGGTACTTCTAATTTTTCTAATCTTGAATTAATATTACTTTGTAGTTGAGACACTTTGATCTTTCTTGAGTCATTATACAAATCGGGATAAATTTAGGACTCTTAAGAAAGAAAATAAAACAACTTGAGTGGGCACATATATAATGCACTATTTTATTAAATACTGTCATTTCCTATTGTAAAATAAGTAAAGTAGTGATTAAGAGTAATTGCTTTCTGTTAGTGGGAACTGATTTTATATCTTACCTTTGTGATCGTCTTTGGCTGATCATGACTTTTCCAGTTTCCCTGTACATTTTGTCCTGTCTAACTCAGGACCAGTTATAGGAAGTTCAATATGTACCCCAAACCAATCGCATAAGACGTTCTGCTTCCAGTTAGACGGCCTCCATGGTCCTCATGCCAACCCTCCCACAACATACTTGAAGCCTTCCTTCTTTTTTCCCTTGTAAAGCTTTCTCCATCCCCTTCCTGTCCTTCAGTGTCTGCAAAATGCCAGGGACAGAAGGTTGCTATACAGCAAACTGTGTGAATAAATTGCCTCTATTTGCTCTCCTGAGTCTTCTTTCATTTCAACAAAATTCATTAAGAGAATGAATGCAAAGACAGAAGTGTTGGCTCAACAGACAGAAGTGTCTATGGAACAGCTGGTTTCACAGTCTCCTTAATCTTTCAGAAAATGTGTTTTAAACCTCTAACATTGTATACTGTGTTTGCAACAGGTTAGCACATGGCTTGTTCTGCTTCTTGTCAGCCTGCACACACAGGGACTCTCTGGAACTAGTAAAACAAATGTTTTTATTTTAAAAGCTCATTTTTATGGAGAATAATGAGTTTTCCCATCATGAGATTCCAGCAAATGATGGCAAAAGACTGCTCTAAGACATTGTTGAATAGGTTGGGATGTTGAATGAAAGGATAAAAGCTCCTAAAATATGTGGACAGTTAAAATCCATCTATTTGGGAAGAAGGGAGGGAGAGAGGGAGACACACACACACACACACACACACACAGAGAGAGAGAGAGAGAGAGAGAGAGAGAGAGAGAGAGAGAGAAACGGATAGACAGATACAGAGGTCTCACCCACTCATTGTTCCAGATCTTATGAATCCAAATTTGTAAAGAGTGAGATCCTGGATTAGGAGTATTAAACTATCTCTGAGTGATTTCTGCTTCTAGAGAGACTGATCTCTAAAGAACGTGGAAGAAAACCTATATTAGATCATTTTTCCTTTTGTAAAAAAAAAAAAACTAGAAATCAAGAAAGTTCCTACATTACTCCTTTAAAAATTAAAAAGAAGATATATTTACACTTGATGCCCTACTGACAGAATTGAGCTTTAATAATATTGACACCAAAACATAGTTTCTTTATTTTACCCTTACAGGCTCTTGATAGAGGCAATTTGGATTCCAGACTTCAGGAAATAGAAGTTTTTCTTTAAGTTTGAACCACAAATATGTTTTTGTTCCCTTACACAATGTGAATTATGGAGAACCTATTAGCAGTCAGGCACTATTCTCTTCAACACTCTGAAACCCTTGAGTTATTGCTTTATAAATTATGCTTCTTGCTCCTAGAATCTCCTAAATTCTTCTCTTTCCCTGGCTTTAAGCCTAGGAAAGACTATTTCTAAATAATTTTTTCTCAGTCTCAATAACTCTATTCTACAGCATGAAAAATATGGGTGCAGAGGACAACCTGGAGTAGGCAGGAGCCCTGCTTCTTTGGGAACATCACTGAGTGTGCCATGTGACCTGGCTTTACCTGTGTGACTGCACAGCAGAGATTTATGTGGAGACAGCAGGAGCTATCAGTCCTGCTTCAGTATTTATTTTTTGAAAGTCAGAGTTATGCACAGAGAGGAGGAGAGAGAGGAGGATTGTCTTCCATCCAATGGTTCACTCTCCTGATGGTCGCAAAAGCCAGGAGCCAGGAACTTCTTCCAGTTCTCCCACATAGGCAGCAGAGGCCTAAGCACTTGGGCCAATTTCTGTTGCTCTTTCCAGCCAGTAGCAGAGGGCTGGATTGGAAGTGGAACAGCTGGAACATTAACCGGCCTCCACAGGGGATGCTGGCATCTCAGGCTGCAGCTTTACTCACTACACCACAATGCTGACCACAGCATCTACCTTTCTTTAATGTATCATTGGAAATCATATCCATATATTTTACTGTTAGCAATGTTCATGAAGAAATATTAGAAGCATGCAAAATCCACAGAGATGCTAAATGAAGTGAAAGGCATTGCAAATGGTTTGATACAGCTTCTGAGACAGAAAAAATTCTGAGGATATGGGTAGCCTCAACAGATGCCCTTCCGCATACATACCAAGCAACTTCCCATTGGACATTGTGTTCCACCTTTCTTAGCAAGAAATTAGCATTTATTAGAGGTTTACTTCATTAATGAATGGCCTCAAGCTACTTACATTCATGCCCTTCTATATGTCTCAGGATTTCATTTGTATATGCTCAGCTTGCAAGGTCAAAACCACTTGGTTTTAAACAGGTGTCTCAATAGAATGAGGTCAAGGCTCTGTGGTTCACATACTCTTTTCAATCTTTTAACCTTTTAATAAGAAGCTCATCCTGATTGCATATGGCCTCAGTCCTCAAGCCATCTCTAAATGATGCAGAGAATCTGCATGGATCACACTTTTGAGAAAGAATTTGAAGCCAACTCTTGACACAGCTGGAAAGGGCTTCATGCAATTGGGGTTGATACCTGTGGGTCTGGGGTCAGCTTGATCACATTTAATTTCCATTAACTGTTTATACAACTACAAGCTTCTATTCACATTTCTATAACCACTTAGAAGCATGATGCCTAGTCCATAGTATTTATTTTAACACGTGGTGACTGGTGAGGCCAAGGCAACTTCGGCTGGCTGATAAGGTCCTAGCAGAAGGTCTGTCTCAGCAAGGCATGAGACCAACAGCTGTGGTCCTCTTGGTAGTTTTAGGTTTGTTGGGAACTACACTCTGCTTAAGAAAGCTGGAGCTTCCTGGTGGTCCTGCTAATGATTGCTGTATTCCTAATCTTAGGGAAGAATGCTTAGTCTCATAATCCCTGAAATGTCCATTGCTTTGTAGAATTTTAATCAAGTAGAATGTTAGTGTAGGAGAAGGGGTTAATACTTTACACAAGATTAAGCTGTTGTGGAAAAGAATTAAAAAGTAATAGGCTCCCTAGTGTATATTTCCCATTAAAACAAAGATAAATGTTATTAAAGCTTTAATTCAGTATGTGCTACAAATACATCAATGGTTAGGATGTCAAAACTGTGGAATATATCTAAGTGAACCTTTAGATAAGTACAGTAAAGAAATTAAAGAAAAAACTACAAAAGGGGATACATTTAAAAAAGGGTCTGCTTTAAACATAGGGGCTTCTAGTAAAGATTAGATTCAGAAGGTAATATTATAGCTTGTGTAGCCAATTTCTGCGTAGCTTAGCAGCACTCAAGGCCTTGGCTCGTGTGGGCAGCTTGTTATCTTGCGCCTGTCTATGATTGTAACTGATGCTCTGAATATGCCCTTGAAAATCGTTGTCTCACACCTGTCTGTGTTTGTAACCCATGCTCTGAATATGCCCTTGAAAATCAAAGAAATTGTAACTAGATGTAGACATAGAATCTAGAGGAAACATAAAATACAAGGTCAATGGTTCTAAGAAAGTGGACAACAGACTTGTTATTGTAAGAAGAAAAAATCATGATGTGACTTATTATATGAAAATAGTCTGGTGCTCCAGAGACCAGAGCCATGCCATCAGCCTTGCTGCGAGTGTGTCTCTCATTTCTTCCTGCCCTGACACCTTTCACACCTTTGGGAACCCCTACACTGGCTGGAGAGGCACTCCAGCAGGTGACAGTACCTAGTGGACAATAACTTAAGCAGCATTAGTATGTTTCTGATCCTCCAGGAACTGGGTACACTGTGATGATGAAAACACCACCATGAGTCATTGTCTTGTTCATCCAGCATTCTGCTTCTGAATGGAGACCAAGGGCTCTTCCTTCATGGACCCTATACTTTTTTTAAATGGCCTTTTATAAATTTTTGCTAGGAGTGAGCAAACATGTTTATAATCAGTTGTCTATTGTTGCTATAACAGATTATAGAAAATAACTCTTCTTCCTTGATTTAAAAAATTCCTCTAACTCTCACATGGATCAAATAATTTTACAATTTAATTAGAAATTTAAATAATGTACACTAAAAGTAAATTTGTATATTTTACAAATGTGTATGTACAGATTTATTTATATTAATTAGAACACATTGGAAAACAACTTCATGCTTACAGTTTATAATAAAATGTTTGTAAATACAGAGGATAGCTTTCCCATATATAAACTGTTTCTAAGGTTTCTTTCCCTCTCCCAATATCTATCTTATTTTTCATCTTTTTCAGTTTTCAACTATTAAAAAAAAAACACTAAAAATAAAAACTAAGTCAGTATTTTTTAGCTTTTTAACAACTTCAGGAAATTGAATTAAAATGACTAAAATAAGGTATGTGCATTTTGGAATAGTGTTAAAGCAATTCTTTTCACCATAGGGGTTAGTACTTAAGTCTTGGTGTTATTAGGGAGATTGATAAACTATTAGCAAAGAAATCCTCTTATACTAGATGGACTTTACTCACCCCCAAATTGCTTGCTAATCTACAAGCATTTTCTCCTTCATTAAATATTTATTGAATTCCTGTTTTATGTATAGAACAATTTGTAGATGTAAATAATTCCTTATCACGGTTTTTGAACTTGATAAATTTCCCATCACTTGAGGGCATCCAATAAATTAAAGGAGATTATATTCAAATAAATAAAACAAAATAAGCAAAGAGCTGGGGCTAGCACTGTGGTGTAGTGGGTAAAGTTGCCGCCTGCACTGCTGGCTTCCCGTATTGGCACTGGCTCAAATCCCGGTTGGTCCACTTCCAATCCAGCTCTCTGCTATGGCCTGGGGAAGCAATAGAAGATGGCCCAAGTTCTTGGGCCACTGTACCCATGTAGGAGATCCAGAAGAAGCACCAGTCTCCTCACTTCAGATAAGCGCAGCTCTAGCTATTGCAGCAAACCGGGGAGTGAACCAGCGGATGGAAGATCTCTCTCTCTGCCTCTACTTCTCTGTAACTCTGCCTTTCAAATAAATAAATATTTAAAAAACAAAACAAAACAGAACAAAACAAGAGCTGCCATCTAATAAATGGATTGACCCATAGACTTTGGTGTCTTCCTTTCCACTGTTCTCCCCTATACATACTATACTATACATGGTACATAGCAGTTGTTCAGGACTATTTATTTTTAGGGTTGGGACAAAATAGTCGAAAGATTTGAAAATTATGCTAAGGAAATGCAGCCAACATTTATGCTTTACTTACTGTTTTCCAATATTTGGGCATGTGTTAATTAACTTTCTCTGAAGGGACAGTCAATTTTATTTTTTCAAAAAGAAACTGACTTTCAGAGGCACACAATAATCATCAAATCACAAAATTGCTAAGTAAAAGAGTTGGATTTCAATTTCTTGTCTTTGCAACCTATTACCTAATTAAGTAATGCCTAAAGAATTTTATTTCTATTATTTTTAAGCATTATATTTCAGGATAGTTTTAAATTTGCAAGTAAAAATGCGAGGTAGTAATATAAAGAATTCCTACATACCATTCACATAATTTCACTTATTAATATGTTAGAGCCAGTAAAGATTTTTTAATTAGGAGGGAAGATAATGGCAGTTGTATTTTAGTATTTTTAATATGGCAATTGTGTGCATGATTTTGAATGGAGATTTTTGAAAACAAGGAATTATTAAGACTATTGTAATGAGCAACAAGACTTATAAATAGTGTTCAAGTTAAGACACAACCAGTGAAAATTAAAGGAAAGAATAATTTTTATGATGCGTTAGATAGCAATTTATATTGTATTTATGAGAAACTTCTTTTTTTTTTCCAGTGCAGAGAAAGAGAATTTTTTTAAAGAAAAAAAAAAATCTCCTTCTGGAAAACATAGGTCAAATACAAACTGAACAGTATTTCAAAAAATTGATGGTGCTGTTATTCGAGTTTAGGAAATGTGCTACAATGCAAGCCAATTTCTGACAGTGCTGTAGCTCATCTGCTGTGCCCTGGGGTAATCCAGAAAAGTAACTGTAGGCAGAGGAACTTAAAGGTTTGGTGTTTCCAATTTCATCAGCTGACAACAAGCCCCTCAGCAAACCATAACAAAATGCAAGTCCAGAAGTGGAAAGCAATGACTTTTGGGCAAAATCTTTGGTAGATGTCCTAGAAGTACTTCAGAGTAGCACAGAGATAATTGTTAAGACTTAAAAAACAGTGTCAAATAGAGGTTCATGAAATCTTACTGATTCACTGCTTCATACTGATCTTCCTATGTCTTGGGCTTATCATTCATGAAATGAGTGTAACGATAGACTTATATCCTGGCATTATTGTAAAAATTAAGTATGCAACACAAGAAGTACACAGAACAGTGGTGTGGCTTATTTGGCATTCAACAAATAAGTGACAGTGCAGGGATGTAAGCCCTTTCTGGCCTGTAACTCTATGGGAGTCTTTCCAATAAATAATTATATCTTTTGCCTTCCAGATTTTCTGAAATGTCCATGCTATTTGTTCATGGCAGCAAAATGTTAAACTACAATGATTTATGTATTAGCAAAGTTGTGGCCCCAAGTTGTAGGGGAATTCTGATCTGTAACATGAGCAAACTGTAACGGCAGAAAAGGTTTAAAAAATATTCAATTGGAAGCCTTTCAATGAAGCATCACATGCAAGGAGTTGAGTTTCAGATGACACTTACAAAAACTCCAGAGAGGACCCATCAAATAGATTTGGGAACTTGGCAACAGTAAGAAGAGAATCAAAATAAAAATGGCCACTTCACATATTAGCAAGGATCAGTCCCTTGTATTAATTTTCAATGTGGAAATACTATTAGGTATTTAAGAAACTGGATCTAATGCCTTAATTTTAAATTTGTACAACTTGTGTTAATTATTCATTTGACATGCTTTAAAAAATTGGAATTGTTAACAGAAAGACCCTTACTCATGAGAACCCCAAATAATCTAAGCTACAATTAACAGAGACTCAACGAACATTTGTTGAATTGTTTCCTATAGGAAAGCAGTGACCTGGTCTTCTGGGAGACGTAATAATTAATAAAACAATGGTCTCTGTTCTCACTTGTACTTTAAATATACTGTAGTATTTTATTCAGGGCCACAGAATTTTAAAAAAATTATATATTTTTATTTTTATTTATGAGAGACAGAGAGGAAGAGAGAGAGAGAACAGACATAGGTCTCCCAAGTGCTGGTTCCCTCCTCAAATGGTTGCAAGCTTTGGGGCCTGGCTGGAATCACAAGCTAAAAACTCAGCCTGAGTCTCCCCTGTGGATAGCAGAGACCCAACCATTTGATCCTGGACTCCCGCCTCCCATGTTTCTATTAGCAGGAAGCTGGAAACAGGAGCACGGTTGTGACCTGGTCACCGGCACTCTGATGTTGGACGCATGCTTCTTCACTGCCAAGCTGAACATCCACCTCAGCCTCACAGAATTTTATACTGATAAATGCCAGTTTCCACAGAGGAAACTTTGCCAGTCTTTGATCTTCTTCAAAGGCCAATGTATTAATAGTGGGTGTGTTATAGAAGACATTCTTGAACTTGAAGCCTAGGATTTAAAACATGGAGAATTAAAGTGAGAAAGTATCCAAAAATTATTATTTTATGGTGTTCCAAATCTGACGTATCATCATCATTTTCCAACACTTTTTAACTTGTGCATACAAAGGTATAAATACGTATAAAGCATGCTAAAAAGACACAAAACAGTTTTCTTATCATAAAGAAAAAATCGGGGCTGGCACTATGGCACAGTGTGTTAAGCACTGGCATGCCATATAGGTACCAGTATGAGTCTCGGCTGCTCTACTTCTGATCCAGCTCTCTGCTAATATTCCTAGGAAAGCAGCAGAAAATCCCAAGTCCCTGGGTTCCTTCCACTCATGAGGGAGACTTAAAAGAAGCTCTGGGCTCCTGGCTTTGGCTTGGCCTAGCCCCAGTTTTTGTAGTTGTTTGGGTAGTGAACCAGTGGAAGGGATATCTATCTTTCTCTTCCTCTCCCTCTCTGTAAGTCTGCCTTTCAAATAAGTAAACACATTTTTAAAAAATAAAAAAACAAAAAGATCAATCTCAAATACACTACTGTAGTTTTTTGCCACCTGTTCATTATACTGGTTCATTATTGTATATTAATTGGAGGTTTTTATTCAAATGCTGAACTTCAATACATGCAAGATCAATTCTATGCATGTGTAATGAAACATTTTAAGCAAATAATATGTGCAAAATAATTCATTAAGTCTTTATTGACTGCAGCACAAGACGCTAATCTAGAAACTACAAGTGAAAATGTGATTAAAATGTACGCATGTCTTCAAGTGTTTTAGAGATTAGTGTTGGACCTGTCTGTGTGAAAAAGTCACTTTAGAACACCAAGACATCATAGATAGAGCTGTGATAAAAGATGGGAATCATCAACTCTGGGCCTCTCAACCGTCCATAACTTTTTATTTAAAAGATTTATTTTATTTATTTATTTGAAAGACAGAGTTCAGAGATAGTTAGAGACAGAGGAAGAGGTCTTCCATCTGCTGGTTCACTCCCTAGATAGCCGCAACAGCCGGAGCTGCACTGATCCGAAGCCAGAAGCCAGGAGCTTTTTCTGGGTCTCCCATGTGGGTGCAGGGGCCCAAGTCCTTGGGCCATCTTCTACTGCTATCCCAGGCCATAGCAGAGAGCTGGATGGGAAGAGGAACAGCCAGGACTAGAACCTGCGCCCATATGGGATGCTGGTGCTTTTGGCCAGGGCTTCAACCTGCTGCTCCACAGCACCGGCTCCATACTTCCATAACTTTATCTCTCATGTTTTTCCATATTTTGTTTATACTACTCATAAAAAATAATTATAGTAACAATAACAAGGCATACTTTGACCCTCAATGCTTTTGTATAAGATGTTCTTTTCTTTCAAGACTTTTTTTAAGATTTATTTATTTCTCTGAAAGGCTGAGTTACGGATGCAGAGAGAAAGACAGAGAGAGAGAGAGAGAGAGAGAGAGAGAGTGAGAGACAGAGAGAGAGAGAGAGACAGAGAGAGAGAGACAGAGAGAAGTCTTCCATCCACTGGTCCATTCCCCAACTGGCTGGCTGCAATGGCCAGAGCTGTGCTGATTCAAAGCCAGGAGACAGGAGCTTGTTTTATGTCTCCCACATGTGTGCAGGGGCCCAAGGACTTGGTCCATCTTCTACTGCTTTCTCAGGCCATAGCAGAGACCTGATCAGAAGTGGAGCAGCCAGCACTTGAACTGGTGCCCAAATAGGAT
The DNA here is from genome assembly GCA_949820135.1 of Sylvilagus floridanus. Lineage (NCBI taxonomy): Eukaryota > Metazoa > Chordata > Mammalia > Lagomorpha > Leporidae > Sylvilagus > Sylvilagus floridanus. The sequence goes on from OX463224.1 coordinate 84,136,411, forward strand.
GCTGACACTGCTGGTGGCAGCTTTACCTGCTAAACCATAGTGCTGGCCCCAGCAACTATTTTAAGAAAACAAATTCCATAGAAACAATGAATAAATAGAAGCTAAGTGTTTGAGATGGTCAAGGTTGCTCTTTTACAGGAAGACAGTAGGTCTACTTCATCAGAAATTAAATAACTTAGTTTTAAAATGGGATAGTCGGACAATTCTCCTTGGATGGCCCACCAGTCTGAGTCTATAGGGTGAAGATGACGGTGTTGGAGCAATGAAATAAGATAACAGATATGAAATCTTGAAAACAGTAGAGGCTGTAGAAACTGTTCTGTTCATACTGAGTGTGAGGTGAACCTCAGACATCAAGTTGGAGGTTTTAAGACAGGATGAAGTCCTAGTAAGTCATATGTAGGATGAGAGTCAAATATTTTGGTTTATCATATGATTTCATCTATATGAACTACAAAATTGAGTAAACTTAAATTGTATTTAGGATTGGAATAGCAAAACATAAAAAGAAATGATTTACATAAAAGTCATGACTGTGGTTATCTTCCTGGAGTCATGAGGAAATTTGACTGGGGACACATATGAATGGCACTTCTTGGGAATATGATAATACTTTATTTTTTAATTGAGATAGTAGATATTTTTTTCATTATTTATTCTACATTTACATTTTATTTGTAGTGAAATTTAGGCTCAAATATGTTTAAAAATCATCATTATAGGATAAAATTTTTGAAAAGACAATAATATTAAGCAAAAGGAGGAAGATATGATGATTCTGATAAACTAAAATACATATTAAGGCAAATGCATTTCTAGAGAATTAAGGATATTATATAAAATTATTAGGTAAAAAGATTTTCAAAAAACGATATTCTAAAATTGAAGAATCAATTTACAGAGCAGATACAAATTATCTGTTCTCATACTGGTATTAACATTTCAAAATACATAAAATGAAAATTGAGACTTATAAATAAAAATTAGCAAATCTATCATTGTGATGTGTAATTTAACATACCAATTGACAGAGAAGAAGAACACAAAAACATTAATAATGATATAGAAGAGTTAAAACATGTAACACTATTGATAACATATGTGAGGGAACTTCAAAGAGTTGATAGAAAATGGAGTTGAAAGACAAGTTTATTTCAGTGCAAAATTTTGAAATCCATTAAAACTCATATCTATGTGTATATGAGAACCTTGTAATACAAATTAGGAAAAATCACATTCTTTTCAAATACAAATTAATTATGAATATTGATGTTGTCTTATTTCATAGAACAAGTGCCGTTGTGTCAAGGAATTAGTATAAATACTGACCCATTTTCTGATGGTGGTGGTATTAAATAACTAAGAATAATCTTTAAGAAGCTGTATAAAGAATGCCAAAGTCAAATATACTTGAATCTTGCATTACTTATTCTTTTGAATTTTCTATACTTTTCATCACTGTGGGAGGATAATCAAGAGTTGACTGTATGAAAAAGAAGTATGAAAAGAATCAGGATTACTTTGAAGAAGATTAAAAAGATGGGAACTATCTTATGGGTAGAAAGAAATATGAAAAATTTCACTGTGTAGCAGAATCTAAATGCTTGGATGCATTCTTTAAGAAAAAGAATGCAAATTCACTAACAGTAGAAAATGCCCATTTCAAACTTCTTAGAAAAAATAAATTCAAGAAAAATTATAAATTTTATATGTTTATAAGCACCACAAACATCACAAATTCTTTCAAGATAATATCACTTCTAATATTTTAGTTACCTGCAAGCTCACATTTGTAATATTTGTGTAATAACATTTTTATTTCATATTTTTTGTAACTTTAAAAAAATAAACACTTTGTAATATGTTCTATAGAGAAAAAAAGTATCTTTTCTCTAGTAGCGTTGATTTTTCTTAAATCTTAAATTATCTAAATTTAATAAAATTTTACTGAACAAGAAAAAAGGTTCTAGAACCAGGTGCATCACAGAAAAATAAATTAACTCAGAACGCCCCATCTCCACATTTGCAGGCTATACTGATAGCCAGAGAAAAGTAGTAATATACAGAAACCATCTAATTGACTATGGTTAGCATTTACTTTCTATGGTCATTTTTGGCACCTTGTAGGCTCTCACTGGCTGGAAGTTCAGCTGCTATGATTGGCTGAGAATTTCAAAGATACACCCTTGAGTGGATTTACAATTCATTTACATAAATACCAAACTAGGTACAGTACACTATTAGAGGCTGCTTTGGGCCAAACTGTATCACTTAGTACAGAGAAAGACAGGTTTAGGATAACTATTTCAGTGTAAGAACACACACACACACATGCTTCTTGTTGGGGACATTGGCCTTGTTACAGACCCCATTCTGCCAGACCATATCTTCCACATTCTCGATATCTCTACCTCATGTCCACCTCACTCCAACCATTTTCTTTGTGGTGAGCAAAATGTTCAAGGTACCTCAGTCTTAGTGCTGCCCAAGTAGGGGATGGAGAAGCTATACTTTCAGTCTTGTGTTGGTGATAAAAAGAGGTCCGTATGCATAAAACAGTCACAAGGGCAGGCTGCTGCATGAAGAGGAGACTGTGAAGAGGTCAAGTTTTCAGCTACTGTCATGTATCTGCAGCCCCAAGATCACCACTAAAATAAAGAATCATCTCAGGCTGGGACAGTTTTTTCAATGCCCAGCTCATGACCAGGGCTTAATTTTCCCTTTTTTACCCCTGTGGAGAACACATAGAGCCCAAAAAGAAATTTTTGAGTGACTTTTTAGTTCAAACATCTTCAGCTGCATGGTAGTTGTTCTTAGTTCTGGAGCAAAGAAAATAAAATACTTTTCTGTAGCACACAGATGTGTAAGGCATGAGTCTTCCATGGAAAGGCTACCAAGCACATTCAAGGATTCAACATGTCCACTGCCACATAAGGTAGCCAACTGTGATATTTTTCCCCAGACAACAATTCACAAGCATTAATTGCGATCAATGCTCAGGAGAGGGAGAAGGTATCACTTAAAACTGGATGTGGGGAGGAGCAAACCTTAATAAAGGCTAGATCTGCATTCCAAGTATAGCAAACAATGTGAACATTGCAAAAATGAAAATAGAAGTTCACAATAAGACACAGTTAATTTTAAGTAACATAATAATTTCTGGAAGTCATAAATGCAAAAACACGAAATAGTGGCTTTGTGGATGCTGCCAATATTTATGAGGAAGTAGTCTACTATTGTACATTCACACATGAAATAGAGATCAGTAAACTTTCATCTTCAGGTCAAACAAAAACACAGAGAAAATTACTCCCTCTTCCAGAGAGTCAATCCAACAGACCTTGAATTTATAGAAGCAGGAAAAAAGTGCAAAACTGTGCTTCTCTGTAATAAATCCACCTTGACTGTTTTGACTGTGAAAAGTTATTACTATTTGTGGTGTACAGAATTTTGTAGCTTTGATTCCCTAGGATATTTTGCAAAAGAAAGACAATTTGGCACATCCCTTCTGGGGCATTAAATGGAAATGAAGTATATATAAAAAATAAACCTTGTTTTTTTCTCCCTGCCTAAATAAGTTGGAAAATTTAAACCTGGAATCGTTTTAACTCATTATGTACACCTTCAAGCACTTCACAAATAGCGGGTTGAATGATAAGGCTTCTCACTTCCAGTATACTTGTATTAAAAGAGAAATAAGAACTACTCAAATTTATAAAGATTTAATTTTCTCTAAATATAATTTTCACTGGAAAACAATAAACATATAAATAATTTTGGAGGGAAGGGTGAAGAATGAACATAATGCCAATATGAGCTTTGTTCTCCAATCATTGCCAAGTTGTCTTATTCAAATTCTATCACATCATTTATAACTTCACCATCAAGGCTCATTTTTCTTTCTCCATTCATCAAATTGAAGTCTGTGAACACTTAAGAAGAACACTTATCTAAAAGAGACACTTAAGTGGAACACTTTTCGCACAGGGAAAGAAAATTTATCTCAAAGGGAACACTTACCAGAACACTTATCTCCAACGGAAAGAACCTTGTGTGTGTCCTATTAAAATCACTAAAATTTCTCTTCATGTGTGAAGATTTCAAATATAGGGTTGTTCCTCAGCTCCAGCTCTCCCACCTTTGTCAATCAGGTCACCATTATTTTTCTCTTTTTCCTCATTTCACTTTTTCTGGTTGGTTTGCCTCAGAGGAAACAGGTCTATAGATATTTCTTACATAGTGAATTAAAAATTGTACTTTTCAAGTACGAACGTAAGTATCAGTATTTGACAAGTTAATTTTTCCAATGGTTGCTTTCTCTGTCAGATGAATCCTTAAACAGTGAGGGGAGTAAAACATCCCATCTCAAATATATTGCTTTGACATACTTTGAGCAGATTATTCAAAGTGCAGACCTCTGCAGACACAAGAATGAATCCGAAAAGATCTATATTTTTTTGTAGAAAGAAAGTTGTAGGCGTAATAGGAGAAGCCTTTGCCTGGGCACCAGCATTCCATACGGGTGCTGGTTTGAGTCCTGGCTACTCCTCTTCCAATCCATCTTTCTGCTCATGGCTTGAGGAAGTGGTAGAACATGGCCCAAGTGCTTGGGCCCACACACCCACGTGGGAGACCCAGAGGAAGCTCCTGGCTTTGTATCAACCCAGCTCCAGCCATTGTGTCCATTTGGGGAGTGAACCACTGGACGGAAGACCTTTCTCTCTGTCTCTCTCTCTCTCTCTCTCTAATCCTACCTCTTAAAGAAATAAATAATTTTAAAAATGAAAGATCAGATCATAACAGATGTACGCACAGGCTTTTTAAAATTTGATACCTCCTCTCCCTTTCATCTTAGGCAGGGTCTTTCCACTGGAAGACAAGGTTGGGGAATCTGATAGATTCTAGTGGCCCATACATGACTGCAAAGTACATCTGCATAACAGGATGGCCTTAGTTTGCAGGGCATAGCTTCATTCGCACCTTTTGTAGTGTGAGCCACCTCTCTTCCTCCCAGAAGCCCAAGGACCTGTTCCTTAAGTTCCATGTAAAGTTCAGCCATCTTGTCCCTATTGGATTTTCACACTCTCATATCCTAGGTGTGGAATAAAACTTATATATATATTTTCTAATATCTCTCTATTGTCAGTTTGTTTCATAGACTAACATTATTGAAACTTCTGAGAGAAAATAACAAATTTAAAATTCCCCATGGCATCCTTTGAATATAAACATCCCTCTTATAATCTTTAGAGCCTCTATTTATTGGATTTTTACTCTGCCAAATATTTTAAGCATTGTACTTGAATTAACTTGTTAATTTTCATCTAAAAATATCCTATATGGGTGGGTCTTTGGTGGCAAAGTTAATACATCACTTGGGATGACTACATTCCATATCAGGGTGTTAGAGGCATATATATCTGAATTTTTATCCCAAGTTCTTTCCCTGCAGAGATAAAAATTCAGAGGCATAGATACGGTGTACAGTGAGAGCAGGATTTATTTAAAAGAGTGAATAAAAATTATATACACATTTTTGGATACACATTTTTGGGTAAGTATGAGCAATCCCACATGAAGAAATACTTGCCATGAGTGGGCCATAGAGTTGCCTATGAGGAAGCCAGAGAAGTAAGCATAAGCTTGATCCAAAATCCAAAGTAAAAAAGGGCATCTTCAAATGTATCAGTCCCTTTTATGAGGTGGGCCAGTTGCCCTAATTACTTATACAAAAGGGGGTGTGGCTTAGTGAAGGTGAAGCTCTTAGGAGTTTCATGGTGCCTCCACATGAAGCTGAGCTTCCATGAGGCCATCCTCCTTCCTGGTCCCAGATGAGACACAAGTGCAGCATGGGAAATGAGTGTACTGGATTGACAGGTAAGGGGGCAGAATTACAATGCAATACTACAAAGAAACTATGAAAAACAATTCTTCCAGATTCATTTATTCCTACCTAACTCACTACTTAGCTCCCCCATATTAAGAGTGCTTGAGTTTGAGTAATACCAGCGCTTCTGATTCCAGCTTCCTGCTATTGTGTACCATGGGAAGGAGTGATAACTCAAATACTTGGGTTTTTGCTATGCGCTTAGGGATACCTGGGGAGAGTTCCTGGTTCCTGGCTTTGGCTTGGCCCAGCCCTTGCTATTGCAGCCATTTTGGAGAGTGAACCAGTAGATGGGAGTTAATCAGTGTACATTTCAATTAAATAAATAAAATGTTTTTAAACACGCAAAACACAAATGAAGTAGATACAGTTATATTATTTTTATAGGAGATGTGAAATCGAGAAGCTTATTATTTCAAACTGAGGCAATTGGACTCCAGAGCTCTGCTTTTAACAAATGCATTGCTCAACCACATAGCAAAGTGGTGTATATGAGTACAATCAGAACTCTTACTAAACAGTGAAGTTAAACTGGATATTTTAGAATGGGCAGGGGCCCATTTAATCTAGAAACTTACTTCTTCCCAGGGAAACAAGAAAAAAATTTAATTTAAATCACAAGCTTCAGTCACTTCTATATGTGAGACTAGAATTTATCCAATTATTTAAAATTTAAAATTTATGGAATTTTAGCATTTATGGAATGCCCACCTGGTGAAAATCATATGGTGTTAGGAAATGTTTCATTCTCATGATCATTGGAGGAAAGTGGCTCAGGGACTTTAGAACTTTCCTAAATTTCCATGCAAAATATTATCTTTATGTGGATGTATGTATTTTTTTGGAGAGTAGAATGTTCATAGTTGGCTTTATAGTTTCTAAGACTTCAAGAGATTCCTAAAAAGATTAGTAATTCTTGACCTGGGGACAATAGACCAAGGAGGACTGGTTTGAAACCAGGTCATTTAGTTTTAGATGGGAATAATTTTCTTAATGTGCATGCCCAGAGCTAGTTCATTAATGTCCAGGAATCAAAAAGGTATGAGAGGCCAGTGCCATGGCTCACTAAGCTAATCCTCCACCTGCAGTGTCGGCACCCCGGGTTGTAGTTCCAGTCGGGGTGCCAGATTCTTTCCTGGCTGTTCCTCTTCTAGTCCAGCTCTCTGCGATGGCCCAGGAGTGCAGTGGAGGATGGCCCAAGTCTTTGGGCCCTGCACCTGCATGGGAGACTAGGAGAAGCACCTGACTCCTGGCTTCGGATCAGTGTGGTACACCAGCTGCAGCAGCCATTGGGGGGTGAACCAATGGAAAAGGAAGACCTTTCTCTCTCTCTCTCTCTCTCTCTCTCTTACACTGTCCACTCTGCCTGTCAAAAAAAAAAAAAAAAGAAGGAATGGGAGATTCAAACTTCACAGTGTATAAAATGTGCTTATGAGCTTTGCACAGATAGGAATTCTAGAGTTTGAGTCCAACCACCTATCTCCCTGTTTCCACTTTTAGATTAATAGAGTTTTACAACTGTATATCCAGGAATGGCCAAGAGGCAGGGAAGTCACTGACATCAGTGGAGTTAGCAACGATGATAGCATTGTTTTATTTTCTATTTTTGATTTTGTAAGACAAAATTGAAAATTAAATCCCATGTTGATTCATAAAATCCTTTCCCCAAATATAGAAAAAAGAAAAAATAATTTTATTATTAAATAAAGGTTAAAGCATACTGTTATGCATCACAGGCAATCTACTAGTCAGTTTATTAAAATAGCAAGAAAGCACAGCTAGGAGATATAATCTATTACATACACATTCTCAAGATTAATGCAGCACATTCATAGTTCATTCCTAAGTCACCTGGTAATGTGGGTAGCCAGCAGGGTTTACTAATTGCTTTTATTTGAAGAGATTAAAATCTTCTATATGTTTATGACAAATAGGTGGATACAATTTAGAACAATTTCTTTAGGAGGAAATTCTGAAGACAGGTAGAGAGGGATGCTGGCTTCCTTAATGTTTACATTTCAAAGAGATGTCTTCTAGATCCTTAAGAGAAGCATTCTGGGGTTTAAATATTAGTTTATTTAGCCTTTCAATGGTTCACATAAGTTTCAAAGGGACATCTATGTGATTTATAAGCAACCAGACTTCTGGAAATGATCCAGGAAAGCAAAGAGAAAGGTCTTTTTTTGTTACAGATTTATTCATTTATTTATTGATTCATAAGTCAGCATTACAGGGTGAGGGAGAAAAGTGAGGGGGGAATTTTCAATTTGTTGGTTCACTCCCCAAATGGATGTAATGGCCAGAGCTGGGCTAGGTGGAAGCCAGAAGAGTCAGGGTTTTGTCTGGGTCTCCCATGTGGCTATAGGGGCCCAAGCACTTGGGTCATCTTCCGCTGCTTTCCCAGGTACACTAGCATGGAGCTGAATCAGAAGTGGAGCAGCTGGGACCAGTGCCCATATGGAATGCTGGTGCTGCAGATAGCTGATTAACTTGCTATGCCACAGTGCCTTCCCCAGGGAAGTATTTTAAAAATATTTGACAAAGGTAAAACAACTACAGAATTATAACATTAAGGAAAAGATGGAAGGAAAGTGGAGCCATTGAATTAAGATGCGATTTTCAAAATGATGTTTTCTCCACACGCCTTAAGATAAATGTTCTAAGAGATAATGAGTTCATTATGTTTTCTAGTCACTTTCTCCAGAAAATTGATCCTTTGCAGAGAGTTTAAGAGGACAGTGGGAGAGTGATGGAAGTAGATTTGGCAAAGGGAGAGGATGAACTGTTAAGTGATCAGCTTTGTTACTGAGAAGGCTCCCTGAATAAGTGGAGTCACAAAGGCTCATCCTTTATAAAGGGGCTTACATTGACTAATTGTCACCAGGAAGGCAAGATAACCCTGGTGGAGGTGGCTCCCTTTGGAAAAGGACAATTCCCAGAGAAAGATCCAGCCATTAACTATAGCATCCTGGAAAATGAGTATTCCTAGTCCAAAGGGGGTGGGGGGTCGGTATACAACACCCACCATTGTGTGCTTGACATTTTTCTGAGATCCAAATTTAGCTGTACTCACATTTCAATGCCCTTATTACATTGTATGAGTCATTGTGATAGGCATTTACTACCAAAAAGGCTCTGGGAAGGCTGAAAAAATGGTCTTAACTATTACACGTAACTTATAAAGCTACCAGTGTTGTAACACTGAATGTAACCAGTGTTACATTCAGGCAGGGGGTACCTCTGGGCATGCCTGTGTGCTTTCAGAATACCCTGTGACCTTCCTTTAGTTATGTAGACACTTCTCTGCCAGAAGGCACTCTGTGGGGTCAAGGGAATCTGCTCATCTAAAATTCTTGCTCCTGCATCTCATATATTTCAGATATTATTCTAGAATGTCTTGCTCAGTGGTGGCCTGTTTTTCAGGGCCTATCTTCATCCTAATCTGTGTCAGTTCTTGACAGCATACAGTGTCACAGCTGTATGTATACCCAGAGCTCACGAGCACCTAAGAGCTGACTCAGACAATGCACTGCACAGCTGTAACCCAATGAATTTCCTGCGTTTACAACACTGGGTCCTATGAATGGCCAATTTAAGAGAAGGATATGGGTGGAACTTGTATGTATGTGTTTGCGTGTGTGTGTCTCTGTGTGTGTATATGTTCATATGAAGTAGATACAGAAGAGAAAAGAGGAGTGGCTGAATACAGGTTAGAAAACTGGGAATAGATCTCACCTATTGTCATATTCTGCATCAATTCCCAACAAATTTCCAAACTTTAAATTAAAACTCAGGCTCCAAGGCAAATGAGGTATTATAAGTCACAATAAAAGATATAACTTACTTTGTTTAATCTTTTCAAGGCATAATTTATAATTTCTAAACATTTTGTCACATAATGCGTAAATCTTCACTTGTACTCTCCCTTCATGGTTTATAAATATTGATGGAAGTCCTGCTTTATAAGATCATGATACCATTCATCCTTTTATTTAGTTCTCCCGACACCTCAAACACAAAAGAGTTAGAATTTCCCCATTCTCTTCCTGGAGGGACTCCCATCCTATGATTTAATCAAGAGTGTTAGTGCATATTTTTAAGGTTCCTGTCTTAGGAAAATACTATGCTATGCTCACCTGATTCCAAACTCCTCTAAACAGAACTACAATTCCACACACCAGCTCTCTCCTACCCAATCCAGTACCCTTATTGGAAAGGTAGATTTGAATCATAAGTTCCTAAATCCCTCTGTCCATCAATTAAACCTTTCTTTTCTCAAGGGACCAATATTATAGATTGTATTTGGGTACATTGGGTAGCAGACCTACCTTGTTCAGTAACACTCAGAATTGTTTTTCTCAGTCCAATCTGTTTTCAACCCTGCCTGTCTCTGGAATCTGCACTTTGAACATACTTAACTACCAACAATTCCTTAAGCACACTATTCTGTTTCTAATCATTGTGTTGTATTTGCCTCTATGAGTGATTTTCTCTCCATAATCTGATTGGCCCTTGCCTCCAATTCTGTTCTGTCTCATCCACCAGGCCAGTTTTCATTGAAGAGGTTCTTCACTCCTTTATAAATCTTTTCCTTTTACCCTGTCTTCTGGCTCTGAATGTCTAGGAGTATGTACACATTTATTTCTCCATATTCTCAATTAAAAATGCTGTCATTAATAAAACTGTGTTTTGATTATTAGTTAACTGAGAGTAAGTTCTATATTTTAAGCATCTTTCTGAACAACAGATGCTGTCACATTATCTCACAAGGAGTAAACATTTAAATATTCTTTTGATTGAGTACAACTATGAACTATTCAGTAATGTGGTGCAAGCATTTCAGGAGTTAAAATAAAATTAAATTGGCTGGCACCGCAGCTCAATAGGCTAATCCTCCGCCTGGGGTACCGGCACCCCAGGTTCTAGTCTCTGTTGGGGCACCGGATTCTGTCCCGGTTGCCCCTCTTCCAGGCCAGCTCTCTGCGATGGCCCGGGAGTGCAGTGGAGGATGGCCCAAGTCCTTGGGCCCTGCACCACATGGGTGACCAGGAGAAGCACCTGGCTCCTGGTTTCAGATCAGCACGATGTGCCGGCTGTAGCACGCCTGCCTGCCACGGTGGCCATTGGAGGGTAAACCAATGACAAAAGGAAGACCTTTCTCTCTGTTCTCTCTCTCATTGTCCACTCTGCCTGTCAAAAAATTTTAAAAAATTTAGGTCAAATAAAAATTATAATATGGATTTACTTTAACTGGATCCAGTTACTTTACTGGATCCAAAGTGGAGTGGCTAGGACTACAACTGGTGGCCATATGGGATGCCAGTGCTGCAGGCAGTGGTTTAGTCCACTATGCCACAATGCGTCCTGTCTTTGTTTTTAAAGATTTATTTTATTTTTTTGAAAGGCAGATTTACAGACAGAGAAGGGATTTAAGTTTTAAGATTTATTTTATTTATTTGAAAGGTACAGTTACAGAGAGAGGGAGAGAGAGAGGGAGAGAATGATCTATATAATGGTTCACTCCCCAAATGGCTTGAATGGCCAGGGCTGGGTCAGATCAAGCCAGGAACTTCTTCCAGGTCACCCAAGTGAGTGCAGAAGCCTAAGGACCTGGGTCATCCTCTGCTGCTTTCCCAGCACATCGGCAAGGAACTGGATCCGAAGTGGAGTGGCCAGGACTACAACTGGTGGCCATATGGGATGCCAGTGTGCAGGCAGTGGTTTAGTCCACTATGCCACAATGCATCCTGCCTTTGTTTTTAAAGATTTATTTTATTTTTTTGAAAGGCAGATTTACAGACAGAGAAGGGATTTAAGTTTTAAAAAGTCTCTCTCATGTTTTAATATTGCCAGATTGATGAGTATTGGGATTTTATATATACAACTCACATGCATCAATAGCTATTGGGACATAGAAATTTAAATTACTCAACCTGAATTTTTGTAGTTATTCCATCCTTTGAACTGAACCTAGTGACTAGGAGATTTTTTTAAAAAAATATATCAGTGTTGTTGATGAAGTTAGTAATACATGTGCTTCATTGCTCTTATGATAGTGTGAAGGATAAAGTGCTAAGAAAAGATTGCAAAACAGAGTTTGGATTATAAACAATCCAAATGGAATTGAGCAATATTTATTTCAGAGCCACCAAAGATAATGCTTAAAGCTTCATAAATTTAGAGTGTTGTCCCTATTTATTATATAACCTTATGTCATTTCCTAAGAGAAATTGTGAGGCCATTGCCTGATATTAGGCTATTACAAATTAAGTACACAGAGTTTGAGCAATACAGACAATTCCCATGCTTAGATAACTCACATTCCTATAATGGTGACAATCTATTTTCTATATTAAAAATGGTTATATGAGTATGATGCTGAATTGCTATAACTCCATAATTTAATATCCTATCAATGTTAACTTATATAAGGATCTCCTCAAATACATTTGAACTTAAGTAAGTGGGTAACACAATTACATCCCTCTTTTTCTATTCTCTCTCTCTCTCTCTGTCTCTCTGCAGGTATTGATGTAATAGTAGTAATCTCTTCATTATTTCTCTTGACATTTTATTATACAAAATTGCTGCCTTGCCAGTGACTTTGCTTTCCACAATTTCACTTAGCTGGAGTCAACTACGGTCTGGCAAATCCAGACATGAGAAATTCCAGAAATAAACAATTGATACATTTTTACTTTGGACTTGGGTCATCCTCCACTGCTTTCCCAGGCACATTAGCAGGGAGCTGGATCAGAAATGGAGAAGCTGGTTTCTAACCAGCATCCATAAGGGAATGCCAGCACTGCAGGTGGCAGCTTTACCTGCTATGCCACAGCACTGGCCCCAGAATCACTCTTTAAAATATGTTCACAAACAGTATCTAAAAATCATCTCTTTGTCCTTTACTGGAAAAACTAGTAGGCCCAGACTTCCCATATGTCTTCTGTTCTTACTTATACAGGTTCATCTACTGTCAAAATCCTTCACAATGATGTATTTTTACAATCATTGAACCTACACTGATACATAATTATCATCCAAAGTTTGTCTATAGTTCATATTAGGGGTCACTTTTGGAGTTGTATATTTTATGGGTTTGATCATATATATAACGTCAAGAATCCACTATTACAATAATTTACCAAATAATTCCATCACCCTAACAATCCTCTTTGTTGTGCATCTTACTTTTCTGCAATAAAAATCCTTAATTTTGTTTTGATTTATTTTGTGTCACACATCATACTTTAGGTCACATTTAAGTGACACAGAATATAATCAAGAATAAAAGGCTGTAAATTTTTTCTAAATAGTAATGAATTATCTATCCTTTTAATAATATACTAATTCTATTTCTATGTCTACAGGAAGGCATTTGGTACCAACATAAATACCATTTTTATTTTAATATTCAGTCTGTGCCTTCTATAGTACAATGACACATGATTAGTGTCACACATATTTTCAAAATGGGTGGATTTTTCCACTAACCCCGGATGCCGGCAACTGTATAATTTCCTGCATTGTGGCTTCCACCAGGCCAGTTACCCATACTTAACAGTCCGCAAGGTCATTAAATTAAATATGAAATCTTAAGTCAATTATGCATTAAATAGTTTTATTGTATTGTTTATTTCAACCAAGAAGTTAAACATATCAGAATTTAGAGGATCTTGTATATATGGACTATAATCACATTCACCAATTTATATTTAAAATGAGTTACAGTGATCTCTATTACTACAAATTCAAAAATAAGTAGGAAGCAAGTATGAGCATGCTCTGCACTTTTTTTTTTTTATTTTTACAATGAGAAAGCTTTTCTGATTTTTTTTTTTTGGAGCTTGAAAACCAAGCTTGGACTGCTCAAAACACATCTATCTAAAAATTTCAATAGCTTACATAAATACTACCTATCTGAAAGGTTGACAAGAATTCATTTCATATTTTCAAAAGGTTTTTAAATGTGATGGTGATTATAATGCCTTTAAGCTTTCAAAAATATCTTTGAACCTTCAAAATAAACATTTTCCATAAAAGAAAATAGTTATTAATTTCCCTTCTGCATTTTCATTTCTTTTTTAAATAGATGAAGACTAAATATATTAACTAAATTATCAGCTTCCTGACATGCTCTTATCCTGTTAACAAAGTTTGAAATCTTATTAATTTAAGATCTGATAGCAAAATCTGAAGCAAGGTTACAAGGAAAATGCCAAAATCAATATTAAATTTATGTGCTTTAAAAAGCTTATTGACTTTGCTTTTTATAAAAGAAAAATGAATAAACTTGTTAGTGAACAATAGTTTTATGGATAAACATAAAGGCTATCAATCACTGGCATTTATTAGTATTTTTTAAGTTGAATATTAATTTTAAGCATAAATTCAAAAGAAAATGCATTATTTATCAATTTATACATTTCCTTTTACTTTTTTATACTTTTATATATAATTTGTATATTTGTCTAGCATCACATATTTTACACATACATGCACGATATGCTTTTACTATATATTTATATATATATATACATTTATATTTGTATGTCTTGTAACTTTGCAATGTCTGTTCACAGCACTCAGGGAATTCTGAGCTTCTGGAGTCAGGATCAATAATTGCCCAAAGACCCAGTCACACGCTATTCCTTTATTGGTTTCCCATCATATCACACAGTCATAGAACTCACACAGTCACAGGTGAAGGGTTCCCACTCTCACAGGCACAGGGGATCCACCTTCTGCGCTGCGAGCATACCTGTCCATAAAAGTCCCTGTGCATGAACTGGGCACCTTGGTGCGAGAGAAGAGAGAAAAAAAATATGCTGTCCATTCACAGAATTTAAGTAGGCACCCTGACCCCTGCCAGCACATCTGTCTGTACTCAAAGTGAGAGCGAATGGGGTTTTCTCCCTCGGACAAAATCCACCAGAGCTGCACAGGCCACTGCAGCCTCCACTTGCCTTACTCTGGGAAGATGATGTTTTCCCCACTGGTTGCTGGGGCCCTCTGTTCAGAATTAAAAGAACACCCTGCCCCTTTCCAAGTCATCCACTTGGGCTCAAAGAGAGTGGGGGCCCCAAAAATCTTCCACAGACATGATAAACAGTGGAGCACAGGCTTCTGCAGATCCCTCTCACCTTGCTCTAGCCCCTGGGAAGTTCAGCTCCCTGCCAGTTACCAGCCATGAGAGTTAGTAGTGGTGCCCTGTGAGCTGCTGCATATCTGTACAGTCCTTCCCGCTACAGAGAACCTCTCTTCTTTCAGTAGACTTTTCACTGAAAATTTCTCTTCAATTGTCTCTCAGGAATGCAGATCCTCTGCTATTTCTCTGGTATTTTCCTGTGATCAAAATCAGTATATTGTTTCCCTTTTTAGCCATCTTGGAATCCTGAGTATTTGTCTTTTTGGATTTTTAACTTTTAAACAAACTATTTAAACTAAAAATGAAGACATATATTACCAAGTAAAGACATCCATCCATTAGGAAAATTTATTCAGTGGCTGATATGAAGGGTAGAAAAAGTTTTGCATGTCAAATCCTGCCCATGAGGCACAAGAAAGACAAGAAAATGCCTGAAAAGAAAGGAGAATCTAAATTATACCAATTTGAGGCTGATGCTGTAGCATATTAGGTCAAGTCTCAGCCTGCGGCCCCGGCAGTCATATGGGTATCTGTTCATGTCCCTGCTGCTCCTCGCCTGAGCAAGCACTCTGCTCTGGTCTGGGAAAGCATTAGGAGATGGCCCAAGTGCTCCTGGTTTAGAAAAAGCGCCTGGCTCCTGATTTCAGAATGACCCAGCACTGGCAGTCGCAGCCAATTTGGGAGTGAGCCAGCAGATGGATGATCTTTCTCTATGTCTATTCCTCTCTCATTCTGTAATTCTGCCTCTCAAATAAATAAATGAAATCTTTAAAAAGAATAAAAATAAATAAATTACAACAATCGATGCTTATCTTGTGTTTTATGGGTCCATACACTTTCACAATACTATTTTATTTGATGTCCAAAACAGCTTGGTAAAGTAGCTAAATTTATTTCCATTTTACAAATGAAGAAAATAAACATTAGAGATTATTTTGTCTCTACAAGGAATATAGGCAATATATGAACCCACCTTCAACATTTGATTCCATCCACGTTCTGTGTAGAATTTCTTCCAACAAATGTGTAAAAACTCACCTGGCAATGTATCCTGCAGGAACAACAATCCATAACTTAAAAATAAATTGATTTTCAGGAGGTTACCAGTAAATAAATAATCACAGAGAAATAAATGGATAAATTCAGTTTGAGGCAGATGGTAATAAGTGTTCTGATGGATCTACAAATTAATTACAGAGGAGAAAGAGAGGCATACAAAAATCCTCACGGTATCCAGGCAGGCATATTCTTGGAAAGTGAAATTTGAGTGGGCTTCGAAATGTATTTTATTAAGTTTATAGGGGGAAAAAGTATTCTAGGCAGAAGGAACAGTCAAGTAAAGAGCCATAGGCAAGAAAGGGACTCGGATGTTAAGAAAATTTATGGTCAGTACAACACAGATAATGTCAGAAAGGTAGGAAACGGCCAAAATTTGAAGAGTAATGAAAGGTAGGCTGAGGTTTTGAACTTAACTTTTCTGCCCAGAGCCTGCCCTAGGCTATTTTATTTTAAACCCAGACAAGACTACATGACTATGAAAAAATAGGAAGGAGTTATTTTGATTCATTTAAGGATGTTCACATCTTCTCAAGTAATTGATATGCTTTTGAACCCAGATTTCCAAGACGTGAAATGCCATGACAAAGGATTTAGACAAGCATGGTCACGATACAGAAAAATCTAAATTCCTCCCTTGCAAAGTTCTTTACAGAAATGTCATATGCAGATGAAGAATATAAAATGTTGTTCAGAGAATGGCAAATTATGAAATACTGAAAAGAAACCCACTAACATATGTCATCCACAAAAGTTAAGTGTGAGTGCCAGCTGCCTAATAAATATTAGTTGAGCAATAAAAGCCAAGTTCATTATCCCCTTTCCCTTACTGACTAGAGGGGAGAACTACACAAAAGCTTTTAAAAGAAACAAAGAAGTGCATTATGTAATGATTAGAGAATCTCTTCAACAGGAAGATATAACTATAATAAAGGTATATGCACCCAGGCCAGGTGCCTGGCTATTTAAAACAAATAGTAATGCATCTAAAGGGAAACACAGACTCCAATACAATAGCAATGGGGGACTTCAACACTCTACTTTCATCAATGGGCAGATTAATTAGGCAAAACATCAAGAAAGAAACAATAGAGCTAATCTACACTGTAAGTCAAATGGGTCTAATTGATACCTACAGAACATGTCATCCCACAGCTACAGAATACACATTCTTTTTATCAGTGCATAGAACGTACTCTGGGATAATAAAACAAGTCTCAACAAATTAAGAAAATTGAAATAATGCCATGTATCTTTTGTGACTACAATAGAACGAAGTTAGAAATTAATAACACAAAAGACTCTAAAAAATGCAGACACAGAGACTGGACAACATGCTCCTAAATGAACAGTGAATCACAGAAGAAATAATAAGGGAAATTTATAAAATATATAATTGAAACAAACATTACAACACAACAGATCAAAACGAGTTGTATACAGCAAGAGCTGTGTTTAGTGGGATGTTTATAGCAATTAGTGTCTACATCAAGAAATTGGAGGGGCTGGCATTGTGGCATAGCAGGTTAAGCCACTTCCTACAATGCTGCATCTCATATGGACACTGGTTCAAGTCCTGGCTGCTCCCCTTCTGTTCTAGCTCCCTACTAAAATGTCTGAGAAAATAGCACAAAAATGGTCCAAGTACTTGGGACTCTGCCATGTGGGAGACCCGGATGAAGGCCCTGGCTCCCGGATTCTGCTGGGCTCAGCCCCAGCCAATGTGGCCATCTGGGGAGTAAACCAGCAGATGGAAGATCTCTCTTTTTCTCTTCCTTTCTTTCTCTATTTTTCCCCCTCTCTCTGTATTTCTGCTTTTTAATTAAGCAAATCTTAAAAAAATGAAATTGGAACGATATCTAGTAAAAATGCATCTCAAGGACCTATAAAACTAGAATAAGTGAAACCCAAAACCCAAAACTAGTAAGAGAAAAGAATAAAAATTGGAAATAACAAAGCTGAAAAAAATATATATATATATTCAACAGATCAGTGAAATTAAGAACTAGTTTTTTGAATAAAAAAGAAAAAAATGGATAAGCCTTTGACCTAACTAACTCAAAAATGGGGAGAAGACCCAAATCAAATTAATAAAATCAGAGATGAAAAAAGAGATGTGGCCGGCCCCACAGCTCACTTGGTTAATCCTCCACCTGCAGCGCCGGCACCCTGGGTTCTAGTCCTGGTTAGGGGGCTGGATTCTGTCCAGGTTGCTCCTTTTCCAGTCCAGCTCTCTGCTGTGGCCTGGGAAGGCGGTGGAGGATGGCCCAGGCCCTTGGGTCCTGCACCCACATGGGAGACCAGGAGAAACATCTGGCTCCTGGCTTCAGATCAGCACAGCGCGCCGAGTGCAGCGGCCATTTGGGGATGAACCAAAGGAGAAGGAAGACCTTTCTCTCTGCCTCTCTCTCATTGTCTAACTCTGCCTGTGGGGGTGAAGGGGGGGAGAAAAAAAAAGGAGATGTTACAACCAATGCCAATAAAGTAAAAATGATTATTAGGAATTATTACAAAGGGCTTTATGACAACGATTAGGAAAATCTAGAAAAAATGAATAGATTTCTGTACACATGAAATTTATCAAAATTGAGGCATGAAGACTGAGAAAGCCTAAGTAGACAAATAACCAAGACACAGATTTAAACAATAACAGACACTCCCCAAAAAGAAAAGCCAAGGACCAGATGGCATCACTGTTGAATTCTAACAAATGTTTAAAGAAATAATCCTAACTCTTCTTAAAATATATAAAACAATTGAAAGAGTTGGGATGCTCCCAAACTCCTTCATAAGCCCGGTATCACCTAAATTGCAAAACCAGAAAAAGGTGCAAAAAAAGAGAACTATAGTCTGATCTCCCTGGTGTTGTGAAAGTTAAATGAAGGAATGGAGATACTATACTTGAGAAGTAACTTGTACATAGTAGGTATGCATAAATATTTTATATGGCAAATATAATAATATCCAATGTAACTTATTTTTAAAATACAAAAGAGTTGAAAAATAGGGAAAAATTATTCTTTTTTATTTTATTTTTATTTATTTATTTATTTTTTTATTTTTGACAGGCAGAGTGGACAGTGAGAGAGAGAGACAGAGAGAAAGGTCTTCCTTTTGCCGTTGGTTCACCCTCCAATGGCCGCCGCGGCCAGCACGCTGCGGCCGGTGCACCGCGCTCATCCGATGGCAGAAGCCAGGTGACAGGTGCTTTTCCTGGCCTGGAAGAGGGGCAATTGGGACAGAATCCAGCGCCCCAACCGGGATTAGAACCCGGTGTGCTGGCACCGCAAGGGGAAAAAATTATTCTATACAAAGCCCCATGTGACAACATTATTTTATATTTAAGTGCAAAAACGGAGGAACTGGCTGGTGCCGCGGCTCAGTAGGCTAATCTTCCGCCTGTGGTGCTGGCACCCCTGGTTCTAGTCCCGGTTGGGGCACCGGATTCTGTCCCGGTTGCTCCTCTTCCAGTCCAGCTCTCTGCTGTGGCCCCGGAGTGCAGTGGGCCTTGCACCCGCATGGGAGACCAGGAGGAAGCACCTGGCTCCTGGCTTCGGATCGGCGTAGTACGCTAACCATAGTGGCCATTTGGTGGGTGAATCAACAGAAGGAAGACCTTGCTCTCCTTTCTCTTTGTCTCTCTTTCTCTCACTGTCTAACTCTGCCTGTCAAAAAAACCAAAATCCAAAAACCGAACCAAAACTAACCAAAAAAAAAAAAAAAAAAAAAAAAAAAAAAAAACAAAGGAGGGATAATGCTGCTTTCTCTGAGAGATATAGATCTTTCTCCCATTTTTCTTTGCCATTAGGAAGTATCAAAAATAAAATTTACATTTATTTGTATCAAATGTGTGGACTCTCAAAGCTTACTTAATCTATTCAAATAAAAGCTTATTCTATTCATATAGCCCTATTACTAATTTCGTGCTTTTATTATTTTTGTTATTGATTTCTTTCTATAATTATTTATATCAATTAATTTGACTATTTATTCATCAAATATATGTTGAGTGTTTCTAAAATCTTGGGCTCTGGCAGATGCCAGGAATTGAAATGATAATAATGAGAAGCATAAAACAAATGCACAGTTGACATTAAAATACAATGATTACCTGAGAGAGCTGACCTAATCAGTAGAGACTTATTTTTATTTATTTTATTTTATTTTATTTATTTCTTTAGCTCATGGCAGAACAGGAAGCCGGAGAAATGTTCAACAGAAGAACGTTGTGATGTTATAGGTGGTCACGTGAGAAATAATATATGAGAACTCTGAGAGTAGACTAGTTTGGGGACATCCACATCCAGCAAGAGTAAGAGGACATTTGTTCTATATCACAAGAAAACTTATTCAGCCAATAACTAGTTGAGTTGGGAAGTTTCCCCAGAGCATTAGAATAAGAGTTGATATCTTCAATTTGGTTGTGTTAGACCATAAAATGAGAACCCAATGAACATATTCAGATCTCTGACCTATAAAACTGTAAACTAATAAATGAATGTTTTGAACTGTTAAGTTTATGGTAATGTTATACACAGTAGAAAATGAGCATATAACACCAAATACCATCAATTTGTAATCAAATTTATCTAAATATATACATTAAATAAGAGTATTTATTAGTTACTTAGCAAGGGAAATACTAATAGTATGACCATAATTTTAAAAGCAATTAAAAACGTTTATATATATGTATGCATGTATGAGTATGTATATACAATTGATTATGTCTGGTCATATGATTTTGGAAGCTAATATGAAGGGATATGTGCTAGTTTGCTAGCATGGGTTGCCTAGGAGCATCGAGAGTAATGCATATGAATATGGGATAAGTTTGGAAAAGAAAAACAAGCAAGAAAAGACAGAGGAAAATAAATATTCCAGTATAAAACAATAAATCTCTACTACTGCATTTATATATATATAAGTAAAATTATATTTTTGGAAATGGTGTAAAAAATCAATGTGGAAAAACAGTGTGGAAAAATTTTGGAAACATTTGAGAAAACCATTGCTATACGAGTGAGAAGATTTAATAGATAATGAGGGTGATTCAGGTTGGGGGTGATTTCTTCTTGAATTATGGTAGTGTAGGTTCACTGAGAATAGAAAAGATTGATGTCTGAAATAGGAGGTATGAAAGTTGATTCTCAGATTGTGGTGTCATTTATTGATGCAGGTTATGCTGGAAAGAATTTGGTTTGGAATGTACCCATTCAATAATGAAGAAATACTTCATTTGTGGTTCTTCTGTGATACAAAAATGGATTTTTCACTGATGTGTGTGGAAAATTTCACTGATAGAAGAGTGAAGGAAACGAGGTAAATGATCACATTCATTTACATCAAGAACAAAATCATCTATTTCATAGCATTTATACATCTCAGTAACATATATTCACTTGCATAAAGAATCTATGTGTTGAAGGAAGAAAAGGAGACATACTAATGGAAATAGTATGTTAGGCATATTTGAGAAGGCCAGTTTTGGGAGGGAGAATGATCAAGACTATATTATATTCCGAGTCAGCTTGTTTCTTTTCAAGTTCTCTTTAGTTTTCATAAACATCAAAGGACTTATGTTGTGCTGAATCCCACTGAGTACCTGTGCTGCATTACAGATCAGAGCTCTGTGTGAAGCTCCACAGGATTCCTACAACCTTCTTTTTTTCTTGGAAACCTGAAATTTTGTATTGCTCTGGTCTGAATTTTTTTCCAGGGAATCTCATGATGTTGCTCAGTAGTTGGAAATAAACATCAAATTTTTGTCCAGTCCTGCTTCCAAGCCTCATTTTCTTAGCATTGTCCTAGGTGCTAGCTATTTCCTAGTGTTCCCAACCTAAACTTGCTCAAAAAATTCATTATTAGGGCTAGTGTTGTGGCCCAGCAGATCAAGCCACTGCTTGCAATGCCATTGTCCCATATAGGAATGATTGTTGAAGTCCTGGCTGCTCCAGTTCCTACACATGGGCTGATATTGTGTTGTAACAGGTTAAGCCACTGCTTGCAACACCAGCATCCCTTTGGGCACTGGTTCAAGTCCCAGCTGCTCCTCTTCCAATCCAGCTCTCTGCTATGGCCTGGAAAGCACTAGAAGATGGCTTATGTCCTTGGGACTCTGAAGCCACATGGAGACCCAGATGAAGTTCAGGGCTTTGGCTTGGCACAGCCCCAGCCATTGTGGCTATTTGGAGAGTGAACCAGTGGATGGAAAATCTCTCTTTCTCTATATCTGTGTCTACCCTTCTATCTATGTAAATCTGCCTTTCAAATAAATAAAATATATCTTTTTTCTTTTTATAAAAAATGTATTACTGCTAATGCACTTAGTTGGGGAGAGCATCAGAAGATGGTTCAACTGCTTAGGTCCATTCCACCCATGTGAAAAACTAGAATGAAGCTCCTGGCTATTGAATTGAGCTGGCTTACACTTGGCTTTTCCAACCACTTGAGATGTGAACCAGAAGGTGAAGATATCTCTCTCTTCCTCTCTCTGTCATTCTGCATTTCAAATAAATAATTAATTAAATCTTTTAAAAAGTCATCATACTCAAAATCTAAATCTTGCCATATTTCCATGGACAATGACACACTATTTAAATATTTACTTGTAATTATTGCACAGATCTCAAAGGCAAATACCGAAGAGGCATGTAAGTATTGATAATTCAGCACAATCTGTAAATCAATTGGTTTCACTTGCTGTGGAAGTAATACACTGGGATTCAAGATATGCATTTTCCTAGCTTTTGCTAAAAAAGATCTTTCTTTATAATTTCCCAAGCATACTTTCATTGTCATATCCCTTTCCTTGTGTAGATGATGAATATATAATATATTGCCTCATTATATATAGGCTAATAGCAAAGTGAGATTAAGATTACTTTGCTGAGAACTCATGACTAGAGCCTAGGGAGATTCCTGACGCCATAAATAAGAGTGTCAAATTGTTAAATCAACACCAGAAGTCACTGTGTACCTATATCCCATGTGGGATCTGTCCTTAATATGTTATCTAATGTGAAGTAACGCTGTAACTAGTGCTGAAACAGTATTTTTACACTTTGTGTTTCTGTGTAGATGCAAACTGATGAAAATTTTTACTTAATACATACTGAACCGATCTTCTCTATATAAAGATAATCGAAAACGAAAAAAAAAAGAAAAACTCAGTGTTACATTGGAAACTGCATCAAAAAAATTAATCAGTTTCAAATATATATATATATTTTATGTAGGATCTCTGTCCTTAATGTGCTGTACAATGTGACTCAATGCTAAAACGAGAACTGAAAGAGTATATTTCACATTGTTTTACTATATGAGGGCAAATGGACTAATTCTTTACTTAACACATGCTAAATTGATCTCATGTATACAAAGAGAATTGAAAATGAATCTGGATGTGAACGAAAGGGTGGAGGGAGCGGGCAAGGAAGGGGGGAGGGTTGTGGGGGGAGAGGGAAAATATGGGGGGAAAGCCATTGTAATCCATAAGTCGTACCTTGGAAATTTATATCCTAAATAAAAGTTAAAAAAAAAACAGATTACTTTGCTGAGGCAATAAAGCATCAAACTAAGTGAGCCCTAGATGTTTAGTTTAGTGCCAACCAAAAGCTTCTAAAGCAATGGTGTCTGGCAGTATGTATATATGTTTCTAGCGTAACACTCCTTGATCTAAGAATTTACTGAGCAAATAATCTGCAGGAACTTTTAGTACCAAAATGCTTATTTAAACAAATATATTCTTCCCTCTGACCTTAAGATATCACTGAGAAGAAGGGATGGACATGCTTTCATTTTGTAGAATTATTAAAAGTTGGATCAAAAATCATACATTGAAACAGTTGCTAAGTGCTTTGAACTCTAGGAAACAGACCCTTAGAGACTGAATTCAAGAATGAAGTTGATAAGAGCAAAATCTAAGTTTATTAAATCTATACTTCAGAGAGGTGAGAAATGAAGTTACCACTTAGCATCAATTGAAAATTCTGGTACAAAGGTCTTGTATCAGGTAAAAAAGGTGAGTGAATTAAGACATAAAATATTCCAGGAGAAAGAATAAGAATGAGAAAAAAAATGTCTATACAGCCAACCAAAGTTAGTCTATACTGGCTCCTATCATCTGAGAGAATATCACCATGAATCCTGACTATTACATGGTTTGGGTATGACTTAAATGGAACAAGCTGTAATAATGGGAGAGGATCCCTTAGCAAAGCGTTTAAATGCTTTTTGATACCATGTAAAGACTTGTATTTTAGTTATTATAAATTTTGTAAGAGATAATGAGATATCTTAAGGATGTTATAGAATTAATATTGATAAGGAAATCACTCTGATTTGTGAGAAAGAAAGACTTGGACTGTGTTTCTTCATTTTCATAAATGATGTCTACTATTGATATAAAACTAGTATTTAACGTTTTTAAATCCCCAAAATGAAATAATAAAGGATAAAAGGAAGACATCTTTCTTTCTTTCTTCCTTCCTTCCTTCCTTCCTTCCTTCCTTCCTTCCTTCCTTCCTTCCTTCCTTCCTTCCTTCCTTCCTTCCTTCCTTCCTTCCTTCCTTCCTTCCTTCCTTTCTTTCTTTCTTTCTTTCTTTCTTTCTTTCTTTCTTTCTTTCTTTCTTTTTGACAGGCAGAGTTGGACAGTGTGAGAGAGAGAGAGACAGAGAGAAAGGTCTTCCTTTTTCCGTTGGTTCAACCCCCAAATGGCCGCTACGGCCGGCGCTGTGCCGATCCGAAGCCAGGAACCAGGTGCTTCTCCTGGTCTCCCATGCGGGTGCAGGGCCCAAGGCCCAAGGACTTGGGCTATCCTCCACTGCACTCTGGGGCCACAGCAGAGAGCTGGACTGGAAGAGGAGCAACCTTGACAGAATCCGGCGTCCCAACCGGGACTAGAACCCAGTGTGCAGATGCCACAGGCGGAGGATTAGCCTATTGAGCTGTGGCATAGGCTGATATTTTTCTTTAAAATAATTCTTACACTAGTTCTCTCCTTTCCCCTAAATTTTGCTCTCCTACCTGTGTATAATGGTAGAATTGGTAACTAATTTATTGAAAATGTTTTCATAGTCTACAGTCATGAAAGCTAATAAAATGTCTTCTCTGAAACAGAGGCATTTATTCCATTAAATCTTTCTCTGTTGATTGATTTACTAGCAAATTGTGTAGTCTGTATTTCATTTTCACCAGCAGTATTTGTTTATGCTAAGAAATCACTGCATATCTTCTTTCAACTCAGTTTTTTTTTAGATTTGCTCTATTTTGAATTGGCAAATAATACTAGTATTTATCATTTTAAACATATTGTTTTGAAACAAATATGCCTTATGAAATGGTTAAACTGAGGTAATTGATATACCTCATAATTGTCATTTTTGGAAGTGAAAATACTTAAATTTTCCAGAATACAGTATATTTTTGTTAAATATAGTAACCTTGTTGGTCCCTCAAATTGATCTGCTCGATGTATTCCTCCTATGTAACTGAAATTTGGCATCTTTATTAACTTCTGCCCAAATCATCATTCCAAGCCCATGTTCACCCCATTCTGCTTTATTCTATGAATTCTGTATTTGAGGTCACACTTACAACTGAGACCATCTAGTATTTATCTTTCTGTGGGTGAATTATGTCACTTAATAAAGTGTCTTACAAGTTCAACCATGTTGTCTCAAAAGAGAGGATATTCTTCTTTTTTGAAGCTGAATAATATTGTATTATCTAGCTATTTAGATATTTCAAATTTTTAAAATCTATTAATTAAATTACGGACACTTACATTCATTTATATTTGGCATGATTTTGCTCCCTTTGAATATATACCCCAAAACCAGGAGCCAGGAACTCTTTCCTAGTCTAATACATGGGTATCAAGGACCCAAGTATTTGGGCCAACTTATGCTGTTTCCTGTGTATACTAACAGGAATTGGGTCAGAAGCAGAGTGGCCGGGACCTCAACAGGTTTTTGATATGAGATATCAGTGTCACTATTGTTGGATTACCCTGTTGCAAAACAATGCTGTCCCCTTATCTTTTCTCTTTTTCATAATAGCCATTTTATTTTTTATAGTACTTTATTTTTTCTTTAAATTTTTTCATTTAAAAGAATTAACTAATACATTAGATTCGTTGAGTGAGGCATTATCAAACTATGATTTTAATTAGATGTTCTCTGATGATTAATAATGTTGAGACTCGCTTCGCGGCCTTTTGGGTAAGATCGAGTGTAATAATGTTGAGCTTTATTTTTATCCTGCTGGTAATTTGCCTATGTTTTTTTGAGAAATGTTTGTAGAAGCCCTTTGTCCATTTTTTAAATTGGATTATGTGTTGATTTATTATTGAGTTGTCCAAGTTCCTAGTATATGTTGGATATTAATCTCTTATCATATGTATATTTTTCAAATATTTCCTCATATTCTGCAAAACTGTGCTTTTTATAAGATGGACCTAATATCTAGAAGAATATTTGACAATAGAGATTTGGGCTTTTTGTTTGCTTTACTTTTTTTTTTCAGTGTTTATAACAAAAACTGTTTCTTCCTCTACATGTCACCTTTATCAATTCAGGTCCTTAACATATTCTGTCTAAAATATATTTTTTGAAAATAAATTCATTCTTATCCTCTCTCTCGTACAATAGATTATCCATGTTTTGGGTCTCATGTATTGCTCTTTCCTTATTAATAAAAATTGTATTTTATATCTATAATTTAATTTCCATGATATCCTATAATATAGTATAATATTCACTAAGTGATTTAAAATATTTTAATAGAAAATATGGCACTTTTTAACTTCTAAGCACATTCATGCTATATTCATGATATGTCCATATGACACTTAATACTTTTTGGAATGCATAGCACAATATGAATTCAGTACAATTTAAAATATAATTGATTTTATAATCCAAAATACATGTGAGTATGCATGTTATGAATTGAGGCAAGTTCTCTTTCCTGCTGCCTACAGTCATGCTTAGCAGTGCCAGTCTTCACAGAAAAGTAAGCTTTTATTGTTGTCCAGCCAGCAGGGAGGAGAAATGATTGAAATCTGCTTCCTGCACTGGAATGGTGAGAGAAAACTTTATGGATAGATAGCATCTTATTTGCTATTATTTTCTTTGTAGCAAGCAAGACGTGGCTGTAAAATTTTTTTTACTACATCTGTTTTAATATTAGATGATCCACCTTACAGTTATGCCTATTACAATAAAGGTAATTTCCAGATATGAGGAGATGCTGAAAAACTGCCATTAATTTTGGAGATCATGGAGGCAGTAGTTTATATTCTTGATTAACATCTAAATCTCTGCTTCCTGTTACTTAAATCAAAGAATCAAAGATATGTTCTTTGAGGAATATAAGAACTTCTACTACTCCTTTTTGTCACTTCTGTACACATAAAACATGGCATCACAATATTAAGTGTGATCTGTCCTGAAAATTTGGGAGGATATTTTAGAACTTCTCTTAATTATCTTGTGTCTTCTTAGAAGCTGAGGAGACGATAAAAAGCTGATATGTCCAAACAAAACAAAACAAAACAAAACAAAACAAAACAGAAAATACTATTGAACCATATACTGCGATGCTTTTGTGGGTTCTTTTTCTTATAGATTTATTTTTGATAGATAATTCTAGAAATTTTAGGATTTACATTTTGTTGGGTTATTATGTACTTTCATTCTCAATTTCATTTTTGGAGATTTATGATTACACACACAGTGTTGTTCTCTTTGTGCATAATACGTGTGAATGACTAGAATGAGTGATTGTCATGGAGAAATGACCAGATAGTTAAGAAAATAACCTGAAAGCAAGTCTATCTTTTTCACTTGGCAAGAAAAATCTAGTAGTGATTATGTGCATACAACAAAGACACATAGCGGGTATGTGATATTGGTTAACCAGGTGAGACCAATCCTTCAATCCTATTTCTCTTAAGAAATCTTCAGAAGAAAATCAATGATAAACAGGAGAAACAAGTAGTAATTTGGCAGGCTGGAGTCACCTGGGTAATAATAATCGCCAAGTATTGCAGGTAACTTTTAAATGTAATAAACTAGATATAAAAAGACATGATGCTGAAATTTGGTGGGTTGCTTAAAGACAATTCTCTGAAAACTAATTTTTCTCTAGTTCCTTTATTGTATCATCAGTTGTTACTCTGGACATATCTTTATGTGGACTGCTTGTGGTAGTTATGAAATTTTATATCAGGAGTGGCAAGGCATTGACAAGCATCAACCTAAATAATAGAGAATATTCTCCAAAGAATAATGATACTTATTTGGAAATAGAAAAGTATTGCAATGGGAATATACCCACCATAGTGACTACCTACATGGTGTATTCATAAAGGTTGATGCAAGGGAAAGTGTACACTAGCAAAATGAGAGAATATTTACTTAAGCTGTTTGAATAAAAAGTTCACTGATCTTGGA
The DNA here is from genome assembly GCA_949820135.1 of Sylvilagus floridanus. Lineage (NCBI taxonomy): Eukaryota > Metazoa > Chordata > Mammalia > Lagomorpha > Leporidae > Sylvilagus > Sylvilagus floridanus. Next base: position 84,164,960 of record OX463224.1, read on the forward strand.
TATGAAGGGTAAGAGGTACCATTGCTAGCCATGTACTCTGTTGAGAGTGTCATGTCTGACTTTTTGTAGTTTTAAAGAACATTAAGCATAACATTTGTTATAGAAATCTGTGTATGGTGACAGGTGGGCAAAGCCTGAAGTGTGTGTAGAATGAATAAAAATATCTTTTTTTTTTACATTTGTACTCCTTTATATAATCAAATAATTATCTTTATTGATACAATTTATATATATATATATATATATATATATAAAGCTTTTATTTAAAGAATATAAATTTCCAAAGTACAGCTTATGGATTACAATGGCTCCCCCCCCCACAACTTCCCTCCCACCTGCTACCCTCCCCTTTCCCAGACCTCTCCCCTTGCATTCACATCAAGATTCATTTTCAATTCTCTTTATACACAGAAGATCAGTTTAGTACATATTACGTAAAGATTTCAACAGTTTGCCCTCACATAGAGACACAAAGTGAAAATACTGTTGGAGTACTAGTTATAGTATTAATTCACAATGTACAGCACATTAAGGACAGAGGTCCTACATGATTTTTTTTAAAGAATTGATTAATTAGCTATGCAATTTCCAATTTAACACCAAGATTTTTTAATCATTTGCAATCATCTTTATATACAGAAGATCGATTCAGTATATACTATGTGAAGATTTCATCAGTTTGCACCCACACAGAAACACAAAGTGTAAAGTACTGTTTCAGTACTAGTTATAGCATTACTTCACATTGAACACCACATTAAGGACAGATCCCTCATGAGACGTAAGTACACAGTGACTGCTGATGTTCATTTAACAATTTGACACTCTTGTTTATGGCATCAGTAATCTCCCTAGGCTCTAGTCATGAGTTGCCGAGGCTATGGAAGCCTTTAGGGTTTGCCGACTTTGATCTTATTCCGACAGGGTCATAGTCAAAGTGGAAGTTCTCTCCTCCCTTCAGAGAAAGGTACCTCCTTCTTTGATGGCCCGTTCTTTCCACTGGGATCTCACTCACAGAGATCTTTCATTTAGGTCTTCTTTTTTTTTTTTTGTTTTTCAGAGTGTCTTAGCTTTCCATGCCTAAAATATTCTCATGGGCTCTTGAGCCAGATCTGAATGCCTTAAGGGCTGATTCTGGTGAAGCCACTATGGAAGTCAGTCTGGAGATTCCTCAGAAACATGAATATAACCCTACCATTCAACCCAGCCATCCCACTCCTTGGAATTTACCCAAAGGAAATTAAATTGGCAAACAAAAAAGCCGTCTGCACAGTAATGTTTATTGCGGCTCAATTCACAATAGCTAAGACTTGGAACCAACCCAAATGCCCATCAACAGTAGACTGGATTAGGAAATTATGGGACATGTACTCTACAGAATCCTATACAGCAGTCAAAAACAATGAAATCCGGTCATTTGCAACAAAATGGAGGAATATGGAAAAATATCTTATGGGGCTTTGGAAAGTCTTTAAGAAAATTCTTACCTCAGGTAGGCTTGTATGAACCTTCCCTTCAGAACTCTTAATTTTTTCAGAGTCTGAAAATAATTTCATCTTGGTATCACCTACTTTCATGTAGACTTGCCTTTCTTTCCAAGTACAAATTAACCCCTATTTTTTCAAATTACATCAAAAAAGGCAGATTCCATGTTCATAATTAAAATGCAGCATTTACACCTGATTTTTGATTACTATAAAAATTCATCATTGTGGTTTTTATTCAATTCCTGATAACCAAAGTTGGAATAATTCGTTTGGAGGGTTCAGATGTTATGAAACAAGAATTTTCCTGGGAACTCCTACTAATATACATGAGAAGGAAAACAAACCCATAAGAGCAACATCATCATTTTCAAAATAATCTTACCTATTCCAAACATTTAGCATTCTCATGTACATTTTAAAATCACCTTGTAAATTTACACAAAAAAAAGAATTTCAGGATTTAATTTGTATAACAGTGAATCTTGAAATAAATTTGAGGAGAAATGACATTCTAATCTTATCACGTCTTTCAAATCATAGTATATAATATCAATTCATTTCCTTAGATTTTATTTAACTTCTCTCAGCAATGCTTTCTGCTTAGAAGTACTCTACATTTTTCCTAAGAATTATGTATTTCATACTATTGTAATTAAATTATAATATCCATTTATTCAATTTAGTTCTTGGTAATATTTAGAAATGTAATTGACTTTAAAATATTAACTTCATTTTTATCAATATTGAGAAATATTTCATGTTTACCCATATTTTCTGACTTTGCTAAACTAATGTATTTAGGCGCTTTTTGTAGTTCCACTAAAATTTTTATCTAAACAGTCTTACATGAGGAGAAAAAGAAGCAGTTGTACTTTTTTTTTTTAGATTTCCTCTCTTTCGTTTTCCTAATTGCAGTTGTAGAACCTCCAATACAGTGTTGAATAAAAGCGGCGAGAATGTAAATTCTCACCTTGTTCCTGACCTTGTGAGAAAACAGTCTCTCTTTAATCACTAGGTATAATGATAACTGTAGATTTTTATAATCTTTGTAAGGTTGGGAAAATCCTGCCTTATGGTTTGCTTTTCGAGGTTTTTTTTTAATTATCATAAAAGGGTTTTTCATTTGTCATTTTTTTCTGCATTTATTGATACATATAATTTCATTTTTTGATTTATCAATATGCTGAGTTATGCTAATTAATATTCTAATGCTAAGAAACTCTATACTTTTGGGATAAAATACACTTCATTATGATATAGTGTCTATGTTATGTTAGATTTAATTTGCTAATATTTTGTTAAAATGTTTTACTTCTATGTTCATCATATATGTTCATAATATTTCTGCTTCTTTGTTCATTATATACTTCTATATGTGTAGCATTCTATTTTTAAATTATACACTAACATCTGCTAATTCAAATAAACTCTTTTAGCTTACACATATTAGAAAGTAGTAGCCTTACTTCAGTTTTTCAAAAGTTAACGTCAATCACTTTTTGTGATAATAAGGATAAAAGTGAAGGTATTAATTTTTTTATTTTAAATAAATGAATAAACAAATCCCTAGTCTATGTTCAATGAACTGATAAAACATGACTTGTGGCATTAATTTCTACAAATGCTTATGGTTTTCAAGTGTAGAACTAGTATAAAAATAATAAGATATTTATGATGCTTAGTACTTATTGCTATTAAATTACATTACATTATCTATGTTAACTTTTGGAAAATCATAAATTCATCGTTCAATAATCCCTTTAAGTAATACTATCACTCATTGAAAAGATCTCCTAAGAAGTCATATTTTTAATTATGTGACCCAGTTCATTTCATGTTACAATTTGTTAAGCCAGTTTGAACGTGAGACTTCAAAGCTTTTGTCTAGCTAGGTTATCTCTAATAATGTATGAAATATCAGCCTTTCACAGTCTTCTCTTGAGGATGTGAATTTGGAACTATGGAAAGCACTATTAAGAACTAAAAATGAGGCCGGCGCCGTGGCTCAACAGGCTAATCCTCCGCCTTGCGGCGCCGGCACACCGGGTTCTAGTCCCGGTCGGGGCACCGGATTCTGTCCCGGTTGCCCCTCTTCCAGGCCAGCCCTCTGCTGTGGCCCAGGAGTGCAGTGGAGGATGGCCCAGGTGCTTGGGCCCTGCACCCCATGGGGAGACCAGGAAAAGCACCTGGCTCCTGGCTCCTGCCATCGGACGAGCGCGGTGCGCCGGCCGCAGCGCGCCGTCCGCGGCGGCCATTGGAGGGTGAACCAATGGCAAAAGGAAGACCTTTCTGTCTGTCTCTCTCTCTCACTGTCCACTCTGCCTGTCAAAAAAAAAAAAAAAAAAAAAAAAAAAAAAAAAAAAAAAAAAACTAAAAATGAAGTGATGTCCAGAGAGAGAGAGCATAAAATAAACCTGGGTCCATGAGTTGTATTGAGGGAAGAAAGTTTTGAGGAAGGCACTATGAATAAGCTTTATAACTTTGACCATTTTCTATAAAGTATTAGTTCCTTAGCATTCTCTTCAAAACCAAGTTGATTAAAAAATTACTTTGATCAGGGTTTACAGTATATCCCAGATATTTATAAAGGACATTCTTCACATAACAGCATTTTGTAAGATATCTAAATATGAAATATCTACTCTTTTTTGTTGTTTATATTTATAGAATCCCTGAATTATTGAACTGCCTTTATTGTAATTTCCTTTCAGGCTAGAATTGCATAGAATTAGAGATTCAATTTCAATTTTTGTAAAATTCTTTAATACTTTAGTTTCTTTTCTATGGTTATCATAAGAGCTTTGTCTTCCTTTGTGACCCATTCACATTTATTGGCCAGGATGGCCTAGTTTTCTTTTCCTTCAATATCAGAATAAAGTAAAAAATATAAATGTATCTAAAATAAACATAAATGCTACTGAAATATTTCTGGTATTTTTTTTGTGAACTTACTCTGAAAAAAATAGAAACACTTTGTAATATAAAACAGGCTCACAGTCTAACTATGCTAAAATAGTCACACGATTCAAACATAGACTCCCAAACCCCTCTTCAGATCTACAGGATCAGAATTTCTACAGAGTGATCCAAGAATCTATGTTTTTGTTTTTAATTGTTTTGTGAGAGTGCATATGATTAATATGAAAAGTGGATGATACTGATATTCTTAAAGGTTGAGGATTTACTGCTGTAGGTGACATCAAGGTACTTTGAAGAACATCTGTAAAAAATATTGTGGGGCTGGTGCTGTGGAGTAGCAGGTAAAGCTACCACCTGCAGTGCTGGCATCCCATATGGGCACTGGGTTATGTCCCAGCTGATCCACTTCCAATCCAATGGCCTGGGAAAGCAGTAGAATATGGCCCAAGTCCTTGGGCCCCTGCACCCCTCTGGGAGACCTGGAAGAAGCTCCTGCTCCTGGCTTTGGATCGGCACAATTCTGGCCATTGTGGTGAGTTGGGGAGTGAACCAGAGGATGGAAGACCTCTCTCTCTGCCTCTTCTTCCCTCTCTGTGTAACTCTGACTTGCAAGTAAATAAATAAATCTTTAAAAAATCTCATGTAACATGTAAGGTGAAATATATAAAAATATAAGAAAATAAAGAAAAGACTTGAGTGTGCAAATTTGAAAAGATAATATACAATGTATTTCTTAGTTTTTTTCTGAGTGTTAGAATTTTTTTTAAATTTTAGTTTCTAATATGGAACATCAGTGTTTGATGGCACAATTCATTTTTAAAGTTCTGTCCTCTGTCATTTCATTAAAATCCCAATGTAATCTGAAGAGGACATAAATACGTACATCCAAATTCTCTCTCTCTCTCTCTCTCTCTTTCTCTCTCTCTCATTAAACATAGAATTACCATTTTACTCAGCAATTCCATACACAGACATATAACCCCCACAAATAAAAACATACAATAACACAAAAAATTGTACACAAATGGGTTTAACAACACATTAGCTCCAAATTATAAAAATCAAATGTTTATTAACTGATATATGGATTCACAAATTGTGGAATATCTAGACAATAGAACGTTATGCAGCAGTTAAACAGACTGAAGGTGTAATATATACACCAATATTGATGAACCTTGAAAACATAATTATAGTTGAAAAACGGCACTCATAAAAACTTCATATTACATTTTTCTTTGAAATCAAATGTCTATAGTATGGAAATTCTTCTTAAGAATTTTTAATTTATTTTCATTTCATTTTAAATGCAGAGGGAGAATGAGAGACAGACATAGAAAGATCTTCCATCCTATGATACACTCCCCAAATGCTAGCAAAAGCCAGGTCTTGGCCAGGGCAAAGCCAGGAGTGAGGAACTCCATCTATGTCTCCTATGTGAGGTGGCAGGGACACAATCCCATTACCTCACAGAGTGTTCAATAGCAGGAAACTGGAATCAGAAGCAAAAAGCCAGGATTCCATCAAGGCACTCCAATATGGATCGCAAGCATCCCAAGCAGTGACTTAACTGCTACAGCAATGCCTGCCCCAATAAGGCAAATCTTAGGTAGACACAAAATAGATTAATGATTGCTTAGGGCTGATTTTATGGGAAGTACAGGGATATAAAAATTATAGACAAAATTTTGGAAGACAAAAGTAATTATTTTTAATCAAACAATAAAATATGAATATACTAAAATCTGTTGAATTATATATTTAAATGGGAAAATCTATGGTATGTGATCAGTGCCAGTACCATGTCAGGGAGACCTAGTGTTGGAAAGAATGCAGAAGCCCCATCTCCAGGCAAGTATTCACATACAGAAGCATGTATGTCTAGAAAACAAGCCCAAGAGTCAAGTGCAGATCTCTGTCCTGGTTGAACTGGTGAATGTTTTGGCTGTCATCACTCTCAGACTCTTGCCAGATTGGCATTATTCCACAAAACTGTACAGATCCCTGTAGTTGTGAGACTCAGATGCAAACCAGCTTAGTGGGCAGCCAAGAAACTACCTTCATCACCCTTCGACCAACTGTGGATGTATTAAGGAGCAAGACTCCAGTCACTGGGCGGTAGGCTGCCACGGTGAGCACAGGACTGTATCTTGGATCTGGAGAAAACATCACTAAGCAAATGCTAGTTGTCCCTGTCCCAAGGCCAATACCTACAAATGGAGCTCCTGGACTTCCCCAGTCCCATGTGGAAACACATGACCCCTGTCAATTGGATTTATGTCCTGGAGAGTAACACAAGTGGCTGCTTATAGCAGTCTTGAGCTCTAAGTTGACCTTAGCAATAGCCAACTCATTACAAACTGGGTCTTGGTCCTACTTTGTACTATGTTGTTCTTAGCAGGCTGTGGGCTGTATGATCCATTATTGTGGCACAATAGGTGGTCACAGAACTCACTTCATTCTCCCAACTTCAGGCAGCATAATATGGTTGAATAATTGCCTGCTAAGAGGAATAAAAGGTGACAACACATGGCGTAGAAATTTGGGACTTTACTACAAGGGCTTGTGTGCGCCTGTCAGAACTTAGGCCAGTGTTATCATGACCTCAGCCATGCTGCTGCCAATGCAGATATCTGAATAATTCTTCTGGTACTACCCTGCTTCTGTGGACTGAGATCTAGTTCCCCCACAAATCCAGACCCTTTTCCACAGGGTGCAACAGAGATTCACACACCTGCTGGGTCTGAGAGAAGCATCCCATACCTTCTCTGCTTCTACATCACTCTCTGTGGTGGAGTATAAAGTGAGACTACACCATAGCATCCAACTGAAAAGAAAGCCACAAATTCCACCAAACTTATAACTTAAGACATAGCTCCAGGAAAAAAGACCTTTTACCATGAAAACAACTTGTTAAAATAGATAACAACTCACCCATCAGATATGCAAATATCAATTTAAGACTACAGGGAATATGAAAAAAGCAAGTCAATAGGATTCCTCCAAAAGAACATAAAAGAAATTGAGAGTAAACTCTGAATGAACAAAAGGGGGTAGTCCTATAGTTAGGATGTCAGATTTATTTATGAGTTTTCTAATAACTAGAGAAATATATTCCATGATTTGTTTTTAAGAAAAGGAGGAATCATTCTGGCTCTTTAGCAGAATGCAATATTTACTATCATTTATTTTAAAAATGAGATAGTGTATCACAATCATATTTACTCCTTTGCAAGTAAAATAAATTAGGCTAAATAAGTTGTTTAGGATTTATAGATTAAGGAATTGAAAATGAAATATTAAATCTTCATTAAAATGGTAACTTTGGTTTTCTCAGAGGACTGGAACTGTGGCTGAGAGCAATTGGAGATGGGCTTTTTCTCTGGGACATTGCCGCAGGGTGGTAATCTGGTAGCTCCCCAAATTAGGTTTAAGTCTGGGAGCGGGGCACGGGCTTCTCCCACAGTAAGTGCCTTGGTGTCATTGGCATAAGGGGAGCGTTCCAGAGCTATCCCACTAACTTTCATTCCCTGATGAGTGAATCCCTCTTGGGTCAGGGCTGATCTCCAGAGATGAGGTGGTAGACACTGCAGATTTAATTTTGTTCTTCATAAGGTCTTCGTGTATCGCTGAGCTCTGCAATGTGTCTGTCATATTTCCATTTCAGCCTCACACTCTCCCTCCAGTACTCATGTACTTGTTTTCTCTTTTTTTTTGTCCTTTGTTGTGGAGGAACCTGTCAGGCACCTGTAGCCCTTCATCTTAGTCATTTTTCCTTCTTCATAGCAGATTCCTGATTTCAATACATCTTGAAGTTAGTTCTTATCAGCAATTAAATGTACATTATGAAAAATAATGTTAAAGTGAGTCATCCTGATTTGACTCATAATTAGTTCAGAAAATTATAAATATTTATATTCAAATAAATCATATTTGAATGATATGTATTTACCCGACAAACACAGGGAGAAAAAGTAGCCACAATGATAAAGTATTAAATTTTGAAATTGATAATCAAGGCCATCCTTTCATTATTAAATAATATTCAATCATTTATACTTTCAACATGGGCTCATTAAAAATGATTATTTTGCTAGGCACTTGATTAGATGGTAGGATTAAAAGGCAATTATAACTCACAGTTCCTACCCTTGAGGAACTCATATTTTGGTGAAAGATATGTTGGAAACTCACAAATTAGAATTATCTGTATTACTGGAAGAACTATAAGAGTTCTCAATGAAGATGGATAAATGACTCCACTCCCAATTGTCGCTTTCTTGCTGATCTTTGTCTACCTCCACTTCATATGCTTAAGTGCACATTCTGTTGCTGAATATTCTCCAAATAAATAAATGCCTTTTGTTTCTGATCTGCTTTCTAACTGGAACGTCTTTCAATATTTTTTTTGCCATATCCTATATCACTTTTTTTCATGTTCATTAATTCCAATACCCAGTTTCTTCATTAAAACAAATATAGACACGGTCTGCACTCGAATCAACATTTATGGTGGAATGAGAAGGCCATGCCAAGATGGCCGCTGGCAAGTGAGTATCAGTTACTCAGGAATGGCTTCAAAACCCACCCAGCAACGGAGCCTGCCTGGCAACAGGTTGTGATTGGATGGCTTTGGATGCTGCCTGGCAACAGGGTATGATTGGTTAGGGCGTAAACCGCCCCTTGACTGGATTGGCTGCCTTGGCCATTTAAGCTGCTGTACCAACTGAAATAAGTGACTCTGCAGGCTGCTCACCTCTGGCCCGCTTTCACCTGACCCCCGGGGTCTGTATGGTGACTCCACACCTCTTGCCTCCACCTCACTCCTCATCTCAGAATAAATCAACAGCAACATCTGGCGCACCAACATGACTGAGAAAGAGACATATGTATGTCAGACTCAGCGAGGTTCCCCCCTTGATTTCGGCAAGTAGGCCCCTCGGTGTTTTGTGTGCTGTTTGGTTCTGTGAGGGTGAGCACAGAACCCCCTCCTACGCCCCTTTCCTTGTCCTTGTCCCTAGTCTAAGTGACCCCAGGTTAGGCACACACCACCCAGAAGTGTAACGCCACTTCTCAGCTCCTCCTTTTACTATCGGTTGGCTTGAAGAATTCACATAAGGGACTGATCATCCCAGAATTCGGAACCAAGTCATATTCCCTCACTCGAGAGAGGTGATGCTCTGGAGACACTGTGTGGGCACACGGCCTTGACCTAATGAATCAAGGAAGTCCCCCACTAAGCACAGGACATACGTACAGTCTGATATGCCACTGTCAGTTCGTCTAATGTAGGGAACCCCCTGCAGAATGCCATCAGCCACTGAGGTGCTAAAATTTGTTTTACTGCAGCAGTGCTTTGGGTGTCTTTCCTTTGGCTAGAGTTCGAGTGGTGCGCCACTCTTAAACACTCAAACATGGGAAAGATACCCCCCTCTCAGAATCCCACACAGATTACCAAACATAATGAATCTGTGAGTGATAAGAGCCTGACACTCTGCCTCTGCCTCACAGACAAAAGTTGATGCCTTCGGAGAGAGAGCTCCAACAGTGAAAATGATATCACAACAAACAAGGTAGCAAACAATGTATCGATGCCTAGTCAGCCACCCCCAAATACTCGTGGGATGAACTTAGAGGACCTCGAGGCAATTACCCACACGAGGTCATCCCATCCTCACCCAGTGAGGATCCCCACATTTGTGGCAGTCCTCAGGCACCCCAGACTCTCAGGGCAGCCACTAGACCCCATCCCACCTGCATGTTTGCTGTAAATGTAGGAGTAGACTCAAAATTCAGACCCTGGATTCCAACACCCTTAGAAAGGCTTCTGCTAACCAAGGGTCGAGGATATACTTGTGTCTTTTCAGAGAATGCAGCACAGCCCATTTGGGTACCAGCCAGAAACACAGCCAACCAGAACCAGCTGAACAAGACTGAGTGTCTGCCTTGTTAGCAGACACACCTGCCCTATCATCCTACCCTGAGAAACTGCCAATAGCCACATCCATTACTGTTTTATACCCCACTAGCACTGGTCAGCCACTCAGCCCACAGCCTGTGTGTGGTCATGCCATTCCTGATTACCATTGTTCCTCATTCTTACCCCTATCTGAGCAAGCACTCCTGTGGTCTCCCGTTTTGAGCACTGGTTAGTCAAGGATGGGTAAGATCCCCTGGGGGACAACCTAAGACAGGCACAGCCACATACAGACCACATGGAAATAGGGTCAACAATGGTATGGCCAAGAATCATGCCTACCATTGCTCATAAATAAATGAAAAGGGGAAAATGTGGTGGAATGAGAAGGCCATGCCAATATGGTCACTGGCAAGTGAGCGTCAGTTACTCAGGAATGGCTTCAAAACCCACCTGGCAAAGGAACCTACCTGGCAACAGGCTGTGATTGGATGGATATTTATATTGTGTATGCATTTGTCATATTTATTTTATGAATATATGTATGCATATGTCTTCCTTTCTACACAGTGAATGCCCTTCGGAAGAAACCATATTTTAAACCTCTAAAAATTGAACTTTAAGCTTCATAAATAGTAGGAACCTAATAAATTCATGTGAATCAAATAAATGTCATAAATCAAGAAGCTAAAATTGCCTCTCACTCAAGGAAATATTTTTTACTAATATTACTAAGTGTGATGTGACACAAGTGGTAAATTCAAGGATAAAGAATGAAGTGATTAATTATTCTAGCATTGAAATCTACAATACAAAATTTCTGGAACAATCTAAGAAACTCTTTATGTGCTATTAGTTTTGAGTATGATGAAATCAATCTTGTTTAAACAGAGTGTGGAAATCTAGCATTTGCTTTTTTTTGCTAAGGGAAACTTTCCTGTGTTAGGATGCTAACAGAAAAAACATATTGTACATGCAGTTGTTCAGATGCATCCTCCTATGGAGTCAAAGTAATCAAGATGATTTTAGCAATTAACATCTGTAGAGATCTCTTCTCACTTGTGGGTCTATAAATTTATTAGCCAGTGTCTCTTCTACACAGATGGCTTGTGAAAAGCAAAGAACAGTAATTAATAGTGAAATGACAAAACACTAATGCTATAGGCAATTTTCTGGCACAAGTGCAGATTACTGTCAGAAAAGTCTATAAAAATGCCTTCAGCAATTAAATGCTGTTATTAACTTTGATGATCTTTGTATGCATACTTATTAATACATACATATCAATGAAGATCATAAAAAATTTAATTTTAATATTTTAGAGTAACACTATGCTTATGTGATATACTTTCTAATTTCAAGTTTATGATTTCCAGTATTTGAGAGAATTTTCTTTGTTTTCTTTGTGAAATATAATGAAAATGAAAAGTTCCAGGTATTTTTAATTCAGTCTACTGGAAATATAAAGTATATATTATGAATGTTCTGGGTTTTTTGATCTTCACAATAATACTACTGGCATAAAGCATTCCACCAACTTTTCAATTGAAGAATTGAGACTCTGACATTAATTCAAATTGATCTGGGATTCATATTTTATCCTTTGTGCTCCAAGGTTAATAGAATAGATTTTGTTATATCAAACTTTACACAATCTGTATGAGATTTTCTATTCTAATGCGTTCATTTTATCTATTTATCTATTATCTATCTATCTTTCTATCTATATATCTACCTATTGTCTATCTATCTACATGTGTATCTAGATTCTTATCATCATTACTATTATACCACTATCTCTAATCATACTTCATCACTTATCAATTTTCTATATATTTATTTCATCATATCTAAGAACTAACAAGCCTAAATATTACTCTTTTCTTCTGAGGAAAATATTTCTTTTATAATTACTTTGAGATCTAGGGCATGTACCTCCTATTTTTGAGATAGAATCAAATATGACAGCAAATGATTACCTCCTACATCTGATCTCATTATCTCAAATAACTCACAGTAAGTATATAACACACTATAAGTATATAAGTATACTATAAGTATATATATATATATAAGTATATATGTAGTATAAGTAGTATATAGTATATAGTGTATATATATATATATATATTATAAGATCTGCATTTTCTACAGTTTCTCTATTATGAAATTGAATGGGGATTTGAGGATATAAACAGCTAAATGGCAAGATCAGCAGGTAACTGTAAGTCATCACTAAATTATTTTGAACAACTGCTTACTGTTCTAGGCACAGTAGGGGATAGGTGTATGACCTAAGAAAGTCATCTACATTAGAAATAACACATAATTACTTAGAAGCCTTTGTTCTTTTGTAAACAGTTTTCATCAATCTACTTTTATATTATTTTGATTTCTAAACAGAAAATTCAAGAATACATCAGGATTATTGAATTTAATATAGTCTCTCAAAAACCTTGATTTTAAAAATCATAATTCAATAATAACTTACTAATTTGTGATTTAGAATACAATGTTTCTACCATGATTTCTATTATTGACTACTGCTTGAGGTGCATATGAAGTTCATTTTAAATAATTTATAATTTTGAAATTTATCATGCAATGATACTGTTCTCATTCTACCAGTGTAATTATGGAAATATTGAGCACTTTTGAGAATAAACAGAGTAAATTAACTGTGTATGCTATCCTTCATGATTTGTTAAAAATCTATATGGTTTTCAGAAAATCATGCTTCTTTTATTTCTTACAACATTCTTACAAACATTGCATACTGTTTTCCTAATAGTCTATAATAAAGGGATTGTTCAGTGGTAACTTGTTTTTTAACTTGTTATCATAAAATATCAAGTGAGCTTATTATTTAGTTGGAAGAATACTACAATTCATGCATATGTCATTTTTAAAATGATGAAGTGTCTGCCACAGGAAAATTTCAAATAATACAAACCTAAAAAATGAAAAGAAAAACCTTAACATACCCTTAGGTTTTGAATAATACCACCATTTTCATTTAACAATAAAAGTATTAGATTTTTTATTTTTTGATTTGTCATTTCTATTCACATAGCATACATCATGCACATTGTTTATGCCAGCACAAATAGATCTACCATATTCTTTTTAACGGTTTCATAGCACTTCATTGTATTGATATATTATAATTTGTTCAACCAGTCTCATATCTGAGAAAAACTAATGATTATATTTTACCTCTAATTTGACGATTTTATGATTATGTCCTAAAATGCACTATTAGAAGTGGACCTTGGGGCTGGTGATGTGGCATAGTGGGTAAAGTTGCCACCTGCTGTGCCAGCATCCCATATGGGCACCAGTTCAAGTCCTGGCTGCTCCATTTCTGATCTAGCTCTCTGCTGTGTCCTGGGAAAGCAGTAGAAGTTGGCTTAAGTCCTTGGGCCCCTGCACTCATGTGAGAGATCCAGAAGAAGCTCCTGGATCCTGGCTTCATATCAGCAAAACTCCGGCCATTATGGCCAACTGGGGAATGAACCAGAAGATAGAAGACCTCTCTATCTGCCTCTTGTCTCTGTGTAATTCTGACTTTCAAATAAACAAACAAATATTTTTTTAAAAAAAGATGTGTACTTGATGAGTCGAATTTATATGTGTTATACGTATACTAAAAATTTCATAGTAGTTGATTGAGAATTTTCCCATCAGTAACTGATATAAGAATATCCAACATTTTAAGTTTTATTTGCCATAATGTTTTTATATTATTAATTTTAAGGATTTATTCAGCCATTAAAAATTTTACCTGAGGATCTTGTAAATAAGTTTTCATTTATTGTGGACTCTTAGGTAAGAAAATGATATCAGGAGTTTGATGTTCTCCAGTGATCTTATGAAGACCATAAATGATTCTCTTTGTGCAGGTCTATAGGTAGTAGAGTACATATATTTTTAGTGTCTTTAGAGTTTCTTCACACAAAAATGTGCAGTACTTTAGATGAGATTCTTAATCAAGCCAAAGGAATATTTACAACCTGCAAAAATCCGATCCGCTTTCCAATAGAAAATAAAGGTTCTATATCAAAATACTTTGGGACATAAAAGTAATTTCATGTGGTGGGGAAGTTTGACTTGGACATAAAGAGTTCTCAAAGACCATTTTTTGAAGCAAGATGTGATGAAATTCCACAGTTGAAGGTTGATGTGGACAAGGACTGTAAACAAATGAATGTCAATCTCTCTCACCTCTTTTCATTTTTTAAAAAAAAAATTTATTTACTTGAAAGACAGAGTTATAGAGATAGAAAGGGAGAGAGACAGATGAACATCTTTTCTTTTTCTTTTGAAAAGAGAAGGAGAGAGAGAGAGAGAGAGAGGGAGGGAGGGTAGGAGGTAGAGAGAGAGAGAGAGAGAGAGAGAGAGAGAGAGAGAGAGAAACAGCCTCCATTTGCTGATTCACTCCCCAAATGGCCTCAAAAGCTGGTACCAGGCCAGATAGAAGCCAAGAGCCAGGAGCCTCCACCAAGCAGCACCTAAAATACCCATCTCAACAAATGTTTTTTTTTGTGATTCTGTGGCTCAAATTTCTCACTTTCTTAATGGGCTCTTATCCAGAGCTAGTTTCAATTTGATAAAATTCATTTTATTAGTTTTTTCTTTTGTTTTTTTCTCTTATGAATTATGCTTTCAGTGTCAAGCTTTTGAGCTCTTTGCCTTGCTCTGTTTCTGGAATTTTTTTAAATATATTTTTCTAAAAGTTTTGTTATCTTACATTTAAGTCTGAAATTTTTTTAAAGATTATTTATTTGAAGGTCACAGTTACACAGAGAGAGGAGAGGCAGAGAGAGAGAGAGAGAGAGAGAGAGAGAGAGAGGTCTTTCATCTGATGGTTCACTCCCCAATTGGTTGCAACAGCCAGAGCTGCACTAATTCAAAGCCAGGAATCAGAAGCTTCTTCTGGGTCTCGCATGCGGGTGCAGGGGCTCAAGGACTTGGGCCATCTTCTACTGCTTTCCCAGGCCATAGCAGAGAGCTGGATTGGAAGTGGAGCAGCTGAGTCTCAAACTGGCACCCACATGGGATGCCGGCACCTCAAGCCAGGGCATTAACCCACTGCACCACAGCACTGGCCCAAAGTCTGTGAAATATTTTAATACAGCTATTATCTAAAGTGTAAGAAGATTAGGTTAGTGTTCAGATTAGGCTTATAGATATCTGATTGCTTTTGCACTATATTTTGTTTAACATAACAAGATTATAGCTCTTTTTAAATTTTTCTTTGTTGACACGATTGAAAAGGTCCATAATTTAAGATAGCATAAATATGAAGAAGAGATTGTTGAGATTCTAACTATTTTAAATATATTTTTTTAAATAAAAAGACATTTTTTGAAAGAGTGACAAAAATCACTTTTCAGTTAAGTTTCACCAATTAAGGATAATTGTGTATTAATTACAGAGTTCAACCAATAGTATTAAATAGAACAAAAAATACTATTGGTTGAACTCTGTAATTAATACACAATTATCCTTAAGTGTTGAAACTTAACTGAAAATTGATCCCTGTTAAATATAAGAGTGGGAATGAGAGGGAAGAGATGTACAACTTGGGGCATGCTCAATCAGACTTGCCCCAAATGGTAGAGTTAGAAACATACCAGGGGATTCCAATTCAATCCCCTCAAAGTGGCGTGTATCAATGCCATCTCACTAGTTCAAGTGATCAATTTCTGTTCACAGTTGATCATGATGATAGGCCTAAGAGTCAAAGGGATCATATAAACAAGACTAGTGTCTGAAAATACTAACTGATAGAATAAAAAAAGGGAGAACGATCCAACATGGGAAGCGGGATACACAGCAGACTCATTTCTATTTCCATTCTTGGCGGATATCCTAACCAGAATTCTGGCCTCAGAATCAGCCCTTAAGGCATTCGGACTTGGCTGAAAACCCATGAGAGTATTTCAAACATGGTTAGCAAAGACACTGTGGCAAAAAAAAAAATAAATAAATAAAATAAAAACAACCAAAACCTAAATGAAAGATCTCCACGAGTGAGATCTCAGTGGAAAGAACAGGTCATCAATGAAGCAGGTACCTTTCTCTGAAGGGAGGAGAGAATTTCCACTTTGACTATGACGTTGTCTAAATGTAATCAGGGTCTGCAAACTCAAAAGCCCTCCATAGCCTTGGCAACTCATGACAAGAGCCCAGGGTGATTACTGATGCCATAAACAAGAGTGTCAATTTGTTAAGTCAACAACAGGAGTCACTGTGTACTTACTCCTCATGTAGGATCTCTGTCCTTAATGTGCTATACATTGTGATTTAATGCTATAACTAGTACTCAAACAGTATTTTACGCTTTGTGTTTCTGTGTGGGTGCAAACTGTTGAAATCTACTTAATATATGCTAAACTGATCTTATGTATATAAAGAGAATTGAAAATGAATCTTGATGTGTATGGAAGGGGAGAGGGAGCAGAAGAGGGGAGGGTTGAGGGTTGGAGGGAAGTTATGGGGGGGATAAGCCATTGTAATCCATAAGCTGTACTTTGGAAACTTATATTCATTAAATAAAAGTTAAAAAAAGTTATCAGACCTTTCAGTGGCATAAGGATACTCTTTTCAACAAATGATGCTGGCAACACTGGATTTATATAAGTAAAAGAATGTAATCGGATTCATATCTCTCACTATACACAAAAACCAATGCAAGATGATCAAAGATTTAAATTTAAGATCTGAGGCTATGAAAATGCTGTAAGCAAATTTAGAGGAAACACTCCAAGACATTGGTTAGGGAACAACTTCTTGGATAAGACACGCAAGGCACAGGCAACAGAAACAAAGCTAAACTAAATAAATGGGACTATATCAAGCTCAAAAGCTTTTGCATAGCAAAAGAAATAAAATGAAGAGACATCAAACAGAATGGGCTAAAATATTTGCAAGTCACCTGACAAAGGATCAATATCCTGAGTATATCAGCAACTTAAGAAACTCAGCAACAAAAAACAGACAATTTAGTTGAGAAATGGGCAAAGTACTTCAATAGATAGTTCTCAAAAGAAGAAATACAAATTTCTGATAAATATATGACAAAAATGGTTAATATCACTAGTCATTGGGGAAACATAAATAAAAAACTCATTGAAACATCATCTAATCCCTTTCAGAATGGCTAAAATCCAAAACACAGAGTAACAAATGCTGGTAAGGATGTGGACCAAGGTGAACACTTGTACATTGCTGGTGGGAATGTAAATTAGTGCGGTCATTGTGAAAAGCAATGTGGAGATTTCTTTAAAATAATTATAGAAACAGATTTATCATACGATCCAGCAATCACACTAGAAGACAATGTAACCAAGAGATACTTGCACCATCATGTTCGTAGAAGCACTGTTCACAACTGCCAAAATTTGGAACCAACTAAGGTGTCTATCATCAGATGAACGTATACAGTAAATGTGGTATATATACACAATAGAATATTATTCAGCTATAAAGAATAATAAAATTCTAGTACTAGTGGTTGAACTCTGTAAATAACACACAATTATTCTTAGATGTTTAAATTTTAACTGAAAAGTGATCCCTGTTAAATAGGAGCGGGAAAAAGAGAGGGAGGAGATGTACAATTTGGGACATGCTCAATCAGACTTGCCCCAAATGATGGAGTTAGAAACGTACCAGGGGATTCCAATACAATCCCATCAAGGTGGCATGTATCAAGGCCATCTCACTAGTCCAAGTGATCGATTTCAGTTCACAATTGATCACACTGATAGGTCTAAGAGTCAAAGGGATGACACAAACAAGACTAGTGTCTGCTAATACTAACTGATAGAATCAAAAAAGGAGAGAATGATCCAACATGGGAAGCGAGATACACAGCAGACTCATAGAATGGCAGATGTCCTAAATAGCACTCTAGCCTCAGAATCAGCCCTTAAGGCATTTGGATCTGGCTCAAGAGCCCATGAGAACATTTTAGGCATGGAAAGCTAAGACACTCTGAAAAAAAAAAAAAAAAGAAGACCTAAATGAAAGATCTCTGTGAGTGAGATCCCAGTGGAAAGAACGGGGCATCAAAGAAGGAGGTCCCTTTCTCTGAAGGGAGGAGAGAACTTCCACTTTGACTATGACCCTGTCGGAATAAGATCAAAGTCGGCGAACCCTAAAGGCTTCCATAGCCTCGGCAACTCATGACTAGAGCCTAGGGAGATTACTGACGCCATAAACAAGAGTGTCAAATTGTTAAATCAACATCAGGAGTCACTGTGTACTTACGTCTCATGAGGGATCTGTCCTTAATGTGTTGTCCAATGTGAAGTAATGCTATAACTAGTACTGAAACAGTATTTTACACTTTGTGTTTCTGAGTGGGTGCAAACTGATGAAATCTTTACATAGTATATACTGAATCGATCTTCTGCATATAAAGATAATTGAAAATGAAAAAAATAAACCCTTGGTGTTAAATTGGAAATTGCATAGAAAATTAATGAATCTTTTAAAAAAATATCATGTAGGACCTCTGTCCTTAATGTGCTGTACATTGTGAATTAATACTATAACTAGTACTCCAACAGTAGTTTTCACTTTGTGTTGCTATGTGGGGGCAAGCTGTTGAAATCTTTACATAGTATATACTAAACTGATCTTCTGTATATAAAGAGAATTGAAAATGAAAACAAAAAATTCTACCATTTGCAACAAAATGGAAACAAATGGAAGACATCCTATTGAGTGAAATAAGCCAGACTCAGAAAGACAAGTACTGCATGTTCTCCCTTATATGTGGGAGCTAAAATTCAAAAAACAAACAAAAAAAGAAAAAAGAAAAAAAGTAATAAATATCTGTATCAGAAATGTAATTTGTAAAACTTTGTTTTATATCTGTGAAATCAATGGTTAAGAAGGGCATATTACTTTAGTTCAAATTATCTGTGATTACTTTAAAATTTACTGTATATGTATTATTAAGCAGTTGAACAAACTTGACTAGTTGGGAGCAGGATTCTTATATGACTATATAATTAAAGCCATTTAAAACTTGAAAGCACCCAATAGGGTAAATTAAAGCTTTTGTTCATGAAACTATACAGGAGTATCCTCATAAATCCATTCTAACATGTGATGCATCTTGGGTTCTGGTGTTCCTTATGCAAAAGCTGGCAAAAGAGGTTTTGGTTAATGAGGCTGCAAATTAGCTTGCTTCAGTGATGACAAAATATTTGATTAACAAAATTTAAAATACAGAAGTAAAAGTAAATTTTCTACTTATTCAAAATTGTTGCTTAGTTGTTAAGAACAATGAAAATGTAAACAGAAGACATTTTAAAATGTACTGCAGGGCCTGCACTATGGCATAATTAAGCTTCTGCCTGTGGTGCAGACATCTCTTATGGGAGACAGTTCAAGTCCCTGCTGCTCCACTTCCAATCCAGCTCCCTGCTGATAGCCTGGGAAACAGTAGAAGATGGTCCAAGTGCTCTGACCCCTTCACCCACATAGGAGACCTGGAAGAAGCTCCTGGCTCTTGGCTTCAGATTGGGCCAGCTCTGGCCATTGCAACCATTTAGGGGTGAACCAGCTTATGGAAGACCTCTCTCTCTGTCCGTAACTGCATTTCAAATAAATAAATAAATCATGGATGGATGGATGGATAGATACATAGATAGATAGACAGACAGACTGCAATTGCTAATTTATAAAGCTTCAGGTATCTATTGCCAAAATACTCAACCAGTTGTTTCCCAAGTATTTTACATATGTTTGTTAAAATCAGGATTGTATCTGTCCCTGCAAACGTGTGTTAATGTAAGAACAAGGGGTTGCTAGTAATGGTCTTGTCCAATAAGTTGGTAAAAACCACCCAGACTTGTTCTAATGTTTTGGACAGACCTGAAAATTTTCTTTGTACACAGCTTTGGGGTGGGGAAGAGCCAAAAGACTGAGGACAGGACTACACAACAATCTCCACAAAAGCACAGAATACCTATAATTAGATGTATTGGTTTATATTGGGTATTGGTGTTATGCTAAGTGGGTGAAGCACTTGGATGCAAATGATTTCAAATGATTTTATTTTTTTCAAAATATTGATGCCAGAGCGTCTTCCTATAGAATCTCATGTAGCCATTATACTAGAAATCTTTCCTTTTAAATGAATTCAGACTCCACAAAATGAGGCTGCTATAATCCAGTATATCAGTACTATGATTTTTTTTAAAAGAACCAAGCTGGTTTTATAATTAAATGACTAAAACATTTTTCTTCATTTACTAGAACTTAAAGAAACTCTTAATAAATGAATGTTTTATCTTACTGAAGTAACTGATACTAGTACACTGTTGATGGGAATGTAAGCTAGTACAACCATTATGTAAGACAGTGTGGAGATTCCTCAGAAATCTGAATAGATCTACTAATGACCCAGAAATACCACTCTTGGAAATTTACCCAAAGGAAATGAAATCAGCATATGAAATATTTGTTTATATGTCCATGTTTATTGAAGCTCAATTCACAATAACTAAGATATGAAATAAACCCGTTGTCCATTGACTGATGACTAGATAAAGAAAATGGGAGGCCGGCGCCGTGGCTCAATAGGCTAATCCTCTGCCTTGCGGTGCCGGCACACTGGGTTCTAGTCCCGGTCAGGGCGCCAGATTCTGTCCCGGTTGCCCCTCTTCCAGGCCAACCCTCTGCTGTGGCCCAGGAGTGCAGTGGAGGATGGCCCAAGTGCTTGGGCCCTGCACCCCATGGGAGACCAGGAAAAAGCACCTAGTACCTGGCTCCTGCCACTGGATGAGCGCGGTGCGCCGGCCGCAGCGCGCCGACCGCGGCAGCCAATGGAGGGTGAACCAACGGCAAAGGAAGACCTTTCTCTCTGTCTCTCTCTCTCACTATCCACTCTGCCTGTCAAAAAAAAAAAAAAAAAAGGAAAATGGGGTGTATACGTGTACAATGGAATACTACTCAGCCATAAAAAATAATGGCTGCCTGCCTTTGCAAGAAAGGATGCAACTAGACACAATTTTACATAATGAAATAAGTCAAATATCATGTTTCTTGGATATGTGGTAGTTAATATGGACTACAAAACAATATATCAGAATGAAACTGAATCTTATGATTTGATTACTGTTTTTAGCCTTTGCCTATACTCTGGAAGAGTGGACTTTCTATTTTTTACTTATTAAACATTATGGTTAGTGGTGTGTTTTGCTTGCGATTATAAAGTAAGTTGAAATTATGTTATTGTAAAAGTTAAAGGAAAGAAAAAGAAAAGGAAGGAACTTAGACGACCTTGAGGTGATAACCCATGCAAGATCATCCCATCCTCACCTAGTGAGGATCCCCACATTTGTGGCAGTCCCCAGGCTCTCAGGGCAGCCACTAGACCCCATCCCACCTGCATGTTTGCTATGAATTTAGGAACAGAATTCAGGCCCTGGATTCCAACATCTGTAAAAAGGCTTCTGCTAACCAACGGTCAAGGATATGCTTGTGTCTTTTCAGAGAATGCAGGACAGCCCATTTGGTTACCAGCCAGAAATTGCCTGGCAACAGAGCCTACCTGGCAATAGGCTGTGATTGGATGGCTTTGGAAACTGCCTGGCAACAGGCTGTGATTGGTTCGGGCATAGACCGCCCCTTGACTGGCTTGGCTGGCTTGGCTATATAAGCTGCTGTAGCAACTGAAACAAATGAGTCTGCAGGCTGCTCACCTCCAGCCTGCTTTTACCCGACTCCTGGGGTCTGTGTGGTGACTCCACGCCTTTTGCCCCCACCACGCTCCTCCTCTCAGAATGATAATTAACACACAATTGTTCTTAGGTGTTGAAATTTTAACTGTAAAGTGATCCCTGTTAATTATAAGAGTAACAAAAAGAGAGGGAGGAGATGTACAATTTGGGACATGCTCAATCGGACCTGCCCCAAATGGTGGAGTTAGAATCGTGCCAGGGGTTTCCAATACAATCCCATCAAGGTGGCATGTATCAAGGCCATCTCATTAGTCCAAGTGATCAATTTCAGCTCACAATTGATCACACTGATAGGTCTAAGAGTCAAAGGGATCACACAAACAAGACTAGTGTCTGCTAATACTAACTGATAGAATGAAAATGGGAGAGAATGATCCAACATGGGAAGCAGGATACACAGCAGACTCATAGAATGGCAGATGTCCTAAATAGCACTCTGGCCTCAGAATCAGCCCTTAAGGCATTCGGATCTGGCTCAAGAGCCCATGAGAATATTTTAGGCATGGAAAGCTAAGACACTCTGGAAAAAACAGAAGACCTAAATGAAAGATCTCTGCGAGTGAGATCCCAGTGGAAAGAACGGGGCCATCAAAGAAGGAGGTACCTTTCTCTGAAGGGAGGAGGGAACTTCCACTTTGACTATGGCCCTGTGGGAATAAGATCGAAGTCGGCGAACCCTAAAGGCTTCCATAGCCTCGGCAACTCATGACCAGAGC
Source organism: Sylvilagus floridanus (assembly GCA_949820135.1). Lineage (NCBI taxonomy): Eukaryota > Metazoa > Chordata > Mammalia > Lagomorpha > Leporidae > Sylvilagus > Sylvilagus floridanus. The sequence continues at coordinate 84,187,764 of OX463224.1, forward strand.
CTAGGGAGATTACTGACGCCATAAACAAGAGTGTCAAATTGTTAAATCAACATCAGGAGTCACTGTGTACTTACGTCTCATGAGGGATCTGTCCTTAATGTGTTATCCAATGTGAAGTGATGCTATTACTAGTACTGAAACAGTATTTTTACACTTTGTGTTTCTGAGTGGGTGCAAACTGATGAAATCCTTACATAGTATATATTGAATCGATCTTCTTTATATAAAGATAATTGCAAATGATTAAAAAATCTTGGTGTTAAACTGGAAATTGCATAGACAATTAATCAATTTTTTAAAAAAAAAATCATGTAGGATCTCTGACCTTAATGTGCTGTACATTGTGAATTAATACTATAACTAGTACTCCAACAGTATTATCATTTTGTGTCTCTATGCGAGGGCAAACCGTTGAAATCTTTACGTAATATGTACTAAATTGATCTTCTGTGTATAAAGAGAATTGAAAATGAATCTTGATGTGAACAGAAGGGGAGAGGGAGCGGGAAAGGGGAGGGTGGGGGGAGGGAGGGAAGTTGTGTGTGGGGGGGAGCCATTGTGGTCCATGAGCTGTTCTTTGGAAATTTATATTCTTTAAATAAAAGCTTTATAAAAAAAAAAAAAAAAAAAAAAAAAAAAAAAAAAAAAAGAATGAATCCACTGCAACAAGGAGGGAGGCTTGAGGAAGGGAGAGAGGGGAAGGAAGTATGATTATCTTCTTCTTCTTTTTTTTGACAGACAGAATGGACAATGAGAGAGAGAAAGACAGAGAGAAAGGTCTTCCTATTTCAATTGGTTCACTCCCCAGTGGCTGCTGCAGCTGGCACACTGTGGCCGGCACGCTGCGCCGATCCGAAGCCAGGAGCCAGGTGCTTCTCCTGGTCTCCCATGCGGGTGCAGGGCTCAAGGACTTGGGCCATCCTCCACTGCACTTCTCGGCCACAGCAGAGAGCTGGCCTGGAAGAGGGGCAACTGGGACAGAATCTGGCTCCCCAACCAGTACTAAAACCGGTGTGGCAGTGCCACAGGCGCAGGATTAGCCTATTGAGCTGTGGCACCGGCCATGATTATCTTCTTAGAATTGTACTTGTAAAATACATGAACTGCATTCTCTTTCTATTAATAAAAATTTTAAAAAGCATGATATTTATCACTAATATAAACTTATTTGACTTTAAGAGAATATAACTCATGATAAAGTTGTTAGCTTCTGAACTACAAAATTTCTCTAAAGTCACTATGATTAAGTATATAAATGAAGTTAAAACAAAAAAGATTATATAAATTTCATTAGAAATTTCCTGAACTCACTAATTTTAAGAAAGCTGAACTATGTAAACATAAATTAATATTGTATACCTCATCATCTCCTGTTGACAAAAAATTTAATTTAAATTTAGAACACTAATTGCTGCCAGTAGAATACTGCTAAAAAGAAAGAACTAACACTAGTTAAAAATATGTGCATGACAGCTATGAGAAATGAAAAAATTAAATAAACATTCAACTATATTGGCAAATGTCAGTGCTTAATTGGCAGTGGAATACATTAACAATGAATACAAGATTCATCCAGTGAATGAATTCCACCACAATGGAGAGAAACTTGTAATTGATCATCAGTCAGTTTTTTAATGATTTTATTGAGAGGTAGAGTTACAGATAGAGAAAGGGAGAGACAGAGATAAAGATTTTCCAGGCCTGCATTGTGGCTCAATAGGCTAATCCTCTGCCTGTGGTGCTGGCACACTGGGTTCTAGTCCGGTCACTCCTGTTCCAGTCTAGCTCTCTGCTGTGGCCTGGGAGTGCAGTGGAGGATGGCCCAAATGCTTGAGCCCTGCACCCGCATGCGAGACCAGGAGAAGCACCTGGCTCCTGGCTTCAGATCGGCACAGTGTGCCAGCCGCAGCGTGCCAGCCGCAGTGGCCACTGGGGAGTGAACCAATGGAAAAGGGAAGACCTTTTTCTCTCTCTCTCACTGTCCATTCTGTCTGTCAAATTTTTTTTTTTTTCCATCAACTGGTTCACATCCACTGGTTCACTCCCTAAATAGTCACAAGGGCCAGAAATGGGCTTATCTGAAGCCAGGGGACAGGAGCTTCATCTAAGTCTCCGAGGTGGGAAAAGTGCCTATCACTTGGGCCATCTGCCACTGCTCCCAGGCCACAACAGAAAGCTGGATTGCAAAAGGAACAACCAGGAACAGAACCAGTGCCCATATGGAATGCTTTGCTGCAGGCAGAGGCTTAGCCCACTATGCCAAAGTGCTGGCCTCCATCAGTCATTTTTAAAGCATTGGTCTAATTTTTTTCAATTAACAGTTACTGAAATCAAAGTTTAGAAAGGTAAGTGAAGTAGTAACATTACATGGTTTTAAGAAGATGGATGAGACATAAATTTGATTGTGGAAATATAATATGATAGATATATTTATCTTGCATTATGTAATGAACTTTAAGATTTGAAATGAAGTTTGAAATAGTTTCTTTTCTTCTTGCAAAGTCCATTTCCCTCCATCCCATAACAATACTAGCACTTATAGCCTTTCTTTCTGAAAAATATTTAATGATTCACTGAATGTAATTGAAATACTGTTCTACTTCAGTAGAATTTCATGGTACATGGGGTTCATCTTCTTCCTGATCCCTTGAGTTGGTTCTAATTAGAAAGAAAGGCAATTTAAGAATTTTATGCACATGAAATTGAGTATCATAAGGTTTTAAGATTCTGGTTTTTTTCCTATAATCTAGAAATCTCTGTGAAAATGACTAACCCAGTAGGTTTAAAAATAGATAAATCCAGAGAACATGATGTATTCTATTGTAATGATTAGCAAATGTTAAATAATACTCATAATGCAAGGCAAAAGGGAAATAATGTGAGGTATGAAGAATACTGAATAGAGTGAAATTACTATATTTCTTCAGTCCTTGGTTTCTTTAACTTAGGATAAATAGGACTAAATTCTTTCTGTACTCTCATTTGACTTCCAGCTTGTTTAAATGAGTTTCATGGTATTAAGACAAGTATTAACAGAATATTTTAATTAAACCTAGTAAATCATCCTGATGGTATTATAGTAAACCAGTGTTCTGTATGACTAATACTTCAAAAGGAAACTCTAGGGATAAATATATCATTTAGTGTTTCAAGGACAGGCATGCTAATATGAACAATGATAGCAAATGATAATGTGGATTTTCCTTTCCATTTTGAGATGCTAGAGAAAAAGCACTATGACATTCACTTTCCTATAATGGGATCCCTACTTTTGAATAGATGAATAAATGAAAGGATTGAATGTATTACTCTGTTGATTAAAAACAAATTCCAATGCAAAGTAATTGAGTATGAATTCATTACAAAGTTTTGAGTGCATAATGTAAGTCATACAATTTGAGAACAAGAATGAATCAGTCCTCATACAAGGATTAGAAGCGGAAACTGAAAGTCTTTCGATATAGTTTAGTCCTCTCACTTTTGCATGGCTCTCTTCAATCTGCATTATCTATCAGGCCTCATTCTTCTATTTCTAGGAGCTGGCATTCTTTGCAAGAACAAAGAAATATTTGGACCATGGGTCAAAAAATTCATTCAATTATCTGCAATGACTACAAGAGCATCTCTTGAGAGAGAGAGAGAGAGAGAAAGAGAGAGAGAGAAAGAGAGAGAGAGAGAGAGATTATATAGCAGTGTTAGTTCTATCAATCTGCTATGACAAATAAAAATGGAATCATGTGGTAAAATTTTAACTACTTAGAGGCTTTTCTTTGTTTCTAAGGGCTAGGTAATTCCAAGAAACTAGTAATATTTTCTGGATTGAATGAAAAATAATTACATGATGATTATTTTTTCATTCCATTTCTACCATTCTTTACAGTACAAAACAGATGCTAAAGAAATAATTTCTAATAAGTATCTCTTTGGAGTAACAACGGATTTGTCACATACTGATCATTGTTATCAGAAGTTTGTTTTTCTTAATCACACTACTTTATGCAACAGCATTAAATAATTTCATTTAATGATCTCCTGTTTTAAGCTAGAAACTGTATTAACTACATTATACATAATCAATAGAATGAATAATATAATTGATTTATTGAATGTCTCATTTATCAGACTATTTTAAAAACTATAGATTCAGTTACCTGTGATATTTTATGCAACAGTGGTGAGTGATCACGAAAGGAAACAAAAAGTGCTATGAAAAAGGAGTGATGATATCTATGTATTTAGTGCCCACAGACGCCATGTTCATAGCATTGCAGGTGAGTTATCTGACATTTAGTACCAGCCACTTATTTCTCAATTGTCACAGGGGAATGAGACAGAGCCTTAATTCAGAATCCAAGCATTTCTGATACAGAAGTCCTTGTCCTGTTACACCAAGGGATATTGGAACTGGGATTTTTTTTTTTTTTTTTTTGTACACAACATAAAATACATGGTTTATCCTGACATTGGCCAAGGCTAGAACTCAGGTTTGCTTACTTTAAACCACACACTTTCTCCTGGCAGTATGTTGTTTCTAAAGAAAAAAAACAATCCGGAAAAGTGAGCAAAGAGTGGATTCAGCTTTCTAGTGAACTCTATTAACAAAGTGCCAGCTCAATTTTGCTCTTGTTATTAAGAGAGACTTCAAAACTTCAATTCCATAGTTTTCTTTAGACTTACCTCTCTGAGAGAAAATCAGTTTCTTTGTGCAGGCACAGATAGAATCTTTGAATTTTACTAGTACAAAGATGTTTACTCAAAGAAGTTTTATGTCTTATATTAAAAGAAAATGAGATTCATTCTTTTCCCACTACACAGGTAAAGTTAATACTACTTGAAAACTTTTATCAATTTGAGTGTCATGCAATGGGGTCCTGGCTCCTGCTTCTCCTGGCCCTGTGAATTTCAAAATGTTTTTGAAGTTTTCCACAAACTTCCTAAGTTCCTTTGTTCTTTCTCTTACTTCCTCTTTTATGGTATGTCACACTTTTCGTGTTAGATTCTTTCAGTAAGGTTTTGCTAGACCATTGTACCAAATGTGTATTATGCAAATAAAAGTATTAACCACATAACAAGAATTATAGCAAAATTTTATTCAGACCTAAGGCACAAATTATCACTTTACATTTGTGTACCTTTCCTTGTCAATTGAATAAAGTATAAAATACAATTATCCCTATTTGTAGAAGATAAATCTGAGATTTAATTAGTTATGGACACAAAAAAATGAGCAAAAGGGTAACTATTGATTATCTCCTAAAAGGCTAAATAACTTTCCCTTTGTTTCCCTTGTTTCTATATACATTTTATTAGATTGAATTTAATAAGTTGCCAAAGTCCATTTTGTGTATTTTAGACAAAAATAGGAGAAGCTGTGTTTTTCTATTGTTTTCTTCTCAAAAAAGAACTTAATATAAAAACTCACATTTTTTTTTTTAAGATTTAATGATTTATCTGAAAGTCAGAGTTGCAGAGGGAGGGAGGTGGCATGGGTGATGCAGAGAGAGAATCTTCCATCTGCTAATTCACTCCCCATTTGGCTGCAAAGGCAAGGGTTGGGCCAGGCCAAAGCCAGGAACCAGGAACTTCTTCCAGATATCCCATATGGTGGCAAGGGACCCAGCACTTGGGCCATCTTTGGCTGCTATTCCAGGGACATTACAGGTAGCTGTGTCAGAAGTGGAGCAGCTGAGGCTGGAACTGGTGCTCAATTTGGGATGCTAATGTCTCAAGTGGTGGCTTTACCTGCTATGTGCCACACTGCTGGTCCCCAAATTCACATCTTTGAAAGTGAAAGAGAGTGAGAGAGTGAGAGAGTGAAACAGAGTGAGAGAGAGAGAGGAGAGAGAGAGAGAGATAAAGAGAGAGAGACTGCCGGTGAAAAGACTTTCATATTAAAATGCTAAATACTGACTTTATTTTTGTTTGTTTACAAAATCACATGAATCACATGTACTTATGCATGTTGACTGTTCTGTTCAGTTTTATATTTAAAAAATAATGTTTCTTTTATTGAAGTGATAATCTCATTATCATTTATTTCTGAATTACAGTCTCTAGGGACCTATATCTTAGAAGCACAAAATAGTTCATAAATATAAATAATTCATTTTGAAAAATTTTGGTTTACATTAATTTATATTTCTAAATATCTAATATTTAGAAAATTAAATATTTTTGTGAAAATCTCACATTTTGGGTTTTCCCAACAATTTATTTTCATACAAATTAAAAAGTAGTTTCCATATGATTATGAAAATAGAATTTAAACTAACTCAAAGACCCTTAATTCTATAGTAATGGAAATATGCTTGTGTATTTTATCTTTGCAGAAATAAAAAAAACACTTTTAGAAATATAATTTCTGGACCTTTGCTTTCCCAAAGTTTATTATTTGATGTTTTCCTTATTAGTGCCTCCTTTTGGAGGAATAATATGATTTGGCAATAAGTATGAAATAAGTATTTTTTGAGTTTTGTTGCAATCTTTTTGTGTTGATGGGTACATTGACAGTGTTCCTTTTATTATATTTTATACTATGTAATTTAGTTATCTTCAAAAGAAAATAGAATTGTTTACCCAAAGTAAAAAAATCAATGTATAATTCTGTTGCAAAGTAGATAGTGGCAGACTATAATAATTATGGACAATAGGAAAATGGGTAAAATGCATAATTTATATGAATATGGCTAGATGTGGAAGAAGTAAAAATCTGAGGACAATTTGCAGGAGTGGCAAAATTGGAAGCTCTCCATCTCTGTCTCTCTGCCTCTTAGATAAATAAAATTATATACGTTTAGGAATACCAAGATTGAAGACCAGATAAACCAAACATGAAGGGAAATAACAAGTATAGAATAACTACCACATATTTAGATATTGCAAAGAAGGTCAGTTAACGAATCTAGAGTGTAACTAATAATAGAAATAATAATTTTCATTTCATTGTCAATTTTATTTGACTTAGTTGAATCTTGGTTCCAATCAAGCTTTAATTAGGACAAATAGTGTTTTATGATTCCAATTTTTGATGCATATATTACATCTATGCTTTCACTGCATTTTTAGTAGACATACTGACTTATTCACTTCTAATATTTCAGTTTAATTTCTCTTCAATATCTCTGTCTTTCAGAAGAATTTTTTTATCCATGTCATTATGGATTTCTTTAACACATGGTGATTTATGTGTATTTGAGTAATCTTTTTTAAAGATTTTATTTATTTATTTGAGAGGTAGAGTTACAGACACTGAGAGGGAGAGAAGAGAGAAAGGTCCTTCCTCCATTAGTTCACTCCCCAGATGGCCGTCCAAGCACCTGGGCCATCCTCCACCGCATTCCCAGGCTATAGCATAGAGCTGGATCAGAAGAGGGGCAGCAGGGACTAGAACTGGTTCCCATATGGGATGCTGAGGTCACAGGTGGAGGATTAACCCACTGCACCACAGCACCGACCCCTTGAGTAATATATATATATTTTGCCTGGCAGAGTTAGACAGTGAGAGAGAGAGAGACAGAGAGAGAGTTATAGACAGTGAGAGAGGGAGACAGAGAGAAAGATCTTCCTTCTGTTGGTTCACTCCCCAAATGGCCGCTACAGCCAGCGTGCAGCGCCAATCCGAAGCCAGGAACCGGGCACTTCCTCCTGGATTGGATTTTTTAGGGAATAATGCAGAGATCATTGGATATTGTTATCCAACACTAATTAAAAAAATAATGTGCTTTGAGTAAATTATTTGGCTTCTGTGTACTTTAGTTTCATAATTAATAATAATGAAATCATAATTTCTCTAAGAATATTACAAGGGTTAAACTTGATAAGAATGTAAAGCAATTTGCAGTGTTTGGTGCATAGCAATTTCTTAATCACTCAATAGCTTTTTATATATATATTATATGTTAGTATTATGTTTTCCATGTTGTTTTATTTAATTTTTTTGGAAAATTTATTTATTTTAAAGAGTCTCACACACACACACACACACACACACACACACACACAGAGTGGGTGGGAGAGAGAGATGGCTTCTACCTGTTGGTTCACTTTCTTAATGCTTTCAACAGTCAGGGTTGGGCCTAACCAAAGCCGGGAGCATGCCATTCATTTCAGTTATCTTACGTGGTTGTCAGGGAACCAAGTACTGAGCCAACATAGGCTGCCTTCCACAGTGCACAATAGCAGGAAAATAGATGAGAAGCAGGGGCTGGCGCTGTAGCGCAGTAGGTTAATGCTCTACCTGCAACACCGGCATCCCGTACGGGTGCAGGTTTGCATCCTGGCTGCTCCTCTTCTGATCCAGCTCTCTGTTATGGCGTGGTAAAGCAGTAGAAGATGGTTCAAGGGGCTCCTGCACCTGTGTGGGAAACTTGGAAGAAGTTCCTGGCTCCTGGCTTCTGGCTTCGAATCAGCTCAGCTAGGGCCCTCGCAGCCACTTGGGGAGTGAACAAGCCAATGGAAGAGCCTTCTCTATGTCTCTCCCTTTCACTGTCTGCAAATCTATCTCTCAAATAAATAAATAAAATCTTTAAAAAAAAAGATGGGAAGCAGAGGAGGGACTCCACACCAGGATATAAATTAACCTGCCTCTATTAAATACAGTTTAATACATCTTGACAAAAATATTCCATTAAATTATAAAAAGGGGAAAATCGAAGAAATATTCCTATAGTCTGACTGACACAGTCATTAAATATGGAGCAAAATTATTGCCTTGCTTCAAATAATGTTCAGAAAATATCTGAATAGCAAGTGAAGTTTTAACTGTCACTGAAAAGTGCATCTGTAGGGGTCAATAAGACATCAAATTTAAAGAATCAACTAAATTGACAGCCTACTCGAAAGAGAACAGGGCAAGCTAATGCTCACTATGAGGAATTTATTCCACCAGCAAAGGTTGTAGATGATACAGCCACACAGGGCCTCCCATAGTTTCTTAATGGTGCAAGTATCTCCTCTGAACTGTAAATTAATGTGCAATAGAAAAAAGCTCCTCCTGTACTATTTCTCAACAAATCTCTATGGTTTTGAACTTCAAATTCAAGAAGAGACAAGTGTAGCTGTGCACATGCGGTGGCATGTGGCAAAATGTTGCTTTGAAAAGAAGAAATAATAAATTGTATTATTCCAAATTCTTGTTTTCAATCCATTTATAAATAAAGATATCATATCTTTTTCCATTCAGCAATGTAAAATAAAACAAATACCCTGAAAAAAGTGCTTTTGAAGTTTTCGTAAGAGTAAAATCTCAGTGAAAGGGGACACAGAAAATTTTCACTCTTTTTATTGCTGCCATGGTGGAAAAAATACATTTCATTTCAGTTAGCTGTGTGAATGCATGTTCTCATGCCTGCATTCCTCATTCAGGGAATATATTTATGTTCTTTTTAAAGATAATTTTTAAAGATAATTAATTTTGCTGCTGGCGCTATGACACAGGGGGTTAAAGCCCTCGCATCCCATATGGACACTGCATCTAGTCCTGGCTTCTCCTCTTCTGATCCAGCTCTCTGCTATGGCCTGGGAAAGCAGTAGACATTGGTCCAAGTGCTTGGACCCTTTTTTTTTTTTTTTTTTTTGACATGCAGAGTGGACAGTGAGAGAGAGAGATACAGAGAGAAAGGTCTTCCTTTGCCGTTGGTTCACCCTCCAATCGCTGCCGCGGATGGCGCACCGCGCTTGTCCGATGGCAGGGAGCCAGGTGCTTTTCCTGGTCTCCCCATGGGGTGCAGGGCCCAAGCACCTGGGCCATCCTCCACTGCACTCCCGGGCCACAGCAGAGGGCTGGCCTGGAAGAGGGGCAACCGGGACAGAATCCGGCGCCCTGACCGGGACTAGAACCCGGTGTGCCGGCGCCGCAAGGTGGAGGATTAGCCTGTTGAGCCACGGCGCCGGCCGTGCTTGGACCCTTGCATCCACGTGGGATACCTGGAAGAAGTTCGTGGCTCCTGGCTTCGGATTGGTGCAACTCTGGCTACTGTGGCCATCTGGGGAGTGAACTGCTGAATGGAAGATCTTTCTGTCTCTGCCTCTCTCTGTAGCTCTGTCTTTCAAATAAATAAAATAAATATTTCAAGAAAAATAATTAATTCTAACTGACAGAAATAATTGTGTATATCTATAGGGTATCTACTTGTAAATGAAAGTCAGTAAAACTAATTACATTCTCACATGTCATCGGTTTATCATCTTCTAAAGAGAGAATGTTAAGACGTTATTATGCAGGGTCACCAAGAAGTGCAACAAGAAAACTTGTGCATCTCGCATAACTGAAACTTTGTTGCTTTCAATCTGTATCTTCCCTTTCCCTGTGCCCCAGCCACTGGTAACTACCTTGTTATCCTGTTTCTATGAAATCAGCTATTTTAGGTTCTACTCATTGAGATTATATAGTATTTGTCTTTCTGTACCTGGCTTACTTTAGTTTACATGATGTCTCCCAGGTTTACACATGCTGTCACAAATAAAAGCATTTCTTTCTTTTTTAGGCTGTATAGTATTCCACCATGATTTGTATGAATATATAACACATTTTCATTATCCATTTTTGGAACTTATGTTTCCTCCATGATTTGACTATTGTGAATAATGCTTATGTGAACATTAAAGTTCATGTTCTTTATGGCTTCTAAGGATTCTTTGTCCTCCCAATGGAGAATATGAGTAAACAAGTGACAGAAAATCATTTAGAGATCTAATCTCACTCACCAGTATGCCTTACCAGTAGTGGCACAGAAAGCTACAGTAAGAACAGTTAAAAAATGAAATTCTGTCTTTTGCAATAAGATGGACACAACTGGATTACTAAGATTAGGGTTAACTATCTATGATTTTTTTTTTTTGACAGGCAGAGTGGACAGTGAGAGAGAGAGACAGAGAGAAAGGTCTTCCTTTGCAGTTGGTTCACCCTCCAATGGCAGCCACAGCCGGCACGCTGCGGCCAGCACACCGCGCTCATCCGATGGCAGGAGCCAGGTGCTAGGTGCTTTTTCCTGGTCTCCCATGGGGTGCAGGGCCCAAGCACTTGGGCCATCCTCCACTGCGCTCCCAGGCCACAGCAGAGGGCTGGCCTGGAAGAGGGGCAACCGCAACAGAATCCGGTGCCCCGACCGGGACTAGAACCCGGTGTGCCGGCGCCGCAAGGTGGAGGATTAGCCTGTTGAGCCATGGCGCCGGCCAACTATATATGATTATTAATTATACTTAAAGTAAATCTTTATAAAAATTAAGAGTGGGAAGCCTCTTGGGTTCACCAACTCTGATCTTTAGACAAGGCCATAGTCAAAAGTGGAAGTTCTCTCCTCCCTTCAGAGAAAGGTACCTCCTTCTTTGATGGCCTGTTCTTTCTGTTGGGATCTCACTCACTCACTCACAGATTCATTTAGGTTATACTTTTTTTTTTTTTTTTTTTTGCCAGAGTGTCTTGGCTTTCCATGCCTGCAAAACTCTCATGAATGCCTTAAGGGCTGATTCTGAGGCCAGAGTGCTGTTTAGGGCATCTACAATTCTATGAGTCTGCTATGTATCCTGCTTCCCATGTAGGATCATTCTCTCCATTTTAATTCTATCAATTATAATTTGCAGGCACTGGTCTTATTTATGTAATCCCTTTGACATTTACTCCTTTTGATCAATTATGAACTGAAACTGATCACTTTAATAAGTAAGATGGCGTTGGTACATGCCACCTTTATGGGATTGAATTGGAATCCCCTGGCACATTTCTAGGTCTACCATTAGGGATAAGTCCAAGTGAGCATGTGCCAAACTGTACATACTGTACATATCTTCCCTCTCTTATTCCCACTCTTACATTTAACAGGGATCACTTTTTAATTAATTTTAAATGCCTAAGAATAATTGTGTGCTAATTAAAGAGTTCAACCAATGGTATTAAGTAGAACAAAAAAAATACTTAAAGGAATAAAATAGTAAGTTCCTCCTTGACAGTCAGGACAAGAGCTGATTAAGACATTGTTTCCCCATAGTGTCCATTTCACTTCAACAGGTTTCCTTTTAGGTGCTTGGTTAGTTGTCACTGATCAGGGAGAACATATGATATTTGTCCCCTTGGGACTGGCTTATTTCACTCAGGATGATGTTTTCCAGATTCTTCTATTTTGTTGCAAATGACCGGATTTCATTTTTTTTTTTACTGCTTTATAGTATTCTATAGAGTACATATCCCGTAGTTTCTTCATCCAGTCTTCTGTTGATGGGCATTTAGGTTCATTCCATGTCTTAGCTATTGTGAATTGATCTGCAATAAACATTGAGGTGCAGACAGCTCTTTTATTTGCCGATGTAATTTCTCCTGGGTAAATTCCAAGGAGTGGGATGGCTGGGTCATGTGATAGGGCTATATTCAGGTTTCTGAGCAATCTCCAAACTATCTTCCATAGTGGCTTTACCAGTTTGCATTCCCACCAACAGTGGAACTCAAGAGGCTTCCATAGCCTTGGCAGCTTATGACAAGAGCCTCGGGTGATTACTGACGTCATAAATAAAAATGTCAATTGTTAAATCAACATCAGGAGTCACTGTGCACCTGCTCCCCATGTAGAACCTCTGTCCTTAATGTGTTGGCTATGTGGATTAATGGTAAAACTACTACTCAAACAGTACTCTATACTGTGTGTGTCTTTGTGGGTGCAGTCTGTTGAAATCTTTACTTATTATATACTAAGTTGATCTTCTATATAAAAAGATAATTGAAAATGAATCTTGAAGAGTGGGATGGGAGAGGGAGTGGGAGATGGGATGGTTGTGGGTGGAAGGGAGGTTATGTGGGGAAAGCTGCTATAATTGAAAAGTTGTACTTTGGAAATTTATATTTATTAAATAAAAGTTGGAAAAAAATTAAGAGTGGGAGTGCAAAAGGGAGAGGAAGAAGGGTTGGAGCATGAGTTGGATAGAGGGTGGGGTGGGGAGTGCTACTATGTTCCTAAATCTGTATATGTGAAATACATGAAATTTGTATAGCTTAAATAAAATTAAAAATATGTTTAGGATAAAATACTAGAATTGTGGTGTAAGGAGCTCCACAAACCACATCAGTGAACCTAGCATAACTGGTGAAAGTTATTAAAGAACAACCATTCAAAATTTCTGGAAATTGTCTTAATGACAGAGATAGATTGAGATACAATTCACAAATGTGATGCACTGAATATATAAATAGGTTTTATTATTGAACTGGGAAGAAGACATATATTTTATGTTTACTGAATACTCCCCATATTTCTGATATTGCACCATCTGCTTTAAAATATTTAATTGAAGTTTTATAAATGCTCCAGGAAGTTAATGACTCCACAACATTCTCTCAAAGGAAAAGAACCGATTAATTGGATAGGTATATTTATTGAGCGTCTTCTATATGCCAGACATTGAGTTGGGTTTTAAGAACAGTGTTCAAGAGGTGGATACGATTTTTGTCTATATGGCATTTTCTATGTAGTAGGGGACCAAATATGAAGCAATCACACAACTGATAATAATACATTTAAAATGCATTGCTTATATTAATAAAACAAAAATATGAAAGTTATTGACCACTAAGCATGTGGGAAGCATTGAGTTACATTCTTCCCTAGATGGCTGACACTTAATGTGCCAAGTACATTTTTAATATTCAGAACAAATTAAAGTTGGATTTTATTAATAGACCCCCCCCCCCTTTTTTTGACAGGCAGAGTGGACAGTGAGAAAGAGAGACAGAGAGAAAGGTCTTCCTTTGCCATTGGTTCACCCTCCAATGGCCGCCGTGGCCAGGGTGCTATGGCTGGCGCACCACACTGATCCGATGGCAGGAGCCAGGTGCTTCTCCTGGTCTCCCACGGGGTGCAGGGCCCAAGCACTTGGGCCATCCTCTACTGCACTCCAGGACTATAGCAGAGAGCTGGCCTGGAAGAGGGGCAACCGGGACAGAATCTGGTGCCCTGACTGGGACTAGAACCTGGTGTGTCTGCACCGCAAGTTGGAGGATTAGCCTATTGAGCCTCGGCGCTGGCCACAGCCCTGTTTTACAGACCATCGACATCGGTAACTAATTCAAGTTATCTTGTATAACCTGTAAATGAAAGGTTGGGGGTTTGATCTCAAAAAGCTTGTTTTTAAACATGTAACAGAACTGAATTAATTGTGCCTATCAAACTTTCATAACATATGAGCAACAAGTTTGCAATTTAAACCCCTGTGTTATGACTTTAGACCCTCCCCACCATGTTGTCAACATGGTTCAAAGTATTTGATGCAAAAAATGGTATAATGAAGAATCTATTTCGATAATTTTTGAATTGGGAAAGTGTACTGAGGTTGAGGCAGGTGAGCTGTGTGGTGGTTATTTAGTTGAAGAGGTAATAAAACAAAAAATGTGCTGGACAGAAAACATTGTAAAAGTGTTGGAGATGACAATCTACTTAAAATATTCAAGGGAGGTCAGTGTAGGTTTTCGTCTGCTCATGCACTGTAGATAAACAAAAGAACAAAAACAAAAGCAAAACTAAGGGAAAGGTAATCTTCAGTTTTAAATTGAGTTTTCCTAGTAATTCATGGATTCAATTTCAGATCTTGCATTTCAGAATTTTTTAGAAGCTCACTCAATGTTAAATGCGAGAAAAATTAGGAAATTGATATGGGAAACTTTTCCTATTTCCAGTCAGTATCTGTATGAGAGCTGTATAATGGAGTTGTATGTTAGAATTCAGTGGAAAGACTACCCAATGTTAATTAGTGATTTGAAGAAAAAGACAGTTGCTCATCCAAAAAGAACACTTGGAAAGTAATCAAATATATTCTGCATAAAGACAGATTGCTGAATCTGAAATTGAAATTTTGTTACAACTTTATATAATGAATGCATTATTTTATGACCTGTCAACTGTTTAGCCATAATTATGATTTCTACATACAGCGCACTCATTTTGTCCTTCCAAAAGAGCATAATTTTTTGGACAAGTTTCCAAAAGAACTTTAATTAATACATGAAACTACTTGCTTGTTAGCCTTTATAAAATTCCTTTAAAAGTTAGTCCTCTAGAGACTAAAATATTTTATAATTAGCAATTTAAATAAGCCATTATACAATATTTCCATTTTCTTTATTTGAAAAACATGCAAGCGAATGTGATCAGGCAGAAAAAAATTAGAGATATGCTAAAAACATTTACAAAATATTTTTAAAAATTCTAAAATGTTCCTTTCAGAGACAGAAAGAAATTAGAGATAGAAATAGAGATAGAGATAGAGATAGATCTTATCTGTGAATTCACTCCTAAAATGCATGCAATTACCAGCCAGGGAAGATGCCAGGAAGTGGGAACTGGAACCAGTAACTCACTTCCAGGAACTCACTTCAGGTATCCCACATGGCAGTCAGGAACCCACATCTTGAGCTGCTGCCTCCCAAGACTGGCATTATCAGGAACTGGAATTAGGAGCCAAAGCACAGGATTGAACTCAAGTACTCAGATGGGGATGTAGGCATTCTAACTGGGTGTCTTAACCTCTAGACCAAATGCCTACCTCTACCTAATGTTTTTGGCGTGGATTTATGCCCAGGAGATTTGTGTTGATGATGTCAAGATAGCAATCTAAATTATTCTATAATAAGAAAAAAATTTACAGTAAAATTGCATATGTGTTTATGTACATACAGACAAGCTGTAAATGACAATTTAAGAAGCAGAGCTGGAAAAAAAAAAATCCTGATTCTTTGATGTTACATTTAAGATGGAAAGATTGCCAAATAATTTAATTTTCACACACACATTATTCATTTAAATTATTTTTGTTGAATTTTAGCTGTCAGTCAGACATGTCATTAATATTGGCTAAAGAAGGTGAAATAAGCCAGGACCCCCATTCTCTAGGATTTCACCAATCTGGCAGAGCAGATAGCCTTAGATAAACACAGTAATAAGGACAAGAAGTTGTAACAGATGTACTTAAAGAGTGCAGTGGTCTAAAAATAAGAGAAATTGATTACATCTTCACAAGAATGTCCTTTTGAAACTAGGTCTTGGCCATTGTTACGGAGTAGCAGGTAAAGCCACTGCCTGAGATGCCAGCTTCCCATTTGGTCCTGGTTTGTATCCTAGCTGCTCCACTTCAGGCCCAGCTCCCTGTCAATGGCCTAGGAAAAGCAGCAGGAGATGGCCCAAATGCCTGGGTCCCTGCCACCCATGTGGGAGACCTTGAAGAATATTTTGACTTCAGTCTGTCTCAGCTTGGTGCTGTGGTCAACTGGGAAGTGAACCAGAAGCTGGAAGATCTCTCTTTCACACACACACTCTCTCTCTCCCCCTGGAATTCTGAGTTTCATATAAGTAAATAAAGAAAATATTTTTAAAGAAAGCAGGTAGAAAGAATGGAAAAAAGAAACTAGGTCTTGACAAAGTAAAGTTTCTGAGTTGACTCTGTATACCTTTCTATCCGTCTCTATGCCCATACACACTTATCTTCTAATTATGCACATTACTCCATTTCCTACTATTCTTCCCCTTGATCCCTGTGCCCATTTCTTTACATTTTAGTTCAAAACTTACTTCATTTGATCTTTCCACCATTCTTCTTCTCATCAATATTTCTGTCTAGTTTTAATTTTTTCCACATTATGAATGTTTATATAAATATTTTTCCAATACTTCCCTCAAATACAGGAAATGTGTTATAATCATCTTTGTATCCTTGGTTCTTACCACAGTAATTCAGATTTCATGTCATTTAATAAAGGTTAACCAAATGAAGTTAGGTTGAACAGATGTGTTCAAAGCAGATGAGGTAGGGCATGTAGAGCTCCAGGCAAGCCAGTAGTGTAAACAAAAGGTAAAGTTGCAAGAGAACAAGACAACTTCTGGCAATGGCAACCTATTCAAAATACATGTAGAAATAAGTATGTAGAGGAGAGATAGTTAAAAGAAGTAGGGGCTTTATATTATGAAAGGCCTTGAATACTTTATTAGATTTAGAGAACCTCCTATAGATAAAGAGGATAGCTGAAATGAATTTTTTTTTAAGGGAAATGAGATGATTACTTCTATGTTTTAGAGAGTTAACCAGTTGCTGGTAAGGATGATGATCTTTATTTATAAGACAATGGAACTAGTAGGACCAAATCACTGTGAAATTTTCATTAAAGAGGAATAATTAGGAAGACGTTTTGAAGACAGACATCACAGGCTTTGAAGAGATACGGTTTTAGAAATTATTTTCAATGCCATTTTTCTTATGTGGCCTGATAGGATGTTGTACTGTATAAAAAAAGGACCATAGAAATACTGCAGTATTCTAATCAGCAGCTACCGCTCTTCAAAACTTGGATATCATCTTTGGCAGAAGAAGTGGGGAAAGTTATGTTTGATTTTAGTATTTTTACCTAAATGAATGTGGATGTCTTTAATTATCCATTTATGCAGTAATTAAATTGCCATTACAGTTTATACATTTTTTTTAAAGATTTATTTATTTTGCTTGAAAGGTGGAGTTACAGAGAGAGTCGGAGACACAAAGGAAGACAGATCTTCCATCCACTAGTTCACTTCCCGAATGGCTGCAACTGTCAGCGCGCTAGGGTAAGTGAAACCAGGAGCCTGGAACTCCATTCAGGTCTCCTGTATGAGCAGCAGGGGTTCAAACATTTGGGCCATATTCTGCGGCTTTACCAGGTTCCTTATTATGAAGGTGGATCCGAAGTGGAGAAGATGAAACTTGAAATGCTGCTCAGATGGGATGTTGGCATGTTAGGCAGTGGTCCAACTCACTGCACTACAGCACCAATCCCTGTTTATAAGATGTTGATTTGAAATTGAGTCAATAGACCTTTTTGTATATATAACTCTACAAATTCTTTTTTCATCAGTACAATATTTATCTTTTGAAAGAATGGTCATGTCTTCATTGCTCTTATTCTGATAACTATGAAAATTGCTTAAAAATGCTTGTTAGTGAAAGAGTGATTGAATGGAAGATAGGAAGTACTGAAGAGTGAATAAAGAAGGATTTGTAACTACTTTCTGGTACTTGCTCGAACCTGTTATCAATTATTCACTTTTCTCTTTAAATTGAAACTTTTTTACAAATTTTTGAGGGTTTACTTTATTCTTATTCTTATATAATATTTTCTCTTTTGGAAGTATTTACTTTATATACTTATTCGAAAGTCAGAGTTACAGAGAGAGAGAGGGGGAGAGGCATACACACACAACACACACAGACAGAGACATCTTCCATCTGTTGGATCACTCCCCAAGTGGCCACAATGGCCACGGCTGGGCCAGGCTGAAGCCAACAGCTTCATTTGGGTCTCCCATCGGGGTGGCAAAGGCCTAAGAACTTGTGCCATCTTCTGCTGCTTTCCTAGGACATTAGCAGGGGAGCTGGATTGGAAGTGGAGCAGCTGGGACCTGACCTGGTGCTCATATGGCGAGGGCTTTACTTGCTATACTACAATGCCAGCCACGATGTGGAGTTTTAGGGAGGATTTAAGAAAATATTAGTTTCCTTTGATCATTGCCGTGCATTGATGGTGACAACCCTTCTTAGCTTTCTGGTTTGTAGACCATTTATTTGTTTCTCCCTGTGCCTAAAGGAAAGCCCCACCATCCTATTCAGTTTTAAAGACAATTAATGACTCAGGCGAGCTCCAGTCTGTCTGCTGCACTTTGCTCATTGCCCCCCTCCACCTTTTGTACCCACTGCTGTCCTTACTGCGTGTCCATCACGCCTTTTTTCTGACTGTTTGCCTAGCTAACTTTAACCTGCAGTATCAGAGAATAAAACACTCCCATGGACTATTTTGCCAGCCTCCTAAATTGTGTATGTTAAAATCCCTGGAATTAGTTCTGTGGGTCGTCTAGTAATTTGCTTCTAAGTTTGAATCTTGACCTGAAAAATTTAGTTACAAAATCAGTATGAGAGCATTTTCTCATTTTTAGTTTTGTGTTCTTTTATAATCATGGAAACTTGAAGTTAAATATTTATATTCAGATGTACACAAATCAGTTTATTATTCTCACACATTATATAATTAGTCCCTCTGTACTGCACCTGATCAATTTTTAAGACAGGAAAATACTAGGAATTTTGTCATTATTTAACCAAATATGATTCTTGCACAGCTGTGGGAAACATATCTTAACTAGAATCGACAAAACCCTTTACTTCACTTCATTAAAAAACCATAAGCCTTTTCTCACCATTTTAAAAAATTCAAGAATGATCATTTTATAAATATTCCATGAATGATCCATTCTGCCATTTTGTAAGTTTCTAATTTGGAAACTGATTTTATTGTTCAAACCATTCTTAAATTTTAGGGTTTATTTCTATGATTATATTTTTATTTTATTTTGACAAATGAATAAGGTGTGAAGAATTTTATTCTGATTCCAGTCATTCTTCCAACAGCACATTTTCAATGTTCTAATTTATTTTTCTTTTCTGAAGTATGTCACCCTGTGTAAATACACTGCTGCTGACCAGAATAAGGCACAAGACGAAAAATATGAATTTGGTACCTGCGGCTGTTATCTTTTCCACCTCAAGATTATATTCTCCTCCAGATTTGAATTGCAGAGGGAAAAGGTGGGCTGTCAGACAATAAAGGGAGTGTTGCTGCATTTATTACTTTATAAAGCACAATGAACTGATAAATATTTAAATTTTAAATTCTTGGGCAATAGCTGTATATGATGCTGTTGTTATATGCAGGCTAAGCAACTTAGAAAAGCAAAAACAGTAAAATACAGGTAGAGCAAAGACCCAGAACACAACTATAATCCCACATTGTAAATCAGGAGAAGATGGAACATCTTGTTTATGTCACATAAAATGCTGTAAAATACTGTGCAAAAAGCTCCAGGCTTTAGTGTCTGTGTCCCATATGGGTGCAGGCTCAAGTGCTGGCTACTTCACTTCTCATCCAGTTCTTTTCCCATGGCTGGAAAGCACTAGAAGATGGCCCAAGACCTTGGGCCCCTGCACCAATGTAGGAGACTTGGAAGAAGCTCCTGGATTGAGCCTGGCCCAGTCCTGGTCCTTGCAGTCATTTTGGGAGTGAAGCAGCTGATGGAAGAACTCTCTCTCCTTGTCTCTACCTCTCTCTGTAACTCTACCTTTCAAATAAATAAAATAAATCTTTAAAAAATATACTGTGCAAAATCTACCTTTATATATCAAAAAGTTTCCATTGGGGAAAATGCATTCATGTGTTAGAAAATTTATGTTTGGAGGCTGGTGTTGTGGTGTAGTAGGCGAAGCTTTCACCTGCTGAACTGCCGCTGGGTGCTGAATTGAGGCCTGGCTGCTCCTCTTCCAATCCAGCTTTCTGCTTGTGGCTTGAGAAAACAGTGGAAGATAGCCAAGAGATTGGGCACTTTCAGCCATGTGGGAGACCCAGAAGAAGGCTCATGGCTTTGGATAGGCCCAGCTCTGGCCATTGCGGCCATTTGGGGAGTGAACCGGTAGATGATGACCTTTTTCTCCTCCACTCTCTCTCTGTCTGTAACTCTACTTTGCAAGTAATTAAAATCTTTTTTAAAAAAGAAAATTTATTTTTGAATATTTGCCGAACAAAAATTTGAGAGATTAAGACTAAACTTAGATTCTAATATTTGTTGGTTCACTGGTTGAAAATTATGTTCTCTTTCTCTCTCTTTTTTTAAGATTTTATTCAATTATTTATGTATTTGAGAGGGCGAGAGAGAGGGAGAGACAGAGAGAAAGGTCTTCCATTCACTAGTTCACTTCCCAGATGGCTGCAACAGCCAGAGCTGAGCTGCATGTCCCTGAATGCTTAACATTTTAAAAACTTACTATAATCCAAAAGTTGTACTTTGAAAATATGTATTTATTAAATACAATTTGAAAAAAAAAACTTACTTCCTTTAATGCTTGCTAGTAAATATGTGTGATAATTTGCTCACATTTATATATATATTTATATATATAAGAAATCCCAACCAACTATCATAGTTTATAGAGACTACAATTTAGAACAGATTCAAGAGAATGATGTTTACTAACTTTATATCCCCACCCATGGCAATTTGACTTCCAATGCCTCTGATGGAAGAAAGTATTTCTCCTCTTTAATATCAGGCTTGTCACAGGCGTTGCTTTGGTTAAGGGAATGTAAGCATCCACTACAGATTGTCATTTTCAACAGAAACTTTACGAACCATCTATACTGGTGGCAAGGTCAATATTTCCACAGTTGTGAGAATAGCATAAAACAGATAGACTATTCATTTAGCCTGATCCACAAATGAAGAAGATAATGTAAAATGATTGAATAGAAATAAGCATAGCTAAAACTGTGACCTCAGCACAAGTATTGAGAGAGAAATAATTATTTTTGTACTATGATATGATCTCTAAATCATATTCTTCCAAGCATTCCCATTTTATAATAATTAATAATAGAACTTATGGTAGATTTTCTTTAATGCGTTTTTGTGATTTACTTGTATGATTCCATTATTTTTGTTTTTTAATTGATTGATTTAATGAATTATGCTAATATAGTTTCCAAGTTACAACAACATTCCTAGAATAAACACTACATAGCTGTAATATGGTACTCTTTTAATATACTACTTGAGTCTTTCTGTTGATTTCAATAGGAATTAATTAATTATTTATTTATTTTTTGACAGGTATGTGAGAGAGAAAGACAGAGAGAAAGGTCTTCCTTCTGTTGATTCACCCCCCAAATGGCCACTATGGCAGACGTGCTGCGCAGATCCGGAGCCAGGATCCAGGTGCTTCCTCCTGGTCTCCCATGTGGGTGCAGGGCCCAAGCACTTGGGCCAGCCTCCACTGCACTCCTGGGCCACAGCAGAGAGCTGGACTGGAAGAGGACATAACTGGCGCCCCAACCGGGACTGGAACCTGGAGTGCCGGCGCCTCAGGCGGAAGATTAGCCTAGTGAGCCCCAGCACCAGCCAATAGGAATTCAATACATAGTGTAATAATTGTTCATTTTATAGAATAACTTTGGTGAGGAATTTTTAAATTTTGTATGATCTATAAAATTTTTAAAGATTTATTTATTGTTTTGAAAGATATAATTACACACAGAGAGAAGGGGAGGCAGAGAGAGATAGAGAGAGGTGTCTCACATCCGCTGATTCACTCCCCAGTTGGCCACAGTGGCTGGAACCGAGCTGATCTAAAGTCAGGAGCCAGGAGCTTCTTCCAGGTCTCCCATGCAGGTGCAAGGGCCCAAGGACTTAGGCCATCTTCTACTGCTTTCCCGGGCCATAGTAGAGAGATGTATCAGAAGTGGAGCAGCCAAGATACGAACAGCCGCCTATTAGGAATGCCAGCACTGCAGGCAGCTATACCACAGTGCCAGCCCCATGATCTATATAATTTTAATTCCATCATTACTAGTTTCTCAAAGGTTACTGAGAAACTTTCTGTATAAATACTTTTCATGGTAGCTGCCAGAAAAGGGGCTATAATCTTCTTCAATCTTTATTCATAAAAATTATGGAAAAACCAGACAACTACAAGATAAGAACTTAAAACAAAAAAAGCAAAACATGTGAACAGTTCAAAATGTGTAAAAGAGTAGGACATGTCTAAACCTTGTGTGCATATGAGATGACCCAGGGAGGTCACCAAATTTGAGGCCATGGCAAAAAAGCAAAAGTAGCACCAAGATTGTTCTATATGTGGGGAAGAGAGATACTAGGAACTGATAGAACCAGATGAACCCAAACAGGAGTAGATAAGCAACTACATTTCCAGGGTCTACTTCTCAATCAGGAGCAATGGGCAAGTAATCTCAGGTAGGAGTGGCAGATTGGGGTGGTGGATGGCAGAGGATAGGGAGGACAGAAAGGACCCATAGCAGAAAACTAGTGACGAACATATTGTCAGGCTACTACCTCCTTACCTTCTTTGAAAGTGGGCGTGGATTCAAGACAAATTTATTTATTTTATTTTATTTTATTTTATTTTTATTTGACAGGTAGAGTTAGACAGTAAGAGAGAGAGAGTGAGAGACAGAGAGAAAGGTCTTCCTTCCGATGGTTCACCCCACTAATGGCCACTACGGCCAGTCCTGCGCCGATCGGAAGGCAGGAGCCAGATGCTTCCTCCTGGTCTCCCATGCGGGTCCAGGGGCCCAAGCACTTGGGCCATCTTCCACTGTCCTCCCAGGCCACAGCAGAGAGCTGGACTGGAAGAGGAGCAGCTGGGAGTAGAACCCAAGGCCCATATGGGATGCCGGCCCTGCATGTTAAGGATTTACCAAGTGAGCCACGGTGCCAGCCCTGACAAATTTTATTTTTACTGTCACCAGTCTGTATTAAGGAGACACAGAAGATAGTCTTAATGGGAACCTATCCACAAAAATGAGCAATCAGAAATGCAACAGGTGAAGATATCCTAGATGGGGCAAAGGTTGTGGTACAGAGGCTTACGCTGCTACTTGGGAGGCTCAATCCTATATCAAAGTGCCAGTTTGGGTCCCAAGAACTGCACTTTCAATCCAGCATCAAGAGAGGCAACAGATGATGACTCAAGTGCTTGGGCCCCTGCCGCCCACATAGGCGACCCAGATGGAATTCCATGCTTCTGATTTTGGTCTGTGCCAGCACTGACGTTTGCGGCCATTTGGAGAGTCAACCAGCAGATAGAAGATCTACCCCCCCACCCACCCAGCCCCCTTTCTTGCTTTCCTGGTGTCATTCTGTCTTTGAAGAAGATGAAAGCAAATAAACAAAGATAAAGAAGAAATACAAGACAGATGAAAAGCTCAACATACGAAAAAAAATTGAATATCAGGGGACTGTTAATAGAGGAAGCAGATTTAGGCTTTCAAATGATTGTAAAAACATCTATCATAATTGCTAATATTGATTATTTCCTATATTGCTAGATCTTTTCTGAGCCTATATTCCACCTTCTGTTTGGCATTAGAAATAAGTGACCCACAACTACTGAAATAGAACTGCTAGCAATAAAGGAAAAAAATAGAATAATGGAAATTGTTGCTGAAACTAAAAGGATAGAATGGACTAAGAAAAGTAAATTATGTCCTGGAAGATCTTGTTAATGAGTTAAACCAGAAAGTACCAAAGATGGAAAAAGCAATGCCAGATGTGACCAATATGTGAGATGTGCAAGATTCATCCAATAGTTCCAACATCTATTTTTTTTTTATTTTTATTTATTTTTATTTTTTTATTTTATTTTTTTTTACAGGCAGAGTGGACAGTGAGAGAGAGAGACAGAGAGAAAGGTCTTCCTTTGCCATTGGTTCACCCTCCAATGGCTGCCGTGGATGGTGCGCTGCGGCCGGCGCACCGCGCTCATCCGATGGCAGGAGCCAGGTGCTAGGTGCTTTTTCCTGGTCTCCCATGGGGTGCAGGGCCCAAGCACTTGGGCTATCCTCCACTGCACTCCTGGGCCACAGCAGAGGGCTGGCCTGGAAGAAGGGCAACCGGGACAGAATCCGGTGCCCCGACCGGGACTAGAACCCGGTGTGCCGGCGCCGCAAGGCGGAGGATTAGCCTGTTGAGCCACGGCGCCGGCCTAGTTCCAACATCTAAATGATATGAGATCCAGAGGAGTGCATGCAATACATGAGGGTACTTCAAATGGTTTGTGGGAAATGGAATTAAATGATAAATTTGTGTGGAAAAATTTCGAAATTCATTCATACAAAGGTTATTCAAAAAGTTCCCAGAAAATGTGGCCTGGAAAACAATTATACATGGATTTCAAAATACTTTTGCATAAAACCAAACTTGTCTGTCATTTTACAATTTTTGTTTATTTGCTGATTACTCCCCCAATGCCTACACCAGCTGGAGTTGACCAGACAAAAACTAAGAACCTGGAACTCAATCCATCGCTCACATGGGAGGTAGTGATGGAAGAACTGCAGCCATCATTTGCTGCCTCCCAAGATGCACATTTGCAGGAAGTTAGCATCATGTGGAGCCAGGACTTGAACTCAGACACTCTCATATGACACATAAGCATCCTAAGAGCTACTTAACCTCTTTGCCAAGTGTGTACCCCTGTAGTTATTTTAAGTCCATTTTCCCTATAGAGTGTTTGAAGTATCCTGTTATAAACAGATAAAAGATAATTTAGAATTATTGGTAAAAGAAATTCACTCTGTCCTAAGGAAGACACATTAAAAAGCAAATAAGACAGATAATTTAGACATAGTGTGAGAAACAGCCTTGTCCGTCCACTCAAAGGATGGACTCAGACTCAGGAAGTGCAGTGAAAGTGGGACTTTATTAACACAGGGTGTTTTACAGCAAGCTATTTAATGCCTACCACACAGGTCCCTCCCCATGTTTCTCACTGACTGAATACTGTGGGGTTACAGTCTTCCTGATATTTGCTTGAGCTGCTTTGGCCACAGCTAACATCCTGCTTGCCTAAGAACTTCCAAGTGTATGCAACCTAGATGTTATGCTAGTTAGCCACTTGTAACTTTCCACATATCTGCAAGCTGTTACCCTAGTTGCTTGTCTACTCACAGCTAAACATGTTACTTTGAAAATGAACCATATATTTACCCCTCACAATTGTGACAAAGTAATTGTACCAAAAATAAATATAAAATGCAGAAAACCTCCAAGAAAACTTGAAAATAGAATCCTGGAAGCAAGATGAAAATAGAAAACCATCTCCAAACAGGAGGAATGCAAAGGATTTGAGACAGGTTGGGGATATTTTTGTAACCTTAAATTCAGTTATTAATAAACAAGAATTAACAATTAGTAAAGTATGTTTTTATGTTAACTTAAAATATAAGGAGTTAAGAGAGGAAAAGCAGAAATTAATGTAATAAAGATGAAGGAATATAGTTAATAAACTGAGAAGAACTAAAATAAAATAATATATACTAGCATTTTAGAGTATGATCAAGAGAAAATATAAGGAGAAATTGAAATAATTTTAGAAATAAATGTATAAAATAAATACTGATTCCATGATCAATAAAATGTTAAAAAAAATAGACAATTCAACCAGATTTGTTTCTGGGAAATATGCACGATAGAAATTAGTTCCAGAGCCAGGAAAGTAGAGTAAAAGTGGTATCAAACTGTCATCTGCTGAGATACTGAAATGTTTGGTGCAAACCCACCGAACAGCACAATTACCTTCCAATCACTCAGGTATCACATCAACCATCTTCTCTGAAACTTTTCTGACCATCAGGAAATCAGTTGTCCAGGCTTACTTCATTTTCCTACTTTATTTGCCTGGCTCTTAGCGGTGCTTTGTTGCTATTATGTTATCTTTTGACATTATTTGACATTATCTACTCATTAAGTTATTAGCTGTCTAGTTGGAGGACTAATTTATTAATCACATTTTATTTTCTGTCTTTTTTTGTTATTTCTCCTTTCCCACTTCCTATCTTTTGTTAATGTGTTTTACTTTTCTTTTTTGTACTGATTTACAAATTAAATATATGCTGACATTTCTTCCAGTGACAATTTTAGTTATGAATTTAAACACACCTTCAGAAAACAGTTACCATCCTACACGTACCCTTTTAGCATTGGAAAAAGAGGAGCTGATGAATCATTGTTCTCCATCTGCCATTATGTTTCTTTTATCTTGATTGAAAAGAGCTCAAAATCACCCTATGACAGCCATGTCAAAATCAGTAAAATCCCAAATGGGCATCGCACACATGAACTGTTATAAATAGGGAAAGGTCAACTTAGGTGACATTATCTGCACATAGAACAAAAAGTAGTAAGTTCAGGGGAATGCCAACATAGAACACAAACATCAATTTCTGTGGATTAACAGGAAAACTAAATAATCAAAGAAAATTGTTGTAAGAGAAGAGGGGTCACAGTAGGATGCAGTTGTAGGAAACAGGAAGGCAGTATTTTGGAGACATCATTGATGAGGTGTTTTTTGAGTTCAAGACTAAGAGAAGGGGCTGGCACTGTGGCACAATATGTTAATCCTCTGCCTGCAGCACTGGCATCCCAAATGGGCACCGATCCTAGTCGTGGCGTCTCCTCTTCTGATCCAGCTCTCTGCTGTGGCCTGGGAGAGCAGTGGAAAGTGGCCCAAATCCTTAGGCCCCTGCACCTGCGTGGGAGACCTGGAAGATATCCCTGAGTCCTGGCTTTGGATCAGCTCAGCTCCACCTGTTGTGACCATCTTGGGAGTGAACCATTGTTTAATGGAAAACCTCTCTCTCTGTCTCTTTCTCTTACTGTTTGTTAGATGGTAAAATAGGCCACCACGGGAATAGACTCACCTAGAATGGAATACAGTGAAATGGTATTAGTTCCTTAACCTAAAATATTTACTCTCTATCCCTCACTTAATGATTGCTATGTGACTCATTGTGTGATTTATGAGCCATTAGTTAATGAATTTTCTAAAAGCACCAGTCAGTGGTGTCAATTTTGAGAAAAATGTTGCACAAATCATACATGCTGCAATTCTTCAAAGTGTTGTTCTGATATACCCAGAGCAGTAATTATACCTCTTTTAAAATAACCAATATTTTATAATTGTTGGCATTAAATGCTTTTTCCTTTGTAAATTAATGATCTTCGTGACCAACTTGACTTCTGGGAAGAGTTCAATATATTTAAATTTTAGATCACAGGCGCATTTATAATATGCAGAAAAACAGAGTGACTACTGTAGATATAAGCATCTTCTAAGCAGAAGTGTTTTGAATGTACTTTTGGATTTTTGCGTAAAAGACTGATGATATGCTGTACTAGGCAATATAGTGTTTTTTCTTTACTACAGATAAGTGGTGGCCGTGAAAATGAGCTGTCTGACTACTGGGAGAATAATTGACTTAGGACCACGGTGGCTGTGCTCTGAATCCTCCAGCACCCAAATCACTCTTCTAACAAGCTGCTCACAGTCGGTGACTAAGCACAGAAGGAGGCTGCAGCAGGATTGTTCCTGGAGAGTGATTATGGTTAAACAACTCTGTGATATGCGTGATGAAATATTTCAGAACGATACTGCAGGATAAGATGCTGTGACAGAAACTTTCCTTGCCTCTTTCTTTCACACGGATCAAATATGCATTGATTGCTGCCTGTGGGTCCCTCCCCAGTTACGCTCACAGGCAGTGCACCTAATAAATCTCTTGCACATACAATTATGCCTTAGTATCTACTTCTCAGAGCACTCAAACCAATAATAGGTCCTAAAATTGTTTATAAAATATAGATTTCAAGCTTTGATAATATTTCTGGAAAAGTACCCTCTCTTCTGCTTCTTTTAACAGTTAGATAAAACCACTTTAGGCTTTAAAACTAAAATCAGAAATTAACAAGATAAACAACAACAACAACAAAATAAACAAAAAACTGCAGAAATCTCTTTCAGGTGCTACATATGCCAGTTAGTGTGTTCTGCTTTTCTTGACCAGAAGTATACATTGTTACTCTTTAATAATTCTGGAAACCAATGACAGAAAAAAGTGAAGCAGACTCTGATGCTTTCTTTTATTGTAGTGGAATCATTGCAATGTCCCATCCACACTGGGAACCCATGCATATTGAGAACTTTGGCATGCACATCTGCTTTAAAAACAGAAAAGACTAATTTGAGAACTTACTGAAACAAAGGCTGAGTTTGCAACCCTGTTTGAGTGTTATAAACATATATCACCCCCTAAAACTACCTTGATGTTCAGGACACCCCCCTCCTTTGCAGACATTTACTATACTTCATCAGAGCTGAGGATGCTTTCTCTTTGTTGCATTGCTCTAAAAGAAATATCAAAATAAAATAGCATCTCAGCTTGACACAGCCACTTCAGCATGTATGATTTTATTTGAGTTTTTGATCCTCAAAGCCTACTTCACTCAGCCTCTCTTTTCCTTCATTGTGTACCTGCAAAAGATAAGAGTTAACTCTGTTGGCAATTGTCTGGAGAATTCCTTGAGAGTTGAGTTCCTATAGAAACATGGTTGCAACTTGACTCCAATTGCCTCACATTTTCTCTTTGAAAATCCTACAAGACAAAATAATCTTTAAACACTCCTACAGATCAATGGCAATAATAATAAAGCTGTATCTTTGGGTAGAAAATCCAGATTCAACTTCACATAAATAAAAAAGAAGTGCAGATGTGGGGGATAATATAAGAGATCTACCTGAAGCCATGGAGTTAGAATTAAACGTTTCTGTGCAGGGTAGGCAGTGCATACCAGAATGGTTTCTTTGGTGAGAAATGGAAGAAAAACAAACACAGCAGATCAGTGACAGAGCCCAGAAAACCCATCAAATACATTGCATCTATTATGAATAAATGTCTTAGGAAAGTCTGAAAATTAAAACAAGTGAAAGCCATTTAGAAATTTGAACCATAATCCTTTATTTTAAAACACCCAAAACAACAGAAGAGGGAGCCTCTGAGCCGAGGAACCCAAACAACTTCGCTAAACTCTTCCTTTCTTGTAGTCACAGCTCTTATCTTTCAACTCTCACCTGCTGATTAGAGATATCTGGTCCACAGGGAAATAATAAGTAGGGGTGGAAATGGAAAGGAGTGTGGTGAAGACAGGGATGAAAACACACACAAAAGCTCTCTGTACTAACGTCTGTATCTTTGTGATTTGGAGATCCACTACATGTATTGTTGAAAAATGATGAAATAAACAAAAAAAATTCCCTGAAGTTGACAACAAGGAAAAACAAATAAATCCAGTAATATATCAATTTGAAACAACACATAGAATGACATTTTATAGCATAGACATTTGACTGAACTTTTGTAGTTAAATACATGATAATCTCAAAAACAAAAGGGCAAATTTCATTTCATTCAGTAAAGCAATTAATAATATTAGTCATTTTTTGAGATTATCATATAGTGAGATAGACAAGCATGTTTTGCATCAACTTTTCTTATTACTGGTTGAAAGAAATGCAATTCAAAGAATCTGAATGAGCCCATTGTCATATAAAAATTGAACTGATCATATTCATGTGAATTCATTATTTTAAAATGTGTCTTCTAAATATCTTCCTCAAATGGCCTGGAAATAATGTCATTCTAGTAGTAATGTGCGTCTCTAACTTTAAAGGTTGATTCCCTAGTGCCTTCTGCACTAATAAAAATTAAGCTTCCTTAGAAAAGGAGCACATGCTAAGGGTGAGGGAGAAGTACAAAAATACCTTGAATACCTGGGATTTTTTTTTCAATTTGTGAGGTGGTGCCAAACATGACAAAAGAACATGCTTGAAAACATTTGACTGAAAAATGTGTGATGATTTGGTATTAAAAAATAATGATTATAGTTAACATTATTTAACACTTCTCACCTGAAAACCTGTAGCTTGTAAGAATCCTGCAAGAGCATGCCAACGAGATAGAAGGGGCAGGTAGAGGGTGAGTGGGCCAAAAGCACAAAATGTCAAAGAGAAATAAGTATTTGTTTCAGTTTCTTATTATGTGTCAATTTGGATCCTCTCATTTGCCCTAAATTTGAGGCCCTTGTTCACTTGCTTAGTGGCAGATGCATCAGTGACTAACTCCATAGGCAGACAGCCAATAGCAGCTCAATTTCCCTATCTCCCATGCTTCTTATCTCCTGCCCTGGAGATTTTCTTTGCTATAGAATCATTAGACACTGTGAGACTTCCTTGGTTTCATTCAAGCAGTATGCCTGTGACTAATAAATGGAAGTTGATAAATAAATTACTACCCTTCCCACTCTGCACCCCAAGCCCTACCCAAGCCCTACCCAAACCCTACCCAAGCCCTACCCCAGCCCTGGGAAGAGGTGTTTTCAAAGGAAGTCAATAATATGACCTCTCTCAAACAGAAGAAACTATCAAGAAGCTGGCTCACTCCAAGCAACAGATTGGTAACGTGCAGAATCCCAGCTCTCCCTTTTCTTAACTACATCCTCTTGATCAGCACTTCTGATTCTGCAGCATGCTATGTCTTGGAGAACCTGCAACCCAGAAGATCTTGCCTCAGGGTTTTTTTCCTAAAATCCAGGTTAATGCACCCTTAAGAAAACTAAAATCCTTGTAACTTAGTAATGAAGAAAAATAACTCCACATTTTCTGAGTTGCCAATAGAAAATATATTTTTGATAAGTAAATAGCTCAAAGAGGACAAACCAAAGATGATAAAACAATATAAGTGAATATATAGGAACAATGGAATTGAAATTATGGTAATACATATTATGTGGCAATTACAATGAATGTTAAAGCTATTTGCTGAATCATTGGGGAGATAAATTTCGACAAAGTAGGGCAATGGATAGTTTATTTCAGAAGAGAAAAATTAAACTATATAATGATGAGATTGGCTTATTACCACTTCATCCAGTGGTCGATGTCTTATCTAAAACAGGGATAAAATATATTTTTGAGACAATTGGTGAATTTTTAAAATCAACAATATTACGTGGTAGTAATGGGAGGTAGGAAGTCAGATATGAGCTTATGTGTGTGTGTGACATAAGGCCTAAAGAAGAGACATCTATGTCCAGCATATGCAGCATATGCACCTGCCCTGCCCCTTCTATGGATAACCTGCCAGGTGGGGGTCCCCGCCCCTTCTGCCTGGCAATCTTCCACAGTCTTCAAGATGCAGCCCCATATCTGCATTTCAAATACCCTACTCCAGATCCCCCTTCTCCAGGGAGTCTTGCTCACCTTTCCTCTAAACTCAGGACAACAATGCCAGCTAGGCTTCCTCCTGTCTGATACCTTCAGGGGATAACTCAGATAGGAGATTCTTAATATTTGCATCCATAAAACCCTTTCTTTCAGGAGGAGATGTGTGAAGACAAAGACCCATCTCCTTAAAACCATCCCCATCCCCCCACCTCTCGCCTCAACCAAAGGGGAGCTCAGCCCTCTGCCTCTCTGCTGAGTCGCCCACCTGCATGCCCAGGTGTAATCTCTCCACTCAACCTCCTCACCCCTCCCAGTCTGAGTGACTGAGCACTCTCTCAGGTCCTGTCTGGAGAGGTGCCCATCCATTCTTACGAATGTCCTTTTCCCTAATAAACTTTGTTACTTTACTTTCCATTACTCTGTTTCACACCTTAATTCTTTCTTGCGTGAAGACAAGAACCCTGCCATTCACCGGTAACAGTAAGAATCTGTCATTTTAAATATGATTCTCCCAATTGTGTGCTTTTTTTCCTTGTGCCTTCTCACAACAAATACATGATACATTTGGATATATCTAACTGTAAATGAGACTGGAAAATGAAGTCTATGTTTCCAGGGAAAATAGAACAAGAAAACCAATGATCTTTAGCAATGCCTGCCACAATGATCCAAGGTTTGCTATGATAAATATGGAAATAACATTTAATTTGGCTCTCTTTGATGTAATTTGATAAATCATATGAAATGGTCTGGGGGTATAGTTCCGGTGTTCATATTTCTGTGAAGTTTTCCAGGTATGTTAAATAAAGAGCTGTATTTAAGAAACCACTGAGAACAAAACCTGTTTAGTTTTTAAAAAATTCAATTATGACTTTATCTAGAAAAAAAATCTAGCCTTTTTCCTAATTAATACAATTTTTAAAACTCAAATGAGAGACTGGCGCTGTGGCATAGTGGACTGAGCCTCTGCCTACGGTGCCGGCATCCCATATGGGTGCTAGTCCGCGTCCCTGCTGCATCTCTTATGATCCAGCTCTCTACTGTAGTCCTTGGGCCCCTGCACACATGTGGGAGACCTGGAAGAAGCTTCTGGCTCCTAGCTTCAGATTGGCTCACTTACAGCCATTGCAGCCAATTAGGGAGTGAACCAGCAGATGGAAGACCTCTCTCTTTCACATTCTCTCTCTCTCTCTCTCTCTCTGTCCCTCTCTCTCTCTCTCTCTCTTTCTCTCTCTGCCTCTCCTTCTCTCTCTGTATAATTCTGACTTTCAAATAAATAAATAAATCTTAAAAAAGCACAAATGAATGCCTTTTAAATTAATGGGCTAAAATCCAAAAAGGAATTCAGTCCCATACAAACTCTGCCAACATGTAACCTTAGTGAACTATTATTAAAAATAATACAATGAATGTGTGGTCTAGTTCTGTGAGATGACTGCACAGCTTGTATCCTTTGCCCCCCCATGTAGTTATCTTGATTGCTTGGTGCGATTGTGGTTGCATTAGTTACTGGGGACATTCCATGTGATGCTTCCTGGCTGTGACTGATTAGTTTAGACATGGTCCCTGACCCAAGATAGATGCATCCCACCTTTCATTTTAGTAAGGTAACATTTTATTTTACACAATGCTTAAATGACTCTGAAGTTCATTACATTAATGTCCTAAGGTCCTTGGAGTTGTCTTTATGTTCTGAAGCCTTAGTTACTCAATATTCTGAATATTTTTGAAGTATCACTCCCACAAATTATAGGCAACGTTGTGTTATGTGTATTTGTGATTTTTCATTATAGTGAGCATATAATTTTATGTCTACAAAGTATCCACAGATAAGTTTAAGAAAAGAAAGGAAAATCTGTTCTAGAATTACAATGCTCATTTTTTTCTTTTTTGTTTTATGGATACTTTTTACTCTTAAATAAAGATTAAGGACTTTAATAACATTTATTTATATAGGTCATTCCTATCTGTATACACTAAATGAGGTGCTAACTGGTAAATATGGAAATGCTTATCTGCTAATTCATTTAAAAAGAATTGTAATCCAATTACATATTAATGTAATAGCATATTTTAGTTAAAAAGTAGCCAAAATTTTTAAAAACAGAGAAGACATTAAAAAACAAACAATGTTTTATAATTTTGCAAGCATTTTAAGTATGTGACTTAACAGAATGGATTCTAGTATCTTCTCTTGCATTCATCTTTCACAGTATCACATATTATGTAGCATTTGGAAAATGCTACTGACTACTTTTGAAAACACGAGACAGAAAATGGTAAATAATATATCTTAGTAAAACCTTGAAAATACTTTTGGCTTCATGAATCTGAAGAAAAGATTACAAGAACTCCAGGAGTCTTCAGATCACACATTGAGAAATACTCTGACATTTTGTTTGGAAGCTTTTGAGTACTTCAGCAATTATACTTTATTCCTAGTTGTGATAAAGGCTCTGTAGTAGTGATATTAACAAGATTGTATTTCTTGGTGATAGCATTGTGGGTTAACGGGTTAGGATGCTGCCTAGGATATTGGCATCCCATGTGAGCACTGGTTTGGGTCCAGACTGTTCCACTTCTGATCCAGTTCCCTGCTAATGCACCTGCTAATACAACTGGGAAATGTAGCAGAAGATGAACCAAGTACTTGGGCCCCTGCACCCACAAGGGAGACCTTGATGAAACTCTTGGATCCTAGTTTCAGCCTGGTGCAGCCCTGGTGGCCACTTGGGGAATGAACCAGTGGACAGAAGATTCTCTCTCTCTGTCTCTCTCTCTCTCTCTCTGTCTCTCTCTTCTCTCTCTCTGTCCCTCCCATTTTCCCTCCCTCATTCCCTCCTTCCCTACTTCCCTCTGCAAGCATGTATTCCTTTTTATCTTTCAAATAAATAAATAATTCTTTTTTTTAAAAAAAGAATATATTCCTTGTACTCTCTGATGACTCTCATCAGAACATGTGATCTTTCTTATAGGTAATGTGCATTTAACAATGACCAATGTTATTGTAGCCAGACTTAGGCTGAATTTCACCTGCAATATTTATGGGTGAAAATGTCACTCAGGCCTGTATTTCTGTCTCAGTGCTAAATAGAATCACTGACAGAAGGCCTTGGTTGTTATACTTTGATTAGACTATGAAGAAAGTGGTCCTTTTATCCCGCAAAGTGAGATGTCTTGCCTCTGCCTACACTCATGCAAACAAACAAACATGGGCTGACTCAGCATATCGAAGAGTTAGGATTTATGAGACCAAGAGAGGGAAGAAAATATGCAGGTGCTGGAAGTGGAGTACCTGAACAGCCAAAAACACAAGTCCACAAAAGTGGGAGCCAAGATTAGAGTAATATTGTGGCAGAGTAGCTGGGATTCAGAATCAAATGCTTAAAGACTGAAGAATAGGAAAGTAAACTGTTAAGCTATGCAATAGCATACTGTAGACCAGGAATCAATGTACAATTTAGGAAACAGTGTGAACGAATCTCAGTAACATAATTTTTGAGGGAAAAAACCAAAATTTAGAATACTACACAGTATGATGTCCTATGATAAAATACAAAACCAAGAAAGAAAAAGTTTCAGATTAAATACATATGTAAAAAAAATAAGGAATAATAAACATACAAGCAAGTAGTTACTTTGTAGGAAAAACAGGAAAATGAGACAAAGAATACTGGATAGATTTAAATAATTGATAATGACCTAGTCTCATTATGTTTTTCATTATACAAAATAAAATAAGGTCATACAAGAACTAAAGAGACAAGGATAATAATTGATCCAAATCTTTACATCCTGGGGTCCTAAATATTAAAATCATCTTCATATGTGAAGTTATTATTGAGAGAATAATTTGTTTCTAAATCATAAAAAATTCATCTGTTAAATCCTATGATATTCTTACATTCAAACATAATGTTTACAAGCAAACCTATTTTTAATTTAATGGATATGACTAAATGAACTTTCAGAACACTGGGTCTGTACTGAAGCAATTAAAACACAGAAGCAGAAATGTCACACCTGCCCACCTTTTCATTTTGTGCTTCATTGAAATAAAAAATATTTTAAAAGAGAATATGCTTTTGATTTCTGCTTGAGTGAAATTAATATTATTGTCCTTCTAAAGAGTAGCTACATATTAGCTACTTTGTTATTTTCTTCCCTCTTCTGTTAAATTGCTAGACCCTATAAACAAATACACACACACAGTAGAACTATTTCTCAGAATATAATATTCAGTAAAAGGGGTTGTTATATTGTATTGTTGTTTTGTATTGTTGTTTTGTATTGTTATATTGTATTGTTTAGTAACTGGAGGAAAAAATACTATTTAAGATGATAAATAATTTAATTTCCCAATAAAAAAAAGAAAGGGTTGTTCAGGTTAAAAAAAAGAAAAAGAAAACTAGTTCCTTGGAAAGGACTAGTGGTAAAGAGACAAAGTAAGTATCTATGTCTACTTTTACATTCTCTTAAAAAAAAAAAAAAAGAAACACACTAACACACTGAAATGGCAAAATAGTAATTTTTAAGAGACATCAACCCATCAGAAATGGACAGAAAAATTGAAGCAAATTTTGGAAGCTGATAGAGAAGAAAGTTACCCAATGATTCAACAAACTTAAGAAAAAATGCCTAGTCAGCAGCTGGGAAAATTGAGAATGACATTAATTAATTACATATATATCCAAGAGGTTTACACATATGTGTGTCTGTTTATTTGTGGGTAGAAATAAGAAAAATAAACAGGAATAGACCAGGTAAGGCATACTAGATGAAAGGGTATTTCAACCTGAAAGCTCCTCTTCATCTGGAAAGCCAGGAAGCTGCTCCTTCCCCATCCTAGCAAATATTCTAGACATTCATTATCTGGGGAGAACTATGGAGTGAAAGACACCAGGCATTGTTAGGAACAGCATCATTCATGCTCACAAAGCTTCTCATCCTCTTCTTCTAAGGAGATTCACCCACTGCCAATCGTGCCCTTTCCATGTCTATAGTGATCCATGTGAAGTTTTAGCATACTTTGCAAGTATTCAATACCAGAATTAATGGGTGGTGCAAAATAGCCTTTGCCATCACTGCTATTTAGGGTATAAGGATAAAATGTGTTCACATGGTGTTGAGCAAAGCAGAAATTGACCTCTCCAAGAGTACAGAGAACTCATTGAGAAGAAGGTGGAATGTGTGATCACTCTTTGAAGTACAAGGTCCCAGACCTATTCTCAAACAGGGAATGTAAAGGATGGAAAATATAGCCAGGATTGTGGCCAGTGGTTCGGATTATAAACTCCATACAGACCTAGAGTGACTGAATACAGTTCAGGGATACAGAGGACTATGCCACGTTTGGGACCCTTGTTTTGAGGACAGCACATGAAAACCATGGCAGCCATGGCCACACTGTGGTTGTGTCAAAAAGATATGTCTGTATACCTTTCCAATGATTAAATAGTTTATATACCTTAATAAAGAGCTTCTTTAGGCCAACAGATTAGGATTCAATAGCAGCATTCCTTATGGATACTGGTTCAAGTCCTGGCTACCCCACTTTTGATCTAGATCATTCTAATGTGCCTGGGAAAGAGCAAAAGATGGCCTAACTACTTCAGCCCCTGCAGCCACATGGGACACCCAGATGGAGTTCCTGGCTCCTGGATTTGGTCCAGCTTATCTCCTGCCGCTGTGGACACCTGGTGAGTAAAACAGAAGATGGGAGCTCTCTCCTTCTCTTTTTCTCTTTCTCCTTCTCTTTCTCTTTCTCTTTCTCTTTCTCTTTCTCTTTCTCTTTCTCTTTCTCTTTCTCTTTCTCTTTCTCTTTCTCTTTCTCTTCCTCTTCCTCTTTCTCTTTCTTTCTCTTTCTCTTTCTCTTTCTTTTTCTCTTTCTCTCTGTCTGTCTCTGTCTCTGTCTCCTCCTCTCTCCATCTCTTTTACTCTATAATTCTGCGTTTCAAATACATAAATACTTCTTTTTTTAAAAAAAAGTTTCTCACTTATTTTTATCTCTAATCCTCAAAATGAGGATTTTTTTTATTTTAATTAATTAAGTAATTAATTTTAAAGGCAAATATATCTTTGAGATATCAGAGAGATAGCTTCAATCTGAAAGTTCACTCCAAGCCTGGGCAAAACTCAAACTAGGAGTCAGGAACTCCAAATACATAGCCCATGTGGTTGATAGGAACTTAAGTATTTGGGGCATCATTTGCTGTCTCCTAGGTCCATTAGCAGGAAGCTACATACCTAATTTCTTTCTTTTTTTTTTTTTGACAGAGTGGACAGTGAGAGAGAGACAAAGAGAAAGGTCTTCCCTCTGCTGGTTCACTTCCCAAATGGCCACTACAGCCAGCACACCGTGCTGATCCATCAGCAGGAAGTTGAATTCAGGAATATAAGGAATGCAGGCATTTTAAATTCTATGCCACATGCTTGCCTACACATCTACCTTTACAGATTTATTAATTTCTTTGAAAAACAAAGTGATAGAAAGAAAGGGAGGGACAGAGATCATCCGTAGGCTAGTTTACCCCTTACTGCATCAACCACTGTTAGACCAGGTCAAAGCCAGGAACTAAGACCCTTATCTGGTTTCTCACAAGGTTAGCAGTAACAGGAGCACTTATCAACATTCTCTGCCTCCCTGGTGCAATAGCAGGAGGCTGGATTGGAAACACAGCAGTAACCTGGACCCAAACCAGCACTCTGATAATGCCATGTGGGCATCCCAAGCAGAAGCTTATCCTAATGTGCCAAAATGTATTTTCTTCTCCCCACCACCATCTATATTTGAACACTTAAAAAGGCTTTCACAATCAGGTGTCACAAGGGAATCAATCAAATGATGGACATTTTAAAATTTGGG
Organism: Sylvilagus floridanus; assembly: GCA_949820135.1. NCBI lineage: Eukaryota > Metazoa > Chordata > Mammalia > Lagomorpha > Leporidae > Sylvilagus > Sylvilagus floridanus. The sequence continues at coordinate 84,226,246 of OX463224.1, forward strand.
CTTATTTTAATAATTACAAAAGTCCATCATTTGTATATTTGGAAGTGAGGCATGCTCTAGGTGTCTAGGAATCCATTTACCAGGTCTTGAGAAGCATGAGCAGACATTAAGAAGAAAGTTGAAATTCCTGAATTCTAAGAACTCTTGAAAGTTTTCTGTATTTCTTTATACTCACTAATTTACAATAAAGGAATACACTTGCAATAACATACAGGAGGGCGCCTGGTTCCTGGCTTCCGAGCGGCGCAGCACCGGCCATGGTGGCCATTTTGGGGGATGAACCAGCGGAGGGAAGACCTTTCTCTCTGTCTCTGTCTCTCTCTCTCACTGTCTAACTCTATGTGTCAAATAAAAAATTTTAAAAAATTAAAAAAAGAAAATCCTATGTCTATTGATTTATGTATTGCCTATCTTTTTGCACTATAATGGTATAGTGGAGTAGTTCCCAGAGAAACAATACACATTGCTTTGCCTCTCACACTGTGCACTTACTGCACTTACACATTCAGATGATGCAGTAAAAACGTGATAGCATTTCCAGTACTATCTTGCAATGACATCTACTTTTCATTTTATTTCAAATTATCTTATATTTTATGGGAATATCATAATCAGGACAAAACAAGAATCAAAGAGAAAAGGAGATTTTGAATGGAGTGCTTGTAAGACACAGGATATATGTGATTTTGTTATTGAATTTGATAGCAAAGCTGTGAGTTTGTTATGTAATGACACTAAAGGTGTGCTAACAGACTACAGCATGCATTGCTATTGCCAAACAAAGCACTTGCCAAATAAACCCAATTTGCAAGAAAACAATACTCAGATACATTAGAAATTTAAAATATTTCACCACAGTAGAATTTCTTTTTAAAATAGAGCAATTAAAATGTGCCTACCAGCAAAGTAAGCTTCTGTGCAGCTCATTTGTTAGCCAAGCAAGGGAAACCATTTGCTAACAGTAATCCCTCCTATCCACAGAGACTATGTTTCCAAACTCCCAGTGGATGTCCAAAATCACAGATATAGGATAAAACTCTAACTTATGGCAATTATGGGGGAATATAATTTATGATGTGACTATCCTGGATAAAGTGACGATTCATATTCTGAGTGTGATGGTGTGGAATGGCAGGAGAATTCCTCTTACTCAAAATGGTGTACAATTTAAGACTTGCAAATTGTTTATTACTGGAATTTTCCACTTAATATTTTTGATCCACAATTGACTGGGACTAGTTGACAACAGAGAAAGTAAAATCACAGATAAGGGAGGAAATCACTATAATGAGTTAGTGAAATTTCATTTGAAAATAGCTGCAGAAGAAATATGAGCAAATAAAATAAGGTTTTTAAGAAGTTGGGACCAATGCCTTGGTTCACTTGGTTAATCCTCCGACTGCGGTCCTGGCATCTCATATAGGTGTTGGTTCTAGTCCCAGTTGCTCCTCTTCCAGTCCAGCTCTCTGCTGTGGACCAGGAGGGCAGTGGAGGATGACCCAAGTCCTTGGGCCCTGCATCTGCATGGGAGACCAGGAGAAGCACCTGGCTCCTGGCTTCGGATCGGCGCATCCCTGGCCCTAGTGGCCATTTGGGGAGTGAACCAGCAGAGGGAAGACCTTTCTCTCTCTCTCTCTTTCTCTCTCTCTCACTGTCTATAACTCTACTTGTCAAAAAAAAAAAATAAAATAAAATAATTAAAAAAGAAGTCCTTTCAGAAAGAAGAGTTTATAAAATGGTTCAACTGCAGGGATAATTAATATTATTATTTTGTTTTTGTTTTTGACAGGCAGAGTTAGACAGTGAGAGATAGAAAGACAGAGAGAAAGGTCTTCCTTTTCCATTGGTTTACCCCCCAAATGGCAGGAGCCAGGTGCTTCCTCCTGGTCTCCCATTCGGGTGCAGAGCCCAAGCACTTGGGCCATCCTCCACTGCTGGTCTGGAAGAGGAGCAACATGGACAGAATCCGGCCCCCGAACCGGGACTAGACCCCGGGGTGCCTGCGCCACAGGCAGAGGATTAGCCTAGTGAGCCACAGCGCTGGCCGGGATAATTATTATTTTTAAGGCAAATGACTTTTGGACATTTGGCGACTTTCCTTGTCTTTTATTGGAACTGAAACCGCTAATTTACACAGGGAATCAGCAATGTGCAGTCACTAAGAGTTAGCATCTATAAAGTACTTTATGGTAAACATTGAATTTGTCACATAGATTATTGAATGAATAGCATTAGTAGTGCATTCCTTTGCTCTCATTCATGGTGAAATCGTGAATTTTTGTCAGAACCTATCCAGAATTGACCTACTATACAGTCATTCAGTGGCTTAGCAGTGGTATGGGTTCATTGTGTTATTTTCAGCTCAAACATAGACTTAAAATTTTCTGAATGAGAATAATCCCTTTGCAATACTGTCAATGAAAACTAAAAGTCACTTCAGGTATTGGATTTTGTGGTAGACTTGATATTTCTTATTAAATTTAATCTAAAATTACTAATTACAACATTGCTTATATGAGAAAATAGTGCTTAATGTGAAACATCAGCAAATGATATTTGAGTCACAAATAATATCAAGCTGTTTTGTATATGTGCCATGTTATCAAAAAATAAAATTGCTGGGGTGAGGAGAAGTGGGCATCATGATATAGTGGGTTAAGCCATCTCCTCTGAGGCTAGTATTCTATATAGGTGCTGGATAGTTTCCCGGTTTGAGTCCTGGATGCTCCGCTTCTAATACAGCTCTCCACTGATGTGCCTGGGAAAGCAGTGGAAGATGAGCCAAGTACTTGGGTCTCCACATGGGAGACCAGGAAGAAGCTCCTGGCTCCTGACTTTGGTCTGGCCTATTCCTGGTTATTGCAGCCACCAGGAAAGTGAACCAGTGGATGGAAGATCTCTGTCTCTCCCTCTCTTTATATAACTCTGCCTTTCAAATAGAAATACATCTTTACAAAGATTCAGACCAGGAAATATGGCTCCGTTGCCACACAGATTGTGACAGATTTGTTTTTCTGAGCTCAAATTACAGTTGCAGCAGTGTTTTTAAGATTTGAAACCAGGTGCTAAGGAAATTTTCATATATCAAAATCTATTTAACTAGGAAACTTAGGTTTGTATACCAAATCTCCAGTTGAAAGTAATTATTTCAAAGTAATCATAAGATAAAAACCCAGTAATCTATAAATGTCTATAAATATCTTTAAGGTAATGAGTACTATCAATGAAAATCATTTGCTTCTGAACTGACATCAGCATTTGACAGTACACATACGTGAAAACACATCTTTAAAGATGAGCAATACTGCTAAAGGAACTCATTTTTCATTGAGGGAAAGACAGGGTGAAGTTATTTCCAAAATTTACCCCACATTTGGGTTTTATTTTTCTGTGACCCATTTCAACTTATCTGTATTATTCCTGACAGTAAATTCATTATTTGAATTATCTTTGAAAGAAACCCAAGGCTTTCTAAGGATCTGTGTGGCGACATATCCAAGTAGTTACATATGGGTACATGGTACTCTTAAAAGGCTGCTAAGTTTAACTTTTTGCAGTATTTACAGAGAAAGCTACTGTCAAAATGTCATACAGACTTAAAAAATAAAGAGACCTAATCAGCTGTCAATAGGATTATATTCCCCATGCTCTTTTGTCCTGTGCAAAAAACTGAAGAAATTAAATTCTTTGCTTCTCATTTCTACATGAAACTTAGATTCCAAATTAGAGCCAGATCTCATGTGCATGTGTTAAAAAAAGGCACAAAATTAGCCTTCCTAGGAGCAATGATAATTTATGTTCAGTAAAATATCTCATTATGTGATGCCAGTTATATGAAAATTACCATGTGCTATTGGTTCATGGGCAGTAGTAACAACCCAACTGACATTTGGCAATATGTTTCTACATTGATATCAACAGATGAGATTTTCATAGAGCAACATCAGCTCTTTTGATTTACCATGCAGGAGATGTATGTCCTCTCTGATTTGACTTTCTTGCTATATCCCCCAGTTCAAAATTAAACTTTATTGGATCCACAATGTTATTGAGTTGCATAGCAGTATTTTAATGTAATAAATCTATTCTCCCCAGATCTCTGGTGCACAGCTACACTAAATCTCCATTCCTGTCTTGTAATTGGATGGGACCATCTGCCTCAGTCCTGACTGACGGAGTGAGAGTAGGAATGGCAAGGCTCTCAGTTTTAATAGAGTCACACATGCCTGAACAACCACATTGAAGAATGACCTTGCTATCTGAATCATAGTTGTTCAGAATAGGTTCATGAGCAAATAATAAATTTCTATCGATTTAAAATATTAAATATTGGGTTTTATATTTTGGCTCCTGAGTGATAACAAGTCACATGATGTTTATGCTGCTTATAGTTTGTTGAAGTAATATCATGTTTCCTATTTTTTTGCAGTTTTTTTAGCTATTATAATCAGCACTTGATTTTGCATTTTCTTTTACTTGCTGTGCCTGTTTCTCCTTTTAGAATTCACTTATTTTTTTTATCAATTTGTTTCCATAAGCTTTTCCCAATAACATTTATTTCCCTGTCAGATTGTCGTATTCCTTATTTCCTCTATTTCATTTTTTTAAAAATCATACATCTTGCCATCTGTCACTTTCACTATTCCTTAGTTTGTCTGTGGCCTCCCTTCAAATTTATTTTCATCCTCTCGTGTTCATATGAATAACCACATGAAAAGAAAAAAAATCCATGTTTTTGAGATATTGTTATATGCTACTCCCTACATTGGACTCTCTTCTTTGTCATAGATAGACTCATTTCTGTTTTCTAATGTAGAGACTTAGAGAGGTTATGAAGCATGTCCCAAAGTTTCACATGAATAAACAAATGTACAGAACTAATGAGTGATAGAAGTAGCAGAATATTTTCCTAATGGGATACTGTTCCTTTTAGTTTGGGGGGGACATTTCTAGCATTAGCAGTTGCATATACAATGGATAATTCTTTGTCAGCCATCAGCTGAAAAGACTCAAAGAAGGGCTGTGCCAGATTTTTTATGAGCTTGTCAATGAGAATAATCCTTGACTTGTTTTAGTCATTTTAAGTGATCATCTACCTTGGTCATGTACTCTTTAGACATGCAGACTCACTCTTACATTACAAAATCACACAAACACACACATTGTCTACATCATTGTACCACCATCCAACTTCTATTCAACCTCGAATCAGCTTTTCAGCATTCTGATTTGTCACCTTTTTAGCATCTTTTAGCATTGTTCTCACATTCATAATTCAGGCTTGATTCTCGACCCTTATTCTTTAAGTATACTTTCACTTCCAACCTCAACCATAATCAAATTCTTCAAGTCTAGGGTGGTTTGGCTGCAAATGGTAATTACTCTATGTTTTCCAGCCTAGACCCATAAACCTTATAGATCAGTTCAAGTAACTGAATATTTGCCCTAAAATTTTCGCTTATGCATTTGTGAGCATTTTTGAGTTGGAGAAGAAACTTGACTGCTGTGGAACATTTTCAGTCATCACAAGCAATAAGCACAGCTAATAGTTTTTACTGAATATGTCTATTAATGAAACCAATTTTTACAGCATTGCCGTAATAGTTCATGAAAACAAAGAGTGCTAAAAAATTCAAGATGGAGCAATTCTTACTTTCATCTGATGGGGTGCTTAAAAATAGGTTAAATCTTGATATATATCTCCATGTTCTAGAAATATCACCTACTGAAGTATTACTTAGCAATTAGAAAAGAGGGAGAAATATAATTTGAATGCCTTAGAACATGGTCGCATGGAGACACATTTTATTTAAAGATTAGACTTGTAAATGATTCACCATAAAATGGTCTGTGTCTTTAGGATCCAAAACTGTAATCTTAACACTTATTCTACCCAGGTAAATTTGACTATAAAGGCATCAGATGAAAGTAGTAGTCCATTAGATTGCTGAGCAAGTCCATCAGGGACTGTTGAGGAAATATGTGCATGCAACTTAGCTGAGAGGCTTGTAAGAAGTTTCTTTAGTGCATTTGAGAAAACTGGCATCTATAATTCATCAAAAGAGCCATTTGGAAAATGAATAAAACATATCACACTACTTATGGATCTCACAGGTCTCAGATTTGCTTGTTAAATAAAAGTTACTTGCTTTGAAAAGATATGAGTTCCAGTTTTAGCATGTAATTTTTAGCCTTTGCAAATATATTTCAATGTTTCTTCTTTAATTTTTTAACTTTATTATGTTTCATTATTTAATTTTAAGTGATCCATATAAATTACACATTAAGGAATGTCATGAGATATGTACATTAAATAATGTTCAAATTTGGGGAGAACATATCTACCTTCTCACATATTTATATCTCCTTATGTAGAAAATTTTCAAAAATCTTCTCTTCTAGCTAAAAAAATATAGTGCATTGTTACTATCTATAGTCACCTTGCTATGCACAAGAACACCAGAACTTCTTTCTTTTATATCACTATAACTTACTGCACATTAATTAATCTCTTCCCATCCTTCTCTCCTCACTAACCTCCCTAGTGTGGAATCAGCATTGTATTCTCAATTCCTATGAGATAAATATTTTTTAAAATTTTCACATTATAAGTAAGATCATGATGTGTTTGTCTTTCTGTGTATTATACATATATATATATATATATATATATATATATATATAAAATTTAACATCATAACCCCTGTTTCCATCCATGCTGTGGCGAATGACAGAATTTCATCCTCCTAATGGCTAAGTAGTATTTCACTGTGTGTATATTACGTTTTCTGTATCCACTAATCAGTGGATGTACACTTGTGTTGTTTCCATATCTTAGCTATTCTGAATAGTGCTGCAATGCAATAAACATGGAAATGCAGATACCTCTTTGACAGGGTGATTTCATTTCACTTGAAATTGTATCCAGTAGTGTTATTGCTAGATTATGTAATAGTTGCATTTCTATTTTTTTGTGGAACCTCCATATTCTTTTCCATAATGACTATACTAATACATATACACCAACAATGGTCACTTATCTCTAGGTCTTGGTCAGCACTTGTTATAGTCTGTCTTTTTTATAATAGACTATCCAACTGGAGTGAAGTGATTTCATTGTGGTTTGATTTACATTTTCCTGATGATTACTGATGTTCAGTAATTTTTTAAAGATTTATTTATTTATTTGAAATCAGAGTTACACAGAGATAAAAGGAGAGGCAGAAAGAGAGAAAGGTCTTCCATCGCTGGTTCACTCCCCAATTGGCAGTTAACCGCTGGAGCTGCGCCAATCCGAAGCCAGGAGCCAGGAGCTTCTTCCAGGTCTCCCATGCAGCTACAGGGGCCCAAGTATTTGGGCCATTTTCTATTGCTTCCACAGGCCATAGCAGGGAGCTGGATCGGAAGTAGAACCACCGGGACTTGAACCAGCACCCATATGGGATGCCCACACTGCAGTCGGTGACTTTACCCACTATGCCACAGCACCAGCCCCAACTGATTAACATCTTTTTGTGATACAAGTAGCAAAAAATAAATTAAGGAGAAAAACAGGCTTTGCAAACATCATCCTTCATTAAAAAACAAAACAAAACAGTAGTTTTATTACCCCAATGAGTAACGCTACAAAAGAATTAGGAGCACACATTGTGAATCAAAATAGAATGTGTAGGTCGGCGCCCTGGCTCAATAGGCTAATCCTCCCCCTTGCAGCACCTGCACACCGGGTTCTAGTCCAAGTCAGGGCGCCGGGTTCTGTCCGGGTTGCCCTTCTTCCAGGCCAGCTCTCTGCTATGGCCTGGGAGTGCAGTGAAGGATGCCCAAGTCCTTGAGCCCTGCACCCACGTGGGAGACCAGGAGAAGCACCTGGCTCCTACCTTCAGATCAGCGCGGTGCACCGGCTGCAGCACGCCGGCCGCGGCAGCCATTGGAGGGTGAACCAACAGCAAAAGGAAGACCTTTCTCTCTGTCTCTCTCTCTCTCTCTCTCACTGTCCACTCTGCCTGTCAAAAAAAAATAATAAAAAATAGAATGTGTTTTGTGTTGTATTCACTAAAAAATTAAGAGCCATTGAATACAATTTAAAGTTATCATAAATTATAAGTAATTATAATAAAGTCAAATAGATTAGGGAAGGGTAGAGGAATGAAGAATAAAAATGAAAGAAACTCCAAAGAGCAGAGACATTATAGCAAGATTCAATGGAAACTCAGGTTAAAGAATAATAATAGGCCAATACAGGGAATTAGCTAGGAACAACAAAGTTTGATGTTTCCAAGGTTATAGGGGTTGTTTGACCAAAATCCTCAATCTGAGATTGTAGTACTCAGAGTACAGTTTGGAAGCATATCCCTAAAAAGCTAGGTGTTTTGTAGAACTACTGTTTTTATTTCCATAGTGAGGGAGCTGGTTTCTTCCAGATTTATGGCTTTGTAATATTTAAACGATGCATTTACATTTGGAAGTGTGGAACTTCAGAGTTCCAGTTAAGTCACATCAAACGCTACTGAAGCAGGAGAAAGGGCGACGGAGTGAGGCAGAATTAACCTGTAAAGCTACTCTTCTCCTTGTGCAAGTAAAATTTCCACCGACTAAATAAAAAATTGACATGGGCTTTGTCATTTCAGAATATTTTTAGTAGAGATTTTGATTAAGCTCTAGTCATGTCCAGTTTCACTAAGATTCATCATTAGATCTTGGAGGTTGATAATTACTCACAAATGTCCTTAGGATTTCTACAGACTGAGGAGGCTATTGGTGGAAACTAGTAATTCAGTATCTCACAGATAGGGACCTCATTTTGAGATCCATTATTCTCATTTACAAAACACCATTGTGTTAACAAAACATTTGGCAATTAATCTTTCTTTCCAATCCCATGACAAACTCAGTTTCAAACAATACAATCCATCTCCAAATATTCTTATGGAAGGTATAAGAAACTCTGAGCTGGGAAATGGGACAAACAGAATGTAAAATCTGAAAGGTAGGCATTTTGTGATTTCTAATGTTGATAGTACAGGCATATCTACAAAACAAGGTATAGACACATATTCGCAAAACAAGATGTGTTATTTAAGAAAGCGGCTGCAGTTTGAAAAATATAGCCCACCACAGAAAGCTAAATCTCCTGTCTGTAACACTGTGTAGTGCTACTAATTACTTCAATAAAATGTTACTTTATTACTTTATGTTCATATTATTATGGACAGTATCTTGATCCTACTTTCCCTCTTCTTTGCCTATGCCATATAGAATGGCAGTTGGGATGCAATAGGAAACCAAACAATTCAAATTCCAGCTTACTAGCTAATGATTTTGTCGTATCACTTAGGTTTTTGATGCATAGTAGTCTCTCCTGAAAGTTATAAAATAATAGCTAATTCACAGAATTTCTGGAAGTTTTACAATATTTGTTGTGTGTGTGGTGTCAGTAGAATGACATCCCACTCTACTAGACAACTGATGAAAAGTTTGTTTCTCAATTGTTGATTTTCTCTGATTTGTCATTTGCCGTGAACTACTGTGAAAATCTGGTATCAAAATTCAATTATTTCTGCACAAATGGCAGTGTCTTGTGAATAATTATTGGCATAGCATTTATTGAGTTATTCTTGATAGATATCATTCTGGTTAGCACAGGTTTAGGAGAATTGTAGGGGTGGGTATTTGGGTAGTGATTTGGGATACATGCAACCCATACTGCAGTGCCTATTTGGAGTGCAGCTCCTCAGCTTCCAATCCAGCTTCCTGCTAAGATGGGAGGATAGAGATGATGGCTCATGTACTTGGGCCCCTGCCATCTGGACCATATTGTTTTTTTTTTTTTCCCTTCATCCTGTTGATATAATTTCTGACATTTATTGATTGTGATGTTGTAAAACACTTGCTCTGTAATAAATCCTGCTTGATGACGAAATATAATCTTTTTGATGTGGTTTTGGAGTTAGTTTGCTAGTATTTTGTTGAAATTTTTGCATGTATGTTCATCTAGGATACGGTCCATAGCTCTCTTTTCCTGTTGGGTCTTTGGTTTTATGTTCAGAGTGATGCTGATTTCATAAAAAGTTTGGCAGAGTTCCATCCAGTTCAATATTATGGCATAGGTTTAAAAGTATTTGAGTTAATTCCTCTTAATACCACCAGGTCCTGGACATTTCCTCAAGGACTACTTTTGACCAGTTTTAATCTCATAGCTTGTATTGGTTTGTTTAGATTTTCTATATCTCCTTGATTTAAACTGGTAGGGTATATGTATCTAGGAATTTATCCATTTCTTTGAGGTTTTCCAGTTTAGTAAGCAAAAAGTGGTTCCTAGTAGTTTCTTGTCACCGTTTGTATTTCAGTGATGTTGGTTGTAAGGTCTCCTTTTTCATTTCTAATTTTATGTATTTGAGTTTTTCTTTTTTTTTCTTTTTGGCTAAATGTTTGTTTATCTTGTTTATCTTCTCCAAGAATCAGCTTCTTGTTTTGTTGATCTTTTCTATTGTTATTTTAGCTACAGTTTCATTTATTTCTTCTCTGATCCTTACTATTTCTCTCCTCCTGCTGATTTTTTTGTTTAATTCTTGTTTTTCTAAATCTTCATGATATATCATTAGATTTATTTGAGACATTTCTCTATTTAAGATTTAGGCACTTGGGATTGGCACTGTAGTGTAGTAAGTTAAGCCTCTGCCTGTGGTGCGGGCATCCCATATGGGCACCAGTTTGTATCCTCCTAGCTTTGGATCGGTCCTGCTCTAGCCTTTGTGGCCATTTGGAGAGTGAACCAATGATTTGAAGATGCCTTTCTCTGTCTCTCCCTCTCTCTGTAGCTCTGTCTCTCAAGTAAATAAACATATCTTTAAAAAATTTAACCACATAATGCTAGAAACTTCCCTTCCAATATTGCTTTTGCTGTATTGCACATGTTTTGATATGTCGTGTTTTCATTTCCATGATTCCAAGAAAGCTGTTGATTTCCTTTTAATTTCTTCAGTGATCCATTGGTCTTTCAGTAGCATGTTGTTTAATTTTCATGTATTTATAGATGTTCTATTGTTCTTGTTGCTGCTTTTTTCTAGTTTCATTCTTTTGTTCTAAGAAGATAAGTGATATGATTTCAGTTCTTTTGAAATTTTACTGAGACAATTTGTGGCCTAATATGTGGTCTGTCCAAGAAAATGTCCCATGTACTGATGAGAAGAATGAACATTTCACTATTCTTATTGAAGAACAATTAGAGAGGAGGAAAGAAATAAAGGGCATCAAATTCAAAAAGGAGAAAGGAAAAATATCTGTGTTTGAAGATGGCATGATGTTGGACATGGAAAAGCCTAAACATTACACCAAAAAGCTTTGAGAATGGAAAAAGCATTTCAGTAAAGCTGCAGGTTACAAAATAAACATACAAAAAATAGTAGCATTTTTACACACTAATGATGAACTCACTGAATGAGAAATCCAGAAATAAATCACATTAACAATAACCACAAAAAATCACAAGTATTTAGGAATAAATTATAAAAATGAAGTGAAAGATCTCTACAATGAAAATTATAAAACATTGATGAAGTAAATAATCAGATACAAAAAATGTAAATATATTCCTTACTCATGGTTTGGAAGTATCAAAACCATTTAAAATCTATACCACCAAAGCAATACACAGATTCAATACAATCTTTATCAAAATACCAATGGCATTCTTTACAGAATTAGAGAACCTAAAAATCATATAGAATCATAACAGGCCAGGAGTAGCTGAAGAGATCCTGAAGGGAAAAAAAAATCAAATTGATAGTATCACAGTTCCTGACTTCAAAGCATACTATGATGCTACAATAATTAAAACAGCATTGTACTGGCAGAAAAAATATAGATCAATGAAATGGAATAGACAGCCCAGAAATTAATCCATGTATGTACAGTAAACTGATTTTAACTAAAGTTCCCAGACCATACATTGAAGAAAGAACGATTTCTTTAGTAACTGATGCTGGCAAAACTAGATATACATAGGTAGAAGAATTAAATTAGCTCCCTACATCTCACTGTATAAAAAAAGTCAATTCTAGATGGATCAAAGAGGGCCAACACTTTGGTGCAGTGGGTTAAGCTGTTGTCGAAGCCCAGGCATCCCTTGTAGGTGCCAGTTCAAGTTCCAGCTGCTCCACTTCTGATCCAGCTCCATGTTAATATACCTGGGAAATCAGGAGAAGATAGTTCAACTACTTGGGACCCTGTATCCATATAGGAGATCCAGAAGAAACTCCTGGCTCCTGACTTCAGCCTGGCCCAGCCCCAGCCCCAGCCCTTGCAGCCTTTTAGGGAGTGAACCGGCAAATGGGCAATTTCCCTTTCCCTTGGTCTTTCTTTTCTCTCTCTCTCTGTAACTCTGCTTTTCAAATAAATACATCTTAACAAAAAGATGAATCAAAACTACACTTAAGATGTGAGACTTTCAAGTTGTTGGAAGAAAAGGTAGGGGTAATGCATCAAGACATTCCTGAAGGTGATGACTTCTTGTAATATACCCCCAAAGCACAGATGACCAAAGCATAACTAGACATGTGGGATTATTCTGCACATCAAAGGAAACAATCAATAGAAAGAATAGATATCCAGGAAATGGATAAATGGAAAAATATCTGCAAGCTACCTATACAATAAAGGATTAATATCCACACTATACCAACAACCCAAAAAGCTCAGCAACAACAACAAAGCAATCAAACCAATTAATAAATGGACAAAAGAACTCCATATGCAGTTGAGGTCCTCAAATGAAGAAATACCAATGGTCAATAAATATATGAAAATTACACTCAAAATAAATGGCCATCAAGGAAATACAGATCAAAATTACAATGAGATATCGCTTAACTCCTATCAGAATGGCGATTATCTAAATGATAGAGTCCATCAAAACAGGATGATAAGGATGTGGAGAAAGAGGGACTCTTAATACACTGTTGATGGGGATAAAAATTAGTGCAGCTACTACAGAAAACAGTATAGTGATTTCTTAAAAAATGACTTCCCATATGACCCAGCAATCCCACTACTGGGCATATATCCCAAAGATATGAACATGTTTTATCAAATGGATACCTGCACCACCATGTTCATAGCAGCATTGTTCACAATAGCCAAAATATTAAATCAACCAAGATGTCCATCATTAGACAAATAAAGAAAATATTATGTACACGCATATACACACACAATGGAATATTTTCAGATATTAATCTAATTCCGACAGGGTCATAGTCAAAGTGGAGGTCCTCTCCTCTCTTCAGAGAAAGGCACCTCCTTCTTTGGTGGCTCCGTTCCTTCCACTGGGATCTTACTCACAGAGATCTTTCATTTAGGTCTTCTTCTTCTTTTTTTTTTTTTTTCCTTTCCAGAGTGTCTTGGCTTTCCATGCCAAGATCTGAATGCCTTAAGAGCTGATTCTGAGACCAGAGTGTTATTTAGGACATCTGCCATTCTATGAGTCTGCTGTGTATCTCGCTTCCCATGTTGGATCATTCTCTCCCTTTTTCATTCATTCTATCAGTTAGTATTAGCAGACACTAGTCTTGTTTGTGTCATCCCTTTGACTCTTAGACCCATCAGTGTGATCTGACATTCATCACTTGGACTAGTGTGATGGCCTTGGTACATGCCACCTTGATGGGAATGTATTGGAATCCCCTGGCACGATTCTAACTCCTTCATTTGGGGCAAGTCCGATTGAGCATGTCACAAATTGTACATCTCCTCCCTCTCTTATTCCCACTCAAAATTTTCAAAAGAGAGAAAAAAAGAGAAATGCCTTTGTTTATAAATATTGCTGCAAATAAAGTTTTGTCAAATTTTATTCTGTATCTTTGTCAAATAATGTTTAAAAATGATAGAGTACTACAGCTTTAATGATCTATGATTATTTCAAAATTTACTATATGTGAGTGAAATGGTCATATTTTCATTTGATTATTGCTTATAGCCCTGGTCTACATTCCTTGTGAATTATAATCCTTTTTTTTACTTTTTACTGGTTGAACTATTAGTGCATCATTAAGCCTTTGAGTATAATGTAAATCTTAAGAAAGAAGGAAATAAAGAAGGAAGGAAGAAAGGAAGGAAGGAAGGGGGGTGGAGAGAGGAAATGAAGTAACATATTTTTAGAATTGTATCTATGAACTGCATTGAATTTGTTATCTATTTTAATATCACATTAACATGAGAATTGAAAAATCAGTGAATAAAAAATGATTGAAATGCCTGTGTGCATCAGTTTTGCTGTAAATACGATGTTTTGTCAAACTTTGTTTTGAATCTATGTTGGGCAAATTTTAGGAGCTAAGTACTACTATAGTTTTGATAATCTGTGACTATTTTGATACTTGCTATTGGTGAAGTTGACACTTTTTTATCTGTTGTTTATGGCCCTTAACTCTGCTTCTATGGTTTTTGTTTGTTGTGCTCTTTATTTAATGGAGCATTAGGCCTCTGCCTATATTGTAAATTGAAAATACATTATCTCAAAAATCAAAACCAATACTTAGGAGTTAATGAATTGCTGAATGGAAAGATTATCTGATGTTTATCACTGAAGGACTGGATTATTTTCTACCAGTGAGAAAAAAGAATGCATATATTTACAAAGATGGCTATTTAGTTCCATGGCTGGTTTATAATCACTCATATTACACATAGCTTTTTTTCAACACTTTAAAGCTGTTGGATGGGAAAGTTACATATTGGGCATTACAAGTAAAGAAGAAGCATTTTTCATTAATCAGAATAATTGATTGTGGCTGCTGCAACACACTCTGTGATCTAAGTGGTTTCATGTATACACACACACATTCATGCAGAGCCCAATGTATGTCAGTGAAAGATCTCTTCCTTTCTGAAACACAGGATATAGACTCCATCCATCCACAGCCCTTTCAGCATACAGACTCTTAGATAAGCCTAACAAAGGAAAAGCGGGTATGGGTTGGGGGGTAACTTAGACAAAGGTAGTCTCCAAAGGGAAGGGCTGATAGTAGGCTACATCATGTTTGCCTGATTCATGATAAGCACGTATTATCATATACCTAACCTAATTGGAAGGCAAAACGGGAGGCACTAGAGTTGAATGCATCCTATGTTTACTATGTCAGTGAAACAGGTGGAAACAAACACACCTCATAACTTTACACTGGTTTTTTTTTTCTTTCTTGTTTTCTACAGATTCCAGTTTAGATCCTTTTAGTGATATTTGGAATCTGTTTTCCCCTAAGTCTTCAAAGATACTTACAATTATAATTATCCCTTTTCAAATAGTTACCTATTTTATCTCACATTAAAACCTCAGTAGTAAGAGCTCTTTTTATTGAAAATGTTAAACTCTCCCTTCTCTAGAGTACTGAATGTATCCTCATTTAAATCTACCCCAGTTCTACAAGGTATACATTATTTTATTTATAAGTTAAGACATACAAAGGTTTTTTTAAAAAATTAAATGGATCACACCACATTATAGAACTAGTAATTTGGAGAGCAGGCATTGGAGCCAAGGTCTGTGTGATTTCATCTATCTTGAAGGTGTTTTTTTTTTTCTATTCATACTGAAATGAATAAAACGAATTAAAGTGTTGTACATGTTCTCCATCTCTTGGGAGAGAGAGAGAACAAGGCTTAATTTTTATAGCATCGGAATGCAGCATGTTTGAAGGCATTCAAATTTAGGTTAGAACACAATTTAATGCACTTGAAAACTTACCCCATCAATTCTTCCTTCCAAATTTCTACAAGTTGTGGCGCAACCTGGACCAGGCAGAAAGTAAAAATAATTGATTCATTTTGGTCTCAGGGACTTATTTTACACAGGCCATTTAAGGAGAAGTGCCAATCCTTCTTCCATTTGTTTTCTTACTGTTGTTGCTACTTGTACTTATATCCTGGGGTCATTATACAAAGTACAACAAAGTGAGTGGCTTAAGCAACAGACATGGGGTAGGTATTTGGTCTAATGGCTAAAACATCCACATTTCATATCAGGGTGACTGGATTTGATTTCCGGTACTCATTCGTAATTCCAACTTTCCACCAAAGTGGACATTTGGAGGCATCAGGTAAGTAGCTGGGTCCCTGTCACCCATGTGGGAGATTGGATTGAGTTTCTGGCTCCTGGCTGTAGCCTCAGCCGGATCATTGTGGGAATTTGTAAGAGAACCAATGGATGGAAGCTCTCTCTATGTCTGTCTTCTTGCCTCACACACACACACACAAAAAGCAAGCAACAGATATTTATAATCTCACAGTTTTGGAGGTTTTGAAAGTCCAAGATCAAGGTGCCAGAAAATCTCTACTTCCCTTGAAATCCATGTGGAAGCATCCTCCCTGACTCTTTCCAGCTCCTAGTGATGACTATCAATCATTGATGTTCTCAATTTGCCTCCTCTTTAAGCTAATCTCTGCTCTGTCATCATGTGAAATTCTTCCTGTGTGTGTGTCTTCAGATGTTTTCCTCTTCTTAAAGACCACTAATGATAACAAATTAGTTATTATCACCATCAGTCAGTGACCCTCATATGATATTTTACCTTCAAAGCCCTTTTTCCAGATAAAGTTCTATCCACATGTATGGAGATTAGGACTTCAACATATCTTTGGAGTGATATATTCAACCTGTTAATTGGACTTATAGAAGTTTTCCTGCTTGGGGTAGGTGGTGTGGCACAGGTTTAGCTACAACTGAGTTGCTGACTCCTTATTCTGCCTGGCTCCAGCCCTAGCTGATGTGGGCCTTCAGGAGAAAGAATCAGCAGATGGAAAAATCTCTCTCTCTCCTTTCTCTGTATCCTTCTTTGTCACCCTGTCTTTTAAATATGTACTTTTTATAAAGCAAAGTCCTTTGTTTAATCTTCTTTTCAGTTAATGCATTCCCTTCACTTGATCTTAGCCAAAAGGACAAGAAGAGATAGTAATGCATTCTCTTACATTCCAACTATTTATTCCTTCGAGGGGTTTAATTGAAGATTACGACTTGTGTTTTCCCAGGGCTCTGACTTCCCCCACCTTCCCCATTTTGCTGTCTAATCCAAACCTGTTTATATCCAAGAGCTATGATTTCTGTATGTTGTGGGACTCAAGAATATCTTTGGTTGTCCAAAGACACACAATCTTCATTCTTCATTCTGTGACACTTGAACGAGAGTTTCTGGAAACACCATATCAAGAGCACTTTCCTTCTATCACTCCTACTATGTGGGGTACAAATGGGTTCATACAATACTCCTTTTCAGGCATATGAAATATATTCAGCAATGACAGCTGAAGAAAATCTTGCTGTATCTTAGATATTCAGTGGTGTGGTGACCCAAATTAAGTTTTTCTGTTCCATTTTCACCGTAAAAGTTTCATTATTATATAAAATTCTAAACCCCCTGAAAGCAATAACTGATCATTTTAGATATCACAACTTACCAATATCCCCCAGTGCAATCTGTGATGGGATAGTACCGTTTCTTCTTTTTAATGAATATACAAAGCAGATGGCATGAATTCATTTGCCAAAAAATGATGTTTACTTTTAAAGTGAAAAAACTGGTTCTTCAAAACAAAGCTTCATAGAATGAAAAGTTATGCAGATTGCATGTTTAGCATTCCTGAGTCCTATCTACAGCAAGCCAATTTTGCAGGCAGCCTCCATTCCCCTCTTCCCACAGTCCTTGATTCTGCATACCCTCTTACCTTTCTGATGTAGAGAAGTTCTTGTGTCAGTTATAAAACAAAAATTTCATGCACTAAAGAGCAAGTATAAGGATTCCTTAGGCAGACTTTTGCTGTTTTCCTTAATGTCTCTGTGTTTCAAGACTGCAATAAGAAAAAAAAAAAACAAAACAAAACAATAAGGCCTTTTCAGAGATGCCTGGTATACGAATCAGTATTTATAAATTTTACTGACTCCAAAACCATTGTTTAGCTTTAGTTTCCATTGCCAGTTGGGAAGAGATATTTTGCAACAAAGGAACTGCTTCCACTATTTAATTATATAATTTGGAAACTCATTGCAGGTAAGTATATTGACATACAGAAGAGTAACATGAAGAAAAAGATTATCTAAAAAATTCTTGACTTTCTTAGCTACAAAATGCCGACAATTTCTGAACCATGATTAAATTTATTATGGGCAGAAACGTTTTAAATTTTATACATGTACATTTATGATGTGTTTCAGAACTGCAAGTGAATTTTGATAAAATATTTTTAAAAATATCATAAATTATGACTTCTGTTCCTCTTTCTAGCTGAAACCATCTGTTCTTGGTAAGTGCGAGGATATTTTGGGATATCATTTTAGATGAATGATGCATGTTACATGTTACCATCCTTGAAAAAACCATAACTTGATGGTAGAATAAATTAGTTGCTTTATATGATGAATCCAAGGAACTTGAGAATTCTCTCAGCAGAAAAGAATAACTGCCAAGAGGTGACTTAGAGCTTTATACAGTTAAATTGCTAATTCTTAACTTTTCGTAATGTCCTAATGACAATTACCTATAGGCTATAATGTAGACAACACACACACACACACACACACACACACACACATGCACACACAAGGAGGGAGAGAAGTACCTGGGCATTATGTTGCTTTCTTGTGTAATGGCAGTATTCCATTTGAAAGTCTTCTTTTTAATATTTCTTTTATTTAAAAGTCGGGGTGGGGAGAGAGAAAGAGAGAGAATCTTCCATCTGCTGGTTCTCTCCCAAGATGACTATAGTGGCTGGTGGGCTGGTGCTGGGCCAGGTTGAAGAGAGGAGCCAGAGGCTTCCCCTAGGTC
The DNA here is from genome assembly GCA_949820135.1 of Sylvilagus floridanus. Lineage (NCBI taxonomy): Eukaryota > Metazoa > Chordata > Mammalia > Lagomorpha > Leporidae > Sylvilagus > Sylvilagus floridanus. The sequence goes on from OX463224.1 coordinate 84,245,055, forward strand.
ATATTCCATTGTTTTTCTGAGCCCTTATCAGGTGGCTGGATAAAAAGTGGAGCACCCAGGACATGAACCAGCATAATATGGGATCTCATCTTTCCAGGCGGCCACTTTCCCCCTATACCAAAACACTGTTCCCCATATTGAGAATCTTGATAAAAGTTTCCCAAGTTTTCTTTCAAAATATACAAGTATAACTATTTGACTTCATTTGGGGATCTGACATTAGAATATTTTTCCAATGGTGAGATGCAGATGTAGAAAAAATTAGAAATATTTAGGTCAAAGTATTGCTAATCTAGTAATTACTTACTTTGAATATAACAAAATAAGTGTAATGAGAATATTTAGATAAATAAGGTCTTACTACTTGATATATGAAGTGAAGTAATTCATTCCTTTATGAATTTATTCTTGTATTTATTAGCTAACTATTAGGCATGTAGGATATGGCAGGGTCTTTGTCAGACACTGAATATTAAAGCAGTTTAATTTGGGGTTCTGTTCTAGTATGGAAGCCTGACCTAACATAAAATTTAAATACAGAAGAGGAGAGGAGCTGGGTTGAAGGTGTTGTCAATGCACCCAGAAATGTCTGTTGGCTGTACAGCTTCTACAGGGAAACACATTCATGGAAAAACCTTTGGCTGAGTGAATCACTTTAGAATGTGAATTTTTATTAATTTGTTTTGAATAGAGCTAATGTAGGTTCTAGCTTTATAACAGGAACTTTTCAGAGAACCATGTGAAGGGAAGAATCTAATCTGTGATTCATTTATATATTAGTGTTTCTGTTAAAATGCTTGTCTTGGCCCTGAAAGAGAGTCAGAATTTTATATTTTCTAGGATAGTCTCCAAAATATTTAAAGTAATAAATACTGACGATCTGGATTGTGAGTTCCTGGGTAGAGGATGTTCTTTATCCATCTCCTCCTGGTCCCCTTCCTACTTTTTTTTTTTAATTCATTGAATCCAGCACTGTACCTGGTGACAAGTTGATATTCCATGAAAATTTGTTAAATAAAACAACATATGCTGAAAAAAGGGAAAATTATATAACTCACAATGCCAATCAGATTTTTTTCATCTTTGTGTTTCTAGTGGTTATTGTAACTTCTAGAATACAGATTCCAGTTCAGTAAGCAAGTTAGTTACATTTGCCCAATTTTAAAATGTATTGTAATCTGTTTCCTTGTCAAGAATTTAAATTTGCTGCGTTTGCTTTGAAAATACTCTAACATATTCTGTAGTGTTGCTTTTTATTCCCCCTGTACAAGTTGATAAATTCTCTATTCTAGTGATTTGATATTGGTGCATTTTCTCAGTACATTCATTTCCGGTAGCAGTGAGTTTAATGTAATATGTGCACATTTTCTTCATTAATTATATTTAATTCTTCCTTTCCACAGGGTTCTTGACGTTTAATAATTTTCCATATAATTCAAGAACATCAATCAAGAGAATGCATTTTTAATGAAAGTTTTAGTTTGTGTCATTGTAATTTGTTCTTAATTGCATTTTAATACAAATTTTCTATGTAGATTACATTTTGTCTTGGTTATGAGAAATATTAATCAGTAGATTGGTTCTTTGAAAGGCAGAGTTAAGTTATTCAATTCTCTATGAGAAAGAAACAAAATATCTTTATTAGCAAAGAGTTTGAAGTCAACAACTGAAGAATTTCAATATGCGTTATTTTTAAAGCAATGTTGACTTTATTTGGAAATTTGTTAGAGACTTAGAGACTTTTGCAAAACTATTCTCATATGAAGGCATGATAAAATGTGTGCATGCATAAATTTTAATACAAGGATTTTTTTGCTAATAAAATTAACTATAGGATTTTGAATATAAAGCAGCTTCAAACAAGCCTTCCTAGTTAACAATAAAATAGGTGATAATAAAATACACGTTATCTGAATGCAGAAGAAATAATAATATGCCCAATCTGGGCTTTCCTGTTCCTGTGTGTTAATGCATTCTCTTTTTCCTACATGCAATAGGCTCCTCTGTATCTCCCCATGCCTGGACTCATCAAGGCTGAGTTCAAGATTACTTCCTTAATGAAATCTCCACAATCATGTTTCAACACATTCTGGGAGTAATATGCCCTTCGCTACTTTTTGCTTTTCTGTACTTTCTTTTCATTTATATTTGTGTGGCTGCACATGTACTTTGAGTAAGCATGAGCTCCTTGATTACAGACTATGTAACTGATAAATTTCTGTCTCAATAAGCAAGACTTTGAAATAATGGAAAACAAGTCTGCATACCTCCAGCCAGAAGTGAGAATATACAATCCAGACAAAGTAAGTTTTAAAAAACATAACAAGTTTTGTCTCCACCTTTCTCCTCAGCCTCTCATAGACTTCATGCTGTTTTGATTCATTTTAGGAACAAGTTGTCTCATTACGGGATGAAAACACTCAGTAATAAAATTATTAAACTGTGCCACCACTTTCTGTCACACATAATTTGCTGTGGTTACTAGTCTATGCGCATGAGATATTCACATAAACCCCTAAGGAGAATTACAGTTTTCTTGAAAACTTAAAATCCTCCCCTTAGAGCTTCAAGGCTATAGCGATAGAACGCGTGATATGAGCAAATGAGATTCTGCTGCGTCCCTGCTGTTGTTTCTCTTCATGTACCTGATTGTGTTTAAATATATTCTAGCTTTTCTGTTTATCATTGTCATGTCATACCTTTATTATTTCTTGTACCTGAAGTAATTTCACCATATCATTATTCTTTTAAATCTTCTTGAAATTATTCCATATCAAGTTTTTATGTTATAAATGTACCTATATGTTTCTAGCATAATGAAAGTGTGAAACTATTCATAAATACATAAATGTATATTATATAAACTCCAATTGAATGGTCTCAAATTTCTGTCATTATCTTCATCTATGCATATCTTTTGAAATATAATATCCTAAACTTAACACTATATTCTAGAATTATATGGGCAATACTAGTTTTACTCAGAGGTGTACAGTGGGACAACATAACTTCCTTCTCTATTACAGAATAACAGAGTCTCTACTGCTGTTATTTTTAGTTTTTTTTTTTAAGATTTTATTTATTTATTTGAAAGAGTTATACAAGAGAGAGGAGAGACAGAGAGAGAGAGAGAGGTCTTCCAACCACTCGTTCACTCCCCAGTTGGCCACAGAGGTCAGAGCTGCACCAATCCGAAGCCAAGAGCCAGAAGCTTCTTTCGGGTCTCCCATGCAAGTGCAGGGGTCCAAGACTTGGGCCATCTTCTACTGATATCCCAGATATAGCAGAGAGCTGGATCAGAAGTGGAGCAGCTGGGTCTCAAACTGGTGCCCATATGGGATTCCGGTTTTGCAGGCAGTGGCTTTACCCACTATGTCACAGTGCTAGCCCCTATTTTTAGTTTTTTAACCATTACCTCAATTCCTCTAGTTGAAAATTACTATATATAGGGCAGGCTTTGTGTCACAGCAGATTAAGTAGCTGCTTGGTACACCCATATTCCATGTCACGGTGTCTGGGATCATGTCCCACCTCTGCTTTCAGCTAAGGTGCACCATAGGAGGCAGTAGATGATGGCTCAGATACTTGTGTATTTGTCACCCATGCTGGAGACCAGGATGGATTTCCCAACTTCTGGATTCAGCTAGGCTACACCCAGAATTTTTGGAGCATTTGGGGAGTGAATCAGCAGATAGAAGGTCTCCTCTCCTCTCCTCTCCTCCCTTCTCCTCTCCTCTCCTCTCCTCTCCTCTCCTCTCCTCCCCCTTTTCTCTTTTCTCTCTCCATCTCTCTGACTTTCAAGTAAATAAAAGCAAAAAAAAAAAACTTTAAAAAAAGATTGTGTCAAAGCAATCACATAAATAAGACCAGTGTCTGCTAATACTAATTGATAGAATTAAAAAGGAGAGAACGATCCAACATGGGAAGCAGGATACACAGCAGACTCATAGATTGGCAATTGTCCTAAATAGCACTCTGGCCTCAGAATCAGCCCTTAAGGCATTCTGAATTGGCTAACAAGCTCATGAGAGTTTCTCAGGAATGAAAAGCCAAGACACTTTGGCAAAAAAATGTCCTAAATGAAAGATCTCTGTGAATGAGATCCCAGTGGAAAGAAGGGACCATCAAAGAAGGAGGCACCTTTCTCTGAAGGGAGGAGAGAACTTCCACTTGGATTATGGCTTTGTCTAAATAAGCTCGGAGTTTGTGAACTCAAGAGGCTTCCATAGCCTTGGAACCTCATGACAAGATCCTCAGGTGATCACTGGCATCATAAATAAGAGTGTCAAGTGTTAAATCAACAACAGAAGTCATTGTGCACCTGCTCTCCATGTAGGACCTCTGTCTTTAATGTGTTGTACTATGAGAATTAACGGTAAGACTAATCTTCAAACAGACCTTTATACTTTGTGTGTCTGTGTGGGTGAAAACTGCTGGAATCTTTACTCAGTATAGAGTTATCTTTTGTATATAAATATAATTAAAAATGAATCTTAATGAAGAATAGGATGGGAGAGGGAGTAGGAGATGGGATGGTTTGCAGGTGGGAGGGTGGTTATGGGGGAAGATCTGCTATAATCCAAAAGTTGTACTTTTGAACTTTATATTTATTAAATAAAAATTTTCTATTAAAAAAGATAATCATTATATGTTAGGAGAGTGGCCTGTTGGCTAAGGTCAAGTGTAGAATTTATTTTTATGAATATTGATAATGAGAGGTAGTCCTGGAGGGATTGTATTGTCCTGTACACATACGATCAGAAACAATATTTAACAGAATTACTTTTTTAATGCTCATCAAAATCACTGATTCAATTCAGATTTAATTTACTAAAAATAAATTTAAACTTCAAAAACTCTATTTAAGTCATGACTATTAGTTTTTTTTTAATGTAGATTTTATGTAGTAGATTTTAGGGGAGGCAGCAGGAATCTTGAATGTATTACTTGTGGGAATCAAATTGAGTTCTTTGAATAAAAAATAAAAAGATGGCACAAAATATAGGTCTTATATCAATTTTCCTGAAAACTAACAGAGATAACCAAAGAGCAATAGAAACTCAAAATAGAGCATGGGACGACCATAATCCACACATTTAAAGCTTTGAGTATCTGTAGGGACAGTATTGGATTTAAGAATATTACCAGAAGTTGATTTAGAACTGTCAGAAGGAAGATGTTGTATATATTTAAATGTATCATGTTTGTACTTGAAGTTTGGGAGAATAAAGGCTAAGTCACAGGTCAATGTGTGTGAGATCTGGGATGCCCTGGACGAAATCTTTTTGTTTACCTCAAACCATTTCTCTTTGGCTCTTTCATCAGAGTTGCAGACTCAGTACTAAGGAGGTAATCCCCCTGATTTGGGGAAGCAAGGTTGTGCATGTTCGAAGGCTGTGTAAACAGATGGTACCTTGAAAAAATTTTACTTTTTCATTTATTTATTTGAAAGAGCAACACGGAGAGGCAGAGTGATAGAGACAGAAAGAGAAAGGGAGAGCTGGTGAGATCTTTCACACATGGTTTCCCACCCCTAATGACTACAACAGCCAGCTCTGGGTCAGACTGAAGCCAGGATAAAGGAATTCCCCTCTCGTTTCTCACGTGGGTGCAGGGACACAAGCACTTGGGCATCTTCTGCTGCTTTCCCAGGCACAGTAGCATGAAGTTGGATCAGAAGCACAACAGATGAGACTTGAAGGGGTGCCCTGGTAAGAGGCATTACAAGTGGCTTAACCCGGTGTACCACAATGCCAGCCCCCAAAATGTGTTCATTTTGTGCACAACTTAATGTACTTATATGAACAGCAAAATAATTCTCATTGAAGCTTAGTCAAATAAAGGTCAACAATACCTGTGGGGCACAGATTGTTAAAATCAGTGAATATAATTCACTTTTAATTAGATGAGCAGGTTAACAAAGGTGGAGTATAGTTGAAAAGCGCACACTTTACTTTTCCCATTCAGGAGAACCTAGCTCTGTTCTATTGTTGTGAACCTTCCACATGAAATAACACAAGAAATAAATAAAAAATCTAGAGGACCAAAATCTGATTTTAAAAGGCCAAATCTTGAGATATGTTTTATACTCATGTCAGGATACTAAAAAACAGAGTTGGAAAAACCAGTTATAAATCATTACCAGAATTTAAATTCTGAGAGGGGAAATTAGCCTTAGAGACATAAATTAGAGAAAGAAAAAACCCTTATAATTCCTGAAAATAGAAGTATAGAGTTAGTGGGTGAATAACCAAGATTTTCAGAAAAATAAAAATCTATGTAGAGTTTCTAAAATTTCTGAAACAAAATCAAGACATGAAGTATCAGAAAAAATCAAACGAAAATTAATATCAGAAGATTTTCCCCAGAAAGAAATTCATCTAAAAACTTCATATTATTAATTATTTAAAACCATGGCCTTTATGAAATCTGAGACAATACATAAATGATTCTAAACCAAGATGAAAATAAATTGGAAGATGATATAAATTTCTAAAAATAACATACTTTATACTATTTGGCAAATTTAAAAAAGCTTTAGAAGTGGGAAATTAGACTTGACTCAAAGATAAAAAAAAATAGTAATAGGGAAAATTATCCAGAAAAACAAAAGAAGGGTAGAAAAAAAAATCAAGTGACCTAAAAGAAGGGTGAAGATATGAAGGATAGTTGTTTTCAATCAGCTTTTCATTATTATAATAAAATACCTGAGAAAGTTGGCTTTCTGGACACAAGGTTTATTTGTAATTATTTGATTACACAGATTTGTAATTCTACGTCCAGGGTAAGGCAGCCAAATTTGTTTGGCCTCTGATGTTGGCAGTAATGATGGTGCACCTGGAGATGGAGAACCAGGGAGATAGTAAACCAGGAAGCAGGGAGAGTGAATGGGCGCACCTAAACATTTATAACCAACACCCTGTGCAAACTACCTTCCCAGAATCTCCCAAAAAGCCCACCTTGTAAACCATGATTTTATGGTTTTAGCTCTCTTAGTACCATTATTAATTAATTTATTTAAATGACAGAGACAGAGACTGAGAGAAAGAGAGTTTCCACCTGTTGGTTCACTCCCCAAATGACAACAGCTGGGGTGGGGCCAAGCTGAAGCCAGGAGCTGTGAATTCCATCTGAGTTTTCTACATGGGAGGCAGAGACCCAAGTGCTTGAGTCATCATCTGCTGTATTCCAGGGTGAGCAGTAGAAGAAAGCTGTATTGGAAACAAGGTTAAGATTTGAACCCAGGTACTATGTGTTGGGATTTCAGCATCCCAAGTGGTGACTTAACCTCTGTACCAAATTCCCACCCCTCTAGTATGATTAAGTTATGATTTTGGGATTTAAACATCTGAATGAGTATAGTAGTCAATAATTGTTCAAATGATAACAATAGTTAAAATATATTTAAAATGTAGATCTGAATGGTACATAAATGATATTCTGTTTCTGTTTATTTCCTAGAATATGCATCAACTTGAATTAAGACCTGACTCTGAAGATTAAAATGCTTCACCATATAGTAAATTAAGTTCTTTTAATGTGAAAAAATGGTAATATTTCAAAGATAAGGAAATATTCTAATAAGGAGTAAGTAGTGTAAAGAGATTAATAAAAAGGAAGGAATAATTTTTCATATCAACTTCTACTGTGTCTGCATTCATTTGCTTCCAGGCTCTGGTAGTTTCCTCAGACTCATGCATTGATCTGTGTTCAGCTGAGTAATTAAGAGGTGGTCCTCAGAAGACCTCTGGAGCCCTGACATTTTGTGTAGCTGTCTTCTCTTCAGGGCACTCCTCTGCAAACTCTGACTCCACTTTCTTTCCAGAATCCGCTGCCCTTTCTCCTTAACTTAGTGGTTACTGGGATCTGTCTGGGTTTTTTCTCTAAGCACTTCTGCCTGGAGACTGTTTATAGACAGTAGACTAGAGCAGTCCCAGAGCTCACTCTATTCCTCAGAACTCACCAGCCCTTAATCTTTGATATCCAGCATCACAAAAGCCAATGCCTCATATATTTTTTTCATCTGTTTTTATTTCTTCAGGTAAATCCCATATCTATTATTGTGTGTTAGGTGAAAGTGTTAGCTGTCTTCCTTAGTTATTTATACCTTTGCTTTTTTTAAAAAAAATGCCTTGTAATTTGATTTATAATGCCTTCATTTTTTCCCCTTCCTTCCTTCCTTCCTTCCTTCCTTCCTTCCTTCCTTCCTTCCTTCCTTCCTTCCTTCCTTCCTTCCTTCCTTCCTTCCTTTCTTTCTTTCTTTCTTTCTTTCTTTCTTTCTTTCTTTCTTTCTTTCTTTCTTTCTTTCTTTCTTTCTTTCTTTCTTTCTTTCTTTCTTTCTTCTCACTCTTACTCAAACTAAGACCAGAGATGTAGTTAACCTATCTTGATAGGCTTGATGAGATCATTAGTTGGAAGCCATATCTTATATATTATAATGGTAGTTCAGGGCACATTGTTTTGGTGATATTCAATATATCAGTGCTGTAATCACAGATGCCTAGAAATCATTACTAAATGTCCTGGCTTTGAGACTGTTGTTTTCCCCAGTCATAGAAAAAATACTCCAAATTTTAACCTGAGTCATCTAAGATATCTATCCCAACAGTTCATTTCAAACAACATGCATCATATCTAACCCATTTATTTCAAGATAGCACAGGGTTAAGTTTTGCTTATTCTAATTACAAAACCTAGAGCACTCAGATTCTTGGCATTAGAGATGGTTACTTTGTAAGTTTAAAATCATGCTTAAATCATGTTGAGTGTATTAGTGGAGCAGAAGCAAGAATTAAAAATGTGACCGAAGAATGATAACAAAGAAGACATCTCATTCAGAAGCCTTCAGGCTTTGTTTTTGTTTCTTTTGATATGCTACATTACACATCCATATGCTTTCCCTTATTAATATTTAATGAGGCATGCAATTCCCTACTGAAAATGTGAATGTAAAGACAACCTCATGCTTATTTAAGTATTATTTTTATTCTGGATTTAGACATTTAGAGACCTTCAATTTCCCCTCACTAATGCACTATTTTTGTTATAATAGGGTGGTGTGTTGTGAGATGGAATTCTTACTTACTAGTTTTGGATAAAAAATGGATAGAGATTCATGACAGATGATGGAAGAACAAAAGTCAAACAAGTAAAAGAGTGTGTAATTCAAATATCTAAAGGTCAGGACTTTCAAATACAAACTTAACTCATAACAATATTAATTTGTTGACTGTGATTTATAATGTAGCTTCTCTCCTGCTCAATAAGAATTTGATAAACACATACATTTTAACACTGTTTTGTTTTTGTTTTTCAGTGGGGGATGTAAGCTTTATTTATTTGAAATGGTAAAGAAATAAGAAGTGCAAGACTCAAGAGCAAACAGAAACAAACAGAAAAGTGAGCAGAACTCGGTAACCCATGAGAAGAAAATTGTTAGTGGTAGATATCACAGTTTCCATAGATAATAAGAAAGATATTCATTTCCCACTGCACAAGAGATGGGGGTCTTTGAATTAATTTTATTAAATTATGAAGGTCTTTGTGTATATTCTGGGCACTTAGGAAATGAACCAGCAGATGGAAGATTCTCTCTCTGTCTTTGCCTTCCAAGTAAGTAAAAGTACATTAAAAATAAAATATGAAGCATACGTATTATTCTAATTGTCAAGAGGATCTGGGGATATCTGGGTAACTGACATCTGCTTTCCACTCAGGATTGACTCGTTTCCTAAATTGATTTTCTTTCACTTCATCTTATTCATTTTATATTCTTGGCTTTCTGAATCTGAACAGTTTTAACTCTGGTCTTTATGCATAGTATTAATTCTTGACTTCCCTGGTTTTAAAATTTTTATTGGCAACCAGGTAGCTGTGGAAAACAGTAGGTACTCAGAAAAAGAACTGTTTTATTAAATTTTAGTGGTTGAGTTTTGGAGAAATAAAATTTTCCTATTGCTGATATTTCAATTTGATAGTAGAGACTGGGATTGCAGGTAGGCATTTAATTTCTCCTTTATATTGTGTTCATTTTCTCCATAGGCATGAGAGTTAACCTGTTTCAGTCATGTTTTCATTTATCAGGGAATTTGGGAAGGAGGGACAGACCTGAATTAAGGTTGCAAGAGGAAGTTCTTTCGGATTGGTGGCAGGGAAGATTCTAAAGATACACTCCTGAGTGAAATAAACATCACTGGCAAAAATCCTTAAAGAAGAAAAAATCGGGAAACATTTATTTGGCTGAACATTGTCCTAAGAATACACAACAGAAATTCTACTAAATCGCAGAAAGAATGAATCTGTGGCATTTGAGTAACAGATTCATTTTCAAACCCAGCTTGGGTGAAATAGAAGTTCTAGTCCAGGCAGATGCAGCCAAGAAAGATGGGGTTTTCTCTTTTAGTAGATCTGTATATAAAACTACAATTTATTCCTATTGCTAGAAGAGCTATGCTTGTAGTATTTCTTATCCCTCAGGCTCATGTTGCACAAGTTCTATTGAAGGCAATTTCAGTTGGAAAGCCTGGTCTTCCTTCCACTACCCAGATCCTATTCAGATGTGGTAATCCATGAATGAGTCTTGATTTCTCTCACTTCAGATCACTTGTGTGGTGCGGATTTTACACTGAAAGAAACAAATATAGAATATCAAGGACTACTACTATTCTTGTTCAATGAGTAAGGGTGTAGTTATAAGAAAAATGACTGGGGCCAGCGCTATGGTATAGCAGGTAAAGCAGCTCCTGCAGGACCACACCCATTATGGATGCCTGTTCAAGTTCCAGCTGCTCCTCTTCTGATCCAGCTCTCTACTATTTCCTGGAAAAGCAATAGAGGATGGCCCAGATGCTTGGTCCCCTGAACCTGTGTGGGAGACTTGGAAGAAGCTTCTGGATCTTGGCTTCAGATTGGCGCAGCTCCAGCCACAGCAGCCACTTTAGGAAGTGAACCAGCAGATGGAAGATCTTTCTCTTTCTCTCTGCCTCTCTGTAACTCTGCCTTTTAAATAAATAAATAAATCTTATAAAAAAGAAATAAAAATACCTTTTACCCAGAATAGAATCTCAGAAAACTAGCACAGTTTCTCCTCAGGGGAAAAAGAATAGGTACAAAATGAGAGAATTACTCTTTCTCTCTGAAATGGATGACAATTTTGTTCAGAATATAGATAAGTTCAAGATAAAGAAGTGATTTTGAAAACAATGGATGTTTTTGCCATGAACTGTTAAAAGGAGCCTGGTACCAAAAGATGGAAATGCCATGGTATTAACAAACAAAGTGGTAGATAAACTGGATGTTTAATAGAAAGAGCCAGGAAAACGCATGGCTCGCAATAATTCACTTATGGTATGAGCAAGCCTCAAAGTTTGGCCTCAAAGCATAACTCTATAAAGGATCAGAATTATAACAGAGTTAGACTGTGGTGAAGTGTGTACCTTAAGGTGCCATTTAAAAATAATGATGAAACAGGCTAGAATTAGCAAAGCATGAGTCCAGTATAAAATATCCGTAGGGACAGACTGGTTTGAACGTTAACAAAGGGTTGAAAGAGACAGTCAAATGAGTTCAGATAAAACCACTCTACACATTGAGAGTGCTTGGGCCCCTGCACCAACGTGGGAGACCCAGAAGAATTTCCTGGCTTCCTGGCTCCTGACTTTGGCCTGATCCATCCCTGGTCATTATAGCCATTTGGAGAAGGAACCATTAGATAGAAGATTTCTCTCTCTCTCTCTCTCTCTCCATAAATCTGCCTTTTATATAAATAAAATATATTTTTAAATAAGTTTTGTATATAAGATTCTTTATTGACATTTTATTTTAGTACTTTGCATATTTTAACCCATTGCTTGCTGGATCCCATTTTTTATAAGAATTCATATACTAGTGTGGAGTTTCTTTTTTTTTTTTTCATTGATAGAATTCTTTTTTCTTTTTTATTTTTTATATAAAGCTTTTATTTAAAGAATATAAATTTCCAAAGTACAGCTTATGTATTACAATGGCTTCCCCCCCAATAACTTCCCTCCCACCCACAACCCTCCCCTTTCCCTCTCCCTCTCCCCTTCCATTCAGATCAAGATTCATTTTCAATTCTCTTTATATACAGAAGATCAGTTTAGTACATATTACGTAAAGATTTCAACAGTTTGCCCTCCCATAGGGACACAAAGTGAAAAATACTGTTGGAGTACTGGTTATAGTATTAATATCTAGGTTATATGTAAATATATGGTATAAGCTAAATAAGAATTCATTGTGCAATACAAATTCCATTTTGACTGAGCATAGTGTGTTTTAACTGACAAGCACATTTTAACATTTGACTGAAGTACAGTTTAGTACATTTCACCCATAAAATGTATAATTCGCTGATTTTTTTGCATATCTACAGACCTCTGCACCATCACAATAATTAATTTCAGAATTTTCACCGCCATAGAAAGAATTTTTAGCCATTAGATGTCACTCCAAATTCCTATTCATCTCCTCTCCATCCCCTACTCCAAGGCAATCACTTATGGACCTTCTATCTATAGATTTCCTTATTCTGGATATGCTATATAAACAGGATAACAGAATGTGTGAAGTTTTGTAACTAAATTATTTCACTCTGCATAATGGTCTCCAGGTTTTTTTACTGTAAAAACATCAATATATCAGTATTTTGTTCTTTTTGATTGCTGGATACTATTCTATTAAATGAACATACCACATTTATTTTACCCTTTCATCAATTGATGGAAATTTAAGTTTGTTCCACTTTTTAGCTATTTTAAGTACAAAAGTTTTAAAGAATGGAAATTCTGGGTCACATAACTTTATGTACAACTTTTTGTGTAATCTACAAAAAGTTTACTAAAAAATTATACCATTTTAAATATCTTCTAGTAATTTCTAAGTATCCCCATTTCTCTATATGATTATAAGCATGAATTATATCCATTTTTATTATCACCATTCTATTGAGTGTCAAGGACTATTTTGTTTTAAAGTCTATTTTGTATGATATTATTATAACCAATCCAGCTTTTGTATAGTTGTTGTTTGTATAATGGTGGTTTTCTTTTTTAAAAAAGATTTTTTAATTTATGTGAAAGACAGAGTTACAGAGATACAAAGAGAGGTGGACTGAGAGAGAGGGAGAGATCATCCATCTGCTGGTTCACTCCCCAAATGACCACAATGGCCAGGGCTGGGCCAGACCCAAGCCAGGAACCAGTAGCCAGGAGCCAGGAGCCAGGAGCTTCCTCTGGATCTCCCACATGGGTGTAGGGGCTCAAGAACTTGGGCATCCGCCACTGCTTTCCAGGCACATTAGCAGGGAGCTGGATATGAAGTGGGGCAGCTGGGACTCAAACCAGTGCTCATATGGGGTGCTGGCACTGCAGATGGTGGATTAACCTGCTGTGCCATAATGCCAGCCCCTGTAATTGTGATTTTTTAAAATCCTTCTGCAACATACTGTTGAATATTGGTTTTTCACCCAATCTGACAGTTTCTGCCTTATAATTAGAGTGAGAATTATCAGGTTACTTTGAGGTCGAGGTTATGATAATGGAAACCTGGAAAAAGCAGAATGTTTATTGTCACACATTAGACCTCATTTTGATGGCATCCAATGTAAACATTCACTCTTGTCTCTAAAGTTGACTATAGAGAATATTTACCTAATACTGCAAGTATGTTCATGCCATGAATATGTCACAATTGACAAATAATTCTAAAATTTATGGGATGTATACACTGTGGAATACTACTCAGCAGTACAAAAACATGAAACATGTCTTTTGCAACAAAATGGATGTAACTGGGAGCAACTATGCTTAGTGAAATAAGCCAGTGCCCAAAAGACAAATACCATATATTTTCCCTTATCTGTAGTAACTAATAGAGTATATGAAGTGTAATATATAAGAGGGAAATTGAAATTTTGAGATTTGATCTTTGTTTACAGCCCTTGCTCTACAGTTGAGGAACAGTTTTGAACTCTTAGTGTATAGGGTTAATCTTAAGAGCATAAATTAAACTGAGAATAGATCTTTGTAGAGAGTATGAGTGCAAATAGTAGAGAGGAGGAAGAAGGACGGGAGTGTTGGTGGGAGTGTGGGAAGAATCACTATGTTCCTAAATCCGTATATACGAAATGCATGAAATTTGAAATAAAATTAATAAATAAATAAAATTAATTAATTCATGAAACCTGAAAAAAATTAAGAAATAAAATTTTGAAAGCAGCAGCAACATCACTGAAATAAGTACAAACTTGGCCAACATGACACCTATTTACCTGGTTATATAGCCTAATATTTTGAAACTCACAGAAACAAGGCTACAGCCCTTGTGGATTTTTAGAAACATCTATCTATCTATCTATCTATCTATCTATCTGAAAGGCAAAGTTACAAAGAGTCAGAGAGAGAGAGAGAGAGAGAGAGAGAGAGAGAGAGAGAGAGAGAGAAAGAGAATCTTCCATCTGCAGCTTCACGCCTAAATGGCTGCAATGACTAGGGTTGGGCCAGCACAAATCCAGGAGCCAGAATCTTCATCCAAGTCTCCCATCTGGGTGGTGTCTTCTAGTGATTTTCCAGGCACATTAGCAGGGAACTGGATAGGAGGTGGATTCATGTGGAATTCTTACATTATAGACAGCAGCTTAACTTGCTGCACCACAATGTCAGTACCCCTTATGGAATTTTTAAAATAATTTCACCCATATGGAATCCAATGCAACACAAAATGTATTTGTCTTGTGCCAACCACAATATCTGCAACTAAAAAAAAAAAAAACAGCAGATATAGTATCTATTCTTGTTGAGTTTAATTCTTAGCAAGAAAACATAACTAACATATAGAGGTAAGCATCAAAAATTATCATGATCATTGTAATTATAGTGAATATCTTTCTATTTTAGAAAACTTTTAAATCTTTGTCTTTTCTTTATCATTTTTAAAAGAACTATTTCAGCTCTTTGAATTCTTATCTGAAAGCATATATGTGGATTCCTGTCTCTTAGCAATCCAGAATTTGCAATGTAGAAGCAATGATTCAAAACAAAAAGCTCTGATGTAGCCAGACACTAAACAATTATGGGAAAAGTAATGAGACAACTGACAGCAAGGATGAAAATAAAATGAGAAGCTGCATAGAAAGAAATGTAGCTTAAGTCGGTATTTTGCACTCTTCAAACTTGTATCTTTATGAACAAATTTATTCTTCAGGAAAATCTTATATAGAAGTTAAAAAAAAAACCTGTAAATTATGGCGACATTTATGATAGTGCAAGTTGAACTGGGAGGAATCTTTGAGAGAAATCGAGGGCTTGCATTTATGCCTACTCACAAATATTGGAGGTATGCACAAATTGCTTGGAGGATGGAAAATAAGAACATGTACAAAAATATCACCTTCTTGGTGTGGAAATGTTCCTGCAATTCCTATCAGTCTTTTATTTATTTATTTATTTATTTATTTATTTATTTATTTTTGACAGGCAGAGTGGACAGTGAGAGAGAGCAACAGAGAGAAAGGTCTTCCTTTTCCTGTTGGTTCACCCCACAATGGCCGCTGCGGCCAGCATACCGCGCTGATCCAAAGCCAGGAGCCAGGTGCTTCTCCTGGTCTCCCATGCGGGTGCAGGGCCCAAGCACTTGGGCCATCCTCTGCTGCCTTCCTGGGCCACAGTAGAGAGCTGGACTGGAAGAGGAGCAACCAGGACAGGACTGGTGCCCTAACCGGGACTAGAACCCTGGGTGCCGGTGCCGCAGGTGGAAGATTAGCCTATTGAGCCGTGTCGCCAGCCATTTTCAGTCTTTTTTCTTAAATTTTTATTTAATAAACATACATTTCCAAAGTACAGCTTATGGATTACAATACCCCCCTCCCCCTTTCAGTCAGTCTTATGATAACTGCAATGTAGCCAATAGCTTGATGGCAGTCTCATAAGGGACCTTGAGGCTGAGAAGTAAAATTAATCACACCCATATCCTGCTCCACAGAAATTGTAATTCTGGGCAATATGCTGCCCAGCAATGGATAATTAACATCTAAAGACAAGTGATTTTTGACGATTTCCAAGTTAACTTGATAGGCAATGGGTAGGTTTTCAAAAATGGTGGTAGAAAATTTGTTATAAACGTAAATCTTTCAGTCTTTACCTCATACCAAGAGAGACTAATGTGAAAGTTAAACAGCATAGTACCTATATAAACAAAGTAATAAAATAACATAACATATGCATAACCTTAGGGTAACCAAATATTTTTGACAGAACATAATGTAAAGAAAACATTGATAAAACTCATAAACTTAAAACTTCCCATCAGACTTTATTGTAAATAGCAAGATAATTCAAGTTGCACACTGGGAAAAATATTAGTAATTGATTTGCTTAAGGATTGATGTGCTGAGCGTATAATAAACTCCTGTAATTCAACACTAAAATGTCAAGAAAATTTTACCTGAAACACAGAGGAAATATATTTGCTGGGTTTCTTAGTTATAGCAATGAATGAGCTCTAGCCTGACTCAAAAATAATCCCTTTATAATTCTCAATATATTTTTCCCTTTCTTAAAGGTGCAGATTGGGACCAGTGTTGTGGTGTGGCAGGTAAAGCCAGCACCTGCAGTGTCTGCATCCCATATGTGTGCTGGATTGCATCCTGGCTGCTGCACTTATGATCTAGCCCCTTGCTAATGATGTGGAAAAAGTAGTAGAAGATGTCTAAATGCTTGCGTCTCTGCCACCTATATGGGAGACCTGGAGGAAGCTCTTGGCTCTTGGCCATCTTGTGGAGCAGACCAGTAGATGTATGATCCCTCTCTCTCTCTCTCTCCCCCTTCCTCTCTGACTCTTTTAAATAAATAAATAAATCTTAAAAAAAAAAAAGATACAGGGGGTTGGTGCTGTGGTGTAGTGAGTTAATCCTCTGCCTGTGGTGCTGGCATCCCACATGGGTGCCATTTCTAGTCCCGGCTGCTCCTCTTCTGATCTAGCTGTCTGCTGTGACCTGGGAAGGCAGTGGAGCATGGCCCAAGTCCTTGGGCCCTTGCACCCACATGGGAAACCAGGAGGAGGCTCCTTGCTCCTGGCTTCGGATCGGCACAGCTCCGGCCGTTGAGGCCATTGGGGAGTGAACCCATGGACAGAAGACCTTTCTCTGTTTCTCCCTCTCACTGTCTGTAACTCTACCTCTCAAATAAATAAATAAATAAATAAAATCTTAAAAAAAGATACAGAAGAGCATGATCATCTTTGATGATGTTGGAGTCACACAATATAATAAGCTTAGGTCCCCAAAACTAAGTTTAGAAGAGTTTTCCACTGATCTACTGATCAGGACTGCCAGAAAATAAATTTCTGTTCTCATGCCTCTGATATTTGAAAGGTTTATTTGAGATGATAGCTAACTTTTGTTCTGAAATATTAAAAGTAGTAGAGTTGCCCTTCACATTATTGTGACTGTATTCTTGTACTGAGAAAATCACAATCTGCACTAGAAAAGCACATTAAAAGCTATTGCCGTGGTTCAAAGATTGCCACTCCCAAATCACCTAAAATTGTGTGTTAGCAAACCGGCTTGCTCCATAGCTGACTTCCTCCACTCCTCTCTGCTAGTTCATATAGTTCTTGGGGACAGTTAAAAATGCCTGTAGATCCCGAATAGAGTAGGAGTTATAGAGGAGAGCCTCTTTGTCTTGGCTGCCTGGGAAGGTTGATATTTGGGTTCTGGTGGGTCTAATCACCACTCTGAGCAGATTTGGATGGCTTTTCAGGTTAGCAGGGGCAGGAATGGCCCTGGTGAGAGAGAATCTCCTTGAACCTGTTGGTTTGGAGGTCAGTATCTTGAAGACAGACTGCAGGGTTGACTTTCAGTGTGGAAAGTTCCTTTTGTACCTTCAATCTGGGATCTGGGATTTCACCTCTCCCTTCTTCCTACCATTCTTCCTTCCCTCCTTCTTCCCTTCTTCCCTCTCTTCCTCCTTCTTTCCTCTTTATTGAAGAAGTAAAGTGTAGCTTCTTACTCTTTGCTACATTTAACATTATTAAAGAAAGCATGCTAAAATTAGATGCTTATTCATTAAAGATTGTGGCGGAATGAGAAGGCTATGCCAAGATGGCTGCTGGCAAGAGAGTGTCAGTTACTCAGGAATGGCTTTGAAACCCACCTGGCAACGGAGCCTTCCTGGCAACAGGCTGTGATTGGATGGCTTTGAAAACCACATGGCAAACAGAGCTTGCCTGGCAACAGGCTGTGATTGGTTAGGGCATAAACCGCCCCTTGACCAGATTGGCTGCCTTGCCTATATAAGCTGTTGTACCAACTGAAATAAACGAATCTGTGGGCTGCTTGTTTTTGGCTCGCTTTCACTCAACTCCCGGGGTCTGTGTGGTAACTCCGTGCCTCTTCCCCCACGCTCCTCCTCTCAGAATGAATACACCACAACAAAAGATATGAGAGTGCAGATTAATTGGGTGGAAGGATAACAAATCTCAAGCATTTAAACCCTCTCCACTATGCTACTCTTCTTGTATGAAAGCTGGTTATTAGGATAATTGATTCTAAACAGGTTGTATTGGACTAGAATAGTATATATTTCTTTCTTTTTTTTTTTGACAGGCAGAGTGGACAGTGAGAGAGAAAGACAGAGGGAAAGGTCTTCCTTTGCCGTTGGTTCACCCTCCAATGGCCGCCGCGGCTGGTGCGCTGCAGCCGGCGCACTGCGCTCATCCGATGGCAGGAGCCAGGTGCCAGGTGCTTTTCCTGGTCTTCCATGGGGTGCAGGGTCCAAGCACTTGGGCCATCCTCCACTGCACTCCCGGGCCACAGCAGAGGGCTGGCCTGGAAGAGGGGCAACCGGGACAGAATCCGGCGCCCCGACCGGGACTAGAACCCGGTGTGCCGGCGCCACAAGGCAGAGGATTAGCCTGTTGAGCCACAGCGCCGGCCCAGAATAGTATATATTTCAATATATGTCCCCCATAAAAAGAAGGGATGTGGTTGGCACTGTGGCATAGCAGGTAAAGCCAACTTTTGCAGTGCCAGCATCCCATATAGGTACTGGTTGGAGTCCCGGCTGCTCCACTTCTATTCCAGCTCTCTACTATGGCCTGGGAAAGCAGTAGAAGATGGGTCCAAGTCCTTGGACCCCTGCACTCATGTAGGAGAGCTGGAAGAAACTCCTGTCTCCTGGCTTTGGATAGGTGCAGCTCCGGCCATTGCGGCCAACTGGGGGAGTGAATTGGTGGACGGAAGACCTCTCTCTCTCTCTCTCTGCCTCTCCTCTTCTTTCTGTGTAACTGACTCAATTAAATAAATAAATCTCTAAAAAAGACAGAAGGAAAAGAAAACCCAGCTCTGCTGTGTGCCTTTGCAGAACATTGTTTTCCTAGACCCCAGATTTGCTGTTTTATATACATTAACTTTAATGACTTTTAGTTTTGGGCTTAAGAGGTGCTGCTGGTACACTGAAAATGTGGGCTCATGGGTGCTGGGAATATCATCTCTACAGCAGGCAAGGGAATTTTTTTTTTATAGTGAGACACCTGAAAATGGAGGACATGTTCCTATTACAGGAGTAGGAAGCATGACAGAATGATCAGGCCATTGGATTTCAGAGGTACTGTGGGAAAGTCTTCTATAGAGAAAGGAGGATCAGGTAGCTGATTGATAGAAGAGCCTCAATAGAGGTTGTGAAGTGACTAATTGTCAGGAAGAAATGTCTCAGAAAGAAAAGAGTGGTCATTTTGACACAGGAAAGAAATTATTATCGTTGCCTTAATAACATTATAATTGTCCATTGCTATGTGAGATTGGGATTTCAGAAGGAAATTAAGTGATCTCATGTACTGAACACAACAAAGTTTTGCATTCATGTAGATGCAAATTTAGTTCTAATCACTTATTGTGTCTCTGCTTGGGTCAATTGTGTATCATCTTTAACTTTCAAGTTCTTGCTTTATATTTGTGAAACTGGAATGGCAAAACTTTATTCATAGGAATGATTCAGTAATATATACACATTCCTTAGTGTGGAAGCCATGGAAAATAACCCAATGATACCTATTTTTATTTGTAAATGAGGACCTTGTCTAGAGAAAGTGACCATAGGACAATTGCCATAGGATGAGTATGGAGTAGAGTTTCTTAGATATCAATATTGAGATAAATTCACAAAAGTACACTATCCTACTAGCTCATTGTCCTACTAACTCATAGTAAGCCATTAACAAATACTCATATAGTGACATATTTCTTTTAAAACAAGAGTGCTTGTGAGCCTATCCTTATTTGCATGCAATATTCTGAAGGTTCAAATATTAACATGTTTAATCTTACCCAACTGTTGAGGTGGATTCATTTCTGAGAGGAAGAGCATGGTGGGGGCAAGAGGAGCATAGTCACCACACAGACCCCGGGAGTCTGGTGAAAGCAGACCTAATGCAAGCAGCCTGCAGACTCGTTTATTTCAGTTGGTATAGCTGCTTATATAGCCAAGGCAGCCAATCCATCAAGAGGCGGTCTATGCCCTAACCAATCACAACTTGTTGCCAGGCAGTTTCCAAAGCCATACAATCACAGCCTGTTGCCAGTCAGGCTCCATTGCCATGTGGTTTCTGAAGCCATCCAATCAAAGCCTGTTGTCAGTCAGGTTCCATTGTCATGTGGTTTCCAAAGCCATCCAATCACGGCCTGTTGGCAGGCAGTTTCTGTTGCCAGTGACCATCTTGGCATGACCTTCTCATTCCACCACACCCAACAAGGCATATTCTATTAATATTCTTATTTTATAAGAAAAGAAACTGATGAAGAAGAGATTAAAAATTAGCTCAAGGTCACTGAGGAAGGCACAGCTGAATTTGAAAAGAAGAAAGTCTAGTTTGAGAGTAATCTTAATCATCATGAAATCCTACCTCTCAGGGCAGTGATATAGAGGTAAATGTATTGCATAACTATAGATTTGAATGAGCAAATTAACACTGTTTTACATTAGTTAAGTGCAGTAATCCATAAAGTTAGTAGTCTAATATTTCATAATATTTCAGAATGGTGAGAGGTTGCATGCTGAATATGGCCACTCTGTAATACTTTAAATTTCCTTCTCAATCAGCCTCCAAAATCTCAGTTAAAAGCATCACATCCATCCAGTTGCCAAACTCCAAATCTGGAAGTCATCCTGAATTTATCACTTTGCCTCACCCTCTCAATTCCAGTCCATTACTAATCCTGGAATCAGATTCCAAATCAATGTTTTTCTTGATCCCCAATATCCCTACATTAGAAAAAACCCT
Organism: Sylvilagus floridanus; assembly: GCA_949820135.1. Taxonomy (NCBI): domain Eukaryota; kingdom Metazoa; phylum Chordata; class Mammalia; order Lagomorpha; family Leporidae; genus Sylvilagus; species Sylvilagus floridanus. Next base: position 84,266,349 of record OX463224.1, read on the forward strand.
TATCTTCTCTCTTGCTCACAAATGTGACATCCTCCCAACAGGTTTCCTTGTCAAAAATTATTCTCCTCACAGCAAATGTGAAGATCCAGTCCCTATGCATGCCTGACTCATCCTCTCCCATTTCTATTACCCTCTTTATTTAATCTATACTGGCTTTATAAAACATCCCTTGAAATTAAGCTCATTTCTTCCTTCAAGCCTGAAAATAATTATACTTTTAAATTTATGCAGTTCTCAGTTTAAATGTCACCATTCTAGAAAGTACTTTCATAACCATCCAACTTGAAGTAAAATTTCATACTTGAAAATTTCATTTTATATTTACCTTGAGAGTTTTCACAAGAATTTACTAGTAAAAACATTGCAATCATAAGAGACTATTAGTTGTTCAGGTGAGTAGGACATATTGTAATAAAGAGGTATATAACTATTGAACAAGTGTGTGTTGGATCAGTTAAGAATAAAAAAGTGGGGGCCAGCACTGTGGCATAGCAGGTAAAGCTGCTTCCTGCAGTACCGGCATCCCATATGGGAGCAGGTTTGAGACCTGGCGCTCCACTTCTGATCCAGCTCTCTGCTATGGCCTGGGAAAGCAGTAATAGTTGGCCCAAGTCCCACATGGGAGACCCAGAAGAAGCTCCTGGCTCCTGGCTTTGGATTGGTGCAGCTCTAGCCATTGCAGCCATCTGGGGAGTAAACCAGTGGATGAAAGACCTCTCTCTCTCTCTCTCTCTCTCTCTCTCTCTCTCTGCCTCTCCTTCTCTCTGTGTGTAACTCTGACTTTCAAGTAAATAAATAAATCTTGGGAAAAAAAGAATAAAAAATTGGACATATTTGTATGATTGTAGCTTACTCTTCCCTTTGACATCTGAATCTGTTCGGAAGTGAGAGATTTATTCGGGATCATTTTGGGGCCTTAACTTGGCTTCAGCAGTGAGAGTCACTCATCATAAGCCTTGAATTTAGAGAGGTACATTAGTGCTCTGAGAAAAAGGATAAGGAAGTGCTTCACCAAAAATTAAATTCTTTGTTCAGCTTTCTCTAAATCCTTTGTGGGAGTTAATTAGATTAAAGAGATAAGCGATTATTAGTAAGGGCAAAGAGTTTTTCTTCCCCTCTTTCTCACCCACCCTTCCTCCCTCCCTCCACTCCTTCCTTCCTTCCTATAGTCTTCAGAAACATGAAATACAGATATAACTTGGGAATTTGTTCACACATTTCTTATTAGGGAATTGAAATGTGCCAAACTGGGTTATTTAGAATCTCAAATTATCTTTTTACCTTCTTTTTTCTTTGGTTTAAAGAAAATAGGGACAAATAATGACAAATAGAAAATAGGAACAAATCTAAGACTGAATAATTCTATTTTGGGGAAGCAGGTAGCAGCATCTCTGGATGAGGATGATGAAATTTTTCTGAAGCAGGAGTACTGTAATGGCTGCACAACTCAGTTATATTTCATAAACATCATTGGATAGTCACCATAAAAATGGAGGGCATTAAGTAGATGCAAATAATAATTATACAAGGTATATTGTAAATTATTCCACAATAGAGTTGCTGGAAAAATGGAGTGTTTGTGGAGGTCAGTATGCAAGAGCAGCATCCATGACTGACTTGCAGTATGGAATAACATACTGGAGGCACAATTGTTTGCAGACTTCCATCAAGGGCACAATCAGAGATTTGCATTCTCTGTTATTGTTGAAGGCTGCTCATATGTAACTACCAGAAGAACCTGAAGGTCCCCTTCATCCCAAAGGCTAAATATTCAGTTCTATACACAGTTTCAGGTAAGTTTTTCTTTCTCTCTGTGTTATACATTGGATTTCTTTTTCATTTTCCCTTTGTTATTTCTAGATTTTCTTCATGTGTTAGTTTTGACAGTATATGAAAGGCACTGCCAATCTAAAGTCACGTAACTCTTTGTAAACACTAGCGTATATTAAAGAACTGGAATACAGTGAACGTCCCTTCCAACTTGCTTCCATTACTCACTTATGGAATTTCTCTTGTTACCATTCATACCTGTGCTCAACTAAAAGAATTTTGCTTTTCAAATTTCCTTTTACTTTATATGTGAGTTAAAGAAATGAGGGTTATATAAGGATGGTTCATTAATTTCACTCTTTAATTAGAGTTAAAATTTTCCTTGAGTTGTTTTGATTGTGGCTATTATTTGAATTATGTAAGGAGATTTGTAAGTGGATTTTCTGATGTCTGTTTCACTACATTGAATATAGTGAGACTTGTATTCTTCATTTTTAGGTTTTATTTATTTATTTGAGAGGTAGAGTTACAGACACAGAGAGGGAGAGACAGAGAAAGAGGTCTTTCATCCACGGGTTCACTCCCCAGATGGCAGCAACAGCTGGAGCTGGGCCAATCCAAAGCCAGCAGCCAGGAGGTTCTTTTGGGTCTCCAATATGGGTGTAAGAGCCTAAGCACCTGGGCCGTCCTCCACTGCCCTCTGAGGCCATCAACCAGGAGCTGGATCAGAAGCAGAACAGATGAGACTTGAACCAGCGAACATATGGAATGCTAGCACTGCAAGGAGAGGCTCAACCTACTATGCCACAGCGCCAGCCACGAGACTTATATTCTGTAAGTCTATGCCATAAACTGCAAATAAATTTTTCCTTTAATAACTTGCAAAGAAAGTATACTTTTTCTCCATCATTAATTTTCTTAACAGTTATTTATCAATCCTATCTCCTGTATTGGAATATACCCTAGAACATGAAGATTTAGAAGTGAAGAAAAGGAAAAGGACACCTCCCCTCATGGAGCTTGCATTTTAGTGTATGTGGAGGGTTGCTGCATTTAGCAACCCCATAGGCTGTTCACTGCACACAGAACATAGGATTAGTACTCCTGGTTACCATGTGGGTTTCTGGCCTTTTATAGAGAAATGCAGATCATTCACCAACAATTAAATAAATAAATGATCAATAGGCAATGGTAAAGATACTTCGTGTTAGGCTGTTTTAAGAATTTGAGTTATAAAAATAAAAAAATATATCAACAAAGATTGTTTTTATTTGACAGATAGAGTTAGACAGTGAGAGAGAGAGAGACAAAGATCTTCCTTCTGTTGGTTCACCACCCAAATAGCCACTATGGCCAGAACTGCGCCGATCCAAAGCAAAGAGCCAGATGCTTCTTCCTGGTCTCCCATGCAGGGGCAGGGGCACAAAGACTTGGGCCATCCTCTGCTGCCTTCCCAGGCCACAGCAGAGAGCTGGACTGGAAGAGGAGCAACTGGGACTAGAACCTGGTGCCCATATGGGATGCCAGTGCCGCACATGGAGGATTAACCAAGTAAGCCATGGCGCAAGCCCAAAGAAAGATCTTAATTTTCATGGGGTTTCCATGTAGCAAAATATTACCTTACAGAAAATTAAAGGTATAAACAAGCTTAATTAGTGCAGTTCAAGAGGGACAGTTTTCCATATTAAATATGTGATCAAGGCAGATCATTGAACAAATACTTGAAACATGTAATAAAATTAGCCAGGTTTACATGTTAGGAAAAGATGAAACAAAATTCCTAAAAATAGCAGGTGCCTGGTGGTTTCTAGAATTATCAAAGAGAAAAACAAACAATTATGTGGAATTAATGAGAAAGAAATTGCTATGGAACTGCATCAGAGGTATGTCAGGAAGCCAGATCACAGCCTTGTGAACCTTTATAAAGGTCTTAGATTTATTCTGAAAGCCGTGGGCTCATTGATACTGATATGATCTGACAAAAACTCACTTTGGCTGCTATACTGAGAATAGGCTATAGAAGGTCAAGGATGGAAGAAAACAGATATGATAGGAATAATCCAATTTAGACAATACAGTGTCTTAGATCAGAGTGTGGATACTGCAGGTATTGAAGGATACAATTCTGAATTTATGTGTGGCACAGCCAACTAGATTTTCTGTAAACAGGCCTTTGTGGTATGGACAAGAAACTTGTCAAAAGTTGCTTAAAGTTTTGAGTTAAACAATTTTCAGAGTCATTGGAGGTAATTGAAATGATAACTGAGATAAGGTACACATGTTTGAGAAAATGGAGAAGTTATTTCAGATGGCTATTAGAAATCAAAGAGTAGATGTGGAGTACACAGTAGCATATGTAAGTTTGGAATGTGAAGGGGTTTTGAACTAGAAATAAGAACCTTGTAAAATTTTAGAAAATGCTGTACTTCGGAAATTTATATTTTTTAAATAAAAGCTTTATAAAAAATTTAGAAAATGCAATAAAGATAAATGAGAGATTGGAGATAAAGACTTATATAAATAATGGAGAAATATTTGCAATGTCAAATGGTATGGAAAGGGAGGGCCTTGCAAAAAATGACATAAGGAAAGTAAGTGAAAGCCGCCTGAGTATAAGTGGAAAGAGCATGCCTGGAAGAATGAAATACATCTGAATCAGAATGTTCTTGGAATGGAGTTAGCATGGAAGAGACTGACTTCAGGTAAAAGCAGTCAGCATCAAGGGTTTTGGAATTTACATGAATTAAGTGGGAAAATATTGCAGTATTTTGAGAATGATATGGCATGAGCCAACTAACATTTAGAAAGATCATTCTGATTTCTTTGTTGATGATAGTCTAAATGATGGCAACAGCATTATGTTATATTATGTAACAGTGTCGTTAGAAGTCAATACAACAATCCTGCTTTTTGTGTGGAGGTAGTAGCAATGGAAGTGCAGAAAAGTGTTTGGACTCTGAATGCCTTTTTAAAGTTATACTCTACTTATAGGAACAAAAGTGACCTCTGTGATAAAAATAAAGGAATTCAGGGAACTTTAAATATCTCTAAATTTTATTTTCTCATGAAATGCTAAAATCTATAAGTCCCTAAGCATTGTCGTAGAACATAAAGAGAAAGGCAGCACAGACCCAAGTACCTACCTAGGGTAGGAATGATAGTGAGGTATGTGATCCACAGAATGTGAGAGACATGAGTTATTTATGGAATACTATGAATAAAATAGAAGAGATTTCATTGAAACTATCATGAGGGGGCATCAAACTGAGGAATTCATAGGACATTTTATATCTCGGTGTTAAAAACCTGCACATCCATCACGACTTTTTATGAGAATGTTAGGATATTAGGTAAGCTTTTACGTAGATTGTTGTGGGATTCTGCTTTATTTATGCTCTAAATAGAAGACTTGGAGGAGTAGTGAAAGACATCAAAAGCCAAAATCTTAGGCTTTTTTAAAAGTTTTTTAAAATTTTTCACTCAGTGGAGTTTTCCTCCGCAGCCTTCCCCACCTCTTCTATCTTTTGAATATTTCCCTGTGTTTATTCATCCATTAACAAGTGCTGAGCATAATTCGTGTGCCAAGCTCTGAGTAGAAAAGCACAATTGCAATGAGAAAAAAAATATGAGAACATGTCTTCTTTCAATAAAACTGCCCCATATCCAGAATAGATGCTTTAATTTAGACGCTCATTATGTTTCTCCCATGCAATCACTTTTTACTCATTTTCCTGCCTGTATTGTCAACACTCCAATCTGTAATCTGTCTTAGCTTTAGAAGAACAATGAGTTATATCACAAACATACTTTAAAATCCTGTGGGAAATAGAATGAAAAGTTTATTTTGATATAAAAGTTTTGTAATACTTGGATATTGATTTCATAATACACATTTTTCCATGCATTTACTGAAGACACTTCACTTAGAAAATAAATCTGATCACATCACACCCTTGATTTCTTTTAGCAATTTTTAAATTGAAAATGATACAGAAAATGATACAAATGATTCAAATAACAATGCATGGAAATGACCTGTTACATATACTGAATATTATAGCACTATTTTTGAACTTTCCGAAAGCCCTTAATGAAATACTCAAATATCATAGTAGGACACAGCATCACCCATCGTTGTGTTCATCTCATTAGTTCATTGGCTTCATAGTGGGATGGGCTCTATCACATAGCATGATGTCTAAACACTTTATTTTAGTACTTCTATTGAATTAATAAATCAAGAGTAAAGGAATGGTGCTACTTTAGACTTCATCTTATAACTTATGAGCTAATTGTAAGGCTAATTTTCAGTTTTTTCCTGTTTTCTTTTTGATATATTGGTCTGATATTTGTAAAGAAATAAAATTTCCCTGGATACTACCAACAATAAATCACATTCATAGTTCTCTCGGTTTGTATCTGTTATTTCCCAATGTGTACATAGAACATATTTTTCTACTGTTGTGTCAAAGTTGTCAAAGGTTGGAAATGGCCTTTATTTAAATGGCTACAGCAAATGGAAATAGAATCCCTAACGGCCTTAAGGTTGGTGTGAAAATAACAAGTGCAATCTGACCAGGCAGCAGTTGGAATCATCTCCTCACTGACCCAAAAAGTCATTTAAGAAAGGGCCAAAGACAAATAATTATTACACACTTATTTTAAAAAGGACCCATTTCTGTCTATACAGAAAAGAAACTGCTATTTTTTGCATGAACACACACACACGCACACACACTCACAGACCTTCAAGGAATGAGGGAGAGCAAAGATGAAGGCTAGAGGAAAAGGGAAGTGGTAGAGGGAAGGCCTGTGCAATGGAGTGCACAGTGACTTTACTGCTTTCAATCTACAAAGATCAGCAAGTAGTTTTATTGTTGTTGTGGAGATTATAAACTGTCAAAAATGAATATCGGGATATCATCCACTTTATTTTCTGATTTTAGGAAATTCACAGAACTCAAGCAGCAATCCAACATCACACAGTAAGTGACTTCTGGTCCATTAACTTCTCTATAGCTAATTTGTATATTCACTCAAGTTATTATACTGTGTTACTTCCTAAAAGGATATGGCATGTCATTTAATAAAATGTTCATGAACAAAATCATTATCAACACAGAACTATAGGAATTCTACTTGAGAAACTACATGTTATAGAACATTTTGGCCATTGATTCTATCCTGTGAGATACTGACAGATAGACTACTGGCGAGGGAGACAGGAGCCAATGGCCCCTCACCCACAAGCTGGAGATGAGTACTGGAGGACCTGCAGAAAGTAAAGTGTGCAGTTTCTGTGAAGGATGTTGTTATCTTGTGTTAGTCCTTCTAATCAGGGTTTTTCTGGCTGTTCTAGCTGATCTAAGTAATGAGAATGTTATGCATCTTGGGGGAAAGTTTCATGTGGTTTCTGTTTTCTCTATTGAGTCTCACATGGATTTATTATCCAACTAGCTAATCAAAATCAGACTTCTCCCTTACCATCCATGAGAACATACCCTTTTAACAGCCTGTAAAAACTCCTAGAAATCATCATTCTGTGGCTCTCTCCTTCAGGGACCTCTCTAGGTATTGCTGGGGGCTGATTTCTTTCATTTTCACCTTAAATTCTCTGCTTTCTTTCAATAAAGCACTTTATTCTTCTGTTTTAGACATTCTTTCTTGTTTGTGCTTCACTTTCTACTTGACATGAGCATCAACCTGTCAGGGAATAATTTTTGTAATAACTATAGACTTCTGCAATATTTTGGGGGGTTCTTCCACAATCATTGGAAAGGTGAGAGAAACTGACCTCTGTAGCCTTTTTTTCAGAAATCCTCATTCTCCACCATAGTCTACTACCAATTAAATAGATTGGTACTCAGTCAGTAAAAGTGAAAAGTACAGCTGCCTGTCTAAAAGACAACAGATGGCAGCATTGCTGAGGCAGACCTGATATACTTTTGAAGAGATTTATTTACTTATTTTGAAAATCAGAATTAAGAGGGAGAGAGAGGGAAAGAGAGAGAGAGGGGTGGGGGATTTTCCATCTGCCAGTTCACTCCCCAGATACCACAATGGTCAGTACTGGGACAAGATGAAGCCAGGAGGCAAGAGATTCATCTGGGTGTCCCATGTGGCTGGTAGGAGCCCAAACTCCAGGGTCATTTTTTGCTACATTTCCCAGGCAATCTCCCAGGGAGATGGATGGAAAGTGGAGCAACTGGGGCACAAACTAATGTCCATATTGGATGCTGGAATCACAGCCTCCAGCTTTACCTGCTATGCCACAATGTCAGTCCTCAGAGAAGACCCGATTAATCCCCCTCCACTTTTTGACACTTGGAATGTTGGTCTTGTTCTGCCTCCATTTCGTTGCATGTAAATCCATCCAGTGCATGAGACTGAAGTAAGGTCTTGGAATAATTGAAACTTTCCTGAAGGCTCCCTGATCAGATCCAGACTCTGACCACTCATTGTGGTATTCGACTAAAATCTGCCCTCCTCATTCTCTTTCTCTCCTTCCTCACTCATTCTCAAATGTCAGGAATGGAGGGGTGATGCCTCCCAAGAGGCTTATACAGCAATTAGGCTATGGTATATGGTAAGAGACTCAAGCCTAGAAAACAAAATATAATCAGTATAATCCAGTAGAGTATCTTCTACCAGTTCCTTTAGAAAGCAAACTTTCAAATGTGAACATATGCTGGCTGGATGCAGGCAGGATGTCCCCAGCAGCTAGTTATGCCAAGGTCTAGGGAAAAGACGGGGAGGCAGAGGGAGGGTAAAAGGTAGGCACAGATAAGGGCAACTACTCCTGTTGACCTAACCATCCTTGATTGTTGAGTGCTAGGTCACACATGCACCTATGATCTACAGGATCAAGAGTCCCAGAGAATGAAGGACAGAAGTAGAGGTACAGGCAAGATCATCTACTCCTGTCCTCAAATATCTCCCTGATGCTGACTCCAGGACACTATGTTCCCACAGTGTGGGAGACTTCATGGATGCCTCAAGTGGGTAGAGTCAGAAAGTTAGGAACATATTTTTTTCTTGCTCTCTTATTTCAGGTGGGTCAAACCATTTTCAGGATGCCCCTGAGATTCATTGGACTCTCAGACCTAAAAGAATGAAATAAATAGTTTTACCCACTTAAAAACGCCAGTTAGAAAACAACTAACTCACAGCCTACTTACATGTATGAGAAAAATACCATACCCTAAAATTACTCCAAGCTATCTATGATTGATCAAAAGCCTGGGGAGAAAACCTCTACCTTCCTAGAGCGATTGAGAGAGTCATTAGTCAAGCATACTTCCCAGTCCCAATCTCAAGTTATCTTGAAGGATAAGTTCATTACTCAATTATCTTTAGGTATTAGGAGAAAGCTTCAAAAAACTGACCTGACAGTACCTTAGCAAACCTCCTGCAAGTCACCACTTTGGTGTCTCACAATAAGGACATCATGGAGACTCAGGTCTGCTCTGGTAGCAGCCGTATAGCGATACCGATCTGAGGATCCCCAGGAGTCTTCAAATTGCAGCAAATGGCTGTGGTTAGGCAGAACACTTCAAGTAGAAATGTTCACATGCCCATCACCAGACAAAAACCTCACAGTCCTGTCCTATTTGCAAAGGGGAGCATCAGTGGGTTGACTGCCCCAAGACCATGACAGCTGGGGTCAGGTCCCCTTCCTCAGATGACCTGGGCTTCTCCTCCAGGCTCCTGCCACCCCTACCATCAGCACTCAGAAGCCCTGGGTGGTCATAACTGTTAAAGGGAAGGAAGTTATCTTTTCTGTCCTTTCTTTTTTTTTTTTTTTATAACGCTTTTATTTAAAGAATATAAATTTCCAAAATACAGCTTATAGATTACAATGGCTTCCCCCCCCATTACTTCTCCCCCACCTGCAACCCTCCCCTTTCCCACTCCCTCTCCCCTTGCTTCACATCAAGATTCATTTTCAATTCTCTTTATATACAGAAGATCAGTTTACTATATATTAAGTAAAGATTTCAACAGTTTGCCCTCACATAGCAACACAAAGTGAAAAATACTGTTGGAGTACTAGTTATAGTATTAATTCACAATGTATAGCACATTAAGGACAGAGATCCTATATGATATATTTTTTTAAAAAATTGATTAATTTTCTAGGCAATTTCCAATTTAACACCAAGATTTTTTTTCATTTTTAATTATCTATATACAGAAGATTGATTCAGTATATACTAAGTAAAGATTTCATCAGTTTGCACCCACACAGAAACACAAAGTGTAAAATACTGTTTCAGTGCTAGTTATAGCATTACTTCACATTGGACAACACATTAAGGACAGATCCCACATGAGACGTAAGTACACAGTGACTCCTGAAGTTGATTTAACAATTTGACACTCTTGTTTATGGCATCAGTAATCTCCCTAGGCTCTAGTCATGAGTTGCCAAGGTTATGGAAGCCTTTAGGGTTCGCTGACTTCAATCTTATTCCGACAGGGTCATAGTCAAAGTGGAGGTTCTCTCCTCCCTTCAGAGAAAGGTACCTCCTTCTTTGATGGCCCCATTCGTTCCACTGGGATCTCACTCGCAGAGATCTTTCATTTAGGTCTTCTTTTTTTTCCAGAGTGTCTTGGCTTTCCATGCCTAGAATATTCTCATGGGCTCTTGAGCCAGATCTGAATGCCTTAAGGGCTGATTCTGAGGCCAGAGTGCTATTTAGGACATCTGCCATTCTATGAGTCTGCTGTGCATCTTGCTTCCCATGTTGGATCATTCTCTCCCTTTTTGATTCTATCAGTTAGTATTAGCAGACACTAGTCTTGTTTGTGTGATCCCTTTGACTCTTAGACCTATCAGTGTGATCAATTGTGAACTGAAATTGATCACTTGGACTAGTGAGATGGCCTTGGTACATGCCACCTTGATGGGATTGTATTGGAATTCCCTGGCACAATTCTAACTCCATCATTTCAAATCCAGGTTTCTCTGCTTTCATTAGTATGACTGCAAGAGATGTCTCAGGAAACTCTTTAGTTAAATGTTTTGCAGCCTCTTAGCTATATATGAAAGTTTCTATGTTTACAAGCACCTTCCTGTTCATACTGGAGAACCAAATGACTCTTTAGGGAGACATCTCTTAACCTCATTTGGAACTACTATCCTTATATCTTGAGGGAAATCATTATACCTTCCCCTAATGCAGATAGATATTAATCCATAGGTTTAGGCAACCAAGGGAAGATTGGCCGAGCAATGGATTGATCTTAAATATCCCTCCTACCCCTCACCCCCCCAAAAAAAAATAAATAAAAGGATGCCTTTAAACTGGAGACCTGACAAGGATTAAAAGTCATGTAGAAAAAATTAAAGTCACAGGAACTTTTTTTGAAAAGATTTATTTATTTATTTGAAAGGGAGAGTTACAGAGAGGCAGAGAGAGAGAGAGAGAGAGAGAGAGAGAGAGAGAGAGAGAGAAATCTTCCATCCACTGGTTCACTCCCCAAAAGGCTGCCATGGCCAGAGCTGGGCTGATCTAAAGCCAGGAGCCAGGATCTTCTTCTTGGTCTCCCAAGTAGGTTCAGGGGCTCAAATACTTGGGCATTCCTCTGCTGCTTTTCCAGGCCATAGCAGAGAGCTGGATGAAAAGTGGAGCAGCCAGGACTCAAACTGGCGTCCATATGGGATGCTGGCCCTATAGGCGGTGGGTTTACTTGCTACGCCACAGCGCCGGCCCTGTCACAGGAATCTTTAAAGTTATGCAATGTTCCCTGTATTATACTAATATTTAGCACCAAGTAGAGAAAAATACCTGGATAAAGTGAATATGTAGCTAAATAAATTGTAAGAGAACTGAAGAAATATAGCTTAATTAAGGTCAAGGAAAGAATTTTAAGAGAGGACATGCCAATTGTGTTGGAAACTGTTGATAAATGTAGCTAAATGAAAAACACTTGTCTAGTTTCTATACACACATTCTAAATAAATGTAATCATCAAAGAAAGTGGTATTGTAGAATTCAACGAACATGACCTTTGAGATAAACCTAGTTTTAAATCTCATTTGTCTCCTTCATTTGTTAGTTTTATTGCCTCATGCAAATCACTTAACTTTCCAAATCTTTCTTTTTCCTCTCCCCATCTCACCTAAGTGCTCAATTGAAAGAGCTGGTAGCTCTGATAAAAACTCCTAAGCTGAGCAAGGATATAGGGGTAAATATTTGTAGTTATTCTAAGTATGCCTAACTAGTTCTCAATGCTCATGTGGCTACTTAGAAAGAAAGGCAGTTCCTCAATGAAAATAGGCCTTCTATTGAATACCATGAGGAAATAAACTGATTGTTATCTGCAGTGATCCTCCTTGGGGAAGTAGAAGTTACACACTGTAAGGAAAACCAAAAGGGGTCTGATGAAATAGTTGAAGGAACCTGAGTGGCAGATTTGGTGGCCAGATCAGAAGCCATGGAGATCCCCTTGTTTGAGTCTTTAGTGGCCTCTTTGATTTGGGAAAGTCCCCTACAAGACATCAGACCACAATACTAATCTAAAGAGACCCACTTGGTACTTTCTGGGTGATGTGGTATTCAGGCCAATGTATGGCTTCAGTCCGAAGAAGGATGGATCAGTCTTCTGTCCTCCTGTCAGTGGAAGGCAATTATAACTCTCCATCCAGCTTTACAACTAGGGAGGAATAAGATTTTTGAATTGGCTCAAAGGCTATTTATGAGTAAGGACCTCCTCTGGATCTTTAAATGGATTGGGAGATCCTATGAACTTTCTTTTGAGAACATTCCCTAAAGTATAAAAAGAGGTTATTCAAGGAGAGGACTGACGACTATTTTACTCACATGCTTAAAATCAGAGCACTATAAAACTCCGGATGGCCCTACAGGAACCCCAGATGCATGGCTTCTATCCAGGGACCACTGCACAGACCTCTGGAGGATGAACCCTGACTGCTGTCTCCAACATTGCCCTTTCCAGCTTGAAGTATCCTCAGCAGTCCTCACTACTTCTCTCTTACTGAGAAGTGGATTGATAATGATAGAATGCTGGCTAGTTAGACAGGAACCACAGGGCTCTCCCTCACCATGTGAAGATGGGTCTCAGAGCATCTGAGGCGTTAAGAAGTCAGCTTCTGTGAAAGATGTTAATGTCATGTGCTCATCCTTGTAAACAACATTTTTCTTTTTTTTTCAAATTTTTATTTAAAATATAAGTTTCCAAGGTACAACTTAAGGATTACAATGGCTCCCCCCCCACTTTCCCTCTCCCCTCACAACCCTCCCCCCTTACCCGCTCCCTCTCCCCTTTCATTGACCTCCAGATTCCTTTTTCAATTCTCTTTGTATACAGGAGACCAGTTCAGTATGTGTTAAGTAAAGATTTTGACCATTTGCCCTCATATAGCACCACGAAGTGAAATATACTATTTGAGTACACGTTATAGCATTGAATCACATTGTACAGCAAATTAAGGACAGAGATCCTGCATGATAAATTTTTCTGTGCTGTTGTCACTGAGCTAGGTATTGAAAATTTTATGTGTCTTGGGGGAAATTTCATGTATTTTCTGTTGTTTTTAAGAGTCTCGAATGGAGCACTCATCCAATTAACTGATGAAAACCATACCTTTTCTGGACCAATCATGAGAACTTCCAATTTTTACAGCCTATAAAGACTCCAAGACAATCAGCCCTTAATGGCTCTGTTCTTCAGGGACCATTCTTGGCATTGCTAGGAGCTTTTTTCTTTCATTTTTGCTTTAATTTCTCTGCTTTCTCTCAATAAGCCACTTGTACTTTACAACCTTCCTTGACCATACTTCTCATTCTTCTAGACATGATACATGAGCGCAAAGGAGGAAAACAAGTGTAATCACCACAGAATCCTTCAATAATACCAATTTAATATTCTGAAAGTATGCCAGACTGATTGGAGGCTACAGGATTTATTCTCCAGATAATCGAATAGTTTTGAGAAGGTATAGGGTGGTTGAGTTTAGTCCACAGGATACACTCTCATCCTTGAACATACTTGACTATTATATCACATTAACTAGCCATGACCAACTAGGAAGAAGCATCTTATGCATGCAAAAGTCTTTTATTCTCATTCATTTATGTTGTATATTTGTCTGCAGTTTTAAGGATTTCTACTTCTTTTGTATAAACATTTATTCATTTGAAGGTAGAGCAACAGAGATAAAGGAAGAGAATATTCCATCCATTGCTTCACTCTACAGATGACTGAAATAACCTTGGCTGGACCAGGCCAAATTTGAGAGCCAGGAATTCAATCCTGTTCTGTCACTTAGTTGTCAGGGACCCAGATACGTAGACCATAATCCTCTGGTTTCATGGGCACATTGGCAAGAAGCTGGACCACAAGCAGAATGGGAGCGACTTGAATCAACAACCTTTATCAGATGCTGGCATCACAGGTGGTAGTTTACCTACTGCACAATACTTCCCACCCCAGCTATTTTTACTTCTATTAGAATCTGTATTAAAAATGGTAAATATTATGACATAGTGTAATAAGATAGTTGTAAAATGTGACTTTGAATAAATTACTGTCCATCATAGGATTTTAGAATATGATTCCCCAGGCCATTTTTTCTTTCAGTTTTGAAAGTCCTGTGAGCATGAAGTCATCAGACAGCTTCATGTAAGCTAAGCTTCAGTGTTGTTCTAGGTTGTTCCTAGACCCCTGGTGTTTCTTCAGCTTACCAGTCTCTTTGATCACTGATACTGGTATGATTTTTATTTTAATCATGTCTTTCACTTACAGTTGGGAAGTGTGTGATTTACTTTAATTCCTGCCCTTACCTTCTGCTTTTCCAAGTAGCTTGAATAAAAGATTAACATTCTTTATTCCATGTTTTATGTCAGTAAATTGCAACTGATGAAATTTTTGTAACTTAGCTTATTAATTAATTAATTACTTTTTATGTACTTGAAAGAATAGTGGGGGGGGGGGATGCAGACTGAGGTAAAGATTCCATTCACTGGTTCATTCCCCAAATGTCTACAACATTCAAGGCAGAGCCAGGATGAAGTCAGAAAGCCAAAATTCTATGTGGGTCTCCCGTATGGATTGAGCACTTGAGTCATCAGCTGCCTCCTAGGATGTGTTAACTTGGAAGCAGAATAGCTGGAACTCAAATCAGGATTCTGATATCACAAACAGCTGCTTACGCCACTGCACCACAATGCCCAACTCTGTAAACTTATTTAAAACTGTGTGGCTCCCGGGCACCTTTTCTGGCCTTCCATCACTACTCTTTGTTTTGTCTATCTCGCCACTGTTTTTGAGCTCCTTACTTTGCTTCTGTATGGCTTCAGCCTTTTCACTCCATTGTCTGCTTCATCTTTCATTCTCCAGATTGTCTCACAAAGTGGAATCCATCAAGCTCTAATAATCCATAAGGTACTAAGAAAATCCAGATTGGCAGTGACATTAGCGTTGTAATTAAATCTTAAATAAACATTAATTTATTGGTGCTTGAAAGGACCTGGCTTGGAAGAATTGAGGAAAATTCTTCATAGAGAAATTTTGCTCATTGTCAAGCTAAGCATTTTCTTTGTATTATGTCAGCAGACATATGTCTGTTCAAAACTGATAAAGTACTGATAATAAAATGTATATTATTTTTTAAAAAAGGAAACTTGCTGGGCTCTCATTCTAGCTTTTGAGTTATAAATGGATTTTGTCAAGGGACAGATAATCTTTGGTATCCTATGGTTTATGACCTAGAGATGTCTCCATGGTCCAGATTATTATTTTACTTTGACATGTCAACATATACCTTCAGAGTTAGGTAACTCTCCCTGGGGTTCTTGCATTACCTTGAGAGTTGTAAAAGAAATTTAAAAAGGTAAGGTTTTAGCCCAGGATATCAAGTTATCAGCAAAATTTATTCAGAATACATTAATTTTGTGAAACAAACATACTTTAGCTATAATACACAGGAGTATTCCACGTTATCAATACGCTTCAGGTTCTTTCACTCTTCTAATGCCATTTTGGCTGTTTGCATTTCTTTTTGCCAATACAAGTAAAGCTGTAATATTTAGATTTTTATGTCAGCATATATTTTCAATTTTGGTACAAATGTCCAAGAATACAATTGTTAAGTGGTATGGTAATTGCATGTTTAGTTTTTATAAGAAACTGTCTTTTTCAAAGACAGCTGTGCCATTTATTATTCTTTAAGTTTTTGTAAAATGTTTTAATTATAAGCAGTTGAGAGCACTCTATCCAGCTCACACTTTATCACACTTTCACCTCAGGATTAGAAGCAAGGAGCAGCTTTAGCAAATCTGTGATCTGGCTAAAGAAAAGAGAAGGAATGGTACTTCTAAATTGAGTTTACTGAAATACAGATATTAAAATCTTAGCCATACACAGGAATTCAAATTCTGCTGTAGCGATTACTTCCACACTTACTCTTCTGTATCAGCTCAATTTGTGATTTAAAATGAAGGTTCATAATATCATCATATCCCACCCACTAAAGTATGTGTAGGAAGATATACGCGTATATTCAATGGAGGCAAGGTTTGATTGTTTGCATGTTGTTGGCCTTCTATAATTTCTATTATAATTTATTTATATATTTTTCCTCTTAAATGCTTATTAACTTAAATACTTAATAGTGTGACCATAATTTCTATTCTCATTCTTAAAATAGAATTCAGATTCTCTGAACATTAGGAATAACAAATCTTGAATCTATCCTTATATATATATCCTTATATATTGTCCAAGTTTTCAAAAAAATGCTAAAATATTATAAAGAAATTACCCAAATCAGGGAAGTGTTAATAGTTATTCTAGATGCACTTCAGGATCTTAGTATCTCAGAACACATAAACAGATTCACTTCACAAAACCTAGAAAGAAAATGTCTAAAGAGAGTTCAGAACTTGACAAGAAACAGCAATTATGACTATCCACATGTCTGAAATACTTCTGATTGTATTTATTCTATGTCTTAACTTAGAAAATTATTTCATGCTTTAGAATTTAATTTCCTCGAAAACTCTATTTCGTAGTGGTAACAGGAACTGTTGTAATTAAGTCTTCATTTTACATGTAGAAAAGGGAACTTCAGCATGACTGAGTGACTTTATTTTGATCAGAAAATTAGCATGAAACACAAAAGTGACTTAAAATCTCATGACAACAAAGTTTATACTTAATTCACTATAACTTATTAGATTTAGATAGAGAAAGAAGATATAGCAAACAACATGACAGATAACCAATTGTTAGGTGAATCTTAATTAAAAATGCAAAAATCATCTTTTAGAATGAATGCCAAAGTTGGTAATAATACATGACTAGATTTATTCTTAGAGTTTTCATGTTAACTGAAACAAATAAAATGTAGAATTAATTATAGTTTAGAATGGTGTGGAAATGTACCCTGGAAGTAACTAATTCATAAGGTTTTGTTATGCTTTTAGATGAATTCTAGATGAAATAAGAAGATACCAAAAACTCAAGGGATCCTAGAATTCTTTTTCCTTCAACTTGTTTCTCCAATTTCACATACATGATTCTGATCAGTAACTGGTCTCTTCAAGTCTTTTCTTTATATTTCTTACATTATTATATTTATTAAATTATGGTATATATGCAAATTGTTCAACTGTTAATTGATTCAACAAATATTTATTGTATGTCCCAAGCCTTATATTAAACACTGCAATAGAAATATAAATTAAACAAACAAAAATGTTGTCTGTATGTTTCTTCATAATGAAACAGCAGTCCAGTGTGCCAGAACTATACTATCTTCCCTTCACAATATCAAAACCTCCTTGGAATAGTACAGAATGTCGAAGTGCCAGGAGTTGAGTTGGACCTTGTAAGTTAAGGACAAATTTGAATAGAAGTGGGGAAGTATTTTAAGGGAGGAAAAAATGATTTCAACTTTTAAAGAACTTTCTGTGCAGAAAAAAATAATATTATCTCCATTTTTTAGGTGAAGAAGATGAGAGACAGAAGTTCAGTGACCTGTTCAAGGCCAGACAGCTAATGAATTTCAGATACAATAATGTGGTCTAGAAGTCCATTCTCTTACCTATACCTCATTTAAAATGTAGAGGTGAGGAATGATGAAGTTTTTACGTTATCAGTGAGGAAAGATTTTATCCAGCTGAACTCTGTTACTTAATTTGCCAGCCAAAAGGAATTAAGGGAGTAGCATAATGCCATTATGATTTGGGGATGCTGAAAAGGGCACTATGTGCAGGTTGGAGATTCTTAGAGTAACCATCCAAAAGTATAGATAATAAACAACTGTGGATAATTGCTGTTGATTCTGTGTACTATGAATTTCATTTGATTATTACATGTATAAAACATATTTGCTTAACATCTTTACTTTTTTCCTGATATATAAATGCTTTTTCTAACAAATATTATATTGAACTTCTCAATTATATATACAAAAATAAAATATATTATGTTAGTTTGACTGGAAGTTAGTTATTTTTAAGCTATCAAACATTAGACAGAATGTTTCCAAAGGTAAAAAAATTTAAGGTAACTCCTTTTGAAAAACTTGTAGTAACAGTAGTTTTTACAAAACGTGGCATCAATTCCAAATTTTATTGAATTCTCTGTTATTTTTTGTATGTTTGATCTGTTTTCTAGAATCTCAGTATTTTCAGGATTGTGTTAACTCCTAATAGGATGATTTCAGTAAAGTAATTGTCTGATTCAAGGTTTTTACTTGAGGTAAAGACCATTAAAGACAAGGACGCAGTTACATTAATCTCTGTATTCATATCACCCAGAATAGGGAGGTGCTTGAAAAACCTTTACTTTGCCGAAATATTGAAAATGCCATCAGTCTGGGAAATTATGAAGTCACTAATAATATTGATGTTATAGTGATGAAATGATGAACAATGAAATTTTGGTGCTGTAATAGTGAGGATATTGTTCTATAGAGCCAGCTGAAGGAGTTAGAACTATTACTGTATATTTCACTCACCATAATTGATACCAGTTTTTTGTTCTCTGGTTCACTTTTTCACAACTACCATTAAAAGCCTTAGCTACTTCATAATTCAGGACAATTATACACATTTAAATCTTTACCCCAATGCCAGGGTGCATGGCTATTTAAAACAAATGTTAGTGGATTTAAAAGGCAACATGGATTTCAATGCAATAGTAACAGGGGACTTCAACACCTCATTTTCATCAATGGACAGATCAACTAAGCAAAAAATCAACAAATAAACAGAGATAATCAATGCTATGAACCAAATGGATCTAACTGATATCTACAAAACCTTTCATCCCACCATTGCAGAATACACATTCTTTTCATCAGTGCATTCAACATTCTTTAGGATAGACCATAAAGAAAGTCTCAGAAAAGTAAAAAAAATCAAAATCATACCACACATTGTTTCTGACCACAGTGGAATGAAACTGAAAATTAACAACACAAAACTCTTGAGAACATGTGCAAATACATCGAGGCTGGACAGCATGCTCCTGAATGAATAGTTGGTCACAGAAGAAATCAAGAGAAATCAAAAAATTTCTGGAAATGAAATAAGATGACAATACAACATATGAAAATTTATGCAATACAGCAAAAGCAATGTTTAAAGGGAAGTTTATAGCAATTCGTGCTTACAGCAAGGATTTGGAAAGACATAAAACAAATGAGCTATGAATGCACTGCAAGGACCTAGAAAAAAAATAACGAGCAAAACCCCAACTTAGTAAGAGGAAGGAAATAATTAAAATTTAGAGAAGAAATAGACAAAGCAGAAAAAAACACAAAAGATTTGTGAAATGAAGAGCTTATTTTTTAAAAACTAAGCAAAATTGATACACCACTGGCCCAACTAACCATAAAAAAGGGAGAAGACTCAAATGGGTAAAATCAGAGATGAAAACGAAAATATAACAACAGATACCACAGAAATAAAAAGCAATCATCAGAAATTACTACAAAGAGCTATATAGCAACAAGTCAAAAAATGGACAGATTCCTGGATATATAGACACATACATTCCACCAAAATTGAGTCATGAAGGCATAGAAAACTAAACAGACCAATAACCATAGAAATTTATTCAGTAATGAAGGCCCTCCCAACAAAGAAAAGCCCAGGACCAGATGATACACTGCTGAATTCTACCAGGCACTGAAAGAAGAACTAATCCCAATTCTTCTCTAGCTAGTAAAACAATTGAAAGGGAGGGAATCCTCCCAAATGCCTTCTTTGAAGCCAGCAACACCTTAACTCAAAAACCAGAAAAAGATACAACAGAAAAAGCACTATAGACCAATATTCCTAATGAACAAAGATGGGAAAATCCTCAACAAAATACTAGCAAATTGAATCCAGCAACATTTTAGAAAGCAAGTGGGATTCATCTCTGTTTTGCCGAGATGGCTCAACATTCAGAAATCAGTAAATGTGATACGTACTATTAACAAACAGAAGAATAAAAAGCATTTGATTATCTCAATAGAAGCAAATAAAAATTTTGATAAAAGAGAACATCTTTTTGTGATGAAAACCTTAGGTAAACTGCATATAGAAGGAACATTCCTCAACACAATCAAGCAATTCACAAACCCATTTCAAGCATCTTATTGAATGGGAAAAATTTGGAAGTATTTCCACTAAACTCTGGAACCAGGCAAGTATGCTAACTTTCTTTTTTTTTTTTTTTTTGGAGCTTAGCATTATTATTTTTATTTTTATTTATTTATTTTTTATATATATAAAGCTTTTATTTACTTTTTTTTTCTTTTTTTACAGGCAGAGTGGACAGTGAGAGAGAGAGACAGAGAGAAAGGTCTTCCTTTTGCCGTTGGTTTACCCTCCAATGGCCGCTGCGGCCGGCGCACCGCGCTCATCCGATGGCAGGAGCCAGGAGCCAGGTGCTTTTCCTGGTCTCCCCATGGGGTGCAGGGCCCAAGCACCTGGGCCATCATCCACCGCACTCCCTGGCCACAGCAGAGGGCTGGCCTGGAAGAGGGGCAACCGGGACAGAATCCGGTGCCCCGACCGGGACTAGAACCCGGTGTGCCGGCGCCGCAAGGCGGAGGATTAGCCTGTTGAGCCACGGCGCCGGCCAAAGCTTTTATTTAAAGAATATAAATTTCCAAAGTACAGCTTATGGATTACAATGGCTCCCCCCCCACAACTTCTCTCCCTCCCCCTACCCTCCCCTTTCCTGCTCCCTCTCCCCTTCTGTTCACATCAAGATTCATTTTCAATTCTCTTTATACACAGAAGATCAATTTAGTACATATTACGTAAAGATTTCAACGGTTTGCCCTCGCATAGAGACACAAAATGATAATACTGTTGGAGTACTAGTTATAGTATTAATTCACAATGTACAGCACATTAAGGACAGAGATCCTACATGATTTTTTTTTTTTTTTTAAATTGCTGACTTTCATCATTGCTAGTCAAATGGTCCTGGAAGTTTAAGCACGAGCCTTTAGGAAAGAAAAAGAATTCAAAGAGATAAACTTTGGAAAAGAGGAAGTCAAATTATCCCTTTTGGCAGATGACATAATTCTTTACATGGGGAGCAAAAGACTTCACCGAGAGACTATTGGAACTCACAAAAGAGTATGTAAGGTCGCTGGTGCTTCGGCTCAATAGGCTAATCCTCTGCCTTTGGCGCCAGCACCCCGGGTTCTAGTCCTGGTCAGGGTGCTGGATTCTGTCCCAGTTGCTCCTCTTCCAGTCCAGTTCTGCTGTGGCCCAAGAAGGCAGTGGAGGATGCCCAAGTGCTTGGGCCCTGCACCCGCAGGGAGACCAGGAGGAAGCACCTGGCTCCTGGCTTCAGATTGGCACAGCGTGCTGGCCGCAGTGCACTGGCTGTAGCAGCCATTTAGGGGGTGAATCAACTGAAGGAAGACCTTTCTCTCTGTCTCTCTCTCACTGTGTAACTCTGCCTTTCAAAAAAAAAGTAGGTAAGGTGGGGAGATATAAAATTTAGCTATAAAAATCAATAGCCTTTGTACATAAAAAATGCCATGGCTGAGAAAGAACTTTTTTTTTTTTTTTGACAGGCAGATTTAGACAGTGAGAGAGACAGAGAGAAAGGTCTTCTTTCCATTGGTTCACTCCCCAAATGGCCGCTATGGCCGGCGCTACTGTACTGATCCGAACACAGGAGCCAGGTGATTCCTCCTGGTCTCCCATGTAGGTGCAGGGCCCAAGCACTGGGGCCATCCTCCACTGACTTCCTAGCCACAGCAGAGAGCTGGACTGGAAGAGGAGCAACCAGGACAGAATCTGGCACCCTAACCAGGACTAGAACCCAAGGTGCTGGCGCCACAGATGGAGGATTAGCCTAATGAGCTGTGGTCCTGGCTGAGAAAGAACTTCTAAGATCAATCTCACTTACAATAACTACAAAAATGTTAAATACATTGGAATAAATTTACCCAAGGCTGTCAATTTTTCTACAATGAAATGACAAAACATTAAAAAAATAGAAAAAGACATAAAATGGAAAAATA
This sequence comes from Sylvilagus floridanus, assembly GCA_949820135.1. Classification (NCBI taxonomy): domain Eukaryota; kingdom Metazoa; phylum Chordata; class Mammalia; order Lagomorpha; family Leporidae; genus Sylvilagus; species Sylvilagus floridanus. The sequence goes on from OX463224.1 coordinate 84,288,631, forward strand.
TTCCATGTTCATGGATTGGAAGAATTAATATCATCAAACTGTCTATACTGCCCAAAGAAATTTACAGATTCGATTGATTCCAATCAAAATACCAATGATCTTCAAAAAATAGAAAAAAAAGTACTAAAATTCATATGGAAGCACACAAGACCCCAAATGGTTCAAGAACTATTATACAACAAAAACAAAACTGGAAACAGCACAATACCTGATTTCAAAACCTACTACAGGGTAAAATAATATAAACATCCTGGTACTGGCACAAAAATAGACTTGTAAACCAATGGAACACAACAGAAAATCTACAAATCAATCCACAGATATATAAGCAACTAGTCTTTGACAAAGGTGCTAAAATCAATCCCTGGAGCCAGTATATCTCTTCAACAAATGGTGCTGGGAAAATTGGAATTCTGGGTGCAGAAGTATGAAATAAGATTCCCACCTTACACCTTATATAAAAATTAAATTCAAATGGACCAAGGTTCTAAATCTATAATCCAATACTGTCAAATTAGTAGAGGAGAACATTATGGATACTCTGCAAGACATTGGCATAGGCAAAGACTTCTTAGAAAATACCCCAGAAATACAAGCATTCAAACCAAAATAGACAAATGGGATTGCTTCAAGCTGAGAAGCTTTTGCACTGCAAAAGCAACACTCAGTGAACAAGGCACTGACAAAATGGGAGAAGATATTTTCAAACTATGCAACTGACAAAGGATGAATATCCAGAATCTGTAAACAGCTAAAAAAAGAAACCTCCAACAACAATTGAAAAAACAATCTGCTAAGAAATGGGCATTGGTTGGAACAGATTTTTTTTCAAGTGAAGAAATTCAGGTGGACGACAGGCACATGAAAAAATATTCAAGATCATTAGCCATTAGGGAAATGCAAATCAAAACCACAATAAGTTTTCACCTCACCCCAGTAAGAATGGTTCTCATTCAGAAATCAAGAAATAATAAATGCTGGTGAGGATATACAGCAAAAGGTCTCCTAACCCTCCATTGGTGGGAATGTAACCTGGTGCAGCCATTGTGGAAGATAGTATGGAGGTACCTCAGAAAGCTGAAAATGGATATATCATATGACTCAACCATCTCACTACTGGGAATTTACCCAAGGAATATGAGTCAGTATATGAAATAATTATCTATACACCCATGTTTATTGCAGTTTAATTCAAAATGGCTAAGGTATGCAATAAACCCAGATGCCCATCAGCTGATGACTAGATAAATAAATTATGATATATATACACACAATGGAATACTACTCAGCCATGAAAACAAATGAAATCTTGTCTCATTCAAGATAATATATGCATCTAGTAGCCATTATACTTAGTGAAATAAGCCAGTCCCAAAAAGAAAAAATAGCATGTATTTTCCCTGATGTGTGGTAACTAATAAAGTACTCAAAATATAACATTTGAGTGAAATTGACATTTTGGTCTTTGCTGATTTTTTACAGCCCTTATCTTTACTGTTGAGAAACAGTACCCTTTTTTCTTATTATTTATTGAAGTCTTTACTTAGTGTAGGGTTAATCTAACGAGTATAAAGTAAACTGGGTGTAGATCATTGTAAAAATTGAGAGGGAATAAGAGAGGAAAGAGGAGGAAGAGGGGTGCATGTGCAGGAGGGAGGGTAGAGTGTGAAGGATTACTATATTCCTAAATCTGTATACAGGAAAAACATGAAATTTGTATACCTTAAATAAAATTTTTAAAAAGGAAAAAAAAATAGCCCTTGGAGAGAATGAGGTCAATATTCTTATTCTTTTAGATGTTTCTATACTTTTTCTTAAACTTCCTATCAATAGAGTTGGGCTGGAAGCTATCACCTTAATATGAACTTTACTTGAAGGATGGAACATTTTGTTCAACTGAGAATTTTCACTGAGTCTTTGTAGATCAGTGTTTTTTCATCCTATTTCATGCTATTCAAGGTTCAGAAAGACCAGGATTTTGGGAGCCTGTGTGTTTCTTAATATCAGATTTCTCTTCATCTCCTTTATCTTTACTTGAAAAACCTAGAACTTTTTGTTCAGTTCTTTCTTTGCTAAAGTTAGTCAAAATAATTAATAGATATAAAATCTCACTCTTTCTGACAGTATCCTTAAAGCCATGGCTCTGATGGCCTGTTGTTGATGTTTCAAGTGAGAAAAACTATGTCTTACCTAATATTTTTCTTAAAACATAATTGGGTTCTTTTATTTGTGACCATGCTCCTTATGACCCTATAACAAGACCAAAAAAAAAAAAAAGGAAAAACAGCCAACTATTCCTGATTTTTTTTGTTATTATTGTTAAAATAGGATCTCATTGCAAAGTACAAAAATTGTACTACTTAAGGTAATGCTAGCTAAAGTAACACACTTAAAAATCATTATGTTATAACATATTGGATGTTTGTTTCTTGCAGATGTAAAATCCAAAACAGAAAAATGGATGTCTCTGATGATTAGCTGTCACTTCTTTCAAACATGACTCATGGAAACAAGTTTTTTCCTAACTTGTGTCTCAGCCATCTTCACTATATTGAAAGTTATGGATGGGCCAGCGCCGTGGCTCAATAGGCTAATCCTCCGCCTAGTGGCACCAGCAAACCGGGTTCTAGTCCTGGTCAGGGCGCCAGATTCTGTCCCGGTTGCCCCTCTTCCAGGCCAGCTCTCTGCTATGGTCCAGGAATGCAGTGGAGGATGGCCCAAGTGCTTGGGCCCTGCACCCGCATGGGTGACCAGGAGAAGCACCTGGCTCCTGGTTTCAGATCAGCATGATGTGCCGGCCACAGCACGCCAGCCGTGGTGGCCATTGGAGGGTGAACCAACGGCAAAAAGGAAGACCTTTCTCTCTATCTCTCTCTCTCTCTCACTGTCCACTCTGCCTGTCAAAAAATAAAGTAAGAAAGTTATAGATGAATTTTACCTGAATCAAGACGTATGGGAAGCATATGGTGGATCACACCTGACAAATCTGTAGTCACCAAGCTTGGAAGTGCCTACTTACACACAGTCTATAGACTAGAATTTAGTCATATAATCCAACACGTGATGGTAAAAGAAGAGAATGTATTCTGACACATGCATAGTCATTTCTTTTGTATCAATATATAATTAACTATTTCTGTGCCATTCAATATCTCAACATGCTTAAAATGCAATTAATGTCTCTACAATTATGGAAGACTCTGAAAGAGATGTAATGTGAACTGTAACTTAAAGACTAGGTGTGATATGGGAAGGAAGCAATAGAGTAGTAATAAGGGAAATATATCATTATTAGCTAAGGTTGAGTATTAGTCATATTACCCTATGCACAGTAATGTTAACATGTCATGCCCACCTTATAAAGTGATATAACAGATATTTGACCTGTGCCTAATAGCATATCATTACAAAAGAACGGTATCTTATTTTGGAAATTATGTTTGGGCTTATGTTTTCAGACCAGAGAAAGTATCTCAGTCCTTATGTTTAATCCAATGTTCAAGGAGTTCACATTTAGATGTAGGGAGCTATTTGAGTTAGAAGGATGGTGCTATAGTCTCAGCTGAACTCCTAGTTATTTTGTTATTTTTCTTCAATGGTGTATCTAAAATGTCTCAGTAAAAGAATTGTAAAGAGAAATTGTATCAAATAATAAACACTGAATCTCTGCTTCAATAGTCAAACAAAATTTTCTAGAACTTTTATGTATAAATATATGTGTGTATATGGAGAGATATAATTTTATTTGCTTTTTTTAACTTTTATTTAGTAAATATAATTTTCCAAAGTACAGTTTATGAATTACAATGGCTTTCCCCCCCATAACTTCCCTCCTATCCACACCCCTCCCATCTCCCACTCTCTCTCCCATTCCATTCACATCAAGATTCATTTCCAATTCTCTTTATATACAGAAGATCAATTCAGTATATATTAAGTAAAGATTTCATCAGTTTGCACCCACAAAGAACATAAAGTGCAAAATACTGTTTCAGTACTAGTTATAGCATTACTTCACATTGGACAACACATTAAGAACAGAGATCCCACATAGGGAGTAAGTACACAGTGACTCCTGTTGTTGACTTAACAATTTTACACTCCTGTTTATGGTGTCAAAAATCTCCCTAGGCTCTAGTCATGAGTTTCCAAGGCTATGGAAGCCTCTTGAGTTCGCTGACTTCAATATTATTTAGACAAGGTCATAGTCAAAGTGGAAGTTCTCTCCTCTCTTCAGAGAAAGGTACCTCCTTCTTTGATGGCCCCGTTCTTTCCACTGGGATCTCACTCACAGAGATCTTTCATGTAGTTTTTTTTTTTTTTTTTTTTTGCCAGATGTCTTGGCTTTCCATGCCTATAATACTCTCATGTGCTCTTCAGCCAGATCCGAATGCCTTAAGGGCTGATTCTGAGGCCAGAGTGCTGTTTAGGACATCTGCCATTCTATGAGTCTGCTGTGTATCCCACTTCCCATGTTGGATCATTCTTTCGCTTTTTTATTCCATCAGTTAGTATTCGCAGGCACTAGTCTTGTTTATGTGATCCCTTTGACTCTTAGACCTATCAGTGTGATCAATTGTGAACTGAAGTAGGATTGCTGGATCATGTGATTGTTCTGTTTTTTGTGTTTGATGAGCCTCTATATTGTTTTCTACAATGGTTGTACTAATACTTACTTCCAACTGTGTTAGAGTTCCCTTTTCTCATCAACGCAAGTTAAGTTTTCAAAATAGCATTTGTTTACTTATTTATTAATATACTTGAAAGAGAAAGAGAGAGAGAGGTAGTGTCAAGCTCCTTCCATTGATTTACTTCCCAAAAAGCTGTAATGGCCAGGACTAGAGCAGATCAAAGCCTGGAGCCGGGAACTCTATCCTGGTCTCACATAGGTGGCAGGGACCCAAGTACTAAAGCAATCATTTGTTGCTTGTCCAGGTACATTAGCAGGGAGCTGGATGGGAAACTAAGCACCCAGGACTTGAACCAGCACTCCAATATGGGATGCTAGCATCACAGCAACAGCTTAACCCACTACACCACAACACCAGCCCCCAAGCTTGCTTGCTTGCTTGCTTGCTTGCTTTCTTTCTTTCTTTCTTTCTTTCTTTCTTTCTTTTCTTTTTTCTGGTAATTGCCATCTCTAAATGAGATATGATATTTGCTTGTGGCTTTGATTTGCCATTCTCTTATGACTAGAGATTTTGGGCCCCTTTTCATGTAAGTATTGACAATTTCTTTGCCTTCTTTGGAAAATCTATATTCAAATTATTTTTCAAAAATAATTATTTATTTATTTGAAAGAGTTACACACAGAGAGAAGAGAGGCAGGGAGACAGAGAGAGAGAGAGAGAGAGAGAGAGAGAGAGGTCTTCTATCCGATGGTTCACTCCCCAGTTGGCCACAATGGCCAGAACCACATCTATCTGAGGCCAGGAGCCAGGAGCCTCCTCCAGGTCTCCCACATAGGTGCAGGGGCCCAAGGATTGGGCCATCCTCCACTGCTATCCCAGGCCACAGCAGAGAGCTGGATCAGAAATGGAGCAGCCAGGTCTCAAACCCACACCCATATGGGATGCCAGTGCTTCAGGCCAGGGTGTTAACCCACTGCACCATGGCACCAGCCCCTGTATTCAAATTCTGTACCAAGTTTTTATTTTTAATTCCATTATTTTTCTTTTCAGATTTTTTAATTTTTTTTCTTTTTTGATTTGCTTGTGAATTATTTGTGTTATTTCTATACATTCCTTATAAGATATGGTTTGCAAATGTTTTTTAAAATCTGTAATTTGTCTTGCTGATATACCATTTGCTATATATAATCACAAAAGAATCTGAATAGCCAAAGTATTTTTGAGAAAGAATAAAGTTGAAGACTTTCTACTTCCTCATTTCAAGCTATAGGTTAAAATTATGTTAATCAAAACAGTTTGGTAATAAACTTAAAGCATATACAAAGTTCAATAGAAAAGAATGGAGAGCCCAAAATAATCCATGCATATGTGATCAATTAATATCTGACAGAACTGCAAGGATACCCAATGGGGAGAGTATAATATTTTCAATAAATGGTGCTGGGAACATTGTATAGTTACATGGAAAGGATTATATATAACTCTTATTTATACCACTGAGAAAATTTAAGTCAAAAGAAACTAAAGAATCAAAATGTAAGGCCTTAAGCCACAAAATCCCTGGAGTAAAATGTAAAGTAGAAGCTCCTAGCTCACTGTCATAGCAATGATATTTGGATATGACATTAAAAAAAAAAAACACAAAAATAAAATATCAATAAGTAAGATGACATCAAAGTAAAAAGCTTTTGTTATTGTTATTTTTATTTTTAACATTGCTAGTTTCTTCCCACAAGTGATTTGTGAAAATGAAAATTGCACATAAACTTTTAAAAAAGTCTTCTTCATACTAAATCTGCTGAAAACTCTCTAATGTGTTGTTTACTTATTCTTTAACTTTCCTCATCTAGTGACTCATTTTATAGACTCTCTAATCACCCAAAATAATATTTGTAGTAGAAAAATAAGATATTGATTACAAAGTTGCACACAGTAATTCTAGTGTTCTGCATAATAAAAAGTACTATTTCTTCTTAGTATACCTTTATCTTTCTTACATACTTTATATATGAACTCAAAGTGTGGATTTTCCCCCATACCAATCAATTCTCTAGAAACTTATACCTGAGTAATCTACAATTTATTTCAATTTGTATTCTATCCAAGTGGAAATCACAAGATCTGATACATTAAAGTCTCTTTCCCCGCATAATTACACTTGGCAACTTATAATATCAATAATAGATGCAGACACAGGGGCAGATGAAGAATCAGAGATCTAGTGGTGTAGCAGGTAAAGCCTCCCTGTGGCATAAGCTTCTCAATTAGGCATTGGTTCTAGGTTCAGCTGCCTCACTTACAACCCAGCTCCTTACTCATGGCCTGGGAAAATCAGCAGAGGATGGCCCAGGTATTTGAGTCCCTGACACCCATATGGGAGACCCATATAAATCTCCTGGCTCCTGGCTTTGACCTAGCCCAGCACAGGCTGTTGTGGCCATCTGGAGAGTAAAAAAGTAAACAGGAAATCCCTCCCTATCACCCCATGACTCTGAATTTCAAATAAATAAATAAATAATTATTAAAAAAAAGAGAGAGAGAATAGAGAGAATAGAGAGGTCTGGAAGGATCCCGAATTTGAGCATTTCTTTCCCTTCCATTATATGGATGTATTTGCCAATCCAGAGGCCCTCTGAACCTTTTAGTTCCAATAGTTTCATTAGGACTTCCCCACTGTATAGATGATTTAGTATTAACTGCCCAGAGGATGGGGAGACGGGTTGCATCTTTCAAAATTCTGTAATTTAATTTTTTTGGTGATCTACCCTTTTCCAGGAGTCTATCACTTGTAACCTCACTAGAACCAAAGATGCCCCTATCACCCAGGACATCCCAAATGATTTAGGAACTCTGTGTCAAGGACTCCTATCATTCTGAAAATCACAATATTAGTAACTGGAGGCAGAGACCAAAATCACATTGCTTGCTCTATCACAATATCACAGATGTCTACTTGTAAATGACCTTACTATGCTAAAAAAGGCTTCTCAAGAGTCAGGCCTTGACTCTTTCCCTACTTTGAACAGTTGCTCACATAATAGGTAGCGAACCCTCAAAGTCATTTTGACTGGGTTATACTGCTCAAAGCATGCTTGTTGAGAGACCACAGTTCTTACAGTGGAAAACCTCCTATGAGGAAGAGGCTGAAACCGTGGCAAGGGAAAATGCTGCCTATGGAATTGCAGTAAACTTTGATATGCTTATAAGCCGCAGCACCTACATATATCCTCAAGAACAGGCCTGCATTGGAGTAGTTGCCTATTTTGATCAGGTCAGAAATTTGGCACTTAAAGCCTTAAAAAATATAAATCCTCCTAATTATAGTCAGCTCTTTAGAAACCTAGTTTAAGGCCCAGGTGAATGGTTCCCCAATTTCCTTGCCAGAGTCTTGGAGGCAGTAGAGAAAAGATTACTGCCCTGGCCCTGATCAAGACAATTTGGTCAAACAATTAGCTTGGGAAGGTGCTACCCAAGAGGCAAAAGCTGCAATTGCCCCAGTCCGTAATGAAGACATTTCTAAATGGATAGTAGCTACAAAGGAGGTAAACCCTGCTGATACACTCATACAAGCCCTAACTGCTGCCATTAACAAACTGACCACAGGGAAGTCTAATGACCCTCCAGTTAGTTGGGGATGTCAGGAAACGGGACACCTATGGCAAAACTGCCCCAACGCTGACAGATGGGGCAAGCCCAAAAGGCTGTGTCCCAGATGTAAAAAAGGCTTTCATTGGGCAATAGATTGCAAGACCAAGCATTTAAACTCCCAGTTTGGTGGCCCTCAGCCCAGCAAATAAGAGGGAGTCCCACCACTATTAACTGGTTGATGCCTATCTTCAATCTGAGACCAAAATTGGCCCTATATTTAAATGACATTGCCTTTGTGGGTTTAATTGATACAGGGACAGATGCCACTGTCTTAAAAGCTAGGGATGCAAGGAAAATGTGACATTGGAAGACAGCGCCCTGGCCTGACCTCCAAGGTGTTGGAGAATTAAAATTGGCTGATCAGGTCATCACGCCTGTAACATGGCGAGATGACAATGTAGATGTGGGAACCATCTTTCTGCTAATTGCTGAGGTTTCCATGACCTTACAGGGGAAAGATGTGCTCTCACAAATGCAAGTGGTCCTTACTACGGTTCACAAATCTCCACAAGCCAACATCTTTGATGGAGAGCCTACAAGTAAGATTCACCCCCAATTCTAGGGGCCATTGCTCACCTTATACAAAAGCCAGGACCAATCCCCATTGAATGGGAAAAAAACACAGGAAACATCTGGGTAGAGCAGTAGCCAATATTACAACCCAAACTTGGCATCCTTAGAGAATTGGTACAGGAATAATTGGAAAAGGGACACATAGAGCCCTCCACTAGCCCTCACAACATGCCCATTTTTGTGATACCAAAGAAACAGGGAAAATATAGGCTACTACAGGATTTGAGAGCCATCAACAAAATCATAAAAAAATATGGGAACATTGCAGGCTGGCATTCCCCATCCAGGGGCCATTCCTAACAGATATCACATAGTTACCATTGATATCAAAGATTGCTTCTTTTCCATTCCCATTGTGGAGGAGGATAAGGCCTACTTCACCTTTACAGTATGGGAGTCCAATTTCCAGCTCCCCACAAAAAGATTTCAGTGGACAGTACTCCCACAAGGCATGAAAAATAGCCCTGCCATTTGCCAAAGATGTTTCTCATGCAACCGGCACACTTAAAGATCAGTGCTTGGTCATACATTATGTGGATGATATCTTACTTGCTTACAAGAATGCAGCAACTGTGAAAGCCTAAGTGAGACAGTAAGAAATTTACAACTCCTGGGTTTGTCTATTGCCACAGAAAAGGTGCAACATTTTCCTCCCTTTCAATTCTTGGGTTATCAAATCTCCTCCCATATATCTCCAATGGACCCAAACCTAAAAGTCAAGCATAAATACTCACTTAATGAACTTCAGCAACTATGTGACCAAATATATTGGCTGAAGCCCTTCCTTCCCCTAACACCTGCAGAGCTCTAGCTAGCTCTAGCTAGATCTGGTTAGCCACTCAAACAGCCCACTGCCTGTGTGTGGTCATGCCATTCCTGATTACCATTGTTCCTCATTCCTGCCCCAATCTGAGCAAGCACTCCTGTGGTCTCCCATTTTGAGTGCTGGTAGGTCAATGACGGGTAAGATCCCCTGTGGGACAACCTAAGACAGGCATAGCCACATACACAGACCACATGGAAATGGGGTCAACAATGGTATGACCAATAATCATCCTTCAAAAATAAATGAAAAGGGGGAAATGTGGTGGAATGAGAAGGCCATGCCAAGATAGCCACTGGCAACAGAAACTGCCAGGAAACAGGCTGTGATTGGATGGTTTTGGAAACCACATGACAATGGAGCCTGACTGGCAACAGGCTGTGATTGGATGGCTTTGGAAACTGCCTGGCAATAGGTTGTGATTGGTTAGGGCATAGACCACCCCTTGACCAGATTGGCTGCCTTGGATATATAAGCTGCTGTAGCAACTGAAATAAACAAGTCTGCAGGCTGCTTGCCTCTGGCCTGCTTTCACCCAGCTCCTGAGGTCTGTGTGGTGACTCTGTGCCTCTTGCCCCCACCACACTCCTCCTCTCAGAAGGAATCCATTGCAACATCTACTGAGAATTTTTTAAAGGATTTTAAGTGATTAGAGGATGGTTGTAGTACCCTCTTAGGTATCTATATGAAGTGGGAGAACTGAAACTCCTTTTTACTAAGTAGAGATTCATATCTTTCACTCATGTATTCATTTAAAATATTTAAATGCTAGCCATAATAAAATTGAGTCTAGGATTTACTTGACTTCTGGTAGCTAACTCTCCTAACCTTAGAATAATTTAAGGGAAAAGTCAAAGAAGATAAATAGGGAAGAATGTGGGAAAAGAAAAATAAATGTCAGAGGAGGCAGTCAGGGAAAGAAAAGGAGACAAGAGAAAGAAGGGGAGAAATGTCCTGTGGATAGAAGCATGTCTTATGTCAGAAGCCATATGTTATTGCTAAACCGAATTTTCTGCTCTTTTCTTGTATAAACTTGGGCCTCATTTCCTTCATCTGAATATTGGGAATAATAACATCCACTTCCTTCTTGTGAGGACTACATGGGATAATACCACAGACTGTTTTTCCACAACATCAGGCCTCATTATATTAAAGTTGTTATTTAGCTGAATGTACAATGGGAGCCAGTTTTCACCAGGCATTTAATATTCAAAATCCTTTAGGATAATGCACATGGAAGAAGCAAAACACAAATAACTGAATCTGAAGAAGTGATAAAATTAAGCAACTCACTATTATGTAATGAAAATAACTCACATTACAAAGATAAAACAATAGATAGACTAAGAAATAATGTGCTAAAGGAATTCTAAAGGGAAACAAGTAGAACCATTTGTTGCCAAATGAGCTAGAGTTAGACATGAATAGAATATGTAAGAGTAAAGCAGTTGACCTTTTCTTCCATTCTGGATTGAACAAACCCTCATTCCACTTGAAACATGGGAACATTTAGGGCACTGCTTTTAAATGTTTACTTGTTGAGTATTTTGTATGGTGTTTAATTAAGCCTGTGACTATAGAGTGGATTAAAATTATATCTTGGGGATGGCACTGTGTACTAGTGGGTAAAGCTGCTGCCTACAGTGCCGGCATTCCATATGGACATGGACACCGGTTCGAGTTCCAGCTGCTCCACTTCCAATTCAGATCTCTGCTGTGGCCTGGGAAAGCAATGGAAGATGGCCCAAGTCCTTGGGCCCCTGCACTTGTGCGGGAGACCTGGAGGAAGCTCCTAACTCCTGGCTTCAGATAGGCACAGCTCTGGCTACTGCAGCCAACTGGGGAGTGACCCAGTGGATGGAAAACCTCTCTGCCTTTCCTACTTTCTTTGTGTAACTCTGACTTTCAAGTAAATAAATAAATCTTTAAAAAATTCTCTTAATTATTATATCTTTGCAAAAATTAAAAGAAAGAAAGGAAAGAAGATGGGGAAATGCAGTTATTTTCTTATAACTGTCCCTATGAATTACATGTAATACATTCTCTTTATAAATATAAAATTTTAATAAAACATGAAATGACTGAACAATTTTTAAACTACTCCAAAATATTGAACAGGATGGAACTTTGTTGAACTCTTTTTATAAAATATGTATCATTCTGATACTCAAACCAAACAAACAACATGAAAATAAAATTACAGAGCTATATTGTTGATGAATGTAGATGCAAAAACTCTTGGCAAAATACTCGCAAACCAAATCCAACACTACATCAAAAAGATCACACATCAAGATCAAGCAGAATTTATCCCATATATACAGGGTGGTTCAAAATTTACAAATCCTTAAACATCATAAATCGCTTCAACAATATGAAGAACAAAAACCATATGATCTTGAGAACACATGGGAAATGATTCATCATCTTCTCATGATAAAAATCTTCTACAAATTAGGTATAGGAGGAACATACTTCCAAATTATAAAAGCTATCTATGACAAAACAACAGTCAGTATGATTCTAAATGTACAAAAGCTGAACACATTTCCCCTTACATCTGGAACAAAGCTAAGATGCCCACCTTCACCACTCTTACTCAGTATTGTACTGGAAGTATTAGCAAAAACAATTAGGAGAATAAAATAAAGGAATTCAAAACTGGAAAGGAGGAAGTGAAAATATCCATGCTTGCAGATGACATAAAGCTCTACCTGGAAAAATCTAAACATTCCACTAAAAAGGTATTAGAATTGATGAAACAATTCAGTAAATTTGCAGGTTATAGAATCAACATACAAAAAAGAATAGCTTTTTTATACACTAAAAACTAACTCATCAAAAAGAAATCAAAAAAGAAATCTCATTCTCAATAGCCACAAAAATTCAGATACTTAGGAATAAATTTAACAGAAGAAAAAATTATCTCTATAATGAAAATTATAGAGCATCAGCAAAAGAAATAATCAAGTATAAAAAACATTGAAATACATTCCGTGCTCATAGATTGGAAGAATTGATATCACCTAAAACGATTTACAGATTCAATGCAATCAAAATACCAATGATACCAATGATACCTTTTATACAGTTGGGAAAAAAATTCTAAAATTCATATAGATTCACCAAAGATTAAGAATGGTCAAAGCAATCCTGGTGAAAAATTCAAGTTAGAAGGGACCTGCACTGTGGTGTGGATCACTAAGCTTCCACCTGCGACACCAGCATCCATATGGGTGCTGGTTCCTGTCCTGGCTGCTCCTCTTCTGATCCAGCTCTCTGCTAATGGCCTGAGAAAGCAGTGGAAGAGGCTCAAGTGCTTGGGGCCCTGCATCTGCATTGATGACACAGAATAAGCTCTTTGCTCCTGGCTTGGAATTGGTCCAGCTCCAGCCATTGCAGCCAACTGGGGAATGAACCAATAGATGGAAGACCTTTCTCTCTCTTCTGCTCTCTGTAACTCTACCTCTCAAATAAATAAATAAAGTCTTTAAATATAGAAATATTGATGATATGTATAGTGCATTAACTAAAGCATATAGTGTATATAACATACAATGCCTTTTGTATCTTAAATATTGTGCAATATACAGTTTGTGGATTTTCTATCTGCTGTCCCAAGGGACTGTACATGCACAGAATTTTCTATTTGTCTAGGGCTCTATATCATGAACAGAGGAAGGGTGTATTTAGCACTTTTCATGCATCAGCAGTCCACCACGTTAGTGACCATCCAAGAGTCATAAAGAAACTGGCTTTAGCTGATGCTAAACCAGACATCTTCCTGTGAGATCCTTCTTCAAAGAAGAATTAAATATTTACAGAAAAAGTAAATAACAACAGTTATTTTCTTATTCTGTCCTTTGCTACCTCTTCTCCAATAATGAAATCTCATCTCCAAATGAAATATCACTATGAAATTTTTTAAAGTTTTTTTAAGATTTATTAATTTATTTAAAAGATAGAGTGGCAGAGAGAGTTGGGTAGAAGCAGAGAGAAAGACACACACACACACACACACAGAGAGAGAGAGAGAGAGAGAGAGAGAGAGAGAAAGAAAGAGAAAGAGGGATTACATTCATTGTTTCACTCCTTAAATGGTTGCAGCAGCTGGGGCTGGGCCAGCTGAAGCCATGAGCCAAACACTTCATCCTGGACTTCCAAGTTCATGTCACAGACCAAATTTCTTGTGTCGTCTTCTGCTGCCTTCCCCAGGTGCTGTAGCAGGGAGTTGATTTAGAAGCAGAGTAGTGGAGACTAGAATTGGCACTCTGATCTGGGATACAGATGTTGCAAGCAGAAGTGTAATGTAAGCCACAGCACCGTACAGTTTTGCCAAACTTCTTAAGAAAGAAATGTAATGTCTTGGTTACAAACCTATATATTCTAGAATTTCAACATTGAAAATCCACATTGAACAAATTGTGATGTTTGTTCACAGATAGTGAAAATAAGCAATGGACTTTGATTAATCACATTTCACGTTTTCTTCTCATTTCCAATAGGATGCTGTAATACTTATGGTATCCGTTTGCTTTGATCTGTCTAAAACTTCAACACTAACTTCAGTGGCCCTGAAAGTTCTTACTGAATTTTGTGCTTTATACTGATATCTTAATGCAGTGTGTCTAAATGTTATAAACCACTGGTTTAACTCATCAAGAAAAAAATGGGGAGAACCCTAAGCACATTTTCTTTTATTTTTATGAATTTCTTTGAGAGAAATTTAGATGATCAACTATATAACACCACACAGATGTGTAAATTCACTTGTAAAATGTGAGCGGAAAGCAATCACTGGACTAAAAGTTGAGATAACTAAGTGGCTTTCTGGATCCTGATTAAATAGCTCTGTGATGTTGGTATGTGATTTACTTTCCCAAGAGGAAGTTTTTCTGCTTCATTTACTTAGTACTCAGTTTCCAAAGTACTCTCACTTTTAATATAATTATACATATAGGTGTATTTAATATATATGAAAATTAAAATGCACAAAAATATGTTATAAAAGCCTAAAAAGCCTATTTATCAATTTGCCATTCTTTAGTGTATATACTGGATGTATTACGTAGTATTCATCCTGTGTATTTTAAATTTCAATTAATATAATTAATTAACACGGAAGCTTTTCTTAAATGCATTTTTGGAAAAAGTTGTTTTGAGTATAACTAACATTATACTGTGCCAAGGCACAGTAGACACAAAAATTATTTTCCTTACAATTTAAATTATAATTACAGACTTACATCAATTAGCATAAGGTGCAAATGTTACACTGAAAGGAAAGTATCAGAAAAACTGGAAATAATAAGTAAAGGCAAGACTGATAATTGACCATGTGCTTTTACAGAATCATTGTGCTAATATTGAAATTTGCTAGATTTCTTAAAGAAGTCGTTGAAGTGCGTCAATATGCAAACTCCACAAAGATGGAGTCCATTTTCTACTTTTTCTCAGAGCAGAGTTAGGACCTGATGTTTTAGTTATTCCATAAATATTTCATTAAATTACTTTCAAGGAGTTTTCTAATTAATAGATCATTCATTATAATCTTTCTAGTCCTCCTCCATTAGAGAAGAACCATTGCTCCTACCAGGTTAAGAACATTTGCAAATTTTGTTTTGATATTTTGTTAAGATGTTTCACTGTGTGCTCTAATCCCTGAAGCCCCAAGAACAACTAAGAGATTCCTTAAATGTGGCTATGAGAGTTACAGGTGCAGACAGGTTTGAATTCCAGTTTTATTGCTTCAAAGCCACATCAATCTAATCCAAGACCAATTCAATGCAATTCTGTTATCAGAATGTACTCTAAATTTTGTTGAAATCTTTGCAACTAAACTGGACTTCTTTTGCTTTCCTGTAGCAAATTAATAATTGGCAGTCAGAGAAGAGAAAAAAAGTAGTGGTATTCCTTAAATTCTATTTCAGTTTGGTATATGTTATTTTAAAAAAGAACAAAATTATATATAAAAAACAAAGTTGATAACTCTCCTTAGCTTTCATCATAGAAAATACTTTTTTTCTGGATTAGTAGCATGATTATGCAAATATGAGAATTCTCAGTGGACCATTACATTCAGGTTTCATTTGAAAAATGCTTTGTCAGTACAAGAGGTAATAAAAGATGCTTTAAAGAGTTTGTAGAAGAGGCAACTTTGTGGAACAGTGGATTAAGCTGCCGCCTTTGATGCTAGCACCAAATATGGGTGCTGAGTCAAGTCCTGGATGCTCCACTTCTGATTAGCTTCCTGCTAGTGCACCTGGAAAGGCTGCTGAGGATGGTCCAAATCCTTGGATCCCTGCCATTCATATGGGAGACAAAGATGGAGTTTCTGGCCTCTGTCTTCAGCCTGGCCCAGCTCTAGCCTCTATTTGAGGAGTAAACCATGGATGGATGGAAAGCCTTTCTCTCTCTCTCTCTCCCCTCTTTCATCCCTCTCTCCCTCCCTCCCCTTTTTTCTTAGTCTCTTCCTCACTTTCTGTAACTTTGCTTTCCAAATAAATGGATAAATCTAAAATAAGTTTGTGAATAAATGAAATTCAAGGAAAAGTTTTAGTGAAAAAACTTTTGAAATCCATGCATGATTCCTTTATAATATCCATTTCCATAATCTTTCTGAAGACCCATCTATGTATAACTATCATAATATTTTTGCACCAAAAAACTTTTAATTCCACTTTTCCTGTACATTTTCATATATTTCTATAATTATTTTAGCCATTGAGTCATAAGTTATGTAACTAATTAATTGTGGCAATTTGTTAGCTCTACAGCCCTGCAAGAAGAACCCTTCATTGAAGAGTGATTGCTTTAGGAAGCATAAGGGGAAACAGATGGCTCCGTGAATAATGAAAGATTTTCCTCTTAAAACAATGCTCAGTTTTCTGATTTAAAAAATTATGTAATGTTTAACATGTTGAATAGCCCCAATAGCCTTTAGAAATGTCTATCTCATTCTATTTGTGGTGCTTCACTACAGTGATGCATGCAAAAAACATTTATAGGTTGTGACAAATGCAAATTTCCAGGGTAAAGTAAGTCTGGTCTTGTGGATAACATACTACCTAAATCATATTTTATTCCACCATCATGACTGAACTCAAGTGTGCAACAAATCAAAGGGAACTTTATAAGAGACACTTCTCAAACATGCACTTAATCCTGGTAGGCAAAATGATTGAGATTATGGAGAACAAAACACTTCAAATTAGAGAAAGATGGAAATAAATAGGAGTATCCTAATATTTTTTATTTAAAGATTTATTTATTTATTTAAAGTTGGAGTTTCACACACACACACACACACACACACACACACAGAGTGAGAGAGAGAGAGTCTTCCATGCACTCCCCAATTTTTTTTTTTTTTCGGTGACAGGCAGAGTGGACAGTGAGAGAGAGAGACAGAGAGAAAGGTCTTCCTTTGCCGCTGGTTCACCCTCCAATGGCTGCCGCGGTCGGCACACTGCAGCCAGCGCATCGCGCTGATCCGATGGCAGGAGCCAGGTGCTAGGTGCTTTTCCCTGGTCTCCCATGGGGTGCAGGGCCCAAGCACTTGGGCCATCCTCCACTGCACTCCCAGGCCACAGCTGAGGGCTGGCCTGGAAGAGGGGCAACCGGGACAGAATCCGGAGCCCCGACCGGGACTAGAACCCGGTGTGCCGGCGCCGCAAGGCGGAGGATTAGCCTGTTGAGCCACGGCGCCGGCCGCACTCCCCAATTTGCCACAACTGCTGAAGCTGTGTCGATCTGAAGCCAGGAGCCAGGAGCTTCTTCCAGGTCTCCCACGTGCAAGGGCCCAAGCATTTGGGCCATCTTCTATTACTTTCCCAGGCCATAACAGAGAGCTGGATCAGAAGTGGAGCAGCTAGGACTCGAACCTGCACCCACATGGGATGCCAGCACTGCAGGCAGCAGCTTTAAATTAAGATATACTCCATGCTTATGAAATGCACAATACAATATGATTAACTATAGTCACAACCCTGTGCTATAGATCTCAAATTAAATTTTTAAAAGCATACCTTGGCCTTGTGTAATATAAAGCTACTGCCTGCAATGCCAATATCCCAAATGGGCACTGGTTCAAGTCCAGGCTGCTCCAGTTCCGATTCAGCTCCTTATTAATGTGCCTGGAAAAAGCAGTATTGTTATCTGAGTTGTTTGTATATTTCCCTAATCAGATGTAGTTTGCAAATATTTTCTGCCACTCTGTAGCCTGCCTTTCACTCTGTTAATTGTTTCCTTTGTTGTGCAGATGCTTTTAATTTTGGGGTAATCTCAATTCTCTAGCATTGCTCTTGCTGCTTGCACTTTTAGGTCAAGCCTAAAACAAAGAAGCTGCTCAGGGCAATATAATGTAGTCCCACCCTTGACTCCATACTTTCTTTTTCTTTGGTAGTTAATATTTATTTATTTATATTTATTTAGTTATGTATTTATATTTATTTATATGATGGAGAGGCAGAAATAGAGTGAAGTCTTCCATCATTTGGTTCTCTCCCCAAATGACTGCAACATCCCAGGCTGGGCCAGGACAAAGACAGTAGCCAAAAGCTTCTACTGGGTCTCCCTCTGCTACTTTCCCAGGCACATTAGCAAGGAGCTAAATTGGAAGTGGAGCAGCCAGGATTAGAACCAATGCCCATGTGGGATAATGGCAAGGCAGTCAGTGGTTTTACTCACTACAGCACAGTGCTGCCTTTCCCTACCCTGATGTTTTCTTCTAGTAGTTTTATAGTTTTACGTCCTATGTGTAAATCTTTAATACATTTTGGGTAGTTCTTTTAGATATGGTACGCGATAATAGATCCATTTCATTACTCTGCATAGCAATATCAATTCTACCCAACACTACTAAAAAGACTGTCTTTTTCCCATTTTACACTCTGTGCCTTTGTTGAAAATCAATTGGCTATACCAGAGAAACACTTAATATAAAACTTTTTCAACTGCAAATTTATGAGATAGAATGTTTCTGAAGAAACATTATCTATAAAGAGATCACTTGCTGACAACATATTTCACCAAAGCTTAATTTCTTATGGGGAGAAATCATTTTTATAAACAAAACATCTTGATTATGTCAATCATACTTTATTACTTTGAGTGACTAGTACAAGATACCAGCAGATATGACTTGAATTGCAATAGATGACAGTAAAAATTATATTTCACTTTAGAATATATTAATGTATATATTTTTTATTATTGACAGGCAGAGTGGACAGTGAGAGAGAGACAGAGAGAAAGGTCTTCCTTTATCCATTGGTTCACCCCACAATGGCCGCTGCGGCCAGCACACTGAGGCCGGCGCACTGTGCTGATCCGAAGCCCGGAGCCAGGTGCTTCTCCTGGTCTCCCATGCGGGTGCAGGGCCCAAGCACTTGGGCCATCCTCCACTGCACTCCCGGGCCACAGCAGAGAGCTGAACTGGCAGAGGGGCAACCGGGACAGAATCTGGCACCCTGACTGGGATTAGAACCTGGTGTGCCGGTGCCACAGGCAGAGGATTAGCCTATTGAGCCGCAGCGCCGGCCAGAATATATTAATGTATATTTTTACAATAAAGTTCTTTGGAGATTTTTATCAGCTATCAGAAAGTTATAGAATAGGACAGCTTTATTCCTAAAGTGCTTCCAGTGTTCATGATAATTAATTTCATAAGCAGACTCCTATCACATATTAGTAGCTGTCTAATAGTCTCCCTTTGGATAAATTAATTTTTGACTGATTCATGTAATAAATGAGAAAGAATATCAGTGCCGGCGTTGTGGCACAGCGGGTTAACATCCTGGCCTGAAGCGGTGGCATCCCATATAGGCATCAGTTTGAGACCCAGCCACTCCTCTTCTGATCCAGCTCTCTGCTATGGGCTGGGAAAGCAGTGGAAGATGGTCCAAGTCCTTGGGCCACTGCACCCACTTGGAAACCCCTAAGAAGCTCCTGGGCTTCAGATCGGTGCAGCTCTGGCCGTTGTGGCCAATTGAGGAGTGAAGCATTGCATGGAAGACCTCTCTCTCTCTCTCTCTCTCTCTCTTCTTTCTCTTTGTGTAACTCTGACTTTTGAATAAATAAAAAAAATCTTTAAAAAAAGAGAGAGAAAGAATATCAATTCAATTTTTAAGTATTCATGACTCAGTGAAATTTTTGAAGAAGTTTCACAAAAGGGAAATGCAGAAAAATATTTTATATTTTTATCTTTGACTTATATTTAATAAATATAAATTTCCAAAGTACAACTTTTCAATTATAATGGCTTTACCCCCATAACCTCCCTCCTACTTGCAACCATCGCATCTCCCACTCCCTCTCCCATGCCATTCTTCATCATGATTTATATTCAATTATCTTTATATACAGAAGATCAACTTAGTATATACTAAGTAAAGATTTCAACATATTTCAACCACAAAGACACACAAAGTATAGAGTACTGTTTGAGTAGTAGTTTTATCATTAATTCGCATAGTACAACACATTAAGGACAGAGGTCCTACATGGGGAGCAGTGCACAGTGACTCCCGATGTTGATTTAAAAATTGACAATTTTATTTATGACGTCAGTAATCATCCGAGGCTCTTGTCATGAGCTGCCAAGGCTATGGAAGCCTCTTGAGTTCACAAACTCCGATCTTCTTTAGACAAGGCCCTATTTAAAGTGGAAGTTCTCTCCTCCCTTCAGAGAAAGATACTGCCTTCTTTGATGGCCATTGATTCTACTGTGATCTCACTTATAGATTTCTTTCATTTAGGTATTTTATTTTATTTTATTTGCCACAATGTCCTGCTTTCCATGCCTGCGGAACTCTCATAGGCTTTTTAGCCAGATCCGAATGCCTTAAGAGCTGATTCTGAGGCCAGAGTGCTGTTTAGAGCTTTTGCCATTCTATAACAATGCTGTGTATCCTGCTTCCCATGTATGATCATTCTCTCCTTTTTAATTCTATCAATTATTTGCAGACACGGGTCTTATTTATATAATCCCTTTGACATTTAATCCTATCTTTTTGATCAGTTATGATCTTAAACTGAGCACTTTAACAAGTAAGATTGCAGTAAAAATATTTTTAAAAATATTGATAGTTTACTTTTTTAACTTTTATTTAATCAATATAAATTTCAAACGTACAGTTTTTGAATTACACTGGTTCCCCCCACCCCATAACTTCCCTCTCACCTGCAACCCTTCCATCTCCAGCTCCCTTTTAACCAGTATCCAAAGCTCTATCCCCTGCTACTTCCAAGAGCTATTATTAGGACATTTTAATAGGGTCATTTCTAGTATATTATAAAGTTACAAGGTACTTATATACTGAAAACCACATCTAATGAAAATCTACTTGGAGACACTATGTAAAACCTTAATTAAGGTAATGTTGTTTTCTCTAAGCCTCATTTGCCCAAGATTACTGGTAACCAGGATTCTTATTTGAAACTAAATTGTCAATATAATTGTTTTAACCTTTTTACCTATTACCTAATTATCCTATTATCAATTTCTAATGCGTAATATATTGAGTGTGAAATATGAATTATTAATTTCATAATTAAATTCTGCTTTTTAAATTTAGATACCAGACTTGACTTATGTTGATGTTGTTTATAATTGTTTAAATTCATTAACACATGCTTATTCATTCCCATGAGGAGTGTAAAATAATTGCTAATAGGGTTTCTGAGCAGAGAAACCACAAGAGGTTTTTGCTATTATTTTCTCTAAATTCTCTAATCAAATGAATATGTATAATTTTATATTCTATGACCAAATTTCAAGTAATAACTAAGATTTGTTTCATAAGAAATAAGATATTGAAAACTTTATGTTTTTTAGCTGAGGAAAGCTTAGCAGGTTATGTGTAAGCAAGTTCAAGCTAGTGGATCCTTTCCAGCTATAAAATGATGATTGAAATTTGAATCAGTGAAATTTAACATATAATCACTTAAGGAAAATTTTTAGAGACAATGTGAAAACTTGCTATTGAGGGGGTAGGTTATGAGTCAGAGGAATTAAAAGGAGACTACTAAATAATATTACTGTAAACTGAAGAAAACAAGCTGGAAATGTGTGTGTGAGAGGGAGAGAGAGAAAGAGACAGAGTGACAGAGAGAAAGGGATATTAAGTAATGCTGTTTTTTTTTTTTTTTTAAGATTTATTTTTTGAAAGTCAGAGTTACACAGAGAGAGAAGGAGAGGCAGAGAGAGAAAGAGGTCTTCCATCCGCTGGTTCTCTCAATTGGCTGCAACTGCTAGAGCTACACCAATCCAAAGCCAAGAGCCAGGAGCTTCTTCCAGGTCTCCCGCATAGGTGCAGGGGCCCAAGCATTTGGGCCATCTTCTACGGGTTTCCCAGGCCATAGCAGAGAGCTGAATCAGAAGTGGAGCAGCCGGGACTCGAACCTGGGCCCATATGGGATGTCTGCACTGCAAGCAGCGACTTTACCTGCTATGCCACAGCACCGGTCCCAATGCAGGGTGTTTTTAAAGTTAATTCTAAAAGAAAAATAAAAACTGTCAACCCAGAATATTGTACCCTGTGAAGCTCACATCTATAAGTGAAGGTGAACTAAAGACTTTCCAAAATAAACATCAGTTGAAAGAATTTGTCACCACTTGTCCATCTTACAAATGATGATTATGGATGTGCTATACATAGAAACAAAGAAAAAATAGTCATCATTATGAAAGAATATGAAGCCAGAAAATGTCCTAGCAAAAGTACAAAGAAACTCAAAGTAAACAAAAGGAATATTTATGGTAAAATGTAGGACAAAATCATTACTTATTAATAATAACCATAAATGAAAGTGGCCTAAATTCTCCAGTTAAAAAATGCAGTCTGGCTGAATGGATTGAAAAACAAGACACAATTATTTGTTGCCTATAAGAAAAATACGTCGCCAACAAAAATACAAAGAGAATGAAAGTGAAAGGATGAAAAAAAATATTTCATGCTAATAGAAAGCAAAAAAGAGCAGGAGGAGCCCTCCAAATACCAGATAAAATAAACTTTAACACAAAAACTATCAGAAAAGACATAGAAGGACATTATGAAGTATTAAGGGATCAATTCAACCAGAAGATGTGGCTATATTAAATGTATATATACCCAATGCAAGGGTACCTGGCTATTTAAAACAAATGGTAATGGATCTAAAGGGAGACATAGACACCAATAAAATACTAATAAGTCACTTCCACACCCCACTTTTGTCAATGGACATCAACCAGACAAAAAATTAATAAAATTGGAGATGAAAAAGGAGCTTACACATTAATAAGCCTACAATTGAAATCTCTAGTAATTTGTAGCTGATGTCTGTGTGTTCTTACTTATAAAGGTTTCTAGGCAATGGCATAATAGATAAAATGTCGATTAAGAGGTCCATGTCCCACATTGGAGGACTTGGGTCTGATACCTGGCTTTGGCTCTTGATTTCTTCTTTCTACTAATGCACACCCTGTAAGACAGAATCCATAGTTCAAGTAATTGAGTCCCTGCCACCCATGTGGGATACCTGGATTTAATTTTTACTTCGGGCCTGAGCCCTAGTCCAGACTTTCTATCTGTCAAACTAAAAACAAATTAGTGAAAGAGATTTTTAGGGAATCCTAAGTTTACTCAAATTAGAGACAATTATTTTAGGAAAATAGTGGTACTCCCCCCCCCACCTGCCCTGCCACGTTCCAACCCTTCCTCCCCCTCCATCTCAGATTCCCACTCTTAATTTTTATAACGATCTACTTTCAATATACTTAATGATCATAGTTAAACCTACTCTAAGTAGCAGAGTTCAACAAATAGTTGAAAGAAAAAGAAAAGAACAAAACAAAACATAACACTGTTCCTAAACAGAAGAAGACAAGGACTCTAAACAATCATTAATTTTCAAAATTTCTCCCCAATACATTACATTTCAGGTATTCTAATAATTGCTACTATGTTGCTAAATCTGTATATATGAAATATATTAAACTTGTATAACTTAAATGAAATTAAAAAAAGAAACAATTACTCTAGATTTTTTCCTACAGCCTAAAAAACAGATTCATTGTGCCACCATCCAGTCTTTACTATTCTTCAATATAGCTTTAAAAATCTATTGACAATCTAAAATTACCAGTTCCAGAACAAAGAGGTTTGAGATAAATGAAAAAATCAACCTCATATTCCTTTTTTTCCTGTAATAGTATTATTAGTAATCCATTAAAACAATCTCAATATTAATCAACTGTAAATTATAACTTACTTAGAAGTCTTACTTTTTATTCATTCTTTTCAGTATTTATTAAACATAGTTGAATTATTGAATACAGTTGGAATCTGTGCAACAGCGTGTTTATAAGGAATCTGAGTATTATTAAATATGATGTTTGGAATGCTCAATTCTGAGGACTTTATGTTCACAATTAACTATATATTTATTCTTATTTCCAATTATTCAGGAAAATATATTTATATGCATATTCAGATGTGTATAAATATGCATTTATAGACATATAATATAAGAGGATTTCAAAACTCTCTTGAAAAATTGAGTTAAACATGTTTATTTTGTAGTAGAAGTTTCCAGAAATCCATGCATAACATTTTTCTTAACACACATTTTCCATGAACTTTTTGAAGACCCCTGTATATCTATGATGCTAAACCTATAAAAACAGGGTAAATAGTGAAGAAAACCATGAAGTAGATAACTTGTGTTTTTTAAGATTTATTTTATTTATTTGATAGACAGAGTTACAGAGAGTGATAGAGACACAGAAATAGAGATCTTCCATCCACTGGTTCACTCCCCAAATGGCTGCGATGGCCGGAGCTGGGCTGATCCGAAGCCAGGAGCCAGTAGTTTCTTCCAGGGCTCCCACATAGCCTAAGCCTTGGTTATGGACAAATAAATCAATATATCAGAATCCATATTCCAAAAATATGTCCATAAAATTATGTTAATTAATTTTTAGAGTAGTAAAATTAGAACAATGGGGAAACATTCCTGTATTTTTCAGAAATGGCAATGAAACAATCAAAATACACACAGGAAAAATAAACATGTACCTCTGCATAAAACCTATCATAAAAAATAACTTGAGGCATTATGGCAGCAGGTTAAGCCACCATCTGCTATGCAGGGATCCTGTATGAGCACTGGTTTGAATCCTAGCTGCTCCATTTCTGATCCAGCTGTCTACTAATGGCTTGGAAAAACAGTATAGGATGGATTGCCCAAGTGCTTGGGCTTTGCCATCCAAGTGGGAGATCCAGATGGAGTTCCAGGCTCCTGTCTTTGCTCTGGCCCAGACTCAGCCACTGCAGCCATTAGGGTGTGAATCACTGGATGGAAGTTTTCTGTCTCCGTCTCTCCCTTCCTCTTTGTAATACTGCCTTTCAAGTAAATAAATCTTAAAAATAAATTAATTTGAGATATATTGTATACATAAAGCAAAATACAAACTTCCAGAAAAACAGTGTGGAAAATTATCTATGATTTTTCAATAGATGCTATTATTTTTAAGGGGAAAATGATAACTATGATATAAAGAGACGAATGATATATTGGATTTAACATAATTACGAACTTCTCTTCAAAGAACATCATTAACAGGTAAAAGTATTTAAAATCATGCATCTCAAGTGACTTGTACCTAGAATATATAAAAAACTTATATTCAATAATAAAAAGACAAACAATTCAGTGCAATTAGAAAAAATACTTGAGTGTCAAATTGTTAAATCCACATCAGGAGTCACTGTGTACTTATGTCTCATGTGGCATCTGTCCTTAATGTGTTATCCAATGTGAAGTAATACTATAACTAGTACTGAAACAGTATTTTTACCCTTTGTGTTTCTGTGTAGGTGCAAACTGATGAAATCTTTACATAGTACTTGGTGTTAAATTGGAAATTGCATAGATAATTAATCAATTCTTTAAAAAAAATCATGTATGATCTCTGTCCTTAATGTGCTGTACATTGTGAATTAATACTATAACTAGTACTCCAACAGTATGTTCACTTTGTGTCTCTATGTGAGGGCAAACTGTTGAAATCTTTACGTAATATGTACTAAACTGATCTTCTGTGTATAAAGAGAATTGAAAATGAATCTTGATGTGAATGCAAGGGGAGAGGGAGCAGGAAAAGAGAGGGTAGTGGGAGGGAGGGAAGTTGTGTGGGGGGGAGCCATTGTAATCCATAAACTGTACTTTGGAAATTTATATTCTTTAAATAAAGCTTTATAAAAAAAGAAAAAAAAACTTGAATATGCATATCAAAAGGAAGGTGATCTCTAAAGATAAGATAAATTGTCATAGTCATCAGGGTAATGCAGTTAAAATTATAGCAGGTAGATTCCATCTTGACACTTAATGGAATTAAGAGTGAAAGCAAAGAGAGAGAGAGAGAGAGAACAGGTGATTAACCTAGCATTATAGGATGTGGAACAATAAATAGTAAGGCCTTAGGAAAATACCTTTACAGTTCCTAATAAAGATTTCCATAAACTTATCCTAAAATCCAGAAATTATACTCTGACATAGTTGCAAAAGGGAATTGACAATATGTGTTCCCCAAAAGACTTGTATGTAAATGATCAAAGCAATTTTATTCATAACAAAAAAAATTAAAAACAAACAATGTCAAATTATTCAGTGGGTAAATTATTATATAAATTGTGATGTATGAACACAGGGGAGTATTATTACTATTTATTTACTCAGTATTTGGATAAATTAAAAATGTTTTCAGAGAAGATTTCAGATATAAAAGTCTACATATGGAATAAGTCAATTTACATGAAGTTCTAGGGGGAACAAAGAGAATCTATAATGCAGGGAACATCTTTTTTCTCTTGGCAGAGAAACATTAAAATAAACAATAGAAAAGTAGAAACAGTCTGCAAACTTAATGGTTTGGTGTTTACATGGTGTATTCACTTGTCAAATTTCATGTAACTAATACACTTAACATTTGAGCATTTAATTGTACAAAAAGCAATCCTCCAACAAGCCTCATCCAGTAAGAAAAATAATTATTTTAACTGTTTCCAGCCATGGGCATCTGCATCAACAATATTCTGAATTTTCCTTAAGCTTTTAATTTTCTGTATGTTATTTATTGACCTCAGTTTAGAGGAGACTGAAATGAAAATGTATTGTTTACCTCATCAATCAGAGCCTTTAGTATAGTCATCATTTGCATCCAAGAATATATTTACGGAACATTCCATGGTTAATAGACTTTGTCAGGCTCCGAAGAAGAGCAGAGAGTGCAGGCTTGAGTGGGTATGGTCACTATGACATACAACTCTATTTTGAGGACAATTTCCTCCTTGTCTTATTTCCTCTGTTTCAGAAAGTCTTATCTGCTCCCTACTGCTAAGCCTGTAGAAGGACACATGCTTGCACTGGAGAGAGTTCTGATATTTTCTAAAAGGAGTTGGGACAAATAAAATTGGGCTCTGGTCTTCCAGGGGGTTGTAAATTAG
This sequence comes from Sylvilagus floridanus, assembly GCA_949820135.1. Lineage (NCBI taxonomy): Eukaryota > Metazoa > Chordata > Mammalia > Lagomorpha > Leporidae > Sylvilagus > Sylvilagus floridanus. The sequence goes on from OX463224.1 coordinate 84,315,795, forward strand.
GTGCAAGGAATAACCAGAAAATGTCTGTCTATGACCCTCTGTGGACTCACCTGGTGCAAATCCCTGGATTCAACTGTAAGGTGGACCAGTGCACACAGGAGAGATAGCAAACAGTATACTGGGCTGAATTTCATGCTACCTTCTTCCTGGGTCATCCCTCTGTCACTGCCTCCTTAGGGTTCTCTTGCTCCTCCATGTCCAGCTGACTATCTGCAGTCAGCAAAGAGCCTTTTTTTTTATGTTGATAGAGATAAACTAACTGACAGATATCTCTTGAAAGATGAGAGCTGGAAGTAGGTTGAGTGCTGCCCCAGTTGATCAAGTCCCATCTGGGGTTGTTGGCATAACCTCTCCTGAGCCTAAGGAAGCCTAATCCTTTGCACTGGAGGAGGCACAGGGACAGGTGAGGTGCCCAGTGGTCATCATGCACATGCAGATACCCCAGAGTAGGCGGAAGGGACAGGAAAGGAGTAAAGAGATATCTAAATTGAAGTTCATTCAGTAGGGGATAAGAGCATATTTGCAGGAAAGATGCTTAGAGTGGCAGGTGCCTCTCATCTGGGTAAACAGTGTTTGGAAGCAGTTGCATTTTGTGGGTGTTTAAATATTGTTTGAATTAGAAATGCTTAATGATCTGCCTAATGCAGATAGAAAGATAGCAAGAGTTAGTAGCATCCAGAAATGAACCTTGGGCCTTTCATGCTATTATCAGGTTCTGAAGCAGAAGATGTTGACTGTCAAAAAGAAGATTCAAGAATGACAAGACAGTTGTGTTTCTATTTTGAAGATACTCTGATCTTTCGCTGGATTCAACCTCTCCACTCCCACCAATGCTGGCAATTGCAACTGGAGAGCAGTTTATGCACCTGCCATGATCCTTTTCCTTAGGAGAGGCTCAGCTGAGCAGCCTAGATAAAGACATGACTGGAGATGATAACAATAATTAACTGGGAGTGGTGAGATTGGAAGCGGGAAGTTATTTTATTCTTACTTTCTAAATTTACCATGAGAATGAAGAACTCAATCAACTGTAATTTGAAAAGCAATTTATCCAAATGAAATAGCAAATCTCTTCCACATAATGCTGTATTGCATAAGAAATCTTTGAAAACAGAAATGCATTCACCTACTGAAATGTACAACACAGGGTTTTTTTTTTTTTTTAAACAGGCAGAGATAGACAGTGAGAGGGAGAGAGATAGAGAGAAAGGTCTTCCTTTATCCATTGGTTCACCCCCCAAGTGGCCAACGTGCTGCAGGGATCCGAAGCCAGGAGCCAGGTGTTTCCTCCTGGTCTCCCATGTGGATGCAAGGCCCAAGCACTTGGGCCATCCTCCACTGCACTCCTGGGCCACAACAGAGAGCTGGATTGGAAGAGGAGCAACCGAGACAGAATCCAGTGCCCCAACCCGGACTAGAACCTGGTGTGCCGGTGCCTCAGGCAGAAGATTAGCCTAGTGAGCCATGGAGCTGGCCAACCCAGGGATTTTTAAAGTATGGTGTATTTTTGAGATTTGGGCAAATATTCGGATTAAATCAATAATTACAAAAACAATTCCTCCCACATTACTTCATTTGTTTCACAACAATCAGCTAGCTAGTGAATTAGAAAGTAATATTATAGGCTGGTGCCACAGCTCACTCGGTTGATCCTCTGCCTGTGGCACTGGCACCCTGGGTTCTAGTCCGTTGGGGCTCCAGATTCTGTCCCAGTTGCTCCTCTTCCAGGCCAGCTCTCTGCTGTGGCCCAGGAGTGCAGTGGAGGATGGCCCAAGTGCTTGGGCCCTGCACCCGCATGGGAGACCGGGAGGAAAAACCTGGCTCCTGGCTTCGGATCAGTGCAGTGCGCCGGCCGTAAGCAGTCATTTCGGGGGTGAACAAATGGAAAGAAGACCTTTCTCTCTGTCTCTCTCTCTCTCACTGTCTAACTCTGCCTGTCAAAAAAAAAAAGTAATATATATTTCAATCATGAGGAAAGGAAGCTTCATCAGTATTTGAGTCTGATTAAAAAAGAAAAATACAAACACTTCACGTAGTCCAGGGCTTAACACACAATTGCAGTTTAATGAAATAACTCAAAAGTCAAAGACAGGCTAGTCCCTGGAAATGCCTTCTATAGATTTCAGCTCATATTCTGTATCATAGGAGCACAATATCTATAAAGCAATTTTAAAGACAGTGTTCTTTTTAGTGTAATCTAAAAAATGCAGAAAGAAGCTGTTTGTATTTCATTTATAGTTTATTGTAAAAGGAAGACCAGTTTAGATATTAGCTCAAACAAGACTGGAATTTGAAATAGTGTTTAGCCTTACAGTTAAGATGAATATAATGTGGGGGAAGTGGGATTCAATTTTTATTCTGAGCTCTTGTCATGCATGAAAGGAGAGATTCTTAATGCTGGCATATACAAAGTAAATTTTACTCAAAGGATGAGAAAGCAAACACACTTACACACATCATGGGTAAGAAGTGGGCCAGAAAAAGAAAAGGAGTGGGGAGGAGAAGAGAGTGAGAGCACACCTCCAGCACTGGTCTCCAGATGAAGAGGAAAAACATGGTTCTTCCCAATTGTTGGTCTTTTTATGAATTTGGAAGGGGAAGTGGCTAATTACATGGTGTCTCCCCCTGCAGATTGCAAGTGAAGGAGAATATAATCCAGTAAGTAAATGACAATAGAGTACATGGGGTTGAGGAGGGTGGCTTCTAGCTCAGCAGACCTAGCTAGCCACTTGCCTTATCCCATACATTTCCCCGCTCAGAGATTTTTGATCTTTAGTCTCAGTGGGGTTTTGAGGGATGATGATCCATCTCTGTTTCTACTTACATCAGGGGTATGAACTCTGCATATCCTGGGTTTTGGAAATCACTTTATATCTCATCTAATGTTTCCATCTGCAAAATATTCATTAATCACTGCCAAAATCTGTGCCTCTGCATAGTCATTATTCTGAGAAGCTGCCAAATTCTGAAACAGACAAGTTTATCAATCCACGGGTGGAATCTTCTTTAAGAAAACAGTATATTTTATAGATTCTAAAATAGTGGGTGCTGATAGATTGTCTCTGAGCAGATTGTAAAATTATTTAATGTGGGCATCAAGATTTGTGATGTCTTTCAGTGAACATACTGCTATTAGAATAGATTACAGTTATTGCACATGTTCTACCATTATATTCTGAAGTCAGTTGTCCATGACTGCTTTGGACTGAGCATCCACAGACCTGAGCTTCTATAACCCAAATAAGACCAACTATGGCATAACCTGTCTTTCCAACTCCATCGTTTATATAACTCCTGCAATTAGTAACTGACTCAACATCTGGACATTCTAGTATACATTGTGTATACTAGTATAGGTCCGATCTATGGTATCTACACAAGACTGCATTAGTTCTTCAGTACTTTCAGATTGTAATATTGTAGATAGATTGGGGACTTGGTACACTTTAATAATTATCTCAACCAAACCCCCCAAAAAACCAGCATAGCATTTTGTGATACACCTTCCCATTAGCCACCAATGTGCATTAATTTCTAAAACTCTTTACACCTGGTGTGGAATTTGAACTTCAAGTGTCTGGGTTAAAGTCAGCTTGGTGGTTTCATCCACCAAGTGTGTGGTCAGAGCAACCACCTTTAAGCATGCAGGCCATCATGTAGACACAGAATCTAGCTCTTTAGAAAAATGAGCCAATAGTCACAGAAGTGGATCAAATTACTGTCAGTACACCTAGAGAGACTCCATCTTTCTCTGCTACAAACAGAATGAATGGTTATCCAAGTTAAGTCTTCCTAGTACTGGTGCTTCTGTTATTAGCCCCTTAATTCTTTGGAAGGATTCTTATTGTTCTTCTGTCCAGTAAAGTAGATTTGTGTCAGGACACTTTAAAATGTCATATAAAGTTTTTGCTACCATTCTAAATTCTGGAATTAATATTCTACAAAATCTTTCAATTTCCAGGAACCTCCTTAGCTGTTTTTTTTTTGACAGGCAGAGAGGACAGTGAGAGAGAGAGACAGAGAGAAAGGTCTTCCTTTGCCATTGCTTCACCATCCAATGATCGCTGCGGTCGGCGCGTGGTGGCTGGCACACTGAGCTGATCTGAAGCCAGGAGCCAGGTGCCTCTCCTGATCTCCCATGCAAGCACAGGGCCCAAGCACTTGGGCCATCCTCCACTGCACTCCTGGGCCACAACAGAGAGCTGGATTGGAAGAGGAGCAACCGAGACAGAATCCAGTGCCCCAACCCGGACTAGAACCTGGTGTGCCGGTGCCTCAGGCAGAAGATTAGCCTAGTGAGCCATGGAGCTGGCCAACCCAGGGATTTTTAAAGTATGGTGTATTTTTGAGATTTGGGCAAATATTCGGATTAAATCAATAATTACAAAAACAATTCCTCCCACATTACTTCATTTGTTTCACAACAATCAGCTAGCTAGTGAATTAGAAAGTAATATTATAGGCTGGTGCCACAGCTCACTCGGTTGATCCTCTGCCTGTGGCACTGGCACCCTGGGTTCTAGTCCGTTGGGGCTCCAGATTCTGTCCCAGTTGCTCCTCTTCCAGGCCAGCTCTCTGCTGTGGCCCAGGAGTGCAGTGGAGGATGGCCCAAGTGCTTGGGCCCTGCACCCGCATGGGAGACCGGGAGGAAAAACCTGGCTCCTGGCTTCGGATCAGTGCAGTGCGCCGGCCGTAAGCAGTCATTTCGGGGGTGAACAAATGGAAAGAAGACCTTTCTCTCTGTCTCTCTCTCTCTCACTGTCTAACTCTGCCTGTCAAAAAAAAAAAGTAATATATATTTCAATCATGAGGAAAGGAAGCTTCATCAGTATTTGAGTCTGATTAAAAAAGAAAAATACAAACACTTCACGTAGTCCAGGGCTTAACACACAATTGCAGTTTAATGAAATAACTCAAAAGTCAAAGACAGGCTAGTCCCTGGAAATGCCTTCTATAGATTTCAGCTCATATTCTGTATCATAGGAGCACAATATCTATAAAGCAATTTTAAAGACAGTGTTCTTTTTAGTGTAATCTAAAAAATGCAGAAAGAAGTTGTTTGTATTTCATTTATAGTTTATTGTAAAAGGAAGACCAGTTTAGATATTAGCTCAAACAAGACTGGAATTTGAAATAGTGTTTAGCCTTACAGTTAAGATGAATATAATGTGGGGGAAGTGGGATTCAATTTTTATTCTGAGCTCTTGTCATGCATGAAAGGAGAGATTCTTAATGCTGGCATATACAAAGTAAATTTTACTCAAAGGATGAGAAAGCAAACACACTTACACACATCATGGGTAAGAAGTGGGCCAGAAAAAGAAAAGGAGTGGGGAGGAGAAGAGAGTGAGAGCACACCTCCAGCACTGGTCTCCAGATGAAGAGGAAAAACATGGTTCTTCCCAATTGTTGGTCTTTTTATGAATTTGGAAGGGGAAGTGGCTAATTACATGGTGTCTCCCCCTGCAGATTGCAAGTGAAGGAGAATATAATCCAGTAAGTAAATGACAATAGAGTACATGGGGTTGAGGAGGGTGGCTTCTAGCTCAGCAGACCTAGCTAGCCACTTGCCTTATCCCATACATTTCCCCGCTCAGAGATTTTTGATCTTTAGTCTCAGTGGGGTTTTGAGGGATGATGATCCATCTCTGTTTCTACTTACATCAGGGGTATGAACTCTGCATATCCTGGGTTTTGGAAATCACTTTATATCTCATCTAATGTTTCCATCTGCAAAATATTCATTAATCACTGCCAAAATCTGTGCCTCTGCATAGTCATTATTCTGAGAAGCTGCCAAATTCTGAAACAGACAAGTTTATCAATCCACGGGTGGAATCTTCTTTAAGAAAACAGTATATTTTATAGATTCTAAAATAGTGGGTGCTGATAGATTGTCTCTGAGCAGATTGTAAAATTATTTAATGTGGGCATCAAGATTTGTGATGTCTTTCAGTGAACATACTGCTATTAGAATAGATTACAGTTATTGCACATGTTCTACCATTATATTCTGAAGTCAGTTGTCCATGACTGCTTTGGACTGAGCATCCACAGACCTGAGCTTCTATAACCCAAATAAGACCAACTATGGCATAACCTGTCTTTCCAACTCCATCGTTTATATAACTCCTGCAATTAGTAACTGACTCAACATCTGGACATTCTAGTATACATTGTGTATACTAGTATAGGTCCGATCTATGGTATCTACACAAGACTGCATTAGTTCTTCAGTACTTTCAGATTGTAATATTGTAGATAGATTGGGGACTTGGTACACTTTAATAATTATCTCAACCAAACCCCCCAAAAAACCAGCATAGCATTTTGTGATACACCTTCCCATTAGCCACCAATGTGCATTAATTTCTAAAACTCTTTACACCTGGTGTGGAATTTGAACTTCAAGTGTCTGGGTTAAAGTCAGCTTGGTGGTTTCATCCACCAAGTGTGTGGTCAGAGCAACCACCTTTAAGCATGCAGGCCATCATGTAGACACAGAATCTAGCTCTTTAGAAAAATGAGCCAATAGTCACAGAAGTGGATCAAATTACTGTCAGTACACCTAGAGAGACTCCATCTTTCTCTGCTACAAACAGAATGAATGGTTATCCAAGTTAAGTCTTCCTAGTACTGGTGCTTCTGTTATTAGCCCCTTAATTCTTTGGAAGGATTCTTATTGTTCTTCTGTCCAGTAAAGTAGATTTGTGTCAGGACACTTTAAAATGTCATATAAAGTTTTTGCTACCATTCTAAATTCTGGAATTAATATTCTACAAAATCTTTCAATTTCCAGGAACCTCCTTAGCTGTTTTTTTTTTGACAGGCAGAGAGGACAGTGAGAGAGAGAGACAGAGAGAAAGGTCTTCCTTTGCCATTGCTTCACCATCCAATGATCGCTGCGGTCGGCGCGTGGTGGCTGGCACACTGAGCTGATCTGAAGCCAGGAGCCAGGTGCCTCTCCTGATCTCCCATGCAAGCACAGGGCCCAAGCACTTGGGCCATCTTCCGTTGCACTCCCCAGCCACAGCAGAGAGCTGACCTGAAAGAGGGGCAACCGGGACAGAATCCAGCGCCCCAACCTGGACTAGAACCCACTGTGCTGGATTAATCCACTCAAAGACAAACAAAAACTGAGATTCTGGATTTAATTGGATGTAGAAGATTGCATGCTTTGGCAGGTGCTGCGGCTCTGCCTGCGGCGCCGGCACCCTGGGTTCTAGTCCCACTCGGGGCGCCAGATTCTGTCCTGGCTGCTCCTCTTCCAGTCCTGCTCTCTGCTGTGGCCCAGGAGTGCAGTGGAGGATGGCCCAAGTGCTTGGGCCCTGCACCCGCATGGGAGACCAGGAGAAGCACCTGGCTCCGGGCTTCGGATCAGCATGGTGTGCTGGCCGCAGCACACCAGCCGCAGCGGCCATTGTGGGGAGAACCAACAGTAAAGGAAGACCTTTCTCTCTGTATCTCTCTCACAGTCCACTGTGCCTGTCCAAAAAAAAAAAAAGAATACATATGCTTTAGGTCTAGGACTATATAACATAAAGTACACTCAGATATCTGTGCCAATATAGTATAAGTGTGTGACACAATAGGGTACATTGTAATGGCTGCCTTATTAATAGCCCTGAGGTCCTGAACCATCCTATACTCCCCATTTTGCTTCAAAACAAGCAGAATAAGTGTATTACTGATATTGAACCAAGAGTTCATGTTTGAGAAACTTATCAATCAAGGTTGAAATCCTATCTAGCTTTGAAATTTTGGGGATACTTGCACCAGTGAGCAAATGAAGTTTTATGTTTTAAAATAAAGCAGGCACAACATCTATAACATATCCAGGTATTCCCTGTTCTTTGACTTGAGTATATATTCTATCTTTTGCATCATAAGAAGATCATCAAAGCTGGGGCCTGCCTCAGTGCTTGCTAAAGTCATAACAAATCTCTTAGATTTAGGAAAATTTAGCTTGACAGAAGCCCAAAACGATGAAAGCAAATCTCTTCTAATCAAAGGAGTTGGGCATTCAGATATCACCAAAAATTTGTGAATAATAATAATAGCCTCTACCTGACACACTAAAGACAAAGTAAATCATTGAGGTCATCCATCTGCTGGTTCACTCCCAAAATGGCCAGAGCTGGGCCATGCTGAAGACAGGAGCTTTTCCAGGTCTCCTATCTGGGTGCAGAATTCAAGCACTTGGGCTATCTTCAGCTGATTTCCCAGGTGCATTAACAGGGAAGTGGATCAGAAGTGGAGTAGCTGGGACATGAACTGGCACCCATATGGGATGACTGTACAGCAGGCTATAGTTTAGCTCATGATGTCACAGTACCAGCCTCAAGGGCAAAATTCTTAAAGCTGGCATATATGAAGTAAATTTTATTCAAAAGCTGAGAAAGCAAACACAGACATCATCAATGGTAAGTAGGCATAAAATAGAAAAGGGATATGAGAGGTGAAGTAGGGAGAAAGAGCACCTCCTCCACTCCTGGTTTCCAATCAGAGGAGAGTGAGTTCTTCCCAATTGCTGATCTCTTTTATGATGTCAGAGGAGGGAGTGGCTTTTTACATGGTACCTCCCTGCTTGGTTCTAGGTGAAAGAGATACATCCAGTGAAGGGCATTAACAAGTAGACAGGTACCTGGGTTGGGGTGATGCCTTCCAGCTCAACAGACATAGCTAACTACCTGCTTTATTCCATATCATCTATATCCTACATTCGGAGTGATTCCTGGCTCTAGATCCTGATTCCAGCTTCCTACCAATGTAGACTCTTGGAGGCAAAAACAATAACTCAAATTGTTGAGTCAATGCCACCATTGTGAGAAACTTTGAGTTCCCATTTTCTGATGTGAGCTGTAGCCCTGCAATTGTGGGCATTTACGCCTGAACTAGCAGATGCTCATTCTCTCACACCCATTTGCTTTCTCTTCTTCTGATTATTCTTCTCAAATAAAAAAAGCAATTTGAAAATAAATTGAAATCTTCATATAGATCAAAAATATTGCTTTAATGCTTATGCTACTTAAACTAATTGATAGATGTGTGTGTGTAAACTGGGTACCATAGTCCTTGAGCTGTGATAAAATTGATGGCAAATATAATGAGGCATTTAAATGTTAACACACTTGGAAAGTGCATGTAATTTGAGTGATCAACTCCAGGCTGTCCAAGAACAAAGCTCTCAATCCACGAGAGAGGAGAATGTATTTCAGTTTGCACTTGCTAGGGTTTTATAAAATCCTGCTCAGTCTGGGAGGTACTATTTTAAGTGGCATATATGACAAGGACATGCAACCATTCAATTATAACAAAAATAGTATACTAGGACATTACATTCATATTTCTAGAAAACAATTTTACTTGAATAGTAAGAATGTCTTTATTATCCTGTATCTCCACTGAGAAGCCCAGTGCACTACTTATTTTATTCTTCTCTTTTTGTAACATTGAGGAAAGGATCAGAGAGATCAAGTAACTTGCTGAACTTCACCCAGTAACTAAATATAGATAAGATTGCATTGAGCCTCCAAATGTTATCATGAGAAACATTCTACTGATTTTTCCTGAGTAATAGAATATTTTTAATGCTTATATAAGAAATGTCATTACCCAATTCAGGTTGCATTATTTTTATTATACACACCAGCATTAAAAAACAATCAACCCAACATGGGTTTGCAATTAAGAAAAATAACAATCAGAATGACTTTGTTTAGTCTGTGTTTAACAGTTCTGTCATGCTGGAGTATCAAGTTTCCATATTTTCTGTAAGCACACAAAGCTATCTAATCAAGGAATGAGTGCATCCAAGAACTCCATCTTGTAAGATGAACCTAAGTGAAGTTTTAGAAGTGACCACATACTTAGATGATTGAAGTATTACACCCTGTATTAAAGTAAAAATCTGCCTCTCAAGGGAAGTTTTCTGTTCTTGTGAAATTACAGGACTATAACTCTTCATTGCTCATGGCATTTTCTTTTCACCACTATAAAAGATTCAGATACAGAATTGATTTTATGGCATCAGAGTGTTGGTACATAAATTGAAATGATCAGGCAGTGCAGACAGCAGTTTCACTTAACGTACAGACCTGTCTAATACTGTGTCTCATCTGTAGGTTGAGAAAGAAATGTTTGTAGCACTCACATCTCAGCCCGAATAGGGAACACCTGAAAAATTCCTGCAGCTCTCATCAGCGTTATTCTTCTTATAACCCTAGGTTTGGTGTAATAGGGCTAAATAGAGCAGGTATCTATTCAAAATAATCTACACTGTGAACTTTTTTTTGAGTCACAGAAATTCATGTTGTAATTGGATTTTAACATAGTATTATCTTAAGCCTATTCTTTCAACTATATCTAATTTTTTTTTTTTTTTTTTTTTTTACAGGCAGAGTGGAGACAGAGAGAAAGGTCTTCCTTTTGCCATTGGTTCACCCTCCAATGGCTGCCGCGGTCGGCACGCTGCGGCCGGCGCACCGCGCTCCTCCGATGGCAGGAGCCAGGAGCCAGGTGCTTTTCCTGGTCTCCCCATGGGGTGCAGGGCCCAAGCACCTGGGCCATCCTCCACTGCACTCCCGGGCCACAGCAGAGGGCTGGCCTGGAAGAGGGGCAACCGGGACAGAATCCAGTGCCCCGACCGGGACTAGAACCCGATGTGCCGGCGCCGCAAAGCGGAGGATTAGCCTGTTGAGCCACGGCGCCGGCCCAACTATATCTAATTTCTACACAATAGTTTTTTCCAATTATGTAAGAAGGAGCTGCTATGTGTCAACCATGTGCTCAATACTTAGAGACTTTTATCCAAATGCAAATCAACCATATTTTAGTCTCAAAGGCTATGATAAGAAAATTAGTAATGAATAATCATTTAAACTAAAGTGAAAATTGCTATTTTTGTTTACCTTCTCTCTTCATTGATTTAACTATGATATAATCTGGGATTTATTAGCTCACTGCTTTTAATACTCTACATTATTCTTACTCCAAGTGAATTTATGATTTATATTATTTGACTACCACTAAATAAACTCAGAATGGGGCCGGCGCTGTGGCGCAGTGGGTTAACATCCTTGCCTGAAGTGCCAGCGTTCCATATGGGTGCCAGTTTGAGATCCAGCTGCTCCACTTCTGATCCAGCTCTCTGCTATGGCCTGGAAGGGCAGTAGAAGATGGCCCAAGTCTTTGGGTTCCTGCACCCATGTGGGAGACATGTAAGAAGCTCCTGGCTCCTGGCTTTGGATTGGCACAGCTCTGGTTGTTGCAGCCATCTGGGGAGTGAATCAGCAGATGGAAGACCTCTCCTCTCTCTTTTAAAAAATAAACTCAGAATAAATTCACTTTGGTGAATTTAATTTATAACTTTTTTTTTATTTTATATTCTGCCACTGGAAACAAATCTGTTAATATTTTCAGGCATCATTGCATTATTGGTTCACCATCTAAATATAGATCATTCATTCTACTATAAATTCACCATCTAAATATATATCCAATTTACTGCATTTCTTTTAAAAAGCTGAGTTTGATTTTTCTGTCTGAGACCTGAACAGAGCTCTCTGACCACACCCACTACAAGCCTCTAGAGATTCACTGAAAGCAGTCATTCACTTATCTACTGAGTCGTAGTACAAAGATAACAGCCACCACAGCAAATAAATAAATAAATATAAAGAAGAAACCAAAAGTTATCTCCCCAAATGCCAAACAACAAACACACAAATCCAAGAAACAAGAATAAGTAAGACAACATGACACTCCCAAAAGAACATGACACTTCAATACTAGATTGTAAAGATGAGTATATAGAAGGAATGCAAGAAATGGAACTCAAAAAATTGATGATACGATTACATAGAAGTAATCAAAAGCAAATGCATGAACTGCTGAAATCTGTGTAGGACATGAAAGAAAATTTCTCCCACGAAATTGAGAGCCTAAAGAGGAGTCAAAATAAAATAAAAAATTCAATAGAACATGAAATTGACACCTTAAAGAGAAATCAAAATGAAATGAAGAATTCAGTAGAATAAATAAAAAATGTAGTGGAGAGCCTTAAAAACAGAATTGGTGAGGCAGAAGAGAGAATGTCAGACATCAAAGACAAAACACAGGAAAGGATGCAGTCAAACCAAAGACAAGGAGAGGAAATTAGAAAACTAAAGAACACTGCTGGGAATCTACAGGATACAAATAAAAGAAAAAAAAAACAACATATTGGTTCTAGGAATTCCTGAAGGCATGGAGAGAGAGAAAGGATTAGAAGGCCTTTTTAGTGAAATAATAGCACAAGACTTCCCAGGTATGGAAAAAGAAAGGGACACCCAGGTACAGGAAGCACATAGAACTCCCAATAGACATTATCAGAAAAAGATCCTTGCCATGGCATGTTGTAATCAAACTAGACACAGTGAAACATAAAAAGAGGATTCTAAAATGTGCAAGAGAGAAATGCCAGATTACTTTCAGATGATCTCTAATTAGACTCACAGCAGACTTCTCATCAGAAACTCTACAGGCTAAGAGAGAATAGTGAGATATAGTCCAAGTCATATGAAAAAAAAACTATCATCTCAGAATATTATACCCTGCAAAGCTCTCATTTGTGAATGAAGCTAAAATAAAGACCTTCCATAACAAACAGAAATTGAAAGAATTTGTCATCCCCATCCAGCCCTGTAAAAGATGCTTAAGGATGTGTTGCACACAGAAACACAGAAACATGATCATCACTACGAAAGCAGGTAAAGGAAAAAAAATCTCTCAGTAAAAGACCAAAGGAAGTTTAAAGAATAAATTAGGAATATTTTTGGAAAAATGGCAGGGCATAGTCATTACTAATCAACAGTCACCTTTAATGTAAATGGCTCAACTCCCCAGGTAAAAGACACAGACTGGTTGAATGGATTAAAAAAAAAATTTATTTGTTGCCTACAAGAAATATATATATATATATATATATATATATAATCTATTTGACAAATAGAGTTAGACAGTGAGAAAGAGAGACAGAGAGAACTTCTTCCTTCCATTGGTTCACCCCCCCCCCAAATGGCCACTATGCCTATTCGAAGCCAGGAGCCAGGTTATTCCTTGTGGTCTTCCAACGGGTACACGGCCCAAGCATTTGGGCCATCCTTCACTGCCTTTGATAAAATACCACACCCTTTCATGATGAAAACTCTAAGCAATTTGGGTTTAGAAGGAACAATCCTCAACACAATCAAGGCAATTTATGACAAACACGTGGCCAGCATCCTATTGAATGGGGAAAAGTTGGAAGCATTTCCATTGAGATCTGGTAACAGACAGGGATACCCATTATCACCATGGCTATTCAATATAGTTCTGGAGGTTTGGGCCAGAGCCATTAGGCAAAATGGGGAAATCAAAGGCATACAAATTGGGAAAAACGAAGTCAAATTACCCCTATTTGCAGATGACATGATTCTTTATATAGGGGATCTAAAGAACTCCACTAAGAGACTATTGGAACCCATAAAAGGGTTTGGTAGCAAGATATAAAACCAATGCACAAAAATCAACAGCCTTTGTATACACAGGCAATGACTCGGCTGAGAAAGAACTTCTAAAATCAATCCATTTCACATGAAACAATAAAGTACCTTGAAATAAATTTAGCTAACAATGTCAAAGATTTCTACAATGAGAAATTACAAAACATTAAAGAAAGAAATAGAAAAAGATACAAAAAATGGAAAAAATGTGCCATGTTCATGAATTGGAAGAATCAATATCAAAATGTCCATTCTTCCAAAAGCAATTTTTAGATTCAATGTGATACCAATCAAGATACCAAAGGCATTCTTCTCAGATCTAGAAAAAATGATGAAGAAATTCACATGGATGCACAGGAGACCTCAAATAGCTAAAGCAATCTTATACAACATAAACAAAGCTGGAGGCATCACAATACCAGATTTCAAGACATACTACAGGTCAGTTATAAACAAAACAGCATGGGACTGGTACAAAAACAGATGGATAGACCCATGGGACAGAATAGAAACACCAGGAATCAATTCAAACATCTGTAACTAACTTTGATCAAGGAGCTAAAAGAAATTCCTTGAGCAAGGACAGTCTATGCTGGAAAAGCTGGATTTCCACATGCAAAAGTATGAAGCAAGACCCCTCATTAGCACCCTACACAAAAATCCACTCAACATAGATTAAAGGTCTAAATGTATGACCTGACAGCATCAAATTATTAGATAACATTGGAGAAACCCTGCAAGATATTGACACAGGCAAAGACTTCTTGGAAAAGACCCCAGAGGCACAGGCAGCCAAAGCCAAAATTAACTACTGAGATTACATCAAATTTAGAGGTTTCTGTACTGCAAAAGAAACAGTCAGGAAAGTGAAGAGGCTACCAACAGAATGAGAAATTATTTGCAAACTATGCAACTTATAAAGGATTAATAAACAGAATCTACAAAGAGATCAAGAAACTCCACAACAACAAAACAAACAATCTGGTTACGAGATGGGTCAAGGACTTAAACAGATATTTTTCAAAAGGGAAATCCAAATGGCCAACAGACACATGAAAAAATGCTCAGGATCACTAGCCATCAGGGAAATGCAAATCAAAACCACGATGAGCCTTCATCTCACCCTGGTTAAAATGGTCTTCATACAGAAATCATTAAACAACAAATCCTGGCAAGGATGTGGGGAAAAAGGTACACTAAGGAAAAAGGTACACCATTGATGGGAATGCAAACTGTTAAAATCACTATGGATCACAGTTTGGAGATACCTCAAAAATCTGAATATAACCCTACCAGACGACCGAGCCATCCCACACATCGGCATTTACTCAAGGGAAATTATATTGGCAAATAAAAGATCTATCTTCACCTCAATGTTTAGTGCAGCTGAATTCACATTAGCTAAGACATGGAATAAACCTAAATGCCCATCAACAGAAGTCTCGATAAAGAAATTATGGAATATGTTCTCTATGGAATACTACACAACAATAAAAAGAAAAAATGAAATCCAGTCATTTGCTACAAAATGGAGGAATCTGGAAAACATCATGCTGAGTGAAGTAAGCCAGTCGCAAAGGAACACATATCATATGTTCTCCCTGATCTGTGACAGAACACCTAAAAGGAAACCTGTAGAAGTGAAACTGACACTATGAGAAGCAGTCACTTGATCAGCCCTTGTCCTAACTGTTGAGGAACTGCTTATTCTTTTATTCTTTTCAGTGTATTCTTTTTCTACTTACTACCATTGGCTGAACTCTTTACTTAACACAGAATTATTCTAAGGTGTGTAAATCCAATTGAAAGTTGATCCCTGTAAAATAATGAAAGTGAGAATATAAGAGGGAGGAGATGTACAGTTCGGCATATGTTCCCACAGACTTACAGCTAAGGGTAAAGCTAAAAATTTGCCATATGACTCCAAATTCAATTAAGTTTGCAGGTACTAATGTCATCTTACATGTTAAAGTAATCATATTAAGTTTGTAACTGATCATATATATAGGATTAAATGTCAAAAGGATCACATAAGAAAACCAAGTGTCTAGTAATAACAATAGATAGAATTAAAAAGGAGAGAGTGATCCAACATGGGAAACAGACCACATAGCAGAGTCATAGAATGACAAATGCCCTAAATAGCACTTTGACCTCAGATTCAACCTTTAAGGCATTCGGATATGGTTGAAAAGCCCAGGAGAGCATTACAGGTATGGAAAACCAAGACACTGTGGCAAAAAATAACCTATATTAAGGATCTCTGTGAGTGAGATACCAGTGAAAAGGAGAGGCTATCAAAGAAGGATGTAATTATCTCTGAATAGAGAAGAGAACTTCCACTTTGCATATGGTCCTAATTATCAATGGAGTTTGTGGACTCAGAAGGCTTCCATAGCCTTGGCAGCTTATGTGAAGAGCCTAGGGTGGTCACTGACATAAATAAGTGCTAATTTTTAAATCAACAACAGAAGTCACTGTGCACTTACTCCCCATGTTGGACCTCTGTCCTTAATGAGGTGTACTATGAGAATTAACGGTAAAACCTGTCTTCAAACAGTACTTTATACTTCGTGTGTCTTTGTGGATGCAAACAGTGGAAATCTCTACTTAGTATAGACTTGGTCCTCTGTGTATAAAGTGAATTAACAATGAATCTTAATGAAAAATGGGATGAGAGAGGGAGTAGGAGGTGGGATGGGAGTGGGGATGGGAGGGCAGGAATGCAGGGAAAACACTATATTCCTAAAAGCTGTACATATGAAATTTGTGTTCATTAAATTAAAACCTTAAAAAAAATGGAGAATCACACTAACACAAATTTTTATGTTTTATATTTCCACAAATCAGTGTTATACTCTGGAATCAGTCTTGGAAAGTGAGAGTATTTCTATTCAGAACCTATGCATATTAGACTCATTGTCTGACCTGTTGTTTTGGCTGGTCTCACTGTGCCAAAGTTGTATTCATTATGGGACAATCAAAAAGGAAGAAGTTTATAGTCACTGCTTTCTCATGTTGGACTAAGAGGTGTCTTAATCCAGCTGTTACACAGAGAAAACAATAATAACAGTAGAAATACTTTTTTTGCTTCTGGCATAGTAATACTTGTAATCAAAATCAAAAGTGCAAACTATTTTTCTACAATATGAAATATTGTAGAAAGTACAGTACAGTCATCTGTACTTTTATAAAATATTTTATTAAATTATGATTGTGGTGATGTTTAACCCAATATGAGCTACTCTGACAGTGTTGAGTACAAAGCTACCTCCATATAGGGAGCAGAACATGGATTTAACTGAAGAGGGTGGATGGAGCAATTGAACCACCTAGGGATAGTTGCTGTTATATCAAGACCTGCAGGATATGGGTTTGGTTCCTTGTTTTCTGGAGATAAAACCTGCCAGAACCAGATTCATACTGGTCCAGAAGGCTGAGATCAAGCTATAATGGCCTACAGCTAATCAATTCCTATTTTAATACATTAACATTTGAAATAGCACACATACCAGACTCCATGACCGGAAACATCCAGATCACATAGAGAGCATAGGAAACAGTAGCTAGAAATCTCCACTTTGAATTCCCTGTGATCTTTTGCTGTGAGGTTCCCTTCGTTTACCTTCTTTCATGTTGATGGCTGTGTTTCTGTGTTTCTGTGTGTAACACATCTTTAAGCATCTTTTGCAGGGCTGGACGAGTGGCAACAAATTCTTTCAATTTCTGTTTGCAATGAAAGGTCTTTATTTCACCTTCATTCACAAATGAGAGCTTTGCAGGATATAATATTCTGAGCTGGCAGTTTTTCTCTCTTAGTACCTGGGCTATGTCTCGCCATTCCCTTCTAGCTTGTAGGGTTTCTGATGAGAAGTCTGCTGTGAGTCTAATTGGAGCTCCTCTAAGAGTAATCTGATGTTTCTCTCTTGCACATTTTAGGATCTTTTCTTTCTGTTTCACTGTGGTGAGTTTAATTACAACGTGTCGTGGTGAGGACCTCTTTTGGTCATGTTTACTAGGGGTTCTATGAGCTTCCTGTACTAGGATGTCTCTGTCCTTCTCCAAAACTGGGAAATGTTCTATTATCTCACTAAAAAGGCCTTCTAATCCTTTCTCCCTCTCCATGCCTTCAGGAACTCCTAGAACTCGAATGTTGGGTTTTTTAATAGTATCCTGTAGATTCCCAACAATATTTTTTAGATTTCTAATTTCCTTTTCTTTGGTTTGACTGTATATTTTCCTATGCTCTGTCTTCTAAATCCGATATTCTCTCTTCTGCCTCACCCATTCTGTTTGTAAGGCTCTCTAATGTGTTTTTCATTTGATCTATTGAATTCTTCACTTCATTATGATTTCTCGTCACTATCCCAGTTTCATGTTCTACTAGTTGTTTCATTTCAGCTTGATTCCTCCTTAATATTTCATTTTCATGAGAGAGATGTTCTACCTTGTCCATTAAGGATTTCTGTAGTTCAAGAATTTGTTTTTGAGTACTTAGTGTTCTTACCACTTTTTTGAGATCTACTTCTTGCATTTCTTCTATCTCATCATCTTCGTAATCTTGAATTGGGGTGTCTTTTTCATTTTGGGGTGTCATAGTGTCTTCCTTGTTCTTGTTACCTCGGTTTTTGCGTTTGTTGTTTGGCATATTGGTTTCTTCACTGTGGTGTTTTTTCTTGTTATACTATGACTCAAGATAAGTGGACTGTCTGCTTTTGATGGAGCCTTAGAGGCTTGAGATGAGTGTGGCCTGATAGCTCTATTTGGTTCCTCAGGGTTGAGGGTGTGCCAAAGGTGACACTCCCAGGTTAGGCGTGGTAAATCTCTCTTTGTTTCTTTCTTTATTTTTGATTCAAAAGGGAAGTAATTCCACACAGCTGAATGGAATTGGGGGTGTTTAGCAGGCAAATGATATACCCACAGGAGCCAGAGATTGGAAGCTCTTTCCCAAGGACCACAGAGGGAATCTCTTCGGCCTTCATGTGGGTTCAAATTCTTCTGCAGTCTCACCACTGGGATACCAAGGCTACCGAACTGTAGTGTCTCTGGAGAGTACTCACATGGTGAATTCTGTGAGTTCTCTCCCCCATAGTCTCTTTTTTCACAGTCTCAGTTCATTAGCACCACACATTCATTAGGTTCTAATCTCCTGTTATTTCACCCCCACACCCAGACTCAGGTTTTTCTGCTAGGCTCAGGGCTGGTGCAGACCTGAGGTCGCCCTGCTTATGACGTATGTCCAAAATGGTGCCTGCTCTTTGTCTTGCTCACCTTTGAGAGGTGGGCGGAGAGAGAGAAACTCGTGTCCGTATCAGTCACTTTTTTCTTTCTCTCTCTCTTCTAGTTAGCCTGGTGAACTTTTCCCCACAGGGTTTCGAGCCTTGTTCGCTCTATTCTCCTCTTTCCGCTTCCCTGCTGGTGTCTCAGGCTATTGAAGTTCGGCTCACCTCGCGTTCCAGCACTGGTGCTTTGAGTCTACTGCTGGTGTCCTGAACTGCGGGTTCCCATGCTATCCTCGAAGGTCCACTGTGAATCTCTAGTTCCAGAAGAGTTTCCTCTGCTGTTTCTTCCCTTACTCTTCCTTGAACCTGCAGTATCTCCACTTTTATTAAACTGTCTCTCCCTGGACTATCAGTGTGCTGCCTTCCTATTCCGCCATCTTGCCCCAACCCTCCCTAAGAGTCAAAGGGATGACACTAACAAGACTAGTGTCTCCTAATACTAGCTGATAGAATCAAAAAGGGAGAGAATGATCCAACATGGGAAGCGAGATACACAGCAGACTCATAGAATGGCAGATGTCCTAAATAGCACTGTGGCCTCAGGTTCAGCCCTGAAGGCATTCAGATCTGGCTCAAGAGCCCATGAGAGTATTTTAGGCATGGAAATCCAAGACACTCTGGAAAAAAAAGAAGAACTAAATGAAAGATCTCTTGGAGTGAGATCCCAGTGGAAAGAACAGGGCCATCAAGAAGGAGGTATCTTTCTCTGAAGGGAGGAGAGAACTTCCACTTTGACTATGACCCTGTCGGAATAAGATTGAAGTCAGCGAACCCTAAAGGCTTCCATAGCCTTGGCAACTCATGACTAGAGCCTAGGGAGATTACTGACGCCATAAACAAGAGTGTGAAATTGTTAAATCAACTTCAGGAGTCATTGTGTACTTACATCTCATGTGGGATCTGTCCTTAATGTGTTGTCCAATGTGAAGTAATGCTATAACTAGTACTGAAACAGTATTTTACACTTTGTGTTTCTGTGTGGATACAAACTGATGAAATCTTTACTTAGTATATACTGAATCGATCTTCTGTATATAAAGATAATTGAAAATGAAAAAAAAAAACTTGGTGTTAAACTGCAAATCGCATAGAAAATTAATCAATTAAAAATATATCATGTAGGATCTCTGTCCTTAATGTGCTATTCATTGTGAATTAATACTATAACTAGTACTCCAACAGTATTTTTCACTTTGTGTTGCTATGTGAGGCAAACTGTTGAAATCTTTACTTAATATATACTAAACTGATCTTCTGTATATAAAGAGAATTAAAAATGAATCTTGATGTGAATGGGAGAGGTAGTGGGAAAGGGGAGGGTTGCGGGTGGGAGGGAGGTTATGGGGGGGGAAGCCATTGTAATCTATAAGCTGTACTTTGGAAATTTATATTCTTTAAATAAAAGCGTTATAAAAAAAAAAGAAATCTCCACTTCTCAGAAAAGCCATGGATAGTCCTCCCCTTTGCTTGAATGTATCTCCTCTTTCATTAAACAAATATGTGCCAGCAAACACAGTCCAGAGATGGACTCCTACTCTACTATGGAGGTTCCATGTTCACTTTCACAATAAATTGCTTGCAGCTTGCTGTTTGTTATTCCCTAACTCCTGAATTCTTTCTTGAGATGAAGTTAAGAATTTGAGTATTAGGCAGCACCCTCTATCTGGCACTAGGATAATGTCAATTATTGCTTCTTCCCATCATTTGAGAGACTATATTTCATATTTAATAACAGATTTAAGGAGATAAGGATAGCAATTAGCTAGGATTAGAGGTGGGGAATCCATCATGTGAGCAAAGACTTTGCTTCTTTTGAGATGGGACAGGGTCAGTGAAGAAGTGAGTTTATTAAGACTGTAGATATTTACTATACACATACTAACAAGAACATACTTACCTGTGCTGCATTCTTTGACATCTCATGAGAAATTTCTTAAAAGTCCAAGCTCTCCTTATTGTGTCTCCTAACTCTCACAAATCACTAAAGCTATGTAAATAAAAATTCAAGGAAAAGAACAAAAAGGATGACATAACAAGGGATTCAAAGTAAGCATCACTATGCCAGATTTTCTTTGTTGAATATTTCCCCAATATGAAAATTGAAAATTAAATACACATGCAAACAAACACACACATATATACTTTTATGATTTCTGCAGTCTGGCAGGCAGTTTCTTCATTTGTTCTGTATGTGACTGATAGTAAATTACAGGCTGGCACCATGGCTCATCAGGCTAATCCTCCGCCTAACGGCGCCGGCACACCAGGTTCTAGTCCCAGTTAGGGTGCTGGAATCTATCCCGGTTGCCCCTCTTCCAGGCCAGCTCTCTGCTGTGGCCTGGGAGTGCAGTGGAGGATGGCCCAAGTGCTTGGGCCCTGCACCCCATAGGAGACCAGGAGAAGCACCTGGCTCCTGGCTTTGGATCAGCACAATGTGCTGGCCACAGCGCGCTCGCTGCGGTGGCCATTGGAGGGTGAACCAACGGCCCCAAGCATTCAGCCACCCTCTTCTGCTTTCTCAGGTATATTATCAGGGAGCTGGATTAGACTTGGGGTACCTGGGACTCAAGTTGAAACCCATATACAGGGGGATGCTTATTCTGCTGCACCATAAGGCTGGTCCCAAAGTCTACTCATTTTTTACATATGAGCATGTTTTCTTTTTCTTTTCTTTTTTTTTCTTTTTTTTTTGACAGGCAGAGTGGACAGTGAGAGAGAGAGAAAGGTCTTCCTTTGCCGTTGGTTCACCCTCCAATGGCCGCCACGGCCGGTGTGCTGTGGCCAGCACATTGTGCTGATCCAAAGCCAGGAGCCAGGTGCTTCTCCTGGTCTCCTACGGGGTGCAGGGCCCAAGCATTTGGGCCATTCTCCACTACACTCCCAGGCCATAGCAGAGAGCTGTCCTGGAAGAGTGACAGAATCCGGCACCCTAACTGGGACTAGAACCCAGTGTGCCAGCGCCGCTAGGTGGAGGATTAGCCCATTGAGCTGGGGCGCTGGCTTGAGCATGTTTTTTTTTTTAAATGAAGTTTAAAAAATAGCTGAACATTACTTGAATGTTTCAAGATTTTAAAATTTTAAACATGAGTTTCTTATGGTATTAATGAATCCTCTTTACTTTACTTTCAGCCATATATAGCCTTACACAAATATTAATTGTCCTGCTGGGCTCTATTTGTATGCTTGTAGACCTGGGATATTACATGATCTGTTTATTTCACCAAATTTTGGTAAAATCAAGTAAATTAATGAATTTGACTTAAAATGATCTAATATAATATTGGCAAACTCTTTCTAAAAGGGTCAAATAATTTTTTTTTTCAACACTGAGGACCATGCTTTCTCTGGTTCTCTTTAACAAGTGCTCATTTTGATATTTTTAGTGCAAAAACAAGGGGCCAGGGCTGTGGCGCAGTGGGTTAACGCCCTGGCCTGAAGTGCTGGCATCCCATATGGGCACCAGTTCGAGACTAGGCTGCTCCACTTCCTTGGGGCCCATGCTGTGGTGTGGTTGACTAATCTTCCCTCTGCTACACCATCATTCCATATAGAAACTGGTTGATGTCCCGGCTGCTCCTCTTCTGATCCAGCTCTCTGCTAGTGGCCTGGGAAAGCAGTGGAAGATGGCCGAACTGCTTGGGCCCCTGCACCCATGTGGGAAACCCGGAAGAAGGTCCTGGCTCCTGGCTTTGGATTGTCAAGCTCCAGGCATTGCAGCCATTTGGGGAGTGATTAGTGCTAACAATTCAGTGAAACTGTTAAGTAGGCTGAGGCTAATGCTGCATTTATTGGAGCACAGCACACATCTTTCTTGTGCTGCTTTATTTTATTTTACTTTAAAAGCTCTTGCATTAAAAAATAAAACTTTTTGTTTTTGAGTTTGAACAGCAAATGCAGTCAAATTCACCAAGAATAATCATCCTTAAAAATAATATTGACAAAGCTTCTTATTTAGAAGAACACACTGACTCATTATTATATTGATCACCTCTGTAAATAAAAGAGTTCTTCAGTAAAAAAGTGGATCAATCATAGACATCTTTCAACTCACTGGCTTTTTACTTTTTATAAAATATGCATCAAATTGTTCAGTAAGAATTTAGTTCTCTCAATCCTGTCCCTTTATTATAGTGCAGTCTTATATTGTGTTCTTGTGTGAAAGTCTAGCTTTTAAATCTGAGTGTGTGCTCCTTGAAGAAAGGGCTTTTTATTATCATTTTTGAATGCCCCCATTGATTCCTATGGCCTTTCTTTAGTAGGCCATCCGATAGTAGAAAATTAAAGTAAGTATAAATCTTGCCTGCATGTAATTAAGTTGATTTATAATGCTCAAAAATGTATTATGGCATAATAGTTTTCTCAGTACCATTTTGTTTAATTCTGACAGTGTGGCAAAATCTCTATGATATGTATTTATTTAATAGCTTTATCTATTAATTTAATAGCTAAAATAAGTTTACTTTTAAATTCTATTTTCCATGAATTTTAAGAATTATTTTATTTCTTTTTAAAGCCAGAGGTACAGAAGGAGAGGGACACACACACACACACACACAGAGAGAGAGAGAAAGAGAGAGAGAGAGAGAGAGAGAGAGAGTGAAAGAGAGAGAGATCTATCCATCTACTGGTTCACTCCCAGATAGCTGCAATGGCATGATACTTCCTTCAGCATCCGTGATGGTCCAAGGCCAATCCTGAAGGATTAATATGTATTGTGTAATTTAATCATCATGGCAATACTAAAGCATATCTGAAATCTTTAGCGAATATTGAAGGAACTAGAATCTCAAGGAGGTGAATTCTATTCCTCAAATTCATGTGGCTAATAAAGTTACTAGCGGAGTTCAAATCAATTCTTCAATTTAAGGGATTAAAGTTTAGAAATCATGCTTGGGAAAGTGGTCTAGGCAGTGAAGTTGTACATATTTCTGTCATTTTAAAATACTTTTATTTTTGGTAAGGCAAATACTTGCTTCCCAGGTTATGAGACATTATAAATTTGCTACCTAAGTATTGTAGCCATATTAAGGTGTTTTTTCCTAGACTTTCAAAGCACATTTCCTGTTCTATACATAGACTTCCACGCCAACCTCAAATATATTAGGCAATATAGGGCATTAAAATTGAAAAGAGGCAGTCAAATTATCCATGTTTGCAGATGGCATCATGTTGTACTTGGAAAAACCTAAACACTCCACCCAAAAGCTGTTACAATTGGTAGTCAATTCAGTAAAGTTGCAGGTTATAAAATAAGCATAAAAGATAAATATTTTGTATGCTAATCATGAACTCACAGAAAGAGAAATCAAGAAAGAAATCCTATTAACAATAACCACAAGAAAGATCAAATATTAGAAATAAATTTAATGAAAGAAGCAAAAGAGCTCTATGATGAAAATTATCACATTAATAAAACAAATCAAGGACACAAAAATTGGAAGATATTCCTTGCTCATAGACAGGAAGAATCAATGCCACTGAAATTTGTCTATATGACCTAAAGCAATCTATAGATTCAATACAATCTCTATCAAAATACCAATGGCATTCTTTACAGAGTTAGCAAAAGCAATTCTAAAATTCATTTGGAATCACGCAAGACCCAGAATAGCCAAAGCCATCCTGAACAAGAAAAATCAAGGTAGAATCACATTACCTGACTTTAAATAATACTACAAAACTATAGTAATAAAAACAGCATGATACTGGCATAAAACTGATACACAGATCAATGAAACAGAATAGAGAACCCAGAAATTAATCCACATGCATACAGCCAACTTATTTTTTACAGAGTGCTCACACCATACAGTGGAACAAGGACAGTATCTTCAACAAATGGTCCAGGCAAAACTGGATTCATATATATGGAACGAAATTAGAGCCACATCTCTCACTATATACAAAAATCAACTGATTCAAGATGGATCAAAGACCTATGTTTAATATCAGAGTCTGTGAAGTTTCTGGGAGAAAACTTACGTGTAGGGGATGACTTCTTGGACAAGACTCAAAAACACAGGCAACAAAAGCAAAAAGAAACAACTGGGATTTTATTAAATTCAGAAGCTTTTGCATAGCAAAGGAAATGATTAATGGAGTGAAGAGATATCCAACAGAATTTGCAAGGGGCCTGCACTGTGGCTTAGTGGGTAAAGCCACTGCCTGCTGTGCCAGCTTCCCATATGCATACCAGTTTGAGTCCAGCTGCTCCACTTATTAATAGCTCTCTGCTATGGCCTGTGAAAGCAGTAGAAGATGGCCCAAGTCCCTGGGTTCATGCACTTACATGGGAGACCCAGAAAAACTCCTGGCTCCTGGCTTTGGATCAGTGCAACTCTGGCCATTGTGGTCATCTGGGGAGTGAACCAACAGATGGAAGATCTCTCTCTCTCTTTCTCTCCATCTCTCTGTTGCTACCTCTCTGTAACTCTGTCCTTCATGTAAATAAATGAATCTTAAAAAAGAATTTTCAAACCACCTATCTGACAAAAGACAAAGGAGGCTAGAAACTCAACGACAAAAGATGACGGATCCCATAAGTACCGCGCGCTACCGATCCCACTGAGAAATGAACAAAGGACTTTGACAATTATCAGAAGAAGAAATGCAAATGGCTAACAGATATATGAAAAAATTCTCAACATCCTTAGCCATCAGGTAAATGCAAATCAAAATCTCAATGACATATATCTCACCCCTGTCAGAATGGCTAAAATCCAAAATTCAGAGAGGAGCAATGCCGCCAAGGATGTGGAGAAATGGGAAAATTTATACACTGCTGGTGGGAATGTAAATCGGTGCATGCACTGTGGAAAACAGTGTGGAGATTTCTTTCAAAACAAGAAATAGAATTGCCATATGATCCAGCAATCCCACCAATTGGTATGTACCCAAAAGACTTGAACATAATGTGTCAAAGAGATACCTGCACACCATGTTTATAGCAGCACTGTTCATAATAGCCAAAATTTGAAATCAACCACGGTGGCCTTCATTGATGAATAGAAAATGTGGTATATTACACAATGGAATATTATTCAGCTATCAAAAAGAATGAAATTCTAACATTTACAGCAAAATGGACACAACTGGAGAACATGATCTTGACTGAAATAAGCCAGACCCTGAAAAAACAAAACCACATGTTCTGGCTTATAGGTGGGAGCTAAAATTTAAAGAAAAACAAACATAAAAACAATAAGCCTTGTCTGTTTGTCAATATTGCTGCATATATAGCTTTGTAAAACTTTATTTTATATATTTGTAAAAAACAATGATTAAGAATGTTATAAAACCGCCGGCGCAGAGGCTCAATAGGCTAATCCTCTGCCTAGTGGTGCTGGCACACTGGGTTCTAGTCCCAGTCGGGGCGCCGGATTCTGTCCCTGTTGCCCCTCTTCCAGGCCAGCTCTCTGCTGTGGCCCGGGAGTGCAGTGGAGGATGGCCCAAGTCCTTGGGCCTTGCATCCCATGGGAGACCAGGAGAAGCACCTGGCTCCTACCTTCGGATCAGCGCGGTGCACCGGCTGTGGCGGCCATTGGAGGGTGAACCAACGGCAAAAGGAAGACCTTTCTCTCTGTCTCTCTCTCACTGTCCACTCTGCCTGTCAAAAAATAATAATAATAAAAAAGAATGTTATAAAGCCATAGTTTTGGTGATTCTTATTTACTTTAAAATTTTTCGTATATGGGTGAAATGGTCATTTTTCCATTTAATTATTTTTATAGCCATTGTCTATATTCTTACTAGAGTCTCTCTGCTTTTTTTGTTAATCTTCTATTTCCACGAAATATAAAGACTTTTTGCTCTAATGAAATTTAACATGCTATCTCAAATATCAAAAAAAAAAAAGAAAGGGAGAAGGAAAAACAGTGAAAATACCCCAAACTCTTATTGCTATCAAATTATTTAAGCCTTCTACCTTTCTCTTTAATTTCTTATTTGTAAGTTTATTCCCAGAATCATTAGTTATAAGGTATGAAATTAAATACTTGAAGTTTAATTATAAAAATAAAAAGGTGGGACCGGTGCTGCGGTATAGCAGATAAAGCTGCCACCTGCAGTACCAGCATCTCATATGGCACCAATTTGAGTCCCAGCAGCTTCACTTCTGATTCAGCTCTCTGCTATGGCCTGGGAAAGCAGTAGAAGGGCTCAAGTCCTTGACCCCCTGCACCTGCACGGGAGACCTGAAAGAAGTTCCTGGCTCCTGGCTTTAGATTGACATGGCTCCGGTGGTTGGAGCCATCTGGGGAGTGAACCAACAGATGGAAGACCTCTCTCCCTCTCTCTCTCTCTCTGCCTCTTGGTAACTCTGCCTTTTGAATAAATAAATAAAACTTTTAAAAAATAAAAAAGGTACATTCAATCACCAATTTTATATTAAACATGATGTATATATATTTCCAATTAAACAAATCTGCTTAAGATGGCAGTTTCTGAAAGGGCAAATAAGGTGAAAGTATCATTAGTAAGTGATAATATTAAATGATTATCTTCTCAAGCAGTGACTTACCTCACTGTGCCATAATACGAGGCCCCCGATTATTTACTTTCTAAAAGCTAAATGAAACATTTAAATGAGTATTACACAGATATGTGTACATATATATAGATATGTAAATGAAAGCTATAATGTTTAATTATGTTTCTTTCAAGTGCATCCATCTACTTGATTGTTTTATGCTTCTCTAGAGTTATCCATTTATAACTAAAAATAAAATTGTAATGTTTACTAAAATTTAATGTTCTTAAAATTTCAGGATACTTAGCACATACGAAGAAAATGTTTTCTCAGATCTAAATTAGGCAATATACTTTAATGAAATAGCTTATAGTTGCACTTAAAATTTTGTATTAAAATGAGATTATTTTAAAGGAGTTTCAATATAATGAAAGGGTACAATATATTAAAAGTTACTCTATAAAAATGTATTCATAATTTCAGAAACATTTTTTAAAAACAAATTTAGATTTGTATATTTGAGATTTGCAATATGATGTTATGGGATATACAAGGATAATACAATGGTTAGTATAGGAAAGCTGATTATTGTATCTATCACTCACAGAGTAGCTAAAGTCTATTTATCAAAAATTTCCCAGCACCATTTATTGAACAGACTGTCCTTACTCCAGGGATTGGTTTTGGATCCTTGATCAAATATAAGTTGGCTGTAGACATTTGGATTGATTTCTGGTGTTTCTATTTTGTTCCATTGGTCTATCCATCTGTTTCTGTACCAGTACCATGCTGTTTTGATAACTACTGCCCTGTAGTATGTCCTCAGATCTGGTATTGTGATGTCTCCGGCTTTGTTTTTGTTGTACAAGATTGCTTTAGCTATTCAAGGTCTCCTGTGCCTCCATATAAATTTCAGCATCATTTTTTCCAGATCTGAGAAGAATGCCTTTGGTATTTTGATTGGTATTGCACTGAATCTGTAAATTGCTTTTGGGAGAATGGACATTTTGATGATATTGATTCTTTCAATCCATGAGCATGGAAGTTTTCTCCATTTTTTGGCCAACTTATATTTGAGCAAGGATCCAAAACCAATCCCTGGAGTAAGGACATTCTATTCAATAAATGGTGCTGGGAAAACTGGATTTCCACATGCAGAAGCATGAAGCAAGACTCCTACCTTTCACTTACACAAAAATTCACTCAACATGGATTAAAGACTTAAATCTATGAACTGACACCATCAAATTATTAGAGAGCATTGGTGAAACCCTGCAAGATATAGGTACTGGCAAAGATTTCTTGAAAAATACCACAAAAGCACAGGCAGTCAAAGCCAAAATTAACTATTGGGATTGCATCAAATTGAGAAGTTTCTGTACTTCAAAAGAAACAGTCAGGAAAGTGAATAGGAAACCGACAGAATGGGAAATTTCAGGATACTTAGCACTATGCAAACTATGCAACAGATAAAGGGTTGATAACCAGAATCTACAAAGAGATCAAGAAACTCCACAACATCAAAACAAACAACCCACTAAAGAGATGGGCCAAGGACATCAATAGACATTTTTCCAAAGAGGAAATCCAAGTGGCCAACAGACACATGAAAAATTGTTCAAGATCACTAGCAATCAGGGAAATGCAAATCAAACCACAATGAGGTTTCACCTCACCCTGGTTAGAATGGCTCACATACAGAAATCTACCAACAATAGATGCTGGAGAGGATGTGGGGAAAAAGGGACACTAACCCACTGTTGGTGGGAATGCAAACTGGTGAAGCCACTATGGAAGTCAGTCTGGAGATTCCTCAGAAACCTGAATATGACCCTACCATTCAACCCAGCCATCCCACTCCTTGGAATTTACCCAAAGGAAATTAAATTGGCAAACAAAAAAGCCATCTGCAACTTAATGTGTATTGCAGCTCAATTCACAATAGCTAAGACCTGAAACCAACCCAAATGCCCATCAAGAGTAGACTGGATAAAGAAATTATGGGACATGTACTCTATGGAATACTATACAGCAGTCAAAAACAATGAAATCCGGTCATTTGCAATAAGATGGAAGAATCTGGAAAACACCATGCTGAGTGAATTAAGCCAGTCGCAAAGGGACAAATATCATATGTTCTCCCTGATTGGCGACAACTAACTGAGCACCAAAGAATAAACCTGTTGAAGTGAAATGGACACTAAGAGAAACATTGACTTGATCAGCTCTTGTGCTGACTGTTGTTGTACAATGTAATACTTTATCCATTTTAGTATTTTTTTTTATCCTAGTACTAGTGGTTGAACTCTGTAATTAACACACAATTAATCTTAAGTGTTTAAATCTTAACTGAAAAGTGATTCCTGTTAAATATAATAGTGGGAATAAGAGAGGGAAGAGATGTACAATTTGGGACATGCTCAATCGGACCTGCCCCAAATGGTGGAGTTAGAATCGTGCCAGGGGATTCCAATACAATCCCATCAAGGTGGCATGTACCAAGGCCATCTCACTAGTCCAAATGATCAATTTCAGTTCACAGTTGATCACACTGATAGGTCTAAGAGTCAAAGGGGTCACACAAACAAGACTAGTGTCTGCTAATACTAACTGATAGAATCAAAAAGGGAGAAAATGATCCAACATGGGAAGTGAGATACACAGCAGACTCATAGAATGGCAGATGTCCTAAATAGCACTCTGGCCTCAGAATCAGCCCTTAAGGCATTCGGATCTGGCTCAAGAGCCCATGAGAATATTTTAGGCATGGAAAGCCAAGACACTCTGGAAAACAAAAAAAAAGAAGACCTAACTGAAAGATCTCTTGGAGTGAGATCCCAGTGGAAAGAACAGGGCCATCAAAGAAGGAGGTACCTTTCTCTGAAGGGAGGAGAGAACTTCCACTTTGACTATGACCCTGTCAGAGTAAGATCGAAGTCGGCGAACCCTAAAGGCTTCCATAGCCTCGGCAACTCATGACTAGACCCTAGGGAGATTACTGACGCCATAAACAAGAGTGTGAAATTGTTAAATCAACATCAGGAGTCACTGTATACTTACGTCTCATGTGGCATCTGTCCTTAAAATGTTGTCCAATGTGAAGTAATGCTATAACTAGTACTGAAACAGTACTTTTACCCTTTATGTTTCTGTGTGGGTGCAAACTGATGAAATCTTTACTTAGTATATACTGAATCGATCTTCTGTATATAAAGATAATTGAAAATGAAAAAAAAAAAACTTGGTGTTAAATTGGAAATTGCATAGAAAATTAATCAATTTTTTAAAAAAAATATCATGTAGG
Source organism: Sylvilagus floridanus (assembly GCA_949820135.1). NCBI lineage: Eukaryota > Metazoa > Chordata > Mammalia > Lagomorpha > Leporidae > Sylvilagus > Sylvilagus floridanus. The sequence continues at coordinate 84,346,371 of OX463224.1, forward strand.
ATCTCTGTCCTTAATGTGCTGTACATTGTGAATTAATACTATAACTAGTACTCCAACAGTATTTTTCACTTTGTGTCTCTATGCGAGGGCAAACTGTTGAAATCTTTATGTAATAGGTACTAAACTGATCTTCTGTATATAAAGAGAATTAAAAAGGAATCTTGATGTGAATGCAAGGGGAGGGTAGCAGGAGGGAGGGAAGTTGTATGGGGGGGGGAGCCATTGTAATCCATAAGCTGTACTTTGGAAATTTATATTCTTTAAATAAAAGCTTTAAAAAATTTCCAATATAATAATATTTTATTTTTAGTTTTTATATACTACATTATACCTGTAAATTTGTCATACTACATATCTTCAATTTGTTTAATCCTTTCATCTACACCTCCCCATATGCCCTCCTCATCACTGCCCCTGTTTCATTTTCCATCTCTGTGTTTTTGAGCTCTTCAAAATAAATCTACATAGAAATGATATTATGAAATATTTTTATATTATGTTGTATTTATTTCACTTGGTATAATGTTCTCTAGTTCCATCAGTGTTAGGCAAGTGGGCATTATCTCTCTCTTCTTTAAAAATGAGTAGTATTCATATACATGTGATATTTGTTATATTTTACATATTACATTATATTTAATGTAACATTTAGTGTATTGTATGTATATATTTACAAATATATAAATATATATATAGTTTTCTTTATCTAATTAATTGTCCAGCAATATACACTTAGTTACTTCCATGACTAGCTATTGTTATAATGTTGCATTGAACATTTAGTTTGCCTTGCACAACATGAAGAGGGCTTGCTGGGTCCTATAGTAGTTCTATTTTTAACTCCTTTAGGAACCTACATGTTTTACATAAAGGCTCCACAAATCAACACTTTCAGCAACAAAGTGGTAAAGTTCTTTTCCATCTGAATTCTTTTCAACACTAGTTATTTCTTGCCTTTTTGATAATGGTCATCCTTACAGGTGTCAAGTTAGCTCATAGTGCTTTTAATTTGTATTCCCCTGATTAATGATATTAAAAACCTTTTCATATACCTATTGGTTACTTTTATGGCTTCTTTGGGGAAACGGTTATTCAAATCCTGTGCCCATTTTATGAGTTCATTACTTGTTTGTTTCTTATTGAATTATAATAGTTTGCTTTAAATTTTTAGATATTAATTATTTATCTGATATGTGGTTTCTAAATATTTTCCCAGTCTGCAGACTAGATCACTTTTTCACTTTGTTGATTATTTCTTTTGTTGTGCAGAAGTTTTTTTAAGCTTAATGTAGTTTCATTAACTTATAACTACAAAATTCAACTAAAAAAATTTTGTTTTTGTAGACGAACTGTTGATGCTTTCTCTACGCCAATTGGAAGCCAGAAACCAGGAGCTTCTTCTGGGCCTTCCATGTGGGTGCAGGGGCCCAAGGTCTTGAGCCATCTTCTACTGCTTTCCCAGGCTGTGGTGGGATGAGAAGGCCATGCCAAGATGGCCACTGGCAAGCAAGTGTCAGTTACTCAGGAATGGCTTCGGAACCCACCTTGCAACAGAGCCTGCCTGGCAACAGGCAGTGATTGGTTAGGGCATAAACTACCCCTTGACCAGATTGGCTACCTCAGCTATTTAAGCTGCTGTAGCAACTGTAATAAACAAGTCTGTGAGCTGCTTGTCTCTAGCCCACTTTCACCCGCCTCCCGGTGTCTGTGTCATGACTCTGTGTCTCTTGCCACCACTGTGCTTCTCCTCTCAGAACAGATCTAAAGCAACACCAGGCCATAGCAGAGAACTGGATAGCAAGTGGAGCAGCAGAGTCTCAAACTGGCACTCACATGGGGTGCCAGCATTCCAGGCTAGGATGTTAACCCACTGCACCACAGTGCTGGTCCCACCAGTATTTGTTAAACTCTTTAAAGATATAAAACTAGATTGCACACTTTCACAGACATAGGTCAGCATCATTTATCGTAATTTTACCTAGTGGAAAAAATAAACATTGTCCTGGTCGACCCTTAGCTCCAGCTTTCATAGGCATTTGAGGAGAGAATCAGTGAATCAATCTCTCTCTCTTTCTCTCTCTCTCCCCCATTAACTCTCATCCCCACTCCCTCTCCCCCTCTCTCCCTCTCTCTCTTCATTTAAAAAAATTATTTTGTAAAAGCAAAACAAATTATATTTTGACATTTATGAAAACAGAACAGAGAAATAAACAAGTTGGAATCTTGCTGGTAAACGTAAGATGATGAATCTGATTCTGGAGTCGATCTCTCTGTGAACTTGTCAGTTTCCATGGGATAGTCTGTTACTTCCAACTGATAATATATGCTGTCATAGTTCATCTTGGAAAAAAAAAAAGCAGATGATGTTTTATTGGGTCACTCTATAAATCTCTAATTCAAAGGCATTTTTGAGAAAAGTTTAACTCATAATCACAGAGATTTTTCATTTTTTAAAAGTGAGGCTATTGACGTTTGCATTTAACAATGTATCTTTCAAAATTATTTATTTATTTATGATCTTATTTGAAAGGCAGAGTGTCATAGAGAGGAGAAACAAAGAGAGAGATATTTTCAAATCTCTGGCTCACTCTCCAGATAGTCATAACAGCCAAGCCTGGGCAAGGCTGATGTCAGGAACCAGTAACACCATCCTGGTGTCCCACGTGGGTGTTAAGTGCCAAGGTATTTGGTCCAGCATCCACTGCCTCCCCAGGTGTTTTGGTAAGAAGGTGGATTGGAAGTAAAGCAGCCAGAAATCAAACTAGCACTCTGAGATGCCAGAGTTTTAAGTAGCAGCTCAACCTGCTGCACTACGATGCCAGTCCCAACAGTATATTTTCAATGGTATTTCTTTGACAATTCACAGTGCAAAGGCTTGATATATAATGGATAGTTAGGGGTTGCATATGAAGACAAAATTCCCAAATTTCTCTTCTCCCATGTGAAGGAGCAGAAACATGTGCAGGAACTCAACTTTCTGTCAATCACTCACTAAACTCAGATGGAAGTAACTTCCCAGAATAGTTGCTAGCCTAAAAATTCCACCCAAAGCTCAGACTAGTTGTTTGAATTAATGCCGAAATGACAGATTGATCAAGTGCAAACTTGCTCCCATTTAGAAAAAAAGCAATGAAAGAGCCATGCCAGGCTGTACAAAATGACCAAATGAAGCACGTAATTGATATCATAACTGTAGGTTACAGATAGTCAAGAAAAAGGCAGAGAATAACTATACTGTCATCTAAAGACACCTACACTAATACTGGAAGGAGAAGTTGTGAAAAGGGGATACTCCAATCACAAATATGTAAATTTGAAATATTGGGATGAATTGGAGTTGTAACAATTAGACTATATCAGCATTTGAATAACTGAATCAATGAAGAGTTGTTAAATATAATTAGTGGCATACAAATAAATGAACGAAGGGCCATCTAAATTTATGATTTAGGGCAATAGGGGAATAGAAGTCAACTTGAGAAACTGCCATGCCCAATACATACATAACTACAAACACATTTACATAAAAGCATATAGCACGTATGGATGCATATTATATATATATATATATTATATACAAATATATTGTCATATTCCTAGATGAATTTGCCATTCAAAGGTTGTGTAATTATAAGTATCATTTCTAAAGGATCTTATCCCATACATGCCGTTATGTTTTCAGGGGTTGATTTATAATATATTGTATTGTATTGCCAATATTTAATTCCCATGACACATTCACTTTATCGCTTTTTCTCTAAGTTTTATATGAATTGAACATTATTTTGCACTTATTCAGTTGTGGTTGTACTGGATCAGACAATGGTATGGGGTGATTGAGTAAGGTGGTGATACATCCAGGGAAAGCTGAAAAGTATATAGTTTTTTAAAGGGTTTCAGATTGAGAAGCACTGACTTTCTAAATATCTTTGAAGGAGTGCTTCTTTTGCCTAATGAAGAATCATTGACTAAAGATTTTGATCCTTCTTGAAATGCAATTTCAATTTAGTTTAATTACACCCTAGAATGCAGAGCATGAAGAAGAAAACACCAAAACACCTACAGTGCTCCTTCTGTCCCAAAATTATCTCAAGATAAGATAAGCCCTTTAGAGCTAGTCTTTGATGAGATATCAATGTCAGGAATCCACATTTGCTTTGTTTCTGTTCTACTTACTAAGAGTCAATTGCTTCACATTGTGACCAGAGTTCATATTCCTCTGCTCACTTGTATAGTGGCCAGCAGTATCCTTCCAGATAACCATGAAAGCAACCTCACAAAATTTAGTTTGTGATGTTAGTATTAAAATTATGTTTCGTTACATTTGATAACTACATTCACTCCATATATTTTTTTCAAAAATTTTAAAAAAATATTAGTTTTTCTTTAAAATAACTCTGTATTGCCACTACTTTATGATACTTCTCCCAGAGCTACTAAATTATTTGATTTGGATTTTCTATTATAGCTCCATCTTATATATTCTGTCATTTTTCTCACTTATCATAAATGTATCAAAGGATTTCCATAATTTAGTTTTTCAATATCTCTCTCTTCAACTTCTCCTTATACCATGTTAACACTTGCAATGATTTTGTTGGGTTATGTTCTCACTCAAGGATTAAGATGGAGGGATTTGGAATATGTTGTTATAGATTGTGTTTTTGAAAGGCTTACACAGAGCAACTTTCATTCACTAAAATTTGGCTCATTATAAAATAAAGAACTCAAAATAGTGTATCCTAAAAATTTCAATTGACAGCTCAAGACACATTTGATTCATATTCAGCCTGTTTCCACTTAAGTCATCTTGTGATGTTAATAGCCACAACAACCTTTTTATTCAGATGTCCAAACGTTGTTCTTTTAGAAACAGACAGATTTCAACATGATGCCACTGAAAAAACTTAGAAGTTTCTCTAATTTACATGCAAATATGCAGAAAAATATGTGTTTTCCACAATAGCTTTATCTTTTAATCCTTCAAAAGCATGGATTTACTTCTAAATGATCATTATAGTCCTTACATTGCTTGAGGTGATAGTCTCTCTTTCCTTAAACTAGAAGAAAAGGAATCTCTAGAAGGCTCTTTCCGACTAACCTTTCACTAACCTTAGGAGGAATTCTGGTAGCTAGTGGAAACGATCTGTGGTATACTGCATCATTATTGGCAGTTATTCTTCAGTCCCCCCTGAATTTATAGCTTACATGAATACTTTGTACCTTGGTTGCATTACAACAAATGGTTCCCAAATTCTTGAGAAATTCTTGAGTTTTTTAAATTTGACAAGTTTTTTTTGAAAAGATTTTTTTTTTACATTGGGAGAGAAACAACATACAAATATCCAAAGTAAACCCTGTAAGAAAAAAACTTCTTTTCCTCACTTAACTAAGAAAAAAGAAGCCATAGATGTAGAGCAAGTAGAAGTCTATGTTATGGTTAGTCAAGTTGAGGGAAGCATAAAGGCCATATTAGAGGCAACCTAAGTGTACAGTTGCCTCTACTGAAGCAGTGGAATATGTATTTCTACCTTGACTCGGGATCCAGCCATTTGTTTTCTTCTAGTTGTTTCTGTTTCTGCTATAGCTCCTTGTGCATCCCCATAAAAACACATCTGGGTTAGCTCACTGGTCATTGAGTGACCATGTGAGAAACACAGAACAGAGTCACTCCTAGCTGACATGTGAGTGAGCTCAATGACCAGAAAATCTTCAGACAACCTACAGTCTCTTGGCTACTAATAATCAGTGAGTATTGTTATGTCACAGTTTGAAGATGAGTACAATTATCAGTAAAAACGACTGCTGATATTTACATAAAATAATAGTGGGAGTAGCACTGTGATGATGGTGTCATGCATGGAAATGGGATGGTGGAATCTGAAGGATGTCATGGAATAGGCTGCTGATATGACTTGCATATTGTTACTCAGTGTTTCATCCCTTTAACTGGAATGCCTGAAATGCTACATAGGAAGGAATTTAGTTTGGCTGATCATTTGGATGTTCCCAGTTCAAATAGCGTAGGAAGCTGGCTGTGGTAGGCACTGCATGGAGTAATGATCACATCGTGAGCCAAGAAGCAGTGAAAGAGCAATTAGGCCCAACTCAGCTTTTATAACTAATTGTCTTCTGATAACTACCTTCCAAGGGCATGCCCCCCAATCACCTAAATATCTTCCACTAAGTCCACCTCCAAGACACTATATTATATCAAGTCTCCACCTTAATCCATTAGCCATTAACATAAGACTTTGGGGATCAAATCCTGAACACATACGTCTTTGGAAGCACTCCAATTATTATCCAAACAGCAATTTTTCCTACAAAAATTTGAATCTTGGAAGGTTGTCCCCCAGCTTGGTGAAGATAAGAGGTAGTGGGGCTTTTGTGTGGTGGGTTCCAGTGGGACATTATTAGGTGACAAGTTATATCAATCTCAGTATACAATAAAATAGTTCTTGGGGTCAGAATTGGGCAAAGTGAGTAAAGCCACCACCTGCAGTGCTGGCATCCCATATGTACAATGATTCATGTCCCAGTTGTTCTACTTCTGATCCAGCTCCCTTCTGATGTCCTGGGAAAGCCAGCTGATGATAGCCCAAGTGTTTGGGTATCTGCCACCCACCTGGGAGATCTGGATGAAGCTGGTAGCTCTTGGCTTTGACCTGGCCATTGTAGCTGTTTGGAGAGTGAATTAGCAGATGGAAGATATTCTGTCTCTCTCTCTCTCTCTCCCTTTCTCTCCCTCTCTCCCTCAACTCTTACTTTCAAATAAATAAATAAATTATTAAAATATAAAATAAAATAGTTCTTACAGGATTCTGAGTTAGTTCTTTTACAAGTGTAATTATAAAAACAGCAAGCTTAGCCTTTCGTTGGCTTTCTGTGATCTCTCTTACTTGTGTGTGCTTTCCACTCTGACACTACCCACCATAGGCCCTCACCAGAGCTAAGATGCTGCCAAAATACCTTTGAATCAGAACCATGAACTAAATGAATGTGTGTGTGTGTGAGTTCATCAAACACTATGTTATGCAGCAGACTTCAAAATGATTTTCAGCAGGAAAAGGTTGAGGTGCTTTGCTGATTTTACAGTTAAATAATTTTACTGCATAAATGCTATGAGTTCTGAGTCTTAAGAATTTATTATAATTCAGAGGTGTAATGAGAATAAAAGTCTTACATTTTCAAAATTTGGGAATAAGATGGCATACCCGATGAACATTGAGTTCCAATGAATAGACTGAAATGCAGATAATGGGAGATAGTATTAGTTGCATTTGTCAAAGTTTAACAAGAAAATGATGAACTCAGGAAAGTATTAACTTGCTAATAAGTAGAACTAAAAGGAATAGAGATATTCTAAGAATCTGTGGAATTGTAATGTGGCAAAGGAATATGTTTGGCAATATCATTCCAAAAGAGATATTCACCAATGTCTGAAGACATATTTGTCATACTATTTGATACTGATTTTGGTGGCAGTGTAACTGGCATCTAGTAAATTGAAGAGAGGGATGCTGCCAAGTGTCCAACAATGCATAGGACAGTCTTTCATAGCAAAGATTTCTAATCAAATCCAAAATGCCAGTAATTCTGAGTTTAGGAAACCCTGTCTTCAATATATAAAGTACTGTAATTATATTGTTACAGACATTATGGTTTGGATCAAATATGTCATATAATTTGCCTAATATTGCATATTTAAAAAGAGACAACTGGAGACAGCCATTTTACCTAATAGTGAAGACATTGGCTAAGACATTGCATCCCATATTGGAGTATCTTGGTTCAAATCCCAGCACTGGAACCCTATTCCAGTTCCCTACCAATACAGACCTTCAGGGGCAGCAAGTGATGATTCAGGTATTTGGATCCCTGCCACTCACAGGGTAAACCTAGATTGAGTCCCTGGTTCATGACCTTGCCTGCCCCAGTCCTGACTTTTGTGGTCATTTGGGATGTGAAATAGCAGATCAGAGCTCTCTACATATCCATTTCTCCTTCTGTTTCTCAGTCTCTTGAAATTTCTTTTTTAAAAATTTTTGGAGGATATTTTTTTGACAGGCAGAGTTAGACAGTGAGAGGAGAGACAGAGAGAGAGTTATAGACAGTGAGAGAAAGGTCTTCCTTTCGTTGGATCACTCTCAAATGGCTGCTAAGGCCAGTATTGTGCCAATCTGAAGCCAGGAGCCGGATGCTTCCTCCCAGTCTCCCATGTGGGTACAGGGACCCAAGCACTTGGGGCATCCTCCACTGCCCTCCCGGGCCACAGCAGAGAGTTGCACTTTAAGAGGAGCAACCAGGACTAGAACCCAGGGTGCCAGCGCTACAGGCGGAAGATTAGCTAAGTGAGCCATGGTGCCAGCCTAAGTTTTTTGGGGATTTTTTTAAAAGGAGAGATTTGAACTGTCATGAACAACTTTTGTTTGCTGTTTCTATTGGCTTTATCACCAAATTGTATTTTTGAATTTGATATCATTAGGCTAACATTGAAGGACATTTTCAAAGCTCAGAGAAATCCATAATTGAATTAATACTTAATGGGAAGTAATCCAAAGTTCTTCTATTTTCTCTCCTGTATAGATGCATTCAAACTAAAGATCATGATCTACATGGACCTTGGAGTTGTTTTACATACCAGTGTATAAAGACATGTTCATATACAATACACACACAAATGTACTCCAGAAAGTTTGTGGATGGGGCTTCTGTTTGGCGCAGTGAGTTGACCTGCTGCTAGCAGTACCTGAATTCCATATTGGAGTATTGGTTTGAGTCCTGACTTCTCTGCTTTCATCTGGGTTCCTGGTAATGTGCCTGAGAAAGCAACGGAATATGGTCCAATGCTCGGAGCCCTGCTGCCTACATGGAAGATCTGGAGAGAGTTCCAGGCTCCTTACTTAGACCTGGCCCAACCTTTGTCATTGCAGCCATTTACGGAGTAAGCCAGGGGATGAAATATCTCTCTCTGTCTCTCTATATCCCCCTGTCTGTCTCTCTGCCTTTCAAGTCTAGATAAATCTCTTTCTAAAAAAGGCATGGGAGGATGAAATTATAGAGTAAGTTTTTTTTTTTAAATGAAAAGAACTTTGAAATCCACCCACTGTTTTATTCTTCATGAAATTCCTGAAGACCTTTTATATGTGTGGGTTTCAAAACATTTCTCTTCTATCCCTGAAGATCCTAGCTGGGTCTGAGAATTAAGTTGATATAAAGGAATTTAACTAGAGAAAACACAACTTTTATATGTTCCTTTGGTTGTTCCAAAAATCAGAAATAAAACCTTAAATTTAAGTGCTGATGCAGTGAATCAAATCCCATAATTTGGAACAGTTTTAACAGAGTCAGAACTAGGGAAGAGAGAAGAGCTTACTGGAGCTTGCTAAAAAACTGAACAGAGAATCACTAATTAAAGCTGTCAAAAGGAGATGTTACAGGTTTTAAACAGATTTCTAAGAAAATCAAAATATTTACTAACATATGTAATTTAAAAACCTCATTGATTTAATAGAGAATCAGATTCTAATTCTATGTCTACAAAAAATAGAATAGCTTTTGTATCCAAAATTTCTTTCTTTCATAAGCTTCTGTGACTTCCACATACCCTCTTCAACTTACTTGAACCATTCTATCATTTCCATTCCAGTCTAGAGTAAACTAGCCATCAGGATAAAGTAATTCTTATAAACCATGTTCTTTCTTTCTTTTTTTTTATTAGACAAGTAGGGTTATAGACAGTGAGAGAGAGAGATAGAGGGACAGGTCTTCCTTCCATTGGTTCACCCCTCAAATGGCCGCTACGGCTGGCACACCATGCAGATCCGAAGCCAGGAGCCAGGTGCTTCCTCCTGATCTCCCATGTGGGTGCAGGGCCCAAGCACTTGGGCCATCCTCCACTGCCTTCCCAGGCCACAGCAGAGAGCTGGACTGGAAGAGGAGCAACCAGGACTAGTCCCCGGTGCCCCAACCGAGACTAGAACCTGGGGTGCTGGTGCCACAGGTGGATAATTAGCCTAGTGAGCCATGGTGCCAGCCCTCATGTCCTTTCTTTATTCCAAAGAACTCTTTCCTGCTTAACCTACCTCACCAAGAATACTCTATACTTGTGATGTTTTCCATTTGTCAATTTCCTTGATTTATATTTTAAAATATCCTGTTAAAAATCTTCAAATTAAGACAGCATTTCTAAACAAGGTAACACATCAAATTGCACCGTTAGTTACTTTCAAGTGATGTTGAACTACTTTTATATGGACAATCTATGAAAGCATGTTAGCAAATTCAAGCAGTTTTTCTATAGAATAGAAATTGCTGAGAGTATCAAGGTTTACATTTTGAAACATTTATCTCATTTTTTACCCAAAACAATTTGCGAAATGAGTTTGGCAAGTTACAAAGCAAAATTTTTAAAGGCAGTGATCTTCCTAGACTCAAAGAGAGAAATTTCTTCATACTCAGTTTCAAGTTATCGCAGCTTTTCTGGATATCAGAAGCTGCCTGTGAGACAAAATGCTCCTGGAGGCCTCCCAACAGAGTCTGGTGAAAACAGATTAAAGCTTGCCTACTGCTTGTGGAATTTGGATTCCAGATGGGATGGGCTGTAGGAAAGACATGTTCAATAAGGATCAGGTCCTCTGTTGGTTGTCCATCCACATTGGTAATGAGTTTCTGAGTCTTGTGATGAATTTTGGCTCTCTCTTCAGTGGTGAAAATCCTGTAACAACTGTTGGCCATCATTTTAAGTAGGCTGATAAGTAACAAATACAGTTTCTAAAAGGGAAATAAGTGCCTGGGGTTTTTCAGAAATCGGTGGGTTTTGGAGCTTCCTGTGTTCCCAACTCAACCTGGAAGAAAAGGTAAAAACTAAACTCTGATGACACAGAGATCACAAACAAGGACACAAAAGAGGATCGTCTAGAGATCTTGAGACCACTAATCAGTAGGATCCTTACCAAATCAAAAGGGGCCCACCGGCATCCCGGTAGGAGCCCTGACTCTAGTTCTATAGCCTGTCCAGCAGACCCTCAAGAATCATCCAGGTGCACCCCAAAAACAAGGCTTACCTCTCCAATCCAATCCAGAGAAAGGACCCTGTTTCAGGCCTTTAACTTTCCTGGCCAATTCACCAAATGTTGCATCTACTTGTCAGCTAAAATAGAATATTACAAAAACCAATGACAGTCATACATGAATTTTATTGAGAATGAGAGTCAAATAAGAGGCAAGGCAACGGATCGGGACCAACACTCCTTATCAGAGTGTGGCCCCCAACAGCAAGTTACACAGCTTTTTATAGTAGTCTGTCCAATAGAGCTCACAATTTTGAACGAAACCCTTGGTATGCAGTGAACAATAAAAAAATATTGTTGTAAGATAACAGTTAACAATAACAAACTCAATAACAGATTCAAGATATAGTTGTAAGAAAACAGTGAAGGACACATTTCTGTCAACCTGGTTCCTAGGAATTTGGGCCCACATAGTTTCACAAGACACACCCTTAGCCAATAACAAGCAAAGCTAATATGTACAGAAGCAAGAGGTCTGTTAGTAGCTTTTAGCCATACTCACTCCATCTTGATTTTGATTGTACATTAGTATACTGTGAGAATGTGATATGGCAAAGGACCTTGGGCTCCAGTATTTAATTGTGTACAGCAGTGACTAGAAACATAAAGGTTTAGTTTGGCAAAGTTTATTTGAGAAGAATTCTTTGACCTCAACTTTCTCATTCTTGATAATAAGAATTTTGTTTTGTTTTCCCTTGTGTAGAGAGGATGTCTTTCACAAGCGAATTTAACCTCTTGCTTTTAAGAATCAGTATAAAGATGAAAGTGGTATTTTTGTACCTGATATTTTTCAAGAGAAAAAATTGTCATATTGTTAACTCATTAAAGTCCGTGATTAAAAAATAATCACTGGAATCTTTGAAAACTAAAGTGAAGTCTATTCTTTTTTTTAACATTAATTTATTTATTTGAAAGTCAGAGTTACACAGAGAGAGAAGGAAAGGCAGAGAGAGAGAGAGAGAGAGAGAGAGAGAGAGAGAGAGAAAGAGAGAGGTCTTCCATTTGATGGTTCACTCTCCAATTGACCACAATGGCCAGAGTTGCGTCGATCTACAACCAGGAGCCAGGAGCTTCTTGTGGGTCTTCCCACATGGGTGCAGTTCCACTGTTTTCCCAGGCCATAGCAGAAAGATGGATCAGAAATGGAGCATCCAGGACTCAAGCTGGCACCCATACAGGATGCCAGCACTGTAGGCTGTGGCTTTACCCACTGTGCCACGGTGACAGCCCTGAAGTCTATTCTAAATTAGCATGTCGGGGTGGTTATACAGTGAGTTACACTGTGACTTGGGAGGCTCACAGTACAGGTTGAAGGGCTGGTCACTCTGGGCTTTTGATCCAGCCTCCTGTTAATGTACCTGGAAGGCAGTAGATGATGTCCCAAGAGTCCCTGGCTCCTAGCTTTGACCTGCCCAAGCTTCAGCCTGGCTGTTATGGGCATTTGAGGAGTGAGCAAGGGGATGGAATTCTCCCCACACTTTGTTTTTCAAATAAATACTTAAAAATAAAATAGTATGTGAGTTATGCCACAGCGTAATTTGAGAGAAATAAGTGAAAGCAAGACAGTGTGATTCTTAGAAAAATAGATTGTAGAGAAAAAAATTGGGGGAAAAAAAGCAACAACACAATAAAACCCATTATATTCTGTTGAGTGATGTCTCTGTGTCATCTAGGAAGAGTTGACTGGTGCCCTTTAACCCTAGGAAAATATTATCCCTGTCTCATTCTGAGTACACGTTGACTGAGTAATCTCTTAATGAATGATCTGCTTATTGTGGTAAGGAGTTTCCTTGCTCAGGAACTGAGAAATTCCCATCACTATAGAGGCATATTGCATATGAAAAATTTGAACTTGTGGACTACACTCTATTGTCTCTTCTGTAATTAGTTTATGAAAATCTGTTATCAGGACCTAGAAGTTCTCTTAAAAAGTAAGAACATTTTAGCCTCTGGGTGTGAGGGATCTTTTCAGTTTTAGTTTACAGTAACCAACAGATTTGGCTTTTAAGCATGACATGTCCTTACCTACAGCTGAGATAACTGACTATGGAGTTCCAATGTCCCTGAGCTAAATGCTGTAGGACTGTGTACAAGGTGCCAATTTAGATATGCTTTTTAGTAAGAAGATAACAGGGGCAGGAAAAAAAAAAAAACTGCTTTCATACAGAGCATACTTATGTAAAAAAGTCACAAGCTAAAAACTGAGAGGTTCAACAACCTCACAGTCCTGAAGTTTCTAGCGGCCCTTGGTCAGGCAGAAAAATATCACCTAATCCTGACAAATGTTTTCAAATCAATAAACACAGTCTCTGGCTACACACACACACACACACACACACACACATATATACTTGCAGATGAGCACACACAGGACATCTTAAAATTTCCATAGAAAACAAAATTAAAAGATATTTATTTTGGTGCTAAATCTATGCATATGAGTGATCTTCAGAAAGTTTGTAAAAATATATATTATGAAACAACTTTACATGGATTTTAAATGTTTTTTTACCAAAGTGAACTTATCTTTTAATTTCATTTTTCTAATAATCTTTTGAAGTACTCTCACATAAATTACATGTAAATAGTATCATATATATATATAATATGATAATCATACAAATATGTATATAAATATGTATTTCCATTGTGAATTGATTGGATGCATATGCACACTGAAAAATGAAAAAAATTAGATCAGAATCCTGTCTCTAATTGGATGACTTTGGGAAAATACCAGTTGACCATTTATCCATCAATTTCTGTAGCTAGAAAACAGACAGGTAGGAGAAGGAGAGGAACACAAATAAATACCACAAACTTATAGAATTGTTGCAAGGATCCGATGAGATGATAGTTACAAAGTACATAAGTATTGAAGTCTCAGTATCATTTCTGCTTACATAGATTTTCATAAAATCTAAACCACAGCAGAAAACTCAAGACATGTGGACTCATTACTCATTTGCCTTGTGGAGCACTGTCATTGCCAGTTATAGCTACTGAGAGAAAAAAGGATTAATAACCCTTTACACCAGGAAAGAGACATACAAATCAATAGCTATAATTAATATAGAATTCTGATTTTCCAGGTACAAAATACTATGATAACACTGACGGAAGCCTCAAGGAAAAGATCCGGGTGATAGTAGTTTCTTTGTCTCCTTTCAGTTTCACATTTGCTACAAGATACTTAGAGCAGAAAACACATAGTTCCCTTCTCTGCTCTTTCAACTTGCAATTCCTTGTCCTTTGTCACAGCTGCCCAGGATTTCAAAGAACGGAAAAGAGACATAAATAACTAGTATTTGTTCAATATTTCAGATTGTTATTTGCTTTATGTATAATTTAATTTATGAGGTTAGAATTAAATGACATCAAATTAAAAACAGACTTCTTAGTAGCTGTCATCTGTCTACTTGACAACTTCTATTTCCATCTTTCAGACAATGAATACACCTTTCCTAAAAGTACAGGTAGAGAAGCTCTTTGCACAGCAGCTAAGATGCCAATTGCGGTGACAGCGTTGTGTTGCAGCAGGATGAGCCTTCAATGCCAGCATTCCTTACGGCTACTGCACTTTCTTTTTTTATTATTTATTTTTTAAAGGTTTATTTATTTATTTGAAAGTCAGAGTTACACAGAGAGAGGAGAGGCAGAAAGAGAGAGAGAGAGAGAGAGAAAGAGAGAGCTAGCTTTCATCTGATGGTTCACTTCCCAGTTGGCCACAATGGCCAGAGCTGCGCCGATCCTATGCCAGGAGTCAGGAGCTTCTTTTAGGTCTCACGTGGGTGCAGGGTCTCCAGGACTTGGGTCATCTTCAACTACTTTCCCAGGCCATAGCAGAGAGCTGGATAGGAAGTGGAACAGCTGGGTCTTGAATTGGAGGCCATATGGGATGCTGGTACTTTAGGCCAGGGCATTAACCTGCTACACCACAGCGCCAGCCCCTGCTACACTTTCAATTCAACTCCCTGCTAATGCGCTTGGGAAAGCAGCAGAAGATGACCAGATTGCTTGTGCCCCTGCCATCCATGTGGGAGACCTGAACAGATTTCCAGGCTCTGGGCTGTAGCCTGGTTCAATCCTGGCCATTGTGGCTTGTGTTCCTGCTGAATTTCATATATATATATATATATATATATATATATATATATATATGTATATGTATATATATATGTGTATATATGTATATTCAATCACTTAAATGAAAAACAGTAGTTTCAAGTTATGTAGTTCTTTTATCTTATTTAACTCTTGAAATGTCATCTCTTTGTTTTCAAATGATACTGCTATATTTGTTTCAGTCATGAATAGGATACATAAAGAACACAAGAAAATCACAGTGCTTATCCCCATATCTGCTTTGCCATTCTACCTTCACTCCTAATGCTGCAGAATTACTTCTTTCATCATGCCCTCCCTCCCTCCCTTCCTCCCTCCCTCCCTCTTTCCTCCCTTCCTCCCTCCTTTCTTCCTTCCTTCTTCCCTTCCTCCCTTCCTTCTTTCCTTCCTTCCTTCCTTCTCTTTCTCTCTCTCTTTCATCCTTTTTTTTTAAGATTTATTTATTTATCTGAAAGTTATATGGAGAGAGAGTGGGAGAGGCAGAGAGAAATCTTCTATCGACTGGTTCATTCCCTAAATGGCTGCAAGAGTAAAGGCTGGTCCAGGCCAAAGCCAGCAGCCAGGAGCTTCTTCTGGGTCTCTTTTATGGGTCAGGGGCCAAGGACTTGGGCCATCTTCCACTGCTTTCCCAGATGCATTATCAGGGAGCTAGATTGGAAATAGAGCAGTGTGGACTTAAACTGATACCCATATGTGTTGCCAGTGCCGCAAGTGGAGGTTTTATCTGCTATGCCACAGTGCCAGCCCCCTCATCATTTCCGTTCAATCTATTCTTTCTTCAGACAATCAATATAGTTCTACTTGTTTCAAATTCTTAATTTTTCCTTTGATCTGGCTCATTCTTTCTCCCTGTTATCCCTCTCAGTTACCTTTCAGTTGGCAGGGGGATTCTCAGGCCCAGCAGAGACGAGCATTGAATCTGATTGCTTATTTTTGTTTTAATTTCCATTTTGGTCTGAGTGTGAAATGAGCCTTCTTGGTTTCCTTCTGTTCCTAAATTGGGGTTCAAGAAATAGCAGCACGTATTCATCTGTGTGGGGGCTCTGTCTCTGTGTTCTTCAATACTGGAGGCCTATCCAGTTCTTTTGCTTTGTTTCCCTTTTATATTTCTATTTTGCCTTTCTTGCATTATCTTCAAAGTACATAGTTGTGCTTAAAGAAGAATCACAGGTAAAAATGGATCTAAATAATCGGAGGACCAGAAATCATTATATGAATTCTTAGTCAGGTCCTTTACCAGTTTTAGAGATGCTCATTACTAAACAACAAAACAGTAACAAGAATATCACTGGAATTTTGTCTTTCAGATTCAGGTTCATGATGCTTCCTTAAGACCCTGCGCTATACACATAAACTTTATGGAAAATAAGAGAGTACACAGAAGTACAAAACACACAAATACAAGGAAATATTTTGTCATCCCTTATAGATTTTAGAAGTGCATCAAACTTATTTCCATGAATTTTTAGTGAAATTTATCCTTGTAGATCATTCTGTCCTGATTATTCTTTTGGATTGATGGTTCTTTCTGAGTGCTCAGAGACTTTCTGCTATAACAAGAAATATACATGGGTGAGGCCTCAGAAAGTCTGAAGTCAGTGGCACATCATGTATTGATGTTTCCTTTTCTTTTCTTACTAGAATTCTTGCTTTCCATGATCTCTCCATCCTCAGTTTTCCTGCTTCACTATAGCTCATTTGATTAATTTATGTCAAGGTACTACTAGATACATATAAGCATACTAGAAAATGTTTGCATTATAATTTTTTACAGTGTCTCAGCTTCAACTACATTATAGATATTTAATATTTTGTGACTAGATGATCAAAAAGTTTTGGGTTTCTGCTTCCTTAATTATAAAGAAAGGAGTTAGACTAAAAATGTGTACAGTCACTTTGATAAGGAGATTTTAAACAATCAGACATAAATGTGTGTAATTAATCATATCATTTGCCCATTCATATAATAATGAAAAAGATCAGTATCTCCCAAATATTATATTATTAATTATAAATGAAAGGCATAATTACACTGCATCTGTCAAGGATTTATCAAATGTATACTGCTGGGGTATAATGTGTTCTTAGATATGAAATTTATCTTCCAGAATTACAAGATGTATGGGGAGAGTAACAAAGCTCCATAACTGATAGAATATTTTTTGTACTCTATTTTGATTTATATTTGCATAAATAGCTATGTTTTACAGTTAGAACATGCTTTGGGTCCAGTGCTGTGGCTTGGTAGGTTAAGCCCCCCTTATGGTGCCCGCATCCCATATGGGTGCCTTTCAAGTCCCAGCTAATGCTCCTGGAAGATTGCTCAAGTGCTTGGGAGACCTGGATGAAGCTCCTGGCTCCTGGCTTTGGTCTGGCCCAGTCCTGGCTGTTGTGGTCATTTGGGGAGTGAACCAGCATATGGAAAATATCTCTCTCTTTGTCTCTCCTCCTCTCTCTATAACTTTGCATTTAATTAAATTAAAAAAACTCTAAAAAAAAGAGAACATACTTTTATCACGGAAAGAACGTGTTGCAATAAATATCCTATATCTCATTCTACTGTACCACCAATTTCTCACAGAGTATTAAGAGAATGATACCTTTATTCCTTGTCCACTCAAAACTGAGTGTGGAGGAGATTAACTTACTGACATTGTCCTCACAAACGCAACACAGTCATCAAGAACGTAATTCCTTTTTCATAACAATTTAATTGATTTCATTTATTATCATCCTTGCATATTTAGAGTAAAGGCAGATTTGAAAGAATGAGAAGGGAAAGAGAAAGAAAGGAAAAGGAGACAGAAATCATTAGAAAAGAGATAGACACCTCTACCTACCTGGTTCGACTCAAAAGCAGTGTTGGTAAGAGAAATATTTGAGCTCAGGGTCCCTACTGTGACATGGAACAAAAACCAGGTAGAATTTCAGGACTCCAAAGGAAGCTTAGTGAGTAATTCCATTCTCTCAGTTCTCATGGAGCTAAATCTGACAGACAGGAAATGAACAGAGGAATATTTAATTTCCTTTGTCTTCAACTTTTTCATCTATGGGGACATTAAGCTGGAAGATACAGACTACAGAACTGTTCCTATTTGTGACCTAATTTCTTTCAGAGCTTCAAAACTTCTTGGAATACAACTGGTACAACCTCACGGAATACAAATAATTAAGACACAGCCATGAGAACCATAGGGAGAAATAGTTTTTTCAGCAATAGCAGAAATGGCAAGGTTGGAGAAAATAATTGAGTGCAAATAGATATTTAGAGAAGATTTTGAGCTTTTGTGGAGTTCTCAGATGCTTTCTTCCTGCAGTTGTACAAATATTTAATTGCATTTTCCCTTCTCTGAATTTTAATCTTTTTATTTTAGAAAGCCTGAGTGATTACTGAACATGATATTCCACTCTTACATACATAAGAGCTGCTTCATAAAATTCTCTTAAAGAATGGTGTTTAATATTTCTCTCGGTTTGTAAAATACTGAGAGAGTTGGGACAAAGCAATTTAGATTGCTTTTCATATCTTAGCAAGCTAAGATTCCATGGCATGCTTTGTTTTGCTGTCATGTTATTGGCTGTATGCCATTGTTAACAAAGCGTCTCTAGTTAAACTTGTATAAATCCTAATATTCTAATCTATTTATTTTATTAATAAGATCATATTTTGCATGTTGGTTTCCAATTAAAATTCTCTCGAAAATGTATTAAAACATAAACTCTTATAAAAATTCTGATTGCAGCAGCATAGAAATGATCCCAGTATATCACTGTGTCCATAGTGTACGTATTCAGCCTGTGCTTTGTGTATACATATGCTTTAAACTAATGTGTCCATTTTTATCATTTGTTTAATGGAACATTTTCTTTCTTATTGCTAACACATGAAGTGAAACAGACGTTCATAGGCAAAACAAATAAAGTGCTTTTCCTTCCTAATATAATTATTTTATTGTCAAACTGATACTGGTGTTTAATACCTGCATGAATATATGCTCTCCATAGCTGTAGCCATGCACATGGTTTTCCCACATTTTAAAAATCTTAATTATTTCGTTTATTTGAGACACACACACACACACACACACAAGACACAGAAAGAGAGCGTGCTCCTATCCTCTGACTCATTCCCCAAATACTTGCAATCGCCCCCATTATAGCAGGGAGTGAGAGGAGCCCTTCTACTTAAGCCATCTCTGCTGTCTTACAAAGTCTTCAACAGCAGGAGTCAGAACTGAACCCAGGCTTTCTGAAATGGGATGGTGTTGTAACTGCTATACTAACTGATCATACTCTTTTTTGCTTTTAAAATTAAAACATAAACATTCCTCTTTCTCTTGAAAGACTCCAAAATTTGAACATCAATCTTACTGTCTGTTGATAGTCTGTGACTTACTAACCCATTCTCTCCTTTGAAATATTTGTGTTATTTCTTATACATTTATACACAAATACATATATACACAAATATTTGTGTTATTTCTTATGTCTTAGTCCATACCTGCTCTATAAAAATATTTGAGACTGAATAATTTATAAATAGTGTAAATTTCTTTACTTAAAATCTTTTATTTATTTTATTCACTTAATTATTTTGGAGACAGACACATACAGCTACATTTATAAATATACACTATGGTGGAGAGAGACAGAGAGGTAGAGACCAAGATGGGCTTGAAGAACCCAATCTAGGTCTCTCACATGGATGGCAGGAACTAATCACTTCAGTCATCACCAGTGCCTCCCAAGGTTTCTGTTAGCAAGAAGCTGGAGTCAGGAGCCAGAGCCAGGAATTGAACACAAGAACTCCAATGTGAGGCACAGATATCTTGAATGCTATACTAAATGCTGACTTCAAATTCTAAGTTTTTATTTACTTTATTAAACATTTACTTTTTTAGATTAAAAGTATCACATCAAAGTTTGGGATTTTATGAAGTCTTGAAGTTTCTTTATTTGCTTTGTATGAAGAGATACAAGTTAAGGAAGAAAAAGTGCTTTTAGACAGTTGTATTTCTAGCACTTTACGCTATTTTGAATATTCTGTGTCATCTCTGAAAATGGTCTTCTAGAAAGACTAACCAAATGTGTCCCATTCAGATAATCCAAGGTCTTTGTCAGATAATAAAACCCTTGTTGTGACTTGTCTCTATCGACATTTTAGTGACTCACTAGTTTAGATTTGCAGTTTCTGTCTTGTGAAATTTTTGAATATTATAAAAAGAATCTCACCATAACATGTAATTCAATTGAACCTCATTTATAGTTTAAGAATCTCTGCCCTTACTGAGGATGGAAGACATATTTCATCTTCTGTACTAAGTCAGCTCAACTATTTGTGACTGTGTAGAATGAGTTGTCAAGGACAGAGACCTATCACATGTAAAGGAAAAGTATACTGAGATGCTGAGGTTGAGACATTTGTCTTACATGTTATTAAAATAATATGGAAATATATTTGTTACCTTCTTGCCATGCAGGATCTACTTGTATTTTATAGCTGTGCTACCTGTTGATCAATATGCATAAGATGTTGTAGAACTAAAAGGTAAAGTCAGTTAACTACTCATAGTTCACAATCTTCCTGAAAAAATTTTGCTTAGTTAAAATACCAGTTAAGCACAGGAGGCCACACAGTCAGTAGTGTTTCATTGTTTAAATGCCTGTTTACTGTCTTTCTAAACCGTAATGCTATAAACCAAAGGCTGCTAAATCTCTCCAGCCTGTAAGCACAAATGAATCCATCCATGCCTACGTGTCAAACAGTTCCTGTTCTCATAACTCTTAAGTCTGTCTCTGGGCCAGTGTACCAAAGGAAACAATAGCACACCCTAGCAAAAGTTTCAGAAATGTTGAAAACACTCTGGTTCTCACAGGGATGGATGGTATTGCTGCATTTGGATAGGTAGGGATCAGAAATTACAGAAGGCTGAAATGAGAAGTAGTTCTATGCAACACAGAAATCTCGCACGTCTTCAAGAATCTCTAACATCAGTAATCTCAACATGAGTATGCCATAGGAACTGATGATAGAAGGCCATGTCCTTGCATCACATAGAAAAACATACTAAAATGAATGTATTAAAGAATTTAGATTTCCTTTTTCTCTTTGGTGCATAAAGCTTTTTTGACACTAACAGACTCCAAGGTCACAGGCTCTAAGGTAACACTTGCCCAATATCTTCAAAACAGTGGCTGACTGTGTGTGAATGCTGTGAATGTTTCTTATTAGTGCCACTTTGGGAAGTCTAGGGAATGTTGATATACATATATATATATATATACACACACACACACACACACACACACACTTACATAGAAGAGAAAAAAATCAATTATTAAAACCGGGAAGGATGAATACTAGCAATTATAGCTCACATTGTTCTTAGATTTACATATTTATATTATTTATATTATTTATATATTTATATATATTTATATATTTATATTAAGTCAACTATTTAAAATTTGTGCTTTGTGTAAATATGTCTGATTGAAATTTGTTTTTCAATGTGTATAAATATACAATTTGGCTTTTAAATCAATAAGATGTCAAATATGACTGCTTTGGAATGTATGTTAATAAAATAGTTTATACTCTTGCTGCAGACTCTATAACTGTTAGAAGTAGTCATGTCCTTCCTGAATATAAATCTCAATTTCATGGGATTTTCATTCATGTCATCATGTATGGTTTTCTTTAGTTTGTGGATTTGCTTCTGATTGGTTTTGAGTAATCCTCTGATTATTTTTTTGAAATTTCTGGCATTTCCTCAATCTCTTCACTTTCACATTCTAATAATGAAATCATATTGTGCTTCTTTAGAGGAGTCAAATGTCTTCCTTTTTATTTGTTTCTTGAGTTTATGCATTTTTTTAGGCATTTGTAGAGTTGATTTTTTTTTCTTTCCTCTGATGGCTATTATTATTATAGAGTTAGACAGTGAGAGAGACAGACAGAGAGAAAGGTCTTCCTTTTTCCATTGGTTCACTGCCCAAATTGCCACCACGGCTGGCTCGCTGCACCGATCCAAAGCCAGGAGCCAGGTGCTTCCTTCTGGTCTCCCAGGGTGGTGGTGGGTGTGGCCAGGAAGCTCTGGTCAGTGCTGAAGGGTGGGGTGAGCATCTAGTGTAACACCCACTTTGGGCGTGCTAGATCTCAATTCTTCAGTGTGTGTTCTGCAGCACTGAATGAATTGCACAAATGATCTGTGCAGTTCTCATTGTGAGCATAGTCTGCTGCAATGACCTGCTCTAGCTAACCAAGGAGCTCCAAGCATGTGGAACCATACCCAGTGATTACCCAGAGACCCAGGTACACCCTGTAGCTTGGTATGTAACCATCGAGTCCCAATGATCTCAGCACACAAGGCTCCCCACAGTTGCTGGGTGCAGAGGTTTCTCTCTGCCTTCCCTGCTTGTCCAGTCAACAGAGAGATAGACGTCCTCTAAGACAGCTCCACCCAGAGGTTTTGATCCTGGGAGTCTGCTAGTGCCTCAACATCCTACCTCGTTGCCCAGCCACCACCCAGCCAGGCTCAAAGTCAGTGGAGACTGTGGACTGTTCCTTCCACTAGAATTTCTGCATCACACACATACACAAGAGCCACTGGCCAAATGTTGCTGTCTCCCCTCCACTGCCGCCAGTACTGCCTAGGAGATGGCATCCTGTCTCAGCCAGTTGCTGTGCAACTGTCTTCTGCAGCTCCTGTCCAAAACCCAAATGGTTCCCACCCTTTCTCAACTGGGGAGCAAGTGCTATTTTAGGGAATTTTGGGTGAGATAAACGTGCTCCCTCTACTTCCACTGGGTCTGCCAGCAACTGCTAGCAAGCGTTTGCCCCCAGGGCTCCAGTCCAGACTAAATCCATGTTCTGCCTCCTGCTATATCACCACAGGTTGCTGCAGTTTGGTCTCCCCTCTGTCTCCATGCTGCAGCCTGCTCCAGCTCTTAGATGCTGCAGCTGTGCGTGTGTTTGTGTTCATGCTGCATGGCTGAACCTTCCACACAGGCCATGCATTCCTCTTCCTCTTGTAGGATTTCCAGTACAGTTTTCACTCCAATCCTCCCCTGAGAGTGCATTTCCTATGCTTTTTTTTCTGTTTATCCTTAGCCTAACACAGTATGCCATTCCTTAATCTGCCAACTTGGAATTCAAAGATTCAATTCTAAGAATGATAACAATATTCTCTTCTCCTCTCTCTTCCTCTCTAACCCTCAATAAGCTTGGAATCATATGTTATTAAATTATCTTAAATACATGAAACCCCAAGTTTCAATAATAAATTTTGTTTTAACATTTCACAATATCATGCTACATTTTTATTTTTTTGACTTTATAATGATTTTTTATATATAAAGCTTTTATTTAAAGAATATAAATTTCCAAAGTACAGCTTATGGATTACAATGGCTCCCCCCCATAACTTCCCTCCCACCCACTATCCTCCCCTTTCCCGCTCCCTCTCCCCTTGCATTCACATCAAGATTCATTTTCAATTCTCTTTATAAAAGTTTATCTGTGGAGAGCCAGCATTGTGGTGTAGCAGGTAAAGCTTCCAACTATGACACTGACACATGATATTGATGCTGGTTTATATCCTCACCATCATTTCCTACCAAGCTGCCTGCTAATGACCTGGGAAAAGCAGTAGGAGAAAACCTAAGTGTTTGGGCCCTGCCACCAATGTGGGACACTTGGATGAAGCTCCTAGCTCCTGGCTTCAGCCTTGCCAGTGATGGCTACTGTATTCATCAGGGAGGTGAACTAGCAGGTAGAAGATTCTCTCTTTCTCTCTACCTACCCCCAGTATGTGTGTGTGTGTGTGTGTGTGTGTGTGTGTGTCATATGTCTCCCTCTCTCTCTGCAACTCTGACTTTCAAAATAAATAAATTATTCTTTAAAATATTATTCATAGGAAACTGTGAATAATTTGCTTTGTTAGGCCTCATGTCACTTCAATACAAGATGAAGAGCAAAGCAGTGAGCTGATATGTGAAAGAGGCAAACTATGAGGGTATGCCTTGCTTTGTAATTAGTCACTTTCTTAAGAATGAACATATTGTAGAAGAAAGTCGTTTATCTCACAATGACCAAATAACTGTTTTTTCTCTAATCATTTTTAAAGGTTCTCCCTCTTGTCACTACCCCAGTGACAATCAGAATTCTACGAGTTTCAGATGAGACAAGCTATTTTCACACCATTCTGCTTCAGCTCTCCCAAATTCATGCAAAAATGCGATCATTCCATATCAGTAGTCATAACTTTTTCAAGTCCCAACTCGAAATTTCAAAGTTTAGGGCCAGCATTGTGCCTGGGAAAGCAGTGGATGTTGTCTTGAGTGCTTGGGTCCCTGGAGGAGGCACCCAGCTCCTGACTTTAGTCTGGCCCAGCCTTGGCCATTGCAAACTTTGGGGAATGATCCAGTGGATAGGATATTTCTCTCTCTGTTTCTCCCTTTCTGTAATTCTGGCTTATAAATTAATGAATGAAAGGATGGATGGATGAATACCAATGTTAATCTGTGAGCCTGTGAAAATAAAACAAGTTATCTATTTCCAAAAGTAAATAGAAGGACAGGGTTAAGGTAGACATTCCCATTCTATAAAGGATAAATAGTTCAGAAGAACAGACCCCATCAGTCTGAAACCACAGAGAATGGAGTTAAGAATTAAAGCTGGAGGCTGGCGCTGTGGCTCACTAGGCTAATCCTCCTCCTTGCAGTGCCGGCACACGGGGTTCTAGTCCCGGCCGGGGTGCCGGATTCTGTCCCGGTTGCCCCTCTTCCAGGCCAGCTCTCTGCTGTGGCCAGGGAGTGCAGTGGAGGATGGCCCAAGTGCTTGGGCCCTGCACCCCATGGGAGACCAGGAGAAGCACCTGGCTCCTGCCATCGGATCAGCGTGGTGCGCCGGCTGCGGCAGCCATTGGAGGGTGAACCAACGGCAAAAGGAAGACCTTTCTCTCTCTCTCTCTCTCTCTCTCTCTCTCTCTCTCTCACTATCCACTCTGCCTGTCAAAAAAAAAAAAAAGAATTAAGGCTGGAAAATAATGTTTCACTTCTTGTTTTGGACAATTCCACCCAAAAGGCTTTTCTTTGCTCCTCCCATGATTCAGCCCTTTAAAGTTAGAATGTTTTCAGGTATGCTGATGGCTCCACTCTTTTTGGTTTCCAGTGGTGGCCCATTGCTGCAACAACTCTCTGACTGAGCTCCCAGATTTTCTTTTCTTTTAGAAATAGTCTGCTACATCACTATCCAAGTGCCCACAACAGCCAGGACCAGGACAAGTTCAAGCCAAGAGCCAGGGACTCAATCCAATTGCCCCATATGAGTGGCAAGGACTCAAGCACTTGAGTCAATTGCCACTGCCTCCTAGGCTGTGCACTAGCAGGAAAGTAGATGAAAGCGGAGGAGCTAGTACTTGAACAAGGAACTCTAACATGTGATGGAGGCATCTCAAGCAAGAACTTAAACTATGCCAAATGTCAACCTAAAGACTTTTGAGGCATCCATTGAAATCAAAATGCAGAAAGCAAATGAAAGAAAGAAAGAAAGAAAGAGAGAGAGAGAGAGAGAGAGAGAGAGAGAGAGAGAGAGAGACAGAGAGAGAAAGAAAGAAAGAAAGAAAGAAAGAAAGAAAGAAAGAAAGAAAGAAAGAGAGAGAAAGAAAGAGAGAGAAAGAAAGAGAGAAAGGCAGGCAGGCCTCTACAGATTTTGGATGCTATGCACCTGCAGATGTAACAGCTTGTGGACTCCTACAAGACTTACTTTCTGGACTTCTAGTGGGATGGCATGGGTGGCTGCAGCAGCCTGGGAGCACTATGCTGAGATGTAGGGAGCAGTATTCTGAGACAGCATCAGGGAGAAAACATTAGAGTACACTCCTGGGTTATACCCTGAAATCATAATGCCCTCCTTGGCCTTTGGGCCTGTGATGGCAGTGGCAGCATATGAAATGTCTTTGTGGGCTTTTTCCCGTTGTCCTGATGTATAAACACGGGCTCCCTTTCATCCACATAAATTTGCTTCTCAGAGACTTGCTTGGTCACGCCTTTGGTCACAGACTTTTTCACCTGTCCTGATTGTGGAATTTTCTATTTTTTTCCCTTTAATAATATATTTTGTCCTTAAGTTACTCCTTTGGTCCTAAATCTCAATGTAAGTAGTCAAAAGTTGTAATACAATGCCTTCTAGACTTTGCTAGATAATTTCTTCCACCAGATAAACTAGTTCATCACTCTGAAATTTAGCCTTCCACAAAATGTTAGGGTATAGATGCAATGCATCTAGAATAAAGCATGGCCTTTACTCTAGTTCCCAGTAAAATATTCCTCACTTTCATCTGAGACCTCATCAAAATTGTCTTCATGGTCACATTTCTATCAGCATCCTGATCATGACCATGAAAACCCATCCAAATGATGTATTGCATTTTATCTTTCCCCCAACATAATTTTTGATGCTGCTTCTCCACTCAGCTTTCTGTGCTGGCTGGCAATAAATATTTATTATTAGTTATTCTTTAAAAAATTTCTCTGACCGACCTACTCTACAAAAATGACTTGTAATAGACAGAAGGCAGATATCCTTCCTATCCCTGAATTCTTTGACAGTTCAATTGTGTTTGTAACACTGCTATACTGATAATATACATGTTAAGGACATAGAAGGTTCAAATCTGAGTAAGCATCTTAGTGGCCCTTTTTATTTAGGGAACTGAGAATTTATTTAGAGTGTGAGATCAGATTAGATTTTTTTCTTATTTTGACTTCACAAAATAATGATCTAGAAAAGCTCTCAAAAATGATCAAATAGAAACCTTCTTTAGGGAATATGAAAACTTCCTTGGTGTTTTCTATATTAGCTTTTTACTTTCCCCCAAAATGTGACTTTTTTTTACTAGCTTTCCTATAGTTCATGATTTTTAGTTTTATATGATAAGGCCTGAGGCCTTTTGGAACTCATTTTTTTAAACAAAGATATATTAACATTTAGTGAAAGGATTAATTCGTTCCAGTTTTGATCCTCCTTTGGTAAAAATTTTGACCTTCTAAGGCACCTTTTTTTTTTGTTCCTTAGTCTTTCAGACTATTCTGGCTATGTTTGTCTTCTATTCTTCATATGTTCCTTTTAACTTCAAAGCTAATGTGATATTGATTTCTTTTGTAAAGTTATGTTTTCTTGGAAATTGCAAGCATTTTTCAGATCAAATGATATAGTAATTTTTAACTGTGAGACATTGAATGAGCTAGATGTTTAACATGATGGAATATGTAGGAAAACATAATGATTTATTACACTGTAGAACAGCAGAATGTGTTGGAAGGCAATTCAGCTGTCAACATTTCACATCAACAGTTTAAATAAGTGAAGTAACTTGAAAGTCTGTACATATTATGTTTTAAGAAACTCCTTTACTGTTAACACAAGGACTACAATGCGATGGCAGTTGAAGACAGGTTGGGAGTGCTGAAATGAGATTCTAACATTACTATTTCATACACTACCAGGTACTTGAGGTCTTGAGTGCCTAATTTTTTTTTTTGACAGGCAGAGTGGACAGTGAGAGAGAGAGACAGAGAGAAAGGTCTTCCTTTTTGCCGTTGGTTCACCCTCCAATGGCTGCCAGGGTTGGCGCACGGCGGCCGGCGAACCGCTCTCATCCGATGGCAGGAGCCAGGTGCTAGGTGCTTTTTCCTGGTCTCCCATGGGGTGCAGGGCCCAAGCACCTGGGCCATCCTCCACTGCACTCCTGGGCCACAGCAGAGGGCTGGCCTGGAAGACGGGCAACCGGGACAGAATCCGGCACTCCGACCGGGACTAGAACCCGGTGTGCCGGCGCCGCAAGGCGGAGGATTAGCCTGTTGAGCCACGGCGCCGGCCTTGAGTGCCTAATTTTGCTTCATATACCAATATTGGATTATGATTGTTAACCCTAAATATTCGGATAGTTCATAAATTCTGTCCCTTTCCCTGGCCATCACGATGGCGTAGTGTGTAAAGCTGCCACTTGCAGCACCGACATCCCCTATGGGCATGGGTTTGAGTCCTGGCCGCTCCACTTCTGATCCAGCTCTCTGCTATGGCCTTAGAAAGCAGTAGAAGATGGCCTGAGTCCGTGGGGTCCTGCACCTGTGTGGGAGACCTGGAAGAAGCTGCTGGCTCCTGTTTTCGGATTGGCTCAACTCCAGATGTTGCGGTCAACTGGGGAGTGAACCAACAGATTGAAGACCTCTCTCTATATATATATACCTTCCCTCTTCTTCCTGTATAACTCTGGCTTTCAAATAAATAAATATTAAAAAATAATAATAATTTAAGTAAATAAAATGCATATCTGAATGCATACATCATGAGGTTAGAAATTGGATGGTTTTTACATTTTTGCTATTCTATACATTTGTTTTCTTTGACAGTGATATAGATCAGTTTATCTTGGCTGTGTTAAGTTTCAAGACAGAGATACTTCCATTTTAAATAATTTTAATTGTTTTTGTGATCATTAATCTGGGAAATTGTAAAGTCTCATCTCTTACTTGTCATTGTAAACTAATCCATTAATTTAGACAATGAACATTTGTTACATGCTCTAATGTTGAAAAAGTTCTGGGTATTTAACTTCATAGTTAACAAAGGGCTATCATGACAACCTCATTCAAATGCCTAAACTCTTTCTTTCTTTATGAAAAATATTTTACCCAGAATAGCAAATATATGATAGATAGAGACAGAGAGAGATCTTCCATATGCTGGTCACTCCTCAAATGCCTGCAGTAGCTGGGCCTAGGTCAGCATGAAGCATGGAGCCCAGAACCCCATTAGAAGTTCCCACATTGATGGCAGGCACTCAAGTACTTGAACAATTGCATGCTTCCTTCCAGAGAGCATATTAGCAGAAATCTGGAATCAGTAGCATAGTCAACACTTGAACCCAGGTCCTCTGATACAAATTGTGGGCTTATCAATTGACTTCATAACTACTACATCAGGTGCCCATCCCCTATGCTGTGCATTTTAAGAAGCTTCTGTTTCTTCTTGCAAGATGCTTATATCCTCAGTTTAATAAATGTTGTGTGTAGCTAAGTTAATATTGGCTTCAGTCTCAAAACATATAGTTATCAAGTATGATAGCAGTTGTTTCTTGTTCTCATAAATCTAACATGGGAGTTGTTGATAGCTGCTGGCTTCACCACTATCTGTGTGTTTTTCTGAGACTTAAGTGCTTTTGGCTTATTTCTGCCTTCCACCTTCTTTAAAAGGTCTGAAATTTCACAGATTGTGTCTGCATCTCATCAGTGGTAGAAAAAAGAGCATCAAGAATAATGAAGAGGAGGTTTGTGGAGGCCATCTATGACAACGACTCACTTCATTTCCCTCAGATTCCATTTGGTAATACTCAGGCATGGAGGCAGGTAATTGTAAAGGATCCCAGTAAACAGAGTGCAGTTTTATTATCATAGGGAAGGAGAAATAAACTGAATTTTACAGATAGTAAAACAGACATATTACAGGGAATGATAAGCTGATTTTAAAGTCACAAATCCCTACCACATAAAAGCAGTTTTTTATTTCACAAGCTACTATGGCTCAACTGTTCTCCTGAGTACAAACAGGTGGTACAATTTAAAAACAGGAATTAACCATGTAAGTTATATCATTATGTATGTATTAACAATTTGTACGTATGTATATGTTAGCAATATGTATGATGTATGTGTAAAAAATTTAAAAAGCATATAAATTGAATGCGAAAAATAAGATTTAATCAAAAAATGTGATTAACTACTATCACTTTTATTTGAAGGAAACAAATTTGTTTTTCAGTCAAGTTGAATTTTCTGTTTACAGTGGAGAATACCACCACTATATTAATGACTGGTACAGATTTAGTAACACAGCCACTAGGTGCTATCAGAATTAATTAAAGGAGAACAGGGGACTCCTTTAAGGCTAGAATTCTCTACAATTAGAAATACAAGCAGATTGGTGGGTCTGGTAGCAAACTCTCATGAAAACAAAGCTAAAGAAGCCAGCACCAAGGCTCAAAAGGCTAATCCTCCACCTGTGGTGCTGGCACACCAGTTTCTAGTCCTGGTCGGGGTGCCAAATTCTGTCCCAGTTGCCCCTCTTCCAGGCCAGCTCTCTGCTGTGGCCTGGGAGTGCAGTGGAGGATGGCCCAAGTCTTTGGGCCCTGCACCCGCATGGGAGACCAGGAGAAGCACCTGGATCCTGCCTTCGGATCAGCGCAGTGCGCCGGCCGCAGGGCACCGGCCAGGGCGGCCATTGGAGGGTGAACCAACAGCAAAGGAAGACCTTTCTCTCTGTCTCTCTCTCTCACTGTCTACTCTGCCTGTCAAAAAAATAAATAAATAAAAGAAAGAAAGAAAAGAAAGGAAAACAAAGCTAAAGAAAGACATGTAGAGTGTCATCAGCAAGGACAATACAGTCGTCTTGAGTGCTGGTACACCTTGTACACTACACAAAGAATAGTTAGGGCCTAAGCTTCTGCCTATTTTCTTTTGATTACACCATCTGGCAGGAGCAGGGCTATGTCATACAGGAGGAGAAGAGATATTTTCCTTACAGAAAATGTTGTTTCCCAAGCCACTGGGTGGCTGTATGTGAATTGCAGTTCCTAATTCATCTGTTTAGAATGCACTTTTATTTTCTAATTTTGATGGGTGCCCATATCAGCTGCTAGCATACCTGAATGAAGGGGTAAAACAAGTTGACAGGAAAGAAACTCATGTGGCCAGCTGGACAGGGTCAGCCAAAGGCAGTGCAGAAGAAGCCAAGCATGTCCCTTCAGAAATGACATGTTTGACTAGAAGATCTTTGAGGTTCTACTCAAATGTATTACAAAAATATTTCTTGGATTTTTTCCACAATTCAGAGTAAAATGTTGACACAAGTTCATGTTGGCAGATAAAGTATTTAAATTACAGCCCTATTTATTTTTAAATCCTTGGTTCCTATTTTTTTTTTTTTTTTTTGGACAGGCTAAGTAGACAGTGAGAGAGAGAGAGAGAGAGAGACATAGAGAAAGGTCTTCCTTTTCCGTTGGTTCACCCCACAATGGCTGCTGCAGCCGGTGTGCTACATCCGGCGCACCGCGCTGATCCGGCGCACCTCGCTGATCCGAAACCAGGAGCCAGGTGCTTCTCCTGGTTTCCCATGCAGGTGCAGGGCCCAAGGACTTGGCCATCCACCACTGCACTCCCGGGCCACAGCAGAGAGCTGGACTGGAAGAGGAGCAACTAGCACAGAATCCGGTGTCCCAACCAGGATTAGAACCTTGGGTGCCAGTGCCACATGTGGAGGATTAGCCCATTGAGCTATGGCGGAGCCGTGGTTCCTATTTTAAAGTAGACAAATAAAGACTCATGGGAACTTATTTTCTCTGATCAAAATCTATTTTAAATTCATCTTAGTTTTACTGCAGGTTTAAGTGTGATTTTAATTTTTTTCTTTATAGGACCTATTTGAAGTTCAAAATATAATTGGAAAGATAAAAGCTTTATATTATCCTTTTCTACACGAAAGTGATGTGATTGTTCATGAATTAGTAAAGCACAGCTACTACTAGGGAAATACAAGAGGTTGTACTGTCTTCAAGACTAGAAATCACTGTCTTGTTTTCCTCAGAGTGAAATAGTGGATAAAGTTCTGATGAAGTAGAGTAAGATATGACCACATGTAGACAGAACATTTTATACTTTGTGCAAAAAAACCCCTAGATTTTAATACTTTTGTTTGTTCTGATTCAGAAGATTTGTTTTCTCCATTTATGAAAGAAATTTGTGGTCTTTAGGATTTTTTAAAATAAATGTTTCCAATACATTCATAAATTTGAAAATTCAACACACAAATTAACTTGTAATTTCAGTATTTAATTATGATCTCCTTTATGGCCCACCCACACAGTAGAATGTAAGACAGTAGGACTACCTGCTATATGAGAGGATGAGCCTGATTTTAACTCATTGGTTTTAAGGCAAGAGAGCATATATAATGCAATGGCAAATCATTAGTTATAACCCCAAGAAGAGAAAGATATAAGTGTGACTCCAAGGAGATGTAAAAATCTGCCCTTTTCCCACACTTTAATATACTGTACTCACAGATAAAACAATCAACAATGACAAATTGTGCATGATGTGTTAACTTGTAAACTCATCTTAAAGTTTCTAATTCCAGAAATCTCCCTAACATGGAGAAAGTCTTAAAAAAGTTTTCAATTGTGAATTCTAATAAAAATCATTACAGCCTGTATCTCTCTTTTTAAAAAAAGATCTGTTTATTTATTTGAAAGGCAGAGTGGCAGAGAGACAGAGGCAGAGCGGGGGGGGGGGGTTCACCCCTCAACTGGCTGCAGTGGCCGGAGCTGAGCTGATTTGAAGCCAGGAGCCAAGAGCCTCCTAAAGGTCTCCCACGCAGGTGCAGAAGATGGGCCATCTTTTACTGCTTTCCCAGAGATCAGAAGTGGAGCATCCGGGACCCAAACTGGAGACCATGGGGGCTTCACCTGCTGCAACAGAGTGCCAGCCCTTGCCACTATATTTTAATCTTAAAAAAATTTGAATCTGAACTATAACATGTTGATTAGAAACAACTGTGGGTCTATGTATTTCTTTCTTTCTTTCTTTCCTTTTTTTTTTTTTTTTTTTTTTGGACAGGCAGAGTTAGACAGTGAGAGAGAGAGGCAGAGAGAAAGGTCTTCCTTCCGTTGGTTCACCCTTCAAATGGCTGCTACGGCCAGCACACTGTGCCGATTCGAAGCCAGGAGCCAGCTGCTTCTCCTGGTCTAATGTGGTGGAATGAGAAGGCCATGCCAAGGTGGCCACTGGCAAGCAAGCGTCAGTTACTCAGGAATGGCTTTGAAACCCACCTGGCAATGGAGCCTTCCTGGCAACAGGCTGTGATTGGATGGCTTTGGAAACTGCCTGGCAACAGGCTGTGATTGGATGGATTGGAAACTGCCTGGGAACAGGCTATGATTGGATGGATTGGAAACTGCCTGGGAACAGGCTGTGACTGGATGGATTGGAAACTGCCTGAGAGCAGGCTGTGATTGGATGTATTGGAAACTGCCTGGCAACAGGCTATGATTGGATGGCTTTGGAAACTGCCTGGCAACAGGCTATGATTGGATGGATTTGAAACTGCCTGGTAAAAGGCTGTGATTGGATGGCTTTGGAAACTGCCTGACAATAGGCTGTGATTGGTTGGGGCATAGACCGCCCCTTGACCAGATTGGCTGGTCTTGGCTATATAAGAAGTTGTACCAACTGTAATAAACGAGTCTGCAGGCTGCTCGCCTCAAGCCTGCTTTCACCGGACTCCCGGGGTCTGTGTGTTGACTCCGCGCCTCTTGCCCCCACCACGCTGCTCCTCTCAGAAACGAATCCACTGCAACATTGTTGAGAACTCAACTGCAACAGTCTCCCATGGGAATGCAGGGCCCAAGCACTTGGGCCATCCTCCACTGCCTTCCTGCCCACAGCAGAGGGTTGGACTGGAAGAGGAGCAAGTGGGACAGAATCAGGCACACCAACCAGGACTAGAACCCTGGGTGCAGCGCTGCAGGTGGAGGATTAGCCGAGTGAGCTGCAGCACCGACTATATATTTCTTTTAACAATATTTTGAATTTTGACCATTAAGAATATGATTTGCTAATTTAATATCAAATGATTTATATCATAATTACATCCACTGAACTGTGACTGAATTATCAGCTGGGTAGCAGCTCACCTCTCCTTGAAGGCAGGTTGCCCAGATTCAAATGTCTAGTCAACAATTTAGTTTTAATGAAATCATAAATAAATTGTTTGCACTTTTAAGTCTCAATTGCCTTGTATGCAAATTAGTGAAAACATGATATCTACCTTATAGGCATTTGAAGACTAAATAATATATTGCATTTTAACATTTAGTCCAAGGGTTGACAAATAATAAGCCCTCTTAATATTAGTCTGTTTTCTTTATCCTCTCATTCGAGGTTCTAATCATGTCTCAGGCATCATTTTGTGCTGCATATAGAAAAACATAATTGGAATACTGAGTCTAAAGACCTATCTATCAAGTGGGCAAAATTAAAAATAAAACAATAATTATGGTGTAGTGTGGGGAGTGGTGGTGTATAGTGTTGGAGATTACCACATGTGTGACTGCAAAGCAGTAATAGTCCAAATCACATTGCAATTAATGATTGAGTAGGTATGGCATCATAACTCCACTATAGCATACCCACTAATCTGAGATTTTAATATCTTTTCCCATCATGTGACATCGAGACTCTGACATTTCTACCATACTTAGTTTGGACCACCATGATCTCCTTCCTTTTAAAAGTTATCCTAACGTGGGGTTGCAACCTCTCTCTGATCCTTGCTTGGGGGTAAATACTGTATCCCAGTAGAGTCCCAAATCCATAAACTTTTCTTAGCCAACTTTATATTCCCCAGCTCCTGATCATTCATCCCCAGAGTCAAGCCTGATGCTGGCACGGGCTTGCTGATAGGTCCTGCAGCTCCTTTAAAGAATAATCGCTATCAAGAGACTTCCATAGCCTTGGCAGCTCATGACAAGAGCCTTGAGTGAACACTGATGTCATAAATAAGATCCGCAATAGTTAAATCAACAACAGGAGTCACTGTGCACTTACTCCCCATGTAGGACCTCTGTCCTCAATGTGTTGTGCTATGAGAATTAACAGTAAAACTAGTCTGCAAATAATACTTTATACTTTGTGTGTCTTAGTATAGAATTGAACTTGTACATATAAAGATAATTAAAAATGAATCTTAATGAAGAGTGGGATGGGAGAGAGAGTAGGAGGTGGGATGGTTTGCAGGTGTGAGGGCAAATATGAGGGGAAGAAACACTATAACCCAAAAGTTGTAGCTATGAAATTTATATTTATTTATTTATCTTTTTATAAAAATTTTATTTAAAGAATATAAATTTCCAAAGTACAGCTTATGGATTACAAGGGCTCCCCCCTCCATAACTTCCCTCCCACCGGCAACCCTCCACTTTCCCTCTCCCTCTCCCCTTTCATTCACATCAAGAATAATTTTCAATTCTCTTTATATACAGAAGATCGGTTTAGTACATGTTACGTAAAGATTTCAACAGTTTGCCCTCACGTAGCAACACAAAGTGAAAAATACTGTTGGAGTACTAGTTATAGTATTAATTCACAATGTACAACACATTAAGGACAGAGATCCTACATGATATTTTTTTAAAAAATTGATTAATTATCTATGCAATTTCCAATTTAACACCAAGTTTTTTTTTTTTCATTTTCAATTATCTTTATATACAGAAGATCGATTCAGTATATACTAAGTAAAGATTTCATCAGTTTGCATCCACACAGAAACACAAACTGTAAAAATACTGTTTCAGTATTAGTTATAGCATTACTTCACACTGGACAACACATTAAGGACAGATCCCTCATGAGACAGAAGTACACAGTGACTCCTGAAGTTGATTTAACAATTTAACACTCTTGTTTATGGCGTCAGAAATCTCCCTAGGCTCTAGTCATGAGTTGCTGAGGCTATGGAAGCCTTTAGGGTTCACCGACTTCTATCTTATTTTGACAGGGTCATAGTCAAAGTGGAAGTTCTCTCCTCCCTTCAGAGAAAGGTACCTCCTTCTTTGATGGCCCCGTTCTTTCCACTGGGATCTCACTCCAAGAGATCTTTCAGTTAGGTCTTCTTCTTTTTTCCCAGAGTGTCTTGGCTTTCCATGCCTAAAATATTCTCATGGGCTCTTGAGCCAGATCTGAATGCCTTAAGGGCTGATTCTGAGGCCAGAGTGCTATTTAGGACATCTGCCATTCTATCAGTCTGCTGTGTATCCCGCTTCCCATGTTGGATCATTCTCTGCCTTTTTGATTCTATCAGTTAGTATGAGCAGACACTAGTCTTGTTTGTGTGATCCCTTTGACTCTTAGATCTATCAGTGTGATCAATTGTGAACTGAAATTGATCACTTGGACTAGTGAGATGGCCTTGGTACATGCCACCTTGATGGGATTGTATTGGAATCCCCTGGCACTATTCTAACTCCATCATTTGGGGCAAGTCCGATTGAGCATGTCCCTAATTGTACATCTCCTCCCTCTCTTTTTGTCACTCTTATATTTAACAGGGATCACTTTTCAGTTAAAATTTCAACACCTAAGGCTAATTCTGTGTTAATGACAGAGTTCAACCAATAGTACTAGAATAAAAAAATACTAAAATGGATAAAGTATTACATTGTACAACAACAGTCAGCACAAGAGCTGATCAAGTCACTGTTTCTCATAGTGTCCATTTCACTTCAACAGGTTTCCCCTTTGGTGCTCAGTTAGTTGTCACTGATCAGGGAGAACATATGATATTTGTCCCTTTGGGACTGGCTTAAGTGAAATTTATTAAATAAAAACTTTATATAAAAAATAAAGGGTTGCCTGCATGCCCACAAAAGAATAAAAAAGAATAGTTCCTTCCTTCCCATCAAGTCTACTATTTCTCTGGCAGGGTTGTGACTTCACAGCAGTGTAGTCAGACGGGGAGCTGGAACTTAGGTTTTTGTATGAAGCGGTGACCTCCATATCATCTTACGACAATAGGAGAGCACTAGTGCATTAATTACTAAGTCAGTTCTACAAGCTAGAAACTGAAAGAGGAACAAAAATAACCTTTTCCTAATGGCATTTTCCAAAGAAATACTACTTTCCTGGAGTCCTCTGATAATATGTTCCTTCTTTTATGTTCTTACATAGCTTTAAATATCAGGGGAAATTTTAACAGCAGAATCTTAATCTTTATTATCTTTTGTCATGTATTTATTTTCACTCTTTTTTTAAAGATATTGTAAGTATTTGAGAGGCTTAAGAGTCATAGACAGACAGAGGAAGAGACAGAGAGAAATGTCTTCCATCCACTGGTTTACTCCCCAAATGGCTGCAATGGCCTGAACTGGGCTCATCCAAAGCCAGCAGCCAGGAATTTCTTCTGGATCTCTCATGGGGGTGCAGGGGCTCAAGCACTTGGACCATTTCTACTGCTTTCCCAGGCCACAGCAGAGAGCTGGATCAGAAGAGGAGCAGCTGAGACATGAGCTGATACACATGTAGGATGGGGCACCACAGGCAGAAGCTTAGCCTACTATACCACAGTGCCGGCCCCGACCCTGTAGTTACACAGAAAGATCAGAACTTAAGGGAATTTGGAGTTGAAGTTATTTAAAAAAAATCCATTTAAACATTCTAGTATGTTCCAGGTTTTTAATTGCAGGTAGCATTAATACCAAAGTAGTGACTGGCCAATCAGCACTGACTGGTCCATGGCTGAGGGGCTGAGACTTGGAGCAGCATACCGCACGGCCTCTGGGAAACTATCACTCCAGCAGCCTCTGTTTGAGTCCTCTGCCATATTTCTTATATCTCTTTTGCAGCTTGCCAGGAGCTTCCTCTGGATTTCCCACGTGGATACAGGGGCCCAGTCACTTAGGCTATCTTTTTTTGTTATCCCAGGCCATAACAGAGAGCTGGATTAGAAGAGGGGCAGCTGGGACATGAACCGGTGTCCACATGGGATGCTGGTGTCACAGGTGGGGCCTGAATCCACAATGCAATGCCACAGTGCAGTCCCCTATTTTCAAATACTTAGAAACAGATATAAGTGTGTCAGGATGGTCGTAATTTAAATTTATAGCACTTACATTTTAAAAGGACGTTAAGTTAGAAAAGGGCAAAATAGCATTTGATTCTGATAAAAAAATGCTGCTCTAGACATTAAAAGAAATCAATCATTTATGAAGTGATTTTAGCATAGGATCTATTAAATTGAAAATGTAAAATGAATAATGGGATATGTGATTATTTAAGTAGCGATGACATAAGCTCTTGTCCTTTTCAGACAGATGGGCTTTTCATAGCCCAGTCTTGGCTTTGCAGCCTCTAGGCAAAGGAGAAGCGATGGTTGTAAAACAGCGGAAAGCCTACCTTTTACAAATTATTTCATGCCTTTATTCTTTTTCCTTTGTTGTTTCTTTAAATAATTTGGAGTTATAACAGATATTTTAAAATTTATTAAATTTCAGTGCAATAGCTGATATGACTCAAGAGTTGTGAATGTAGCACACATAAGTAAAGCATAGTTCTTGGTAGTTGCTGAATGTAGAGTTTGGGAGCTGCTCAGATCATCCACAGATCCCTTTTTCAAACCATTGGACAAGCTAGCCACACTTAATGCCTTGAGAGCAGAAAGTACTTCTAATGGATTTTTTTACAGTGTTGCTAATTTCTAAAATAATGCAAAACATTCACAGATGCAGTGATCGTTTGAAGTAAAGTAGAACAGATGTTCCATAACCATCACTGATAACAAAGAACAAAACAGTTATAGAAGCAAAATAAATTAAATCCATTTTAAGATGTTGGAGAATTATGATCTGATGGAACATAGTAATTGGGCACATATATTATTTTTCATTGATGTGATACCATGCCTCATTTCAAAATGATTTGAAATGGTTTATGAATATACATATAGATATAATTGAAGTAAAATAAATAGGGAATATTTGGTGTAAAAATAAATACAAGGAAGTCAGAGAAACACCCTCACATTACATCACACTAACAGGATGTAATTTTTTCCAAAGAAAAATGTGAATTAATGACTTTTATATGATATAAGAAGAGAGCAAACTTTCCTGCTCTTGGAATCCGAGGAAAATTTCTCCTAGAAATTCTCATAAACGGCATCATATATTATAGTTTAATAATGTCCCAGTAAATGTAATGCGTATATCAATGAGTGATCTATATTTCTTATGAGAGGATATTTCAGTATTTCAGTTAAAGCAATTTTATGAAAATCCAAAGCAACTTCTTTCTAGTGTAGTTCTCTGAAGATCAAATTGTTCCAATGACAAATGTTAGATCCTTTAAATGCTGTGTTCCTCAAGTTGTGTTAGAAACACACTCAGAGATGCATGGCAATGTGCAGGTATACTGAGACACAGAGCATCACATTGCAAAGGTTTATTAGCATCACACTATTTAAAATATTTTGAGGATATGATCTACAGGTTGGGGCACTGCTTGGGATCTCCACATCCCATATCGCAGCACGATTGGAGTCCCAACTGTTTCATTTCTGATCTGACTTCCTGCTAATGAATATGGGGAAGGCAGCAATGACAGCTCAAGTGCTTATGTCTGTGCCACCTCCATGGGAGACAAAGATGGCGTTCTGGGCTCCTGGCCCCTACCAGATCCACACACAGCTGTTGAGGAGATTTGGGGAGTGAACTGGCAGATGAAAGATCTTGTTCTCTCTGTCTATCCCTTTCTCTGTCATTCTGCCTTTCAAGTAAATAAATCTTAAAAGTATTATTTTGGAAGTAGGAGTTTGATCTGGTGCTTAAACTTCCCACATCAGAGTGCCTGGAATTTAGTTCCTGGCTCCAGGACCTGATTCTAGTTTCCTGCTAATAAAGACTTTGAGAGGTAATGGTGATAACTCAAATAACTGGGCTCCTGCCACCCATGTGAGTGATCTTATTCTTGAAAGAAGTATTTGACTATTAGACAAAGTGTATGGAGTGTGTACACATGGGAAAAAGAAACTCTGCTAATCAGATAGGAAGAACAATTTTGAAACAGAATTCTGCAATGGAGAAATTGTCTTTCATTAAACATGTTGCAAGGTCACACACATTAGGATAGATGACTACTCTAAACATATCCAGAAAAAAGAATGCATATATGTACCATGTATCTAAAATTTTAGAACTTCTCAGTTAAGCTAACTGCTAAGTAAAACAGATATATTCTTATATGGCACCTATACCATTTTAATGGGGTGGGAGATCAAGTTCTACTATAGAAATGTGAGAGTTATGGACTTCTTCATCAGAATGACCCAGCAAGAGAGGAAATGGTTCACAATTTAGTTTTTTCACACTTGTCTCCACCTTACACCAATGCACCACTGATGTAGTTTACACATGTGGATACTCCAGCTCACAATTCTGCCTCTTTCTCACACACTGGAAAATTTATGTATATATTTTGGGAATAGATTTACACTCATCATTAACAGATTACACTTTGGTGAGCAGAGACTTCAGGAGGAGACCATCAATAGGTTCGTAAAGCTTGTTCTGGGTCATTTGCTCAGAAGATTAGATGAACCTAGGGATCCTGAGAGTGATCTTGAAGGGTGTTAGCTTGCCCTCTCCCTTTGGTTAGAGTGTTCTCATTGGCTGGATAAGAGTATAACCAGAGTAGAGCTGTTATGGGGCCTCTAAAACATTTCAACTAGGCCATTACATGTGAGTTACTTGCATTTTGACAATTTCCTACAGGCTAAAAAGAGCTATTAAAGACTTTTAGATAATAGTTGTTCTATATGCAGTTTTATCTATAAATTATGGAACAAACCTAGATGAGGCTAATCTCAGACTCAGAAAACTTACACATACACGCTCAACATTTTAAAATAAATTGAAGGGAGTTTCTGTCCTCTTCAGAACTACCTCAGTGGATATATCAGGCATCATGGGTCTCTTCATTGTCGCAACTGTGGGACCCATGGTTTTCTAATAGCAGATGATCTGAACATACTAGGCTTTCAGTAAATATAGATTAGAGAAATTTTATTGTCCTTGGAGAAGTGAAGAATGGAAGAATGGAAGGGTGTTATTGATATAGTTATGTATTTTTTCTTATTTCCCATTAAAGAATGGATTCCCTTGAGTAAAAGGAACCTTAGGTAATTTAGCATTTCAATTTCATTAAGGATTTCCGGTATTCCTTGAAGTACCTGCTTCTTTACATTGATACGGGGGTAGTATATTAGTAGTTAAAAATGTATACTGTGGAGTGGGTGTTTGTCGCTAAGTTAAGACATCACTTGGAGCACCTTTATCCTATATGACAGTACCTGGTTTCAGATCCAGATTCACTCTTCATTCAGACTTCCTGCTAATGCATACCCTAAGAAGAAGCAGATAATGGCTTAAGTTCTTGGGTCACTGTTAACTACGTGGGACGCTCTGGTTAAAATTCCAACTCCTGGCTTTGGCCCGACACAGTCCAGGCTATTATGAACATTTTGGAAGTAAACCTGTAGATTGGACATCTTTCTGTCTCTCTTCCTTTCCAATTTAAATAAG
The DNA here is from genome assembly GCA_949820135.1 of Sylvilagus floridanus. Classification (NCBI taxonomy): domain Eukaryota; kingdom Metazoa; phylum Chordata; class Mammalia; order Lagomorpha; family Leporidae; genus Sylvilagus; species Sylvilagus floridanus. The sequence continues at coordinate 84,387,763 of OX463224.1, forward strand.
CATAAATTGATTGATTAATTAATTAATTAATTAAAAAGAACATGGTTTTTGAAGTAAAATTGACTGAGTTTTCTTCTCAAGCTCTCTGCATTTAAATTCATCTATAAAACACAAGTAGGCATATTGTCTAGCTCATAGGGTTCTTTATGAGTGCTAAATCCAAAATCACATATAAAACATTAAGTAATGTGTCTAACATAATAAATAAATGTTAGCTATAAAATTTAAAAGAAGAATGTTTGTATCAAGAGAGGCATTTATTTTACAAATGTTTGTTGGCCCTGTGGCATAGAGGGTAAAGCCGCCGCCGCCTGCAGTGCTGGCATCCCATACGGGTGTAGGCTCGAGTACCGGCTGCTCCACTTCAGATTCAGCTCTCTGCTATATTATGTGAAATCAATAGAAGATTGCCCTAGTCCTTGGGCCCCTGCATACGTGGGAGACCTGGCTCCTGGCTTCTGATAGGCCCAACTCCTCCGGCCGTTGTGGCCAACTGGAGAGTGAACCATGGATGGAAGACCTCTCTCTCTCTCTCTCTCTCTCTCTCTCTCTCTCTCTCTCTCTGCCTCTTCTTCTCTCTGTGTAACTCCAGCTTTCAAATAAATAAAAAAAAAATCTTTTAAAAAAACAAATATAAAGTGACCATCAGAAAAGTTAGTGTTAATGGGATATTTCTGTAACATGTAGACCTCATTTCTTTGGCTCTTGACAAGTCCTAGTGAGTGGAAAGGGGAGAAGATCAAAATAGTAACCATTACCTAATTCATTCAAATGTATTTTTACTTTAGAGAATGATTGTATTTTCAATTTAAAAACACATATTTAAATTTAATTAATGGAGAAAAAATCCACTTTGATAGTAAAGTCATAAATATATGATGATATAAATTATGTGATGGAATTTCAATTCTAGAATTTTTGAGTGTTTGGAGAAAAACCTTACTTATAGTATCAACTCTAATATTTGTTTTTCAAAAATTTCTTATTTTGCTTTCCATTGCAAAGTTATGCTTTGAGGAAGAGTCCATTACCTATTTAAATAGCTTTTATTCCTGTTTTTAATTTTATTGTAGTTTTTTAAAAATAATTTGTTATTAGTTTTTCAGGGTCACAGCAAATGCTGTGTGATAATTACTATAACACAATTGTGATCAGTTCTCATGTTAATATTAATTAACATTAATACAGAGTGTATTTCATGTAGTTCATAGAATTCTAATAATATAATAATACTTCCCTGCTTCCCTCCCATCCATCCTCTTTTCTTTCTCTTTCTTCTTTTATTTTTTCCTTTTATTTAATTTTTGAGATAATATTTTTAACTTTCAAGGTAGTCAAAGGCTTAATGCTTTACTTAATAGAGTTCAATAAATGAAAAGTAAAAAGACTGTAGTTCAGCAGGAATACAGGAAAAGGGCTATAAACAATATTCAAATAAAAAAGGCCATTTCACTCATACAATAAATTTTTGGTTTTTGGTATTTACTGCTAAAATAAATAATTTATTTGCAGAGGTGGGTGGCCAACTGCCAGCATGAACACAGAGTGAACACATGGCAGGGGACCTAGACTTCAGTGGGCTGGGCTTTTTCTATCCTAGGGTGAGCTGGGGTCAGTGGTAGGGAGGAAGGTGAGAGACAGAGGTGAATTCCTCCATATAGGCTTGGTGCTGGACTTTCAAATCTGGAAAAGTATGCAGGGGATGGAGTGGGGAACAACATAGGGTGTGAGACTGAATGGGTATCTTTGGAAGAATGCAGGGGTTTGGAGTAAATTCCAGACTCCAAAGGATGTAGGAGGTAAAAGGTAAAAATCAGACGTTATCTTCTTTTCTCAAGGAGATAGAATGTCTGAGGCTTTTGTCCTTGTTCCATCAATCCTGACTCTGAGTATAGATAAGGATATAGGGTGTTGGTTTCCTTCTGGCCACTTCCTGCTAATGTGGGGTGTAGACGCAGTGCAGAGATCTATGACTCTGGATAAGATTGATTGAAGAAGGAAGACAGTCTGGTGTTGCTTCTGCATGATGGCTTGAGACATAGCAGTCATTCATTCCTGCAAAAAATTTTTGAAATAAGTTAAATATAAATGGTAGAAATAGGAACACTATGATTATGAGGATAAAAGGAGATTTTAGAAACATTGCCTGTGGGCTGAAAAAATGGCCAAAATGAGACAGTTATTTTGGGAATACATTTCCACTAGTGTGGTTTTTTTTTTAAGATTTTTTATTTCTTTATTTGACAGGTAGAGATATAGATAGTGAGAGAGAGACAGAGAGAGAGAGAGAGAGAGACAGAGAGAAAGGTCTTCCATTCAATGGTTCACCCCCAAATGGCCTCAATGGCCGGAACTACAACGATAAGAAGCCAGGAGCCAGGTACCTCTTCCTGGTCTCCCATGCGGGTGCAGGGGCCCAAGCACCTGTGCCATCCTCTACTGCCTTCCCGGGCCACAGTGAGAGCTGGACTGGAAGAGGAACAACTGGGACTAGAACCCGGTGCCCACATGGGATGCTAGCGCCACAGGCGGAGGATTAACCTAGTGTGCCACGGTGCCGGCCCCCATTAGTGTGTCTTTTATGTTTGATTCTTTCTCTTACCACACCCAATTTATTGGTGTTAAAACAACATTGTTCACCCAGAAAGAGGTAAAGCCCTCCTCTCTCAGCCATGAGAAGGGTTAGTCCATGGAGGTTTGGAGAACTATGGCAGCCAATGAAACCGCCTGATCCTGGAGATGAGATAATTACTGTGCTTGGTCATTTATTGTTTGTTGTTGTTGTTTGCTTGTTGCTTTGTTTTCTTTTGAATGAGGGATGTCTTCAATTTTATTTGCTTATCAACAAAAATGGCCATTTCAGCCATTCCTATTCCAATTCCTACTGAGATGGCCAACAAAATTAGCAAGGGGCTGAGTCTGAAATCCCTCTTGAAGTGGTGGGTTAGAAGGACAGAAGATAGAGATTGGTCTAAGGTATAGGACAGAAGGGTGAGTGTACAAGTCTCTGTCCAGTTGCTGGGGAGGCAGATGTATGCTGGTCCATCACAGAGAAAGAATTTCTCATTTTGTTTAGTGTTTACTGCTGGCAAGGACCTGTGGGATGGAGTTAGTCTGGCCTGCTTCTAGGCGTGGGCTCCCTCATTTCCTCCCTCTGCTTAAGGAAACTCTGGCTGCTGTCAGGGGTTAGGACGATGATGTAAGCGGTTATGACTTCCTCAAGCTGAGTAGGGATAAAGTAGGACCTTGTGGTCAAGATAGAGTTCTAGGGGCCAGCACTGTGGCACAGTGGATAAAGATGCTGCCTGCAGTGCCAACATTCCATATGGGCACCAGTTCGAGTCCTGGAGGCTCCAATTCTGATCCAGCTCTCTGCTATGGCCTGGGAAAGCAGCAGAGGATGGCCCAAGTCCTTGGGCCCCTGCACCCACATGCAAGACCCAGAAGAAGTTCCTGGGTTCTGGCTTCAGACCAGCACAGCTCTGGCCATTGTGGTCATCTGGGGAGTGAACTAGTGGATGGAAGACTTTCTCTCTCTCTCTCTCTGTCTCTCTCTCTCTCTGGCTCTATGTAATTCTGTCTTTCAAATAAATTTAAAAAATCTTAAAAAAAAGATAAGATTCTAGCAGAAGGTGGCCTCTTGAGAGGGCTGCAGCACCAGCTCACAGAAATCGTCTCCATTAAAAGTTTTGTGTGCACGGCGATCTAGTCTTCAAGTCCGGAGGAAATAGATCTAACAAGCAGATTAAATACACAGGGTCCAAAACAAAGGAGACAACATTATTAAAGGACCTAGAAAAGTTGCTATCTGAACCAGAAAGAAGTTTTCCCATTGAGAGGCAAATAGAATCTGACAGGAGGGGTTTGATAATAATCACTGGACATTAATGCTCGGGCAGGTGCATATGAGGTCCAGACCTATCTGTCTCTTCACATGGAGTACTGGAAGAGACATTATAAGGGAGGTGTGGATCTCCTTAGGGAAGACAGCCTGCTGATTTCCGTTACTTAGCTAGTCTTGGAGGAGGGCTGGCCCAAACAGGAAGTTACTATCAAATGAGTAACATACAATATGTACACATGCATAAAATAACATACATTGCAGGATGGAACAATTTTAAAAATCAGAATTAGGGAAGAGAATTTCCTGGAACTCTAGAAGTGTCACCAATTAAACGAAATTTATTAAAAGGAGAGCCTGAAGTTTTGATTTTGAGCCCATGGATTAAGCAAAGTATGGTCTGAGGGAAAAGGGTCCTTTCACAAGGTGTCACCCAGGAAAGAATCACCCCAACTAAGGTCATCTAAGAGGAGAGAGCATGAATCCCCAAGCTTGGACCAGCCTCCCAGATATAAGCTCCCAGATCTGAGCAAGGAAAACTGACAAAACACCTCAGGTCCTAAAAGGGGGATGAACCAATCACAAGCATCTCCCCAGCACTTGAGGCGACATAAATCTCTCTTACCAATCTGGTGGGTTGAGAATTAGGTTTGATGTGGCATGCAGTGATGAGATCTGGCAATGGCTCTGGCTGTAAATTTTTTGGAAAACAAGAAAGAGCAAGTAGGAGTGAAAAAAATGAGTGACTAAGGTGGTTCTCAACTCATCTGGGGAGTTCTGTAGAGGCATCTCTAAGGGCTGTCCAGGTCGCTTCTGAGGATGATCTGGTGTGACCTGAGAATTACACTGTTTCTACCAAGGAAATGCATTTAGGTCAGAAATGACAGTATAAAGGGAAGGTCATGCTAGAATACCTTGTCGGGCTATCAGAGCTGGTATTCACCTGGGGAGTTTTGGATCCCAACAAAGAGTAGCCTCAGCCAGAAATCCTCAGTACCCACTCAGTCTAGCCCCAGTCACAAGCATTCATAGTCTCCTTCCAGAAAGGGAAAAAGGAGATTGTAGGAAAGAGAAGGTAAGGGGTGGGCAGAAACAAAAAAAGGGAAGGAGTTAAGAAAGGAGAAGAAATTTAGGAGGAAGAAGGGAGGGTCACAGCTCTTAACCAGAGGATGCAGGAGCAGCTGGTTTGAGCAAGATACTGATCCCTCACTCCTCTCTACACACAGGGCACCGAATGTAAGGAAAAAGGTGCAGAACAGAGAGGAAACAGGATACACTCCTATTGTCAAAATGAATAATTTCTTCGCAGAAGTGGGTGACCAACTGCCAGTGTGCACATAGAATGAACACATGGTTGTAAATTCTTGTTTTAACATATTTGTTATGCAAATTTGTACCGTGAAGCTCACTATTTGTGAACAGCTTACAAATGGAGCTAACATGGTTAATGCAACACCAGGGTATTATATTGCAAGTCATCTAGGTATTTAGGGAATAAGTTTATATATTTTTCTCTTGTTTCATCACAGTGCAGATGCCATAAGGGATGTGTAGTTTCTTTTTCAGTATGTTCTAGGGTTATTGAGCCTAAAAGTTCTACCCATAAAAAAAGGTAATAACTTCTGTAGCCAGCATATCTGGGTGTATTTATTATAGGAATGCTTGACTTTCCACTTTTTCTGCTTCTATTAATCACAGTGTCTGTTGGACCTACTACTGAGGAGATAAAATCATTTTTCATGTTTCTACTTTATCTGAAGATAAAATTTAAGCGAACTGTTTCATGGATAACTAAAGAATAGGACACCATTTCCTCACAAATACTGGCAACAATCATATAGTCACTCCTCTTAGTGGAGTTTGTATAGACACTTAGAACATTGCTTTTTTTCTCACGTTTTTCATAATTTCAATAAATTTAACATGTCCATATTTACATAAATTTTTAAGGATATATTTATTTTACTTCAAAGTCAGAGTTACACAAGGAGAGGAGAGGCAAAGTTCACTCCCCATTTGGCCACAATGGCTGGAGCTGCACGCATCTGAGGATCAGAGCCAGGAGCTTCCTCTGGGTCTTATCGCACAGGTGCAGGGGCCCAAGGACTTGGGCCAACTTCTACTGCTTTCCCCAGACGTAGAAGAGACCTGGATCAGAAGTGGAACAGCCGGGACTTGAACCAGTGCCCATATGGGATGCCAGCACTGCATTCAGCAGCTTTACCCGCTGTGCCACAGCGCCAGCTCCTTATGATTTGTTAAAGTTGTCTTCCGCCATAAAGATTTCTATGATTATCGAATATGAATTGATTTCCTCTTTATCCACAAGATTGCTTATGGCACTGATTTAGCAAGTATGAATTATTGCCTGGGAAAAATAGGATTTTATAAAAAAGAATATCAGCTCCTCAAATACAGAAAGTATATCTTAGACTTTTTGCATTGGTCCTGGGAACTAGTGCTCTATTATCTAAGCTCTAGAATGCAGAGTTGCAATTGATGAATCATTGGCTTTAGAGTTCCTATTTTGCTTGAGCTGACTGCAAGACTCCACATATTCCAGTCACAGGTGGAATAGCATCAGCTCCAGTTGTAGATTAGAATGGTGGAGTGTTGGCCAGTGCCATGGCTCACTAGGCTAATCCTCTGCCTGTGGCTCCGGCACCCCGGGTTCTAGTCCCGGTTGTGGTGCTGGATTCTGTGACTATTCAAGTCACCATTGTCCTGCATTGGCAGGATGCTGTAGTCAGGAGCCAGAGTGGGGTATCAAATTCAGATACTCCAATGTGAGACATAGTTGTCCTAACTGATCTCTTGTACACTAGGTCCAAAGCCTGCCTATCAAATTGCTCTTTAAAGCAAGGTATGCATTCTTATAATCCAATTAATTACGTTAATACTTGCATGAGTCAAATATTTTTTTTTTTTTTTTTTTTAGGTAAGAACATGTTAGAATAGTAAGGGCCGGCACCACAGCTCACTAGGCTAATCCTCCGCCTGTGGCGCTGGCACCTCAGGTTCTAGTCCTGGTTGTGGTGCTGGATTCTGTCCTGGTTGCTCCTCTTCCAGTCCAGCTCTCTGCTGTGGCCCAGGAGTGTAACGGAGGATGGCCCAGGTCCTTGGTCCCTGCACCCTCATAGGAGACCAAGAGGAAGCACCTGGTTCCTGGCTTCGGATCTGTGCGGCGTGCTGGCCGTAGCGGCCATTGGGGGTGGGCAACAGAAGGAATACCTTTCTCTCTGTCTCTCTCTCTGTCACTAACTCTGGTGGAGTGTCCCAACTTGGACCTCAGTTTTCCTCAGCTCACCTCATACCCTTTGCAACTTCCTGCCCTTGGCTGGTACCATCAAATTTTTGCATCCTATCTTTAAACCCAAGGAGTAAAGGAGAAAATGACAAAGCCCTGCTCCTTTTTTGGGAGCCTTAAAGAAACCAGAATTATGTAATTTTGTTTACAGTTTCCACGTCCTTAAGAACTATGGAATGGTGAGGGGGAACAGATAGGACCTAGCTGAGATGAATTATGCCAAGACCTGTAAGAAAAGATGGTTGGAATTAAACTTGTACTTATCTCTGTAAAGAAGTACCTGAGCAAAAAACTGTATAGAAAGCTACACAGGTATTTACTGAGATTATTAATGAGTATTTGGATCCTAAAACTAACTTTTCTGTATTATTGTAATACACGTGCATTTCAATAAAATGTGTTGCAGGTAAGAATTAATTATCTTTCTGTTCTATTATGGAATTGTTCTGTAATCAGGTTACCAAGAGTAGACAGTCAAAATATGTAAGACAAGCACATCACAATGGGGTATCCACTCAGCATGTTAATAACAATAAAGGATCTACATTACATTCAGCTTTTATGTTACTTATATATGTCAGTTTTCTAAAAAATGCAATGCATTGCAGTTTCTTCTTTTAAATTCTAAGTTCTAAGTTTTTATCTCCTCTATTCGTTTTATTTTTTAAAAAAATTATGGATTGCATTCTTTTTTATAAGATGTTCCTACAAGTTGTAAAATCCTCAAATGTCACAAAAGCTTCATTTACTCGAACCAAACTTCTTATCCAACTACTCCTGGTGTGCTCTCATGGATGTTCCAGTGTCATTTCACAGTAAATAGGAGCACACCAGTTCTCCTGATACCCAAAACTCTTTCTCCTTTTGTGTCCCTTTTCTCAGTCTAGAGCATTTTTACTGTCTGTTGCTTTAAATACAGGACAGAAGTTCATTTCTGATGATTCCTCTCTGGGTTGGGTTATTTCCTTGCTCTGAGTGTCCTTAGACACTGGTGACTTGCTTGATCAGATGATTTATCTCACTCAACTTTCACCTAATCATGTCTGTTTTCTTTATTAGACTCATAAGTCCTTGAGCATAGGGACCCCTAGATCTTTTTTCTCTTTTCAATCTTATTTAGCACAGGACCCAACTCGGAGTTGTCACACACATAGTGTTCCAAAGATGCATAAACTACCTCTTGACTCAACCACAGAATTTCACTCTGTACTCAATTGATTAATTAAATCAATAATAAAACATTGGATTAAAGATGTGTTGTCACGTCTGTGCTACAGTTGCATGTACAATGAGGGTAAGGTTACAAAACTGTTTTAAGTTGCCTTTAAACTTCAGTAAGCACTTAGTTTGCTCTGGGAACAAAGCTAAGAATTGGTACTATAATTACAACAGCAATAATAATACTATTATTTTAATATGCTCTTCTTAAAGATTAAAAACCTGAAATTTATGTGAAACAGACAGAAAGTGGCAAAGCTATATTTTAATTAAGCAGCCTGCAACCACTAAGGGTACAAACTGAACAACATTATTTCCTAGTAAACTATTTACAAGCAACTTCCATTAGTTAGGAATTTTGGTGTCTGATACAGAAATACATTATATATAATTGTGGCCTGTAACAGTTCACTGTAAGCAGGAAAAGTTGACATTTAAAAACAAGCGGAAACACCAGAAGTTGTTATTAAGCTAAAGGAAGATATAAAACTATCTATCATTACATTATTCATAATTTGTTCTTTTCATCACATCACAATCATAACACATTATAACTACAATAATGACATGGTAATAAGTAAAACACAAAAATAGAGAAAATTATACCATTACAAAACTTTCAGAGAAAAGAGGAACTATTTTTATGTGATAATAAAAAGATCAATTCTCTAACAAGATGTAACAATCCTTAATAAATATGGACCTAACAACAGTGTAAGGAAATATATGAGGACTGATGGAACTGCAAGGAGAAATACACAAATTTGCTCTTAGAGTTGAAAATTTCAATACCACTTCATTGGAAAACACCAGATCTAGCAGACAGAAAACCAGTAAGGACATAGTTGAACTCAAAACACCATCAGTCAAATGAATATAATTGACATGTATAGATTACTTCATCAAGCTGTTGCAGAAAATACATTCTTCTCAAGGTCACATAGAAGAGTCACCAAGAAAGATGACACTATGGGGTATAAAACACACTTCAATAAGTTAAAATAATAGAAGACATACAATGTTTGCTTTTAGATTAAAGTGAAATTAAATAAAAAATCCATAACAGAAATGTAATTGGGAGATCTCAAAACACATGGGAAATATACTAGATCTTTCTAAGTAATAACATATAGGTAGGTTAAAGGAAAAATCTCAAGAATATTTACAATTATTTTGAAAGATGAATGAAATTTAAACACAAGTTAAAATTACTTTTATTCTGAATCACAGGAAATACTTTTCGAACTATCATTTCCTTATTTGAAGTTACATCAATTTTAGAGGTTCACTTCCAAGACCCAAATATTTCAAATTTTTAGTGTCATTCCCCTGATCTGTTTACTCTTAACTTGGTTTCATTAATTGAAAGAGCTTACTTAGATATAGAGAAGACTTATTAAAATCCTTTGGAGCACAAAGACCTTTTCTTTCCAGTTACAGAGGTAATTAGATTTCTTTCAAAAAAAGTTAATCCTTATTTACAAAAAGGTGAAAGGAATGGACAGCAGTTTCACATTATTAAATCAGAATTTAAATTAATTGCTTAATAGAAAATTACCCACAGACTTGGATTTTCATAAATCATGAAATAGTGTATGGTCTATTATAAAAGTTTTTTTCTGAGCTTAATAGAGAATATGTAAGTAGAAAATAATACCAGTCCTTTACAACAACAACAATTGTTGTATCAAACACTATTACTAAAAGAATGCTTGACACCTGTGAATGTCTATTAGGGTAACAAAAGGTCTACTGCATTCTAATATACCCAGAAAGAAGAACTATATAGATCACATTTTATTTAAAATAACAGTTATGTTTGAATACAGGGGACAAAAATCAATCCCTTTTTAATTTTTTCACATAATTGTTTTTATAATTTTTTTTCCTAGAGATGAGTTGAAAATTCACTTAAAATCTTGGTTATTTTAATATGGTGTTAACTAAGTTGATATTTTCAAACAGAGTGTTTAATGAATCTTTGTCATCCCATTTGTATGCATGCTTCATTTGTCATATTGGCTGGCATGTATCAAGAACTGACAACAGAAAATTAGGGGTTGGGAAAAGGAAAGAGAAAAGATGAGAATCTAAAAATGTAAGTGGACATATTGAAGGCATCCTTTAGAGAGGTAACATGTTTTGAAGTACATTTGTCACATTACGAGAAAAGATCCAACTGCTGTATATAATGTGCTAAAAGTGTCTAGAATGTACTGCCTGGATTTGTGTTGCTATCATGAAGTCATCATGCTTGTTTGTGTTATGTTTGAATTCTGTCAAATAGGATGTGAGGTTGAGGCCCATCCAGTTTGTGTACGGTCAAGTAGACTCTTTCTCAGTGCAAATTCTCACAGAGTGTACGAAAAAAGCACTTCAATCCCTTCCAGTGCATGCTATTTTTGAGTGCACAGTGCTGAAATTCTCTAAACAGAAAATAACCAAGAATTTTAAAAAAATGTATTTTGCCCTGCCTTCATCTCCTTTAACAGGATTCAGAGATGCCTTCCTAATGTCCAAATAAGAAGAGTGTAACACAGGAAAACCACTGGACAGGTTGCAGGTGGGGTCAGGAAGGAACCACTACTCAGTCTCAGTAACAGAAACTGGACACCACCACTGTGTGTCAGGACACAAAGTATAGTTCAGAATGGTCTGTAGAATTAAGGAAAGTGAGAATCATGTGGCAGACCCAGAAGCTGATGCAAAATGCTGGTGGATAAAATCTATAGCTCCCTTCCATCACTACAGCAGGAAAGTCACTACTTTCCCTTCAGCATTCCAAATGTTTCGAGCACACTTTTACTGATGAATTCTCAATTGAAATCCTACATTGATGAGGCTGGCACTGTGGTTTAGCTTGTAAAGCCGCCACCTGCAGTGCCGGCATCCCATAGGGGTATCGGTTCAAGTTCCACCTGTTCCCCGTCCAGCTCTCTATGGCTAGGGATAGCAGTGGAAGATGGCCCAAGTACTTGGGCTCCTGCACTCACATGGGAGACCCACAAGAAGCTCCTGGCTCCTTGTTTCAGATCAGTGCATCTCTAGCCATTGAGGCCATAGGGGTGTGAACCAGCAGATGGAAGACCTTATCTCTCTGCCTCTCTGTAACTCTATTAAATAAATAAATAAATAAATCTTTAAAAAAATAAAACAAACCTACATTGAGGAATTCTGATAGTCCAAAAAGCTTTTTATTGTCACTGAATTTATTGAAATGAAGATAACAAGAGTTTTCCAAAGAATGAAATTGGCTATGAGTAGAAAAGCATAACCCACTAGTCAGACTGCTCTTTTTTAAAGCTTATTTATAATTTTATAAAGAGATAGAGAGAGAAATCCTATCCACTGGTTTAGTCTATATATGCCCACAACTGCTGGGCCAATACTGAGAACTGGGAATGCAATTTAGGTCTTCCACATGAGTAGCAGGAACCCAACTATTCAAGTCACCATTGTCCTGCATTGGCAGGATGCTGTAGTCAGGAGCCAGAGTGGGGTATCAAATTCAGATACTCCAATGTGAGACATAGTTGTCCTAACTGATCTCTTGTACACTAGGTCCAAAGCCTGCCTATCAAATTGCTCTTTAAAGCAAGGTATGCATTCTTATAATCCAATTAATTACGTTAATACTTGCATGAGTCAAATTTTTTTTGTAAGCTAGAACATGTTAGAATAGTAAGGGCCAGCACCACAGCTCACTCGGCTAATCCTCCGCCTGTGGCGCTGGCACCTCAGGTTCTAGTCCTGGTTGTGGTACTGGATTCTGTCCTGGTTGCTCCTCTTCGAGTCCAGCTCTCTGCTGTGGCCCGGGAGTGCAGTGGAGGATGGTCCAGGTCCTTGGTCCCTGCACCCTCATGGGAGACCAGGAAGAGGCACCTGGTTCCTGGCTTCGGATCGGCGCAGTGCACTGACTGCAACACACTGGCCGTAGCGGACACTTGGGGGTGAACCAACGGACAAAGGAAGACCTTTCTCTCTGTCTCTCTCTCTCTCTCTCACTGTCTAATTCTGCCTGTCAAAAAAAAATTAGTAAGACATGATTCATTGGTTAGGAATTGGTGCAAGGATTTGCAAACCAACTTTGAAATATAAAAAGGAATAATAACAGCGGTAATAGTAATGAATAACATTTGTTGGTTGCATCCGATGAACTCAATATTGCCCTAAGAATTTATATGCATTACTTCAAAGGAAAGCGTTGTAAATTTTTCTTTTGGCTATGTGATTTTCAGTAACTTTCAATTCTTTGAGATTGAGTTTCTCATCTACGAAATGACGTGATGTTGGTACAGTAACAATGACTCGTTACAGGAATCTAACGCTTATCATCTTTCTTGTAACTTTACCTTTATAAGGAAAAGAAGCAGATTGGTGCCTCCTCACACGGGGCACCAAATGTAAGGAAAAAAAGGGAAGATTTATGCCTCCTCACATGAAGCATTAAATGTAAGAATAAAAGGGGTGCAGGACAGAGAGGAGGAAGGGTAAATATTTGTAGCTGGGCAGACTTTATTCAGAGAAAATAAATCCGCTGAGGTAGGTAAGTAATTGACAACATACACACAGCCTTAATTATGGCAGAGGGTCCAAGAGGGAAGTGACCAACTGCTCTCATGAACACATACTGGACACATGGCAGAGGTCCCAGCTCCCAGCAGGCTGGGCCTTTTTATGTCTTAGGTGGATTATGGGTGGGGTGGGGATCAGTAGGTATGATGAGCTTCTCCTTACTTGTTCTTCAAGTTTGGCTCACTGGCTTCCAAACCTGGGAAAGAGTGCAGGGGTTGGTCTGGGGGAACAATACAGTGTGTGAAACTGAACTGGTCTCTTGCAAGAAGGCGAGGGTAACAAGAACATAAAATGGCTGAGGCTTATGTCCTTGTTCCATCAGTCGTGACTCAATATAGATAAGGAGATGGGGTGTAGGTTTCTTTCTGGCTACTTCTTGCTGATACAGGACATTGAGATGGGATGGGGTATCTATACTCTGGATTGGATTGATTGAAGAAGAGCAGTCTTGTGTTGTTCCTGCATGATGGTTGGGATAAAAAAGCCATTTGTTCCTGTAGGGACCTTTGCAATACGTTAGTTATACATGATAGGAAAATGAGCACTATGATTATGAGGGTGAAAAGAGAAATTAGAAACACTCCCCACGGTGGAAAGATGACCAAAAAGAGGACAAAGGGTGAAATAGAAAAGTAAGAGTACTGTGTGTCTGGTTGTCAAAGAGAAAGAATGGTCCCATTTGGTAGTGTGTATGTGCTGGCAAGGATCTATGGGATGGAGCTAGCCTGGCCTGCTTCTAATGCAGTCCCTCATTTTCTTCCTCTGCTTTTGGAAACCCTGGCTTCTGTCAGGGGTTTGGGTGAGGACTGAGCTTAGTTCTTTAAGCTGAGTAGGAGAAAAGTAGGGACGCCTGGTCAAGACAGCGTTCCAGCAGAAGGTGGCCTCCTGAGCGGACTGCAGCACTAGCTCACAGAAGCAGTTTATTTATTTATTTATTTATTTATTTTGACAGGCAGAGTAGACAGTGAGACAGAGAGAGACAGAGAGAAAGGTCTTCCTTTTGCCAATGTTGCACCCTCCAATGGCCGCCGCAGCTGGTGCACTGCGGCCGGTGCATTGCACTGATCTGAAGCCAGGATCCAGGTGCTTCTCCTGGTCTCCCATGCGGGTGCAGGGTCCACGCACTTGGGCCATCCTCCACTGCACTCCTGAGCCATAGCAGAGAGCTGGCCTGGAAGAGGGGCAACCAGGACAGAATCCGGAGCCCCGACCGGAACTAGAACCCAGTGTGCCTGCGCCACAAGGCAGAGGATTAGCCTATTGAGCCACGGCGCTGGCCAGAAGCAGTTTCCATTCAAGGTTTCAAGTGCATGACCATCTAGAATTTTATTGCCTGGAGCAAAAGAATCTAACAAGTGGATTAAATATACAGGGTCTATAACCAAGGAAAGAATCATTATTGAGGACCTACAAAAGGTACTGTTCAAACCAGGAGGGAGCTTTCCCATTAAGAGGAAAACAGAAACTGACAGGAGGGGCTTGAAAACAATTATCTGGACATTAAGGCTTGTTCAAGCATATATGAGGTCTAGACTTAGCTATCTACAGTTATACTGAATGATACATCTTAAATGAAGTGTGAACCTCCTTAGATAAGGCATCCTGTTGACTTCCATTGCTTAGCTGGTTTGGAGAAAGCTGGCCTACATAGGAGTTTAATATTGAATAATTGTCATCTCCAAAATAAAAGTTACAGTTCTGTCTTGTTACTGACCTAGATTGTCCCCCTGATGGCTGTGGTTACTTTGGAAGCTAAGTAGAGAGAAGGGATTTTTGTGTGGGGCCAACAAGGTCTGCAGTTCTGAACCAGGAATCCTTCAACCCCTAGGGCAGATCCATTTCCAGTGGCCTGGCTCTTGGCAGAGCTTACAAGGCTCTTTATGACAGATGCTTGCCCAATACCCTAACTTCTCATATCAAAAATAGCTGCCATTTGTGAGTGGACTGACCTTGTTGGGTCAGTCCCAACATCTGTTGATGGCAGATCACTGAGTAAAACAGCCATTAATTGGCCTGCCACCTATCCTTACATTGTTCCTGCTGCCTTACTTACTCCTCTTTATCCTGGTCTGTGAAAATAGAACACAGAGGAAGCCCTTAGGAATGTCAGCCAAGGGGGTACTCAATTCTGTCCCCAGTGTTGGTAGCCTGAGCTAGAAATCTGTGGTCATAGGCATGTTATGACAACATCTGTGAGATAAGATAATGCCCATGAGTAAAGCTATGTCCTTCTATGTAAAATCAAACATTAAGACCACGTTATCCAAACTATCTTATAAAGGGTCTAAAGATCAAACTGTACATCCTGATGGAGAGTTCTTCAGAATAGAATCACTTTTCCCCATCTTGAAGAGAATAGAGGAGAAATGAGGGAACAAGTCAGGTTTCCCAGATTGCTTACTATTAATAGCTTAATATCAAGTGAAAACTTAGTAAACAATTTTAGCTGTCAAATAGCTTACAAAAACATTTACCAAAACGTTCAGCGCTTTCTATAAATTTTAAGAGTACATGTAGTTGGAAATATTTCTTGAATATCTAGCATAAGTGTAAGCAATTCAAGCAGAATTATTAATAAATTTTCCATGAAGACATACAATATGTACATATGTATAATACATTATAGGAGAGGACAACAAAACAGTTTCGGTTATTAGCAGAGATTTTGACTGACACTAGATTGGGCAGGGAAAAAGATAGAAGGATGCTAGGCATAGAACATTTTTTGGAGCAGAGTTGCTCAAGACTTACCACTGTTCTTGAGTTTATCTTTGCTGGTTCTGCCAAATATCGCTGGAGACAGCTGGAAAAGAGGTTTCTGTCTTCATGTGAGATGTGGCTCAATTATGTTAGGTTTTAGGATTTTAGGGATCATAGAAGGAGAGGAGGCAGATAGTCAGTGAAGACTTTATTTCAGGGAGGAAGGAAAAGGGGCTGGTGAAGAGTGGGGGCTAAGTTTGTCTTGACAGAGGGTGTGGTTGTGGGTGGGGGTGATGAAGTCAGGCTCATTGCATTTGAACAGCAGGCAGAGTCCTTTCTGGAGCTCCTTGTTGGGAAAGGGGAAGAGCACTACATAGACCCTGATAAGGTAGCAGAAGATATGAAAAAAGCTCCAGGGTGAAGTTTGCAGTGCATTGTCTTAGGAGTTCCAAATGTTCCAGGTTCAGGACTTTCCAGAGCCATCAACATTTGCTAGCCTTTACACTATCTTTCTGCGTGAAGAGGGGGAGAGCAGTAGGAGAGAAGAAGGTTCAGGAAGAGAGAAGAGAGGCAGTTTTGGTTGATGGTGATGGGGAGGTATGTGTAGGGGGAGCCTAAATAGCCTAAATTCTAAGTCTTCCAATAGGAGAGAGCAAGAGCAAATGAATGCCCGGGCCCTATGAGGGGGGATAAACTGGTCAAGAGCATTGGCCCAGCACACATGAAGCAACAGAGACCTCTTACCAATCCGGTGGATTGAGAATTATGTCCGATGTTGGCATGTAGCAATGAGATCTGGCAAAGGTTCTGGCTGTGACTTCACTGGGATGAGAAGCACAAGTGGGAGTGAGAACATGTTCTGAAGAGGCATCTCTCAGGGTCATCTGGGTCAGAAGAGACAAAGGAAATTTTAGGAAAAAAAAGTTGGGTGGGCATAGACAGTAAAAAGTGGAAGGAGTTTAGAAAGGAGAAGAAAGGTCAGAGGTAGCATGGGGGATTCCCAGCTCTTATCCAGAGACCAGGTCCTCTGTTCCCCTCCTCACATGGGACACCAAATATAAGAATGAGCACAGAAAAGAGAGGTGATAGAATACGAACTCACAGCCAGACTGAATTTATTCAGAGAAAATAAAACTACTGCATGCACACTGACTGGAAACATGGCAGAGGGCCCAGAACCCAGCAGGCTGGGCCTTTTTATTTCTTAGGTGGGCCAAAGGTAGGTGTGGGGGCAGTAGGTGGAGGTGAGCTTTCCCATAGTGGTTCTTTAAGTCTGACCCATTGGCTTCCAAACCTGGGGATGAATGCAGGGTGAAGGGTGTGGAAACAATACAAGTTGTGACTGAACTGGTCTCCTGAAAGAAGACAGGGTTACCGAGAACCTAAAATGACTGAGGCTTATGACCTTGTTCAATGAAAATTGACTCCAGGCAAAACTTTCACTGCTTTCATACATTTTTACAATGTCTTTTATCCCTCTTTTTGAATTGCACATATTGATGCATGCACAGTGTGTATTATTTCAATACATGCTTGTAATGTATCCTGAGCAATATACAGTAATTAGTATGTCCATTATCTTAGCATTTCTTGTGTTTAGAATCCTCAAGCTCTTTTAGTCTAGGTACTAATAAACCATATAGTAGGCTGCTGTTTATATTCTCATTTATTAGCAAGTTTATTTATTTTCATTCTATTTGAAAGGCAGAGAGAAAGAGACAGAGAAAGGTCTTCCATACTCTGACTTACTCACCAAATGCCTACACCATCTAGGACAGGGCCAGGCAGAAGGTGGCCTGAACTTAATCCAAATCTCCAATGTGGATGGGAGGGACACAAGTATTTGAGCCATCACTAATGTGTTAATGGTGCATATTACCAAGAAACAGTATTGGATGTGGAGGAGCTAGGACTTGAACTAGGTACTTGAACACAGGATGTGGGCAGCCCAAGAGACAATTTACTGCACCAAACACCTGTATCTATAATGTCTTTAAAATGCTACTCATCATACATCAATTATAGTACTTAGCACATGATACTTACACTATATTTCTTTGCACAGTGTTTCTCAGTAGACTGTGTACTGGCCCAAAACATAAGATTCATCCCACAGTAAGCACTCCATTTGTGTTTGCACTTCATTGCTCTTTGACCTCCCCTCAGCTTGCATAGTGGACTATGCTGTTCTGGAACTTTCCTCCCTGACCCTCACAGTAGTCTCCCATCTGCTTCAACTCTTTCAGTACTAGAATGACCTGGCCACAAGAGTAGGAGTTATCTTTCCAAACCAGCACTAACTTCAATCTATTACCCATTTATTGATAGCCTGACATATATAAGGAAAAAGTCTGAGTGTCATCAGTAATAGGAAATTCAATGAGAGAGAATACCATCCTCAAACATCTTATGTTTTCTGTGTGTTACAAATAGCTTATTTGTTAAGTTATAATCTAGGAGTCAGTGCTGTGGCATAATGTGTTAGGCTGCGGCCACCTGCAGTGCCAGCATCCATATGGGTGTTGAATAGAATATTAGCTGCTCCATTTCTGATCCTGTTCCCTACTAATAGCCTGGAAAAACAGTGGAAGGTAGCCCAAATGCTTGGGATCTGGCACCCATGTGGACAATAAGGATGAAGCTCCCGGCTCCTGGCTGCAATCTGGCCCAGCCCTGGCCATTGTGGCCTTTGGGGAGTGAGCCACAGGATACAAAACTTCTCTCTCTCTCTGCTTCTATCTCTCCTCTGTAATTCTGCCTTTCAAATAAATAAATTTTTTTAAAAATAATAATTTAAATTAATCTAAGTATGTACTTACTACAGGTCAGACTGCTGCTATGACCATCTGGCAGACTACATTAAGACAGTGTTACATCCAAAGGAACTTGGCATCATTTTATAACTAAGAACACTGGGATATCAGTAACCTATGATGTCTCTGTTGGGAAGTATACTAAGGTGTCTGCAGTTTCACAAATCAGGTTTGACTGGATAATCATGCTTTAATCATGCTTCCTCCACTTCTACCCCTTAACAACTGCATGACTTTTGCACTCAGAATAATAATAGAACATATCTTCTTGAATAATCACTAAATTAAATGAGATAATGAGTGTAAAGTGCTTGGCATAGTCTGTGATGTTCAATAATCAAAGTTCAATATTAGAAGTTCAGTAAATATTTGTGGAAAAAATGAGTTAATATTTTCTGAGAAGTGTGCTCTTTTGGTATGTCTAAGAAGTTATTTTTATTTTTGTATTTCTGTGATTTTAAACATTGTTGATTTATGTACGAATTTGCAATATTTCACCACACACATATGAATCAAACTAATCCAACCAGTCAATTAGTATTTCCATAATTTTATTTTTTCTTTATGTTTTGGGCCTATGAATTCCATTTTCTGGTTTATACAGTATCATCCCACTGTGGTGTGAAACATTAGAACTTATTACTTCTGTTTAATTGAGTGTTTCTCTATTTTTGAAGTTGAGAAACTGTTACTTTCCAATAACAGATTAAAAGGTTTAAATAACTCTGCATTTTTATATTGAAGCTAAAATTCTGTTTTAGTTCTCTAGGCCACTGTTCATGACTGGAAGTATTTCAGAAGGGCATTTAACCCACACAGGTCAAACTAGGAAGACTTCTTGTGGAAGGACACTTGAATGAGTAAACAAAGGATGGATATGTACAACTTTAGAAAAAAATAATCCTGTAGCACAATAACCATATATAATACGTGGGAGTGCTCAGGGTTCCATCAGGAAGATAGGAGAGATAGGGGTATTGAGACTGTAGAATGCCATAATTAATGAGGACTGTAGATGCTAGCCTAAAACTAAATTTAGTCTCAGATCTGAAGCAGACAATATTGTTAGAGGAAGGTGTAAAGAAGCAATTGGTGTTCAACAAAAAGGAAAGGGAAAGACAGATACGGCATTTTATCCCTCATACATGGAAGCAAAAAAAAAAACTCAATCTGAACACAAAATTGTGATCACTACAGGAGGGGGATAGTAGGGGAAGAGGTGGAAAGAGGAAGATTGGGTAACCAGTACCAAATCAGAGTTAGATAAAAGGAATAAATCTTTGTGTTTCACAACACAGTTGGGTGACTGTTGTTCAAAATAGCCCATCATGTAGTGCATGTGCAAGTGAAGGAGGGGAGCTCCAGGCTCCTGCTATAAAGCAATGACAAAGAAAGGGAAATGATTATCCTGAATTGCACTACTATATCTTGCAATCTAAATAAAGAAGGAAGTCCTCCTTGATAAGGTTGAACTGCATGAATTCAGCCACTTTATAGGATTTCCAGAGTAATTGTTTATATTCCTATGTTCATCAAAATGAGCATAATCCTTTATATTTATTTATGTTATGTAGTTTTAGGGAAAAACACTTAAATAAAACATGAAAAATTTTCAATATATACTCAGGCACCATCAGGCAATGTGTTGCAAAATTAGCACACTTGAATGCATGTTGCAACTTTCACAGTTATCCTGCGAAGTAGATGTGATTATGGCTCATTCCATCCTTCTGATTCCCTCTTAGGAGGAAAGCCTGCTGCAAAGATAATGGAGCAAACGTGCAAAGAGCCCCTTTGATCTTGTGCATGCAGGCTGTAATTTGGTACCACTGGGCATGTTTCTTACCACCTACTTCTAGCAACTATGACACTAAAATTGCCAGATATCATTATACAATGATTAAGATACTTGTTTTATCCTTATATTAAAGGTATTCAAAACATTAAAAAGGTTGCATAAGTATTTTTTAGAGAAATACTTTTTTTAGAAGTCAAATTCCTTGAAATCTGGCCTCCCAGAAAATTGCTTTTTGCAATACTCCATAGTAATAAACCATAGATAAGTATGTAAGGAAGAAATCTTGGCCACCAACAATACTTAAATTCTGTTATTTTCTCATGCCAGTGGAGAGGCTAGTGCTACTTTTAGCTTTGAACTTTCGGAGTGGGACTAATTCAATGCCCCATCATGATACATCGCTGTTCCATCCTCGACATTCTCTAAGAATATCTTGTGCCACTGACTGCCTATAGACGTTATGATTCCTTTAGTAATTGCTAGTGAAGCACTTACAATCCTAACATGAAAGATTTTCTTCCCTTTTTGCATCTCTAACTCAGTAATTACATGGCTATAACCTATTACTTAATGCAGGTCTGGAATTAATGCAATATCTACAATATACTATTATTGTTGATATGGTCCCAGAAATATGCATGCCCCATTATGCTGGTCATTTATTCTGCAGGTGTTTATGCCTTTTTTGAAGTATTCAGAATAGTATTCATGAACTAGGGAACACCACAATGGCTGTATATGAAGAGGCAGTAAGCATTTCCAAGTGAGTCTTCTTTTGCAATATCTTTGCAGTTTTGTAGTTTTTGTGACTTGGTGAAAGTGACCTACCATGCTTCTCTCTCATCTTACATCCGGTCACCTAACTTCACTTTTACTTTATTTCCTGAAAATAATCATTTAACCATGTATTTTATGTTTTCGGCTTGGCCTTTCTCTATAAATTTCTTCTTTGTTCTTTTTGTGCTTGCCTAGATATTAGAGTGACTGCTATAAATTTAACAAGTTTTTTCTTGCTCATTCTTTTTATCCAACATAAAAACAAATAATAAAGTAGAAGAATCAGTATTTATTCATCACCTATCACTGCATTTTCTTTCATCTCTTAGGATTGTTATTTTTGTTTCAAATACTTAGGGTTTTGACATATTTTTGTGATAGATGTGATATGAAAGTTTTGATGCAGAAAGACACAGGTATTCCTGGAAGAAGGGTAATATTGCTATGGGGAATTGGGATAATTCAGTCATTGTAAGTACTTAATCTCTATTTACAGTTCAGCTAATTGCTTTAAGCATCAAATTAGGACTGGATATTTCCCAGTGCTTATACCTTGACAGAAACATCAATTTCAGATCTTGCTCATGCACATGTATAACTTCACAGGAGCTGAGTAAATCAGGTGAGAGGTTTTAGCACCTAGCTATAGCACTGAAATAAGAAAAGACTATTGAAGAATGTAGGAAGTGTAGTTATTTCATACATAGGTGAGCCCTCTCCCAACCCCAGGCAGCATTTAGTAGAAAGCAGTATCTTCCATTTGAGGCAAGAAGAGGGATGTAAGCATTGGGCTTTTCCTGGGGTTCCAACACTGGAATTTATCTAATAAAATCCTAGTGCTAGGCAGGCCCCCTTGGCTCCAGATTCCAAGACTCATGCCAGTGCCAGGCAGGATATCACATCCCAAGACTCCAAACCTGCCTAGTGGATTGGACTCTGGTCCTACCCTAACCCCAGGCTTATTTTACTACATCCAAATTTCAGATTCACTCTAGCACCAGGCCAAATCCTACAGATTCCAGCAAATAAGCCAACTTTGTGGACTCTATCTTTGGGTCTGTTCCAGGTCCAGGCTTATCTAGTGGCCTTAGCACTGGACTGGCTCTCAGAGTCCAATGCTTCAAGTCCCTCCCAGTACTGAACTGGTCTTTGTATCCCTAGACCAGCACTTCCAGCCTAATGCTCCATTCTCTGGTTCCAAACTAGCCCATAGTGAGACAGTCCCTGCCCCCAACCCATACCCCTGACCCTGTCCCCCAGGATTTAGGCCTGGCCTAGCATCAGATCAACATCCTAGTCTCAGAATTCAGGCTCACAAGCACAGTTGCAGGTGAGTTGCTATGACCTCACCACCAGGCCCGCCCCAGTATCCCCATGCTGCACCAATTCCATGGTCCAGTACTGCTCCAACATTCTCAGGGTCCAGGCTTATCCCAGTATACCCCAGAATTGGGCTAGTCCCCACAACCAGCTCCAGGATTAACCCAGTGAACATAAGTTCTTGGCTGGCCCTTGTAGTCCCAGAAACCTAGAACTTCTTCTTTGATTTCAGGCACCATCCAGCACTCATGATCCTGGACTCAATGCAGCTTCCACATAGTCTCCATGGCTTCCCCAGCACTAGGCTGGCCCCAGGCTATAAGCACTGAGGCTCTAGCAGATTCAGGGTCCAGAGTTGGTCTAATATTCTCAGGGGCCCGGCTCATTAAACTGGATTACAGCAGTGGCTCAGGCCCCACAGACAGGCTGTAGAATTACCCCTGTGACCCATACGCTAAACCATTCCTATGGACTTGGAATCCAGATCTATCCTGGTGGACTAAGGTGTAACACTTGGCCCAGTGCTATCCCATGCAGACTCAGATTCAAGGTCCCTCTTAATGACATGTCCATTCTCTCTGGATCCAAGTTCAAATTGGTTTCTTTCAGATAATGCTTTAGGTTCTCATGTGTATAGGATCCAGATCTAACACCATAGACCCATACAGCAGACCCATTCACCTGCTGACCAGGGAGACATGCCAACTTGCCTGAGGCCTCAAACAGCAAGCTTTCCCAAACAGACTGCCTGAAAACTTGCTTCACATTTGTGGATGGGCTGATGTTAAGGGCTTTCCCAAACAAAGCCTGCCTGCAAACTCTGCAGTAAGTCCCTACTTCAAATGTGCAGGCCACTCACAGCTGCAAGGATCAAAACCAACCAGGGAAACATCTCACAACCACTAGAGCAAAATAAAGCACCAGTAACTGACCTCAAAGAAACTGAAATATAAAAATTTCTCAGCAAAAAAATCCCAAAATACAATATTTTTGTTTAAAAATATTTCAGATGATACAGCCATAAGGAGGAGTTCAGGGACTGATGTCAAGGCACAAAGGGTTAGGTTGCTGCCGGGAATGCACATATGAGCTCAGAGTTGCAATCCCAGTGGCTCTATTTCTGATTAAGCTTTCTGAAAATGTGCCTGAGAAAGTGGCAGAAGGTGGTCTGAGTGTTTGGGTCCCTGCCACACAAATAGGAAACTTACATGGAGTTCTAGGCTTCTCACTCAGGCCTGGTCGATCCCTGGTTGTTGCAGCCATTTGGGGAGTGAATCAGCTCATAGACAACTCTATCTCTGTAACTATGCCTTTTGAATAAATAATAAAAAAATATTTTAAAAAAAGAGGAGGGGCCAGACAATGGCATAGCTGGTAAAGTCGCAGCCTGCAATGCTAGCATCCCCATATGGGTGCTGATTCACGACCCAGCTGCTATGTTCAGATCCAGCTCTCTGCTAATGGTCTAAGAAATGGAGGATGGCCCAATTCCTTGGGCCCCTGTCCCTGTATGGGAGGCCTGGAGGAAGCTCCAGGCTCCAGTCTTTGAACTGGGGCACCTCTGGCCATTGCAGACAACTGGGGAGTGACCAGTGGATGGAAGGCCTCTCTCTTTCTGCCTCTCTTTCTCTCTCTCTGTAATTTTGACTTTCAAATTAATAAATCTTAAAAAAAAATTCAATGAGCACACCTAAATTAACAATTTTTTTAAACTTTTATTTAGTAAGTATAAATTTCCAAAGTACAGTTTATGGATTACAGTGGATTTTTCCCCCCAAAATTTCCCTCCCACCTGCACCCCTCCCAACTCCTGCTCCCTCTCTCATTCCATTCACATCGATTCATTTTCAATTATCTTTATATACAGAAGATCAATTTAGTATATATTAAGTAAAGATTTCATCAGTTTGCACCCACACAGAAACACAAAGTGTAAAAATACTGTTTCAGTACTAGTTATAGCATTACTTCACATTGGACAACACATTAAGGACAGATCCCACATGAAGAGTAAGTACACAGTGACTCCTGATGTTGATTTAACAATTTAAAATTCTTGTTTATGGTGTCAGTAATCTCCCTAGGCTCTAGCCATGGGTTGCCAAAGCTATGGAAGCCTTTTGAGTTTGCCGACTTCGATCTTATTCCGACAGGGTCATAGTCAAAGTGGAAGTTCTCTCCTCCCTTCAGAGAAAGGTACCTCTTTCTTTGATGGCTCCGTTCTTTGCACTGGGATCTCACTCTCAGAGATCTTTCATTTAGGTCTTCTTTTTTTTTTTTTTTTTCCAGAGTGTCTTGGCTTTCCGTGCCTAAAATAAAAATACTTTCATGGGCTCTTGAGGCAGATCCAAATGCCTTAAGGGCTGATTCTGAGGCCAGAGTGCTATTTAGGACATCTGCCATTCTATGAGTCTGCTGTGTATCCTACTTCCCATGTTGGATCAGTCTCTCCCTTTTTGATTCTATCAGTTAGTATGAGCAGACACTAGTCTTGTTTGTGTCATTCCTTTGACTCTTAGACCTATCAGTGTGATCAATTGTGAACTGAAATTGATCACTTGGACTAGTGAGATGGCCTTGGTACATGCCACCTTGATGGGATTGTATTGGAATCCCATGGCACGATTCTAACTCCATCATTTGGGGCAGGTCCGATTGAGCATGTCCCAAATTGTACATCTCCTCCCTCTCTTTTTGTCACTCTTATAATTAACAGGGATCACTTTACAGTTAAAATTTAAACACCTAAGAACAATTGTGTGTTAATTACAGAGTTCAACCACTAGTACTAGGATAAAAAAATACTAAAATGGATAAAGCATTACATTGTACAACAACAGTCAGTACAAGAGCTGATCAAGTCATTGCTTCTCATAGTGTCCATTTCACTTCAACAGGTTTCCCCTTTGGTGCTCAGTCAGTTGTCACAGATCAGGGAGAACGTATGATATTTGTCCCTTTGGGACTGACTTAATTCACTCAGCATGATGTTTTCCAGATTCCTCCATCTTGTTGCAAATGACCGGATTTCATTGTTTTTGACTGCTGTATAGTATTCTATAGAATACATGTCCCATAATTTCTTTATCCAGTCTACTGTTGATGGGCATTTGGGTTGGTTCCAGGTCTTGGCCATTGTGAATTGAGCTATAATAAACATTAATATGCAGACGGCTTTTTTGTTTGCCAATTTAATTTCCTTTGGGTAAATTCCAAGCAATGGGATGGCTGGGTTGAGTGGTAGGGTTATATTCAGGTTTCTGAGGAATCTCCAGACTGACTTCCATAGTGGCTTCACCAGTTTGCATTCCCACCAACAGTGGGTTAGTGTCCCTTTTTCTCCACATCCTCTCCAGCATCTATTGTTGGTAGTTTTCTGAATGTGAGCCATTCTAGCTTTGGTGAGGTGAAACCTCATTGTGTTTTTGATTTGCATTTCCCTGATGGGTAGTGATCTTGAACATTTTTTCATGTGTGTGTTGGCCATTTGGATTTCCTCTTTTGAAAAATGTCTCCAATTTTAAACATTTTACCATATTTTCTTTATATGTAAACATTAAATATAAATACACATGCATACATGCTATTTTTAGCACAAAGATGGAGTTATTGATATCACAGAGCTCATGTGATTGATATCACATTGATATCACATGATATGGGATTCATGACAAATATAACATTAAAAGTATTAATATATAAATGACATCCGGTGATGAGTACATTTATAAATATCTATATATGAAATATATGGCCACCATACCTTCTATATAGATTTAGATATGAACTTCCGCATTTTTTTGTGATTTTTTTTTAAAGATTTATTTATTTATTTGAAAGGCAAAATTACAGAGAGGCAGAGAGAGAGAGACAGAGAGGTCCTGCCTCCACTGGTTCATTCCCCAGATGGCCGCAATGGTCAGAGCTGTGCCCAAGCAAAGCCGGGATCCTGGAGCTTCTTCCAGGTCCCCCATGTGAGTGCGGTGGTCCAAGGACTTGGGTCATCTTCTACTGCTTTCCCAGGCCATAGCAGAGAGCTGGATCAGAAGTGGAGCAGCCAGGACGCAAACCAGCACCCACATGGGATGCCAGCACCGCAGGAGGTGGCTTTACCCTCTACGCCACAGCACCAGTCCCAACTTGGTAAGATTTTCAAGAGGAAAGTACTTTAGCAATAATCCTTATCACAATTTTGAGAGAAATTGTAATTTTATTTTATCTAGGAATGACCTCAACAATGAATGTGAACATTTGGTTCTTTTAGGTGTATATGGTTATCAATGGTTGGCATTTTTTTTTTAACTTTTGAATCTAGCATACCTTATGAGTAGGACCTAATTAATTCCCATATTGAAAGCCTGACTATAACATAGAGACACAGAGAGACAATGTTTAAAGCATTTGTTTCAACTAAGTGTTTTGACCTGCATCTTAGAAAATATTCTCTCCCATTGTGGAGATTTATGGCTGCCTTCCTCCTCCTAATGGCCAATTCGGCCATGAAGCTCTATAAAAGCGGATGATATCTGAAGCTTTGAAATTCCAAAGAGGTTCATAAGGAAATTATTTTCTCATTCAAGCACATTGTATGTTATGGCTTCTTTTCTATATAGTGAATATACGCTTTCTCAAATGTTTCAATTGAATTAGCAAAAGTACGCATTTTATAATAATAAATCTGTCCTTCAGAGCTTGATTTAAAAGTGTACCTAAGTAACTTAAAATCTGTATTTAGAGCTGTGAATAGAAACACAGAAGATTAGCATTCACACGTTTGAGAGTCCTCCCTGCTCCACACAACACACGGCCGGCCCAGGAGAGCTCATCCTTGACATTTGGTGTATGTGCTTGGCTGAGGAGCCAATGGGGCAAAGCTACGATCTGTGGGATTATGACTGAACTTCCGCATTTGAAAACAAACTTGTGGCTTTTGTTTTTTTGTGTCTGGACAATTTCATCAAGCACAATTATTAGCAGATTCCTAGAATATTTAAAGAAATAATTCAGTGAAATCATAACAATTAGTAACCAAATGAATAAGTTGGAAGTTTTAAATTATAAAAATAAAAGCAAATTATTAAAATGAAAAATACAATAAACGCTATTCAAAATCTATTATAGAGCATCAATAAGAGAATGAACTAAGGAGAAAAAAAAATCTCTGAATTTGAAAACAAGTTATTTGAAAATTTACAGGCCAGCACTGTGGCTCAATAGGCTAATCCTCCATCTGTGGCGCCAGCACACCGGGTTCTAGTCCCCGTCGAGGCGCCGGATTCTGTCCAGGTTGCTCCTCTTCCAGTCTAGCTCTCTGCTGTGGCCCGGGAGTATAGTGGAGGATGGCCCAAGTGCTTGGGCCCTGCACCCCATGGGAGACCAGGAGAAGCACCTGGCTCCTGGCTTCAGATCAGCGTGGTGTGCTGGCCACAGAGCGCCGGACGCAGCGGCCATTGTGGGGTGACCCAACGGAAAAGGAAGACCTTTCTCTCTGTCTCTCTCTCACTGACCACTCTGCCTGTCAAAAAAAAGAAAAAAGAAAAAGAAAATTTAGAGTAAGAGGAGGAAAAAGGAGACAAGAATTAAAAGGGAAGAAAGAAGTTTGTGGGCTTTGTGGGTCAATATCAAGCGAGGAAATGTTCTTGTTATGGTAGTTAGGAAGGAGAAGATAAAGACAAAAGTATGGAAAGCTTAATTAAATAACTTAAAGCAGAATCTTTTTATATCTAGGGAAAGAATGAGGAATTCAGGTACAGAAGTTCAAACAGATTCATGTTAAATATGACTACAGCAAGAAGTATTATAAATTAATTTTCTAAACTCAAAGACAGTATCATGTGTTTTGTGTTGCAGTAAAGACACCATCAGGAACCCATATACAATGCTGAAGTTTCTGAGTTGAGGCTCCAGCTCTGCTTTTAATTCTGCCTTCTAGTTAATGTGTTCCCTGGAGAGTAGTAGGTGATGACTCAAATATTTGGATCCTTTCACCCACATTATAGACCAGGATTGAATTCCCAGCTCCTGGCTTCAGCCTCTCCCAACCCCAGATATGAAAAGTATTTTGGTAGTGAACCAGTGGGTGAAAGATCTATCTTTCTATAACTATCTTCGTCTCTCTCCACTTCTCTTATCTAAAATAAATAAACATAAATTTAAAAAAATCAAAGACAAAAAAGGAACATACAAGTTATAAGAGAAAAGAGACTAATCTCCAAATTATTCAACCAATATTCTTTAACCATCTCTATTTATTTATTTGAAAGTCAGAGAGAGAGAGAGTGGGTGAGAGAGAGAGAGAGAGACAGTGAGAGAGAAAGAGATAGTTCTTATATCCACTAGTTCACTTCCCAAATGGCCCCAACAACCAGGAATGGACCAGGCCAAAGTCAAGAGCCAAGAACTTCATCTGGGTTTCCCATGTTGGCTGCAAGAGCCCAAATGGTTGAGCCATTTTCCATTGTTTTTCCCAGTCCACTAACTGGGAGCTGGATCAGAAGTGACACATTTGATCATGAACTGGTACCCATACGGGATGCAGGCATCAGAGGCAGCAACTGTACCCACAATGCCAGCACCCTCAACTAATATTCTAACCGAGCTGTTTCTATGGATGTGATTAAAGTCACAAAACTTTTGGCTTTAATGTACAGATATTACCTGAATGTGTATGGATTAATCACATGAGCTCTGCAAATCTGGCTATAAAAGTCAAAGGAAACAAATTCAAACATTTGAAACAGAAATAGATGTAGTGAATGCTGGCTTGAAAACAGATGGGAACTGTGACAAAAATATTGGTGCTAGACAGCAAGCAAAGATACTGGAACTTTGTGCATGTTTTGGTAAAAAAAACCTAAATTATGTTAATGAGAAAAAAACTTGGTTATAAATTTTTATTCAGAGTTTAAATGAAAACTCACTGGCAGCTACTTTGATTTCATCCTTGCAATAACACTGATAGTGGATCCTGCCACCCTAGCCTTTCCGTATTAGGTTTCCAACATACATAAGAATGAGCAAATAAACAGACTTTGTTGTAAATGCTTAAGTTTGTGGTAATTTGTAATACAAAATTCTATCCTTTAAGAAAAATCATGAAGACTTTGTAGTCAGAAAGACTATTTAAAATATTTGTTTTTATTCTTAGGTGTTTAAATTTTAACTGAAAAGTGATCCCTGTTAATTATAAGAGTGACAAAAAGAGAGGGAGGAGATGTACAATTTGGGACATGCTCAATCGGACCTGCCCCAAATGATGGAGTTAGAATCGTGCCATGGGATTCCAATACAATCCCATCAAGGTGGCATGTACCAAGGCCATCTCACTAGTCCAAGTGATTAATTTCAGTTCATAATTGATCACACTGATAGGTCTAAGAGTCAAAGGGATGACACAAACAAGACTAGTGTCTGCTCATACTAACTGATAGAATCAAAAAGGGAGAGACTGATCCAACATGGGAAGTGAGATACACAGCAGACTCATAGAATGGCAGATGTCCTAAATAGCACTCTGGCCTCAGAATCAGCCCTTAAGGCATTTGGATCTGCCTCAAGAGCCCATGAGAATATTTTAGGCACGGAAAGCCAAGACACTCTGGGAAAAAAAAAAAAAAAGAAGACCTAAATGAAAGATCTCTGAGAGTGAGATCCCAGTGGAAAGAACGGAGCCATCAAAGAAGGAGGTACCTTTCTCTGAAGGGAGGAGAGAACTTCCACTTTGACTATGACCCTGTCAGAATAAGATCGAAGTCGGCAAACTCAAAAGGCTTCCATAGCTTTGGCAACTCATGACTAGAGCCTAGGAGATTACTGAGGCCATAAACAAGAGTGTCAAATTGTTAAATCAACATCAGGAGTCACTGTGTACTTACATCTCATGAGGGATCTGTCCTTAATGTGTTGTCCAATGTGAAGTAATGCTATAACTAGTACTGAAACAGTATTTTTACACTTTGTGTTTCTGTGTGGGTGCAAACTGATGAAATCTTTACTTAGTATATACTGAATCGATCTTCTGTATATAAAGATAATTGAAAATGAAAAACAAATCTTGGTGTTAACCCACTACGCCACAGCGCCAGCCCCTAGTCACTCTCATATTTTAATCATTTATGATGTCAACATACAAGTTGTATATTTCAAAGACTTCAAATAATTTAGCATTTTACAAGAACCATATTTACTAGTACCCTTTATTCATCTAAATTAGATCCTCTCTTTTCTGACACATTCCTTCCAAAATTGGACAATCAAGATGTTTATAACTTTATAAACACGTGTAAATTATTTTGATTTAAAATACCATAAATATATGAAAAGAATGAAAATCAGTAATCAATAATAAGTGAAAAACATCTTAGGTTTGTCAAATCTTTTTTTTTTAAAGATTTATTTATTTATTTAAAAGTCAGAGTTATACAGAGAGAGGAGAGGCAGAGAGAGAGAGAGAAAGAGATGTGTTCCAACTGATGGTTCACTCCCCAATTGGCCGCAATGGCTGGAAGCTGCGCCAATCTGAAGCCCGGAGCCAGGAGCTTCTTTCGGGTCTCCCACGAAGATGCAGAGACCCAAGGAATTGGGCCATCTTCTGCTGCTTTCTCAGACCATTAGCAGAGAGCTGGATCATAAGTGGAGCAGTACTGTCCTGAACCCGCGCCCATATGGGATGCTGGCACTTCAGGCCAGGGCATTAACCCGCTGTGCCATAGCGCCGGCCCTGGTTTGTCAAATCTTTATACATCTTGCAAACTTGCATGAGTTCTTTGGTGTGTACTAGTTTATAACAACAGATTAACCGCAAATAAATCTC
Source organism: Sylvilagus floridanus (assembly GCA_949820135.1). Lineage (NCBI taxonomy): Eukaryota > Metazoa > Chordata > Mammalia > Lagomorpha > Leporidae > Sylvilagus > Sylvilagus floridanus. The sequence goes on from OX463224.1 coordinate 84,418,924, forward strand.
AGGAACTTTACAATTTTCATTTATAAATTTTAATAATATAAAATGGAAACTCTCAAAATAGATTCACTTATGAAAAAGTAGACACATTTTCTAAGTATCAAACAATGTAACTGAAGGAATTTTGGATTCAAAAAGACAAGTATTTGATTCAAATTCATGTCCCTTCATTATTTTACTTTTTCTAATTCATTTCACTTCTTTTGCTCTATAATGGCCTCATCTATGAAACTGGCAGAATAAAATCAGTTTCATCTGTCTGTGAGAGTAGATTAATATAAGGTTGTGCAAGTTTTGAAAATTTGAAAGCAACATAAATACTAGTTAATAGTATTTGCTTCTTTCACAGTCATCCTTCCTAATCCCTTGGTCTTCATTTAGTTACACTAAAAGGCTTAAGTACTTTGTCCATCATTTTACTTGTCTTCACACAGAATAAGTTCATCTCTCTGACAATTTCAACATAATTTCAATCTCAAAGGTGTCCTTCCTAAATAGTAACACTATCATTGCAGATCATTTTCTGTTGTAGAAGAATCGATTCTTCATTGAAAGAGAAAATCAGGGCTCCCTGTGGCACAGTGGATTAAGCCAGCATTCCATAAGGGTACAGATTCAAGTTCTGGCTGCTTCACTTCCAATCCACCTCCCTGCTATTGGCTGAGAAAGCCATGGAAGATGTCCCAAATCCTTGGGCCCCTGCCTTCATGTGAGAGATCTGTGAGAAGCTACTGGCTCCTGGTTTTGGCTTGGCCCTGCCCCAGTCATTGCGGTCATTTGGAGAGTTATATGCCAGATTCAAAATCTCTCTGAGTCCCTTCTTTCTCTGTAACTCTGCCTTTTAAAAAAATAAATATTTTTTATTTTTTTAAAGATTGATTTTATTTATTTGAAAGACAGAGTTACAGAGAGAGGTAGAGACAGAGAGAGAGGTCTTCCATCCAATGGTTCACTCCCCAATTGGCCACAACGGCCAGAGCTGCGCGGATCCGAAGCCAGGAGCCAGGAGCTTCTTCCGGGTCTCCCAAGTAGTGTGCAGGAGCCCAAGGACTTGGGCCATCTGCTACTGCTTTCCCAGGCTATAGAAGAGAGCTGGATCAGAAGAAGAGCATCCGGAATTAGAACCGGCAACCATATGGGATGCTGGAGCGTCAGGCCAGGGCTTTAATCTGCTGCGCCACAGTGCCAGCCTCAACAAATAAATATTTTAAAAAAAGAAAATCATAAGGCCGGAGCCGTGGCTCAACAGGCTAATCCTCCGCCTTGCGGCGCCAGCACACCGGGTTCTAGTCCCGGTCGGGGCGCCGGATTCTGTCCCGGTTGCCCCTCTTCCAGGCCAGCCCTCTGCTGTGGCCCAGGAGTGCAGTGGAGGATGGCCCAAGTGCTTGGGCCCTGCACCCCATGGGAGACCAGGAAAAAGCACCTAGCACCTGGCTCCTGCCATCTGATGAGCGCGGTGCGCCGGCCGCAGCGCGCCATCCGTGGCAGCCATTGGAGGGTGAACCAATAGCAAAGGAAGACCTTTCTCTCTGTCTCTCTCTCTCACTGTCCACTCTGCCTGTCAAAAAAAAAAAAAATCATACTATGTATGTGTGTATGTATGTATGTGTATATATTCACTAAGTAATATATTCTGGATATGGTTTAAAATGCTATTTAAACTTCATCTGAAAGAGGCACAGGAAAGATAAGGGAACTAAAAATATATGGGTTTCTGAAGCCAATGTATATTCATGAAAAATAAGATAATTTTAAAATTCCTTATTTATGGCCGGCGCCGTGGCTCAACAGGCTAATCCTCCGCCTTGCGGCGCCGGCACACCGGGTTCTAGTCCCGGTCGGGGCACCGGATTCTGTCCCGGTTGCCCCTCTTCCAGGCCAGCCCTCTGCTGTGGCCCAGGAGTGCAGTGGAGGATGGCCCAGGTGCTTGGGCCCTGCACCCCATGGGGAGACCAGGAAAAGCACCTGGCTCCTGGCTCCTGCCATCGGACAAGCGCGGTGCGCTGGCCGCAGCGCGCCAGCCGCGGCGGCCATTGGAGGGTGAACCAACGGCAAAAGGAAGACCTTTCTCTCTGTCTCTCTCTCTCACTGTCCACTCTGCCTGTCACAAAAAAAAAAAAAAAAAATTCCTTATTTATTTTTATTTTGCATTTTAATTTCTTAATTTAACCACATCTGGAATTGCTATTTTTAACACACTGTTGATTAGATAAGTCAAGAGATAATATTATTTGTTTTATACTTAGAACTGAAAATCTGAATATTTCTGCTCATGAATAAAGTATGTGTAATTGCCAATGTTTTTTTGTTAATCTTGTGTTAGCATAGGATGTAAACTGCCCATTTTAAATGGAAATTCATGGCAAAATATAGCTCAAAGATAACAAAATTTAAAGTATTAGTGTTATAATCCAAAATTAATTAAGAAAGGGGGAGGGAGGATTGTATAATTATGAAAAAAAAAAGTAAAACCACATAGTATAATGTTATCTCATCCTATGTTAATAAAGACTGGCTTATATACTTTGAATAGCAGATAACAAATAAATCAATCAAAACTATCCTTTGGGCATTGCCATTAAGGAGATACATATCGCAGTTTTCTGTGTATGTTTGTAGCAGAGGTATAAGCATTCCTCTATGTTTACAGTATGTGGCCATGTGACAGGAGCCTGGAAAATGGGATGTGAATAAAAGTTCTATTGTTCCCCTGCAGTCCTGGCCTTTCCACACCACACATATCTCTGGCTCTCTCTTGTCCAACCCCTGCAGCAGTTTTGGAGCCTTTATGTTCTAGATTGTTTTCTACATGACTAGGAGGGCTACCTTGTTCACACACTATGCTGTGTGAACAAGAAAACAAATAAAAGCCTTTATTATATTAAATCACCATGATTTGAGGATTAATCTCTTGATGCAAATAAAGAATTACAGTAATAGTTCTAAAAATGAAAAGTTTAAGGTGATGCCCGGTGAAAGAAGAGAGCTGAAGAACAAAGACAGCACCCTTGAGAAGGCAAGAACATCCCAAAGTGAAATCATAAGTTATTTCAGAAATGTGGTCCTAGGGATGACAAGAAGAAACAAAAGCTTTGCAAATATTGTTAAGATGATTTGAGGGCCGGTACCGCGGCTCACTAGGTTAATCCTCTGCCAGTGGCGCCGACACCCTGGGTTCTGTCCCGGTTGCTCCTCTTCCAGTCCATCTCTCTGCTGTGGCCCAGGAGTGCAGTGGAGGATGGCCCAGGTCCTTGGGCTGCTTTGCACCCTCATGGGAGACGAGGAGGAAGCACCTAGCTCCTGGCTTCGGATCGGCACAGCACACTGGCCGTACCGCACTGGCAGTAGCGGCCACGTGGGGGGTGAGCCAACGGAAAAAGGAAGACCTTTCTCTCTGTCTCTCTCTCACTAACTCAGCCTGTCCAAAAAATAAAAAATAAAAAAAAGATGATTTGAGAAGCTATTGTCTTTAGAAAAACCGGTAGATTTTCAAGCTTTTATTTTGCTATTATCTTAAATTTCATTTTTAGATGCCAGATTTTTTATTTACAATTTTTAAAAAATTATGTAAAGTGAATAATTTTCATGTATTATATATACATATGTATATTTCATACATATATGAAATACACACACAGATTTAGGACCATAGTGATACTTCCCACCCTACCTTGCCTCCAACCCAGGTTTGCACCCTCCCTCCTCCTTTATTTTTCTTTCTTTTAATTTTTATAATGACATATTTTCATTTTATATTATAATTATAAGGATAACTCTCCCCTAAGTAAAAAAAAATCAACAAATAGTAAGAAGAAAATATACTCTTCCTCAACAGTGGAAACAAGGACTGGAAACATTACTCAATTCTCAAATGTCAATTTCACTTATATATATTACATTTTTTGTACTCTATTAGCTATTATACATCAGGGAGAATATATCATATGTGTCTTTTTGGTACTGGCTTATTTCACTTAGTTCTAGTTGCAACTATTTTGTTGCAAAAGACAGGATGTCGTACTTTTATACAGGTGAGTGCTACTCCAGAGTTATCTAGTCATCAGCTTTATCCAGTCATCAGTTTATAGGAATCTTGGCTGAATCCATATCTCAGCTATTGTCAATTGAGCTGCAAAAACATGGGAGTACAGATAACTGTTTCAAATACTGAATTAATTTTGTTTAGATGAATTCTCAGGAGTGGAATGGATGGATCATATGTAGATCTGTTTTTAGATTTCTGAGGAATCACCGTACTGACTTTCACAATTGTAGTGGCATGCATTCCCACAAACAATGGATTAGGGTACCTTTTTCCCCACATAAAATAATATATCCATGGTCATTGTTCACAGATTTTTATACAGTCTACGGTCTGCTTTATTTCCAACCTCATCTTATTATAATCTTCACCCTCTGTGTTCTAACTATGCTCGCTTTGTTTTTGGTCTCAGAACTTACCAAGGCATTGCATCTAAGGACCTCTGCACCTGCTCTCCCTCTGCAGTAGACTTCTTTTCTAGACTCTAAGCATTTGGCTTGTCTTCATTATTTGGCTCTCATCTAAATTGCCACTGCCTCAGAGAGGCATTTCCCAACCAACAACTATAAAGAATCTCTTCCTGGGTCTGGCCCTGTGGCAGTGTGTTAACCTATGGCTTGTGATCTGGGCATCATATATTTTGAAGATTTGAATCCCAGTTGATCTCTGCTAATTCCCTAGAAGGCAGTAGAATCCCTTAAGCTCTCTGTTAATTCAGCAGCAAAAGAAGTACCAGATACTTAGATCCATGGCACCCATGTAGAAGACTGAGATGGAGTTCCAGGCTTCTGGCATTGGCCTGGCTGAGCTCTGCCATTGCAGCCAGCTGAGGAGTGAACCAGTGTATGGAGAGTCTGTGTCTTTATATTTCCTTCTCCTTCTATAACTCTTGTTTTCAAATGAATAGATAAATTGCAAAAACCAAAAAAAAAAAAAAAACCACAATCCTCTCTTGTTATACATGGAGTTGTTTAATGTCCATCAAGAAGCTCATGCTACTGTGAAATGATCTAGGTTATAGTTTGGTGTTTTCATGTATTCCTATCCAACTACAGCATTATTTTTAATGTCTCAAGTTTGCTATTGTGCCTTGTCATTCAGAACCATGTTTGACACAAAGTAAGACTCATAAATATTTGCTTATATATTTCTAAAAGGAAACTGAGAATAAATTTAACCAGATGAATAGTGTAGTAGTGGGAACTTGGGCATGAGAAACTAGATTGGTGGATTTGAAACTAGGTTTTGCTGTTAGCTACTTATAATTTTACACAGATTCCTCAAACTTTCCACCACTACAAACAACAATGCTGGTGAGGATGTGGGAAAAAAGGTACCTGAATCCACTGTTGATGGGAGTATAAACTGGTACAGTCACTGTGGAAGACAGTATGGAGATACCTCAGAGAGTTGTATATCGACCCACCATATGATCCAGTCATCCCACTCCTGGGAATTTACCCAGAGAAAATGTAATCAGCATATGAAACAGTTATCTGTACCTCCGTATTTATTGCACCTCAATTCACAATAACTAATATATGGAATCAACCTAGATGTCCACCAACTGAAGACAGAATAAAGAAATTGTGGTATATGTACACCACGGAATGCTACACGGAGGTAAAAAATAAATGAGATCCTGTCTTTTGCAACAAGATGGACACAACTGGAAACCATTATACTTAGTGGAATAAGCCAGTCCCCCAAAGACAGATATCATATGTTTTCCCTGAACCAACATAACTAACAGAGTACCTGAAAGGTAATATATATAAGTGGAACTGACACTTTGATATATGATGATTTTGAACAGCCCTGTCTTAACTGTTGAGGAAGTTTTTTTCCTTTTTTCTTCTTTTCATACTATTTGTTGAGTTCTTTATTTAGCATGGGGTTAGTCTTATGAGTATAAACTTAATTGAAAATAGATCTTTGTAAAAAAAATAAGAATGGAAGTAGGAGAGGGAGCAGGAAGAAGATTGGGAGTGTGAGCAACAGAGAGATTAGGGTGGGAAGAATCACTATGTTCTTAAATGTGTATATGTGAAATACATGAAGTTCATTTACCTCAAATAAAAGGTTTTTAGTTTAAAAAATCTTTCTGCTACTCAGTTTCTTCACTGGAATTATAGGACATAATAGAGTCTTCTATCTGGGGATTATTTTCTGTTTTATTTATTTAAAAATATAACCTAGAGCACTTCCCAGTCCAGATAAGGCAATACATGTGCATTTGCTGTAAAAATAAACCATAGATAATTTATGCTTCAAAACTTCAGGATCCTTTCTTTGTTTTCAGTTGTTTCAGATTACTAACATCATCCTTCAATCAAAAAATGTAGGGCTGGGTCAAACCATTTATAAGCTCTGTGTGAAAATGTCAACTTCAAAACTTCAGTCTATCATTAAAAGTTCTCCATATTTCATCGCCCTCATATCTCAGCATTCTTATCCTGAACACACTTACCCTTGCACCTTGTTTTTCAACCTTATTGTCTTCTAGGCAGTCTTCCAAAACTCTATTTTTAACTTATTTTCTGTATGTATTTGCTAAAGTTCCTCTTCCTAAAATATTCCCTTGCCACCATAAACTTAAAAATAAAAAAAACAATGGTTTAACAAATCTCATTCAATTTTCACTTTACAGTTTGTATTATTTAGACTCATTTATTCCTTTTGACTGTTATGTTCATTTTTGTCATTCAATTTTTAATTTTATTTTTTATTTGGACTCTCTGATTACAATAGCAAGAAATGTAAAAGATACAGGTATATAGTTCTGGGAAAATCTTCTTAGAGTAGCTAAGAAAGGGAAGGTTAAGAAATTACTAAATTCAATTCTTAATGCAAAGACATAAGTTAACACATGTGTGTGTATGCGTGTATTTGTGTGTGTATGTTTCTGTATGTGTGTTCATATGAGAATGGTTGTGCAAGTCTGTTTTTGTGTGAATGTGACTGTGCATGTGTGTGATTTAATGCTTGTGTGAGTTTGGACATGAATGAGAATAAACCTTGAATTTTACCATGGTTTTATAACTAAATCTCCTCCATTTTATATTGCATGAATGCTGTTCATTTAATCTCACTCATTTAATGAACTAATTATAATTATATTTGTTTCAATTTGGTGCATTTGAGCAAATAAAAGTGCATTTATATTGGGGGAGTTACCATGAAAAGAGGAAAAAATTGAATGTTTGGATTTTAAATTATTTTGATTATTTATCTTTCTAAATTGTTTCTTTTACAAACAGTTTGCAAACATGAGCTAAGATTGAAAGTATGTTGCATACAATAGGCAAATGAAGGGTATTGGCTTTCTTAATAAAGCAAAATTTATAAGATGTTATATGAAATTTTCTCATTAAAATATTATTGCTAATTACACACCTTAAGATTTATTTTTAATGTATTATTACCAGGTGAAACATATTATTTAAATATATGTGATATACCCTAACCAAGTAGTAAATTAAGGTTGTGACATTATTTTCAGCAAGATATTTTTGTCATTTAATTTCAGAGATAAATTATATTCAATCTCATTCCATTTGACATCTCATTATGTATTATCTTACATTGTGTGCAAATTATTTTTTTTTAACTTTTATTTAGGATATAAATTTCCAAGGTACAATTTATGGATTACAATGGGTTTCCCCCCATATTTTCCCTCTCCCCCCACAACCCTCCCCCCTTGCCCGCCCCCTCCACCCTTTTGTTCACATCCAGATTCGTTTTCAATTCTTTTTGTATACATGTGATCAATTTAGTATGTGTTAAGTTATGAATTCGTCCCTTTGCCCTCATATAGTAACACAAAGTGAAATATAGTCTTTGAGTTCTCATTTTAGCATTGAGTCACATTGTATAGCACATTAAAGACAGAGATCCTACATGAGATATATATATATATATATTTGAGACTGATAAATTTTTTTTGATGCAGTTTCCAATGTAACACTGAGTTTTTCTTTTTGTTTTTCTTTTTTTTTTCCCCCTTTTCGATTATCTTTATATAGAGAAGGTCGGTTCAGTATGTATTAAGTAAGAATTTTCATCAGTTTGCATCTACACAGAAACACAAAGTGTAAAAATACTGTTTCGGCACTAGTTACAGCGTTACCTCACATTAGATAACATGTTAAGGACAGATCCCACATGGGATATAGGTACACAGTGACTCCTGGTGTTGATTTAACAATTTGACACTCTTATTTATGGCGTCAGGAATCTCCCTAGGCTCTAGTCATGAGTTGCTGCAAATTATTTTATAGATTGAATCAGAATTACCCGCAATGGTAACTGAAACCCAAAACATGATCACTCTTTCCTTGACTATTTTTAGTGTCCTAGAGAATACTTAACTAGAACTCACTCTGCTCAGGAAATTAAACAGCCTGGGAAGGGGGCGATGGCAGGAAGAAAGAAAATATTAAAGAAGGTCTTTATCCTCAGGGTTAAAAAAGACAATGATAGTAATAAATATTGAACATCTGTCAGGAGGTGTTATATAATTTCATTTGCAAAAATTAATTCTAAATACTCTTGCTTAAGAGATTATGCAGTTTTTGTGTTTCAGTAAATTGAACATCAAAATAAATAAGAAACTTGCCCAATATGACACAGGAAGCAGCAGGATTGGGAAGTGCCCTGTTTATCTTCCTCCAGATTTTGGATTTTTCAGGTGCAACATCCTTCATGGCTGTGGGCCTTACACCAGAGTTGTGGATTCCAGTAGTAATCATGCTCCTCACTTTCTGCTGTAACTTGGATAAGTCATTTACTCTCTCTAATTTTCTGTTTTCTAAAGTTTCTTGCCTGTGGTTTTATTTCATATTTTCCTACATTCAGAATGTGAAGGGAGTATGATAGATCATTCCTAAGCTCCTTTTCATTCCATATAGACATTTAGCTTTTTCTTGGTCATAATTCCTCATGGTTAGCCCAACAATATTTGTGGGGTTGGTAATGATGTTTTCTCTTTTAAGTACTTTGAGTACATGTGTTTTAGCAAAGACAAATTTTTGAAGGATCTATTAGAGTAATTTCAACTGTTAATATATGAATCCTATACTACTTCCATTTACTCCAATAATATTATCATCTTTCAATATTTTCTCTCTTAATTCTTGATCTGTTAGTTGTCCTTGGAATTAATGCATGGAACAGCTCTGTGGTGGTGGGGTAAGACTGTTGCTAGGCAACCTTACCCATATCAAATGAAATTTTGAGAGAACCTTGATTGTGAAGAACAAGAAAGGATAAGCTAATTCCAATGCTTGTGCCTTTTTAAGTCTCAGAAAACACAGAATCAGAACCAAATAAAAAGATACTTCAAAAGTTTGTGGAAAATGGAATTAAAATAAGATTATTTTTCTTCATATATTTTTGAAATCTGTCTACTTTTTCATAATAAATATTTTCCATGAAATTTTGAAAACCCCTCATATCTAACATATTTTAAAAGGATTATCAGACAGAAAAATTGCGTAGAGTATTTGGATTTTACAGGTTTTAAGTGGCTACTTTTAAAAGACCTTCGATACCATGCTGATTTTCTATTACTGTGTAAAAAATATTAGCAACCATTTAGAGTAAAATATATTTACTCTCAGTTTCCATGGGTTAGAAGTCAAGGTATAGCCTAGCTGAGTTTCTGCTGAAGGTCTCCTTGGGTTGTAATCAAATTGACTGCAAGAGCTGTGGACTCATTTAAGACTTACAGCCTTCCAAGTTCTTGTGGTTGTTGTTACAATTTATTTCCTCACAGTTACTGAGCACACAGTGGTTTACTCCTTCAAAGCTAGAAAAAGAGAGTCTCCTTAGTTTTCCATCTCTTAGGTCAGAGCTGAAACATTCTTCAAAGGATGTAATTGGGTCAAGCCCACATGGAACTATCTTCCTTTAGATGAGCAAATGTAAACTGTTTGGAAAATTCATTTTACATCTGGAAAAAAAATCCCTTTATTTTGTCATATTATGTAACTCAGAAGTGATATCACATTATAGTCACAGGTTTTGCCTATATTCAAGGAAAATGGCTCACTCCAAAGGTGTTGAACATTGAAGATCATCTTAAAATTCTGTCTACCGCACATGTATTTTAAATATTTTATTTTGAAAGACTGTGCACAGATTTCAAAATATTTTTGCTCCAAAATAAACTTACCTTTTAATTCTTTTCTGATGTTGCCTCATTTTAGTTTGATGTTCTAAAAAGGTCTTAAAGTATAGGATGAAAAAATAGCACATGAGAGGAACCTCAAAAAGTTTATGAAAAAATGGAATTATAAGAGAAATTTATTTTGGTGCTGAACACTGAAATCTATACATTGTTTTCATCACTTTCATTTTCCATAAAGTTTTTGAAGCCCCTGTGTAAATCTTTTATGCATAGTTCTGATGATCATTTGATTTTTCTTAAACCATATGTCAATAATGAACTAAGTGTGATCTATCTAAAATATGGTAAAGAGTTATTTTCATTGAAGCATATCATTCTTTTATGATTTATATTTCTAGAGAGAGACTGCATAATTAATATTGGGGAATATTACTGCAGGAGCATAGTATTGGATGATTTTACTTTATGGCTATGTTTAGTAGATCAATTTTGATGATGACCCAGGTACAGGAAAGAAATTAAGACTGTAAATTTGCCATTAAGTTTGATTGAGGTAAGTAATAAAATTTATACTTGATTTAGTAGCTAGATTTCTACCTCAACCTTGTAGATCAGATCAATATTTCCTCTGGGGGATACAAAGGTACAAAAATTATGTTTGAGATTCTGTATGCTCTTGCAAGTATTAAAAGTCTTCTGAATTAATTAGTAAATCCATTTAAAAAATACAAAGAATCACAGCCGTATCTCACAGATCCTAAAGATGTATTGATCCACTGATTCTACATTACATCTCCAATTTTTTTAAATAGAATTTCTAAGTATAAGTAAATATTTTGCTTATTTTAATTTTAACTTATTGATCAACATAAAATTATTATGCCTTATCTAGCCTTATTTAGGTCCAGGACATAGTTAAAATTTTCAAAGATTATTTTAAAAATAATTTGGGAGAGTTGAAACTATACAATAACTTAGATAATATTATGGTCTATGTATTGTGTAGTAGTAAATTCCTTAGTCATGAGATGGTACATGAGAATGTTTTTGGTTTTAGAAGTTATAAAGTATTGGGATGACAAATCACAGTTTTACTTATTTTTAAAGGATTCTAGAGAGAAAACCAGTAATATAAAGTCAATATATATATTCAATATATAATCAAAATAGAAGTCACACGTATTTATATACATTCAGAAATAGGAGAGAGGGGTAAGAGAAAGAGAGAGAGAGAGAGAGAGAGAGAGAGACCCTCATGCTAAACCCTGGCCAATGTGATGATCTGGGGAGTGAACCAACAGATAGAATCCATCAATCAGTCAATCCATCTATCTCTCTCTTAACTCTGACTTTCAAATAAATAAATCATAAATAAGTAAATCCTTTCATAGTTACACATTCAATAGATTGCATTCTGTATTTGCTTGCCTGAGCTGCAACATGGCTGTTCTCTGGGGACACCACTTTTCAGGCTTCGCTGTTAAATGAAAGCAATTTTCTCTTATACAACCTACACATTTAAATGTATAAAGACACAGACTTTAATTATTCAGTTCCTGTTCACAGATTTTAGGTTGTTACTTTTTTTTTTGACAGATAGAGATAGACAGTGAGAGAGAGAGACAGAGAGAAAGGTCTTCCTTCCATTGGTTCACCCCCCCAAGATGGCCACTACGGCCAGCGCTGTGCCAGCCAAGTGCCTCCTCCTGGTCTCCCACGCAGGGACAGAGGCCCAAGACTTGGGCCATCCTCTACTGCCTTCTTGGGCCACAGCAGAGAGCTGGACTGGAAGAGGAGCAACCGGGACTAGAACCGGGTGCCCATATGGGATGCCGGCACTGAAGGTGAGCGATTAGCCAAGTGAGCCAAGGCGCCAGCCCCTAGGTTGTTACTTTTAACTCATTTTTTAAAAAGACAAAAGTAAGAACAAAAGCTTTTCATTGCTTTCTTTTATCACTGTCTGCATCTCTTGGATATGTTTATTAATACATTATTAATTTTTTTGCTTACCTACCCTACCCAATCACTTCAACAATTAAATCTTAGTTTTCATTTCCATCCCAACTTCTGACATCATCATACTCACATTATCAGTATCTGGATGCCCCAACAACCCTGATGACATGTGTGACATATTTTCCATAAAACTGTATCATAAAATACACATTATGCAATGAATCAGCTGAAAAAAGTCAACTTCTTTCCTCCTTAACTGTTTCTGTGTGTCTTTTTTTTTTAATCTAGAAAACTTTTATTTAAGGTATACAAACTTCATACATTTCATAAATACAAATTTAGGAACAGTTATTCTTTCCACCCTACCCTCCCTCCCACTTGTACTCTCACCCTCCTATTCCCTCTCCTATTCCCATTCTTATTTTTCACTAAGGTATATTTTCAATTAAACTTGTACACATAGGATTCTCCTTATACTAAGTAAACAGTTCAACAAATAGTATGAAAAAAATGATCTTCAATAGTTGAGACAAGAGCTGTTCAAAGTAATAGCATTTCAAAGTGTCAATTTCACTTCTATAGATTACTTTTCTGGTACTCTATTAGTTACCACAGATCAGGGAAACATATGGTATTTGTCTTTTCAGGACTGACTTATTTCACTAAGCATAGTGGTTTCCAGCTGAATACATTATGAAGCAAAAGACAGGATTTCATTTTTCTTTACTGCTATGTAGTATTCCATGGTGTATATATTTCATAGTTTCTTTATCTACTCTTCATTTGATGGGCATTTGGGTTCATCCCACATCTTAGCTATTGTGAATTGAGCTGCAATACACATGGGGGTAAGATAACTCTTTCATATGCTGATTTCATTTCCTTTGGGTAAATTCTCAGGAGTGTGAAGGCTGCGTCATATGGCAGATATATATTCAGATTTCTGAGGAATCTCCATACTGTCTTCCACAGAGTACCAGTTTATATTCCCATCAACAGTGGATTAGGGTACATTTTCCCCACATCCTCGCCATCATTAGTTGTTTGTTGATTTCTGTATGAAAGCCATTCTAACTGAGGTGAGGTGAAACCTCATTGTGGTTTTTGACTTGCATTTCCCTGATATCTATTTCTGCATATCTTTTAATTCACAACCCAGCCCTCTATGCCATATCTGGAACTTTTCAACTAGCATGCTATGATACAGTATTAACACACTGAAACTCCTCTTTTCTTTCCTCTCTCTTGAAAAGATGTCTCCTCGTAGCCTTAATCTGTGTGGAAATATCTGATTCTTCTGTTTCCTGTCTGGCTCCAAAGGAACATCAGGTCCAATGACAGCTAAGATCCCACAAGGTTAAGACTTCTCAAAAACAAGTACATCAGGTAAACAGGACACAACATTCACGATAGAAGAAAGAGTATCAGGCTTATGCATTTTTCAAAAGGTCATGGCTAAGCACTTGCTCTGCCTTATAACACATCCAATGGGTATATTCAATATAGTGATCTAAATGAGAGGTAATCTGTCCCAAAGAGGTATACAGATCTGCACATTTGGTAAAAAAACAAAACAAAACAAAACAAAAAAAAATACAGCTGCAATTTACAAATAACAATTTATGTAGAGCTAATTGTTAAAAACCAAGAAAAAAAGCAACAGAAAAGAAGGCATGAAGAAGAACAAACTAAGCTTTATTTCTAGATTTACTTAGGGGATGCATAAGGTGATACAATGTACCTCTGAGTTTTTAACTCTAAATCCATGTACTCCTGAAGTAGACACTGATCATAAGCCATTTTAAGGACATATCCACACTCATGCTTGAATGCATTTTCACTTATTGTTCATTCATTTTGAAATGTCTTTCCAACCCCTTTCACTAACTCTGGACCTACTAATAAATATTGATCTGATTTAATGGTTTAGCATTGAAAACCCAGGAAAAATATTATTAGTAATAAAATCTTATTATAGACACACATCGAGGAATAGAAGAGTTGGTATTATTAAGTTTTAATCAAATTCTAATCGATGTCTGATAATCTCAGTTTGTTCAATAAGAAAATATAAGTAATGATTCCTTAGTGTATCATCTGCCTTTCTAGTGTGACATTCATCCTACTCTATCCTATAATTCTCTGCAATATAATACATTTAGAAACAAAACTTTTGGATCATTTGAGGACATAGTGTTAACATTAATATGATTATTTTGATAGTCAGAAAAAATGATCTCTGAGGATGTCCACTTCCTAATCCTTAAAATACATGAATATGTTGTCGTATACGATAAAAGAAAATTTCCAGATGTTATTAAGATAAAGATCTTGAGATAAAGGGATTTTCCTGAATTATGTGGTTAGACCCAAAGCAATCACAAGTTGAGAGGATAAGGTAATGAACTCTCTCCTAAAACCTCCTGAGAGAACAGAATCCTGCTGATACTTTGTGACACTTTGATTTTTTTAATCTAGCAAAATCCATTTTAAACATATGACCTCAAGAACTGTAAGATTATGACTTTGAATTGCTTTATTCAACAGAATTTGTGATAATTTATTATAGCTGTGAGAGTTAACACAATTATGAGAAACTAAATGTAATTATTTGAAGATTAAATTAGACTTCAAAGGTTGAGAAATAAGCTAAATTATGTCATAGGCAATATTGTTATTCATCACATTTCTAAGTTTTAGTTTACAATAGATATGAAGGCTTGTTATTTTTTATTCTTAATTGCAGTTATACAAATATATGTTGTTTGCTCCAGGGAAGTAACTTTAAAGTAATACCATGACTTGCTACACGTTTCTTCCTCAAGTAGGTGAACATGTAAGTAAAGATTAAGGAAGTCTTCCATTGGTCCATATTCTGTACTATTTCTATGTAAGAGGAGGAAGAAGTAAAAGTTTTGACAGGACTTTTAAAAAGCAGAGTGGGGATATACACACACACACACACACACACACACACACCCTCATAAAAGCAATGTCAATTTTAGAAGATTTTATAAAATAAACTATTTCAGAATCCTGAAAAATCAACCAAAAAATTATAAAAACCTGAAGACCACTTACTCAGGAAATAATAAATACATCTTGAAATCATCAAGATTTTTTTTACCAAGGTGTTTTGCCTTGGTCTACAACCATTCCTCTCTTTTTAACTTCACAATACATTTGAAATCTTACAGTCTCACAAACATAATAGCAAAGAAAACCAACAGCATGGTAGCTACCAGATCTGGGGAAGACTTCATTTGGGTCTCCTCAAACATCTTATCTCCAAAGACTGGTCTGTCATGCATTTCCCAGAAAATGCTTTATTCAGAGAATATAGTCATTTGACTGGATTCCAAGAAACTCCTTCTTCATAAAAAAACTTTATCCCCAGTACTACAATGGGTTACATTTAACAATACAGCTGCCTAAAGCTAAAACACCAACTGGAGCAAACAATATCCCAAAAAGAAATTTAAAAGCAACATCTGAGGTACAAGATGCCCATAGGATGTAATGTTGAGGAACAGTGTTTTGTTTTGTTTTTCCCCTCATATTGTTTGTTGGACGCTTTACTTAGTGTAGGGTTAACCTTATGAGTATAAAGAAAACTGAAAATAGATCTTTGTAAAAACTAAGAGGGAATAGAAGATTAGGAGAAGAAAAAAATGGCTGGAGCATGGGCAGGAGGGAAGAGTAGGGTGGGAAGTACGTTCTTGAATCTGTATACATGAAATATGTGAAACTTGTATACCTTGAATAACATTTTAAAAATAAACTGAAAAGAAAACAAAAATAACTAAACAATAGCAAAATAAGAAAAGTTATGACATATGCTTGGAAAGTAAAGAACTACCTGTATAAGTAAGAAAGAGTACCCATTTGATCATCAGTGTCTGACCTTGATGGTCCATACAAGGAGGAAGATATTCAACAGATAGGAAAACTGCCAAATTATTGAAAATTTCTACCAACCTAAAGGGTGGACTATTTTTTTCTTGAAATCATTTAACAAAATTACTAAAAATACTGTCAGATAAATACTAAGCTAACTGAGCAGAGACTTCAATTACCACAGTTTAAGAAATATGTAGGGCCAATGCAATGGCATAGCGGGTAAATCTACCTTCTGTAGTGTTGGCATCCCATATGGGTGCCGGTTCAAGACTTGGCTGCTCCACTTCTGATTCAGCTCTCTGCTGTGGACTAGAAGATGGTTCAAGTCCTTGGACCCTCTGCCTACATGGGAGACTCGGAAGAATCTCCTGGCTCCATGACTTCTAATAGACCCAGCTCTGCCTGTTGTGTCCATCTGGGAAGTGAGCCAATAGACAGAAGACCTCTCTCTCTCTGCCTTTGTCTCTCTGTAACTCTGCCTTTCAAATAAATAATTACATATTTTTCAAAAAATAAATGAATTAATAATATGAACAGGCATTTTTCAAAGGGTGAAATACAAAGGCCAACAGACACATAAAAAGATGCTCAGGATCACTAGGTATCATGGAAACGCAAATGAGCTCCTGGCTCCTGGCTTTTGATAGACCCAGCTCTGCCTGTTGTGGCGATCTGGTAAGTGAACCAATGGGAGGAATGCTTTCTCTGCCTCTTCCTCTCTGTAGCTCTACCTTTCAAATAAATAAATAAATCTTAAAAACATACACACTATATAGAGTCAGTATTATAAGGTTATTAATAAGTAAAAACAACAATGGCAGCAATAAATCATGGGTAACAGTTTTATTTCCATTACTAATACATAATTTATTTACAATTCCAGTTTTAAGAACAAAATAAAATCAAAGTGTGTGTGCAAAGAAGTATGCAAAGACATAGAAAACTATGGACTATATACACAGAAAAAAGTGACCAATGGAAACTCACTGAGAAAGCATAAATTCTGTAATTACTTGATAAAGACTTCAAATTTCTATCACAAATATATTTAATAAATTAAAATAAACTCAACAAAGGTTAAAATTAGTATGAGGAGGGAAAGGAAATAGAAGTAAGATAATGGGTATCAAAATGCAGAAAGGAGGAATTTGTTCTAGTGTTTTACAGCACAATAAGGTAATTAGAGTCTATAGCAATTTATGATACATTTTAAAACAACTAGATTTTCCTGGCACATACAAATGATAAGTGTAAGGAGATGGAAATGCTAATATTCCTGATTTGAAAATTATACATTATATATATATATATGTGTGTGTGTGTGTGTGTCAAATTATTGTACTGTACCCCCATATATACAAATACTACATGTCAAATGTAAAAGTACTTGTTGAAAACAGTAGGTATGAAAGTGACATTTAATTAACTAGAGAATATGAATAAAGAAATTTCCTGTTACAAAAGAAACACTCAACAAATTAGGAAGTGAAAGTAACTTCTTCAACTTGATAAAAAATATCTACAAAAAAACCTGTAGTCAATGTCATATTTTCAAATTACTTAGAAATTAGAAGATTTTTTTATTTTTTATTTTCATTTTTTATTTAGTAAATATAAATTTCCAAAGTACAGTTTATAGATTACAATGGCTTCCCACCCCATACTTTCCCTCCCACTCGCACCCGTCCCATCTCCCACTCCCTCTCCCATTCCATTCACATCAAGATTCATTTTACAATTCTCTTTATACACAGAAGATCAATTTAGTATATATTAAGTAAAGATTTCATCAGTTTGCACCCACACAGAAACACCAAGTGTAAAATACTGTTTCAGTAGTAGTTATAGCATTACTTCACATTGGACAACACCTTAAGGACAGATCCCACATAAGATGGATGTACACAGTGACTCCTGTTGTTGACTTAACAATTGACACTCTTGTTTATGGCGTCAGTAATCTCCCTAGGCTCTAGTCATGAGTTGCCAAGGCTATGGAAGTCTTTTGAGTCTTTGATCTTATTCCTACAGGGTCATAGTCAAAGTGGAGGTTCTCTCCTCCCTTCAGAGAAAGGTACCTCCTTCTTTGATGGCCCCGTTCTTTCCACTGGGATCTCACTCACAGAGATCTTTCATTTAGGTCTTTTTTTTTTTTTTTCCCAGAGTGTCTTGGCTTTTCTTGCCTAAAATAAAAATACTCTCATGGGCTCTTGAGCCAGATCCAAATGCCTGAAGGTCTGATTCTGAGGCCAGAGTGCTATTTAGGACATATGCCATTCTATGAGTCTGCTGTGTATCTCGCTTCCCATGTTGGATCATTCTCTCCCTTTTTCATTCTATCAGTTAGTGTTAGCAGACACTAGTCTTGTTTGTGTGATCCCTTTGACTCTTAGAGCTATCAGTGTGATCAATTGTGAACTGAAATTGATCACTTGGACTAGTGAGATGGCCTTGGTACATGCCACCTTGATGGGATTGTATTGGAATCCCCTGGCACGATTCTAACTCCACCATTTGGGGAAAGTCCGATTGAGCATGTCCCAAATTGTACATCCCCTCCCTCTCTTTTTGTCACTCTTATAATTAACAGGGATCACTTTTCAGTTAAAATTTAAACACCTAAGAATAATTGTGTGTTAATTACATAGTTCAACCAATAGTACTAGAACAAAACAAAACAAAAAAATACTAAAATGGGCAAAGTATTACATTGTACATCAACAGTCAGGAAAGAAGCTTTCCTACTAAGATCAGAAACAAAGTAATAATGTCCTTTTTCACTACTTATTCTTGTTTTACAAGTCAGAATAAGATTGAAGTCGGTGAACCCTAAAGGCTTCCTTGGCAACTCATGACTAGAGCCTAGGGAGATTACTGACGCCATAAACAAGAGTGTCAAATTGTTAAATCAACATCAGGAGTCACTGTGTACTTACGTCTCATGTGGGATCTGTCCTTAATGTGTTGTCCAATGTGAAGTAATGCTGTAACTAGCACTGAAACAGTATTTTACACTTTGTGTTTCTGTGTGGGTGCAAACTGATGAAATCTTTACTTAGTATATACT
The DNA here is from genome assembly GCA_949820135.1 of Sylvilagus floridanus. Lineage (NCBI taxonomy): Eukaryota > Metazoa > Chordata > Mammalia > Lagomorpha > Leporidae > Sylvilagus > Sylvilagus floridanus. The sequence goes on from OX463224.1 coordinate 84,438,019, forward strand.
GAATCAATCTTCTGTATATAGATAATTAAAAATGAAAAAAATATTGGTGTTAAATTGGAAATTGCATAGAAAATTAATCAATTTAAAAAAATATATCATGTAGGATCTCTGTCCTTAATGTGCTATACATTGTGAATTAATACTATAACTAGTACTCCAACAGTATTTTTCACTTTGTGTTGCTATGTGAGGGCAAACTGTTGAAATCTTTACTTAATATATAGTAAACTGATCTGTGTATAAAGAGAATTGAAATGAATCTTGATGTGAAGCAAGGGGAGAGGGAGTGGGAAAGGGGAGGGTTGCGGGTGGGAGGGAAGTTATGGGGGGGGAAGCCATTGTAATCCATAAGCTGTATTTTGGAAATTTATATTCTTTAAATAAAAGCGTTATAAAAAATAAATAAATAAAAGATTTATTTATTTCAAAGAGTGACACACACAATACAGAGAGAGAGAGAGTGAGAAAGAGGAGAGCAGAAACCTGGAATTCCATACTTGTGTCCCACATGGGTGGCAGGGGCCTTATTTAATTGGACCATCTTCCACTGCCTGCCAATGTGAATTAGCAGGAAGGCTGATCTGAAGTGGAGCAGCCAAGACTCAAACTGTCATTCCAATATGGGATGCTTCTGTCCTAGCTAGTGTCTTAACATGCTGCATAACAATGCAGGCCCCTCAGTGCTCCTTTTAAATATCATACTAGAAATCCTTACAAACACAATAAGGCAAGAAAAGGAAATAAAAGCCTAGATATTAACAAATTTGTTTTAAATTTTATATGTAAATGCAAATGAATCAGAGTAAGCAGCACAATTCAAAGAAAAACAAAGACTGTAGCTACCTAATTTCAAGATTTTCTATGCAGTAATCAAAATGATGCTTAAACTGGTGAAATTATAGACAAATGGGTACATGCAATAGAATAGAGAGCACTGAAATACATCCTCATAAATATCAGTAATTGATCTTTGACAGAGGAAGATATGCAACACAATAAAGTAAAGGTAACTTTTCCCACAAATAGTTGTGGAAGAATTAGATATTCACATGAAAAGAATCGAAATAATTAAGGGCTGTTTTTATTTCTAAAGATTTAATTATATATTTGAAAGTCAGGGTTACACAGAGAGAGAAGGAGAAGCAGAGAGTGAGAGAGAGGTCTTCCATTCGCTGGTTTACTCCCTAATTGGCCACAATGGCCTGAGCTGTGCTGATCCAAAGTCAGGAGCCAGGAGCTTCTTCCAGATCTTCTATGGGGGTGCAGGGGATCAAGGATTTGGGCCATCTTATACTGCTTTCCAAGACTGTAGCAGAGGGCTGGATCAGAAGTGTAGCAGCCGGGACTAGAATCTGCACCCATATGGGATGCCAGCACTGGAGGTGTCAGCTTTACCCACTATGCCACAGTGCCAGCCCCAATTAAGGACTCTTCAAGATATTATGGAAGGAAAATAAATGAAAGGATCATAAGAACTATATGAAATGGACCTTTTCAAATATCTATACTATTATATGATTTTAAAAGGCACTCAATAAATGTTAATTTATTCACTCTCATATAAATTCATTTTTACTAATATCATAAAAGTATTGTATTGTTTTTATTCCACTTAAAACTAATACTAAACTGTGGAGCACCAATCATAATTGTAATCATATGTTTTCAGTAATTTTTAATTGGTTATTCACATAATTCCCTTTATGAAAATTTTTCATGTCTTAATATGAAATCAATACAATGTTTCAATCATGAGAATTAAAGTTTAATTATGAGAATGCTCAGGTAAAAATTTTGTGTTCTATATGTCAAAAATACCTTTTGAAATCAAAGAAACAAATTACACAAAATAAAAAATGCTGCATGTAATAAAAGTAAGCATAAAATGCATACTTCTGATATTTGAAAAATATCTGAACACTTAAAAATTTTCATTGTGTGAGAAGATTCTCAGAAAATATCTATTCATAAGGAGCAGAATCTAAGTATTCTGTGATTAATATAATACTTTTTCTAACCTAAAAATAATGCCATTTTTGAACTCCCAAAATATCCTGGCATGACTCCCTTCCTTTTCATTAAAATGACAACTCCAGCAAAAAGTGAAGCCAATATTCTATGCTTGCATTCTTGCACAAAGTGCAGACAGTTTTGGACAATGCTCATCATCAGGAACAATAGAAAGACCAAAACATCAAAACACCATTTTCACTTATTTTATTGTATTTTATGATATATTTTATTTATTTATTTTAAAGGTAGAGCTATGGGAGAGGGAGAAGGAAAGAGGGAGAAGGAAATAGAAAAGGAGACAAGGAGAAGTTTCTTCCACTCACTGGTTCAACTGAAAATGGATGCAACAACCAGGTCTGGGCCTGTAGCTAGAGGTCCATTCTGTTTCTTTCTTTCTTTCCTTTTTTTTTTTTTTTTTTTTTTTGACAAGCAGAGTGGACAGTGAGAGACAGAGAGAAAGGTTTTCCTTTTCCGTTGGTTCAACCCACAATGGCCGCTGAGGCCGGTGCACTGCGGCAGGCGCACCATGCTGATCCAAAGGCAGGAGCCAGGAGCTTCTCCTGGTCTCCCATGGAGTGCAGGGCCCAAGGATTTGGGCCATCCTCCACTGCATTCCCAGGCCACAACAGAGAGCTGGACAGGAAGAGGAGTGACCAGGACAGAATCCGGCACCCCTGCTGGGACTAGAACCCAGTGTGCTGGCGGTGCAGGAGGAGGATTAGCCAATTGAGCCGCGGCAAGGGCCCCATTCTGTTTCATGTGAGTGGCAGGGGTCCAAGTACTTGGGCCATCTTCTGCTAGTTTCTGAGCTGCATTAGCAGGGAGTTGGATTGTAAGCAGAACACCTGGGACTCCAAATGACGCTCAGACATGAGTTGCCAATGTTGCAGATAGGGGCTTAACCTCTGTGAAAAAATTTTAATTCTTGGCCGGCGCCGTGGCTCAACAGGCTAATCCTCCGCCTTGCGGCGCCAGCACACCGGGTTCTAGTCCCGGTCGGGGCGCTGGATTCTGTCCCGGTTGCCCCTCTTCCAGGCCAGCCCTCTGCTGTGGCCCAGGAGTGCAGTGGAGGATGGCCCAAGTGCTTGGGCCCTGCACCCCATGGGAGACCAGGAAAAAAGCACCTAGCACCTGGCTCCTGCCATCGGATGAGCGCGGTGCGCCGGCCGCAGCGCGCCATCCGCGGCAGCCATTGGAGGGTGAACCAACGGCAAAGGAAGACCTTTCTCTCTGTCTCTCTCTCTCACTGTCCACTCTGCCTGTCAAAAAAAAAAAAATTAATTCTTGGATTTGCTTTTTACTCTTATGCAGTTTTATTACTCTTATTACTTTTATTTATTGACTATTCCACCTTCACTCCCAGATTTTCTCTGACTCTTGTAGTCTTACACACACACATACACCACTCACACAGACACATTCCGTGTCCAAGGCACTACCTATTTTATTTAAGTAAATCACCAGGTGAAGAAAGTAAGAGTTACGACTTTCCCAAGCTCCATCATGCAGATAGGGTTATGGAACTAGAACACAAAATGAAATTAATTTACTATAATACAGGTTCTTAAAGTACATTTGAGTAATACTATGATACAATTAGCCTCAAAGAAATAATACGTCACATTCATGAAAATGAATGGAGGCTCTAAAGTGAAATTTTGATAATACAAAAGTATTCATAGATTATTTTGTATACAGCATAAATATTTAAATTACATAATAGTATTATAAACTAGATTAAGGAAATCTACCAAAAAATAAAACAAAAAATTAAGATAGAAATCAGAAGCAAATGAGAGAGTTAAGTGATTAATTTAATAAGTTCCTGCAGATCAAGGATGTGCCTTTGTTTCCCATTCCACTTCGTGACTTTGAACTCCTGACACTACAGATGAGTATTCCATAGACTTATCTTTACCTGCATTCTGCAGAGAAAACCTTCCACTGAGTCTCTCTACAAATAGAAAGGGGGCCGGCGCAGCAGCTCACTTGGCTAATCCTCCACCTTGCGGCTCTGGCACCCCGGGTTCTAGTCCCGGTTGGGGCGCCGGATTCTGTCCTGGTTGCCCCTCTTCTACGTCAGCTCTCTGCTGTGGCCCAGGAGTGCAGTGGAGGATGGCCCAAGTGCTTGGGCCCTGTACCCCATGGGAGACCAGGAGAAGCACCTGGCTCCTGCCTTTGGATCAGCATGGTGCGCCGGCTGCAGTGCACCGGCCGCAGCGGCCATTGTGGGATGAACCAACAGAAAAGGAAGACCTTTCTCTCTGTCTCTCTCTCACTGTCCACTCTGCCTGTCAAAAAAAGAAAAAAATAGAAATGGTAGAATACATGTGGAAGAGTTGAGGAACCTGGGTATATTTTCAGAGATGCAGAATGCCCAACTTAGAACTTGGAAGGAGGTACATTGTTCAAAAGTGGGGACATTCAAACACAGATTGAATAACAATTTTTTGCCACTGGTAGAAATTACAGTGTAATGCAAAATTTAGTTGGAACAATTACACTTCAAGATAAATTCCAAGTTTGTATTTCTTCTATTTAAATTCATCCTAATCAGGTACATTTTAAAACTTTGTCATTATGATCTACTTCTCATAAGTGGTGTTGTTCTCATTATATCTATCTATGTTTCCTTTCTATCATCTATTTATAAGAGGGAATAATTTCCATTGGCTCTCTCAGAACATAGTATCTTCTCATGTGGATTATTTTTCTAAATATTAATCAAACTTGCTTTTTATTTCTGCCACACTTGCTTTTCAGAGAGCCATTCCTTCTTGAGTTAAGGTTTTTATATCTAACATTTCAGTCATATTTTGATCACCTGTCATAGAACGAATGGATTGAGAAATAACCTCAGTACTGATTTCTGTGGTACAGTGAAATGTTTACTGAATAAAGACAACTTCCTCTTGGTGTCTACTTTACCTAGAATGTCACCCTTAATGGTTTACTTCTTTCTCTGAAAATGAGCTAAACTGTATCTTCTTCACTAAAAATCTTATGAAAAAGATCTCATGAACATGTCTAAAGAACAAAGTAACTATTGATCCTTTTATTTATATCCACTCTTCAATTCTAGTATGACATCTGAAATATCCACTTTTATTTTTACATGAATTGAGCTGACTTTAAGCTTTCAGACTGTTATTAACAGAATTGATGTAACAAAGTCAAATAGCTTATTAGTTTTAAAAAAATCTTTATAAAATCATACTTCACAGTTGGGATAATCATGTCTCTTTTCAATTGACTATCCACAAAATGTCAAGTACTTCTTGAAGCTCTCAACTTAAATTTTATTGCTTTAATGCTAAATGCAGAGATAGACTAAAGATTAATGACCATCTAAAACCTTTTCAAAGATAAAAATAATCAGGAATTTTCTGTTTCCTTAATGTAATCCAGTGAGTATGAGTATTAAAATGTATTAATTTCTTTTTTAAAAAATATTTATTTTTATTTATTTGAAAAGCAGAGTTACAGAGAGGCAGAGACAGAGACAGACAGTGAGGTGTTCCATCTACTGGTTCACTCCTCAAATGTCTGCAATGGCCAGAGCTGAGCCGATCCAAAGGCAGGAGCCAGGAGCTTCTTTTAGGTCTCTCCCAAGGGTGCAGAGGCCCAAGGACTTGGGCCATCTTCTGCCACTTTGCTAGGTTATGGCAGAGAGCTGGAACAGTACTCGAACAGCTGGGACTTGAACCAGCACCCATATGGGATGCTGGCACTACAAGTAGTGGTTTTACCTGCTACAGCACAGCACTGGCCCCAGAAAAATGTATTAATTTTTTTTTGACAGGCAGATTTAGACAGTGAGAGAGAAAGACAGAGAGAAAGGTCTTCCTTTCAGTTGGTTCACCACCCAAATGGCTGCTACGGCTGGCACACCACGCAGATCCGAAGCCAGGAGCCAGGTGCTTCCTCCTGATCTCCCATGTGGGTGCAGGGCCCAAGCACTTGGGCCATCCTCCACTGCCTTCCCAGGCCACAGCAGAGAGCTGGACTGGAAGAGGAGCAACCAGGACAGAATCCAGCACCCCAACCGGGACTAGAACCTGGAGTACCAGCGCCGCAGGTGGAGGATTAGCCTAGTGAGCCACAGCGCCGGCCTACAATTGCGTTTTTACTGCCTCATATTGAAAGCAAAGTTCGATAAAACACATTTTAGCTAAATCGGTAAAAGCTGATACATATTTTTAATTGTTGTAAATATTTAAGAGAAATATTTTTATAATCTCTGAGATTATGAATTCACAGGCTTTTGTGGGCTGTTCCATATATATAGCCTGAGCAGATTTTTTGTCAGAAAATTTAATATTCATTCAGTAATTATTAAGTATATTTAAAATATATTTAATAATTTAGTAATATTGATTAAAATTATTACTCTTAATATATTAACATTAATTATATGAATTATATATTAATTATATTAATTGTAAATATTGATAATTCAATAATATTTAAAATATTATCAGAACTTTAATAATTGGAAAAGCTTATACAAGGAATGTAAAGAAAAATCATGGCCAGCGCCACGGCTCATTGGGCTAGTCCTCACCTGCAGTGCCGGCACCCCAGGTTCTAGTCCCGGTTGGGGCACCAGTTCTGTCCTGGTTGCTCCTCTTCCAGTCCAGCTCTCTGCTGTGGCCCAAGAGTGCAGTGGAGGATGGCCCAAGTCCTTGGGCCCTGCACCCGCATGGGAGACCAGGAGGAAGCACCTGGCTCCTGGCTTCGGATCGGTGCAATATGCTGGCTATGGTGGCCACTTGGGGGGTGAACCTCTCTCTCTCTCACTAACTCTGCCTGTCAAAAAAAAAAAAAAGAAAAATCACAGAAATATCAAAGTCTCTTTGATTCAAATGTAAATCTGAGGTCTGAGATTTTTATTTGCTACATTTTATCAGGTGGGAGCAAAATCATACTCCTGCCTTAGAGAATTAATATGCATATTATTGAATACATGTAGTTACATTATATTGCTCAATCATTCCTTTTTTTTCCCCAAATGTAACAGAATATACTTATGAGCTACTTAGGACCTATATCAAAAGCTAAAGAATTATATGTATAAGTATAAATTAGCAAGGGAAAATATAGTATTGAAGGAAGATATTTAAAACTATTAAAGGTTTATTCAAGTTATTCATTACATTAAAGGATACAAACTACTTTATTTAAACTATTTCCTTTCCCCAATATTATTTTCACCTTGGAATTTTCCAGAAGATGAAGCATGATAGAAAATAACAGAAATTTAAAAATTCAATGTGTCATATATATAAAAACTTTTCTAAAACTAAATTAGTGATTACTTAAGAATTTATTAGCTTTTGCTAATTTTCTTAAGCATTCTGATTTTACTTTCACATCTCTACTATAGTTCTGCAAGGGACCTCTAGCTTGATTGGTTAAGACATCAGTTTTAGGATGATGTAACAAAAAACAAAGAGGAGAAAAATAAAGGAATTTTTTGAACAAATTTAAATGCACTTTCCATTGCTACTCTGATTTATATACTCTACAATGAGCCAAACAGGAGTGTAAAGTTAAACCTCTGTGTTCCAGCCCAGATTAGCACATCACACATCAGCTTGGAGGAGACAATGTCATTGTCTGTGCCCCTTCAAAGTGGTATGGTCACCAATTAAGAGGTGTCCTAATTATAGTGATTTCTTCACATGCCTGCTTACCCTTTTACTATTCTGTGATTTGTTTTTCAATATGCAAAAGAATTTCTTCACCAGGTTCACCTAGAATTTGCTAAGAAGTATAGCAAAATTCAGTCTAAGTGCAATAAAAATCTTGAACTCAGGACACTGGCAAGAACAATACCAGACCTTGGATAAAGGGTGGCATTATGAATGATCAGAGCATAATTTCCTGTTTTTCAGAATGCTCAAAAATTGAACCATTGGACTTATGTGCCCCTGGAAAATTGGTTGTTCTCTGAACCTACAGAAGAAACTTCAGTTACTATTCAATCAATAAATAATTGTTCATTTACATATTCTACATGCCTTAAAGCAAATCTGCTATGTATCTGGCAACACGATTGCTGCTTAAGTACAATACTACTCAAGTACTATTCATCGCTCAAGAGGAGTTTAAATATAATGGAAAATAATTTGAAACACAATTTCAAAACAGTGTGATAGTGCACTGTTTAGATTACACTTTGGATATACATCTAAGAAGTATTATAAATGTTATGGCCCTGTGTTCGTTTTCTGCAGCTGAATTGGCAAATTATCACAAGTTCAGTTGTCGCTTACAATCACAGGACTTGATTACCTTATAGCTCTGGATGTCAGAAGTCTCCCTAGGCTAAAATCAGGCCTCTTTTACTATTAAGAGTCTATTGATCTGGGAGGTAGCTGCAGAGAAGACTTCAGTTTATTAAAAATTCATTGGGATTTATGCTTATAATATGTTCAATCTTCTTTTCATATACTCCAATAAAAAGTTTAAAAAGTCTACTTGCTCTTGCAGGTTCACAACTGGCTACTGTGTTATATTTATAACAATATGCCAAACTTCATGGATCAAACAAAACTATGTATTTTCTTACTGTTCTTAGGTTAATGATTCATTAATTATATCACTGGTTAAAATTATTGTGACAGCAGGACTGGTTTCTGTCAGGAGGCTCTAAGGTTGAATCTTTCCTCTTGTCTTTTATGCGTTCTAGAGGTGGCCAGCTCAAAGTATCAATTTCACTCATTGTCATTGGTCTTTTGTACTCTGTAAATTGGTTACCATAAATCAGGGAAAGCATATATTACTGTCATTTTGGGATTGGCTTATTTTACTAAGTATAATGGTTTCCAGTTGAACCCATTTTATTGAGAAAGACAGAATTTCATTCTTTTTTCTTGCTGAGTAGTATTTCATAATGTACATATATGCTACATTTTCATTATCCAGTCATCAGTTGATGGACATCTGGATTGATTCCATATATCAGTTATTGTGATTTGAACTGCTATAAACATGGGGGTACAGAAACTTCTTCTAAATGCTGATTTCATTTCTTTTAGGTAAGTTCCCAAAACAGGGATTGCTGGGTCATATGGGAGACATAATTTAAGATTCTGAGGAATCTCCACACAACTTCCATAATGGTTATATTAGTTTACATTCTCACCAACAGTCTAGTAGGGTACTGTTTTCCAACATCCTCACCAGCATTTGTTATTTTTTTAAATTTTACGATTTTATCTATTCTAACTAGGGTAAGGTTAAAAACTAATTGGAATTTTCATTTTTATTTCCATAACAGCTAGTTATTCTGAATATCTTTTATGTGTCTGTTGGCCTTAAGTATTTCCCCTTTTGAAAAATGCCTGTTCATATCATTAGCACATTTTTAAAATTTATTTATTTATTTAGTTAGTTAGTTATTTGAAAGAGTTACAGAGAGGTAGAGAGAGAGGTCTTCCATCCGCTGGTTCATTCCCTAGATGGCTGCAACGGCTAGAGTTGCGCCAGTCTGAAGCCGGGAACAAGGAGCTCCTTCTGGGTCTCCCATGCAGATGCAGTGGCACAGGGACTTGAGTCATCTTCAACTGCTTTCCAGGCCATAGCAGAGAGATGGATCAGTAGTGGAGTATCCAGGACTCCAACAGGACCCATATGGGGTGCTGGCACTACAGACAGTGTATTTACCCACTACTACACAGCACCAGCTATTTGACTTGTTGTTGTTGAGTTTCTTGAGCTCCTTATACATCCTGTATATTAATCCTTTATCAGATGCATAGTTTGCAAATATTTTTTACCATTCAGACAATTGTCTCTTTGTTTTGTTGAGTGTTTTGTTTGCTGTGCAGAAGTTTCTCAGCTTGATGCCATAGCATTTGTCCATTTTTGCCTGAGTGTCTGGAATCATTTCCAAGAAGTCTTTGCCTATGCCAAGCTTTCAGAGTTTCCCCAAAGTTTTCCTTTAGTAATTTCAAAGTATTAGGTCATGGACTTAGATACTTGATTCATTTTGAGTTGAATTTTTTACTTCAATTTTATTTCTTCTCTAATTTTCATTATGTCTTTCCTCCTACTAATTTTGGCTTTGTTCATTTTCTAGATTCTTGAGATGCATTATTAGAGCATTCATTTCATGCCTTTCCAATTTCTTGATATTGGTATTAATTTATATAAATGTTCCTCTTTACACTGCTTTTCCTGTATCTCATACATTTTGTTTTGTTGTGTTGTTATAGTCATTCATTTCTGGAATTTTAACTTTTTTAGATTATGCTGTGATTTATTCATCCAAGAGCATGTTGTTAGTTCTCCATGTATTCATATATTTTCTATAGGTTCTTTAGTTGTTAATTTACAGCTTCATCTAATTGTGATCAAAAAAGATATATGGTACAATTTCTATTATTTCAATTTTCTGAGTTCTTCTACTACTATCTAGTATATATTCTCTGCTAAAGAAAGATCTATGCACTGAATAAAAGAATCTGTGTTTTGTAGCTGTGAGATGAAATGTTATGTAGATACCAATTACCTCCATTTGGTCAATAGTGTAAATTAGCTCTGTTGTTTCTTTGTTGATATCTTGCCTATTTGAGCTGTTCATTTATGAAAGTTTGGTGTTGAAGTCATCTATTATTATTTTATTGGAAGCTGTCTCCCTGTAGAATCATTAATATTTATTTTAAATAGTCAGGTGCCTAGCTTTGGGTGCATATACATTTACTATAGTCACATCTTCCTATTGAATTGATTCCTTAATCATTATACCATTCTTTGGTTACTTTTAAAGTTTTTGTCTTAAATTTTATTTTGTTTACTACATTGGCCACTACTGTTCATTTTTGCTTTTCAGTATCATGGAATATCTTTTTCTATTCTTTCACTTTTATCCTGTGTGCATCTTTGTTGATGAGGTGTAATTTTTTTTGTAGGCCACAAATAGATGGGTGTTGTTTTTTACCTATTCAACCAGTATTTATGTTTGAATTGTAGAATTTAGACTATTTCCATTTACAGTTATTATTAATATGTAATTACTTGGTCTTGTCATTTTCCCTTAAGTATTACTATTGTTTGTATTGAATTTTTTTGGTACTTTTACTAGGAGAACCTGTACCCTCACATTCATTCATGATACTATCTTTCTGTGTTTCTGGGTATAGCATGTCCTTAGGTAGCATTTGAAAGTTTGTACAAGTGGTGACAAATTCTTTCAATTTCTGTTTGCTTTGCAAGGTCTTTATTTAATCTTCATTTGTAAATCAGATTTTCACTGAGTACAGTATTCTAGGCTGACAGTTTTTGTCTCTTATGACTTGGACAATGAATTGCTTTCTCCCTAGCTTATAGGGTATCTGATGAGACATCAGCTGTAAATCTAATTGGAGATCCTTTGATGATAATCTGGCACTTCTCTCATTCACATTTTAGTATATTCTTGTTTGATTTTCCTTTTGTGCTGTGGTGAATATCTTTCCTGATCATGTCTACTAAGAGTTCTAGGTGCTTCCTGGATTTGGATGTCCTTATCTTTCTCCAAATATAGGGAAAAAATTTTCTATTAGTTCACTGAATAGGTCTTCTATTCCATTCTGTTTTCTACACTTTATAGAACTCCTAAGACAACTTTGCATGGTCATTTAATGTTATCTTATAAATCTCACACACAATTTTTGGTGTTTCTAATTTTTTTGTTTCTCTTTTTTTGTCTGAAATATTTCCAAAATCTGTCTTGAAGCTTGGATATTCTTTCTTCTATCACACTGAATCTGTTGTTAAGGATTTCCACTACATATAGAATTCTTCATTTCTCATATTTTAGTTTGAGTTTTCATCAATAGCTCTATCTCCCAGTGGAATTTCTCATACTTGTCTTGTGCAAATTTCTTTCTTTTTTTTTTTTGACAGACAGAGTTAGTGAGAGAGAAAGACAGAGAGAAAGGTCTTAATTCTGTTGGTTCTCCCCCCAGATGGCTGCTACAGCCGGTGTGCTGCGACGATCTGAAGCCAGGAGCCAAGTGCTTCCTCCTGGTCTCCCATGCCGGGGCAGGGCCCAAGCACTTGGGCCATCCTCCACTGCCTTCCCAGGCCACAGCAGAGAGCTGGACTAGAAGAGGAGCAACCGGGACAGAACCGGTGCCCCAACCGGAACTAGAAGCCGGGGTGCCGGCGCCGCAGGTGGAGAATTAGCCTAGTGAGCCACAGTGGCGGCCATCTTTTGCAAATTTCTTTAACTTATCTGTTTGCTTTCTGTGTTTTTAGTAATCTTATAATCATTCTTTAGGATTACTTCTCAGGCATTTCTTCAATCTCTTCTTCACATTCTCATATTTAAGTGTGTTTGTGTTCCTTCTGGAGACTCATATTGTCTTCCTCGTGTGTGTCTCTTATAATTCTTTGCATAATTTTAGATATCTGTGGAAACACTTCCTGGTTTTCTCCTCTGAAGTCTTTTATGTTTGAAATATGCCTCTGTGTGCTTAGTGGAATGTTTGCTTCTTCAATGGCTTTACAGAGGCATGTGCTGTGTGGGGTCATGGAGCTCTGGTCAGAGCTTGAGTGTTGGGCAATAGTCTAGAGTGACAACCAAGTTAGGTGTGTTAGACATCCAATATCATCAGAAAGGGGCAGGATATGATAATGTCATTGGCATGTGAACTAGTTCTGTAAGGTGAGTCCACAGTTCCTGCATATCCTACCACTTTGTCATTTGAGCCACACAAAGGATCTGTGTACTCCTCAATGTGAGCATGGAACCTTCCATGATGACTCACCCTAACAGTAAGGAAACTCTTTTCCTCTGAAACCTGATTCGGTAATTGCTCAAAGGCTCAGCCACATCCCATGCCTTATTGCACAGTCACAAGATTCTCATAGTCACAGGGCAAAGGCATTCCATAGTCCCAGCTAGGAGGGGATCCATTCTCAACCTTATAAGCTTTCCTGTTCACGTAAAGAGCCGTACCATTCCCAGAGCATATGCCTGTTTGGCAGATGTTTGTCTGTGCTTTGGCTTGGCAAGTTGAGACCGGGGCTTTGGCAAGGTGATGGGAGAGGGAGCAATGCTCCTTCACTTTACAGAGCTAAGTAGGACCACACTCCCCACCACCTTCCTGTCCACTCTCAAAGTGAGGACTGAGGATCTATCCCTCTGATAAAATCCCACAGTTGTGCATGGTCACAACAGCCTCCACTGGCTATATTAAGATGTATTTTCTTTTTATTTAAAAAAAAGATTTATTATTTTATTTATTTGAAAGACAGAGTTACAGAGAGACACATAGCCAGAGAGAGAGAGAGAGAAAAAGAGAGGTCTTCCATCTGCTGGTTCACTCCCCAAATGACCGCAATGGCCAGAGCTGAGCTGATCTGAAGCTAAGAGCCAGGAGCTTCTTCCAGGTTTCCCATGTGGGTGCAGGGATTCAAAGACTTGGGTGATCTTTTACTGCTTTCCCAGACCATAACAGAGAGCTGGTTGAAAGTGTAGCAGCCAGGACTCAATCCAGTACTCATATGGAGTGCCGGAGCTGCAGGTCAAGGCTTTAACTCACTGTGTCACAGCGCGGGCCCCTAAGATGCTGTTTCTTCCTTTCAGTCCACTATGATTCTTGTTGTGGATATGGAGGAAAGCAATGTGCTCTCTACACTGTTAGGTAGACAACCTGCTGTCCATTAGCACTTGAGGACTGGACTCAAAGTCAGTGAACTAGGAGTTGAATAGGCTAATAGGCAGTTTAGTCGTGTCTCTCTTGGAATGAGAAAAGGGGGAGTCCCTTTTAAAGTGGACAGAATGCTTGCTTCTCCCCAGAGGCTGCTTTTAGTAAAAAAAAAAAAAAGTGCTGATCTGACATCTCTGAGTTTCTAGTTTTATGAGAATAGAAAAATAAAATTGCCTATCCTATCCTTCTGATGGCTTTCTTGTTCTATCATGAACAAGGTTGACAGGATTACAATCCCAGCCATATGGTGGGTTTTGTCCCCACTCTTTGATTGTTAGCTGCTTTTCTGTTTTGCCCTTCATTTGTGCTTAAAAGAGTCCATCTTTACAACTTTCCTAGGTAACTCCTCCTATGGAGACCCCACTCCTGACTGCTATGGCAAGAGGATTCTGACTTACATAACTGTGGCTTTGCTCACTGTCCTGTCTGTGTGGAAATTCTTCTACAAGAGACAAGGACTGAGATCGCCTTTATCGATTCTTCATGAGGCAATATCATCAGTATCACAAGCTGCTGTAGGTTCCTCTCACCTGGATCCTAGAAGAAGGCATCCCCTCCAGAAAACAACTCCTGGAGTTGCTGGTGGTATCCCATTCACTGCTGAATGAGCGTGCCATCCTCTCTGCTCAGTGACATCTCTTCTTTCTATAGATTTTCCACTTCAAATGTATCTCCAAATGTCACCTGGGACTGCAGTTTCTATTGTGTTCCTCTAGTATCTTCCTGTGGTCAAAATTAGCACATAATCTCTATATTCAGCCATCTTGGATCTTCCTTGATATAGTTTTACAATATATGCCAAAGATTGTCAGCAGCAATTTTGGGCTAACATTATGCTAGTTCTTGAATATTATTTCACCATTCTTAAGACTGATTGCCATGCTCTATGTTAGAGGAGTGTGCTCCCCTGAGAACATTTTGGCAGTATCCTATACAGAAAATCTTTTATTTTTTCATTTATGAAACCACCATGAACCACTCACAGCAGAAATAGTAGAGGCAGATTCATTCTATGTACGACCTTTAGGAGCAAGCTGATTACATAGGCCTAGCTAAATGCTGTTTCTAGGTACTACCTAAATACAATGAGCATGCAAGACACAAATCACACATAGATCATGGCCGCAGTTCTGTCTCTGCCAGTGCAGGCTGGATGAGGGCACACTCTCCCAATGGAATGAGGCAGTAGAGGGCAGCAGAATGGGTAATCTGTAACTAATGAGGAATACTGGTTTTGGGAACTCAAGTTTGTAAAAAAAAGTTTCCAGATCCTTGTGACACAGATCAAGATGTACTGCATGATATAGATAGCCTTGCTTTCCCTTGTCACAGAACATAGGGTTTGGTTTTTCCTTTTCATATGGTATATTGCTGACCTATAGTGCTGGCTGAGAGCTATCCATTCCTTCAATGGAGGCTCCCATGTTTCATCTCTTCATTTGAAAAACCTGACAAGTTTCTATATTACCTAAACAAATGATGAGAGGTAGCCACCACTAATACCAGTATTCAGACAGTCTTTCCTTGCTTACTGAGCTTAATGTTCAATTTCAATTAAATCTTTGGTTCTCATCATTTTCAGCTAAGTGGAAGGAATATAGCATTATCTCTGTGTAGGGAATTTTTATAATTATATTAAGTTTTATGTCTATAATCACAATTGATATAACTTTATTAAAGATGCTGCTCATACATCAGTTACCCAAAGACATTTCTAGATCACCCCTGACCCATTCACTTGACCTCCTTTATCTTTTCTGTTTAATGTGACATTTTATGTTTTAAACATATAAAATATGCATGCCTGGAAGAGTGTTTTACATGAATTCAGAACTTAAAATATATTTATAGTGTAAAACAGTCCTGCAGGGCAGACACTGCACACTTGGTGATAAGGGAGCAAAGTCAGGAGGGGACTCTTGATTTGCTTAAGGTTCAGAGCTAACAAGTATCAAAAATTATTTGCTATAGCTACCTTTTATCTGGGTATTTTCAGGTTAATTTATAACCTAAGTTGAATTTAAATTGGTATTCCAGAACTATGTTTTGAAATACAGAAGAATGTATACAACTTAAAGCCATTAACCTTTATAAAGGAAACTGATATTTTTATGGTAAACATGAAAAGAGCAATATAATGCCTCAAAAGCATTAATAATTCCATTCAAGATAGAGAGTAGAGAAACTTAAAATTGTCTTAAGCAGGTAACTTGGAGGTTTTCAGTGGAAACTCATCAGGCAATGGTCAGATACGTACTAAATTATTTTAGTTTTTGTTTTATTTTTGTAAATCCCTAGATCATAGCATTTAAATTTCCATTGTAATTAGGACATGGATTTTCATGGGATGCTTGCAGATATATTAGAATCCACATAGAGTCACACACACACACACACACACAGACACACATAGACACATACGCATTGCTATAGTAAGTAAGGTGATACTTTTGAGAGTGCTATACAGCTTTCTACTTCAGTACACATAAAAATATATGGACAGTATGCTCAGCTGATGTTTTGAAAAATTTTCAACACAGTTAGAACTCCTAAGGATTCACTCCCAAGCAGTTAGACTTTCTTGCTTGCTATTTCAAAGCAACGACCTTGAGGTAAACTGAAGGGGAAGTTTAAAATCTTCACCAGCTGTGACTGCACTCAATAGCTTTCTATCTTCCCCTTCTAAAGCTGCAGAAACACAACACTAACACAATATGTTCAGGTTCTTTGTAATGATACCCAGGTGTACCCTTCTCCTGTGGCCTTTCAGGTTCACTTCTCTTAGGCTTCAGAAAGATACGAAAATGTCTACAAGACTAAAAATATCTCAAATATATGCATTCCCACCCTTTCAAACACTACAAAGAAGGCACATCTTGATTCAAGTGAGTTATTCCCTTATCTAACCCTATATCCTAATCCAGAAGAAACAGTGCCATAAGATCAATACGTTTTCAGTGTGTGCTGGTGCCTGAAGAATCAGATTAGAATGCTTCTTGAGAGAAATTCTGAGCGCTATGCACTGATGTCTTATGCACATGAATTTGTGAATTTTTATTCATTTTTATAGGAAGAAAACCTCTTATTGATTGTTAATTTGATATGTTAGCTATTACAACACATGATAAGGGATTTTCACATAGGGTTAGCTGAGGGTAAGTATTGCATTGGTCTCCATTCTGCTTCACCTAGTGTTTTCCAAATGATTCCTGTGCCCCAATGTTATCCTACTATCTAACAAAAACATCCTGTGCCAGATGATTTCCTGCATTTTAGGCACATTTTTTTCTCACAATTCCTCTGCTATCTGTATCTATCTAAAGTAGGGAGCCTTCTTCCATAATTTAGTCAAAATGGTCTCTACATTTTTTATTGAAAAATAAAACACTTTGTCAAGATATAATTTACCTACAGAGAAATAAATATATTTTAAATGTACAGGTCAGTGAGTTTTCACAAATGAATATACTCATGTAACCCACATTTGTATATGATAGAGCAAGGACAATAAGGAAGCCCTGATATTCTTTCTCAGCCATCTCAACCCTATCTCCTGCATTCACCCTGTAATTTTCCGCCAACCCATTTCTTCCCCAACTAATCAGCCTGCAGAGAGGAAGGCTTGCTAAATTTGAAAAGCCTGCAGAAAAATCCTGAGTAAGCCAGCTCATCCCTGCTTAATAACTTCCCCAACAACCCCCTAACACTCCCCCTCCTCCAAATCTTATGCCTTATGATATTTAAAACTGGCCTGAAAAACAGTTCAGGCTTTCTGCTACGCACATGGGCCCTATGTACATACCAGCAGTTTGCCACCTCTTAGGTTTTTGAATAAAAGTGTTCAGGCTATGAGTCTGAGTTCTATATCCTCTTTGTCTTGCCCTCTTTCCTTACAGAATGATTATGATCTGTGATACTTCAGAATGTTGTCTTGAGCCCTTTAGTAGTAAAGCCTCAATACCCAACTTGGGAAGGTATATTCTATTGTCTAATGTTATAGCTTAAATTTGGCAGTTTTAGAACCTCTAATGAAATCTAACAGTAAGTAGAATTTCATGTATGTTTGTTATGAATTAAACTACTGCAGCTATGGTAGGAAGTAGCCTGGAGTGAGAGAAAATAATAGTTGTGTGTATGTGTGTGTGTGTGTGTGTGTGTGTGTGTCTACATGCCCATCTTAAGTTTCTGGTATGTTATTTATCTAGTATAATATAGTACTGGCACTCTATATATATTTGGATTGAGTTATATATTACCTGTGAGGTTTTACAGATAAAAATGATTTAACTTAAATTTATATATTCAAATAGGAGAGACTGACATTACAGGGCTGTGTTTCTCATTCTGCTCACATGATGATTTTTCCTTATGTTTTATAGCATCTGAATTTTATGCTTAAATCAGTAGATCATGAAAGACAAACCCTTGACCCTGAAGAAACAGGTTAGGCCTAAATAACATGTTATCTAACATTTTATTCAAATTTTGCCTAGATAACTCCAAAGAAGCTTCACATACAGTGATACTGTCACAGTGTTTACAGAGAGAATAATGAAAATGCCAGGATGCATAACTTAGAATATCTTTTGCAATATCTTGCTGTCATTGAATTGGTAATATCTGTTTAAGATGTATAGGTAGTTCATCCTTCCCCATAGTATACGATCTTGACAAAATAAAGAAATTTTAAAATCCCGCTTGGGTATATGCTTGATATACAGTTCAAAGAGAATTTTTGTATTTGAAAGGGCTGTGACCTAAACTATTTAATATTAGCAAGTATGGTCTCTACATGTGTGATTTTCACACACACTCAGATCATGTATGGAATTCTCTAAATCATATTTTCCATCAAGACTGTGTAATTAATGACATTCACAAGTCTGTTGCCTACATCTAGTACCCCACTATTGAAAGTCATCCACTTAATTCTTATTACAGGACTTTTTGGGATTGTTTCAAGCATGACGTTACAAATAATCAAAAGCATGTATTCTTTTCCTCACTGTTTTTCACACTCATTTTTAGTAGACTGCCCATCCTAAACACCAAAAAGTAACTTCACGTTTAAACTCACACAAAACATACATGCTACAACTGGGTCAAGTCTTAAGAATATACTTCACCTCAAAAATCAAACCCAAGGGCTGGCGCCGTGGCTCAATAGGCTAATCCTCCGCCTGCAGCGCCAGCACACCAGGTTCTAGTCCCGGTTGGGGCGCTGGATTCTGTTCCAGTTGCCCCTCTTCCAGGCCAGCTCTCTGATGTGGTCTGGGAGTGCAGTGGAGGATGGCTCCAAGTCCTTGGGCCATGCACCAGCATGAAACACTAGGAGAAGCACCTGGCTCCTTGCTTCAGATCAGAGTGGTGTGCTGGCTGTGCTGTGCCAGCCGCATTTCTCCAGCCACAGCGGCCAGTGGAGGGTGAACCAATGGTAAAAGGAAGACCTTTGTCTCTCTGTCTCTCTCTCACTGTCCATTCTGCCTGTCAAAAAAAAAATCAAACCCAAAGGAAATATTCTTAAAAATGTCAGCAAGAAGAACATCATTAAAATAAGAACAGAGCCTGTGGAAACCAAATTGCAAGTTGAATATTTATCAATACACACAGAATGTCATACACAGTATAGCCAGGACACATTTATCAATAGCTGTTTCTACTATATCCACACCTTGGAAAATCCAGACAACATAACTGTTGTAATGTTGCATAACATATTTATGCGTGTGCCAAGCACAGAATCTATTAGAATATCAGATAAGAGCAACACCTTCCATGTCTTTACAGTGTAGACATATGCAAGAAGAAACTATAAACTGATTGAATTTATTTGAATTGGATGTGAAAGATTCTTGAATATATTTAAAGTTTCAAAATATGTACCTTCTCTGGAGAACTCTTAATCAGAATTTTTTTATAGCTTTTATTTAAAGAATATAAATTTCCAAAGTACAGCTTATGGATTACAATGGTTCTCCCCCTCCCCAGAACTTCCCTCCCTCCCGATACCCTCCCCTTTCCCGCTCCCTCTCCCCTTCCATTCACGTCAAGATTCATTTTCAATTCTCTTTATACACAGAAGATCAGTTTAGTATATATTAAGTAAAGATTTCAACAGTTTTCCCTCACATAGAGACACAAAGTGAAAATACTGTTGGAGTACTAGTTATAGTATTAATTCACAATGTACAGCACATTAAGGACAGAGATCCTACATGATTTTTTTAAAGAATTGATTAATTGTCTATGCAATTTCCAATTTAACACCAAGATTTTTTAATCATTTGCAATTATCTTCTGTAGAAGATCGATTCAGTATATACTATGTAAAGATTTCATTAGTTTGCACCCACACAGAAACACAAAGTGTAAAAATACTGTTTCAGTACTAGTAATAGCATTATTTCACATTGGATAACACATTAAGGACAGATCCCTCATGAGACAGCAATTTGCATAGTTGTTTAGTTTCCTAGTCTATAGCAGTTTTAAATTTTTGAAGAATCCAGAAGATCTGCTGGAAGAAATCTGCTGGACAGGCATCTTATGGCAAATAATATAGGTAACCACAGAAAATATATAACACTGCAAAAAAGAGACACAGTTATAGCTTGGTTTAATGGTTTTATATTTTAACCTTTGTCTTTAAATAAGTAACATAATATAAAAGAAAGTTTATATGTAATTGGAAGTAAATGAAATTCATAGATGTAGGATGGCTCTAACAGTGATTAGAAGAGAAAGAATTGGAATAGGAAAGACAAAAAAATGTGTTTTTCCTCATCCATGATTGCTCCAAATATTAAACATAATGGACCACCAAAAACATTTATTACAAAAGGTTACAATTCATCACATTTCCCTAAAAAACAATACGGAAATATTCATGCCAATAAACAGAGCACCAGTTCAACTCAGTATTTTCTTTAAAATATTATACAATAAGAAGAATCTAAATATATATCTGTTTAGAATTTACATTGGAAAATGGGAACAAACAACATTTGACTGAAGTGGAAAACTTTAATGTGGATTTAGTTCTGCTTTTCACTGTGCATCTGTGCAACGTAGTACTGTTTTTGCTTCTCATAGTTACCTCTTGCTATTGTAAAAATTACTGTATGTTTGGAGGCTTAAATAATATTGCTTTTTAAGTTTTGGAGTGTAGAACTTATATAAGACTTATAGCATTGAAATTAAGTTGCCAACAATAAATGGTTCTCTGGAGGCTCTATATGTTTAAATGTTTGTGTCTCTTCCAAATTAATATTGAAAGAATTCTCAATGCAACGGTATTAAGAGATTGAGCCTTAGTGGTGATTATGCATGAAGCCTCCACTCCCCTAAATTGGTGAGTGCCTTCTAAGAGAGCTTGAGGGGATGACTTTCTCCTCTCCATCCATTCTGCTGTGTGAAGACAGCATTCATCCTTTCTGGAGGATGAAATAAGAAAGCAATATCTTGGATATAGAGAGTGGCTATTACTGGACCCCAGATTTGCCAGGACCTTAATCTTAATCTTGGCCTTTTCAGCCATGAGAACTAATGTGAATGAATTTCAGTTTTTTATAAATTATGCAATCTGAGATATTTTTACAGGTTCACAAATGAAAGACAATGAGACATAGAAAGAGGAAGAGGAGAAAAAGAGAGAGAGAGAGAGGGAGAGAGAGAGAGAGAGAGAGAGAGAGAGAGAAAAGAGAGTGGAGGAAAGGTGGGGGGAGAGGGGAGAGAGAGAGAGAGAGAGAGAGGAGAGAACTTCCATTCATTGGTTTACTCCTCAAAGGGTCACAACAGCCTTGGGTGGGCCAGGTTGAAGCCAGGGTCCAGAAACTCCATCTTGGTGTCCCAGATGTTTTGCAAGGGCAAACATACTTGGGCCGTCTTCCACTGCCTTCCCAGGCACAGTAGTAGAGAGCTGGATCAGAAAGGCAGCAGTGCAGACTCTTCTCTGATGGGAGATGCCAGTGTCACAAGCTGTGACACAACACAGGCCCCCTAGAGCACTTTATATAACCTTAGGAAAAGTCTATGCACATGAGAGATTCAAGAACTAGGCTCCTTTAGTTTCAAGGTAAACTTATTTCTGCATATGATATCTCTTCTTCAACTATACTGGCTGGGACACACAAGGGAGACCAAGCTAATGTGATAATGTTTAAGTGTAAGTGTCATCAGAGCAGGGACTCATGCTTGTTTCTGTCCCAAATACTGATTCCAAGTGTTGTGTAGAACAGGCTCTCCAAGGAGCCTTACACTTGATTAATAAACTGTATCTTTCCATTTTATTTCAACCTCTTGATTTTTCAATTTCAGCAGTTCAACTATTCATAAATAAAATGCTAAACTTCTCTAAAATAATATACAAGTTGAGTGATTTTAATAAATATGATGAGTCCTAAAAATATTATTCTATATTCCTCAGCATTATCATTACTTTCATGAGGAAAATGTCAACTAAAACTTAGTTTTCTGAAAAATAACAATTTGGAGTACAAACATAAAGTTGGAATTTCTTTATATATTTTTTAAATTTATTTAAGTATATAAATTTCATTATATCATATATACACATTCAGTAACATAGTATGTATTCTTTTAAGAAGAACAAAATATAAGGTTTGGATTGTAAGAAAGAAAAAAATGTTTAAAACAAGCAAAATATTTTCCTTCTTTGTTTTTTTCTCAGCTACTTTGTACAACTCAGATTTTATTCAATTATATTTCTTAAGACCTCAATCAAAGAATGTTAAGACTTAGAGCATTTAGATAATATGCTCAACATCATGATGAATAAATGAAGATACTGGAATTTGAAAATTTTGCTACTAATAACTCTAATCAATCCTTGCTATTGTCTGAAAATGTATATTCCCCAAACTAGGAGTTTAGTCTCCAAAGTCTCTTGTTGATTATAATAAGAATGTGGAAACTTATCCCAACTATTGTGTATAGAAGAGGGGCACTTTGGAAATGATTATATTGAACTAAGTCATTGGAATGGAGTCCCTATAATTGAATCCTGGTGACTTAGGAAAGAGATGAACATAAAAATAGAAATAAATGCTTCCTGATCTTGCCATATGATATCCTCTGCAACCTTGGAATTCGTCAGCAAGAAAGTCATCCCCAGGTGAGGATCCCATATCCTGAATCTACAGAAACTTTCGTAGAAATAAACCTCTTTTCTTTCTAAAGCTAGCGTGCCTTAGGTATTTTGTTATAATAACATAAAACTGAATATTACATTCTTCCTAGAATAAATGAGATTTTTACTCAGATAGTTCAAATACTTTATGTTTTACATCTTATAATAAATGTGTCCTTAGGCGTCTAGAAAAGGTAACTTGAATTGCTCATTTTGACTTCTTACTCATTATGTTATAGTAGAGAATCCACTTATTTCAAAAGACCCAAGATAGCAATTTCTGGGAAGTTGCATTTGGTATTAACGGTAATCACTTTCCTTTATACCTTATTAAACTTTTAACTCTTGAGTTGAAGTAAAAGGTATATCTCACTTTGAGAGAGAATCTAGAAGATAAGAGAAGGCTACAAGTAAAAGATTGGAGAGTGGAGAGCTGTAGCCACATCAAAGGGGAACAAAGTGATTTACCGAAGTTCACACAGGAAGGAAAGCAAAAGAGGGCAATGAAAGGAGATCTGGAATGTGCTGGAAGTAGTCATCAGTCTTTAAATAAGGTTAAGAGGATAATAAAGGAAACTTAAACCCTTATGATCCTTGAACTACTAAAAAAAAGAAGTTAAAGTTTAAATTATTGAGAAAAGCAACTAGGAAGAGAATAAACCAGAGCAAATCATACATTCCCCAAAAAGTGAAAGAAGGATATAAATTCAATGCAGATCACACAAGTATTAATTATCAGGGGCAAGTGAGGTCAAGGCCTGAGTAAAACAGAACTCCAGTGTGATCTATACTCAGAGCTTGCTGAATTCACATTTTCAGAACTGTAACAAGAAAATGATAGACGATTCCTGATCTTAATCTACTCCAGCCCTCTAATGTTTCTCATTCTGCCTCTTCCCATTATATTTTTTTTTAAATTCAAATTTAGCTTGAATTTGTTCTAGTTAAAAACAACAATAAGTGCGTGTGTGCATGACATTTACAAAAGACATGTCATGTATAGCAAATTGATTTCACCGGCTTGTCTTTGACAGTTATACCTTTACTGACAAAATTTGAAGTGGGAAAGCAAAAAGGGTATTCTGCCCATGAATGTTAGTTATTCCCTATTTCCCCCTGTCTATCCGTTGTGTTTGAGATGAACATTGAAGCTTCACTTTAGTCATTTGAGAAATCCCAGAGCAGAGTATGTTGATACTACCTTGGCCAATGAATAATGTAAGGGAAAAATCTATACCATATCATCTCTCAAATGTCAGCATTCTATTTCTGTTTTGATAGTTGTACCATTCTTGAATATTTTATGGAATGCCACTATAAATCCTTTTAGGAAGTAAATGCTATGTAAATTATGAATTAGTACACAGATAAGGCTGGGAATCAGAGGTGTCATATCATAGTTTTGCCGCTCACTTGCTATGTGACATCAGGTTACTACTGTAAAAATTGAATTAAATTTGGCCTAAAGCTGTCTCCATACAGCATTTTCAGTTCTCTCTGAAGGTTTCTCTGTACATGATGAATTATAAGCGAAGTTGATGTGTAAACTAACTGTAACTTATCCTGGATATATATTCTTGCAATAAATTACTGAATTTCAGCCAATTATAGGAGCCAAACCTCCAGGCAAGTAGAGGCTAGAAGCTGCAACTGTGGCCAGTTGGGTAATATCTATGTTACATTTTCCATTCTCTGGTTGTGAATACAGCCTACTGACACACAAAATTCTGAGTTGCTTTTGGTCCAGATTGTTGACCAACTCATGAGTCATTTCTTTGCTTAAATAATCACTGCCAAATTCAGTTTCTGTAAGATTTATTTTTTTCCTAGTACCAACTCAATGTATCTGGACCTCAAATTCCTAACCTCAATGGCATAATGTGTAAAGTGGCATTATGTTTAAGGTTAAGGTTCAGTGTTGTATACTCCCTTGATATCTAGTTAAAATAAGGTATTCCTCGAATGGCCTAACCATAATATTCACGCTATACGCTCCTGCCAAAGATAAGATTCCCTAATAACTCTCTTGATCAAAGGGACCAGGAGAAGTTAATGTTTATCCCTGAGTAATAAGTATCATTCCCTTCAAGAATTGTTCAAGGGACCCCCGTGTTGTGACCTGGTCATTAAGCCTCCACTTGCAGTGCCAGCACCCATTTGGTTGCCACGTTTAGTAACGGCTGCTCCTCTTCCAGTCCAGTTCTGCGTATAACCCATGAAAGCAGTAGAGGATGGCCCAAGTACTTGGATCCCTGGACCCACATGGGAGACTCAGAAGAAACTCCTGGCTCCTGGCTTGGATTGGCCCAATTTTGGCTATTGTGGCCATCTGGGGGGTGAACCATTGGAGGGAAGACCTCTCTCTGTGAGTCTCCCTTTTTCTTTCTATAACTCTGTCTCTGAAGTAAATAAATAAATAAATATTTAAAAATAAATGCTCAAAATAGCTAGTTATGTCTTCATCTAGAAACCAGGGTCACTTTACCTCGATATCACAAAGTCTGCCTTTAGTAGCTTCCGCTTATTACTCTTTCCCCCATAAAGCTATCATGTGGCCTCACATGGTGTGTCATGTCCTCCTTCCCAAGGCTAATAAAGTGTTGTCAGTCTCATCTGGAGTCAGAAGTCATGTGTTTGGCCTCTCATGTTAACTTAGGGTGGGAATGAAACGCTGGTTTTCAAAGCAATATCCCCTGCATATTTTTCATATTATAGTTGATAATAAAGATACATGACTACTTTCTGTACAATTATGCGTGGCAATTCCCATTGCCTGTATTTTTATTCCCAATTTCTATTTCTCAGTCCTTTTGCACCCAACTCCAAGCAGGAGCACATCCAGCAGATTTTCTTCTACTACCTAAGGGGATTTTATGTTTAAAATTTGTGATATTTATTGTTCTTTCATCTAAATAACGTGGGAACATGTCACCATTGCCTATCTAGACAAATGGCAACCTGTGTTTTTGCACCGGTCTCAAAGGGCTCTAGGAAAAGAAACTGATTTGTTCTGAAGTTGTCTCAACACAAACCCTTATTTTCACTCTTGGTAACCCTGTCTCAAAAACAGAAAAATATGCTAGGTCATTGATACATAGTAGACACAAACCAAGTGAACCTGAATAAGATGTATTTGTAGCAAATCTTCAATAGACTATATTAAAACCAACTTTTGTTCTAGAAAATTTTAGTCTGTTTTCACAAAATATGTGATAGTAAATGCCATCATTTTAGCTTGAAATAGGTGGTTAAAACTTCTATGCTATTAATACTTCACTTTAGAGCTTTTGCTTAGACATTTTTACCTTCTACAGGTTCCACATCCGAAGACCTCTTTCAAATGATACCCTTACTGACAAGGCCATTACTCTTTTTATTATTAGAAGTGCTCCATTATAGCAACCCAATCTGTTTCTTCCTCTTTAGTGTTCCTTTTTCTTTTTGCCACTCCATCATCAATATTCCCATATAAATATAATTTGTTTTCTAAAAGCATTCTACTTTTTATATTTTCACTAAGCTTTAAAATTCATAAAATGTGAGCTCTTTATGTTATTCATTGAGTTAACCCAAGTAACTAGATTATGTTTAGAACAAAGTAGAAGACCTATAATTTTTGACAAGTACATAAAGTAAGCATATTCCCATTTCTGCCTTATAAGTACTTCCAAAAATTCTGTGAGTTTTGTCATTTTTTATTTCTTCTGTGATAATGCCAAATTATAAAATCAGTTCCAATTTGTAGATACAAAAAAGATTGATACTTAGAGGTGTTCCATAAATACAGCACAGGTATATGGCTAATAAAGGTTGACATTGAAAGATATAACTCAGATTATTCCTCTGAAACATCAAATTATTTAGAGAATGTACCACTTAAAGTGTTGTAAAATTGCATAAGCAATGTTGATCATGGAGCATGTACTTCAAAAATGATAGCAATTATTAATTGTTATTAGTGTTTTTCCTATAAATATATACTCTATTATATACTGAAAAATAAATAAATAAATAAAGCGATTATCTTCACCCTCGTTTAAGGAAATAAACCCCATTCATAATGATGGACCACACCTCTTAATACCACTTAATATTAGGTTTAGGTTTAGGATTGATTTTCAGTATGAATGTTGGAGAGGACACACATTCAAATCAGTGCACACAAAGTCATCTTCTCTAGTCAAAAACAATGTGTAATGATGAGAAATTCATTATACAGATCAATTCTTATGTATTCATTATAGTATTATGAAATATACATATTTTACATAATTAATTTTTTAGCTTTATTTTATTTCAAAGAACATATAACTGTAAAAATTTATCGGGTACAATTTAATGTTTCTATAAACACATAAATTATGTATTTCCATACATATGAGCACACAAATAAAGATAATTAGTGCATACAACACCTTTAATATTTATCATCTTTATGGTGAAACATCAAAATTCTCTCTACATATTTCTTTTGAAATATACAATTAATTATTGCTAACTGTATTTACCTTACTGTGCTGTAGAACATTAGAAATCATTTCTCCCACCCTCATACCCATCAATCCCCCTCTTTAAATTCTTCCCATCCTATAGTAACCACTATTCTACTTTACTTCTATCAGATCAGTGTTTTTAGTTCCAAAATTTAAATGTAAATATAAAGAATTCATATATTGTGTCTGACTTATTCCACTTAACAGCCTCTAGGCTCATTCACATTGCCCCAAATGATAGGATTTCATTTTTAAACAGTAAATAACATTACTTTGTATTTTTTTATCCATTTGTTCATGATGGACACTTAGTTTGAATCCACATCTTGGGCTATTGTGAATAGGGCTACCGTATTCTTATGAGTGCAGATAACACTGACATACTAATTTCATTTCCTTTGGATATATACCCAATAGTAAGAATCACTGGGGCATATGGTACTTCTATAAAATAAATACTATAATTTGCATTTTTCAAATAAAGAAATGAGATTATAGAGGATAAAAGAATAACCAAAAATAAAATATATAAAGAATAACTGAACAGAGTTACTGTGCTTGAACTCTTACCAAGATCTGCTCTTTAATTACTTCACAAAACCAAGTCCCATTCTGATATCCCAGGGTTCATATTGATATATGAACAGACTGAATGTTTTCAGGATGAGCAATAGGGGTCTCTTTTCTCTGGTTGCTCTCATTTCCAGCTATTATTCTCCAGGGAATGTGTTCTCTCACAGAGGGACTGTACCATCCATACCTCTGCTGAGGCTTTTTCTGTCCATCTTGCTTACTGATTCATTTCATTCAGGTAAAATTTATAATAATGCCAGCTGTACCCCTACAAGTTAGTTCTTGTCCTTCTGTTCTCACAGGTACCTGTGACTTAATCCCTTTCTGGGCCTTTCCCATACATCTTGGCCAAGAGATTGGCATCTAACCCCCTTTGTCTTACAGATACTCATCCCAACATCCATGAGCTGACTTCCTTTTCTGTTATTTACTTAAAAGCAGTGCATGAAAAACGAGAGTATTTTCTGCAAAAGCAAAACAGGTTATTGAGTTTCCTTTACAGGAACTATTTCACCTTTTGCTTTTCTTGCAGTCTTCTGAGACATACTAGAGTCTGTTTAGAAGTAACAATTCTCAACAGGAATGTTGCCAATTTCCTTTGAAAAAGAATAGCAAAAGAGATGAAGTGGCTGGGATTTGAATGTTTGATCTTAGTTCCTTTTGGTTTTATTTTTATTTCCCCTTTCAAAAGTAAACTATTTCACCCATCAGAAAAAGAGTGACATTGTACTAACATATTGCTAAAACACTGGTAGAATCTAAAATATACCTATGTTATGCTGAGAAGGTTTGGGAGGGGGTGCAAAACTGAAATGGAAAAGTAAAGTAGTACATTGATATTGGAGAAGATACAGAAGGCAATGAGATTGTTCAAAGAATTGCTTTGTTCCTCTAGCAGAAATGTTCAAATGCATGGGTGAAGACTATAACAAGGTATAGCAGAATGACATCAATTCTGATATATTAATTTGAAAATTATGCTTAATTTTATTGTATTATTTTATGCATGAAAAACATTTAAAAAGAAGAAAAATTAAAATATGTTGCTCAGGAATGTCGAGTAAGAAGCAGGAGTTGCAAAAAGGTTGATAATATTGCTTTAGAGAAACTGCTTGCTTAATTAATTAAAATATAGTTAAATAAGTCACTTGATTATAATGTTACATAAGTGATTATGCCTGCTTTGTGTAAGTTGTTTAGTATAATAGGAAATGTTTCAGTGGTATAATTGTAAATATGTAATATTCCTGAGTGTTCTCTTGAGTTTTTGGCATATGCATCAACATATAACCTTGTAGAAAAGGTAGAAAAATCATGGAATTTAAAAATCCTTTTACTTGTATCCAACACAAGCTCTTTTTGCATCTTGCTTTTAGAAAGTTGAATGTTGATTGTATTAATAAAATTAATTGAACAGAAAAGAAAACCATTTGTCTGGTAAATTCTTGGATAATATATTTTTGAAAGCTTGATTCTTAGCAGTGGGTTAAAACCATTTATACTGAAATATTTTCCAACAATTATCAACAAAGCTACAGCTCATTAGCTTTTCTTAATCATCTTCATAAAGTTGAAGAATACATTATGGTTACTAAAACTTTCTCAGCATTAAGACTGCCCGAGTTTGAATTTTTTTCCACAAATCATTTGCTCTATGAACTTGGTAAAGTCTCTTCAGTTTTCTGTCTCAATTTCCTCAAACATAAAATTGAAAGCCTGATAGTACCAATTTTAAAAGATTGGGGTGAGTATTAATTGAGATAATCTAAGAACACTTTAGTGGAGAGTCCACAACAATAAAACTAAAAATTTATGTGGAAGTTTTCATAATCCATTGCACATTTCTTGTCTTTGCCAGGGGTACAAACCTGTAACTGTTTATGAGCAGTATTGCTTTACAATGCTCAGTCAGCTTTGAATTAGAAGGTCTAGATTGCAAATCCTGAATTCATGATTTATTGTTGAATAAATCTGAGAAAGCCATTTAACATCTTACTTTTAGGTTTCTGTTTTCAGAATAACAATGGTACTATCTTTAATGATTTCTATAAAAATTAAATGATCTAAGTATCACATTCAACATTGGTGGCACCTATTCCAAAGATTTTCCATTTCATTTCTTCAGTGTTTCCTAAATATTGTGTTCGAGATATCATTTTGGTAAGTATTACAAAATTAATATCTTTTTGGAAATGATCTCCAAATGTCCAAGACATTTTTGAACATTCATTTTTTAATTTATACCTAAAAAAGAAATGTTCTAAGGAAATAATATTTTACTTATCCTACTACGTAATACAAATTTCTTCCATGGAAGTCTGATGATTATGGGACCATTCCTACACAGGTGTAAACTAGAATTGCTTTAAATTCCATACAAAGTTATTAAGTAGCATTTCTGAGAATGCTGACCATCTCTAATAGCAACTGAGACTAAAATGTCTTTGGAGCTTCACAAACTGCTGCCTGAGAGTTCAGATACTATTGATAAAGGGCAATTCAAACAGTGGATTTCACTCCTGGAATATCTCAAAGCCTGCTCCTGCAAACAAAAATTTAAAAGGCAGATTCTCTCTCTCACACATGTACAGAGAGAGAGAGAGAGAGAGAGAGAAGAGAGAAAGAGAAAGGGGGCAGAGTGAGATCCCCCATCTACTGGTTAATTTCCCAAGTGGCCCTAAAAGCTATATCTGTGCCAGCCTGAAGCTGAGAGCCAGGAACTCTAGTTTTCCACATGGATGGCAGGTACCCAAGTATTTGGGCCATTTTCCACGTTCTTTAACAGGAACCTGGATCAGATTCAGAGCAGCCAGGACTTGAACGAGCACTCCAATACAGGTGTTCCAAACAGAAGTTTAACCTATTGTGCCACAATGCCAGCACTTTTAGTTATGGTTCCAAATCTTTCAATACTTTCACTAGAAAGTCTTCAGGAAAGGAATTGTTCATATCAGTTCCTTCTCTCTATAAAGATTCTCATACAACTCTGTAGCCTTCCTATAAACTGATGAAGTCCCTGTCGTTATTTTTGTCTTTAACACAGACATAATGGGACAGAAACTGTAGCACTACAGGGGACAAAGCATCTCTACTCTAGGAGGTACAGGCTGAGATCCTGGAGGTGGACAGAGCAGCCAGTGACTCTGACAGTGTTAGAATCATTTTCAAAATCCAAGGTAAGTTCAGTGGGGGCTTCCTCTTATTGTCACTTTCCTATTGTCTGTACCTTATACCAGTCCTCACCTGGAGGTCATTTTCTTGTTTCTGAGCATGGTTCCCTTTTTTCTTCTTTGAATTCTGACAATTTTCCTCATTCAACACTGGGAAAGATATAGTGTCCTCATAGTCACATATACACACATAGATCATGGGATACATACATACATATGTCTATATTAAAGGTATATATATATATATATATTCCTTTTTCAATGCTTATGAAATTATATTATTTTTAACAGTACAAACTTTTTAGTTTTAAATATTTTCTTTTGTGATCAAATGTGAGTTTTGCCGGTAGGTTTATTTCTTTTTAGTGCAAATTATATCATTGTAACAGAGACTTACTGTATCTCTTTCAAATATACACTGCCTTGAAATCCTCATTAAAAAATCAAACTCTCCAGGTAATATATACTTCCTTTAATGTGTTAAAAGAGAAGGGTATTTAAATTAGAACCATCTGCTTTTACTAGTTTGACCTTGACAGTAGGAAATTGTGCTTCGCCTTGCTTAATTTTAATTCCAGAAATGACTCAGAGTTCTGGAATCTTAGAACTTCAAAGGACAATGGAAATCACTTATCGAATCCCTGGATTATATATTACAAGGTTTGTGAAAATCAAAGCACTGAAATGACTCTTCCAAGACCATCCAGTTAATTAACTGCACAGCTTTCAATATTAGACCTTTTTCTCCTATAAGAGCTTTTTAAGCACCACTTTTTTGTCTTTCTTATGTCTTATTCTCTGCAGCTCCCAAACTTTTCTGTCATTAAAATGAAACTGCTTTGTCAGCTTGGAAACATTATTTCTCAAGTTGTAAAGAGTGGAGTTTTAATATCATTTTCTGACA
The DNA here is from genome assembly GCA_949820135.1 of Sylvilagus floridanus. Lineage (NCBI taxonomy): Eukaryota > Metazoa > Chordata > Mammalia > Lagomorpha > Leporidae > Sylvilagus > Sylvilagus floridanus. The sequence continues at coordinate 84,470,025 of OX463224.1, forward strand.
AAACTTTCAAAGCTCATTATTGCAACTCTGCCCTAAATTTTTGCATGGATGATGACTGTCAATGACAGTTGATGGAAACGTTCCTGGTTTAAACAGTTAGGTGGTAGGCAGCTCTGCAAATTCTATTGCTGTTGTTAAATTTGAAAATTACTTGGGTAACCCAGGAGTTAGTTAACATCTTAATCATAAGGTAGGAGGGTAAACAGAGACAAGAAGCATTTGCTGATTGAGTATTTTTATAGATACTTAAGTAAAATTTCTTTTCATTTTAGCATGACAGTAGGAACATCTGCTTATTTGTCTAATTGCTTTCATTTCTTGAACTTTGCTTTGGTTTAAAAATTGTTTCAGAGTATGTCAAGCTGAATATATTATTTAAATGACCTTACATTAAATTGAAATAAACTTGCCTTTAGTAATAAGAATTTAATTATAACTTAAGGAGAATTTTTGTTGTTCCTTTTTATATGTCAATTAGTTGGCTGAGTCAATAAAATATATTTAGTTGCTGTTATGTGCTAAGAACTGTTACGGGAGTTGGAGACAGAAAGTGCTGTGAAGGACCTTGATTAGGTTCAGACGCTACCCTTTGCTGCATAGGAGAAAAGAATAGGAACTTATCCTGGCGTCCAGCCATCTGAAAAATGGATTTGCACTGCTTAACCAGTAGGAGTCAGATAGCATCTGCTTTGCTCCTTTCTCTTCTGAATCCAACCTATTCCTATGGAAACCTACTTCTAATTGTTGCAGAACTTACTAATATCTTTCTGTTTGTGTTTAGAATATATGAATGAGGGAGAATGAAAGCAAATCTAAAGCACACCAGCAATTTTCATTTCCTTGCCTGACAGCAGAACCCAACTCAGCTCCACTGAGAAACTTCCTAACCCTCTGCAATCTTCCTCAATCTCACTTGAGTTATTAATCTTCCCCAACCAGCCTAACCTCACCTCAGCTGTTAGCCAGATCTCTGCCAAACTAGCTCAACTCTGCCTAATGCCCAAACACTTAGGAGCCTCAGCTTTACATTGAGTTCTTGAAGCAGTGAGCCCCTCTCAGTTTTGAGTTGAATAAACCTGTTCTGGCTGGAGTCTGTGGTCTGTCTCCTCTTTGTCTTAGTCATCTAATCTTAATCATCTAATCAGGCATTTTCTGTGTCTTTTATTTGATGCATACTGACAGAGACCTTTATGGATATACTTTTGGGTGGAGTGTTTAAGATTTTATTTCAGAATAGTTTTGAATGTATAAAACAAACGTTATTAGGTAGTAATACAGAGTTTTCATACCACCTACACACACACACACACACACACACACACGTATGTAAATATACTCTCCAACAATACTGAATGAGAATTAAGAGAATGTGTTAAACGAGGATTCTCTTGGGGCTGGCGCCGTGGCACACTAGATTAATCTTCCACCTGCAGCGCCAACATTCAATATGGGCACCGGGTTCTAGTCCTGGTTGCTCCTCTTCCAGTCCAGCTCTCTGATGTGCTCAGGGAAAGCAGTGGAGGATGGCCCAAGTATTTAAGCCCCTGCATCCATGTGGGAGACCAAGAAGAAGCACCCGGCTCCTGGCTTCAGAACTGTGTAGCTCCAGCCGAGCGGCCATTTTGGGGTTATCTTTTAACAACTACTGTATACATTTTTCTCACTCAGTGCAAAAAGATTCACATGGTCAAGTCAAAATTTCAAGAAATAGCTAAATAAATTCTTTTTACAGTGAGACTCCTCAAGAATATAGACTTATAATTTTGTGACCTAAATATGAAGGTATATTAGCAATAATTACTAAGACATTAGTAATGATTACTAAGACATATAAGTAATAATTACTAAGACATTATTCTTATTATTATTTAGAGGTTTTTCTTTCAATAAACATCCGATGTTCCAGACTGATCTTACTTTATATTCATAACCATTAATTTCATATAGGCATTCAATATTGCCTAAAATTCCCATATGATAGGCCAAAAAGTTCATTCTCCCATTATCTTCAAAACAATTGATAGCACGTAAACTAATAATAGTAGGGCTCTTTCAAGTGTTTTGGAAATTATAGTATATGCTGCATTCATTTAAAATTTATATAATTGTTCAAATTTTGATTAAAATTAATTAAAAATAATGTGGTCCCTTATTGAATATGTTACATTAATAGGGACTCTCCTTTTTTTTTTTTTTAAGATTTATTTATTTTTCTTGCACGTCAGAGTTACACAGAGAGAGAAGAGGCAGAGAGAGAGAGACAAGTCTTCCATCTGCTGGTTAATTCCCCAATTGGTCGCAATGCCGGAAGCTGCGCCTATCCAAAGCCAGGAACCAGGGAGTTTCTTCTGGGTCTCCCACTCAGGTGCAGGGGCGCAAGGAGTATGGCCATCTTCAACTGCTTTCCCTGGCCATAGCAGAGAGCTGGATCAGAAGTAGAGCAGCTGGGATTGCTCCCATATGGGATGCCAGCACTGCAGGCGGAGGATTTACCCACTACACCACAGCTCCAACCCCTAGGGACTCTCTTTGTAACTAATGAAAACCCAGAACCTAGCTCAGTCCTTTTCACAGAGTAAGTTCTCAGTAAGTTTTTGTTGAATGAAACATTTTACTTTATTGATACAAATGATAGTTATTGTTAGTGGGAAACAAGGCTTGAGATTTATTTACTGTGTTTTTTTTATTCCTCAATTAATGTGAACCAGATTAGGAAGAATGTGCTTTGCTTGAACATAATACATTATAGAACTGGCAGTTTATTTTAAAACCAGCAGATTACTTACATACCACAGTCCTATAGTTGTTTTGTATTATTATATATCTTGACATTCTGTCAAGAGAACCTATCATCAAAGCCAAATACAAACTGTAGAAAGGCAATCTATATTTTATTTGTACTTTTTTCTTAAAATATAAGTTCCTCCATTCCAAATAAATTACTTTCTATAAAGTCTGTTTATGAATGTATTAATGCATAAATATCACGGGGTTAAATGCTTACATGCAGTAAGCATTCAATTTAGACATATGAAGTTAAGTGAAATCAGAATTCATGTTTTTCACTTTTTTTGGGATTTCTCACCTTGCTTAAATTGTTTTATATGAGAAAATAAAAGCAGTTACTATCGATCAGCAGTGTGTGATGGGTAATTTCCTGGCAGTGATTCTCTTGTATTATCAAAACTGCTATGGTAAAGCAAGTAATAGCTGTGGATGACAACACAGGGTTGGATGAATGTACTATTCTCTTTTCCCATTAGTGTTTATTACTACATCTAATAAAGAACTATATATCTTATGTATTTCGGAGTAACTATAATATATAGTTATCATTAGTGTACAAAGGTCGTACTTAGTAGAGAAATCGTATGTCAATCAGTTAAAACTGAAAAAAAAAATAGTCCTTAAAGTTTAACAATCTGTGATAGGTCCTATTATGTACAGGAGAAATTATAGAAAATATCTGATTTTTTATGGAGTATTCATCACTTTTCTACTTTCCTGTACCCAAACTTTTGAATTTGGTGATGATGATAATGATAACTATGTTGAAGAAGAAGAATTGAACATTACAGCAAAGCAATCTGATGATAGTGCATTAGCTGATAATTCAACCAAAGAATACTATATGTTTATTTGCTGCCTAAACTCTACTGGACACAAGTCTGGGCATAAGGATAGAACAATGAATATCATCCCCTCCTTAAAATAATGTGCTGTGCAACACAGAATCACAAATATGTGTATTATTGAAGTCATACTACTCAGAAGTCTAATGACGGGTGTAAGACAGGACTAAGGAGTCTGTTAACTCTTTTTGTGTCAATCAACAGGGACCTTACATTAACTTATGAATTTCAAATGCGCTATGTATAACATGTTTAATGTTGCTAGGTATACAAGCAAAATTGTGGCAGGAGTATAAAATAAATCAAGGCTAGAAAGGAGGCTAATCCAACTCCTTCATTTTAATTATAATAAAAGAGAAAGTACAGGATTTTACTAATGTCATGCAGAGACTTTGCAAGTTATCATGGAATACAACTCACAATTCCTGCTGTTACTTTTATTCACTTCTGTCACACACTGCTGTACATTGTCTGTGTTACTTTTCTACTGAAATACTGATTAGTCCAAGCAAATATGTCAGTGCTTTCTTTTTGAGATGTGCAAGGGAATCAGCTATAAAATACTCTTGGGAATATTTCCTCACTAATTAAAAATAAACACTGAAAGAAACAATTTTCTTTTATTAACAAAAATTTTCATGCATGCCTGTGATGCACAAGACCTTAACAATCATCTTCTGACTAGAAAGATATCTAAGTTGACACACTGAAAATAGAGAAAAAAAAAAATGTCCTGGATCACTGATAACATTGATGTGTCACTGAGTTAAGCAGCCCTGAACTGCCCTTTCTGAGTCTTCTGAAGTGATACGATTAATCTTCCTCATGGTTTAAACCAAATGAAGCAGAATGTAGGGTTGCTTCAACTAGCTCATTCTAATAATATAGACAAAACTGATAACAATATTTAAAATGTACTGAGTTGAAACATTTTATTTTTAATTTGTATTTAGTTGAAATGGAGAGAGGGAGAGAGAGAGAGAGAGAGAGAGAGAGAGAGAGAGACTCCTCTCTCTACTGGTTCACTCCCCAAAGGCTTAGAACAGTGATGGCTAGATCATGTCAAACCAAAGAGCTTGGAAACCAAACTGGGTATTCATTGTGAATGTAAGGGATCCAAGTACTTGAGCCATCACCTATTGCCTCCAAGGGTGTGCAATAACTGAAATCTAGCATCTGGTGTGGAGCCAGGACTCAAATTCAGATATACTGGGGATATAAGTGTCCTGAACAGCATATTAACTACTTTGCCAAATACTTGTCCCAGAAACAACTTTTAATCCTACAAGTATTTGGGTTAATTGTTATTGTTGAAAAATAAAAATGTTTATTTTTAATTGTCATTAAAATTTAGGTACATATGGATATATACACATTTTTAGCATAATGCAGATAGATTCCCTTTGTTTGTACCTCATAGTACAAAACTACCTTAAACTATTGCAGCAAATGCATTGACATTGATAAAGTCACTATGGGTACAAGACATATTCATCACCACAGTTTTCCTCTTTTCTGACTACATCCATCTCCATCTTCCCACTCATGATCACCATTCATCTGTTCTTCATTGCAATAATGTTATTATCAGAAAGTTACATTCAATGATCATAACCTTTTGGGATTGATTTTCTTCACTCGGCAAAATTCCTTGTATTGTTGTGTTTCAATAGTTTGTTTCTCTTTACTGCTGAAGAGTAGTCCATGTTAAGGGTTTATCTTCACTCATTTAAACACTTACCTATTGAAAATGTGAAAAATGTATATTTTGAGCTACTACAAATAAAGCTACATATCAATACTTTGTTCAGCTTCTGTAAATGTATGTTTTTATTTCCCTGAATAAATAATAATTTATTTTCTGGTTTGTGTGTCTGTTGTATGTTTATTTAAAATAAACTAAACTGTCAAGCTGTTCCCCAGAGAGATTCTGTGGTATTATGTTCCCATTAGCAATATATGCATGAAACAATTTTCTGTATCCTCTCAGCATTTGGCATTGTCATTATTTTGTATTTCAGTTTTTCTTCTAGTGCTAGGTATGGAGTGCTATCTCCTTGTGACTTTAAATTTGCATTTTCCTAACAACTAAATGGCTAATTACTTGAGCAATCTTTTGTGAAGTCATTTGTCAACTGTGTTTCTTCTCCTTTGTCAACTGTGTATCCTCTCCCATGAAATGTCTGTTCCAATTATTTCTTATGCAATTTTAATTGGGTTGTTCATTTCTTACTGAAGAATCTAAAAAGTTATTTATATTCTATATACTACTTTTTTTGAAATGTTGATTTGAAAATATTTTCCCCTAGACAATAGCTTGTCTTTTTATATTCCTGACATGGACTATGACAGAAGCTTAATATATTTGCTCGCTCTCTCTCTCTCTCCAACCTTCATAAAGCATGTCAGTATATATAAATATATATATATATATATATTTATTTATTTATTTATTTTTGTTAGCGGTTGCCTTAGATATATCACTATGTCCTTACAACCAATCCAATTATAGTTATTCAAATAATATTCTACCTGCTTCCTGAGTATTTTGGGTTCCTTATAACAACAGAATGATAATAATTCTTCCTCCTATCCCTTTTTGTCAGTCCTTTCCCTCTCACTTTCCTTCTCTCTGTCTGTCTCTGATACACACACCAATATGCATGTGTATGTGCATATATATATTCACATAGAAGCATGCATAGTAGAACACATTGTTGCTAATGTTATTTTGAATAATTAGCTAGCTCAATTATGCTTAAGAAAAAAATGTTTTTTGGTTTATTTTCACTTATTTCTTCTTCCACACTTCACTTTTATTTATGTAGATCCAAATTATGACCATTATCATTTTATCTCATCTTAAAGAAGTTTTAACATTTACTGAAAGAAAAGTTCCCCAGTTTTTGTTTGCATAGGAAAGTGTTTATCCCTCTTCATTTCTAAAGGATCATGGAATTCTATGTTAATTTTCCCAGTTAAAAATCTGAACATTCTACTCTACCATCTTCTTCCTCGCATGATTTCTGAGCAGTCAGATGCAGTATTTATCTTTGTCCTTTAGTTGATACTTATTTATTTGTTCTCCTCCACCTTCTTTTAGAAATGTTATTATATCTTTTATTTTCTGTGATTTGGAAATGATAGGTTGGTCACTATCATGTGTATGATGTGCCCCCTCCAAATTCATATGTTGAAATCCCAATATCCTGGTGATAGTATTGAGAGGTGGAGTATTGGGGAAGTGTTCTGTCCATAGGAGCAAATTGCTTATAAATGTGAATAGTGGCTCATAAGACAGCCCTGTGTGAACTTGTTTGCCCCTTCCACCACAGAAGGATCCAAAAAGAAGATGAGATGCAATTAATGAAATCCCTGACCAAATACCCATCTACTGGCACTTTGACTGTGGACTTTCTAACTGTAGAATTTTAACAATAATTTCTGCAGTTTTTAATCTACCATATTTATGGTAGTTTATACCAGCCTGAATTAACAAAAAAAGGTGTAGTTTTTTTAAAGATTTCTTTATTCATTTTAAAGAAAAAATTACACAGAGGCAGAAAGAGAGAGAGAGAGAGAGAGAGAGAGAGAGAGAGAGGTCTTCTATCTACTGATTCACTCCCCAAATAGCTATAATGGCTGGAGCTGGGCCAGTCCGAAGCCAGGGACCAGGAGCTTCCTTCAGGTCTTCCTTGTGAGTGCAGGAGCCCAAGGACTTGAGCCATTTTCCACTGCTTTCCCACGCTACAGCAGAGAGCTGGATCAGAAGTGGAACAGCCAGGATTCAAGCAGCACCTATATGAGATGCCGGCACTGCAGGCAGTGGCTTTACCCACTAGACCACAGCTCCAGCCTTGGTGTAGTTATTTTTATTTTATTGTTATTCATTCTGCTTGGCATTCTCTGAAACTCTTGGATCTGGGATTTGATGTCTGCCACTAATACAGAGGGAATTATCCATTGCTGTTTTTCAGATATTTCTTCTGTTTGTTTTCCTTTACTTCTCTTTTTTTTCACTTTTATTTAATAAATATAAATTTCCAAAGCACAGCTTACAAATTACAATGGCTTTTTTCCCCATAACTTCCCTCTCACCCGCAACCCTCCCATCTCCCACTCCCTCTCCCATTCCATTCACATCAAGATTCATTTTCAATTAAATTTATATACAGAGGATCAATTTAGCATATATTAAGAAAAGATTTCAACAGTTTGCACACACACAGAATAAAGTGTAAAATACCGTATCAGTACTAGTTATAGCAATACTTCACATTGGACAACACATTAAGGAAAGAGATCCTACATGAGAAGTACACAGTGACTCCTGTTGTTGACTTCACAATTTGACACTCTTGTTTATGGTGTCAGTAATCTCCCTAGGCTCTAGTCATGAGTTGCCAAGGCTATGGAAGCCTTTTGAGTTCACCGACTTCAACCTTATTTCGACAAGATCATAGTCAAAGTGGAAGTTCTCTTCTCCCTTCAGAGAAAGGTACCTCCTTCTTTGATGGCCCATTCTTTCCACTGGGATCTCACTCATGGCAATCTTTCATTTAGGATTTTTTTTTCCCCAGAGTGTCTTGGCTTTCCATGCCTTTTCTTCTTTTTCATGTCTTGGCTTTTCATAGGCTCTTCAGCCAGATCCGAATGCCTTAAGGGCTGATTCTGAGGCCAGAATGCTATTTAGGACATCTGCCATTCTATGAGTCTGCTGTGTATCCAGCTTCCCATGTTGGATCATTCTCTCCCTTTTTAATTCTATCAGTTAGTATTAGCAGACACTAGTCTTGTTTATGTGATCCTTTTGATTCTTAGACCTATCATTATGATCAATTGTGAACTGAAATTGATCACTCAGACAAGTGAGATGGCATTGGTACACGCCACCTTGATGCGATTGAATTGAAATCCCTAGGCACATTTCCAACTCTACCATTTGGGGCAAGTTAGCTGAGCTTGTCACAAATTGTACATCTACTCCCTCTCTTATTCCCACCCTTATATTTAACAGAGATCACTTTTCAGTTAAATTTAATCACCTAAGAATAATTGTGTGTTAATTACAGAGTTCAACCAATAGTATTAAGTAGAACAAAAAAAATACTAAAAGGAATGAAGTATTAAGTTGTTCCTCGACATTCAGGACAAGGGCTGATCAAGTCATTGTTTCTCATAGTATCCATTTCACTTCAACAGATTCCATTTTTGGTGCTCGGTTAGTTGTCACCAATCAGGGAGAACATATGATATTTGTCCCTTTGGGACTGGCATATTTCACTCTGCATGATGTTTTCCAGATTCTTCCTTTAATCTCCTTTTATACATGACTTTCCCTTTATGCATGATACAACTTTTGTAATTGCTATTCTCTTCTCTTTCTCAGCATTTATCCTCCTCACTTTCATTTATGAAAGTTTCTTTTGATGTATTCTCAGAGATTTCTTTCTTTGGCCATTTGCAGACTAATAGTCCCATCAAAGGCATTCTCCATTTCTGTTATAGAGTTTTTGATCTCCAGTATAATTTTTTGGTTCCTTATTGGGATTACCATCTGCCTGATTGCATTGCCCATCTGTTTCTTCATACAGTCTACTTGTTCTACTATAACTCTTAGCATATTAATCATGCTTTATATCCTTGGCTTGATAGCTCCTACATGCCTACCATGCTTCTTTGCTGTGATAGTCACTAACTATCTGAATTCAGCTGTCTGTCTCTCCAGCCTTGATAGGAGTGAGCACCGCTTTGTTCTGTGCTTGCACTTATCCTCATAATTTGATAAGAGTTGCTGGCTTTTCAGTATATTCAGTTATTTACCTGTTAGTGTATTAGTGTAGAGTGGCAATCTCCAACTTCCTAGTATGAGGAACTAGGAATCATTAATCTCTACTTCATTCTTATGTTGCTATTTCCTTGCTAGTTTTTTTTTTTTTTTTTTTTTTTTGGACAGGAAGAGTGGACAGTGAGAGAGAGAGAGAGAGAAAGGTCTTCCTTTGCTGTTGGTACACCCTCTAACGGCTGCCATGGCTGGCACACTGCAGCCGGCGCACAGCGCTGATCCAAAGGCAGGAGCCAGGCGCTTCTCCTGGTCTCCCATAGGGTGCAGGGCCCAAGGACTTGGGCCATCCTCCACTGCACTCCCGGGCCACAGCAGAGAGCTGGACTGGAAGAGGGGCAACCGGGACAGAATCCGGTGCCCCGACCAGGACTAGAACCTGGTGTGCCGGCACCGCAGGCAGAGGATTAGCCTAGTGAGAAGCAGCACTGGCTTTGATAGTGCTTTATCAATGTCTTCTTGTCTTGCTTATTCATCTTGTTATTGTTAGGGCAACAATGTCCAGCCTCAAGGAGGATGGTTATACCTTGGAGATCTTTTAATGCTAGTCTGGGTATCAAGAAATTGTGTATCTGCATTTCTTTCTTATTTTGGAAGAAGCATTGTAAGATTCCATACTGCTGTGATGGTTTTCCAGTCCTGGATTCCTCAAAAAATCCACATTACTCTATTTTACTTCTTTAGATATCTTTGATGACTTCTCACTATATGTCTTGAGTTCATAGTTGTACTTTGTTGTGGGGCATAATGAGAAATTAACCATTTTGCCTGTATTGGAGATCTCTGCATTTAATTTCACCTCTGATTTTTAGCCACAGCTAGATCAAGAAAATCGAACGTAGCCTAGGGCTGGTTTAAATTTTTCACTGAACATTATAATCACAAATAATCTAATTGTAGAATACCAAGTGTGTTAAGTGTAAGTTGTTAGATTAATGAATAATGATTTTATCCCCAATTAGAAAAATACATAATTTAATTAGCTGTGCAAATGCCTTTCTATTCATTAGTAGACTACTTGTTATGTTAAAGTTCAAGGTAAGGAAGAATATTAATAAAATATGTACATGAAAAAGGTAAATGTTGGTGTCCTGGGAATTAGTTCATTGCTAGTTATAGTTTTTCATAAAGAGTTGAGAGCGTACAATGGATATCAGTAGATTCATATGTATGTCTCAGGTATTTATGCAAGTGATATGAGATAGACTAAAGGAATATATATGTGTATATAGATAGATAGCATATATTAGGTTATTTATTATATGAAATAAAGTATATATATGCTTTGATACAGATATATATATATATATATCTTCATGTTGATGGAATTTGAGAATATTTCTGATTTTATTATTTTTATTTTCCATTTCCCATAACTTCAGTGATATGTGGAAGTTTTATAAGTGTTTATATTTAGGGACCAGAACTGTGGCGTAACTGATAAAATTGCTGCCTACAAAGTCAGCATCCCATATGGAAGCCAACTCATATTCCAGCTGCTCCACATGCTAACCAGCTCCCTGCTAATGGATTGTGAAAAATAGCAGAACTTGGCTCTAGTATCTGGCCCCCTGCCACTCATGTGGGAGACTCACATGAAGCTCTTGACTCCTGGCTTCATCCTGGACCAGTACTGGCGATCACAGTCATCTGAGAATGAATCAGTGGATGGAAGACTCTCTCTCTCTGTGTCTCTCTCTTTTTGTAAATTTTGACTTTCATAATAGATATATAAATCTTAAAAAATAATTGTTTACATTTAAATAATCTGTCATAATGGAAACATACTTGCAAATTATTGATTTCTGGAACCCATCAATAAGTCAACATATTATAGCGATTAATGAGTGTCACTGAATTCAACATAAATATGCAATCTAATTATGTTACTTGTAACTTATTGTGACCTTGGACAGGTTATTTACTCCAAGTTTATTATTTAAAATTGTATGTAGATCGGCGCCATTGCTCAACAGGCTAATCCTCCACCTTGCGGCGCCTGCACACTGGGTTCTAGTCCTGGTTGGGGCGCCGGATACTGTCCCGGTTGCCCCTCTTCCAGGCCAGCTCTCTGCTGTGGCCAGGGAGTGCAGTGGAGGATGGCCCAAGTCCTTGGGCCCTGCACCTCATGGGAGACCAAGATAAGCACCTGGCTCCTGCCATCGGATCAGCGCGGTGCACCAGCCACAGTACACCTGCCGCGGCGGCCATTGGAGGGTGAACCGATAGAAAAAAGGAAGACCCTTCTCTCTGTTGCTCTCTCTCACTGTCCACCCTGCCTGTCAAAAAGAAAAAGGAAAAAAAATTGTATGTAATACCATTATGATGTGGTGAGGAAAAATTATGCAATTCACCAAACTACAGAGTGGATACCCAATATATTGTGCCTGTTATTATTCTCAGAATTATTGTCACCACTATGCTTGGAATTAAACCAAATTAGGATGAGTTGTATCAAAATGAGATCTCTGAGATTCATAATGGCAAGAATTAAGGAGCAAACATGTACCTGCCCACTCTTGCCATCTCTTTCTTATTGTAGAATCACCAATATTCAATCTTGGGGTTTCATTCTGGTGAACTTATGCAATTCTAATCACTTCCCAAAGGCTCTATCACCTCTTAACACCATATTAGTTTAACTTCCCACCGTCTTAATTCTTCACAGTGTAGATAAGCTCTAACATGAGTTTTGGAGGGGACATATCATGTTCAAACCATAACAGAGATGCAGCTCTCCAATATCTTGTGGATCTATGGTTCTTCCACATTTTTTACTTCCTTGGATTTACAAAAAGGAGTAACAATTCTGAATGATGAAGAATATTTAAGAAATATATAAATTTTCTTTGATCTGTTGTCATACAGGATGATCCTATTATGTGGAAGTCAAGACCTAAATTCTTGCAGTGTAGACATCCCACAGTATACAGATACTATATAAAAGCATTGTGATCAGAATGGCTTCATCTGGATCTCTGAAACTATTATTGAGAGTAGTAGCATTTAATAATCATATTTTATTTCTAGTTTAACTTGTGCTAGATATTACAAGGTTCACACTTTCATAAGATGAATAGAACAACTTATATGTTCCTTCTTGCATAGCTTTATGAATCTCACAGATCCCATATAAATTCAAAATACTGGAGGTTGAATTGCTCTGTTCTACTATTTACATATGTTTGCCTTCCTGATAATGCCCTCTCAATGATAATTGTAGCAAGTGTAAAATAATTAGTGGTCAGTTATAATCAAAATTGAAGGAATTTTGGAAGAGATGGAATAAAAGGTAAAAGCTAATTAGCTTACTTTTTGCATTTATTTGATAAATTGTTTGGCTTTTATGAACCTACATTTTATCTATTATGGATGAAGTGATTTCAAGCATTCAAGATTGTGAGGCTGAAAAGAAATGTATAGTGACCCTAAGAAAGAATTTCATTCATAAACTTAGATCTTCCTATTCCCATTAACTTATAATATATCACAGAATTCTGAGTGTTCATATTGTATCTTGTGTGTATAAATATGCATAATGAATGTACATTTATATAAATTATGTAAATATACATATACTGCACATACATAAAACAGATGAATACTTTTCTTCCTGTATTGCATTTTGAGACTTTAAAATAGTTATTTAATGGTTTTCCAAAGCATTCTAAGATCTCTTAAGTCACAAAATTGTGTAAAAATAAAACAAATTTGATCTCAAGGTACATTGTTTAAGACAAATAACATTATGTTTTGACTTATTAGGTCTCACAGCCTTTGTTGCTTGTGGTCAGCAAACTTTAAAAAGCAGACTTGAACAAGCACTGGTTCTTATGGATGGACAAGATCAAAGACAAAAATTAAGAAGCTCAGGAAACTCATGCCATGCTGACAATAAGTTTATTGAGTTGAATAAACTAATTCTAATTCTAGCACAAATGTTTTTCTCAATGACAGAGGCAATAATTTTCCCTCCCCGCTAAGCTAATGTATGCAAATTCTAAAGAAGAAGATGACTGGGTAGTTATCTGTAGCTCCTTTAATTATTTTTATTCATTATATTATCATTGTAATCAGCACTATGAGTACTTCATAGGACAGTAAAAAGTTACTAAATGCTTCCTCTTTGTGAATAATCTTTCTATTCCCAGGGAAGTCATTTTACATAGTGATACTCATTACAGTCCAATACCTCATTCCAATCAAGAGGTCCAGGCAATTTCTAAACATATAAGGTTTACACACACATCAAATTCGTCAAAATCATTCATTCAATGATTTTATTATGCTACCCAAAGAATCGAACGAGAAGATTTGGTACAAGGCATGCATTCCCCCATGTATTAAGCACAAATAGTGGAAAGCCTTGGAGACCAGTACTGGCACTTGAGGCTGATGAAGAAATCTTCCAGATTATGTGCTCAGGTTCTACTATATTATAGTGGATGTGGCAAAGACTTTGACTTCAGTGGCTACAGCATCAGAATTGACTTTTATGTCACTTACTTGTGATATACAGTGAGTTATTTTCTTTAGTCCATTTATGCTTCAGTTTCCTTTTCTGAGAGATGGATCTGCTTTACATAATGAAACTGTTCAGTGAGGGCTACTAATGTGATCACATGCATAAAATGCTTTGTAGATAGTAAAACAAGATTTAAAAACATGTTTTATTTTGATCAACACCTTGTAGAGATATAGTATACTTACATATGCATATATACAGTGCATATGTATGTATAGATACAACAAAATAAAAGAAATCTTAAGAATAATCAGAAGAAAAAAGTGTGCATATCAGCCGGCGCTGTGGCTCAATAGGCTAATCCACGCCTGAATAAAAACACCTTCATTAAATGCAAAGGTTAAACAGAAAAGAAACCACAATCAAAACTTTCTAGGTAGTTCAGTCTTGAAAAAAACATACAGAGCTATCATATGGTAATAGTAATACATGATTTGCCAAATAATGCAAAACTATTTTCCCAGAAAAATACAGAGAAAAAGTTTAAGAAGTTTAGGGTGGGTATGAGTAAAGGTGTACAGCAGAAATACATCCTGATTTAGCAAACAGGAAAGTTAATACATAACATCTAAATTTTAAAATCAGTTCTACACGCACAAATACACACACACACACACACACACACACATATACATCACTATGGAAGTAAATAACAGAAAAAGATGGAAGTGACTGTTTCTGTGAATAGACTGAGAATGGGCATGATGAGGGAATGGATTGCTATAAATCTATTTTTGTATTGTTCTTTCTTATTGAAATCTATTGCCAACATATGTTTAAATATATAATACTTTGTTTTTAAATATAAGTACCATAGAGCTGACTTCTAGAATTTATTCATCTTCCATAACTGAAGCTTTATATTTATTAATTAGTAACTCCCTATGTTCTCCTCCTACAAACATCTGAAAATCAACATTCCACTCTGATTCCATGAATTTGACTATTATAAATACTTCTTTTAAAAAATGATTTATTTATATGTTTGAAAGTCAGAGTTACACAGAGAGAGAAAGAAAGGCAGAGAGAGAGAAAGAGGTCTTCCATCCTCTGGTTCACTCCCCAGTTGGCCACAATGGCTGGAGCTGCACCCATCTGAAGATAGGAGCTAGGAGCTTCCTCTGGGTTTTCCCACATGAGTGCAGGGGCCCAAGGACTTGAACCATCTTCTACTGGATTTACAGGCTATAGCAAAGAGCTGGATTGGAAGTGGAGCAGCCAGAACTTGAACCGCTGCCCATATGGGATGCCAGCACTATAGGTGGCAGCTTTTACAAACTATGCTACAGCTCCAGCCCTATAAATGCTTCATTTTAGGGGAACTAGGGACAGAATGATATGGTCTGAACATATGTGTATAAACTTCACCCCCAAATCTCTGCACTGAAATCCTAACCTCCAATGTGATGGTAATAAGAATTAGAGAATTTGGGAGGAAATTAAGTCATGACAGTGGAGCCTTTATGAATACTTTGTGCCCTTATAAGAAAGAAGAGACTCCAAAATAAATGCTCTTTCTCTTACCCCTCCATCCTCTATGCTCTGCAATAATAAAAGAAAATAATGATCTGAAAACCATCAACATGGGGAACATATGGTACACTAAACAAAATAAGCCAGTCACAGAAGAACAATTACACTTTTGTGAGATATTTAAAATAGAAAACATCATTGAAACAGAGAATGCAATAATGAGTACCAGAGCTGGGTTATCATAGAAAGAGAAAGTTGTTGTCACACAGGTATAATGTTTAACTCACACTAGAAGATCAATTGTGAAAAGAAATTGATCACTTGGAATAGTGAGATGGCATTGATACATGCCACCTTGATGGGATTGAATTGGAATCCCCTGGTATGTTTCTAACTCTACCAATTTGGGGCAAGTCCGTTTGAGCGTCTCCCACATTGTACATCTCTTCGCTCTCTTATTCCCACTCTTGTATTTAACAGGGATCACTTTTCAGATAAGTTTCAACACCTAAGAATAACTGTGTGTTATTTACAGAATTCAACCAATAGTATTAAGTAGAACAACCGAAAAATACTAAAAGGCATAAAGTATTACATTGTACATCAAAGGTCATCACAAGAGCTGATCAAGTCACTGTTGCTCATAGTGTCCATTTCACTTTAACAGGTTTCCTTTTTGGTGCTCGGTTAGTTGTCACAGATCAGCGAGAACATATGATATTTGTCCCTTTGGGACTGGCTTATTTCACTCTGCATGATGTTTTCCAGATTCCTCCATCCTGTTGCAAATGACCGGATTTCACTGTTTTTGACTGCTGTATAGTATTCTATAGAGTACATTTCTTTATCCAGTCTACTGTTGATGAGCATTTAGGTTGATTCCAGGTCTTAGCTATTGTGAATTAAGCTGCAATAAACATTAATGTGCAGATGGTTTTTGTGTTTGCCAATTTAATTTACTTTGGGTAAATTCCAAGGAGTGGGATGGCTAGGTTGTATGGTGGGGCTATATTCAGCTTTCTGAGGAGTCTCCAAACTGAATTCCATAGTGACTTAACCAGTTTGCATTCCCACCAACAGTGGGTTAGTGTTCCTTTTCCCCCACATCCTCACCAGCTACTATTATTGGTAGATTTCTGTATGTAAGCCATTCTAACCAGGGTGAGGTGAAACCTCATTGTGGTTTTGACTTGCATTTCCCTGATTGCTAGTGATCTTGAACATTTTTTCATGTGCAGGTTGGCCATTTGGATTTCCTCTTTTGAAAAATGTTTATTGAGGTCCTTAGCCCATCTCTTAAGTGAGTTGTTTGTTTTGTTGTTGTAGAATTCCTTGATCTCTTTGTAGATTCAGGTTATTATTCCTTTATCAATTGTATAATTTGCAAATATTTTTCCCATTCTGTCAGTTGCCTCTACACTTTTCTGACTCTTTATTTTGCAGTACAGAGACTTCTCAATTTGATGTAATCCCAACTGTTAATTTAGGCTTTGACTGCCTGTGCCACTGGGGTCATTTACAAGAAATCTTTGCCGGTACCTATATCTTGCAGAGTTTCTCCAATGTTCCCTAATAATCTGATGGCGTCGGGCTGTAGATTCAGGTCTTTATTCCATGTTGAGTGGATTTTTGTGTAAGGTGTAAGGTAGGATTCTTGCTCCATGCTTCTGTACGTGGAAATCCAGTTTTCCCAGCACCATTTATTGAATTGACTGTCCTTGCTCCAGGAATTGGTTTTAGATCCTTGATCAAATATAAGTTGGCTGTAGATGTTTGGGTTGATTTCTGGTGTTTCTATTCTGTTCCATTGGTCTATCCATCTGTTTCTGTACCAGTACCATGCTGTTTTGATAAATACTGCCCTGTAGTATGTCCTGAAATCTGGTATTGTGATGCCTCTGGCTTTGTTTTGTTGCACAAAATTGCTTTAGCTATTCGAGGTCTCCTGTATCTCCATATGAATTTCAGCATCATTTTTTGCAGATCTGAGAAGAATGTCTTTGGTATCTTGATTGGTATCGCATTGAATCTGTAAATTGCTTTTGGGAGAATGGACATTTTGATGATGTTTATTCTTCCAATCCATGAGCATGGAAGATTTTTCCATTTTTTTTGGTATCCTCTTCTCCTTCTTTCTTTAAGATTTTATAATTCTCATCATATAGATCTTTAATGTCCTTGGTTAAGTTTATTCCAAGGTATTTGTTTTTGTAGCTATTGTGAATGGGTTTGATCTTCGCAGTTTTTCCTCAGCTGTGGCATTGCCTGTGTATACAAAGGCTGTATATTTTTGCGAATTGATTTTATATCCTGCAACTTTCCTAAACTCTTCCATGAGTTCCAATAGTCTCTTAGTAGAGTTGTTTGGATCCCCTAAATAAAGAATCATATCATCTACAAAGAGGGATAGTTTGAGTTCTTCCTTCCCAATTTGTATCCCTTTAATTTCTTTTTCTTGCCTCTTGGCTCTGGCTAAAACAGTGGTGAGAGTGGGCATCCCCATCTGGTACCAGATCTCAGTGGAAACTCTTCCAACTTTTCCCCATTCAATAGGATGCTGGCCGTGGGTTTTTCATAAATTGCTTTGATTGTATTAAGGAATATTCCTTGTATACCCAATTTGCTTAGAGTTTTCATCATGAGATAAATATGGTTTTTCTTCTGCAGTTTGTTAATGTGGTGTGTCACATTGATTGATTTGCGAACATTGAACCATCTCTGCATACCAGGGATAAATCTCATTTGGTCTGGGTGGATGATTCTTCTGATGTGTTGTTGCATTCTATTGGCAAGAATTTTATTGAGGATTTTTGCATCTATGTTCATCAGGAATATTGGTCTGTAATTCTCTTTCAATACTGCATCTTTCTCTGGCTTAGGAATTAAGGTGATGATGGCTTCATAGAAAGAATTTGGGAGAATTCCATCTTTTTTGATTGTTCTGAATAGTTTGAGAAGGAATGGAATCATTCTTATTTAAATGTCTGGTAGAATTCAGCAGTGAATCCATCTGGTCCTGGGCTTTTCTTTGTTGGGAGTGCCTTTATTACTGTTTCAATTTCTGTCTCAGTTATGTGTCTATTTTGGTTTCCTATGTCTTCATGGTTCAATTTAGGTAGGTTGTATGTGTCCAGGAATCTATCCGTTTCTGATAGATTTTCCTGTTTGCTGGCATACAAGTCCTTGTAGTAATTTCTGGTGATTCTTTTGATTTCTGTGGTGTCTGTTGTTACATTTCCTTTTCCATCTCTGATTTTATTGATTTGGGCCTTTTCTCTTCTATTCTTAGTTAGTTGAGCCAATGGTGTGTCAATTTTATTCATTTTTTCAAAAAACCATCTCTTCACTTGGCTGATTTTTTGTAATGTATTTTGGATTCAATCCTGTTGATTTCTTCTCTGATTTTAATTATTTCTCTTCTCCTACTGGATTTTCTCTGGTTTGCTGCAGTTTTTCTAGATACTTAAGATGCATTGAAAGCTCATCTATTTGGTGCCTTTCCAATTTCTTGATGTAGGCACCTATTGATATAAACTTTCCTCTTAACACTGCTTTTGCTGTATCCCATAAGTTTTGGTATGTTGTGTTGTTATTCTCATTTACTTCCAGAAAGATTTTGATTTCTTCTCTGACCCAGTGTTCATTCAGTACCATGTTGTTCAGTTTCCATGTGTGTGCTTACAATCTAAGGATTCCTGAGTTACTAATTTCTACCTTTAGTCTGAGAAGCTGCATGGTATGCTTATAATTCTTTTAAATTTGCTAAGATGTGCTTTATGGCCTAGTATGTGGTCAATCCTAGAGTAGGTTCCATGCACTGCTGAGAAGAATATAAAATCTTTAAATATAAGATTGAAATTTCTCTCGATATCTTTTAGATCCATTTGGGCAATAGTGTAGATTAAATCTGCTGTTTCCTTGTTGATCTTCTGTCCAGTTGATCTGTCTATTTCTGAGAGTGGAGTATTGAATTCCTCCAGTACTATTGTATTGGAATCTAAGTCTCCCTTTAAGTCCCTTAACATATCTTTAAAAAAAAAACCGGTGCCCTGTAATTAGGTGCATATACATTTATAATAGTTACATCTTCCTGTTGAATTGAACCCTTAATCATTATATAATCCCCCTCTTTGTCTCTCTTAATAGTTTTTGTGTTAAAATTTATTTTGTCTGATGTAAATATGGCTACACCTATTTTTTTGTTTCCTTTGGCATGGGATATCTTTTTCCAACCTTTCACTTTCAGTCTGCATGCATCTTTGTTGTAAAGATGTGTTTCTTGTAGGCAGCAAGTAGATGGGTTTTGTTACTTAATCCATTCACCCAGTCTGTGCCTTTTAACTGGGGAGTTGAGTCCATTAACGTTCAATGTGACTATTGATAAGTAGTAACTTTGCCCTGCATTTTCCCAAAGATATTTACTAATATATGCTTTAAGCTTCCTATGATCTTTTACTGGGAGTTCTTCTTCCTTTACCTTCTTTCATATTGATGACCGTGTTTCTGTGTTTCTGTGTGTAGCACATCTTTAATCATTTTTTCTAGGGCTGGATGAGTAGCGACAAATTCTTTCAATTTCTGTTTGCTATGCAAGCTCTTTATTTCACCTTCATTCACAAATGAAAGCTTTACAGGATATAATATTCTGGGCTGGCAGTTTTTCTATCTTAGACCTGGGCTATGTCTCGCCATCCCCTTCTAGCTTGTAGGGTTTCTGATGATAAATCTGCTGTGAGACTAATTGGAGATCCTCTGAGTGTAATCTGACATTTCTCTGTTGCACATTTTAGGATCTTTTCTTTCTGTTTCACTGTGGTGAGTTTAGTTACAATGTTTCATGGGGAGGATCTCTTTTGGTCATGTTTATTAGGGGTTCTATGAGCTTCCTGTACTAGGATGTCTCTGTCCTTCTCCAAACCCGGGAAATTTTCTGCTAGTATCTCACTAAAACGTCCTTCTAATACTTTTCCCTTTCCAGCCTTCAGGAAGTCCTAGAACTCAAATGTTGTGTTTTTTAATAGTATCCTGTAGATTCCTGACAATGCTTTTTAGATTTCTAATTTCCTCTTCTTTTCTTTGGTTTGACTGTATACTTTCCTGCTCTCTGTCTTCTAAATCCGATATTCTCTCTTCTGCTTCACTCATTCTGTTTGTAAGGCTCTCTAATGTGTTTGTCATTTGATCTATTGAATTCTTCATTTCATTATGATTTCTCTTCACTATTACAGTTTCATGTTCTACTAGTTGCTTCATTTCATTTTTATTCCTCTTTAATATTTCATTTTCATGAGAGAGATTTTCTATCCTGTCCATTAAGGATTTCTGTAGTTCAATAATTTGTTATTGAGAACTTCTTAATATTCTTATCAATTTTTTGAGATCTGTTTCTTGCATTTATTCTTTCTCATTATTTTCATAATCTTGATTTTGGGTGTTTTGTTCATTTGGGGGCATCATAGTGTCTTTCTTGTTCTTGTTTTCTTGGTTTCTGTGTTTGTTGTTTGGCATTGTGGAGATATTCTTTGGTTTCTTCACTGTACTGGTTTTTTCATTATAGTATGACTCTAGATTAAGTGGACTGTTGGCTTTTGATGGATCCTTAGAATCTGTGATGGGTCTGGCCAGATACCTCCGTTTGGTTCTTCAGGGTTAAGGGTGTGCCAAAGGTGACTCAACCAGATTGTTCTCTCTCTCTCTCGCACACACTCTCTGTCTTTTTTTTTGGACTCAGAAGGGAATTCCAGCTGAGTGGAATTGAGGATAGTTGATGTATGAAATCTGGCCCCTCTGGGTATTTGCCAAGGTTACCGAGTTTGTGTACTCCGTGAGTTCTCTTGCTCACCCTCAGATTTTCACAGTCTCAGTTCATTAGCTCCACACCTTCACTAGGTCCTTACCTCCTGTTATTTCTCCCCACCAGAGTCAAGTTTTTCTGCTTGGCTGATGGTGGGCGCCACTTTACATATGTCCAAAATGGCACCTGCTCTTTGTCTTGCTCGGCTTTGTAAGGAGAGTGGAGAGAGAGGTTCGTGTCTGTGCTGGTTCCCCTTATTTATTCATTTTTTTCTCTCCTCCAGTCAGCCTGGTGAACTTTCCCCAGAGGGGCTTCAAGCCTCGTTCCCTCTAGGCTCTTTCTGCCATTTCCCTGCCAATGTCTCAGGCTACCGAGGTTTTTGTCTCACCTCCCCTTCAAGCTTCTGAGCCATGGGCATCCTTGCTCTCCCTGTAGGTCCTCTGTGTCACATCAACTAAATCCGGAAGAGTTTCCTCTGCAATTTTTTCCCAAGCCTTTCCCTGAGACTACAGTATCTCCACTTATTAAACTGTCTTTTCCTGGACTATCAGTGCACGCCCTTACTATTCCGTCATCTTCAAAAGAATGATTCTAAGAATACCAAATACAAATGAAAAGAAAAATATTGTAATTTATTTTGTGACATCTTATTTAACTTATCATATGCATTAACCTTTCAATTCCAAAAATGCATTATATGGCAATTTTAAGCTTATATTTGTTTTCTGTTTTTTTTAATATATCTTCTCAACAGTCTTCTAAATTATACTCATTTATAAACATTTAAGTATAGAAAATAGAATTCTAAGTTAATAGGAAAAGATATTAAAGATTATTTATACCCATTGACTTCTAAAGCATCAAGATTCTAGATTTAAAGAATATTATTAGTTGTTTCCCAGTGAAATTTTTAAATATTTTAAATAAATAATACTAAAATGGCATCATCTGAAATAAGTCCACTGTGGACACTAGTTCATGTTCCTGATGTTCTACTTCCAATCCAGCTGCCTGCTGATGTGTTGGGAGAGGTGTTGGAGGATAGTGTTAGTGTATGGGCCCCTGTCACTCAAGTGGAGACCTGGATGAAGCTTCTGGCTTGTGGCTTCAGCCTCTCCCAGTCCTACAGTTATGACAACCAGAGTATAAACCAATGTATGGAAAATCTCTGTCTCTGTCTCTCTCCCTGTCTCTAATTCTTTCTATTACATAAATAAATTATTTAATAAAAAATAGAAAAACTGTCAAATATACTGCTTTCATTTAATAGTTTTTTGTTTTGAAAATATAATTTTTCAAAAACATTTATCTGCAAGTTATGGATGTCTTATAAGAGAGTTGTTGATAAATGTAGATGCAAATATGTCTGTGTGTGTATCATATAGTTCACTGGTTGCATACTAAATTATTTGATTGCTTTGGTATTTTCAATCATTCTTAGCTTTACACATATTAATACATTTATAATAATATCATTGGCAAGTACTGGAAATTCTGTCATCTTTTAACATGCAACCTTGGTTTCCTGTAAGCTTCTCCCATTTATATGTAAGACTATAAATATTTGTAGGAAAATTTTATTACACATTTTACAAAGCATCACAATTGGAAATAGACCAAATAATGTCCTTTAGTAAAGAATGGCTATATTCCTTAAAACACATGACATGATTCTGTATGTCATGATTTGATAAGATGTGCCAGAAATAATGCTAGTGTTGTTACAAAATGTAGCCCTTATGTATTCATTTGTTTTTCTACCAAAGACTTTCCTTTTATAAGTCTACAAAATGCTAAAAGCATTCATTCATTGTTGACAGTTCATGAATATCTGGGAACCAGAGCTTAAGTGAACAACATCTGTAATTTCAGAGTGTCACATTCATCTGAAAAAGTTTGGGAATAATTGCTTTGTATGCTACAGAGTCAAGAATTTAATTGGTCTGTCTGTTCTATAACTACATTCAATTTCCAGATTGTAGGAAAAAAATATTTTGATCTCTAAAGAATATGCTCCAAATATGTATTCAAACATTAAGCTTCTTTAAACCTTCAGATACAGACATTGTTTCCAGATTGGAATGTAATTGGAAAAAAAGAAAGATACTGGTTTTCTAACTTTATAAGCGATATCTCCCTAAACAATTTTGATAACAATCAGACTATCGAGCAACTTAAAATGTATGCATTAAGATATAAATTGGCCCTCCAGAGAGAAATTTGCTAAATGGAGGCACAGAAGGTAGTAGGATGAATAGAAGAGATTATGCTTTGATGAGCATCTCAAGTATTTACAAAAAGAATCTAGAAATACCTAGACAACCCAAGGGGAGAACTGTGCCTAACTTAACCTTGCATATGGCTCTTCAGGACTGTGATGCTTTATCATTGAGGCAAGGACAATTTACAATTGATTTTTTTACCTCATTTACTAAGAAAAAAGAGGGAGTTAGTAAGATATTGAGTTTAATATTCTTGAAATGCCTAAGGCTGAACTTATGATTAAGCCTGTTGATTATCACCTAAGATGCATTAAAAAGATTTAGCAGTAAACAAGAAACAAGTAAACAAACTACTTTCAAAAACAATTACAAAATATGGATTCTTTTTTTTTATTTTTTATTTTTTTATAACGCTTTTATTTAAAGAATATAAATTTCCAAAATACAGCTTATAGATTACAATGGCTTCCCCCCCCATAACTTCCCCCCCACCCGCAACCCTCCCCTTTCCCACTCCCTCTCCCCTTGCTTCACATCAAGATTCATTTTCAATTCTCTTTATATACAGAAGATCAGTTTACTATATATTAAGTAAAGATTTCAACAGTTTGCCCTCACATAGCAACACAAAGTGAAAAATACTGTTGGAGTACTAGTTATAGTATTAATTCACAATGTATAGCACATTAAGGACAGATGGATTCTTGAGAATTGAACATTACTGTAAGAATTAAAAGTTGATGAGCTTTTGACAATTAATTTACTTAAAAGTACCTTAATCATTTTTAATGAAATTGTAATAACAATGTCAAGGATCCACTATCTTGTCATTTTTAGGACAAAGTTCTGATAAGGGCCAATATGGACACTTGAGAGAATATTTCCAATTTAAATATGCACTTGAAATTTCAAATAAAAATATTTAGTCTTTTCTCTTTAAGTAATTAAATAAGTAGTTCATGAAAGAGAACTTTCTATAATCAATATCACCTTCAAATAGTTTATCTACCAAACATATTTTACAAATTAGGAATTCCTAAGATATTTTTATATAAATTGCACCTCTCCAGATTGTTCTCAGACTTGTATTGAACAAATCACTTTAGCTATTTTTTTTCTTTGACAGGCAGAGTGTACAGTGAGAGAGAGAGACTGAGAGAAAAGTTTTCCTTTGCCGTTGGTTCACCCTCCAATGGCCGCCATGGCCGGCGCACTGCTGCCGGCGCACTGCACTGATTTGAAGGCAGGAGCCAGGTGCTTCTCCTGGTCTCCCTTGGGGTGCAGGGCCCAAGCACTTGGGCCATCCTCCACTGCACTCTCAGGCCACAGCAGAGAGCTGGCCTGGAAGAGGGGCTACTGGGACAGAATCTGGCTCCCCAACCGGGACTAGAACCCGGTGTGCTGATGCCGCAGGTGGAGGATTAGCCTATTGAGACACAGCACTGGCCACTTTAGCTATTTTTAAAATTATTTTTGTTTGATGTATTAAAATGCACATTTATGGGGTACAATGTGATGTTTTGATAGATGTATCTATTACAGTATTCAAATTGGGGAAGCATATCTGTTTTCTCAAATATTTATCATTTATTTTTGTGTTAAAAGCATTCAAACTTCTTTCTTTTAGTGAGCTATACAGTACATTGTCATCTCCTATTGTCATCCTTCTGTGTAATGAGACACCAAAACTTATTTCTCTTACCTAATCAAAAGTTAGTACTCACTGTTCAACTTTTTCTCTCCCTGTCTACTCTCCACTCTCCTTAGCCCTGGAATTTGCTGGTGTGCTCTGATATTCCATGTGAACACTTATGAGTAATATCATGTGGTACTCAGTTTTATGTGGTTGGCTTACTTTACTTATCATCTTTAGGTCAATGAAGAAGTTAGTTATAAGAGAAAAAAGGATTGCTCCAATATTAAATTTTAAACAAAAAGTATTTCCTCTATGGAAAACTCATTTAGAATGTGAGGAAACAGTATATTCACATGTGAGAAAAAGATAACTCATTTCTGCCAGGAAGCACTAGGGGATCCCACAGAAGGGTTACCCAGCCAACATAGAGGCTTGTTTGTATCTGTCAGATATTCTATGACAGAGGTGACATGACTACACTCATCTTTCTATAGTTCAATACATATTTGTGAAGTGTTTATTCATTGCCAGTACTTGTCATCAGTATAGGGTGTTGAATAGTGGAGGTCTGAAATACATCCAAGAAGTTCTCACAGTTTAGTGACAAAACAGAATTTTTAAATAATAACTTAAATTGCATGTAAGATTAAACTTTGGACTACATGATGTAGAAGCTTTGACAAAAGAGCAGCCATTACAATAGTAGCAGGATGAGGGGGATATAAATGGTTTCATTAAAAGAAAATGAGCAATTTGATGATTACTATATTTTGGATTAAATGTAATAAAATATGGCACTTGAACACTTAAAATTGGCTAAGTTCCTTAATTACTCAGTTGATCTTATACGCACTCTATACAGCAGGTAGTAAATGAGGCCCGCCCACAAAGATAGTAAGGAATAGAACTGAAAATTTTGTCAAATATCTTGTTTCTAAAACTATTGTTTCCAACCACTTCACTGTGCTTCCTCTCATGTGAAAAGGAGTCAGAAGTCAAATTTGCAGAACTAAGATGTGTGAAACAGTTATCCTTTTAGAGAAATAAAAACAAGTTAGCATATATGAAGCAAAAACTATCCTTTGGAGAGTGAAAGTGTGTAAGGTTGGATGAAAGGATTAGAGGCCAGACTAAATGGGCATGTGCTACGTTTATGGAACAGGGAATGCAGGAGAAATACATGACTGAAGGGAAAATAAATTGATGGACACACAAGAGCCAGAGTGAGAGCATGATTCCTGCCAAGAGCAAAGCAGTGAGGATAGACAGACAGGAAGTGGACAGGCACATCTAATAAAAGGGAATGTGTAGGATTTGGAGGTGCAGTGCATGAGGTGAGTGGAGAATGGGATGACTCCTAGATTTATAGGAGTACCATTAAGACAGACACAGGGTAGAGTGGCTTTCACAGGGTCAGTGTCCTTATGCCTTTGAGGGTTTCCTCTTCTTGACTGGAAATCCATGTGCCTAGTAAATACTCTCTATTTGTTATTGGAGACTTCCCTGAGAGAAGCATTGACTCTCTGGACCCACTGGTTGTTTGGTTCCTTCTCCAGATAAAAAAGCAATTTCCCTGTTTTGCCAATCCACACTTAAACACATACTGAAAAATCACAATGCACTGGCTGTGCTCTCCAGATTCTGAGTCAGACAATCTAGTATAACTTGATCTGAAAACATACCACATTTAAAGGAAGGAAGGAAGGAAGGAAGGAAGGAAGGAAGGAAGGAAGGAAGGAAGGAAAGAAGGAGGGAGGGAGGGAGGGAGGGAGGGAGGGAGGGAGGGAGGAGGGAGAGTGGAAAGGGGGAGGGAGGGAGAGAGGGAGGAAGGAAGGAACGAATGAAGGAAGGAACGAAGGAAGGAAGAGAGGGAAAGAAAGGAAGAAAGAGAGAGAACATACCAAATCATATTCTTGTAAGACATTTTAATCGCTTCGCAAACATGATCTCACAGATAATCACATCAGTCTATCAGTTGGGAAAAGGAGTAATTTATCTCTATTTTTAAAAGATAACAAAAGGTTAAGCAACTCATTTTAGAACTGGAAGCAGAAGCTTAGTTTCTGGAGTCAGTTTGGTATATGTAAGAGCAATCACTAACTGGTTTCATGACACGGTGTAAATTAAAGTCTATTGATACTTGATACTGCTTGAATAGTTACAATCAGTTTACTTGTAACAATGAGTTCAGAAATGAAAGGGGAATTGAAAAGGCAGGTAAAGTAGGCAATTTATTTTTATTTCTTTGTAAGTTTCATTCTGACCTGCTTTTCTGTAAACAAGAATTTCAATGATATTCAGTATGAAATAAATGAGCACAGCATTCTGGCAGCAATTTTTAAAATAAAAAGGTTTTAATATCGTATATTATCTGGTATTCTGTCCATCCTTTTATAATTTTGCATCTTATCATTTTATACGTAGGTCATTTTATGTAGTACCTGCTGAATTATGTATCTCATGCACAGTCCTCTTTCTGGAATACCAGACTCAGCTGTAGAACAGCTTGTTCTTGTATCATTAATAGGTCTCTCAAATTTAGCATAGTCAAAACTGGGTTGCTGATATTCCTTCAATTCCACCTCTCCTCTTCCTGTATACTCTTCAAAAATTATTCACTTATAATCTGCTTTTCCTGTTGCTTCGATCAAAATCCTGAGTCATCCTTAATACCTCTCTTTACTAAGATCAAAATTTTCCTTGGAAAGTCCTACCAGGGTTAAAAGGAAAATATAGCTGTATTTCAACTACTCAAATCACCACCACTGCCTCACCAGTTCAAACACTGTCTTTCAATTGGAATCATCTTCTAATGTGTTTACTTGATTCTACTTTGTTTTCAAATTCTGTTCCTCCCATAGTAACTACAGTCACTCTATTAGAATACAACAAAATAGCATTCTTGCATTCAAACACTGAGTCTGATTCATTATTCTGTTAAAATCAAAATCATTTTCATTGTTCTCAAAACCATATATCTGACTTCACGTTTGTCCATGTAATTTCATCCTTCTACCTTCCCCATAGCTCATTTTTTTGTCCACATTTGACTCCTTCACAGCAGGCAAATACCTGCTTTAAGAATTTTGCACTGTGCTTCAGTCTATTATGAATAATATAGATATTTCCATGACTTTATTCCTCACATCCATCAAGCCCTTATGTGGGTCTTTCCCATCTAATTGTTTTAAAATTAAACCTTTACTTCTACATATCACATCTCCTTTCCCTACTTTATCTTGCCTCTTAACTCTCATTACAACTTAAAATACTTAACATGTATTTTATTTAGTTTTCTTATTTAATTCATTGTACCCTAGAATTTAAGCACTAGGAGGGCAGTTATAAATGATCCATTTTGCTAATCATGTGGCACTTGGTAACACTTCATAAAAATGTATTGAATGAAATAAAGTGCACACATTTCATATTTACTATAGTATTCTAAAATTTTTCAAAATGTAGTTGGATTTCAGGAAACCTATCACAAAAGTATAGTTGGTTGAGGTAAGCATTGTGTCACAATAGGTTAAGCTGCCACTTGAAATACTGGCAGCTCATATTGAATGTCAGAAGACAGAGGTTCTCTCTGTCACTTTCTCTTTACTGTCATACTGACGTTCAAAGAAATAAATATTTAAAAAAACAAGAATGAGTGCTCATGAAAAGATCTATGTTGACATTTTTATTAAGTTGAACAATATGAAATTGCAAATATTCAATATTTATTTTCATAAATTTTTAAAAGAAAATTGGTAATTTTTGCCCACTGTTGATTGCTTTTTCCTTTATCTTGCTGAGAGTTAATAATTTTGATTTTATTATTGTTAAATGTTATTTTTATTTTCATTTTTATTTGAAAAACAGAGAGAAGAAGAAGAGGAGGAGGAAGAAAAAGAATGGAGGGGAGAAGAGGAGGAGGAAAGGGAAGAAGAGGAGGAGAGAGAAAGACAGAGAGATAGAGATATTATTTGCTGGTTCACTCACTAAATATTTAACAACATTTATAGCTGTGCTGAGTGAAATCCAACAGTGCAGAACTCAGTACAAGTTTCCCACAGGATGGCAGAGACCCAAGTTCTTGAATTGTATTCTGCTGCTTCTCAAGTTACACATTCACAGAAAGCTTGATTGGAAGTAGAGGAACCAAAACTTAAGCCAGAACTTGAGTTTGTGATATGGGATGCAGGTGTTTCAAAGGGCAGCTTAACTGCTGTGCAAATGCACACCACCATAATTTTTATAAAAATAAGTAGCTACTGGATATGTTGGTTAAAGAAAACAAAAGCTGTCAATTAGCCAACATTTACTATTTTATAACTACATATATATGGCATATGCCAAATAAATGCTGACATTTATAATTTAGAAGAGAAAAGGTCTAGGCTCCATTATACTATTGCAGCGTCGTGAAAAGATTTTCATGAAAGTATTTTTTATCAGTATGCAAATCCATAAAGGAAAAATCAGTATCATCTACCAAAGATTTTCTAGTAAGTTCTCAGTTTTTTTCCCATTAGAATTTATAATTCCTTGTAAAGTAGATATCCCCTGAGCAAAATGAGCTATTTTACATTGAACAAAACTCTGAAGCTTGTCTGCTTTCATGAAACATTTTAAAAGAACATAGGAAAAAAGAAGTTATATCACTATCTTTGTTCCTGTATGAACAGTAATTAGTAATGTGCTTGACACCTTGAAACAAAATTTTCTAATAAACTAGGAAGGCTACCTAACTCCTCTCCATTCATTATTTCTCTAATATGTTAACAATAAGCTAAGAGTTATCTAATTTATTTAAAGAAATAGAAGTTCAAAGCAAATAACGACAACCTCAGGTTTGCTTGAGGCAAAGGAAAATGAGACACCTTCTCCAAGGGGACAACAAAATATGAGAGAGGCGGAAAATATGTCCTTGGATCCTGAAAGATAGGTTCAATTCCTATGATAGGAATGGGGTGGTGAATGAATTACTGTGAGATACTCAGACCTGTACTAGTCCATTCCCATTGCATCATTTTTGTAGGATAAGATTCTTCTGTCTCAATTTTACAGATAGATCATTTAAGCTGCTTCTCCAAAAACGTGTATCTTTATTTTATATGTGAATGTTCATAGACATGTATACACACATATACATAATTGCATGAATACATGAGTACACGTGACCATAAACATATTCATGAAGGGACATTAAAGTTTGTGGAAAATGCATATTGGTTTTGAATTTCATTTTTCTACGAACTTCTTAAAGCTCATATATACACACATTATATATATGCCTACACACACACACACACACATAGTATTTGAGCAATGTACATCTACAACTTTATACTGAGTACTGGGAATAGTGAAAAAATAACTTGTTTGTTAAATAATAGGAAATTTCAAGCCAATGTATGGACCAAGCACACTAATTCCAGAAATATCCATCATGCAATTATTCTGAAAAAAGAAATTAACTTGGTTTAGGGTTTGTTAAAATAAATTTGGCATTGTATATCTTGTTACTTCAAGGGAGAAATTAATATTAGAATTAGGAAACTGGACTGAATATTGAAATTTCATTATATATGTTTATATAGCTATTTCTGAAAAGAAGAAACTTAAATTTTCTTGACCTTAATTTCATCAAAGAAGATCATACCATTGGTAATGGATATTGTGGATGTTAACTCACCAATATGAAAAATCAGTTGCGAGAGAGAAAGATGGTGGCTGAATAAGTTGTCTCTGTAGTTTCCCCACAAACAAACCAATTTTAATAGATATTTCATAAACTATGTTGTCTTCATAATAGCTATATGTAGGAAGCAAGTGAGAGACTACAGTTTCCAGTTACGAAAGTGCAAAAGAAAGAGTTGTTCACAACACTACTCCCCAACTCCAAGAAGCACAGCATATACAGATATACTCCTGCTTGAGGGAAAGAGAGGGAACTCAGTCCAGTCTTTGGAATTGAATCTTATTTTGATTCAGAGATTCAGAGAGGTACAGTGTTGCAAAGGACCCTGTCTCCAGATCTCTCACCTGCAGATTGAGTATTTGAACCCAATCTTGCCAGGAGACTGCCTCCACCTTCTTTGCTCCAATCCCCCTCAAAAGTGGAAGAGAATTCCAGCTGCTTAAGGGTAGAGCAAGAGAGGGAGTTAGGACTTTGTCTTTGGGCTCAGAACCAAGCCCACCAGAGTGAAACTCAGCAGTTAGTAAGACCTGAAATCTCTACTCCCTGGCCAGTGCTCACATATGAGACTTTTAACTTGTCATTCCTTCAGGTAGAGACCTGTGCTCCAGTGAAAAAGACTTGCTTCAGTGTATATCACCAAAGGAATCAAGTTTTCCTGTTATGCCTCACCAAGATTTCATAAGGCCCAGTGGCTATGAGCCCCAGGTGTCAGTCTAGAGCCAATCTGAGAGATAAAGAGGCTGCCTTTATCAAGATTTTCTATGCTTGGACAGACAGCATTGAGCAACAGGGCTATGTCTCTGGAATCAGTCTCAGGATGAATAGATTGTAACCAACACTGACACTAGGCAAAGGTTTGTGGATAGAATCTCTAGAATTACACAAGTCAGGTAGACTTGTGTCCTGGAGGGAAACATTTGTTTTAGGATGTATCAACGTTTAGTCTCATTTAGGCTCAGAGATTATCCCTAGATTTCAGAGGACCTAATGACTTTGAGATCCAGTTGTAACTGCCTGGACACCAGATGGGCTACTTCACCTACCCCTCCTCTAGACTTGGCCAGATAGCAATGAACCATAGGACTTCTTTGTGATTCAGTGCTAAACTGGTAAACCCTAACATGTGTCAGATTATAATAGTGCCTTTCCCCAGCCTAGTGATGCAAGACAGAGTTTCTAGACCTGCTTTGGTGCCAAGTGGAGTTCTGGACCCCTGGTTGATTGGCCTTACACTGGTCAGGATAACTAACAGCTAATAGGAGCAGAATAAGACAATGCTTCAATCTCAGCAGGAGACAGATCATAGCAATGTGGGCCTTTATCCTACTCCCAAGCTGAGATGTTTCAACAGACTGTGTGCTGTAGATGCGATCTAACATTACAACAATGTTTTTCATTGGACTAGGCATCGTAGCCTACCTAAGACCCAGAAAAAGTATCATAAGGCTGTACTATTCCTTTTTAGACACTTTCATAGTTAATGTTGAATAACACACGAACTTTGGTTTCGGGAAAAATGAGAATTTTGGGCATATTTAGGTCGAAACAGTGAAAACACATCAATAATGAACCTACAGCAAAAACTTTAATTAAGGTAACATTTAGTGACAAAATGGAAGGAGTGTCCACAGGTTCAATGTGAATAAATAAACTCCTTAGAGTTTCTGAAATAATAGCATAAATTAAACCAGATTAGAATAAATAACACTACAATAAGCAGACAAAGTGTACATCAACAATTGTCAAGGGCTTCCATGATACCTGATGCATCTGCTCAAAACAATTTGCCAGAAACTGACCACATAGGAATTGAAACTTTCAAATGCTTAGCTGAAGATTTCAAGGAAATTCAATTAAATTCAAGAAATCACAAAAATATTTAATAATCTAATGAAAAGATGTGTAAGAGAAATAGAAGTCATAAATAGAAATAGGAATCTTTCAAATGAAAATATACTAAAATTAAAATTCAAGAGCAGGCATCAATAGCAGAATAGATCAAACAGAAAAAAAGAATCAATGAGCTCAAAGACAGACTATTTGAAAATATACAGTTGAGGTAAAAACAAAAAGAATCGAGAGGAATGAAGAAAATCTACAGAAGAGCATAAAAATATCAAATGTATTAATTACCAGGACTCAAATGAAACATGAGCATGCCAAAATAGTAAAAATTCATTTAAGGAAGAGCATAAACGTGGCTCAAC
Organism: Sylvilagus floridanus; assembly: GCA_949820135.1. Classification (NCBI taxonomy): domain Eukaryota; kingdom Metazoa; phylum Chordata; class Mammalia; order Lagomorpha; family Leporidae; genus Sylvilagus; species Sylvilagus floridanus. The sequence continues at coordinate 84,503,045 of OX463224.1, forward strand.
AGGCTAATCCTCCGCCTTGGGGCGCCGGCACACCGGGTTCTAGTCCCGGTCGGGACACCGGATTCTGTCCCGGTTGCCCCTCTTCCAGGCCAGCCCTCTGCTGTGGCCCAGGAGTGCAGTGGAGGATGGCCCAAGTGCTTGGGCCCTGCATCCCATGGGAGACCAGGATAAGCACCTAGTACCTGGCTCCTGCCATCGGATGAGCGTGGTGCGCCGGCCGCAGTGCGCTGTCCGTGGCAGCCATTGGAGGGTGAACCAACAGCAAAGGAAGACCTTTCTCTCTGTCTCTCTCTCTCACTGTCCACTCTGCCGGTCAAAAAAAAATATCAAATATATTAATTACCAGGACTCAAATGAAACATGAGAATGCCAAAATAGTAAAAATTCATTTAAGGAAGTAAGAGAAAACTTTCCAAATCCAGAGAAATATGCAACTATTGGGGTAAATGAAAGTAAAAAATCACGTCAGATTGAACCCAACTATGTCTACTCAAAGCAAATTATACTCAAAGTCTTCCAGGTTAACGATAAAGAGAAGATGCTCAGCTACAAGAGAAAAGGAGAAAATTACTAACAAACGGGTCCTAATTTGCTGATTGGCAACTTCTCAATGAAAACTTGATAGCCCAGGAAGTCATGAAATGAAACTTCTGATCCCAAAGAGAAAAAACTAAAACCCCCAGCCCAGATTCTCACCCAAAACAGATACCTTTCAGATATAAGAGAGTGATAAAATGCATTCCTAGACAAACAAAAGCTGAAGAAATTTACTGCCACAAAACTGTCCTTATGAAAAATGCTCAAGTAATTCTTTAAACTGAAATAAAGGGATGCTTATAAGTAATATAAAAATGTTGGAAGGTGAAAACTCAATGATGAAGGGAACTGTAGAAAATAATGTTTAAAAAAAACCTGGAATTCCATCAAGACACAATTAGACTAATAAGTCTTACACCATTGCAGGAAACAAAGTTGTCACATAAAAACTAGTACCATTGTTACACACCAATAACAAATTATGAGGACAGGTAACAAGGAAGCAGTCTAATTTCCAATAGTGACAAAGTAAATAGATAAATTAAATATTTAGTAATGATTTTAAAAAATATAAGATTTCTTATATGAAAACCATAAATCGTTGATGAAAGGAATTAAGAGGACATAACAATATCAAAAGACACCCACTGTACATGGCTTGGAATAATTAATATTGATATAATGTCTACAGTACTCAAAATAATTTAGAAATTGAAGTCAATTCCTATTAAAAACAATGGCTTTTTTTCAATTTAACAGGTAGAGTTACACAGAGAGAGAGAGAGACAGAGAGAAAGGTCTTCCTTCCATTGGTTCACCCCCCAAATGGCTGCGATGGCTAGCCTGCTGCGCCAATCCAATGCCAGGAGCCAGGTGCTTCCTCCTGGGCTCCTATGCAGGTGCAAGTGCCCAAGAACTTGGGCCATCCTCCACTGCCTTCTAGGGCCACAGCAGAGAGCTGGACTGGAAGAGGAGCCACTGGGACTAGAACCAGTGCCCATATAGGTTGCCGGCGTTGCAGGCAGAGGATTAATAAAGTGAGCCATGGCGCTGGCCCAGAATGGCATTTTTTTATAGAATTAGAAACAAATATATTTGTATAAAACCACAAACATCCCCAAATAAGCAAAACAATATTGATAAAAAGAATAAAAATGAACATTATACAATCTGACTTTAAAATATATTATAAAGTTATCATAATTAAAACTGCATGATATTCTTATAAAATGAAATACATAGAAAAATGTAACAGAAATAGAGATCTTAGATGTAACCCATGTGTCTACAACCAAAACTTTTTTTTTTTCATTTGACAGAGTTACAGAGAGTGAGAAAGAGAGAAAGGTCTTCTTCCCTTTGGTTCATTCCCCAAATGGCTGCCATGACTGGAGCTGCGCCAATCCGAAGCCAGGAGCCAGGTGCTTCTTCCTGGTCTCCCATGTGGGTGCAGAGACCCAAGCATTTGGGCCATCCTCCACTGCCCTCCCGGGCCAGAGCAAAGAGCTAGACTGGAAGAGGAGCAACCGGGACTAGAACCTGGCGCCCATATGGGATGCTGGCGCGTCAGGCAAGTGAGCCGTGACACTGGCCCCTTCAACCAAAACTTTTCAACAAACGTACAAAAAGCATTCATTAAAAGAACTTATCAATAAATGGTGCTAGAAAAATTGGATGTGCAGAGAAATGAAACTATACTCCTGCCTATTTCAATAAATCAACCCAAGAGGGCTGAATACATGTATGCTAGACCTAAAACTCTGAATCTACTTTAAATTAGATCCCTACCTTTAATCATGTACTGAAATCAACTTAAAACTGAATTTAAGTTCTAAAGTTAATATTGAAACTTTGAAGCTCTTAGAGGAAAAATAAGGAAAACACTTTAAGACATTATATTTGGAGATTTTTTTTTCTTTTTTCTTTATGGATCAGATCTGAAAACACAGGAAAGAAAAGAAAAAATAGACAAATGAGATGTCATCAATGTGAATAGCTTTCACATAGCAAAGGAAACGGTGAACAGAGTGAAAAGACAACTTAAAAATGTGAGAAATATTTGTAAGTTATACATGCCACATGGTTTAATAACCAGAATATATAATCAGGGCCTGCACTGTGGCGCAGTGGCTTAATAACCTGGCCTGAAGCGACAGCATCCCATGTGGGCACCAGTTCAAGACCCAGCTGCTCCAATTCTGATCCAGCTCTCTGCTATGGCCTGGGAAGGCAGTGGAGTATGGCCTGGGTCCTTGGGCCCCTGCACCCACATGGGAGACCCAAAGGAAGCTCCTGGCTCCTGGCTTCAGATCGATACAGCTCTGGCCATTGAGGCTAATTGGGGAGTGTACCCGTGAATTGAATACTTCTCTCTCTTTGTAACTCTGACTTTCAAATAAATAAATAAAGTTTTTTAAAAAAGAATATATGGCCGAAGCCACGGCTCACTAGGCTAATCCTCCACCTGCGGCACCAGCACACCCGGTTCTAGTCCTGGTCAGGGCACCGGATTCTGTCCCGGTTGCTCCTCTTCCAGTCCAGCTCCCTGATGTGGCCCGGGAGGGCAGTGGAGGATGGCCCAACTGCTTGGGCTCCCTACACCCACATGGGAGACCAGGAGGAAGCACCTGGCTCCTGGCTTCAGATTGGCCCAGCGTGCCGGCCGTGGTGGCCATTTGGGGGGTGAACCAATGGAAGGAAGACCTTTCTCTCTCTCTCTCTCTCTCTCTCTCACTGTCTAACTCTGCCTGTTAAAAAATATATATATAATATATATATATATATATATATATAAACTGTATGGCAAATAAAAAATGTAAAATGGTCAGTAGAATTAAACAGTCATTTCTGAATTGAAGATAAATAAATTGTGGACCGATAATATGAGAAAATGCTCATCACTAATCATCAAGGAAATGCAAATCTACTTCCAAGTTTAATATCACCTTACTGCAGCTACATTCAACAACATCAAATGGAAGAATGAACAAATAATGGTGAAAATGGGAGAAAAGGAATCCTTTTTTACTGTTGATGGAAATAGAATTAGTACCACCATTTTGGAATCAATGTGGAGATTGCTCCAATAACCAAAAAGGAGAACTTCTAGCAATCTCATTACTGGATATATACTTAAAGGAAGTGAAATCAGCCTTTCAAGGACACATCTACAGTCCCATATTTATTGCAGTGCAATTAACAAATGAGCAGAAATAGAAACAAAGCAAATGTCTATCCTTTGATTAAAGGAAAAAGAAAATGTGAGGCCAACGCTGTGGCCCAATGGGTTAAAGTTGTGGCCTGAAGTGCCGTCACCCCATATGGGCACCAGTTCTAGTCCCAGATGCTCCACTTCTGATCCAGGTCTCTGCTCTGGCCTAGGATAGCAGTAGAAGATGGTCCAAGTCTTTGGGCCCCTGCTCCCATGTGGGAGACCCAGAAGAATTTCCTGGCTTCTGGCTTCGGATTGGCGCCGGTCTGACCATTGCGACCATCTGGGAAGTGAACTAGTGTATGGAAGACATCTTTCTGTGTTTCTATCTCTCTCTGTAACTCTGTCTTTCAAACAAATAAAATAAATATTTTTAAAAGAGAAAAAAGAAAATGTCATTCACATTCACAATGGAGTAACACTGAGCCACAAAAGGTTTACATATTTTCATTTGCAATAATATATAGAACTTGATGTCATTCTATTAAGCAAAATAAACTAACCATAGAAGTATAGGTATTGCATGATGTTACCCATATACAGCATGTTAAAAAGGAGATCTGATAGACATTAAAAATAAAATGGTTGTTTCCAGAGGCTGGGGTAGTGAGACAAGAGGAGAGGGATGTGAGGGAAAATAGATAGTAAGCTATCGCAAAGGAAAAATGAGAAGTTCGGGGGGTCTATTGCACAGAAGGGTTATTATAAAAATATTAATGTACTGTATATTACTATAAAACACTAAAAGATAAGACTTTGAATACTTTCACCATAAAGAAGTCTTAAAAATTTGAGGAAATGAATACATTTACACTGGTTGGACATTACACATTGTATCTATATATTGAAACTGTATACTTTAAATACATAAAATTTTGTATATCTGCTAAAAATTTAAAAAGTATATTGCATTCTAATCAGGAGCTTTTTAATACTTGTTTAATATGTCAATGTTCAGTAGTTACACAATATGTCAAATTTTTTCTATAGGACAGTTTTGTCCTTTCAGATACCACAAATATTGATGTAGTTTTTCTCATTTGTAACATTTTACAAATGTATTAGCTTAGTGATATATTAAAAGGGCCATTGAAAACCATTTGGGAATTTTTTTGAAAGTATCCCATAAAACTTGAACATTGTTTTTAGTTTTTTAAAATTTTATGGGGGAGGACAGAAATTTCCAAAGATTTGTCCTCTAGCTTACATGTTCTTTCTTCTGCCACACCATGTCCGTTGTTAAGGCTTCCCAATGTATTTTTTATTTGATATATTGAATTCTTCATTTCTAGTATTTCAGTTTGATTTCTCAATTTCATGGGAAAACAAATCCTTCATGTTATGTTTGGTTTTCTTTAACTTGTAAATTTGTTTCTCATTGCTTCTGAGTAACCTATGTGCAATCGTTTCATCAACTTCTTTGTCTTCACATTCTAAAATTGAGTATTGTGTTCCTTTGGGGGAGTCATGTTGACTTTCTTATTCTTGTTTCTTGAATTTCTGCATTTATTTTTAAGCAGCTGTGGGAATGCTTGTTGGTTTTCTTCTCTGATTGAGTTTATCTTTGAACCATACCTCTGTGGCTTAGTGGAGTGTCTACTCTTTCAGTGAATACCCAGTGGTATGTGCTGGGTTTTGTCATGGAGCTCTAGTCAGTGCTCCAGGTTGAGACGAGTATCCAGGGTGATATCCAAATTGGGCTTAGTAGATCTCCTCTATTGTCAGCAGGGAAGAGGATACGATCATCATAATCATACCCTCACTGCCTTGCTTCCAAGTTTACCAATGTCTGGGATTAGCCCACAGTGGATGCAACACTCACCCTCACTGTCACATGAACCACACAGAAGATTTGTGTCATCCTCAGCATGAGCAAAAATCCCACTGCAATGACCCTCTCCAGGCAATCAGGGAGCTCTGAGCTTCTGGCTTTGGACCCAGGGATTGCCCAGACACCCAGCTACAAAACCTGCTCCCTATTGTGCAAAGTGTTCCCAAAGTCTCAGCACACAAGATTTCCACAGTCATCTGGTGCAGAGAATCCCCTCTAAACTGCTAGCCTGTCCCATATACAGAGAGGCAGAGATGTTCCCATGGCCAGCTGCTTGTGGGTGCACTACTTTGGTGGTTGGAGCCCTAGGGCCTGTAATATGTTGATAGGCTTGGGACACCTCATAGTCCTACAAGGGTACGCAGTTCCATGCCAACCCTCCCAGCTAGATTCAGAGTCAGTGAGAAAAATGTTTTTTTTCCCTCTATTAGAATATCCAGATCACACACTGCACAGGAACCACTGCAACCACTAGTTGTGTCAAATGGTGCCTTCTCCCCACTGGTTGCTGGGCACACTTGTGTGGGGATGAGGAAAAAGAAATATAGTCCCTCCCCAACCTTCACCCTGCTGGGTTATGCCTCCTCCATTGGGGCTCCAGGCTGGACTCAAGGACAGTGAGCTCCACCAGGTCTCTCCCTCTGGCAAAATCACCAGTAGCACAGGCTGAAGTCCTGGTCTCACTTTAGTCTCCAAAGCTGGCATATCCTCCATCTCTCTGCTACAAGTCCATGTATTGTGTCTCTGCACATTGCAATGTGTCTGCATTTTCCACACTGATCTATAGCATCCCTCTTCATTCTGCAGAATTTCCATGGCAGATTTCTCTCCATCTCCTCCCTGGAAGTGCACTTTCTCCACTTTTTTTCTGCTATTTTTTCCCTCATCTAAAGCAGTGCATCTTTTCCCTATTTAACCATCTTGGAATTCCCCACAGTTTGGGAATTTAAACATCATATTTCTCATGTTAAAATAATGTACATTCACATCCACATCCTAAAATATCTGAGAAGTCAGATAAACTTGTGTGTGTGTATAGTCTAGTTTCCTTCCTAAATGTTTTGACTGTGAGTCCTTTTCTAGAAGTAGTATATTTTAATACAGCACAGTTGACCCTGTGCTTGTCCCACCCTTAATAACCTTACAATTTTAATGCAATCTTCTTCAAAGCCAACATATGAATTATTTTTCCTGAATATTTCCTTTGCCTTCCCTACATGCTCCTCCCACAATAAGGCCTAAGAATATTTGCTTTGTAAGAAAAAAGTGCTGAGAATCAACACCCCAACTCTGAAACAGCATCTAGAAGGAGTTGATACACAAATACTGCTTCATGGTTTGTGTGATGTGCTTTATGCCATCTTCCAAAGTTTTCATGAGAAACTATCAACCAGTCCCCCACAATAATAGGTAGATTAAAAGTAATCTTTCTTGACTGCCTTTACTCCTAGTCTTATTTCTCCCATTCTGGTGTTTCTTTCACATACTAAGCAAGCTACTTGCCCTTGAATCCTTACTTCAGGGCATACCTCTGGGAAATGCAAACTGAGTAACATATAGGGGAAACCAGCGCTTTCTGCTCTACTTTTCAATGACTTAAATACCTGAACAATTACTTCTGACAGTCTCTGAGCACAAATCTCCAGTTTTCTGCATCCCAGGCTCTTTCCATTGTGTTACTGGCCTCTTCCTATTTTGGAAAATGTTAAAATTTCCTGGCATTCTTTCCTAGGCATTTAGTTTCCAGGTCCTTTAAATACCACCTAAGTGAAAGTTGCACTGGAGAAAGTTAAAGTGAAGCCTATTATAATAAGAAGAAAGATTGAACTCAACTCCACTGAATAGAACTGTGGAGTATTGGACTAAGCTAATGAAAATGTAAAGTGTCCTTAGAGGGAGATTGGTAAATGGGATGTGGATAACCATTGAACTATTCCCTAGTTTGCAAATTTTATTGTAAGTCTGCATTTGCTAATTGGTGTTCTTCCAAGGTAGTCTCCTGCTCTCCCACAGCAATTGGAAAATAAGGGCACCACTAATTTCAATGGTTACATTTCAAAGAGATCGTTCCCAGGTAATATAAAAAGACATTTTCTTGGTTGTTAAACTGGTAAGATGCTGGGAGAAAATTTGCATACTTTTTAAATGAGCAGAGAAAGGACCTACAATTGCAAATATTCTAAAGTAAATGTTCTAAGAAAAGGGAGGTCAGGAGCCTATAATCAGAGAAAATTGCCTAAAGTTTATTCAAGCTGATGAGAGTGTTCAAACCGTTTTAGTCAATTCCTATTAAGGAACAATCAAAGATATGCATTTATTAGTTTTTTGTACAGTGGAGTTGGTGGAGGGGTAATGTAAGAATTTTCCAGATTTATTTCCCATTTATTGTATGACCCAAGGACATTGCTTAATAACTCTAAATCTCATTTACAAAAAAAAAAAAAACCCTTATAGCAATTAAACCATTGTACAGATCAAAATAAAGTTTCTAATTTTCTCCAAATAGTGTTTTAGACTGCTAGGGATGCTGTAACCAAATGCCACAGTGTTTTGGTAAAAATAACAGCCAGCATGTGGAATTTAACATCTTAGAGTTGGAAGTCAAAGAGTGTGATGCCAACAGGATTGGTTTCTGATCAGGCTTCTCTTCTAGACTTTCAGGTTAGTCAGTTTCTCACTGTGCCTTCGTATGCCCTTTGCTCTGCATTCAGGCATTCCTGGTTTCCTTCTACATAAATACCCCTAATATTGGATTATGTCTCTGTCTTATTTCCTCTTTTAACCCTGATTATTTTCTTAAATGACCTATTTGCAAATACAGTGACAATGTTGATTAGGTCTTTTGCCTATAAATTTTGGGGGACAGCATAGTTCAGTCCATAGCATGTAGTTTCTGGATCATAATATGAAATCAATTATAACTATCATTATTAATAAACATACAGTTATGGGAAGCTCTGAATGAAAGAGATCTTTAGTTCTATGTCAAGATGTTTTGAAAAGAACATGAGGCTTTTGAAAGCTGATAGTTCTACTTCTAAAGTAGAATTGTAATTTACTCACTTACCAGTCAAGATTAAGAAAACTTACTCCTACATGACTTTGAACAATGCCTCCTTGACTTAATGTTTAAAATTGATTCTGTAGAACAATGTCTAAACTTCTGGGGATAAATAGTTTTGCTTAAAAATTCTATCTTGGGAATCTGTATTTAAGCATCAGACTAAAAAACAACTAACTAGGAGTTTCAAGATTATGGAATAGGGAAAGGATGTGTTGCTTTAGGCTAGGGAAAAACAACAGGATACAGGTAGAGTAATTTCATTTCCAGGAGAAATTTGGAGAGAAATCTCAAGTAGGAATTCTACAGAATGAAGAGAGACATCATGCATCATCGTGGAAGATGTAGACATGCAGCAATGAGCTTGGACATAATACACAACACTCACAGCTGAGAGAAGGAGGAAGCACCTGCTTTGGAGAGCAAGGTGAAACCAGACTGCAGCAGCCTATGCTACTGGTGATATAACTGGAGTGAAAGCCTGGTGGAGTATACTATCTGTGAGTCTGGCCTGGAGCCCTAGGGTGAGAGGGTACCAGCCTAACCCAGTAAAAAGAGAATGTTTCTCTCTCTCCATCACCCCACAATGGCACATGGCAGTTGGCTGGGGAGGGCATCATTTTGACAACAGTAGTGTCTATATATATAGAGATAGATAGATAGATAGATACACACACATATATAATATTATGTATATATTCTGGAACAAAATCAAGGAACCCATGTGGATGACCCAAAATTAGTTCCAACCTCTTGGATTCAGTCTGGCCCAGTCCCAGGTACAGTCTCAGGTATGAGTTCCAGCCTCTTGGTTTCAGCCGGCCCCAGTCCCAGGTTTTGCAGAACTTGGAGAGTAAATCAACAGATAGAAAACTTATTTCTGTGTCTCTGTCTCTCCCTCTTTACATTTCAGACACATACATAAAACAAACAAATAAAATCTCTGGAATGTAGTATGAGAAACAAGTCTCACACACACACACACACACACTCTTCATATATATATGAAGAGAACTATATATCTGGACCCCAGATTGGCTCAATTCTTATGTTTGTTGTAATTGTTTATCCCAGTAGCAAAATTAATTAAACACTTCAATTAAAAAATCTTCTTGACTCTTGATCAACAAGATTTTCAGTGTCTTAATTAATCTCTAAGGAAATATCAACTTTGATTATTGCTGTTCCTTGTCCCCTTCACATACACATACTGACACACCCACATATGCACATGCACACAAACACACTAGTTATTAAAGTCATTACTTTGGTAAATTAAAGCTAAATCTCAGTCTCAGCTATTAGCGGAAGAATTTTGCACCAGCATTTCATATAAAAGCAACATCTTTATAATATAGGTATTATTTAATTTAATGTTTGATGGATGAAGAAACTGAGACAGTATATTTTTTACTTCAACATAGTCCCCAAGTTAATGAATTTTACTGTATGATTTAAACACACTACAAGGACACAAGAGAGTTTATGTAATTAAAACTCTTGTGTAAGATGGCAAATTCTTAAACTCTGAGTACACTCATTACTATGAAAATATTTACATATCAATTCCATTCACTGTCTCTCAGCTTCTCCTTCTGTAACATGAACACTACATATTATTTTACTTCCCAGCAATGTGATGATATATGAATGAATTAACACAGAGTGAAATACTCAGAAGAGTACCTGAAATGTAGCATGTGTCCAGAGAGTGTTAGACATAATGATGGTGAGAATGAGTAGGACTTATGATGTTGATGATAGTGAAGATTTATATTGCCTCTAACGATAAAACAACATTTTCCCATAGCTGGTGATGCCTCTGTTCTTCAATTGAAACATGTTTACCTTAGATACAATTTTTTATGTATACGTATATATATATATATGCACATATATATACGCATACACATAAATAGGTATATATGTTTCATGTGTCTGTATCATATATAATGAGGAGACTAGTCTTGACCAAAACAAACCTGTTTATTCTCTATGTACTCCCCATATCATTGTCACTGCTTTAAATATTTTTTTAAAAATTTATTTATTTATTTGAAAGTCACAGTTACACAGAGAGAGGAGAGCAGAGAGAGAGAGAGAGAGAGAGAGAGAGAGGTCTTCCATCCACTGGTTCACTCTCCAATTGGCCTCAACGGCCAGAGCTGCACCAATCTGAAGCCGGGAGCCAGGAGCCCCTCCAGGTCTCTCATGTGGGTGCAGGGACCAAGGACGTGGGCCATCTTCTACTACTTTTCCAGGCCCTAGCAGAGAGCTGGATTGGAAGTGAAGCAGCCTGGTCTCAAGCCGACGCCCATATGGGATGCTGGCACTTCGAGCCAGGGCATTAACCTGCTGCACCACAGCGCTGGCCTGCTTTAATTATTTTGACTGTGATGGATATCATTATTCTTTTGTGAAAATTGTTTATGACACTCTAATACTAGGAGACTCCTTCATGGTGAGTCCTTCATGCAATTTAGAGAGACAGAACCGTATAGAAGCAGGATGAATATACCAGGCTCCCCAGCTTGCTAACACAGCTGTCAAAGGAAAGATCTACATTTTCCATCTGAGGGCTGAGATTCATTTTGTTCTCATACTCATTCCATAAATGGATGGGGATATAAGGGACCACAGAGCCCATCTCATATTCTAAAATATTATTTGAAAGTCTTGCAAAGTAATGTTGAAAAATCTGGTATCAAAGAATCCAGCTGCATATCATAATTTTTCATTAATTTTTGTGTAGTGTAAATGAACGGGTGTATGTGAATATATATTATATATGGCTTGAAGATGATTTTTGACTTCAGTGTGGTTTAGTTTACTTAAATTGAAGCATTTAAAATCCAAATAACATGAGAGAATTGTGTTTGCAGAGGAAATAGAAGCAAATACACTAAGATAATGACAGATTAGCAGCTGAGAACACTGGAAAGTGCTGAGGTTTTTTTTTTTTTTTTTTTTTTTGGCTCCTATCATCAATTCAGTGTGAGATCAGTGCCATGCATAATTCAAACTTTAATTTCCTTATTGATAAAATGTGGACAAAATTCTCACATGGTTGTCATCAGAGTTAGACATGATAAAATTTATAGAATTACTTTTATGATATAAAGGCATTATGTGCACTTTTAATTTAGTTATTTTATTCATATTACTTTATTATCTTTATGCCGTAGATCCCAGCTAGACTCAGTGAATAATTGGTGTTACTTATAAGTGTGAATATAAATATATCCTTGATCTTAGAAGAATTTTCCCCCAAGAGAAGAAAGTAAAGGAAAAAAATCAAAACACAGGTAATTGAGGAAAAAGTGAGGGAAAGAATTCACTCAACACTGGAGACAAGTTTTGTGCAGCATAACATAATAACAAATAGGATAAAGCACTATCTACTTCTTAAGACTTTGTATTTTTTTATCATTAAGGATTACATGTGTGAAGCAACATATAATGATAAACAACATTTATGTACATTTGTGAATAAAATACATCTGCCCTACAGAGTCCACAGGGCTAGGGGTTGAACTTCTATGCACAGTCTTCATTTTTGAATTTGAACAGTATTTAACCTCATCCTTCTCCAAATCATCAGTGACAAAAATGAGAAAGTTAGCCATGTCAAATAATCTCAAGAAGTCATCCAAATTTAAGAATTCTAGGATATTATGAAATTCTTCTTAATTTACACAAAGATCATGTTAATGACATTTTCATTATCACATTTTATTAATACAGTGACATCACATATTTCTACAGTTCAAAGTATAACTTTATCTTCATAATTTTGATCCATAACTCTGAGAGATCAAAATGAAAGTTTCCATTTCATAGCTGAAAAAAGTAAGCAAAAATAATTTTGAAATCATGACATTTTATTTTTGTAAAATTGTGCTATGCTATTGTATATAGTCATTTTATAATACTAAAGGTCTTGCTTCACTGGAAAGTAATTTCTGTCAATATATTTATAAATATTCAGCTCAAGGGAAGAGAGCACAAAGGAATCTGAGACTGGAGGTTTGAACTTCATTTGGTCTCCCAGTGTATCCTAATTACATTTTCATGTGCATGATCCCAGCCATATGAATATGCACACTGTTGGGATCTTCACCATCAATTGAATAAAAAGCCTGCTTCTGTGCACTTTTACTACTATTAATTGGTTAAAGCAAACTCCAAAAATACACTATTTGATAAGAACTTGCATTTCTGTACATGAAGGTCTGTTGGAGTGCAATCCTCTATCCTTGCCATCATTCTTCTGTAGGATGTAGATTTAATGATTTGTTTTTGCCATCATTATAGAATAATTAAGGGGATCTGGCCTGGCTAGCAAATCCAGACTCTCTGGTTAGACTCTTAAGCTTTTATTTACTAAACAATTAAAACAGTCCACCTGATAAACATTCTTTTCAGGGGAACACTATGTGACATGAGAATCCCCAAACCAAAAGTAAGGCAGCAGCAGTTGCTTTTAGTAAACTCGTTGGCTTCATATGAAATTGAATGTCCTTGACAAGAGGAAAGAGTAGAATGATATGTTTGGAAGTCTATATAATATAAACTTTCCTATGTATAGGAGAAAAGTTATGATGCATAACTATAAGAATAGGTATATCACAATAGGGAGTTCTCTTTCAAAGCACTTGAAGAACCAACAATTAACAAAAGTTTTTACTCATTTATGTTCAAAAAAGAATCTAAGTGAGCTGCACAAAATTAACCTATTCACTTCACCTTTGATATTTTAAATATTTGGAATTTGGATTATGGTGATAAGAGGTCTTTGTTATTTAATTCATGCTTCCAATTACTAATAATCTCTTTAAATTTTTGAGCTTTAATTTGGAAAAAAATAAAGTAGTTTATAAATCATGTCTTCCCTTTTAGTTATAAATACAAACTGATAAGTTATTTAGATTATGTAAATAATAGAAAGATAAATAACAACACATAATGTAAATTATTTATTCAAAGTATCCTTAATTATTTAAAATATCAATCTTGGATTAAAATTAGTGTGTAAACCAATCAAATTCAGGGCTAAGTTAATTCCATTTGATGACTTATATGAAATCATAAACTCCTGGACAGTGGAATTTTACTTATCAGGTTATTTGTTTAAATTCTACATCGCACCATAAAGGTATGGTGATTTTTCAATTATTGGGCATATGAATATTGAAAGAGAAGCAAAAAAAAGACTGCATGAAAACTATGTACAACTGTCTTTCAATATCCAGGAACCTCAAAATATTCAGTTGAATACCCAAACATACAGATGGTCAAGTCCCTTATATACAATGGCATAATATTTCATACTATCTACACTTGTCATCTTGCATAAATTAAATCAGAATTTGATTATTTATAAATTTAACAATTTGAATGGTGTATAAATTGTTGTTATAGTTTTTGTTGTCTATTGTTTACTGAATAATTACCAAAAACATCTGTACATATGCAATACACATTTTTTTTCAAAACTTTTTCTTGTGTAGTTGTTTGAGTCTACCAATGCAGAACTCACCCCTCAGATTCGGAGAGCTAATTGTAATAGATGTATTAAGCACTGTTAAATCTCAGAACTTAAAAAAATAAAGTAAAAGAGAAATCTCTATACTAATTAGGAGGGGAAAAAAGAAATTCTACAGGTAAAAACCTTAAGATAAATTACTTATATATCCATTTGTTTTATGTGTGCTTATAAAAGTCAATATAATGTATGATAGGGAGACAGTATAATGGAAATTTTAATCAGAACCTAAGTTTCAGCATGATGTAGCCTATACATGACTTTTCTAATATCATGACAAAACTTGCTTTTGATCCCAGTCATGTGTCACACAACTATGTTTTCCTCAACACTGCACTATGTATACCATGATGGTTCCATGAAATTTTAATGGTACTGAAAAATTTCTGGTACTAAATAACATGTAGCCATTATAAAATGCTTTGAATTGCTTGTATTTTGTGGTGATGTCAGTGTAAGTAAAATCATTGTACTCATTTTCTTGATTACACTATGATTCCATTATTTGATTGACCCATGGTTCCTAGGTTTATGTAAGTATAATTTTGAAATCATATATACAAGCAATCTTTATAGCTCATGAAAATATGTATTATAAAGAAAACTATATGTGGATTTCAAACTCCATTTCCTCACAAACCTTTTGAAATATCCTCATGCACTCTGGCATGTTCACACAGTGTCAGAATCACCCAATGACAGGTTTCTCAAAACATGTCCATCATTAACCACAATTGTATTTTTCAGTTTCTCTTTGATACTGTTTGTATGCAAATAGACATATTTTGGAATTAAACTCAGAGATTTCACTATTCTATATAAAATGTGTGTTTTAAGTATATTTCTATCTATAATAGAAAAGTTAATAACCCTCTACATTAGATTTATCTGATTTTGAATAATCACCTATCAACACTATAAACAGTTTGAGCACATTAGTATTGGTGAGTGGTGATGAATGGAGAACACTAAAATATCAAATACCTTTAAATAAGAATACATTAGTTTAATGGTATAGCGTTGCAGCAGACTGTGAAGCATTAGATAAAGAATTTGATTAAGTAAATGTGACCTGGGATTTATGATAATTACTGTGAACCTATTATTAATACCAGCCAAAAGCAACTGAGATGAACAAGATTTTATTGACTAAATTAGGTAAGTGATCAAGCTGAGAGTGATCAATTTAAGTCATGATCAGTAACAGCTGGTCTATCTTTGATGCAGAAAGAACCACTAACCAAAGACTAAGGAATGTTAGAGAAGTCAATGTGACAATCTGATGGGGTACACTACAGTTAGTATTACTAGGCAATGTGTCCTGCAGATGGCTCAAATGGCTCAGTTTATATATCCCATTCTCTCTATTACTATGTGTAGAATCCCTAAGGCAAGGCAGCTTTCTGTAGCTATTTCTTTTTTATTTTTTTTAGGTTTTTATTTATTTATTTATTTGAGAGGTAGAGTTAGAGACAGTGAGAGGTAGAGACAGAGAGAATGGTCTTCCTTCCATCGGTTCACTCCCCAGATGGCCACAACTGCCAAATCTGTACTGATCTGAAGCCAAGAGTCAGGGAGCTTTCCCCATGTGGATGCAGGGGCCCAGTGACTTGGGCCATCCTCCACTGTTTTCCCAGGCCATAGCAAAGAGCTGGTTTGGAAGAGGAGAAGCCAGGACTAGAACCGGCACCTATATAGGATGCTGGCATCACAGGTAGAGGACTAATCCACTGAGCCACGGAGTCGGCCCCTAGCTGAGATATTTCTTAAAGGAGCTGGAAGGAGAATCCTATACGCTGATTGCAGTAACTTTAATAAAGAGCTAGCTGGAGGCCGGCATTGTGGCATAACAGTTTAAACTTCTGGTACTAATAAGAGCACCAGTTTGAGTCCCAACTGCTCCACTTACAATCCAGCTCTCTGATAAACGCACCCAGGAAAGCAGCAGAAGCCATGTGGGAGACTTGTAAGAAGCTCCTAGCTACTGGCTTTGGCCTGGCCCAGTCTTGGTGTCAGATTTTAATATCCACAACAAAGCATCCAAATTTGGGAGGCAAAATAAACAGCAAGTGGAGAAAATATTTTACCTGGTTAGCTGGCTGGTATCAGTTATATTCTGCATTTGGAATGCCCTATTTCTGCTATGGTAGATACATGAATATCTGGGCTACAATTTCAAGAAAAGATACCCCCCATACACCCAAGATTTGGGACTCCCATTTCTCAAATTTAATCAAATCCAATCCTACCCAATCCAACTCAATCTGTTCTAATTTCTGTCTCGCACTCTCTGTATCTTCTGCCTTTCAAATATAGAAAATAAATCTTAAAACAAAAGGTTTGGCATACTCCTTGCCTTTGGCATTTGGATCTACTTTGTTGTTTGCTTTCAGACAGTAGACAACAGAGCTTATTTTGTCAAAGGGCACATGACTAGTTAAATGTCACACCTGTCACTCTGATGCTAATCATGCAACACAGAAATTAGAAAAATTTACAATATATCTGATGGTTCATAGTGGTACTTATCTCCCTTCTCAATCTCCATTCTTGAACCCCAGCACCTTCAGGGAATTCACATTTGTGGGCTCAATCTTGGGCACAGTGAGGTTATGTAAATTCTTACACCCAAAGTAGCCTGAGTGCTGCTCGTTTTGGAACATGAGTGTTATAACAAGGGTAATATTTGGGTTCAATGTGTATTTTTTGTTTCCCACTGAGTGAAAGCAACTCTACATCCTGCTAACATGGCTTAGGCCTGCCTAAGTAGTGATTCATTTTATTTTTTTTTTCCAAAGAAACCTTTATTGAAGGAATACAAACTTCATGCATTTCATAAGTAAAATGTTAGGAATATAGTGATTCTTCCCACCATACACACTCCCACCTCTTCCCCTTCTCCTGCTCCCATTCCCAATCCCATTGAACTTAGGTATGCCAACAGGAGAGATGCAGGTGTCTAAACTGATAAGATAATTGTGAGGCCAAATATTCCCATTGTATTGATTTATTGTGTTAATTCTCAAACTTCCCTCTCTGTTACCATCTCATCAAAATAAACAGAAAAATGGGTTAAATAATATGGAAGTTCACCTCTGCCTGGTCTAACTCATCAGCATTAGCTTTCCTAGGGCTAGAGGAAATACTGCCATCTCCATTCAATAATATTTGAGGTTCCATTAACAGAGGTTTAAAAATAATTGTAACTATGTTATTTGCTTACAAGGAAAAACATGAAAATTTGGGTAAAGAAGATGTTAAAGAAAAATGGAAAGAAAAATGAGTTATTGTTTTTTATTTTGTTTTTTTTTTTTTTTAAGATTGGCCTTATCTATTTTGTGACCTATCTGCATTCATTTATTTTTTTTTTATTTGAAAGGCAGACACAAAACCCAAGGTAGAGATATAGAGGAAAGACAGAGCTGAGAAGACTGAAGTTTGGGGGGGTGGGGGGGGGAGAATCCTTGTCCACACACATACACACACACACACACACACACGCACATACACACCCTTTCTTACTGTTCCTGACACTGTCCTCTTTAGTAATAGGAATATGAATGTGTTTAATCTCAGCAAAATAAAAAGCAGAGTTAATCATGATGAATTCCAAAGTATCTATAGGAAATTTTATAGATAAAAGTTCTTTTTACTAAGGCTGTGAAATTTGAGGATTCTGTTTCAGAAACTGCAGCAGTTATTTAACCTTTCCATAGAGAGAAAGCCTTACTATTACTGTAGCTAATAAAGAGATAAGAAATAAAGAAACTTTTAATCTGAAGGTATTTTTTTTTTATCTCCTGTACTTAACTGTGTTTGAAGCTTTTCTTGTTGAAGTCTATACATTTTTTTTTTAACAATCAGAATCAAGTTACTATTTTACTTTAGGTGGTTTGATTTGGGTTAATATGTTGCAACTGAAAAATTCCTGCTAAATTCAAGCAGGCTGAAATCAGTATTTAATGAGACTAGAGAACAACAGTTATTTTTCTTTAATGATGTAATCAAATTTTAACAATGTGCTCCTATAGAGGAGGATTTATTACCTAGTCAAATCCAATAGGTCACACTGCATACATTGTAGATATTTTAATTCTGTTCTACTGTGTTTCTTTTTCAAAAGAATTATTTATTTTATTTGCAAGTCAGAGTTATACTGAGAGAGGAGAGACAGAGATGTTTTCCATCCACTGGTTCACTCCCCAATTGGCTGCAATGGCTGGAGCTGTGCTGATCCAAAGCCAGGAGCCAGGAGCTTCTCTCAGGTCTCCCACATGGGTGCCGGGGCCCAAGAACATGAGCCATGTTCTACTGCTTTCCCAGGCCATAGCAGAGAGCCAGTTCAGAAGTGAAGCAGTGGGGACTCGAACCGGCACCCATATGGGATGCTGGCACTGCAGGCGGCAGCTTTATCTACTACGCCACTGTACCTGCCCCTCACCATTGTTTTTTACAGAAGTACTCATTGGTTAAAAACTTCTGGAAGCAGTCAGAAGGCATCAATAGGTTGCTGAATAATAACCAATTCTATTCTATAATAAAATACAAAGCATCTTAAAAAACCAGCAATCATTTTTAAGTGTCCATACATGCCAGACGACTCATATACTATTTTGCATATTATTCTTTCTTTGAGTTTTGTTTTTAATTGACACATAATAGCGTACATATTTATGGAGAAATCTGGTATGCATCAATACTTGCATACATTATTGTGTAATAATCATTTCAGTGCATTTCATACATATATCATCTCATACATCTATCATTTCTTTGTGATGAGAACATTCAAATTCCTCTTCTAGCTATTTGAAGCACTAAATAATATTAAATTATAGGCATTCTATTGTGCAATAGGTACCAGAACTTATTCCTCACATGAATTGTAACTTTGTATCTGTTGACCATTCTGTCCCTATCCCTGCTCATTCCAATTCTTCTCAGCAAAACATAACCCCTTTCTCTCTTTTTCTATGGCATCAATTTTCCTAGATGTCACTTGTGAGCCAGATTATAGAGTGTTTTTCTTCTGTACCTACTCTGTTTTATTTAACCTAATATCTTCCAGGCACATCCACATTGCTTCAAATGTCAGAATTTAATACTATCCAGTTTAATCTATTAACTCATTGATAAACACATAGGTTGAATCCACATTTTGGCTACTGTAAATACTACTGCAATAAACACGATAGTGCAGGTATCTCCTGAACATGTTGATTTTATTGTTGGGATATTTACACAGTAGTGGGATTGCTGAATCATATGGTATTTGTACTTTTAATTTTTTGAGAAACTTCCAGCAGGTTTTCCATAATGGCTATATGAAATTACATTTCTACCAAAAGTGAATAAGAGTTTTCCTTTCTCTACATCAAAACTAGCTTTTATTATTTTTGTATTTTCTGAATTTGGCAATCTTACTAGAGGGAGATGACATTTCATTTTATTTTTTTTTTGCATTTCCTTTCTGATTAGTGCTATTGAGGATTGTTTTCAAATACATGTTGAGCATATGGCATTTCTTATGAAAAATGTCTGATTAGTTTTTTTGTCAATTTTACAATATTACTGCTGGGCAAGCAGCAAAAGATTGCCCAAGTGTTTGGTACTCTGCCACCCATTGGGAGACCCAGATGGAGTCCCATACTGCTGACTTCGGTCTATCCCAGTCCCAGCATTTTTGGCCATTTGGAGAATAAACCAGGTAGAAGATTTTTCTCAATCTCTATCTCTCTCTTTCTCCCCCCCCCCCCGCCACTCTGCTTTTCAAATAAATAAATAAATAAATAAATATTCAAAATTTGAGTTAATACTCTCATACCTTGCCACTGCTTTATCAACTAAATTTATGAAGTGTAGATATTTTAAATACCCTGCTTTCATTTTAACAGTGTTCGTGGGAGTAGATTTTGCCTTCAGAAACCATTTTCTTTGCTCTTCCATAAGAAACAAGTACTCATCCATCAAAGTTCTATCCTGAGATTGCAGTAATTCAGTTATAGGCTCGATCTGTACTTCTAATTCTGCTTCTCTTGCTATTTCCACAAGTTCTGCAGTTACTTCCTCCACTGAAGTCTTGGGTCCCTCAAAATCATGCATTAGGGTCAGAGTCAACTTCTCTAGTTTCCTATTAATGTTGACGTTTTGATCTCCTACCATAAATCATGAATATTTTCAACAACACTAAGAATTATTAATTCTTTCCAGAAGCCTTGTCATTCATTTTGCTCAAATGTATCCAGAGTCATCGTTATCTAAGGCAACTTTAGCCTTACAAAATGCACTTCTATTTGTTATATAAAAAGACTTGGAAATCAAAATTACTCCTGATGCCTGGGCAGCAGAATTCATATTGTATTAGTAGTTATTAAAACAGCATTAATCTTATTGTACATCTCCATTTGTGCTCTCAGGTGACCGGGTGCATCATCAGTGACAAGTACTATATTGAATTTGTTTTTCTTTTTTAACAGTAATTCTCAATGGTTGAATAAAATATTCAGCAGCATAACTTGTATATAGGTATTTGTGCTCATCTAGATTTTGTTGGGCTCCTATAAACCAGAAGAGGATATTTTCCATAATTTTTAAGGGCCCTAGAATTTTTGGAATTCAGCAGTTGCTGTCACTCGTAACAAGATATTCTCAGTATTCTTTGAATCTCTGAATCCAGGCAATGATCTTTCCCTAACTATGTACTCATTAGATTGCATTTTCTTCCAGTAAAAGTTTGCCTTTTCTTTTCTTTTCTCTTTTTAAAAGATGTATTTATTTACTTGAAATTCAGAGTTACACAGAGAGAGAAGGAGAGGTGGAGAGACAGAGGTCTTCCATCCGCTGGTTCACTCCCCAGTTGGCTGTATCAGCTGGAGCTGTGCCGACCTGAAGCCAGGGGCCAGGAGCATCTTCCAGGTCTCCCACATGGATGCAGGGGCCCAAGGACTTGGGCCATCTTCTACTGCTTTCCTAGGCCATAGCAGAGAGCTAGATTGGAAGTGGGAGCCAGCCGGGACTTGTACCAGCACCCATATGAGATGCCGGCACTTCAGGCCGCGGCTTTATCTGCTATGCCACAGCACTGGCCCCAAAGGTTGCCTTTTCTGCAATGAAATTTTGTTGTTTAATGTAACCACCTTCATCAATTATCTTGGGAAGATCTTTTGAATGTCCTGCTGTAGCTTCAAAATCAGCAACTGATGTTTTATTTTGTACTTTTATATTATGCTAATAGCTTCTTTCCTTAAACCTAATGAACCAGTCTCTGCTGGCTTCAAATTTTCTTCTTTGGTTTCCTCACCTCTCTAAACCATTTTAGACTTAAAGTTATGCTTTGGTTTAAGGGAATGTTGTGACTGCTTTGATCTACCCAGATCAAGAAAATGTTCTCCATATCAGCAATAGACTATTTCACATTCTTATCATTTTGTGTTAAATAGAGTAGCCCTTCTAAGTTCATCCAAAGCCAGGAGCGGGGTGCTTCTTCCTGGTCTCCCATGCAGATACAGGAACCCAGGCACTTGGACCATCCTCCACTGCCCTCCTGGGCCACATCAAAGAGCTGCACTGGAAGAGGAGCAACCAGGATTAGTACCCAGTGCCCCAACCAGGACTAGAACCTGGGGTGCCGGCGCTGCAGGTGGAGGATTAGCCAAGTGAGCCAAGGCGTCAGCCTTACAATTATTGTTTCTTCAACATTTTTCTTTCATCTTGATGAGTTTTGAAATATTGTTACTTCAGTTTCTTTTTATACTAAAATAAAAAGATATTTTTGTATGCTAGTATGATTATATATTAGGACTTATGTACAAAATATTTTTGCTTAAGATAATATATTGAACCATTCTTTTCCATTTTGCCTTATACTACATATTAATACGTTGAATTTTAGTGTATTTTAGTAGAATGCATATTAATAAAATGCATTTTAATATGTTTTATAGAGTTATTCTAATTTGATTGATTTGTGGCTATAGGATTTTTAAATTTGTATTTAAAAATATTAAACTCATTTTTTCTGAAACTATATGCTTGTACAAGTCATTCTTTTAACTCCACAGTCCCCATCCTCCATTATACAGTTCATAGCTATTAATAAGTACATACAAATTAAATAATTGGACATTACATTGCCTTTTAGAAGTTTTAAAATGTCTGTTACCGTGATTGCTTTGTTTAATTCACTTATCTCTTTGTAAAATGTTCTCTGATGGTGCTGTGATTTACAAATGTCTTCTATATTTTAATTTTTCTATTTCATATTGAGTCTATCCCATCTTATTCTGGCTCTTGCATTATATTCAATTCTTCTCTAGCTGAACTTTGCTATTCAGCTAACCTATTTAAGTGTTTACACAGCTCGTATGTTAGTAATTTTCATGATCTTTGATTGATTATTTTTCATAAAAAACTATGTTTTATGGATGTGATAGCTCCATATTCCTGGGGCTATAAATTGAAAGTATTTTCTACATCCACATATGTGTTACTAACATAAGTATTTATGGCTTTTTTAATTGATTTTGGTGTTCGTCATCCATAGTACTTCAAACAAACCTCTGGTGATTCTTGACTTTGCAGATACTTTCATTTTAAATTGCCATTTGACTGTCTGTAGATGTTGTTTCTTCTTATTACAAACATATTGTAATTGTGTGGAAGGTGCTGAAATTATTGCTGAAATTAGAAGAAGACAATTAACATTATTTCATTCCTAGTATAGGCCTTCTCCTTTGGGATAGATGCCTTGTTAAGCCATGGCTCTGTGATTCTCTTCATATTTTTCAGAAACACATTTATTTTCAAAAGGTTTTTTGATACTAAGTCGACTATTCTTTAGGATTTGAGAATTAGTTGATATTGCACCATTATGCTTATTGAGCTTGATAATGTTCTCACTTTATTTCAACCTTATATAGGATCTCAGGTCTTTGACTTTAACAAGAATGAATAAAACATTGGTTTAAAAATGCAGACAAAGTATATAGAAGTATTCTGAAAAATTACCTTATCTTTCATTCTTCAAAATGGAGTCTCATGATTTTAAATTTGATTTTTACCTTTGCGGAGAAAAGAGAAAAGTACTCTGAATTAGTCTGGAAACCTCAAAGAAACAGAACCAATCATACACATTATATGTCTATATAATATTAACATTAATAAAGTATATATGATATTAATATATATGTTCATAAATATATTTATGCATAAGTTTGTAAATATGCAAGCATGCATCTGTGTGTGGGTGTCTTTGTGTACAGCAGAGGTCGACTCACATACTTATAGATGCTGCAAAGTCTCTCTGTCTATAAACAGAGAACCAGGATGTTGAGAGCAGATGATAGATGTCCCAATTCAATTGACATCAAATTTGCCTTCTGCTACCTTCCTTTCATATATTCAAGTCCTCAGTGACCTGACATTCCCACCCAAACTAGTGGGGGCAATTACTAGGTCTACCAACTAGACATTGATGTCTTCCAGAAAGCACCCCCCCCACACACACACACAGAGAGAGAAATAAAGAGCAGGGGAGAGAGACAGAGAGAGAGAGAGAGAGAGAGAGAGAGAGAGAGAGAGAGAGAATGGGGCAGATGCAAACCATGCCAGGGTCCACAGGCTGGCAAAAGATTATAAGCTGGAATTTAGGCACTTTAGACACTTTTGCCTGCGGGGTCTCAAAAATGAATAAGACAGAACATGGACATCTTCATCTGAAGAGTGCTCTGCCACATAGTTTTTGGACAGCATATTTATTAGATGGTACCAGAAGGTCTACAAGCTAGTAGGCATGTAGGCAAGCTGTATATCCACTTTATGGTGGGAACAAGGCAAAGGAATCTGGTCTGGGGATCCATGATAGAAAACAGACAGTGGTGTACATCATGACACACCCATCCCTTCAAATGCTTTGGCAAGGTCACTAGTTCCTGAAAACACCAGATACAAATTAAGTTCCATTAGCCCCTATTGCCTTCACTGCCACATTCCTTTGAGGGCAGGTTTGCCCATCCCCTGGCCTGTTTTGGTGGAAAACAGAAACTACAGCTGTGTGTCTAATTTCAGGGGATTTTGCTCTCCTGAGAGACACTTGGGCAGTGTTCTGTACATTTGCCCACATTCCTAGGCTCTCTTCAATAAGAAAAATATCTGCACATGTGTAGCTCTAGGTACCAGATAATTGCTTAGAAACGCTGACAAGTTTTAAAGGCAAAGCAGCTTAAGTAAAGATTTCTAAAAGTTACTTTGATGTTTTTGTTCTATAAACAATGTGGAAGTTCAAAGCGATATTTTGACATGGTCATTTTTGTTGCTTTTTAAAAAGATTTATTTCAAGGAATTGCAGACAGTGAGAAACAAAGAGAGAAACCAGGAGTTTCATCCATTTCTCATATGTGGGTGGTAAGGGGCCAAACATTTGGGACATTCCCTGTTACCTACGTAAGCACATTATCAGGGAGCCAGATCAGAAGCAGGGCAGCTAGGAAAAGAACTGGAGTCAACATGGGAAAATTTGGAAACTTTACATCATAAAAAGATTATTTACTAGCATTTATAGCTTATATTTTATTTTGAAAGTGTTTTATCCTACTATAAATTTAAAAGAAAAGTAAAATGAACTCTTTATCACCTTTCATTCAGATCATACATTGTTAATATTTTGTCTCATCCAGGAAAGTGTTATATTCAAATGAGCACTTTTATTGTGATACCTAGGTACTAAGTTCTAGGGAAATATGAACCAAATTTTACTGTCCTAGAACAGAATGAGGTAAACCTTCAATGCAAAGGAAAACTGGATGTAAGAGTGTCATTAATAGCAAAATCTCAAACTTAATGAACTGAAAAGAATAGCTATGCCAAAAGGGAACAGGAATGGAGAAGTAAGACTCTTCCTGACTGTAGTTCAGCCCAGCGAGAGACAAGATCTGAGTATATTTTTTTTTTGATAGGCAGAGTGGACAGCAAGAGAGAGACAGGGAGAAAGGCCTTCCTTTTCCATTGGTTCACCCTCCAACGGCTGCTGTGGTGATGCACCATGCTGATCCAAAGCCAGGAGTCAGGTGCTTCTCCTGGTTTCCCATGCAAAGGCAGGGCCCAAAGACTTGGGCCATCCTCCACTGTACTCCCTGGCCACAGCAGAGAACTGGCCTGGAAGAGGGGCAACCAAGACAGAATCTGGCACCCCAACCGGGACTAGAACCCAGGGTACCAGCGCCACAGGCAGAGGATTAGTCTATTGAGACGCAGTGCCTGCCAAGTATCTATCTTCAGCCCTTTGACCAGGCCTTATATAGTACTATGAAAGAACAATATGGCATCAAGTATTTGGTGCATTCCAAGAAGGTAGCAGATACTGAGTGCATTTCTAAGTTAGCACAATGTTCATGAAGTTTCATGTAATGCTGCATGCAATAGTTGCAAGATTTCCTTCCAGGTTACCAGGGGAGCATGCTGCAAAACAATACAGCAAAACATAATATGGGGCCAGCGCCACAGCTCAATGGGCTAATCCTCCGCCTTGTGGCGCTGGCACATGGGGTTCTAGTCCCGGTCGTGGCACCAGATTCTGTCCCAGTTGCTTGTCTTCCAGGCCAGCTCTCTGCTATGGCCCGGGAGTGCAGTGGAGGATGGCCCAGGTCCTTGGGCCCTGCACCCACGTGGGAGAACTGGAGAAGCACCTGGCCCCTGGCATCGATCAGAGTGATGCACCAGCCGCAGCGCGCCGTCTGCAGCAGCCATTGGAGGGTGAATCAATGGCAAAAAGGAAGACCTTTCTCTGTCTCTCTCTCACTATCTACTCTGCCTGTCAAAAATAAAAATAAATAAATAAAAAACATAATATGAATTAATATTTCTGTATAGAGTTTTCCTGAGAATACCACTCAAAAGTGTTAAATAAATTGTGTCAGCAACATACATAAACATGATTTAAAATCTAAAAGTAGAAATGACACTCTCCTGGGACTCAGAATTCTATAGCTAATTCTGATAAACAGCTAGACATAAGCAAGGTCCTCCATCCATTCATGTATACATAGGCAAACAGACAGAAGGCTACCTTAATAAAAAACTTATAAAGCTGGCGCTGTAGCGCAGCGGGTTAACGCCCTGGCCTGGGGCGCCAGCATCCCATATGGGTGCCGGTTCAAGACCCGGTTGTTCCACTTCCTATCCGGCTCTCTGCTGTGGCCTGGGGAAGCAGTGGAGGATGGTCCAAGTCCTTGGGCCCCTGTGGCCACGTGGGAGACCCGAAGGGGGCTCCTGGCTCCTGGCTTCAGATCGGCACAGTTCTGGCCTTTGCGGCCAATTGGGGAGTGAACCAGAGGATGGAGGACCTCTCTCTCTCTCTGCCTCTCCTCTGTGTAACTCTGACTTTCAAATAAATAAATAAATCTTTAAAAAAAAAAAAAACTTATAAAGCAAAATACCCAATAGAGATTGATCCACAGGGATTCCAGGTATTGGACTTTTCATGTGCAGATTCATGCATTTTGATCACTTTTTCATTGAAGGGACTTGTGCCTTGGAATCCAATTTAATTTTGTTAGGTTCATGTGAAAATTAAAAACAAACAAACAAACAAAAAAACACTAGCTTAATAATCCACTTGTTAGACTGTGAAAGTGATTTTTGAAAACCAAATGTAATGTAAATTAAAAATATGGTATCTCAAAAATAAAAGAAAAATTACAAAGTCCTAGACAGGAAAAGTGAAAGATGAGTTAGGATATCTCAATGGTTTAAATATGGCATATGGTGGTTGGATCTAGGATAATAACGGTGTAGGTGGTAAGAAGTAGTTGGGATCTCACTTGCAGAGATCTTTCATTTAGGTCTTCTTCTTCTTTTTTTTCTTCCCCTAGTGAAATTTTCATTCATGACACCTGTTGTTTTCCTCATTTCTTTAAGCTGTCTGTATATATTCTCTTGCATCACAATGAGTTTCCTTACTAGACTTTCATACATTTCTATTTCATACATACTATTGTGTTGTTTAGGAGCCGTCATGCTGCCTTGCTTCTTCATGTTTCCTATGTCCCCAGGTTGATATATGTGCATCTAGTGTAATGGTCCCTTTTTCTTTAAGGAGTGGGTTTTATTGGCAAAAGTTTACAGTTTTGATGGAATGCAGTGTTTCACTTGGTTTGTTTCTTTGTTTTCTTTTCTTCTTGATGAGCTCAAAATTGTAACATATGAGAGATATCTTTGGCTTTCATCAATGTCAGTTTTGTCTATAAGTTACTGAGTGGTTTGTGGTCTGCTACATTTCATAGGGGCGGAAATGTGACTTTGAGATGATCTTGGAGCTGTTAGAATGTTCATGTTCAGTCCCCAGAGAGTCAGATGTTGGTTATATTAAATACTGCGATAGACAGGACCTTGTTTTGGTACTGAGATACACAAAGAGGACTGTTTCCTCATCCCACTGGCAAGCCTGACTGATGTGGGTACTTGTGGCTCCAATAGCTGTGGCTCTAGGGCTTTGTGATGTGGATGGGATCTTCTTCAGGTCATTTCAGGAAGAGTACGGCAGGTGGTGGGGCTCATAACACCAAAAATCCTAATACCAGGATAAGGGCATGTGAATTGAACCTTGCTCCATTCCTACAGGGTGACAACAGGTATGCATATTTTGCACTGGAGGATCTGGTCCAGAGAGGAGGAATGTAGGTTCCACTGGGTAGATTCAAATGGGTTTGAGGAAATTAGTACTGACTGATACACTCCTGGAGTTTCAAGATATAGGTGGATCATTGACTAGATTTCACAGGGTGGGAGCCAGGTGTTGTGAGATGATGGTAGACACCTACTAAAGCAGATCAATGCAAATAGAGCACTCCAAATAATGTGAGTGAATGTGAGTTACTCCAAAGATAGAAATACCAATATAAATATTCTTGGCTGTGCGACATACAGATGGAACTGCCCCCTGTTCTCACGTGGTGATGTTGGGGTTCATTCCTAGTGCTTCCAGCAATGTGAGCTCGAAGGCACAGATGGAATTTTCTCAGGTTGGGTCCAGATTTTTATGCGTTGCTGATGGTGGTAGTCTGAAGAAGCGAGGGGAACCCTTGGATCACACAGAGCAAGTGCAGCTCCAGTGCTTTTGCCCCAAACTCCCACAGTTATAGAATGTTAGGAGAGTTCTGCTCCTGCCATATAAAGTGCTCTGAATCTGGCTTTGGTTTTTGTCACTTCTAAATGTGGTGGAACTGCTTTTCCTTTCTGTGAGGTAAGAACAGAGTTGCATAGACTTAGCACAGCCAGATAAGTCTGGCACTTTGGAGGGATGTGGAAGATGAGGGGGGCAACATGCCTTCCTTTTGTTGGAGCTAAGTAGATACTCAGACCCCAGTTAGTTCCCTAAGCTGGACATGAATTCAGTGGAGGACTACGGAATTCTCCTTCATTTAAAGCTTCAAGTCGCAAGGTCCCATGGGAACTTCTTCCTACCTTGTCTTGGTAAGATTTGGTGTTTGTAAGCCAGCAACCAGTTGTGTCCATGAATGGATGACTGGCAGCCCCATTAGCTGCAGTGGTAGGTTTGCACTGTTTCCCTGCTATTCCATACAGTCTCTGTTCTGTTCTGTTACTTCTCTACTGAAAAGTTTTCCATTTTTCTTTTCTGTTATCATTCATCAGCTGAAATCAATGAGGCTTCTCGCTGTTTAGCCATCTTGGAACCTTGTTGTTCTTTCATTGTGGTCCCTCCACAGACGTTCCACACCTAATGATCACAGTGACCTTTGAAATATATTTACATGCAATCACTGCTATATAAAGTTCTTCAGTTGATTCCCATTACAAATAAAAGAAGTCCAAATATGTCTCACCATATTATTTTTTTAAATTTTAATTAATTTTAACAGATTTAGTGTTATTTTCGATATAATTCCAAGGGCATAATGATACTCCCATCTTTCCTCCTTTCATCCCTCCCACATCTCTTGCTTCCCTCCCTCTTTCTTTCCCTTCCTCCCTCTTTCTTTCTTTCTTTCTTTCTTTCTTTCTTTCTTTCTTTCTTTCTTTCTTTCTTTCTTTCTTTCTCTCTCTCTCTCTCTCTCTCTCGTTCTGTCTTTCATTTATTAACCTTGCCAAACTCTGTGAATTTATCTCTTTTCTCTCTCCATCTTAACTGCTTTGGCCTTCTGCTGAGTCTCAAAATACACCAAACTCTTTCCTGACTCAAGATCTTGGCTTTTTCTATATCCTCTCTCTAGACTACACACTCTAAAATATTCTATATACATTTTTGTCTTATTGTCTACAATCTGGATTCAAAAATTACCTACCTTATATATATACGAGAAATTCATGTACTTAGTTTTTAACTTGCTATATGATTCTAATCAAATAGATTACAAATCCAGAGATTTTTAATAGGAAGTGATTAAAATTCACAATTCAGCACATGAAAATTTCAATATCCAGAACTCCTGTGGATTAATCTGTACTATATGTTTTTCTTAGTTCTTATTTATGTAGATGTATCTCCTTATCTTCCTGTTTGTAGTTTAGTTGCTAAAAGATATTGCTATTGCAAAATCGTTTGTAGCATCTTGAGTCTTAAAATGCATTATTTACAGCCCTTGTCTCTACTGTTGAGGAACAGTGTGTTTTCTTCATACTTTTGGCTTATTTCTTTACTTAGTGTAGGATTAATCTCATGAGTATAAAGTATACTAAGTTGGATCTTTGTAAAACTTTATAATGAGAGTAGGAGAAGGAGGAGAAGAAGGGCTGGAGCATGGGTGGGAGGGAGGGTAGGGTGGGAAGTATTACTATGCTCCTAAATCTGTATACATGAAATACATGAGATTTGTATACCTTAAAAAAATTTTAAAAAATTGATTTTTCCATCCTGATAATATTTATTCTTACTTCTGTGAATATGGAAAGTCTGTGATCACCTGAATTAAGTTACAGAGTTTGAAAAATTTATGTTTAATAAAAACCTACAAAGGGGTGATTTTTTCATGGCTTGTACTTTGTCCTAAAATGAAACCTGTGGTGGCCTAGTTTGAAGAAATTTAGTTTTACCAGAGCACCCTTTTTTTATATACTCTAAATTTCAATCCCCCTGATTAATCAAGACACATCTCAAACTTATAGTTTTCTGTTTCCTTTACAAGCTAACATTCCAGGAGAAAATTTTATCAACTGAAATATTAAACTATATTCAAACAAAGAAAACATAGAATGGGAAGTGAATACATTAACAAAATTAATATGTATTATTATTTATATAAGACTTTTTAAAAGAGATTAGTGAAACAATGAAGTACAAATATATTTTACTGTGAATTCTTTTGGATAATAAAGTGACTGTTAACAGATAAATAAATCAAAGATGATTCCTGGGTATGATGTCTTGATGGCCTGCAGCTTAGCAGGGTGGAATCATGAATAGAGAAGGACATTAATACACAAAATGTCTCCTATATATCATGGTCCAACAAGATAGATTATGATCAAAACAAGGAGCTGTTCTATCCTTTAATATTTTGGAAGTCTACTGAGAAAGACTGAGAAATAAGAAACAATTAAAATATAGGATATTAGATGGTATGAAAGAGGAGATATTGAATGGTTCAGAAACAAACAAAGGCCGTAGATTTTACATAGAAAATTAGTAAGAGAGAAAAGTGAGTAGTAGCGGACACACTTAACAGATGGAAAGAGGGGAGTGTTTCAAAACTTGGAAACAGAATATGTTGGTGAGATTATGGCTTATTTTAGTGAGTGGAAGTATGGAGATATGACCTGCAGAAGATATGACTAAAGAAGAAAGTAAATCAACAATGATTCTAGGACTTTGTTTTGGTAGCTATAGTGAACTATGCTTTTATATGTGCATGTACTTATTTAGATGTTTAAATGTCAATGCCGTACAAAGTTAGAAAACATTTTTAAAATGTTGCACTCCACTTGAGAATTAGATATTTAAGTGTGAAGATTGAATGAAACCTTAAAAACAAATTAAAACATCTTCTTTGATACATATTCATGCCTTGCAACATGAACATGGAGTTACAACTTTAGTTCAAATACCAACATTAACCACTAAGCCAATGTGTCATTTAATCTTCCATAGCTTCAGAAGAGAGTTAATCACAACTAAAAGAATAGTTAACAGGGGATATCATACAGATAAAATGAATGTACAAGTAACAATAAGGAGGGACATTCAAAGATGCTATTTCTCTTCAACTGCATCACAGATTTTAAGGAAACAAATGAAAAGGTCTTTAAAATGTCACAGTTGAAACAATCTTTTAGATGCAGGCAACTTTATATTGACAAATGCTAGGCAGTACATTCTAAACACTTAATGTATTCTACAGCAATACAGGAGCTGCAAATATTTCCTTCTAACACTCTCCAGATGACAAACTCAGCAATGCATCACCCTCCTTGTCATAAATTTTTCATAATTTATGTCTTTCAAAATATAAATATAAGCTTCCATTATACATATTTTATGCTTTTTAGCCTTTTATTACATCCCCTTAATCACCTTAATCCAAACAGATTGTGATCAATAGGCCCCAAAATGTGGCAAAAAGTTTAGAAACTCATCACCCCTACTTTATTTCTTAATCATAATCCAAAATAGCTTTTATGCCTCTAATTATTTGTAAAACTATAAATAAGAATGCTATAATATTGATGTCAGTGCTTGCACAGACAGCTGTTTCCCAGCCCCTTTTCAGTGTAGTGTGTGAGGTAGCTGAAACCATGCATAAATGCAATTCTAGCTTCATGCATCTATTTGCAAAGACCATTCTTTGTTTTACCTTCTGGTGAAGGCTTCTGTTTTTGCAATACAGATCAATAACTCAATTATACCACTCTGAGACTGAATGAAGAAGACCAAACAACAATACTTTCTTTTCTAGAGTTTATTATCACTGGTTTTACAATGGGGTAGTGGATATTCAAGCCATCTCTAAATATTTGTCTTCAAACACACACACAGATCTATCACAGTGAGGGCATACAGGAATTCTTTTCAAAATGTTTTTCAACTAATTTCATTTTCATCATAGTACTCTAATATACAAAAATGAACAATGTTAGATTAAACAATATGTTTTAATATTGAATCCACACTTTTGATGCATTCTTTTTTTCATGAATAAGCATTGGAAAATTCATCATTCAATTTATTAAAAAATGAAAAATTTAAAAATAATTTAATTTTATATATTTGTATTTATTTTAATATTTTAATGTAGCAATATTTATTAATATAAATTGAACAGATTCCATGTATTCCATATATTTCCAAGAAGACAACAAAACTTCCCTCCCTCCCCTTTCTTCCTTACATCAGTTTTTGCAAAGACATAATTTTAATTCATTCTGTAATAAACGGCTTAGTTCATCACTAACCATAATATTCAACAAGCAAAAAGTAGGAGGACTACAGTTCCACAGGAGTATATACAAGGGATAAAAATGACAATTGTGTCATGAAATGTGTCTGTTTCATTCCTATACATTTTTTGTATTCTACATTCACTGTTAAATATCAGAAAAAGCATAATGATATGTTTTTGTTTTTGTTTTTGTTTTTTTGAGACTTGCTGATTTCACTAAGCATCATGGCTTCTAGTTGCATCCATTTTGTTGCAAAATATAGGATTTCATTCTTTTATATGGCTGAGTAGTATCTGATAGTGTTTATTTATCACAGTTTCTTTATCCAGTCATCAGTTGCTGGACATCTGGATTGATTCCATATCTTAGCTACTGTGAATTGTACTGCAATTAACAAGGGGTACAAATAACTCTTTCAAATGCTGATTTCATTTTGTTTGGGTAAATTCCCAGAAGTGGGATGACTGGGTCATATGGTGGATTTATTTTCATATTTCCTTGTTCTTAGAATTCTGTAATGCAGGGACAAGTATTTTATTGAAGCCTTGCTTTTTCTTCAAATAGATTTTCAGAAAATACTTTTGGGTATGTTTGGGAAAACTAATTTGAAAAACAAAGATTACAATAGACAAAAACAAAGAAAACAGAGCTCCTTTAATACAATTTTCAAAGTATCAAGTATAAGGATAATATTATTACAATTATTGATAATTATAGTGGGTATGAAGCTTACAGTCCAAATCTGAGAATAATAGGCAATCCCCTCTCTTTTCCAGCAGAGGCATTATTTTCCATTTTGGTCCCATGGGCCATGACATTTTCTTACATGCTGGTGATAGCCATTGTTTATATCAGCACATGGAAAGGACACTTGGATGCATTCTTAGGAGAATTGTTTCAGACTTTTTGAGAAGTCTGATATTGTCTTAAAATCTTGTGATATGATTGTCATTTTTAGTCCTTGTTTATACCCCTGCAGAACTGTGGTCTTCATACTTTTTACTTGTTGAATATTAGGTTAGTGGTTAATTAAACATGTGATTGTAGAGAAAATTAAAATTATGTCTTTGCAAAAATTTATGAATAAAAAAGAAGGGAGGGGGGATCGGAGAGGGAGATAAGTATGGCTGTCTTCTTAGAACTATGAAACACATGAAATCTGTTCTTTCTGTATTAATAACAATTGTATCTACAAAAAAAAAAGAAAGTGGAAAATGGTAATTGCTTAAAAAAAAAAGGTTGTATAAATGCACAAAGTTTCTCAACTCCAGGATTTCAAGTAGTTTGTCCTAGTAAAATTATCACATATGCTAACAAAATTTTAGCTATAAAGTTAACACAGCATTTTTATAACTGTAAAAGTAGCAGATGGCTATTAAAATCAGCCATAAAATGGAGTATTAACCAACCACTGAAATTCAGAGAGCATTGTATCTCTTACCACAGATTTGGCAAACTATTTGCTTCTAATCCTACGTTATTGTCTTTTTTCAGTTACTATAGATGAACTGTCAGATCTTATCTCTTAGGTGTGCCACTGTCTCCTGTTCAATTATTCAACTCACTGCCCACATTTTGTCCAGTGACTCACAAATAATGTGTAAATGCATTAAGAGTACAGCAACAGATTTTTTTTTCTAACTCTAAGCTCATCCTCATTTCTATAAGTGAAAATATTTAAAAATTTGTAATCACTGCTAGCAGATTGGTTGTTTTCAGTTTTCTTTGAATTGAAATATAAAAATTAAGTTGGTAAGCCTATTATGATTTAACCTCTGCTGTCTCTCCAATCACAGCATTATATCCACTCTCTTGCTTACCCATGTAGCTTATATAAATATAAAATTAAGACTTGTCTTAATTTCATATATTCAATCATATTTCTCTACTACATTTTATATTATGCATATGCCATTTTGTTTTCCTCCCACCTTGCTTGAACTCACTCCAATTTGGATTTCATCCCCAGTTATTCTGACTTCACCCTGTGCAATTCAGCAAAAACTTCCAAATCACTAAAACTGAGGGTCATATTCAGTTTCCAACTTTTTTTTTGACTGCTCAGCACCATTGCACATTTGATCATTTTCTCCTTCTTGAAATACCATATTCACCTGATTTCTGGAAATTAATAACCCACTTCTAAATAAGGGAATATTTCATAGCACAGGAGCTTTCCTTCTAATGAAAGCCATATATATAATTTTAAATTGCCATAAGAAACAAAAGTAGGATTTCAATTTTAGTAATGTATTTTATTTAATACAATATATATTAAAATCTTTCAACATGCAGTCAGTATAACATTGTTAATTAGGGTGGAGGTAGACATTTAGACTAGCTATTATGATCTAACTTAAGACACCCATGTCACACTGGAGTGCCTGAATTCAGTTCCTGACTGTGTGGCTGCTCACCTCGAATTTCTGCTTATGTAGACCCTGGGAGGTAGTGGTGATGGCTCAAATGATCAGGCCCTTGCTATTCACATGAGAGTCCTGGAATGAGTTCCTAGGTCACAGCTTTGTCACAGGCCTAGTCCCAGCTGTTGTGAGCATTTTGAGGGAGTGAACCCACAGCAGATGTGAGCTCCCTCTCTCTCTCTCTCTCTCTCTCTCTCTCTCTCTTTCTCTCTTTCTCTTGCTCTCTTGCTCTCCATCTCTCTCTCAAGTAAATAGCAAGAAAAACAAAGTATTTTATATTAATTTTCACACTATATCTTTAAAATTGAGTTTGTTTCATACTTACAGTATATGTCAATTGAGACTAGTCACATTTCCAGTGTTCAAAAGCAGCACATGGGACTGCCACTACAGCACAGCTGACTGGTCCAGTTCTGATTTAGACCCCTGCTAATGTGCCTGGGAAAGTAGCAGAAGATGGCCCAAGTGCCTGAGCCCATGCACATATGTAGGAGACCTGTATGAATCTCTTAGATCCTGGATTCGGCCTGGATCCTGGATTCAGCCTGGTCCAGCCCTAGTCATTACAACCATTTGAGAAGCAAACCAGTAGACGGAAGATCTGTCTCCTCTTTCTCATTCTCTGTCTCACCATCGCTTGCTGTGACTCTGACTTTCAAATAAGTAAGTAAATCTTTTGACAAAAAAAAAAAAAGAAAGCAACATGTGGTTTAGTGGCTGTCGTACTGATCATGGTGTGGTCCCACTTGCAATGCTGACATCTCAAGTTGGAACGTTTTCATGTCCTAGCCACTTTGCTTCTGATTCAGCTGCCTGCTTAAGTGTCTAGGAAAGCAGTGAAAGATAGCTCAAGTACTCAGGCCCCTGCCACCCAAGTGAGAAACAAGGATGGTGTTTCTGGCTCCTGACTTCGGCCTGGCATAAACCTGGTTTTGCAGCCATTTAGGGAGTGAATCTGCTAATGGATTATCTTCCCCTGTTCCTGTTTCTCTCGCTCTCATACATATTTGTATATGTACATATATGCCACATATAAATATATACATATGTAGATATATGCATATCTTAATTAAGAACTCTAAAAATGACATATGTGGGACCAATTTTCTGAAATCCTATTCCATAGAAATCTAGTTGGAATCTCTACTTGGATGTCATAGCCATAGTAAGCTTTTGCACAAAATGATTTTCAACACTTACTCCTATAATCTGTCATTAACTTTCTCATTTCACATACTCGCATATTCAGAGTTACATTTGAATACTGTTCAACACCCAGCATCCAATTTGACAGTTAATCAGTGAGAAACTTTGAGGAGTGTGTTATGCAGAATTTGGTCATTTATCTCCATGGCTATATCCTTGTCCAACAAGGAATTAAATCTTCTCACCTAGAATATTATTATAATCTTATAAGTGATCGCCACGACTTTTTCATTGCATTTACAGAGTCCATTCTGCTGTGTCTTTTCCAGCGTCCAAAAATGATTCTTCTGGAATTTTAAACATAGCACATCTATCCTGTGATCAAAATCCTTTAGTAGCCAATTTTGCAAGTACAACTAAACTACATGCTTTTCTATAAATTACCACATTATCTTCTATAAAACTCTCTATTTTCCCCCAGTTTTCTTTTGTGCTCAAATCAAATGTTTTCATAATAAATATGTAGTCCTAGAATGAAACAATATGATATAACTTTAATAATATTTTCTCAATATCAAGTATCTTGAACTATTTAAATTGTCTGATTATCAGTTAATCAGTTATTTATTACTCACAAAGAAAGCTTATAGGCAGAAAAATTTTCTGATAAATGGCATGACAGATCAACCAAAAAACTTTCTGAATAAATATTTCATATAGAATTTTATATTCGTGGCTTTGAAATTTTATGAATATTTTCATTTGGAATACTAATTTAACCACTTATAATTATCAACATAATCTCAATGTAATCATCCAGTAATAGTTCCATCAAATATGAGTTTTGCAATTTCATTTTTCTGTTGAGGACATTCTTTATTAATCATTACTTTAGTAACAGATATAGATATAGGTATAGATATAGGTATAGATATAGATATAGATATAGATATAGATATAGATATAGGAGTTTCTGTGATTGTCAACTTGATCTGATGCTTAGTTTTTTCTTTCCTCCTGTACCCAGCAACTTTATTTACACATCCATCAGTGCCTACATATAATGCTAAATCCTTTCATGTATTGTCACTTAGAATTGCTCTTCTTTTTGTAAAATTATACTTCCGCATTACGAAATCCCCTGCCTAATTTTAAATTTCTGTGCATATAATTCCATTAATTAATAAAATCTTTTAAAGAGGATGGTTATGAAATCTGCATTTAAATCTCTCAAAACTAATCTATTTATTAGATACAGAATAACACACATAATTTATTTTAATTTTTGGTAATTAAAACAGGAGATAACATCTAAAATTGGAAATTTCCAGGTTTTCTTAAAATAACTGAAGATAAAGCGTTATTATTAAAAAAATAACTGAAGATATAGAATCCTGGGGATATAATTGCACCATGATTG
The DNA here is from genome assembly GCA_949820135.1 of Sylvilagus floridanus. Lineage (NCBI taxonomy): Eukaryota > Metazoa > Chordata > Mammalia > Lagomorpha > Leporidae > Sylvilagus > Sylvilagus floridanus. Next base: position 84,540,606 of record OX463224.1, read on the forward strand.
CAATCAACTGGAACTGTATAAGAAATTACCACTTGAGACAGATCCTTTACATTTTTGTTTCCCATAATTCTCATTACTTGCCTGATATAAGGTACAGGCAGGATTTTTCTTTTGTTTTGCTATTTGTAGTATATTTACAGTTTTTTTCTGTTGGAAATTTTTTTGTGTGTAGGTGTGTGTGAGTATGTTCTGACCAAAACTATTGAATATAAAATAAAAGACAAACTCATTGAGTTGTATAATGTAATGTTTGTCCTCATCTAATTTATTTATTTGCTTTGACTGACTACTATAGGAATTTGCATTTGCAACCATTGGTTATAGAATGTGAAACAATATGATACAAGTAGGGGGATTTAACCTGACTTGGCTGGAATCTGTGTTGTTCATTGCATTAACAATTTAATGATACCATTGCAATGCTATTCCCCTAAGTCATTAAGGAAAATCATGCCTTCATTTTATTTTGAAATTTAATAGTTGAATAGTTGTGTACTTTTACACTTCAATATGATGGTGCAAACAACATTTAGGAGACTTATATTAACGGGAAATTAAACACACATTCATACCACTATTCACTTCAGAGGTTTTGAACTTAGAATCTACAGGTTCCTGATTCCTCAAAGGACATTGTCAGAAATACTGTATTAGGTAATGAAATTCTTCCTAATTGAATATTTCATTTATGTGAAAAAATTGCAGTGTGTTATTTGTAATTTGCAGCTTATACCATTTTTCTGCTTCAGGGTTGACTGTATATGCTTATCTCAGAAAGTTATTGGCGTTCGGATTCCCTGCGCGGTTGTTCACAACGAGGTTCGGCTGCTCTGCCTGCGGGAAGGCTTTGCATCTCTGACTTGAAATGCCTGTCTGTAAGTGTGGTGCCTGCGGGAGGACTGTGTACCATGCAGAGGAGGTGCAGTGCGATGGGAGGATCTTCCACCGCTGCTGCTGCCTTTTTTTTTTTAACTTTTAGTTAGTAAATATAAATTTCCAAAGTACAGTTTCTGGATTGCAATGGCTTTTTCCCCCTGTAACTTCCCTCCCACTCACACCCCTCCCATCTCCTGCTCCCTCTCCCATTCCATTCACATCAAGATTCATTTTCAATTATCTTTATATACAGAAGATTGATTTAGTATATATTAAGTAAAGATTTCATCAGTTTACACCCACACAGAAACACCAAGTGTAAAATACTGTTTCAGTACTAGTTATAGCATTACTTCACATTGGACAACACAATAAGGACAGATCCCACGTGAGAAGTAAGTACACAGTGACTCCTGTTGTTGACTTAACAATTTGACACTCTTGTTCACGGTGTCAGTAATCTCCCTAGGCTCTAGTCATGAGTTGCCGAGGCTATGGAAGCCTTTTGAATTCGCCAACTTCAATCTTATTCCTACAGGGTCATAGTCAAAGTGGAAGTTCTCTCCTCCCTTCAGAGAAAGGTGCCTCCTTCTTTGATGGCCTGTTCTTTCTTCTGGGATCTCACTCACAGAGATCTTTCATTTACGTTTTTGTTTTGTTTTGTTTTTGCCAGAATGTGTTGGCTTTCCATGCCTAAAATATTCTCATGGGCTCTTTAGCCAGATCGCTACTGCTTCCTATTCATGGCTTGCAGGAAAAATTTAGATAGCACAACAGTGGAAATTCATGATGAATTGAGAAGAAAACACTTTTCCATTTTTCCTTTGATATTATGCTAAATAAAAGTAATTTTTAGATCATTATTACACAAATAAAAGAGAATAATGGAGATGATTGTTTTCCACATGTGTTTACTATTATGTCAGCATATACTGCCCCAGTCCTCAAGGTGAACTTTTAAAACAAAATCCAAAATAAAAATTATGTGCTCTTGGTTAGTTGAGTCTACAGTAGAATAAAACATCAGCAGCATTATTTTTTTCTTTCAGAGTAAACGTTAACTTCTTTAGGGGCTGGCACTGTAGTGCAGCACATTAACACCCTGGCCCGAAGAGCCAGCACCTATATGGGCGCAGGTTCAAGACCTGGCTGCTCCACTTCCCCTCTACCTCTCTGCTATGGCCTAGGAAAGCAGTAGAAGATGGCCCAAGTTATTGGGCCCCTGCACCCGCATGGGACACCTGGAAGAAGCTCTTGTCTCATGGCTTCGGACTGGTGCAGCCCTCTGTTGTTGGCGGCCATAGGGGAGTGAACCAGCGGGTGGAATTCCTCTCTCTCTCTCTCTCTCTCTCTCTGCCTCTCCTTAAGTTGTCTAAAGATAAATGAGACAAGACATGAGAATACAATATTTGGTGGAGAGAAGATAGTTTACATGGGGTGTCAGGGATGTCTCCTTGAGAAGGAAAAGTAAATTAAGCAGAGTCCTAAGTGAAGTAGGCTGCATATAACATACTTGATGAATTGGTTTGAAAACATGTAGATGTGAAATCTGTTCATGTTTTCTAGATCAGAGTTTACATATGTTGTATCTTCTATGAAAGTTGTTAATACAGCATGAACGGACGGCGCCACAGCTCAATAGGCTAATCCTCTGCCTGTAGCACCGGCACACTGGGTTCTAGTCCCGGTCAGGGCGCTGGATTCTGTCCTGGTTGCTCCTCTTCCTGTCCAGCTCTTTGTTGTGACCCGGGAGTGCAGTGGAGGATGGCCCAAGTCCTTGGGCCCTGAACCCACATGGGAGACCAGGAGAAGCACTGGCTCCTGGCTTCAGATCAGCGCGCTGGCCGCAGCGGCCATTTGGGGGGTGAACCAACGGGAAAGGAAGACCTTTCTCTCTCTGTCTCTCTCTCTTTCACTGTCCACTCTGCCTGTCAAATAAAAAATACAGCACGAAGAAAACTGTAAGGAAAATGTAATGACATTGGTATGAATGATGAAAGAGCAACAACAGGAAATTTTAAGTCTTCCAGCTTTTACAACAGAGTGTCTATTCAAAATAACAAATGAAAGTGCTACTTGATATTTATCTTTTAAAAACTTCAATTGTTGTAACTTAGGAAGCTATCTGCAAACAAGTCCAAATAATTTGAAGCCACATAACTGCTTTTCTCTCCTAACCATATTCACAATATTTGTTGTTACAGGCTGAAATTCAAATACACAGTTGTGTTATCAGTGAGCAATGGCTTGAACTCTAGTGATTTCAATAGGCCTGCTACAGATATATTTGTCATAAACATGGTCAGGGAAGAAGAGATGTGGGAGGGGACAACCACTGTTCCTTGTCCTTTATTCAGGAAATCCAGAGATTTCCTCCCAATTCCCAATATAGTTTGACCGGTACTATCTGTGTCATGATATTATTCTCCACTGCCAGAGGTACTAAAATAGCTTTACTGTCTCCAACAAATTCAATATTATATGAGTATTAGCAGAAAAAAAGGTGGGGAATAAGGGTCGGGTACTATTTTAGTGTCTGCTGTAATAGTTATCAAGGGAAACATTAGAGTTTGGTTAGATCTTCAAATACTCATTTTATGGTTTAGTATTTATTGTTTTAATATGGGATTGCCTGTGGGGAAATGGCATCACAAACTTTTCATTGCTTGGTTCCTTTGAAGTTTTAAAGGAGTACTGGTATGAGGAGATTTTCATTTTGCACATGTAATTTTATGTGTTTTTTTTTTTTATCTTAAAAAAAAAGCTTCAGCTGGGGAAAGGGTCACTAAAGAAATTATCCCACATCACTCACATCACTTGTTATAAAGTAGCTATACTGGCATTTCTCATTTTCTCAGATATGCCAAACTTCACCCTATCTTTCACAATTGCTCCTCACCTCAATTTTAGAAGGAAATTTCTGCAAGCCAAAACTCCCAGTTCTCATTGCCACCTTTCCAGCCACTGCACTTGTGTTCAAATTCTTCCTTTAGATATGTTTCAAATGTTTCCTCCCCAGGGATGTTTTTTTGACCAGGTGCCCATTTTCCACCATTTCTATTTCATTAACCGTATTTATTTTTGCATTTTCCCTTTTAAATATCCTTCTTGAGATGCTATCTCATCTATTTAGGCACTTACTAGCTAATTGGAAGATTTTTTTCAAATTTAATTTTTTAGTTGAAAGATATTTGTCTTTTTTATTCAGTAAATATAAATTTCCAAAGTACAGTTTATGGATTACAGTGGAATCCCCCCCCATAATTCCCCTTCCACTCGCACCCCTCCCATCTTCCGCTCCCTCTCCTATTCCATTCACATCAAGATTCATTTTCAATTATCTTTATATACAGAAGATTGATTTAGTATATATTAAGTAAAGATTTCATCAGTTTGCACCCACACAGAAACACCAAGTGTAAAATACTGTTTCAGTACTAGTTATAGCATTACTTCACATTGGACAACACATTAAGGACAGCTCCCACGTGAGAAGTAAGTACACAGTGACTCCTGTTGTTGATTTAACAATTTGACATTCTTGTTTATGCCGTCAGTAATCTGAACATGACTAGGCTCTAGTCATGAGTTGCCAAGGCTATGGAAGCCTTTTGAGTTCGCCGACTTCGATCTTATTCTGATAGGGTCATAGTCAAAATGGAAGTTCTCTCCTCCCTTCAGAAAAAGGTACCTCCTTCTTTGATGGCCTCACTTGTTCCACTGGGATCTCACTTGCAGAGATCTTTCATTTAGGTCTTCCTTTTTTTTTTTTTTTTCTTTCCAGAGTGTCTTGGCTTTCCGTGCCTAAAATATTCTCATGGGCTCTTGAGCCAGATCCAAATGCCTTACGGGCTGATTCTGAGGCCAGAGTGCTATTTAGGACATCTGCCATTCTATGAGTCTGCTGTGTATCTCGCTTCCCATGTTGGATCATTCTCTCCCTTTTTCATTCTATCAGTTAGTATTAGCAGACACTAGTCTTGTTTGTGTGATCCCTTGGACTCTTAGACCTATCAGTGTGATCAATTGTGAACTGAAATTGATTACTTGGACTAGTGAGATGACATTGGTACATGCCACCTTGATGGGATTGTATTGGAATCCCCTGGCACGTTTCTAACTCCACCATTTGGGGCAAGTCCGATTGAGCATGTCCCAAATTGTACACCTCCCTCTCTTATTCCCACTCTTATATTTCACAGGGATCACTTTTCAGTTAAAATTTAAACACCTAAGAATAATTGTTTGTAAATTACAGAGTTCAACCAATAGTACTAGAATAAAAAAAATTACTAAAAGGGATAAAGTATTACATTGTACATCAACAGTCAGGACAAGAACTCATCAAAACTTGAGTATCAAGCTACATTAAAGAAAAATTAAAATATATTAATTAATCCATTATTATTACACTTAAAAAAAGTTGCTGTAGTCTCTCTAAGATTTTAACAATCATAATACTTAGGCTTCATGATTGCTAGCTAACAACAGTTTCACAATGGTTTCCCTTTTTTTATTTTTCCTAGGAATCATCTATAATGAAATAAAGCTTATGAAACTGGCTGACATTTACAAAACCTGCATGATTCATTGATTGCTGGTCTGCTGACTTACACTTATACTAGCTAAAAGGTTATCTTATCATTGAGAGTCTTCAAGGAGGTGAGGCAATAGAGTGTATTGATGAAATGTCTACAGGCAAAAAAAAAAAGCAATTGTAATTCACTGTGAAATTCTAATTGAGAATTTGTTTTATACTTCATTGTTGAGAGGTGGTTTCATTTGTTTTCTATGCTTATAAGTCAGTGTTTTAAAATTAGCTGATTGTTAGAGCAAGTAGTAATGATGGATTCTTAATTACTTTCCCAGTGTTCTGATGGCACAATTGAGAGAATAAAGATTTAGTTTTTTTTTTTATTCTCCTTAATATAAGTGAAATCTACTCTCCCCAGGATCACATGCACTTTTAGCTTTCCCTTAAGGAGGATCATGAAAATTGTTAAATAAGTTGCAGTCTTCTCCACAGCATTGAGTAGACTTTACCTAGCTTGCAGTGGTTGACATTACACTCCCCACTTTTTACTATAGAAACTAAGCCTTAAGTAACTTGTAAAATGTTTCAAAATCAGGTTGCAGTGATATTTGATTAGTACAAACCTGATTGTTTTTTGCCACTGTGTCTATTCGCTGGATACACACCCTGAGCTCACCATAAGGGGAGTCATTGAAATTTATAATTGCTAGTCTTTACCTTTCACATCCACCCTCATGTACAAATATGTTCTCAGAAACTTGGAGCTTTGCTATTTTCACACCTCTTCATTGATAGAATTTGTTAATCTATTAGTTACACCTCTACATTTACTACAACTTTAAACATAGACTTAGATGTGATCAATATTTATGATGACAATCTGCTTTAAACCCTGACCTCAACATTTATTACTGGTTTCTCCATGAATTTTCCAATAAATTACACTCAAGGAAGTAGTTACACTTTTCTTTATTCCCCCAATTATTTCACAAATGAAATGTTATCCTATAGCAACAAACTTTCTACTATATTCAACTTAATATATCTCTTAGTTTTAAAAATTTTTGTCCATATTTTATTGTTTCCTCTCTTGGCTTCTCAATCAGTTAGCTCCTTTAGATTCCCACTTTCTTCCAATGACAGTCTAGTATTAATAGTAGCATAAAGGTAATTAGGTACATGTTAATCTACCTGTGTAAGAGGGACAGAAGAAAACAGAAATTATTTTTAAGAAAATGAGAATTAGGGCCTACGCCATGGTGCAGTAGGTTAATCCTCCACCTGTGGCGCCAGCATCCCAGCTGGTTCAAGTCCCGGCTGTTCCTCTTCTGATCCAGCTCTCTGCTATGACCTGGGAAAGCAGTAGAAGATGGCCCAAGTCCTTGGGCACCTGCATCCGCATGGGAGACCAGGAAGAAGCACCTGGCTCCTGGCTTTGGATCGATGCAATTGATGTTCTCATAATTATTTTACAATTATTATTTTTTATTTTTTATTTATTTCTCTACTATCATTTCAATAGATTTAAGTATGTTGAATCTACTTTCTTTAAGAATTTTATCATGTTGCATTGAATTATTATATTTTTGTGATTACTGATTTTGAATTACTGGGAACAGAATTCAAAATCTATTTTCATTCAGTTCCCTAGAACTGTGTGCAGTTCTTGAATGCTCACTCTATGTTGCATGTGAATAGATTACTGAATTCATTTAAGACTAAAAGTTCATAATAATGTTAAATTCAAACATGGTCTAGAAATACAAAAACACTTTTGACCTCCTGTGTGAAGCAATGGAATTTCTCTCCCATTTCTGATCCTCAATTTCCCTATTTGTGAATTAAAATAATATTGCTTGTTCTATGTACTACATAGTCTATGCTCAGATAAACCTTGGATAAAATATGCTTTATGAATTCTGAAATCTTAGTTATAATTTTTTGCTTATTTTTCTTCCAAGGAAGCATTTCCACAAATGCCAAGGCTTATCATGATGGTATCTTTGGAAAAACCTTGTATCCATCCTGGTATGTCTGTTCTTTAGTCCAATATGCTCTTTTAAATCAAACTAATCATCACCATTCAGTGTTTTTTAGGAATCTGTGCCGTTCCACAAATAAATGCACATGATAAAAATATATATAACAAAATTGATCTAAATTTAGATTAGCAATGCTAACATAGTCTTAAAGTCCTGATTTTATTAGCCACATTGATGAAGTGAACCTTTACTAATCCTTTGGAATGTATTTTCCTCCTAGATTTTCAATAGCTATATTCTATAGTGAGTTCAGGGTGCAGTTTGATGCTTGATCACCACTCTCTTTTTTTAACACATTAATTGTAAGGACCCAGGAATTATTTTACATAAAACACTGAGACAGAATGGAAAATGAAAAACATAAAATATAAAATTTAGTAGAAATGCAGACAATTTAGAAAACAGTGATTGTTACCTTACATTTCTAAATTGATTCTGTTTAGTTTTGAAGATCATACGTGTTAGAAATATAAAAGGAAGTTTACTTAAATTTCTACAGGACTAGATCAGTAAAATACATGTATTTCTATTATGAATCCAATAATTATTATTTATTTTTTACATATGAGTAATTTGATGCTAAAAAATGCACAAGTTATCTAAGATAAGCCACTATTAAAGAGTTGGTCAGGATGTGAACAGACCAAACTTGGTACCAGTTCCTATGGCTCACACATTAGGCAGCCATATATACTTGCCTAAACAGTGTGGGGCTTTCCCTAGACAATAGAAAAAGTGCTCACATATTTAGAAAGAGCAGCAAAAAGACAAATTTACACATAGAAATTACAAAGCATACCAGACAAAAGTTACTTTTTCTGCTTGTTTCCTTTTTTTCTTTCATTTCCTTTTCTTTTCCTTTCTTTTTCTTTTTCTTTTCTCCCTTCTTTCTTCTCTTTCCCTCTCCTTCACTCCATCATTTCCAGCTTTCTGTGTACTAATTTGAGGCAGTTTAAGACAAGATTAGAGGAGCAGTTGGTGAAGAAGATACACTACAGTATTTTGTAATAAATCTGTGCAAACATTAAGATTTTAAAAATATTTTCAATTAGTAACAAAGTAAATTTTTAAAAGTTAAAATCAGAAAAAGAACTAAAGAATGATACTGGCACATCAAAGATATAAGACAAAGAATCCAATATGGGAGTTTTCCAACCTCCAAATCGTTGGATTTCAAATTAAATTGCCTTGCACAGAATGAAATCTGTGTCGCATGATTCATAACGGATAAGGAAAATTCTTTAGAAATGATGTTTTTAAATTTTTAGATCTTAGTAGTAGAGAAACCAAGTCAGAAAATAATGAGTTTGGGGCCAGCACCGTTGTGCAGTAGGTTAAGCCATTTCCTGTAGTGCTGACATCTAAAATGGGTATTGGATATAATCCTGGCTGCTCCCCTTACTGTCCAACTCCCTGCTAATGGCCTGGGAAAGCAGTGAAAGATGATCCAAGTCCTTGGGTCCCTGAACCAACATGGGATGCCTGGAAGAAGCTCCTGGCTCCTGGCTCCACCATCCAGCCCTTTTCGCCATTGTGGCCATTTGGGGAGTGAGCCAACAGATGGACGGTCTCTCTCTGTCTCTCCTCTCTATATATATCTCTGACTTTCAAATAAATAAATAAATGTTAATGGGCTACAGAGACTTAATGAAAAACAGGTACTTTCTTCACTACAAATGTAGTGTTGTTGATACAAAAAAACAAGAAATTTTGAGCTAGATTCCAGTCAAATCCAGACAATTCTTTGTAAGAAAGAGCATATCTGTGTCTCTCTCTAAATCTCAACTTTCTTTTGTCTAAAAAGGAAATTAACAAAGATTTGATTCATAGTGTTTGACACTTGACCTATTATATACTAAACTTAAAAATAGCCTATTTATTCACTAATAATCCTTGCATTAAACAGTAGAGAGCAGTCACTTTCTTCTAAGGCATGACCAGCTTTGATTAATATAAAATATGAAATTTGGTAATATATTATGGTGTATAATGATATGCATAATGACATTTCTCATCTCTTTTTACTGCTTTTGTTTTGGAGTCATTTTATCTCATAAAAGAACGGCTACTCCTGCTTTTTTTTTAGATTTTCTTTGCATGAGATATGAAATTCTGTATCTTCAATTTCAGTCTATGCATGTCAAAAGGTTAGGTGAATTTCATATAAGCATCATATCTCTAGATCTCATTGTTTTAGCCAAGCAGTCTCTGTATGTTTTAATTGGAAAACAGTATCTATTTTCACTAGGATGTTATCAAGCAGAAGCTTCTTCTTAATGCCCTTTTGTTTCTTTTTTTTTTTATAACGCTTTTATTTAAAGAATATAAATTTCCAAAATACAGCTTATAGATTACAATGGCTTCCCCCCCATAACTTCCCCCCCACCCGCAACCCTCCCCTTTCCCACTCCCTCTCCCCTTGCTTCACATCAAGATTCATTTTCAATTCTCTTTATATACAGAAGATCAGTTTAGTATATATTAAGTAAAGATTTCAACTGTTTGCCCTCACATAGCAAGACAAAGTGAAAAATACTGTTGGAGTACTAGTTATAGTATAAATTCACAATGTATAGCACATTAAGGACAGAGATCCTACATGATATATTTTTTAAAAAAAAATTGATTAATTTTCTATGCAATTTCCAATTTAACACCAAGATTTTTTTTTCATTTTTTAATTATCTATATACAGAAGATTGATTCAGTATATACTAAGTAAAGATTTCATCAGTTTGCACCCACACAGAAACACAAAGTGTAAAATACTGTTTCAGTGCTAGTTATAGCATTACTTCACATTGGACAACACATTAAGGACAGATCCCACATGAGATGTAAGTACACAGTGACTCCTGAAGTTGATTTAACAATTTGACACTCTTGTTTATGGCGTCAGTAATCTCCCTAGGCTCTAGTCATGAGTTGCCAAGGCTATGGAAGCCTTTAGGGTTCGCCGACTTCAATCTTATTCTGATAGGGTCATAGTCAAAGTGGAGGTTCTCTCCTCCCTTCAGAGAAAGGTACCTCCTTCTTTGATGGCCCCATTCGTTCCACTGGGATCTCACTTGCAGAGATCTTTCATTTAGGTCTTCTTTTTTTTCCAGAGTGTCTTGGCTTTCCATGCCTAGAATATTCTCATGGGCTCTTGAGCCAGATCTGAATGCCTTAAGGGCTGATTCTGAGGCCACAGTGCTATTTAGGACATCTGCCATTCTATGAGTCTGCTGTGTATCTCGCTTCCCATGTTGGATCATTCTCTCCCTTTTTCATTCTATCAGTTAGTATTAGCAGACACTAGTCTTGTTTGTGTGATCCCTTTGACTCTTAGACCTATCAGTGTGATCAATTGTGAACTGAAATTGATCACTTGGACTAGTGAGATGGCCTTGTTACATGCCACCTGGATGGGATTGTATTGGAATTCCCTGGCACATTTCTAACTCCATCATTTGGGGCACGACTGATTGAGCATGTCCCAAATTGTACATCTCCTCCCTCTCTTATTCCCACTCTTATATTTCACAGGGATCACTTTTCAGTTAAAATTTAAACACCTAAGAATAATTGTTTGTAAATTACAGAGTTCAACCAATAGTACTAGAATAAAAAAAATTACTAAAATGGATAAAGTATTACATTGTACAACAACAGTCAGCACAAGAGCTCTATCAGTTAGTATTAGCAGACACTAGTCTTGTTTGTGTGATCCCTTTGACTCTTAGACCTATCAGTGTGATCAATTGTGAACTGAAATTGATCACTTGGACTAGTGAGATGGCGTTGGTACATGCCACCTTGATGGGACTGTATTGGAAATCCCTGGCACAATTCTAACTCCATCATTTGGGGCAGTTCCGATTGAGCATGTCCCAAATTGTACATCTCCTCCCTCTCTTATTCCCACTCTTATATTTCACAGGGATCACTTTTCAGTTAAAATTTAAACACCTAAGAATAATTGTTTGTTAATTACAGAGTTCAACCAATAGTACTAGAATAAAAAAATTACTAAAATGGATAAAGTATTACATTCTACAACAACAGTCAGCACAAGAGCTGATCAAGTTACTGTTTCTCATAGTGCCCATTTCACTTCAATAGGTTTCATCTTTGGTGCTCAATTAGTTGTCACCGATCAGGGAGAACATATGATATTTGTCCCTTTGGGACTGGCTTAATTCACTCAGAATGATGTTTTCCAGATTCCTCCATCTTATTGCAAATGACTGGATTTCATTGTTTTTGACTGCTGTATAGTATTCTATAGAGTACATGTCCCATAATTTCTTTATCCAAATGTATGCTTTGAATTCCCTGTGATCTTTTGCTGTGAGGTTCCCTTCGTTTATCTTCTTTCATGTTGATGGCCGTGTTTCTGTGTTTCTGTGTGTAACACATCTTTAAGTATCTTTTGCAGGGCTGGACGAGTGGCAACAAATTCTTTCAATTTTTGTTTGTTATGAAAAGTCTTTATTTCACCTTCATTCACAAATGAGAGCTTGGCAGGATATAATATTCTGGGCTGGCAGTTTTTCTCTCTAAGTACCTGGGCTATGTCTCGCCATTCCCTTCTAGCTTGTAGGGTTTCTGATGAGAAGTCTGCCGTGAGTCTAATTGGAGATCCTCTGAGTGTAATTTGACGTTTCTCTCTTGCGCATTTTAGGATCTTTTCTTTCTGTTTCACTGTGGTGAGTTTAATTACAACGTGTCGTGGTGAAGACCTCTTTTGGTCATGTTTACTAGGGGTTCTATGAGCTTCCTGTACTAGGATGTCTCTGTCCTTCTCCAAAACTGGGAAATTTTCTGCTATTATCTCACTAAAAAGGCATTCTAGTCCTTTCTCCCTCTCCATGCCTTCAGGAACTCCTAGAACTCGAATGTTGGGTTTTTTAATAGTATCCTGTAGATTCCCAACAATATTTTTTAGATTTCTAATTTCCTCTTCTTTTCTTTGGTTTGACTGTATATTTTCCTGTGCTCTGTCTTCTAAGTCCGATATTCTCTCTTCTGCCTCACCCATTCTGTTTGTAAGGCTCTCTAATGTGTTTTTCATTTGATCTATTGAATTCTTCACTTCATTATGATTTCTCGTCACTATCACAGTTTCATGTTCTACTAGTTGTTTCATTTCAGCTTGATTTCTCCTTAATATTTCATTTTCACGAGAGAGATTTTCTACCTTGTCCATTAAGGATTTCTGTAGTTCAAGAATTTGTTTTTGAGTACTTCTTAGTGTTCTTATCAATTTTTTGAGATCTGCTTCTTGCATCTCTTCTATCTCATCATCTTCGTAATCTTGAATTGGGGTGTCTTTTTCATTTGGGGATGCCATAGTGTCTTCCTTGTTCTTATTACCTCGGTTTTTGCGTTTGTTGTTTGGCATATTGGTTTCTTCACTGTGGTGTTTTTTTCTTGTTATACTATGACTCTAGATTAAGTGGACTGTCTGCTTTTGATGGAGCCTTAGAGGCTTGAGATGGGTGTGGCCTGAGAGCTCTGGTTCCTCAGGGTTGAGGGTGTGTCAAAGGAGACACTCCCAGGTTAGGCGTGGTAAATCTCTCTCTGTTACTTTTTTTTTTTTTTGGTTCAAAAGGGAAGTAATTCCACACAGCTGAATGGAATTGGGGGTGGTTAGCAGAAGAATGATATACCCACAGGAGCCAGAAATCGGAAGCTCTTTCCCAAGGACCAGAGAAGGAATCTTTGCGGCCCTTTGTGTGGGCTGAGATTCTCCTGTAGTCTCCCACTGGGCTGCCAAGGCTACTGAACTGTAGCGTCTCTGGAGAGTACTCACATGAATCGTGATTTCCGTGAGTTCTCTCCCCCACCGTCTCTTTTTTCACAGTCTCAGTTCATTAGCACCACACATTCATTAGGTTCTAATCTCCTGTTATTTCACCCCTCCCACCCAGAGTCAGGTTTTTCTGCTAGGCTCGGGGCCGGTGCCCGACCCGAGGTTGCCCTGCTTATGACGTATTCCAAAATGGCGCCTGCTCTTTGTCTTGCTCACCTTTGAGAGGTGAGCGGAGAGAGAGAAACTCGTGTCCGTATGGGTCACTTTTTTTTTTTTTCCCTCTCTCTCTCTCTCTCTTCTAGTTAGCCTGGTGAACTTTTCCCTGCAGGGTTTCAAGCCTTGTTCGCTCTAGGCTCCCTTTTCCGCTTCGCTGCTGGTATTTCGGGCTATTGAGTTTCAGCTCACCTCGCGTTCCAGCGCTGGTGTGTTGAATCCGCTGCTGGTGTCCCAAACTGCGGGCTCCCACGCTCTCCACGCAGGTCCACTGTGAATCTCCAGTTCCGGAAGGGTTTTCTCTGCTGTTTCTTCCCCTACTCTTCCTTGAACCTGCAGTATCTCCACTTTTATTAAACTGTCTCTCCCCAGACTATCGGTGTGCTCCCTTCCTATTCCGCCATCTTGCCGCTCTCCTGCCCTTTTGTTTCTTATAGTTTTATAGTTATTTTCCTTCCTGCATTACTACCTTTCCTTCTCCCTCCCTCCCCCCCTCCCTCCCTCCCATCCTTCCTTTCTTCCTTCCTTCCTTCCTTCCTTCCTTCCTTCCTTCCTTCCTTCCTTCCTTCTTCCTTGCTTGAATTTCTTCCTTCCTAACTCTCTTTAGTATTTCTTGTATAAAAGTTTTGGCTGTGATAAATTATCTCATCCTTTGTTTATCTGGGGATGTCTCTGCTTCTTACTGTTTGGAAGGATTTCTTTCCTCAGCACTGTAAAAACTAGTCCTATTCCTTCCTAGCCTGTAAGATTTCTGCCTAGACTGCTGTCAAGATAAATAGAATATTCTTATGTGGTTTTTTTTTTTTGTTTGCTTCTGTTACAGCTGTGTGAAATGTCTTACTGCATTGACCTTTGAGAGCTTGGTTATATGACCTGAGCTATACTTAATTGATGTAAATCTGGTGACCTAAGACCTTCAATTGTCTGGATATTTTCATCTTTCTATAGCTTTGGAAATTTTTTATAGTATTAAACCATTTGAACATGCTTTCAACCCCTTGGGAATTTTTTTAAAAAATTTATTTATTTATTTGAAAGTCATAGTTACACAGAGAGAGAAAGAGAGGCAGAGGCAGAGAGAGAGAGAGGTCTTCCATCCACTAGTTCACTCCCCAGTTGCCTCAATAGTCTGAGCTGTGCTGATCTGAAGCCAGGAGCCAGCAACTTCTTCCAGGTCTCCCACACAAATGCAGGGGCCCAAGGACTTGGACCATCTTCTACTACTTTCCCAGCCATAGCAGAGAGCTGGATCAAAAGTGGAGCAGCTTAACCTGCTATGCCACAGTGCTGGCCCCTCCCATTGGAATTCTTAAGTCTGTCCTGAAACCAAATAAAAAATACTTATTTTGGTAATGCTGCCTTAGGGCTATTACAAGCTTTAACATTACCCTTTTTTATTTTTAATATTCCAATTGTATAATTTCTTTTTTTTTTTTTTTTTTGACAGGCAGAGTGGACAGTGAGAGAGAGAGACAGACAGAAAGGTCTTCCTTTTGCCGTTGGTTCACCCTCCAATGGCCGCCGCAGACGGCGCGCTGCGACCGGTGCACCGCGCTCCTCCGATGGCAGGAGCCAGGAGCCAGGTGCTTTTCCTGGTCTCCCCTATGGGGTGCAGGGCCCAAGCACCTGGGCCATCCTCCACTCACTCCCGGGCCACAGCAGAGGGCTGGCCTGGAAGAGGGGCAACCGGGACAGAATCCGGCGCCCCGACCGGGACTAGAACCCGGTGTGCCGGCGCCGCAAGGCGGAGGATTAGCCTGTTGAGCCATGGCGCCGGCCTCAATTGTATAATTTCTTATCACCTGTCTTCAAATTCACTGGTTCTTCTGCTTAATCTATTCTGCTATTAATTCCTTCCATTATAGTCTTCATTTCTCTGTGTATTTTTCAGCTCAATGACTATGATTTAATTCTTTTTAGAATTATTTCTATATCGCTAATATGTTTCTCTGATAATATATTGAAAAGGTTTTCTGTGTTTTCTCAAAGTACATTGAGTTTGTTTACAACAGCTTTTTTAAATCTTCTGGGTATTATTTCATAAATATTAATTTATTTATCATCAGTTTTGGTAATTTACTGTGTTCATTATCTGAAATTATGGCTTCCTGAGAGTTCTTGGTGCTTGTTAGCATATAATGATGACTGCAAATTGAAGGATTTGGGATTTTTCCTAGTCTTCATAATATAGCTCTCTTTATGCTTTTCCTTTCAGAATTTGAAGCAAGCTGCTTATTTACTCTAAGTTTATAGTCAGTGATGTAATTTCAGAACTGCATGGTTCCTCAAGTCCGGGTCTGCTGCATTGTACTACTGTAATGTTTCTATTATTGTAGCTCTAGAGAGTGTCCTAAGCTATTGTGTCACAAATCATAGGTTGGTATGTTGTTCACTATGGACTAGAAGAGTGCCTAAAAAGTGAAGTTTGTATCTAAAACCCTGCATCTGAAGGTGGGGCAAGCCTGACTTCTTCATCCACAGTCACCTGTATTTGCTTGGGTTTCTGCCTTGAACTGGGCTTCACTATGGAGGGATCAGCCCTGGGTTCCTAAGAAAACTTGGCATCTCTCTTCTCCCTCCAAGTAAACAATGACTCTGTAAATATTGTGCTGTCTAGGGTTGGAGGAGGAATGAAACAAGCAGTTCCCATAGATGCCAAGGCTATAATTTTGGAATGCACTAAGAACCTGCATCCTATTATCCAGCACAACAGATTGGTAGGATCAAATCCTTTACTTCTACACTCTTCCTACTGCTGTGGGGCTAATCATGAGCTGATATTGCTGCAGTGAACTGCAGATTCTTTTGTCCAAATTCCAAGCCCATCCCACTGGTGCCATGGACCTTCACCTGGCATTGGGATCAGTCCAAATCTCCATCTTTGAAAGCAGTGGCCTGGGGACAGAGGCTTTTGGAATCTTCCCAGTGTTGAGTTTCAGCAACCAAGCACTGAGTTCCAAGGCAAAGTCCTCTGCTTATCTTCCTGTGCTACTCTCAAAGTGGGTGGAATCTTTCTCCGCATGATGCTTCCTACGGTTAGAGGAAGAGTGACAGAGCCTGTCCCTGGATAGCCAAAGTTGACAATAATCTATGTCACACCCAATTCACATGACTGTAGGGAAATTCATAGTCTCATGAGTGCAGCCCTTGGTGCACACCATGGCTAGTCATGATACAGAGTGTTAAATAAATCTTTCTTGCTGAGACATAGGTCTCTGGTGTGGGGGGAGACTGAAGCTCCATCATGGGTTTACCTGTGAATGAGACCAGTTGAATTTAACTGTGCAAGGCCTGGATCTCAGTTCTGAGATAAAATATTGTACTTAATATCCTGTCCTGTTCCCCAGTGGATAGAGTCTTGCTTCTTGCTCTGTAAGCAAGGTCAGTGAAGGAGTAGGGGAGACATTCCATTAGTTGCTAGACTAACTTGGGTCTAAAGACTTGGTTTTTGTGCCATGGTTTTGAGTAGGGTCATGACACTCTGCCCTGTAACAAGTTTTCCAATAGTGAACATAGTGCTCTTTTACAAGTCTAACTATCTCTCCTTCTCCAAAGCTGGATACATTTCCACATGGCATTGTGTAAACTTGTCAAGGTAGGGAGCTCTTTCCTCCCTACCTTCTTAAAGTATCTTCTCTCATGATTGTCCTAAAACCACATACTCCAATCTCTGTCTTCATTTCCTTAGCATTTGTGAAAGTAGTTTCATGTGCAAATAGCTATTTAAATGGTTGTTCCTGTGGGGAGAAAATCACAATCTGTTCCTCCTCTCTATTTTATTCCTATTGTAAATAATCTTAAAATGCTGGTTAAGACATTAAATATTCACATTTCAGGACCTTATTTCTCATCAAGTATAGAAAGCCACTTTAATTTTGAACTTGCATCATGAGTATAAATTGAGATGTTTCTTTCTTTGCTAAAATTCTTAGAGCAATTTCTTTGCGTGCAGAATTATTCTGTCCATTTAACATGGATAATCTCATCTAATACTCATGGCCTTTAGAAGTGGAGCATTTCCCTCATTTTATAGACACAAACATGAAAAATAGAAAAGGGCATAACTGTGAAAGTCAAACAGTTACTAGGCAACAGAGTTGGTATACAAACATAGGCCTTTCTGAGCAATCAGTGTTCCTGTTTTGTTTATTCCTAAAATTCTGAGAAATGCTTTTCAGGTGTGAATCTTAAAAACCTCAGGAATAAAGAAATAACATATTAATATTTATTACTCTATTAGCAAATCAAATCTGCTATTTGCAGAATGGTAATGGGAGATTCCAAATGAAAGACTTCTTTATGTCTTCAATTTTGCTTGTATTTAGTAATTTCAAAATGACTAAAAAACTCCTGACAGATTTTCCAGAATATCTTAGCTATGACACGATTTTGACATATTCTATAATTTAGAATAACACAGGGGAAATGAAGTATATTCTAACTGATGAGGGTATGAATCCTGAAGTAAAATGACATGTGAAAAACAGTTGGAGCGTTTAGTAGCTATTTATTCCAGAATGAGAAAGACTAATCTTTCTAGCAGTATTTGAATATGGAAGGCTATCACTCAGAGTATTTGAGTATGGAAGGATAAGAAGGCAAAATAAAGATTAAGAAATGTTTGAAACTTCCAAAGATAGCTCAAGAAGGGACAATAATAAGGAAAGGTATCATAATTGAGAACAATTTCCAACCAATTATTCCAAAAATGATATGGGGTTTCACAGCTATGGTTGAAGAATGATCAGAAGTAAGTTTCCCTCCAGACTGTGTGAATGCAGTACAGATTCACTCATTAACTGAGAACTGGAGTGACAATCCTTCATAGCTAAGAATTTATGACAATGGTACATCATGTTTCTGCTTAAACAATAGGATCATATTTTTCCTTTGGGGGAGTCCATGTTTTATTGATTTTTCTCCCCTGATTTTCTCAAAACCTAGGAGTGATCAACTGAGCATCATTATTTCTTTGAAGATGGAGACAAATGTTCTGACTTCAAATGAATATTAGTGATTGACAACTAAGAAGACCTATGATAGTCCATTTGCTCAACATGTTTTTCTTATTATCAATTCACAAAATAACCAACCCTTAAATGCAAACTAATTGAGCTGAATTAGGTAGCAAGGTTCTGCTTCATATATTGAACAAATCTCTTTAAGCTTTAGCAATCTGTTGCCACAAGACACTTCAACTTCCTATAAAAGTTGTTCTATATTGTCTGATTTCACAGCTATAAATTAATAATGTAATGTACAAACTTAAGGACTAAATTTGCAGCACTGAAATAATGATTAAATCAAAACATTCTTTTTTTTTTTTAGATTTGTGAAAAGGCTATGCTAAAAGCCCTGCATTTTGAGAAATATATGACCAGAGTTGATGTAAACAAAAATTAAGTTCTATTGGAATTCATAAGAGAGTTCAGTAAAGTTGCAGGATATAAAATCAACATACAAAAATCAATAAAATCAATAAACTTTGTGCACACAGACAATGCCATGGCTAAGAAAGAATCTGTAAAATCAGTATAATTCACATAGCTACAAAAAATTTAAATACCTTGAAATAACTTTGACAAGGAGTTAAAAAATCTGCGCAATGATAATTATAAAACATAAAATAAAGAAAAAAAGAAGACACAAATAATGGACAAATCTTCAAAGTTTGTGAATTAGAAGAATTAATATCATCAAAATGTCCATATTAGCAAAAGCAATTTACAGATTCAATGTAATCCTAATTAAAATGCCAATGCCAATTTTCTCAGATCTAGAAGAAGCAATGTAAAATTCACATGGAAATACAAAGCTCCCAGATATCTAAAGCAATCTTAACAAAAACAAAGCCAGAGACTTCACCATACTAGATTTCAAGACATACTACAGAGTGCTTATAATCAAAGCAGCCTTGTACTGGTACAAAAATAGACATGTAGACCAATAGAACAAAATAGAATCCCCAGAAATCAATTCGTGTTCTACAACCAACTAATCTTGAAAAAAGAGCTAAAAATCAAACCAAAGAGAAAAGACAGTATTCTCAACAAATGGTGCTGGGAAAACTGGATCTCCACATGCAGAAATATGAAACAAAACACCTATAATACACCTTATGCAAAAATCAACTCAAAATGGATTAAGGATCTAAATCTATGCCTGATACCATCAAATTACCAGAGGAAAATTTTAGGGGAACTGTAGGACATCAGCATAGGCAAAGACTTCTTAGAAAAGAACTCTGAAGCACAGGCCATTGAAGTAAAAAATAGACAATTTGGATTACATCATCTAAGAAACATCTGCACTGCAAAGGAAACACTCAGAAATCAAAGAGGCAAAAGGCAAAATGGGAGAAAATATTAGCAAACTATGCAACTAATGAGGAATTAATACCCAGGATCTGTAAAGAGCTCAAGAAACTCAAAAACTACAAAACAAACAATCCAGTCACTAAATGGGCAAAAGACATGAACAGGTAGTTTTCAAAGAATAAAATTCCAATGACCAACAGACACATGAAAAAATGTTCAAAATCACTAGCCATCGGGGATACGCAAATCAAAACTACAAAGTTTCACCTCACTCCAGTTACAACGGCTCTCATAGAGAAACCAACAAAAAATAAATATTGTGGAGAAACAAATATGTGGAGAAAAAGACACCTTAATCCACTATTGGTGGGAATGAAAGTAGTACAGCCATTGTTGATGATAATATGGAGATTCTTCAGAAATCTGAAAATAGATGTATCATATGACCCAGCCATTGCTCTCCTGGGAATTTTCCCAAATGAAATCAGCATATGAAAGAATTATCCTTACCTTCATGTTTATTGTGGCTCAATTCACAATAGCTAAGATGTGGAATGTACCCAGATTTCTCTATAAAAAATGTGGTATATATACACTATGGAATACTTCTCAGTTGTTAAAAAATGAAATATTTTCTTTTACAAAAATGGTTGCAACTGAAAAACATTTTGCTTAGTGAAATAAGCAAGTCCCCCAAAAAACAAATATAATAATTTTTCCCTGATTTGAGGTAACTAATAGAGTACTAAAAGTATAATATATGGTGCTAGTGCTGTGGCATAGGAATCCATTATGGGTGCTGATTCATGTCCTGGCTACTCCTCTTCTGATCCAGCTCTCTGCTAATGGCCTTGGAATGCAGTGGAATATGATCCAAGTGCTTGGGCCCCTGCACCTACTTGGGAGACCTGAAAAAATCTCCTGGCTCCAGGCTTCAAATTGGCTCAGCTCCAGCCATCGCAGCCATTTGGGGAGTGAACCAGTGAATGGGAGACATCTTTGGGTTTCCTTGTCTCTATCTGTAACTCTTTCTCAAATAAATAAATAAATTTATTTTTTAAAAAAAAGTATAATGTATATGAGTGAAATTGACATTTTGAGGTTTGATTATCATTTACAACCCTTGTCTCAACTGTTGAGGAACAGTTTTTTTTCTCCTTCTTTTTTTTTAAGATTTATTTTGAGAGGCCAAGTTACAAAAAGAGAGGGAAAAACAGAGAGAGAGAGGTCTTTCATCCACTGGTTCAATGCCCACATAGCCACAATGGCCAGGGCTGGTCGAAGCAGAAGCCAGCAGCCAGAAACTTCTTCTGGGTCTACTGTGCATTTGCAGGGTCCCAAGCACTTGGGCAATCTTCTGCTGCTTTCCCAGGCACAGCAGGAAGCTGGAACAGAAGAAGAACAGATGAAACTCTAACTGGTACCCACATGTGATGCCAGTGCTGTAGGAAGTAGCTTAATCCATTATGTCACAGCTCCAGTTCCTCCTCCTCCTCCTCCTCATCCCCCTCCCCTCCCCCTCCCGCTCCTCCTCCTCCTCCTCCTTCTCCTCCTCCTCCTCCTCCTCCTCCTCCTTCTTCTTCTTCCAATTCATTGAATTATTTACTTAGTGGGGCAGGGTTATGCTTCTGATTATAAAATAACGTTAATGTATGTCATTGTAAAATGAAAAAGTAGGAAAGGAAGGAGGATAGAGGGTTGGATCCTGGAGGGAAGAAGGAGGGACTGAAGGGTGGGAAGTATCACTATGCTATGCATATGAGAAACATGAAAGTTGTTCACCTTATATAAATAAAAATTATTTAAAAATTAAGTTCTTAACTTTGGGGAAATATGTATTATAAAATATTGGGTTTAGTAGAGGGTATGGAGTATCTACAATGATGATTCAATGTATGGTAGAAAATATGATGAAATCATATAGGAAGGATCTAAATTTATTACTCTGAGTTCTGAAGATAGGTTAATTAACTATGACTGGAGAGGCAGAGGTGAGGGAAATAGAAACAAGAATAATTTTAGACACATGGATATTGTGAAAGGAAGACAGTTACAAAGTATAATAAAAGAAACAGAAAGGAAGGGTTGGTTAACATTTAGGTTGGATAGGGAAACCTCAGGAAGCAGTGAAACAAGGCTGTTAAACATTTTGGGGACTTGATCAAGGAAGGTCTTTCAAATACATTCAGAAAATATTTGAGAATTAGACATGCTTTAGGAAAATATGCTCAGTGTTCTCTGAAGGCTGGATAAGAGGTCTCAGAGAAGTCAAATGTCTTACTTGGGGAACTCCACCATTGCCTCTCCAATACTCTCTGAAAATGAGATATAAACTATAACAGCACATGAAAACTTCACAAATAGGATTCTACTTTGCTACTATATCTTTCATTGTAATTTTTCATTAATTTTCCTTAAACAACAAAACTATACTCTTAAGATAAAATTTCGTATTTGAAATCACTGTCAAATCTTCCAGGGGAAAAATAATGAAAGTCCGTTGAGGCTGTACATTGAAAAGTGGGCATTGTCTGATTGTGGTGGGTGACTGATGTGTATTTGTAAAAAAACCTATTTTGAAAGGAACACAGCATTCTCCTGAAAGACTAGCCTTTTGTCTCTTCCATTTTATTCTCATTTCTACCTCAGTTACTGTGTGAATGTAACCTTTGATTTTACTACTTCTCCTCGCACTAGGTAATCCTTTCACAACTAGCATATTTAGAGGTTCATTTCTATTATGTTTTCTTTCAATTCAGGGAGTGATACAGAGACAAAGGTCTTCTCCCAGTGCACTCCCATTGCTTCTGTCAGATTATATAGTTTGTGCTACAAAATTATCTCCTGTAACAGATTTCCATTCAATAGAGCCTGTCAGGGTCACTAAGTGAGGCAAAGAGAAAGGCTTCCTTATATAATCATACTCATTTATAACACAACCATACTGAGCAAAGAGAGTGCAGACATTTTTAGAACTAACAAAATATGATATAAACCATCGTCCTCTTTAATCCATTTATTTCATGCTTTTCTATGCATTATTTTAAATACCAAATTTCATTTATGATATTCTATTTCCAAGAGAACTGCTCTGGAAGAATTATCAAGCCCCATGAAAATAATAAATATGATGAAATGTAACACCAAGAGGTCCTATGGCATCCTATGGTGTTATACCATGTATCCTATGGTGCTGTACTAGATACATCTGTTGTCAGATAGCCTGGCATCTAAGGAGCCTGATACAATCGCCCTGCTAAGGCACTAATATTTGCTTAGGGTAAAGTTAATAAAATTCCTAGTAAAATTTGTTGTCTACTGAAAGGCAACTACATAGAATAGATCCTGTGTTTTTTTTTTTTATTTATTTATTTTTTATTTTGTTTTGCTTCCTTCACTCCCAAAGGTATAGTTAGGCACAGGCATCCTTTGCTTGATGAATACTGGCAACTGTTTTATCCTCATGAAAGGACATTATATCCTAGGTAGTAGGCATTTAGCTCTCTTTAGTGATTATCTTGGAAAAGATTTTAAATGGTACTGTTATTTTTATTTAATTCAGCATGGCTCCTCTCTTTCCTGAAGGGATGTTACTGTATTTGTCTTCACTACGTCATATGTAGTTTTCAACTACTATTATTCTTATTTCACAGATGACAAAACAGACAGGTTGTATGCAATAATTAATGTTATTTGCAAATATGTGTATGTGTTCAATGAATAGTAGCTTATTATTTCATGTATTTCAGATCTGCTTGCAGGCCAAAGAAACTTTTTGTATCTCACAGCTCTTGTATCCCAAATCAGTGTTGAAATAGAGTAATGGAGAATCTAATATATTCATGCAAAAATAACTTATGTGATTAATTATGGAAGGTATCTGTACTGTGAATATATGTTCTATTCTAATTCCCTTTCTCTTGGCAGTCTTACATTAACAAAATCTAGGTTCTGAGTTTGAATAATATGCATAATAATTGATTATCTTTTTAATGACATTTTATTATGAGAATTAAACAATGAGAATCTCACTTGGGAAAAATTAGTAGTTATGGATTATATGTACCACAAGGTAATGGGGATAAAAGAACCATTAGAAATCAAAAATTTCATTAATGAGTATAATAACAATTAGCTATCACTTTCTAGGTTGAAAATTAATGAAATTAATATTTGGTAATGATATATATACATATATATTTACATAGCAGCTCAATTTATAAGAATCTTGTGTTTTCTATCATAGTTAAGAGTGGTAAAGCAGAATGTACAAAACCTTGGACTATGTACTGTTAGTTTTTGCACCTTCATTTATATTTATTTGAAAAACGTTATAGGATTATTCAATCTAAAAACTTTCTGTAAAATTTTCATAAGTTGTAAAATTGAATGTTACATACTTTGTAGTGCAAGTGTTTATAACTATAAAAAGGAGAATATAATGCAAATTTTTAACAAAAATCAAGTAGTAAGAGCCTCCACATTAAAAACATGACAAAACACCAAAATGTTGAGATGATATTCAGTTTTATTTAACCCTAATAATTTTAGCCATAAACTATGCTATAACCCAATGCCCAAAATTAAGTGCTTAGATTTAAATATTCAGTTTGAAATCAGATGAATGGAAATACTTTTTACAATATCTAATTTTAAGCCAGATTAAAAAAAAATGTGAGGTACTAGGGATATCTCAGGCTGTGTTTAAAAAAGCATGAGAAATTCATTGCTATACAATATTTCTCAGTGGGTTAATATTTTTAAAAAGGAGCTAATGACCAGAGTTGTAGCACAGTGGGTTAAGCTGCTGCTGCCACATTGGCATCCTATATGGGCTCAAGTTCAAATCCTGGCTGCTATACTTCTGATAATGTTTCGTGGGAAAGCTGCAAAATATGGCCTAAGGGCTTGGGCCCTGATACCCATGAAGGAGACTGGTATAGAGTGCCAGGCTCCTGACCTTGGCCTGGCCTACCCCTGGCTTCTGCAGCCATTTGGGGAGTGAACCAGTGTATGGATGATCTCCTTTGTCTCTGTCTCTTTCTCTCTCTCTCTATGTGTGTGTACGTCTGTGTGTAATTCTGCCTTTCAAAGAAAAAATAATCCGCAAAAAAATAAAAAGGAGCTACAGTTATTCAGCAGACCTTCAAGGTATACTATGCTATGCAACAGCATGGGAAATTAAAGTCCTATATGAGTTCATTTGAGTTTATTCTAAGCACTCAATAGTTTATGTAATACTTACTCTAATCTTCCCCAGGGTAAGCTAAATTATTTAGAGTCCCAGTCAGGAATTTGAGTAGCAAGCTCATAAATTACACATGATAGAATTACTGAATCTCAAGAACCTTACAGACAATCCAAGCCATTTTTTTTTTCAGTTGAGAGAAGAGGAAATTAACGATGTCAAAGCTTTCAAAACATTTTCCCATATATCATGCTGTTTTTTCTCACAGCGATTTTGGGAGGTAGCAGCGTTGATAGAATTAATGCACCTTTATAAATTATGGGAACAACACTCAGAGACTGTCTACGGGTTGCTCTACGGAGGCAGCAAGAAACCTGAGAGACTGTGAAGAATTCTGATATCTTGAAGGAAGATACAGAAAATTCAGTGCTAAATAAGGACTGCAGAAACACCAGAATTCTGCAGCATGAATCTGAGAGACTCAGATGAAATCTCCAATGGTTGTGGTATTGTGAGACCTCAGGTTTCAGGAGATGCCATATAGAACTACTCAGGGTGAGGTTGGAGAGTGAAGGTGGGCTAGAGATCAAGTTGATGATCTGCCCGGGTCCATCTTGGGAATTAAGGGAGCTGGACAGAATATAGTCTCCACTGGTAATGAGAAGAACCTAAAAGGTAAGAAAGTTTGCTACTGCAGCTCCAGGGAATCTGAGGACATCGCTGTTCTAAGGAGATGAAAGTAAGATAAACATGGATTTGAAACCAGACTCCACTTTCGGGTGTGGACCTGAAGCAAGTCAATTATTTACCCTTTTTTAAAAAAGATTTATTTGTTTATTTGAAATCAGAGAGAGAGAGAGAGATAGAGAGGGAGAGAGAGAGAGAGGGAAGTCAGGGCATTGGGAAAGCAACTGTCTTGAGGAGCCATATCAGCTCTGCAGAGAGCCAGACCACTGGGAACAAAACTGCCCTGGGTGTTGAAGGACTCCTGGGTCAGAACCACAGACTCTGTTGGTTCCAAGCAGAAAAAGCCCTTCACTCTGCCCGGCCTCCAAAGTAATCACTGCCATCAGGAGGACAGTCTAAGGTCAGTAACAATCAAGGCAGAGCTGCAAGTCACTTTTGGAGATGTCACTTTTTTTATTAAAGATTTTTTTAAATTTATTTGAAAGTCAGAGTTACACAGAGAAAAGAGAGACAGAGAGAGAGAGAGAGAGAGAGAGAGAGAGAGAGAGGTCTTCCATCCAATGGCTCAACCACAATTGGCCGCAACGGCCCGAGCTGCGCCGATCCGAAACCAGGAGCCAGGAGCCTCTTCTAGGTCTCCAACTTGGATGCAGGGGCCCAAGGACTTGGGCCATCCTCTTCTGCTCTCCCAGGCTGTAGCAGAGAGCTGGATCAGAAGAGGAGCAGCCAAGACTAGAACTGGTGGCCATATGGGATGCCGGCGCTCTAGGCCAGGGTGTTAATCTGCTGTGCCACAGTGTCGGCCTCGGTGATGTCACTTATTCAATACTAACTTCCTAGCAGGCTAACTCTCTTCCCAGGGAAGCTAGATTATGGGAGTCAACCAGGTACCTATGCAGATCTATTTTCTTAATAAATTTGGTCCAATGTGGGGGGAAAACAATCTGATATCCAATAACACAATATTTTTGGTTTTTCTTTTTTTCTTTTTTTTCTTTTTTTATTTAATAAATATAAATTTCCAAAGTACAGTTTATGGATTACAATGGCTTTCCCCCCCTCATAATTTCCCTCCCACTCGCACCCCTCCCATCTCCCGCTCCCTCTCCCATTCCATTCACATCAAGATTCATTTTCAATTCTCTTTATATACAGAAGATCGGTTTAGTATATATTAAGCAAAGATTTCTTCAGTTTGCACCCACACAGAAACACAAAGTGTAAAATACTGTTTCATTACTAGTTATAGCATTACTTCACATTGGACAACACATTAAGGACAGATTCCACATAAGAAGTAAGTACACAGTGACTCCTGTTGTTGACTTAACAATTTGACACTCTTCTTTATGGCGTCAGTAATCTCCCTAGGCTCTAGTCCTGAGTTACCGAGGCTATGGAAGCCTTTGAGTTCACCGACTCCGATCTTATTCCGACAGGTTCATAGTCAAATGGAAGTTCTCTCCTCCCTTCAGAGAAAGGTACCTCCTTGGTTTTTCAATATCTTAGAATGCTTGTTCTAGACTTACATAGTTTATTTTTTTGGAGGCTCTTTACCTCATATTCAAGAATTTCATGTTATACTTCCAATAACTAGCTTTGATAATTTCATATGTCTTCACATATTTGAAATTCCTTTCACTTAGTATATCTTATATATCCATACAGTAACATAATTTGGTAGTTTTTCCCTTTTTTTTTCTGAATGGCAACTCTATACAGGTATGATGAATTTGCTCACCCATTAATCCTTTGATAGAAGTTGTTTAGAATTTTTAATTATTATTTAATTTAGAATACTTTACCTATCTTCATACCTTCTTTATCTTACTCAAAATTTTCTTCAACAAGTTTTAGAACTTCAGGTTTTAAATTTTGGTCTGTCTACATCTCCAATTTAATTTTGTGGAAGATGTTTACTCATTATCAAGATTATTATTGTATTCTTTGTAGGTAGTCAGTTTTTCCGACACTAGTTTTTTATTTATTTTTTTTTTGCTTCATTGATTTTTTTTTAAATGTTGAAAATCAGTTGGCCACATACATATGTGTTTAATTGTTACCTCTTTGATGTTTTCTAGAACTGATTTGATGTTGTGTATGTTTATGTGTGTGTGTGTGTGTGTGTGTGTGTGTGTGTGTGAATTTGCTGGGAAGCATGGCTGTCATTTCAGATACATATGGTATATCTTTGGATTTAATTCACCAAGAATTCATTCAGTGTTTCATAGCAAACTTCATCCCAAAGGAAATAGGGTGAAATAGAGTTGCTCACCTGAGATGTCTGAACTTGTGTGTGCAGTTCTTCCATTCCATAACCAGCTCTCAGTATTCTTGAATTTGATCATTTTTCTCCGAACCTTGAAATTTTCCTTAGTCCTTGGCAAGTTGGCAGAAATCTATCCAGACATCAACAGCCTTGGCTTTACCAGCTACGCAGCAGGAAAGACTCACTTCTCTCTAAAGCCTCATTCTATCTAAAATTCAGCTCACTTGGCGCTTTTACCTCTCTTTCCTAGCCATTATGTAAGGTGGCTCATATTTTGTCAAATTCTTCATTGTCATTTAATAATAGCAAAATCATATCTTATTGTTTTAATTTCCAAATGCCTGAAGACATCTCCCCAGTGAAGACTCAGGCAAATCTTCCACTGCTTTCTCAGGCCACAGCAGAGAGCCAGACCGGAAGAGAGGCAGCTGGGACCAGAACCGGCACCCACATGGGATGCCAGCGCTGCAGGTGGAGGATTAACCCACTGCGCCAAGCAGCAGGCCCCCAACCATTAATATTTTAAATTTTAAATCATCTAATAACAACTCACAGAAATATTCTAGGATGAAATTAGAATATTGTAACA
This sequence comes from Sylvilagus floridanus, assembly GCA_949820135.1. NCBI lineage: Eukaryota > Metazoa > Chordata > Mammalia > Lagomorpha > Leporidae > Sylvilagus > Sylvilagus floridanus. The sequence continues at coordinate 84,569,118 of OX463224.1, forward strand.
TCTTTTTATTAATAATATGAAAATTAGAAGAACACAAGTCTGCCTTCCATCTGCTGATTCACTCTCCACATGGCTGCAATAGCCAGCACTGGACCAGACTGAAGCCAGGAGACAGGAGTTTCATTAGGGTTTCCTATGTGGGTGACAAAGCTCCAATCACTTGGGCCATCGTCCACTGCTTTTCCCAGGCCATTATCAAGGCCTGTATCAGAAACAGAGCAGCTGGGAAACACGAACCAGAGCCTAAATGGGTTGCTGGCATTGCAAACAGCAGTTTTAACTGCTATGCCACAGCAATAGCCCTTTCTGGAAGATTCTTATAAATCTAATCAGTCTTATCAATAGATACTGTAGTCATATTCCTAAGTAGTTACACACATTGGTTCAATTTATGAGCACACAAATGTCATCCTTTTGTATTCAGGCCCTTTTTCCTGATTGCCAAAATTTTGTGGTTGTCAAGACAGTAAATAAAGATAAACTGTAGAATAATCACATGGTGGAATGTTATAAGATGTTTCAAATTTTAAGTTATTAAGTGTAAGAAACTGGTCTGACAAGCCTACATTCTATTTGCTTCCAACTATGTGACATTCTGGAAATGGCAAAATTGCAATGGCAGTAAAAAGTTCAGTGATTATCAGAAGTTGGAGAGAGCAGATGAATAGAAAACAGAGAATTTTAATGCACTGACATTTCTCTGTATGATACTATATTGGTGACTAAATGCCATTATAAATTTATGTATAACCATAGAGTATGCAACACCAAGAATGAATCCTAACATAACATGTGGTCTTTGAGTCAATGTAGCTCCATCAGTTCTATAAACGCATCACTCTAATGGGGGACATTGATAATAGGAATGCTATGTTCAGAGGCAAGGAATTTATTCCATCTCTAATCCTTCCTCTGAATTTGGTTATGTACCTATATCTTTCCTCTACCCCCCAAAAAAAAAAGAAAAAAGGAAAAGAAAAAGAAAAAAAACGTATTAAGTTATAAGAAAACTTGTTTAAAAAAAACCCAAGGCTTCTTACAAGAAGTTAACTTTAAATTCAATGGTATGCATGGATTGAACATAAAAAGATGGGAAAATTAGCAGTTGTTAAATCAGTAAGCAATCAAAAATATGGCAGTAACGATATTAATATCAAATAAGGAGACTTCAGAGCTAAAAAAACTACTTTAGACCAATGATGTCTTATGTAATTATAAAGCATCAGTCTACAATGAAGACACAATCCCAAATGTATATATAAATAACCTCAAATATCAGAATATCTGATGAAGCTGTAAAGAGCAATAGAGAAATCAATATGGTACTATGCATTTAGAGTAAGTTAAGTTAGTTAAGTATGGTTAGTTAAGTCAGTTAAGTCAGGTAAGTAGTCAGTAGGCATTCTATGACCAAGATCCTTGAAAGTAATAGTGAAGATTAATAATGAACAAAGGATTGTTCAAAATTCAGTATGTCTTATAAAATGTACAATGTGAGGTACACATCATCAAAATTCCTATTTGACAGATAAGAAAACCATGGAATGAATAAGTTAAACAACCTAACTAATAATGTAACACTGTATAAACTAGGACAAACATATGCACCAAGAAATCTTGTTCAAATGTCCCTGCTGTTAAATACCATTACCCTGCTTCTTTTAAAATATTATGTAACAGTGTAAGAAGAATAATGCTAGGGAACACAGTGAAGACTGTAGGAGCAAGTTAAGATTGTCTGTGGCCATTGATGAAAAAAATCACATTTTCACTTGATTATTTGTTTATTTTAACTTTAAAACATTTACTAATAGACTTGCACTAGTATGGAAGACCTAAGCACAGATATGTGACTTCTATATGAGGTCAACTCAAAGTTTAACCTTATTCTGTCAGACATAAAGGAAGAACAATTATCAAGGAAGAAGTATGCCCAAGACTTAGCTTCAGAAATTTGCAAGAAAATCTTTGTAATATTATTCCCCCTTTTCCTACTAGGTCAAATCTAAGAAATGCTCATATTTACTTAGCTCTCATAGATGCTCTTTCTTCCTGACCCTTACCCTAATATAATTCTATAGTGAATGTCCAGCTTAGTCTTAGTTCTTTTCTATTGCCCTTGTATTTGAGAAAAATTCATCTAATTTATTCTTGTATAAGAAGCATCAGTTTATAATACAAGGAAAAGATTAGAATTATCCAGTATTCATTATAGGGGTGATTATACTATTGTGCACTTTGCAAAACTCAGCTTTTTTTTCTAACAGTCACTTTTCAAAAAGAATATAAGACAAAAAATAATTTAGTATGACATTCGAATGAAAGAAGTTCATTAAAATCTGTAAATGTTCCAGCAATGCCAAATATTGAATAATTCATCCGCTGTTTATCACATTTAACATTCCACATTATTGTTTTGTTTGTTTTAGTTTTGCAAAAGGATTCCATGTTTTCCAACTGCAAGAATATAGAAGTTTAATTGCAATTTTATTAATACTGAACTTTTCTAACCTAAATTAGCAGAATTAACTAACACCATTCTCTGTGTTCAAATTAAGGGACCTCACTACAGTATTTAAAAAGTATTTATCATAGATAAGTTTCAGTCTATTTATTTGAGCAGCCAATGAAGGAGAAAATGAATCTTGCCAGCTTTTTAGACAACAGTTAGATAGCTGTTGTGTTTCTATTTAATTGCCTGATCTTCAAAATTGGAAACAAATGGAAAGGATTTAAACAATACTGTCTTTAAACTGAAACTGAGAATAATAAAACCTGAACTAAATTCGTTCTCAGAAGTAAAGGAGCCTTCCCTAAATGAAATTAATTTTAAATATAAATTCTGAAAGATTTATTTAATTTTTTAAAAGGCAGAGCAAGACAGAGAGAGATTCGGGGGATGAGGGGATGCTCAGGGTGGGGAAGCGGAGGAAAGAAAATGCCCACAACAGCCATAGTTGGGCAAGGAGATAGGAATTCCATCTGAGTCTCCCACAGGGGTGGCAGAGAATCAAGCACTTGAGTCTTCTATTGTCTTCTCAGGTGCATTATCAGAAAGTGGGATTGGAATTAGAATAGCTGGGACCTGAACCACACTCCAGTATGGGATGTTAGTGCTCCAAGCATTGGCTTATACTGTTATGCCACCATGATGGTCCCTAAAATGTAAATTTTTAAATTTACATTTAAATTTAATTCATTTTATTCATTAAATACATTTAAATTAAATTCATTAATTTCTTGAAATTTTATACGTGCCAGTAACTATGCAGAATCTTACAAGGTTCAGGGAAAGAATTTGTAACTACAATGTAGAATCTGTGCTGATGCAAATGTAATATTCTTGAATGGACCAGAATATAGTTTCTCAATTATTATGCTTTAAGGGAAATAACAAAACAAAACAAATTGACTTTTTTTATTATATACAATTTTAATCAGCAGTTAGTTCTCACCCACAATGGCTGTGGATTTTTAAAAGTGGTGACAGGTATATAAGGAAGCAAAGTGTAGCACTTGTTTGGTAAACCTTCATCCTCATTACATTTGCTGGACACTGTCATGTGGATTCAACATGGGACATTCATTATTCCTTTGGCCCAGGTAACTTTGTTAAGCCTGGTATTAATGCACACATCTGGCGTTTCCATCTCCTTCACAGCAAACTTGCACCTCTCTTTGAGTCCCTGAGGGGCATGCTTCTTGAAGCCCATTCCATGGCTACATTTACAATTGTTGCACTCTTGGGTGACCACTGTGTTGACAGCAGAATGACCCTTCTTCTTGCTATCCTTCTTTGCAGAAGCCATCCTGTAGAGTCCCATGTTGGAAAGGAAGTAAACTATTTTAATACATATTTGTGATTGTTTTTTTTTAAGTCTACTTTGAATTAATCCTATTTATCAACATAGATGTTTCATTTATAAGGAGACAAAAATGCCTCAGTAGACTTTCTAAACTGTCAAGGTCCTAGTTTCCTTCTTTCTATATTTATTCATTGCATTTTTGAGAATCTAGCAAAATCAGTTTCACATAACTTCAAATAAATACTTAGTGTTCTTACCAATGTCTTTTCAAAATTTCTTAATGTATCAATTTAAATAAAAATATTTCATGATTTCAAGACTATAATATAGTGAATATAATGTTTGATTAAAGTCACATATATAGAACAAGAAAACAAAAAAATGAATTTGAGCATTTGCGATAACTCTGACCCTTAAAATTCTGTGTAAAAAGCTGCAAACTCAAAAGAATAAAGATTATCATAAACCTATATATCTATATTGGTCTTAAACTTGAATCAAACATACGGAAGCAATTCTCTCTAAACATACGGGACATATTTCTTGTATCTTTAAGGTGTCAACATGTTATTTCCGTATAGTTAAATGTGTCAAATTATACATATATCACGTATTTTTAATATTAAGAAAAAATAAGGGGCCAGCTTTGTGGCATAGAGGGTAAAGTAGTGCTTGCGATACCAACTTTCCATTTGGGTACTGGTTTGTGTCCTGAATGCCCTGGTCCATCTCCTTGCTAATGGCCTGGGAAAAGCTGCAAAAGGTAAACCAACCAAATGGTTGGGCCTCTAGCACCCATGTGGGATCCTTGAGTGAAACTCCTGGCTCCTGTCTTCAGCCTGGCCTAGTGATGGCTTTATAGCCAACTGGGGATTGAACAAGTGGATTAAAGATCTATCTCTAGCTTTGAATTTCAAAAAAATACATAAATAAATAAATTTTAAAAAAGGAAAAAATGAGAAACACTCTACACACATAATGAGACATTCAATATTTATTGAGACCTACTACATTGTAGTCTTTTTTTTTTTTTTCTTATTTCTAAACCCCCGGAAATCTTATTTATTCTTTAAACTTTAACAATCAAAGCCTTAGGTCTAGAAGCTGACAAATTTGTCTTCAAGCCCTTGCTCAGTATTTTTTTTTATATAAAGCTTTTATTTAAAGAATATAAATTTCCAAAGAACAGCTTATGGATCACAATGGATCCCCCCCACACAACTTCTCTCCCTCCCCCTACCCTCCCCTTTCCCGCTCCCTCTCCCCTTCTGTTCACATCAAGATTCATTTTCAATTCTCTTTATACACAGAAGATCAATTTAGTACATATTACGTAAAGATTTCAACGGTTTGCCCTCGCATAGAGACACAAAATGATAATACTGTTGGAGTGCTAGTTATAGTATTAATTCACAATGTACAGCACAGTAATGTTTATTGCGGCTCAATTCACAATAGCTAAGACTTGGAACCAACCCAAATGCCCATCAACAGTAGACTGGATTAGGAAATTATGGGACATGTACTCTACAGAATACTATACAGCAGTCAAAAATAATGAAATCCGGTCATTTGCAACAAAATGGAGGAATCTGGAAAACATCATGCTGAGTGAATTGTCAGTCCCAAAGAGACAAATATCATTTATTTCCCTTGATTGGCGATGACTAACTGAGCACCAAAGGGGAAACCTGTAGAAGTATTTTAAAGATTATGACTTGTTCCCAAAACAAGAAAACAAGTTTGGGGGGGAGACAAATAAATGAAGGGACAACAACATCAAAAGACATTTCCCCTTCTTCCTTTTCGTCTTAATCCCCTTCCTTCCTCTATTATTACATGAATATTTTATTTACTGCTTCCTTGTTTTGGGGGTAGCAAAGTTCTCTACAGAAGTTGTATTTCTCAGCTTTCTTTCCATTTAAGGATGAACGTGTGACACGACTTTGGTCAATGAAATGTAAAAGTTTTGGATAGGGAGTTCCTAAAATCAGTTCTTAAAATCTTAAAAATACATTGAACCAAGTATTTTTACTTTTGTTCATTCACTTCTTCCTCTGTGCAAAGGAAAGTAGATGATAGAATTGGAGCATCTGCCTTTCCAATATAACCAAAAAACACATGCTAAGGGGCGGGCGCTGTGGCACAGGAGTCAAAGGTGGCAGCGTCGGCATCTCATAAAGGCATGAGTTTGAGTCCCGGCTGCTCCTCTTCCGATCCAGCTTTCTGCCATGGCCTGGGATGGCCGTAGAATATGGCCCAAATCTTTGGGCTCTGCACCCGTGTGAGAAATCTGGAAGAAGCTCCAGGCTCCTGGCTTTGGTTCAGCTCAGTTCTGGCTGTTGAAGCCATTTGGATAGTGAACCAGTGGATGGAAGACCTCTCTCTCTGGATCTACCTCTCTCTGTAACTCTGTCTTTCAAATAAATAAAATAATTCTTAAAAAAAAAAAGCACACACAAAAGATAACAACATCTGAACATATCCAGAGGTAGAAGTTCAGTATCCTGGACCGGCGCCACGGCTCAATAGGCTAATCCTCTGTCTGTGGCGCTGACATACAGGGTTCTAGTACTGGTTGGGGGCGCCAGATTCTGTCTCAATTGCTCCTCTTCCTGTCCAGCTCTCTGCTGTGGCCCAGGAGTGCAGTGGAGGATGGCCCAAGTCCTTGGGCCCTGCGCCTGCATGGGAGACCAGGAGAAGCACCTGGCTCCTGGCTTCAGATCTGTGCCAGCTGCAGTGGCCATTGTGGGGGTGAACCAACGGAAAAGGAAGACCTTTATCTCTGTCTCTCTCACTCTCCACTCTGCATGTCAAAAAAAAAAAAAAGAAAGAAAGAAAGAAAGAAAGAAAAAGAAAAGGTTCAGTATGCTGATGGCATCATGAAATTACTGCCCAAGTACAAACTTCTATAAGAAAAAAATACAATCTTTTTCATTTAAGCTAGTTTTCCAGGTTTTAAAATTAAATGTAATCAATAACAGCTATGCTAGATTTGAAACCACAGATAAATACTACATCCTATCTGAACACTGTTTTTATTCATTCATAAGATGAATGTGTTGAAGTAATTATCCTAGCAGATGTGATTGGAGGATGAAATTAGAAAGTATAAGGTGTTTAATGCAAAGTTTAGTAGGGAATTTGCAATCAATTGATTGAATTACTAAAGTTAGGTACTATATGAGAGGCAAGACTTCCCCTTCTTTACTTTTTATAATATTTGAGGCAAGTGTTCAGCAACTGAATAGAGATATGTGTCTTTGCATCTCGTTCTGAATACAATCAATCAGGAATCACTGAAATTATAAGGCATAGTTTTCCAAAATTGTTCTAAATCTCTGCCCTTGAAAAGTGTTCTGGGGGACGTTTTTATTCACTGCAAAATTCAGAGATGATCACTCTCTTTATAGTTGGGTATAGTAAAACTTTGATGAAGGGAAAATGAATTTTTAAAGTAGAATATAGATATTCCATATCTTATAAAGGAATAAAGTTAGATCGATTTGTTTTTACAGTGTTCTAAAAAGGCAGAAGTGATGCTAATTTAGACAACTGAATTGTTTCAGATAAACAATGACTTAAAAGCAATTTCCAAAGCAATATGCTGTGGTTTTACAAAGGCTCTTTTAAGTAAAAATCCATCCAGCTGAGGTAATAAAAACATAAAGCACTGAATCTGAGTTGCTTTTTAAAGTTATGCATTATTTATTTATTGCTTTTAGAATTTTTCCTCAACAGAGATAAATTTCTCCTGATGTAATATATAATTAAATTTCTTTTGAATAATTGTTTCTTTCATTTACATTTCTAAGAAATCATGAGACTTCAAAATAGAAAGTTCATTACAATGCTAATGTACAATACTTCAAAAAAATCCCTCTGTGCAAATAACTAAATTAACTGCTTGATTAACTCAATTTAACACTTTCCTTTTTTCTTTCAACCATGACATTTATTTTTTCTAAATTAACTCAGGAAGTGAATTCTCTGTAACTTGTTGACAATTAAATTATTTTCCTTAGTTGACTTGTTGTCAACTGTGAATTTTGCAGTTTTTATACTGCTGTTGAAAGTTATTTCCAAAGATCAATTCTTACAAGTCCCCAGCAGGCATAAAATGTTCCAATGTATATTCTAGATATCAAATCCTTCTGAAAAACTTCTCATCTGTCATCCATTTCCTAAAATCTAAAGTAAGCTTTTACAATCTGTAAACAAAGATCTCAGTTTCTCAGTTACAGATTAATGCAGTCCTAAATAACTTGTTAGAATTTAAAGACATGGATGTACTCTAAAAACTTAGAGAATATGTTGATTATAATAGGGTGGAAAATGATTCCTTCTTTAAGGTAAACAGAAACATAGCATCTGTGTGTTCCATTACCTCAAATACTTAGTGACTATTAAATGCATACATAGAATTAAATGAAGGATGAGACTATACATTACTTAAAATCAGAGTCTCTGCTCAATTCCTTTTTATCATCCCTGTTCTCTAACATTTAATAAGGAAAGAAAAAATGAAAGAGACTGTTGAAAGTAAAAAAAGGCAATAAAAAAGTAGAGGAAAAAGAGGAGCAATGTTCAGATGTGAGTAGAAGGAATCCTGTGAGGGAAAATGACCTTAATCATCCAGGTTTACTCTTGCACTTCTGAAAAGTGTGCTTTGGGTTCCCATTGTCTTCATGTGTATAATATGAAAGTAGTATCCATTGCTTATATACTCCTTGTTAGAAATAAATGAGATGCTATCTACCAAGTGAATACTTTGCTACATTTTTTTTGTAATCTGACAGAGTGTATCATAGAAGTACCAATCCTGAAGCAGATTCTCCCCCAAATTCTTGATGATAAGTTGGATAAATAAATCAAGATCATGCCAATCAAGCTGGTCTTATCTGACAAAGTAATAGATTAAATAAATTTTAAAGTCAAGAGTAGTGACTTACATATAGCAGCCAAATAATGAACTCCAGTAGAGCAAACAAAAGTGTCCGTGTAGATAAAGAAAGAATTGGTGAATGGAATTATTTAAAAAAAGGCAGAATATAAACAACCAATTCATAAATTTGGCCACAATAGACAAAGCTAATTATAATTAGAAAAAAGCAGTTAATTTGAAAACTAATCATCTAGGAGTCCGTTTTTCTTGCTATTGTGCATTGAACAATTCCTCATTAGAACACTCAGTCTTGAGGCCTGCTCTGTAGCGCAGCAGGTTAAAGCCCTGGCCTGAAGCACTGGCATCCCATATGGGCACCAGTTCTGGTCCTGGCTGTTCCTCTTCCGATCCGGCTCTCTGCTATGGCCTGAGAAGGCAGTGGAGGATAGCCTGAGTGCTTGGGCTACCCACATGGGAGACCTGGAGGAGGCTCCTGGCTCTTGGCTCCTGGATTTGGATCGGCACAGCTCTGGCTGTTGAGGTCATCTGGGGTGTGAACCGGCTGATGGAGGACCTCTCCCTCTGTCTCTACCTCTCTCTGTGGCTTTGTCTTTCAAAAAGAAAAAAAAAAAAGTACACTCAGTTTTGCCTCAGCTACCTGATTTAAAAAAAAAAATGAACTAAAACCAAAAAAAGATTGGAGATAAATTATTAAATCAAGTCCTTAGGGAGAAATGATAAAAGTAGTTTGAGCTCTTTGACTTGGATGAAAACATTAAAAAGTGATATGATTAGCAATCCTTTGTTTCTTTTACTTTTCCTCTCAACAGTAAAGTGAGCTGTCAAAACAAAAATCTCATCGAAGTTAAACAGGCAAGAAAGACTGCTCAGGGCTACTGCACTAGAAGTGAGAAGCGAGAAAGTTGTCTAAACTCCAGTCTGCAGGAACATAAGGTGGGGTGTGGGTAATGTGATATAATAAAAAATATATATGATGATGTTTCAAACCCTTATGTAAAATGTTATCAAAAGATAATTATTTCGGTTTTGGTGCAAAACAATTTTAAAACCCATGCATATAGCTTTACATAATACACATTGTCTGAACTTTTTGAAGAATCTTTGTATTTGTCCTCAACTTCTGTTGGAACAGAATTTCTAAAGCACTTTTAGCTAAAAATGTCAAAAGAATGTTTTGTTCTTCTATTTGTCCTTTGATTCCAGTTGGTTCCTGACACAGAGCTCCTAAAACGTTTTTTTCAGTCTTCTGAATCATGGAAGCATATTAAACAGAGTTCCTAAATCCCTTGGAATTTCCTGGCAGACAAGAATATACTATTTTGTTTTCTAGTGACGTAGTTTTAGTGAGTATCTGCATGGAAACTGGTAGCCGGGGGAAACTAGTATGTGATTATAGGGTCAAGATGTTGGACCTAACATCTAGACATCTAGGAATGAAGAGGGATTGTAGGTTGAGTTGATCACCAATGGCCACAGATAAAATCATCTTGTATAAAATCGTCCAAAAAAAAAAAAACACCAAAGGACAGGTTTCTCATATCTTCTAGATTATTGAATGCATAGAGATGTCTAGAAGGTGATGCATGGGGGAAGGGCATGAAAGCTTTGTGCCTCTTCCCACATACCTTGTCCTATGCATATCTGCTGGAATTTATTAATAAACAAGTAACCTAAGTAATATATTTTTCCTGTGTTCTCAAAGCAGCTCTGGCAAATTATGGAAGCAAAGGAGGGGAATTATAAAAGCCCTGATAGTTGGACAGAAGTCGAAGCCAAAACTTGGGGCATTACAATTGGTATCTGAAGTGAAAAACAGTTTTGTAGGATGAAGACATCAATTTGTAGATTTTAAATCTAACTTCAAGTGGTAAAACCAGAAGTGAATTTAGGAGCCAGCACTGTGGCATAGTGGGCTTAGCCTCCGCCTGCAGCACCAGCATCCCATACGGGTGCAGGTTCTATTCCTGACTGCTCTTCTGAAACAGCTCTCTGCTATGGCCTGGGAAAACAGTGGAAGATACCCCAAGTCTTTGGGCCCCTGCACCCACATGGGAGACCCGGAAGAAGCTCCTAGCTCCTGGCTTTGGATTGGCCCATGTCCAGCAGTTATGTTCATTTGGGGACTGTACCAGTAGATGGAAGACATCTCTGTCTCTACCTCTATCTGTAACTCTACCTCTCAAATAAATAAATAAAATCTTTTTTTAAGTGAATCGAATTATAGAATGCCGGTTGGTATCTGCTGGAGAATTCCTTAGTGTTTGAGGAAAAAAATTCTTAGACACTTTGGTGATTATAGGTGAAGTGTTCTTTGTTGTAGCAGTGTGTTGAACGTGAGAGTAAGGGGATGCTTTGGTTTTTACTATCTTACAGGAAGCAGGTGGAAAGTTTAGTACTGGGATGAGCTAGTAGAAAAGTATTAGAAGACATAAGTAGAAATTGACCAATAGAATGTAGAAGTTCATTAAGTTACACTCAAATGCAAGTTTTTTTTTTTTTCCTGTGATCAAGCCATTTGAGTTTTCTAACTGATACCCATAGTAGTTAGACTCCCTTCCCATAAAGTCAATATATATTAAAATACTTGAATGTATGTCTTGGAGGCATTCTCTAGTGTCTGTCTATAATGGACAGCTGTTTTTCTTAAGTGGTTTGAATCTGCTACTGTTATAAAGTGGTAAGGTAGACCTAGAAATCTCATGTTTTAATTTAAAAATTATAACATGTTCTCAAAAAAGAACAAAATTTTTGTGTGAATACTGCATAAAATATAGTCGTGAAGTAGAATGACTCTTAAGACTAAAGTAGAAATCTAACCCTGAAATTGGTTCTAGAAACATCAACTACCTTTATTTACTACTCCAAAGATCAGGTCAGGGACTAAAGTGAAGAGAAAAGAAACTTTCAGACTAGTGAAGGAGTTCAAGCTTTACTTTCATGGAAATGTAGCTCCTAAAGAAGAATAATTGACAATCATTGTGTATCTACACATGTCAAATTATGCAGAAAACCTATTTTGTACATTTAATAAAATATATTCCTCAAAGAAACTCAAATACTAACACTGTAATTATTGCCATTTTGCATTCTTTTAATAAAAGTTTTAGGAAAAAACACACATTAGTAAATCTGAGAGCTGAGATATAAACTTAGGCAGATATAACTCCAGAGTCCTCATTTATTCATGTCTGTTGCTGTCAGTCATGGATTTAAGCTACTATGAGAACTCTGAAGGAGATAAGGTATTTTTGTGGCTTAAAAATTACAAAAAAAATGACAATTTCCAAAAGGTAATGGATACTCTTTTCCTCCTGAAATTCGTTTAAGGTAACAATGCTTATTTATTAGGCATTTCATGATCAGAGATTATACGTTTGGAGGTACTATAAATTTATTATACAAATTTATTTATTTCACTTTTACCCCACCCATTATGACTTTGTAATGTTTCCTAGTTACAAATTAATTGGAAGCCAATCAAATATTAGAACTGCTTACTTTTGACTCAAGAATACATCAGAATGCTTAAGATTTGATAACATGAATCACCCCAGATGAAAATACATTAACCTCATACTAGCCATAAGTAGACTCTTTCTCCTCACATGTTTGTGAAGTTATACGAACCAGCAAAAGAAGAAGCAGTTCACAATCCCTTATTCTTTTCCCTTAATGTTTCTAATTGACCTAAAGTATAGAGCATTCAGATTTTATACTCTACTTTTCTTTTTTTTAAGACAATACAATCCCATCAAGGTGGCATGTACCAAGGCCATCTCACTAGTCCAAGTGATCAATTTCAGTTCACAATTGATCACACTGATAGGTCTAAGAGTCAAAGGGATCACACAAACAAGACTAGTGTCTGCTAATACTAACTGATAGAATGAAAAAGGGAGAGAATGATCCAACATGGGAAGTGGGATACACAGCAGACTCATAGAATGGCAGATGTCCTAAATAGCACTCTGGCCTCAGAATCAGCCCTTAAGGCATTCGGATCTGGCTCAAGAGCCCATGAGAATATTTTAGGCATGGAAAGCTAAGACACTCTGAAAAACAAAAAAAAGATGACCTAAATGAAAGATCTCTGTGCGTGAGATCCCAGTGGAAAGAACGGGGCCATCAAAGAAGGAGGTACCTTTCTCTGAAGGGAGGAGAGAACTTCCACTTTGTCTATGACCCTGTCGGAATAAGATCGAAGTCGGCGAACCCTAAAGGCTTCCATAGCCTCGGCAACTCATGACTAGAGCCTAGGGAGATTACTGACGCCATAAACAAGAGTGTCAAATTGTTAAATCAACATCAGGAGTCACTGTGTACTTACGTCTCATGAGGGATTTGTCCTTAATGTGTTATCCAATGTGAAATAATGCTATTACTAGTACTGAAACAGTATTTTTGCACTTTGTGTTTCTGTGTGGGTGCAAACTGATGAAATCTTTACATAGTATATACTGAATTGATCTTCTCTATATAAAGATAATTGCAAATGATTAAAAAATCTTGGTGTTAAATTGGAAATTGCATAGAAAATTAATCAATTTAAAAATATATATATATCATGTAGGATCTCTGTCCTTAACATGCTATACATTGTGAATTAATACTATAACTTGTACTCCAACAGTATTTTTCACTTTGTGTTGCTATGTGAGGGCAAACTGTTGAAATGTTTACTTAATATATACTAAACTGATCTTCTGTATATAAAGAGAATTGAAAATGAATCTTGATGTGAACGGAAGGGGAGAGGGAGTGGGAAAGGGGAGGGTTGCGGGTGGGAGGGAAGTTATGGAGGGGGGAAGCCATTGTAATCTATAAACTGTATTTTGGAAATTTATATTCTTTAAATAAAAGCGTTATTAAAAAAAGATTTATTTATTTGAAAGACAGAGTTACACACACACACACACACACACACACACACAGAGAGAGAGAGAGAGAGAGAGAGAGAGAGAGAGAGATCTTCCATCCACTGGTTCACTCTCCAGATGGCTGCAATGTCCAGAGCTTAGCCGATCCAAAGCCAAGAGCCAGGAGTTCCTCAGGTTCTCCCACATGGGTGCAGGGGCCCAAGGATTTGGGTCATCTTCTACTGTTTTCTCAGGCCATAGTAGAGAGCTGGATTGGAAAAGGAATAGCCAGGATGAGAACCAGCACCCATTTGGGATGCTGGCACTTTAGGATAAGGCTTTAAGCCAATGCGCCAAATGCCAGCCCCATATACTTTCCATTTCTTAACCAAAGTATGGCATTGAGTGATCACTTTGATTTGTTTTCCTAAATAAATGCCTTGCAAATCTATAAATGAAGAAAAAAGAGTTGTTTATTGTAAAGCATCCCTGCTCTGCTCATTGTGATTATTCAATACAGATTTGTATCTACTGGCATACAATATTCATGTTACTTGTACCCACTGGGGTACAATTTTAATTTAAAATGCTTTAGGATTTTTCCACTATGAAATTCATGTGATAGTTTTGAAATACTGAGAGAAAATTTTGCCTTAAATATCCTTTTTATGACTGGCATGAAATCCTTTTTCAATTTTTTTTTAGTAAAATTCAATATTAACCAATAGTAAAATATTCTTTGAAAACACTCTGTTTCATGGACCTAATACCCAGGCTACATGTTTAACAATATTATTTCTAATTGGCAACTCTTGCTGTGTTTAACTTATAAATTTTACTTTTAGTGTTAAATTCATATACAGAAAAGGAAAGTAGAATTTGAAGAGTATGAATGTATCTATAACCTTTATTATATATTTAAAGTCTATCATCTTTTTTTTTTACTTTCTCTAAATGGCTTTTAAGCTGCTTTCTATGAATTTGTTTTGCAACATAACTAATATATTGCTAATTAAAATTTCCCAACTTCATCAGAATGTAGTGAAGTGAGTTATCTGAATAGAGAAAATATTATATGTAAAACTAACAGACTATGTAAAACAGAACTGCTTCATTGGTTCAATTTAATGCTCCAATTCCCTAAGTCCTCAAAGCTAGTAATACGTGCCCAAATAATGTATACGTCAATACTCACCCACTTTACAGTGATTGTTCATGGTCTCTTGTATATATTGCCTGAGTTATTATAATGAATCAACAAACCAAACCTAGTGCAGTTAGATAGACTCTGGCTGAAGTAACACTGGCTACCAGTAGCATCACTGGCTGAAGAATGTTGACAAATCATCTTGAGAAATTTGTTAACGTATTTATTCTGGTTGGAAAGATAAATTGTCAGCACTAAAGCCTGTATTAAAAAATAGAAAGAGGCCGGTGCCATGGCTCAATAAGCTAATCCTCCACCTGTGGCATCGGCACCCCGGGGTTCTAGTCCTGGTCAGGGTGTCGGATTCTGTCCCGGTTGCCCCTCCTCTAGGCCAGCTCTCTGCTGTGGCCCAGAAGTGCAGTGGAGGATGGCCCAAGTGCTTGGGCCCTGCACCCGCATGGGAGACCAGGAGAAGTACCTGGCTCCTGGCTTCAAATCAGCACGATGTGCTGGCCGCAGCGCGCTGGCCACGGCGGCAATTGGAGGTGAACCAAAGGCAAAGGAATACCTTTCTCTCTGTCTCTCTCTCTCACTGTCCACTCTGCCTGTCAAAAAAAACAATAGAAAGATCTCAGAATAATGATATAAACATCAACCTTAAGAGCTGAAAAAGCAAATTAAACCTAGAATTAGAAAGAAAAATACAAGAAAAAAAAACAAAGATATTTGATAAAATCTAATATCAATCATTGACTATAATAAAAAGTTAATCAAACTAGGGGATATAAAAAATAAAACCTCTAGCTACCATCACATTCAGTTATGGAAGATGTAATAATTATTCCCTGTCATCATGAGGAAGTCAGATATGCCTTATTTCTGTTTAGCATTGTTGAATAGGTGTGTTTCTTTTCAATCTATCAGTAATATGAAACACATTCATTGATTTTTCACATTAATTCAGCTTTTACTTCTTGAGAGAACAAAATGAAGGTATAAGCCAGTATTATAAGGCAAGTAAGTTAAAACAACATCTAGAAAAGAGGAGAATAAATCTATCTGTATTTAATACAACACACTGACTATTTAAAAAAACTTAAGCCCGGTAGAAAATATCAACATATAAAAAAGTTTTTAGAAATAAATGTCTTATCCAATTTTCAGGCAAATATATATAAATCATTTGTATTTCTGTAACTAGCAATAATCTGAAGTTGAAATCTGCAAATAAATAGCATACTCTTAACTTTAAAAATT
The DNA here is from genome assembly GCA_949820135.1 of Sylvilagus floridanus. Taxonomy (NCBI): domain Eukaryota; kingdom Metazoa; phylum Chordata; class Mammalia; order Lagomorpha; family Leporidae; genus Sylvilagus; species Sylvilagus floridanus. Next base: position 84,585,090 of record OX463224.1, read on the forward strand.
GGAAATGTTGTATAATAAAGGTGTTAAGAAATATCCTAGACTTTCCTTATGAGTAATGAGGCTATCTGCCACCTGGTAGGAAGTGTCCTTGGAAGGAAGAGCCTTAATCCCTTCCTTTGGGTTGGTGTTATAACAAAGGGGCTATAATATCCTGCAAGTGTTTCACATTTGGTTGTATCACAGAGTGTCTCCCTAACTTTGGCGAGAGTGCAAAGAATTGAATTGCTTTGGCTCCTTGTGGTGACCCTTGATAAGGACCAATCTTCCATTAGGAATATAACTTGACTCAGATTACTCAAACCCCTCTGCTTCCTGAGCCTTGGTAGACAGATGTGCTAGCTGAATTTCATGCTGGGAGGTGGGATGGGGGGCGGGCTACCTTCCATCTCTTTGTGTCTCATTAGTCTCCACAGGGTCCTGTTGCTTCTCAGTGTTTGCCTCTGTTTCCAAGAGTTATGAGGCTTCTATGGCATATAGAAACCTCTAACAGATGAATGCTGGCAGTGGGAGTATATTCGGGAGTGCTACCCCCTGCAAAGTAAACCCTGCTCTGGATTGATCTGTATCACCTCTTACAAGCCAGAATCCGCATTGTCACTCTGAGTGCAACAGGAGGAGGGGTGAGAGGTTGATAAGAGCAGCTGGTGTGCTTTAGTTCCTGGGCAGTGCTCAGTTCAGAGGCTGACTGCTTATTCCCATTTGTCTGGAAAATGGTATATTGCAGAACTGAGGTGAGATGAAACCTAATGTGCCAATAACTGAATGACCATGGTCAACAGCAGATGAGACTTAATTCCCTGGAAAAGATATTCAGATTCTTGGCGACACAGGCAGGTGTCCTTCATCAGAGGAAACAGTTTGGAGAACAGGATTTAGAGGGAGTGCTTGGTCCAAATATAGGGTTCAGTAAAAAAGATTGCATTCCATAAAGATGGTATTCAGCAGAAGGGAAAACATATGGAACAAGACAGTTAGTAGGAATATCTGTCCAAAGGTGTCACTTCACATTCTTCATATTAGGGGCATGCCATTCACAGAAACATTGCATATGATTTAGAGATTGATTAAAGAGATGTAATACTTTCCCCAGCTTGCAAAATTTTATTGTGAAAATGAAACACATTTGCTAACTCTTTATTTCTTTCCATGGGAATGAAGCATCAAATATCCTGCCTGAACAGTAATAATGTGTTTAAAACTTATGGCATTAGAATAACTTAGCAAACTTGATGGCATTCCCTTGGCTAAGTAAAAGTAACACAAATATAAATAGGCATAGTCACCTTATGTGAACTGCATGCAACTTGATCAGATAAAATGAAATAAATAAGAATAAAGGAGTCATCCGACTTTAAGGTTAACATTGTACAACAGCATTTCATTTTGCCCTTTCTGAGTTTTCTAAGAATAGATTTCTAGCTCATTTTAAAGAATTAATCATTTTGAAGCATTCACTATAATGACATATGAGTGATTTCTAGTAAGAGCAAATATGTGCTAGGAAATAACATTCCTATCTGTAGACACCCTTATGTAGACATAACAAGTTTCATTCATGAGCACAGAAGCTGAGTGCACCAGGCATTTCTATTATACTTCTATTTTTCAAAGAAGCACTCCCAGAGAGGTCAAGTAATTTGCTCAGTCATTCAGTTACTAATAAGATGAAGGTGGTATTCAAAGTTTGTCTGCATCACTCCTAAACCTGTCATGATAAAGGATCCTCATTTGCAACTAGGGAAAGGAAGAACTTTTCCCTTGGCTCCAATTGTACTACCTTCTTCTGGACATGACAGCATAAAGCAATAATCTTCATCATCCTAATCATCTAACAAAAAAGATCAAAATAAATTTTGTTTAGACATATTCACACAAGGTCTGCATATGTGTATACCATTATTGTATATACAAAAATAACTTTGCTTAAATGAACTGTTGCTCATTTTCTTTAAGTAGAAAAAAGTTACCTATTTTAAAAGGGATAAATGTATATCAACAAAGACTATCTTACAAAATGAATCTGTGTAATATTTTGTAAAGACTTGTAAGATTTATTAATTATATATTGAATTCTGTTGTCTTCCTAATTCACATCAGATGTCTTTTTTTATTAGGGAATTAGTGGCCTTTATTTCTGCGGATATTTTCTCTCTTCTGTCACATGAAAATTCAAAAACAAAAATACATTCATGGCTTTAGAGATTTCACATAAGAATTTTAAATATCCAACAATGCAAACAGCAAGTACATTAGCATGGAGCATTCATTCTCTCTGAGTCTCAACAAGACAAATCTTTGATAAGAATAAAAAATTCCACTACAATCTCTCTCACAGTTCAGTTTTTTTTTTTTTCTGGATTTCTTTTCTGCTCCTGTCTTTTAAACTTTAATGTTCTTTTGGGTTTAGTCCTTGACTCATTTTTTTAGAGTGAGCTTATCATGTCCATGACTTTGGCCTCCACCAAAATGAAATAACTCCTGCATTTCCAGGAACCTTCAACTAAGGTACCCAATTTATAAACCTCAGAGTTATCACTTATTCCTTTCTTCTTCTCCTCTCATATCACCAAGATCTGTAGACTTTATCTCATATATATATTTGTTAAATTCAACCTCTCTTGGTTAAGAGCATCCTTATCAGAAACCTGGATAAACATTCATAATCACTTGCCTGTAAACTGAAACTCTTCCACTAGGATGGATTTTCTCTGGGATATATGATCCAGAGAAATTCATATAGAACTGCAATCCTTCTTTGTAGCCTACAGGTCCTTGGTATACCCCACACATATCTTCATTATGCATGCCCCTTCTCTTGCTCTTGTTTTTTGTGCTGTCCTTGAATATATACATATTACGCCTTTTAAAATATGTATTCAACAAAGCAAACCATATAGTGATGTAAAGATAAGAACTGGAACTTGAGTTTCTTGAATCTTGTCATTCTCTGACTCATGGAACTTTTACTACTCAAGCATGTTTTCACCCATGTGACTGTTTGTAGGTTCCATTTCTATAGATTTCAAATATGCAGCCTTATCTGCACCAATAGGAGCAGATAAGGAGACAGAGCTTGAACTCAGAGCAACAATTATTATTAACAGATAAGAAAATTGAGATCCTGTAAGTTGGCTCAAGTTCTATAATTGGAGGCAAAGATTTCAATTAATGGATTCTGATTTCTTGTCTAATCTTTTGCAATGATTCTTCCTCCTCCTCCCCTCAAAATTATGCTTTTGCCAGTAATAAATTGATAATAAACTAACTGTACACACATGATTTAAGACACAGTAGCATAAATCTAAGTAAATATTTGAACTCTGAAACTAATCTATTGATAATTCCTAATCAGACTGATGTATAGCAAATGTTTTGAGTCCCAAGTGTTGGAGCTATAATACAGCACATGCTATAAACAACCAAGTTAACAACCCAGACACTATCCTATCTAATGTTTCAATACACATTTTTGAAATAGAAAACATTGAAACATAATTTTTTTTTATAAAGCTTTTATTTAAAGAATATAAATTTCCAAAGAACAGCTCATGGACCACAATGGCTCCCCCCCCACACAACTTCCCTCCCTCCCCCCACCCTCCCCTTTCCCGCTCCCTCTCCCCTTCTGTTCACATCAAGATTCATTTTCAATTCTCTTTATACACAGAAGATCAATTTAGTACATATTACGTAAAGATTTCAACGGTTTGCCCTCGCATAGAGACACAAAATGATAATACTGTTGGAGTACTAGTTATAGTATTAATTCACAATGTACAGCACATTAAGGACAGAGATCCTACATGATTTTTTTTTAAAAAAATTGATTAATTGTCTATGCAATTTCCAATTTAACACCAAGATTTTTTAATCATTTGCAATTATCTTTATATAAAGAAGATCGATTCAATATATACTATGTAAGGATTTCATCAGTTTGCACCCACTCAGAAACACAAAGTGTAAAAATACTGTTTCAGTACTAGTAGTAGCATCACTTCACATTGGATAACACATTAAGGACAGATCCCTCATGAGACGTAAGTACACAGTGACTCCTGATGTTGATTTAACAATTTGACACTCTTGTTTATGGCGTCAGTAATCTCCCTAGGCTCTGGTCATGAGTTGCCGAGGCTATGGAAGCCTTTAGGGTTCGCCGACTTCGATCTTATTCCCACAGGGCCATAGTCAAAGTGGAAGTTCCCTCCTACCTTCAGAGAAAGGTACCTCCTTCTTTGATGGCCCCGTTCTTTCCACTGGGATCTCACGCACAGAGATCTTTCATTTAGGTCATCTTTTTTTTGTTTTTCAGAGTGTCTTAGCTTTCCATGCCTAAAATATTCTCATGGGCTCTTGAGCCAGATCCGAATGCCTTAAGGGCTGATTCTGAGGCCAGAGTGCTATTTAGGACATCTGCCATTCTATGAGTCTGCTGTGTCTCCTGCTTCCCATGTTGGATCATTCTCTCCCTTTTTCATTCTATCAGTTAGTATTAGCAGACACTAGTCTTGTTTGTGTGATCCCTTTGACTCTTAGACCTATCAGTGTGATCAATTGTGAGCTGAAATTGATCACTTAGACTAATGAGATGGCCTTGGTACATGCCACCTTGATGGGATTGTATTGGAAACCCCTGGCACAATTCTAACTCCATCATTTGGGGCCGTTCCGATTGAGCATGTCCCAAATTGTACATCTCCTCCCTCTCTTATTCCCACTCTTATATTTCACAGAGATCACTTTTCAGTTAAAATTTAAACACCTAAGAATAATTGTGTGTTAATTACAGAGTTCAACCACTAGTACTAGGATAAAGAGAAAAAAAAAAATACTACCATGGATAAAGTATTACATTGTACAACAACAGTCAGCACAAGAGCTGATCGAGTCACTGTTTCTCATAGTGTCCATTTCACTTCTACAGGTTTCCCCTTTGGTGCTCAGTTAGTCATCGCCAATCAAGGGAAACAAATGATATTTGTCTCTTTGGGACTGACTTAATTCACTCAGCATGATGTTTTCTAGATTCCTTCATTTTGTTGCAAGTGACCGGATTTCATTGTTTTTGACTGCTGTATAGTATTCTGTAGAGTACATGTCCCATAATTTCCTAATCCAGTCTACTGTTGAAGGGCATTTGGGTTGGTTCCAAGTCTTAGCTATTGTGAATTGAGCCGCAATAAACATTGCTGTGCAGACGGCTTTTTTGTTTGCCAATTTAATTTCCTTTGGGTAAATTCCAAGGAGTGGGATGGCTGGGTTGAATGGTAGGGTTATATTCAGGTTTCTGAGGAATCTCCAGACTGACTTCCATAGTGGCTTCACCAGTTTGCATTCCCACCAACAGTGGATTAGTGTCCCTTTTTCCCCACATCCTCTCCAGCATCTATTGTTGGTGGATTTCTGAATGTGAGCCATTCTCACCAGGGTGAGGTGAAACCTCATTGTGGTTTTGATTTGCAATTCCCTAATTGCTAGGGATCTTGAACATTTTTTCATGTGTCTGTTGGCCATTTGGATTTCCTCTTTGGAAAAATGTCTGTTGAGGTCCTTGGCCCATCTCTTAAGTGGGTTGTTTGTTTTGATGTTGTGGAGTTTCTTAATTTCTTTGTAGATTCTGGTTATCAACCCTTTATCTGTTGCATAGTTTGCAAATATATTTTCCCATTCTGTCGGTTTCCTATTCACTTTCCTGACTGTTTCTTTTGCAGTACAGAAACTTTTCAATTTGATGCAATCCCAGTAGTTAATTTTGGTTTTCAGTGCCTGTGCTTTTGGGGTCTTTTCCAAGAAGTCTTTGCCAGTACCTATGTCTTGCAGGGTTTCTCCTATGCTCTCCAGTAATTTGATGGTGTCGGGTCGTAGGTTTAAATTTTTAATCCATGTTGAATGAATTTTTGTGTAAGGTGAAAGGTAGGGGTCTTGCTTCATGGTTCTGCACGTGGAAATCCAGTTTTCCCAGCACCATTTATTAAACAGACTGACCTTACTCCAGGGATTGGTTTTGGATCGTTGATCAAATATAAGTTGGCTGTAGGTGTTTGGATTGATTTCTGGAGTTTCTATTCTGTTCCATTGGTCTATCCATCTGTTTCTGTACCAGTACCATGCTATTTTGATAACAACTGCCCTGTAATATGTCCTGAAATCTGGTATTGTTATGCCTCCGGCTTTGTTTTTGTTGTACAAGATTGCTTTAGCTATTCGAGGTCTCCTGTGTCTCCATATGAATTTCACCATCATTTTTTCCAGATCTGAGAAGAATGTCCTCGGTATCTTGATTGGTATTGCGTTGAATCTGTAAATTGCTTTTGGGAGAATGGACATTTTGATGATATTGATTCTTCCAATCCATGAGCATGGGAGATTTCTCCATTTTTTGGTATCCTCTTCTATTTCTTTCTTTAAGGTTTTGTAATTTTCATTGTAGAGATCTTTAATGTCCTTAGTTAAATTTATTCCAAGGTATTTGATTGTTTTTGTAGCTATTGTGAATGGGATTGATCTTAGCAGTTCTTCCTCAGCCGTGGCATTGTCTGTGTATACAAAGGCTGTTGATTTTTGTGCATTGATTTTATATCCTGCTACTTTGCCAAACTCTTCTATGAGTTCCAATAGTCTCTTAGTAGAGTTCTTTGGGTCCCCTAAATAAAGAATCATGTCGTCTGCAAAGAGGGATAATTTGAGTTCTTCCTTCCCAACTTGTATCCCTTTGATTTCTTTTTCTTGCCTAATAGCTCTGGCTAAGACTTCCAGCACTATATTGAATAGCAGTGGTGAGAGTGGGCATCCCTGTCTGGTACCAGATCTCAGTGGAAATGCTTCCAACTTTTCCCCATTCAATAGGATATTGGCCGTGGGTTTTTCATAAATTGCTTTGATTGTATTGAGGAATGTGCCTTCTATACCCAGTTTGCTTAGGGTTTTCATCATGAAAGGGTGTTGAATTTTATCGAATGCTTTCTCTGCGTCTAGTGAGATAATCATATGGTTTTTCTTCTGTAGCCTGTTAATGTGGTGTATCATGTTGATTGTTTTGCGAATATTGAACCATCCCTGCATACCAGGGATGAATCCCACTTGGTCTGGGTGGATGATCTTTCTGATGTGTTGTTGCAGTCTATTGGCCAGAATTTTATTGAGGATTTTTGCATCTATGTTCATGAGGGATATTGGTCTGTAATTCTCTTTCAATGCTGCATCTTTTTCTGGCTTAGGAATTAAGGTGATGCTGGCTTCATAGAAGGGATTTGGGAGAATTCCCTCTTTTTCGATTGTTCTGAATAGTTTGAGAAGGATTGGGGTTAGTTCTTCTTTAAATGTCTGGTGGAATTCAGCAGTGAATCCATCTGGTCCTGGGCTTTTCTTTGTTGGGAGGGCCTTTATTACTGATTCAATTTCTGACTCACTTATGGGTCTGTTTAGGTTTTCTATATCTTCCTGGTTCAATTTAGGTAGGTTGCATGTGTCCAGGAATCTATCCATTTCTGATAGGTTTCCCTGTTTGCTGGCATACAAGTCCTTGTAGTAATTTCTGATGATTCTTTGGATTTCTGTGGTGTCTGTTGTTATATTTCCTTTTTCATCTCTGATTTTACTGATTTGGGTCTTTTCTCTTCTTTTTTTAGTTAGTTGGGCCAATGGGGTGTCAATCTTGTTTATTTTTTCAAAAAACCAGCTCCTCGTTTGGCTGATTTTTTGTAATGTTTTTTTGGATTCAATCCTGTTGATTTCTTCTCTGATTTTGATTATTTCTCTTTTTCTACTAGATTTGGGTCTAGTTTGCTGCAAATTTTCTAGATCCTTGAGATGCATTGAAAGCTCATCTATTTGGTGCCTTTCCAGTTTCTTGATGTAGGCACCTATTGATATAAACTTTCCTCTTAACACTGCTTTTGCTGTATCCCATAAGTTTTGGTATGTTGTGCTGTTATCCTCATTTACTTCCAGAAAATTTTTGATTTCTCTTTTGATTTCTTCAGTGACCCATTGTTCATTCAGGAGCATGTTGTTCAATCTCCATGTGTTTGCATATGCTCTAGAGATTCCTGAGTTGCTAATTTCCAACTTCACTCCCTCATGGTCTGAGAAGTTGCATGGTATGATTCTAATTCTTTTGAATTTGCTGAGACTTGCTTTATGGCCTAATATGTGATCAATCCTAGAGTAGGTTCCATGTACTGCTGAGAAGAATGTGAATGCATTACTTGTAGGATGAAAAGTTCTGTAGATATCTGTTAGATCCATTTGGGCTATAGTGTTGTTTAAATCTACTGTCTCCTTGTTGATCTTCTGTCCTGTCGATCTGTCAATATCTGTGAGTGAAGTATTGAAGTCCCCCAGTACTATTGTGTTGGGGTTTAAGTCTCCCTTTAAGTTTCTTAACAAATTTTTTAAATAAACCTGTGGCCTGTAATTAGGTGCATATACATTGAGGATTGTTATATCTTCCTGTAGTATTGATCCCTTAATCATTATATAGTGCCCCTCTTTGTCTCTCTTAACAGTTTTTGTGTTAAAGTTTATGTAGTCCGATATTAAGATGGTTACACCCGCTCTTTTTTCATTTCTGTTGGCATGGTATATCTTGCTCCATCCTTTTATTTTCAGTCTGTATGGATCTTCGTTGGAAAGATGTGTTTCTTGTAGGCAGCAAATAGATGGTTTTTGTTCCTTAACCCAATCAGCCAATCTCTGTCTTTTAACAGGACAGTTTAGACCTTTAACGTTCAATGTGACTATTGATAAGTGGTAAGTTTGCCCTGCCATTTGCCAGATATTTTCTAATGTATGCTTTGAATTCCCTGTGATCTTTAGCCGTGAGGTTCCCTTCGTTTACCTTCTTTCATGTTGATGGTCGTGTTTCTGTGTTTCTGTGTGTAACACGTCTTTAAGTATCTTTTGCAGGGCTGGACCAGTGGCAACAAATTCTTTCAATTTTTGTTTGTTATGAAAGGTCTTTATTTCACCTTCATTCACAAATGAGAGCTTTGCAGGGTATAATATTCTGGGCTGGCAGTTTTTCTCTCTAAGTACCTGGGCTATGTCTCGCCATTCCCTTCTAGCTTGTAGGGTTTCTGTTGAGAAGTCAGCTGTAAGTCTAATTGGAGATCCTCTGAGAGTAATCTGACGTTTCTCTCTTGCACATTTTAGGATCTTTTCTTTTTGCTTCACTGTGGTGAGTTTAATTACAATATGTCGTGCAGAGGATCTCTTTTGGTCATGTTTATTAGGGGTTCTATGAGCTTCCTGGATTAGGATTTCTCTGTCTTTCTCCAAGCCTGGAAAGTTTTCTGCTAGTATCTCCCTAAAAAGGCCTTCTAATCCTTTCTCCCTCTCCATACCTTCAGGAACACCTAGAACCCGAATGTTGGGTTTTTTAATAGTATCCTGTAAATTCCCGACAATATCTTTTAGTTTTCTAATTTCCTCTTCTTGTCTTTGGTTTGACTGTTTCCTCTCCTGTTCTCTGTCTTCTAGGTCCGATATTCTCTCTTCTGCTTCACCCATTCTGGTTTTAAGGCCCTCAAGATTGCTTGTCACTTGATCTATTGAATTCTTCAATTCATTAAGATTTTTTGTCACTATCGTAGCTTCTTGTTCTACTAGTTGTTTCATTTCGTTTTGATTTCTCCGTAGTGCTTCATTCTCGCGAGAGAGATTTTCTATCTTATCCATTAAAGATTTCTGTAGTTCAAGAATTTGTTTTTGAGAACTTCTTAATGTTCTTATCAATTCTTTGAGATCTGCTTCTTGCATTTCTTCTATCTCATTATCTTCACAATCCTGACTTGGGGTGTCTTTTCCGTTTGGGGTCATCATAGCGTCTTCCTTGATCTTGCTCCCTCGGAATCTGTTTTTATTTGGCATTTTTTTTTTTTCCCCACACTCTTTCTCTGGGTTGTCAAGGTAACGGAGTTTGTGTGCGCGGTGTGTTCCCAGTTTTTGGATCCCCTTCAGGTTTCTACAGCCTCGGGTTTTTGGTTCCGTCTGCCTCAGTGATGGGCGGGCGGGCGGGCGGGCGGGCGCGCCTTGTCCCACTGCGTTTAATCTAGCTCGAATTAGCAGGGTGGGTGACGAGAGAGACTAGTGTCCGTGCAGGCTCGCCTCAATTGTGCTGTTTCCCCCGTGGGGGGTCTGCTTCCCCCCGCCAGTGTCTCGGGATCCCTGTATCGGCCCCCGTTCAAGCGCTCAGTTCCAGTGGCGACTGTGTTCCGCCCGGCTTCCGGTTCAGCCGGCGGGCGCGCGCCGTCCCACTGTGTTCAGTCTAGCTTGAGTGAGCAGGGTGGGCAATGAAAGAGGCTAGTGTCCGTGTGGGCTCGCCTCAATTGTGCTGTTTCCCCCGTGGGGGGTCTGCTTCCCCCCACCAGTGTCTCGGGATCCCTGTATCGGCACCCGTTCAAGCGCTCAGTTCCAATGGCGACTGTGTTCCGCCCGGCTTCCGGTTCAGCCGGCGGGCGCGCGCCGTCCCACTGCGTTCAGTCCAACTAGAATTAGCAGGGTGGGCAACGAAAGAGGCTAGTGTCCGTGTGGGCTCGCCTCAATTGTGCTGTTTCCCCCGTGGCGTCTGCTTCCCCCCCGCCAGTGTCTCGGGATCCCTGTATCGGCTCCCGTTTAAGTGCTCGAATCCAATGGCGACTGTGTTCCATCCGGTTCCCGTCCCTCCCGGCAGCTCCCGTGCCACTAAGGCACGATTTGCCGTTCGCAAACTTACTTTCCCCTAGGTCCTCTGCGTCTCATTCACTGGGTCCGGAAGAATTTCCACTGCATTTTTTTCCGTGAGATTTTTCCTGAGGCTACAGTAACTCTGTTTTTATTAAACTATCTTTTTGCGGACTGCTAGTGCGCGTCCTCACTATTCCGCCATCTTGGCTCCGCCCTGAAAAATAATTTTATCAATAGTAACACTGTTTTCATCTTTATTTTAGTGTACTATCTTGGTTTCTACTAAATTTTTAGTTTCTAACGGAAAAACATCCATTGTTCTTCACTGAAGAGAATATTAGCACTTGCAATTTTATTTCCTCATTGCTAGGGTCATTCATAAGCTTGTCTCAGAGGTTTAGTTATTCTCCTATAAAACCTAGTAATAAAATTGTATATGTAGTTGTTAATTATGGTATATACTCCAAAATCTCAGAACAAAAACCATGATGTGTTGGAATCATATTGGCAAAGCCATATATTTCATCAAATCAAATATCCAACTTTACTCCCAGTAAGTGCTACTGAGGAATGATTTATTTTTTATGTAGGAAAGTTAATGTTATAGACACATACCTTTATATCTATATGTGTACATAACTTCTAAAAAATATATAAAAGTTTTATCTACTATATGTATATGATATATAATATATGCTCAAGATAATGTGTACATAGATATGTGCACATTCAAGATAGAAATGTAAGATGTGATCAAAATCTATTATATATATATATATATTAAAATTTCTCTCTGCTTATTTTTATTTATTTGAAAGGCCAAACAAGTGAGATTGGGAGAGACAGAGACAGAAACATGGACAGAGAGAAATCTTCCATTTGTGGATCCACTTCTTAAATGCCTAGAGTAGCCTGGATGGAGCCATGCCAAAACCAAGAGGTTGAAATTCAAACTAGGTCACCACACATGGGTGGTAGAGATTCAAGAACTTAACTTCCCACCTGCTACAACCAGGGTTCATATTAACCAGAAAGCTGAATCAGAAGCAGTAGGAGGACTTGAACTCTGGCACTTCTGTATGGGACACAGGAGTCCATAGGAATTTCTTAACTAATGCACCAATGCCCGCTTCTGTGTTCATTTTTTTAAAATCTTAGGTTCTTGTTCACAAGTAGTGGTTACTTAGTGTTTTTCATATGTCTGCTAGTTTTCAATCCTCCTTCTGGAAATAAAACATCACTTTTCATTGAAAAGAAAAAAAATTCTATTTCAACTTTCTCTGGGTTAAGAAAGATAGCATCCTTCCTTAAATATGTGCCTCTGCTCTGACCAATCTGTGATTGTATTTCCTACCCCCAACACTGATTTAGGGCTGGACAATTATGAGTGCTGAAAGAAATCATACATGCTAACTCATATTCCAGCCGACCACATAAAGTATGCCATTTGAAGATTTTTCAGATCACATGGAAATTCTACTTTAGTCTATTTCAGTGGCTTCTGTGGAATAAGAAAGTTATGATAGGTGCTAATTCACTTCATTTTATCTCCATAACTAAGTGAATTTTCCATGACAGTCCTAGATTCATTCACTTGTAATGGGCCCCAAACTTTCATTCCTGTAATTTTTGTTACCCTAAAGTTTAGCTGTTATACTGTTGATCTGCAGTTAGGTCTATGAAATTGAGTTTACTAGCATTTCTATTAATTACTTTTTGCGTTTATCATAAGGATATTTTAGCACTTCAATTCCTGAATAAAAAAGTAAGATTTAAACCACATTTTCTTTTCCATTTGAGGATCTTTCACCATCACTCATTGTACTCCTTCTATGGTGCTTGTGGAAATCAGCCTGTCCAATAAACAACCAGGGTTCATGCTAGAATTCAGCTATTCCCTGAAAAGCAATCAGATTAAAGTGGATAATATATCTTTGAAAGGAAGTGATTACACATAGTTTTACTATAATACCATTATTTAGCCCGTGTAGCACTCATACTTTTGGGGAGTTCAGGGAGAATAAATGATGCTGATAAACTGCTTGTGCAAGAACCACAACAAAGTCAAGTGACACCTCCAAAACCACCGAAGCTGATTATTAGCATCTGCAATTTCAACAGAAAATTTTGATACAAAATGAGGATTGCTGATTTGCTACATATTGTAATCCCAAAATTTGTCTGCATCAAGTTTAAAATTAAAATTAAGTATCATATATCTAGTGAGTAATATATTAGGTAATATGGAGAAAACAGCAATTGATAAGATATAGCTTTTCATGACCTTGTGGGACCTTGAGTTTCTTTATAATTTTTACTTATTTGAGCATACACTGAATAAAATACCTAAAAATATAACTACGTAATTGGACTCCTTTTTACTTCTCATTCTCTAATTCTATTTGAAAAGCATCAGTTTCTTTGCAAGTGATTTCAGAAATTTATTTTATGTATTTATTTTTTGTTAAAGATACTAATAAAATTTCACTTCATGTAAAATAAACAATACCTAAAAATTGGTGCAAGTTATGAATGCCTACTTTGACTTATGACTCATTTAGTCTCAAATGCACAGAATGGGTATGAGGAGTATCTGAATATAAGAGTGTTTTCCCATAGGGAAATTTTACTTCAAGTTTTGACTTCTCTTAGCTGATTTTGCAAAACTTCAAGACAGTGGAGTTTAGCTCTGGACTGGGGCAATTTGATAAATGAGAATCTTAGTGCATGTGTTCTAGAAAGAGGAAAGAGTGAAACTAAATCTGTGATAAATAATGATGTATTTATCATATATAGTAGATGAGAATATACAGTATGTTTGTGATGATCTTGTTTTCTGTCAGTATCAGATAGGATTATAAAGTGATTTTATTTTTTGTTTTGTTAGGCGTTTGTCTCACTTCAACACCATCTCAGGCTGATTTTGTCAGATTATGCACTGTGAGTGCATTTGTGTTCAGAACAAGAACACAACTGCTTGGCTTGCTCCAAATGCTAGCACAGCTCCTGGATGTCAACAATTGGTGTTGTTTCTCAAGAGTCACAGTTAGACCAAGATAATAGAAACAATTCAGTGCAGTGAATGGAAGGAACTACATTATAAATTTTTGATGCAATATAGTCAAGAACAGTTGTAACTGTCACACATGTTGACTCAGGTTTGCTAGCTTGATCATCAGTAAAATGAGAATATTGCTAGCATCTACTTCACTTGATGATGCTGTACACGTGATCCTCAATCCTATAATACTGACTGTTGAAATACTGAAAGTCACAATCTCAAAAGATGCAAATTCAGAACATTGAATTCTGTAAGATCAAAATTCTTAAAATAGAAATCCTTATGAAAAAAGGGCTATATCAAAAGGGTAGAAAACTGAATTTTGGAGAATTTGATCACATGAGTAGACAATAATGAAAACATTAGAAAGAGATATGTGCATTCATGTTTTTTATTGAAGCAGTATACACAATGGCCATAATATTGAATCAACCTTGAGGTCCATCGTTAGATGAACGGATAAGGAAAATGTGACACACATACACACACATGCACACACACACACACAATGAAGTGTTACTCAGACAAAAAGAAGAGTTAAAGTTCTGACACCTGAAACAAAATGGATGGAATTAGAGAACATTATGTTAAATGAAATAGACCAGACACAGAAAAACAACTTTTTCTCCTTTGTAGAAGTTTAAATAAATACATGTTTTTATATTTATATAAATCTGGAATTTTGATTACTAAAGGCTAGAAGAGTAGGAGGCTTGAGAAATTTGATAATGAGTATCAAAATGAGGTTGGATGAATGTAATGGGTTTTTATGTTCCAAAGAATAACAGATACTATAACAGAATAACAGAATAACTATACTCTTTAATAAAGGAAACTTCAAGGGTTTGATAAGGAAACGTGAAGGGTTAATTGCCTGATTTGATTGGCTTGTGCTGTATATAATAGTTGAAATTTTTTACCATAGGCTATAAAATGTATGCATATGTCACAATTACTTTTTGTGAAGTAAAAATTTAAAAACTGTATATGTCTACGTTGTCATTCCTATGAACAGATTAGATTTCATTTTAGGTGCATTTGGCTAAAGAAGCCATTAACTGATTATTTCAAAACTGTTAATGTGTTCAGGTAGGGAAAGATGACGCTGAGGCAAAGTTGTTGGTGTTTGCTCATTATAACACAAACATTTAGATTATACTTACTGATCAGTAAAGGTGGCGATCTCTTTGCGAACTTCTTCCACACTGTTGCCCATAATCTATCCCTGTGATACACTGTTCCATAACTTCAATCATCTTTTTAGTTTTGAGGGATATTGTTGTTTTTTTCTTTCTGTTTTCTCCACACTATCTGAAATTGTCAGCATTACTTTTTATTTTTTTTTTTTTTGACAGGCAAAGTAGACATTGAGAGAGAGTGACAGAGAGAAAGGTTTTCATTTGCCATAGGTTCATCCCTCAATGGCCGCTGCAGCTGGCGTATCATGCTGATCCGAAGCCAGGAGCTGGGTGCTTCTCCTGGTATTCCATGCGGGTGCAGGTCCCAAGCACTTGGGCATCTGCACTCCCGGGCCACAGCAAAGAGCTGAACTGGAAGAGGGGCAACCAGGAAGAATCCAGCACCCCAAATGGGACTAGAACCTGGTGTGCTGGAGCCTCAGGCAGAGGATTAGCCTATTGAGCTGTGGCACCAGACAACATTACTTTTTTTTTATCTTTTATTTAATGAATATAAATTTCCAAAGTACAGGTTGTGGATTACAATGGCTTTCCTCCCCCCCCATAACTTCCCTCCCACCCACAACCATCCCCTAACCCGCTCCCTCTCCCCTTCCATTCACATCAAGATTCATTTTCAATTCTCTTTATATACAGAAGATCTATTTAGTATATAATAACTAAATATTTCAACAGTTTGCAACCACACAGAAACACAAAGTGAAAAATACGGTTTGAATACTACTTATAGCATTAAATCACAATGTACAGCACATTAAGGACAGAGATCCTACATGAGGAGTAAGTGCACAGTGACTCCTGTTGTTGACTTAACAAATTAACATTCTTGTTTATGGCATCAGTAATCACCCTAGGCTCTTGTCATAAGTTGCCATAGCTATGGAAGCCTTTTGAGTTCACCAACTGTGATGATATTTAGACAAGGTCATAGTCAAAGTGGAAGTTCTCTCCTCCCTTCAGAGGAAGGTACCTCCTTTTTTGGTGACCAATTCTTTCCACTGGGATCTCACACTCAGAGACTTTCATTTAGGTCTTTTTTTGACAGAGTATCTTGATTTCCATGCCTAAAATACTCTCATGGGCTCTTCAGCCATATCTGAATGCCTTAAGGGCTGATTCTGGGGCCAGAGTGCTGTTTAGGACTTCCACCATCTAGGAGTCTGCTGTGTATCCCACTTACCATGTTGGATTGTTCTTTCCCTTATTTGTTCTATCGGTTAGTATTTGCAGACACTAGTCTTCTTTATGTGATCCCTTTGATTCTTAGTGCCATCATTATGATCAATTGTGAACAGAAATTGATCACTTGGACTGGTGGGATGGCATTGGTACATGCAACCTTGATGGGATTGAATTGGAATCCCCTGGTATGTTTCTAACTCTACCGTTTGGAGCAAGTCAGCTTGAGCATGTCCCAAATTGTACATCTCTTCCCTCTCTTATTCCCACTCTTATATTTAACAGGGATCACTTTTCAGTTAAGTTTCAACACTTAAGAATAACTGTGTATTAATTACAGAATTAAACCAATAGTATTAAGTAGAACAGACAAAAAAATACTAAGAGGGATAACGTATTAAGTTGTTCATCAACATTCGGTTCAAGGGCTGATCAAATCACTGTTTCTCATAGTGTCCATTTCACTTTAACAGATTTCCTTTTGGTGCTCGGTTAGTTGTCACCTATTGAAGATAACTTAAGATATTTGTCTCTTTAGGACTGGCTTATTTCACTCACATAATGTTTTCCAGATTCCTCCATTTTGTTGCAAATGACCGGATTTCATTGTTTTTGACTGCTGTATAGTATCCTATAGAATACATATCCCATACTAGCTTTATCCAGTCTACTGTTGATGGGCATTTGGGTTGGTTCCAGGTCTTAGCTATTGTGAATTGAGCTGCAATAAACATTAAGGTGTAGACTGTTTTTGTTGTTTGCCAATTTAATTTCCTTTGGGTAAATTCTAAGGAGTGGTAAGGCTGGGTTTTATGGTAGGGTTATATTCTGGTTTCTGAGGAATCTCCAGACTTACTTCCATGGTGGCTTAACCATTTGCATTCCCACCAACAGTGGATTAGTGTCCCTATTTCCCCACATCTTCTCCAGCATCTGTGGTTGGTGGATTTCTGAATGTGAGCCATTCTCACCGGGGTGAGATGAAACCTCATTGTGGTTTTGATTTGCATTTCCCTGATTGCTAGTGATCTTGAACATTTTTTCATGTGTCTGTTGACCATTTGGATTTCCTCTTTGGAAAATTGTCTATTAAGATCCTTGGCCCATCTCTTAAGTGGGTTGTTTGTTTTGTTGTTGTGGATTAATGATCTCTTTGTAGATTCTGATTATTAATCTTTTATCTGTAGCATAATTTGCAAATATTTATCCCATTCTGTCGGTTGCCTCTTCACTCTCCTGACTGTTTCTTTTGCAGTATAGAAACTTCTCAATTTGATGCATTCCCAATAGTTAAATTTGGCTTTGACTGCCTGTGCCTCTGGAGTCTTTTCCATAAAGTCTTTGCCAGTGCCAATATCTTGCAGGGTTTGTCCAATGTTCCCCAAAAATTTGATGGTGTCAGCTCATAGATTTAGGTCTTTATTCCATGTTGAGTGGATTTTTGTGTAAGGTGTAAGGTAGGGATCTTGCTTCATGCTTCTGCACATGGAAATCCAGTTTTCCCAGCACAATTTATTGAATAGACTGTCCTTGTTCCAGGAATTGGTTTTAGATCCTTGATCAAATGTAAGTTGGCTGTAGATGTTTGGGTTGATTTCTGGTGTTTCTATTCTGTTCCATTGGTCTATCCATCTGTTTCTGTACCAGTACCATGCTGTTTGATTACAACTGCCCTGTAGTATGTCCTGAAATCTGGTATTGTGATGCCTCTGGCTTTGTTTTGTTGCACAAAATTGCTTTAGCTATTCGAGGTCTCCTGCATCTCCGTATGAATTCCAGCATCATTTTTTCCAGATCTGAGAAGAATGTCTTTGGTATCTTGATTGGTATGCATTAAACCTGTAAATTGCTTTTGGGAGAATGGACATTTTGATGATGTTGATTCTTCCAATCCATGAGCATGGAAGATTTTTCCATTTTTTGATATCCTCTTCTGTTTCTTTCTTTAAGATTTTGTAATTCTCATTGTAGATATCTTTAACATCGTTAGTTAAGTTTATAACAAGGTATTTGATTGTTTTGTAGCTATTGTTAATGGGATTGATCTTAGCAGTTCTTTCTTAGCTGTTGCATTGCCTATGTATACAAATGCTGTTGATTTTTGTGCATTGCTTTTATATCCTGCTACTTTGCCAAACTCTTCTATGAGTTCCAATAGTCTCTTAGTTGAGTTCTTTGGATCCCCTAATAAAGAATCATGTCATCTGCAAGAGGGATAGTTTGACTTCTTCCTTCCCAATTTGTACCCCTTTAATTTCTTTTTTCCTGCCTGATGGCTCTGGCTAAAACTCCAGATCTATGTTGAATAACAGTGGTGAGAGTGGGCATCCCTATCTAGTACCAGATCTCAGTGGAAATGCTTCCAACATTTCCCCATTTAATAGGATGCTGGCCGTGGGTTTTTCATAAATTGCTTTGATTGTATTGATGATTGTTCCTTCTATACCCAATTTGCTTAGGGTTTTCATCATGAAAGGGTGTTGAATTTCATCAAATGCTTTCTCTGCATCTATTGAGATAACCATATGGTTTTCTTCAGCAGTTTGTTAATGTGGTGTATCACATTGATTGATTTGTGAACATTGAACCATCCCTGCTTACCAGGGATAAATTACACTTGATCGGGGTGGATGATATTTCTGATGTGTTGTTGTATTCTATTGGCCAGAATTTTATTGAGGATTTTTGCGTCTATGTTCATCAGGAATATTGGTCTGTAATTTTCTTTCAATGCTCCATCTTTTTCTGGCTTAGGAATTAAAGTGATGCTGGCTTCATAGACAGAATTTGGGAAGATTCCATCTTTTTCGATTGTTCTGAATAGTGTGAGAAGAAATAGAGTTAGTTCTTTAAACGTCTAGTAGAAATCAGCAGTGAATCCATCTGGTCCTGGGCTTTTCTTTGTTGGGAGGGCCTTTATTATGGTTTCAATTTCTTTCTCAGTTATGGGTCTATTTAGGTTTTCTTTGTCTTCATGGTTCAATTTAGATAGGTTGCATGTGTCCAGGAATCTATCCATTTCTGATAGATTTTCCTGTTTGCTGGCATTCAAGTCCTTGTAGTAATTTCTGGTGATTCTTTTTATTTCTGTGGTGTCTACTGTTACATTTCCTTTTCCATCTCTGATTTTATTGATTTGTGTCTTTTCTTTTTTTAGTTAGTTGAGCCAATGGTGTCTCAATTTCATTTTTTCAAAAAACCAGCTCTTTGCTTGGCTGATTTTTTGTAATGTTTTTTTGGATTCAATCCTGTTGATTTCTTCTCTGATTTTAATTATTTCTCTTCTCCTACTGGATTTTTTCTGGTTTGCTGCAGTTTTTCTAGATACTTGAGATGCGTTGAAAGCTCATTTATTTGGTGCCTTTCCAAATTCTTGATGTAGGCACCTATTGCTATAAACTTTCCTCTCAACACTGCTTTTGCAGTATCCCAAAAGTTTTGATATATTGTGTTGTTATCCTCATTTACTTCCAGAAAGTTTTTGTTTTCTCTTTTTATTTATTCTATGACCTAGCAACATTATTTTTTTTTATAATTTGCTATACTACAGGTTGAATCTCTGCAATTTTTAAATTACTAGAGTATAAATTGCATAAAGACTTTGAGATTTCTAGTTTATTTTGTGAAATATCTAGTTTTTTGTACATTTTGTTACAAATTTTGCAAAATTGCATTATCATAATATTGACTTGGTGTGTTAACATTGTACTGTAAATGACTACACTTAAACCTCCTTAATAAATGCCAACATATCCTTTTTGTCTGTTGACATTTGTGAAAGATAAAATATTTTGAGATCTTGCCTCTGTGTATTTGCACATGTAATGGTGACCTATTGCTGGTTTTAATCAATCTGAACTAAATATTTAGATTTCCACAGTATTTCAGATGGTCACATTTATAAGACTGGATGCACACAATCATCCACCATAGTGGTCTGTTTTTATACATTTCTCTTTTGCCATTTATTTCTTTTGAATATAATAATACTCATCAGTATGTTATTTGCACAAATGTTGTTAGCATATGAGTGTTTATACTTTCAAAATTATGAATGTTTTGCTTAATGTGCCTATTTTTCATACATTTATATTATAATAAAATAAATTAATTTATATTTTAGTTTTATATAAATGTTTTGTTATTTTTTCCAGATTTTATTTTTGGATTTTGAATCTTTCTGGGATTTGGGCTTTAGAGTTTTGGGTCTCCAACATTTGAGATTATGGCCTTTGAGATATATGTTTTTGGAATCTGTTTCAAACTCCCACATCTTTATATTTATGTTATTGCCTGAAATAATTTATGTGTGTGTGAGAGAGATCTATACAAATATTATGCACAAAAGGGATTTACACTTAGTACTAAACCAAAATGGTAAGGGATGCAAAGATGATAGCAAAACTGTAAAAGAAAAAACAAAAACATTATTTGGCTTTCTCTAGGAGCTGACTTGACACTCAAGTTAGACTAGGGTGTTTTCCTAGAGAACAATAGCAATTTCATATTGACAATACCAAAGAATACCATTTTGTGATCATAAAAGAAAAAGATAAATGAACAATCTCTAGAATATGCCAAATTCATGTTAGAGCACAAGCACACGGAACCTTCTACAGATGTATTATTCACAAGTGTCTGTTTCTTCTATGACTATGAAGCGACCAGTAAACTGCCTCCTTTTTTATGTATCTTTAAAAACCCTGAACACCACTCGTCAAGAAAGTCAGTGATCTTAGATGAGTGCCCCCTGCAGAGCAGCAGCTAGAATCAAGTGCTCCTTCTAGTTTTCAGGTCAGTCACCATGATTTGTGTGGAGCGTGTGTGCTCTGCTTGCACCCATTGAAAGCAATAGAAGCTGAGTCCTGAGTACAATTTAGCCCTAGAAAACAGCTTTTATCAAATGTACTCTTTTTCAGAAAAGGAGACAGAATGTTTCAAAACAGTAAATCAAACCTTGACCTCACATACAGGACCAGAACTATTATAGTAACCTGTTTGATAATCTCCCCAGATATATGAAACCATTCCTACAGCAGCTTGCTGAGGCCTCTTTGCTTTGATCTCAGCAAAGCAGAAGAAGAGAAAGGAAATACAGTGAAGGCTTTCCTTCTTTATTTTATGTAATAAATGTTTAATCTTACCACACAAGTTTCCATCCACTTTGCTAGATTAGTATGTTTCATGCGTATATTGACCTGGCACAGAAGAAATCTGACTTTTCAGAATCATGAAAAGTATCAAAAATAAAATCAACAAATTTCCTCTAAAAGGAGTCTAATCCCATGTTCTAACTAGCATAATGATCTTCTTCTCCAGTTGATGCATTTTTACTGTTGGTGAGTTGGAATTTTTTTCCAAAAGCAATAAAGAACATTGTAGTGCATCGCAATGACTAATTGCCAAACATGATGCTAGGAGCTAGGATTACAAAGATGACCCAGGAGCTTCTCAATAAGCAGAGGAAGATAAAACAATAAATCAATGATGATTAATCATACTACAGGATAGTCAAAGGAATCAAAGGGAGACAACACAAAACCATATTGTATCAGTCAGTGAGCGGGCAGTTTAAGAGGCACCTGAGTGGAATCTGACTTGGGATAGTGATTACAAATGCTGGCCCCAGATTTGAGCTAGATTTTCAGTTTTCCTCCTGGCTTCCATCTGTGTACATTTAGGCAAATTATGCTTTCATACAACTTGCCTTCTAGCCAGAAAATGGAGAGAAACAAACAGGAAAAAAATAAGTAAATGGTAAGTATTCTACATGGGGAACAGAGTAAGAGGTGACTGATTGCCAGAGCTGAGTTATCATTAGTGACTGAGAGGCTATCCATTGAAAGTGACATTGAATATTGCGGTCAAGCATTCCAGACAAAGAAAACATATAACCAGAAAGGGCTCAGGTGACCTCAGTGCCAAATATGTTAGGAAAAAAAAAAAAAAGTTAGTGTGGCTAAAACTTAATGAGTGAACAAAAATGGACAAGTAGCTATTGTAAGATTGTTTTAGAAATTCTAAGAGCATAGGAAGCTCTTTCAGGCCTTTGACCAGGAGGATATGGTATCCCTGGAAGAAAATGGAGGGGCCTTCTGATTGGGCCATCTACTGATCAATAACTTATAGAATTCTGATTTATAATCATTGTGAATTTTAGCATGTAATTTTACTTTTTAAATGTATTTATTTATTTGAAAGGCAGAGATACAGAGAGGCAGAGGCAGAGAGAGAGAGAGAGAGAGAGAGAGGGAGAGAGAGAAAGAGAGTCTTCCATCTGCTGGTTCAGTCCCAAATGGCTGCAACAGCCGGAGCTGTGCCGATCCAAAGCCAGGAGTCAGGAGCTTCTTCTGGGTCTCCCACGTGGGTGCAGGGACCTAAAGTACCTGGGCCATCTTCTACTGCATTCCCAGCCCATAGCAGAGAGCTGGCTCCTAAGTGGAGCAGTTGCGACACGAACTGGTTCCCATATGGGATGTTGGCACTGCAGATGCGGCTTTACTTGCTATGCCCCAGCCCCAGCCCTTAGCATGTAATTTTAAATGAAGCAGTACCTGTATTTGATGTGCTACTGTAAATGCTTATAATTTAAAATACAATTGTTATAACATCTTTTAACATATATTCATTAAAATACAAATTTTGGAGAGGTTTGGTATCTACTAACATCCATTTAAAAAAAGGTTTAACAGTCTAGTCTTTTAGCTAATAGTTTCACAAATAACATAAGCTTTCCATTACCTCATTTTCATCCTATTTCTGCTGCAGAATCTTATGTTTGAAAATATATTAGCAATGACCTATGTCTCCATAATAAAACATCTTTTAATTTATCTATTATCTATATCTTCTATTATGACATTAAGACACATATTTTGTTATTATTTATTGAGCATGAGAAATAATACTTTACTAGAAGCACATCCCTTATGAGTTTGGACACATCTCCTTTATTACAATAGATTAATTTGGTGATTTGTCTATGGATCACATTTACTTACTGCTAAAAATGGACATTTTCGAAGGATAATACAACTTTTTAGATCCTTATAGATCTACATATTGAAAAAAATAAAACAATAAGATAAATTATGATTGAAGAAGTATTATATAGAAAGGATATTATTTTTAATACAATTTTTAAATGTATTGGTTCCAAAATTGTGATTTCCATCCTTCTATCATATCAATTGTGATGCATTTCATTATATGTTGTATTTTTATTTAGATGCTTCTTTTTATTTTACTCTTTTTCCTTTCCACTGGATTAATCAAACTGGTTGTTTGTCCCTAATATGTTTAAATCTACATTAATCTTTATTTTCATGCACCAATACCATAGATTAATACATTTTCTGTCTTTTCCAATATATATTTCATATATATGTATATATGTATATATATTTATTTGTTAGAGTTAGCCTCTACCTATATCTTTACATTATGTCCATTTCTTCAGAAGTGTTTTTCAAACTCCATGTCATCACATTTCTGTAGCCAAATATCAGTTGTATCCAACATACAATAGAATGGAAGGTAATATAGAATTGAATTGAGTCAAAATGTTCAGAGTGCTCTAAGTTTGTTTTGAGTTTTTATGACATATGTTTGAGTAATCTACTTGTGAATTAGGCTGGTTAATAATCAGTTTTTAAAAGATTACATTTGGTATTAACACAAATAGTATCCAGTGATGTAGTTTTAGCTGTGGCTAAACAAAATGGAATTTTTCTTTTTCCATATTTTGTTGATCTTTTCTTCAATTTCATCTTCTTTCTTCTTGTCGGGGTGCTTCCTCCAGTGGTACCTTCATTCAGGAGTTAATTACCATGTATAGATTGTTTCAACTTCAATTACAATGATAGATTGTATTCATAAAAATCCTTGGTTCAAAATCACTTTTCTTTAACACTCTGAAAATACTATACCACTTTCACTTTTATTTCATGACATTGTTGAAGAGTCCTATGAAATCTCAGGCCCTTTTTCCTTATAAATAATCTATGTATGTTGTATAGATGCTTCTTCTAATTTGTCTTACTTTTGACACTTAAAATTTACTCAATTTTATAGTTGTATTTTTCTTATATATTTACTTGACATTCCACAAACCTTGTGAAACTGAAATGTGGTACTTCATTTTAATTCTATGGATGTTCTTATAATATGTTTCAATAATATGTTTCCTTTTATTCTGTTTCTGGGTTTCTACATTTGAGTATTAACAGTGATTTTTTTTTGTACAGAACACAATTTTTGTCATATTTTATTCCTCATAAAAGCAATAACCTGATCCTCTGTCATACTGGTTTTCCATCTGATCCAGAATCACAAATCTGTGATTACGTTTTCTTTTTCTTACCTTTTTCTATTGCTAGGGATAAGTTTTTCTTCATACTCATAAGCCCAAATGTGGCCTTAACTACACTGACTTTAATTTTGTTCACTTTGTACTGGTTAGTGGAGAAAACCACATTTATTTTTCTGTTTGAATATGAATTATTGAACAACATGGTCCAATTTAGGTTGGTATCTAGTAAATTTAGCTAGTTTTTAAGACAAAGGCTAGGAGAAAGGTGTGGGGTAGTCTATTACATACATCTATCCTTTCTAAAACTGTGGGAGACAGAGTTTGGTAGAGAATGATCGCCATGTATTCATGAGCACTGACTGATCATTGTTATGGTTGGAACACCTGTAATTCTATAGACCTAAGATAGATAGATAGATAGATAGATACTTGTATATCTACATCTATATATAAGATAAATTACTATGTTTTAAGGATGTTATAGAACTATAGCTAAAAATAAGGAGTCAAAGAACCAGTTTGTCATTCCATTTCTCCCACTAATTACACATTGACCTTTATAAAATCACTTGTCCTCTCTGGCAGCCCATTGTGGGATCTGTAAAATAAGTTGATTCACTGATTTAAGTTTATTACTCTATCATTATTATGCATTTGCAAAATAAGAATGCAGATAGGTTTGGCTCATTTTAAACATGATAAAATGTGTTTTTAAATATACTGAGGGCTATAAAAATGCAAAATAGGTGTTTTAATGAATTGTTGTTAGCATTCAAGTAAATAGTACATTAGAGCATGATGTATTTCTTGTTCTATATTTGAAGATTACTTAAAGAGAAAATATCTAATTCAGGAATATGTGCTTCCTAGAATAGATTCAGCATCTGTTTGTTTTGTTTTGAAAACTGGAAGCAACAAACCATGTGGTATTTTCTAGTTTTTTTTTATATTTCTTTCTGGTTGTGTATGCTGCCATCTGATTCAGTCTTGCACTGAGAGTTTCAGTTATAATCCAGGAAGATGTAACCCCAAATGTCATAATCCATGGTGTTGAAATGCTGAAATATCTAAATCTTTAACACTTAAAATTCCTAATAAGCAATATTCTAGGAAATCAAAATTAAAAAAAAAATAATTCTAGAAAAATTTTTCAAGACATTTATTTACAATTATATAACGTTTTGCTTATTTGGAATACAGAGAGGAGAGAAAGAGACAGTGATATAAAGCGATCTTTTACCTGCTGATTCACTACCAAAATGTCTACAACAACCAAGGCTGAATTTGGTAAAACCAGGAGCCTGAAATTCCATCTGAATCTCTGACATGGGTAGCAGGAATTCCAATACATGATAACTCATCTGTTGCCTCCCAGGATGTGTATTAGTAAGAATCTGCATCAGAAGTGGATTAGGTGGAACTTGAACCAGGCACTCCAACGTGGGACCAGGAGTCCCAAGTAGAGGCTTAAGCTGCTGCACCACAACACGCACCCCAGCTATATGTCTAAAGTGTGGTTTGATAATAGACCATGAGTTACAAAAAGTTTCAAATTTGATGAACAATACAGAGAAAAGAAATCTGGGTTGAGTTTCAATGCATCTGAGTTATATCAGATGCAATTTATGCAAAATGCTTATGTTTAACAGATTTTTATTGTTGCCACTGTTTTTGATTAATAGTAATTTTAAGCAAAGGATATTTGTGGGGCTGGTGCTGTGGGGTAGCCCGCAGAGCCAGCATCCCATATATGGGTGCTATTTCTAGTACCAGGTGCTCCACTTCTGAACCAGCTCTCTGCTATGGCCTGGGAAAGCAGTAAAGATGGTCCATGTTCCTGGGCCCCTGTGTCCACATGGGAAGACCTGGAGGAAGCTCTTGGCTCCTGGCCTCGAATCGGCACAGCTCAGGCCATTTTGGCCAATTGTGAAACAGCAGATGGAAGACCTCTCTCTCTCTTCCTTTCCTTCTCTCTCGGTTAAGGCTGACTTTCAAAAAAATAAATCTTACAAAAAAGAGGACATTTGTGCTGAATTTCAGAACAGTCTATCAAAACAAATAAAAAAATATATATTGGACTTTGTTTAGAATGGCTAAACAGGCTGCTCTATTTTTCCAAGTTGTTCATCCACAGAGCTGAATCCACAGATTAGAGTATTTCTCATAAATTTTGAAACAAAGTAGCAAGACATGTGCAAAGAGGTGTAATGTATGGCAGCTGGTAGATGGGGTCATAAAATAAAAATGAAAGGGAAAAAGAGGGGAGAGAAGGAAAGAAATGGGGGGTGAGGGAGACAGACACATACATACACACAGAAATACAAGGAACAAAAATAGACAAGAGAAAACTAACGGAACACCTGAGCAAAACATTGCATTGGTGGCATTTGTCTTGTGTGATGAATAGTCTTCTGCCAAAATTTTTTTTTTTTTTTTATTTTTTGACAGGCAGAGTGGACAGTGAGAGAGAGAGACAGAGAGAAAGGTCTTCCTTTTGCCGTTGGTTCACCCTCCAATGGCTGCCGCGGATTGCGCGCTGCGGCCGGCGCACCGCGCTGATCCGATGGCAGGAGCCAGGTACTAGGTGCTTCTTCCTGGTCTCCCATGGGGTGCAGGGCCCAAGCACTTGGGCCATCCTCCACTGCACTCCGGGCCACAGCAGAGGGCTGGCCTGGAAGAGGGGCAACCGGGACAGAATCCGGCGCCCCGACCGGGACTAGAACCCGGTGTGCCGGCGCCGCAAGGCGGAGGATTAGCCTGTTGAGCCACGGCGCCGGCCCAAAATTTTAAGGTACCAATGAGTTAGCAACTGTTTTCAGATGGAATATGTAACATCAGCTCTTAGTAGTCCTTAGGAAAACAATTGGCTGAAAACAAACTTCTAAGTTCAATTGCATTCATAATAGCTACAAAAAAATTAAATAATTTGGAACAAATTTAACCAAGGATGTCACAGATCTCTATAATGAAAAATAAATAAAGAAATAAAGGGGCTGGACTGTGGCATAGCAGGCAAAGCTGCCATCTACTGTGCCAGCATTCCATCTGAGTGCAGGTTCCAGTCCTGGCTGCTCCACTTGCGATCTAGCTCTGTGCTATGTCCTGGGAAAGCATTAGAAGATGGCTCAAGACCTTGGGGTTATGCATATGCCCAGGAGACCTGGAAGAAATTCCTGGCTCCTGGCTTTGGATTGGCGCAGCTCTGGCTGTTGCAGCCATTTGGGGATTGAACCAGATGATGGAAGACTCCTCTGCTTCTCCATTTCTCTGTGTAATTCTGACTTTTAAATAAAATAAATAAATATTAAAAAAGAAGAAGAAACAATAAATAGAAAAATGTTCTATGTTCATTGATTAGAATAATCAATATCATAAAAATGTCCATACTACCAAAAGCAATTTAGATTCACTGTGATCCCAATCAAAATACCAACAAAATTATTCTCAGAACTAGAAAAATTGATGCTCAAATTCATATGGAAATACAAGAGACCCCAAATAGCTAAAGCAATTTTATACAACAAAAAAATAAAGCTAGAGGCTCACCATGCCAGATTTCAATCCACGCATCTACACCCAACTTATCTTTGACAAAGGAGCTAAAATCAATCCATGGAGCAAGGATAGTCTGTTTAACAATTAATTCTGTGAAAACTGGATTTCCACATGCAGAAGTATGAAGCAAGACCTTATACATTACTACTGGTACAAAAATCCACTCAAAATGGATCAATGACCTATGTCTATGACCAGGTGCATTCACATTACTACAGAATACTGGGGAAATGTGAGAAGACATTGGCATAGGCAAAGACCTCTTGGAAAAGACCCCAGAAGCACAGGCAATCAAAGCCAAAATTGACAAATGGGATTACATCATCCTGAGAAGCTTCTTCACCACAAAAGAAACACTCAGCAAAGTGAAGAGGCAATTCACAGAATTGGAGAAAATATTTACAAGCTACGAAAATTATAAAATGGATTAATATCCAGAATCTATAAAGAGCTCAAAGACTCAACAACACAAAACAAAAAACCCAGTTAAGAAAGGGCCAAAGGACGTGAACAGGCATTTCTCAAGAGAAGAAATTAAAATGGCCAACAGACACATAAAAAAAATGCTCAGAATCACTAGCCATCAGAGAACTACAAATTAAAACCACAATGAGGTTTCATAACACTCCAGTTAGAATGGCTTTCATACAGAAATCAATAAACAACAAATGCTGTTGAGGATGTGTGGAAAAAGGTATCCTAATCCACTGTTTGTGGGAATGCAAACTCACACAGGCACTGTGGAAGACAGTGTGGAGATACCTCAGACATCTGAATATAGACTACCATATGACCCAGCCATTCCACCCCTGGAAATTTACCCAAATGAAAAGAAATCAGCATATGAAAGAGTGATCTGTACTCCCATGTTTATTGCAGTTCAATTTGGAATAACTAAGTTATGGAATCAACCAAGATATATATCAACTGAAGACTGAATAAAGAAATTATGGTACATATACACAATAGAGTACTAAACAGTAAAAAAAAAAAAAAAAGTAAAATCTCATTTGTAACAAAACAGAAGCAACTGGAAACCACTATACTTTATGAAATAAGCCAGTCCCCAAAAGATAAATACCATATATTTTCCCTGATCTAAGGTAACTACTAGAGTATCTAAAAGGCAATCTATGGAAGTGAAATTGATGCTTTGAGATTTGGTGATTTTTGAATAGCCCTTGTCTTGACTGTTTAGGAATAGTGTATTTTTTTTTCCTTCATACTATTTGTTGAACTCTTTCTTTAGTGTAAGGTTAATGTTATGAATATAAAGTTAGGGAGGGTAGGGTAGGAATATCACTGTGCTGCTAAATTTGTGTATATGAGATGCATGACATTTGTATACCTTAAATAAAAGATTTCTAGTTTAAGAAAATACATGAGTATCATTACAGGATCTAAATATTTACAGAAGACACTAAGAAGTATGGAATGCAAGCCTTAATAATCTAAGTCTAAACTATTATTTTCATTTTTTCTCTTGATTTCCATTTTCTACTTTGAACCAAGATTACTTATAAACACACATAGTTAATATTTATAAAATGTCATTTTCATCTTAATACTACCATGTTAAACTTTCTTTGTGAGTACCTTGCTTCAATTCACATTGAGTATGCTAAAATTCAGTACTCTCATTGATCAGTCAGAGTTAGCACAGACCTAACAAGACACAGAACAGTAAAGACTTACCACACTTTAAATACCAGTAGCAAGTGGGGTCTCTAGATCACCTGCCCTAGAAACACACTGGCTGAAAATATATAGGTTCCCACATAACCCTGAAAATCCTCTGGATTTCCACATAACCCTGGACAATCCTCTGTAATGATTCACAGAATGCAGAGGGTGTTATTAAAATTAGATGTTTATTATTAAAGACACAAGTCAGGAGGATGAAAAAATGAACAGAAATGAAGAGATGTACTGGACAATTACTGGGCAGAGTTACAGAGTTAATTTTCATCCTATCACTTTAATCTGGACACTTATGATTTATATTAGATATACCTGTATAACTCAGGGTGATATCTCTGTTTTCAGATATGTTGATTAGCAGCCCAAATACTATGTGAAGCTCTATTTCCACTTTGAAGATACCATAACATATTAGCAGGGAGTTACGAGATAGACATCTTAAAGGAGTCCCTTTTTCTGCTTATTACAGTACTAAAATGTCTCTTGGAATTTGGGTTTTAATAACAGTGTTTGTTCTGAGGAACCAGATTCGTGATACATCATCAACATAAATATATTAAGGAAACAGTTATCTCTTGTGTCTCCTGTCCTGTCTGTTCCCACATTACTTCTAACATTGCACCTCTTTTTGCCAATTTCTCTGTCTTTACAAAGGACGCATTTTGTTGCAGCTCTACCTGCAGAACTCTTCTGAAAGAGCTTTTCTAATCATACCCTCCACAAAGGGAACGTGAAAGGTTCTGAGGCCAGAGTGCTATTTAGGACATCTGCCATTCTATCAGTCTGCTGTGTATCTCGCTTCCCATGATGGATCGTTCTTTCCCTTTTTTATTCTATCAGTTAGTATTAGCAGACAGTTGTCTTGTTTGTGTGATCCCTTTGACTCTTAGACCTATCAATGTGATCAATTTGAACTGAAATTGATCACTTGGACTAGTGAGATGGCCTTGGTACATGCCACCTTGATGGGATTGTATTGGAATCCCCTGGCACCATTCTAACTCCATCATTTAGGGCAAGTCCAATTGAGCATGTCCCAAATGGTACATCTCCTCCCTCTCTTATTCCCACTCTTATATTTAACAGGGATCACTTTTCAGTTAAAATTTAAACACCTAAGAATAATTGTTTGTTAATTATAGAGTTCAACCACTACTACTAGAATAAAAAATACTAAAATGGGTAAAGTATTACATTGTACAACAACAGTCAGGACAAGAACTGATCAAGTCACTGTTTCTCATAGTGTCCATTTCACTTCAACAGGTTTCCCCTTTGGTGCTCAGTTAGTTGTCGCCAATCAGGGAGAACATATGATACTTGTCCCTTTGGGGACTGGCTTAATTCAGTCAGAATGATGTTTTCCAGATTCCTCCATCTTGTTGCAAATGACTGGATTTCATTGTTTTTGACTGCTGTATAGTATTCTATAGAGTACATGTCCCATAATTTCTTTATCCTTAAGCACTTACTATACAGCATACATTGTATAAAGAAATTTTAGATTTTTTTCTTTCTTAGAGAATTTCTATCCTACTCCCAGTAATAAAAATACATCTTTTTCATCATTCAAATCATGAACATTCCTTAGATTGTTTGTAACTGAGTAGAAAGTAAGCTGTTTCCTGATCTGACCATGTGACTATAGGGACGACAGCCTATAACTGAGGAAAAGCAGGTGTTTTACCTCAAGAAGAAAGACGACAACAAAAAAAAAATGTCCCTTGTCGTTTAACAGGATGATTCCTCAGTTGGCTTCAAGGCTTGGTGGTTCTCAATGGTCTAAGAACGTCTCTATCATTCTAGTTTTGCAAATATTCTTGTTTACAATGATATCCCTTGATGCTATACTCTAAGTATATTGAGACACCTCCTGGTTCAAACTGTACAGAATAAAACACTGATTTAACATAAAAGAGATTAAGTGATTATAATGTTTTTACTTATTTATATTATAATATTGTAATATAATGTAATAATAATGTCATTCCTAATTATGGAAGCCATGGGGAAATAGGACTAACATTTATATTTGTACTCCCCTGCTGTGTACACCAGTATAATTTGCTTGGAATTTGCTGAAGATGGGATGAATTAATCAATATGGGTGTTAATTCCCTGAGGTGTCTGTCCCTTTCACTGAAGTGGCAAATACCCTTCTAATTTGCTGTGGCAAAATAATTTCAAGCAGATCAATATGTCGATAAAGGCAATATCTGTCTGCTCATATTTTGACAACCAGCTTTTCAAATAACACCAGCTAAGTAAATTTCATTAATGTTACTTTTATATACTTGTTTAATGGAATAACATCTACTAATGTTCGCTGGCATCACTGCATAATTCATTCACCATCTAACTCCATATCAGCTGTTAAAATCCCAAGAAAAGTCAATGTTTATGTTTTATGTTTCATTGAAATCATATACTCCTATGAAAATAATTTAAACCTAAAATAAAATTAAACCATGTTATAATGAAAATTAAATATTTGAAAATACAATATCATTAGTCTAGAATTGATCTTTTGAAGTGTAGGTACTCATATGTTGAGTTAAATCAAATGTGCTGTATTCTCACTTTTTTTTGCTAGTCTTACAGTAAAGGATAAATTTTTAGTGGAGCAAACAGAAAGGGAAATGAATTGTTTCACCACTACTAACCCTGCATCATGACTTATTAGTCTTATAAAAGAATATCCAAATAGACCCCTTACAACTTTCCATAAGTCAAAAGTACATCCTGTTGCAGAAACAGAACTTTTATTCAAGACATTTTGAAGAAGAAAACTCACACTCACAAACATAAAATGATAAGCTTTAACTCTGAAAAGCAGCTTGTTTTGAATATTAGGGCAAATAGTTTTTCAGCTTCTAAGAGCATCAAAGATCAACTCACAACTTATTTCAGATTGAGAATTTCGAATTTCACATGGGATATCTTCAAAGCAGTGTGACGGATGGAACCTATAACTGTAAACTGCGCTTGTAAAAAATTGTGAAATAATTTATTTAGATAGATTCTAAAATATGTTTTAAATTCCTTTTTATCTTCGTATTAGTCATGTTTTTCTGACATTAGCAGTTAAAGAAAATGTATTTGAAAATGATTCCATACTAAAAGAGCAAAAATAACTTAGGTCAAAAATAAAAGCTTAAAATATTTTCTTTTTAATGTAAAATAAAATAAAATGTGTCATAAATAATACTCATGGAAGAGGCAGATACACTGAATCCGTTGTAATGATCAAAAAGTACATTCTGGCCTCTTACATCCCTTTCACTACAAACAAAAACTTATTCTTGAATGCAGGAATAGCTCAAGGAAATAATTTTATAGATTAATCATATTGTGTTGTTAAAATCTATGATAACAAATCATCAGTCAGAAGTTATGTCTAATTTGGTGATCCTTTATATATCAATTTGGAACATATTTTCTGGATGAGATGAATATTTGAAATGATAAAGTAAGAATATTGCCCTCTCTAATGTTCATGAGTCACATTCGAATATAATAAAAGACTGAGTCAAATAGAATTCTTTTTGTTTTTTACATTATTTATTTATTAATATATAGAGAACAGATTTCATTAATTTCATAAATATGATTCCAAGAATACAATGAAAATTTCCTCCTTCCTTTCTTTCCTGTTTTTTTCTTTGACTTTTTGGGGAAAACACTCTTTCAAGTTGAAACTATGCTTGTTTGTTTCCTCACAACTGTTCAACCTGGGATATCAATCTCCTACCTTTGGACTTGGACTGGACCTTACACCATGGGCCTTCTTGTTTCTCAGTCCTGTGGACTTGGACTGGAATTCTACTATTGGCGCTTCTGGGTTTTAACTTCTCAGCCTCCATAACCATTTGAGCCAATTCATATATCTCCAAATTCCAAACCTGTGTAAAGACTCGGTATCCCCCATATAAACCCTCAAAGACACCCTTATCCCCTGTAGCTGCAGAGCTCACACTGCTGATATCCCAAATCTGTACCTCTGTTATGGAATAGCTCTGGGATATTTATATGAAAGTAGAGCATTCAGATCAGATGTGTGAGCTTCTTGAGGGAACAGAGATTTTCTTGGCACTTTTTAAATTTCACATAGCTTCACCCATCCCCAGTTAATAATTAAAGTGCAATAAAATAAAGATGAATTGATTTCCAGGTGTCAAGGGTATTGGTTAATTTGGGGTATAGAGTATCTTCAAGGTCATTTCACCTTACGAGACTACTCCAAAAGGTTCATGGGAAAAAATGAAAATAACAGATAATTTTACTTTGGTGCAAAAAATGTTTGTGATTCATCATGAACTCTGTGAAGATTCTTCCTATATTCTGCTCTTTAAGGTCATTTATAATACTTATATTTGTTTATAAAACAGCTACCATTTATTTATTTGAGGCACCTGTGCTGAATGAAGTGTGTATGTGTGTGTATGTTTGAGTGTATGTATGTAATAACCAAACCGCAGGCTTATGAGGTACAGCATACTCTCTTCATGTGGGATTATGAATAAACTGTCAGTTTCTCATAACTAGTAAGGGATTATATCCGAGAATTCAAATCTCTTCAAAAGAACAAATCTATGACACATACTTCTGCATACTTAATCTTATTGTTTTTAGCACTTTCAATGCTATTGAAAATTGGAACAATATTCACATTGTGAATTCTTGGGTATTCAGTGTATTACTAGAGGTATTTGATGATACAGTAGCTTTTCTAAACATTAAGGTGGTATATTTAGGACAAAATGCAAAAACTCTCCCTTGTTCTTCAAAATTTCTGAAAGTCTCTGCTCCCTCCTGCCCCCCACCCCCAGCAAAGGATCAGTATTGTATAAAAGTGATAAAGCCACAATATGCAATGTCATGCTGGCATCCCATTTTGGTCCAGGTTCATGTCCCTGTTGTTCCAATTCATATTCAGCTCTCTTATAATGGCTTGAAAAGAGCAATAGAAGATGGCACAAGTATTTGGGCCCCTGCCACCCACGTGGGAGACCCAGATGAAGCTCCTCACTCCTGGCTTCCTCCTGGCTCACCCTAGGCTATTGCAGCCCTCTGAGGAATGAACCAGAAGATGTAAGATCTCTCTATCTCTCTGTTTCTATCTCTATATCTATTTCTCTCCAAATATCTCCCTTTCTGTAACTATTTCTGTAAATAAATAAATTATTAAAAATGCTCTTTATCTAGAACTGCCTGTTTTCATTGAGTTCATTCCCACAGACATATATAATCATAGCTGCTATGAAATTGAAGTTAGAAGTGTAGCTATGAAATCTTAAATGAAGCATATTTTATTCAATGAAGGGTATAACATATTGCTCTAAGAAAATTGATCTGTTTGTTATGAAATAATATGATTTATATGCAATAAAAACTAAGATTCTAAAAAGACAAAAAATGAGAGTAACTCATTTGTCAAAGTGAAGGTTGAAGAGCTGGTTATTTACTACAGTGGAATTATATATTTATTTCAGAGTAATGTGCATTAAAAATGTGTTAACCAAAGAACAGTGTATATTTAGAAGCCAATCTTTGCCTCTGCATCCCCATAGACACATTTGGTATAAACACTGAGCTAAGAATTTATTAAAAATACTCAAATTTTTCATGACAATTATAATTAGGTTTTATTTCTATTCTCCCAATGTTTTCACTCTAGGATATTATTTTGATTTTTATCAGTTTTTCTTTAGAGAAAAATAAGGTTCTAAAAATGAGGAACTTAAAAAAAGTAGAAGCAAATACAGCTAATGGAAACATGGTAAAAATACTGAAGTAAAAAAAATACTGAAGTCAAAATAATAGGAGAAATATGCAAAAAATAGTCCAGATTTTTTTTCTGAAAAAAACTATCCTTATTATCTTCTTTTCTGGAATTATCAATGTTAAACCAAATGAAACATTATGATTCTAACTAGCAGGATACATGTTCTTAAAGATTTGTGATATATGTGCTACTTAAAAACAAATATTTTTGAAACTAATGCCTTTTATTGATATTATTATGTTCTATTGTAAAGCTTCAGTCTCCAAGTGTTCAGATTTGAAAATCAGTCAGAAAACAATATTATTTCATATAGAAATATTTTACTTTTACCAAATCTGAATAGACAACATTTAAAAATATGATCTCAGGATACTTTTTTAAAGTATGCTTAAAAACAATTATTTTCAGTTTCTGAAGCACTTTGGTTGTATTGTCCCCTTTTATTGCTGCAACAGCTCTAACATGAAGGAGCGATTCCCATTTTAGAGGAGGGGAAATAGAAGTTGAGGGAATATTAGAGTACTAGATACCTAAAGAGAAGTTTGGGTAAAATTGTTTGCAACAGGCTTTTAAGGTCTGCAGATGCAGATGCCAAACTGAAGCCATGATGTATATGTAAATTGAGTTAAAGATCTGCAATCCAAATTTAAGACAGTGAGTGAAACAGAAAAAGCCAGCTTAGAGAAAATGATATGATAAACATACAAAGACCCAAGTGCAGTTGCTAATCAAGATCTTCCGTGGAATAACATTAGTTTATATAATCATCATCCTAATTCTACCCATGTTATTTCCACAGGCTCACTTTACACAGGCATTCTGCAACCATTTCACTCCCAGTCCCTCCACTTTTTCTGCCTTAAACATGCCATCTGAAGCAGCCAGCTAATATCACACCTTTAGATAAAGGCAGTGGTTGAGCTGGATCTTATTGTTGTGGCTGATGATTCAGTAAGAAAAGTTTGTTGCTTTCTACTACACATATTCTGACATCCCTACTGATGTGAGTGACTGTATATTTTATGTTAAAAAAGTAGACATTTGGGGCCGGCGCCGTGGCTCAACAGGCTAATCCTCTGCCTTGCGGTGCCAGCACACCAGGTTCTAGTCCCAGTCGGGGCGCCGGATTCTGTCCTGGTTGCCCCTCTTCCAGGCCAGCTCTCTGCTGTGGCCTGGGAGTGCAATATAAGGAAAGAACCAATTAAATTAGATAAGACATAAATTAAAATGAACCAAAAATTTAAAAGATCAGTGAAACTAAAAGTATTTTTTGAAAAATAAACAAAATTGATACATCATTGGCCCAACTAACCAAAAAAAAAAAGTGGGAGAAGACTCAAATATCAAAGATGAAAAGGAAATGTAACAATAGATACCACAGAAATAAACAGAAACATGAAGAGTTACTACAAAGAACAATATACCAAATTTTGAAAATCTAGAAGGAATGGATAGATTCTTGGACACATGCAATCTACCAAAATTGAGTCATGAAGACATAGAAAACCTATACAGACCAATAACCAATATGCAGATTGAATCAGTAATAAAATTTCCAATCTCAGGAATGGATGGCATCATTCTGAATTCTACCAGACTTTTAAAGAAGAATGAATTTCAATTCTTCTTGAGCAATTCAAACAATTGAAAGAGAGCAAATCCTCCCAAATCCTTTCTATGAGGCTAAGATCACCTTCACTCCTAAACCAAAAAAAAAAAAAAAAATACAACAAAGAAAGAGAACTTTAGACCAATATCCCTGATAACAATAGATGCAAAAATCCTCAACAAAATACTAGCTAATTGAATCCAAAAACAGATCAGAAACATCATTCATCTGGACCAAATGGGATTTATCCGTGGTATACAGGTTCAACATTCACAAAACAATAATTGTGATGCAACACATTAACAAACTGAAATATAAAACTATATGATTATCTCAAAAATGCAGAGAGAAAGCATTTGACAAAATACAACATCCTTTCATGATGAAAAATTTAAGCAAATTGGATGTAGAAGGAACATTCATCAACACAATCTTGGCAATTTATGACAAGAATACAGTTAGCTTCTTTAGTTACTGAATGGGGAAAAGTTAGAATCATTTTCATTAAGATCCAAAAACAAAGATACTCACTTTCACCATAGCTATTCAATATAGTTCTGGAAGGGTTAGCCAGAGACATTAAGCAAGAGAAAAGAAATCAAACAGATACAAATGGGAAAGAAAGAAGTCAAATTATCCCTAATTGCAGATGACAAGATTCTTTATATAGCGAAATCAAAAGATTCAACTAAGAGACTATTGTAATTCATAAAAGAGTTTGGTAGTATCAATATATAAAATTAGTATACAAAAATCAAAAGCCTTTTTTATTCACAGACAATGCCATGGCTGAGAAAGAACTTCTAAGATTAATCACATTCACAATTTCTACAGAAAAATGAAATACCTTGGAACATATTTAGCCAAAGAGGTGAAAGATCTCTATGATAAAAAATACAAAAATATTAAAGAAAGAAATAGAATAAAGCACAAAAAATGAAAAAATCTTCCATATTTGTGGATTGAAAGAATTAATATCAAATTGTTCATATTACTGAAAGAAATTTACAGACACAATGCAGTCCCAACAAAATACCAATGACATTCTTCTCAGATCTAGAAAAAAAATGGTGCTAAAATTCATATGGAAGCACAAGAGACCCCGAACAGCAAATTATAAAACAAATTATATAACAAAAATAAAGCCAGAGGTACAACAATAGCAGTTTTTCAGAAATACTATAGGGCAGTCATAATCAAAACACCCAGCCTGGTACTGGCACAAAAATAGACTTGTGCACAGTGTGGAACAGAATAGAATCACTGGAAATCAAACAATGCATCTACAACCAACTAATCTTTGACAAGGAACCTAAAATCAATCCCTGGATCAAGGACTGTGTCTTCAACAAATAGTGCTGGGAAAATTGAATCTCCACATGCAGAAGCATGAAACAAGACCCCTACCTTACACCTTGCCCAAAAATCCATCCAAAATTGTTCAAGAATATAAATTTATGACCTGATATCATCAAGTTATTAGAGGAAAACAATAGAGAAACTGGAAAACATTGGCATAGGCAAATAATTCTTGGAAAGTACCCCAGAAAAAAACATTTTCTCTTGTCTGTGGAGGTTTCAAGTCTGAAACCAAAATTCTGGGAAGGTTCAGTTTACAGTGAAGGCTCTCTTCCTGATTTAAACACAGTCACTTTCTGTGTTTTCATATGGTGGACTGAGGGTACACTGGTGTGTCCATTTTTATAAAGAACACCAATTCTATTAGATTAGGGTCTTACACTTATCATCTCATTTAACATTATGGTCTTCTTCTTCATATTGTCAGTCTATACAGAATACAAATCTTGAAATATTTGACTTAAATGAATCATCCACTTTTTATAGAAAGTGATTGGGAATTCCAAATTTATTCTTTTTAAGATAAAATAATTCAATATGTTTATTATAAGTTTGTATACTTCTACCAGAAATATCAATATTTGAGTATTAAATGCAATTTCTTTTCTGTGTTTTTGTAATGCATCCTGATATTCATTTTTATTGTAAATAAGAACATTTAACACAAAGTTCTTCATGTGTACAAACTACCAGATTTTCTTTTTGTCGTTATCACTGTTTAGGTAAGAACATAAAGCATGAGATTTACCTTTTTTAACATTTAAAATTTAGAACACTAGGGAGACATTGTGACACAGCAGCTTAAGCTGCTCCCTGGCAGACTTGCGTCCAAAATCTGAGTGACGATTCAAGTCCTGGCTCCACCACTTCTGATCTAGATTCCTGTGAAAGCGCCTGGGAACAAAGCAGATGATGACTCAAATACCTGGTTCTGCCACCCTTTGGGGGACATAGATTGATCCTGGGATCCTGGCTTCACCTTGCCCTAACCCAAACTGTTGCAGGCATCTGGGGATCCAACCAGCAGATGGATGATCTCTTGTTCTCTCTGTCACTCTGCCTTCCAAACCAATAAATAAGTCTTGAAGAAATTAAAATACTATTTTCTGGCCGGCGCCGTGGCTCAACGGGCTAATCCTCTGCCTTGTGGCACAGGCACACCGGGTTCTAGTCCTGGTCGGGGCGCCGGATCTGTCCCGGTTGCCCCTCTTCCAGGCCGGCTCTCTGCTGTGGCCCGGTAGTGCAGTGGAGGATGGTCCAGGTGCTTGGGACCTGCACCCCATGGGAGATCAGGAGAAGCGCCTGGCTCCTGCCATTGGATCAGCGTGGTGCACTGGCCACAGTGCGCCGGCTGTGGCAGCCTTTGGAGGGTGAATCAATGGCAAGGGAAGACCTTTGTCTCTCTCTCTCTCACTGTCCACTCTGCCTGTAAAAATAAAAAAAAAAAATACTATTTTCTGATCTATGGGTACAATGTTGCATAACAAATATCTAGAACGTATTATTGTACATCAGAAGTTTTAATACTAGTTGATTAGTAACTCTCATTTCTCTCCTCCCCAAGCACTAGACAATAGCAACTCTATTCTTAGCTCTTGTGAGTTCAACTACTTTTGATAGCTCATGTAAGTGAAACCATGCAGTATCTGTCATTTGACTTCTTGTTTCACTTAGTATAATGTCCTCAGGCTTCAGTCATGTTTCCAAATATTCCTTTTTATGTACAGACTGCTTTGTCTTTATTAATCTGACCCTAGATATTTATGTATTCTTTATGTTCACTGTTTTGAACAATGCCATGATGTTCTTAGTAGTTCACATGTATCTTTTAAATCCTGATTTTTTGGTGATTATAAAATTAGAAACTTATTTTTAATTTTTATTAAAAATGTATATGTTTGAAATTCTGGTTTCAATTATTTGAGATATACACCAGGAAGGTTAAGTTCTGGATCAAAATTTTCTATTTTTATATTTTTTGAGAGAATATCTAAATCGTTTTCCATTGCCAGTCAGTGTGCAGGTTTTTTTTGTTTTTGTTTTTGTTGTTGAATTGTTATTCTAGATAGGATTTGTGAAATAGCCATCCTTTTCTTGTACCTGATCTTAAGACTAAAAGCTTATATATTTGTGATTGTTGTATCTTTTTGATGAATTGAGCGTTTTACTATTATATCATTTCCTTATGTGTCTGCTGTGACCGTTTTTGACCTTAAGTACATGTGTTGTAAAGTCTGACAGTATAGCCAGTCTTACTTTCTTCAGTTGGTCACTTATGTGGAACACCTTTGCCTATCTCTTTATTTATACAGTCTTTTTATCCATAAATAGAAGCTGAATAGCTTGAAGTCAGCATGCAGTTAAATCTTATCTTTTCATTTATTCATCAACTCTCTATCTTTTGAATATGGAGAGTAATTAACCTACATTTAAGAAATCATTACCATTTTGTTAATATGTTCCTATCTGCCTTATACTTATTTCATGCTATTTTCCTCTTTTTCTCAATTTTTATTATTTTATGGGTTTATATCTTCTATTGATATTTTCTTTGAACTTACTGTGGTGTTACATAAAGTATCTTACAGTTATATTCTAATTTAAGCTGATAACTATAATTGCATTCAAAAACTGTATTTCATTACTATTATACACATTGCTATTGTAATCAAAATTTATACTTTTTTATTTTGTGTATCCACTAACATCCCTTATTTTGAGTTATATTTAATATATTTGCCCTTTACCTTTCATACTAGAATCAAAAATGTTTACCCATCACTGATACATTAACTTCTGCTGCATTTGGCATTGCATTTGTAACATTTACTTTTTCTTCCTTTATTCAAAGCAATTGCTAATAAACTATCTCAACTTTTGTTTGGAGAAAAATATGACTTTATCTTCATTTTTTTTATTTTTTTGACAGATCGAGCTAGACAGTGAGAGAGAGAGACAGAGAGAAAGGTATTCCTGTTGGTTCACTCCCCAAATGGCCACCACGGAGGCGCTGCACTGATCCCAAGCCAGGAGACAGGAGTTTCTTCCTGGTCTCCCATGTGGGTACAGGCACCCAAGCACTGGTGTCATCCTCCACTGCCTTCCTGGGCCACAGCAAAGAGCTGGACTGGAAAAGGAACAACCGGGACTAGAACCCAGTGCCTATATGGGATGCCGGTGAAACAGGCGAAGGATTAACCTAGTGAGCCACGGCGCCAGCCCTATCATCATTTTTGAAGGAAAATTTTGCGGAGTATAGAATTTTGGGTTGGAAATTAGAAGTTTGTGTGTATGAGAATGGAAGAGAGTGTGTATTTTTCTTTCATGACTATTAAAATGGTCATGCATTTAATTGTGGTTCTTAAGATTTCTATTGGTAAATCTTTTGGTCATCTTGAATATTTTCATTGTCTGTGACAAGTCATATTTTATCTTTCTGATTCTGTGCTTCTCTCAGTGTGTTTTATCAATCTGATAATAATAACATATCTCCATGTGTATTTATTGGGTTTAATTTACAAGGAATACATTGGGCCTCCAGAATGTGGTAGATCATTCTATTCCCCAGATTTGGAAAGTTTCGTTTTTTTAATTCTCAAACAATATTTCTGATACCCCCTCTGTCCTGGGTCCTGGATTCCTATAAAGAGTATATTGTTTTACTTGATGATGTTATAAGTTCCTTAAACTTTTTTCTTTACTTTTTTCACTACATTTTATTTTTTTAAGTTATTTGGAAGGCAGAATGGCAGAGAACAAGAGGAAAAGTGAGAGTCAGAGAGCCAGAGAGAGATCTTCCATCTGCTGATTCACTTTCCACATTGTTGCAATGACAAGAGCTGGGTCAGGCCAAAGCCAGGAACCAGGACCATCATCTGGGTCTCCACATGGGTGGCAGAGGCCCAAGTACTTGGTACATCATAAATTGCTTTCCCAGGTAAAGTATCAAGTTGTGGAACAGAAGCAGAGCAACAATCAAACCAGCACCCTGATAATGATATGCCTATGTCACAGGCAGAGGCTTAACCTGCTGTGCCACAATGCCAAACTCCATTATTTTTTCTTTTGCTCCTCTGATAAAACAATTTCCAGTGATCTGTCATTTGGTTTTTCAGTGCTTTTTTTTTTTCTGCTTGATCTCCAGTGCTATTCAACTCTCTAGTGAAGTTTTCCACATATTTATTTCATTCTTCACTGCAAGAATTCAGGTTGGTGTTTTAAAAAAATTCCTTTCTTTGGTAGAATTCAGTTTGTTTAGTCACTAATTCCTGACCTTGTTGATTGTTAAGTTTTAATCCTATCTCAACTTATGTTGCTTTAGAAGAAGTCTCAGAAGATTTATTTTGCTACTTAGAAACTTCAATTCCCTGATACTTCATTTTGTTGATTTTTTGTGTTGCTGATGGTATGTTGGAGGAAACAACAATTTTTCTCTGTCTCTATGACCAGTCATCATATGGGGGGAAAATATTCTTCAATCAACTTGTCCCTAAATTTTGTGAATCATTCAAAGTTTATGCTAGTTCAAGCATCTTTCTTTTTAGTGAATTTCTGGTTTCAAGAGTGCCTGGATCCCATCATCATTTTTAGACATGTAGGACTAAAATCAGTTCCTTAGGAAAGTTCCAGAAAAGTTTTATCATTAAATGTTCCATCTAACACTTTCCCTCTCTTGGGAGAAATTAGGATCTGACATGTAGGACTAAAATCAGTTCCTTAGGAAAGTTCCAGAAAAGTTTTATCATTAAATGTTCCATCTAACACTTTCCCTCTCTTGGGAGAAATTAGGATCTGACATTTTTCAAGCATTCACTCTGCACTGGCCTAGTTTGAGGAGTTACGATTGATGGTAGTTCAAAATGTCATCTATATTCTCACTGGTCTTCCAGAAGCAAAGGTATGCTGAGCCTGTGTTCACTTCAAGAAAGGCAAGATACAAAACAGTTCTTTGGTCATTCCCCAGGCAATCTGAAGCATTTATTATGTGGCCATAGTGTTTTCTTTTCCAGGAAGAAGCTGGGACCTAAGTTTTTCATCTGCTCATTATGTGCTGAGACATGAGTTAGGGCCATGATAAGTGCCAACTCAAACTACAAACTCTGATCTCAGGGGTCCCCAAATGGCTACAGCATATATTATGTACTATCAGCAGTCTGAGACATCTGTTAGTAATAATGTCGTATTTAAAAATTCTTAAGTAAACAACTTTGTCCCGCTTTTCTCTGTCCTCTTCTCTATTACACTGTATTCTGGCTAGACATCAGTGAGCCAATTACCAGATTAGATTTGCAATTTAAAATTTAGAAGTTCTGTTGTACATTTTGACAATTATATTTCCTACGTATATTTTATTTTATTTATTTTTTAAAAGATTTTATTTACTTATTCGAAAGTCAGAGAGTTACACAGAGAGAAGAGAGGCAAAGAGAGAGAGGTCTTCCATCAGATGGTTCACTCTCCAATTATAAGCAATGGCTGAAGCTGCACTGGTCTGAAGCCAAGAGCTAGAAGCTTCTTCTGGGTCTCCCACATGGGTGCAGAGGCCCAAGGACTTGCACCATCTTCTACTGCTTTCCAAGCCATAGTAGAGAGCTGGATTGGAAGAGGAGTAGCCGGGACTAGAACCAGCACCCATATGGGATGTCAGCACTTTAGGCCAGGGTGTTAACCTGCTGTGACACAGCGCCTGCCCCTGTTACATTTATTTTAATAATTTAGAAATAAATATTGGATTTAAAAAATTATTAGGTGGAATTTTGGTAACTATTTCAAGTTATTTACTTTGTCTAGTCTTTTTTTTTGTTTACTTTTAATTTTTATTTATTTGAAAGTCATAGCAAGAGCAAAAGTGACAGCAAGTGAGAGAGAGATCTGTCCTATGATAGCTCACTCTTCAAATACCCAAAACAATCAAAGCTGGGCCAGGCAGAATCCGGGAGTCAAGTATTTCATGGGGGGAAGCAATGATGTGGTGTAATGATTAAAGCTGCCTCCTGCAGTGCAGGCATCCCATATGGGCTCTGGTTCAAGTCCTGGCTGCTCCTCTTCTGATCCAGCTCTCTGCTATGGCCTGGGAAAGTAGTAGAAGATGGCCCAAGTCCTTGGGCCCCAGCACCCAAGTGGGAGATCTGGAAGAAGGTCCAGGCTCCTGGCTTTGGAACAACCCAGCAGCTCCAGTCATTGCAGCCATTTGGAGGAATCAGTTGATCTCGATCTCTCTCTCTCACTCTCTCTCTCTCTCTCTCTCTCTCTCAATCTACTTCTGTCACTCTATAACTCTGCCTTTCAAATA
The DNA here is from genome assembly GCA_949820135.1 of Sylvilagus floridanus. Lineage (NCBI taxonomy): Eukaryota > Metazoa > Chordata > Mammalia > Lagomorpha > Leporidae > Sylvilagus > Sylvilagus floridanus. Next base: position 84,629,809 of record OX463224.1, read on the forward strand.
AATAAATAAGTCTTTAAAAAAAATTCCATTTGGGTCTCCAATGTGGCTATCAGGGACCCAAGTTAAAACGTTAAAATTTCCCCAAAGTAAATGATTGTCTATTATTATATATGAATATGATTTTATTGCTTAAAGATATGTACAAACCCATTTTTTCAATGTTAACCAAATCCTTATTTCTACAAAAACTCATGTATTATCATCTCAAATGGGTTGTAATAGAAAAGAAATATTTCTAATTATTCAATGGCCAGGAAACATACTTTATGATTGTATCTGAGAATGTCGATCCTAGAATCGAGTTGATAATAGCCTGTATGTAGAATTCTTTTTTTTAAATTTTTTTATTTATTTGATAGGGAAAGTTATAGACAGTGAGAGAGAGCAAGAGCGAGAGCGAGAGCGAGAGAGAGAGAGAGAGATCTTCTATCTGCTAGTTCACTCCAAAAATGGCTACAGCAGCCAGGGCTGGACCATGCTGAAGCCAGGAGCCAGGAGCTTCATGTGGGTCTCCCAGATGGGTCCAAGGGCCAAAACCTTTGGGGCATCTTGTGCTGCTTTCCCACATATGTTATCATGGAGTTGGATTGGAAGTACAGCAGCTGGGACTCGAACCCATTTGGCTGCCAGTGTTATGGGAATGGCTTAACCTCACACCACAATGTCATCTCCAATATTATCTATTTCCAGTAACTTCTTAGTGGCTTTTACTATATAGACTATATTTATTTATTTATATATTTTCATCTATTTAAATGACATAGCAACAGAGAAGCCAGGGGCGGGGTGCGGTGTAGCTTGCATCTTTCATCTGTTGGTTTACTCCCAAATAACTGCAATATCCAAGGCTGGTCCAGGCCAAGCCAGGAGATGAGAATTCCACCTGAGTTTTCCACATGGTTGGCAGCATTAAGCCATCATCTGATGCCTCCAGGATGCAATAGCACAAAAGTGGCTCAGAAGACAAGTAGATAGGACTTGCACCAGCACTAAAATATGAGATGATGGTATCCCAAGAGAGTTTAATCTGCTGCTTTACTATGTCTGTCCCTATACAGTGTATTTAAACATATAGCTGTTGTTTGTCTTCTAGATAAAAATGCAGGCTCTGCAATTCAATTTTATTTATGTGGTCAACAATACAGATAATTTTGTGGGTTTTTTTTCTTTTTCTTTTTCTTTTTTCTTTTGACAGGCAGAGTGGACAGTGAGAGAGAGAGAGAGAGACAGAGAGAAAGGTCTTCCCTTGCCATTGGTTCACCCTACAATGGGTGCCGTGGCCGGTGTGCTGCGGCCGGCGTGCTTCGGCCAGCATACCACGATGATCCAATGGCAGGAGCCAGGTGCTTATCCTGGTATCCCATGGGGTGCAGGGCCCAAGGACCTGGGCCATCCTCTACTGCACTCCCGGGCCACAGCAGAGGGCTGGACCGGAAGAGGGGCAACCGGGACAGAATCCGGAGCCCCGACAGGGACTAGAACCCAGTGTGCCGGAGCCGTGAGGCGGAGGATTAGCCTGTTGAGCCATGGCGTCGGCCCATTTTGTGTTTTTTGAAGACACCTAATTTCAATTTATCTTACAGATTTTTGTCTAATATTTTCCTAACTTCCACAATACACAGTGCAACCTGCTACAACTTCATTTTTTGGAAAATGGATGCTTTAGTCTATCTTGTTTCCATGAGGTTGAGATTATTCTTTATATTTCTCTTGGGCTTCCTTAGCAATTTGCTTACAGTTTTATAAAAAAAATAAAAACTAAAAATAAGGCCATTTCAGAGTATTTGCAATATGTCAGGAATAGTTTAAAACAATTTTTAGCCCCCAAATTTCATGAAGTGGTAATAGATAGTCATCTCAATGGAATCCAACTATGATATTTTGAGCATCCTTACACAGATAGAAACATGGACAAGGCAATACACAACCATGTGTGTGAATCATCATGGAAGTGGAATGTTAAGGCCCTGTTAAGTCTTTTGATGACACATCCCTGATCCACATCAATATTGTATCTTTATGAGAGACTCTGAGCCAAAATCAACCAGCTAAACCATTTCAGGACTCGTAATTTAGACTTTTGTATGATTTTCTAATGGACCTCTGTGTCCTTGTTTTCTCCTCTCTTGTCATTTTCACCAGAAAATACCAAGCTTTACTTTTGGGATAAGGCTTACCCCCATTATTCTCTCATGTAAGTGTTTGCAATAATGTCTCAGCAACTTTCAGTTTTACTAAAAAACTGTATATTTCCTAGAAGCACCCACTAAAATTGTTTCACACAATATATCTATGTGATAGGCTGAATAGCCCCTTCACAGATGTCTACACCCTTGTCTCCAGCTACTGTGAATGTATTAAGTCACATAACATAAAGAGAATTCATAAATATATTTAGAGTAAAAGGCCTTAAAACACGGAAAATATTGTGAATTATCCAAATGAGTCCAAAGTAATCATATGAGCCCTTAAAAGCAAGAATTTTTCTCAAGCTGGAAGCAGAGGTGTGACAAAAGGAAAAGCTGAAGAGATTTGAGGCTTGTGAGGAAGTTAATCTTTGCTGTGATGCGGTTGGAGGGTATGGTTCAGGTGGAAAGCATGACAAAGAATATTGGCATCTTCTAGAAGCCAAGATGGCTCCCTTGCTGATAATTAGCAAGCAGGCAGGTTCTTAGCTCTATAGGGCCTTAGTGCTAAAGTAGCAAGGAATGGGATTTGAGCAACCATCTGAATGAACTTAGAAGTATGCCTTAACTCCAGAACTCCTAGAACGGAAGGAAGACGAGGAACACCTTGACATTTGACACTGATCTGAATTCCTGTCAGATAATAAATTTATTTAAGTTCTTTTCGAGACAGACAAAACTTGTGGTAATTTGTTCCAGCCGCAACGAGAATTTAATACACTTTTACTTCATAAACTTCACTGAGATTTCTAGAACACACACTTCTATTTCCAACCTCCTTGCTTTTCTCAGTTCTTTTCCCTATTTGCGATCCCTCCCCCCTCTCCTTTATATCTATGTCCTTCCTATAAATAAACATACCCTCTAATCTCTCAAATGGTCAGAATGAATGAATCTTATATCTGCTGGAGTTGTAACATACTAGTAGCATGTCTATTACTGCAGATTAGAGCAGTGATGAACATTGGGGCTCAGAAGTTACCAATTGTGCAACCACATGTTAATTATTATAATGGTACTTTTGACTTTAAGTTGAAATGATCCAATATTGAGTTCTTCCTCAAATCATAAGAATTCTGAGTGCATGGAACCTGAACAACTCTTTGAATCTCCAGGTTTGGATATACTTGCTAGTTCATAGTAACCATTTAATATCAGTTTACCAGAGAAAACTTGTTTATCAACCTTTTTCCACTTTTAAATAATATTCTTTTTTTGTTTGTTTTTCCAAATATTTTTTAACTCTTATTTAGAATATGAATTTCCAAGGTACAACTTATGGATTACAATGGCTTTCCTCCCATACCTTCCCTCCCCCCCCGCTAATATTCTTGAATACTATTTTAGTTGGAGCTCACAAACTCACTCAGCTTTATATAAAATACGTGTATTTTACGCACGAGGAAACCAAGGGGTTAAAATAAGCGTCCCAATTAATGAATGAGAGAGCTGTTTTCACACTAGATGTTTTTAGTCTATAGTCTATATTATATTCACTCTATCATTGAATATTCTTAGCATGAAAATTTTATCTGTATGATAGATTTCCTCATTAGCCATAAACATCAGAACTGAATTTGAGGCTTGTCATCATTTGCATCAGAGAACTTAATTTATATGCCAAGAAATTCCCTATGCTTGATTTTCTTGGAAGACCTAAGAGCCACAGTGAATAGCCCTACACTGGTGATTGAGCACACCTTACACCCTGAAAATTGCAGTGGACAACTTGATTGGAATTAAGTACTGTGCAGTTATGACTCTCCCTTTATGAAAAGACAGTCCAGGGAATAAAAAGATTATTCATGAAGAACAAGAACTCATTGACTTTATACTGTCCTATCAAGTACCTAGAGAGCTGATCACAAGTGAACCAGAATGAATAAAAGTAATTAAAGCAGCTACCGATAAGTATCAAGCCATTTTCTTTCTTGGAGTCTGAATATATTAGATGAGCATTGAGGCTGTACATTTTCCCTCTTATTTAGGCAGCATCAGGCAAGGTACAATTGAGTTATTTTGTTTCAAATGCTTTTCCTGTGAACAGCTATAATTTTAGGCTGCTAAAGAGTCTTCTACTCACACATTTTTGTAGATTTCCCTTTTGGCCATCCTTCAGAAACTGGTATAAGCTTTTCTCCATTTATAAATGTGCCCTGTGTAATATGATCTACTTGGTCAAAATACATAACTCTTCTGTTTTTCAAATAAATAAAATAAATCTTAAAAAAAGAAGAAAGAGGATTTAGTATTAATTGCATATCTACGGTGTATAATCCTTGTCAATTTCATCAGGCATTATTTAAAAAATTTTAGAGATCAAAAAATTCAACAAATTTAAATCACTTAATCAATTATGCAGATTATTTAGGGTAAATCCAATTTTCAGTTCCAGTAAACCTGTGTACAGGAACTATCTCAAGTGAGATCTTCCAAGCTTCTCTTTCCTTCTTTTTTGTTGCTATTGAGCATGGAAACTTTGGAAGCTGGAGGAATCACATGAGGGAAGAAACCTGCATTCTTTTAGCATATTTGATTGAGAGTTTCTGCTGTTTAGGAAAGCATAACTTGCAATTTATATGAATAAAAATAAACTTTAGTATGAAGCTATCAAGATTTATGGACTTATCTCTTTCAGTGTTTATGTTATTCTATGTAAAATCATTGCTTTGCATTGAACTCCAACAATGCCCAATTTGCTGTCTGGGCTGCAAGGTAACATTTTAGAAGAAATAAGCCTCATTTAAAATACAGATTTCTCATATTTCCTGTGGAGATATGAAAAGCCATTTCAATCTCATGAACCAATGCCAATAGGTTGACAGTGACACCTCAGAGTGCTGAGTTGAGAAGGAATCTGAGACTGCATGTTACTATTTCTGGCCTAGTACATTCATTACCTGAACTGAGTGCTTAGCAGACACTTACATAATGATTCATGTCCTTGGCTTCAGGGAAAACTTAATAGGCTAGAGCTTTCATAAAAAGTGGGATGAATCCTATAGAACTGTGCTACTACTCAAGCTGGCAGGCATCAGGAATAGTCCCAGTATGAATTCATTTGTGAGAGTGATTCCTAGAGAACAGATTTCAAGCCTTAGAGTAGTGACACAGAGCTCCAAAAGGTTAAAAACAATTGAAAACTTCCCGTCCAGTTCTCTATGCAGCATATAATAAGCTTGTATATCATCAAACACACACACACTCACACACACACACACACACACACATTGAACAAACTAAAAAAAAAAAAAAAAAGCAAAAAGTCCATTTAAGTTCATCAGATAATTGAAGACACAAAGTGAATTATTGGCAATAGTAAAATATTGCCAAAATACAGACACAAAGAAATACAAAGCAGCAGCACTTGCATGTTTCAAATTTTGTCTAAGCCTAAACTTGCTTTTAAAAAAGACTATTAAGGGGCCAGTGCTGTGGTACAGCAGGTTAAAGCCTGGCCTGTAACCCCAGCATCTCATATGGGTGCCAGTTCAAGTCCTGGCTGCTCCACTTCTGATCCATATCCCTGCTAATGCACCCGGGAAAGCAGTGGAGGACGGGCGAAGTTCTTGGGCCCCTGCACGCACCTGGGAGACCTGGAAGAAGCTCCTGGCTTCTGGCATAGGATTGGCTCAGCTCCAGCCATTGCGGCTAGTGGATAGAAGACCTCTCAATCTCTACCTCTCTGTAATTCTCTCTTTCAAATGAATAAAATAAATCTCAAATCAAAAAGACTATTAAAGGGGCGGAATAAGAAAGAGAGAGTTAAAATAACATTCCCAAAATTTTCATCTTATAGTAAGTGGAAAGTGTATATTTTGTATCTTAGAACTTTTTGATTCAGGATATCTCACTAAAAAACATTGCTAATCTTATAGGGTGAGATAAAACATGAGCTAAATAACATTATCTCTTATCGGAACAGACAAAATATATGCAAAGAAGAAAAAAAGCAGACATTTATGAGTAGTTAATTTTGGGGAAACTTTACTATTCAAGGAACTGTACTAATCAATCTTTATGGAATACCTCCATTAAAAATTTCAACCTTCACATCCTGGAAAGGTATGTATTGTTACTGTGTCTATTTTATATAAGAGAAAACTAAGGTTGAGAAAGTTCAGGTAACTTCACTCCTGGCCTCAAATACAAAGAAAACAACGAGGTCAACATTCAGCTCTGCTGCTAATTGAAAGAAAATATTTTACTATATTCAATTTTAACCCATTGTTGAAAATCTAGATGTTCAGAAAGACACAATAATATTTCACAAAGTTGCCTTTCTTATCCAGTTAGATGACTACACTAAAATAGTTCACCATACTCAATGAATACCTGTACTTTTAAAACTACATTTTTCCATCCTACGTTTTCTTTCTCTTACAAGATAGCTCAGATTACATACCTGCACATACCTCTTGTCCTTGCTAAGCTATATTGTGGTAATTAAGTTTACATATCATAACATTTCCTATTATTATAAAAACTAAAGAGTAGACAAGCATCAATTTTGGCATATTTTAATCAAATTATTCATTTCTGTATATAATTAAGTATTCATATGATCAAACGTACTGTTTCACCTTTTTACACTATGGATTTTCTGTTGAGGAATATTCTTCAGAACTATCAATTCTACAGATTGCGATTAGGATAATGGTTTATTGTTCTTGTGTTTCCCTTATATTCAGTTTTTATTATCAGAACTGTAAGGAAAAGGGGGCAGAACAGAGAGGAGACAAGATATGAACTTGCAGCCAAAATGAATTTATTCAAGAAGATAAATGAATTCACAGAGGTGGCCAACTACCCATGAGCACACAAACCAGACGTGTTTCAGTGAGAAAAGGGAAAGTGAGAACAGGAAGTAGAGCCTCAGAATTTTGGATGGGAAAAAAATTGGGTAAAAGAAGAGGCCTTCCATATAGAATTTCAAATTGGCTAAGTATTAACAGCTTCCAGGGTCTAATTTTAAAAGAGCTAAAGGAAGGAATTTTACCCTAAGTGAATCTGAGCAGAAAGTTTAGCTATAGCTTGCTTTAAAATTCCATTAATCTACTGTACTTTTCATGAAAGGGGGTGTGATAGGGAATGTGATTTAATGGAAACAGATAGTCCAAAACATGAGATAATATCAATTAATAGTATAGTAGAAATGGCAGAAGCTTTATCAGTGGTAGGGAAGGCCTTTACCATTGGGTAAAGGAAGGTATCCACCATACCAGAAGGTAATATTTTTGCTTAACTGGGGGCCTATAGGTGAAGCCAATCTGCCAGTCCTCCCTTGAGAGTGATCCATGGATCTGGTGAGTAGGAAATGCGGTTGACCTGATATTACAGTTAGGGTTAGAGGTTTGACAGATGCTACATAAAATAGTCTCATAACCTGGAACAATTTGAACAAAGTCAGACACTGTCCTTGAGTTTTTTTTCCTTTGGCTAGCTCTGCCAAATATATTACTGGAGATGGCAGGAATAGAGGTTTTTTCCTTCGTGAAAGAGAGAACATAGATATGAGATGGCTGAGACCTGTGTTCCTACAAGAACATAGATATAACTCTTGTGTTTCTCAGATGTGAAATAATGTATAACTTTAAATATCTCCACTCTGGCTAACACTATCCTCCCTTCTCTTACCTATCCCCTTGTGAACACCTGAGGTTTCATCACTAAAGTGCTTTTTCCAGCTCATTGTTTCCATCTTCACGGGGCAGTTTCTCTGCTTCCCCTCAGCTTGTTCTCTGCCTCTAGATCAGCTCTTGCTGAGTTGAGTCTTTTTTAGACTCCACTAATGTTTTAACATTTTGCTAATATAAGAAAGGGATATAGCAGCACAATTGCATTCTCTCTTCTTATGAACAGCCTTTGAAAGTATTTAATTCACTAGAAAATAAATGTTAAAAAGTAACACAGAGCAACAAAGCACAAGTGTTCATATCCCATTCTCTTTAGTGTTATTTCTTGAAGAAAATTAGTGACATCATGCAGGCCTGTCTTTCTAAACAGACACAAGAGAATCTCGATTTCAGATGTTTTCAAGAGGCAGTATTGGAAAAATAAATAAATAAATAAATAAATAAAACAAAGGAAATTCAATTTCCTTTCCCCATTGCTGGAAATAGCTCAATTTGCATATACTGTCCTATCAAATAATCTCAGGGAGTGTTGGCTCATGGGAGTTGAGGAAAACATTTGTAAAACAAGTCAGTGTCCTTGATGCCAGTTTCATGTGTGAGATGGGAATGACCCAGAATGGAAGGCATCTACATTCTCTTGCTGTGGAGAAAAGTATAACAAGGTGAGTTGTGGAGAGTCACCAATTATGACAAATTCAGTGCAAGAGAAAATGGGAGGAGAGCCAGGCAGAGAGGAAAGAAGAGACCCACCTGGTAGTATCGTTTTTCTGTGTGGTTAAGCACCTGCAGGGTGGGGGTGAGAGGAGGCCTGCCAAAGAATAGAAAAAAAAAATTACTGTTTTCTCTAAGAATATTATCACTGATGCAGCTATGTGATCCCTGAAATTTCAGAATAAACTGTATTTATGCCAGATATAGCTAGAAGAATTTTATAGTCTTTTGCTGTAATCTTACCTTGTACATGAAACCTTCTATATTCACTGTAGTGGATTCTGCTAGCACCCTGCCCAAGCCCTCATGAATTCCTTTCATCACTCTGTGTGTATTTTTCAAAGTCATTATGTGCTTTTCTCATATCTATACTTATATTTTTCTTATTTTCTTTTTTAATTTTTTTAACAGATTCAATACCATTCATGGATTAAATTCTGAGAATATAACAATATACCCATCCTCTCTTCCTTCACCTTCCCCTATCCTCCCTCCCTCTCCCATTCTTTCTTATTTTTTTTTTTTTAGTTTTTGATTAACGTATTTTAAATTTACATTACCCTAAAAAGCTTAATGCTTCACCAAATAAGAGGTTGAATAACCAAAAATCAAAAAGACTCTAGTTAATGGGAATATATGCAAGGGCTATAAACAATAATTAAATGGAAAAATGACCATTTCACCCATACAGATGAAATTTCAAAGTAATAACACATCATTAAACCCATATTAGTATCACATTGTTAACCGCTGGTTTGACAAGGTAAAACAAAGCTTTACAAAACTATATTTGTAGCAATACTGATTCACACAGGCATTTCTTTCTTTCTTTTTACTAAAGATTTATTTATTCATTTATTTGAAAGGCAGAAATACAGAAAGGAGGGAGAGAGGGAGGGAGGGAGAAAGGGAGAGAAGGAGAGAGGGGGAAGAGGAGGAGAGAAGGAAATATCTTTCATCCATTGGTTCAGTATCCAAATAGCCTCAATGGCCAAGGCTGGGCCAGGTTGAAGCCAGCAGCCAGATGCCCCTCTGGGTCTCCCATGTGGATGCAGGGGCCCAAGGGCTTGGGCCATCTTCTACTGCCTTCCCAAGAGCAATAGTAGAGATTTGAACCAGAAGTGGAGCAGCTGGGACTGAAACAGTACCCATATGGGATACTGGCACTACAGGCAGAGGCTTAACCATCTGTGTCACAGTGCCAGTCCCTCTTTCTTTCTTTTCCTATGCTTTCTAATTTTTTTTTAATTTCTTTTTTTTAAATTTTAGCTCCTACATATAAGGTAGAACATGCAAGATTTGTCTTTCTGTGTCTAGTTTTTCTTACTCAACATGATGCACTCCAGTTACATTCAATTTGATGTAAATGGTGGAAGTTCATTTTTTACTACAGTTGAATAATATTCCATTCCATAATAATACCACATTTTCTTTATCCATTCATTTGATGATGAGCACTTTAGTTGATTCCAAATCTTGGCTATTATGCCATAAACATGGACACGGTAGTATACTATCTCTATGATACAACTTGTGTTTTTGTTGGGCATTGCTTAAAACCTCCATTACAATATGGTGCCTGGCAGATGTTCGAGGGGCGTGACTGTGGCTGTTGCAGTTAAATTACGTAAGATCAGACCACAGCAGGTATAGTCTGCTTTAGTTCTGGACACGTGGACAGTGCATGATCCCTATATGCCCCTGTGTGTGGTCCACCCATGCCTGCATGACCTTTTCACTGATTGGCTCCCCTACTGCACATGTCTTTCATAAGCTTTATAAACCTGTACACTTCCTCAGTAAAGTAGTTCCTGCTTTGACAGAACTCACGGGGGCTTGCTGCTGTGTGCTTGACCCGTGGACCTTACCTCTCCCATTCGCCTTGTCGGGAGTGCTTGTACTGCCCCTGCTGGTCAGGGGCCAGCCTCAGGCTTAAGACCTCAACAAGTATGTCTTTTGGTAAATACCCAGTAGTGGGATTTCTGGGTTATATGGCAATTTTATTTCATAGTTTTTAAAGAAGAAGCCAAAGTGTTTTCCACAGTGGATGCATTAATTTGAATTCCAAAAAACAGTGTATGTGTTCCACTTTATCGACATCCTCACTAACATTTGTTACTCTCTGTCTTTTTAGCCATCCTGACAGTGGTGAGGTGATATCAGTCAGACTTTACTTAGTGTAGGTTTAATTTTATGAGGATGGAGTAAACTGAAAATAGGCCTATGCAAAATTAAGAGTGGGAATAGGAGAGGGTTTAGGAAGAAGCGTGGAAACATAGATGGAAGGGAATATAGGGTAGAAGTATCACTATGTCCCTAAATCAGTATATATGAAATACATGAAATATGTATACCTTATAAATAAATAAAATTTATAATAAATAAGTAAATAGATGTTTGAGAGTAGAACATAAGTCTACATTAGAAACTCATGTATGTTTCATGTTCATATAATACACATAGACTGAAAGTAATTTTATAAAGTATTTTTTAGTGTACTACAGTTTGAATACAACTTGGCAGTTGAGATCACATTTGAAACTTTCCACTTGTGATGTCTTGTCAGTCCTGAAAAAGCTTCAGATTTTTGGACATTCAGGCTTCTGATTTTTAGATTAAGGATCTCATATTGTATTTGCATATTCTTTCTTTCATTTCTAATATTTCTTGCCTCAAATATTTTCCAGCTTGCTTGATTGATTCTTATACTTGAGGACTCCTATGCTTTCCTTGTAAAGTGAAACTTTTATGATAAAAATTTTAATTCAATCTTTGGTGCTTTTATTTTTCAAAACTTATTTATTTGATATTGGTATATCCATTCTTGTCTTATTTTTTGGTGTTTTTTGAAATATATTTTTCATCAATTAGTTTGCGTTTAACCTATTTCATTATATTTTACACTATCTTCTCATGAACATATATAGCTATTTTGTATTTCAGCCTAACCAAACTATGTAAAGCATAAACATTTTATTATATTTAACTTTCTTGTTTTATATTTATCCTACTTTACATTTCTATGTTTTTCTTTCTTTTTCCTATTTTTTTTCCTGTGAGTTATTAAATATTTTCTAAAATGTTTTATTTTTAAGGATTTGCTTTTATTTATTTGAAAGGCAGAGTAATTGGGAAAGATGGAGAGACAGAAAAGACAGAGAGATTTTCTATCCTTTGGTTTGTTCTCCAAATGGCCATAACAGCCAGCAAAAGCTGGGTCTAGACAAAGCAAGGAGAAGGAACTTAATCCACATCTCCCTTGTAGGGGGGAGATGCCTACATCCTTGAACCTCTTCTTTTGCTTTCCCTGGGGAAGTAGCAGGGAGCTGTATCAGAAGTGGAACAGCCACCTATGGCCCAAATGGTTGTCAGTATCATAGGCTTAACATACTGCACCACAACCCCAGCACCCCTACATTTATTTTTAGCTACAGTATTTTCAAGCATATTTCTTTGAATAATTTTAGTTGGTTTTTCAGATATTATATTTAACTAACTTATAATCATATGTACTTTACTCTGGTGTTACCAGAGTATAGAAATATTCTCTGCTTTATGTCACTTTACCTTTTCCTTTCATTATATAATCTGCATAAATATTTCCTCTCTATATATGTATATGCATATCAGACAGCATTATATTTTTTGCTTCAATTTTTTTTTTTTGACAGGCAGAGTGGACATTGAGAGAGAGAGACAGAGAGAAAGGTCTTCCTTTGCCGTTGGTTCACCCTCCAATGGCTGCCGCTGTCGGCGCGCTGCGGCCAGTGCACCGCGCTCATCCGATGGCAGGAGCCATGTGCTAGGTGCTTTTCCTGGTCTCCCATGGGGTGCAGGGCCCAAGCACTTGGGCCATCCTCCACTGCACTCCTGGGCCACAGCAGAGGGCTGGCCTGGAAGAGGGGCAACCGGGACAGAATCCAGCGCCCCGACCGGGACTAGAACCCGGTGTGCCGGCGCCGCAAGGCGGAGGATTAGCCTGTTGAGCCATGGCGCCGGCCTTTGCTTCAACTTTCAAACAATATTTAGAAATCTACAATCCCCAAAAAGGCAAATATATGTTTTCTTTGATTTGTGGTAACTAATAAATGGATGACAAAAAAGTAATGTATATGGTTGAAATGGACATCTTGAAATTTGATTTTTGTCTGTACTCCTGAGGAACAGCAGTCTTTCTGCTTATCACTTGTTGAACTCTTTATTTACTGGAGGATTAAGTTTGTGATTATAAAGTGAATTTAAAGTATGTCATTGATGGAAGTAAAAAAGAAAGCAGGGGAGTAAGAGGGAGGGAGGGAACATAGGGAGTATCATTATGCTCTTAAAATTGCACACACACACATATATATGTGTGAAATAGATGTAATCTGCTGTCTTTAAATAAATTTTTCAAAAAGATGAAAAAAGAGAAATCTCAAGAAGATGAGCATAGGTTCTGTTGTTGTTTGTTTTGTTACCCAGATTCCCTCATGTGTTCTTTGGTCATTGCTCATCATCATTCTCCATTCTTGATATTCCAAGATTCCTTCTTTCTTGACGTATTTTCTGTTTGGAGAACTCTTTTTAACCATTCTTTTGGAAATATTTATTTGAAACAGTTTCACTTAGTTTTCCCCCATCTGAAATGCCCTATTTGTCTTCAGTCTTGGAAAACATTTTTGTTGGATAAGATACTGGGTTAACAATTTGGCTCATCCTCTGAAAAAAGATTGTGTCATTTCCTTTTGCTTTCTATGATTTTTCATGTGAAATCTGCTATTTGAATTGTTTTTCTCTTATGGTTAAAAGTTATTTTTCAGCTAATATTTTAAACTTTTTGTCCTTAGTTTTCGAAAGTGTGGCTATGATGAATCACAATGTGGATTTCTATGCACTTGGCCTGTTTGGGCATCTTTCAATGTTTTTTGTGTCTGTAAGATTATGTCTTTTACAACATCATTGAAGTTTTCAGGTATCAATTTCTTGAGCACTTCTTCAGCTTTGTTTTCTTCCCTCTTCCTTTTTGGGCTTCTGATGACAAAAATGTTGGAGTGTTTGCTGTAGTCTCACAGTTCTTTGAGTATGTTTATTTGTTTTTAGTCAACTTTGCCTCTATGATTTGTTTCAATTTTATTATTTCTTATTTTCACAACATTACGTTCCTTTCTGTTTTTAATTTCAGCTATTTATTTATTTACATTTTTATTTTCCAATGTTGTATTAACACAAAATGCTTGTACATTTTATGAAGAGTAATAAAATATTTTAATAGATATGCACAAGTATAGACTAATAATACCAGACTATTAGCCCCACCATTTCCTTTGTTGCAGACGCTAGTGAACCTGCTATTCTATGGAATGCTAGGATCCACTATCATCACTGAAAGAGATACATGAATCCCCATGTTTATTGCAGTAGTGTTCACAATAGCAAAGATATGGAATCAACCTAGATGCTCATCAATGGACAAATGTATGAACAAGATGTAGCATATATACACAATGGAATATTATCCAACTGCAGAAAAGAATGAAATCCTGACATTTTTATTAAAATTGACAGAATTCAATATCATTATGCTAAATTAAATTAACCAGACATACATATAAATGCCATGTTTTCACTCATATGTGGTAGTTAAAAATGTATGTTTGAGTGTGTATATACATACTCGTTATGTATCTAGAAAGGAATTCTAGAAGCTGGGAAAGGTGCAGCACTGTTAGGATCTGAAGCGGTGTCTCATTATGGTCTTAAGTGATGAGGTTTGTTCATTTTTACAAAGGCCATTATTGTATATTTCAGCTGTAAAAGTTACACCTTTTTATTACTCCGTTTTTCACTGCTGAAACTATCTACTTTCTAGCCACACTTGCTACTTTTCATTTGTCTTATACTTGCTCATAATTGCTTATTGAATTATTTTTATCATGACATCTGCAAAATATTTGCCAACTATAAATTCTCTCATCACAACGTCAGCAGTCACTGCCTTTTTTCACGTATTTGTAATTTTACAGATTCTTGACTTGGCAGGTGAATTTCAGTTGAAACGTAGGTATTTTGGATATGTGTGATAAGATTCTGGATCTTATTAAATCTTTCCTTCTGTTTTTCTCTAATGTCACTTTATCCAAGGAAGGAGATTTCTGTCTCCTTTCCAATGGGCAAGGTTAGAAGTTTGGCTTTGTCTCTTGGACATTTTGACATCCTAGGTAGGGTATCCTTGTCACTGATGCGGATTCTGGTTCCTAAGAGAACTCCACTGATGCCTCTCTAGCAAAGAAGATGAATGTCTGCTCCCTGGATGGCATATGGCACTGCTTTCTTTGTTACCTACAGTGATATTGTAGGGCATTAGGGATGAAACGTTAACCTGATTTTCTACTAGGCCTACTCAGCTGCTGGTGGGAAGGGTGCCTCATTCATTCTAGGTGGATGTGAAGTCCAAGTCCCCCACACAGTTTCCGCTGTTGTTGTAGTATGTCAGGCCATACAGCATTTTACTGAAGTAAATGGTCAATGACTAAAATATTTCTGTCTTGGGGGCTTCTCTTGTTCTGGTTCATTTGACTACAGAGAGCAGTATTTTGTGAAGACTTTTTCTATCTGTATGCCTTGGTATTTCTACATTGCAAGTTTTAGGGATGTAAGAAACACAAAGTAAACTCAATGAACTTACAACAGGGTCTCCGTATCCTTTGCAATTTGTCATCTTCTCGCTACCCTTCAAAATGTGAGTGTATGTTACAAATGTAGTGTCCTGGAATTTCAGTTTTACTTAGGTAGAGGAATAGGGAGGAGTATATCTGCTTTATCCTTCTAATAGTGGAAGCTGATTACTTGTTCATTTTAAAAAATATATATGTACTTAGTTGAAAATCAAGAGAAAGAGAGATCTTCCATCCCCTGGTTCAATCTCCAGTTGGCTGCAATGGCCAGGGTTGGGCCAAGCTGAAACCAGAAACTTCATTAGGTCTCCCACTTGGGTGACCAGGGAGCAAACACTTGAGCCATATTCTGCTGCTTTTCCCAGGACATTAGCAGTTAGCTGGATTGGAAGTGGAGTAGCCAGGACATAATCCATTATCATGCAGTATGCCAGCATCTCAATGATGGCTTTACATGCTATGCCACAATACCAGTCTCATATTGTTCACTTTTAAAATCATGTATTGCGTGGTATAGTTTATTCATTTACACTATTTATTATTTGTTTTTTTATCTCTTTGTTATGGTTTGGGTGTTTATTCCCCACAAATTCTTAGTCTAAAACTAAATATCCAGTTCAGTAGTATTAGAAGTGGGGCTGAATGGGAAGAGCTTAAGTCTGAAGACTCTGTTCTCGTGAATGGATTAATGACAATATAAAAAAAAAAAAGCTTGTGAAAATGAGTACCCTCTCTATGGTTAGTCCGTCATATTGTGAATCTTTCTTTTATTCCAGAGGATGCAGTACTCAAGGATTACTGTGGAAGAGGAGATTGGGTTCTCATCAGGTAACAAACCTGCTAGTGCCTTGATCTTGGGCTTCCCAGCTTCCAACAAGGTAAGAAACCAATTTATGATCTTTATAAATTACCTGGTCTGTGGTATTCTAACCGCACCTACTCTCCAGTAGAATGTAAGCTCTTCCAAGGCAGTGACTATTGTTTGTATGAGCCACTTTTCATTCTTTGTCCACTGCCCCTAAGAAACAGCCTGTTCTAAGTCCATCTCTCACTTCTCACTTCCCTGACAGTTGCTTTTTGCTGCATCTCATCTACAAAGCTGGAGTTCTGCTCACCAGTCTCATTCAAGATAATTTCTCTACCTTAAACTACATATTATTAATTACATCTCCAAAGTTCCTTTGCTGTGTACTGTAACATATTCATAAATTCCAGGAACTATGGCATGGACATCTTTGGGGAACTGCTCTGTTTACTACAGGAAAACTCTTAGACCTAGAAATTTTCCTCTAAAGGAGATGCTTGACATTTAGAGTGCCATTTTCAATGGTGGAATCATAGACCGAACAACTGCCTGGAAAAAACCTGAATGCTTGGCTGATGTCCAGCTCTGAGGAATGTACAACTTTAAACAAAATAGTATTTGGAAGAGTATGATATAGTGTAGAATCAACCTTAGCCTATTAATGGAATAGAGTAAATTTCTTCACAACATCTCATTAGTTTCAGAATCTGAAATGTGCAGCCCATGTTATTATTCTTCACTAACTACAAGTACTCCTGAATGTGCAACCTGCTCATGAATATAGACAGGCTGCTACTTGCTTCAGTCTTATTCAAAATTTGGGTGTTCAGTTTGAATCATTCAAAAAGTTTTAGAGTGCGCATGTGTGCATGCACGCATATTTGAGTATAATGGTTAGTTTTGCATAATATAGTTATAATTCTCAGAAATTTCCTTGCTTGCACCTCAGGTTTCATGGTGTTCATGCATTACTGTTGAGAGAGAAAAATAAAACAGCAGCTGTAAATATTACTCATAGCTTCCTTTGACAAACACTGGAGTATATCAAAGAACCAGCATATAACAAATATCTATTTCATTCTCTTGGGTTTTTAGTTCATGGAGTCTCTCTCTCTCTCTCTCTCTCTCTCTCTCTCTCTCTCTCTCATAGCCACTTAAAGATAACCATTTTATATTTGTTTTTTATTGCTTCTTTCACCTAAGGTTGTTAGTTGAATAAGTACAATTCCAGTGAAGATAAAAATCATTAAGTTTGTAACTAGGTGTTTATGATTTTCATTCTTTCAAATGAATCATAAACACATTTTGTGCTGCATTGATCTTTACTATTATTTGACTGAAATCTCATAAATTACTTTTCTAATAGTTTCACTTCCTGATGGCAGTTAGTCTCACATTTTTTTAAAAAAGATTTTATTTATTTATTTGAGAGGTAGAGGTACAGACAGTGAGAGGGAGAGACAGAGAGAAAGTTCATCCATCCACTGGTTCACTCCCCAAATGTCTGCAATGGCTGGAGCTGTGCCAATCTGAAGCCAGGAGCCAGGAACCTCTTATGGTCTCCCACACAGGTTCAGGGACCCAAGGACTTGAGCCATCTTCTGTTGCTTTCCCAGACCATAGCATAGAGCTGGATTGAAGAGGAGCAGCTGGGACTAGAACCAGCGCCCATGTGGGATGCTGGTGCTACAGGTAGAGGATTAACCTACTATGCCACAGCGTCAGCCCGTTAGTCTCACGTTTAAAACATCTAATCTTCAACTAGGAATCACAAATTTCTACTATTTTAATCAATTTTTAGTTCAATAATTCACTTAGGAACTAGTAATTTAATAACAATTCCATGAACTGAGGATATAGCAGATTGTGTAATATCTGAGGATAAACAGACATTTTTACTTCCATGAATCTTACAATGTAGTAGTAGTGCAGAATGTTTCAGAAATGGTCAGTAGTGCTTCCACAACTCCAAGGGTTGCTCACCCTACAGACGATAGCATTGGTGATGCCCTATGGAGTTTGACAGTGGCAATGTTAGTATGCATGCCAACAATAAAATTATAAATGGCATCTAGTTTACTCACTTATTTCACTGACTGTGGTATACACCAGGCTCTGTTCTAGCACATCAATGAACACAATAGATAAATATTTTAGTTTCATAAAGTTTATAATATAGTTGGATGATAGAGACAATGCAAAGCTAAAAAGTAAATTATATTTTATATCAGCATTATTGCTTCAGAGGAAAATAAAAATGATATATGGAAACATATTTTACAGTAATAATCATAAAAATTTAAAACTAAAATTGGATATACAGGTTTAATAAAGTCCTTCAAATCACGTAAATATAACCTTCACTTAAAACTTCAAAATGATGAGACTCACCTTAAAATATTTTCTGGACATACATTGGGTTCAGTCTTTTCTAAATAAAATAAAATAAAATGCTGTCCACTGTCTAGCCGATTACAGAACCTTGCTAAAAATGTCTTTTATTCATGGTTCCCTAGACATGTATATGTTATTTCCTAATGATTAAGTGCAACTTTTTGCCATTGTGTGTCAGGGTTGTTGAAAAGGATCTTCTTTTAAATAGCATAAAAACAATTTGAAATATATTCCTCTGAAGGCTTTTAATACTGGTATCAAAACATGCAGTGTTGGTTGGATGGTACACCATCACGAATCATCTGTCCAGTGACCCCGAAAAGCTACTACAAAGCATCAAAGACAAATACATATCACAAGTTCCCTTCATAAACTCTGCTTATGTAGTACCAGGAAGTCTATGCTAAATGTGTTCCTGCTTGGAGATAGAGAGTAATAGAAGTTGAGAGAACCAGTGTGGACAGTGGACAGTGAGAAGAGGAGCTTTCCACACTGTAGCAAACTTCCAGAAGTTTATCATGTGAATATATATATATATATATATATATATATTGTATATATATATATGTATATATATATATATATAATCACTTAAAACAACTCAGTGGTAGAAATTCAATGTCCTATTTCAGCTCCTGGTGTTAGGAATTCAGAGACATAAGCATTAATCAAATGTTACACGATGTGTGAGTATAAAACTGATACAGAGTCTCTGAGTCCCTAGCAGTTCTAGATATTAAAACATAACGTATATTCTGCCTCCTTCCTGAAAGGGTATGTAGCAGCTTTCGATAAATTTCAAATGAACAGCATCACAAATTCCATGGTGTAGGACAGGATGCTGCCTATCCATTGTCTGTTGGCCTAGTTTATCCAAGTCTTTTCTTCTTGGAACATTCAAACTCCTGGTAAGTGATTACAGAACTCATTCTTCACAAATTCTGTAAATGGAGAAAATAGAATCTATGTAAGATGGCTAGAGTCATGCATAAGGTGTACACCTTGTCCTTGCTCTCATCCAATTCTACCTGCATAGACAAAGTAACCAGTAAAGTTAATTTCAGTGAATAAAATGACTTCTCTTTTTATTCCTAAAAATGATGCATGCATATATTTGTATGCTTCGTATTTAATTGGACCTCATGAAAGCTAAATTTGAACACAGTTAAAGGATCTTACACACAATAGGAGAAGACACAAGACCTCATTTTCTCCAGTCACTGATGAGTCTGAATCTTTATTTCTAGGAGTCAAAATCCTGTGAGTGATTTCAGTAGACATTGCACGTATAAGCCAATCTGAGCTCCACTTTCTCCCTGACATTCCTTGTTTTTACCTGACTCTTTGATCTCAGGTGCTCATGTGATCCTTATTTGATGTACATCAACCACTTACTCTTGAGAAATACATGCTTTATTTTATTCCTTCATTCCAGCTGTAATTCTCAGTAGCTTGAAAAAACAATTTTTGAGCACTCGCTATAATTCTTTCCTCTAAATATCTATGACTGCTACCAACTTTCTCCAGATCCCCTTTCTTCAGTACCCTGTACTTTCCTTCTTGCCTGTACTTGGAGTACACCTTTCCTCCTTGGTGACTTTTAATCCCTCTCACTCCTTCCTGCTTAACATTCTGTCTTGTTTTTGTCTCTCATATGTTCTCTTCACTTGACATGTCTTATTGATCTTAGCACAGTATTTAACATCCATAGGTTTAAAGTAAAGTAGACATATCCTCCTATTAAATTCACTCTCCCAAAATTAATATGTGGGGCCTTCCTAAGTAGAAAAAAACTTTCACAAGAGATAAAGAACAAAATCAGAAGTAACAAAACCACTTATGTTTTATTTAATTTAACAGGCTAAGAAAGTGCATAGTAAGAGAGGACTGAGGACATAATGAATTTGTTTGGTGCTATAAATTGAACTGTGTCTCATTAAAAATTTATATTTTGAGGGCTCAACCCCCAAAGCTATGTTATTTGAAATGTAGGGGAAGGGAGGGACTTTTGAAGATGAGGTCATGATGATAGACCTTTCATGATGTGATAAATGGGTTTTTAGGGTAAGGAAGAGACACCAGAGCTCCTGCTCTGTGCAAAGGCCATATGAAGATGGGATCAGAAGGCATCATCACCACCGGAGAAGAAAGTCCTTATCATCAAACTCTGACTCTCCTGACACCTTGTTCTGGGACTTCCAATCTTTAGAACTTTCATAAAATAAATTTTGATTAATTAAGCTACACAAATATGTTTCAGTCTGAGATGACTAAGACATGTAGCATACTTTCCATCACTCTCATTTGTTTCAGGTAGAATGATCATGGTTATAAGAACTAAATTTCTTGGTGAAATTCACGGCTTCATTACTTATTTAATGAGTATTTCAACAAAGTATTTAACTATTCTCAGCCTACTCTTCTTTATTACTAAATAGACAAAAATCTATTTTTCAATTTAGAGAAATAAATTTGGTGGCTACAGTAATATTGATTTATAGATGAGTTACTTCTGTGGCAAAGGTTTCTAGGATTCTCCCCACCTTTCACCAGGCATTCACATAGAACACTGACATAAAAATATGAGACCAGTGGTCATGTTGTAGTATGGACATGGTTCATAGTCATTAGCACTGTATGTAAGTGAATATTATAGTAGTGAGAGGGTTGAAACTCAGATGATCAGAACTTATTCTTTGGAGAATTTATTGAAATTTATAGCTCATACATGAAAGAAACTTTATATACATGTTAATAGAAACTTAGTAAACATATTCCCAATGTGAAGAGAATATGGAAATGAACTTATTAACAAATTTAGGCTTTAAAACCTTTTTGTTTGGTCAATAATAAATCACCTTTCAATAAACCATGTGAGGGAAAATGTTGAGTTATTTTTCATGACCTATAGGAAACAATATTGTATAAATTTGTCACTGAAAATGCAATTGAAAGTATTCAGTCAAATAAACTGTGTAATGTATTGTAAATTAAGTGAAGCATTAGCTAATAAATGTGCTTCCTCTGAATTATGTGACATTCTGGATGTTTTCATCTTTTATGACTCTCTAATGTGCTTGATATCCTTTCATTTTAAACAGGCATTTAACTGTATTGTCAGCTTGTAGCTATGCAATATTAGTTCATAAAATCTTCTAAAGTATTTTTATTAGAACTCATTAATCTACAATTCATAAAACTGACTGGGAAATAGCCGAAGTAGGTAGTCATATCTACTCAGCATTTTTCAACCATTTTGTAACTTTATTCATAAAGTTATATTTTTGATTTTTGTAATCTAATAATGCATTCAATTGCTCCAATCCTGTCTCCCCAACCCAAAGCTCACCTCAGAGATAAATGAACATATGCTCTGCCCAATCTTTAGAAAGGAAATGAAAAACATGGATTTGGTGAACTACCAAGTGAAGGACACACAAGGAACCTACCTGAAATCATGTTCCCTCCACAACATTGGCACTGTTATATAGAAGGAATTCTTTTTAAGTAGTAGGAACATTAAGTGTTATCTTTTTTATTTCCTTTTACCTCCAGAGGTGGTTTCTACTTCATATATTTTAAAAGCAGATTTCTTAAAGCCCAGAGTGAGATTTAAACCCTTAATGAAAATTCCAGATACTTTCATAGATCAAAATCTACTCCACTTCTTGAGCTTTATCATGTTTTGTATCATTATGGTCATTCTTCAGTGGTTATAGGTATTTACATAATTAGAAACTGTCAACTCTTCCAGGGCAGCTTGTGGAAACAAGAATCTCTGCCTTATGAATTTATGAAATTGAATCCTTAGCATATGCGAGGTGCTCAAACAATGTTCAACTAGATTGTTGGAAAGTCAACCAAATTTTGCAGGACTAGTAATGACAATCAAGATGGTCACTTGATAAGATCAAATTGGAAGCAAGTAGGAAAGATTTAAGGAGTGACAGTGTAAGCAAACGAAGTTACAATTTCTGCTCACACATTCTGAATGGATGGTGCTGTGAATTTGAAGTAAAAGTTTCCATGCCCACTGCTGTGGTAATTGGCATTAGCTCTACATATTGCTAGCATTTAAGTGAAAATTATTTCCTCAGTAGTCCTACTGCTGTGATTTAAAGATTGAGCTATTTCATGACTCAGAGCTATTACTCCCAATAAATAGGTTTAGATATTTTTGTAGAATTTTTGTTTTTGCTTATCATCTGTCTTGTCTTAAATAGTCACCACTCTTACCTTTTGAATGAGCTTTTTGGACTCTGAGAAAAAAAAGCTCCAACATATTGTAAAGTATTCATTCTCAAAATCAAAAGGATACATGGTGTTCAATTAACACATAAAAGTCATCTTGTCATTTTGTGATCATTCTTGGGTACTACTACCTGGTAGGAACAATTGTATTATCTACCTATTACCTCCATAAATAGAATTTTCATAATAAAATTAGGTTTCCAAATTTATAAATCTATTTTTGCATTAATCCAGAAATGGCTGTCTAGATGTCTAAGTTGTTAGGATATGTTTGGGATGGTATAATTAAAATTATAAGACATGAGAACATATACTCTTTTTGGAGAAACCCAGAAAGTACCTTAAAATATAAGAATTATATATGTTTATTATTTTTCTAACTGAGAGTATTCATAAAAAAAATCTTGCTTCTCTATTTTATTAGAGAGTAAGAAAGGTGGAAAGATGGAGAGTAAGAGAGACAAAGAGAGAGAAAGAGAGATGCCGATCGACTCTCCAAATGACTGCAAGTGTCAGTGCTGGGCCAGGTCAAAGTCAGAAGCCAGGGACTCAATCAGGCCTTCCCATGTGGGTGGCAGTGAACCAACTAGTTGAACCATCAGCTGCTGACTCCAAAGGTGCTCATTAACGTGAAACTGGAATCAGGATCTATGTTGGGACTCAAACTGATCTGGGGTATGGGAGACAAGGGGCAGTTTAACCACTAAGCCAAATACCTACCCCTAGCTGATTACATTTAAGTTCTTTCTGTGGATAAATTTATATACATATGTCACTTGCAAAATTCTGTTATGAACACAAGCTAGTCTTAGATCTCTATTAGCAAAAAATATACTTAAGAAGATGTGAGTAATAGAATCTTGCTAGTGTGGAGTTGTGCACTATCAAAGGCAGCAGAAACGGAGGAAGATCTGACTACCCACAAGGAGAGAGTCTCATTGTCCTTAAAAGAAAGTGAGAGGCTGGTATTGAGACTTAGCAGATAAAGCCCCTGCCTGTGATCCCAGCATCCCATAAGGGTGCTGGTTGAGTCCTGGCTGCTGTACTTCTCAGCCAGCTCCTTGTTAATGACCTGGAAAGAACAATGGAACATGGCTCAAATGCTTGAACCACTCCTGCCACCCATGTGGGTGACCCACTTGAAACCTCTGGATCCTATCTTTGATGGAGCCCAGCCCCTGACATTTTGGTGATCTGTGGGATGAACCAGCAAATGGAAGATCTCTGTGTCTCTCTATTCCCCTCACCCTGCATATCTGATTTTCAAATAAATCAGTAAATCTTAGGATAAGGAAGAGACTGAGGGAAAAGAAGGAGAAGACGAGAGAAGGAAAAGGAGAAGGAGAGAGGAGGAGGAGGCAAAGAAGAAGCAGAAGAAGCAGAAGAAGAAGATGAAAAAGGGGGCCGATACTGTGATGCAACGGGTTAAAGCCCTGGCCCAAAGCACCGGCATCCCATATAGGCACTGATTTGAGACTTGGCTGCTCCACTTCCGATCCAGCTCTCTGCTATGGCCTGGGAAAGCAGTGGAAGATGGACCAAATCCTTGGGCCCCTGCACCTGTGTGGGAGACCCAGAAGAAATTCCTGGCTCCTGGCTTCAGATCAGCACAGCTCCGGTTGTTGTGGCCAACTGGGGAATGAACCATCAGATGGACGACCTCTTTCTCCCTCTCTCTCTCTCTCTCTGTAACTCTGACTTTCAAATAAATAAATAAATCTTTAAAAAAAAAAAAGGAGAAGAAGGAGGAGGGGAAAGAGGAAGAAGAAGAAGAGGAAGAAAAAGAAAAAGAGGAGGAGGAGAAAGAAGAGGAAGAGAAAGAAAAAGATCAGAGGTAAGGTTTTACTTAGAGTAATTATTGGGCCAAAGGTAAAAATGTTTTATTCTTGGGGCCAGTGCTGTGGCATAGCAGATAAATCCACTGCTTGCAGTGCCACCATCTCGTATGGGCACAGGTTCAAGTCCCAGATGCTCCACTTCTGATCCTGGGGAAACAGTGGAAGATGGCCCAAGTCCTTGGGCTCCTGCACCCACGTGGGAGACTTGAAGAAGCTCCTGGTTCCCAGCTTTGGATCAGCTCATCTCTGCCCATTGAGTCCAACTGGGTAATGAACCAGTGGATGGAAGACCTCTCTTTCTCTCTGCCACTCCTTTTCTCTCTTTGTAACTCTGACTTTCAAATAAATAAATAAATATTTTTAAAATGTTTTGTTCTTTTAAAATCCATGTATTTAAAAGATGGAATTCAAAGCCATACATACATATTATTACTAATTTCTTCAGTTGCTAATTCCATTATGATTATATTTCTCCCTGCTTCCTCTCTCTCTTCTTTTCAGTACTTTACCTTAGAATGATGAAGAACAAAACTGTTTTTCTTCCCATGATTTGGTGTGAGACCTTGGCCATTTCTTCTCATTACTTCTGTAACACCATGAACAATTATCTGGTATTGGGAAAACAATCCTGGAAATTTTATTCCTCATTCTAAAGTAATGCTGGGCTATCCTATTATCTTGGCATCCTATTCATTAGAAAATGACATCTTTACATTTGTAAAAAGGGCTATGGTATATGCATTTTCTCTATAATAGACAACGGAAAAAACAGAATTAGTCTCTCAAATGATTCATTCATATACATTTTTTCTATAACCCATATATTTCCTGGCTTTACACTGGAAATGCTAACAACAGGAATGCAAGTATTATACGAGATTCCCTGAGTCTCAAAGGTCTTCACTGGTGCCCTGTTGCCTGCTAGAATAAATGCAAACCACTCAACAAAGAAGCCAGTTGTAACAATTATGCATAGGTTTAAAAATTTACATTTGCTTGCTACAGTTATTTAACAATGGTTTTATTTGCAGGAAATGCTTTTTCTCTCATAGTAGTTGTGTGTTAACATATATGTGTATGTGTAATTTCTACTAATATAAAATATAAATATATATCATAGAATTTGTAAATAATAAAATATACAATGATCTTTATTTTAAATTCTATATAACCAATTGATCCTTCTGGTACACTTCTGGTGGTTTTTGCCAAGCTCTTATATCAGTAGAGAACCTATGACTTCAATTCAACCACAATTTGACAAATGTAACTGCATCCCAATATGCTACCTTGTTCCCCAGTGAATCTATCATTACAAAATATGTGATTACAGATTAACTAGAGTTCACGTTCATAAAATCATACTCATTGAAATGAAATGTATTTCAATTTCAGCATAATGCATGGGAAAACACACTTGTTTACCAATGATATATATGACTTTTTTGCAGAATTGGATAATAGCTTTCAAATGCTGTAAGAATATTTTTTTCTTAATTTTTGTGCTATTTACACGGCACCGGCCCCTTCTTCTAATTTTAATGTCTGATTAGTTTTGACATTTTTTATGTTTAACTACTTAAACATGTCTCTTTCCATTCCAAGTTTGTAAGCTAGACTGAAGGACATATCAAGAGCATGAGCTGACAGAGATAGCTTGTCATATGAGGATAGTCAAAGAATTCACAGAAATGAAATTTAAAAAGTTAATTTTAGTACAAAATTATGAAGCTTATGAAAATGGGGAATAGGAAAACATCTATGCATTAATTTCAAAAAATTTTATGACAGAATAATGTTATGTTTTAATTCCATTTTCCACAAACATTTTCAAGAACCCTTATATATCACAGCCAAAAACTAAGGAAAATTCAGGTTTATAAACTCTTATTTTTACTAGCCCCTCAGCCTTTTCCTCCTATAGAAACACCACCTGCAGACCTGTGACTGACTCCATTTTCTTCTTCCCGTGGCTTCTGTCTTTTTTTCTAATACAAATCGATATTAATTTCAACAAATCGCATTGGTTCTCTGTGTCTCTCTGCTGCTGATAAATACCATCTAAGAAAATTTTCATTAGTTACTTGTTCTAATTGAATCTTTAAAAGTTATAGTGGCAGACAATTAAAATTCAGTCAATTATATTGTTTACCTATTTTAGAAGGCATTTTTATCAATTAGAAAGCCATTTTGCATTCTTACAAATCCTTCTCAAATATAAAATTATGTACATAGGTCCTAAGTGAATCTCCTCTCATACTATTTCACAATTAATCTATGGTTACAGAAGGAAACATATCAGTATTCACATCTGGAAATGTTCATTTAAATAGGATTCAAAAGCATCATAAAGAAGAAAAAATGCATGACAAACATGGAGAGCAGAGCAGGAATACAAATTTAGAAAAATATCTATTTATCCTTATTAAAATTAAATTAATTAGGGTGGCTATTAAATGTGTTGTAATGATGGCAGGTGCTGTGCAATTAAGCTATAAACTCAAATGATTTGGAATAAATATGACATCTGCTAAGCAGAGAGGCATAAAGTAAACTCTCAAAAATCTCTGCTTTAGTGCAACCTTGGGTTAATAATTTTGCTTATAATATGAATGAATCAAATACACTCCATAAGGCTATTTGTTTCATTGATACACTAATGACCATCAAAATTTTAGTCTCCTTTTTCAAGGTAATACTATTGAATATTTTTTCATATCTATGACTATATAACATTATTTCTACATATCAAGTTTTATTGAGCTTTCTTCCTTGCCAACACTATTTACGTGAGTCCAAGCAACCAACCAGAATGAAAGAGCACTATACTTGGGAGGTGACAAGGGAGAAGCAGTAAAAAGTAAAGTGTTCATATTTCTTCTTTACTGTGAAACTTAAGCTGGTCAAGTTTTGAATTATCTCTACCATCAACAAAACAGGAATTTGCCACTATCATATTTTTTTAAAAATATAGTTATTGCCTTGACTTTCTTTTTTAGGACCCATACAAGTTGTTTGAAATCTATGCATATCCCATCATTCTGTCCTAATCAAAACTTTGTTTGCTATATAAACCACTTGTTTCATAACCCAAAACCCAACACATACCACTTCTTTAAATCTTAAGGAATAAAACCAAAGTTGTGTGAGGAAGTGTCCCCCTACGTGCATATTTTCTTTCAAGGAGCTGATCCACAACCTGCAAGGGAAAGCCTGAGGTTTAGCACCCATACACATGAATAAAGGCAGAAGTGCTGTGAGTTGTCCATCTCCTTTGCTTTCCATCTGCTGAGATGAGATGCATGCCACCTCTGAACTTCTCCTGATGCCTCTAACCTTTCTAGAATGTGGGCATTTCCTGTCTCACACATTTCAGCTTCATCTCCTCATTGACTCTCACCGGAATCTTAACTTTCCTGTAATCAAGGCTCTCCGTGAGTGCCTGACTTCTCTTATTGCCACTCTTGACAGACTTCAAGAACAAATTTGAAAGAGCCAAAAACAATCAAAATTATAACAGCAATATGATGCACAATCTTTTCTATATAGTAAATATTCATTGTGCTTTGAATGTGTGTCAGACATGCTTTTAGGTATTGGAGACACAGTGGAGACAAAAACAAACAAACAACATAGAACAATACCCACCATCACAGAAGAGCATATTTTAGTGGGAAAGCCATTCAATAAAAAACAAGTGGGAAGGCAAGCAAGACAAGCAGTGTGAGGAAAAACAAAACAGTGAATATGGATACCATGTACAATTTCACTTACGATGGTCAGGAAAGGCTTCTCTGGGAAGTGACACATGAACAAAGTCTTTAATGAAGTGAACAAAGAAGCCAATTGCAGGAATACAGGAGGTTTAAAATTTGTAAGGTTGATATATGCATATATGCTCACACAAATACCTTTCTCCTACAATTTAGCGTTTAACAAACTGATAGGTGTCATCTTTCTCCAAGCTGTGACAGCCCAAAAGCCAGTCCCCAAAGTCTGATCAGCATATTTGAGGGGCTAGTGTTTTTTCCTGGTTTCAAAATATTTTGGAGAATATCCAAAAGAAAACCAAACCCCAAAAAAATAAGAAATAAATTAGCCAACAAACCAAAAAACAAACAAACAAAAAAAGCTACTGCTTCTGACCATATTTCCAGGCCTACTATAAAATTTAATTATTGAAAGAGCACGGACATTCTCTTCTTCCTTCACATCAACTTGACTAAATGTTTGCAGAGTGGCAGCCTATAGCAGTGCATCAAGAGGAGTGAAGTGTTTGTTTATTTTACAGCTTTCTGCCATGAGTGTAGGGATAGAGAGTGGAGGCCTGCCAGTCATTAATTATCATCTGTGTTTTATAAAATAAGTCAGTGTCTATGCTGCTTCTCTAAAAGTAAAAACAAAATGGGCCATTTTTGACAGATTTCAAAATAAGTGCTCAATAAATATTTGATGAATGAGTAGACACAGAGCAGTCTCCATAGTAGGCATCCTGCTGAACATATAGGGGAGTTTTAAGTTGTTTTCCAAAGGCTCACCACCGCTGCTGAGAGAAGATCCAAACCAAACATTAGATTGTCAGAAAAATCCAGGCAAGAAAACCAGTCGAGTGTAGTTGGTAAAAGCACATTCAGGATTTGACACCCCGTTGGTATTATAGTTCTGTGCATTCAAGTTTCAAAAAAGCATGTGGTGGTCAGCAGGCTCTTGTCTCTCTTCTGGAACAAACAATAGGCACTTTAACTAGATCCCTGAGTCCACAAACCCATGACAGTGCAAAACAGACAAATCAAATTGACTCAGATGGGAAGTAGAATGTCAACCTTTATTCATTGAAAATGCCTGCCATTTCTTTTCACATGAAACGGAACATTAATTTAGAAAGCCGCAATCAATGATTTTGCTTGTGCCTTTGTGGTCAACATTTTTGACATGTGAATAATTTTAAAATAAATCATTATAAAAAGAATCATCCTTTTACTAATTTGAAATTAAATGTCTCAAACTTCAATAGCAGAAAGACAGCGTTTATGTGAACATACGGAAGAAATCATTCAAACTGTTCCTCCTGTTTCACAGCCCCCTGCTAAGCATTGTCTTGGATGCTCCCATCTGTCACAAACTTGTCTTGGACAGGGAGCCCTCTGTTCAAATGGCCACTGCCCACCCTCGCCACAGGCCTGGGCTCTTTTCAATGCAGTTGTCTCCTGAAGTTACTGGACATGCATCTTCTCTCAAGCTGCCACTGTTTTCTTTATTGCTTTGTCCTTAGTGTGGTCAGTCACTTGCTTTACCTACGACACCTGAGACCTTATGAGAAATGTGAGGAGCATGAACCAAAGATTTAGAAATAAACGGAGAAGTTCACAGCAACAGGAGTTATTTTTAATTTCATGCAAGCAAGCACACTCAGTCCCACTCCAATGGGCCTTGCAGAATTATTTCCTCATGAAATACTTAAGCTTGTATCTGCTACCTGCCTCTTCACAACATTTATAACCAAGGATTACGAATCTCCTAACTTTTGAGAATATAGATGATAAAAGAGAGTATATTTATATGTTTTAAGTTAGATTTAAATGTTTTGGATTAATTTTTAAATTTTAACATTATGTAAATATATTTTCTCCTGTGTGATATAACATTTCATCTTTTTAAATTTATACTGTCATTATAACCCCTTTAAAAAGCTATCATTATTCATATTATTTTATCTTTAACTTATGTTTTACCAGACTACCATAAATCCATCATTTAACCCAATAATTGGATAATTGCTAGTAACTTGAATTCCCTAGGCATTCCTCTATCATACCAACATCTGGACTTCCTCTGACAGTCATTATTGTGGCACAAATTATTATCTGTCCTTCCAAATTCATTGAGATCTCATCCATTGTTTTACTACCCAAACACCTATAATGGTTGAGGCTGCCTCAGACCCAGAACATGGGAACACAATCCCTGTCTCCAATGTGTGAGGTAGGAACCAAGACATTACTGCTATCACCCCAGATTCTGCATTTGTGAGAATCTGGAATCAGAAGTTGCATGTGGAATCAATCCAGGTTCTTTGAAATAAGACTAAATGCCAGCTCTGTGTATCTTTTCATGAAATGTGAATTTGCTTTCTCCTAGAATTCATATAACTAGACTTGTGTCTACATTTTTCCCTACAGCATTAGGTTTATGATACCACTGATTATTTCAGTGTGTTGTTTACTAAGTGGTATTCCATTGTAGGAATACACTACAAATCTTTTTTTAATGTTTACTTATTTAATTAAATAAATAAGTATAGGCAGATGCAGAGGCAGAGAGAGAAGGGGGGTCTTCCACCCACTGGTTTACTCCCAAAGAACCACAATGGCTAGAGCTGTTCTGATCCAAAGGTAGGAGCCAGGAGTTTTCTCCAGGTCTCCTATGCAGGTTCAGGTATTCGAGGACTTGTGCCATCTTCTACTGCTTCTTCAGGCCAAAGCAGAGAGCTGGATTGGAAGTGGAGCAGTGGGGACTAGAACTGGCACCAATATCGGATGCTGGCGCCATAGGCGGAGGATTAACCTACTGTGCCACAGCGCCAGTCCCTCGCTGTTTGTCTCATTGTTGACATAATGACTTCTACTAAATGATAAATCTAGTATTAATACTGATGTTTTCTTACTACTAGGCCAACAATACGTATGGTTGCTATTTGTGACAAATCTGAAACAAATAGAGATAGATACGTGAGAATATATATATATATTTGTAATGACCAAAATAGGACACAAGTAAGAGCCTTTGACTCTCACATATGTTACATATTCAAAGAAAGAAGAAACTCTCTGCACTGAGTTTCCTATCCTGGGATTCATCCAGAAAGAAGGTGAGAAACCAACAGAAAAAAATTTTAAGTTTTGAAGTAAAGAGAATCTTGGAAAATATAATGTCCTCTCCTTTTCTGAATGTAAATGCATAAACATATGTGAAGGGAAGGCCATCTATGTAAGATTTACTAAAATGGAACTATTAGTTTGACCCAGTTCTTCTGGGTCAGCTATGAATGAGGCAAGAATTTTCTTACAATTTCTCCCTTCTGCCTCTACAAAATGTCTCATTGTAATCAGCCAGTAAGTGTCTGTGACTGATGGTGGTAACATTCAAGCTATTAATGATGAGATGAACAAGGACCAATTGGCTACTCAGTGGCTGTTGAAACGGTGATGCTTAAGCTGTAGTCCTGATTCCAGCTGCTGATAACAGATGAGGTAATTTTCTCTATAATTGTTAAAGGGGATGACAGACAAGGCACTGAATGATCTTCATTGAAATGATTACATATCATGAACTTAGATTATGGGTGACCTATGTGTCTAAATTATAAGTGATTTTCAAGTGCTTTCTAAGGTTGCATGTCCATGATTCTAAACTATGGGGCAACATGCATCTTCAGAGACCTTCAAATGGTCAACGTTCTCATCATCAAAAATAATCCGACGCAAAACAGCATTGTCAACACCACAATTCTCTTGATATTTTACTCTTTTAGAGCAATAAATACAAT
This sequence comes from Sylvilagus floridanus, assembly GCA_949820135.1. Classification (NCBI taxonomy): domain Eukaryota; kingdom Metazoa; phylum Chordata; class Mammalia; order Lagomorpha; family Leporidae; genus Sylvilagus; species Sylvilagus floridanus. Next base: position 84,661,829 of record OX463224.1, read on the forward strand.
TTAGGCTGCTTTTATTTTTGAAAAGTCAGTTTCAGACATATGAGTTATTTTCTGAGGTTAAATCCTAACTTTTTCACTGGCAATGCTCTTAAATATGCCTGTTACGGTGGCCACATGGCCCAACCACGTTGTCAAGCTCCACCCTCATCCTAATGAGATTTGCTGCCCCGACTTCTCTGCCTGCTCTCTGTCAAAGTTAATATATGCTAAACTCATCTTCTGTATATAAAGATAATTGAAAATGAATCTTGATGTGAATGGAATGGGAGAGGGAGAGGAAGATGGGAGGGTTGCAGGTGAGAGGGAAGTTATGGGGGGGGGGCAGCCACTGTAATCCAAAAGCTGTACTTTATGTTTATTAAATAAAAGTTAAAAAAAGGACCTGTTCCTGAACATGTGGCTCTCTCTTTTCTCTTGCTCTCTGCTCTCTCTTGGCTCCTCTGTCTCCTCTCCTCTTTTGATCCCTCCTCTCTCCTCTCTCTCTCTTCTCTTCTCTCTGTTCCCCTCTCCTCTCTCCACTCCTCTCTCCTCTTAGCTTGCTCATTCACTTCTCTTTTCTCTCCTACCTAGCTCCTCTCTCTCTGGCTCGCTCTCTCTCTCTCTCTCTCTCGCTCTCGCTCTCTCTCTCTCTCTCATGCTCTCCTTCCCTCTCTTTTTCCTTCCTTCCCTCATGTCTGCTGTGTTTTCCCCAATAAACCATTTCCCTCAAAAAAAAAAAAATTCCTGTTACATTTAGTAAATAAAACACATTAGTTGATATGATTGATTCAGCATAATTAGAATTGCAAGATTATGCTTTTAAAAGAGGAAAGAATATTTAATTCTTGAAATTTCCTTCTAAAACGATAGGTTTTATCTACTGATAGACACATATCAGAACAAGGTCTTACTCAGTTTTAAATGATACAAAACTCTAGGTATGTTACATTTAGGTGCAATGCAATAAGCAAAACATGCAGGAACATGCAGAAAAATAACAATAAGCCTCATAATAGAATTTGAAGAGGTTGTATTATCTGAAACTTTATGTTAAAATTAACCAAATTAAAAAATATAAAAATTTAGATAAATAACCACTTAAATTATTTTTGTTGAATAAGCTAGAATCTAAAATACTAGAGGAAAAAATAGCATTCCCCAAATAATTATATATCTGGCTTTGAAGTATATGTTTTATAAACAGCACAAATACCTTTTCACATTTGTTAAGAAATGTTAGCAGTATATATTAAGCACTGAGCTTTATAAATTGTCTTTACTTCAAAAAGTAAGAAATAAAGACAAATATTTTTATCTTCTAATATTTAGTATTAATTTTTTCTAAGGTAATATTGCATAACAACATGTTTCAATGTTTCTGTGTTGGGCCAGCGCTATGGTGCAGCAAGTTAAAGCCCAAGCCTGCAGCACCTGGCTACATCACTTTTGTTCCAGCTCCCTGCTAATGCGCCTGCAAAATCAGTGGAAGATGACCCATCTCCTTGGGCCCCTGCACCCATGTGGGAGAACAGGAGAACATGCTCCTGGCTTGGGATCCACTCAGCTCTGGCCATTGCAGCCATTTGGAGAGTGAACTGATGAAAGAAAGACATGTCTCTCTATCTCTACCTCTCTCTGTAACTCTTTAAAATGAAAAAAAAAAAATAAAATAAATCTTTTTAAAATAATTTCTAAGTCTAAAACATAAACAGGAAAAACAATAAGAGCAAATGGCTAATAATATCTTGAAATGCTTGCCCCAATTCATTCTCACTCCCCCTGATTGTTACCTGGTTAATAATTTAATATTGGCTATAATTTTGGGATATCTGTGCCCAGATTCCAAATTGATTTTTTAGTCCTTAAGGGACAACTTTTTAAAAATAGTTTGATAGTTTTTCATGTCATAATGCAATTGTGATTTGCAAATGATAACAAATAATAACAGTTCAATTAGTATCATGTTCTGCTCATTAATAATTTGATATATTCGCTTATCCACCTTCTCTTAAAAATCAATTCTACTTGTAATCACACTTTTTCTCATTGATGAACTAAACTATACATTATTTTCTTCATTGCTATCTACTTGGGATTTTTAATTATAGTGCAATCTAACTAGTATGTATAGAGCTAACTCATTGGACAGTTTAGCGCAATATTAGCTTTGATAATTTTTCAAGCATTTGACACAATAGCAATGTGATTGAATGCAATTCTTGGAGAGTTGTAAGAGCAACTTTGTTATCTTGTATCAAGTTGCCAAATAAACACCTGCTCTGTGACCACACTGTTCTGTGTGTGAATGGGAAAACCTCAAAAAAACTTAGACCTCTGGGGAAGACAAATATCTATCAATCTTTATATAAAGCATGTGCTATGAATTATAGTAGCAATGCTACAAAACTGTATTCAAGTAGGGAGGAGGTTCATTGAGGAGGTGCTACTTAAGCTGTTTTTCTGAAAAAATTAGGATTTTGCTAGAGGAAAAAAAAAATAGGATTTTGCTGAAGACAGGTATTGTAGGGTAATCCAGGAGAAAACATAGCATATATAAACCACAAAGAGGAGAATTCATTGTTTGCATGATGTGCTCATATAGATGTCGGTATTATTACACAGTGAAAACGACAATGCTGCAAACAGTCATCCCTTTTGTCTGTATTGTAGATGTAACACAGTCAGATTTTTCATTTGATTTCACACTCTTGCCTGCACTACTTACTTAGTGGATGCTGTGCACAGTTGCCTTGACAACTACACTTTTATAGCCACTGAGCCAGAAGACAAAACTTAAGCAAAAAGAAAGATTGCTATTCTTTTTAAAATGTTCTGTTCAAATAATTAATCATGATGAGTATAATATTGTTGTATGGCTTTGGCCAATTTCAAACAAATAACTAGCATGCATTTTGTTTGTTTTGTATAACTGGTACCAGTTAGCACAACTAAAATCAAGGGCATCACTGAGGATTCTAATAGGGTGATATGTGATGAACTACAGTTCCAGAACAATATCATCTTTCCGCTTTGCCTGACCTAAAAACAGGCACTGTCCTGACATTCCTGAATATTGATTTGGACAGTAGATCATAAACAACAGATAATACAGCTAGACAACTAATCACAGACAGATTTCAAACAGAATGGGTGTTTCATTACATAATTCCCAATTTCTATTATGGTAAATATGACAACTAATATTGAACAAGAAGCCCAAAAATAGAAAAGCCAGAGTTTAAGCCTCATGAATACTATGAAACTCTTCTCACAGCTAAGGCTGAAAGAGCAGTGATTAGATCGGTTTACAGTTTTGCTGTCATCATATTTCTTATTCATGTAATGGTAACAAATTTCTTTCCTTTAAGTGGGATATTTGCTTGAGTGAATTTGGTATGTGGCAGCATAGAGCTCTGAGAATACAAGACAGCTTGATAAGGGCACGACTGTCAATGGCCTTGACAGCCACCATCTGTGGAGCTGATTGCAAATATTCAGACTTCCAGTACTAATGCCACCATTGTCCTAGTACAGATAAATAAATCCATTTCTGTTGTTAGCAATTATCTTGGATTCTGGATTTTTATTGGAAAATCTGCATCTAATCTGGCATAAAATCTGGAAATGATGTAAATTTTGTCAGCTACGTTTACTGTACCATTTCCAGTTTCTAAAGCTAGACTTGTAATATTCAACAACAACATCAGATTCCTTGCCACAGAAAAGCCAATATTAGAGAAAAAAGAATTGGTGCAAGGAAATCAAGTTTTATTCAAGACAGCAGCAATCTTGGGAGATGGCCGACATAATTGTCACTAGGATCATTTCAAGCTATATGTTAGCAGAACTTTTGAAAAAGCATTAGCGAGAGGTAAGGTGGGGTGGGGGGCGGCAATCAGAACCACGGGGAGCACAGGATAGAGCCAGCACACAGCTGGTGATATGGGGCTTGTCAGAATCACTGTGGTTTCTTTGGCTCTGCAGAAATAAATCTAATCTTTTGGTCATGCTGACTGAGGCAGGCCAGGATACTTTGCTACTTCACTCTTTTTTTTTTAAGATTTATTTTATTTATTTGAAAGACGGAGTTACAGAGAGAGGTAGAGGCAGAGAGAGAGGCCTTCCATCTGCTGGTTCACTCCCCAGATGGCTGCAACAGCCTGAGCTGCACCAATCCGAAGCCAGGAGACAGGAGATTCTTCCGGGTCTCCCACGTGGGTGCAGGGGCTCAAGTACTTGGGCCATCTTATACTGCTTTCCCAGGCCATAGCAGAGAGCTAGATCGGAAGAGGAGCCGCTGGGACTAGAACCGGTGCTTCAGGCCAGAGCTTTACCCCGCTATGCCACAGCTCCGGCCCTGCAACTCCACTCTTGAAGGCAGTTTCTGGAATTCTCAGGCATTATTTTCCTATTAAGTTAAACATAAGCAACTTAAGTCTGAGTGTTCACAAACTCAGGAGTTTGCTTGTGTTAAGCAAAATGAAATCATAGCTTTCCTGAGGAGTGGGAGAGTGTCAGAATTAGAAACCAAAAACACAAGCACCCCCAACCTCCACAAGAGTAGGATGCAGGAGCAAGTAACAAAGTTGATAAACAAACAGATGCACTCCAATGTGGGATGCAGTTGCCCCATCTGATGTCTTAACTGTCAGGTTAATTGTCTGTCTTCCATAAATTTTTTTTTCCCTAAAGATTTATTTATTTTACTTGAAAGTCAGTTGTACAGAGAGAGAAAGAGAGGCAGACAGAGAGAGGTCTTCCATCCACTGGTTCACTCCCCAGATGGCCACAATGGCTGGAAATGTGCTGATCTAGAGCCAAGAGCCAGGAGCCAGGAGCATCTTCTGGGTCTCCTATGCAGTTGCAGAAGCCCAAGGGCTTGGACCATCTTCTGTTGCTTTCCCAGGCTGTAGCAGAGAGCTGGATAGGAAATGGAGCATCCAGGACCCAAACCTGTGCCCATAGGGGATGCTGGAACTGCAGACGGGGGATTTACCCACTACATCACAGCGCTAGCACCTATGAGGCCATTTTATAAAACTGTGTGGTGTGGTGTGTAAGTGTATTAAAAAGTTATGAGGGAGTATCTGTTAATAGTGTTATCCACAGGGAAATGAGCTACAGAATTTAAATAAATATATCTATATTGATTCAGCTGTATGTAGTAAAATTATATTATTTATTGCTTAATATGTTTTAAAATAATTTTATTTAGATATTTGAAAAGAACAGAGATAGAGTGTGAGAAAGAGATACAGAGACAGAGAGTTAGAGACAGAGAGCTCCTATCTGCTGGTTTACTTCCTGAGTTTCCCAAACAGCTGGGACTGGTCAGGGACCAGAGCAAGAAACCAGGAATGAATCCCAACTCTCCCACAAAGGGGACAAGAACCCAGTCACTTGAGCCATCAGGTGGAATGCAGTGTCTTCATTTTCATGATGCTGGAGTCAGGAGACAGAGCCAGGAAATCGAATCCAGGCACTCTGATGTGAGACATGGGCATTTTTACCCATGGGCCAAATACCCACTCCAATATACGTTGTTTTTAAAAACAACCACCAGGGGTGGACATTTTGTACTATATTTAAGATGATATTTGAGACACCAGTGTTCCATATCGGAGTGCCTGGTTTCAAGCTCCAGCTCTGTCTCCTCATCCAGCTTCCTGCTAATGCACACCCTGGAGGACAACAGGAGATAGTTCAAATATTTGGGTCAATGAAATCCATATGTGGGACCTGGTTTGATTTTTCAAGCTCCTTGCTTCATCCTTGAGCCAGTCCTATGTGTTGCCGGTATTTGGAAAGTTAACCAGTAGATGGAAGATCTCTCCTGTCTCTATCTCTGTCTCTTTCTTTCAAATAAAATGCAACTAAATAAATACAAGTTTAAAAATAAATTTTAAAAGATAAAATTAGCAAAGTCACAGCAAGTTGCTGCCTTGTGATATCTTGAAAATAGATATTTATTGAAATTATTTTCCACCCAAGTCAATCTCAAGTAGTGAAAGTCATAGGAAGGAAATCAAGTTCCACTGTGGGATTCTAGGTAAAACTGAGGCATTGACAGTATTATTCACTACTCAGATTCAGCATTAGGACTATTAGAGCGAATGGCAGTTCATACAACCAATCATAATCCCTGGCTCATGAGAAGGAACATCATGCTTAGAATTACACAGATAGTTCTGATTTTATCACACATGTATCTAACAGCTAGGTGTCAAATAACAATTCACTGACAACATAGGATGAAGCTTCTGAGCACAAGTTACTAATGTTTCCTAACAGAATTATTGTTGTATTAAATGCAAATAAGACAGGAGTGACAGTTATAAAAAGATTTTCCAACTCTCTGGTGTCAACTTAACCCTAAAATTACCAAGCCATATGCTATGAACTGGAAATTACAGACACAAAATTTTCTTCTTCCCTAAATGAAACTGTAAAATTGTAGAAAACAAGTGTTTATTTCACATCTTCAAATGAATGAATATTAGAACAAGACAGAAAGGTAAAGGAACTTATATCTATTGTCCAATAGCACAATCTTTTAATGATGTCATAGCCACTAATCTATTCACTATTAAAACAATAATAAATAGAAAACTATTCTTTATTTTTTATCAAAAATACATGTAAATGGAAAGTGCATCATTTTCTACTTTGTAATCTACTAGCGAGAAAAGAGAATAACTGAGCTTTCTTTCTTACCTACTTAATCTCTTGCTATTTTACAGACAAGTTAAGGCTCCATTTTTAAATTTGAAATTGCCTTTGTAGGTCTATGGGGAAAATACAACTAAAACAGTGTAGCTCAAGATGCCTATAACATCAAAATCCACAAAAGAGCATTCCTTTTCAGAGTGAATTCTCTTGCCATTGTTCTGTTCTTTGTGGCTGTAGAGTTCACCATCTTCCCTCATACTCTCTGTAATAATGTTCCCTTTATTAGTTTGTTTGCAATCCTGTTGGGATGTCATCGACTGCTCTTGGTTGTATTTAGATGTAGGCAGATGAAAACCATAAACCAAAGGAATGCAAGACTGAATATGAAATTGTCAAATTTGTATCACTCCAAGTACAAAATACTCATGATAAGAGTCTCTACAAAATAAGTTATTGAAAAAAATAAATTTCTTTCTCTACCAATACAGAAAATTGCTTCTTTAAAAAGGGAACACATAATTAAATAAGACTTTTATGCAGTCATAAAAGTATTTACCAATACTGCTTCAGAAAATTACACATACTAAAAAATCAAGAGATAATTGATATTAAGTATCAATCAGACAAGATTTGTACAACTTTTATTTATTATAGTTTATTTCATTAATTTCCTTCCTAAGGGACAATTTTATACATATTATTTTCTGTCTACCGATGAAATTTAACATGACAGAACACAGTATATTAGTTTATACACTGAATGTGCATCTTTGCTTTATACTTTAAAAAACAAAATTACTTTTACCTGTCCAGCAAGAAATAGTTTTATCTCACCTTATGAACCAGCTGAGAATACATAACCTAGAAAAAAATGAAACTCAATCATTACAAGGCAAAACAACTTGTGTATCATTAAAAATATGATGAATGACAGAATGGAAATGAGAATTGTAATATAATCTTTCTCATTAGAAAGCTTTTTGCATACATCGAACCTGAAAACACATAATCTTTTACATAATAGAAAATAATTACTGGATAAATACAGAAGTACAGAAATGCAAAAGTGTATGAGTATAAATTCATAGTTTAAAATTGTATTTTATTATTATTATTATTATTATTTATTTGACAGGTAGAGTTACAAACAGTGAGAGAGAGACAGAGAGAAAGGTCTTCCTTCCATTGGTTCACTCCCCAAATGGCTGCTACTGCCAGCCTTGCACCGATCCGAAGCCAGGAGTCAGGTGCTTCTTTCTGGTCTCCCATGTGGGTGCAGGAGTCCAAGAATTTGGGCCATCCTTCACTGCCCTCCCGGGCCACAGCAGAGAGCTGGACTGGAAGAGGAGCAATCAGGGCTAGAACCCAGCACCCATATGGGATGCTGATGCCACAGGCAGAGGATTAGCCAAGTGAGCCATGGCGCCGGCCCCTAAAATTTTATTTAAAAAATTAATATGCTTCATTGTAGTTATTAGTATGCTAACGTAAAAAGTATCAATTATTATTCTCAGAATCATTGATGTAATTACAAGTGGTCTATAACATATACCCTCCCCTATAAATAATATCAACAGACTATATGTATTAGATATTTTAGGAGTACTGATTTAATATGGACTTCATTATAAACTCAAAATTGGATTTTAAAATGTTATAGCTCAATATATAATGATTCACTTAATGGATAACTGAAAAATATGCTACACCAAATAAAATTCTATTATAATGTGCTAACTATATTATCAGGGAAATAGGTTAAATATGTATAAGAGAGAGAAATTAACACATCAATGATAGGAAACCTTGTGTTTAATACTGCTCTTTTTTATATTTAATATTTATTATAATATATAATACATTAAAAAATAAATTATGGAACCCATATCTTTCCCAGTGTTTTCTTTCTCAGTAGCTGGCAACACCAAAACCTAAGTCACGTTTGATACACCTCTCATCATCTTTCCTGTTGTACAACCTCATAAAAGTGTGTATTGAATGAACATTTTCAACACATCTGAATCCATTTACTGTCATGCCAATTTTTATAGTTTATATTAAGCCAACAAAAATACTGCGTATAGCTCATCTTACTGATCTCAGTCATGCCTCTTCCAGCCAACAATCTCAAAACTATAATCAACACTGTTAAAGGCCAAAGTGCAAATATTGTGCACATATAAAATTGAGTATGAAATTTATATTGGTTTCTAACATTAAAACAAGTGATTATCAATATATGTGTTGGGGATCTTCTTTATTTTATGTTCATGTTTTTGGCATCTTTATCAATTTACATGTTAGCGCATTTTAAATGATTTTCCTAAACTATTTAAAAACTTGTAAATTTTGTTTATAATAATTACTGGAAGAGGCAGAAACCACAAGCCACAAGGAAAGAAGACGAAGTTTGAGTAATTGCTTCTGTCCCTGTCTTTCCCTCTTCCATTTGAAAGAAAGGACTCTGGGGTTTTTACTCTGTTAACCTGCTCAATGACAGAGCCTTCTGAGGACATTCCAAGACAGTGTGCAGTCCTGGGGTCTGCTTGGAAGTCACATAGATAACATTTCAAGGACGATACCCTGTCGGTTTTGACTGGATATTCATATAAACTTTTTAAAGAGATGAGTGATAGAGCTAACCCTATCTGTAAGTTTTGAATTTATATTGTTTCATCCCATGTACAAAACTTTTTTTTCCTACAAATAGTTGCCCCCCCCCCCCCCGTTGGGATCTTGTAAAGGAAAACAGAATGTTTTATCATGATTTTTGCTTCAGTGTCTTTAGGACAAATTAAAGGTCCTAAACTGAAAAAAAAATAATTACTTATTATAAGAATTGGATTTTTAATCTAAAATATCTTTAATGTTGGATTTTATTAAGTTTTAATATTATGCAAAGGGCATATTTCCATTTGTTTATTTTAACTTTATATTTCAAAAAAATTTGGGACTGGTGTTGTAGCACAGTGGGTTAAGGTTCTACTTAGCATGCCAGTATCTAATATTGGATTACCAATTCAAATGCTGTCTACTTTGTTTCCAATCTAGCTTCCTGCTAATGCACCAGAAAAGGCAGTGGAAGATACTCCAAGTACTAGGGTTCCTGACACTCGTGGGAGACGTGCATGGCATTCCTGGCTGCTGGTTTTGACCTGGACAAGACCTGGCTGTTGCAGCCATATGAGGAGTGAACTAGAAGATAAAAAATCTGTTCCTCAATTTATACCACTCTTTGTGGCACTCTGCCTCTCATATAAATAAGCAAAATCTAAAAAACAATAAATTTTAAAAACGTAAATGTTCATGGCTGAGAAGATCCTTGATATCACTGATGGATGGAACTGTTGCATGAAGGGGAGCAACAACTTTATTAAGCTCTCAGCAATCCACCATCATCTGCCCTGTCCCATCTAATACTTTAGATTATACTGGAGAATTAGATGGCACGTCTAATAATGCCCAACTTTTCTAGTTCCAGGATGGTTCCAGTAATTTCTTCTTGATCCCTAGCAGTTTGTATTGCTTGGTATTTGTCACTCGGCTAGGCAAGCGTAGCTGTCATGGTAGGTGGGCAGCATGCCTTTGCAGAACAGTTGTAACTATGCACATTTGCGGGCAGAATTTCCCCACTGTAGTTTTTAGTCATAGGTCTTGTAGGACATCAATGCCTAATATATTCTCAGGTATGTGGGACACATACACATTCTATTCTCTAGGGGGTATATGCCCTACTCATAAAGGTAGATTTACTGCTTTTACCAATAGAGCATCCTCTGAGCCCATCTATGGCTATTGGGGTCCCAAGAATTCTCTCAGGGTTGCTGTACCGTAATGTACATCCAGCCTCTCTGTCAACCAGTACTAACTCTCTGAACATTAGAAGGGGCCAGTAGCTAGCAAGTTCCAAATGAGGCCTCCAGTCCCCATCTGTTTCTGCCAAGTGGATACCTCGGCTGCCCCGAAAATCAAATTTAAATGCTAAATATCAGTGGTCACTTCAGATGGTTAAAGATTTCTCAGAAAATCCTGTAACAGTACTGCTCAGACCCTTAGTGCCAACTTGTGTTTGCTCAAACTGAACTTCTGATGACTGAAAGCATTTTTCCAGTCTGAATTGTTTCCATAATTCTAGCAATATTTATTAGTCTGTCTAGCTTTACCCTGCCTGGCCATGCTGCCAGCAGATAGACCCATATCTGGGTTTGAGAGACCTTAATTGGTCATTTCCCTTATCTCTTCTGGGTTATGATGCACACCCACTTCTGAGTGCACACTATCTAAACCTCTTCCAAATCAACAACAGTACAGGTAATCACACTGATAGGTGGTCCCATGTACAGTGCTAGTATTGCCATTCAGGGGATGAAGAGGGTAAAAGGAGAAGTCTATAGCACAAGATCCCACATATCTGCAGTGAAAACTTCCTCATCTGGCCCATGAGTCCCAGCCTAATAGATGGAATTGTGTGTGTCCAACTTCCACAACACTGTGATTTCTCATGAATCTGCAACTCCTGACAGCCCCAGGAAAATCTCCAGCTTGGGCATACTGTAGGAAGTCCTGCCTTGATCCAACCTAAAAGAGACTGAGTCCTTATGGCGTGACAGGTGGTCTGAAGCCACTGCCACAAGGCTGGATGCACTGTCAGAGATGCCATTGTTTTCCCCATTTCCAGATGCCTGAGAGAAAAATCCCATCTACCCCTGCATCCCACACTTAGAGCACCCAAGCAGCTATGGATTCAGAAGCCTTTTGGCTAAAGTTGGACCTGAGGTGCACTAACTCTGCTTAGTACAGGGGTGGAAATCTGAATGCTCTACCACCTGTTGTAGGGCTGCAGAAGTCCCTGGAGAGCCCTCAGTGGCTGGGTTTTATCTTCTGGGTGACTGCAGAACAGGCCTTGAACAACATTGGAAGCTCAGCATCATCCTTGTCATGGAAAGGATCAACCACTGAAATTGCTGGATGATGTCTTGCATCAGATCTAGCTTGGAGGATAGCCACTCCTCCTTGCAGGGTACAATTGGTATCTTCCTTCACCCTTTGGTCCTCTTTTACCTCCTCTAAGGTGAGCTGCGGGCCCATTTCTTAGGTCCCATCTACAATCCAGCATTCATTTCTGCCAACCAGGCAGTTAGAAGACTCACCATGTGGAGCTAGCTTGCCACCCAAGTATACATCCTTCCTAATGTTTCTCCAAGGGCATGCGATGTCTTCTCTGGATAGCGGGTGACCCATCCACTTCAGGCCACTGCTTCAAGTTGTCCAGGTAGACAAGGCCATTGTCACCAACTACCACACACTCATGGCCGGCCACCTCTGAATCCCATCCTTAAGGGGGGTAGATGGCCCCAGACTGGCCTAAGGAGAAATCTGCCAACTATGCCAACTATAACACAGGAGCTTAATTCCAGGAAGAACAAGTTCAGACTCAGGGAGGGCAAAGAACAACTGTGGGGCCTTCTGTAGATCCATACCTCTTTATTGTCGCAGCAGGGAGGAGCACACGTCCCTCCATGCTTGTGGTGGGGGGCGAGCACACAAAGAGGATTCATTTAGCTCAGTCCTTGGTTTCTTATATATGGCAGGCATCCAAGAATTTACATAGCAGAATTGTATCAGCTTCTTTGGCCATGACAGCAAGGGAGCCTGACCAAATTCATCCAAATTCATTTTCCTAACACAAGGGATTAGTTATTTTTAAATAATTTGTTTCTTTGGATTCTTTAAAAACACAGATTCTATCTTTCCATTAATTTGGAGACAGAAATGTTTCCACAAATGTTACCAAAGTTTCTCATTTTTTTTTTTTAACTTGGACATTACTTAGTAATTTTGGCCTTACTTGAACAAATGAATGATTGGCTTAAAATTCTGATTCTGGATAGCTGAGCTAAGATAATTTACTAAAATAATTTGTGTTTTAATTTCTTCACCTTAAAAATGAATATAATTATAGTACATTATAGTACATACTTCCTAGTTGTGTGAATTTTAGATACCACTATAATTACTGGGTTTATAATAGTATCTGACATATATTAACTAAAAATTCAGCAAACAATCTGTGATATAGAATAGTGCTAATGTTCTTCTAAACTTTATAGATTTTTTTTTTTGGCCAGGCAGAGTTAAGACAGTGAGAGAGAGAGAGAGAGAGAGTTATAGACAGTGAGAGAGAGAACGAGAGAAAGTTCTTCCTTCCGTTGGTTCACTCCCCTAATGGCTGCCGGCCGGCACTGCGCCAATCCGAAGCCAGGAGCCAGGTACTTCCTCCCAGTCTCCCAAGTGGGTACAGGGACCCAAGTACTTGGGCCATCCTCCGCTGCCCTCCCAGGCCACAGCAGAGAGCAGGACTGGGAGAGGAGCATCCGGGACTAGTACCTGGTGCCCCAACTGGGAATAGAACCTGGGGTGCTGGTGCAGCAGGCGAGGATTAGCCTAGTGAGCCATGGAGCCGGCCTAACCTTATAGATTTATAATTCTTCATTGTATTTTGTACTCTGTGTAATTCTTACCTGCTATATTTTAAGGTAAATTTCTTGTGAACCATTATATTGTGTAAATACTATGTTTCTATTGCATTGCGTAGTTCAGTACAAAATTGTATTTTCTTCCACAGAATTAGCTCCTTATTTGCATCACATATACATCAATAATATCATTTTTTCAGATAACTATGCCCAGCTCTCCCTTTTTAAAATATTTTGAGTTTATGTAACTCCTTTGCAAATTTTAAATTTTGATCAAGATTTCCAAATTTGTCCTTGCATATGGAAAAATTGGCTCCAAGGTCATGTGAGGAAAAGAAAAAAAAAGTTAAATGTGCTTTACTTCAAATTTATATTGTGTTCTCTTACCACCTCTCTGCGGAGGAAGGAAGAGGAGGAAGAGAGTGAGATGGAGGACCTTTTGGATGGCTTCCTTAGTATTAGTGAGTCATGGAGGTCCCTCACCATCATGCTTGCCCAAAAGTGACAGGGAACCTTGAGACTGGGACAGTTGATGAGCAGGTGAACAAAGGATATGAATTATCCCCACATGATTTTTTTACTCTACCCGGCTGAGTGTGACTTTAATGTATTGAAGCATTTGTCTGATTCCAGCTATTAGAAAATTTGTTAAAAGTTTTCTTTATCACTTTTCTTCTCTGTCCCTTGTGTATCATTGAGTATGGAATTTATATTTTTTTAGATATTGTTAATACATTTTGCATGAAATTATCTCATTACTCATATAATGGATACTTAATGAACTCTATTTTCATTATGATAGGCAGTTTATCAAGAATATAGAGCACACATGGGTTAAACTTTTTCAATAAACTTTTTATTACACAATTTTACACATAAGAATTATTATTTTATAATTTTACTCACATGAATTTTAAGTATTAGCAATACTTCTACGATAACAAAGATTTGAAGATGGAATCATTACCGAGTGAAGCATTTAGGAACATGGATGAGGTTTCCTCTTGAAATAAATCAGTATTATTAGCCAAGAGTGTTTTTATAATTATTGGTCACTTGGAAGTCTTTGTGACTATCTGTTCATGATATGTAGAAGCTCAAGGAAGTAAATTTCCTACACAACTGAGGATACAACGTGTTTATTCATTTTACACTTATCCTCATTAATATGCACTTAGCTTCTGACACCTAGTCATGAATCAATGTTGGATTGCAGAAAAATGCAAACATAAAATCTCATTACACCTCAAACTATGCGAACACAAGTTATACTGCATTAAATACAAGACTGTTTGTTAGAATTGAGCACCCAAGCTTAATTACTTCTTCATATTTACCATTTTATATTTTAAGAAAACAATCTTTATCAGGATGCAGAAATAGTTTTAATCTAAGTGTATTGTGTAGTGGAGCTCATGGGTTTGGTTAACCCTCATTAATAACATTGGCTTAGTTTTGTTTTCTAATGTATACATTTTTTTAAGATTTATTTATTTATTTATTTGAAAGGCAGAGTTACAGAGAGGCAAAGGGAGAGAGAGAGAGAGATCTTCCATCTGCTGGTTAACTCCCCAAATGTCCTCAATGGTGGGAGCTGAGCCCATCCAAAGCCAGGAGACAGGAGCTTCTTCTTGGTCTCCCACTTGAGTACGGAGACCCAAGGACTTGGGCCTTCTTCTACTGCTTTCTCAGGCAATAGCAGAGAGCTGGATTGGAAGTGGAGCAGCCAGGACTTGAACTGGTGCCCATGTGGTGTGCCTGCATGTGGGCCTGTTACACCACAGCACCAGCCCCTTGCCTTAGTTTTAATTATTCCATTTTTTGGTTTTGTGCTATCAGTTTCAATTGTCATTGTGTGTGTGTGTGTGTGTGTGTGTGTGTGTGTGTGTCTGTGCATCTTTCTTTGAGTTTTAAGCCTGCATTGAGAATCATAATAATTAGATTTACAGTCTTGTTAGGATTCTAGGTTTCCATGGATGAAATAACACTACATCAAGTTTGTTCCACAATTTAAAATATTATGGCACTTTTATCTGTTAAACACAATATCTTGGATAATTCACATGATTTTTAGCTTTTTCCAGAGAATTAAAGTGAATAGTTACTTGTTATTTGTCCTCTATGATGCTAGATACTGTGGAAAAATTCAAAGTCTGTATTTTGTTTCGTGTCCAAAGTTGTTGAAGCATCACAGGAAAATAAATGGGAACTTTAAATGTTGAACATGTGTTCTTGATAGATTACAATGACAGGATGACCTCTCTGGAGAAGCCTTTCTGAGTATTAGAGTTCTTCAGAAAGCTGAAATTAGAGGCAGCTCAGATTCCTTGGCTTGAAGCCACCTTCTATCTTTATTTTATTTTTTTTAGACTTTCAGTCAAAAAGTTTATAAGAGAGAGGAAGAACAATATATATTAGCAAGGCTCAACAGAGAAAGAAGATACAGTTATAAATTATATTTAGTTATAAATGTTTATCAATGTAATGAGAGATCACCAAAATATATAAAACAAAAACAACAAAGTAAAACAGTTTTATAACAGTAGTTGGACACTTTGGTGCCCTGGTCTTTTTACTTATTTTTTAAAAAGATTTATTAATTTATTTAAAAGTCAGAGTTACACAGAGAGAGAAGGAGAGGCAGAGAGAGAGAGAGAGAGAGAGAGAGAGAGGTCCTCCATCTGCTGGTTCACTCCCCAAGCGGCCACAGCGACCAGAGCTGTGTCCATCTGAAGCCAGGAGACAGGAGCTTCTTCCAAGTCTCCCACATGGGTGCAGAAGCCCACTGCTTTCCCAGGCCATAGCAGGGAGCCAGATCCAAAGCAGTGGAAGAAGACCCCAGTCCTTGGGCTTCTGTACCTTCTATGTTTAACGTATGTAATATTGTATCTTTCTGACAGTTATTCCACATTCACATCTCCCTCTAACCAACTACAGCAAGGAGTCTCTTCTATCAAGGATTCACCTGATTAGATTGGCTATATTTGATAATTCAGAACAAAATTTTCATGTCAAAAATACTTGCCCTTAATCATACCTGCAAAGTATCTTATGCCATGTCAGGTAACAGTACATCAGTCACAGGTCCCAAGGATTAGGATGTGGAAATATTTAGAAAGATATGATTCTGCTTACCAGTATTTTTTAATAAGATAAAAATTAAATTGGTACTTTCAGTTTATAGTTTCATGATCAGGTGGCCCAATTAGTCTGGCATCTGATTAGGGTGGAATGTGTGGAAGGAAAATCCCATGAGGAGCCAGGAAGCTGAGAGAGAGCGAGCACGCTATTCCTCCATGTCCATGTCTCTCTGTATAAAGACATCATGAGTCCATCAGGACACTTCACTTTTCAAACTTAATCCAATCCAACCTCTTCCTAAAGTCCCCACCTTCAGACACTATAATTGGATCAAGTCTTCACATTTAATCCATCAGTAATTAACATTAATTCTTTAACTGTTAACATAAGGCTTTGAAGCTTAATTGTGATTTTAGGAGGTCAAATCCTGTTCAACCCATAACAAAGCCTAATCCCCACTGGGACTGGGTATAATAACAGGGCCTGCTGGAGATAATTAAGGCTAAATGAGGTCACACAGGTGCCATCCTCTCCTCATAGAAATAGTACCCCTATCAGAAGAAAAAAGAAATCGGACCACTTTGTCTGTCATATGAAGGCAGCAAACAAGCAAATACAAACCCCAAAAAAACAAAACAAAACAAAACAAAAATGGCTGTCTATATTCCAAGAGGAGAGCCCTTACAGGAAACTGAGCTCCACCAAAAATTCACTTTAAAATTCTAGCCACCAGAAACAGTAATAAATCTTTGTTGCTTAAGAAAATGAATTTATGATATTTTATAGCATTCTGAGTAAACTAATTCAGCATTTTACTCATTTAAAACTAACAAAAAAACTATAAAATATATTTTATGTCAGATAATTGATAGTCTCTTCTTGATAATTTTGTTAAGATGTTTATATATACATTATGTTTGGTTTCAGAGATCAGAATATTAAGGAATAGTATTCCCTACATTATGCTCTATTACCCTTAATGATTTAGAACACAAATTTATCAGCACTGTTTTAAAACTATGACATTAAAACTATGCCCATTCAATTTTACACAGCACATTCTCCAGAGTCATTACTACACTTAAAAAAAATTATTTATGTGAAAGGCAGAAGGACAGATAGACAGAGCTTTCTTCTATGCTCCTCACTCTCCAAATGCCCACAACAGCAGGCTATTCCAAGTAGAAGCCCAAAGCTGGGAAATCAACCAGGGTATTCCATGGGTGGCATGGAACCATTTTTTTTTTTTAGTATTTATTTAGAAGATAAAGTATCCGAGAGAGAGAGAGAGAGAGAGAGAGAGAGAGAGAGAGAATCTCCTGTCTATTGCAGATGACTCTCCAGACGACTGCTATGCTCACGGCTGCGCTAGGCCAAAGCTAGGAGCTAGGAACTTCTTCCAAGTCTCCTACATGGGTGGCAGGGCCCCAAACACGTGGCTCATCTTCTGTTACTTTTTCTATGCCATTAGCACTGAGCTGGATCAGAAGTGGAACCAGGGTTCATATGAGATGCTGGCATCACAGGTGGCATCTTTAACTACTGTGCCACAACTTTGGCCCCTCCCTGTACTTCTAAATGAAAAGATAGTAGAGATTCTAGCCAACACATTGAAAAAAATATAATGGAAATATAGAGCTAAATATATATTCCCAGCATTATTATATTATTAGAGGGACACAGAAAATGGAAATTATGTGTAACTTTTACAAAAAAGTGATTAAGCACTATGGACAACATAACCTCTCATTATCAGCCACTTCTGTGCTCTTTATAAGCTATTTAGACAATAGAATGAGTCTTTTTATTTAAATATATTTATATAAATATAAAATATAAGTATATAATAATATAAGAATGTAAATAAAATATAAGTATATTTATATAAATATGTCTATTTATTTAAATATAACCTGGAATGTAAAAGCTACCTTTTTGGGAAATTGGCATTTGGCACAGTGGTTAGAGCAACACTTGGGATACCTGCATGCATATTGGAGTGCTCGAGTTCTAGTCTCAGTTCTATTCCAATTCCAGCTTTTCTGCTAACATGTGCACTGGGGGGCAGTAGGTGATGACTCAGGTAGTGAGGCTCTACCACCCATGCGGGAGATCCAGTTTCTTTCTGGCTCTTGATTTCAGCTTGCTCCAGCCTTGGTTGTTGTGTGCATTTGAGGGAGTGAATCAGTAGAACAAATTCTCTCTCTCTCTCTCTCCCCCCCCCACCTCCCTCTCTTTTTCCTTCTGTCTCTCTTCCTTCCAAATAAAATTTAAATAGAAATTCATTTTTAAAAAGACTTGTTATCTCCCTTCTATGTATAGTACAATTTGCCATGTGTATGATTTACTTTGTTTGATGTTTACTTCTGCTGTATAAAAAGATGCTATCTATTCAGGATGAGGAAACCATAGACTAGAGAGATTATTGATCTGCCTGATGTTATATAGATCATGCTGGAAGTCAATGTTAAGGAGTTAACTCAGGAACATGTATAGATAGATATATTAATTCAATCCTTATAATATATTATCACATAATTCTATTCTGCCAAATATGTTTCAATTACCCCCTATTGATGATCAAGGAATAGTTTGCATAATTTAAAGCATTAAAACCAACTCATTTGATTTCTTACATTTATACTGGATATACATTATAGATATATACATACCACTTCCCATTTCTGATGCGCCCAAAATAAACTGTCACCACATATTTACTTTCACCCTAAAAGGCCTTCTATTCATTATTATTTTCTTTGCCATCTTAGAAAGGGCAATTAGACTTTTATCACCTGCTGTGCAATTGCTAAGTCTTAATAATATATAACTTTCAAATAAAGCAAACCAAAAACCCCAAACATGTATGTGGGAACAGACAGAAAAACAGTAAGTCTAACATCCAAGCTTAATGAGGAAAGGGGTCACAGAAATCTTAACTTACCAGGTGCTTGGGCCCCTGCACCCACATGGGAGACCAGGAAGCAGCACTGGCAACGGCAGCCATTTGGGGGGTGAACCAAAAGTAGGAAGACCTCTCTCTCTCTCTCTCTCACTGTCTATAACTCTACTGTCAAATAAAAAATAAAGAAAGAAATAAAGTAGAAAGAAAAGTTTAGACCCTAAAATATGGAACAGAGGATTTCCAGAGCACTGCTTCCTAAGCAGAACAGATATCATAGGCCCAGTCTTATTTCTCAAATATTTCCTGATTTTCTGTACACCATGACTTTTCTAGAGTTCACAGAAATATTCAATCACAACACTCATATCAAATCACAGAAAAAAAAAAGAACAATTAAATTGGACAATTAATTTGGACAACTAAATTGGAGAAATGATTTTTTTTAAAGATTTATTTATTTATTTATTTGACAGGTAGAGTTACAGACAGTGAGAGAGAGAGACAGAGAGAAAGGAAAGGTCTTCCTTCTGTTGGTTCACTCCCCAAAAAGCGGCAACGGCCAGAGCTACACCAATCCGAAGCCAGGAGCCAGGTGCTTCCTCCTGGTCTCCCATGCGGGTGGAGGAGCCCAAACACCTGGGCCATCCTCCACTGCCTTCCCGGGCCACAGCAGAGAGCTGGACTGGCAGAGGAGCAACCAGGACTAGAACCCGGCACCCATATGGGATGCCAGCACTGCAGGCGGAGGATTAACCAAGTGAGCCATGGCACCGGCCCCAGAGAAATGCTTTATTTAAAAGCTAAATTTCATTAATCTCATGACTTAGTATGCTTATAACAGATAACATTCAATGCATATTGCCAAATCACTGGCCTCTGGCTTCAGGTAGGCCCAGTTTAGGCTGTTGTGCCCATTTTGGGGAGTAGATCAGGGAATGGAAGATCTCACTTTGTCTGTCTGTCTCCCTGTAACTCTGCCTTTCAAATAAAATAAATAAACTTTAAAAAAGGAAAAAAAGTGGCAACTTTACGTAATATGTACTAAATTGATCTTCTGTGTATAAAGAGAATTGAAAATGAATCTTGATGTGAACAGAAGGGGAGAGGGAGCGGGAAAGGGGAGGGTAGGGGAAGGGAGAGAAGTTGGGGGGGGGAGCCATTGTAATCCATAAGCTGTTCTTTGGAAATTTATATTCTTTAAATAAAAGCTTTATATATTAAAAAAAAAGGAAAAAAGTGAAGAAGTGCTCTGTCTTCATAAATATTCACATTCATTATGTAATCTAGACACTTTGGTTTGCTTATTCTCCCACAGATTTCTAGAGGGCATATACAATCTAATTTCCATTTTAATTATAAATGTATTTTAAATGTATTAGAGAATGGAATATAGCATAATAAAATGTACTTACTATCTTCACTCTAATATGAATATTTATTAGAGAGATTGACTAAAATCCCTCAAGAAGAAAATTATGGAATTCTTATTCATTATGTATCATTTGTCCTAATATGTGTCTGAGATTAGTCTTGATGTTTATTTTCTTTTAGGAGGACACAAAGTTTCCAGTGGAACCTGTCAATAGTTTTCTGGATGAAAAGGAGAAAAGGTGGATCTCTTGAGAGTTAACTAGTGAAACCACACAAAGGGATGGACAAAGATTTATAAACCAGATAAAACTACTGTATGACACAGTATGTTTCAAGAGATGAAGTATCAACAGAAAAGTATCTTGTATAAAAATCAGGTTTAGTATATTACTCTTCCTAATTTTACCTCAATTTTCTGCTCACCAAGTATCCCCCAGATTTTTATTTTCCACACTTAGGCTATGTGTGCTTAGGTATAATGAAATTGTAGATGTTTGTGTATGCACGTGTGCACATGCTTGGGAAGAAGTTGGAGGAATCCCTACTTATGAGCATCTCAACTCCTAGACCAAGATTAAGCTGTGATGAATTCCCTGAGAAAATGCCACTTTGTCATGTGATCTCTCATTGCTGAAAGCACTATCAATATCAGCACGAATGTAACTGGACTTGTACTTCTAACCATTCCTTTGATTTTTATTTGGTCGGTAAGGAAATATATTATATGTGATTTTAATTTTATTTGAGCATGAAGATCAGGATCTTGATATCTACAGAAATAATATGAATTTCACCTGTGTAGAATCTTAGACAGTGGCTTGATTTTATACTCTGGATAGAATTCAGTTAGTAACTATTTCTTTAAATGTACTCTTTACCTGTAAAATGAGAACTTTAGATGATTTCTTTAAATGTAATAAAATATAACTTTATAAAACAATTTCATCTGACTGAATCATGAAATTAAAGGTTATAAAGGAATCATACAGATTTTCAGATTCTGCTACTACCTGCAGCTTTCACCATATAGAATGGCTTGTTTTGATGGTTGTGAAGTCACAACCATGACTATAGTAACCAGCCTTTTTTTGTCCCTCCAAGCTCTTTATTCCATTGAACAGAAGTCTTCGGACTGAACTCACTGTTTTTAAATGTGTTATTCATTAAAGCTTTCTCTCTACTCCCAAGCTAGCTATTCTCTTCTGAATAAATTAATCCTTTTGGTTTAAAAAAAATGCTCTGAAATGAGTATGATGGCCCAGTGATATTCTGATTTCTGATATACAGCTGATTAGTACCTAAATCTATCTACTATTTCTAACACCCTGCAGTAGCATTTACTGTTTTGGAGACTGAAAGGGGAAATGCAAATCTTACTACTGACAAATATGTAATCTCCTGGATACTTTATTTGTCTTAAAACAGTGGAGTCATGTCTCAGTCATTCTATACCTTAGTAGCAATTACTCTCATCGACTAGCTTTTCTTTTGCATTGACCATATAATTATAATTTTGTACTATAATGAAATTTTAGATAAACATTCTGAAAAGGACCCTGTGTTTTCTGTTTTTTTTTTTTTTTTATTAAGTCACTGCTATGGTCTCAGGAAGTTGTAGGTATTCTTATCTCAGCAGAAAGCTTATATAGTAGGAAAAATTTGGGGGCATGCATTTGTGTGTGTATGAGAGAGAGAGAGAGAAAGCGAGCAGAATGGACTGAAATACTTCAGTGCAACTAGAAAATAAATTAATAGATGAAATTGTTCTAACTTTGCTCAAATGATTTTAGGATTTTCCCTAGAGTATCTGTCGTAAATATGCAAACTAGTTTGATTCCCTTGTGACAATAAAATATTTCTTACCTGAGCCCTAGACTTCATTATGTTAGCTCCATTTACACTTTGTGTTTTTTAAATTAAATCTTTATTGCTTGATTCCTCCTTTTAGAAGAATTCCTAGTCAGTAATTCTAGAAATTTTATGGTGTAAAATTTGGAATTTTGAGAATATTTACTGGATGAGTGATCTAGAAAAATAATTGTTCATAACAGAAGAAACAATTTAAAGAAAATGTAAATATAATTATAAACTTTAAGAACTAGGGCCAAGATTGATTTTATTTTCCAAAGTGTTTTAGCTGCCTATACTTATATTTTAAGAAGAAAACCACAGAGATCAGTGGTTGTCAAAATGTGGTTCCTAAACCAGATGCATTGTGTTGACATCCAAAGGGAACTTATTAAAGAAACACTTTTTCAGGCCTTACCCCAGATGTACAGAGTCAGAAACTCGGGGATTAGGACCAAACACTTTGTGTTCTTAACAAGCCTTCAGATGAATCTGAAGCACACAGCAGTTTGAGAACCATTGACTTTATGTGATGGCTCACACTGAAGAAGCAGCCCAGCCTCAATGGACAAACACATTACTCTGATAGCATGGCCTCCCTGGCAGAGAGAGTCAGTGCTCTAAAAGAACTCTGCCAAGAAAGACTCCTTTATCCCCAATAAATAACATGAATTATGTTTATGTTCTCTTTTATAAGGATTATTTATTCATTGATTTTGAAGTAAAAATACTTGTAAAATGCAATGTATTTCCTCTGCACATATGATTTACACTGTCTTAGAATTCTTCAAGTTATATTTTTATATAATTGAATGAAATATGAAAAAATATTAATAAATTAAAAGAGAAATTATGAAAGTTTAAAGAGTATTTTGATAACTTGATCTATTTGCATTGAAATACCTATGAAACATTGTTTTGGTCAGTCACTGCCATAATAGCCCTCCATAAAGAATATGAAATTAAGTAATTAATAGATATATATTCTTTAAGATTTATTTATTTTATTTGAATGTCAGAGCTACACAATTAAAGAAGGAGAAGGAAAGAGGGAGGCAGAGAGAGAGAGAGAAAAAGAGAGAGAGAGGTCTTCCATCTGCTGGGTCACCCTCCAGTTGGCCGCAATGACCAGAGCTGCTCCAGGAGCCAAGAGCTTCTTTCGGGTCTCCCATGAAGGTGCAGGGGCCCTAGGACTTGGGCCATCTTCCACTGCGTTCCCAGGCCATAGCAGAGAGCTTGATCAGAAGTGAAGCAACCAGGTCTGGAACCGGCGCCCATATGGGATGCTAGCACTGCAGGTGGTGACTTTACCCTCTAAGCCACAGTGCTGGCCCCAGTATATATTCTTTGACATGCATCTTGGGAAGCTGGTACTTGACTTCTTTTGGCTGAAGCCTTGGGGCTTGGAGGCAATTCTCAAGTTGCAGCTTGATGTGCTTCAGATAGTTCTCATCCTTTCTGGGCTAACAAAACACACAAAGTATGTCATTTTCACAATGATGGTGTAAAGGCATATGAGACTGGGGGCAGTGAAGGGAACAAAGTGAAGATACCATGACAGTAGTCTTCAGGTTTGACACACTACTTCTATCACTTCTATATAGATTTTACTAGCAAGAACAGTCATAGTCTACACTCAATATCAGCAGTGAAACAATATATTTTTATCTGCAAAAGGAGAATCTTCAGAACTGTATAGCAAATCATGGACATAACAGATTGAGTAAAGAGCTGAGTACAATGATGTAATCCATACAAGTACTTCTCTAAGTATTGGAAATACAGAAATTAGTAAAATAAATTCCTTTATATTTAAACCATAGTGGAATGTAGAAATATTAAATATTGGATAATATGGCACGTGGCAAAGGTATGAATATTTGGAAAAGAAAAAGCAGAAAAGAAAACAATAATTAATTGGAAGGGGAGATGTTACCTTAATTAGGAGAGTAAGAGAAATTTCTAAAAATGTGATTTCTGAGTGGAAATCTAAATATAAAGAAATACATGAGATATAAGGATTCCTTACGAAAAGAACTTTCCCAGTATAGGAAATACAAAAGCAAGGACCCTGGTGTGTAATAGGCTTAACACATTCGAAGTATAGTAAGGGAATCAGTGTGTTGGTGGGGAAGTGGGAGATAGGAATGAGAACAAGGAGGTAGACAGGACCAGATTACCTTGATTTAGTATGCTTTTGTTCATAATTTGGAGTCATATAAATTCTGTTATTTTTAGTCCAACTTACTATGAGCATCCCATTTGGGTAGATATGCTTCATTGTTATCCTAAGAGTAATTAAGAAACTATAGGGTAAGTAGGCTGGTACAAATGTGGAGGAGTTTACTTACTCCCATTTTAATTGTTGCATCATAAAGATCACAGGTGTATCTTACATTTTTTTTTTATTTTGGATCTAATTGTTCCCTCCAAGTTTATATTGGAAACCCTAGTCCCCAGTATAATATTTGGAAATGAGCATTTGATAAATATTATGAAGCCAGGAGCTGGGAACTCCATCTGAAATGTCTGTGATTGGAATCAAATTTCATCAGTCATCAATTACTCTGCCAGGATCTGCATTCACAAGAAGTTGGAGTCAGGAGACAGAATCAGGAATCAAACCCAGGCATTCTAATGTCAAACGGGGCTATCTCAACCACTACACCAAGTGACCACTCCCAAACCGATCAATCAAATCAATTTTCCCCCCAAACTTTTTAAAGTACTCTCATGTATTTTGGTAAATGTTAGAGGAGTTATTCCTCTAGTGTTACTTTTTAATGTTACTGTTCCTCTAATTCAAAATCACTGTTGTTTTTCTGGGGGCAGGGTAGTTTATACTATCCCTTCTCATGAGTTATCAATATCTTACATATGTAATAATGCACAATGAAAAATATAAGGGAAACAAATCCTGGTTTCATTTAACGTTGTGGCTCATACATCAGTTCAGAATGTCATAACTCAGTTCTGGAAAGAAAAGAGAAGAAATGATATTTAAAAGAGCTCTGACTCCAAGCACCTTACATTGAAATTGGGAATTCCAAAATTGCTCCCAATGTTATACAGATAATCTATTCAACACAGATAAGTCAAAATGTATTGATTTAATTATTTTTTGAGATCAGAAACAATCTTAAAACTTAATGAAAGATTTATGCAAAATAACATAGGTTAGATATTTAACTATGCTAGATGTGTGGGAACATTTTTTCAGAGATAGAAAACCTTTTTTTAAATGACACCCATGGGTCTAGAAGTGTCTGTATAAACAGACCAGAAGAAAAGGTGCTCTGCTCAACACAAAAGACCAAAGACTGCTTAGGGAACTTCACAGCATAATAGGCATTCAAGCAGCAGAAAGAGAGGGCAACCAGAGGCTAGAGGAAAGGATTGAGAGAAAGTCTTGTGGAATATTTTCTATCAGAATACGGAACATACACAAAGAAAAGCTTAGCATTAATCTATTATTGTATTTCCTTGGAAGCAGGACATTATCAGTGTTTGAGAAATATCCACTTAGCTTTTGCCTGAGCATTTTCTAGTGTGAAAAATTCTCGTCTCTGTACAAGAGTCTTTCGTGGGTCTGGCGCTGTGGTGTAGTGGGTAAAGCCAACGACTGCAGTTCTTGCATCCCATGTAGGTGCTGATTCCAGTCCCAGGTGCTCCACTTCTGATCCTGTTCCCTGATAATGTCCCTAAGAAAGCAGCAGAAGATGGCCCAAGTGCTTGGATCCCTGCACCCATGTGGGAGACCTGGAAGAAGCTCTTGGATCCTAGCTTCTGATTGGTCCAGCTCTGGCCATTGTGGCCATTTGGGGATTGAGTCAGTGGATGGAAGATATTTCTCTCTGTCTCTCTCTCTCTGTCTCTCTCTCTTCCCCTGTAACTCTGCATTTCAAACAAATAAATAAATCTTTAAAAGGAAAAAAAAAGAGTCATTCCTGCTCTTGGTTACATCTCATGGTCAGAAAGTTTGTCCTTATATTTGCACATCATTTGTAATTCTTCAAAGTTGACCTGTTATTCTACTTTCAGAAATCTGTCTCAGGCAGATGGAGTTCAGGTCTTCAAAGCTATTCTTTGTGGAGTTCTCCAGCAACTTGTAACTCCACTAAAGCTCAAAACCTTATCCCTCTTTTAAACTGTTCATTGATAGAACTGATTAGCATGGCAATATCAAATTGAAAATAAGGGTGTGAAGTATTTGGGGACCACAGAGTGGGGAAGAATGGGCTTATTATGTTCAATTGTGTGTATGTAATTCAATAAACAATGTGAAGCCTTTAAAATGTGTTGCCAAGATGGAGAGCTTCAGACTATATTAAAGAGAGCATAGGATTTCTACACAATGAACAAAATAAGTCTTAATATTTCACTAAGACAATGTAGGTCCATATTTAACTCAAATTAGAAAAATGATTTGTCATATGTCAATGAGGTGCTTACTCTTCCACATGGAGCAAAAAGCACATGGTGACTAAGCGTTACCTATTTAAAGACAGAGTAGTCGTTTTATTAAAATACTGCCATTATTCCTGACAACCCAAGGTTCACGTGCCAATGCCAGGGCAACTAAAAAGATCTTGTTTTAGTTTCTAAATTTTACTTTGAAATGTTCCATAGAAAAAGATTTCTCTTTCAAATATAAATTTATGAACATTATAGTCAGATTATTACTCATTAAGCAATGAGTAATTGCTTAATACAAAGGATCTTCAAAAACTTGATGGAAAATGCATACAATGAAAAACCTATGCATGGATTTCAAAAAAACTCTTACACCAAACAAACATATTTTCATTCCATTTTTATGTATGTTTTGAAGTGCCCTTGTATGTTCAGGAAAATTTTATTGATGATTTCAGCATTCATCATAAAAATGGAGAAAAAGGAAGACAAAAATATAGTTAACTCTCAAACTGTGTGTGAAATTACCTGTTTTGAAAAATATGTCAACAAAACCCCCTTTTCTTTCATTCTACTGAAAATCTGATGATAGTATTGCCTTAAGCATAGCAGCCTTGTCCTGGACAGATTAATTTAGAGAGCAGCTGTGCAAAACAGAGCTACTTCTAGGACGCACAAGGCTCCAGGCTTGAGCTTAAGGGTTAATGTCATGGGTAGTGACACATACTTCAGATCATGAAAATGTAGACCAGCAATGAAGTTTTGAAGTGTTTTTGTAGTAAGGTGGGCAGTTGGCCTGACAGTGCTGCCTTACTTTATGTGATCAGTGAAGAGACTTAAGTAAATGTTCTTCCCAATAAGATGGAAGGCTGAAACCAAAATCAGGAATCATAATGCAGTTCAAAATGATGCAAAAGCATGAAGAAAGACACTTTTCAATATTAAAAGTCAGAGTGATTTGAACAAGTGATATTAAAACAGCTGGATAATGAGTAGGATTATGAATAAGAAATAACAACATCTGAAAGAGGCAGAAGAAGTAAACAAAAGATACCACACGAGTATTACATTATTGAATTGAGATCATGTATTTCTTGTATCAGCCTATTTATTTTTTATTTAATTCACTTTAATTTCATTTGAAAGGCAGAAAGAGAGAGAGCTTCCACCCACTATTTCACACCTTAAATGCTTACAATAACTAGGGCTGGGCCAGGCCAAAGCCAGGGTCCTGGAATTCAGTGCAGGTCTCTGACACTAGCACTTGACACATCGCTTCCTCTGAGGATCTTCATAAACAGGAAGCTGAATCAGAAGTAAAGGAGCAGGGACTTCATCAAGGAAGTCAAAACAGACATTGAGGCCGGCACCATGGCTCAATAGGCTAATCCTCCACCTTGCGGCGCTGGCACATCAGGTTCTAGTCCCGGTCGGGGCGCCAGATTCTGTCCCGGTTGCCCCTCTTCCAGGCCAGCTCTCTGCTGTGGCCAGGTAGTGCAGTGGAGGATGGCCCAAGTGCTTGGGGCCCTGCACTCCATGGGAGACCAGGATAAATAGCTGGCTCCTGCCATCGGATTGGCACGGTATGCCGGCTGCAGTGCACCGGCCGCAGCAGCCATTGGAGGGTGAACCAACGGCAAAAGGAAGACCTTTCTCTCTGTCTCTCTCTCTCTCTCTCTCACTGTCCACTCTGCCTGTCAAAAAAAAAAAAAAAAAAAACAGACATTGAGATACAGCAGGCAAGAGTCCCTGGCAGCGATTGACCACTTCAACAGAAGCCCATTCCTTTCAACCACTCAATTTACTCACTTTCCTTTTTTTATATCTGTGTTTCAGTTTCAAGAATCATCATTGTTCATCGAGAAAAAGAGGTTTCTCTGAGTCCAGCATCTAAATTATCAGGAGGACCTTAGAAGAAGCATACATACTTTTAATAGAACATGTATCTTTCTTATGTTAATCAGTTTACATATGATTGACAGATGCAATAATGCCAAATATAATACTAAATTGAAACAAATCCAAATCATTACATGGAAATTTTTGTTTTGTTTATTTGTGCCTTTTTATTGAGGGTGATATAATTATTTGAATAAATAAAATATATTTTCCAGCAATAGAATTCTTTTATTTAAAGTGAAATGAAGACTATGTCACTTTCTAGGAAATGAATATAGTCAATTCTATAATTGGATACCAACTATGAGCTAAAAGTGAATATTCCATGTTACAGAGAAGTGAAAAACTTGATTAATATGTATAGCCATATGACTCTAATATATTTAGTTCTTAGACCTAAAGTAGGCTCTCAGAGGGCTGTTCAGTTAGACAAATATTCTAAGACTATCAAAGCACATTTGAGAGCTATCACATTTGCCAAAACTGGTTTCATAACTTCCATGTACCAGTAATTCATTGATAACCCTCATAATCCCCATTTTTAAATGGTAATGTGTTTATATTTATTTTATGTTTGTGCTACCATTTGAATTTAGGTGTTTCTGGGGATGATAGCTTCAGTTAGTTTCCTGATTAGGGATCTGACTCAAGCAGTCATACTCAAGCTATACCAAGTTATACCCAAGGAACCTCATCAAACTTTTTTAAGTTTTCCTTAAGAATGATTTCCAAGCCATTGGAGGGAAGAATTTTGTATTTGTTTTTTTTTATGTTAGATTATTTTATTTATTTTTTTAAACTTTTATTTAATAAATATAAATTTCGAAAGTATGACTTTTGGATTATAGTGGCTTTTCCTCCCATAACCTCCCTCCCACCCACAACCATCCCATCTCCTACTCCCTCTCCTATCCCATTCTTTATTAAGATTCATTTCCAATTATCTTTATATACAGATGATCAACTTAGTATATATTAAGTAAAGATTTCAGCAGTTTGCACCCACACAGACACACAAAGTATAAAGTACTGTTTGAATACTAGTCTTACTGTTAATTTGCATAGTACAACACATTAATGACAGAGATCCTATATGGGGAGTAAATGCATGGGGAGTAAATTGATTTTACAATTGGCACTCTTATTTATGACGTCAGTAATCACCTGAGGCTCTTGTCATGAGTAGCCAAGGCTATGGAAGCCTCTTGAGTTCACAAACTTCGATCTTACTTAGACAAGGCCATAATCAAAGTGGAAGTTCTCTCCTCCCTTCAGAGTGAGTTTGTAATTCAAGTAAAAGGAACATGATTCATTGTGGACAAGAGGGCAGACAATGGAAACCAGATTCCAAGATGATCCAGAGTGATCCCAGCCTCAGATACTCAAAGCCTGTGCAGTCTCTTCTCAGATTGTACTAGTTTGTTCCTGTGAAACCAATAGCACATGACAGAAAGGATGGGATAAAATTTCAGATACCAGGTAGAAAAAAAAAAAGATACTGTGTGTTCAATCTCTTCTGTTCTTGCTCTCCCCTGCTTCCTTCCTTTCCCCACCCATGACATCTTCTGGGAATAGGAAATTGCTGTTTTGTAAAGCCCAGTAAAAATGCTCATGCTACAGGCTAGTGAAGCACATAGCCAATTATCAGTTTGGAACTGAGGACTACCAAGAACCACAGTGAACTCAGAAGATTCTCCTGTCCCAGTCAAGCAATGAAATGATTTCAGGTCCAGTCTACAAAGTGACTACAACGTTTGTAAAAAACATTTAACCAAAACTCCACAGCTGAGCAGCTTCTGTTTTCCTGATACTTTGCTGAATAAGAAATTGTTGTGCCAGCCCTGTGGCACAGTAGGCTAAGCCTCTGCCTGCAGCACTGGCATCCCACATGGACAATGGTTCACGTCCTGGCTACTCCTCTTCCAATTTAGCTCTCTGTTAATGGCCTGGTAAAGCAGAGGAAGATGGCCCAAGTGCTTAGGCTCCTGCACCCATTTGGGAGACCTGAAAGAAGCTCCTGGTTCCTAACTTTGGATAGGCCTGACTCTGTCCATTACAGCCATTTGGGATTGAAACAGTGGATGGCAGACCTTTCTTCCTGTCTTTCCTTCTCTCTGTCAGTAACTCTACCTCTCAAATAAATAAATAAAATCTTTCAAAAAAGGAAATCATTGTTGTTTTATGATGTTAAGCTTTGGGGTAACTTACTATGCAACTTTTGAAAATTAATACATATCTGAAATGTAAATTTTTTATAACGCTTTTATTTAAAGAATATAAATTTCCAAAATACAGCTTATGTGTTACAATGGCTTCCCCCCCCATAACTTCCCTCCCACCCGCAACCCTCCCCTTTCCCACTCCCTCTCCCCTTGCATTCACATCAAGATTCATTTTCAATTATCTTTATATACAAAAGATCAGTTTAGTATATATTACGTAAAGATTTCAACAGTTTGCACCGACACACAAAGTGAAAAATACTGTTGGAGTACCAGTTATAGTATTAATTCACATTGTATATCACATTAAGGACAGAGATCCTACATGATATATTTTTTTAAATTGATTAATTTTCTATGCAATTTCCAATTTAACACCAAGTTTTTTTTTTCATTTTAATTATCTTTATATACAGAAGATCGATTCAGTATATACTAAGTAAAGATTTCATCAGTTTGCACCCACACAGAAATACAAAGTGTAAAATACTGTTTCAGTACTAGTTATAGCATTACTTCACATTGGGCAACACATTAAGGACAGATCCCACATGAGACGTAAGTACACAGTAACTCCTGATGTTGATTTAACAATTTGACACTCTTGTTTATGGCGTCAGTAATCTCCCCAGGCTCTAGTCATGAGTTGCTGAGGCTATGGAAGCCTTTAGGGTTCGCCGACTTCAATCTTATTCCGACAGGGTCATAGTCAAAGTGGAAGTTCTCTCCTCCCTTCAGAGAAAGGTACCTCCTTCTTTGATGGCCCCGTTCTTTCCACTGGGATCTCACTCACAGAGATCTTTCATTTAGGTCTTCTTTTTTCTCCAGAGTGTCTTGGCTTTCCATGCCTAAAATACTCTTATGGGCTCTTGAGCCAGATCTGAATGCCTTAAGGGCTGATTCTGAGGCCAGAATGCTATTTAGGACATCTGCCATTCTATGAGTCTGCTGTGTATCTCGCTTCCCATGTTGGATCATTCTCTCCCTTTTTGATTCTATCAGTTAGTATTGACAGACACTAGTCTTGTTTGTGTGATCCCTTTGACTCTTAGACCTATCAGTGTGATCAATTGTGAGCTGAAATTGATCACTTGGACTAGTGAGATGGCCTTGGTACGTGCCACCTTGATGGGATTGTATGGAATTCCCTGGCACGTTTCTAACTCCATCATTTGGGTCAAGCCTGATTGAGCATGTCCCAAAGTGTACATCTCCTCTGTCTCTTATTCCCACTCTTATATTTAACAGGGATCACTTTTCAGTTAAAATTTAAACACCTAAGAATAATTGTTTGTTAATTACAGAGTTCAACCACTAGTACTAGAATAAAAAAATATTAAAACGGATAAAGTATTATATTGTACAACAAAAGTCAGCACAAGAGCTGATCAAGTTACTGAAATGTAAATTTATCTCATGAAAGGTGGTGACTCTTCCATTGAAATTATAATAGTGCATTATGATAATTTACTCAGGAAACATTAGAATGTGAGAGGAACTATGTTACTTGTAAATTCTTTCTCAAGTGGCTGACCTGGCATCATGTTGTCACATAGTGAATATAAAATATTTATAGAAGAAAGGAGAGAATTAAAGCAGAAAGTATTTTTTCCTGCTATATTCTCATCAATATTCCAGACACAAACTAAAATAAAAAATAAACTGATTAAAACCGAATCACTCCAAATCAAATAACTTATTTTTCTGTGACACATATCCTTGAGAAATGCAAATCTGATAAGGTCATAAATAAGTGGGTAAGCAGGTCTATATTTAAAAGTTAAAGACAAAATGCCTACACAATTGTGTGCTAGGAAAACAATATTTTCGATCCAAAATCAGCCCTATTTTTTTCTTGATTAGTTTCTTTATGAAATATCATGAAAAAGATAGCATTTTTCTACTACAGTTGCCAAATATTTTCACAGTACATAAAATATTCTTTAATATGATTCTCTTTTTTCATATCTGCAAAAGGATCAAAAAGATTGCATGAAAGAAGGAAAAAGTGACTGTTAGGTGAATAAATAATACCCCATGTATGAGGAAATATTATATAATCTCACACAAAACAGGACCTGAAGTAGATAAAAACACCACAGGATCAGAGCAGCCCTTATGTTAAAGCAAAATTCTCCAACCCATTTCCTGACAGAGAAACTCAGCTCTACAAGATGCCAATCCAAAGTTGATCATCTGTTGATTTAAAAATATGCTGGTCACTTTCTACTTGCTTCTGGAGGAAGCTCTCCTGGCAATGGTAAGGGAAGCACTATGAGTGTTAATGTTACCAGGTAATCTTGATATAATCTCAGCAACATGGGCTATCCCCAAACAAACTAGACCACTAATATTTTTCAAACACGTCCTATATTTTTATAGTTTTTGCTGTGATTCTCCCTACCTGGAATCTCTTTCCTTGTATATAACTCAACATTTCTGATTTCTAAATATCATTTGTTCTTTTCTCTATAAAGATCATTTCTTCCATGAAGAATCACCTCATAACTAGAGAACCTTGTCTTTTAAGTCTTTTCAAAGACACTAACAATATAATGTACCAGAATTTTATGCAGCGTTTATTGTTTTTGGGGGTATACATACCTACACAACTACATGAACTACAGAGCAGGTTACAATGAGTAAAGGAGGCTAAAACTATCTCCAATGGCTTGGAAAGGAGACATTTCAAATCATGTTGGAAAATCAAATCAATACATTTGATATTTGTTTACATGTTGAAAAACAAAAAGGTTTTCAAAACATGGAGATTTTAATAGGCTATTCTAGACAGGATTAAGTCCAAACAAGGAAGACAGACATAGGAGAAATCTTATGGAATTGGAGAAGAGGGAATCAGTAACTGCCTCCTCTTGACTCTGTGTAGGCATATTCAAGTATGTAGAATGAAAAAGAAATAGTTTGGGAAAAGAGAAAAGAACTAAATGCTAAGAATGTGTTTTGTGCTTAATTTTTTAAATCTTGTGGAAACATGCATAATTTTAATGAAGCCAATGAATATGGCTCTATAACTGATATGAAAATTTGAAATATTACTTTATTTTGTATGGAAAGAATAGCAAATTTTAAAATGCGAGAGCTAGTAAAATAATCACACTATTTAATAGGACAAAACTGCATTGTTACAACTCCAGAAAAGACAACTACAATCACTAATAAAATGAAAAACAATGGGCATGGAAAAGTGGAAACGCCTAAAGCAGGCTTAAAAAGTACTTAAATATGAGGATACATACAGTGACTCACTGGAATGGCTTTGAAAACTTTTATTTAAACAACAGAAGTTCATTAAACATCATTTAATTTGCTGTAGCAAGAGAAAATAAGACACTTAGAGGAACTATTTGCATTCTACTAGGAAGAACTGGCCTTTCCTGGCATGAATTTAGGCTTAATAATTTTTTAAGACTTTTATTTAATGAATATAAATTTCCAAAGTACAGCTTATGGATTACAATGCCCCCCCCATAACTTCCCTCCCACCCGCAACCCTCCCCTTTCCCGCTCCCTCTCCCCTTCCATTCACATCGATTCATTTTCAAGTCTCTTTATATACAGCAGATCAGTTTAGTATATATTAAGTAAAGATTTCAACAGTTTGCCCTCACATAGCAACACAAAGTGAAAAATACTGTTGGAGTACTAGGCTTAATAATTTAAGTGGGGCTAGGGAAGCAGAAATCATCTCTGGGCTGAATTCTATTGTGAAGCAGAGCCAATTCAAATGACAAGGTTCTAGGAATATCATAGAACATTCATATCCCCTTAGAAATATTGTTTTCTGTTTGTCCAGGGAACATTTATTTCAAAACATTTCTTGATATCCTTTTAGAAACATCATAGACTGCTAGTGAAATTTTCACTCAACAATTTTATTAGAAAAGAGATAATTGAGGCACATGCAAAACAAACAAAAAAACTTAAATTGGTCACTTAACCAATCATAAATCTATTTAACACCAGAAATCAGGTTTAATAACTCACAAGATATAATTCAAACTACCATTCACATTAAAAGAATTATGAAAAAATAAGTCTATTAGTGTGTGCATTAGTGTTGTTTTCATTAGCCAATAGACAAATTTACAGGGAAGGATCTTTGATTCTCTTTTGAGAGATTCTTTTTATAAATCACCATCTGTGGATGCTGGTGCCATGGTGCGCTATGTTAATCCTTCACCTGCGGTGCTGGCATCTGATATGGGAGCCGGTTCTAGTCCCGGCTGCTCCTCTTCCAGTCCAGCTCTCTGCTGTGGCCTGGGAAGGCAGTGGATGATGGCCCAGGTGTTTGGGCCCCTACACCCATGTGGGAGACCAGGAAGAAGCACCTGGCTCCTGACTTTGGATCAGCGCAGCTCCATCCGTTATGGCCATTTGGGGAGTAAACCAATGGAAGGAAGACCTTTCTCTGTCTCTGTCTCTCTCTCACTGTCTGTAATTCTACCTGTCAAATAAATAAGTAAAAAATCTTTTAAAAAATCACCATTCACATTCACTCTAATTATGTATATTCTTAGTAATTGGATTTGTGTAAATAAAAGAAATACAAAGTATGTTCTGCAAAGATCAGGATTCTCTCCCTTAATCGGATATACAGAAATAATTATATTAGATGACTTACCAGGTTGTGAGACTTCACTCTCACTCCACTGCATGGCAAAGCTCCTTAACTGAGAACTACAGTCCCTGGCCTCCCATATTTATTAAACTAATAGACATGGCCCAAAGTGAGAACAGAAATTCCAGATTGCTGGAGGGATGGTCAACCTGAAATTCAAAGAACTTGGCAATGTTCTATTTTTTATCATTAACAGAGACATTTCTTATGTTTAGTAAAGCCACATATAGGGGCAGAGTGTATATTCACATAAATCTTTGGCCTAAAAATTAAGGTCGGACTGATCTATTAGCCAAAAACATTCACTTCATTTCAGTGTTTAGATTTCACCGTTTGAAAATTTGCAGGATGTAGAAAGTTAAATAAGTTCTGTTTTGGGTCATGATTCTATTAAATGGTGTTAATCAGTGTATAATCTAATACTCTGCTTGATTTTATTATATGATGTGTTAATTAGTGCACATTTCCAAACCCAGTTTGTGTACAAGTTTTTACTTTGCCTCTTGGTGTCTGATTTATTTCACATTACTTTCTTCTTGGTGTGTTCATTTCCCATTTTTCACCTAGATGTGTAAAGAATTACTTAACTAGAACACTTTTCATGATCTTTTCTCAGAGATTCTCTAATATTCTCAGCTCTACTGCCAGAATTCACTTCTTAGTACTACTGTATATTTTCTTATTAAATATATTAAAGAAAAAGTCAAATTGAAACAACACAGTATTTCTGCCATATATGTGAATTATAGTTTTCTAATCCATAGCATGCTTAGAACAGTTATTGGAAGTTGATGAATTAAAAACGTTAGTTAATATACTTTTCAATGTTAATGGGTAGATATCTGAGCAATGGAACAGAATGGATCATGGTTGTTTTGGTGGTTAGGGACTTATTAAAACTGCTTGGAATTCACCCTTTGTACCAGGAAAATGAATACATTTGTCACCTAAGAGATTTTATAATTTCAAATCATGACCAACAATCTTGCTTAATTTTTTCAACTTTTCTATTTATATAAGGTGATGAAATTTCATGTATTACATATAGATAGATAGATAGATAGATAGATAGATAGATAGATAGATAGATCGACAGATAGATTTAGTAGCATGGTGATACTTCCAGTTCTACCCTCCCTCTCACCACCCTCCCTCCTCCTTCCTTGCTAATTCTTTTAATGTTTTGCAATGACATACTATCAGTTTATGTTATAGTCATACCAACTGCCTTATCTCTGGCCCAGAAACATTAGTTCCCACTATCACTCCTGTTGAAATATCCACACCCTATTTTGACCAACTAAATTCTTTTTAACCTTTGTAGATACAAAATAAAAACTATGTTTTACATGGAGCTCCCCAAAGTCTCTACTTAACTGCTTAACATAAAATCCAAGCACCATTTTTCATCACCCTTCTTTGTTGTTCCTTCACATCAAATTCATCAGTAAGTCTGGGAGATTTTTTAAAATAATCTCAAACTACCTTAAATGTATCCAATATATTAACACTGAACTTCAGAATTTGATGATCCTTCACCTGCTCTTCTGCATTCATACCATTCACTTTTGGGATTGTTGCCTGATGCATGCTCCTTGTCTTTTTCACAATATAATCAATAATTGTTTTTTTAAAGAAAGATTTATTTATTTATTTGAAAGGCAGAGCTACAGAGAAGCAGAGGCAGAGAGAGAGGGAGAGGTCTTCCATCCACTGGTTCACTCCCAAATTGTTCACAACAGCTGGAGCTGTGCCGATCTGAAGCCAGGAGCTAGGAGCTTCCTCAGGTCTCCCATGCAGGAGCAGGAGCCCAAGGACTGGGCCATCTTCCACTGCTTTTTCAGGCCACAGTAGAGAGCTGGACCAGACATGGAGAAGCTGGGACTTGAACCAGTGCCCACAGGGGATGTCAACACTGCAGGTGGCGGATTTACTGGCTACACCACAGTGCGTACCCCAATAATTGCTTTTTAAATAAAACAAAATCATATCTTTCTCCATTTAATATAGATTAGTATATCCCTCAAATGCTTGGAGAGGTCTTAGAAAAGTGACAGCATGGCATTTTGTTGCCTTCATATCTATTTCTCCTTATTGCTACAGTAAAATATTCTCCGGTCTCTTTCCATTCAGAAATTAGCAGAACTACCTTCATATGAATATTTGAACTTTTTCTCCCTTTGCCTAGAATACCACTTACTGATCTATGAACATCAGTATCTTTAGACACCTCTTTTAAAAGTAAGCCACTCCACCTGAGTATGGTGGTTTATTGTATTTCCAAAATCTTATAGTTTCCTACCAACAGTGGATTAGGGTATGTTTTTCCATACACCCACATCAGCATTTTTTTTTTGCTTGTTGATTTGTGTATGAAAGCCATTCTAACAGGAGTGAGGTGAAACCTCATTGTGGTTTTGATATGTACTACCATGATGACTAGTGATCCTGAGAATTTCTTCCTGTGTCTGTTGGCCATTTGGATTTCCTCTTTTGAAATATAAGTGATTAAATCCTTTGCCCATTTCTTAACTGGTTTGTTTGTTCTGTTGCTGAGTTTTTTGAGCTCTTTTTATATTCTGGAAATTAATCCTTTAATAGTTGTGTAGTTTACAAATAATTCCTCCCATTCTGTTGCTTGCCTCATCATTTTGCTGAATATTTCTTTTGCAGTGCAGAAGCTTCTCAATTTGATGTAATCCCATTTATCAATTTTGGCTTTGATTGCATATGCCTTTGCAGTCTTTGCGTATGCAAATGTCTTGCATGGTTTCCCCAAATTTCTCTAATAATTTGATGGTATTGGCTCATGGATTTAGGTCTTTAATGCATTTTGAATGTATTTTTGTGTAAGGTGTAAGCTAGTGCTTTTGCTTTTTAGTTCTGCATGTGTAAATGCAGTTTTCCCAGCACCATTTGTTGAAGAAGTTGTACTCCCACCAGAGATTGCTTTTAGCTCCTTTATCAAATTTAAGTTGGTTGCAGATGCTTCGATTGGTTTCTGATGTTTCTATTCTGTTCCAGTGGTAATCCATCTGTTTTTGTATGAGTACCAGGTTGTTTTAATTATAACTTTCCTTATTATGTCTTGAAATCCAATATTGTATGCCTCCAGCTTTGTTTTTGTTGCATAAAATTGCTTTAGCTATTTGGTGTCTCCAGTGTTTCCATATGAATTTCAACATCATTTTTTTCTGTGTCTGAGAAGAATGTCCCTGGTATTCTTTTTTTAAAGATTTATTTATTAATTTGAAAGTCAGAGTTACACAGAGAGAGAAGGAGAGGCAGAGAGGGAAAGAAAGAGAAAGGTCTTCCATCCACTGGTTCACTCCCCAGTTGGCCGCAACGACCAGAGCTGTTAATACAAAGTACAAAAAGGTATAGGAATGAAAAAAATTTACAATGACATACTTTCAAATTTCTTTATAGTGAAAAGCTTAATTGTCCACTAAATAAAGAATTCAACAAATAGTAAGTAGAAAAACTACTGTTCCTCAAGAGTACAGACAAGAGCTGTAAACAATAATCAAATCTCAAAATTTCAATTTCATTCATTTACATTACGTTATTTTTGTACACTCTATATTGGTTACTGCAAGTCAGGAAAAATGTATATTTGTCTTTGGTGACTGGCTTATTTTACTAAGTATAATGTCACCAGCTGCATCCAGTTTGCTGCAAAAGACAGGGCTCTGTTCCTTTTTATGACTGAGTAGTATTTCATTAAGTACATAAACGATAATTTTATTATCTAATTATCAGTTGATAGACATCTGGGTTGATTTCCTATCTTAGCTATTGTGATTTGAGCTTCTATAAAAATTGGGATACAAATAATTCTCTCATGTGCTGATTTCATTTCCTTTGTGTAAATCCCCAGGAGTGGAATGGTTAGGTCATATGGTAAATCTATTTTGATATTTCTGAAGAAACCCCACAAGGTCTTCCATAATGATTGCATGAGATTATATTCCTACCAACAGGGTATCAGGGTATCTTTTGCCCCGTATCCTCACCATCATTTGTTATTTTTGGAATTTTTGTATGTCATTCTAATTGGTGTGAGGTGAAACCTCATTGTGGTTTTTGTTTTCATTTCCCTGATGGCTAGTGCCTGAACATATTTTTCATGTGTCTGTTGGCTATTTGAATTTCACCATATGAAAATTCCAGCTCTCCACTAATCTGCCTCGCAAAGCAGCAGAAGATGGCCAAGTTCTTGGGACCCCGGCACCCACTTGGGGACCCAGAAGAATTTCTTGGATCTTGGTTTAAGCCTGGCCCAGCTCCAACTCTTGCAGTCATTTTCAGAATGAACCACTAGATAGCAGATTTCTCTCTCTGTCTCTTCCTCTTCGTTCTATAACTCTGCCTTTCAGAT
Source organism: Sylvilagus floridanus (assembly GCA_949820135.1). Lineage (NCBI taxonomy): Eukaryota > Metazoa > Chordata > Mammalia > Lagomorpha > Leporidae > Sylvilagus > Sylvilagus floridanus. The sequence continues at coordinate 84,701,712 of OX463224.1, forward strand.
AAATAAATACATATTTTTAAAAAATAAAATATAAATTCTAAATGGGAAATACATATAAACTTTTCCCTATGGACCTTTCATCTAGGCATAAAGAGTTGAGGAAACAGCATGCGGTAGTGGGTTAAGCCACTGCTTATGATGCCAAGACCCCATTTCAGTGCACTGATTCACGTCCCATCTGCTGTAGATCCAAGCTAACTTCTGGCTAATAATCATAGGAGGGAAGCAGATGATGTCCCAAGTGCTTGGGCCATAGTCACCTGTGGGTAGATCGGGATAGAGCTCCTAACTCCTGTCTCCTCTCTCTTGGCTTTGGTCTCGCCCAGCCTTGGCTGTCGTGGCCATTTCAGGAGTGAACCAGTGGATGCTGTCTGTCTCTCTCTCTGTGCCTTCTCTCTCTCTCTCCCTCTCTCTCTCTCTCCCTGTCACACACACCCACCTACCCCAAAATCCCCCTCCCCTCCCCACACATACTGCCTTTCAAATAAATAAGTCAGTCTTTGGAAAAATTTAAGAGAACTGACATCTGCATATCTAACATAGACTTTAAAAATATAAATGTCTTGATTCCAATTATCTTTGTCACAAAATATTGCAAATCATAGTAATACTCCCAAATATTATCTGGGGATAAAGGTTTAATCTAATTAATTGGATAATGATTCACATTTTGTATACTTAAGTGGGAAAGGACTGGAAATCATTACAATAGAATTTCCTAGAATAAGATAATTCCTTTCCCAGAATAATACCCACATTGTATATCTTCTAAGAGGAAGGACTAACTATTGATTTACTTCAAAATGAAATAGCTCCTGCTATCTCAGTGGCATAACTATGTAAATCTTATTCTTTCTCTGTGGAACACTTATTAATCTCAAGATGGTACTGTGGAGTTGATGTATAATCTAGCAGACTCATTCCCTGAGTGATAGATGTATCCACAAAATAAATTTCCACTTTGCTGCATTCTTCATCCATTTGTTGGGTAGTAAATTCACTGGGCACAATGTTCAGAACTGATTACACTTATTTAGCAAGAATATTCCTACTCACAGTCAATATGCTGTACTTTTATACTTATCCAGATGACCTCAGCATCTGGGAACTCTCGCATTATTCAGTGTATAACAAGATGGAAAAAGTCATACATGATTTAGCACTATAGACTCTGGCGATTTTCAGCAGTTCAGTGGTTCAGTTTTTTTACTTGATGAACATTGCCTGACAATGAATTTCTGCTTGGGAAATTTCTTTTAAATTTCACAAAATGATTCTTTTTTTGGTTAACCTACTTAAAGTGAAAAGGTAAGGTACTTTCTTGAGTTTGCTCTTCATTTTGGCATTTTTCATGCTTTGGGATATCTATAAACTCACCAGCACTCTCTTTTGCTCCCCTGTGAGTAATCTCAGTGATAGGCAGTGTAAAATAAATCAGGTGGCCACCTAACTCCCAGTCCAAACCAATTTTAATCATCAAAGGTAGTAGTACTTTGTATTACTTCCATAATTTATTTTAATAGATTTGGCATTGAATAGAATAGTTCATTATATTACATCAAAAAATAAGCAGAGAGTATCAAATTCAGCAAAGACATTTTTTTATGCAAAGGCCTCTTAGTCATTACCTAAGCAGATGATGGTGCTCACAACTTGTGGCTCCATCATTTCAACAGATCTTTCATCTTTGATATCGCTTTGATGATGCACTGAGTTCTGATGTCTGTTTTCTGCCTGTCACACTGAACATTTTTCATAATATATATGCCTTGAGTGTATGCACAGAATCCTGGAATGAGAAGGGCTGTGGCAGAACTCTCTTTGACTCTTTTCCGATTCTCTCTATTAAGATGTCTCTCTTTGTCATTACCAGGTGATTTTCTGTTGTTTTGATAATGCTTCAGGTCATAAGTTGTCCCACATTTTGGTTCTTTAAAATGTGGGCTACTTTAGGGGATAGTTTTTGAGACTTTTCCTTCCTTCCTTCCTTCCTTCCTTCCTTCCTTCCTTCCTTCCTTCCTTCCTTCCTTCCTTCCTTCCTTCCTTCCTTCCTTCCAACTTTTCCTCTCTTTCTAAGTAGTTTCTTAGCAGTTTCTTTCCCTGACTGTCTTGGTCAGTTAGCTGGTTTTAGTTTATTGCTCCAATGAATCAATCAACCACTTCTTAATTACTTACTGCCAAAACCTCCATTTTTCCTTTAAGTATCCTTAGATTTTTACTTCACATTCTAGGTTTCAAATAAAATTAGTTTTCTTCGGGAAAACTTTCAGTCTCTATATTCTTATGATCTTCCTCTTTCCACTTACAAAGTCTCTAATCACTGCTCTGCATTTAGGGATATAGGCAGTGGTCCCTTGCGCTCAGGTGGACCCTGTAGCTTTAAATCAGGAGTTCAAGTAGGAGCAGTAACCTCCAGATTTCATGACTTATCTCTTTGGCCCTGAAGTTCTATCCTGTGAATGGAATTGGGCAATGGCAACAGGTGTCTCAATCCTCAATCAACTTGGGTGGAGCCTCCATTCATCAGTAGTGAACAAAATGGAGGAAGGGGACCTCCCACCAGTTTTTACTGTTACCTTCCTAGAATTTAACCTCTAAAACAAAGAAAGGGGAGGATGAGGAATTATGAAAGTCTGTCTGTCCTGAGGAAATACTATAGGTCTTGACCAGTAGCTCAGAGGACTAAGAGTTACATCTTGGTAAATCATGCTCAGAATATAACTTACATTAAATTGAGCCAGGGAGGACAGGGACTATCATGACTTAAGTACCACAAACTCTTTGTTCTTACTAGATTAAGCATTTTTCTTTACTAAATGTTTATTTTGTGTATACCCTTGGGAAAATTTACAGACTTTAAGTGTTGTTTGTTTTCATTGGGATATGGTTACTTGGGGTTCCCCTGACTGATATTCCATATGCACATGCAGCTATTAAGGTTTCTTAATACTCACTGGACATTTCAATAACTTGGGGAGTTGCTTATAAGAATATCATTGCTTAGTTTGAACTGACAGAAATTCTGATTTAATTAATCAACTAAATAGTTTTTGAAAGATTTGCTTATTTATTTGAGAGGCAGAGTTGCAGAGAGAGGAGAGACAGAGAGAGAGGTCTTCCATCCTCTGGTTCACTCCCCAGATGGCTACAATGGCCAGAGCTGAGTCTATACAAAGCCAGGATCCATGAGCTTCTCACATGGGTGCAGAGTCCTGAACACTTGGGCCATCTTCCACCACCTTCCCAGGCCATCAACATGGAGCTAAATTGGAAGTGGAGCAGCCAAGACTTGAACAGATGCCCCCCCCCCCCCCCCCCGGTAAACCTTCAGACTCCATGTTGAAGTTGATTTGTCACAAGGACAAGCAAAGCCTGGATTTTTGAATCCTTGGCAGATGTCAGTGGCCTCAAAAAGGTATATGAGCTTATAACTGGGTAATGTAATTTTGTTGCTTAAGCACCTGTATTTTGGTAGTAAAAGCTAGCTTAGACAGACAGATATAACCATTATCATCAACTCTCTTCAAAGTGATATATAGATTGAATGGTGTGTGAATAATGATATCAACAGTAGTCTGGGGAAATGACAGTTTTATATTAAAATTTATAAGGAAGACCAAAGAATATCTTAAATAAGATGAAGAATGTGCTAGGAAAAACTATTGATGTATTTGACTACATTAAATTTAAGAACACTGATCCTTAAAAAACACTGATCCAAAGCTACAATAAATCCAAGCTGTAAATAGGAAGTAAATGTTTGAAGCATCGATCACTTACAAAGAATTGATTGCATGAATATATGAGGCAAAATTCTAATTTATATTGTGAGGGTAACAGAAAAAGGTATAAACTTAGCTTTTCAGAAAAGAAGGAACAAAATGTGATACTCTGTTTCACTAGATATTAGGGAAATTCAAAAAGAGACCATAGTGAGATGCTATTTTTAAACTATTCAGTATAATTAATCTTGATTTCAAATTAAACAATCTGAAGCATTTATTGCTTGAGGAATTTGTTTCAACTGGGTTTGTTGTATAAGTTCATTATTCTGGAAAATAACTTGACACTATCTTTTAAAGTTGAACATGCATTCAAGGGTGCTTCAAAAAAAACAGGGAAAACATAAAGAATGGGTTTATTTTGATGCAAAAACCTTTTGAAAGCTAGAATAAATTTTTCAGAATGTACATTCATCAGGCATGTCTTCAAGTTTTCTCAAATACACTAGCATTGTATAGTTATATTTCTAAGGAATACATGCATATTTGTGTTCAATAATATTCACAGCAGCATTAATTTATTAACAAACCTATTGAAGCACAATCCATATATAAAAAATAGAAGAAATTAATAAATTTTGTTATACTACATATTGTGTATATTACACAAGATAAACAGCAGTTCTAAAGATTGAACTACTGCCATACTATAATAAAATAAAACTCTAGAGTATAATTTGAGTAAAGAAATACAAGAGAGTAGTTGTACTATTTAATATGATTATCTTTGAAACTTAAAATAGGCAAAATTAAAAAAATATAGTGTGTGTGTTTATGTATAAAAAGAAAAAAAAACTGGAAGTGAATGATAAACACTAAATTCAAAATGATGGATTTCTCTGAAGAGTGGAATAATTTAGATGACAGATGTAACAAATATAGGAGTATATTACAAGGAGTATATTATTCCATGTATATGATGGTGAAATTGGATATCAAATAGTAACAAAATAAAATTGGGTTGAAGATACTATCATATAACACCAATAGTTATTTTTAAACTAATTCTTGACTCATAAAGTTCATATATTTTTAAACCCTAGATAAGTTAAGTGTTTAGCTAAGGTTGAAAACCAACATACTAAATAAACCTTTGTGAATCAATGCAACAATTAGCAGACAAGGATAATTTTGACAATTAGCAGAATAAGGGTCTTCTGGGAACTGAATAGAAATGAAGAATCCAAAGCTCAGTGAGATTTTGAACTGGAGTCTGAATTTAACACCATTCTAGTTGATAATTCTGCACAGTGAACTTTGAGAAATGCTGCTCACTTCCCTAGTATACACACCAGTATTTTTTTAAAGCTTTATTTATTTATTTGAAAGTCAGAGTTACAGAGAGAGAGGAGAGACAGAGAGAGACAGAGAGAGAGGTTTTCCATCTGATGGTTCACTCCCCAATTGGCCGCAAGGGCCAGAGCTATGCCAGGAGCCAGGAGCTTCTTCTGGGTCTCCCACATGGGTGCAGGGGCCCAAGGACTTGGGCCATCTTCTACTGCTTTCCCAGGCCATAGCAGAGAGCTGGATTGGAAGAGGAGCAGCCAGGTCTCGAACTGGTGCCCATATTGGATGCCAGCACTTCAGGCCAGGGCGTTAACCCACTGCACCACAGTTCTGGCCCCTACAAACCAGTATTTTTTTTTTTTAAGTTATTATGAGCAATTCCATGAAAATAATTAAGGATTACAAACATCATTTGTAAAAGTTTGGAGTTTTCTTCTAAGTATGAATTTTCAAATGATTTAAACTTCATATACATTTTCACTAATTGATATACATATATCTTTATTAAGGAAATGATAGTTTTCAGAATGGGTCCCACAAGAAAGTGAACTGTATGCTATATGAAAGAGATATATCCAAGGAAAAGGATTTGGAAAGTTTGAGAAGTAAATAAACACCATGGAAATAACAACAAAAATAAAAGAGGTGGATATATTAGCATCAGATAAATTGGAATTCAAGATAAATTTCATAAAATGAAGAAACATTCATCATTATGTAAGTGGTATAATTTAATGAAGATAATATTTATAAATTTCTGAATAACATACTATTCACATCAAATAACATACTATTCATATTTATTTTCCCTATATGTATTTCAAATATATTGGCATATAATAAATAATAGAGTAAATGCTAAAATGAAAGCTTTCACATGCTGAAAATTCAAATTTGATGTTATGCTACCAACATAAATAATTAATAAAATAATTAATGATTAGGAGAATAATGGTACAGAACAGAAAGTCTTCATCTGCCCTGAAATGTAGGAACTTTATCACAGATTCGTATAACTCAGTTAATAACTAACAGAGAATTTCTGAGAGCTATAAAGTAAATACTTCAAAGATGTAAAGACCTTAATCTTATTTGTACTTCAGAATCTTTGCCTCAAAATCCCTTTCACTGCTCTTAGGAACACACTGCACGAAATTTGTTGTTTTTCCATCCCCATGAGTGTGTTCTGTATTTTAACACAAATAAGAGCCACTGTATAGCAAGAATTCAAAGGTGTGATAAACAGCTTCAATTAGCTTCCTCAGTTTTGAATAAGATTACTTCTTCAGTTATTACTTGTTTATCTCATTTTCACTTTCAAGAGCTTTAGGGAACTATTTCCTAGATACAAAGTCAGGTAGAGGGAGTTAATTTAAAAATACAGTCAGCAATTTTATCTTTTTTCTCTCTGGTTGGACTGTAGTAAATACTCCAGAGAAGATCTGCTTAGGGGCACTTTCATCATGATCACTACCATAAAGATGATTAGTATTAGAAAAAATAGGCTGGTGCTGCGGCTCAATAGGCTAATCCTCTGCCTGAGACACCGGCACCCCTGGTTCTAGTCCTGGTCAGGGCGCCGGATTCTGTCCCAGTCACTCCTCTTCCAGTTCAGCTCTCTGCTGTGGCCCGGCAGTGTAGTGGAGGATGGCCCAATTCCTTGGGCCCTGCACCTGCATGGGAGACCAAGAGGAAGCACCTGGCTCCTGGCTTCAGATCGGCACAGCGTGCCAGCTGCAGCGGCCATTGTGGGGTGAACCAACGGAAAAGGAAGACCTTTTCTCTGTATCTCTCGCTCACTGTCCACTCTGCCTGTCAAAAAAAAAAAAATTGAAAAAACAGCCTTTTAAGGACACAAGTGGATGCATGACACCATTTCATATATGATGCAGGACAACAGAAATCAGTTGAATAAAGATTATAGAAAATTCGTGAGGTTTGGGGAGGTATCACTTTAAAGCTACATCCCCAATGCCTCCCTCCCCATTCTTACTCTGGGAAGCTACCATACCTCACCTGAAGTGGTGCAATCACATTGTCTGAAGCAGAGGGTTGTTTCTGAATGTCAGGAGTTGCAAGCCTAGGTCAAGCCCTGGTTAGATGCAGAATGGGGCCGAGCGTCCCTCTCCTCAGGTCTCAGAAAATGAGAAGACATTGATTCGTCCCTGGGCACTCTGGGGAGATAATCAATGAAGCTCTCTAAAGTAGGATTACAGCTGCTTGTTGCTTAAATGTGTCCAGGGTGATTATGCTGAATTCTGCCCCACACCATTCCTGCTCTAGAAGGGGTATGATGTCAGGAATTTTTCCCCATTCTACTTCTGGAAATGAACAGTCATTTGCATTCTTAGAAACCTGAAACTCAGAAACCTGAAAAGTGTAATGATTTAACCCCCTGGTTCTGTTCAGATATGAATTCCTAAGTCATAAAAGTAAAAACTTTCCTGTAATCCACATCCTCCTGGTTTGCCACAGCATAAGAAAATTAAATAGCTTGATTTTTTCCTTTGGATAGAGACAACTAAGTCATTTAAAACTAGGCATACATAAAAACCAAATGAAACAATGAACAACATGAATATTGGCATAAAAAACTCAGACCATAATAATCGGAGGGCAGATATGTACATGTAGATCAAGTGGTCAACTAGTTAAAAGAGAAGAATAATTTGAAATGAAAACTTATTAAAGTGCCACTAAAGAATAAACATAGATAAACATGTAAAAATTTCTGATACAATGAAATAAAAACTTTAAGTCTAAAAATTAATAAATAAGATTTCTATTTCCAATCATAATAATAATAATAATTATGGAGTTTACCATTCCACCTAAAGATAGGAAAGAAAGTACCTTCCATTTCTTTAGCTTTGGGAAATACAGTGCACCTCTTTTCTCCTATATGTTTTCTATTAAACATCTTCCATAACATATGCCTTCTTAACTTACTCTCCACCTGTGTCCATTCTCATCAGCATATAAACAGCGTTTATATTTTTTAAATGAACAGGCATGTAAAAGTTCTACATATTTATCAGGCAAAATGTGACATTTTATACATATACGTTATATGTATAAATACATATATGTTGTATATAAATATATTATAAATATAATAATCTATAAACATATTTATCACCTCAAACACTTATCATTTGATTATGGTGAAAAAGTTAAAAAATCCCTTTTTTGTAATGTTTCTTTCATAGAGAAATATACAATATATTAGTGTCATATATAGTCACTCTGTGGTGCAATATATATATTATATATATATAATATATTTATATAATATATATATTTTATATGTATTATATATATATAAAACCTTAGATATTCTTATTGCTATCTAACTATAACTTAGTACCCAATAACCAAAATGCTCCTTCCCGCCTTCTTCCTTTCCCCTCTTTCATCTTGTAACTATCCTTATGCTTTTAACTTCTGTGTCATCTTTCCTTTTAGACTCCACATATTAGTGATATAACATCATAGTTGTCTTTCTGTGTTTTGGTGATTTCATGTAACATGTAACAGAGTTATCTTCAGCTCTATCCATGTTGTGAATGACAAGTTTTCATTTTTTTGTAAATGAAAACTATTTCATTGTTTATCTACAGCATTTTAATCCTTTCATTTGTGGATTAACACATAGATTGTTCCATTTCTTGACTATTGTGAATAGTGCTGAGATAAACATGAAAATATAGGTATTTGACACAGTTATTTTATTTCCTTTGGATATGTACCCAGTGGTGAAACTGCTGGATAATGTTCATTTTATTTTTAGTTTTTTGAGGAAATCCCATATCATTTTATACAATGGATGTACTAATTTACATCCTCACCAAGTGTTTAACTCTTGTAAATATTTTTTCTCCACGTCCTTACCAGCATTTGGTATCTTTTGTCTTTCTATTAATAGCTACACTAACAAGGGTAAAAAGATGCCTCATTATGCTTTTGTAGTGCATAGCCCTGATGACTTGTGATGTTAAGCATTTTTCTCATGCACAGATTGACCATTTTTATGTATAGTTTTCCAATCACTATTTACCTAATAACTGCTTTTAGCAATGCATGTTCATAGCAGCTCTGTCACAGATCAATTAGCTATAAATGAAAAGTTTTCTTCTTTGGTGTTTATTTTGTCCTGCTGATCTATACCTGCTGATACCTGCCAGTATCATGGTAAAAGTGCTATAGCTTCGCAAAATATTTTAAAGTCAGATAATGTACTGACTCTTGCTTTGTTCTTTTTGTGAATCTGAAGATTGATTTTGGTATTTGGGTTCCTTTGTGGTTCCATACAAATTTCAGAAGTGTTTTTCCAAATTATATGAAAAAAATGTCACTGATATTTTGGTACAGCCTGTGTTGAAACTGTAGATCAATTTGGGAAGTATTAACATTTTAAAATATTGATTCTTTCACATGAGAGGAATATTTGTTTGCTAAATAGTATCACATATTTCACAGAGAGGTTCTCGACTCTTTGTAATTTATTTCCCTTTATTTTTGTCTGATTTGGTTATTTCAAAAATCTTGTCCTAAATGTCAGTAATTCTTTATTCAACTTGGTGTATTCTGATATTGAAGCTCTCAATCATATATTTATTTTTATTTGACTGATTGAAATTTTTGTCTCCCAAATTCCTATTTGGCTCTTCTCAAAGATTTCTATCTCCTTAATGATTTTTTTTTTCATTCATGTCACCTATTGATCTATTATTTAAGCTATTTGTATTATCTTGCATCACATTGAATTTTCTTACAATCAATATTTTAAATTATATTGCTTGTACCTAATAAGTTTCCTTCAGATCAGGACCTAATTCTTGAGAGCTATTGTGTTCTTTTGGAGGTATAATGCTAGTTGGTTTTCTGTTACCCTATGTTTACATCTGTAATCTAGTGTACAGTCCTTTTTTCCATGAACACTGTATGTCTTTCCTTTACTTACATCATTTAATTTTACTTCATTAAATATTTACAATTTTCATTGTAAAGTTCATCTACATTATTGATTAAATTTATCTCAAACTATTTTTTGTAGCTATTGGATATGTAATTACTTTCTTGATTTCTCTTTCACATAATTTACTATTGGTGTGCAACAATGTTACTTATATTTGTACATTGAGTTTCTTTTTTAGAAAGATTTATTTATTTATTTATTTATTTGAAACTCACAGTTACAGAGTGAAAAGGAGAGGCGGAGAGAGAGAGAGGCCTTTCATCCACTGGTTCACTGCCCAATTGGCTGCAACGTCCAGAGCTGTGCCCATCTGAAGCCAGGATCCAGGAGCTTTTTCCAGGTCTCCCACATGAATGCAGAGGCCTATGGTCTTGGATCATCTTCTACTGCTTTCCCAGGCCATAGCAGAGAGCTGAATCAGAAGTGGACCAGCCGGGACATGAACTTGTGCCCATATGGAATGCCAGTACTGCAGGCAGCGGCTTTACCTGCAATGCCACAGCACTGGCCACACGTTGAGTTTCTATTGTGAGATTTTGTTGGATTCTTTAGGATTTTCTGGACATAATATCATATCATCTAGAAAAAAATAGCTGCACTTTGATTTCTTCCTTTCTAATTTGGATGTCATTTATTTATTTTTCAGGCCTAGTGCTCTGAATAGAATTTTTAGTACTATGTTGAATAAAAGTGATAGAAGATTTTTTCAAAATCTTAGAGAGTAAGTATTTAGTTTTTCTCCATTCAGTATGATGTTAGGTATCAGGTTGTTAAATATGGCCTTTATTAGTTGACATATATTATTTCTATAATTTGAACAGAGTTCTTATCATGCAGTGTGCTTGATTTTATCCAATAGCCTTTTCTGCATCTATTAAGATGATCTTATAATTTTTGCCCTTCATTCTGTTGCTGTGGCATATCACATTTATTGATTTACATTTGTTGAATTCTCTTTACATGCTTAGGATGAATCTCACTTGACCATGATGAATAATCTTTTACTTTGGAGTTGGATATAGTTTGCTATTATTTTGTTGAGGAATTTTCATATATTCATGAAGGATATTGCTCTTTATGTTTTGTTTTTTGTAATGCTGTGTTTTTGCGATTTTTCCATTTTTATGATAATGATGTCATTATAAAATTGGCCTCTAAGCTTTCTTCATTCCTCTTGGTCCTTTTTCCTTTTTTCTCTTAAAACTCTGTTGTGTCATATATCTGGCCTTCAAGTCACTGATGCTGTTTCCCTTTTATTTAGTTGTGATAGATGCCTTCTATCACATTTTAAGTTTTATTTAGTGTACTTCTAAGCTGAAGAATTTATTTGAATTATCTTATTTCCTTAATTGTTTATTTTATTTGAAAGAGTGACAAGGCTGAGAGGGAGAGAGAAGAGATCTTTCATCTGCTGGTTCACTCTCCAAATGGCCACAATAGCAATGGCTGGACCAAGCTGAAGTCAGGAGCCAGAAACTCCAAGGTGGTCTCTGAAGGAATAAAAAAATCTAAAATCTGTCCCTTTAGTATTAAAAACTGCTTCACTTGTTCTCCTTTCGCTCCTTTTGTTCTGCTTTCTCTGAATGAAGAACAAAGAAAGTAACCTTAGCGTGACCCTACCCTGTTTTGCTTGGTTAATGAAGATGCAATGAGGGCTTTTACAATAGACTGCTTGTACCTGTTTTGTGTCACAAAGGAGTTAAAACACAGACCCTTAACTTTCTTTGTGTAAGCCTTGTGATGTATACTCCCACCGCATCCCTAAACTACTCTCCTGACCTAAGTGACCCGAACACCTGTGACCCTCCCCGAGGCGATAGGAAGCCCTTTTGATCCTCCCCTTAACACTTGTTAGGTGATAGGAAGCCTCTTGATCCTCCCCTTAGCACTTGTTATCTTACTCTGTGTGCCTGGTACTAGATGTACAATTGTCTTGACATGTACTGATTGTTAGCTCTGTACTAAGTGATTAATCTTGTCAAACTGTAACATGAATTAAATACCTCAATGTACAAAAACCCCGACCATTTACTCTTCGGGGCCGCCTGTTCTTGGACGAACGGGCCCCAGCATGCTGGATTAATAAACTACCCCTTGCACTGTTGCATGAGAGTAGTTTCTTGGAGACGGTCTTTTGGGCAGCCCTTCTCAGATTCTAACAGTCTCCAACATGGGGAGCAGAGTCTAAAATACCTGGACCATATTTTCCTTAGGCACATTAGCCAAAAGGTAGATTGCAAGAAGAAGAGCATGGACATGAACTGTACTCTAATTTGGAATGCTGTTTCACAAGTTGCAGTTTAGTCTTCTGCTTTACTTAAAGCCAGCTCACTAACAGATAAAACGACAATAGCCGGAAATGTAAGAAAAGGCATTATACATAAAGATTATTAATTTTATGTGAACTTATGCCAAATTGAGCAGTTAAGAGGATAAAATGAAGAGTGCAATGCATCATATTTATTCTAAATGCAAACTTAAATTTCTGTTGGATTATTTTTTCCACAGAGTCTATTGATTTGACATTCATTGAAGACTATATTCTGATACTATATTTAGTATCAGAAACTTAAAATAAAAAATATTTTAGATTTTATTTCTTGGAAGTTATTTAATAGAATTTCTTCTTCAATTTTCTCCCTGCTACTCTATTGCTCCCTACACACTCTTCTCCTTTACCTGTTTCAAGTTTGAAGATATTATTCCTTTCATTTTGTAAAATCTAAAAGTTAATCAAAAACTGATATTATGCAGTAAACAAAATTACGGAAGTATTGATTTAATGGCACAAACAGTAATAATTCATAATGAACCATGAAGTCAATGGAAACTAATATCAGGAAGAAAAAGAAGAATTGTAGAAACAATTCTCCAGTTCCAAGAGATATAAGCCTCCCCGGGATTGCAGTGGAGGATGGCCCAAGTGCTTGGGCCCTGCACCCCATGGGAGACCAGGAGAAAGCACCTGGCTCCTGGCTCCTGCCATCGGACGATCGCGGTGCGCCGGCTGCAGCGCGCCGTCCGCGGCGGCCATTAGAGGGTGAACCAACGGCAAAGGAAGACCTTTCTCTCTGTCTCTCTCTCTCTCACTCTGTCCACTCTGCCTGTCAAAAAAAAAAAAATATTTGCATCCATTACCTACAAATGTGAGAACACTTTGTTTGCAGAATATCATGTACATTTTCTGGAGTTATTTTCTTTCCTTAGATAAATAAGCAGTATAACAAATCAGAAAAATGGAAATTCTATTGAAATTAAAATACTTATGGAGTGTGGGGGCATTTGACACAGCTTATTTCTTACTCAGAGAGTCTAAATTCCATATCAGAAAGCCAAGATTCAAATCCCAAAAACTCTGTCCTTGATTTAAGCTTCTTATTAATGTGCACACTAGGAGGCAGTAAGTGATGACTCAAGCAGTTGGATCGCTACCTCCCATGGGAGATTCGGCATCCTGATTTCAGCCTGGCCCAGACTGAATATTGGCATTTGGAATGAGCAGAAGATCTCTCCATCTGCCTCTCTCTCTCTCTCTCTCTGTTTCTTTGCTTCTAAATAAATAAATAGGTAATTAAAAATAACTTTGTAAAATACCAACCTGTAAAGCTTATCTATGCAAAGAAGAGAGCAGCATGTTCATGAATATTTAACAACTAGTTCTTTTCAAGTAATTCTGACATGTATTTGATATTTCTGTTAAAGCTAACAAGTAAGACAAAAGTGGAACAACTTACATACAATTAAGACATATGTCATAACTTAAGTAACTATTCCGTGATGTGACTTCTTTTCTGAAGTGGCTAAATATACTTTCCATGTTTTGGGAAAATATTTCCCATTTTTTTAGCTATTTACAATTTAATGGTGACAGATGCCAACATATTCAACTTTAACTTGTTATTAACATTTTCTTTCTTAAATCTAGACAACTAGAAAACAATGAATCAAGGACTAATTTAACACTTTTTTCCCCCTGATTTCCACATTGTAAATCTTCATTTGATGGCCAATTTCTCTCCAGCAATGCAATGTCGATGAGTGCGGCATTGGAAAGAGATGCATGCAAAATAATAACACATTGTGTGTCAGACAAAATAGATGTGAATATCCTCAACAGATGTGGTAAAATATTATGAAATAATGAGAAAGTGGTACATTTTGTGCAGTTACTATTTTGTTTTGAGAATAACTACATAAAATTGATTTTAATAACAACTACATTTAATTACAAACTCACAAAACTCCCCCTTATTTAGTAATAAGTGCTGGCCAGCACTGTGGCTCAATAGGCTAATCCTCTGCCTGCAGCGCCTGCACTCCAGGTTCTAGTCCAGGTCGGGGCACCGGATTCTGCCCCAGCTGCCCCTCTTCCAGGCCAGCTCTCTGCTGTGGCCCAGGAGTGCAGTGGAGGATGGCCCAAGTGCTTGGGCCCTGCACCCGCATGGGAGACCAGGAGAAGCACCTGGCTCCTGGCTTCGGATCAGCGCAGTGCGCCAGCCATGGCGGCCATTGGAGGGTGAAACAACGGCAAAGGAAGACCTTTCTCTCTGTCTCTCTCACATTGTCCACTCTGCCTGTCAAAAAAAAAAAAGAGTATGTTATTAAATGAGGTATTTACTGTACTCCTTCCTAAGTGCACCAGGTAGGGGACATGTCTTCTAACCCTAGGTCCAGGAAGTGGAATGTGGAGTCAATTCATCCTTCTCCCCAAAGGGCTGTCCACTGGTTAATGAATTATGAATTAAAAAAACAAAAAAATAAGACTAAAAAACCCCACACACTCCCCCCCATAAAAGATAAGAAAAAAACACAAATAAACAAATAAAAACACTGAGATGTCCCAGATTACTCTGCAGAGTGGAACCAGGGAGCAGCTCCAACAACTCAGATTAGTCTGTTACAGAGTCATCACAAAGCATGCCTTGCTTTATTAAAAAAAAAAAAAGACAACAACAACAAAAAATTTAAAAAGTAATTAAGTGCTCATGAACAAATTCAATACTGAAAAACTATTCATTAATTGTCTAAGTCTCCATTCCACACTCAAAAAAATGTATTTGATTCATTCTGGTTCAGAATACAAGCAAGAGATTAGGTTCTGCTCTTTGCTTTCTTCTCCAAGGGGTGAGGAACTGTTTTTTGGGCAAGAATCATTTAGATAATTTTAACAACACTTGCCAGCCATACGAAATTTCCTACTTAAAAATTAGACTGCTATACATTTCTTGAATTTTGAATCCTGGATGGCAGACCCAGACCAAATGATTTCATTGTCCTTGTACAGCCCATGGGCTAGAAGTTCCCATTCTTGAGAGGCTTGTCTCTGAAAGTATTTCAGTGATAAATAACAGAAGTTTTGTTATAGCGACCTAAACAAATCAAGTTTATTCAGTATCATGTAACACGTCAGGAAGTAAGGAGCCAACACTGACACAATGGTTCACATTGATAAATTGCAATCCAGATTGCTCTCAACTTTTGGATCTGCCCTCCTAACTATTAACAATATTGTAGTCTCAACTTAATTTTTGCACCACTAGGAAAGAATGTATTGGCATAGAACAATGCAGATACAGACAAGGACCTTCCAATCATATCTGCTTTCTGTAAAGCAAGAACTTTTCCAAAATTTTTGTGTAGACATCCACTTAAAAATCTTGCTCAAACTATGTCATTAGTGACAATTTTTCTATAGAAAATACCAGTAAGAACAAGTAACTGAAGTTAGTTCTTAGATTAGTGTGATAATCTCCAACTGCTTCCAGTATTGTGTCCTCCTGAAACCACTTTCCCTACTCCATAAAAAGTGGACTCCCTATGTGAATTTCAATCATTTATACTCTATTGCCTATAACCCTAATTCTCATTCTCTTTTCTTTCTGAGTTGTGAGTTCTTTAATATAACAACTAAATCCTTCATGCCCTTTATGCTCTGATAATTTTCTCCTTGCAATTTTATTACCAATTCCCCACCAAAAGATTAAGGGGGTGATGGAAGAAATGATACATTGACACCAGTGATCAACTCATTCAAAGGAATCTTTTTTTTTTTTTTAATTTTTGACAGGCAGAGTGGACAGTAAGAGAGAGAGAGACAGAGAGAAAGATCTTCCTTTGCCATTGGTTCACCCTCCAATGGCTGCTGCACCTGGCGCACTGCGCTGATCCGAAGCCAGGAGCCAAGTGCT
This sequence comes from Sylvilagus floridanus, assembly GCA_949820135.1. NCBI lineage: Eukaryota > Metazoa > Chordata > Mammalia > Lagomorpha > Leporidae > Sylvilagus > Sylvilagus floridanus. Next base: position 84,717,947 of record OX463224.1, read on the forward strand.
TCTCTTGGTCTCCCATGCAGGTGCAGGGCCCAAGCACCTGGGCCATCCTCCACTGCACTCCCAGGCCATAGCAGAGAGCTGGCCTGTAAAAGGGGCAACCGGGACAGAATCCGGTGCCCCGACTGGGACTAGAACCCGGAGTGCAGGCGCCACAAGGCGGAGGATTAGCCTATTGAGCCACGGCACTGGCCCAAAGGAATCTTTTTCCAATCTTATTTGCAATTTCCTTACTAGAAATCTGGACAAGAAATCCTCTGTCACCATCTAGGTTTTAAATAATGTAGGATTAGAGTTGGTAATAAAAAAATAAATAGTGGTTCTAAAATCATGCATTTCAGGAATTACCATCAATATAAGCCTTCAAACAGCATTTCTGTTTATGGCTGTGAAATCACCTCTGTGTCAGGCCATCCTGACCCTGAATTCCTTCCTAATATTAACATCAAATCAGTGATCTTACAATTCTGGATCACTTCCGGAGATTTTGGCACTTTGCTAACAAAAGTATCAATTCAAATTCAGTTAAATTTTGCACTCTCTTCTCAAGAAATCATCTGTATGATTATATGAAGTGATTAAATAGATTGTAATAATGTAGCTGCAATAGTTGTTGAGAATGAAACATAAGATCGAAGCAGCTATTAAAATGAGAAAATGGAATGTAAGAAAATAGTATGAGCAGTTTATTTTCAAATGAAACTGCATTGAAAAGGCAAGGGAGCTAGAATTAGGTGAGCACTTCTTGTTTATCTGTCACCTTGTTATGTTATGTTTGGGCCCTGTCTCCTCAACAGAAATTCAATTTGACTTAAGAATTATTATATTAATTTTATAGATGAAGAAATAGAAGTGCTACGAAAATATGAAACTTGACCAAATCACAAAACTATTGAAAAGTTGATTGGACTCATAATTCATTCATTATTTTTGTCTTTATACCTTGTGTTTCTGCAACAGATTTTCAAAATGGAGAAAATATACCAGTATTATTTGGAAGTAAGAAAATTCTCAGAAAATAAACTAGGCATAATTTAAATATAGTACCCTATGAAAGGACTCACGTGAATATAAAATTAATATGTAGTCTGTTATATCTTATTATATCTGATCAGAAATATTTAAAAATAATAATTTTGTGCATAAATTTTAAATTACTTGCTGAGTGTATAATTTAGAATAAAATAATCTTTTAAAATTTATTTTTTTCTTTTTTTTCTGTTTCTTTTTTTATTTAGTAAATATAAATTTCTAAAGTACAGTTTATGGATTACAATGCCCCCCCCCTAATTTCCATCCCACTTGCACCCCTCCCATCTCCCACTCCCTCTCCCATTCCATTCACATCAAGATTCATTTTCAATTCTCTTTATATACAGAAGATCAATTTAGTATATATTAAGTAAAGATGTCATTAGTTTGCAACCATACAGAAACACAAAGTGTAAAATACTGTTTCAGTGCTAGTTATAGCATTACTTCACATTGGACAACACATTAAGGACAGATCCCTCATGAGACGTAAGTACACAGTGACTCCTGTTGTTGATTTAACAATTTGACACTCTTGTTTATGGCGTCAGTTATCTCCCTAGGTTCTAGTCATGAGTTGCCGAGGCTATGGAAGCCTTTAGGGTTTGCAGACTTGGATCTTATTTCCACAGGGTCATAGTCAAAGTGGAAGTTCTCTCCTTCCCTCAGAGAAAGGTACCTCCTTCTTTGATGGCCCCATTCTTTCCACTGGGATCTCACTCACAGAGATCTTTCATTTAGGTCTTCTTCTTCTTCTTCTTCTTCTTCTTCTTCTTCTTCTTCTTCTTCTTCTTCTTCTTCTTCTTCTTCTTCTTCTTCTTCCTCTTCTTCCTCTTCTTCCTCTTCTTCTTCTTCTTCTTCCTCTTCTTTTTTTTTTCTTTTGAGTGTCTTGGCTTTTCATGCCTAAAATACTCTCATGGGCTCTTCAGCCATATCCGAATGCCTTAAGGGCTTATTCTGAGGCCAGAGTGCTATTTAGGACATCTGCCATTCTATCAGTCTGCTGTGTATCTTGCTTCCCATGATGGATCATTCTCTCCCTTTTTGATTCTATCAATTAGTATTAGCAGACACTAGTCTTGTTTGTGTGATCCATTTGAGTCTTAGACCTATCAGTGTGATCAATTGTGAACTGAAATTGATCACTTGGACTAGTGAGATGGCATTGGTACATGCCACCTTGATGGGATTGTATTGGAATCCCCTGGCACGATTCTAACTCCACCATTTGGGGCAAGTCCGATTGAGCATGTCCCAAATTGTACATTTCCTCCCTCTCTTATTCCCACTCTTATATTTAACAGGGATCACTTTTCAGTTAAAATTTCTTAATAACCTATTATAATAAATAAATTTTGAAGAAAGCAATAATCACTTCATTAATTTCTGGACAAATCTTCAGTTAGTTATATTATAATTATATTGTTATCCTTGGAGAATAGAAAAACATTCAGTGTTGATATCTGAGTGTCATTCCCAGAACTTGGGCAGATGGAACATTTAAGGAGACCAAGCAGAATTGACTGAAAGACTTGCAGCCTAAAAGTAGCTAAAGCTCACACAGAACTAAAGAATAATCCTAATTACTACCCAGAGAGGACAGCATTTCTTTTCAAATTCCAACTAAAATTTATCTGTCAATGACAACAAACATTGTACGTGTATAAAATCTGAATAAGAAAATCAGAAAGTTCATATTAAAATTTGTCTCATTTCTGAAATTTTGCTATAACTATTATGAAATACAAAGCTCTTGCTATTCTTCTAAACAGCAAACCATAAATTAGAAGACCGCCTCAATATCTCAAATGAATTTGTTGAAAACAGATATTGCACTTGTGTACTGAGCTAGTAGATGTTTATATCTCTAGTGCCCTGGAAATAATGCATTTTTATTAGGCAAGCTGTTTTACTTGCAATGAAAATGGATTACTAAATAAAAATATACTTACATTTTTCAAATTGAATTAATAATTACTTACTACTTTTACACTCACATAAGACAGCCTGCATTTATCTTGACTTGCATTTACTTTGAGGAGTTTCTAATTTTGTTTTTCTGTACTGACAGTGAAAATTTTAGATGTAATCATATGGAAGCTAAAAACTGAGCACAAAGAGAAATTGAAGCATAAGTAGAACAGGTCAACTATTATTTGCTTTATCCTTTCATATATAATGTCAATATTTTAAATTTTTGTTCATTTGAAATGCAGAGATTTTCTATATATAGGGAGATTATATATATATATATATGTGTGTGTGTGTGTGTGTGTGTGTGTGTGTGTGTGTATGTGTAGAGAGAGAGACAGAGAGAGACAGAGAGATTTTACATGTCCTGTTTTGCTCACCAAATGCTTGCAGCAGACGTGGTTTTGTTAGTCTGAAGCCAGGAGCTGGGAACTAACTTGAGTCTCATACATGGATGTCAGGAATTCAAGAACTTGAGCCATCATCTGCTGCCTCCTAGGGTGCACGTTAATAAGAAAATGGAATCAAAGGCAGGGTTGGGACTTGAACCCAGGCACTTTTAGAGGGTATATAGGCTTTCCAAATGGTGTATTAACTGCTGCACTGTATGCCTGCTCCAAATTCAATGTAGTTATTGAAAACCAATAAGCATATTCATTCCTATACTGTTTTTACTTGAAAGATAAAATGAGCATCAAATACGTGATTTCAACATAAATAATAAAAGCATCTGTAGCATTTATTCGCACTCGTGCAAGTTTAATCTTCAAGGCTTTCTTTGCTAACAAAACAATACAAGTGATCTTCAAAATATTCATGGAAAACACATAGTACCTTTTAATTGCATCTTCCACAAGCTTTTTGAATTATATGTGTATTTTGGAACATTTAAACATCAATTCTGTTTCTTACAGAGTTTCCTAAAAAGCAAAATAAGATATGACACTATCACAGTAATGTTCGAACCCAAGAAAATGCTAACAGATTTTCAAGATAGGTTTTCCTTAGTCAAAATTTGAGAAATGTTAAATTAGGCAAAGATAAAACAGTGTATTTCCTATTGGATTTCTCATTCCCAAATTATGACAATGTGCAATGCTGAGCTCGGCAGTGAAGATTTACCAGGTGGTGTTTGACAAAGGTATTGAGTCATACAATTCTATTCCAGTGCTTTTTAAGAGAAACTGTTTGGATTAAACACTTTGTTAAGATTATCTCGTCACACCATGCAGGAAGGAGAGACCTAAAATTTTGGAGGTTATTTGGTTAATGAAGGTGTGAGATACTATTTTTGAAATTTATTTTTAGAAGGTTTTTACTATTGTTATGATATTTTAAACAGACTTCTGACACAAATGGGGGCATATAATGCAGACCACTATGGACCTCTCTCCAGTGCTGCTTTTATTTATTTATTTTTTTTACTCTTTTACCATCTATTAGTTTTATCCCTGTTTTATACATTTTACTTTCATCCAAACATACATTTGCTATTATATTGTACACTTGCTGGCTTGCTTTCTTGCTCCTTTTAATATAATATTTGGCTTGCGGAAGCAGGATGTTTGGCCTCTCTACTTGTGCATTGCTTGTGCTAAGCAAGGCCTGACACCTGAATGTAGTATTTAATCCACATTTTGGAATGGATAATGTAATAAAAATATGTTATTGAACTGCTTGAGGATTTTTTTTAAAAAATATTTATTTTATTAATTTGAAAAACAGAGAGACAGAGCAAGATAGGCAGAGGGAGGTCTCCCATGCACCAATTCATTCTTGAAAACTGCATAAGAGGTAGGCCTGGGCTAGGCTGAATCTAGGAGCTGTGAACTCAGTTGAGGTCTCCAGATGGGTTCCAAGGACCCAACTATTTGAACTATTACCTGCTGCCTCCTAGGGAACATTAACAGGAAGCTAGATTCTGAAGCAGAGTTGAGACCCAAAGTTCTTATTCAAATAAGAATGACAGACAAGTTTCCTGGGGCAAATAGAAAAACTAGTAACATTTTTTCAAATGTTATTTTTTATATACAGTAGTGTTTCTATAAAATAAATCATAATAATTTGTGTCATCTGTTCCAAATTTTAGGGGGTGGACAATTGACCTGGCAATTAAGATGATCATAAGTTATCCAAATGCCTTGGCAAAATACCTAACTCCATACATAACAGATGTCTTACCTCCTTTTTGGTATTTTTTCAAAACTCTCATTCAAAACTTTCTCAAGTTCAGTGGGTTATTTAGCTTTTGTGTCACATTGATTTTGCCTATGACCCTACAATTGCTTAGAATTGCCAGAGGTCCTGCCCTATCTGGCATATAAATCCTGTCTTCTGTTCATTCACTCTTTAACTCCTTTTTCATTGAAAAATTCTTGAACACCATCTAAATCTCAATGCCCGTGCTAGGACTGGAATAAACAGAGATACAAATACACATATACTTCATGGAATATTAAGGAAAATGACTATATAAGTAGATAATCATATAACTGTAGACAAGACATTTGGATGAAAAGGTGATATGTGAGCACAGAGAAAATGACACAATATTTAAAGGAAGGGACATTGACTTAAGTTTTAAAATCATGTACGAGACACCTATGATGAGGGCAAAATGAAGATTAAAGAGGTCCTTGCTGGAAGAGGAGGCAGCACACAAACAGACAAGGAAGTGAAAGGACAAAACATACAGAAACCTTGGCATGGCTTTCTAGAAGGGCGAATGTGCAGAAATGGTGGCAGATGAAGAGGAGAGTATGGGTGAAGCTCTGCATTTCTGATGATTCATCAAAATCCAGGTTCAAAGGCACTGTGTGTATAAGTGTGTGAAGATAGCTAATTTATCTTTTGTACACCCATTACTCTCTACACAGTTATTTAAGCATATATGCATGTTTCTGAAATTATTTCTTAAAACTGTGTCTCCTCCTATAGATTGAGAGATCCCAGAGGAAAAGTTCCTCTCTAGTTTCATTTCCATCTCCAGTACTAGTGTAGTGCCCCTTAATAAAAATTCAATAAATGTTTGTAGAATAGTTTTTTGCCAGTCCCTTTGGTGAATAAATGGAAAATGTGGATTCAGTTTCAATTTCTGTCTTAAATGTAACCTCATATCAGCAATGTTTTTTATGTCTGTTATATAATTCTCTTCATTATTATTTATTTCTATATCCATATGTATTTATCAATGTATTTTAATACATAAAAGTTAAATACCACTCCACAAAGCTTAAAAATTTTCAAATATGAATACTTTAAAGATATTTAACATTTCCGTATTAAGCTACTTCTCTCCTGGGCCTGTGCTGTGGTGCAGTGGGTTAAAGCCCTGGCCTGCAGTGCCAGCATCCCATATGGGCACGGTTCTAGTCCTGGCTGCTCCTCTTCTGATCCAGCTCTCTGCTATGACCTGGGATAGCAGTAGAGATGGCCCAAGTCCTTGGGCCCCTACACCCAGGTGGGAGACCCGGAAGAAGCTCCTGGCTCCTGGCTTCCGATTGGCGCAGGTCCAGCCATTGCGGCCATCTGGGGAGTGAACCAGCAGATGGAAGACCTCTCTCTCTGTAAATCTGTCTTTCAAATAAATAAATAAAATAAAATAAAACTACTTCTCTCTCTAAAACTTTTGCAAGTTCCTAAAAATACAATAAGTAGAATAATTATACTCTATGCTAGTTTGCATCGCTAATTATAAACGCCATTTTTTCCCAAGGAGAACTACATTTACAGGGAATTTCATAAATAAAACTAGATGCATGAAGCAATATCTTTTTATGTGGAATATGTTACATTGGGAGTAAATGGATTACTTACTGAGGCTGTTCAGCAGAATGAGTAAAATCTTTTAATTCACAAACTAACATTGATTAAAGCCTTTAGTTAAATACGTGGACACAGGCATTAACCATTCAGATTTCTTTCAACTGCTATGTAAAATAAAATAGACATGTTCAATATTAATTTCCAAATTTTCTTCACACACAAAGTGAAAGAACATAAAAATTTGTTAAAATCAAGACTTCTTTGTGAATGGAACAGTTATGAAAAATTGTACCAGCATAGGGTAAAAAATAAAAAGTGAATGCTGATCCCATCTAGCTATTTATTAGGTAACAGGCTTTCCCTTTATTTCTTTATCTTTTGGCCATAGTCTGATGGCTGACTACTTTTCCAGGTCCAGATCCCTCCATTCTCCACTTCGTTTAACTGTCAGCAGCACCAACCTTCACTATTATTTTCCACTGTTTCTGCTTTTCCTAATTAACCATCATAGCTCAGCTTTCCTGAATAAAACTGTATCATCTCTGTGAGACACCTTCAGTAGTAGCTATTAATCACTGCTTTATTACTCCTGCTTTATTAAATGTAAGATGCATAATATCTCCAGAAATTCTGTTATAGACTCCTATCTTTAAACAAGTGCCAAAAGCATAAGCTTATTATCAAAGCTGATACAGGACAATAGCTGAGAGGCTGTATAGTTTAGTATGTAAGACCTTGCTTCTGTATTTTCCATTTAATGCTGTGTGATCTTATACAAATTATCTGATTTATATCTACATTGATTTCCAAGTTGGTAAAAAATGATTATGCTAACATTATTCACTGTAGGGTTTTTTTGAGGATTAAATGAACTATTATAAATAATGTGCTCATTTAACATACAGAGAGAATGAATTGCATGGCTTAATTCATAGTTTGCTTAATTCTCCAGTTGCACAATGAATAGTTTGACTGATATCTCAGACTTATTAGTGTCTAATGTTCATCAGACACTCAATTCAAGAAACACAAATAAATTTTGGCCCTTTTACATGTGTTCCTAAGTGATAGATTTGTTGATATTAATAACAATGACATTAATAAACATGATTGTTCATTGAAGATCTTCATCGTATATAGATACTTTATATATACATGTTCATATGTGTGTATGTATACATACATAAATATGCAATTTAAAAATAATCCCAGAGATGGAGATTCTTATATTCTATTTCTTTAACAGGAAACAGATCTCAAAGAGGGCAAGTGACTTGCACAAGACTATAAGGTTAGGGCAGGGGTTGTGTTGCAGTATGCTAAGACCCTACTTGGGATGTGCACATCCTAGGTTAGAATGCTGATTGAAATTCTAGTGAATCTTCTATTGGTCCAGCTTCCTCCTACTGCATTTTTGGAGGCAGCATATGGAGACTCAAATGCTTGGACCCTTCTCATGTAGTAGACTTGGAAGGAGTTCTGGACTACTGGCTTCAGCCTGGTCCAGCCCTAAGTGTGAACCAGCAGGTAGAGCTGGCTAGCTTGGTCACTCTGCTTTTCAAGTAGATGAAAATAAATAATTAAACATTTTAAAAATAATCAATTAATAGTTTTCTTATAAAGACTACAATATCAGCTGATGCACAATCATAATTGGAGTCCAGATGAAATAAATGAAAAATTCTGTTCTCATTCTTTTTTAATTAACTTCAGAGAAAGAAATAAACATGTGGTCTCTGAGTAACTTAACCTCTCCTCCAGTACCTTGATAAACTGTCACAAATATCAGAGTATCTAGTGTCTAGTTAAGACCACATTCTGTTGCTCACACATACTTTTTCATGCTCATTGTTTAGGCATTTAAAAATATACATGAATGAAAAGGTCTGCCTATTAATTAAGAAACTCCCAGCCCATAATAGAGTGCTTGGGTTTGAGTCCTGATTCTACTCCCAATTCCAGCTTCCTGCTAATGTACAATCTGGGATGCAGCGGGGGATGGCTCAGTCATTTGGGGGCGCTAGATTGAGTTCCTGACTCCCAACTTGTGTATGGTCCAGTAGCAACCATTTCAGGCATTTGAGAAGTGTGGATAAGAGCATACTCTCTCCTCTTCTTTCTCTATCTTTCTCTCAATTAAATACATAACTAATTTTTTGTAAAACTCATAACTAATAAAATATTGATACTTATTACTTGATGAATAACAACATTAGGATTAGTCAACTCTTCAATACGATTGCTGCACAGCTGAGGCAGCCTAAATTCAAAGAAAAAGAGATTAATTTTGGCACATTGTTCTAGAGGTTCACAGTCCAATTTCAGGTTTGCCTCAAGTCTCTGACTTCTGTTGATGGTGTTCTTCCTGATGGAGTTCTTCCTGGTAGAGTCCCAAGCATCAAGAAGCATCATCACACGTAGTGGCATGGTGGGGGACAGAGATTGCTTGCTGTCTGGGTTCTTGTATTCTGCTGCACAACAGGGGCTCCACCCCAGTGACCTGATGCAGTATAGTTATTTCCTGAAGATCTCACCTGTGAGCACTATAATTGGAGCACATCTCCAACCTCTCAGTGCCTTTTACATAAGATTTGGGGACTAAACTCCTGACTTCAGATTGATAAAAATTCAAAAACCATGATGTATCCTCAGTTTCTTGCTTAATCTTTTTTTTCACTCCCCCATAAACTATGTGATTTGTGGAAATGTATTTATTTATTTACTTTACTGATGACCTGCTCACTGTTAAAAAAAACTTCTGAATTCTTTTTAAAAACCTCATGTTTTCCCCACAAAAATAGCTATGTATTTTTCTTATATATATTGCCAAACTAAATTGAATTGGAATTTTAAATTTTACAAACATTTTTATATTATACCTCAAAAATTTATTGGTGTGCAGTGGTAAATTATTTGTAATGGTTTTCAAACTTAAGCATGCATGAGAATCACCTGAATAATTTGTTAGACCAATTTCTGGCCTAGAGTTTATGAATGAATATTTCTGAATGGAGCCTAAGAATTTAAGTTTCTAACTTTGTTTCTGCTTTCCTGAGGATCACACTTTGAGAGCCACTGCATTTTAGGAATTACATAACAGAGTGGAATGTTCCAAATTCTAGAGAAACAGCAAAAAGAGAAAGCCCTATGATAATAACGAATAATTATGAACCAATGGATTAGTGATAGTAACTGGAAACTGAACAGAATGAGCACAATTGGGAAGAAAAATTTATTTGTGAATTAAAAACAATGACTATAAGGACAGATGTTCAGCACCATAATTGACGCCCCTTTGAATGTGGATGTCCACATCCCTTATTGGAATGCCTGAGTTCAGGTCATAGCTCCACATCTGATCACCTGATTCTAATGTCCAGCTAATGCTCACCCTAGGAGGCATCAGATGATGGCTCACGTACTTTGGTCCATGCCACACAAACTGAAGATCTAGACTGAGTTCCAAGCTCATGGTTTTAATGTGGCCCAGCCACTGTTGTTACTAGCATTTGGAAAGTGAATCAGAGGATGGGAGATCTATTTTTCTCTCTTTCTCTCCCTCTCTAGTAAATAAATAGATAATAGATTTTTTAAAAAGTCTGTTTTGAAAAATGTGTATTTATCTGTTTTTTTTTTAAAGTTACAGAGAGAAGACACATACACACACACACACACACACACACACAGAGAGAGAGAGAGAGAGAGAGAGAGAGAGAGAGAGAGAGAGATCGCCTATTGGCTGGTTTACTTTCCAGATGACTGCAATGGCCAGTGCTTGACCAGCCCAAAGTCAGGATCCAGGAGCTTCCTGCAGGTCTCCTACATGGGTAGCAGGTGCCCAAACACTTGAGCCATCTTCTGCTGTTTTTCTCCAGCCATCAGCAAGGAGCTGGATGAGAAATGAAGTAGCCAGGACATGAGCTGATGTCCATATGGGTTGCTGGTGTTTCAGGCAGCAGTTTAAGGGGATGCACCGTGCCTGCCCTAATAATGACTATCTTCCTAATAAATCTAATTTAAATGGAAGATATGTTTCTGAACAAGTAGTTACTTTTGAAAATCCTATCATCCCTATAAAGTGGCTAGATCCAGCACTATGTTAATTTTTCTTGTCATTGTAATGGTTTCATAATCTTCCTATGAACTACATAAATTTGTATAACCAAAATTTGTCCATCAATAATGGAAAAAAATGAGCCGAAAAAAAGAAATTAACTTTCTTACAAATCCCTACTCTCCATCACTTACTCCAGCTTCTTTTTGCTTAGATGTAGTCAGTTTTTAACTGAAATATCACTATTTGGAGCAATCATTCCTCTTTCCTTCTGCTCAAAAGAAATGCTCACTTCTTTTCTGAGGCTATGACATACTCTCTGTCATAATTACCCTAAAGAGTCAAGTATTAGGAAACACTTTTCAGAGTTTTGTGCACTTTTAAGCAATCAATGAAATGTGAGACAGCCAGTATCCCCTAGACACATTCACTTAAGAAGCTAAGTTGACTTGAGAAGTTATTGGCAAGAATGATAGGATGAAATGCAGCTGGGACTATTTATTTTTATTTTGATATTTAAACATCCTTTGTGGGGCCAGAGTTGTTGCATAGCGGGTAAAGCCGCCAGAGGAAGCCCCTAGATCCTAGCTTCAATCTGGCTCATCCCTGGCTGTTGCAGCTATCTAGGAGGTTAACCAGTGGATGGAAGATATCTCTCCAACCATCTCCCACTCCAGACTCTGCCTTCTCTTCTCTGTAACTCTTTCAAATAAATAAAAAAGTATTTTTAAACAATCCTATGCAGAGTACCATCATCCCATACCCAAGTGAAGAGTTCAGGTTGCATTAGCTGGAAGCCTAAGTTCTCCTGAAAATGCTTCTGTGCTTTCAAAACCCAGACTTCCTCATAGAGAACTCAGGAGACTGCATGAGCACCTGTTTAATGTGAGGACACTTAACTTTCTATCCTGCAGAGCACTTGAATAAGGACACCAAGTGGGGGAGGAATAGTATTTTTTTTTTCAGGAAAGATGTTAAAGAAAAGTCACTGCTGAATTATTAGCATAAATTATAGCAAGGCACTATCATATTCCTTTCTTCTAATTTAAATATTCCAAAAAGATAAGTAACGCTTTTCTAAATATTTCAGAAACTTTATGTGTCCTGTTTTTCACCATGTGATTTTATCTTCACTAATTACATTCCTATCATGACTGCTCTAGCAACTTTTTTTAAAATTAATAATATGAGGCAAGTCAGTAAATCATTCAAGAAATGTATAGCAGCCCACAGGCTGCTGTGCTCCATAAGGGCACAGAAGTAGAAATACTGGAAGGATTTCCTTTGAAATGGAAATGAGGAAAAGATTAGTAGAAGGAAAAGGAACACAAACTTCAAGCAGTGTTTTTAAAAATTTTTCTCCCCCCCCCAAAATTATTGCCTCTATAAGAGAAACATGAGGATGTACTCCCAATGGGTACCCCTAGATGAAACCTTCAGAGTGCGTAACATTTCTTTAAGCTCTCAAGTTTAATCATTAAAAGGAAGCAATTTTTGTTATTTTGTATATAGCTGGACAACCATGTGTTACATAAAATATTATTTGGACAAATTAATTATTATTGCATTTTATCAATGCCATCTGCAAAAGTAAAATCTGACATTAAATATGGTTAGAAAAAGGGGGATCTGGTTTATTCTGAGTCTTCACTTAACTTCTGACATGCTAATGAACGCCTTAACTACTGATCAAAAACGAAATCTTAGACATGACCTGAAAAAATAAAAATTTGTTTAATATACATGGTACTGAGCTGTTCAACTATTCAGTCATGTCATGTAAGAAAAGCTGTAAAAATAGAAATCACATACATTTTGAAGTAATGGAAATCCTAAGTGTTCTATTTATATGATTAAGAAACATCTTTATTTTCTTTTTCTGCAATTTTTCAAGTCTTTACACCTTTTTTCTGTTTTTTTTCTACTTTGGGATGCACTATAAAAGAGGCGTATCTCTGGTTCTACCATGAAGTCTGTAACAGATATTTCCCTCAAGTGGTCATGGATCTTTTTTAATTGGTATTGCATGAAAAATATTAAAGTGCAGTCAGATTTCTCATTTTTCCTTTGTATTATTTGAATTTGAGGCATTCACTTTATTTATTCCCTACTCATTCATTGATGTTCACATGTTTTATTTGGGTTTGGTCTTCAGTATGATTTACAAAAATGGATTTTATTGCTTTCCATTTTCCACATGGCTATCCAGTAATGCAAACACCTCTTCTCAAAAAGTTTATTTTTTCCCCAAGGATTTCACATTTGCCTTTCCTAAGCATTAATTTTCATTAAAATTGGAATACTTTCTCAATTTCCTATTCTGCTTTTTGAGTATTTACCTTCAGATGTCTTTTGAGATTTTCCTTTTTATCTCAGAAATTTCATAACTATATTTCTGGTTGTGCTTGCAATTATGTACTATAATCATATTATCTACTTTTAAAGATAAAAATACTGAGGCTACTTTTATTTTAGTAGTGTTAAATATGTAAGTTAACTTAGGGATGACTGGTGAGTTAACAATGTCTAAACTTTCTATGTAAGAATATGATATTCTACTATATTTGATGCATTTTAAGGTGCTTTATACATTTTAATATGTATTTTTGGTATTTCTTGATAATCATCCCCATTTTCTTATTTCTTTTTTCTTTCTTAATGGGGTTTTTCTTTATTCATTGGTGTTAGCCTGTTTATTTTTACTTTAACTAATGTGTCTGACAAAAGTTTATTTGAAAAAGTATAGCTTTATTTCAGTTTACTGTTGGAGGCTACAGCATTGGGTGGTCTCATAGTCTGGGTCTGGTGGAGACCCATTATGGCTGCTGTTAGGCAGAAGAGGAAATCTAAAATGAGCTTCTTTAAGCTCTCAAATAATGAAATCTCTGATGAAAGCCTCCAATCAAGGGCATGCCACTAATTACTCAAAAGATTTCCCAACAGTCATACCTCAAAGATGCATTCATTAAATCTTTACCCTTAGTCAGTCAACCATTACGTGAAGACATCAAACTTTAAACACATGTATGAGTTTTGGGGACACAAGTTGGTTGTACTGATAACAATCTGCTATATCATCCTCCGATTTTTTTAGAGTTATTTATTTATTCAAAAGTCAGAGTTACACAGAGAGAGGAGAGGCAGAGAGAGAGGGAGAGTGGTCTTCCATCCGATGGTTCACTCCCCAGATGGCCGCAATGGCCAGAGCTGGGCCAATCTGAAGCCAGGAGCCAGGAGCTTCTTTCGGGTCTCCCAATGGGTGCAGGAGCCCAAGGACTTGGGCCATCTTATACTGCTTTCCCAGGCCACAGCTGAGAGCTGAGTAGGAAGTGGAGCAGCCGGGACTAGAACCGTCACCCATATGGGATGCCAGCGCTTCAGGCCAGGGCGTTAACCCGCTGAGCCACAGCGCCGGACCCCCATTCTCTGATTTTTGTTTCGTTATTTATATACGAAAGAACTTCAAATAAATCTATTGCAAATTCATTCTATTTTCAAATTCTATTCCACATGATTTTTTTCAAGCCACTGGATATATATTTTTTAAGATTTTTTATTTATTTATTTGAAAGGCAGAGTTACAGAGAGGCAGAGGCAGAGAGAGAAAGAGAGACAGAGTTCTTTCTTCTGTTGGCCCACTTCCCAGATGGCAGCAACTGCTGGAGCTGTGCCAATCTAAGGCCAGGAGCCAGAAGCCAGAAGCTTCTTCCAGGGCCCAAGGACTTGGGCCATCTTCCACTGCCTTCCCAGGCCACAGCAAAGAGCCATATCAGAATTGGAGCAGCCAGGACTCAAACCAGTGGCCACATGGGATCTGGCACTGCAGGTGGTGGCCCTGCCACCTGATATATTTGTAAAGATGTGATTCACACACATACATACACATATATCAAAAAAAAATGCACTTATGAACGAGTGAAAGAAGTCATCTAAACCTCAATGCCACTTGTCTGCAAATTTTCTTATTGTTTAGTGTGTTATACACATTATTTCTTATTTTTATTGTGTTAGATATGAAGCAGTTAAGTGATGTAAGTTAATAGTGATCTTTAGAAGTTCTGTAGCCTCACTTCTTTTCTCTTTATGTATTCTTCCAATTGCTGAGAGGAATGCTGAAGTCTCCAAATGTAGATTTATGTATTTCAGTTCTATTTGATTTTGCTTTGTATAGTTTTAAGTTATGTGCATATACATTTATGATTGTTATGTCGTCTTGTAAAACAGACACCACCATCATCATCATGTATTTTTAGTGACATTGTTATTATACGTAACAGAAGACTGGAAAAAGAGAGTAGCATTATCCTTACAGAAATAGTGTTAATAATCCAAGCAGAGACAAGCTAAGGGAGATTACTATTTTGTGTCTGATTTAACCAACATTTTCTTTTCAATTTCTGTTTCTGAAAAAAATCAAACTCAATTTGCGTTAACTTTGATACATTCTACTAGTTGTTACTATGTCCCTATGGAGATATGTAAACTATTTTTGTATTGTAAATCTGATAAGAGAAGATATGTTTGACTCAATTAAAAACTATTGTTAATCACTAACAAATAACAAGCTAAAATAGAGTTACAAATGCTTCTTATGACTACCAGAAAGCATCTGATTATCTCAAGGAGTGTACAGGGCCTGGTGAAAAACCTTAAAATTATCATTCATGACTGAGCTACTGCTACTAGACATTTTTCAAGCAAGCAAAACATAAGTTATCTTGTCTTCCAGCGCAAAAAAAAACAAAAGCAAGGGGTGGAAAGATTAATTGAGTTATTTAGCTTCTCAAGAAATCACATACTGCTTCTGTAATATTTTCAGTTCCAATCCACCAAGTTACTGTGGTATAAACTCCAAAGAACCATGTCATAATGAAACCTTTTAGTACCATAAGATTCTCATGCTCAAATTATAATGAGAATGTCTGTAATCTGTAATCATGTTAACTCAAGCCTTTTGGAAAAAGGCTGTGACCTTCATTCAGTATGAACACTCTCATTTTGAAACAGAAAATGGCTAATGCTTCAAAATAGACTCCATTTGAGAGGCAAATTCAGGCCTGTAATTGGCCATTAGTTGAAAGTGCTTCTACTATAAGGAACATCAATTTTTTCTGGGACTTGAAACAGCTATTGTAAATTCATTCCCTGGAAAGATAAACACAAAGAAGCATTTTTCTTATTTGGGAGGACACTGATGATGCCCATGCATTCATGAGCATGTGGCCATTACTCCCTTCACCCTGCATTGCATGTATGAGTAGATGCATTCTTCCATAGCCAAAAGGACCATTTCAAACAAGCAACATGGCTTACAGAAAGCTTCCTAAAATGCAATGAGTTAACATTCATTCATGAATGGTTGTGCTTTGAAGAAATAAAAATAAATCCTCTGAATGGGGCAGATCTATGTTCTTCATGGTATCACAGTAATTAGATAAAAGAATAATTTTATTGTAATTATTTTCCAGTATTGAGCAATAGCTCATGAGCTTTAATTCTGGTCTGGGAAACATGCCTTAGATCAGCTATGACAAAGGAAAATACAAGGCAATGAAATAGAATATAGAAAACTTTCTGGAATTGGAGAAAGAAAATAAAAAGGAACCATTTAAGTGCTTATCAAAAACTTGGAACCAAGTGCACAAAGGAACTATGAACAAAATCCAGTGCCCTCTTCACTATTTCACAGATTCCTTGGGTACATGAGGTAAGTAGCCAAAGAGGAAAGGGTGTGACAGATAAAAATAGAAAAAAAAAGATACTTCATACTGTCTTTCTCATACTTTAAAATACAAGCAACACTATCTATTTTAGTCTGTAGGAAAATCAGACACTAAAAGCGGCCATGGATCACATAGAAAGATGTGAATTGGCCTATATCTGAGAGATGGATTACACAGGTTTATTATCCACGGTCCCAGATGAATATTATTGGCTTTGCCTGATGTAGATATTCAATCTGGGTATGAATTTCATAATGATTTGCTGAGGCTTACCTCATGAACAAAATCATCTTACTGCAGATTCAGTTCAACAGAAGACTAAGAAGACATATATAGTGAACTCATCATATAAGGTATAATCCTGTTAGTGGCAGGTGAAATTAGATTTGGAATAGGTAAATAAAATACCTAAGTTATTAAGTTATATGCTGACCGGAGGCTTAAGGAATATCTTGTGCAAATAAATGAATCTGTGTCAAAACAGCAGTATGGATGTGAACTAGTTAGGTTTGCAATGACACAGGAATCCATTTATACCAATAATTCTTTCCTAATCATATAGTGAATTTAGCTAAGCATAACATGATAAAAATACCACTAAACATTAATTCCTAATTTCCTGAGAGATTGATAGTGTGGGTTAGATTATTTCCTTACAGCTCTAGAAAGATATTGACAGTATCTGCCTCTTTCACATCCAGTTAATGAGATTCCTGCAAATTTGTACCTCTAGAACCTTATTCCATTTGACTAAGAATTGGAAAAGAAGGATATACTGGGCAGACTTTTGTCGATCAATACTCTGACTCAATATAAGGGCAGGAGAGTCTGGGTGCAGGTCAATGACCAATGGAAAGAAATGGAAGTGATAGCTAATGGGAAGGAGTTAACTGCAAAAAGAAGTAGAGATAGCAATGCCTTCATGCCTCATGAGAGGCTGGTTAAGACTACTTAATCTGTTGACTTTTAGATAATAGCCATTCTAACTTGAGAGAGAAGATTCCTTATTGTGGTTTTTACTTGCATTTTACTGATGGCTACTGAACCTGAGCACTTTTTTCATGTGTTTTTTTGTCTACTTGGGTTTCTTTCATTAAATATATATATATATATATATGTATATATATATATATATATATATATATATATACTTATGAGGCTGGTGCTGTGGCATAGCGAGTAAAGCCGCCGCCTGCAGTGCTGGCATCCCATATGGGCACCAGTTCAAGCCTCAGTGGCTCCACTTTGGATCCAGCTCTCTTCTATTGCCTGGGAAGGTAGTCCCAGCCCTTGGGACCCCTGCACCTGCATGGGAAGACCTGGAAGAAGATCCCGGTTCCCAGTTTCGGATCAGCACAGCTCCAGCCATTGCGGCCATCTGAGGAGTGAACCAGTGGATGGAAGATCTCTCTCTCTCTGCCTCTCCTTCTCTCTCTGTGTAAATGTGACTTTCAAGTAAAATAAATAAATCTTTAAAAAAATCTATTTGTATACCTTACTCATCTCTTAATAGTATTATTTTTACTGTCATATTTGTGTGTGTATGTAATATCTACATAAGAGGTGTGTATGGCAAAATATTTAAAATTGTTAAATCAAAATAAATTTAGGGCCGGTGCTGTGGCTCACTTGGTTAATCCT
Source organism: Sylvilagus floridanus (assembly GCA_949820135.1). Classification (NCBI taxonomy): domain Eukaryota; kingdom Metazoa; phylum Chordata; class Mammalia; order Lagomorpha; family Leporidae; genus Sylvilagus; species Sylvilagus floridanus. The sequence continues at coordinate 84,736,130 of OX463224.1, forward strand.
CTATCTGTTGCGCCAGCATCCCATATGGGTGCCAGGTTCTAGTCCCAGTTGCTCCTCTTCCAGTCCAGCTCTCTGCTGTGGCCCAGGAGGGCAGTGGAGAATGGCCCACATGTTTGGGCTCCTGCACCCACATGGGAGACCAGGCCGAAGCACCTGGCTCCTGGCTTCAGATCAGCGAAGCCCCGGCCATGGCGGCCATTTGGGGAGTGAACCAATGGAAGGAAGACCTTTCTCTCTGTTTGTCTTCTCTCTCACTGTCTGTGACTCTACCTATCAAATAAAAATAAATAAATAAATAAATAAATTTAAAAATTCCTCTAGAAGCACAACGAAAAAAGTTACATTGTGACAAATCACATGTTTAATTATTGGTAATAATACACCTGAACAGTTGAAGAAGTGTTTTTTTTTTTATTTTTTTAATTCAGAAAAGTATAAAGAAGAAAATAAATGACAAATAACCAGAACATTAAAAGGGATTATTTTTTAATTTTTTTTTTTTAATTTATTGACAGGCAGAGTGGACAGTGAGAGAGAGAGACAGAGAGAAAGGTCTTCCTTTTCCACTGGTTTATTCCCCAATGGCTGCTGCGGCTGGTGCACCACACTGATCCGAAGCCAGGAGCCAGGTCCTTCTCCTGGTCTCCCATGTGGGTGCAGGGCCCAAACACGTGGGCCATCCTCCACTGCCCTCCCGGGCCACAGCAGAGAGCTAGCCTGGAAGAGGGGTACCGGGACAGAATCTGGCGCCCCATCCGGGACTAGAACCTGGTGTGCCAGCGCCGCAGGCGGAGGATTAGCCTAGTGAGCCGTGGTGCCTGCCAAAAGGGATTATTATTAATTAATATATTTACTCCCAGACATTTTCTTTGTATATTTTTCATGCAACATATAAATATTTTCCTATGTTAAAAAGTAAAACACTATACAAAGCATTATCTTTTAGTTGTATTTATAGATTCCCATAAATGGTCGAGTTATTTAATTACAGAAAGATTCTTAGAAGCTGAAATTTTTTGATTCACACAAAATAAGAAAGTTTCTATCTGGAGTCACTTGGAAGATATATCTGTTTTTTTTTTTTTTTTTCAAATGTCTCTCTGTAAGATGATGTAATATCTTAATTCAGTCATACATTGTGCTGTATTCAACACAGGATAAACATAATTATCCCCCAATTTTATCTGTTTTTTTGTGAAAATATTCAAAATCTCTACTTATTTTCTTTTTTTAAATAGATAGTGTGCATTATTGTTATCTATGTTTATCTACTGTGTAATCGAACATCAAAACCTTTTCCCCCTATATCTAACTATAACTGAGCATCCATTGATCAAAGCTTTCCCATTTCTCCCTCTCCTCTATTCTCTCCAGCCTCTGGTCAATATTATTTTACATTCAACTCTATGAGATTCTTTTTTTTTTTCTTTAGGTCTCAACATTTAAGTTAAATCACTCATTTCTTGGCTTATTTCACTTAGCATAATGACTTTTATGTTGTCACAAATGCCAGAATTTAATCATTGTATAGTGCAATGATATTCTACTTTGCATTTGTAGCACATTTTCTTTGTTTATCCTGCACTTAATAGACACTCAGATTGTTTCATTGTGTTTGTTACCATGAACAGCGCTGCAATGAAACTGAGAGTGCAGGTGTCTCTTCAACACATTGATTTTCTTCCTTTCAGATATATGCCTATTAAGGGGATTGATGCATCATATGGTAGTTTAATTCTTGTTTTTTGAAAACCTTTATACTTTTTTCACAATGGCTGTACTAATTTCCATTCCAATCCACCATATACGATAGTTCCCTTTCTCCACCTCCTGTAAGACATATCTTGATGACATTAATGCACCTTCTAAAGAAATACATTTAATAATTCTAATGTCTTATTTTTGTTCCCAATTTTACATGTTAGTTCTACTACAAATGATCCTTTTTGAAGGTGGCATGAGATTATCATCTTGCATATATATATATATATATATATGTGTGTGTATATATACAAATGATTTCATTCAACAGAGTCACAGATGGCTGTGTTACTTTTTACAGAATTGATAAACTATTGAGACATGAACATGATGGACATAAATATCTTCTGCAATTTCCAAATTTGATAATATTATATAACCAAATGTTTGTAAAAATTTTTATGTAGAACAAGGACATTTATAAGAGAAGGATATTTGAAAATCTAAAATCATGTTAACTTATTAGCCATGTTATGGACTCATTTACCTATTATTTATATTCTTAATATGTTCAGAGTGCCTTGAAGAATCTCTTTAATATAACACACAAAAATGAACTGTTACACATTTGTCACCATCCCAAGAAACTTAACAGAAATATTTAAAAATTAAGTCACATCAGAGTATGCATTAGAACTTTGTAATATGAAGCAAGAACTTTTAATACAGACTTAACTGAGATAAATCATTTATTTATTCCTTGATCACTGACAATATTTGAAAAAGGGACAAATGCCATTGGGTGAGCAGGGGGGGGGGGGAGTCCAAACAGTATAATCTAAAATTTTATGGTAATCATCTTATTTTTAATCATAGTGTGATTGTTATTTAACACAGTATTCAAATAATATATTGAATGCCAATATGAGGGGTTGGCTTTGTGGCTTAGCAGATAAAGCCACTGCCAGAAAAAAAACTGCATCCTGGATGGGCACTGCTTTGAGACCCAGCTGCTCTACTTCCAATCTAATGCACCTGAGGAAGCAATGGAAGATAGTCCAAGTGCTTGGGCCCCTGCACCCACATGGTAGACCTGGATGAAACTCCTGGCTCCTAGGTTCAACCTGGCTCAGCTCTGTCCACTACATCTATCTGAGGAGTGAACCAGCAGATGACAGATATTCTCTCTCTCTCTCCCATCTCTCTTTCTTTCTCCTCTCTGTAACTCCTCATCTCTCCCTCTCTGTAACTGTACCTTTCAATTTATTAAAATAAATCTTCCTAAAAATGTTATAAACCCTATGGTAATACCAATATTGAAGATTAAGCCTTTTAAGAGATTAATATAAAATAATTTTCTTATTGTTGGCCAGCACCGCAGCTCACTAGGCTAATCCTCTGCCTATGGCGCCGGCACCCCGGGTTCTAGTCCAGTTCGGGGCTCCAGATTCTGTTCTGGTTGCTCCTATTCCAGTCCAGCTCTCTGCTGTGGCCCAGGAAGGCAGTGGAGGATGGCCCACGTGTTTGGGCCCTGCACCCTCATGGGAGACCAAGAGGAAGTACCGGGCTCCTGGCTTTGGATCGGCGCAGCGCGCCAGCCTTAATGGCCATTTAGGGGTTGAACCAACGGAGAGAAAGACCTTTCTTTCTGTCTCTCTCTCTCAAACTGTCTAACTTTGCCTGTCAAAAAAAAAAAAGAATATTTTATTGTTATTTGCTAGGTGAGCAGGTGTCATAAAGTACTTCATCTTTATAGAGAATTGCATGGTAGGAAAACATGGAAATGTCTTTTGGTCACAAATATGAATTTATCCAATTATATCTAAAGTGTGTCATTTGATGAGTAGATTGGCACTTTCACTAATAATGTAATTTCTGCTTACATCATAGCAATTATTAGTTTTATTTCTATACTTATGATTGGATAAAACCCAAGTATTAATGCAACAATATTACTTTTTAACAAAGATGGGTTTTAGAAACATACCATTCTTACTTTATGCATAAAATGACACTCAAAAATACAACTTTTCTTTTCCAAGGATAAACTGTTTTCCATAATTATATTTGTGATAGAATACTTTTTAAATAATTATACCTGTGTCTCATTCTCAGAAAAGAAAAAAAAAAAAAGAGAAATGTGTGGATTTGAAATTTATTGCTGCATGTAATAGAAAGAAAGTAGGCTTTTATTCCCTGGTAATTCAATTGAGCAAGCCGAGTTCACTTTTATTCCACTTCTCTACCTCACTTTTCTTTTATTTATAGTGGAAGTAGAAGCAGAAATAAAAGGTGGGAGTAGCAACATGTTAACCTGGTATATATAACAGTTCAAAGTCAACAAACTTGGTACCTAAAGTAAATTCAGTTATAATTACATTTTTAATTTGGAGTCATAGAGTCAGAGTTGATTGGTGTACCAAAGAAATAATCAAAATTAACCAAATTTGATTATTTTAAACATAAGGGCCTAGATAAATAAAATAATTAAGTTATCATTTAGTACTTTTACATTTTTAGTGTCAATATTTTGGGGTGCTTATTCAGTGATACAAAATGGTTTATTTTATGTTTGAAATCTGCTTTTCAATCTACTGAGGGTGATCTTTAGGTAATTTTCATTGGTATTTCAGATTTTAAGAACTTAATGGAATATCAAAACCTGGTGAAGTTGCTCATCATTAGAAGAGTTATTATTTACTTTTCTGTTTAATAAGAGAACACCTGAAGAATGGTGAGCATTAGGTACCATGATATTTAACTGAAAAATAACACAAAAACATTTTTAGTATTCTACAAATTGATAAAACTTTCTCAAGACATAAAGTTACATTAAATCATTAAACATTATCTGAAAAAGAACTGAAAGGTGGTGAGATTCAACACAAGAGTACCATTAATCTGTGGTGTCCATGTGGATGGGGCTTTATAAGACCCTGTAAGAGTATTCATGAAAGCAAGTCTATAGATTTATGGATGATTTTAAAAACCATCTCTTTCAGATAAAGTCTTTTGTAAGATCCAAGAAATAAGGCACTGGGATATCTTTACATTCCATTTTTATGACTATAACTATTTATTTTTTCCACTCATTCCCTCCATAAATGCCCACAATAAATGGGGCTGGGCCAGAGGAAAGCCAAGATGTCATAACTCAGTCCCATTCTCCCACATGAATAGCAGGAACCCAAATACTTGAACCATCACAGGTTGCTTCCCAGGTTGCACAACTGCAGAAATTCATGACTTGAAACAGGCACCCTATATGGGATGCAGACATCCCATGTGGCAGTTTAGCCTTGGTACCAGGGCCTAGCCCTAGTCATTTCTTTTTAAAGAAGTGTAATTTTGCTATTTCGTTTGCCAGTCTGTGTATTTAAAGCCAAGTTGTTTGTAATGTTCATGTATACAGTTTCAATATTCTGATGATGTCAATTTTTCCTTCCATTAAATTTGTGTTCAGTGAAACCATTTACATTATTGAAAATAGCTTTATAATATCACGTTATCAAATTATCAGTTACACATGCATTTTCATTTTCTGGGATTTATTTTCCTGTTGAATCTTCTAGTATTTTTTTTTTTTTTGGCCAGGCAGAGTTAGAAACAGAGAGAGACAGGTCTCTTTCTGAGAAAGAGAGAAACAGAGAGACAGGTCTTCCTTCTGTTGGTTCAACCCCCAAATGGCTGCTATGGCTGGCGCTGCACCGATCCGAAAACAAGAACTGGGTATTTCCTCCTGGTCTCCCATGCAGGTGCAGAGCACAAGCACTTGGGCCATCTTCCACCACCCTCTTGGGCCACAGCAGAGAGCTGGACTGGAAGAGAAACAATCAGGACTAGTACTTGGCGCCCCAACCAGGACTAGAACCTGGAGTGCTGGCGCAGTGGGAGGAGCATTAGCCAAGTGAGCCAAGGCACCTGCCAATTATTTGTTAACATAACAATGTGCTAGTAAATAAACATTGGGATTTGTCAGCCTAGTTGAATTCAATTCACTAGTGTCTAACATCTGCCACATCTGAACTTTTAGTACCCATTTTTAACAGAATTCTAATGACTGTAATTAGTGATCTAAAGATAAGTGCTTTAATGTCCTGAGGGGAAGCTGATACATGTAAAGTCATCTTTTCTTTAAGTAGCTAAAGGAATTGTCAATAAAATCCATATAAAGTGATCATGTTTGTTGATGTTCATCTTCTGCAAATTAATGCTTATTAAGGTAAATTTAATGGAAATTTTTAGTTCATAAATTGGTCACTTTATATTCTATAATAATTTTCATTTGATAAAAGCCACATTCTCAACTTTAGTGTATTCACTGCATTATTTAAATAAGCTGAATCATCAGTTTGCATGAGACAAAACTTCCTTCAATAGGCACTAATTTAAATTCTCAATTATGAAAACAAATCCTCAACCATTTTAAAGATAAAAGTCAGTTTGGTTTGTTTTCAAAATAGTGAGGCTAATATCCTGAAGTAATTTCACCCATTCACAAAATATTGGCTCTTACTCTGAATAATTGTAGTTATAGTGTCATTTAAAATGACTTATAAAGAATAGCCATGTGACAACCTATATAAAGAGACTCTGAAATATGTACATTGAGAAAAAGACAAAACTTTCTAAATCATTTCCCTTCAATGGCTTACAAGCCTTAGTAAAGACTTACGACCCGACCCAGTAAGTCTCTATGATGCTTTCTGCACACTTGATATTAATGTTGTCCCTGTAGCCTCTTATTATCCCTTAATCTTGGTTTTCCTGGGTCCTGGAACTGCAGAGGTAATAGTTTCTGGACTCAGAACAAACTACTAAATTGAATGTGATATCTTTTCACCATTACAGGTAAGACAATTCCTTTTGCTACAAATCCCTTTCTAGCACACTACCCAGATTATTTTTGCAGTCTCAGTTCTCTAGTAAGAGGTTGAAAAGACATTTCAAAAGTGATTGTGAAAGAGCAATAGCTCTCTTGCATCAGTGGAGTTTATTTTTCTTTTATTTTGTGTTTAAAATGTCTTCCATTTACATTTTAATGCCTTCATTTCATTTTAAAAAGGCAGTTGTGTAGGCACAAAATTTCCTTTCTGCTTTTATTTGTATTTCCTACATTTTATAGACTTTTCATTTTATTATCACCAGAATGATGTGATTTTCATCATCATTTAACAAAACCATGTTTTTGTGTTTGTAGACCCCAAATATGTGAGAATGTTAGTTTTGAAAAATTATCCATTGACTTAGAGTTTTAGTTATAAGACCATAAATATGTAGAAATCAACATCGACTATATTTTTGTAAGATTGAGCATATTTTTTCAGTTTTATCAATATGTTTACCAATTATAATGATTTTTGTGATATTTTTGTTAAATATCTTGAAATGAATAAGAAATCTTTATTTAAGATTTTATTTATTTATTTAAGAGGTAGAATTACAGACAAAGAGAGGGAGAGTTAAAGAGAGAGATCTTCCACCTGTTAGTTCACTCCCCAAATGGCTGCAAAGGCCAAAGGTGGGCCTGACCAGAGCCAGGAGCCAGGAGCTTCTTCTGGGTTCCCAGGGTCCCAAGCACTTGGGCCATCTTCTACTGTTTTCCCAGGAGTAGCCAGGACAGGAACCAGCACCCATATGGGATTCTAGTCCACAGGTAAAGGCTTACTCCACTAAGCCACAACGCTGGTCCGACTAAAAAAATCTTAAAAATATAAGTCTTCTAAAAGTTCTTGAAAGATGTTAACTTAAAAATCTTTTCAGAAGACTTGTGAAATTATAGTAATAGCATTTTCACTGCTGATCCTACTAGTCAAGGGTCAAATGTTTCTTAGAAAGAAAATTGTTAATGCACACAATAAATTATACACAAGTGGGTGGTTTAAGTTCTCAGTATCTCCCTACTCTCAACTCCTCTTTGCAACAAACCTATCACTACCATACTCCAGTTGTTCTCATTCTTCACTCCAATCTGAAGAATAAATCAAGGATAGCTGGCAGAGTGTTCAACCCACATTACCATAGCTATTTCTTGTATGATGCTCACATGTCCTTTTTACAGAAGTAGTCCTTTCCATTCAAAAAGACCTTAGGTCTTCTGGTTCTATTTGTTTGAAGATCACATCTTGGATCACTACACTAGATAAGGGTTGCAAACAACTGCTTAAGAAGCCAGTGATAACTTATCTGAACAATGCAATATAAGCAAGTAACACAGAAATGTGTGCATAAGTGTAGCTCTAGCCTTTCCCCCAACATAGCACATATTCTCCTAAAAGGTAAATATTATATCTAAAACATCTCTACTCAGAAGGTGTACAATTCATGAACTTATTGGGCAATAAGAGCTATAGCATCAGGGCCATCCTCCAATTCAAATTTGATCTTGTATCTATGCTACAACATGTTAGATTCTCTGTTTCCTAGACCTCTTGCAAAGCATGAAAGTAAAGATCCTTGTGGAGAGAAGACAGCAATTCAGAATTTTTATTGAATTGTTTATCTTCTGCTCCCCAACTGAAGCTTGTTTTTTGCTTTTGTTGAATTAATCACATAATGTTTTTCATCCAAGAGAGAAAAATGATATGCATGAATGAACCCTGATAATTGTAAAGATGCTTTTTTTTACAATGGTGTTGTTCAAGTTACAGCACATTAAAACCATTTTGTTCTAACAAAATGATAAACTCTAACATAGACAACTCTAACTGCTCTCAAAAAACTTGAGGGTGGATGTCGTGGAACAGAGCGCATGGTTCTACTCCCGGCTACTCCAGAGTTCTGATTCAGTTTCTTGATAATGCACCAAAGCGACATCATAGGATGGCCCAAGTACTTGCGTTCCTGTCACCTATGTGGAAGTTCCAGTGGAGTTCCTGGCTCCTGACTTTGGTCTGGCTCACCTCTGGCTGGTGTGGGCATGTAGGGAATATATCAGTGGATAGAAGATTCTCTCTCTCACTCTCTCTCTCATTTGTCTCCCTCTCTGTCACTCTGCCTTTCAAATAAACAAACCATTGTGAGAAAAACTGAGGGCTGGAGTTGTGATGCAGCACATGTGCTGCCACCTGCAGCACTGGCATCCCCTACTGACGCTTGTTGAACAGCCCTGCTTCGCTTCTAGACCAACTCCATACTGATGCACCTGGGAGGGCAGAGGAGCATGGTCCAAGTGCTTAGGTCTCTGTACTTACGTGGGAAACCCAAATGGAGTTCCAAGGTCTGGGCTTAGGCCTGGTTCAGCCCCAGCTGTTGTGGCCATTTGGGAAGTCAACCAGTGGAAGGAAAATTTTTTTCTCTCCTTCTTTCTCTGTAACTCTGCCTTTCAAACAAATAAATACATGTTTAAAAAAAATGAAATTACGTTAATAAACCACAAAGCTTGTAAAAGAAGAATACTTTCCTAGGGGTTGGAAAGTAGGAGGAACAGTGTCCAAGGATTTTTATTGGCTTTGCAAGTACATTAGGGTTATGGTCTTGGGGAACTAATGAAAGATAGTTTCTTAGATAGGGGAGAGTGTTCAAGCAGTGGATCTTTAGACATTATTTCCTGATAATTTTGTTCTGCAATTTAAGCCAGAAACTATATTCATCATTACTGGAGAGTCTATAATGTACATTGATTATTCAAATTCACTTAGAATGAGTGAGATTCAATAAGCATCATAAATCATAATCTTAGTAATACCTTAGTGATTGTTCTATTAAAAACCTTACTTCTACAGATGAGGGGATCAAGACCTAAGCAAATGACATGGACCCGAACTGACCTACCCTCATCTCACATTTATTCTAACACATTTACTTTGTATCAAAGTCTGAGAACTTTTCTTTAGTGGACCTCATCTAAGTGTATTTAGAGTTGTCAAAATGACATACCAAAAAGTCATCTGGAAGCATTCAATGAAGGAGAGATTTTGCACATATAAAGAATTGCTAAAGGAAAATGACTGTAACTTTCATATAATGGAGGCTTTTTTGTGAGATACAAATGAAGCTATTTTTAAGATTTAATTATTTATTTAAAAGTCAGAGTTACACAGAGAGAGGAGAGGAAGAGAGAGAGAGAGAGATCCTCCATCTGCTGGTTCACTCCCCAATTGGCCACAATGGCTGGAGCTGTGCAGATCCAAAGCCAGGAGCCAGGAGCTTCCTTTGAGTCCCTCATGTGGGTACAGGGGCCCAAGGACTTGGGCCATACTCCACTGCCTTCCCAGGTCATAGCAGAGAACTAGATCGGAAGTAGAGCAGCTAGGTCTTGAACCGGCATCATAAGGGATGCTGATGCTTCAAGCCAGGGTGTTAACCCACTGTGCCACAGCGCCGGCACCAGTTTTTTAAAATATACATTCTCATTGGGCAGAAATCAAGCTTTTCTCCCACACTTTATGAGAGTTTTCTAATAGTTAATGGTATTCAGAAAGCTAATGTGGTAAATTTGAACAGAAGGACAGTTTCCCCTCTACATGAGGTCTAAGCAAATTGACCAGCCACTTGGAGGAAAAGATACTGGATAAAGAAAAATTTGTTATAGATATTTGAACTAAATGACTTTCAAAGTCCATTCAACCCTAAAATAGAACTATTCTGGAAATAAACATTCTGGAAGCTGGATAAGGAAGGCATTATTAGTTAACATCTAAGGACAATATTAAATAATAGACTTGCTGAGACTCTAAGTAGGGCTTATTTAATGACTTAGATTATACAATAGAGGAATTTTTGATGAAACTGTACAAATTAAATATGATTTGGTTTGCAATAACAGATACTTTAACTTAAAATATGTCCTGAATTCAATCTCAAAAATCTTGTTGTAATTTACTTAACTTGCATTACTAAGCAAAACAAAGCAACTGAAACAAAATTAATTGGATTTACTATTTTAACAGACTTGGGAGGAAATAAAGCTGCACTATATATTATCGACTCCCCACTGTTCCTCACTGATCTGTATGACAACAATAAGGAAGAAAACAGGAAAAAGACAAAGGTGAGGGTAAACTCCATGAAGATGCCACTGAAGCATGGTGATCTAGGTTAAAGTTTAGGAAGGGCATGGGGATAATGGGTTACAATTTATATGGAATTATATTGGGTTGCCTTAGGAATATGCTAAGAGAACAAATGACTTATATCTGCAAGTTAACTAAAGCTTGAGTTCATTTTGTTTGTCTAGGTGTTGACAAGGAGAAATGTAAAGTCAACACAATCTTCTTTATTACAACAGATTCCATTTTAAAAAAATAATCAATACTACCTTTTGATATGTATTCTTTGAATCTTCCAGCTTAATTTTTAATCATTATCACAAACATGCCATTGTGTATATTACAAGTCAGATTAAGTTTTAGTATATCTTTGATAAGGTTAACTTTAAACCTTTACAAAGCTTATCCTTATATTTTTCTCACTTTTTCTGATATTAAAACTCACTGAATCTTAATTTATTTTCATAATTTCATCAAGAAAGTTAAATACAGAAATTGAAACAAGTTCATTTAGATTCATCTGATAGTTCTAACATATAATGAATAAAATAATTGCATAATTAAATGAGTTTCCTTATAATTAGGTGAGAAATTTTGTTAGTAAGTAAATAAATATGTTTTTGAAGATTTAAAAACAGAATTTTTTAAAACTCAAAGAGGAAAGAAATATCGTAGGCACTGGGAATTTATTGTGTGTAGAATTCTATTGGATTACCAGTGGGTTTCCAAAAACAATCAAAAGTAATGAGACAGATTATTTTACAAAATGGTGCGTTTAACAGTCTGAATTATACTCACCGTATATGAAGAAAATATTCTTCAAAGCAGAATACTTCAGGGGACAAAAATAATTCAAAATGATTAATTGGAAGGCATTAAATTACTCTATTAAAACTGATCTATAGGAGAAAGTGATTTCTATTTTCATCTATTTTGCTTTTAAAAATATGTTTAATTTTGATTAAGAAAAATTTGACAGGGTTTAGATACGTCCATTTATTTATGATTTTTCCAGTATTTTTACCAGTTTTTGATTTAAGAAGGATGTGCAACAGAATATGGAATGGAATAAATTGTGCTCTGTAGAGTGCACACATGCTTTAACCCTACCTCTAAACTCATGTGAAGCTATTTGGAGATGGGCTTTGGAGAGGTGATTAGGTTTAGATGAAGTAATGAGGATGGGGTTCTCATAATGTGGTTAGTGTGCTTATTAGAAAAGATATCAGAGAGGCCTGCACTGTTGGCATCCCAAATGGGCGCCTGTTCGAGACCTGACTGCTCCAATTCCTATCCAGCTCTCTGTTATGGCCTGAAAAAGCAATAGAAGATGGTCTAAGACCTTGGGCCCCTGCCGCTTCGTGGGAGATCTGGAAGAAGCTCCTGGCTCAAGACTTCAGATCCGTGCAGCTCGGGCTGTTGCAGCCAACTGGGGAGTGAATTAGTGGATGGAAGATCTCTGTCTCCCTCTCCCTCTCCTTCTCTCTTTGTGTAAATCTGACTTTCAAGTAAAATAAATAAATATTTTAAAAAAGAAAGACAAGATATAAGTGAAATTGCCCTTTCTTTCTCTTTACCATGTAAAGACACAGTGGGAAGATGACATGTAAAGAGCGTTGGCCAAAACCTAACTATGCTGGCATCTGATCTCAGACTTTCAACCTCAAGAACAAAGAGTGAACAAATTTCTGTTGGATATGAAACACAGTTTATCATGTTTTGTTATGGCAATCTAAGAAGGTTCGGTCTATCTATGAAGAAAATTGTGCTACTCCATCCAGTATTATGGAAAACAAAAGCACCTTTCACCAAAAGATTTATCTGCCTAAATAGAAGCAATAGTTCCTATCATCTACGAGCAAATACAATGGTTCATTCTCTCAAGAATTATTATCACGGGTTTACTATAATAAAATTTCAGTCGCTCTATCCTTCAGAAAATGATTGCATAGGTTTATAGACTGTTAAAGATAATTTTGTTGTAGTGCCCAGTGAATTTGTGAAAGGTAGACAATGAAAGTGAACCTCCTATTTGGATTTTCCAATGACTAGTAATGATGGGGGTAATAATTTTTATGGACAGATTGCTTTGCTTTGAATTATAGTCATGTGATCATTTTTTAAAAGATTTGTTTGATGTGTTTTGAAAATCAGAGTTAGAGAGCGGTAGACAGAAATAGTACTTCTTTCTTCTGGTTTACACCCTAGATGACTACAACCGTCAGCACTGGACCAGATAAAAGCCAGGAGCTTGGTGGTTCATCCAGTTTTCCACGTGAAGTGCAGGGCCCCAGACACACTGGCTGTCTTCCACTGTTTCCCCAGGCTATTAATAGGGAACGGGATCAGAAGTAGAGCAGCTGGGACTTGAACCAGTGCCCATACGGGATGCCAGCCTTGTTGGCAGAGGTTTTACCTGCTATGCCACAATGAAGTCCCAGTCTCATGATTCTTAAAAACCTTTGGAATAAATAGAGGGAGTACTGCTTTCATTTTTTTATAGACAGGGAATCAGAAAACCTAGTTTGACTATAATGTGCAGTGATGAAGATCTTTTCTGGTCATGTCTATTAGGAGTTCTATGTGCTTCCTGTACTTGGATACCCCGTTCTTTCTCCAAATTGGGGAAGTTTACTCCAATTATTTCACCAAAAAATTATTCTAATCCATTCCTTCTTTCACACTTTTAGGTACCCCTAAGACCTGAATGCTAAGTGGTTTGATATTATCTCATAAATCTGGTGGAATAGGGAGCAAGCTTACTGCTCTAGTATAGGAGACAATACTTTAAAAAAGTGGAAGAGTAGAATCTCAGGGAAGAGTTAGGGAGAAAACTCCAATTGAAACTCTACACAAGTAATAGGGATTCTGTCTATCTACATGGAAGGGGTGGATGCACTGCAAGAACATGGAGACAACACAGGTCTCCAGCAGCCAAAAGCCTCCTTTGGATAGCGAGATGAGACCAAACTTCAGCAGCCCAAGCCACTGGCAATAAAGTGGCAGTGAGAGCCTGGAGTGAGTACACCTTGGAGCCCTGTGGGATACTTACCAAACTACAGGAAAAACAGGGGCACTTTTCTTGCTACCCAATAACCCGCTAATGACATTCCATGACTAAATGAGAGTGAGCAGGCACCAGTTTGAACATACATAATGGCTGTGTCAGCTTGTGTCCACGTGCACAGCAATCAGCTGAGAGAAAATGCCTGAGTCTGGCTGGGAGAATTAGCAGGGGGCTGGTCACCCACATAGGACTGTGATGTGTGCCTAGACTCCCAGCATGTTACAGGCTCTGGGGCTTAGGGTGCCTGGGCAAAGTACATACGTATGGCTGGATCTGAGAGCCTCACTGCTTCTCTGTGGTCAGGACTAACTGGCAGGGAAGAGTGGATCCTTGGCTTGCATGACTGTAGAAGCCTGTGTGCTGGGACTGTGGAAACACTGGCTGCATGGGGGCATTCTGAACAGTTACTTTGTTGCTATGGGTGGCTCCACAGGCTTGGAGCTCCCTGATTGCCTGAGGAGGGTCATTGCTGCAGAGTCCGTGCTCACACTGAGGACTGCACAGATCCTTTGTGTGATTCTGTGGCAACGTAGGTTATGTGGGTGCCACTGGAGTGCCACCCAGGCTTTGGTCGCATTGGAGGAGAGGAGCTAATCATGAGGCTATGCCTACATAGCTGATCAAAGCCTCCTCTCTGATAAAAAAAAAAAAAAAGAAAGAAAAAAGAGATTTACCATGCCCAACTTGGGTGGCAACTTGGACACTCCCCTTACCCTGAAGCACTGAACAGAGCTCCTTGGAAACACCCAGCACAGACCTCTGGATATTCACTGAAAAAGCAGATACTCCTAAGCCAAAGAGTCATAGTCTAAAGATAAAAGCCATCTGGGGGGGGGGGGAGTATTTCCACAAATGCCTAAAAATAAACATAGAAAGTCAAGAACAAGAATAAAGAAGACAACATGATGCCCCCAAAGGTACACAACAATTCTTCAATACTAGAAAGTGAAAATAGATTGATGAAATGCCAGAAATGGAATTCAGAAAATTAATTGTAGGATTAATCAGAAGTAGTCAGAAGTAAATTTACAAATCAAATAAATCCATAAATGACATGAAGGACAATTTTTCCCATGAAATTGAGATTTTAAAGAGAAGTCAAGGACTGGCGCCATGGCTCACTTGGTTAATCCTCCGCCTGTGGTGTCAGCATCTTATATGGGCACCACGTTCTGGTTCTGGTTGCTTCTCTTCCAGTCCAGCTCTCTGCTGTGGCCCAGGAGGGCAGTGGAGAATGGCCTCAGTGCTTGGGCCCCTGCATCTGCATGGGAGACCAGGAAGAAGCACCTGGCTCCTGGCCTCAGATCAGCGCAGCACCAGCAGTAGCGGCCATGTGGGGAGTGAACTAAGGGAAGGAAGACCTTTCTCTCTCTCTCTCTCTCTCACTAACTCTGTCTGACAAATAAATAAAAATATAAAGGGAAGTCAAAATGAAATATTAGAAAGTAAGATTGAATAGATCAAAAAAATCCAGTGTAAAGCCTTAACAGACTCTGTGAGGAAGAAGAAAGAATATTCAAGTTGGAAGACAAATCCCTGGAAATTTTACAGTCAGAACAACAACAAAAAGATGCTGCATTTAGTACAAAGGTGTATCTATACATCTTTGTATTAAAGCAATATTAACCTAATTCAATTTTATTGTGGGTTTATCATATATATATATCTGATATATATATATATCTGATATATATATATGATAAATATATATATATATATTTTTTTTTCTTTTGACAGGCCGAGTGGATGGTGAGAGAGAGATACAGAGAGAAAGGTCTTCCTTTTCCGTTGGTTCAACCCACAATGGCCACTGCAGCCGGATCGCTGCAGCCAGCGCACCACGCTGATCCGAAGTCAGGAGCCAGGTGCTTCTCCTGGTCTCCCATGCAGGTGCAGGGCCCAAGAACTTGGGCCATCCTCCACTGCACTCCTGGGCCACAGTAGAGAGCTGGACTGGAAGAGGAGCAACCGAGACAGAATCCGGTGCCCCGAATGGGACTAGAACCCGGGGTGCTGGCACCGCAGGTGGAGGATTAGCCTAGTGAGCCGCAGTGCCAGCCAGAGATATATGTTTATTATCATGAAGGCTATTCTAACAGATATAATAATAGTTATGAATTTTTATCCTAAAATCTGTTAATGAAGTGCTTTATATTATGGATTGTTAATATGAACTACTTTCATTGTTGAAATAAATCTATTGATGTTTTATTATTTTAAGTGTGATTTGGACTTTGATTAGTATTATTTTATTTAACTTTCATTCATTTATATGTATTAGTGCTATTGTCTATAATTTTTGCAGTACCTTATTATAGAATTGATAACTCTTGAACACTAAGACATAGTGGCATCTGCCAGGATTCTTTACTGTCAATTATGTTTTCCCATTTTATATAATAAATTTGTGAGGAAAATTTTGAGGGGGTAAGGTTTTCAATTATTTAGAATGATTGTTTGATTATTAAGTTTAAATACATTTTGTGAACTCTGACTAACTCATTCCTTTGTAATTTTGATACATTCTCATCATTCTTTGAGCACTTTCTTATTTTGTTGTGCAAGATGTTTCAAGCTCATCATAAACATCTGCTTCTCCCCAGTCTTGTTATGCCCCTTTAGGAGGAGGAATGAGAGTTCTTTTGAATGAGAAATGGGATTTTAAAATGGAAATCTGGGCAATATACGTGCACATTGTTACTTAGATATCATTGATGCTGGGTTTTCTCACTAGACAAAACTGAGGAAAACACATACACCCACACACACTCCATAAGCATATGCATGTAGGTATAAGGTGAATTCCAAGTTTATAGAAAATGTGTATTATAAGAAAATTGTACATGGAATTCAAAATCTATGCATAAAATGAAGCATCTTTAATCCATTTCTATAAAATTTTTATGAAACCTCATCTATATATTCATGTCTATTTAAATGTAAATTCATGCATAAACATGCATCTATTTACATATTTTAACATATCAAGATAATAGATAAAAATCAACACTACAAGTCCATCCTCATACTCTTCCATCTGCATTGGTAACTGACTTCTCTAATGGGATACCTCTTTCCTCAGTATAATTTCTCATTTGCCCAAGACTTTTCTGGTGTTCTTCATTCTATAAATATGAATTTGGTCACTGACACATTTCTTCTGACATCTCTTGTAGAGATGATCTTTACATTTCTACCTCAATTCATTTTCTCTATTCTTAGTATTTCCAGATCAAATACTTATATATTTGATTAATGTTAGTTACTAATCTGATGATAGAATTCTAAATTGTTAGTATGAACTCATATAAAGTGTGGAAAAAATTGTATCTTTCTATTATGTCATCTCTCCCTAATATGGTATCTGCATGATCATGACTATATCAGCTTTCAGGGGAAATTGAATCCTGTAGTATCTATTTACTAGTCGTAAGTATTTTTAAAAGGTCTACACATAGATCTCTACAGTAGTCAAGACTG
Source organism: Sylvilagus floridanus (assembly GCA_949820135.1). Taxonomy (NCBI): domain Eukaryota; kingdom Metazoa; phylum Chordata; class Mammalia; order Lagomorpha; family Leporidae; genus Sylvilagus; species Sylvilagus floridanus. Next base: position 84,753,368 of record OX463224.1, read on the forward strand.
TTATGTAGTTAAGAAATTTTATGTGGTCAGAAATGCTAAGGAAAAGAAATAAAATTATTATGATTCAGTATTTCCTACTGCACCTAGCCAAGTGAGCAGCCACTTAGAAATTGCTTATTGCTTATGTGCCCCAAGCTAATCTTGCCATTTAATTTACCATCTTCCCAGTGCTTAATACAGTTTCATACTAGAGAAGCTTCAGAGGGTAGAGAAACAGTGTAGGATTATTTTGTACATTTATACTGAAAGCTTCTTGTTAAAATACATATTATATTGGCAACATTGAGAAATCAGAGAAAATTGAGCACTAATTTCACCTCCTTTACAATAACTCTTTCTTATTCCTTGCTGCTTTCCAGTCTTCATTAGTATGCTCTATATTTCTGCATTTCTTTATAAGAATCTGATTACTACACACAGAAACACAGAAATATGGCCATCAACATGAAAGAAGGTAAATGAAGGGAACCTCACAGCAAAAGATCACAGGGAATTCAAAGTATACATTAGAAAATATCTTTGGCAAATGGCAGGGCAAAGTTATCACTTGTCAAGAGTCACATTGAACGTTAATGGTCGAAACTATCCAGTTAAAAGACACAGATTGGCTGATTGGGTTAAGGAACAAAACCCATCTATTTGCTGCTTACAAGAAACACAACACATCTTTCCAAGGAAGATCCATACAGACTGAAAGTAAAAGGATGGAAAAGTATATACCATGCCAACAGAAATGAAAAAAGAGCAGATGTAGCCATCTTAATATTGGACTATATAAACTTTAACACAAAAACTGTTCAGAGCGACAAAGAGGGGCACTATATAATGATTAAGGGATAAATTCAGCAGGAAGATATAACAATTATCAATGTATATGCACCTAACTACAGGGCACCAGTTTATTGAAAATATTTGTTAAGGGACTTAAAGGGAGACTTAGACCCCAATACAATAGTATTGGAAGACTTCAATACTCCACTCACAGAAATAGACAGATCGACAGGACAGAAGATCAACAAGGAGACAGTAGATTTAAACAACATTATAGCCCAAATGGATCTAACAGATATCTATAGAACTTTTCATCCTACACAGAAAGCATTTACATTCTTCTCAGCAGTACATGGAACCTACTCTAGGATTGTTCACATATTAGGCCATAAAGCAAGTCTCAGCAAATTCAAAAGAATTAGAATCATACGATGCAGCTTCTCAGACTATAAAGGAATAAAGTTGGAAATTAGCAACTCAGGAATCCCTAGAGCATATGCAAACACATGGAGATTGAACAACATGCTCCTGAATGAACAATGTGTCAAAGAAGAAACTAAAAGAGAAATCAAAAATTTTCTGGAAGAAAATGAGGATAACAGTACAACATACCAAAACTTATGGGATACAGCAAAAGCAGTGTTAAGAGGAAAGTTTATATCAATAGGTGCCTACATCAAGAAATTGGAAAGGCACCAAATAGATGAGCTTTCAATGCATCTCAAGTATTTAGAAAATCTGCAGCAAACCAGACCCAAATCTAGTAGGAGAAGAGAAATAATCAGAGAAGAAATCAACAGGATTGAATCCAAAAAAAAAACACTACAAAAAAAGAGCCAAACGAGGAGCTGGTTTTTTGAGAAAATAAACAAAATTGACACCCCATTGGCCCAACTAACTAAAAAAAGAAGAGAAAAGACCCAAATCAATAAAATCAGAGATGAAAAAGGAAATGTAACAACAGACACCACAGAAATCAAAAGAATCATCAGAAATTACTACAAGGACTTGCATGCCAGCAAACAGTGAAATCTATCAGAAATGGATAGATTCCTGGACACATGCAACCTACCTAAATTGAACCAGGAAGACATAGAAAACCTAAATAGACCCATAACTGAGTCAGAAATTGAAAGAGTAATAAAGGCCCTCCCAACAAAGAAAAGCCCAGGACCAGATGGATTCACTGCTGAATTCTACCAGACATTTAAAGAAGAACTAACTCCAATTCTTCTCAAATTCTAACTCCAATTCTTCTCAAACTATTCAGAACAATCGAAAAAGAGGGAATCCTCCCAAATTCTTTCTATGAAGCCACCATCACCTTAATTCCTAAGCAAGAGAAAGATGCAGCATTGAAAGAGAATTACAGACCAATATCCCTCATGAACATAGATGCAAAAATCCTCAATAAAATTCTGGCCAAAAGAATGCAATAAAATGCAACAACACATCAGGAAGATCATCCATCCAGACCAAGTGGGATTTACCCCAGGTATGCAGGGATGGTTCAATGTTCCCAAATCAATCAATGTGATACAACACATTAACAAACTGTAGAAGAAAAACCATATGATTATCTCAATAGACGCCGAGAAATCATTTGATAAAGCACATCACTCTTTCATGATGAAAAGTCTAAGCAAACTAGGTATGGAAGGAACATTCCTCAATACAATCAAAGCAATTTATGAAAAATCCATAGCCAACTTCCTATTGAATGGGGAGAAGTTGGAAGCATTTCCACTGAGATCTGGTACTAGACAGGGATGCCCACTCTCACCACTGCTATTCAATGTAGTTCTGGAAGTCTTCGCCAGAGCTATTAGGCAAGAAAAAGAAATTAAGGGGATACAAATTGGGAAGGAAGAAGTCAAATTATCTCTCTTTGCAGATGATATGATTTGTTATTTAGGGGACCCAAAGAACTCTACTAAGAGACTATTGGAACTCATAGAAGAGTTTGGCAAAGTACCAGGATATAAAATCAACGCACAAAAATCAACGGCCTTTATATACACAGGCAATGCCATGGCTGAGGGAGAACTTCTAAGATCAATCCCATTAACAATAGCTACAAAACATTAAATGCCTTGGAATAAACTTAACCAAGAATGTTAAAGACCTCTATGAAGTAAATTACAAAACTTTAAATAAAGAAATAGGAGAGGACAACAAAAAATGGAGAAATCTTCCATGCTCATGAATTGGAAGAATCAATATCATCCAAATGTCCATTTTCCCAAAAGGAATTTATACTTCAATGCAATACCTATCAACATACCAAAGGCATTCTTCTCAGATCTGGAAAAAATGATGCTGAAATTCATATGGAAACACAGGAGACCTCGAATAGCTAAAGCAATCTTGTATATCAAAAACAAATCTGGAGGCATCACAATACCAGATTTCAGGACATACTACAGGGCGGTAGTTATCAAAACAGCATGGTACTGGTACAGAAACAGATGGATAGACCAATGGAACAGAATAGAAATACCAGAAATCAACCCAAACATCTACAGCCAACATATATTTGATCAAGGACCCAAAACCAATCCCTGGCGTAAAGACAGTCTATTCAATAAATGGTGCTGGGAAACCTGGATTTCCACATGCAGAATCATGAAGCAAGATCCCTATCTTTCACCTTTCACAAAAATTCACTCAACATGGATTAAAAACCTAAACCTACGACCCGACACCATCAAATTATTAAAGAGCATAGGAGAAACCCTGCAAGATATAGGTACTGGCAAAGACTTCTTGGAAAATAACCCAGAAGCAATGGCAGTCAAAGCCAAAATTAACTACTGGGATTGCATCAAATTGAGAAGTTTCTGTACTGGAAAAGAAACAGTCAGGAAAGCGACTAGGAAACCAACAGAATGGGAAAAATATTTGTAAACTATGCAACAGATAAAAGGCTGATAACCAGAATCTACAAAGAGATCAAGAAACTCCACAACATCAAAACAAACAACCCACTTAAGAGTACCTCAATAGACATTTTTCCAAAGAGGAAATCCAAATGGCCAACAGGCACATGAAAAAATGTTCAAGATCACTACCCATCAGGGAAATGCAAATCAAAACCACAATGAGGTTTCACCTCACCCTGGTTAGAATGGCTCACATTCAGAAATCTACCAACAATAGATGCTGGAGAGGATGTGGGGAAAAAGGGACACTAATCCACTGTTGGTGGGAATGCAAACTGGTTAAGGCACTATGGAAGTCAGTCTGGAGATTCCTCAGAAACCTGAATATAACCCTACCATTCAACCCAGCCATCCCACTCCTTGGAATTTACCCAAAGGAAATTAAATTGGCAAACAAAAAAGCTGTCTGCACCTTAATGTTTATTGCAGGTCAATTCACAATAGCTAAGACCTGGAACCAACCCAAATGCCCATCAACTGTCGACTGGATAAAGAAATTATGGGACATGTACTCTATAGAATTCTATACAGCAGTCAAAAAAAATGAAATCCAATCATTTGTAACAAGATGGAGGAATCTGGAAAACATCATGCTGAGTGAATTAAGCCAGTCCCAAAGGGACAAATATATGTTCTCCCTGAATCATGACAATTAGCTAAGCGCCAAAGGGAAACCTGTTGAAGTGAACTGGACACTATGAGAAACAGTGACTTGATCAGCTCTTGTGCTGACTGTTGTTGTACAATGTAATACACTTTGTTTTTCTGTGTGGATGCAAACTGATGAAATCTTTACATAGTATATACTGAATCGATCTTCTGTATATAAAGATAATTGAAAATGATTAAAAAAAACTTGGTGTTAAATTGGAAATTTCATAGAAAATTAATCAATTTTTTTTAAAAACAATATCATGTAGGATCTCTGTTCTTAATGTGCTATATATTGTGAATTAATACTATAACCAGTACTGCAACAGTGTTTTTCACTTTGTGTCCCTATGTGAGGGCAAACTGTTGAAATCTTTGTGTAATATGTACTAAATTGATCTTCTGTATATAAAGAGAATGGAAAATGAATCTTGATGTGAATGGAAGGGGAGAGGGCGAGGAAAAGGGTAGGGTTGCGTGTGGGAGGGAAGTTATGGGGGGGGAAGCCATTGTAATACATAAGCTGTACTTTGGAAATTTATATTCTTTAAATAAAAGCTTTATAAAAAAAGAAATCTGATTAAAAATTGTCTACCCAGCATTGGTAATATTTTAACAAAAATGTAATATCTATTATTTGCCTGACAACCAACTATAAGCCAAGCCCTGAGAATTTATAGAGACATTAAATTAACCCATAATTATTTGAAATTATTATGAAACTAAAAGTTGAAAATTGGCTGTGGTGGCCATTTGGGGAGTGAACAAATGGAAGAAATACCTTTTTCTCTGTCTCTCTCTCACTGTCTATAACTCTACTTGTACAGCGCTACTGCTCACTAGGCTAATCCTCCACCTGTGGCACCAGCACCCCGGGTTCTAGTCCCGGTCGGGGCACCAGATTCAGTCCAGCTCTCTGCTGTGGCCCGGGAGTGCAGTGGAGGATGGCCCAAGTGCACCCTCATGGGAGACCAGGAGAAGCACTTGGCTCCTGGCTTTGGATCATTATGGTGCACTGGCCACAGTGCACTGGCCGCTGCATGCCGGCTGCAGCGGCCATTGTGGAGTGAACCAACTGAAAAAGGAAGGCCTTTCTCTCTGTCTCTCTCTCTGTCTCACTGTCCACTCTGCCTGTCAAAAAAAAAAAAATTAATAGTTGAAAATTGGCTGTGGCGGCCATTTGGGGAATGAACCAACCGAGGGAAGACCATTCTCTCTGTCTCTCTCTCATTGTCTGTAACTCTACCTGTCGAAATATAAAAAAGGTGAAAATTATACAATAATAATGTTAATTTTTATGTAATAGATCACTCCTTTAAAATTGATACTACAGGATATGCATATATGTATATTTTATTTCGTTATGAATTTATTATTCCTTGGAGAAACTATATGCAAAAATGGAGGAGAAATGGTTTTGCAAACGTGGGTTGAAAATATTGGAATCTGATAAATGCTAGAAAGCAGTTTATGAAATGCAACCAGTAGCGATGTGAGTTAAATATTATTTAAATATTTTATTAGCTGATTATTTTTTACTCTCTCCTAAAGAAGAAGACAATTTAGATATTGATTACTATATTTCAAATAGAAAGGTATAGACAAGATAATACCAAAGTAACACTCTATAACTTGTTCTACATCATGGGACTCAAAGAATGTAGTTAATAGGAATATATTTGTTGAATCCATCCCCAGGTCAGAGTATTTTATTCACTCTTTACCTTGTGGTATGAAGCCTAAGCATTTCTATAGGTAGCAAATAATCTAATTATTGAAAAAGCATCTACATACAAAGGGGTAGATTATTTGTGTTCCATCTTAGTATGTAGAATAAATATTCTCTATGCTAATATACTGGTTTTTACAGTGTTTCTACTATGGAAGTTCTACCATGAGCTTGGTTTTTTTGGTTTGTTTGTTTTTTACATTTAGTCTCTATTTGAATGTTTAATGGGAAAATAATGACACCTCCATAGAAGACCAGAAATTACATAATAGTATTTTTGAAGTCTCTGTTACTGTTGAATACAGTTTTTCCAGCTAGCAAAATATTCGTGTGCTCAAGAATCAAAAATAAGCTGGATTCAATGCAACATATGTCAAGTGCTTATAGAATTGCAAGACAGGATTATTCGTTTGCCAATATAGAATGCAAATATGATACTTAAGCAAAAACTTTAAAGCTAAAATTGGTTGTGTTGGTCAAGTACCATGCTAAGTAATTTTTAATGAAAATACTTTATACTTGGAACTTCCCTAAACAATTTGCATTATAACCATTCATAGAAGAGAAAACATAGGAATTGTAGGGTTTAAAAACTACTTAAAATTTCATACCTAGGAAGAGAATGATAATATATCTGTACTTTACACACAGATTTCCACAAAAACTCATTATTTTAGCACCTTGGGACTCCTCTCTATCATTAATAATGAAGTTTATATTTGGGAAAATATCACATACAGAATATTTATTCTACCTATTAAGAAGCAACACAAATAATCTACATCCTTGTTTGTATATGTTCTTTAAATAATTATATTATTTGCTCCGTATTGAAATGCGTAGGCTTTATACCACTAGATAAAAGACCAAATAAAATTCTTTGTGACCTGGGAATGGATTCAACACATATATTTCTGTGAACTACATGTTTTGAGCTACATGATAAAGTACAAGTTGTAGAGTGTTACTTTGTTATTTCTTATCTTATCTATACCTTTTCTAATTAATTGGCAGAGTGATTTACACATGCACTTGAACCACTAAAGATAAGATTATTTTTGATTTGCTATTGAATTCAAATAATTAAGTTTCAATGACTTGAGCAATTTCTGTCTTCAAAAAAATATCTGTAAGGAAAAGAGGCAGAGAACAGACAGAAGAAAAGATACTAACTCACAGTCAAAACAAACTTATTCACAGAGGTAGTCAACTGCCAGCATGCTCACAGACCAAACACATGGCAGAGGGCAGCAGTCCTCAGTGGGCTGGCATTTTAACATCTTAAGGTGGGCTAGGGGTTGAGAGGTGGATAGGGAGGGACAGTAGATGGAGGCGAATTTCTACAAATAGGTTTTTGAAGTTTCACTTGAGCTTTCATACTTGGAAAAGACTGTAGGGATGGGGTGGGCAACAATACATGATGTGAGACTGTACTGATCTCTTGAAAGAAGGAAGGGGAAAGAGGTAAAAGAGGAATTTTATCTACCTTTAGGCAAGAACCTAAAATGGCTGAGGCTTATGTCCTTGTTCTGTCAATCCCTACTCTGAGTATAGATAAGGAGATTGGGTACCAGTCCCTTTCTGGATACTGCTATTGATATGAAGCATTAATGCAGAGTTGGTAACTATACTCTGGATTGGAATGATTGAAAAAGTATAGTCTTGTTTGCTCCTGTATGATGGCTTGAGAGATAGCAGTCATTCATTCCTGTCAATACTTTTGAAATGTGTTAATTAATTAAACATTATAGGAATAGGAGCACTATGTTTTTGATGGTGAAAGGAGCTATTAGAAACATTACCCATAGTGGAAAAGATGACCAAAAGGAGGAGGACAAAGGGAGAAATGGGAAAGCAGGAGTAAAAGTCCCTGTCTAATCAATGGGAAGACAGATGTAGTCTGGTTGTCAGAGAAAGAACACTCCCATTTTGTTTAGTGTGTACTTACTGTCAAGGAGTTGTGGAATGTAGTGAGTTTGGCCTGCTTCTAGTCCTGAGCTCCCTCATTTCCTCCCTCTGCTTATGGAAACCCTGTGGTGGAATGAGAAGGCCATGCCAAGATGGTCTCTGGCAAGCAAGTGTCACTTACTTAGGAATGGCTTGGAAACCCCCTAGAAAATCCCCTGGGAAACCACCTGGCTGTGATTGGTTAGGTAGCCCCTTGATTGGATTGACTGCCTCAGCTATATAACCTGCTGTACCAACTGAAATAAATGAGTCTGCAGGTTACTCGCCTCTGGCCTGCTATCACCTGACTCCAGGTATCTGTGTGGTGACTCTGAGCCTGAGCCTCTTGCCCCCACTGTACTCCTCCTCTCAGAACAAATCCACAGCAACAAAACTGTAGCTGTCAGGGGTTAGGACAAGGACTGCTCTGACTTCTTTAAGCTGAGTAGGGATGAAGTACAGATCCATGGTCAAGTCGGTTTGCATCAGAAGGTGGCCTCTTGAGGGAACTGCAGCACCACCTCACAAAAGCTCCATACAAAGTTTCTTGTGCATGACCATCTAGAATTTCACTTCTTCAAGTATGGAGGAAGTAGACCTAACAAGCTGATTAAATACACAGCGTCCAAAACAAAGGGCAGAGCATGCTGAAAGACCTAGAAAATGTGCTATCCAAACCAGAAGGGAATTTTCCTATTGAAAGACAAATAGAAACTGACAGGAGGAGCTTGATAATAACCACTGGGCATTAAGGCTTGGATAGCTGTATATATATATATATATATAGAGAGAGAGAGAGAGGTCCAGATCCATCTATCTCTTCACATAGGGTATTGGAAGAGACATCATAAGGGAATTGTGAACCTTCTTAGGGAAGACATCCTGTTTACTTCCATTACTTAGATGGCAGGGAGGAGGGCAGACCTGAATACGTTAGTTTCAAATAGGTGGCATCTCTAAAAAGAAGTTTAAAGCTGTGCCTTCAATGTTACTGACCCTAGTCTGTTCCCCTGATGGCAGTGGTTACTTTGTAAACTGGACAGAATGAAGGGCTTTTTAACTGAGGGAGGGCCAACAGGGTCTGTAGCATTGACTTTCAATCCCAGGGCAGTTCTGTTTCCAGTGGCCAAGCTCTTGGCAGAGCTTACAAGACTCTTAAGAGTCTGGCTTCTGTCATGACTGCTATCTTTCCAAAATCCTGGCTTTCCACATTGAAAACAAATGCAATTTGGAGTAGACTGGTTTTTTTGGGTCTCTATGATCAGTTTCTTAGAACTATTCTTGAGTATTTCTTGGCTAGCTCTGCCAAATATACTAATGGAGATGGCTGGAACAGAGGTCTTGTATTTGTGAGAGAGATAATTTACAGGTGAGACAGAGTAGCAGTGCAAGATGTATGTTAGGCTTTAGAATTTTAAAGTTGGAAGTAATAGAAGAGGTGGTTAGTTAGACAAGACTATTTTAGGGAGGACAGAATGGGGGAGGGTAAAGAGAGATAAAGCTGGGCCTGCACAGACAGAGGGCAGGTAAAGGAATTGAAGTCAGATTTCATTGCATTTGAGCATCAGGCAGAGTCCTTTCTTAAGCTGCTTGTTGAGGATGGTGCAGAGCACCACATGGTCCCTGGTAAGGTGGGTGAAAGTTGTAAGATAGGCTCCTTGGTGAAGTTTATGGTGCATTTTGTTAGTAGTTTAGAATGTCCCATGCACAGGGCTCTTCAGAGCACTAAACATTCTGCAATCCTTTACAATACCTTCTTGCATTCAGAGGGAAATAGTGACATAATGAAATGGGTGGGGGGTCAGGAAGAGAGGAGAGAAGCAGGTTTGGCTGCTGCTGAGGGGAAAGAGCAATGAAGAGACAGACAGGGGAACAGGGAGAGTAGAGGGTCATGTTACTGAGGTGGCAGCATCCCTGAGGGAAGAGGAAGATGGAAAAAGGAAAAGCAAAGGATTTGAGAGGAGTCTCCCAGCCTTTCCCCTGCCTGAAGCTTTGGAATGAAGATGACCTTGGAGGAGGATAAAGGCTTGGATCACCGATCATTTGCCATTTCTCTGTGTCAAGTTATTAAGGTTGTATAGAATTTTGAAAGCAATAGTGTCAAATTCTTGGGCATGTGTTTGGCCTTATCTCCTCCTTTAGGTTAATGTGTGAAAGTTTAAGAAACAGGCTGCAGAGAAGTCAAGCACAATGTTTGAAATTTAGGAGCCCATGGATCTGATATAATGGGCCCAGAGATTGGAGGATCACTTTCTTAGGGCATCCCTCAAGGAGCCCCATGCAAACAGAATCTTATTCCAGAGATGAGTGGCCCCAATTTTAAAATAAGCATCCTTGCCCAAGAGTGGGACAAGCACACTCCCAGAGATCTCTTCTTGTTCCTGAACAGAAGGGAGGGGGTGATACCAAACTCTACCCCAGGTCTCCAGGTGATATGGGACAATGACAGGTCTGCCACAGCACACTTTTTAGAGATAGTAGCTTACCTCTTACCAATCTGATGGGCTGAAAATGAGGTTCATTGTGGCATGTGACAATGAGATCTTTTAAAGGGTTCTGGCTGTGAATTCATAGGGATAATAGAAAGCACAAGTGGGGCTGAGGAAATAGATGAGTGACCAAGGCAGTTTGCCACAGAAAAGAGTGGAAAGTTCAGGGTGTGTGTGTGATGGGGAATCACAGCTCTTACCCAGAGGATGCAGGAGTGGCTCCCTTGGGCAAGAGGCTCATCTCTCACACACCTCCTCACACAGGGCACCAAATGAAAGGGAAAGAGGCACAGAGAAGAGAGAAGGTAGGATATGAACTCACAGTCAAAACAAATTTATTCACATAGGTGTCTAACTGCCAACAAGTTCACAGACCAAACACATGGCAGAGGGCACAGTCCTCAGTGGTCTGAGACTTATGTATCTAGGGTGGGCTAAAGGTCTGGTGGAGCAGCGAGGGACAGTAGATGGATTTGAGTTTCTCTGCAAAGGTTTTTTAGGTTTTGTGTCAGCTTTCAATCTTGAAAAAGAATTCAGGAGGTGGGGTGGGGAAGGATATGGATGTGAGACTGAACAGATCTCTTAAAAGAAGGCAGGGGTAACAGATAAAATCTGATTTATCTACTTTCAGGCAAGAATCTAAAATGGCTGAGGTAATGTCCTCATTCCATCACTATCAATATAGTGATGGGATATGGATCTAATTTCATTCTTCTACATATATAAGTCCAGTTTTGCCAGTACCATTTGTTGAACAGAATATCCTTACTCCATGTATTATCTGAGCACTTCTGTCAAAAATCAGCTGGCTGTATGTATATAGATTATTTCTGGGCTTTCTATTCTGTTCCATTAATGTATGTATTTATGTGTTGACTGTTATGCCAGTAATATTCTTTGAATTCAGGTATGGTGCTGCTTCCAGTTTTTTTTTTTTTTTAATTCAGGATTGCTTTGACTTTTTTTTTTTTAGGGAAAGGGTTTATTGGGGAACAGCCTACAGACTGGAGTGAATGGGCGGTGAAGGAAAAAGAGAGGAAGAGAGTATAAGAGAGAAACAGCGAGGAGAGGAGCTAGCAAGGAGAGAAGAGAGCAGAGAGGAGCCGAGAGAGAGAGCCAAGAGACAGAGGAGGAGGCTAAAGAGAGGAAGCAAGAGAGAAGGACCAAGAGCCAAGAGAGCACATGTTCAGGAACAGGCCCTTTTATAACTTCGCCTGAGGGTGGGCAGGGAAGCAGGAGCAGTGAATCCAATTAGGATGGGGGTGGATCCTGGTTCAGGTAGCTGGGCCATGCAGCCACCTGGCTAAAACTGTGCCAGTTTCCTAACATCCCCCCTTTTGTTTTTTATAAAGCAGGATTTGTACAGGATTACATTAGTTCCAAAAGCCCAGGAGGGGTAGAGGGACAATGATCTATCTTTAGAGCTACTTCCTGCTGACATGGGGCAATGAGGTACTCTTCGCTGGCATGGGGGGCAATCTCTCAAGCCGCTGTCTCCTGGGTGGGGAGCCGAGTAAATCCTTGCAGCATTTGGTTGACTGCCTGGTTGTTGAAAGCCTTCGTTTGTTCCATTATAACTTGTTGTAAACACTGTAGTGTAAAAACAGTGTGAGAATAGTAACCAATGATCCTAAGAGTAACATTAACCAGGTAATGAGAGGATTTTATAGAGGAGAGGAAATGGAGAATGGGGGGGGGGGTCTCTGAACCCTCATGGGGACAGGCTGTGCTTTAAGCTGATTCCATGCAAGACTGGGAGAAAAGCCACTTAACTTTCACAGGTAGCGGGGTTTTGTCTGTAGAGAAATTCTGAACAATCATACAACATTAAGTGGGGAAGAGGACCATCAGTACACACAGGTTGGGAGTAGAGCCATTGGTGGTAGAGTAGAGGCTATGGTTACAAAGGAATGAGGCCTAAGTGGGCTAGATACAGAGGACAGAGTTATTATTAGAGAACCTAAGAAAGGTGCTGTCTATGCTACAGATGAGTTTTCTGACTGAGAGGCGAATAGAACCTGACAGAAGGGGCTTGATAATAATCTGGTGGGCTTTAAAGTGTTGTAAATTATGAGGCTCAGACTCATCTCTCTTCATATAGCCTACATCCTAAGGGAGGTGTGAACCTCCTTGGGGAAGGCACCCTGTTGACTTCCATTACCTAGCTGGCTTGGGAGGAGAGCTGGCCAGGTAAAGGCAGGTGGCAACTCAAGAACAGGAAATTTACAGTTCTGCCTGCAATGTTACTGACCCTATTTGGCCATCCCCTCAGCTGCAGTGGTCACCTTGGAAGCTGGGCTGAGTGAACAAGGTGAAAGAAAATTTTAAATGAGAATATAGTTTTCCCCATGGGCATTGTCTACCTTAGAAAAACTACTACAGAACATGCCTGTGATTATAGACTTGTAGTTTAGGCCACCGAGATTAGAGATGGGACTTGAGCACCCCCTTGACTTGCATCCTCTGGTCTGCTTTAACAAAAACCAGGAGGAAGAGAAAGCAAGGCATCAGAAATGTAAAGATAGGTGGCAGCCTATTACAGGCAGCTCTGTACAGTGATCTGCCCTCAAGCAGACCCAACAGGCCAGTCCACTGCAGTGGCTTTCAGTATGGAAAGCCTGGGCTTCAGCAGAAGTCAGCTTATGAAGAGCCCTGGCAGCTCTGCCAGCCAAGAGTTGGATCACTAGAAATGGACCTGCCCTGGAGTCAAAGGATGACCAGGTCAGAGCCACAGATCTTATTGCTTTAACTTTTCTAAGTCTTCTGCAATTCATTGTGAATTTTAAGATTGTTTTTCTAGTTCTGTAAAGAATGCCATTGGTATTTTTATAAAGATTGCACTGAATCTGTAGATTGCACTAGGTAGTATATACATTTTAGTGACATTTATTCTTCCAACCAATGATCAAGGAATATCTTTCCATTTTTGTGTCCTTGATGGTTTCTTTCATCAAAGTTTGATGATTTTCATTGTATAGCTCTTTCACTTTTTGATTAAATTTATTCTTAAATTTTTGATTCATTTGGTAGTTATTATGAATGGGATTTCTTTCTTGATTTCTCTTTCTATAAATCTAGCCATTCTAAAAGCTTTCTGGTAGACTGTTTTGGTTTTTCCATGTGCAACATTTTATCATCTGCAAACATGGATAATTTGACTTCCTCTTTTCCAATTTTGATAACCTTTATTTCTTTTTATTCCCTAATTGCTCTAGCTAAAACTTCCAGTACTATATTGACTAAGAGTGGAGAAAGTGGACATCCTTGTCCTATTCCAGATCTGAAGGGAAATGCTTTTGGCTTTTCTCTAGTTAGTATAATATTGGTTGTTGGTAAATCACCTCAAGATGGATCAAAACCTAAATTTAAGATGAGAGACTATGAAGTTGCTGGAAGAAAATGTAGGGGTTATACTCCAAGACATTGATGTAGGGGTCAACTTCTTGGATAAGACCACCAAAGGGCAGGCAACAAAACCAAAACTAAATAAATGGAACAATATTAAAATCAGCTTTTGTATAGCAAAGGAAATGATCATTAGAGTGAAGAGACTTCCAATAGATTGGGAAAAAATATTTGCAAGCCAACTGACAAAGGATTAGTATTCTATATATATCAGCAATTTATAAAACTCAATGACAAAAAAAAACACAATCAATCCAGCTTAGAAATGGCAGAGAATGGCAGAGGGCATCAATAGACAATTCCCAAAAGAAGAAATACAAACATACTAAAAAATGCACATCACTAGCAATCAGAAAAATGCAAATCAAAACCACAATGAGATATATCTCTTCCCTGTCAAAATTTCCTAAATCCAAAACACAGAGAGTAAAAAATACTGATAAGGAAGTGGACAAATGGGAACACTTATAGATTACAATTACTTATAGATTACTTATAGATTACAATGGCTTCCCCCTCATAACTTCCCCCCACCCGCAACCCTATCCCTTTCCCACTCCCTCTCCCCTTGCTTCACATCAAGATTCATTTTCAATTCTCTTTATATACAGAAGATCAGTTTACTATATATTAAGTAAAGATTTCAACAGTTTGCCCTCAAATAGCAACACAAAGTGAAAAATACTGTTGGAGTACTAGTTATAGTATTAATTCACAATGTATAGCACTTTAAGGACAGAGATACTACATGATATATTTTTTTAAAAAAATTGATTAATTTTCTAGGCAATTTCCAATTTAACACCAAGATTTTTTTTTCATTTTTAATTATCTATATACAGAAGATTGATTCAGTATATACTAAGTAAAGATTTCATCAGTTTGCACCCACACAGAAACACAAAGTGTAAAACTACTGTTTCAGTTCTAGTTATAGCATTACTTCACATTGGACAACACATTAAGGACAGATCCCTCATGAGAATGGGTACACTGTGACTCCTGATGTTGATTTAACAATTTGACATTCTTGTTTATGGCGTCAGTAATCTCCCTAGGCTCTAGTCATGAGTTGCCAAGGCTATGGAAGCCTTTAGGGTTCGCCAACTTCAACCTTATTCCGACAGGGTCATAGTCAAAGTGGAGGTTCTCTCCTCCCTTCAGAGAAAGGTACCTACTTCTTTGATGGCCCCATTCGTTTCACTGGGATCTCACTCACAGAGATCTTTCATTTAGGTCTTCTTTTTTTTCCAGAGTGTCTTGGCTTTCCATGCCTAAAATACTCTCATGGGCTCTTGAGCCAGATCTGAATGCTTTAAGGGCTGATTCCGAGGCCAGAGTGCTATTTAGGACATCTGCCATTCTATCAGTCTGCTGTTGTCTCCCACTTCCCATGTTGGATCGTTCTCTCCCTTTTTGATTCTATCAGTTAGTATTAGTGGACACTAGTCTTGTTTGTGTGATCCCTTTGACTCTTATACCTATCAGTGTGATCAACTGTGAACTGAAGATGATCACTTGGACTAGTGAGATGGCATTGGTGCATGCCACCTTGATGGGATTGTATTGGAATCCCCTGGCACGTTTCTAACTCCATCATTTGGGGCACTTCTGATTGAGCATGTCCCAAATTGTACATCTCCTCCCTCTCTTATTCCCACAGTTATATTTCACAGGGATCAATTTTCAGTTTAAATTTGAACACCTAAGAATAATTGTGTGTTAATTACAGAGTTCAACCACTAGTACTAGGATAAAAAAAAATACTAAAATGGATAAAGTATTACATTGTACAACAACAGTCAGCACAAGAGCTGATCAAGTTACTGTTTCTCATAGTGTCCATTTCACTTCAATAGGTTTCACCTTTGGTGCTCAATTAGTTGTCACTGATCAGGGAGAACATATGATATTTGTCCCTTTGGGACTGGCTTAATTCACTCAGAAAGATGTTTTCCAGATTCCTCCATCTTATTGCAAATGACCAGATTTCATTGTTTTTGACTCCTGTATAGTATTCTATAGAGTACATGTCCCATAATTTCTTTATCCAAATGTATGCTTTGAATTCCCTGTGATCTTTTGCTGTGAGGTTCCCTTCGTTTATCTTCTTTCATGTTGATGGCCGTGTTTCTGTGTTTCTGTGTGTAACACATCTTTAAGTATCTTTTGCAGGGCTGGATGAGTGGCAACAAATTCTTTCAATTTTTGTTTGTTATGAAAGGTCTTTATTTTACCTTCATTCACAAATGAGAGCTTGGCAGGATATAATATTCTGGGCTGGCAGTTTTTCTCTCTTAGTACCTGGGCTATGTCTCGCCATACCCTTCTAGCTTGTAGGGTTTCTGATGAGAAGTCTGCCGTGAGTCTAATTGGAGATCCTCTGAGTGTAATTTGACGTTTCTCTCTTGCGCATTTTAGGATCTTTTCTTTCTGTTTCACTGTGGTGAGTTTAATTACAACATGTCGTGGTGAAGACCTCTTTTGGTCATGTTTACTAGGGGTTCTATGAGCATCCTGTACTAGGATGTCTCTGTCCTTCTCCAAACCTGGGAAATTTTCTGCTATTATCTCACTAAAAAGGCCTTCTAATCCTTTCTCCCTCTCCATGCCTTCAGGAACTCCTAGAACTCGAATGTTGGGTTTTTTAATAGTATCCTGTAGATTCCCAACAATATTTTTTAGATTTCTAATTTCTTCTTCTTGTCTTTGGTTTGACTGTATACTTTCCTGTGCTCTGTCTTCTAAGTCTGATATTCTCTCTTCTGCCTCACCCATTCTGTTTGTAAGGCTCTCTAATGTGTTTTTCATTTGATCTATTGAATTCTTCACTTCATTATGATTTCTCGTCACTATCACAGTTTCATGTTCTACTAGTTGTTTCATTTCAGCTTGATTTCTCCTTAATATTTCATTTTCACGAGAGAGATTTTCTACCTTGTCCATTAAGGATTTCTGTAGTTCAAGAATTTGTTTTTGAGTACTTCTTAGTGTTCTTATCAATTTTTTGAGATCTGCTTCTTGCATCTCTTCTATCTCATCATCTTCGTAATCTTGAATTGGGGTGTCTTTTTCATTTGGGGATGCCATAGTCTTCCTTGTTCTTATTACCTCGGTTTTTGCGTTTGTTGTTTGGCATATTGGTTTCTTCACTGTGGTGTTTTTTTCTTGTTATACTATGACTCTAGATTAAGTGGACTGTCTGCTTTTGATGGAGCCTTAGAGGATTGAGATGGGTGTTGCCTGAGAGCTCTTTTTGGTTCCTCAGGGTTGAGGGTGTGTCAAAGGAGACACTCCCAGGTTAGGTGTGGTGAATCTCTCTCTGTTATTTTTTTTTTTTTTTGGTTCAAAAGGGAAGTAATTCCACACAGCTGAATGGAATTGGGGGTGGTTAGCAGGCGAATGATATACCCACAGGAGCCAGAGATCGGAAGCTCTTTTCCAAGGACCAGAGAAGGAATCTTTGCGGCCCTTTGTGTGGGCTGAGATTCTCCTGTAGTCTCCCACTGGGCTGCCAAGGCTACTGAACTGTAGTGTCTCTGGAGAGTACTCACATGAATTCGTGATTTCCGTGAGTTCTCTCCCCCACCGTCTCTTTTTTCACAGTCTCAGTTCATTAGCACCACACATTCATTAGGTTCTAATCTCCTGTTATTTCACCCCTCCCACCCAGAGTCAGGTTTTTCTGCTAGGCTCGGGGCCGGTGCCGACCCAAGGTCGCCCTGCTTATGACGTATTCCAAAATGGCGCCTGCTCTTTGTCTTGTTCACCTTTGAGAGGTGAGCGGAGAGAGAGAAGCTTGTGTCCGTATGGGTCACTTTTTTTTTTATTCCCTCTCTCTCTCTCTTCTAGTTAGCCTGGTGAACTTTTCCCCGCAGGGTTTCAAGCCTTGTTCGCTCTAGGCTCCCTTTTCCGCTTCCCTCTGGTATCTCGGGCTATTGAGGTTCTGCTCACCTCGCGTTCCAGCGCTGGTGTGTTGAATCTGCTGCTGGCATCCCAAACTGCGGGCTCCCACGCTCTCCACACAGGTCCACTGTGAATCTCCAGTTCCGGAAGGGTTTTCTCTGCTGTTTCTTCCCCTACTCTTCCTTGAACCTGCAGTATCTCCACTTTTATTAAACTGTCTCTCCCCAGACTATTGGTGTGCTCCCTTCCTATTCCGCCATCTTGCCGCTCTCTCCACTAATTAAAATTTTTAAAAATTTAAAATATGAAAAGACCGCTATCAAATTGTTTATTCATCATTCTTGATCTTTATCAGGAAGAGCATAGATATTTTAGAGTTTACAAAGTATTATTTTATAAATTGATTGGAGGCAGATAAATATACAATGGCACTGGCATAGTATGGATTTGGGCCATCATGCAGCTTAGAAGATATGGGGCATCAGAGAGGTGGAACACAATTATGAGACAGGCTTTCTGGAATCCAGTGTAATATTTTGTTCAACTATATCATATAGAGTATTTCTATGTTTAAAAAGCATGTTAAAAACATGGCTTACAAGGAGTTCACAATTTTGTGTCACTTGAAATCATAAATTTTCCAGTTCAATAAGTATCTATACTGTAACTTCCTGCCACAGGTATTCCTGACCCCTCTGTGTGTAAAATTGTTCCACCATTTGATGATTAATTTTGTTTATCAACTTGAATGGATTAAGAATTATTAGTACCTGGAGAACTGGTTAAGTAATAGTTATAGGTGTTTCTCTGAGAATGTTTGAGGTGAGATTGGCATGTGAGGTGGTAGACTGACTGCGGAAAATCTGCCTTCAATGTGGACACACACCATGCAATTAATTGGGAAAACAAGGAGAGAAAATGAATATAATAAAATAATAAATAAAAATGAGAGAAAAGTATTTTTTCCATCCATTAAAGCTGTGACACACTCTTATTGCTTGTCCTTGGATATCAGAACTTCAGTTTCTCCAGTCTTTGGACTCCAAGATGCATACCAGTGCTCCAACCCTCATCCCTGTTCTCAGGCATCTGGCCTTGGACTGCAAATTACATTTTGCAAATGATAAAACAATGATGAGTTTGAATTAATCTTTCAATAATCTAATGTCTACTAAGTGATGGAACTGGCTTTTAAGCACAAGAATTTGTTCACTCTACTCTGCTTTTAACCATTGCAATACATCTTTTCCTTTTAAAATGTTTTCTCCAGTAGGCCTTACTCAGCCTTGGTATCATGCTCTGAAATGATAATCATTTGGAGATTCAATATGCCTTCCCCAAATTTATTCCATTCAAATTACTTCCACTGTGCTAGTCAAAAATATGCAAGCAAATTATACATAAGTGAATCGGGAACATTCACAAAGAATAGTCATGGCAGTGTGAATCAGAACTTCACTGCTGCAACTTTTATTTTGAATTGTAAAACAAATTACATATTCAAAGAACTGCATTCATATGTTTATTATCCAAGCTCCATGAATTCCCACTCAGTTAAATATTCAAAATGTCCTTCCCTGGACACCATCACTCAACTGACAATAATTTGACCTAGTAGTCACTACTCAATAACCTAAACATGTTTTTTCAAAGATGTTCTTTTAAAATGGAAATTAAATCAATCACAGGTTCAAAACTATATTAGATGTGAAATGTGTGTTTATTTGTCATAAAAACATGATTTCAGAAATTAATTTTGTAATATTTATATATTCTGTATTCAAACTGAAACCTGAACAAGCAAATAACCCAAGGGAAGGTTGGGTGTATATTGGGATGGAACTACCAAGTGGAAAAGGAAGTCAATGAATGAATTACGTTTTAAATATTTAGCTTGTATACAGCTACTCTACAGTAGATGAGTAATACAAATTGGATATTAACATGGTGAATATTTAAAGTGTTAGTAATGTGTGGTAACTTTCCAAGTTATTACCATATTATTTAGATTTAGCAAATAAAACAGAACTATCTATGCACATTACATTATAAACCTTAATACATTATATAAAACACTAGTAATTTAGGAAATATGAATATTCTAAGTAGATGATAGAAAGATAGATACACACATATTTATATAGGTAGGTATATATAATGCAGTTACCCCTTGAAGAGTGAAAAAAGTACAAGGAGGATGTCAGCCAGCCTAGTACCCCATCTTTATCTTGACACAAATTTGGTAGTGTGTCCTTAAACAATTCACTTCTTTTCAACATGTGGCAGTTCATGTACCATTATAATTGCCATTCGACTGACAAAAAAAATCAGTATTTTCTCAAATTTCCATATGATAAGCAAAGGATTCAATTTATCAATGCATTTCTCAACTAAATATATACATATGCATATTAATATACGGTGTGTGTATTCAAATATTGGGAATATTTTTCTAAAAAGATATTTAAAAATTACCCTTTAGAATTTTATAATAGCTACTTTACTATGTTCTTTTTAAAGACTGATATATTTTATGAGAGTTAAATCAAGGTATTTTAATGGCCTTTTTGCAGAGAGTAAACATTATTGATATGGATAACACAAAAACTAGTTCTCATGCTGCTGTTTCCTTTTCTGGATTGAGGAGGACTAGCAACCTACAGAAATAAAACAGACACCTTGTTGTATGCTGACAGAGAGGGAAGGAGGGAGACACAGGGCTCTGGTTTTCTTTTACCTTTAAGCCCATAATCCTATATGGGGGATTCATCTCAATGTCTCATTTGTATATATTTGTACATATTTATGGGATACAATGCGATAATTCAATCAATTCAATACATGTAAGCAATGTTTGTTGAACAACTCAGGGTAATTTACATTTTCATCTCCTTAAACTTTTGTCATTTCTTTGTGTTGGGAACCTTCAAATTCTTCTTTTCTACCTCCTTATAAAACATTCAATAAATTATTGTGAAAGATGGTCACCCTACTGTAAATGAGGCTACAATTCATGATCATGCCATCTTCTGATTTTTCCTGGGTCTTTCTATGTTATTTGAATAACAGATGGAGCTGAGGGAGCAGCACACTTAGTAGTTACCCAGAATTACATTTCTCTGTAGAAATAAAAACAATTTACTTTCATCAATGCAAAACTAAATAAATTCCTTGGAGACTGAGCCTCATCTGTAGTGACTGTGTGTGCAATAAAACACATTACCTTTAGAAAGGATCTCAATAGCCTTTGAAATTCTTATTAGCCATGTAATTGCTAGAATAGATAAGTATGCAGCCTGCTAAGGTAAAAATTATCATCTTCATATTTGTCATTGATTTTTCCATTGAGAGTTAGAAATAAAGATTGGTGCCACCTAAGTAACTAATGTCAAACTCTTCCAAACTACCAGTTCATATATATAAAGTCTCTGCTTAGATTTCTTCTACCAAGTGGAAAACTTATATTCAGGGAGAGTCTACAGGGATAGAATTTTCTCCCTAATTAATATGCTAATTCCTTCTGGCAATTTTCCCTTCCAGAAAACATAAAGCTCTCATTACATGCAAAGGTCTAGTTTTTTATGGAACTTTAAATACCTAAGAAGAAAACTAATTCAGAAGTAAGTTTATCTGAAGATGAAAATAAATGAAAGATTAACACAATGTGAGCTCTCATATTTACATAATTCTCCTCATAAGTACTCAGGAAAAAATCCTAGAAGCATAATTCTCGATGACTGTTTTGGCTGTTTTTATACAATCACTATATCTGCTTATTCATCAGTTCTGCAATTCCAAGAAAATACAAAGAAGCAACACAGGATTGCTCTAACAGCATCCTTATTGCACTAAATACAGAACATATTTAATAAACGGTTTCATATTTCTGAGCCTCATGTTTTAAGATGACATTATAAAGACATGGGAATTTCAAAGGCAAAGAAAAGTACCTGCTGAGGACTGAATATTTATGCCTCCCCAAGTTTATAAGCTGAAGTCTGAATCTCCAGGAAGATGGCATTTGAAGGTGAGGATTCAGAGGTCATTAGATTTGGATATGAAATTGAGAGGAAGCCTGTGTATGAGATTATTGCCCTTATAGGAAGAGGAACACCAGAGCACTTCCCCACTCCAGTGTATAAGAGTGCATAAGAATAAAACACGGAAATAGCAATTTGTGAACAAGAAGGTATTCACTAGTACCAAATGGATCACTAACTTAATGTTGGACTTTTCACTCCCCTAACTGTAAGAAATACGTTTAAGTCACCCAGTCTGTGGTGTTGTTTTCTAGCAGCCTGAATTGACAAATACAATGTCCTCCCACACCACCTGCAAAAAAATACTTTCATTTAAAGAGCCCAAAGAGATTTGGTTATAAGTCAGGCTATTAGTAAATGTCAACATCTACTATCTTTTTCTGACTCTCCATCACTGTATCATGGTCAACATAAGATCTTGTAAAAATAGTCATTATATCGGTTCATCCAAAACTGGAACAGTAATAGTTCTCAAAATCATCTTTTATAGTCATTTTATATTTAGAAAATAAGATATTATAATTGAAGAACAATATAACGACAATGAAAATAATTATAACTATGGTATTATTCAAGATAAATTAAGTTATTAAACAGTGCTGTGGCGTAGTGGGTAAAGCCACCACCTGCAGTGTTGACATCCCATATGGGTGCTGGTTCAAGACCTGGCTGCTCCACTTCCTATCTAGCTCTCTGCTATGGCCTGGGAAAGCAGTAGAAGATGGCTCAAGTCCTTGGACCCCTGCACCCACGTGGGAGACCCAGAGGAAGCTCCTGGCTCCTGGCTTTGAGTCAGTGCAACTCCTGACTGTTGTAGCCATTTTGGGAGTGAACCAGTGGATGGAATCTCTCTCTCTCTCTCTCTCTCTCTCTCTCTCTCTCTCTGCCTCTCCTTCTCTCTCTGTGTAACTCTGACTTTCAAGTAAAATCAATAAATCTTAAAAAAAAAAGAAGAATCAACAAGAATAACCTAGAAATGGAAAAATTAAATATGTTTGGATGGGTATTTGGCCCTAGACAAACTGCTGTTTGGGATGCTCAAAATCTAAATTTGAGGGCTTGATTTCGAGATCCAGCTTCACTCCCATTTTCAACATTCTGGGAATTAGAATACTGGGAGACTGTAGGTGATGGTTCAAACAGTTGACTCCCTGCAACACATATGGGAGAACTGGATTGAGCTCTTGGTTCTTAGCTTCAGTATGACCCAGCCCCAGCTATTGCAGGTAATTGGAGAGTGAGTCAGAAAGTAGGAGTTCTATTTGCCTCTCCTGCTCGCTCACTCTCTCTCTTTCTCTCTCCGTCTCTCTGTTTTTCTGCCCTTCAAAAAATAAATATTTAAAGGGAAAAATATTATTTTTTCAGCACACATATTTAGATCTTGGTAAAACACTAACCTTATATTCAAAATATAGCAAAAATGGGGTGGAAGTTTGGCCTAGTTAATAATACCCAGAGTTAAGGTAAGGTTTCCACATTCTGATTGAGGTATCCGGGTTCCAATTCTGGTTGTGTTCCTATTCCAGCTTTCTGCCAGTGTTGCACCCTGAGAGGCTGCAGGTGATGGCTCAAGAAAGTAAATCCCTGCCACACAATTGGGAGTCCTGGATTGGGCTCCTGACTTGCAGGCATTTGGAGATTAGCTAACAGATGTTCTCTCTCCACTCCCTCCATCCCCTTATTTATTTCTCTATTCTCCTGTCTCTTAAATACATAAAAACCAATTAAAGTGTTACAAAAAATTGTACAAGTATTTGATTTGTTTATTTGTTAAGGAGATAAGATGGTCCTATGAATAAGAATTAATCAAGAGAGATCTTTCCATTTCTTGTGTCTTCTTCAATTTCCTTCATTAGTGTTTCATAATTTTTCTTTACAAGTTTTTCATATCTTTGGTTGAATTCATCCCAAGTATTTAAATCATCATTGTGGCTATTGTAAATGGAATTTCTCTTATAAGTTTTTTTCTCAGCAAGATCATTGTTGATATTTAAAAATGTTACTGGTTTCTGTTTTGATTTTGAATACTGCAACAGGGCTGAATTCACTTACCAGTTCTAAGAATATCTTGGTGGCATCTTCTGGTTCCCCATCCATAAATGAACAAGTCATCTGCAAATAGGGATATTTTGATTTCCTCTTTTCTGTTTTGTTTAATTTTATTTCTTTCTCTTGTCTAATGTCTCTGCTAAAACTTCCAAAGTACATTGAATAAGAAAAGTAAGAACTAACATTCTTATCTAGTTCTGGGTACTAGTGGAAACGCTTCCATGTTTTCCACATTCCATAAAGCAAATATTAAAAATTGTTAAATTTATGTGTGTGTTCTTGAAATATTTCATTCATGTCATTTTCATGCTTTCATGTAGTATTTATATATTTTGAAAAAATTATCAAAAATCATAAAAACAGTTTCAGAAGACTATTACCTCAAAGATGTGTTTTATTTGAGCCATCTTATGGAATGGAATATAGACATAAATTGGCACATGTTTAGAATATTTGGTTTTCCATGGATGTTGAGGAGTTTCTTTGCCTAATGTCTATATGCTTAAATATTCAATGCATCTATATCTGTAAGAAGATTATATAGAAGAGTTTCACCTAAAAGATGTGTTTTATCTGAAGTTATCTCATGGCTTACAATATAATTACACATTGTGCAGCTTTGTAGTCTGTAGCTCTCTGAGAATGTAATGAGTTCATTATTTATTGTACATATGGTTAAATACACAATCTGTTTAATAATATAAAACAGTGTCTGGTAAAAAATAACTGGAAAAGATATTTGTACCACTTGCACCCAATTAAAAAAATATATGTTTCTCTTCAGAGAGTAGTTTTATTTTGATAACCCTTTTTTAATATTTTCATTACCTTTTCAATATCTTTTTTTCTATGCCCTAAATCCTCATAACTTAAAAGTAGCTCTTCAAGATAAAATGCTCAGCAACCTATCAATTATGCATAAGACTGTTAAGCAACCTTAACCATCCACCACTCTGGAGTGCTTGAATACATCAATTCTAGGAAAAAAATATTCCACAAATCAATACTAAGACACACAGTGAAGACATATAGAGAACATATTACATTTTCAAAATGATATAAAAATAATAAGAGCCAAAACTGGTTGTGGGCATCTGGCCTAGATTAGATGCCAGTTAAGATGTCTCCATTCCACATCAGAGTACCTTAGTTCCATATCACCTTGCAGTTCCCTGATAATACAGACCATGGGGAGTGTAAATGATGGCTCAACTAGTAGGAATTCAATCACCCACACTGAAAACCTGAATTGGGTTCCCAACTGCTGCCTTGTTCCAACCCTACCATCGTGGACATTTATGAATTGGAGGTCCCTATCTCTCTTTCATTCTTTCTTCTTTCTTTATATCTCTATTTCCCAAAAAAAAGGATGCAAAATTTTAGAACATCAAAATTACTATAAAATTTCACTTGCTTTTAACATCATCACCATTATAATTGGATTCTTAATTATTTTTTATTTGAGGATGTACATATTCATGAAAGTCTTAAAGGAGAAAGAAACTCATCAATGATCTACCCCAGATATCATCTTATGTGAAATAAGAGTCAGTATTTCCTTATATAGCATTTTATTATCAACATCCTGTATGACAAAACAAATCTTGATAAAGTCTTTCATTATTTTAGGACTCTTAAGAGTTTTCTGAACTCATTAAAGATTGCATTAAATCTTGTTTTTTAAGCTTGTAAAACTTTATTTGACAGCCAGAATTGTAGATACAGATAAACAGAAAGAGCTCTTATCCACTGGTTGTCGCTGCAAATGCACACTGAAGCTGGGACTGTGCTGTATCTGGAACCGTGAAATAGGAACACAATCAAGGTCTACCACATGAAAGGCAGGGACACAATTACTTGGGCAACCACATGATGCCTACAAGTGTCCACTTAGAAGGAAACTGAAATTAGGATCCTGAGCCAGGAATAGAACACAGGCACTCTGGACCCTGGTGGGATTCAGGCATTTTTTATAAAAAAAGATTTATTTATTAATTTTGTTTGAAAAGCAGAGTTAGAGAGGGAGACACACACACACACACAGAGAGAGGGAGGCGGAGGGGGGGAGAGAGAGAGAGAGAGAGAGAGAGAGAGAGAGATTCCATCATCTGCTGGTTCATTCCCCAAATGCCAAAGAAGCCAGGGCTGTATCAGGCCAATTGCAGGAGACAGGAGCTTCATTTGGATCTCCCACATAGATGCAGTGGCCCAAAACCTTGGGCCATCTTCCTCTGCTTTCCCAGGTACATTATAAGGGAGCAGAATCAACAATGGAGCAGCTGGGACTCCAATAGACACCCATATGGGGTGCCAGCATCACAGTAGTTGCTTATCCCACTGTGCCACAATGCTGGCCCCTGGGATTCAGGCATCTTAACGGTTGTCTTAACCACTAGGTTAGAAAGTATTTATTCCATTTTTTAATTATTCAGTAATTTATTTCTTTGGTGTTTTGTATTTTATAAGAACCACTTACCAAGTGTTTGGTCAGTGAAATAAAAGTATATGAATTTAAAACAAGCACAATTTGTGTGATACTTCCTCAATAGCACAGGAAGATAAAAATAAAAGCTGTCATAGCTTAGGTTTTCCAAATAAATAAATAAAAACAGAAACACTAAAGCAAAAACCCAATTTATCAGAACGTGTTTAGGATAAACTAAGAATGCTAATGCAAGAGTGCTGTTGGAACCAATGGGTATAAAAATAAGGGTAGGAAAGTAGGATTGTTGGGGAGAGGAGAGAGATTACATACTGTAGTGCCACTAATTACACTGGAAACTCTGAAATGGTGATTTGAGTTATTCACTACTGGGCTGACAGCCAAGTCTTTATCCTTCTATCTAGGTGGGTAGGTGGATGTGGGCAACATCCAGCAAGATATGATAGTAGCCAGATTGTCAATCCCCCAAAAGACTAGAGCTTAAGCCCATTATCTGACCATACTTCCAACTACTGGGGCAGCACATCCTTCATGAAAAGGAATACTTGCCACAAATGTCCAGGGTCCATCTCTTGTGCTCTCTACGGATCAATGTAAATCATCGGACATTTTGCCAGACACTATGACATGACTTTAGAAAGTTTGTAGGAAAAAGAATGAAAATATAAGTTTATTTTGGTGCAAAAAATATGGAAATCCAGGCAGTTTTTTCATAACACACATTTCCCCTGAGAATTTTGAAGACCCCCATGTATTTAAATATTAATGTGATTTACTTCCACAATTTTATGAGTTACATAAGGAATTTAAACATAGTTTAAATTTTTAGGTCTTTGTGAACTACTATGATTACAATAAGATAAATCAATACTGACGAGTTGTCAGCAGTATATCTGTTTGTTAAGTAGGACTAATACTAGTGCCTCTCTCAGGAAAATAGCAACTTGGAAGAAAATTCAGCATCCAAAGGGCTGCAGGGTCCGGGGGGTGCTTGCTTCCATAGCCAGCCTTAGGCTGCAAATGTGTTAAAAAAAAGATTCATAACCTAGTTTTAGAAGCAGTATTAGAAATTGAAACCAATATAGGAGAAAGTACAGTTTCATGGTTATTTGTTAATTCATTAACCTTGAATTCATGGGCCACAGCCCCATGGCTGTGCTACATGAAGCTGTGTACCACTGAACAGATCCTTGTTCTCAAGGCCCAGTACAACTTTCCTTAAGGGATACTAGACAGCACTTTGGCACTATAAGCTTTGGGACCATTAAGACTGTGCAATCCCCTGCAAAAAAAGGCACAAAAACAAAGAAAACTTGCCAATCAATAGATCACAGAAAGAAAACATATTTATAGTACAGGGTCTAGAACAAAAAGGTAGAGCATTCCCATCCCTGACCTTGAATGGGAGTGAATACGTCTGGTGAATCAAATTTTATTTTCTCTATGCACAGTTCTACAAACAACTCAGAAATCACTGAAGAGATTGATTTGAGGATTGTAAATAAATTTTATTGAGTTAAAAAATTTACAAATATGCAATCCATGAATAACAATAACTGTATAAGCAAAACAAAGTCCTAAAACTTCATATTGAAATGCAGGAGCTTTATTTATTTCAAGATTGTCCTATTCCTCTAATTTATTATTTAATAGTGACATATATAATACTGTTTATAATACAATATTTTAGAAAAGAATAATCTTGTACTTAAAATTATTGCACAAAATATTGTCTCAATAAAACAAAAATGCTAAAATTATAAAGCTGCCTCTTTCTTGAAGGTAAGATATGAAATGAATCTTTGTTTTTGCACAGGATTGTGAGTCAAAAACATTTTTGTTGTTTGTTATTACTACCACTAGGAGAGAACAGGAGTGGTGTTTGGCACAGCAGTTAAAGTGCCATTTGGGACTCTCAAATCCCGTATTTAAGCACATGGATCTGATTTCCACCTCAACTCCTGATACCAGCTTCCTGCTAATGCCCATTCTGGGAAACAGCAGATGATGAGACCCATATGTAACATTCAACTGAATTCCAGGCTCCTGGCTCTGACCTGGAACAGTGCCCGCTGTTGCAGGATTTTGGGGGAGTGAAATAGAAGATGGAAGATCTCTCTCTACCTGTCTTTCTTTCATTGTTGGGTTCTAGCCACCCATTTAGGAGATCCAGCAGTTCCTGGTTCCTGGTTTTCACGGTCTGGCTCCTGCTGTTGCAGGCATTTGGGGAGTAAACAAGCAGGTGAAAGATTTTGTTCCCTCTCTCTGTGATTCTGACTTTCAAACAAATGAATGATCTTTTAAAAAGGATTGTGGATTTTTTATATAGAGAGAAGGACAGAAATAGAGACTTTTTTTTTCAAAAAAAATTTTGATTTTTGATGGAGGAAGGAAGGAAGGAAATAAGAAAGGGAGAGAGAGAGAGAGAGAGAGAGAGAGAGAGAGAGAGAGAATCTCATCAATGCACTGATTCACACCCTAGAAGACCACAACAGCCAATGCTCGGTGGGCTGTAGCCAGGAGCCAAGATCTTCATGCAGGTCTCCCATGTAGATGGCATGAGCCCAAACACTTGGGCCATCTTCTGCTTTTTTCACCGGCGATTAACAGGGAGGTGAATAGGATGTAGAGCAGCTGGAACTTGAACCAGCTTCCATATGGGACGCCTGTATCACAAGTAGCAGCTTTACACACACTATGGCTGCAACGTGAGTCCTAAGAAATCTTGTGCTGACTGTTGTTGTACAATGTAATACTTTATCCATTTTAGTATGTTTTTAATCCTAGTACTAGTGGTTGAACTCTATAATTAACACACAATTATTCTTAGGTGTTTAAATTTTAACTGAAAAGTGATCCCTGTGAAATATAAGAGTGGGAATAAGAGAGGGAAGAGATGTACACTTTGGGACATGGTCAATCAGACTTGCCCCAAATGATGGAGTTAGAATCGTGGCAGGGGATTCCAATACAATCCCATCAAGGTGGCATGTACCAAGGAAATCTCACTAGTCCAAGTGATCAATTTCAGTTCACAATTGATCACACTGATAGCTCTAAGAGTCAAAGGGATCACACAAACAAGACTAGTGTCTGCTAATACTAACTGATAGAATGAAAAAGGGAGAGAATGATCCAACATGGGAAGCGAGATACACAGCAGACTCATAGAATGGCAGATGTCCTAAATAGCACTCTGGCCTCAGAATCAGCCCTTAAGGCATTCGGATCTGGCTCAGGAGCCCATGAGAATATTTTAGGCATGGAAAGCCAAGACACTCTGGGAAAAAAAGAAGACCTAAATGAAAGATCTCTGAGAGTGAGATCCCAGTTCAAAGAAAGGGGCCCTCAAAAAAGGATGTACATTTCTCTGAAGGGACGAGAGAACTTCCAATTTGACTATGACCCTGTGGAAATAAGATCCAAGACGGCAAACCCTAAAGGCTTCCATAGCCTCGGCAACTCATGACTAGAGCCTAGGGAGATTACTAACTCCATAAACAAGAGTGTCAAATTGTTAAATGAACATCAGGAGTCACTGTGTACTTATGTCTCATGAGGGATCTGTCCTTAATGTGTTGTCCAATGTGAAGTAATGCTATAACTAGTACTGAAACAGTATTTTACACTTTGTGTTTCTGTGTGGGTACAAACTGATGAAATATTTATTTAGTGTATGCTGTGTGTATATATATAAAGTATATACATATGTGCAGTATATGTATATATACATATATACAGTATGTGTATTTATACTGTATATATATACATATATACGGTATATGTACAGTGTATAATGTAGATATATCTTCTGTATATAAAGATAATTAAAAATGAAAAAAACTTGGTGTTAAATTGGAAAGTGTATAGAAAAGTAATCAATTTAAAAAAATATATCATGTAGGATCTGTCCTTAATGTGCTATACATTGTGAATGAATACTATAACTAGTACTCCAACAGTATTTTTCACTGTGTGTTGCTATTTCTTTCTATTTTTAAACATTAGAAATAAGAATTAAATTTTGATAATAACAAAATAAATATATACATGTATTTATTTTTTAATTATTTATTTAATATTTATAAGTCAATATGGCAGAGCAAAATGGAGTGACCCAGAAAGAGCTCTCCTATCCTCTGTTTCACTCCTCAAATTGTTGCCATGGTTGGAGCTGTTGAAACCGGAACTCCACCATGTTCTCCCATGGAATAGCAGGGGCTCAAGAACTTAAGCCATCATCCACTGTCTCCCGGGGCACATTAGGAGGAAGCTAGGTCAGAAACCCAGCAGTTGGGTCTAACACCCACAATCTGATGTGAGATGATGGTGTTGCAAGTAGCAGCTGATCCCTGTGCCCCACAACACCAGCCCTAAATTTTATGCTTTGTTTTAGTGTGCTTTTTTCTGTTGCTCTTTTAATTCTTTCCTGGTGTTTCTGAATCAAAGATGAATTTTATTTTCTGTATAAGAGTTTGTATTCATGAAAATAAGGAAGTGTGATCTCTAGAATATTCCCTTATTTCTTGAAACTAATAAATTGAAAAATATGAAAATAATTAAAATAGTTTGAACATTAAAAAACATTTCAAAACAATTTGTACCATGGGATTGGTATGTAATCATAGCTGACACCTTGTTTATTGTGAAAATAATGATTCTTTGAAGATCACAGACAATGATAGTTTGTGCCCTGACAACAAGTCTGAAAGACCAGCATGTACTTTACAGTCACTTAGCAGAACATATTTATTCTGCAGGAGCTCTTTCATATTTTGATTCATTCCCTTTACCTTGTATAAGAGCTCAGCAACCAGCATGCTGCTAGGAAATGGCCTCAGTCCTCTCTGCTCTACCCTGTGGTGTAGAAACCAATAGATTTAGCAAAATCTTACTTTTCTCAATTTCCCTCTTGAATTCAGTCTCTGAGAACAAGTGCCTCAAATATAAACCATTTAGTGATCCTTCAATGTGAGAACTTTGATTCAGTTAGTTAGAATTGTTTAACTGAAAAGAAATGTAAAGCTACAGAAATAATAGAGCTTATTATTTAATCCTTCTCCTCATTGATACATTGGGAAGAATATATGTGCTGAAAGACTGGTTTATAAACTGCAATGCTTCAAATTATTAGGTTTGTAGAGGGTTCTGTTTATGTGCCTTTTGAAAAAACACATAAATACTGCCAGATGTCACTATTTCAACCACAGTTTTGTGGCGCTAAAGCCCTGGAGTTCCTTTACTGCTGCATAATGTTGGCTCAGCAAGGAAATGCTAACTGAACTCTGCTACATTTTACTAGTTAGTAGACTGTACACTGAGACAATACATTGAATATTCATAGCTTATAAAGGGAATGAAATAATAAAATTAGGATTATGGTTGGGAAAACAAAAATGGGAAATTTATGTAGTTCAAAAGATCTTTGAAAGTGCACATTTTGAATACTAATGTTTTATTTCCATATCATGTAAAACCAACTGACGTAAAGACACCATTACATCATGAATTCTCACACAATGCCCCTGGATGTTTCATTTTGCACAATTGAAATATGAGGATGTGATTAATAATTAGGGAAAAAGGAGTTAATTGAATAGTGAAAAAATGCAAATGATGGTTACACAGGCCTTAGATATCAGGCAGCATGATTCTTTTGATAGCAGGAGAGGCTGAAATGTGGCTGAGGAGGCTTTGTGGTTTACAATTTAGAGTAGACAGCATCCTAGAAGGCTACATGTAATATCCAAGGACTCCAGCAATCTTTTGGGAAGGAAGAAACAGCCTACAAGATGCTCCTCTGGAATAAGTAATCAGTTCAGATCTTGTCAGCATTGTGTAATTGATCTTAGAACTGGAATGAGAGACAGTGACCATAAATCCATTCTTACATATTGCATCTCATTTATAATCAAATATTACAACAGATAAATGACAGAGCTCATGGAGATAAGTGGCCATCAGGTCTTTAACACCTCGCAGAATGAAAATATTAAGCAAATTCTGAAAATATCACAGGAGTAATAAAAATAATGGAACACAAGTAGAACAAACTCTAGAAAAAAACAAGAAAGTGTATGATAAGAAGGATTTGTAATACAACAACCACACACAAAAAAAAGGAGATGGAGATGGAGAGCATAAATGGGAATATCTTCCCATAACCAAAATGCTTATAATTTTATAGAAATTTTCCAGTGAATTTATATTGAAAGTCAACATCACATTGCACTCTATTTGCTATAATCTGTGCACTCTTGTCTATTGATCCATCTACTTATCGATCCAAATATCTATCTATTTACACAATGCACTAATTTGTATGCATTATGTAAGTGAACCCAACTATTCCTAATTTTTTTTGTCTTCATCAGAAACTTCCAAGATACAGAACAGCCAAATATCACCTTAATGTTTTGATTTAACACCCCAGTTTCTTTTAAAAAATTGACATTTTCATATACAGTGATTTACGTTTTTATGTAGTTCTTTACTGGTTGAATCTCATTAGACATGTAATAGACAATCAAGGAATATGATAACTAAGGAATGCTCTTTCTGATACAATTTCATTTTAATGAATTTTTGTTCCTATTTGAGTGTTATATATGTAATGTGCATTATGAAGTGTTAAGTTAAATCTAATTATATACTATAACTATGTCCACTTTAACACTACTTTGAATTTTCTCCCAGAGCAGTGAATATGAAAGGCATAGTGCCTAAAGCTCCTGAGTCTGTCCTCTCTAGTTATCCCCTTCTTTGGACACTTCATCTTCTGTTTCCACATTTGGTTATGATGAACAGCTGTCCTCTGGGTCAAGTTATTTACCTACGATTATTAGAAAATTACTTCTTTGTTAGCACTTGTTCAATATTCAACTGTAGCCTTATAACAAATTCAAATTTTGGTAATGTTTCATTGTCTTACTATGTTCAGACAAAAAGAAGCAAGACAATTGTTATTTGTTATCATGTGTGCTTTTCTTTCTCTAAAATACTCATGCACCTACCCTCTGTTCTGTGCAATTTTTTCAGGCCAGATGCCTGAAGCCTTTGCAAAGTCAATCTGAAGGTGTTGTGTTGGGTAGAAGGGCCTATAGTTTGTGTTTGGTTAATTTCAATGCAACAGTGACATTCAGATTGGGTAAGAGTTAGAACTGATCCTCAGATGCAGTTACAAGCATATCCATCATTGGGAATGTTTTTCTGCCATTTGGAATTTTTTTTTAATAACGCTTTTATTTAAAGAATATAAATTTCCAAAATACAGCTTATAGATTACAATGGCTTCCCCCCGATAACTTCCCTCCCAGCCGCAACCCTCCCCTTTCCCACTCCCTCTCCCCTTCCGTTCACATCAAGATTCATTTTCAATTCTCTTTATATACAGAAGGTCAGTTTAGTATATATTAAGTAAAGATTTCAACAGTTTGCCCTCACATAGCAACACAAAGTGAAAAATACTGTTGGAGTACCAGTTATAGTATTAATTCACAATGTATAGCACGTTAAGGACAGAGATCCTACATGATATATATATTTTTAAATTGATTAATTTTCTATGCAATTTCCAATTTAACACCAAGATTTTTTAATCATTTGCAATTATCTTTATATACAGAAGATCGATTCAATATATACTATGTAAAGATTTCATCAGTTTGCACCCACACAGAAATACCAAGTGTAAAAATACTGTTTCAGTACTAGTAACAGCATTATTTCACATTGGATATTTTTTTATTTTTTTAATTTATTTTTTATTTATTTATTTACTTATTTATTTATTTTAACTTTTTTTTATATATAAAGCTTTTATTTAAAGAATATAAATTTCCAAAGTACAGCTTATGGATTACAATGGCTCCCCCCCCCACAACTTCCCTCCCTCCCGCTACCCTCCCCTTTCCCGCCCCCTCTCCCCTTCTGTTCACATCAAGATTCATTTTCAAATCTCTTTATACACAGAAGATCAATTTAGTACATATTACGTAAAGATTTCAACGGTTTTCCCTCACATAGAGACACATAATGATAATACTGTTGGAGTACTAGTTATAGTATTAATTCACAATGTACAGCACATTAAGGACAGGGATCCTACATGATTTTTTTTTAAAGAATTGATTAATTATCTATGCAATTTCCAGTTTAACACCAAGATTTTTTAATCATTTGCAATTATCTTTATATAAAGAAGATCGATTCAATATATACTATGTAAAGATTTCATCAGTTTGCACCCACTCAGAAACACAAAGTGTAAAAATACTGTTTCAGTACTAGTAATAGCATTATTTCACATTGGATAACACATTAAGGACAGATCCCTCATGAGACGTAAGTACACAGTGACTCCTGATGTTAATTTAACAATTTGACACTCTTGTTTATGGCGTCAGTAATCTCCCTAGGCTCTGGTCATGAGTTGCCGAAAGAGAGACAGAGAGGAAGGTCTTCCTTTGCCGTTGGTTCACCCTCCAATGGCTGCTGCAGTCGGCGCGCTGCGACCGGCGCACTGCGCTCATCCAATGGTAGGAGCCAGGTGCTAGGTGCTTTTTCCTGGTCTCCCATGGGGTGCAGGGCCCAAGCACTTGGGCCATCCTCCACTGCACTCCCTGGCCACAGCAGAGGGCTGGCCTGGAAGAGGGGCAACCGGGACAGAATCCGGCGCCCCAACCGGGACTAGAACCCTGTGTGCCGGTGCCGCAAGGCGGAGGATTAGCCTGTTGAGCCACGGCGCTGGCCGGATATTTTTTTAATATTTAACCACTTCAAGTGAATTGTAACTTGGGTACAGGAATACCAGTCACATTGATAGTAAGAAGGTGAGAAAACATTTCCAACATCCAACTGTGATCATTCTTATTGAGGGGCCCACAAGGCCCCAAAACCCAATTAAGACCCATGGGATGGATATATAAAGACTCAGCATTGTGACACAGTGGGTTAAGTTGCCACATAGAACACTGACATCCCACTCTGAGTCTCAAATTCTGTGCTTCTGATCCAATTCCCTGCCAGTGCCCCTGGGAAAGCAGCAAATGATGGCCCAAGTTCCGGGGCCCCTGTCACACATTTGGGACACCCAGATGGAGGTCCAAGCTCCTAGCTTAAACCTGAACTAGTCTTGGTTGTTCTGCTCATTTGAAAATTAACCAGCAGATAGAAATCTCTCTCTCTCTCTCTCTCTCTCTCTCTCTCTTCCTCTCCCTGTATTTCCCTCCCTCTCTCCTCTCCCCACCCTGTCTACCTGTCACTCTGCTTTTCAAGTAAATAAATCAGTACAACTTAAAAAAAAAAAAAAAGACCACGAGAAAGTGTTGGTGTTTGTAGAACTTCCTGTGGTGGAATTCAGTTTTAGGCCAGCTTGCAACTAGCCATAATGTTGTATAAACATTTGTGTGGATTCTACTTATCCTTGCCCTTATTTTTCTATGAATTGCTTATTTTGCCACAAAAAAAAATGGGAACTTTAGACTCTCCCCTCCTATATATGTCTCTGCAGTTTCTTATTTCTTAATCTTCCAGGACTTTGTAGAGAGTAAATTCTCTGTCTTGACTTTTTGAAATTGTACCATAAGCAGAACTTCTAACCTACTGATTTTTATAGTTCTTTTCTGATAATTCCAATACCTAATGTACTTCATAGGCCTGCTTATTTGGATTTTCTCCAGTTGCTTATATCAGAAAATATTATTGCTTCTTTGTCTATTTCATGACATATTTATGTCCTAGGCAGTGCATACTTTTCTTCCAGCAGAAGATGTATCCCTTGCTGGCATCTTAGCTCAAGCAAAATTTCAGAAAATTTCCATGCTTTACAATTTCCTCCTCAGCTGTCAACTTTTTAAATGTTCAGCTCTCCCTTTGCTGTGAGAACGTTATTGCCACTGCATTGTAGTTTAATTTCTTTGGAGTCTCACATGCTTTTTACTACATTATTCTCAATTTTCTGCATTTCAGGGGGATTTCCCCACTCTACAG
Source organism: Sylvilagus floridanus (assembly GCA_949820135.1). NCBI lineage: Eukaryota > Metazoa > Chordata > Mammalia > Lagomorpha > Leporidae > Sylvilagus > Sylvilagus floridanus. The sequence goes on from OX463224.1 coordinate 84,789,730, forward strand.
CTCTTCCCTAGACTGTGCAGGGTAGTGGAAGTTCAGTAAAGTTCTATTACTCCTGTGGGGGATCTTATTCTAGATTCACTGAACTGTGCTCAGAACTAAATAGACTTGCGTTTACCCAGTTAAACACTCCCACAGCACATGCTTCTGTTTACATATATATATACATATATATAACTTATTAATTGAGTTGCATGTGATTATTAATGCTAATCTCTGAGACTAGATAATAATTTCTGTAATTCCAATGATTTTCTTTTTGTAAAGCTCTTATGTGTGTAATGTTTTCTGTTATCACTGTTGAATCCCAAACACCTAGCACAAAATATTGTATAAAGCAGCTCACAATATATATTTGAATAAATATCTATAGGATATAATTGCACACAATAAAAACATCAAACAATATAAAACTAAAAGATAGGATGATTGTAACCATGAATTAATAGTGAAATATAGGAATCAAAGATTTTAACAAAAAAGATGGTCATATAATTTTGTAGACTTTTCAAATATGTGACTTTTATTTTGAAGTTTCTTAAGAGCAAATGAGAAAGAGAAACAGAAAAAAAAAAAATCATGTTCTTAGAGAAGTTGCTCTCCTAGCATCTAACTCCAAAAGAAATATTTTTACTTGGACATCTCAATGATAAAATTTTCTAGAAATTCTCTCCTCATTATTTTCTAAGGGACACAGCAGAGAGATTTGGTATGATAATAATAAGAGGAATAGCAGTCATAGGGGACTCTATGTTATATCTACTCTGAGGTTAGGCAGTATTGTACGTTAGTATCTTATTCAATCATCCCAAGTAGTCTATCAGGGAAAAACAAGTAAAACCCACACTGTTCTCAAAATGGATCTGAATTCAAAAACACCCAGAGGGTAAGATCTCGCAGCTAACAAATGTTGAAAGTAGCATTGAACTTATAAATGAGATAATCAAACAATCATGAATCTTAATGAAGAACTTAGTATACTGAAATTAATAGGAAATACAAAAATGGTTTACTTACTAGTACTTGTTTTTTTCTGCTTTTTTTTTTTTTTCCTCATTAAGTTGTATAAGAATAAGTTTTGGGAAATGGCCTGTATTTCCCTGCTGTTTTTTTTTTTTAGCTGTCTCTATTAATTTCAGTCATTTAAAAATGTTAAGATGGGAAAATGAGTACAATATGAAAGACAGGAAATTTAAAATAATATGAAAATTGACACTTTAGTGAAATGAAAGTAAAATATTCTTACCCTTAAAACATTTTGCTTAAATGTTATCATTATATTCTGTACACTTTAGAAAATCAGTATTGACTGAACACAATGTTTTACTTGTTCTCTGATTCAATAATTAAATGTAATTTGCCTTAAAAAAGGTTTCTCCTCAATGTAAAATATATAGACCAAAAACCTGATAATATTTGGAAGATGTTTAATGCAATTAATCAAGCAAATAATTAAAATAAAATTAATGAATATATTGTGAATTTTCTATGTGATAAGGACTTTAAACATTTTGTTTTATTTGATATTTAAAGATCTTGTATATGTATGTATATGTATAGTAACTATTTTAAGGTTACAGAAAGTTAAGTTCATATCACTAGGAAAACACACATGAAAAACAGTCATGAAACAAAAATTTAAATTCTGTGGGAAGATTTAAGAATCCAATGCCAAAAAGCACCACAAAAAAGATGGAAGATCCAGCAAAAAGCTAGGGGATGGAAGGGGAAATATTTTTTTATCAGTGACTTTTTTCTAATCTTCTAAAAATCACAGCATCTGGATCATAATGCAATTATAAATCTTACCTATTGCAACTGCTTTTCACCTGCCCTTTACATAGATCTCTGCTCTTCCAATAGCATACATTACTCTTTTATTTTGATCATTATGATGCTGTTTAACAAAAGCAAGTATGTATAGGACTATTGTGCACTTCTAAATGTTAAATATGGCATTTACATTAGAAATGTAGACATAGGGTTCTAAGTAAAGGTTGCATTACCATATTAAGAAAAAGCTAAAGCAAATGTTATCAGGAGAGTAAATAAAAGTAAGAAAAAAACTCAAGATGAGAAATTCTGCCAACAAGAATAGAAAGAGCAGAAAATGTACACAAAAGTGCAGATTAAATGAAATCTTAGCAGTTAATCCTTTTATTAATTTTTGTTTACTGATTATTTTCACACTCTGTACTTCAATATACCTCGCTTGTTTGCATTTTATAAATTAAGTAAATTCAGTCAAAAGTTCACGTGCCTATGATAAAGTGAAAGCGATCTGTGATTTCAGTCTTTAAAATCCAGATAGCTTGGTAATTCCAATATAGTTCAATTCAGCAAACATGGTTTAATATGCATCCCTTCCAAAGACAGTAAAACTACTGTACTAACAACAGTGTAGTAAACTATGATGATAGTAATGGTAATAATTGATATAGAAACTCAGAAGCTCATAATCAATCATTATGTGTAAATACTTATTTCAAAGATCATAAAAATGTTATGATACAGGTAGAAAAATATATTAAGATCTATAGGAGGGCTGGCACCATGGAAAACAAGGCTAATCCTCTGCCTGCGCCACCGGCACCCAGGGTTCTAGTCCCAGTTGGGGCACCGGATTCTGTCCCGGTTGCTCCTCTTCCAGTCCAGCTCTCTGCTGTGGCCCGGGAGTGCAGTGGAGGATGGCCCTGCACCCACTTGGGAGACCAGGAGGAAGCACCTGGCTCCTGGCTTCGGATTGGTGCAGCACGCCAGCCAAAGCGGCCATTTGAGGGGTGAACCAATGAAAAAGGAAGACCTTTCTCTGTCTCTCTCTGTCTAACTCTGCCTGTCAAAAGAGAGAGAGAGCGAGAGAGAGAGAGAGAGAGAGAGAGAGAGCTCTATAGGAGGAATATAAAGTTTCTGAACATAACTGGGAAGGCATCATAAGAGTATAAATGTAAATGAGAATGAAGAATGTATTAGCTAACGTTAAGCAAAGAAATATTCTAGACAGAAGTAACAACTTGCACAAAGAGCCAGAGGCAAGAAAGGAGAATGAGACTTAGAAGGGCAGCCTGAAAGTCAGTCTGACTTACACAACCCAGGGCAAAAGAGTAAAATCAGAGCTGAGACTGAAAAGTTAGAGAAGGGACACAATACAAAGGGCTTTGTTTGACAGGTTGAGGATTTCAAATTTGACATTTTGCCCTGGGCCAGCCCTGGGCTTACTCTCCTAGCTCAGTAGAAACAACACAAATAAAGGATAATCAGGATGGACTTCCTTGGACAATATCCAACTATTTTCAAATGTTTGAAGTTTTACAGAACTATTGAATGCATTTGAAAAGTAAAAACAAATGGTTTGAAATACATGTTTTTAATACTCTAAACTTAATCTCTATGTAGGTTCTGGTTATTAATCTTTTATCTGTTGCATATTTGCAAACATTTTCCCCATTCTGTCGGTTGCCTCTTCACTTTCCTGTTTCTTTTGCAGTACAGAAACTTCTCAATTTGATGCAATACAAATAGTTAATTTTGGCTCTGCCTGCCTGTGCTTCTGAGGTCTTTTTCAAGAAGTCTTTGCCTGTGCCTATATCTTGCAGTGTTTCTCCAATGTTCTCTAATAATTTGATGGTGTTGGGTCGTAGATTTAAGTCTTTAAAAAATGTTGAGTGGATTTTTGTGTAAGATGTAAGGTAGGGGTCTTGCTTCATGCTTCTGAATGTGGAAATCCAGTTTTCCCAGCACCATTTATTGAATAGACTGTCCTTGCTCCAGGAATTGGTTTTAGATCCTTGATCACATATAAGTTGGCTGTAGAATTTGGGTTGATTTCTGGTGTTTCTATTCTGTTCCATTGGTCTGTCCATCTGTTTTTGTACCAGTACCATGCTGTTTTGATAACTACTGCCCTGTAGTATGTCCTGAAATCTGGTATTGTGATGCCTCTGGCTGTGTTTTTGTTGTACAAGATTGCTTTAGCATTCAAGGTCTCCTGTGTCTTCATCTGAATTTCAGCATCATTTTTTCCAGATCTGAGAAGAATGTCTTTGGTATTTTGATTGGTATCACATTGAATCTATAAATTGCTTTTGGGAGAATGGACATTTGAATGATATTGATTCTTCCAATCCATGAGCCTGGAAAATTTTTCCATTTTTTGGTATCCTCTTCTATTTCTTTCTTTAAGATTTTGTAATCCTCATCGTATAGATCTTTAATGTCCTTGGTTAAGTTTATTCCAGGGTATTTGATTGTTTTTGTGGCTACTGTGAATGGGATTGATCTTAGAAGTTCTTTCTCAGCTGTGGCATTACCTATGTATAAAAAGGCTGTTGATTTTTGTGCACAAAACAAACAACCCACTTAAGAGATGGGCAAAGGAACTCAATAGACATTTTTCAAAAGAGGAAATCTAAATGGCCAACAGACACATGAAAAAATGTTCAGGATACTAGCAATCAGGGAAATGAAAATAAAAAACACAATGAGGTTTCACCTCACCCAGGTTAGAACGGCTTACATAGAGAAATCAACTAACAACAGATGCTGGTGAGGATGTGGGGATAAAGGGATATTAACCCCCTGTTGGTGGGAACGCAAAATGGTAAAGCAACTATGGAAGACAGTTTGGAGAGTCCTCAGAAACCTGAATATAACCTTACCATACAACCAAGCCATTCTACTCCTTGGAATTTACCCAAAGGAAATTAAATTGGCAAACAAAATAGCTGTCTGCACCTCAATGTTTATTGCAGCCCAATTCACAATAGCTAAGACTGGGAATCAACCTAAATGCCTATCAACAGTAGACTGGATAAAGAAATTATGGGATATGTACCTTATAGAATACTATACAGCAGTAAAAAACAATGAAATCTTTTCACGTACAACAAAATGGTGCAATCTGGAAAACATTATGCTGAGTGAATTAAGCCAGTCCAAAGGGACAAATATCATATGTTCTCCCTGATCGGTGACAACTAATCAAGCACCAAAAAGGAAACCTGTTGAAGTGAAATGGACACTATGAGAAACAGTGACTTGATCAGCCCTTGTCCTGTTGATGAACAACTTAATACTTTATCCATTTTAGTAATATTTTTGTTGTTCTACTTAATACTATTGGTTGAACTCTGTAATTAACACACAATTATTCTTAGGTGTTTAAATTTAACTGTGAAGTGATCCTTGTTAAATATAAGAGTGGGAATAAGAGAGGGAGGAGATGTACAGTTCAGCACATGCTCAACTGGACTTGCCCCAAACGGTAGAGTTAGAAACATTTCAGGGGCCGGCACCGTGGCTCAACAGGCTAATCCTCCGCCTTGCGGCGCCGGCACACTGGGTTCTAGTCCCGGTCGAGGCACCGGATTCTGTCCCGGTTGCCCCTCTTCCAGGCCAGCCCTCTGCTGTGGCCCGGGAGTGCAGTGGAGGATGGCCCAGGTGCTTGGGCCATGCACCCCATGGGGAGACCAGGAAAAGCACCTGGCTCCTGGCTCCTGCCATCGGACGAGCGCGGTGCGCCGGCCGCTGCGCGCCGTCCGCGGCGGCCATTAGAGGGTGAACCAATGGCAAAAAGGAAGACCTTTCTCTCTGTCTCTCTCTCTCACTGTCCACTCTGTCTGTCAAAAAAAAAAAAAAAGAAACATTTCAGGGGATTCCAATCAATCCCATCAAGGTGGCATGTACCAATGCCATCTCACTAGTCAAAGTGTTCAGTTTCAGTTCCTAATTGATCATAATGACAGCTAATAATGATAGGTAATAATGATAGGATTAAGGGTTCAAAGGGATTACATAAACAAGAATAGTGTCTGCAAATACTAACTGATAAATTAAAAAGGAGAGAATGATCTAACATGGGAAATGGGATATACAGCAGTCTCATAGAATGGCAAATGTGCTAAACAGCACTCTGGCCTCAGAATCAGCCCTTACGGCATTCGGATCTGGCTCAAGAGCACATGAGAATATTTTAGGCATGGAAAGCAAAGACACTCTGACAAAAAAAAATTCCTAAATGAAAATCTCTGCGAGTGAGATCCCAGTGGAAAGAACAGGCCATCAAAGAAGGAAGCACCTTTCTCTGAAGGGAGAAGAGAACTTACACTTTGACTATGACCCTGTCAGAATAAGATAGAAGGCGGTGAACTCAAATGGCTTTGATAGCCTCAGCAACTCATGACAAGAGCCTAGGGTGATTACTGATGCCATAAACAAGAGTGTCAATTGTTAAGTCAATAACAGGAGTCACTGTGCACTTACTCCCCATGTTCTTAATATGTTGTACAATGTCAATTAATGCTATAACTAGTATTCAAACAGTACTTTACACTTTGTGTTTCTGTGAGGGTGCAAACTGTTGATATCTTCACGTAATATGTACTAAATCAATCTTCTGTATATGAAGATAATTGAAAATGAATCTTGATGTGAATTGAATGGGAGAGGGAGCGGGAGAGGGGAGGGTTGCAGCTGGGTAGGAAGTTATGGGAGGGGAAAAAGCCACTGTAATCCAAAAGCTGTACTTTGGAAATTTATATTTATTAAATAAAAGTTAAAAAAATTGAAAAAACGTCTAAACTTAAATTCCTGTATTGAAAGCCATTTTGAAAAGTATTATGATCAGATAAAGAACATAAGTGACTATATCAGAAGAAAGAAAAATGGTTTGGTGTTTTTTCCAACTGTATTAGTAAAAACAGAGTGAAGTTTTGATTGTAGAGAAAGAAATAAACAGTAGCATTCTTTGTTACTCTATAGACATTTTACCATTACACATCCATTCATATGTCTGGAGAAAAGTACAATTTCTCTGCTCACTAAACAGGATTATACAAAGGCAAACTCCAACCATGATGACACTATGACAGAATATAAACAGAAGACAAACAAACAAACAAAACCCCTATACATTCTGAACCTTTGTTAATTCCTTTTAAGAAGCCCTAACCTTCACCACTATCTTGCTTAATACTATCCACTCTTCATATCCATGGTTTCCACATGATTCAATTCAGCCAACTGTGGATCAAAAATATCACCCCGAAATTTGCCTCTGTACTGAGCATATACAGGCTCTTTCTTTTGTCATTATTTCACTTATCTCTTGTGTGTTGTCAAACAACACAGCACAACTAATATTTTTTTGTCTTTATTATCAAAGTTCATTTTTATGGGGGGAAGAGGGAGAGTCAGTTCCTAACTACCAGAGAGTATGACTAGGTCTCCGGATGTGCTATATTAATTCTAGGGTAACAGCCTTCTGCAAAATAGCACAACTAATATTTATACAGTATTTACTACAGTACTAGATACTATAAATAACTAGAAATGATTTAAAATATATGGGAAGATCCAAGATGGCGGAATATTGAGAGAGCTTACTACTATAATCTAGGCAAAGATAGTTTGAAAAAAGTGGAGAGACCACAGTCTCAGGGAAAAGGGAGGAAGAAAAGGCAGAGGAACCTCCATGCAAATTAGAGGGGCACTGTGGACCAATGTGGAGGATGTAGACACACAGGGCTCAGGACCACAGCAGTCAAGAGCCTCATCACAAGCTTTGCAGAGTGAGATCCTTTGTGTGGTTCTTGTGGCAGTGCAGACAACTATTGTACCCACTAATGTTAGCGCCCAGGCATCGGTCTCCTTTGAGGAGAGGAAGTGAACATGAGACTATAAAAATAGAGCAGAACAAATCTCCCCTCTGATAATAAAAATAAAATAAAAGAGGAGATTTAGCACACCCAACCTGTGTATAGCCTTGGACACTCCCTTCAACTGGAGCAGTGAACAGAGCTCCTTGGCCACACCCATCACACATCTCTGGGTATTCAGTGAAAAAGTAGACACTCCACTAAAACACAGAGGCATAGTCCAAAGATTAGAGTCATCACAGGAAAAAAAAAAGAAATCAACAAATATCTCTATAAATTCCTAACAGTAAGTATAACAATTCAAGAAGCAAGAATAAATAATACAACATTATGCCCCCAAAAGAACACAATACTTCAATACTAGAATGTGAAGATGAAGAGATTGAAGAAAAGCTAGAAATAGAATTTTAAAAAATGATTGTAGGATTAGTTAGAAGTAATCAGATGCAAATCTATGAACTATTTAAATCTGTACATAACACAAAAGAAAAATTTTCCCATGAAACTGAGATCTTAAAAAGAAATCAAAATGAAATCTTGGAAAAGAATAATTCAATATAACAAATAAAATATGCTGTGGAAAGCCTCAACAACAGACTTGGTGAAGCAGAAGAAAGAATATCTGAGTTAGAAGATAAACTCTGGATTTTCAGACAGTCCAGAAAAAAAAAAAAAAAAAGAAGAAATTAGAAAACTTAAAATCAGCATTGCAGATCTAAGGGATACAATCAAATGACCCAAAATACAGGTCTTAGGAGTTCCTGAATGTTAGAAAGACAGAATGTATTAGAAGGTCTTTTTAGTGTAATAATTACAGAAAACTTCCCTAATTTGGAGAAAGAAAGGTATGTCCAAGTACAGAAAGCATATAGTACTCCTAAAAGACATGACCAGAAAAGATCTTTACCATGACACAGCATTGTCAAACTCTGTACAGTAAAAAACAAAGAAAAGATTCTAAATTATGCACCAGAGAAATGCCAGATTACTTTCAGAGGATCTCGAATTAGATTCATAGCTAATTTCTCATCAGAAAGACCACAGGCTAGGAGAGAATAGCAAGACATATTCCAGTCTTAAGAGAAAAAAACTGTCAACTCAGCATACTGTACCCTGTCAATCTCTCACTTATGAGTGAAGACAAAATAAAAATCTTCCATAACAAACATAAATTGAAAGAATTCAGTACCACTCGTCCAGCCTTACCAAAGATGCTGAAAGATGTGGTACACACAGAAAACAGAAACATGGTCATCACTATAAAGAAGGTGAAGGCAGAAAATCTCCCTAAAAGTACAAAGGAAATCCAAAGTAAACAATAGGAATGTGTGTGGGAAAATGGCAAGGCAAAATGGTTACTTACCAACAGTAACCCTGTATATAAATGACCTTAGCTCTCCAATGAAAAGATACAAACTGGAGGAATGCATTAAAAAACAAAACCCATCTATTTGCTGCCTACAAGAAACACATCTCAGCAACAAAGATGCAGGCAGACTGAAAATGAAAGGATGGAAAAAAAATATGCCATGCCAACAAAAACCAAAAAAGAAATGATGTAACAATCCTAATATTAGGCAAAATAGACTTTACCACAATAACTGTTGAAAGAGACAAAGAAGGGCACTATGTAATGATTAAAAGGTCAATTAAATGGGAAGATGTAACTATTATAAATGTATATGCACATAACAACAGGATATCTGCTATTTAAAAGAAATGTTAAGGGATCTAAAGGGAGGCATAGACTCAAATACAATGGTAATAGGTGACTTCGTTACCCCACTTTCTGCAATGGACAGATCAATCAGACAGAAAATAACAAGGAAACAACAGAGCTAATCAACACTAAAGACCAAATGGAACTAACAGTTCTCTACAGAACGTTCCACCCTACAGTTGCAGAAAACACATGGAACTTTATCTAGGACTGATCACATGCTAGGCCACAAAGTATCGGCAAATTAAAAAAAAAATTGAAATCATACCATGTATCTTCTCTGACAACAATGGATGAAGCTGAAAATTAACAACTCAGTATTCTCTAGAGCATAGCAAACACATGGAGACTGAACAACATGCTCCTCAATGAACAGTGAGTCATTGAAGAAGCCAAAAGAGAAAAGAAATAACTAAAGAAATAATTAAAAGTACAGAAGAAATAAACAAAATTGAAACAAAAAATTACAAAAGATCAGCAAAATGAAAAGCTTTTTTATGAAAAATTAAGCAAAATTGACACACCAAAAAAAAGGTGGTACAAGACCCAATTCAATAAAATTAGAGATGAAAAGGGAAATGTAACAGCAGACATCACGGAACTAAAAAGTCATCAGAAATTACTAGAGAGAGCTGTATGCCAACAAACTGAAAAACTCAGAAGAAATGGATAGATTCCTAGACACAAACAACCTACCTAAATTGAGCCATGATGACATAGAAAACCAAGATGGAAATTGAAACATCAATAAAGACCATCCCCCCCCCAAAAAAAAAAAAAAAAAAAAAAAAACCCAGGACCAGATGGCTTCACTGCTGAATTCTACCAGACATTTTAGGAATAATTAACTCCAATTCTTCTCAAGCTATTGAAAGCAATGGAAATGGAGGGAATCCTCCAAAACTCTATGAAGCCAGCATCATCTTAATTCCTACACCTGAGAAAGGTGCAACAGAGAAAAAGAACTACAGACCAATTTCTCTGATGAACATGACCAAAAATCCTCAACAATTAGTAGCCAGTTGAATCCAACAACACATCAGAAAGATCATTCACCTGGGAGAAATGGATTTTATCTTTGTTGTACAGGAATGATTTAATATTCACAAATCAATAAATGTGATACAGCATATTGATAAACTGAAAACAAAAACCATAGAATTATCTCAATAGATGCAGAGAAAGCATTTGATAAAATGCAATATCACTTCAAGAGGAAAACTTCAATTAAATTTGGTATAGAGGGAACATTCCTTAATATAATAAAGGCAATTTATGACAAACCCATGGCCAGTATCCTATTGAATGGGGAAAAGTTGGAAACATTCTCACTGAGATTTGGAACCAGACAAGGATGCCTACTCTCAGCATTGCTGATCAATATAGTCCTGGAAGTTTTAGCCAGAGCCATTTGGAAAAGAAATAAAATGGATAGAGATTAAGAGGAAGAAATCAAACTATCCCTATTTGTAGATGACATGATTCAATATATAGAGATCCAAAAGACTCCACCAAGAGAGTATTGGAAATAGTAGAAGAGTTGGTAAAATGGCAGTATATAGAATCTACACACAAAAATCAATAAGCTTTATATACACAGACAATTCCTTGGCTGAGCAGAAACTTCTAAGATAATCCCACTCAAAATAGCTATAAATAACAAATACTTTAGAATAAATTTAACCAATATTGTCAAAGATCTTTGAGATGAGAATCACAAATTTAAAGAACGAAATAGAACAAAATATCAAAAAAATGGAGAGTATCTTCCATGTTCATGGATAGGAAGAATCAATATAATCAAAATATCCATACCAATGAAAGCAATTATAGATTCAATGTAAAACCAAACAAAATCCAAGGACATTCTTCTCAGACATAGAAAGAATGATGCTGAAATTCATATGAAACGTAGGAAACCCTGAATAGCTAAAACAATTTATAAACCAAAAACAAAGTCAGAGACATCCCAATACCAGATTTTAAGTCATATTACAAGGCAGTTATAATAAAAACAGCCTAGCACAAAAAAAGATGGATAGACCAATGGAGTAAAATAGAAATGCCAGAAATCAATACATGCATCTACAACCAACTTATCTTTAACAAAGAAGCTAAAACCAATCCTCGGAGTAAGTACAGTCTCTTAAACAGATGGTGATGGGAAAACTGGATTTACAAATGCGGAAGTATGAAGAAAGACCCATATCTTCTACCTTACACAAAAATCCATTTAAAATGGATTAAAGACCTAATTCTATGATCCGATAGCATGAAATTATTAGAGAACATTGGGGAAACCCTGCAAAATATTGGCATAAGCAAACAGTTCTTGGAAAAGACCCCAGAGGCACAGGCAATCAAAATCAAAATTGACAAATGAGATTACATCAAATTGAGAAGCTTCTGTACTGCTAAGGAAATATTCAGCAAAATGAACAAACAACCAGCAGAATGGGAGAAATTATTTGCAAACTACACAACTGATAAAAGATTAATAACCATAATATATATATATATAAAGAGATCAAAAAACTCAACAACAACAAAACAAACAACTAAATTAAAAAATGTGCAAGGCATTTAAACAGACATTTTCAAGAGGAAATCTAAATGGCCAACAGACATTTACATTTGCCCCAGGGAAATGAAAATAAAAACCACAATGAGATTTCACATCACCCCTGTTAGAATGGCTTTCATACAGAAATCAACAAACAACAAATGCTGGTGAAGATATGGGGAAAAAAATGTACCCTAATCCATTCTTTGTGGTAATGTAAACTTGTACAGCCATTGTAGATAACAGTATGGCGATACCTCAGAAATCTGAATGTAGACATACCGTATGACCCAGTCATTCCACTCCTGGGAATTTACCCAATGGAAATGAAATCAGTACATGAAAGAATTTTCTGTACCTCCTTATTTATTGCAGATCAATCACAATAGCTAAGATATGAAAGCAACCAAATGTCCATCAACTGAAGACAGAATAAGGAAATTATGGGATATATACCTGAAATCCTGTCATTTACAACAAAATGGATGAATCTGGAAAACATACTTAGTGAAATAAGCCAGTTCCAAAAGAACAAATACCATATGTTGTCCCCGACCTGTGGTAATTAATAGAACAGTTAAAAGGCAATCTATAGCAGTGAAATTGACACTTTGAGAGCAATGACTTTGAACAGCCCTTGTCTCAACGGTTGAGGAACATTTTTTTTTTTTTCATACCATTTGTGGAACTGTTTACTTAACATAGAGTTACTCATATGTGTATAAAGTTAATTGAAAATAGACCTTAATAAAAAGTAACAGAGTGAATAGGAGAGGGAGGAGGAAGCGGGGTTGGAGTGTGGGTGGGAAGGTGGGTATGGTAGGAAGAATTTCCATGTTCCTAAAGTTATAATTATCAACTGTATAAAGTTTGAACTTATTAAATAAAATGTTTCTGAGAGAAAAACAAAACAAAACAAAAAGATAAAATATATGGGAGGATGTAGGTAGGTAATATACAAACATTACAAATTTTTATATAAGAGACATGAGCTGTGGACATAGGCTCCTAGAGCTAGTCTCCCACAGATAGTAAAGCAAGTATATTTTGTTTTAATTGTGTTAACTATCTGACTCTTCTTTGGAAAATAATCTTGTTCTATATCATTATTCAATGATTTTTCTCTTTCCAACCCTGATTACAACTTTTCTAGTTCTCCTACCCAGCTAGTATGAGGAAAATGTGTTGAAAGGGGAAGGAAGCTAAAATCTAATAAAGTGCTAGCAGCAGAGTTCAAGGATATAATACCACATTTTCATAATTAAAATGACTAAGTCCTCATCAAATGCTCTTTCAAATAATATTGATTTATACTAACTCTAATGTATGAAAATGCATGAAAAGAGAATCTTTCTCCTTCAAGTGAAAAGAAAGTAAATTTGTTTCACTTTTTTAAAATGTGGAAAGATATTATTACAAATGTAGTAATAGTAATAATAGAAAAATATTTCAAATAATAGTTTAAGATAATTTTATATTTAAATATACATCATATTTATCATTTTATTATTAAATTGTGATTTTAGTAATTTACCCATTTATGGCTCATTTTAAAACCTCAAAATACTTTTCTAATATATTTTACATCTTGACTTATGAAATTCTAATTCTGTGGGTCATTTTCTCTCTTATAAGTACTTTATTTAAATTCTGATTTAATATTGTGAAGCTCTGTTCTCTCTTTCTTCATCTTCTTGAGAGCAACCCAAAAAAGTAAGACTAAAATTAGACTAAACATCTAATCAGCTCTACATATTTGAAAGGAAGAAGTCACTTTGTTACCAAGGAATCTGATAAAAACCTTTTTGCATCTAAATAAGCTCTGTGGGGCTGGCACTGTGGAATAGTGAATAAAGCTGCTCCCAGCAGTGCTGGCATCCCATATGCTCACCGGTTCCACTTCAAATCCAGCTCTCTGTTATGGGCTGGGAAAGCAGTAGAAGAAGGCCTAAGTCCTTAGACCCCTCTGGGAGACCTGGAGGAGGTTTCTGGCTCCTGGCTTTGGGATGGCACAGCTCTGGCCATTGTGGACATTTTGGGATGAACCAGTGAAGAAAAGACTTTCTCTCTCTCTCTCTGCCTCTGTCTCTCTAATTCTGCTTTTCCAATAAATAAACAAGTTTTAAAAAGCTCTGTGGAAGTTTAAAAAAGAAACACATACATTGAAATATAAGGAAATTAATTTTGCAGTCCTATAAATTTATAAATATTTGATTCATGGAGGCTATCATTTAAAATTACTTGAACAAAAAATAAATTGATACAAAAATTATAATTTTTTTACATTTATTTATCTACCCATTTGAAAGTCAGATTTACACAGAGAAAAAGGAGAGAGGAAGAAAGAGAGAGAGGTCTTCCATCCACTGTCTCAATCCCCAACTGGTTGCAAGGGTTGGAGCTGTGCTGATATGAAGCCAGGAGTTAGGAGCTTCTTCCTGGTCTCTCATGCAAGGGCCCAAGGACTTGGGCCATCTTCTACTGCTTTCCCAGGCCATAGCAGAGATCTGGGTTGGAAGTGAAGCAGCCGGGACTCAAACCAGCGCCCTTGTAGATGCCAGCACTGCCGGTGGTGGCTTTACCCACTACACCACAGTACTGGCCCCACAAAAAAATATAATTTAAAAATTGAATTTCCCTAAATCTTAGTGTTTTCCATTATAACAACAAGAATATGTCATTTACAATTTTTGTCTGTTTTTGAAAAGATATGTTTATTTATTTGAAAGGCAGAGTTACAGAGAGGCAGAGAGAGAGAGAGAAAGAGAGAGAGTAGGATGTCTTCCATCCGCTGGTTCACTTCTCAAATGGTCACAACATCCAGAGCTACTCTTATCCGAACCCAGGAGCCAGGAACTTCTTCTAGACCGCCCATGTGAGTGCAGGGGCCCAAGTGCTTCTGCCATCTTCTACTTCTTTCTCAACCATAGCAGAGATCTAAATCAGAAGTAGAGTAGCCAAGACTCAAGCAGTGCACGTATGGGAGGCCAGCACTGTAGGTGGTGGCTTTACCAGCTATGCCACAGTCTCAGCCTCCATTTTCATGTTTTTAAAGTCTATTTTATATAAGTGATGTTCAATATTTTTACATTTATGTTTATAGCCCTTATCTATTTATCTGCCAGACCGGGGCATTTTTGCTTTTTATTTGTTGAACTATTTACTTAATAAAGAAATTAAGTCTCTGTCTATATATAAATTCAAATATATATTTGAAAAATAGTAAAATATTAATTTGAAAAATTATTGCACAAGAGCTTAATTAATGAAAATAGATTTACAAAAATGTAAAATATGTATAATCTACACAAATATCCTTTTTATTTTTATTTTTTAGCAATTTATTTGAGAGTCAGACATAGAGATAGAGAGAGAAGAGAGAGAGAAAGAGAGGGAGGGAGGGGCTGTTCTCTTCCTCTGGTTCACTCACCAAATGCCTGCAAAGGCTGGAGATAATAGAAATCAACACAATATTCTGACATGAGTGAACAGAAACTCAACTACTTGAGCTATAACTGCTGCCTCCCAGACTCTGCATCACTAAAAAGCTGGAATTAGGAATTAGAGGCAGGAATTAAAGACTTGTACCCTGATGTGGGATATTGGTGTCTTAACCAGCATCTTATCTGCGAGGCTGAAATAATCACCCTTAGAATCTTCTTTTTTTTTTTTTTTAAGACTTATTTATTTAGTTGAAAGTCAGAGTTACAGAGAGGGAGAAGAGAGACAGAGATCTTCCAACAGCTGGTTACTCCTCATATTGCTGCAATAGTCAGGGTGGGGCCAGGCTGGTTGTGGCCATTTGGGGAGTAAACCAGCAAATAGAAGACCTCTCTCTCTCTGTCTCTACCTCTCTGTGGGGACCCATGGATAGGCCTGCCATGGGACCCCCCCCCCCCCCATGCTCGGCGTGGCTTATAGCAGTAATGCGGATGTAGCAGCTGATTGAACTTTCCATCTAGCTGAGGATCGTGGAAAACAACAAGATGGCGTTGATGCCCTGCCTGCTGCGTGCCTCCACAGCTGATCGTGATCAAGTGCCGGATTGGAGAGCTCTGTGCATGGACTGTGATTGATTGACTGTGATTGGTTGAATTCTGTATATAAGCAGATTGCGGGAGAGGGAACAGGCACGCCAGCTTTCCCCCTTAAGGAACGTGCGCGCCATCTCTTCCCCCTTTTCCCAGTTCCCCCACTCTCTTTCCCACTCGTTCTAAGTAAAAGTCTACTGAAGACCGATTAACTGTGAGCAGCGTCGTTCCTTTTGCGGCCGAAGGAGCTGACACCTCTCTCTGTAACGCTTTCAAATAAATAAAATAAAACTTAAAAAAAAAAAAAAAAACTGTGTTGACTTTTAAAATACCACATAGGTCTCTGGAGGTTTCAGGTACAATACCTGTGAAAATAAACCCATTTACTGTTTTCCTAGACATATATTATTAGTCTCAGTTTCTTTGTGGAAGTGTAAACATGTGACTGAATCTCAACCAGTGTGATGTGAGAAACATAATGTGATCTCCTTTTATTCCTGGCCTGTAGTAACTTCATTGGGTGATTATTCTCTTTCTCTTTTACTGGATTAATGCACTTAGCAAAATGCAGTACAGCTAAAAGATGGCAGAGCCATGAGTTGGAAGACTCCTAGAAGATCAAATTATCCTTTAAATGGAGGGGAGCTTTCAGCCTATCAGGAAAACATGGTTTTGACATAGGCAATTGATGTATTAATTTCTACTCCAAGTTCTTATATCTGTCAGTGGTAAAAATACTAAGCAGAGACTAGTTTGTGTGCAAATAAGAACAGAATTCATTTAACAAGGAACAAACATATATTCACACAGAAGTGTGGGCTGCCCCATATTGGGACAAAGAGTTTTTTATAAATGAGAGAAAGAGAAAAAACAAAATGCTATCTCAGCAGGAGTGGTCTGTCCAAAAATGGGAGAGTGAGAGAGGTACATCCCAGACCAGCCCACGGCAGAAAGAGGGAAAACGCAAGCAATACATGTGAATGCTCCACAGTGGAAAGAACAGAAACAAGAGCAGTACTGTTAAGTCAGGAACATGGTGGAAAGAGAACACTTCCCTATTTACCACTTCTTTTCATAGAGAAGGGACTGGTACCCAAATCAGGTATACAAACAGGTTGGGGATTGAGTGTGCCTTCTGGTACCAGTGATAGGTGCATCCCATAAGATGGACTTATCAAATCAACAGTTAGAGAGACCTCACCAATTTTCAAGCAAACAATAATTTCAGCTCATTTATAATTTAACTAGTTATACCATATCATTTCCCCTTAGTGATTTTCATTTGTTGAACTTAAGGGAGTGGGAGAGATGATGATAGATTTTCTTTATCTACTTTCATTAATCAGGGTCATACGCCTTGCTTATGTTGGGTATGCAAACCTCCACCTGTCTCATCTAATGGGTCTTCCTCATGAGCCAGAAAATTTTCATAATTTTTCTCCAATGGTTGTACACACATCATAATCATCATTACTTTAGGAAGTTATTGATCTATGGAAGAAACAAATTTGTCAATCAGGATGATCATAATTGGAAAAAGACACATCATAGGTGGAATCTCTCATAGGAAAGGGATAATATATTTTATTGTTTCGCAAACAGTGGGAGATGATAGACATTCATTACCTAAATTATAGAACAATTTAACTTTGTTATAACACTTTACAACATCTTTTTCAGTGAACATACTGCTTTTGAGTAATTATGACAGATTCCGTTAATTACTGCACATGCTCTCCTTGGTCTACAAGTCTATATTCCAGGTCAAGTTGGGTGTCTGTGGCAACCTTGCTAAAGTGTCCACAGGCTTGATTACTTGCTGTAAAATCTGACCTTTAGTCTGAGGCAGGTTGACCCAAGCAATAGACATAATTTTCAATGTGACTTCATGAGGCATAGCATGATTTCCTTCCATTATTTAGCAAGGAGATCATCAGGGAATTTTCCGGCAAAAGCAGCTTCCTGAAAGAATCAGAAGAGGTAAGTAAAACTTATCTGCCACATTGTCCAATAGCATTAATACAACAAAAACCAAATTTTTACTTTTTTTTTTTGCTTTTTGAAGAAAGATTGGAGGTCTTCAATTGGCTCACAACAGTAGGCAGACTTATACTGTACATGCACCTGTAAAGATTCAAGAGGTAAAAGTATAATTCTTGACAAATGTATCCTGCTTGGAATTTCCAGTAATTGAACTTCAGTGGGACTGCTAAGTAGCACCTGGTAAAGTCTTTTCCAATTAAGCTGTAATTGGTCAGGAGGGCATCCTTCCTTCTAAAGTCTAACGAAATCCAATCTCCCAGTGTCATTGGCTGTTCATGACTTTTGGGATTGGGAACTGGGAGAATTTTGTAACCATACTCTTTTAGAGCCTTTTGTACGTGACCTATATTGATAATATGCCTAATTTGTTTTAAGTTTATTTATCAAAGAGGATGCCACAGGTTAAAAGAAAGAAAAAAAAAGTGGTGTCTCCAATATACCAGTTCCACTGTTCCAATGGACTGTTTTTTTTCTTTGTTTGTTTATTTAAAGATTTATTTATTTTTACTTGAAAGTCACAGTTACACAGAGAAGGAGAGGCAGAGAGAGAAAGAGAGAGGAAGAGAGAGAAAGAGAGAGAGAGAGGGAGAGGGAGAGGGAGAGAGAGAAGGAGAGGAAGGTCTTCCTTTGCTAGTTCATTCTCTAATTGGCTGCAATAGCCAAAGCTGCGTTGATCTGAAGCCAGGAGCCGGGAGGTTCCTCTGGATCTTCCATGAAGGTGCAGGGGCCCAAGGATTTGGGTCCCTCTTCACTGCTTTCCTAGGGCACAGCAAAGAGCTGGATAGGAAATGGATCAGCTGGGACTTGAACCAGTGCCCACATGGGATGTCAGCACTGTATGAGGTGGCTTCATCCTCTTTGCCACAGCACTGGCACCTGGACTGTTTTAAACAACCTTAGGTGCACTTCTCATCCTGAGGAGATCAATAAGCAGCAGCCTAATCCATGATTCTGATGTCTCTTGGCAAAGCTTAGCCAGAAACTTTTTAAATTTTTGATTGGCTATTTCAACTTTAGCTGATGACTGAGCTCTCAAAGAAGCATGGAAATAATCAGTGATACCTAGAGAAGTGGCTTTGGAGTATGTTTGGGAAGCCAAAGTGGGAAATTATTTCCTTTAGTGGAGCTTGAGACACTTTCTGTGCCTTCTCTAGGTTCCCATCTCGGGAAAACATCAATAAAAACTTGTAGTCTATGGTCATACCGCCCTCAATGCACCCAATCTTGTTTGATCTCAGAAGACTAGTAGATTTTTGCAATTTGTTTACAGCATTTTAATGAAGTCTGTTTGCCAGTGTTCACCTGAATATGTCCCTCTCCTTTGAATAGGAGTGAGTGGGGGGAATGGCCTGATGTGACCACTAGGGTTATTTTGTAAGGAGTGATAGAACCTAGTAACTTCCCGTATAACACTATTTAGTCCTTTCCCTCAAAATATCTGAGAAAATATTTGGATCAAGACTCTTATTCCAATATGGGCATTTCTTTAATTTTATTTCTCCAAGATGTATTTCTTTAATAATTTTCCACTAATAGGCTGGCGCCGTGGCTCAACGGGCTAATCCTCCGCCTTGCGGCGCTGGCACACCGGGTTCTACTCCCGGTTGGGGTGCCGGATTCTGTCCCGGTTGCCCCTCTGCCAGGCCAGTTCTCTGCTGTGGCCTGGGAGTGCAGTGGAGGATGGCCCAGGTGCTTGGGCCCTGCACCCCATGGGAGACCAGGAAAAGCACCTGTCACCTGGCTCCTGCCATTTGATCAGTGTGGTGTGCCGGCCGCAGCGCACCGGCCACGGTGGCCATTGGAGGGTGAACCAACGGCAAAAGGAAGACCTTTCTCTCTCTCTCTCACTGTCCAATCTGCCTGTCAAAAAAAAATTTCCACTAATAGATCATTAGGAACATGACCCACTGATTTAACGTCCACTGCCCACTGGCACCTTTAGTTAAACCTTGTTGCTAAGCTCACTGTATCTCAGACATAGTATAGTAAAGATTTTCTGTTGCCTCTATAGCCTGAAGTATCAGAACCCTTTCTAAAATTCTTGTGTAGAATCCTTTTGACTCTTTTTTTCTGCTAGTGCACTTCCTTTGCTGATATGGCTATCTTCCTTCTGGTGTCCCCTGAAGTATATGACAGAAATTCCCATGCCAGAGTGCTATTTAGGACATCTGCCATTCTATAAGTCTGCTGTGTATCCCACTTCCCATGTTGGATCATTCTCTCCCTTTTTGATTCTATCAGTTAGTATTAGCAGACACTAGTCTTGTTTGTGTGATCCCTTTGACTCTTAGACCTATCAGTGTGATCAATTGTGAGCTGAAATTGATCACTTGGACTAGTGAGATGGCCTTGATACATGCCACCTTGATGGGATTGTATTGGAATCCCCTGGCACAATTCTAACTCCATCATTTGGGGCAGTTCCGATTGAGCATGTCCCAAATTGTACATCTCCTCCCTCTCTTATTCCCACTCTTATATTTAACAAGGATCACTTTTCAGTTAAATTTAAAAACCTAGGAATAACCCTAAAGAATTCCATAGCCTCAGCAACTCATGACTAGAGCCTAGGGAGATTACTGACGCCATAAACAAGAGTGTCAAATTGTTAAATCAACTTCAGGAGTCACTGTGTACTTACGTCTCATGAGGGATTTGTCCTTAATGTGTTGTCCAATGTGAAATAATGCTATTACTAGTACTGAAACAGTATTTTTACACATTGTGTTTCTGTGTGGGTGCAAACTGATGAAATCTTTACATAGTATATATTGAATCGATCTTCTGTATATAAAGATAATTGCAAATGATTAAAAAATCTTGGTGTTAAACTGGAAATTGCATAGAAAATTAATCAATTTAAAAATATATATATATCGGCCGGCGCCGTGGCTCAACAGGCTAATCCTCCGCCTTGCGGCGCCGGCACACCGGGTTCTAGTCCCGGTCGGGGCACCGATTCTGTCCCGGTTGCCCCTCTTCCAGGCCAGCCCTCTGCTGTGGCCCGGGAGTGCAGTGGAGGATGGCCCAGGTGCTTGGGCCCTGCACCCCATGGGGAGACCAGGAAAAAGCACCTGGCTCCTGGCTCCTGCCATCGGACGAGCGCGGTGTGCCGGCCGCAGCGCGCCGACCGCGGCGGCCATTGGAGGGTGAACCAACGGCAAAGGAAGACCTTTCTCTCTGTCTCTCTCTCTCACTGTACACTCTGCCTGTAAAAAAAAAAAAAAAAAAAATATATATATATATATATCATGTAGGATCTCTGTCCTTAACATGCTATACATTGTGAAATAATACTATAACTAGTACTCCAACAGTATTTTTCACTTTGTGTTGCTATGTGAGGGCAAACTGTTGAAATC
The DNA here is from genome assembly GCA_949820135.1 of Sylvilagus floridanus. Lineage (NCBI taxonomy): Eukaryota > Metazoa > Chordata > Mammalia > Lagomorpha > Leporidae > Sylvilagus > Sylvilagus floridanus. The sequence continues at coordinate 84,811,098 of OX463224.1, forward strand.
TTTACTTAATATATACTAAACTGACTTTCTGTATATAAAGAGAATTGAAAATGAATCTTGATGTGAACATAAGGGGAGAGGGAGTTGGAAAGGGGAGGGTTGTGGGTGGGAGGGAAGTTATGGGGGGGAAGCCATTGTAATCTATAAGCTGTATTTTGGAAATTTATATTCTTTAAATAAAAGTGTTATTAAAAAAATAAATAAAAAAGAAATTCCCAAGGTTCCAATATTTGTTAGAGGAGAGGCAGTATCTCCTTCCCTGTTTTATGGGAAAGTTCTCTGTAGTCAATAAGCCTCTTTTTCTCCAAATTGCTACATATGCATGAAATACAAGGAAAATCATATTTGGAGTCTAAGTATTAACTCTCTGGCCTTTCCCAAATTTTAAGTCTCTAGTTAAATAATTAAACTCAGTCTTTTGAGCTAAAGTGCTAGATGGCGACATCTGGGCTTCTTTATCAGAGTGTAAATCACTATGGCATAAACCACATTCCTAACTCCTTCCTTCAGGAAACTACTGCCATTAGTAAGCCACTTAACATCAGGATTTTCCAGGAGTTCCTCTCTTAGATCAGACTTGCTAGAACAGGCATGATGCATGATTTCCATACAAGAGTGAACTAATTTTTCAGTATCTTTAGGTTTCAAGAAAGTAGCTGGACTTGATATTTGGTATACCTGAAGAGTTACCTCAGGTGAGTCTAACAACAGTCCTGTTATTTTGAAAGGTGTTTTCCTGTGAATAACTGAAACATTTTAATTTCTAGAATTTCTTGCCCTTGGTAGGTGGTTTAAGCTTCAAATGACTGGCCTAAGATCAGCTTGGTGGTTTCTTTCATCAGTGTGCTGGCAACAATGGCCCTTAATCATGCAGTTCATGAATCTAGTTTCTTGTAATCACTTAATCTAATTTCTTAGAAGAGTAGATCCCTGGTCATGGAAGTAGATCCAATTTCTGAGTCAGTGTAACTAGTTATTCCTTGATTATCTGTTCGAAACAGTGTAAATGACATATCTAAAATTGAGATTCCTTGAGCCAGAGATTCTGTTAATAGTCCTTTAGTCCTTTGGAAAGTCTCCCATTGTATTCCTGTTAAATGGGTCTGTGCCAGGACCCTATAAAGTTTTATGTAATGTAAGCTCTCAACCTGAATACTGAACTCCATATTCTGCAAAAATGTTCCATTCCCAGAAATGGCTTTAGCTATTTCTTTGTCTATGGTGGTTCTACACATAGAATAGCTTCCTTGCTCTTGCATGAGCGATAACACTTTCCTGTGGTAAGAAGATATCCTAAGAAGTTTAGTTCTTGATAATATATCTGAATTTTGTTTGGGGAAACTTTGAATCCCTTCTTAAAATGAATCTTGATGTGAATGGAAGGGGAGAGGGAATGGGAAAGGGGAGGGTAGCGGGAGGGAGGGAAGTTGTGTGTGGGGGGGAGCCATTGTAATCCATAAGCTGTACTTTGGAAATTTATATTCTTTAAATAAAAGCTTTATATATTAAAAAAAAGGAAAAAAAAGAAATCTGGATGGCAGTTTCATCTGACTCCTCCTTGGAGATATTGCAAATGAGAGTATCATCTACATATTGTGTAATGTCTCCAGTTTTAATTGAAGCTTTTTGAGCTCCTTTGCAAGAGTATTGACAAACAAATTGTTATCTCTGAAGACCTGAGAGAGAGCTATACAAATATATCGTTGAATTACATTTTAGGATGGATCATTCCATTCAAAGGCTACTAAAAACTGAGATTCTGAGCTTGACAGTATGCAAAAGAAAACATCCTTTAGGTCTAGGACTGTGTATCATGATGTGCCTCCAGGTATCTGAGTTAAGATATTGTGAGGATATATCAAATACAATGCCTTAGAATGAGTGCCTCATTAATAATTCTGAGATCTTGAATGGGACTATTAGAGAGAGAATGGCATGGAACCAGACCTTCGTGTTTGAGAAATTTTCAATTAGGTGTCAAAGTATCCATTTATATTTTGGCTTTAAAGGTACTGATGCAAATGAGGTAATGTAAAATGTGTAGTCTATCAATATATTCCCTTATCCCTGACTTAAAATCTACTTGATCTCTTATTTTAGTAGGATGATCATCTAGGCTGCAGTCTGCATCGGTGTTCATTAACATTTTAGCAAACAACTTAAACTTAGGACCAATCAACTTAAGAGAAGCATCCATGGGGGATAGCAAATCTTTTCCAAGCAAAGTAGTTAGATATTCAGACATCACCAATAACTGGTGAGAGAAAAAAAAATCTATTTGACAAACTAATGGCAAAGTAAATTTCCAAGAGTGAGGTTTACAATTGATTACAATAGTAATCCATATTGATTACTATTAGTAATCCCATCTGCTGTTTCATTCCCCAAATGGCCACAACAGCTGTGGTTTGACCAAGCCAAAGCTTGGAGCATGGAACTCCATTCAGTTCTCCCACACTGTTTGCAGGCACCTGAGCATTTGGGCCATCTTCTGATACTTTCCCAGGGAACTGGATTGGAAGCAGCAACTGAGATTTGAACCAGCACTCATATGAGATACTGGATATCAAGAGGCTGTTTAATCTACTATACCATGACATTGACCCCTTTTCCTTTCTTATTAGAAAAATAAATCTTGGAGACTATAGAAATCTTTTTCTCAGGTTCATACCTAAGATAATTCGAAAAATTACACTGGATATGAACTTTTTTATATTACTAACATGTCTGACTCCTTACTTGTGTAGACAAAGCTAATGCATTTGATACTTTTCATACTAGATAGAAGACTGCTGTGGTAATAGACAACATAGTCTCATTCATTTTACTATCAACATTATACTACTTTTTGCAATATCCATAGGGTGAAAACACATCATTCTTGCATCAAATTGTTTGTTGATTAAGGCTTCTATATAAGTGTATGGCTTCCAACTGGTTACATAGGGAAACAGACTCTTCAACTACTTAGTTTTGTTAAACTTAATTTTAAAGAAATACACATACGTTTAAATCACTATAATGCAAAAGTTGTACTTTCAAAATTTATATTTATTAAATAAAAGTTTTCTAAAAAAAAGAAAATAAAAGAAATTCATAAACAGAACTAGAAAAACTTGCTAGCAGTAAGTACTGGAAGTATTTGTCATAAAAACAAGCAAAATACTACTTTAAAATAAAAATCTGAGAAAGTCATTATCTTAAAGTCATTATATAGTTCTTGAGCCATGTTATATTTTTTATTATTTCAATACTGGTTAACAACTCTGTAAACTTACAAAGTACCAAACAGCCTCTTAGTCTTTGTACAAGCATTATCCTATTCAAAATTGGCAAACATCCTACGAAGGACAAAGGCTATTATTAACACAAATTTTATAGATGAATATGCTGTTTCCCTTTAAAATGTTTTTAGAACATATTTTAAATTATACACATTATTGAACATTGTAAAAATATTAATCACCTATCCCTTACAGGAAACTTTTGAAAGCAGGAACTCTTATTATTCTCATTTTCAAGATGAGAAAATTGTGGACCACAGAAGTTAAATACATGGCCAAAGGTTATATGACTACTAACTAGAGGAGAAAGAATAAAAACTTAAGCTGTCTGAACTTAAACTGCTAGTTAGACCAATGTTTCTCAAATGTATTTTTTAAATATTTTTCCATTAATGTGCATTTTTCAATCCTCCATTTTTCTTATTATTTCTAATTCCCTGCAAGCAATGTTAATACTATAAATATTTGTTTTTGTCCATAAGTACTTCAAATAAAAAGGATAAATAATTTTTTCATCTCCAAAAAATCAGTCTTTACACCTTTGAGGAAGAGATCACTCCTGTTTAGAGTGTGTGACTTAGAGGCGTGAGAACGCTGTTTAAACTGAGGCCTTTGACGACATTCCTCTTAGACTCTAGCAAGTCCTACTATTCAACTGCTCCTCCTTTATTTTTTCTCTTGTCATGTCCCTTCATGCATAGGGAATGCCTGAGTTTCAGGGATCTGCATTTGCAGGCTTTTAAATTGAACCATGGAATCAGGTAACAAGAATCCCCCAATCAAGTTGACTCTGCTTCTAGAATCCGGCTGGTCTTCTTCAGATCTAAGTCAGAACACACGGCAGCATGTGCACCTCTGGACTTAACTATAGCTCTTAAAAGAATCTTTAGACAGAGTTTAGATGTAAAAGCCGATGCCCATAAACATATGTAAAGTGTCATAACAGCAAGAAGAAAAATTAGCTGTCCACAAGGCATGATATGAATGCCTGTTTTCCTCTTGTGGGCATTTTCCTCTTTTGTGCAGAATTAAAAGGTCAAGAGGAGCCAGCACTGTGGCCTAACCAATGCTGGCTTCTCATACAGACGTTGGTTTGGGTCTCCGTTGCTCCACTTCCAATTCAGCTCCTTGCAAATGTGCCTGCAAAATCAGCAGGGGGCAGCTTAAGTGCTTGGGCCACTTCACCTATGTGGGAGACCCAGAAGAGGCTCCTGGCTTCAGCCTGGCCCAGCCCTGACCATTGTGGTCATTTAGGGAGTCAATCAACTGATGGAAGATCTCTCTATTTCTCCCTTTCTCTCTCTGTAAATCTGCCTTTCAAACACATAAAATACATCTTTTTTTTTTAAAAAAGGGTTCAGGAATTCTAAATTTCAAAATGAGCTTTCAGAGTATTATAAAAGAGTATTAACAAGGCTGAAATATTGTGACACAGAATTCAGTTGTAACTTTATAATGTGAAATGAGTAGATTTTTTTTACCTAACTCCAGAAAAGGCACATTTTACATCCTGATGTTGAGTTACTTCTTTAAATCTAAATGGAAAAAATGTATTTATGAATATTACCAAACACTCGATTTAACATCTCTGTATTAAAGAGGAAAAGGGTCCTCCTGATGACTACATTAATTGACCATCTTTTGAAGAAGTCTTTATAAACTGCATGAATATATAGTAACTGTTGGATGAAGAGGTGGCATAATTAGGGTCAAGGACAGGAACTGCAGGACTCTTTGTAAGGAAATATAAGGGAATAACTTTGTGAAATCATTGATGCTGCCTTTGAGAATAATGTCCTTAAATGGAGTACATCTTAGTATTTCCTAGAACTATTGACTGTATTCTCCCATCACTGCATTCTCCAACATTCATTAATGGTAAAGAAATTAAATTATTTTCATTTTATAAATCATCTTCCAACTATGATTTGTGAAAAATTCAAAATCCACACACAGTTTTTTCTTAAAATTTTTCTTTTGATTCTGCAGAGGGAAACCAACTGGAATGCTTAGAAAGATACCAGCTTTTGGCCGGCGCCGTGGCTCAACAGGCTAATCCTCCGCCTTGCGGCGCCGGCACACCGGGTTCTAGTCCCGGTCGGGGCACCGGATTCTGTCCCGGTTGCCCCTCTTCCAGGCCAGCCCTCTGCTGTGGCCCAGGAGTGCAGTGGAGGATGGCCCAGGTGCTTGGGCCCTGCACCCCATGGGGAGACCAGGAAAAGCACCTGGCTCCTGGTTCCCACCATCGGACGAGCGCGGTGCGCCGGCCGCAGCATGCCGACCGCGGCGGCCATTGGAGGGTGAACCAACGGCAAAGGAAGACCTTTCTCTCTGTCTCTCTCTCTCACTGTCCACTCTGCCTGTCAAAAAAATAAATAAATAAAAAATAAAAAAATAAAAAAAAATAAAAACAGAAAGATACCAGCTTTTTCTGCATCTAAAGCCTCCTCTGCAGCAAGCTGTAATACCCAGTTCCACTCATGTCTCTATGAAGTTCAAATTAATTTGGAAGTGTATTTTCCCTTACTCTCAACTCTGCAATAAAACACTGCACATTCCTTTCAAGTGACTAAAAAGATATTCATTTCACAGATCACCCCGTTCATACAACTCTTTATACTTCTAACAGCAAGTAACCATATATATTTCTTGATATTTAATACTTGTTAAACATAAAATGATGTATAAGCAATATAAACCTGTGGATAAATAACATATCTGTAATGAAGAAATGCAATTTGTTAGTTATATGACATGGTCATGCTTTCACCAGAATCTAGAAGTTTAGATAAATGTTAAATAATATGCATTTTCCATGGTATATCATGAAACTGAACATGGAGGGAGAAAAAAAAAAACATGCAATGTCAATAGTAAAATAATGAGGCACACAAGGGACACTTAGGAAAAGAGACAATGGTAGAAATATGACAAACTCTTTTAAAAATTCCAGATTTCCGAGGGCGGAGCCAAGATGGCGGAATAGTGAGGACGCGCACTAGCAGTCCGCAAAAAGATAGTTTAATAAAAACAGAGTTACTGTAGCCTCAGGAAAAATCTCACGGAAAAAAATGCAGTGGAAATTCTTCCGGACCCAGTGAATGAGACGCAGAGGACCTAGGGGAAACTGGACTGAACGCAGTGGGACAGCGTGCGCCCGCCGGCTGAACCGGAAGCCGGGCGGAACACAGTCACCATTGGAACTGAGCGCTTGAACGGGGGCCGATACAGGGATCCCGAGACACTGGCGGGGGGAAGCAGACCCCCCACGGGGGAAACAGCACAATTGAGGAGAGCCTGCACGGACACTAGTCTCTCTCGTCACCCACCCTGCTAATTCGAGCTAGATTAAACGCAGTGGGACAAGGCGCGCCCGCCCGCCCGCCCATCACTGAGGCAGACGGAACCAAAAACCCGAGGCTGTAGAAACCTGAAGGGGATCCAAAAACTGGGAACACACCGTGCACACAAACTCCGTTACCTTGACAACCCAGAGAAAGAGTGTGGGGAAAAAAAGAAAAAATGCCAAATAAAAACAGATTCCGAGGGAGCAAGATCAAGGAAGACGCTATGATGACCCCAAACGGAAAAGACACCCCAAGTCAGGATTATGAAGATAATGAGATAGAAGAAATGCAAGAAGCAGATCTCAAAGAATTGATAAGAACATTAAGAAGTTCTCAAAAACAAATTCTTGAACTACAGAAATCCTTAATGGATAAGATAGAAAATCTCTCTCGCGAGAATGAAGTACTACGGAGAAATCAAAACGAAATGAAACAACTAGTAGAACAAGAAGCTACGATAGTGACAAAAAATCTTAATGAATTGAAGAATTCAATAGATCAAGTGACAAGCAATCTTGAGGGCCTTAAAACCAGAATGGGTGAAGCAGAAGAGAGAATATCGGACCTAGAAGACAGAGAACAGGAGAGGAAACAGTCAAACCAAAGACAAGAAGAGGAAATTAGAAAACTAAAAGATACTGTCGGGAATTTACAGGATACTATTAAAAAACCCAACATTCGGGTTCTAGGTGTTCCTGAAGGTATGGAGAGGGAGAAAGGATTAGAAGGCCTTTTTAGGGAGATACTAGCAGAAAACTTTCCAGGCTTGGAGAAAGACAGAGAAATCCTAATCCAGGAAGCTCATAGAACCCCTAATAAACATGACCAAAAGAGATCCTCTGCACGACATATTGTAATTAAACTCACCACAGTGAAGCAAAAAGAAAAGATCCTAAAATGTGCAAGAGAGAAACGTCAGATTACTCTCAGAGGATCTCCAATTAGACTTACAGCTGACTTCTCAACAGAAACCCTACAAGCTAGAAGGGAATGGCGAGACATAGCCCAGGTACTTAGAGAGAAAAACTGCCAGCCCAGAATATTATACCCTGCAAAGCTCTCATTTGTGAATGAAGGCGAAATAAAGACCTTTCATAACAAACAAAAATTGAAAGAATTTGTTGCCACTCGTCCAGCCCTGCAAAAGATACTTAAAGACGTGTTACACACAGAAACACGGCCATCAACATGAAAGAAGGTAAACGAAGGGAACCTCACGGCAAAAGATCACAGGGAATTCAAAGCATACATTAGAAAATATCTGGCAAATGGCAGGCCAAACTTACCACTTATCAGTAGTCACATTGAACGTTAAAGGTCTAAACTGTCCTGTTAAAAGACAGAGATTGGCTGATTGGGTTAAGGAACAAAAACCATCTATTTGCTGCCTACAAGAAACACATCTTTCCAACGAAGATCCATACAGACTGAAAATTAAAGGATGGAACAAGATATACCACGCCAACAGAAATGAAAAAAGAGCGGGTGTAACCATCTTAATATCGGACTACATAAACTTTAACACAAAAACTGTTAAGAGAGACAAAGAGGGGCACTATATAATGATTAAGGGATCAATACTACAGGAAGATATAACAATTCTCAATGTATATGCACCTAATTACAGGCCACAGGTTTATTTAAAAAATTTGTTAAGAAACTTAAAGGGAGACTTAGACCCCAACACAATAGTACTGGGGGACTTCAATACTTCACTCACAGATATTGACAGATCGACAGGACAGAAGATCAACAAGGAGACAGTAGATTTAAACAACACTATAGCCCAAATGGATCTAACAGATATCTACAGAACTTTTCATCCTACAAGTAATGCATTCACATTCTTCTCAGCAGTACATGGAACCTACTCTAGGATTGATCACATATTAGGCCATAAAGCAAGTCTCAGCAAATTCAAAAGAATTAGAATCATACCATGCAACTTCTCAGACCATGAGGGAGTGAAGTTGGAAATTAGCAACTCAGGAATCTCTAGAGCATATGCAAACACATGGAGATTGAACAACATGCTCCTGAATGAACAATGGTTCACTGAAGAAATCAAAAGAGAAATCAAAAATTTTCTGGAAGTAAATGAGGATAACAGCACAACATACCTAAACTTATGGGATACAGCAAAAGCAGTGTTAAGAGGAAAGTTTATATCAATAGGTGCCTACATCAAGAAACTGGAAAGGCACCAAATAGATGAGCTTTCAATGCATCTCAAGGATCTAGAAAATTTGCAGCAAACAAGACCCAAATCTAGTAGAAAAAGAGAAATAATCAAAATCAGAGAAGAAATCAACAGGATTGAATCCAAAAAAACATTACAAAAAATCAGCCAAACGAGGAGCTGGTTTTTCGAAAAAATAAACAAGATTGACACCCCATTGGCCCAACTAACTAAAAAAAGAAGAGAAAAGACCCAAATCAGTAAAATCAGAGATGAAAAAGGAAATATAACAACAGACACCACAGAAATCAAAAGAATCATCAGAAATTACTACAAGGACTTGTATGCCAGCAAACAGGGAAACCTATCAGAAATGGATAGATTCCTGGACACATGCAACCTACCTAAATTGAACCAGGAAGACATAGAAAACCTAAACAGACCCATAAGTGAGTCAGAAATTGAATCAGTAATAAAGGCCCTCCCAACAAAGAAAAGCCCAGGACCAGATGGATTCACTGCTGAATTCTACCAGACATTTAAAGAAGAACTAACCCCAATTCTTCTCAAACTATTCAGAACAATCGAAAAAGAGGGAATTCTCCCAAATTCCTTCTATGAAGCCAGCATCACCTTAATTCCTAAGCCAGAAAAAGATGCAGCATTGAAAGAGAATTACAGACCAATATCCCTCATGAACATAGATGCAAAAATCCTCAACAAAATTCTGGCCAATAGACTGCAACAACACATCAGAAAGATCATCCACCCAGACCAAGTGGGATTCATCCCTGGTATGCAGGGATGGTTCAATATTCGCAAAACAATCAACGTGATACACCACATTAACAGACTGCAGAAGAAAAACCATATGATTATCTCACTAGACGCAGAGAAAGCATTCAATAAAATTCAACACCCTTTCATGATGAAAACCCTAAGCAAACTGGGTATAGAAGGCACATTCCTCAATACAATCAAAGCAATTTATGAAAAACCCACGGCCAATATCCTATTGAATGGGGAAAAGTTGGAAGCATTTCCACTGAGATCTGGTACCAGACAGGGATGCCCACTCTCACCACTGCTATTCAATATAGTGCTGGAAGTCTTAGCCAGAGCTATTAGGCAAGAAAAAGAAATTAAATGGATACAAGTTGGGAAGGAAGAACTCAAACTATCCCTCTTTGCAGACGACATGATTCTTTATTTAGGGGACCCAAAGAACTCTACTAAGAGACTATTGGAACTCATAGAAGAGTTTGGCAAAGTAGCAGGATATAAAATCAATGCACAAAAATCAACAGCCTTTGTATACACAGACAATGCCACGGCTGAGGAAGAACTGCTAAGATCAATCCCATTCACAATAGCTACAAAAACAATCAAATACCTTGGAATAAATTTAACTAAGGACATTAAAGATCTCTACAATGAAAATTACAAAACCTTAAAGAAAGAAATAGAAGAGGATACCAAAAAATGGAGAAATCTCCCATGCTCATGGATTGGAAGAATCAATATCATCAAAATGTCCATTCTCCCAAAAGCAATTTACAGATTCAACGCAATACCAATCAAGATACCGAGGACATTCTTCTCAGATCTGGAAAAAATGATGCTGAAATTCATATGGAGACACAGGAGACCTCGAATAGCTAAAGCAATCTTGTACAACAAAAACAAAGCCGGAGGCATCACAATACCAGATTTCAGGACATACTACAGGGCAGTTGTTATCAAAACAGCATGGTACTGGTACAGAAACAGATGGATAGACCAATGGAACAGAATAGAAACACCAGAAATCAATCCAAACACCTACAGCCAACTTATATTTGATCAACGATCCAAAACCAGTCCCTGGAGTAAGGTCAGTCTGTTTAATAAATGGTGCTGGGAAAACTGGATTTCCACGTGCAGAACCATGAAGCAAGACCCCTACCTTTCACCTTACACAAAAATTCATTCAACATGGATTAAAAATTTAAACCTACGACCCGACACCATCAAATTACTGGAGAGCATAGGAGAAACCCTGCAAGACATAGGTACTGGCAAAGACTTCTTGGAAAAGACCCCAGAAGCACAGGCACTGAAAACCAAAATTAACTACTGGGATTGCATCAAATTGAAAAGTTTCTGTACTGCAAAAGAAACAGTCAGGAAAGTGAATAGGAAACCGACAGAATGGGAAAATATATTTGCAAACTATGCAACAGATAAAGGGTTGATAACCAGAATCTACAAAGAAATTAAGAAACTCCACAACATCAAAACAAACAACCCACTTAAGAGATGGGCCAAGGACCTCAACAGACATTTTTCCAAAGAGGAAATCCAAATGGCCAACAGACACATGAAAAAATGTTCAAGATCCCTACCAATCAGGGAAATGCAAATCAAAACCACAGTGAGGTTTCACCTCACCCCGGTGAGAATGGCTCACATTCAGAAATCCACCAACAATAGATGCTGGAGAGGATGTGGGGAAAAAGGGACACTAATCCACTGTTGGTGGGAATGCAAACTGGTGAAGCCACTATGGAAGTCAGTCTGGAGATTCCTCAGAAACCTGAATATAACCCTACCATTCAACCCAGCCATCCCACTCCTTGGAATTTACCCAAAGGAAATTAAATTGGCAAACAAAAAAGCCGTCTGCACAGCAATGTTTATTGCGGCTCAATTCACAATAGCTAAGACTTGGAACCAACCCAAATGCCCTTCAACAGTAGACTGGATTAGGAAATTATGGGACATGTACTCTACAGAATACTATACAGCAGTCAAAAACAATGAAATCCGGTCACTTGCAACAAAATGGAGGAATCTGGAAAACATCATGCTGAGTGAATTAAGTCAGTCCCAAAGAGACAAATATCATTTGTTTCCCTTGATTGGCGATGACTAACTGAGCACCAAAGGGGAAACCTGTAGAAGTGAAATGGACACTATGAGAAACAGTGACTCGATCAGCTCTTGTGCTGACTGTTGTTGTACAATGTAATACTTTATCCATGGTAGTATTTTTTTTTCTTTATCCTAGTACTAGTGGTTGAACTCTGTAATTAACACACAATTATTCTTAGGTGTTTACATTTTAACTGAAAAGTGATCTCTGTGAAATATAAGAGTGGGAATAAGAGAGGGAGGAGATGTACAATTTGGGACATGCTCAATCGGACCGGCCCCAAATGATGGAGTTAGAATTGTGCCAGGGGTTTCCAATACAATCCCATCAAGGTGGCATGTACCAAGGCCATCTCATTAGTCCAAATGATCAATTTCAGCTCACAATTGATCACACTGATAGGTCTAAGAGTCAAAGGGATCACACAAACAAGACTAGTGTCTGCTAATACTAACTGATAGAATGAAAAAGGGAGAGAATGATCCAACATGGGAAGCAGGATACACAGCAGACTCATAGAATGGCAGATGTCCTAAATAGCACTCTGGCCTCAGAATCAGCCCTTAAGGCATTCGGATCTGGCTCAAGAGCCCATGAGAATATTTTAGGCATGGAAAGCTAAGACACTCTGGAAAAAACAGAAGACCTAAATGAAAGATCTCTGCGAGTGAGATCCCAGTGGAAAGAACGGGGCCATCAAAGAAGGAGGTACCTTTCTCTGAAGGGAGGAGGGAACTTCCACTTTGACTATGGCCCTGTGGGAATAAGATCGAAGTCGGCGAACCCTAAAGGCTTCCATAGCCTCGGCAACTCATGACCAGAGCCTAGGGAGATTACTGACGCCATAAACAAGAGTGTCAAATTGTTAAATCAACATCAGGAGTCACTGTGTACTTACGTCTCATGAGGGATCTGTCCTTAATGTGTTATCCAATGTGAAGTGATGCTATTACTAGTACTGAAACAGTATTTTTACACTTTGTGTTTCTGAGTGGGTGCAAACTGATGAAATCCTTACATAGTATATATTGAATCGATCTTCTTTATATAAAAATAATTGCAAATGATTAAAAAAAAATCTTGGTGTTAAACTGGAAATTGCATAGACAATTAATCAATTTTTTAAAAAAAAAATCATGTAGGATCTCTGTCCTTAATGTGCTGTACATTGTGAATTAATACTATAACTAGTACTCCAACAGTATTATCATTTTGTGTCTCTATGCGAGGGCAAACCGTTGAAATCTTTACGTAATATGTACTAAATTGATCTTCTGTGTATAAAGAGAATTGAAAATGAATCTTGATGTGAACAGAAGGGGAGAGGGAGCGGGAAAGGGGAGGGTGGGGGGAGGGAGGGAAGTTGTGTGGGGGGGAGCCATTGTGGTCCATGAGCTGTTCTTTGGAAATTTATATTCTTTAAATAAAAGCTTTATAAAAAAAAAATAATTCCAGATTTCCAAAAGTATTCAGTTTTGAAATATGATACATTGAAACATTTGAAAAAATGACAAACTTCACCATGTTCTATTTTGAGAGGACCTGCATTGTGGTATATTGGGTAAAGTTGCCCCATGAGAGGCCAGCATCCCAAAAGAGTGCTGGTTCAAGTCCTGACTGCTCAACTTCCATTCCAACTGCTGGCTAATGGCCTGGGAAAACAGTGGAAGATGGCCCAAGTGCTTGGTCACCTGCACCTGTTTGAGAGACCTAGAAGAAGCTCCTGACTACGGTTTCAACCTGGTCCAAACCTGACAGTTTCAGCCATTTGGGGAGTGAATACCAGATGGAAGATCTCTCTCTGTCTCTCCTTTCTCTCTGTCTGTAACACTGTTTTTGCCTTTTTTCCCTCCTTAACCAACCTATTTGGGAAATAGAAAATGTAATTTACAACAGTAATAAAATTCTAGAGGATAAATGATATTCAAAGCATGATCTAAGAAATTTGTGTTCATTAACCAAAAATAGCCATTTCTTCTACCAGGTGATACATTTAGTGATGACATAAATTCACATGAATGGATAATGTTACAATGCCTGCTGGTATCCCACAGGGAAGAAATAAATTTAATCACACTGTGAATTACTATAAATGCTATTTTCCCCTTGTTTTTGCCAATGACACATTTCAACAAATCTTTTAGTGCAAAGGTAATTTGATAAGTCTCACTGTTAGGTGGGAAATGAAATAAGAGCAAATTCAGGTGTGCTTGGAAAAGAAGTTTACCAATAACCAGAAACACAATCAAGTATCTTCAGAAATGTGCCCTTCCAACATTAACAATGCCCACAAAGTTTATGTTAGCAATAGTAGGCTCCAAATATGAGACAAAGTCCTTATGCTTGAGATCCTATTTTATGTTTATTTCTTATCTAATCATTAACTATTTCAACAGAATATGAGACATAATATAAGCCCCAAATCATGAAACCACATTTTCCTATATGATTTTTGTTGTTGATTAGAGATCGATAGTATTGGCAATTCATGAAAATGCATATTATAAAATAATTCTGAATGAATTTTGAAATTATTTTGTACAAAATAATCTTATCTTTAATCTCATTTCCATTAAACCCTTGAAATATCCTATATTTTATATTCATGCTCAGAAATTATCAAAATATTGCTATAGTTGTCCATATTAATGTTCCATTATTGAATCAAAAGCTATTTTTTAAATAGTATGGCGTCAAGATCACAGAAGTGAGATGCACGTTATATTTTTGCCTCCCTTTTCTTCATTTTACACTTGGGCATCCTCAAGTCTAGTAGTTGGGTTCTTGTGTATGAATTTGAGAGCTGAAATGATCCTTGATATACACTGTCATTAAATTTATAAGGGCAGAGAATACACTGTCATTAAATTTATAAAAGCAGAGAAAATATCCATATCCTTAGAATATGCCAGACACTGCTGTAAGTGCTTGACATACATATGATATTTTTAAGTTTTCAAAACTTTGTGCCAATATGTCTAATTAATTCATCTCTTTGATGAATAATTAACTATCTAAATATATATTTATTTAAATATATATATATATAATTGACATAATAATTGTACATATTTACAGGATAGAGTTGTCATTTCCATTCATGTGCATAATGCATATTGATCAGATCAGAATAAACAGTGTATCTCTCACTTCAGAATTACATTAATTATGTTGAGTGACAAATCTTCGCTTAGAATACATCTTACACTGATCATCATTGTAGTAGGGGAGGAACTTTCATTAAAAATGTATGTAGTCAAAATTTTTCAAGTATACTGAAAACTAAGCATTTTCCTATAAGAATTACTCTTCATGGAAAAAAGCTAGTATAAATATCTGAAATAATTCTGACTCACTATTTTCTTTAATGGCTGCCACTCCTCACCGTCCATAGTATTCCCTCAACACACAGATCCTAAATATCTTCAAACCTATGGCTTGCACTTGACATTAAATTTCTCATTATTCAGTCCCCCCCGCCTTTTTTTGAATCACTGATATTCACATCATATTATCCATTCACTTCTCTATATTTATATGAAAAACTCTTTCAATTATCCTTTCCCCATTGCAGCTACATTTTTAGAAAATTTCTATATTCCCATTCCTCACATGCTCTCTTATAATTCTCTCCCTACAGTCCTTCAAAATAGGTCATTGATTCATTACTTCACAAAAACCACTCTGGTTAAAGGTATTCTGAAATTACAATGTGAATTACAAAAAGAATTTGCCTCTGATAAAATGAGATCTTTATTTTTTCTATCAGGTGTACATTTGGATAGCCAGCCTACGATTTAAAAAAAAAAAAAAAACTCCTTTTGAAAGATTATTTACTGAAAGATAGTAGAAAACATTCACAATAGCATAAATAGTAGTAATATGTTAGAAGCACAACAGATTAGATTATCTCCAACCTTATAAATCAATTCACATAAAACAATGTGCTGAATATTTGCTTCATATACTAGGTCTTGATATTTTTGTTCTCTATAAAATTTAATTTTTAATAAAATATATTGGTTTGAAAATGTTAATATTTGTATTCAGAGATATAGTTTTGTAAATATTGATCATTTTAAGCATTCTCACAGAGATTTTTTATTTGTTTATAGAATTAGCAACACTTTCTTAAAATTTAATTAATTTTTTTTAGAGATTCAGAGAGGAGAAAAACAAAGTTCCCATCTTCTGGTTCACTCACCAAATGTTCACTATGGCCCCCAAGGCATGAAGCAGGTTCAAGCCAGAGTCCAGAAACTTAATTCAGGTCTTCTGCATAGAATACAAGAATCCAACTATGTGAGTCATCATGTCTTGTCTACTAGAGTCAACATCAGTAAGAAGAGGGAGTCAGGAGCAGAGCCAGGACTTTCACTCAAGTATTATGATATGGAAAAGAAGCATCCCAGGTAGCATATTAAATGTTAGCCCAAATGCCTGCACCTTACAGGAGTTTTAATGAACTCATTGTCATTTCAAATATAGATAAAATTCAAATGCTCTATTTATGCAAACTAAACAGTTGTTTTGGAAAACAATATGTCCATATACAGCTGGTAAGATGCTGATAGTTGCATTGTTTGATAGTTGTAATTCTATTGCTATGAGATCATCATATGTAACTATACAATGAAAAACAAGAAATAATCAAGAATTCACTGGTAGACTACCTTCAAAAGACCACAACTAAAAAAAAAAAAAAAAAGTGGGCTAATTTCTAGATACACAAGAAAACACAAAAGATATCCCAAAGAAATTAGATGTTCATCTGGTAGCTGTATATAGAATATAATATGGAAATGTTGGTTAAGATACAGAAGAAATAGCCACAATAGGGTTCTAAAGCAGGAAAAATGTGCAATGAAGAGTATAATTATAGTAGGAGGGAAAATTGTGAACATTCCTCTTCTTGTTGTAATTATTGTTGCTTATATGTTTGAAAATAAAAAGATACAGCATTTACATAACTCCTCAGATTCAGCATTCCATTTCAATCATCTATCGATTACTTAATATTTCATTCACTTAGAGAAATTTGTAATTTGGATAATATGTATCAAGGTAATATTTACCCTTATGTAAATCTGTAGGAAGATACATTCAGTACTTTTAATTTGGAGTTTGAGTATATTATTCACTTTAATAATAGAAAGGGCCAGTAATAATATGTGATGATTCTGAGTCTAGGTCATTAAAAAGATCTTGAAAATTTCCCCTCGCCCACTTAATGTCTTCTGCATTGCCTTGATAATAGTGTGTTGTAAATAGCTCACTGGAGCCAAGACTGAGTGACATATAATGGAAAATCTCTTAGCCTTACTCTGTATTTTAACTGAGCATGTTGAAAATTATCCCAACTTAATTTGAATCCACAGAGGTTAAGAGCTCAAAGGAAGTGCACTCAACAAATTACGGATGTGTTACATTATACAACAACAGTCAGCACAAGAGCTGATCAAGTTACTGTTTCTCATAGTGTCCATTTCACTTCAATAGGTTTCACCTTTGGTGCTCAATTAGTTAGAATTGTGCCAGGGAATTCCAATACAATCCCATCAAGGTGGCATGTACCAAGGCCATCTCACTAGTCCAAGTGATCAATTTCAGTTCACAATTGATCACACTGATAGGTCTAAGAGTCAAAGGGATCACACAAACAAGACTAGTGTCTGCTAATACTAACTGATAGAATCAAAAAGGGAGATAATGATCCAACATGGGAAGCGAGATACACAGCAGACTCATAGAATGGCAGATGTCCTAAATAGCACTCTGGCCTCAGAATCAGCCCTTAAGGCATTCAGATCTGGCTCAAGAGCCCATGAGAATATTCTAGGCATGGAAAGCCAAAACATTCTGGAAAAAAAAAGAAGACCTAAATGAAAGATCTCTGTGAGTGAGATCCCAGTGGAGCGAATGGGGCCATCAAAGAAGGAGGTACCTTTCTCTGAAGGGAGGAGAGAACCTCCACTTTGACTATGACCCTGTCGGAATAAGATTGAAGTCAGCGAACCCTAAAGGCTTCCATAGCCTTGGCAACTCATGACTAGAGCCCAGGGAGATTACTGAGGCCATAAACAAGAGTGTCAAATTGTTAAATCAACATCAGGAGTCACTGTGTACTTACGTCTCATGTGGGATCTGTCCTTAATGTGTTGTCCAATGTGAAGTAATGCTATAACTAGCACTGAAGCAGTATTTTACACTTTGTGTTTCTGTGTGGGTGCAAACTGATGAAATCTTTACTTAGTACATACTGAATCAATCTTCTGTATATAGATAATTAAAAATGAAAAAAAAATCTTGGTGTTAAATTGGAAATTGCCTAGAAAATTAATCAATTTTTTAAAAAAATATATCATGTAGGATCTCTGTCCTTAATGTGCTATACATTGTGAATTAATACTATAACTAGTACTCCAACAGTATTTTTCACTTTGTGTTGCTATGTGAGGGCAAACTGTTGAAATCTTTACTTAATATATAGTAAACTGATTTTCTGTATATAAAGAGAATTGAAAATGAATCTTGATGTGAAGCAAGGGGAGAGGGAGTGGGAAAGGGGAGGGTTGCGGGTGGGGGGGAAGTTATGGGGGGGAAGCCATTGTAATCTATAAGCTGTATTTTGGAAATTTATATTCTTTAAATAAAAGCATTATAAAAAAAAAAAAAAACAAATTACGGATGTGTGAGTATAAACCATAGTCCCTTAAAGCCACTGAGTTTTGGAATAGTTTGATTATCTAGTACTGATGTAAAAATAGCTATCTGGCATACATGGCCACAGCTTACCACAGGAAAAAAATACAATGTAAAAGGAAATACTAAAATAATAAGTAAAATACAGAATAGGAAGATCAAAATCAATCAAAATATATCACATTTGACAGATCCCAGGGCTAGATAAAGCACTTCTATAATTATGGGTATGACAATAGATTAACACAACTGATTTTCTGACTAGGTTGCAGCTTTTTTTAAAAAAGATTTTATTTATTTATTTGAGATGTAGAATTACAGACAGTGAGAGGGAGAGACAGAAAGAAAGGTCTTCCTTCCATTGGTTCACTCACCAATTGGCTGCCACAAAGCCAGGAGCCAGGAACTTCTACCCAGTCTCCCACATGGGTGCAGGGGCCCAAGGACTTGGGCCATCCTCTCCTGCTTTCTTAGGCCATAGCAGAGAACTAGATCGAAAGAGGAGCCGCTGGGACAAGAGCCGCGCCCACATGGGATGCCGGTGACACAGGTGGAGGATTAACCTCCTGCGCCATGGTGCTGGCCCTGGTTGCAGCTTTTCAAATTTTTTTTTTCTGATATTTTGAAACTCAGCATGATGACAAATCTAAAAATGTACACTTTTGTGTGTTTTCTGCTTTTATGTTGCTTATTTCTATGTATTTTCAAAATGGAATTTATTACTACTTTATTTCAACAAAATTTCACAAGTTAGATAAAAAGGAGCTTGAGTATATTACCTATAATACAATTTTTAAATTTTTATTAGGTTGTTTATCAGTGAAAAAAATGCCAGTGTAAGTAGAAATGGCAATTTGAAAATCCTCACGTGGATTAATTTTAAAGCAATTTTCTTTGATGTATCAGGTTAATATAAATGTTCATTAAGGGAATGAATCAATGAATGAACAAAACAAGTAAACATGATCCAGGACAGTCTTTGATAAAAATCAAAACAAAAACGAATGTAAGAAAAGGGGAATAGTCAGGGTTAAATTGTGCAAAATGATCACTAGTCACACAATGTTTATGGAGGTTCGGTTTGCTTTATGTATCAACTGGAACTATTACAAAGATTTTGATTCACTATAGTTTTACAAGAAATAGCAACTTGTAGATTTTGCTAGTGATGCCTAATGACTATAAACTATGTGCAGTGGTATAGTATTAAAACATAACTTGGTCTGTGGAAACAGCATCCCTTTATGGCACCAGTTCAGATCCTGGCTAATCCACTTCCTATCCAGCTCACTGCTGATGGCCTGGGAAAGGAGTGACAGAAATGCTTGGGCCCCTGCATGCACGTGGGAGACAGCAGAATCTCCTTGCTCTTGGCTTCAGATTGTCCCAGCTCTGACCATTGAAGCCATTTGGAAAGTGAAACAGTAGGTGATGGAAGACCTCTCTGTCTCTCCCTCCTCTCTCCATAGCTCTGCCTCTCACATAAATACGTATTTATATAAAAGATAACCTTATTTTGGAGCAACATATTTAAAATTTTGTTTTCATCTTATTTAAAAGAGAAACACAGATGCACACAGAGAGATCTTCCATCCTTTGGATCACTCCCCCAATGCCCTTACAGCCAGGGTTGGGCCAGGCTGAAGCCAGTAGTCAAGAATTCCATTCAGATCTCCAGTGTGGATGGCAGAGACATAAGTATATGAACCCACTTCTGATACTTCCTGAAGTGCACATTAGCTACTCTGGTAAGCAGAGTAGACAAGACTAGAACTACGTATTCAGACAGGGGATATAGGGGCCCCTGGGAGCAATTTAGCAATTGTACCATATGCTTAGCTCACTCTAATCTTTCAATTTCTATCACAATTTAAGGATATTCAAACAATGCTAAAGAAAGACTACAATATTCTTTGACATTTCATAAAAGCCTTTGCATAGCCAGGAAAATATTTTAAGAATTACAGAGGTCGTGCTCATTTCGGCAGCACTTATATGAAAAAAAAAAAAAAAAAAAGAAGAAGAAAAAAAAGAATTGCAGAGTTAGCTTAATACCATTGTCTCAGTTTTTGAAGACAATAAAATATTTCTTGTCCTAAATGTTATATTTGGTTCATATATTCTGTTTCAAGGTAAGTTCTTATGACCCAAGTTTGAAAAAGTAAAACGTAACCAATTGTAAAATCAACAACAGGAGTCACTGTGCATTTACTCCCCATGTAGGATCTCTGTCCTTAATATGTTGTACTATGTGAATTAATGGTATAACTAGTATTCAAACAGTACTTTATACTTTGTGTTTCTGTGTGGGTGTGTACTGTTGAAATCTTTATTTAGTATATACTAAGTTGATTTTCTGTATATAAAGATAATTAAAAGATAATTAAAAATAAATCTTAATGAAGAATGGGATGGGAGAGGGAGTAGGAAATGGGATGGTTTGCCAGCGGGAGGATGGTTATGGGGGGAGGGAAGCCACTATAATCCAAAAGTTGCACTTTTGAAAGTTATATTTATTAAATAAATGTTTTCAAAAAAATAAATAAAAAGTAAAGCCTAACAATGATGACTCAGTCTTGAAAGCATTTTTATATTACCTAAACAAATAATGTCTTAGGGTATTTCACAAAAAGGGAACTTTTATATTTAGTAATAACATTTCTTTTTTTCTCCTTTAGTAGAAAGTCTTAGTAAAAACCCTCACATTTATCCTCTTTATATTGTTATTAGTTGTTTATTTCATAAATAAATTTGGTATGTTTTTATCGCTCTAAGTATTATATAGTACAATTATAATGGATGTTTATTATTCTACTTCTACTAGTTTTAAACATCTTAGTGAAGTTGTTAATGTGTTAAAATGCTACCAATGCAATTTTATAGCAGTTAATAATATAAGACTTTTATTGATATAGTCATTCTTTTTAATGCCAAGCAGTTTTTTATTAGTCTATTATACTATGTAAAAATTTTCTTATTGTAAAAGAGGTATTCTTTTGTTGACAGGATTCAATAAAGTAAAACCACTTATAATTCCATTCAGATGTAACTACTCTTAATATTCTGCAGTGTTTTAAATAGGAATATAGTGATCACATTTAAAATTTCTTGCATAAAATTGGAGTTGTTATTCTTTATATACTGTGAGTTTATAAGTAGAAGTTATAGAAAATGACTTTATGACCATTTTTTCTGCTTTTTAACTTCTTAAAATATCTGAAGCCACTAAAATTAGTTGCTCCAAAAATGACTTCCTTATTAATAATATATATTTTTTCCGATGTAAGATATTGAGACAATTATAAAAACAACTCAATAATTTGCAAAAATCATGCATATACCGGAATTTATAAAATCAGACAGTCAGGGGGAGAAAATTAATTATTCATATTTAAAAGTAACAGTAGTAGATATCCTCAAAATAAATCTCATCAAATATGAAGTTAGAGGAAATTAGAAATGATGTATTTCAACTATTTGCTTTACAAAGAAAGAGTTATGGTACACATAGATAAATGATTTACCAAAGATTAAGAGACATCTATTGTCTGGTTTTGGAAGAAACTATCAAATCTCTTATTGACTGGTCATTGTCTTTTTTTTTTTTTTTTTTGACAGGTAGAGAGGACAGTGAGAGAGCGCGACAGTGAGAGAAAAATCTTCCTTTTTGCCGTTGGTTCACCCTCCAATGGCTGCCGTGGCTGGCGCGCTGTGGCCGGTGCACCACGCTGATCCGATGGCAGGAGCCAGGTGCTTCTCCTGGTCTCCTGGTCTCCCATGGGGTGCAGGACCCAAGCAGTTGGGCCATCCTCCACTGCACTCCCTGGCCACAGCAGAGAGCTGGCCTGAAAGAGGGGCAACCGGGACAGAATCTGGCATCCCGACTGGGACTAGAACCCGGTGTGCTGGTGCCGCAAGGAGGATGATTAGCCTAGTGAGCTGCGGCGCCGGCTGACTGGTCATTGTCTTTGATCTGTTGCTCTTCTCGTACACAAGTTTGATGTATATTGATAAGAGGATCCCTAAGCATAAACCTGCAAGGACCACCAGATACAACCATATAATTTGAAAACTACAGAACTACATAACATTCCACGCATAAATTAGTCCATGTGAATCCAGCCCCATAGAATTGCATAGTACATAAATTGTATGAATAGATGAAGTGGCTCTGGTCACCTTTCTTGCCCCTGGCTTTTAACGTAAGCTTAAAAGACGGCACTTGTAGAGTTTTGCTGGACATTGTTATTGAAATCAGAAAGTAATAATATATATGTGCATTTTAATACAAGTTTCATATCCCTGCCAATAGAATCTTTCTAAATCTCCTATCAGATTATATATTCCCTTCCTTACAATTTTTCCATTGCTCCTCATCTCCTGCTAAATGGGACTCAAACTCTTTAAATGTCTTCTCACAAGGGCAATCAAGACAAGGGACTGCCTTTCCTTTCATTGAAGCGTAGGAAGATCAGACCTGGCAGAGTAGGAAGGGGCCTCACTAAGTTCTTCTTCAGTTTTATAGATAGAAATCTGTTTTTCCGGTATTTCAGAAGGAATCTGGTGGAGACATTGAAAGTTTATGTGGTAGACAGCAGAGGCAATGATGAAGAAAAAAAAAGTGTTTTAGAGGCTAAACCTTGCTCCTTTACTTTACATGGAGTATGAAGATAAAAAGTTCCATGAAGCCCAAAGAAATGTTGCAGAAGACTGATGAAGTGCTGGATGCAAACAGCTACCAGTGAAATCAGTACAAGAAGTACTTGCTGCTTGTTCCTACACATGGTTATCAAGGTACTTTGTGCAGAAGATGGAGGTGCACAAACCACCTTAGTAGTTTCTCAGTAGGGTTCAATCATAATGGTATACTCTGCTTCTTTGCGGAGTCCAAAACTGTTGCCTGAATGTTAATTCAAGAATTTAAGGTTTGTCAGACTTCCAGGAAGCACGTGGGACATAAGAAGCTTAGCTGCTAGGATGTTCACCTCATATTCCCTGAGAGAAAATGTAGATACTGAACTTATGTTTACACTCAGTCATGTCTCTCCTGTCCTGCTATTCTCTTTCTTTACTTCTACATTTGTAGAAGAGGAGAGATGGTTCTATACAAGTAAACAAAGGCTTAAAGAAAGAAACAATAAACAATAAAACATTCCACATGATGCAGCCTTCAGGTTGTTTTATCTCCTATCTGATATATTACAAAAAGGCCAACTATATCCAATTCATATGCCAGGTATTTTTAGACCATATCTGATGATACAGATTAAATTTAGCTTGAAAGTTCATTGTTTGATTTGTGAAAAGACCAATGACTTCCTCAAAAATCTCTGCAAATTTCTAATTGTTCAGGTTCTCAGAATTAATAACCTGCGGCTCTGAATTAGTTTAGCTGATTCATTGTCATGTTCTTCATGTTCATTGAGGAATTTGTCCTGAGGCCAGCACTGTGGTATAGAGTGTTAAGCCACCACCTGCAGGGCCCACATCCCATATGGATGCTGGTTTGAGTCCTGGCTGCTCCACTTCTGATCCAGCTCCTTGATAACATGCCTTAGAAATCAGCATAAGTTGCCCCAAGTACTTGGACCCCTGCACCATGTAGGAGACCCAGAAGATACTGGTTCCTGGCTTTAGCCTGGCCCAGCCCAGCTGTAGGGGCCATTTGGAGAGTTAACCAGAGGATAGAAGACCTCTCTCTGTGTGTCTCTCCTTCTCTTTCTCTCTTTGTAACTCTGCCTTTTAAATAAATAAAATACATCTTTAAAAAAAAGGAATTTGTTTCACAAAAAATTTGTTTGCAAGCTATAGAAAGCCATGGTCGTTGTTACATTTAGCTATGATTTGTTGAGTTATTTATTGCATAACTGATAAAAAATCAAAACGTAACAAATTGGCCATTCTTATACACTCTTTGTACAAAATTCACTGATAGGCAACCTCAAGTTGGCATAAAAATGCAGTGCTGAGTAAGCCAAGCTCTTACATGCTTATAGTTTGTCTTCCTTAACATGTAGGATTTTCTCATTATGGCTGACACCTTGAGTCATAAGTTTTATGGTACTCTTTTAGATTTACACTTTATTCAGGCAGAAGGGCAAAAAACTGAAAGGGTCGTAACAACTGAGTCCAGCCTTTCAAAAGGTTGTTACAGTATCTGTCAACATATCACTTGCAATTATTTCTTACTAGAAAATTGATTTTATAATGTGGATTCTGACACTGTAACCTGAAAATTCTATTGAAAATACTCAGTAACTATGGCAAAAAAGAAAATAAAAACATGGACACTAGTTACCTGTGTTTGGGAATAAGAAAAAGTTCCTAAAAGCCTAATAAGCTCATCAAAGAAAAAAAAAAGTTTTATAGTGAAAGAATCCTTACCATATTTTTTACCAGATATTTTATTGATTCTTTTGTGGCCAACAAGTCTATACCGCCCAGAAACAGGACTCTTGGGAGAGACAGAAATTACCTGGTGGGTGGGAGGACTAACTGGAGGAGGGAGTTGGATGTCTTTCTTCATCCCAGTACAGTCTCTTTCCAAGAATGTTCATATATATGATTTTAGAGGCCATATATCCTATATTTTACAGATACCAAAAATAAATAAGCTGCTAAGACATCACTCAAAGAGTGTGCAGGCGAGTGCCATCTATTTTACCTATTTCACTTATTTTATAAGCCACTAGGCAAGTTATTTGCAAAGCCCCAAAAATGTCAAAAGTCCCTATTATAGTGAAGTAGAATTGACTGCTACTGACAGGCTTCTTTCAAAAAATTTTACAAAACACCTTTTGTTGTGTACTCCACAGAAATACCTACAACCATACCAATGTAATAACTGGCGAAAAAACATTTTTTTTTTCCTCCTAGACACAGAAGTTATGTAGTTCAATACCCTGTGAGGCTTATTTAAATTAGACAGACTAATCCCCATGTTTAGGATGCAGTGCAGTCACTCTGCAGGTAGATCTATTGTAGAACACCCAAGTTAATACAATGAATAAAAATGCAGCCATCCTTTGAGAAAAGATACTAGCTACTCTGGAGAGCAGCCACAGCTCAAGGCCTGGAGGCACTTGGGCTTCTGATCATTTGCTTTGGTACCTCTGCCCCTGTGACTGCCAGCTCTAATCACATCATTATAGAAAGTGCCTCCTGGAAAACTGCTGAGGGCTTTGTTGCATAGTCTCAATCTGTTACCTTTCTTTGGGAAAATATTTTTTAGAAATAAATTAGCTTAGTTTTCTGTTTAAGTATCTTTCCAGCACATTTTTGCATTCATTTCTACATACCTCAGTACTAACAAAAACACTATATAGCTGCTATAACTTCTTTGATGACAGAAAATTCTATGTGGTAGACAAGTAGGAAATTGTCCATTTGTGATTGTTAGTGGAGTGTGTGTGGGGGGGGTGTTAGTGGAGTGTGTGAGTGTGTGTGTGTGTGTGTGTGTGTGTGAGAGAAAGAGATCAATATACACATGCACAAACACACATACTGATGTCTTTTATGTCATCATTCTCACCCACATCCACTCTTCACTCTCCTCAATTTTGCTGTCTGTCCCCAGGGTGGGGATAGAGGGATTTTTCTTTTATCAAAGGCATCAACAATCCCCCGTCTCCCATGTACTCTGACTTCCATTTGGTTCGGCTAATAAGAAGCCTCAGCAGAACTTGAAAAGAAGGAAGAAAAATGTTTTTGCACTTATTCCCCCGTCACAGTTTCAAGTGGGCTTTGTCTTTTACTGAATGATCCCTGTTCTTATTAAGAAGACCTTTACATGATTCTCTGAGTAAGTCTGTGTGTGTGTGTGTGTGTGTGTGTGTAACTGCCCAGATTTCTCTCCAGAATCCAAATATAATGATCCAGGGTAATGTTAGAGAGAAAAAATAAAAATTTGCACAAAAAAGAATGAGACTCTTGATATTATATTAAATCAATAACACAAGTGATAAATGTTTTTAATTAATCATTTTCAGTTTTATTTTTTTCTCCACAAAAATTGAAATATCATGTTATAGTAAGACCTACTGTTATTTTGTTAGTTGATTTCTCCATTATTTAATATCTAATACTAGACTGAGCTGATATTCTAACCCCTACCTTTATCATTTTGTTGTTTTAGGCAAATAATAACTTCCTTCTAAAATCACTTTGATCATGTATCTCTCCAAAAATAAATTTATTACCTCCTATCTGTCTACTGAAGGCAGTCAGATTTCATTGTCGTTGAACACAAACCTTATTCTAGTCCTCACATATAATTCCAACTTTATTTTAGAAAATTCCATTTGAAAGTTCTTCTCTAAGTTGGTTCCCTGTTTCTCATCACTCCCAAAAATGTATCTTCTGATTTCGGTCAAAATGTTTCTGAAGTTTCTTCCTTTTCCATATTTTTGAAAAAAAAATTATTTATTTGAGAGAGTTACATGGTGAGGGGAGAGGGAGGGAGGGAGTGAGAGGGAGAGGAAGAGAAAGAGACAGAGAGAAAGAGGGATTGATTGATTGATTTTCCATATGCTGGTTCAATCCACAAATGGCTGCAGTGTCTAAGGCTGGACCTGGCTTCTGTCTCAGTTGTTGCACTTCCAATCCAGCTTCCTGCTAATAGCCTGGGAAAAGCAGTGGATGAAACCTCAAATGTTTGGACACCTGCCACCCACATGGGATACCTAGTTGAAACTCCTGCTTACTGTTTTCTGCCTGGCACAGCATTGGCTGTATACTCTGACTTTAAAATAAATAAATAAATATTTTTTAAAAATAAAAATATTAAAATACTACACAGAAGATTTTCTTCACTTTGTTGAGAAAACAGACAATATATGTGTATTTCAGTATTGTTAGCTCAACATTTTTCAGATAGAAAGAGATAATGTTATCTCTAAAAACTGTCTCCTTATTGCTTGACAGAGATAATTTGCAAAATAAGAGTTATATTTATATTCAAAGCAAATATTTTTGGTAAATCTCAGAAAATAGACTGTAGACTATATTCTCGTGGCTAAGAATTTAATCCATAACAATTTAGTTGTCATGAAAGTTATTTTCTAAAAATGAAAAATAAAAACTAAAGAAAGGAAAATGGCTATGGTGTAAGACTGAGCCTCCTAGCATTCATTGTTTCCTTACTCTCAACATAAAGAGAAGATGAAATTTAACCATGGAATAAATTTTCTTTCAATTGATTCTGGCATGAAATCCAGGATTAGAGCTTATATTCCTTCATTATAAGGTGCTAGAATGGCCGAATTTAGCCTAGACAGTGGCTTTAAAACCATATACCTAGGGCATGTGGAGTAAGCTGTGTTTGATGTAATTGTTCAGACATGGCAGATGGTCAAACACCTTTCTAATTTTGCTTTATCAAATGATGGTTATATAACTCTTAAATCTTAAAAACCTTCAATTATATTAGTTCTGAAAAGTCAAGAAACAAAAACAGACAGAAAAAAACACAATATGTAGTTCTCCAAATTCCTATAGTAATTAAATCAAGACTCACTAAACAAAACAATGAAAATTGAAAAGAGTATAGTTATTACGATTTCTTAGCTGTGCCTAAACAGAGTGTATAAAACTATGTGAGCGAAGCTCCAATTTCAATGAAATTGAAATTACCATTTTAGTGAAATTCACATTATTTTTATTGGGTTTATGTAGTTAATTTTCAGATAAAAATTTAAATAAAGAGTTTAGCACAAAAAAGAAATAGGAAGCAAAACTTAAGGAAGAGATAACATCCAATATTCCTTATATCCATGGCCTATGGCAAATTGATCTTACATGTGTGAATTCATCTAATCTTAATAACAACCTTATGAAGTATGTGATAATATAACCAATGTACAAATAAAAGTAAAATGAGAACAACAGAAGCTAAACAAATTTACTAAGACCAAACACACTAATTGGAAAAGAACAGAGCTAAATCTAGGCAAATAAGCTCCAAAAACTGAAACTGCACATCTTTTCCACGTATTAGTCTGTTACAAATTGACCAAAAACATTGGTTTCTCTTGAAAAAGGGAAAACTGATGGCATTGAGTCTGGTATTATGTAAATCACATTAATCAATTCACAGTGAAATATTTAAAAGATACTTAAACAGAAAAAAACTGCAAAGCCCTGAGAATTCTCAGAAGTTTAAAGTTATATAGAAGAACTGTGATTATTACCATATACATTGATGGGCTTGTAAATCAAACAGACTTCAGATCAAATTAGAATGCTAATATGTGAGGCTTGGTTCCTATTTTAAGGTAATCTCAGTGAGAAATGACAAATGCCCATCTCTTTACAAGCTTAAACACTTGGGAATTCATTAGAAATCTAGTGAGGTGCGTTACAAAGTTCATGGAAGAGGTGAAAGAATGGTGCCAGGCCTTGAGATAATCAAGTCTCACACAAGGTACTCAATACATTTTTTTCTGTACCTTTAATTTTCTTCCATTCTTCTCAGTTCCATCCTGTCTCATGGCCAACACCCTCATTTCTAGGGTTGCGTCCTTACACTCAAGACTAAGGGAAAATTGGAATTTTCACTATGAGCTCAGGTAGAAAATCAGGAGGAATAATTCTAATGTTACCAGCCTGGTCCTACTTTCCCTTTCCTATAAACTATCCAATCACTACAACAAGGGAGGTTCACTTCTTTTTTCAGAAATGAGTTCTATAACAGAAAGAAACAAACTGATTACTGATTATTAACCAGTAGCTAACACAAAGTCTTATTTTCATCAAAACAGTAAGGTAATTCCTAACCATGTGTACAAAATAAGGTTTATAAAATACATAAAATAATGTATGGAAATTTGAGAAACTGCAGATGCTAAATTACTTGCAGTTTTTTTTTTTTTTTTTACACTTTCTACCCCTTTGTCCTTGTCCTGGGAAGATGCTGTCCAACACAAGTGGTCATTAGATGAGACAGAAAATAAAGAAGACTCGCTCTCTTGCCTCTTCTCTACCAACTTTTATTGCCCTATGTTCTTAACGTTAGCAGAGTGGGCAAGATGCCTTTGTGGAGGCAAGTTTTTCTTAGAACAGTTATTGGCTCAATGTATTGGTTTTCCATACTGTCCACAGTTGCTCTTTGAGTGCAGACTGGCCTCACTGGATTGTCTTGATAGCATATCATTGTGTAAGGTGGCTATGAGTTGGGACTGTCATCTATACTTCTATTGCTTTATTTGCTTGGGGTATTGGGTTTATGTAATCAATTCACTGTTTATCACGTAATTCAATCTAAACCTCCATACGACACCTCTCCAGGAGACTCTACCCTATGGCAGGCCCTACTTTTGGCCCCATATCTTAACCCGGCAAAGCTTAGCCATCCAATGACTTTGGTGCCTACTTCTCTGCTAGTCCCCATTGTGATAAAGGTATTTTAGAATGGTTTAGCCCACCAGAACCTGGAGGACATATATTCCTCTTTTTTCAAGTCAAGCTTTGACTGGTATAAATCTACAGGGGAAAAATCAGCTCCTGAACTGTTTCCCAAGAGCAGTGGCTGACTCACCATATGGACAGCACTGATGGTGGAGTAGTGACTAGTAGAGAGTTCTATGAGTTTAACAAGGAGCACATTGGCCCCAAACATAGAACAGAAGAATCATAATAGGATTTCAGAGAAACTTCCATAATTTAGCGAACAACAACAGCAAAATGGGACAAGGAGACCTGCCCTTGCCAGTTGACAAAACACTTAAGAGGGAATTGAAAACCATGGCCCTGCAGAGAGTCTGGTTGATCATAAAAATTCAGTTGAAGAAGAATCATCTTAAATTCCATTTGTTTCCGCGCTTAAAAAGAAATAAGCAAAGGAGGCAAGAGAAATGAAGTATGTGGCTTTCTTCTGTATGGATGTAATAAAGATCTTAGGGTCCACTGAGACTAAGTGTGAGGTTGCTGACAGATGCAATACACCATTCTCCCAAAATTTCAGACAACAGTAGAGGGTTGCAAACAGATACTGAGCAAGCCATAAAGACAAGTAAGCAGGGGAGGGTCTTAGTCAGGGAGGCAAGGTTATGAGAATTAAAGTCAACAGGCCTCACTCTCTAAAGGATTTGGACAAGGGGAATGGACAGGTTTGTGATTTGACAGTGTGATTGTGTAGCACAGAAATTGTATTTTGTCTAGTGGGGTGCCCAATGCAAACATGCCCAACTTATGCTATAACAAGAATCTTCAAGCAGCAAGAGCCCACATGGTTTGATTGTTTGACTCCTGTATGCAAGAGGTACAGGAAAAAAGATACCAGAGTTGGTGAGATGCAGAGAAGATATAGAAGTAAGCTAGACATGGAGGCTTCCTCAAACCACAGATGAGGTTCTTTGAACTCATTGCTGCTCTCTAGACGTCTCCTGCCTGGCTCACCAAAAAGATGTTTCCAGCAAGACAGGAAGGGTAGTTGATTCTTGTAGTCCCATAGGAAAAAGTACAGACAAAAGACAAAGATTGTGGTAAGCAAGCTTGTGATGTGTAGTGAAGGATATACCTGACAGACCATGTGGGCATCGTGTTGTAGGAACAAGTGCCCTCTGTAAATATAGCCTGGAGTTTTTAATGAGTAAAGGACAGTTTTCTTCGAATCAGTTTTTCTCTCTGGTCCCCCTCCATGGGAAAGATACCAAAAAGGAAAGTTCCTGGGCATAAGAAAATTTCCAGCTGGTGCTTTCTACTCATTTTGATTGCAAATGTCAACTTGTCTTAATGGCATCTGTTCTTCCTTCCTCTTCTTTGACTGCAAACACATTGTTTTCCTTCATCTTATATGCACAGGCTTATGTTTGTCTTCTTGATTTCCTTATCATTTCTACTTTAAAAGCATTACTAAAATTATGTGAAAGGCATTCAAATATTCTCTATCTTTTATTATTATTTTCTGTTGTATACACATGTGATAAGGCAAGTTACGATACAATAAACTGGCTTCATTATCTACTAAAATGGCATGACTCAAAATACTACAGACTGCTTTAGACAGTGGAAAAACCACTTTCAATGCTCCTTAGGTATTGATTATAAAAGATTCTTTATCAGAATTTAAGAATTCATCCCGTGTCCATTTTGAAAAAGAAATTAGGAAGGCAATGGAATTATCAACATTGAAAACATCACAGAATGATGAACAGTTAAAATAGCAAGCAACAAAGAAACTCTCATCTTTAGGAAAAATAAGTAAGGCTGATAAAAGTTGCACTGTATAGAAACCACACACCATATGTAAATAAATGTACATATATATATATATATATTTCACTTCCCCAAATGCCAAATGGCTGCAATGGCTGGAGCTGGACCAGACCAAAGCCAGGAGTGAGGGGCTTCTTCCAGGTCTCCCATGTGGGTTCGGGGGCCCAAAGACTTTGGCCATATTTTGCTGCTTTCCCAGGCACATAACAAAGGAGATGGATTGGAAGTGGAGCAGGTGGGATTTGAACCAGCTCCACTATGGGATGCAAGCCCTGCACTCTGTGACTTTACTCACTACACCACAACTCCAAATGCAAGCTAATTCTTACAGAAAGCAAAGGACTTAGTGTGAAGCATGTCTTTGACATGTGAACCCACCAAACTAGGAGTAAATATTCTATTGAATCATCCCAGGGCCAAGTACTCAGCAGCTAGGAAACATACTTTTAGTGTAGAGTCCTCTCAATTTATTCAGGCTAGCCAGTCCTAAACTGATTGCCCTGTTCTGCTTTGCCTTTGGTTGAGAATCTCCAATAAAGACTCACCTCAGTCTTCTACTTGATGCTGTCTTTTGCCTCCTCAATATTCTTTGGGGTTTTGCCCATGTGACCCTTGCATGGCTTAGCATTCATTTATCTATAAACCTGTAAATACATTCTATGTAAATTTCTTTTTCAGCCAGAAAAAAATAAACATGTCCTAATGAACTCATCATTCATTGTGTATAAATAATTAGCTACTCAATATATCTTGAATGATACTAATTATTTATTATTCAGCTTAGATAATTGGCAATAATTATTCAAATCATTTCCTTATTCTATGGTTCAGAGAAGGAACCCTAGTTGAATATATAATCCACATACCAATACATTTTAATAAATACATCTTTTTTCAGTTGCAAGCAACAATCCAGGTACTTACTCTTGTCTACATAATCTCGGTCTCTCCCTCCTTATCACCAAAGCTAGAACTATAACAGACTCACTGAAACTACAGGTTTTGAAACTTGCCTGCATCCCTGCCCTAGCTAGAATACAGAAAATCATCGATGTGCCAAAGAGATTGTCTTCACTTTCATGGTAATTTATCCAGACCTAATCTGAGTTACAATATCTATATAGATTCTCTTCCTCAATCATTTCACTGTACCAAAGCTTTTCAGGAGATTGACTTAAAACAGATCTTAGGGTTCTGGCTTTATGGTAACAAACTTTTCTCCAGAAAAACTATCTATATATGCTGTTTTTGTTTTTTTTAGGATTTATTTATTTATTTGAAAGTCAGAATTACACAGAGAGAGGAGAGGAAGAGAGAGAGAGAGAGAGAGAGGTCTTCCATCTGATCGTTCACTTCCCAGATGACCGCAACAGCCAGAGATGTGCTGATCCGAAGCCAGAAGCCAGGAACCAGGAGCTTCTTCCTGGTCTCCCCTGTGGGTGTAGGGGCCCAAGGACTTGGGCCATCTTTTGCTGCTTTCCCGGGCTATAGCAGAGAGCTGGACAGGAAATGGAGCAGTCTCAAACTGGCACCCATTTGGGACGCCGTCGCTTCAGGCAATGGTATTAATCCACTGTGCCACAGCGCCTGCTCCTATATATGCTGTTTTTAAAACAGCTTAGCTTACACCTGAAGTTAGAAATGATTTTCCTTTTATTTCATTTTGTAAAGATAAGGAAACAAACTAAATTTATTATTTCTCTTTTTCAAAATATTTGCTAATATAGAGGTAATATAAATATGTGCCATATTTTCTTCATGCCAAGGTATACATTTTCCTATATTTTAACCAATGTATGATATGTTTTACAAACATGTTATAATGTATTCTTTATTGAAAATAAAGTGTTATTAAATAAGTGAAGTGTTTTATCATCATTAACTCCCGTAATCAAATTCACAAAAGATAGTAGCACTACAATGCCACAGAGAACAAAATTTAGTTTGCATTCTGTCTAGATTTGATTCAGCTTATAAATCTAATGAGGAGTTTGAAAATGGGATTTTATGTATAAAAACCATACATATCCCCACTTTATCTACATGATATAATATCGCCAGGCAAATTTAACTAATGGACAGTAAAGTAAGTCAGTTTTGTGTTAGGTAGCATTATCTGTTTCTCATCTGTCTGAAGGCATTGGTAAAATAGACCATCACAGACCCAATTAAAAATAATGTTATCAGGATTTAATACTCCCCCAGGTATTTTGAAGTGGCAAGGTACCAATATTTCTCTGTGGAACTCCAATAAAATCCAGCCTAAAGGATTACCTCTGTTAATTAAATGCAAAACTTATCTCCCTGTTCCTTAGTTAACATTCCAATTTCTTCTGTAAGTAGAAATAGGATGGCTGCTCTGGAAAAAAAAAAAACCCTGAAATTTGAAAATAAAAGGCCAAGTCAGAAGGATGATAAAATAAAAATTTCAACTGTATAAAACAGGTTAATATTATCTAGGTAATGAATGCAAAAAATTGATATTGATGTCCTTGTACTTTTGGTATGATTAGCATCTCCACCTGCAGTCACAGAATTTTCAACTTTATTGTCCAACTAGAACTTCCTGTGATAGTTTATAAATTTCCATTGCCAAATAACACCTATTCTTACACATAATTATAACCTTTAAAAAATGCTTTTAAGATGGTTAAAACTACTGGGTACAATGTAATTGTGTGAAATAAAACATTTTCCTGTACAATAGTTTTTCCTGATGGTTTATTGAATGATATTACAATGTAGTTATCTAACAGAGCCCCCCATTTGCTTGGTGGCCCTGCTTTTGGAACTCCTCTCAAGATGTAGGCCACGTCAGCCTCCTGCCATGTGACACCCTCCATCAAGGAGAGGTAAGCTTTTTCTGTCAAAGACCATTTGGATATTTACACCATTCAGGTGCCATACAAAATTATGTCCTTAAAAATTAGCTAGCTATAAGTTTAACTGAATCTGAGTCATGTCAGCAGTTGCCATGGCAGATACAGACCAAATTATTTTGTGAGCCTTATACAACCCACAGGCTGGACATTCCCCATCCCTGCATCACATCATGGCCATTTAGCTCTCCAATCTGCTGAAATGGAGTCATATAATATATTGTATAATGAAATTAACAAATCCTGACAGCATTCAATGGGTAGGAATTTCATGATTATGATTAATTGTAGATAACTCATTAGACTTTAACTTAGGGTGTTTCTGCCTCAGAAATCACAATCAACATCATAGTTTTAATTTATTTTAATCAAACTTGGGGAAACAATGAGGCAGTACTAAGGACAATAGCAGCAGATCTGGGATATCCATATGAAAGAGATGGATCATGCTTGCTCATTTTGTATATGATCCTGGGTCATAGAGAAGAATAAACACTAAATGGGAGACAGATGCACCAAATGTTGATGTAAACCTTGCTTTACATGGGTGGAGCCTGTGTACACATGGTCACAGTGACTAATGTTAAACAGTAAGAAAGAGGAAGCTAGCTGGAGACTATTTTGATTGCACCACAAGTGTTGCTGACTTGCTGTGATGTCTGCTAAAACGGACTTATGATAGACATCTAAAACAGAATTTGTAACAGCATCAAAATCTTCAATCAATATTCATGCCAGCAGCATGGTTTGCAATTACATATGTGGCTAGAATAGTTTTGGCCAAACTTATCTTCTTAAGGTAGAAATTTCTTTGTGATCTTCTACTCTATTGTCATTTCATCTGCTATCAGTAGCTTATATCACTATTTTTATTTCATCCTTAACTGGTGCATTAGAAAAATCTGTGTAAAATTACCACAGAAAAGTTAGTATATTTTGAGTTTAAGGTATTTAATTAGAGTAGTGCATATATAACAATATCTATTGGATTTTTACTCAACAATAATATATATTAACAATAATATTCATTATTATACTTAAAATATTGATTTTCCTGGGCATTAAGCACTTTGCTTCACATGTATTTTATCTAATAATACTCAAATTCTGCCATAAAAACAACTAACTGTAAATGCAGTGTAATTTTCCCACAGCCATGCAGGTAGTAGGAAGTAGAACACATCTTCTAACTCAGATTCATCTGATACACTGGTGTTTACCATGACACATACTGTATTTGGACCAGGGGAAACTCAATATTTTCTTCTGAGTATGCTGGGCATACGGAAGAGGAAGAAGGAGAACAATTATAATGAAGAATTATATAAATTCTTCTCTATCTGGAGTAAAGAAAGAACTCATTAGATGCTACAAATAATAATTGAGAAGTGTTTCACTGAGTAATGGGAAGTTGTAAACAAAATAAATGAAAATCATCGCACTTTTTGGCTACAGAATATTAACAATGGCAGCATTAATGTTGCAAATACTTATTGATAGATAAAGCTGTATAGATTTTCCCCAATCATGCCAATGAACAGAAATATATTGGGGCATGCATTGTGGTACATTGGATTAATTCCATCTATTGCAATGGAGGGATCCCATATTATTCTGCTGGTTCATATACCAAGGGCTCTTCTTCCAATCCACCTGCTAAAATGCCTAGGAAAGCAGAGAATGAGGCCAAAGAGAATGGGGCCCTGCTATCCATATGGAAGGCCTGCATGGAGTTCCCAGATTAAGTTCAATCTAGTCAGCCCTGTCTGTTCTGGCCATTTGGGCAGTGAACCAGTGACTGCAAAATCTCTCTGTTGTTTTGACTTTCAAATAAATAATAGATAAATCTTTTTAAAAGTACAGAGACATTTCAAAGAATATTAATTAGTTCACTGAAATTTTCATTTGTATCTAATACATATCAGATAATATATTGAACTCTGTAGTTAAGAGAGAACAGAACAACCTGTGTCCCCAGAGGGATTGCAATCTAATGAGTGGAACTGGGATAACATCATGGCTATATAAATGACAGTGACAATACAAATAACTGCAACTTCTTTTTTGTAATTAGTTTTCCCAATAGCCTGAGATTTAGTCACTATTATCTTTGGTTTGGTGAAATGGAGCTATTTACTATATTTCAACATTTATAGGAACATCTATCTGATATCTATAGATAATTTATACCCCCAAATGGAAACTGGTTCATGCACATATTTTATATAATAGACTCAAGTGAGTAATTTTTGACTTTTTGGAAATACAGTACATATACATTAAGAGCATAGGAAATATAAGCTATAATGTTTTAAACAAATAGTTTAATGAAGCCCTTATAGTAACTTTTTTCATAAAACATTTGGATGTTCAAAAGTAGGCACTGAACTAATATGTGAACAGGTCTTACTCAGTGAAATAAAAATATAATTAATTTCATATTCACAGGAACAACAAGAAAAACTATGAACTTTTTGATTGAGACAGAGGCTCTGGCATCTGTCAGGTAAAAGCTGTGACCCTGAGAAAGATACATTTACTTGTATTCAAAAGTCCTACTATTTTTTCTAATAGTGGTAGTGTCAAGAGATATTGGTAAGATTAAAGGTGACAAACTAAAATATTCATTAAGATCTACTTTCTCAATTTATATGCCATTAAAAGCTCTGGAGAATGTAAGAAAATAGCTGTCATTTCAAAGCCACAAGAAACTTCTAATTTTATTTTCCATCTTTTTTCTTCTTTTTCTGTGGCATGTGACTTAACCAAGACAGAGACTGAATCACTAATAATGAGCCTCCCAACAAAGAAAAGCCCAGGACTGGATGACTTCATGGTTAAATTCCACCAAACATTTAAAGAACTGCTAATTCCAATGATTATCAAACTTCAAAACAACCAAAAGGGAGGGAAGCCTCCTGAACTCTTTCTATGGGGTCAGCATCACCTAAATCCCCAAACCAGAAAACTATACAACAAAGAAAGAAAACTGTGGACCAATATCCCTAATGATCTTATAAGACAAAGTCCCTGACAAAATACTGATCAAATCCAACAACACATTAAAAAGGTCATTCATCTTTATGAAGTAATATTTGTCCCTGCTTGCAGGGATGGTTCAACATTGGCAAATCAATAAATGTGATACATCACATTAACAAGTTAAAGATGGAAGGAAATATTTACAAACTAAATATCTGATAAAGAATTGATATCCAGGATATAAGGAGCTCAAGAAACTCATCAACAACCCAACAAGCAGTCCAGTTAAGAAATGGGCTAAGGATTTGAAAATGGGAGAACAGGAAACCTGAGACACTGTTGGTGGAAATGTAAACTAGTACAGTCTATAGAAGAAACAATGCCGATTCCTCAGAAATCTGAAAAAAGGGACTACCATATGACCCGACCATTTCACTCCTGGAAATTTACCCAAAAGGAAAGAAATCAACATATGAAACAGCTACCTGTACTCCCATACTTATAGCTGCTCAACTCACAATAGTTAAGATATGCAATCAACCCAGATGACCATTAGCCGAAGACTGGATAAAGAGATAGTGGTATATATTCATGATGGAATAGTACTCAGCCATAAAAAATCAAATCCTGTCTTTTGCAAGAAAAATGAATGTAACTGGAGATGCTTAGTGAAATAAGTCAATACCAAAAAGACAGATATCATATGCTTTTCCTGATGTCTGATAAATAATATACAGAGTATAATCGCTTCTCGGCCTTTTGGCTAAGATCAAGTATAATAAGATACAGAGTACAAAAAACAATGTATATGAGTGAAATTGGCAGTTTGAGATTAGATTATTGGTTATAGCTTTTGTCTAT
The DNA here is from genome assembly GCA_949820135.1 of Sylvilagus floridanus. Taxonomy (NCBI): domain Eukaryota; kingdom Metazoa; phylum Chordata; class Mammalia; order Lagomorpha; family Leporidae; genus Sylvilagus; species Sylvilagus floridanus. The sequence continues at coordinate 84,849,458 of OX463224.1, forward strand.
ACTCTTGAGTCTTTGTCTACAGTCTTTCTCTTAAGCAACGGTTGCTTTCTATTTAGTACTTGTTGAATGCTTTATTTATTGTAGGGTTAAGGTTGTGATTATTAAGTAAATTGAAAGTATGTCATTGTAAAAATTAAAAGAAAGATAAGAAAGGAAGGAGAAGAGGATGGGAGTGAGGGAGGAAAGGGTGGTAAGTATTGTTACACTTATAAAACTGTGTGTAGGAAATACATGAAATTTATTACCTTTATAAAATTAAAAATTATTTTAAAAAAGAAAATTGAGTTCCCCCACTGCCTATCAAACACATACACACACACACACACACACACACACATACACACATCTTGACAATTAATGGCATCCATTTCTATTTTTTTTTTTTTGACAGGCAGCATGGACAGTGAGAGAGACAGAGAGAAAGGTCTTCCTTTTTTGCCATTGGTTCACCCTCCAATGGCCGCCCCAGCCGGCATGCTGCGACCAGCACACTGTGCTGATCTGATGGCAGGAGCCAGGTGCTTCTCCTAGTCTCCCACGGGGTGCAGGGCCCAAGCACTTGGGCCATCCTCCACTGCACTCCCTGGCCACAGCAGAGAGCTGGCCTGGAAGAGGGGCAACCAGGACAGAATCCAGTGCCCCGACTGGGACTAGAACCCTGTGTGCCGGTGCCACAAGGTGGAGGATTAGCTATTGAGCCGTGGTGCCGGCTCTACTTCTATTTTTTAGACATTTTTGTTATTTGAAATCCAGAGTAATGAAGATAGAAGGAGAGTGGAGAGAGAGAGAGAGAGAGAGAGAGAGAGAGAGAGAGAGAGAATCTTCTCACTGGTTCATTCCTCAGTTGGCTGCATTGGCCAGAGCTTGGTCAGGCTGAACCCAGGGACTTATTCTGGGTCTTTCTTGTGGGTGGCAGCAGCCCAGACACTTGGGCCATCTTCTGCTTTCTCAGGCTATTCATAGGGAGCTGGATTAGAACTGTCACAGCTGGACTCACCCCTGCATCCACCTGGGATCCTGGCATCACAGGTTGTGTCTCCACCCACTATTTCACAATGCTTGTCCCATAAGCTTCTATTTTTGAAACTATTTTTTATAAATAACTGAAAATGCCTTCAATAACTTTTTACCCTCATAAATAAGTCTCTGAGTTTATTCATAAGACAAAATATGCTCTTTCAGTTCAGGATTTATCTAAGACCCTTTTGGAAACTCCATGTATGTGCCCTTGGAAAGACCATGTGGAGACACAGGGAGGAGATGGCCACCTGCAGGCCGTGGAGAGAGGGCTTGGAAAAGCCAACCCTGGAAACATCTTCTTCTTGGATTTCTAGTCTCCAAAATTGTGAGAAACTCAGTGTCCATTCCTTAAGTTTCTTTGGTGTGGTCATTCTAACAAAATAATGCAGCTGGTATACTTCAAATATAAGTATGTTAGAATTCTGCTCTTCAAATTATCTTGTGATATATAAATGCAAACTGGTTTATATGACTCTTATGAAACTAATATTTAACTATATATTTTATTTCTTGTTCTATGTTTGTATAAAATTTTAAATGAGAACTAGTTTATGGATGAATTTCTAGAATAGATTCAAAATGTCTGCATATACTTTTTCTGAAATCAATTATGAAAATGGAGATTGAATCTTTCCCTTTGAGGTTTTAGGACCCAGTCCCAATGATTCATATCCTTTCCCCCTCCTGGGTTCCTTCAGTCTTGAGCTGACACAAAGAATCTTTTTGCATTGTTTTCTGATGATGTCCCTGATGACTGGGAGCTGCCTTTACCTATGACTGTTGAAACGCTGTCTATGCATCCCTTTTACAATTTCAGCTTCAGTGACATTTTAGCAGTGCTGTTTTGTGACTGTCTTGATGTACTGGGACTACACAGGCCCAGGGAAGATCATGTGAAAGAACCATAGAAATTTCTGCAGCTTTTGTCCTCCAGGGGGACTCCAATTTAATGCATACTCTGCCTCGACATTGCTATGTGTCTATGAAACAGTAATTTGGCCTCTCTGAAGTCATATTGCCTATTTGTAAAATGAGGATTTCAAAAATCTCCACTTTGAGGTTGTGCTAATTAAATTCAAAACGGCTTTGAAAACATGTAGCTGATAATTTTGCATGTCACATATGCTTGGTAATTTTAAAGAAAGATTTCCAGCCTACTCTCTTTCTAGAGGCTCTTAGCTTTTGCATTTTGGGACTTTATTAATAGATTTTGAGGAACTGAAATATTTCAATTACATAATTACATATTTTTAACCTATACATTGTTTGAATCTCTCACTAAATTTCCAGGAGCAAATATTCTATCTTTCTCAAAGCTATATTTTTAGTACCCATTTATTCTAATGTCACTTCTTCCATGTGAAGATTTTTTTAATAAATTAAAGACACATTATTCTTTAACTCATAATAAATTTTTGAACAAAGGAATATAATACTATTTTTGTTTAGCAATTGTCGTCACTGGAACTGTTAATAGCATACCTAGAAGACCAGAATCTGTGTTGGCCTATAATCACAAAATCAAAAATAGTATGTGTTATTAAAGACACTATATTGTCTTGCTGTACTTAATATCTCATACACACTGATAGTATAATTATGAAGTAAATTCAGAGTAATTATATAAGGCAAAATTGAACTACAGCAAAGAGGCTATAATCTGTACATTTCTAATTTTTCTTATATAATTTTACTCTGAAATGATCAAATTTTAAATCTGGAAGGACAACAAAATCTTGTTTCCACGTGTTTGTGGAGCATGTAAACTACACTGAATGGAGATAAATCAAAGAAATACTACTTTGTTTCCTTTTAGAAATTTAAATTCATTTTTTTTTATTTGACAGGTAGAGTTATAGACAGTGAGAGAGAGAGAGACAGAGAGAAAGGTCTTTCTTCCGTAGGTTCACCTCCAAATGCCCGCTACGGCCTGAGCGCTGCGCCAATCCGAAGCCAGGAGCCAGGTGCTTCCTCCTGGTCTCCCATGCGGGTGCAGGGGCCCAAGCACTTGGGCCGTCCCTCTACTCCCTGCCTGGGCCACAGCAGAGAGCTGGACTGGAAGAGAAGCAACTGGGACTAGAACCTGGTGCCCATATGGGATGCTGGCACTGCAGGCGGAGGATTAACCAAGCGAGCCATGGCACCAGCCCCATAAATTTAAATTCTTTTAAGCTGGCATAGGCATTCTCTGATCTAACAAGCATGCACTAAACACCTATAAATCTATTCTGGACCAGATCTTCTGCTGGGAGTTTTAGATGTGTTTAAAATGAATACATGATATACAAAAATTACTCTGGAGATAGAATTAGTCAAATAGACCAGATATTATTTTATCAACTAATGAAAGCTATCATAGAATATACAAGTAATAAGTTAAATGGGCCAAAGGAAGTTATAATTAGGACTCTATTATACATGGTTTCCACTCTCCATGATTTGAATAACCCAGACAACCAGAGTCTGAATTTATTAAATGGAAAATTCAAGAAATAATTCACAAATTTTAAATGAATTATAGTGCACTATTAGTTATTTATTATATTATTTGTTACACTTTAATTTTAATGATATTGTTACTAATCTCTTTCCCTGTCTCACTTATAAATTAAATATTATGATAACTATTTATGTATAAGGAAACACATGATATATATGATTATAATTTTTGGTAATATCCATGATTTCAGAGGTCATCTGGGGGTCATGAAATATAGTCTCCATATGTAACAGGGTAGGTCCTATTGTGGTGGATTAGATATGGCATGAGCTACTGGTTTAGTATTGAACCTATGTTTGTATGCAATGGCTTCTACAATATGTGTTTTGCATTTTACTATGATTTTACTATGATAACGTATAGAGTAAAATCATTTTACTATGATTTTACTATGATAACATATAGAGTAAAATGCCATATCTCAGAGTTGTAAATATGATTTCTGGTGTATAGACTCTATATTTTAAATAAGCATGATAATATAGAAGCTCGACACAGAGTTAAATAATATCCACTTATTAAAATGTATAAGGCAAAAAAGGAGTCTGCTCCAGTCTTCTCTTACCTGGGTCTCCAATGCTGACATCTTCTCCAGCCTCTGGCTATGGGAGTCATATATCAGGAGAATTTTTTAACCAAAGTAGTCAAGAGTCAAGGTTTGTAAGCCAGAGTGCAAAACTTTAAATTAAATCTTTCATTCAGATCTAGAAAATAAAAAGCACATTCACTATATAAATACACATATATGTGTACTTACATGAAGTGGTTTCAAAAATGTTCCTGAAAAATTAAATTAAATTATGTTTATTTTAGTACTTCAAAATTAGAAATCTGTACATAAGAAAGGTCATAATAAATTTTTAAGGCATTAGGATCTGGCTCAAGAACCCATGAGAGTATTTAGGCATGGAAAGCCAAGACACTCTGGAAAAAAAAAAAAAAAAGAAGAAGAAGAAGACATAAATGAAAGATCTCTGCGAGTAAGATCCCAACGGAAGGAACAGGGCCACCAGAGAAGGAGGTACCTTTCTCCGAAGGGAGGAGAGAACCTCCACTTTGACTATGACCCTGTCAGAACAAGATCCAAGTCGGCGATCCCTAAAGGCTTCCATAGCCTCAGCAACTCATGACTAGAGCCTAGGGAGATTACTGACGCCATAAACAAGAGTGGCAAATTGTTAAATCAACAACAGTAGTCACTGTGTACTTACGGCCCATGTGGGATCTGTCCTTAATGTGTTGTCCAATATGAAGTAATGCAATAACTAGTACTGAAACAGTATTTTTACACCTTGTGTCTCTGCGCGGGTACAAACTGACAAAATCTTTACATAGTATATACTGAATCGATCTTCTGTATATAAAGATAATTGAAAATGATTTAAAAAATTGGAAGTTACATAAAAATCAATCATTTAAAAAATAATATCATGCAGGATCTCTGTCCTTAATGTGCTGTACAATGTGATTTAATGCTATAACTAGTACTCAAAGAGTATATTTCACTCTGTGATGCTATGTGAGAGCAAATGGTTTAAAATCTTTTCTTAACACATACTAAACTGAGCTCCTGTATACAAAGAGAATTGAAAATGAATCTGGATGTGAATGAAACGGGAGATGGAGTGGGGGGAGGGAAGGTACGGGTGGGGAAGCCATTGTAATCCACAAGTTGTACCTTGGAAATTTATATTCTAAATAAAAGTCAAAAAAAAAAGAAATTTTATGGTAAATATATTGTGAAAAAATTTTTATGGATCTCAAAATTCTTGCTCCAAAATAAACTTATCTTTTAATCCTATTTTTTCATATTTTTTTAAAAATTTGTATACACATAAGCACACGAGTGGGACGTTCAAAACATTAGGGTATATTTTTCCTGACATCCTAATAAGCACTTACTGTTTTTTAATTTCTGTATTAGAGCCATTCTCAGTTAGAGAATGAAATCTCATTGTGGTTTTGTTTTTATTCATTGATGGCTAGGGATCTTGAGCATTTTGTTGTTGTTGTTGTTGTTGGCCATTTAGATTTCCTCATTAGACAAATACCTGTTTAAGTTTTTGCCCATTTCTTAACTGGGTTATTGTTGTTGTTATTGAGTTTCTTGAGCTCTTTATAGATTCTGAATATTAACCCTTTATCGGTTGCATAGTTTGCAAATATTTTCTCCCATTCTGTTGCTTTCCTCTTCACTTTGTGAAGTGCTGTGGAAGTATTGTGGACCACATTGACTTTCTGTCAGACCTAGAGCCCTAGTGAGGGGCAGTGAACTCACTTAATCCAGTAAAAGACAATCACATTTCTTTATTCCCATCCCCCAACAAAAGCACCCAGCAACCAGCAGGGAGAAGATGTCATTTTGACATCAGTACTCTAAGGAACTGTTGGTAGGAATGTAAGCTGTGCAGCCATTGTGGAAGGCAGTATGGAAATAGTTCAGAAATATGAAATTATATCTATCATATGATCAACTCTAGGAAATTTATCCAAATGAAATGAAGTTATCATATGAAAGAGTTATCTATACCCCAATGTTCATTGCAGCTCAATTCACAATAGTAAAGCTGGGAATCAATCCAGATTTCTATTAACCAATGACTGGATAAAGAAAATGTGGTATATATATACTATGGAACACTACTGAGCCATTAAAAGAATGAAATCTTGTCTTTCACAATAAAATGGATGTAATTGGAAACCATAAAACTTACTGAAATAAGCCAGTCCCCAAAGGACAAGTACTATATGTTTTCCTTAATTAGCAGTAACTAAGAGAGTATATTAAAAAAAAAAATGTAATGCATTGGAGACAAATTTCCATTTCGAGATTCAATGATTGTTTACAGCTCTTGTTTCTACTTTCAAGGAACAGTCTTTTTTTTCTTCTTACTGTTTTTTGAATTATTTATTTAGTGAAGTATTAATCTTAAGAATACAAAATAGGACTTGGCACAGTGGCATAAGTGGTTAAAGCCGCCACCTGCAGTGCCAGCATACCATATGGGTGCCAGTTTGAATCCTGGCTGTTCCACTTTCAACCCAGCTTTCTACTATGGCCTTGAAAAGCAGTACAAGATGGTCCAAGTCCTTGGGCCCAGCACCCATGTGGGAGATCTAGAAGAAGCTCCTGGCTCCCGGCTCCGTATCAGCGCAGCTCTGACCACTGCGGCCAATTGGGGGGTGAACCAGCAGATGAAAGACCTCTCTCTCTCTCTCTCTCTCTGCTTCTCCTTCTCTCTCTGTGTAACTACGACTTTCAATAAATAAATAAATACATCTTTTTTTAAGAATAAAAAATAAACAAACTGTATCATTGCAAAAATTAAAAGAAAGAATAAAAAGGAAGGACAAGAAAAGGTGGGAGTATGAGTTGGAGGCAAGATAGGGTAGGAAATATCACAATGCTCCTAAATTTGTATATAAGAAATACATGAAATTTGTTCACTTTAAAAATTAAAATAAAAAAGTAAAAAAATTCTGCTTACTGGATTGTGGTGCTTTAAACACAGCATTTGAGGTGAGTGGGTAATAATGAGAAAGGATGCGTTAAGAACCATGTAACCTACAGAATCAAACACGTTTGATAATTAGCAGAATTGAGGCATGAAAGGCAGAAAAGAGGTAAGGTTAATCCATGGACTGGGGCTTACATAAACTTTTCTTTTGATTAATTTAAGATCTATGTAAAAGAGTAACAAAGAATAACACAATGATTACCCCCCAAAATTCTAATCTATGTTTACCTCCTTCGGAGTTACAGGAAGACACTGTTGCCTCATATGTAGTATTCATGACTTTGTACTTGGTTACAATTAGAGTCCTGCAGATAAAGCTGGAAAGATGGTAGACAGAAGGGGTGGCACTGTGGCCCATTGGGCTAAGCCTTGGCCTGTGGCTCCAGCATCCCATATGGGCACAAGTTCAAGTCCCAGCTGCTCCACTTCCCACCCAGCTCTCTGCTATGGCCTGGGGAAGCAGTATAAGATGGCCCAAGTCCTTAGGCCCTTGCACCCCCCCCAAAAAAAACAAACAGTTTTTATGAGCAATATCCTTTGGTAATTAATATAAAATGTAGCATTTTTCACATATATCTTTATTTTTATTCTCAGTGCAACTATTTGCTGTTTCCCATCTTTCAGTGCAATTTAGAAATGCTCTCTGAAGCAATGTTACTGATTTTGTCTTTCTTAATTTCAGTTGCTCATTCATAGAGTGTAATTAAACCCATCTTTCAATTCACATGTAGATGTGACACATTTTCATGAAATTTGTCATGGTTTCCAGTTTTTGGAGAATCAAGAGAGAAATCTGAAGTGTGACTTTTAACACCTCATTTTCTTGCCCAAATCCATGATTCTAGCCCAGCTATCTTTGTCTGCTAAAGACTTGTGTGAGTCTAAGTGCCACGTTCATGATAATGAACGACACCCTTACATTCCTATTTTTTGCCTTTAATCATGGTTTTGTAAAGCCTAGCCTTATAGTTACTTGTTATATTTATTCTGTGAAACTTCCTATTGTTCAAGGACTATATCAAGTTAAGCTCCTATCAACTTGTTTTGTTTTTTGACAGAGTTAGAGAGAGAGAGAGAGAGAGAGAGAGAGAGAGAGAGAGAGAGAGAAAGGTTTTCTTTCCATTGGTTTATCCCCCAAATGGCAGCTAAGGCTGGCGCTGCATCGATCCGAAGCCAGGAACCAGGTGCTTCTTCCTAGTCTCTCATGCAGGTGCAAAGGCCCAAGCACTTGGGCCGTCCTCCACTGCCCTCCTGGGCAACAGCAGAGAGTTGGACTGGAAGAGGAGCAACCGGGATTAGAACCTGGCACCTATATGGGATGCAGTCACCACAGGCGAGGATTAGCCAAGTGAGCCATGGTGCTGGCCCTAGATGATCTTTTTTTAGCAGTAAATAACTGGAAACAAACAACATCACCCTAAACATTGAATAGTTTAATTATGCTATCTCTATATCATGGAATACTACTTAGAAGTAAAATGAATAAATGACTGATACATTGAACAACTTGAATGCATCACAAAGGTATTATGTTGAAAGAAAAACTCATTCTTAAAATGTTATACGCTGCATGATTCCAGTAAATGAAATACTCAAAATCATGGCATCATAAAGAACAAAAACAGAATAGTGGCTGTTAGGTGAGAGGGTTGCTGGAAGAAATGGGATCAGTGTGATTATGAATGGATATCAAGAGAGAGATCTTTGTGATGGTGGAAATAGTTCTGGATCTTGATGGTAGTTGAAGTTGAACTATTCTTTCTTTTGATAGCATGAAATAGAACTTGTACTGGTTTCCTGTGGCTCCTATAATGAATTATTATAAACTGGGGTGACTGAAAACACCAGACATTTATTGACTGACAATTTTTTTTTTTGACAGGCAGAGTGGAGAATGAGAGAGAGAGAGAGACAGAGAGAAAGGTCTTTCTTTTCCATTGGTTCACCACACAATGGCCACTGTGTCCAGTGCATTGTGGCAGTCGCACCATGCTGATCCGAAGCCAGGAGGCAGGTGCTTCTCCTGGTCTCCCATGCGGGTGCAGGGCTCAAGCACTTGGGCCTTCCTCCACTGCACTCCCGGGCCATAGCAGAGGGCTGGCCTGGAAGAGGGGCAACCAGGACAGAATTCGGTGCCCCTACCTGGACTATAACCTGGAGTGCTGGCTCCGTAGGCAGAGGATTAGCCTAGAGAGCCAAGGCACTGACCCCGAGTCATCTTTCTCATAGCTCCTAATTTTGGATTACAATCTCATACTCCTCCACTGCCAAACTATTTTTTTGAGAAGTACAACTAGAAACTTTTCCTTGAATGCTTCCTGATCATTCTGGAAACTGCAAATAGCTTCCTTATTCTCCAGAGAGTGTTATTTTCTACAAGTGACAACACATGGGTTATGTTTGAAATCCAATTACATGGCCTATAATAAGAGAGGCTGTGTTACTACAAATGATTACTGGAAAATAAACAATATTCTAATCACTTTACAATACTAGTTTATTCAACAATCCCAAAATTAAGCATTAATAACAATATTCATTCATAGATGATGTGATTGTACCATCATGAGGAGTTTGGAGAACCTGCTCAATGTTACATGAACAATAAATTTTAGACACATTATTTGCTCTAAGGCAATAAGTAGTCTAGGTACACAATTTTTAGTAATAATTCAACTCACATTTTTATTAGCAGATTTTCTCATATGCAAGATGGCAGTGACAATATTTTGAGTAAAATATGATAATGTTTGAGTCAAATATTAGAATTTGGTAATTATTAAAGGTAAATATTTATTTATAAAAATATAGACAACATTCCCTTAAACCTTGAACTCACATGGGGCTTAATCAAGGTGTCTCTTGGAGCCTTGAAAAAGGTCAATCATTGCTTTGTGAATACAGAAACACAAATAAGAGCTGGCACTGTGGTATAGCGGTTTAAGCCACTGCTTGCTGTGCCAACATCCCAGATGGGCACTACTTCAGTTCCCAGCTGCTTCACTTCTATTCCAGCTCCCCACTGATGTGCCTGGGAAAGCAGCGGAAATGGCCCAAGTACTTGGACCCTTCACCCATGTGGGAGGCCTGGAATAAGATCCTGGCTCCTGGCTTGTCTTTCCCAGCTCCAGTCATTGCAGACATTGGGGAGTAAACCAGAAGATCATGCCCAGCTCTGTCACTCTCTTTCCCCCACTCTGTAACACTGCTTTTCAAATAAAATAAACAAATATATAAAAAACCACAAATAGTTTATTTAATATCTTGATTTTCTCCTGAATTTGAGTTATTATGATTGTAAAGCCACTTGTGCTCCTTCTCACTAACACGACCATTATGTTTTCTGTTCATGTGACGTTTTTCAACTAAAAATCTCAAAAGTCACAAAAACCTTTGTTTCCTTATTTTGTTAACTTTTCATCACAAAATCTGTTTCTGAAATAGATGGCAGTTTTTTGTTCTACTTAATATTACTGGTTGAACTCTGTAATTAATATACGATTATTCTTAAGTGTTGAAACTGAACTGAAAAGTTAAATATAAGAGTGGGAATAAGAGAGGGAAGAGATGTACAATTTGGGACATGCGTTGACTACTTTTGGCCCTTACCTAAAGACCTTGGGAAAGAATCAACTTCACTCAGATTGTTGTCTGAATTCCATCCCTTGTGATTATAGAACTAATGTCTTTGTTATCCTGTTTGCTATCAACCAGAGGCCACTCATTTTTGGACACTTGACCACCTTCATCTTCAAATCAGTAATGGTACATCAACTCCTTCTCATACATAACTTGACATTTCCACTTCTGCTACTGGCTAGAGAAACCACTTGCTTTTAATTGATTCATAACTAAGTCAGGCGAATACTTTCCCTATTGTAAGATCTCTTATTAATGATCTTAACTACGTCTCCAAAATCTCTTTTGTTGTGTAATGTAACATAATCTTGACTATGACATCAAGGTGCAGAGATCATAGGAGTCATCATAATATTTCTTCTGCCTGGGGAAAAATAAGACTTATAAAGATTTCCTTGTGAAAATTAAATGAGATCCAAAGTAAAGTTTGTTTAAAGAGTGTTAATCTCTGGAACTCTGAATTCCATAGTTGTGTCAATCTTGAAAATGAACTTATTGCTATTATACTCATCATTTCCCAATGGAACTTTCCCATTACAGACATACAACCTTCAATACATTAGCCAAGTACACAGTAACAACACATGTTAGAAGGCTGGGAAATAACTTTTCTGAAAGCTAGAAATTGATTTGTTAACCAAAAATTCTGGGGAGGGGGGCTTATTCCTAACAAAGCAACATAATAAAAACTCAGTGCCTAAGAGTCTCAGAAAAGTTCAAGAACATAATTCAGCATGAAGTCATTTTCCAGATTTTTATACCATCTGAATCTTGTAGAGCTGTAACACTGAACTCAATTCTACTCCCTATTCTCCATGTGGAGCTTTTATAGTCTCTTTGAAAAAGAAATATCTGCTTCACAAGAACACTGTTTTGAAAGCAGCTATGTAAAGAACTGTAGCATCAATCAAATAGAAATTCAGGAGAAATTACAGTCTAATTATTTAAATTTATTGAGTTTGTAAAATAATTAACTTTCAAATAAGTAAAGAAGGGAAAATAAAAATATCTAAGGTAGCCAGTACATCATGAGGTGCTGTATCTTATTAGTCCCTGCATTCTATACAACATCTATTACAGTCAGTGAGAAGAATGCCTACAGAGGGTTTATGGTACACAGACCAGTAAAATTGGATTCCCTTGGTTCATATTACAATCTCAGCTCACTAATCATCGTTCAGGGTGACTTTGGGCATATTACTTGAACTCCCCATGCTTCATTTTTCTTACAGTATAACAGTACATGCTTTTATGTTGTGTATGCATTGAGAGACTCACTGTTACAAAATCCAAGTTTTATTGTCAATTACATCTATATTCAATTTTAAGCAAAAGCTTTTTCAATAAGTTCTTTTCAAAAGGTACATTGCCAAGTTGAATCATTTGAATTTTTAGTGAGTGACTGAGTTCTCAGTATAACACTGGGTAGCTGTTTATGGGAAGTGTACTTTCTTGAGACAGTAAGGAATTGGAAGATGGTGAGTGTGGACATAAGACAGATAATTAAATAAAAAGAGAGGCGTGATTTATTTATTTATTTTTAAAGATGCATTTACTTGTTTGGAAAGTAGAATTACAAAGACAGAGGCTGGAGGGCATGCTGGCACTCTGGCATAGCGGGTAAAGCCGCAGTCTGTAGTGCTAGCATCCCGTGTATGATCCAGTTCAAGTCTCGGCTGTTCCACTTCCAATCCAGCTCTCTGCAATGGCCTAGGAAAGCAGTAGAAGATGGCCCAAGTCTTTGGACACCTTAACACACATGGGAGACCCAGAAGAAGCTCCTGGCTCCTGACTGCGGATCAGCCCAGCTCCAGCTGTTGTGGCCAATTGGGGAATGAACCAACGGATGGAAGATTCTTTCTCTCTGCCTCTCCTTCTCTCTCCGTGTAACTCTGACTTTCAAATAAACAAATACATCTTTAAAAAAAAGAGAGAGAGAAGTCTTCCATCCACTGGTTCACTCCCAAAATATCCGCAACAGCAGGAGCTATGCAATCTAAAGCAGGGAACATGGAATTTTTCCAGGTCTCCCATGTGGTTCCAAGGGCCTAAGGACTTGGGCCATCTTCTACTGCTTTCCCAAACCATAGTAGAAAGTTGGATCGGAAGAGGAGTATCCAGGACTAGAACCAGTGCCCATATGGGATGACGGCACTGCAGGCAATGGCTTTACTTAGTATGCCACAGAGACACCCCCCTCCCCCAGAGACATGATTTAAATACAAACCCAAAACTTACAGGCATCTCACAATCACTTAACAGACTAAGGTACAATAAATAAAGATGTACCTTTGGTACATTCTGCAGTGCCAGAATCCCATGTGGGCACTGGCTTGAATCCCAGATGATCCCCTTCAAATCAATCTCAGTGCTAATGAGCCTATGAATGTAGGGGAGAATAGACCAAGTCTTTGTACCCCTGTACCCATGTAGCAGACCAGGAAGAAGCGCCTGGCTCCTGGCTTTGGTCTGGCGCAGATCCAGCCATTGAGGTCATTTGGGGAGTGAATCAGTGGTAGAAGATTTCTCTCTCTCTCTCTTTCTCTCTGTAACTCTGCCTTTCAAATAAATTAATAAATCTTAAAAAAGGAGAAATTCTGAAATGTATAGTTTCAAACTAATATTATCAAGAACAATACTAAATGTCAGGTCAAATGACCATATGGCAGTTGAACTTCTGAGAACTACCTGTTCAACTGAGTGAATGTAAAACTTGATATAGTAGTTGAAGTCACAAAATAAAAAGTGCTGGGGAAAAGTAAAATTGACCAGATAGATGCCATCTTTTTCAAATGTCACAGAAAGCAGAAAAAGTAGAGTAAAATGGAATTTCAGTTGCAATCTGGAAAATCTTCAAAGGTTAATGGGTTAGCTTTTGTGATGTATTTATGAGTTTACATATACAATATTTCTTTTAACAATCATAAAAGATTGGGACTTACACTATCTTTGTAGCTGGAGTTAGAATATGCTAAGTGGTCAGTTTTGAAGCCCACATGTGCCTCTAAAAGTTAAGTTTTCAACACCATTTCAAAGGCAAAGACTAAGATAGCAAGGGATAGTTTTCCTACAGAGAAAAGCAGTATTGGGGCTAGCATTGTGGTGCAATGGGTCCAGCATTCCAAATCAGAGTGTCAGTTTGAGTTCTGGTTGCTCCATTTCTGATCCAATTGCTTTCTAATGTGACTGGGATTGCAGCAGAAGGTGGCAAAAGAACTTGGGCCTTTGACTGAATCCCTGTCTATCGGCTTTGGCCTGGCCCCACCAGGGTTGTTGCAGTCATTTGGCAAGTGGAAAAGTGGATGGAAGATTCTTTCTCTCTCTGCTTCTCACTGTTGCTATTTCAAATAAGTGAATAAATCATTAGAAAAATGAAGTCAGTGTTAATTTCAGATCTAATGTAATGGAGACTGATGAGGCAAAAGAAAAATGTTAAGTGTATCATAAATTATTATGATATATGCAATTACATCTTAATATAAATATCTATACATATATGTATGTATGTGCATAAACACATCACTATATTAACTATTTTTTTCTCAACTTAAACTATTTGAATATCAGGCATTTGGTGATAACAGGAGTGGAGGATGGCCCAAGTGCTTGGGCCCTGCACCCACATGGGAGACCAGGAGGAAGCACCTGGCTCCTGGCTTCGGATCGGCACAGCACACTAGTTGCAGTGTGCTGGCCATAGCGGCCATTTGGGGGGTGAACCAACGGAAGGAAGACCTTTCTCTCTGTCTCTCTCTCTCTCTCTCACTTTCTAACTCTGCCTGTCAAAAAAAATTTTTTTGTATTAAGGTCCCTTTGGGTGGAATTTTGCTTGAGTTTTTAGTTTTTAGCTCAATAACATATTCAGATCAAGTTTATGTGATCAGATTTCATGAATCCTGCGCCTCTCCCAATATGATTCAAAACCTATATATCTATTAGTCTAGACGTTAGGAGTAGATATGACAAACAAATAATAAATGTCTCAGTTTTGGGGTTAAACAATAAGAAATTTCAAGCATTGTATAAATTATCCTATCAATAGATAATCTTTAAGTGAGAACCATACCTTCTATAATGCTATTTCCACAATGCCTTTTTTTCCACATAACTGAAATAAAAAAACATAAGTTAGTGACTTCAATAAAATGGAAATAGGTAGTTTTAACCAGGGGAAAATGGATTAAATGCTATTTCAACATATTTTATAACAAGAATTTATGGTCAAAAGAGCTTAAGCTTAGATGGTGCCTTTATTTTACAAATTGATGAGTTTAGTCAGACATACCTTATGTCAAGTCACACTGCACAGAGTGAACTATTTACAATGAAAGCCTGTTTGATGTATTTATTCTCTGTTCTTCCCAATTCTGTTAGATTAGGGAGCCTGGGTTCTCAGTGTAATTGCATGGATGATTCTAGTGGTCCTTATTCAAGATAGAGTGTAGGTTCTGTAAAAAGAAGTTGAACAGTAGTGCTGATTTCAAGATGGTATGAATGTTTTTTGCTATGTACCTGCTTAGCAGTTGGGCCTTTAAAAGTTTTTACCAAATCTTTGAAGTCAACAAGTTAATTATGGATTTGACTATCTCTATGACTGCTAACAAGTGTTATAAATAGAGGAAAGTTCTGATCTTATGATTTCCCATCAAGAAAAGATTTTCACTAAAAGGCCAAGCTGTAACAGAATTCAGGATATGGTTCTTTAATCCTTTAAAATTGCATGAATTCTTAGGCTCATTTTCTATTGTGTGTTTCCATGATAATATCCTCACTTTCTAAATTAGATATCTTTTTTCAGATTTCAGGACATTGACAACATGACAATTAATTTCAGAGTTACCTGAGAGCAGCCAATACAAGACACACTTATGATAGCTGTATGTGAATGAAATCTGAAAAAAAAATGTTAATTTGGATATTTTTCTGTTATTATGACTGAGGTCACTTTTAGAAACTGCATAGATAATTAATCAATTCTTTAAAAAAAATCATGTAGGATCTCTGTCCTTAATGTGCTGTACATTGTGAATTAATACTATAACTAGTACTCCAACAGTATTTTCACTTTGTGTCTCTGTGTGAGGGCAAACTATTGAAATCTTTACGTAATATGTACTAAACTGATCTGTGTATAAAGAGAATTGAAAATGAATCTTGATGTGAATGGAAGGGGAGAGGGAGTGGGAAAGGGGAGGGTAGCAGGAGGGAGGGAAGTTGTGTGTGGGGGAGCCATTGTAATCCATAAGCTGTACTTTGGAAATTTATATTCTTTAAATAAAAGCTTTATATAAAGAAAAAAAAGAAACTGATTTATTTAGGAAATTTAATACAATTTGTATTGGTAGCAAATAATTTCTCTCTGGTTTCATAAAAATAATAGTTATTAAATGTGTAAAAATTCTGAAGTGATACCTGTTTATTATTATTTATACTACTTTAGTAATTTAGTGGCTTTGAGAAAGTTATCTGGTCTTTCTGTGACAATCTTTTCTGGAAAAGAGAAAACTGATAGAAACAGCTGATAACAAACTTACCTTCTCTGATGAGCACATAGAACCATGATATAAAAATGTCATGAAACTCCTGGTTTAAGCCTGGTCCAGACCAGTGGATGGATGGGAATATCTCCCTCTGTCTCCCTCCCCGCCCCATCTCTATCTATCTCTCAAATAAGTAGAATAGATTTTTAAAAATATACTTCCCAATTAACTATGGCATAGTATTTTTAATGACCATAAGTTTTACCTTTTATTTTTAAGCATTTTTAAGCTTATTTAAACATAAATATTAAATGTGCATAATTCTTGTGAATAAGCAAAATAAATGTTTTCAGATTTATTTATTTTATTTGAAAGAGTTACAGAGAGAGAGAGAGAGAGAGAGAGAGAGAGAGATTTTGTATCTACTCGTTCACTCTTCAGATGGTCACAATGACCAGTACTGGGCCAAGCCAAGACCAGGAGCCAGGAGCTTCTTGAGTCTCCCAGCTGAGTTCAGGTGCCCAAGGACTGAAGTCATTCCCTGCTGCTTTACCAGGTGTATCAGCAGGGAACTGGATTGGAAGTGGACCAGGTGGGAATCAAACTGGCACCTATATGGCTACAGACCATGGCTTTATCCTCTGCACCAGAGTTCCAGTTGCAAAAATAAAATCTTAAGAGAAATAAATTGACTGAGAATTTTTAAAACTTCATGTATTATGTGTAATTAATGGCTCCAAATCATTCTGTCACGGTTCAATCTTACTTCTGATAATCTACCTTCAACGCGGGAAGAAAGATGTCCTTATTCCCTTTCTCCATCCTGCTTCCAGAAAACTATTTTGAATGAAATAAATTTAACATTAAGCTTGAAGCATAATAGTGAGAAACAAAGGCAGTGAACCTGAAGAAATCTAGGTTCCAGTTAAGATCATCGAACTCGCCTTTGAGTGCCAAGCTCTGCACTAATACTGTATAAAATAAAAAGTTTTGTCTTTTCAAGCACACACACATACACAAAGGCATGAAAACCAAAATGTACATTATGTTCCTGTTTTAAACTTTCTTCTTTGTCTACATGATGGAAATACATTACCTTCTTGCAGAGAATGCATTTCAAAATATTAGCTTCTAAATGAATAGAAAATTTATCCTCTTTTAAATTTTTCCTTAGAGTCATATTTCTTTATATTTTATTTTTACTTTTCTTATTTGAAAGTTAGTATTCTCATCAGTTGGACAAATATTACAGAAATACCCTGTATATCTCTTGCCCAATTTCCTCCAATAGTTCTGTTTAGGCTTTTAAATTGAGATATGAAAGATATATTCACTTCCAAGTCTCCAGCATCTGCAAATACTATTTAATATAAAAACTATATATATATATATATATATATATATATATAACTTTTAATGAAAAATATGTGATTAGGGACCTTCAAAGGAGGAGATTAGCCAGGTTAATTCAGGTGGATATTAATTGCTAACAGTAGAATCAAGAAGCTAAAATAGCTTATAAACAAAGTGAAGTCTATGGGAATATGAAACGAAAATAGATGCAACCAGAAGACAAAAGGCTGGTTAACACTAGCAATTGAAAGAAGCCAGTAACACATTCCCCACTGGGGCCTCTGGTGGGAAGGCAACCTTAATTTCAGTCCAGGGTTGCTGGTTTAGAAGTCTTCCTTTTAGAATTGTCAGTTGGCCAGCACCACGGGTCACTAGGCTAATCCTCTGCCTAAGGTGCCGGCACCCCAGGTTCTAGTCCAGGTAGAGGCGCCGGATTCTGTCCCGGTTGCCCCTCTTCCAGGCCAGCCCTCTGCTATGGCCCAGGAGTGCAGTGGAGGAAGGCCCAAGTGCTTGAGCCCTGCACCCGCATGGGAGACCAGGAGAAGCACCTGCCTCCTGGCTTTGGATCAGCGCAGTGCGCCTGCCACAATGCACCGGCCACAGTGGCCATTGTGCGGTGAACCAATGGAAGAGGAAGACCTTTCTCTCTGTCTCTCTCTCTCTCTCATTCTCCACTCTGCCTGTCAAAAAAATTGTCAGTCAATAAATGTCTGGTGTTTTCAGTCACCCCAGTTTATAATAATTCATTATAGGAGCCACAGGAAACCAGTACAAGTTCTATTTCATGCTATCAAAAGAAAAAATAGTTTAACTTCAACTACCATCAAGATCCGGAACTATTTCCACCATCACAAAGACCTCTCTATTGATATCCATTCATACTCACACTGATCCCATTTCTTCCAGCAACCCTCACACCTAACAGCCACTATTCTGTTTTTGTTCTTTATGATGCCATGATTTTGAGTATTTCATTTACTGGAATCATGCAGCGTGTAACATTTTAAGAATGAGTTTTTCTTTCAACATAATACCTTTGTGATGCATTTAAGTTGTTTGATGTATCAGTCATTTATTCATTTTACTTCTAAGTAGTATTCCATGATATAGAGGTAGCATAATTAAACTATTCAATGTTTAGGGTGATGTTGTTTGTTTCCAGTTATTTACTGCTAAAAAAAGATCATCAAGGGCCAGTGCCATGGCTCACTTGGCTAATCCTCTGCCTGTGGCGACTGCATCCCATATAGGTGCCAGGTTCTAATCCCGGTTGCTCCTCTTCCAGTCCAACTCTCTGCTGTTGCCCAGGAGGACAGTGGAGGACAGCCCAAGTGCTTGGGCCTTTGCACCTGCATGAGAGACTAGGAAGAAGCACCTGGCTCCTGGCTTCGGATCAATGCAGTGCCGGCCTTAGCTGCCACTTGGGGTGTAAACCAATGGAAAGGAGACCTTTCTGTCTCTCTCACTGTCTATAACTCTGTCAAAAAACAAAACAAAACAAATGAACAAAAATGATCATCTATGTATATTCATGGACATGTTTTTATGTTGAATAAATTTTCACTTGTCAGGGAAAGATGTTTAGGACTGTGATCTTTTGGTTATGTTTTAAGAATATGTTGAGCTTGTAAGACACCCTTCAATGTGTTGTTTACTGAATATAAAATATATTACTACTATCAAGAGCAAGTTTCCATACATTCTTGAGAGCATTTGATATTATCATTTTCTTAAATAAAATTAACTTTTCCACAGATATTATATGATATTGTATGATATTTCAATTTTTCTCTCTCTAATGGGTTAGTGATGTTAAATAAGTGTTCATATGTACATTTGCTATATTTTTATCCTCTTTATTGAAATACCACTTTATGTCATCTCCCCAATTTGTGATTGAATTATTGGTTTACTTCAAAGTTAAGTTTCATAAAACTTCATGTATTATAGTTAGCAATCTTTGGTCAGGAATTCTTCTAATCTATAGCTTGTCTTTTCATCACCATATGGGGTCTTTTCGTAAAGCAAAATTTTAATTTTGATGAAATCCAAATCATCAGTTTCTCTCTTATATAGATTATACTATGGGTGCCATGTCTCAGAACTCTTAAGCCCCACATCCTGAATATTTTTCCCATATATGATCTCATTTTTATGATTCTATATTTTATGTTTGAATTTATGATTCACTTGAAGTTAATTTATAGGATTGAGATGTAGGCTAGTATAATTTTGTTTATTTTTTTTAATTTTATAATAAACACCCACATAGATATAAAGTTTCTTCTCTCAGGTAGGTAACCAGTTGCTCCAGCAACATTTTTTGAAATGGATATTTGAAATCCATTGAGTTGTTATTATAATATTCCCCAAAATATGTTTGCCTATTGTCTTCCATTGATCTAGATGTGTATTTCTTCACTAATTATTCACAGTCTTCACTAATCTCATAACACTTGTTATGAAGAGGTTGTGAAAAGGTATTGAATTTTGTTAAATTATTTGTCTCATCATTGATGGTATCACATTATGTTTCTTATTTGGCTTCTGAGGAGAAACAGTGATTTTTTAGATACTAAACAAGCCTCATAGCCTTAAAATTGCCCAATTTGGCCATGTTTTATATGTATTTTCTGTCTTCGAATTTAATATTTTTATGACCAAAATTTTATTTTATTTTTTTCTCAACTTTAATAAATATAAATTTCCAAAGTACAACTTTTGGATTATAGCGCACCCCCCATAACCTCCTTTCCACTCACAACCATCCAATCTCCCACTCCCTCTCCCATTCCATTCTTCATCAAGATTCATTTTCAATTATCTAATAATTGATTTAAAAAGTTTGTATAATATTAATGAAGGGAATTGATTTTTTAAAAGATTTTATTTATTTGAAAGCCAGAGTTATACAGAGAGAGAGGAGAGACAGAGAGAGAGAGAGAGAGAGAGAGAGAACGTCTTCTATCTGCTGGATCATACCCCAATTGGCCACAATGGCCAGAGCTGTGCCTATCTGAAACCGGGAGATCAGAGCCTCTTCCAGGTCTCCCACGTGGGCACAGGGACCGAAGGACTTTGGCCATCTTCTACCGATTTCCCAGGCCATAGCAGAGAGTTAGACTGGAAGTGGAGCGGCCAGGACTCGAACCGGCGTTCACATGGGATTTTGGCACTGCAGATGGTGGTTTTACTCACTATGCCACAGTGCCAGCCACAACAACTTTCAAGTACACAATATATTGTTATTAACTGTAGTCAACATGATGTCCAACAAATGTCTTCAACTTATTTCTCTTAAAAAAGTTTGTGTCCTTTGGCCAACATCTTCCCAATTTACCTGTCCCTTAACCACCAGCTGTCTTTGGTAACCATGGTTTTACTGTTTCTGATTTTCTGCTTTTAACTTTTTATTTTCCACATATAAATGAAATAACATTAGTAGTGTCTATAGTGATAGGTACTCTTTCTTTGGGAAACGTGTCTTTTTTCTTCTCAGCGTTGTTAAAGATGTATCGATTTTATTGATTTTATTTTTTAGATAAACAGCTTTTCTCTGAATTTTAAATGTTATTGATTTCTATATTGTTTTCTTCATATAATGGCTTTGGGTTTGTTTTGATCTTTATTTTCTAGTTTTTTAGTCTATTAAAATGAAATCTTAGTTTGAGTACTGCAGTATGGTCAGTTACGTCACTGCTTCAGATGAGTACACCCACTGTCAAAGAGCTTGGTTTGAGTCCGTGCTTTTCCATGCTTCCTGATAATACACCTGGGAGGCAGCAAATGATGACCCAAGTATTTGACTTGCTGCTGCCTACTTGGAAGACCTTGATGCAGTTCCTGTATTCAGCTTGCCATTTCCTCAATTTGTGTAGGCATTTGGGGATTGGCCCCGCAGATGGAAGTTCTCTCTCTGTCTCTTCCTCTCTCTCTCACTCTCTGACACTATTCCTTTCAAAGAAATATTTTTTAGAAGCCTAGTTTGTTGATTTTAGGCATTTTTTTCCTTTACCTGCATCTCAAAATTTTGAAATCTTGTATTTTTATATTCATTCAGTTCAAAGATTTATTTGGATTTTTGGAGTTGTTTTCTAATGCCTTTTAAACTTTTTTGCTCTTGTATTATTTAGAAATGTGTTAAATTTCTCAGTGTTCAAAGATTTTACTTTTTCTATTGATTTTTAACATATAATTTTATTCTGTTGCAATGTAAGAACATTTTCTACATTATTTAAATGACTTTAGTGTATTAAGTTTTGTTTAATAGGTCAAACTATATATTTTTTGTTACATGCAATATATATATACTTAAGAAAAAGTGTGTGTTAAGTTGGTAATGGATTGAGTATACTAAAATTATCCATAAAATCTTGTAGGCTAATTGTTACTGGATTCCTATGCCTCTTTGATGACTGTATGTTTAGTTCTCCGAATTGTTGTTAAGATCTATTGAAATGTCTAACTATGTTGGTGTATCTCTGTATACTTTTAATTCTTTCAATTTGCCTTATTATATTTTGTGGTTATATTGGGCTTATACAGATTTAGGATGCTATGTTTTCCTCATTGAATGACCCTTTATATCACTAGGTAATGTGCCTCATTGTCCTTGGCAATTTTCTTTACTTTGACATTTTTTTCAGATGTTGATATAGAGACTTCTCCCTTTTTTGATTAATGTTTGCATGATAGATCGTTATCTGTTCCTTTAGTTTTACCTGAAAATCACATTTCATATGAATTTATTTAAGCCAATGTATAGTTACATTTTTAGTCACCTTGCCAATATTTTAAGGGGGTATTTAGACTTTTCACCTTTAATGTAGTTCTTGATATTTTAAGACTGCCATTTATATAATTTATAACATTGCTTTCTGTTTGTTCTATTTTCAGTTCTATTTTCTAAATTGCCTTCCTGAGGCTACTTGACACTTTTTAGAATTCTGCTTTGATTTAACTATAGTTTTTAAAGTGGATCTCTTCTTATAATCTTCTAGTGAATTCTGGATGTATTAAGACACACACATATGTAATACATACTATGTATTAAGTCATGAACATCAAATATATATCTTATCAAATTTAGTGCCACTATTTTACCAGTCTGTGTGTAGAGATTTTTATTAAATTTGCTTTCCTCATTGTAATTATTTTAGATGTTACCCATATATATATACCTTAAAACCTAAACATTCTTATAACTTTCTTTACCATTCAAATGTACTTTAGAAAACTCAAGAGAGGAAGGTAAGTTTATGTTATTTTTGCATTCTTTTGTCAGTATATGGGTGTGTCTAGAGAACTTTCTTTTAACAACTCTTTAGGCTGGGTGTGCTGGTAACATTTTTAATTTTCCTTCATTTGAGAATCTCTTGATTCCCCTTCAATCTCAAAGGCTATTTTCAATGGATATAGAATTTTGAATCAAGAGTTACTATTCTTAAATATTTGAAAAATAGTGTCTTTTCATGTCTTCAATTTCCAGTTCAAAACTGAATCTCCCATATCCAGGTGTTTGTTTTCCATATTATTTTCTTTGAATTCCTATTTTAGGAGTTTGAATATGAAGCATCTTAACTGGATTTCTTTATTTTCTTTCAGTTTCATGAGTCCATATGTTTATGTTGTTTTGCATGTATGTGGCCAAAACAGGAAATTGTTCAATTGCTGTTGCTTCAAATATCTTTCCATCTGCATTTTCTTTGCTATCCTTCCAGATTCTCATCACATTTGTTTAGAAATCCTACAATCTTCTTCAACCTATTTCTATCTGTTGTTGAGTGTAAGAAAGTTTTAATTGCTGTGTCGTCAAGTTAACTGGTTACTTCCTTTGATCTCTCCATTTTGCAGGTTAGCCTGTCCGCTTATTTTTGGTTATTTTATATTATTGTAGCATTGGTTTTAATGTCAATGTTCTAATTCTAACATATGGGTCATTTGGTATTTGAGACTGTTGATTATATTTTCCTACATCAATTTAGAGATCTTCCTGGTTCTTATTATTTATAGTTGCTGATATTTGCAACATGAAAATTTGGGATGTTATAAGATTCCAGGTGTTATCTACATCTTGTGTTTTAGCATTTCTCCTTCCTTATCACTCTGACTGATGAAGAGGGATGTTATATCATGATTGCCAGATAAGAGGGGAAATTCAGATCCACCTAACCTCTATTGGCAGCCATGAGAATAAGGGTTCCTCGTAATTGCTGGGCAAGTGTTTGGTCCAGGATACCACTAGAGCTCTGGCAATTCAATTCTGGATGAATAGAGGTAATCATACAGTTTCATTGTTCTCAGGAAGGCTTCCACTACAGGGCAGGCAATCATTGCTAACCAATGATTAAAGTCCTCAGATTTCACTGACACCGTCCAATGGTAGAAAGAGAGGGGATTTTTCTTACCTGTAGGTGAGAGTGAAAGTTGAACTTCACACAAGGTCTTCTGTAACACAGACGTTGAGCAAGGCAATCTTATTACAACCTAGTGGAGATGAAATTTCTGGTTCCTTCCTTGATTTTTACTTTGGTGTGAAGTTAGATATTTTTCTGCAATGTTTGGCTTGTATAGAGCCATATTATTTAATTTGTTTCTTCTTTCAAGGACATCGCTTTCCTGATCCTTTAGTAGGACTGAGCAGGTTGTCCAGAGCATTTATTTTTATTTGTTTTTGATCATTGGTGTATCAAGGTTGCTACGAGTCTTAAACACAAAGTAAACTTAGGGAGCAGAAGTCCTGTCACTTCCCAAATCCTGAGATTCCAAGTTTTTCTTTCTGCTTCGAAGATTTTTCTTATGCCTTTTATATATTCTATATCCAGAGGTGTTTTTATTTAGTGAGAGGGATATAGAAAATATAATGTGCATTAATGTAAAGCATCAATAGAAATGATGCTGCAAGTCTCTAGCTCCTTGAAAAAGAAGGTCTCCAGAGTTCAGATTTGAATAAAGTATGCCACCATTTTCTCATAAATAACATGCAGTTTCCATGTGTGTTCATTTGTATAGCCCAGTTATATCTATTGTGGATTCTTCTGTTAACCAAATGACAGGTATCCAACATCTAAATTGCACTCCAGTTGGAGTCCTTGTTGCTCCACTTCCAATCCAGCTCTCTGCTAATGTGTCTGGGAAATCAACAGAAGATGGCTCCAATCTTTGGTCACCTGTACCCACATGGGAAACCCAAACAAGCTCCTGGATCTCTGCTTTGGGCCTGCTAGGCTCCAGGAATTGCATTGCAGCCATTTGGGGAGTGAACCAGTGGGTCGAAGTTCTCCATCTTCTCTTTTTAAACTCTGCCTTTCAAATAAATGAACAGATTAAAAAAATCCTAATCATCCAATCTCATCACTCTGGGTTAATGACTGGTATATTTTTACTCAGTTAATTCCATATTTTGAATTTCATCTGAGCAAAAGGACCCACGTTAGAAAGTCTGCAAATGACACAATGGCCTCAAAAGTATCATCTTGTGTCATCTTGTGTATTCCCCATGCTGTTCAAGCCTACTACCCATTTCCGTCACTCCCTTTAAGTGTCTGCTTTATGTAGGTCATCACACAACTTTAATAAGAACAGAATTTTAAATGTTCTCTCTAGAATGAGGTGCAAGCACTGTGTAATCACATGAGAGACATTTGTCCCAGGCAGACACTTTCCTACCACTCTAAATTCTGCGTCTTTCCCAGCAATTCAGTCAAAATCCTGCCCCATATGCAGTTTCCACAAGGGGCAGATTAAGATTATTCTTGCCTCCATCCCATCCTTCCTTGTCCATGGGAGAGGTGGGAATAAATGATGAGTCCCAGAGGGATATGTAGCAGAGTGAGCAGAGTTCAGCCACGGATCAGAGCCTTAAATGATTGGCAGACTTATGCTTCCCTCCAGAACCATGGACAACAAACCATCCTGGCTCTGGGAAATCAGAGCAGAGCCCTTCTAGGTGGAAGTCGCCATCTCGGCTGGGGTTGAATTCCTTTTTTTTTTAATTTAATAAATGTAAATTTACAAAGTACAACTTTTCCATTGTTGTGGGTTTTCTCCCATAACCTCCCTCCCACCCGCAGCCATCCCATCTCCCACTCCCTCTCCCATCCCACTCTTCATCAAGATTCATTTTCAATTATCTTTATATACAGAAGATCAACTTAGTATATACTAAACAAAGATTTCAAAATACTGCACCCACACAACCACACAAAATATAAAGTACTGTTCGACTAGTGGTTTTACCATTAATTCTCATAGTACAACACATTAAGGACAGAGATCCTACATGGGGAACAGGTGCACAGTGACTCCGTTGTTGATTTAACAATTGACGCTTTAATTTATGACATCAGTAATCACCCCAGGATCTTGCCATGAGCTGCCAAGGCAATAGAAGCCTCTTGAGTGCACCAACTCTGAACTTTATTTAGTCAAGGCCATATCACAGTGGAGGTTCCTTTCTTCCTTCAGAGAAAGGTGCCTCCTTATTTGATAGCCCGTTCTTTCTGCTGTGATCTCATTCACCGAGATCTTTCATTCAGGTCATTTTGCCACAGTCTTGCCTTTCCTTGCCTGTGAGACTCTCGTGGGTCTCTTAGACAGATCTGAATGCCCCAAGGGTTGATTCTGAGACTGGAGTGCTGTTTAAGGAATTTGCCATTCTATAAGCCTGCTGTGCATCCTGCTTCCCCCAGAGAATCATTCTCTCCCTTTTGATTCTATCCTTCATTATTTGCAGACACTAGTCTTATTTGTGAAATCTCTTCAACATTAAACCTAGCTTTTTGATCAACTATGTACTTAAACTTATTACTTTAGCATTGGTACGTTCCTCCTTGATGAGATTGAATTGGAATCCCCTGGAATGTTTTAGCTCTACCATTGGAGGTAAGTCAAAGTGAGCAGGTGCCAAAATGTATATCTCCTCCCTCTCTTATTCCCACTCTTATAGTTAATAAAGATCACTTTTCAGTTAATTTTAAATGCCTAAGAATAATTGTGTATCAATTAGAGAGTTCAACCAATGATATTAAGCAGAACAGAAAAACAAACAAACAAAAATACTAAAAGGAATGAATAGTAAGTTGTTCCTCAACAGTCAGGACAAGGGGTGATCTAGTCATTGTTTCTCATAGTGTCAATTTCACTTCAACAGGTTTTCTTTTTGGTGCTCGGTCAGTTGTCATCAATCAGGGAGAACATATGATATTTGTCCCTTTGGGATTGGCTTAATTCACTCAGCATGATGTTTTCCAGATTGCACCATTTTGTTGTAGTGAAAAGATTTCATTGCTTTTTACTGCTGTATAGTATTCTATAGGGTACATATCCCATAATTTCTTTATCCAGTCTACTGTTGATAGGCATTTAGGTTGATTCCCAGTCTTAGCTATTGTGAATTGGGCTGCAATAAACATTGAGGTGCAGACAGCTCTTTTTTTTCCAGTTTAATTTCCTTTGGGTAAATTCCAAGGAGTAGAATGGCTTGGTTGTATTGTAAGGTTATATCCAGGTTTCTGAGGACTCTCCAAACTGTCTTCCATAGCGACTTTACCACTTTGCATTCCCACCAACAGTGGATTAGTGTCCGTTTTTCCCCACATCCTCACCAGCGTCAGTTGTTAGTTGATTTCTCTATGAAAAGCCATTCTAACCTGGGTGAGGTGAAACCTCACTGTGTTTTTGATTTGCATTTCCCTGATGGCTAGAGATCCTAAGCATTTTTTCATGGGTCTGTGGGCCATTTGGATTTCCTCTTTTGAAAAATGTCTATTGAGGTCCTTGGCCCATCTCTTAAGTGGGTTGTTTGTTTTGTTGTTGTGGAGTTTCTTGATCTCTTTGTAGATTCTGATTATTAATCCTTTATCGATTGCATAGTTTGCAAATATTTTTTCCCATTCTGTCAGTTGCCACTTCACTTTCCTGACTGTTTCTTTTGCTGTAAAGAAACTCTTCAATTTGAGTTAATCTCATTTGTTTATTTTAGCTTTGACTACCTGTGCCTCTGGGGTCTTCTGCAGGAATTCTTTGCCTGTTCCAATGTCTTGAAGGGTTTCCCCTATGCTCTCAATTAATTTCATTGTGTCGCGGCATATATCTAGTTCTTTGATCCATGTTAATTGGATTTTTGTGTAAGGTGTAAGGTAGGTGTCTTGCTTCATAGTTTGACATATGGACATCCAGTATTCCCAGCACTATTTGTTGAAGAGGCTGTCCTTGTTCCAGGGGTTGTTTTTAGGCCCGTTGTTGAATATGAGTTGGTTATAGATCTTTGGGTTGATTTCTGGTGTTTCTATTCTGTTCTATTGGTCTATCCATCTGTTTATGCACCAGTGCCATGCTGTTTTCATTATAACTGCCCTGTAATATATCTTGAAGACTGGAATTGTGATGCTTCCGACTTTGTTTTTATTGTAAAGGATTGCTTTAGCTATTCATGGTCTTTTGTTGTCCAGAATATGATCTATTTTGGTGAATTTTCCATGTGTTCTTGAAACTAATGTATGTTTTTATTTTGATATGCTAAGTTCCCGTAAAGGTAGTTAAGACTATTTAATAACATCGGTCAAAGATTCTGTATTCTTATATAATTTTTGTCTATTTGTTTTATTTGTTATTTAAATAAAGAAGATAACAATTCCCAAGTGCAAATTGAAAATTGAGTATGGAAAGTGATTGAAATCATCATATGAAATTGTTATCTGTATCCCATGTTTATTGCAATTCAGTTCATAAGAGCTAATATATGGAATCAACCCAGATGTCCATAAACTGATGACTGTATAAAGAAAGTGTGTTATACACACACACACACACACACACACACACACATATATATATATCCCACATATGTATATAATGGAGTACTTTTAAGCTGAATAAAAGAATGAAATCCTGTCATTTGCAACAAAATGGATGCAGCTGGAAACCATTATATTTAGTGAAATAAGCCAGTCCAAAAATGACAGATATATATGTACATATGTTTTCTTTGATTTGTGGCAATTAGAAGAGTGCTAAAAAAGTAATGTATAGGAAAGAAATTGAGATTTTGAGAGTGGAGGATTGTTACAGCCCTTATCTTTACTGTTAAGAAGCAATTTTTTTCTTGTTATTGTTGTTATTTTCCTTCTTACATTTGTGGAACTCTTAGCAGAGGATTAATCTTATGAGTACAAAATAAACCACAAGTAGAACTTTGTAAAAATTAAGAGATGATGGAGGGAGGAATAGTGAGTCTGTGGGCATGGAGATGATTAGGGTCGGAAGTATCACTATGTTCCTAAATCTGTATGTATGAAATCTGTTCACCTCTAAAAACTTTAAAAAATAAATAAATAAGAAATATAAAGAAGTAAGCCCTCACAAGGTTTAGAAATAATAATGAAACATAATTAAAATATTAACTACCTGTAGAAGAATAGAAAGTAGTGTTATAGTGCTACATAGAAGATGGGATTAATTTTCCTGGCTTTTCAATGAAGGAGGTATGGTGAAGAAAAATGTATGGACACTGGGAAATGAATTGAATATCACCATTCTCACTTTCTTAGAATGGTAATTATGCTCCTTCTTATTATCAGTTTTAAAACTGTTAAAGCAGACCATAGAGTTTCCTTTTGGAAATAATGTTTTCATTATGTGTTAAGACAGTGGAGTGCCTGTATAGTTATGGCCACTTGATTTCCCAGTTTCAAATATAATGGCCCTAAGAATAAAATTACAACTCCATAGTATTCAAAGTGCTTTCACAACATTCCTTGGGCTTATCTTCACATACCACATTCTCAATCTTCATACAATTTTCAAAACTGTTATATTAAGTTATAAATGACATCTAGTAAACTACCTGGACTTTATGGATAACATTTGGTAATATTTGATATAAGTATGTAGATATAAACCATTGCCAAATCAACAAAATATACAGTCATTGTACCCCAAACTTCCTAATTCCTGTCACCATTCTCCACTTTTCAATTCACAGACAACATTGATCTATTTTCTACCACCACTATTAATTGCCCTTTGCTAGAATTTTATACAAATATAATCATTCACTATGTAGTCAATTTCCAGTGAGTTTCTTCAATTTTATTTTTAAAGTAATTAAATAAACAAATAAAAATGTTTTCATGCTTTTTTAAAAAAGATTTATTTTACTTATTTGAAAGACAGAGTTACAGAGCAAGGTAGAGACAGAGAGGTGTTCCATCCACTGGTTCACTCCCTAGATGACTGCAAAGGCCTGAGCAGCACCAATCCAAAGCCAGGAGCCAGGAGCTTCCTCTGGGTCTCCCACGTGGGTTCAGGGGCACAGGCACTTGGGCCATCTTCTATTGCTTTCCCAGGCTATAGCAGAGAGCTGGATCAGAAGAGGAGCAGCCAGACTAGAACCAGCACCCATATGGCTTGCCAGTGCTTCCGTCAAGGGCTTTTTTTCTTTCTTTTATTTTTGGACGGGCAGAGTGGACAGTGAGAGAGAGAGAGAGAGAGAGACAGAGACAGAGAGAAAGCCGGCACACAGTGCTGATCTGAAGCCAGGAGCCAGGTGCTTCTCCTGGTTTCCCATGCAGGTGCAGGGCCCCAAGGACTTGGGCCATCCTCCACTGCACTCCCAGGCCACAGCAGAGAGCTGGACTGGAAGAGGAGCACCTGGGACAGAATCAGGCACCCGGTGTGCCAGCGCTGCTGGTGGAGGATTAGCCTAGTGAGCTGCAGCGCAGGCCACAGGCCAGGGCTTTAACCCACTGCGCCACAGCACCAGCCCCATCATGCTTTTTGAAGTACTTATTTGAGGGATAAATGTTCTTACATTATCATCTTAATGAGTTGATCACTTTGTAATTATTAAGTAGACATCCTTATCACCTTTATTATTATCCATCTATCATCATCATTATCCTCCTATTGATGTCAACTTTGTGTGATATCAATATACCTTTTATAGCTTATCTCTTTTCTTTTTAAAAAATCATTAAACCTTTATTTTAATTTCTCTTGCTAATGGTGTTATGATAGAGATTACTCTTCCCTCTGGGATAGTTACTTTATGTATTTATTCTGATAATCATTAGACATTAATAAAAAAAAAAAAAGAAGTCTCTATATACCATCAACCCAACACTTAACACTTAGTGTTGGTGAATAGTGCCCTGAGTTAGACAGGAATGTTCTTAACCTGTATCTCAAGAATGCAAGAGTCAGAGACAGAGAATAAAGTGAGCCCTTGGAAAGTGATTGCAATTTCCTAGATTTTGCATATGTCAATTTATACCTGGTGGGAGATCCTAATTTTTTCCCCAGGGGACATCTGATGGGCCTGCTAAGGAAAGAATACATACTTGTACCAACATTCATATGCATGCAAATAGATTCAAATGGACTCTTTCTTTCAATCAAAAGATAAAGCTGCAGTCACTTAGGTGTCCCTGACTGAAAATTAGTCCGATCTAAAATTCTTTACAATGCCTTCATATTGAAATTTTTGTTTCTACACTTTATGCCCCAGTAGTTTTTCAGACTCAATTAATCATTTTTTTCTGTTATGAATAAAGTAACATATCTAGACAAAAAGATTGCTAGTACATTCTCCTTTATTCATTTGCAAGTAAAAATTCTGCATATTTTTGGTTTATACATTGATATTTTGATATATGTATAAACTGTGGAATGACAAGCCAAGATATTTAATAGACTTATTACTTCACATACATTTTTTTGTTGCAACGATACTTAAAAATCTACTACCTTAACAATTTTCGAGTACACAATGTATTATGTATTATATAATTTTCAAGTATACAATGTATTATGAACTATATAATAGATGTCTTCAACTTATTCATCCTGTCCAACTATAATTGCCTGTACTCTGAACAAATCTCTCAAAATTCTTCCAACAGTAAACTCTGGCAACCACCATTTAACTCTTTCTACATAAATGTGAGTTTCATTTAATATCCTCCAAGTTCATCAATGTTGCTGCCAATAGCAAAATTTCATTCTTTTTTAAAATTTCTATTTACTTATATTCATTTATTTGATAGGCAGATAGAGACAAAGAGAAATATTTCATGTAACAAAATCTCTAAATATCTACAAAGGCCGAGGATGGAGCAGACCAAAGTATGCTCAGAACTCAATCAAGGTGTCCCATGTAGTGACAAGACCCCAAGAAGCTGAATCATAACTTCCTGTATCTCAAA
This sequence comes from Sylvilagus floridanus, assembly GCA_949820135.1. NCBI lineage: Eukaryota > Metazoa > Chordata > Mammalia > Lagomorpha > Leporidae > Sylvilagus > Sylvilagus floridanus. The sequence goes on from OX463224.1 coordinate 84,881,172, forward strand.
GTATCCATTAGCAGGAAGTAGGATAGGAAACAGAGGAAAGATCTGAACCCAGGTCCTCTAAAATGAGATGCATATGTCTCAAGTAGCGTTTTAGCAGCTGTGCCAAACGCCCACGACATGGTCTCCTGTCATTAGGAGCGTGCATGTATACAATTTTCGTTGTCCATTCATCTAATAGGCACTTAGTTCGATTACCTATCTTGTCTATTGTTGATAACATTGCAGTGGGCATTGAAATACAAATATTAATTTGAAAAATAAGGCCATAATTATCACTCACAAAGGGTGCACATCGAAAATAACATACACTCATTCAAAAGGGAGAATTTCTACTAGATAGTACAAAGAATGCCTAGATCCTGCCAGATTCCCTGCTATCTCATCTCCTTGGCAACTGTGTGTCATAGTACCCATTTTGTGTGCATTTACAGATCTGGAATTTTCACTGAAGGAGAGATTGAAGAGCATTCACGGGAATTTCAAATTACATGTCTATGTTACAGTTTCCACATCTCTGTGATATATGCTGTCCATTGAAAATCAAGGGGTGCCAAAAAGTTCATGGAAAGCATTTAGTATGGAAAACTTGTGTGAATTTTTAAAAGTTCTTTGTATTAAATAAACTTTTCTTTATAATTTATGTTTTCACAGTTTTTAAAGTCCCCTTGTATAGCATTGTCTATAAATGTAAGTATGTAGGTAACTTAATACTTTATGGTATAAATAACAAGTAGTAAAAAAAAATCCAGTGTCAATAATTTACTTTTACTTTGTCAACAATATCATCGTTTCAACAATATGATAAATGCTAAAATAGTAATTTAAAATCTTTTTCAAATCAAGTCTTCAAAATTTATCATATATTTTTCATAGTATCCTGAACTTGGACTAGCCATATTTCAAGAACTCAATTCCACATATGAATACCAGCTAATATATTATACAACATAGATTTATTTAAAAAATCACTATTCTTTTAATGAGAAAAACTTTTATCTCTAGAAGTTTGATATTTCATGTGTGTATTATCAATATATTTAATTATTCCTCTGTCTTCTCAAAGATAATTTAACACATTTAATAGCCTATTTAATATTCCTTTCTATAAATTCAATCATAAGTGTCATTTCTGGGACAGTTTGAATTGCTTGAATTTTTCCTTACCTTGCTTTGTTTCATGTTTCTTTATGAAATAATTTTTATTATAAGGCATACATTGTGATTTTTTTGTTGGCTACTTAGTATATTTCTAAAAATGTTTGAGAGTTGAGTTCTAAAATGATGTTATGTTTCTTAGAAGTAGATTGATTCTTCCAGGTCTTCCTTTTGTGTTTTATTAGGTAAAACTAGAATAGTGTTAAAGTTTAGAAGTATTTTCTACCGCCAAGGCAAGATATTTTTAACATTGCCATGTAATTCATGAAATGTTTCTCTCTTGCTGACTGGAAGTGATTTTCCTGATTCAGGGTGAGCGATGGAGGCACTTCTCATTCCTCAACCTACTGTAATTTCCTTTGGGGATGCACTTCATATGTAACTGAGAACCTGAAGGTGTTTCTCTGAAGTCCAGTGTTGAATGTTGCTGTCTCCTCTATACTCTGCCCAGAGGACTCCAGTAGCTTCAGCTTCTCCAAATTTCCAAGTTGATCTTGACTCAGATAAACCAATGTGCTATTCAATGGTGTTGAATTCCCACTCTGTGGACTGAAATGTTTCTTAGTGGGTGTTAAATGCTTTCTTTCTTGTTTTCCCCTTCACTTAAAGATTTAATAGACTTTATTGCCTGATGCCCATTCTTCTAGGAGCCATTATTTCATATATTTAGTGTGGTTATCCAGTTCTTTCATAAAATAAGTGAAACTACTCTTTTCCCATTTAATTAGAAGAATAAGTACCCCAGACAAATATATATGAGATTTTTATCTACAAGCCCATGTGTTTTCCCTCTCTAGGTTCTTTCCATCCAGGATAACCATGATCCTCTTGCCTGAATTTTCTCCAGTTTTGGAAACTCCAAAGTCCTCTCTCTCAATTCTCAGACCAATAAGTATCATTTTTGTGTGTGTGCTTGTGTGTGTGTGTGTTTTAAAGATTGATTTATTTATTTGAAAAAAAGAGTTATAAAGGCAGAGAGAGAGAGAGAGAGAGAAGTCTTCCATCTGTTGGTTCTATTCACAGATGGCGGAGTGGCAGATCTGGGCCCATCTGTGGCCAGAAAAAAGAGCTTCTTCCAGCTTGCCCATGTGGATGCAGTGGCCCAAGGACTTGGGCCATCTTCCACTGCTTTCCCATAGCTGAAAGCTGGATTGGGAAGTGGAGCAACCGGGACTCGAATCAGCATCCATATGGGATGCTGGCACTGCAGGCGGTGGCTTTACCTGCTATACCACAGGGCCAACCTCACTTTTGTGTTTATTTTTGTAAAGAAGGATTGTTGTCATTTGCCGAGTTTTTTTTTTTTTTTCTTGCAGGCGGAGTGGACAGTGAGTGAGAGAGACAGAGAGAAAGATCTTCCTTTTTCCATTGGTTCACCCAGCAATGGCCGCCCAACATCATTGTGTGCCCAACAGCTGAGTGTGAATATAAAGGAAACGTTTTTAAGCTCAAAAAAAGATGCTACTCCATTAAACACAGAATGATAAGAAAGTGAAATGTTCTTATTGCTAATACGGAATAAGTTTTAGTAGTCTCTATAGAAGAGCAGATCACTCACATCTTCTTAAGCCAAAATCTAACCCAGAGAAAGTTGCTCACTCTCTTAAATTCTGGAAAGGCCAAGAGAGCTGAGGAAGCTGCTGAAGGAAAATTCTAAGGTAGCAGAGACTGGTTTATGAGGTTTGAGGAAATAAGAATATCCACAATATAAAAACAAGGTAAATTTGCAAGTGTTGATATAGGATCTACAGTAAATTTTCCTAAAGATATAGCTCACATGATTTATGAAGGTGAATACCCTAAACAACAGATTTTCACTGTGGAAAAAACAGCCTTCTCTTAGAAGAAAATTTCATGTAGGTTTCTCGTAGCTAGAGAGGTCAGTGCTTGGTTTCAAAGTCTCAAAGACTAAGCTGTTTCTCTTGTTAAGAGCTATTATTGCTGGTGACATTATTTTAAATTTTTATATATTTAAAGAGAACAATTTTCATATTTTTCATATATTCAGTTTTAAGAACATAATTATAGTTCCCACCTTACCCCAGGCTCCTTCACTCTCACCCTCCATCCACTTTTATTTCTTATTTTTCTTTTAATTTTTGCAATGACATACTTTAAATTTACTTGATAATCACAAGATTACCCTTCAACTAAATAAAGAAGTAATAAATAAAATATAAGTAGTACAACCACTGTCCCTCAAGAGTACAGGCAAGGATTATAAAAAATAATCAAATCTCAGAATTACAATTGTACTCTTAAGCATTTATTTATTTTTGCACTTTGTGTGTTAGTTCCACAATTAGGGGAAAGCACATGGCATTTGTCTTTTTAGTACTGGCTTACTTCACTAAGCATAATGGCCTCCAATTGCATCCATTTTGTTGGTTATTGCAAAAGCAAGACTTCATTATTTATTATGGCTGAGTAGTATCCCATTGTGTCTATATACTATAATTTCTTTATACAATCTTTAGTTGATAGACATACAGGCTTAATCCATATATTATATATTGTGAATTCAGCTGCTATAAACATGGGGGTACAGATAACTCTTCCATGAGCTGGTTTCCTTTCCTTTGGGTAAGTTTCTAGGAGTGCAATGGCTGGGTCATATGATATATCTATTTTCATATTTCTGAGGAGTCACCAGGCTGTCTTCCACAATGGTTATAGTAGTTTATATTTGATTGCCAATATACTATGTTACCATTTTCCAAAGCCACGCTCATTTACCATCCCAAACTCTACAACCTTTAAGAATGATACTAAATCCTCTCTTTTTGCACACTGTCATTGGAACAAAAGAGCCTAGATGAGGAACAACAGAGCCTAGATGACAGCACACACCTCTCTACAACCTGACTTACTGAATAATTTAAACCCACCAATGAGACCTAATGCTCAGGGAAAAAAAAAATTTGTTGCAAAATAGTACTGCTCATTGACAATGCACATGGTCATCCAACAGCTCAATGGAGATGAGCAATTAGATTAATGTTATTTTTGTGACTCCAGTTCACCTATCCTATAGTTCATGGATCAAGTATTGTTTGAATTTCACGTCTTATCAAGAAATACATTTTATAAGACTAGAGTTTACATATTTAGTGGTTCCTGTGATAGATCTGAGCATAGTAAATTGAAAGGTATCTGGAAAGACTCACTATCCTTAGTGGCATTAAAACTTTCATGATTCCTGGGTGAAGGTCAAAATATCAACATTAACAGGAGTTTGGAAAAAGTTGATTCCAACTCTCTTGGATGACTTTCAGAGGTTCAAGACTTTGAAGGTTTCAAGGGCTACAGTTCAAGTACTGCAGATGTAATGGAAATAACAGGAGAACTAGAATTAGATGTAGATCTTTGAAGTATAAATGAATTTTTGCAATCTTATGATAAAGCTTTAAGTGGGAACACTTGTTTTTTATGGAAGAGCAAAGAAAATAGTTTCTTGAAATGAAATCTATTCCTAGTGAAGTTTGGTGAACATTTGTTATGCTGTTGAAATGACAACAAAGAATTTAGAACATCACATAAACTTAGTTGTTACATCAGAGGCAGAGTTTCATAAGATTGGCTAATTTTGTAAGAAGTTCTATTCTGTGAAAAATAAAGATCAAACAGCATCTCATGTTACAGAGAAATCTTTCAAGAAAGGGAAAATCAATCTATGAGGCAAATTTCATTGCTGTCTTATAAGAAATTGTCACAGCCAGAACAGCTTTAAGTTACCAAAAATCTGATCATCCAACAACCACCAATATTATGTCATGACTAGTCACTAGCAAAAAATTATGACTAATTGATGACTCAGATTATTGTAAGGGTTTTTATTAAAAAAAAAAGTATTTTTAATTAAGCATTCACTTTTAAAAGACGTAATGCTATTACACATAATAGACCATATTCATAATATAAACATAACTTTTAAATGCACCGGGATACAAAAATTTATGTTATTCACTTTATTGTGATATTCACTTTCCTGAAGTGATTTCTAATTGAATCCAAAATATTACCTAGAACTCCCTATTATATTAAAGGAAGAGGAAATAAAATGCTTAGAATTGCAAGCATATATTTGTCTTTTGAACATGTTTAATTGTATTCAAAATCTTTATAATACCAGGTTTTGATATATTAATGATGATTGAGGCAAAGAAAAATAAGCAACATCGTATTTTTGTCATAAATTTCTATAATATTAAATTTTAAATTAACATATATATATATAGCAAAAAACTGAGTAATCAATCCTAGTAGATAATTTGGATAGGTAATTTCTGAATTGTAATTTATAAAGCACGATTATGATAAAATATATTGAAAATTCATCAACAAAACAAAGAAATATTATTTTTTAAAATTTTTATTAGTATAAAGAGAACTGATTGGAAAAACAAAACTCAAATGAATATTTTGCTAGAATGATTACTGTTGAATTACATGGATTATCCATGGCCTAAAATCACCATGAACACATTTAAAATCAATTTGGTGTTATCATTGTTTCTTCTTACAACAAGAAATTATTCTATAATTGGCTATGATGTCATTCTTTTTTCTTCTTCACCAACTTTTCTTTCTTTCACTTCTCAGTTTTCCCTCCTGTTCTAATTTCTCCAGTTCCCCTCATCTTCCACAATCCTTCCTTCTAAAGTCTTTGTATGCACACATCGAATATGCAGCCTAGAGTCTATACTAAAGTGACAACTACTATTGTAGAAGTGTCAAGTTCTTTTGCCTGTTAGTAAAAATAGCATAGCTCATCAGCAGCCACCAATTACAAGAGGATTTTGTAGCTCAAAACTCTTTTTTAACCTAAAATTTTTCGTAAAGCAATTGTCAGGCTTAGCCATTATTGTATTTTTTCCAGCTTAGGGATAATCTTTTTAGTCCCTTGCTTCAAAAATTACACATTTGCTGAATACTTTACTATGTTTTTCTGTTTGGTAGGCTAAAAGTTCAGCATTCTCTTAAAGAAATGTGTTAACTGTAATTAGAGAAATTATACTCTTTGCATAACACTATTATAACTACAGGGATAAAAGCTCTTAAATGTGAAATTTCATGTAATGTTCCTTTTCCGTTCTCCCCTCTCATCACCTTTCCATTAGCAATTATAGAAGCTGCATCATTATTATACTTGTAAGTCCATAATGTTCTGTACATTGAATAGAACCCCGGGTCTCCAGTTTAGTTTTCCTTAGTTGTTTTACAAGAAAGTTCAATACTCAGTCTTCAGCAAAAGCTGAACACTTATATTTTTTTAAGCTGACAAACCCCACAGAGATAAACAAAGCTACTTAATCTTGACAACTGGTTCTTCCTCTAAGGAGATATCATATAAATGCAGTGAAATGTAATTAATGACATGCATAAGGTAGATAATACAGAAACTATTTAACACATAATGAAATAGCTGTGATCAAGAAAAATAAACATATGTCAGTTTAATACATGCAGGATAGAATGCATTTTTAACCATTTTATTCTGTGGAAGTTAAATTGCTATTACACAGCAAGTCACATCAGAAAGGAAGTTTCTAGGTATGAAAAGAAAAAGTAACATGAAAATTTCCTTAGTGGTTATGATGAAGAGAACACTGAGGTACTCGGGAAAGTGTTTGCTTTATTCTGCTGAAATTGTATTAATTTTGTTGTGGTTCTGTCATGTTAGGTTTGAGTGGAAGCGACATCCCAAGAAAGGAGTAATATTCTACTGAATTTAGGTGACTTTGCATAAAGCAGGTGCATTAAACAGATAGTGATTTATAATCTACCTGATAAAAATCACCATGAAGATCCCTCCTGGGCCTCTGCACTTAAGCACATGAACCAGATGTTTGCTTGTGTTCTCTTTTAAGGAACTGCTCTCCTCATATGTTGGGGTGCTCCATGATTCTGCCTCTTTATCTAAACCTAATATCCAGCAAATAAGTCACTTTTGGAACTAGTTTAAACTCAAATTCTCTGAAATAGTCTCAGGAATTTGAATTAGTTTACCCAGCTTTATTCACAAAATAAGACTGCCACAAGCGACTTCATGTGATTATGTATACATCACTTTATTTATGATCAGTTTTGCATCATTCTAAAGAGTCAAATTATGAAGATTTCATTTTCCCATATTTAGAAAATAAAATGTATATCTTTGTTTTTCTCAAAACTTTTTTTCTCAAAAATATTTTTAAAGTATTCCTATTAATATATGTTTTCACTGTTACCTCAAATCTGTCACTTCAACCGACTGAAATACTGCAAATACTGTTTTCTCTTCAATCACTTTAATATAAAGTGAGAGTAGACTAAATTTCATATAAGAACACTCTGTGAATCACTAAATACAGGCTCGGGCGTGCATTTAGCCCAACAGTTAATGCATCACTTCCCACATCAGAGTACATTGCTTCATCTGCTGACTCTGTCCTCCAACTCCAGCTTCCAGATCAGGGATGGTGGCTCAAGGAGTTAGAACCCTGCCACACAGGGAGACTTGGACTAAGTTCCTGACTCCAGAATTCAGTCCATCTCAGCCCTGGCTTTTTTGGGTATTTGAGGAGTAAATCAAAGTATATTGGAGTTCTTTACATCTGTCTCTGTCTAACTTTCAAATAAATGAATAAAAAATAAAAACTAGAATATAACAGAGGAAAAGGACTTTTTTTTTTTTTTAAAAAAAAGGTATCTACTCTTTCTGGAAATGTCTAAGAAATGGAAGAATGCATTCAGCCTTTGTTCTCCCTGGTATTCTCAAAGCAGATGCATCAAGCATCCATGTGAATTACTTGAGTATTTTTGCATTTTCTGGAAAGAAATTAAAATATGACATAAGTCTCAATGATGGGGCATAAAGATATAAATATTGCATAGGCAGTGTTAAATGTATCCACACCTAAAACCAAGATATGTGAGTTAAATGGAAATTTCTGGATTAGACAGAAAATCTCAATCTCAGTACCTTAATATCTTGCAGGTATCATTGTTAAAATCCTAGGATATGTGCTGAACGAATATTTGAGAAGACAGGTATTCTTTTTCTCAGGCGATCTCTAGACACTGCTCTTACTTTTAGGATGCTGCATCTTTTGTATTTAATATAAAATTGGAGAAGGAAGTAGGCGCAATAAGAAATAATCCCATGAATCCTATGATGGTACTTAAAATTTATTTACTTATTTGAGAGGAAGAGAGAAGGTCTGGATCAGGAAACTGAGTATATTTCTGCACATGGTGTCAGTACTTGAGCCACTACTTAAATCAGTGCTGTTGTTTCCCAGGATGCACCTTATCAGGAAGCTGTAATCCAGAGCAAATGCAAGACTCAAACCCAGGTATTCTGGTACGTGTGCAGGTATCACAAGTAATGTCTTAACAATAGGTCAAATACCCACCCCACCCCATGTCACACTTTTAAAAACAAGATGTGCATTAGGCATTTCTGCTACACTACAAGAGATCCTGCCAAGCTTAATAATTATGATACTTTTGAACACAATTAACATAGTAAAACTGGATCGGAATTGGAGGACCTGGGACTCGACTGGTGCCCATATGGTATGCTGGCATTGCAGGCAGCGGCTTTACCCAGTCACAACACTGGCCCAACAATGGGATCTTAAATAACAAAAAAGGTTTAAAAATGTTTGTGATTAATCAATATGTTAATTTGTTTCTGAAGTTGCAAATGCCTTGATAGAAATCAAGCTCTGAGTTTAGGTTTATTAAGAAAACTGCAATTATTTTCCAGATTTGATTCTTCATATTTACCAATCAATTTCAATGCAAATTTTGGCAATATTATTCAACCTATCAAGTTAGCATATTTAGATTACTTTTTCAGTTTCAATTAATGATCCTTATAATTAACATTTTCAAGTAATGTATTAAATGGCCTAATTTATTATTTTAGTAATTTAAGTGAAATTTTTTGCCTAATTTCTCTGTGAAGTAATTTTTAATTGACTTTGCTTTCAAAGCATGTGCAGCTTTTGGAGTGTGATAACTCTGACTTTACTAAAATATGTCTAAAACTGGAGTTTAGAAGCAGAAGAGAAACATTAGATAAAAGTGAATTTTTTAAATGGTTTTGTTTAGACAATGTAGAGTAAAATTTCTTAATTCATTCTACTTATATGAATACCTATCAAAATACTGCAGGTTAGGTGAGGCATAAGAAGAAAGAAACAGTGAATTGACTCTCCTTATGTTTACTAAAAGAATGAGTCAGAATTTAATTTACCCTAAACAAGAATGTGGACAGATTCTGAAATGGATATCTTGTTCTTAAATTAATTATCTCACATTCTGGAAGTACTTGGGGAATGCAGCTAGCCAGTTGTGTCATTTTCTGTAAAGCGATAGAAATTTTAATTGCTGTATTTAATTTCATTGAAAGAAAATAATACAGTATGCTTTAAAATAAAATATAGCTTTCACAAGTTTTACATAGAACTCAAATCACTACTACTGGCCTCTTACACTGACCATGCATCGTACCTAAGAGGGGCTTATTTACCTAGATATGGTCCAACTTGCAGGATGACATTTTGATCTGTCAACAATTCAAGGTTTGTTGAAATACACTGGCACTAGAATTTCCCTATATAGAAAAGACTCTTGCAGAAAGATTCTACTAGATCAAATATTGTGACATCTAGGTTAAATGTTGCCTATTATTCTACTAGATCAAATATTGTGACATCTAGGTTAAATGTTGCCTATTATTCTACTAGATCAAATATTGTGACATCTAGGTTAAATGTTGCCTATTATTCTTTCTTTTCACTTCAGAGGTTGAACCAGTTATATAGACCCTGAGTAACTAAAGACCAGATGTTAATCAATCCCTTTCCTGAGACCCACTATATGTGAAAATAATGATACCTTTATTGATCAGAAAATATCATATCTGAGGTCTGTTATATTCATTGGCACATTATATTCTGAGGTCTTTATATTCATTGGCACAGCATCCAGGGAAGAAGCAAGATTCCCACTGACATCATAGTTCTAAAATCAAATCAATCTATCAACTTAACTGTGAACTATTGAAAGCAATTTTCAAGATTCAAATGACAGGCATCAGTGGCCCACATTTATGAGAATATTAATGGCTTAACTTGAAATTTTGTGCAATATAAATATATTCTTTGTTAATTTGCCAGACCAAAAATGAAGCACTCCATCCATTTATTATGTCTCCGTGTTAGGTTCTCAATAATCTTTTAGTTTTAAGTATTTGACCTCAAATAAACTACAGTTTTAGAGACAATTGAGATCAATTATAAATCTCAGAGCAGACACATTAAGGTGACTTTGAAAAAGGACAGAGACTATTCTTTGCTGCAGGGAATGTTTCCAAAAGTCTTGCTAAATCAAACTCCCTTTGATTTGACAGAGGCAATTAGAATGATGTCATTTCCTGAATTATCTTGAATAAATGTAGATTTTGAGAAAACCATAAAGGTAAGTGAGCTCACAGAGATAGGGCAGCTGCAATTACCAGCAAGGACATCCTGTTCTCCACCTTCCAGCAGGTGTTCATTCTCCTTAAACATCCAGCAAGTTATTTTTTTTCATTTCTTTGTACTTCAACTTGTTGCTAAAATTAAACAGTACATATATAATTTTATAGTACTTTTTTTTTTTTTTTTTTTTTTTTTTGACAGGCAGAGTGGACAGTGAGAGAGAGAGACAGAGAGAAAGGTCTTCCTTTGCCGTTGGTTCACCCTCCAATGGCTGCCGCGGACAGCGCGCTGCGGCCGGCGCACCGCGCTCATCTGATGGCAGGAGCCAGGAGCCAGGTGCTTATCCTGGTCTCCCATGGGGTGCAGGGCCCAAGCACTTGGGCCATCCTCCACTGCACTCCTGGGCCACAGCAGAGGGCTGGCCTGGAAGAGGGGCAACCGGGACAGAATCCGGCGCCCCGACCGGGACTAGAACCCGGTGTGCCGGCGCCGCAAGGTGGAGGATTAGCCTGTTGAGCCACGGCGCCGGCCTATAGTACTTTTTTAATAAATGAACAAATAAGGGGCTGGTGTCTTGGCATAGCAGATTGAGCCACTGCTTGCAATTTTGTGTTTTCAGGTATGACTGTTCTACTTCCCATTCAGTTCCAAGCTATTATGCCCTGTGAGACACCCCAATGGAGATCCAGTCTCCTGTCTTAGCCTGGGCTCAGCCCAGGCCATTGTGTCAGTGAGGCAGTAAATCAGCAGACTGAAGGTCTCTGTTTTTCTGTTTTTCTGCCTTTCAAATAATTACTTTGAAAATTGAATAAATAATCATAGACAGATAATACATAGATAAGCTTGATAAATAAAATACACAAAATTGTTTTTAAAAATCTTAGGATCACTACAAAGACAAAAATATATCCACTGACATTATAGCTATCCTGCAGTCAAAAATTGTTTCTATATGCTTTATGAAATTTAGAACTGCTTTGTTGAAAATGTAGTGCTATATAGTCCTAACTTTGAAATGCAAAACCTCTCAAATTTTAACATGATAATATGTGAAGTTCGGCGAATATTTTAATTTCCCAAATCTTTGATTTTCTCATTTTTATTTTCAGGTACGCAGACTCATCTACACACACACACACACACACACACACTTTTCTGCTGCATTGTTAACTCATTTTGAGTTGTTTGACTAAATTCAAGTTTTTTGTTGTTGTTGTTGTTTTTACCTCTGAAAGTTTTTCTGTACATTTTTTCTTTTGAGTCTTTTGAATTTGAATTGTTTAGGCAACTTAGTAATGTCTTTAATTAGATTCCCCTGCAATCTTTTATTAGCTAAATAGGTTTCAACTTTATGAAGTATTTTTAAAGATTTATTTTATTAATTTGAATAGCAGAATTAGAGAGACAGATAAACACACACACACACACAGAAAGAGAGAGAGAGAGAGAGAGGTCTTCAATTCACTGACTCACCCTCAAATGGCTGCATCTACCAGGGCTAGGCTGTGATGAAGCTAGGAGACAGGAGTCTCTTGCAGGGCTCCCACATGGGTGCAACAGGGACTCAAATACTTGAGCCATCCTTTGCTGCTTTCCCAGGCACATTCGCAGAGAGCTGGATCAGAAGTGGAGCAGCTGGGACTCGAATCAGAGAACATATGGAACACAGGAGTTGCGTGAAGCAGATTTCCCACTGTGCTACAATGCCTGACCCAATTTTATGAAGTCTCTAGGTGCTATTTCCTTTTTACAATATTCTCATTGATTTCTGGTATGTTTTTGTTCTATATTATTTTTCCCAATATATACATTTCGTTTTAAGCCAAATTCATTTCAAATATAGGAAAATTTCTTCTACTAACCAAACATGGAAAATATTCCTTTTTGGTCTGTATTTCAGATTGCCAGAAAATTATTTAAAGAATAAACATGGGGGATATTGCAGTGGCATAGCATATAAAGCCACATCCTGAAGTGCCAGCATCCCATATGGGCACTGATTTGAGATCCAGCTGCTCCACTTCCAATCCAACTCCCTGCTGTGGCCTAGGAAAGCAGTAAAAGATGGCCCAAGTCCTTGGGCCCCTGCACCAGCATGGGATGAGCCAAAGGAAGCTCCTGGCTCCTGGCTTCAGATCACTGCAGCTCCAGCCATTGTGGCCAACTGGGGAGTGAACCAGCAGATGGAAGACTTCTCTCTCTCTCTGCCACTCCTTTTCTCTTTGTGTAACTCTGACATAGAAATAAATAAGCCAATCTTTTTAAAAATTTTTAAAGGTTTTATTTATTTATTCAAAAGTCAGAGTTACACAGAGAGAAGAGAGGCAGAGAGAGAGAGGAGAGAAAGGTCTTCCACATGCTGGTTCACTCTCCAATTGGCCGCAACTGCTGGAGCTGTGCCTATCTGAAGCCAGGAGCCAGGAGCTTCTTCCAGGTCTCCCACGCAGGTGCAGGGGCCCAAGGACTTGGGTCATCTTTTCTACAGCTTTCCCAGGCCATAGCAGAGAGCTGGATGGGAAGTGGAGCAACCCGGACTCGAACAAGCACCCATATGGGATGCCAGCGCTTCAGCACTGGCCCAATAAATAAATATTTTAAAAAAACATGTGTGCATTGCCAGAATGTTGGAAGACAAAAGCGATCAATTTTAACATAAAACCAAAGTAAAGAAAATTTAAATATGGAGCATTAATCATTATTAGAAATAAGGATATGTATAGAACTGAGACTTTATATGCTGTGAGAAGTTAAAGCAATATATATGTAAACATCTATTTTAGACACTTTATGGGTCATTAAAAAGATATATTATAAAATATATGTAATCATATTCATAAGCAGGAAAAACCCAGAATATAGTGTCAGTATAGAACTACTTTAGCTCACTTGGGATTTCAAATTTTTAGTTATAAGCAGTAAATAAAATAAATAGTAGAATTAAACATTAAAGCAATTTCATTTTACTGTGGAAAGCTTGAATTATACAGGAAAATTTAAACATAAAATTAAAATTAACCATATCTTATGAAAACATTTTTAGTATTCTGAAAAACTGTGTTCAAGATCACTTTTCCCAAATGAATAAAAATAGACGAATAGCACATAGTCATACTTAATAAAACTAAGTAATTCAGGGAAATTTTAAACAATGTAGTGATTTAATTTTAAATTTAAAACAGATACATAAGCAATTACAATTATAGTTTTATTATATCATATTAGAAATTTTGTAAAAACCCTTTTTTAGTAAGGATTTTACTGTTTTTCCTACATGTTCATATCCCTCTCTCTCTCACTCTGACTCTCTCTCTTTTGCCTTTGAAGTTAGAATTAATAAAAGTGTTCCTAAAACTCATTTATTGGATCTGACATCATTGTAGTAACATGTAATAAGCCATGACCTATGACCCTTGCATTTCACAGGAGCACAGACTCAAGCCCTAGCTATTCCCCTTCTGATCTAGTTCTCTGCCTGGGAAAGGAGTAGAAGACAACCAGGGTGCTTAGCCTTCTGCCACCCATGTGGGAGACCTGGATGGAGTTCCAAACTCCCTCCCTCTCTCTAACTGTTCTTTTCAGTAAACAAACCTTAAAAGTCATGATTATTTATGTATTTCATAAAATTAAATGATAAATGATGGTTTTTTCTTGTTTTCTTTTCTTTTTTTTTTTTTTTTTGACAGGCAGAGTGGACAGTGAGAGAGAGAGACAGAGAGAAAGGTCTTCCTTTTGCCGTTGGTTCACCCTCCAATGGCTGCCGCGGTCGGCGCACTGCGGCCGGCGCACCACGCTCCTCCGATGGCAGGAGCCAGGTGCTAGGTGCTTTTCCTGGTCTCCCATGGGGTGCAGGGCCCAAGCACTTGGGCCATCCTCCACTGCACTCCCTGGCCACAGCAGAGGGCTGGCCTGGAAGAGGGGCAACCGGGACAGAATCCGGCGCCCCGACCGGGACTAGAACCCGGTGTGCCGGCGCCGCAAGGCGGAGGATTAGCCTGTTGAGCCACGGCGCCGGCCCCTTGTTTTCTTTTAAGAAATTCATTAATACTTTAGATTCTCAGGTCACAGCAAGAGCATGAAAATCACGACAATAAAATTCTCATGTTAACGTGATATTAATGCAAACAGATCAGCTTTAAGGTAGTTCATAGATACAAATCTAAGACTATAATGAAACTTTCTTTCACTTATCCCTCCCTCCTTTGCTTCTTTTTTTTTGTTTCCCTCCTTTCTTTCTTCTTCCTTCCTTCCATCTTTCTTTTTTTTTAATTTTAAAATAACATGTTTTTAATTTACATCATGGTCAAAAGTTTAATGTTCACCCAAATAAAGAGGTCAATATGTAAAAAAAAGTAGGTCAGTGGGAATATAACCAAGGGCTATAAATAATAGCCAAATTAAAAGATGTCCATTTCATTTATATAAAGTAATTTTTACAATATAATCCTACATTTAAAAAAATACTACATTTAATGAATTTACATTCTTCTCAGCAGGACATGGAACCTACTTTAGGATTGACCACATACTAGGCCATAAAGTAAGTCTCAGAAAATTCAAAAGAATTAGAATCATACCATGCAGCTTCTCAGACCACAGTGGAATGAAGGTGGAAATTAGCAACTCAGGAAACCCTAGAGTGTATGCAAACACATGGAGACTGAACGAATGCTCCTAAATGAAAAATGAGTCATAAAGAAATCAAAAGAGAAATCAAAACTTTCTGGAAGTAAATGAGGATAACAGCATGACATATCAAAACTTATGGGATACAGTAAAAGCAGTATTAAGAGGAAAGTTTATAGCAATAGGTGCCTACATGAAGAAATTGGAAAAGCACCAAATATGAGCTTTCAATGCATCCCAAAGATCTAGAAAAACTGCAGCAAACAAGACCCAAGTGAAATAATTAAAATCAGAGAAGAAATCAACAGAATTGAATCCCCCAAAAAATTACAAAAAATCAGCAAAATGAGGAGCTGGTTTTTTGAAAAAATAAACAAAATTGACAACCATTGGCCCAACTAACTAAAAAAAGAAGAGAAAAGACCCAAATCAATAAAATCAGAGGTGAAAAAGGAAACGTAACAACAGATACCACAGAAATAAAAAGAATCATCAGAAATTACTACAAGGACTTGTATGCCAGCAAACAGTGAAATCTATCAGATATGGATAGATTCCTGGACACATGCAACCTACCTAAAATGAACCAGGAAGACATAGAAAACCTAAATAGACCCATAACTGAGTCAGAAATTGAATCAGTAATAAAGGCCCTCCAAACAAAGAAAAGCCCAAGACCAGATGGATTCACTGCTGAATTCTACCAGACATTTAAAGAAGAACTAATTCCAATCCTTCTCAAACTATTCAGAACAATCAAAAAAGAGGGAATCCTCCCAAATTCTTTCTATGAAGCCAGCATCACCTTAATTCCTAAGCCAGAAAAAGATGCAGCATTGAAAGAGAATTACAGACCAATATCCCTGATGAACATAGACACAAAAATCCTCAATAAAATACTGGCCAATAGAATGCAATAACACATCAGAAAGATCATCCACCCCAACCAAGTGCAATTTATCTGGGGTGTGCAAGGATGGTTAAATGTTCAAAATCAATGAATATGATACACCACGTTAACAGACTGCAGAAGAAAAACCATATGATTATCTCAATAGATGCAGAGAAATAATTTGATAAAATACAACACATTTTCATGATGAAAACTCTAAGCAAACTGGGTATAGAAGGAACATTCCTCAATACAATCAAAACACTTTATGAAAAACCCATGGCCAGCATCCTATTGAATGGGGAAAAGTTGGAAGCATTTCCACTGAGATCTGGTACAAAACAGGGATGCCCACTTTCACCACTGCTATTCAATATAGTTCTGGAAGTCTAAGCCAGAGCTATTAGGCAAGAAAAAGAAATTAAAGGGACACAAATTGGGAAGGAAGAAGTCAAACTATCCCTCTTTGCAGATGATATGATTCTTTATTTTTGGGATCCATAGAACTCTACTAAGAGTCTATTGGAACTCATAGAAGAGTTTGGCAAAGTAGCAGGATATAAAATCAATGCACAAAAATCAATGGCCTTTGTGTACACAGGCAATGCCACAGCTGAGGAAGAACTTCTAATATCAATCCCATTCACAATAGCTACAAATACAATCAAATAATTTGGAATAAAGCTAACCAAGGATGTTAAAGATCTCTATGATGAGAATTACAAAATATTAAAGAAAGAAACAGAAGAGGATACCAAAAAATGGAAAAATCTTCCATGCTCATTGATTGGAAGAATCAACATCATCAAAATGTCCATTCTTCCAAAAGCCATTTATAGATTCAATGCAATACCATTCAAAATACCAAAGACATTCTTCTCAGATATGGAAAAAGTGATGCTGAAATTCATATGGAGACACAGGAGAACTGGATTAGCTAAACAATCTTGTACAACAAAAACAAAGCTGGAGGCATCACAATACCAGATTTCAGGACATACTACAGGGCAGTTGTTATCAAAACAGCATGGTACTGGTACAGAAACAGATGGTTAGACCAATGCAACAGAATAGAAACACCAGAAATCAACCCAAACATCTACAGCCAACTTATATTTGAGCAAGGATCTAAAACCAATTCCTGGAGCAAGGACAGTCTATTCAACAAATGGTGCTGGGAAAACTGGTTTTCCACAGGCAGAAGCATGAAGCAAGACCCCTACCTTACACCTTACACAAAAATCCACTCAACATCGTTTAAAGACTTAAATCTACGACCTGACACCATCAAATTTTTAGAGAACATTGGAGAAA
Source organism: Sylvilagus floridanus (assembly GCA_949820135.1). NCBI lineage: Eukaryota > Metazoa > Chordata > Mammalia > Lagomorpha > Leporidae > Sylvilagus > Sylvilagus floridanus. The sequence goes on from OX463224.1 coordinate 84,898,629, forward strand.
CACTGCAACGTGTAGGCACTGGCAAAGACTTCTTGGAAAAGACCCCGGAGGCACAGGCAGTCAAAGCAAAATTAACAATTGGGATTGCAAATAACTGAGAAGTTTCTGTACGGCAAAGAAACATTCAATAGAGTGAAGAGACAACTGCCCGAATGGGAAAAAATATTTGCAAACTATGCAACAGATAAAGGATTAATAACTATTATCTACAAAGAGATCAAGAAACTCTACAACATCAAAACAAACAACCCACTTAAGAAATGGGACAAGGACCTCAATAGATATTTTTCAAAAGAGGAAATCCAAATGGCCCACAGACACATGAAAAAATGTTCAGAATTACTTGCCATCAGGGAAATGCAAATCAAAACCACAATGAGGTTTCATCTCACCCCGGTTAGAATGGCTCACATACAGAAACTTTCCAACAACAGATGCTGGCGAGGATGTGGGGAAAAAGGGGCATTAATCCACTGTTGGTGGGAATGCAAACAGTTAAAGCCACTATGGAAGAAAGTTTAGAGATTCTTCAGAAGCCTGAATATAACCCTACCATACAACCCAGCCATCCCACTCCTTGGAATTTACCCAAAAGAAATTAAATTGGCATTAATTGCACCTTAGTGTTTATTGCAACTCAATTCACAATAGCTAAGACATGGAATCAACCTAAATGCCCATCAAAAGTAGACTGCATAAAGTAATTATGGGATATGTACTCTACAGAATACTATACAACAGTAAAAACAATGAAATCCAGTCATTTTCAAAAAAAAAAAATAGAGGAATCTGGAAAACATCATGTTGAGTGAAATAATCCAGTCCCAAAGGGACAAATATCTGATCAGTGACAACTAACTGAGCAGAAAAAGGAAAACTGTTGAAGTGAAATGGACACTATGAGAAACAGTGATTGATCAGCTCTTGTCTTGACTGTTGATGACCAACTTAATACTTTATCCCTTTTAGTATTTTTTGTTCTATTTAATACCACTTGTTGAACACTTTAAATAACACACTGTTATTCTTAGGTGTTTAAATATAACTGAAAAGTGATCTCTGTTAAATATAAGAGTAGGAATAAGAGAGGGAGGGGATGTACAATTTGGGACATGCTCAACTGGACTTACCCTAAATGGCAGAGTTATAAATGTGCCAGGGGATTCCAATTCAATCCCATCAAGGTGGCATGTACCAATGCCAGCTCACTAGTCAAGTTGATCAGTTTCAGTTTAAAATTGATCATAATGATAGGACTGAGAGTCAAAGGGATCACATAAACAAGAATAGTGTCTGCTAAGACTAACTGATAGAATAAAAAAATGGAGGGAACTATCCAACATGGGAAGACGGATACACAGCAGATTCATAGAATGGCAGATGTCCTAAAGAGCACTCTGGCCTCAGAATCAGCCCTTAAGGCATTTGAATACAGCTGAAAACCCCATGAGAGTATTTTAGGCATGGAAAGCCAAGACACTCTGAAAAAAAAATTAAATGAAAGATCTCTGCAAGTGAGATCCTAGTGGAAAGAATGGGGCCATCAAAGAAGGAGGTACCTTTCTCTGAAGGGAGGAGAGAACTTCCACTTTGACTATGAGCTTGTCTAAATAAGATTGGAGTCGGAGAACTCAAAAGGCTTCCGTAGCCTTGGTAACTCATGACAAGAGCCTACGGTGATTACTGATGCCATAAACAAGAGTGTCAAATTGTTAAGTCAACAACAGGAGTCACTGTGCACCTACTCCTCGTGTAGGATTTCTGTCCTTAATGTATCGTACATTGTGAATTAATGCTATAACTAGTATTCAAACAGTATTTTACACTTTGTGTTTCTGTGTGGGTGCAAACTGTTGAAATCTTTACTTAAATATACTAAATTGATCTTCTGTATATAAAGATAATTGAAAATGAATCTTGATGTGAATGGAATAGAAGAGGGAGCATGAGAGGGGAGGGTTTCAGGTGGGAGGAAAGTTATAGGGGGGGAAAAGCTATTGTCATCCATAATTTGTACTTTGGAAATTTATATTTATTAATTAAAAGTTAAAAAAAGAAACAAAATAGTCAAAGATCATTCTTAACCATTGGTGTGAAAAAGATATAAAAGAATTTCTTAGAAACTATAATTGGGGCAACACTGATACACACAGGCATTTCTTTTTTTTTTATTCTTATTCAGTTTTAGCTCACACATATAAGGCTGAAACCATGGTATTTTTTTTCTGTGTCAAGTCAACATCATGTGCTATAGTTGTATCTTTTTTTCTTTCCTATTTATTTGTCGAGATTACATATTTTCAATTGATCTTAAGAGGCTTAATTTCTCCACTAAATAAAGAGTTCAAAAAATAAAAAAATAAAAAGACCATATTCCAGCAAGAAAATAGCTAAAGATTATAAGTAATAATCAAATGAAAAGCTATTTAACTTCATTCATATAAAGTTTAAAAGTCAAAAAATGATTAAAACTACAGTAGAAATTTTATACATATATAAATTTATAATAGATAAATTATACAGATATAATTTCTATCAAAATGGCAAGGATTTAAAATAAAATTTGACATAACACTGTATTTGTAGCAAAACTGATACACATGGGCATTTTTTTAAATTAGAGCTTATGCATAAGGGAGAACATGTGGTATTTGTCTTTCTGTGCTGATTTAGTTCATTGTATGTGTGTGCGGGCAAAATATTTATTCATGCATCTATTTTTTATTTTTTAGGGAACGTTTTTTATTTTTTATTTGACAGGTAGAGATATACACAGTGAGAAAGGGAGACAGAGAGAAAGGTCTTCCTTCCATTGGTTCACTCCCCAAATGGCCACTACGGCCAGTGCTGCGCAGCTGCACCAATTTGAAGCCAGGGGCCAGGTGCTTCTTTCTGGTCTCCCATGCAAGTGCAGTGAACAAGCAACTGGGCCATCCTCCACTGCCCTCCCAGGCCACAGCAGAGAGCTGGACTGGAAGAGGAGCAACCGGGACAAGAACCTGGCACCCATATGGAATGCCAGTGCTGCAGGCGGAGGACCAACAAAGTGAGTCATGGTGCCGGCTTCCCCATGCATCTATTTTTTAAAGATTTATTTATTTTATTTGTAAGGCAGAGTTAAAGAGAGGCAGAGGCAGAGGGAGAGAGAGATATAGAGACAGAGAGAGAAAAAAGCTTCCATCCGCTGGTCCACTCCCCAAATGGCCGCAACAGCCAGAGCTGAGCCAATCCAAAGTGAGGATCATGGAGCTTTCTCCGGGTCTCCCATGTGGTGCAGCAGCCAAGGACTTGGGCCATCTTCTACTGTTTTCCAAGACCAAAGCTGTGAGCTAGATCAGAAGTGGAGCAGCCAGAACTCAAATTGGCACACATATGGTATGACAGCACTGCAAGTGGCGGCTTTACCTGGTATGCCACAGTGATGCCCCATGTATCTATTGATGGGCAATTGGGTTGATTCCATATTTTAGCTATCATGAATAATGCTGAAATAAAAATGGTGGTGTAGCACCAGCGCTGCAGCTCAATAGGCTAAACCTCTGCCTGCGGCACTGGCACACTGGGTTCTAGTCCAGGTAGGGGTGCTGGATTCTGTCCCAGTTGCCCTTCTTCCAGTCCAGCTCTCTGCTGTGGCCAGGGAGTGCAGTGGAGGATGGCCCAAGTCATGCACCAACATGGGAGACAAGGAGAAGTTCCTGGTTCCTGGCTTCGGATCAGTGCGGTGTGCCGGCTGCAGTGCGCCAGCCACAGTGGCCATTGGAGGGTGAACCAATGGTAAAGGAAGACTTTTCTCCCTGTTTCTCTTTCTCACTGTCCACTCTGCCTGTCAAAAAAAAATAATAAAAAAATGGTGGCGTAGGTATTTTTTCAACAAAGTGAATTCACATCTGTTGAGTATATATCCAGTAGTGGGAATGCTGGACCATATGAGTGGTCTGTTTCTAGTTTTTTGGAAAGATTTATTCATTCATTTGAATGGTAGAGATTAAGAGAGAGAGAGAGAGAGAGAGAGAGAGAGAGAGAGAGATCCTTCATTTGATGGTTCATTCCCCAAATGGCTGCAATTCCAGGGCTAGGCTAGGCTAAAGTCAGTAGCCCAAAGCTCCATTCAGCTCTTCCATGTGAATGGCAGGAGACCAACTACTTGGGCCAGTCTCCATTGCTTTCCCACACACATTCACAAACAGTTGGATTGCAAGTTGGATGAGCAGCCTGGACTCAAACTGGTGCTCCAACATAGGATGTCAGCGTTGAAAATGGCAACTTATCTCAATACTCCACAGTAACAGTCACTATTTCTACTTTCTAAGAAATCTCCATATTAGTTTCCACAGTGACTATGCTAACTCACATCCCCACCAACAGTATATAATAGTTTCCCTTTCTTAACATTCTCACCAGCATTGGTTGCTCTATGTCTCTAAGATCACAGCCCTTCTGAGAGGGGTAAAGAGTTAGCTCATTGTAGTTTTTGTTTGCATTTCTTTGATGGTCACTGATATTATGAATTTTTTAATATATTTCTTATTCACTTATTTTTCTTCCTTCAACAACTGATTGCTCAGGTCATTTGTCTATTTCTTAAGTTGTTTGTTAGTTTTTGATGTTGCTGTTTTTGAAGTGCTGCTATATTCTGGATATCAATTTTTTGTCATTCAGGTAAACTACAAACAGTTTCTCCCCTTCTGTTGGATGTTTCTTCACTCTGTTGATTGCTTACTTTGTTGTGCAGAAGCTTCTGAATTTGTCTAACTTTGATTTTCTTGTCTATGCTTTGTGGGTTTTATTCAAGAAGCCATAATTTACACCAATATTTTAAAGTGTTTTACCTTTATTGTACTTGTGGAAGTTTTAAATTTAGATCTTTTGTCCACTCATTTTGAGTTGATTTTTTTAATCTAATTTTATTCTTCTACATATTTCTCTACAGTTCTTCCCATCAACATTTATTGTTTTGTATGTTAAGTATAAGTAAGTACAACTAACATCTATTATATCAATAAGTAATAATTTCCTTTCAGATTCATTTATTCTCCCATTTACTTCACATGTGTGCTGGGTTAATGTTCAAAGAGTTTTTTTTTTTTCCTAACAGAACATTTTTGTAAGTTATTTGAAAGGCAGATTTACTGAGATAGAGGGGTCCAAATCATCTTTTGCTTCTTTCCCAGGCACATTAGCAGGGAACTGGCTCTGAAGTGGAACAGTCAGGGCTTAAACTGTTGCTTTCACAGGAAGCCAATGTCACAGGGGATAAAGACTTAAAAAAAAGGAAAAATTTCACTAGAGAAATGCAACATTTGCAGCAATCCCAAAGTGGCCAAAATAAAACAACCAGCCGTGAATTGAAATTATCCTCTCCCAATATTTCAGTCCACAGGAGATATTCAGTTATTGATGACTGCCTATTGGAAAGCATATGAAGTGAGAATGTCTTAGTTCTGTTTGTTTCATGTGTCTGTTAACCTACTACTCACTTGTTTCTTATGTTTCTAGTGGTTCAGAATCGAACTTACTGTGAAAAGGCTGACATTAAAAAATATGTACTCTTTAATCCTCTGCCTTGAGGCGCCGACACACCAGGTTCTAGGCCCTGGCCACGGGGAGACCAGGATAAGCACCTGTCTCCTGCCTTCAGATCGGCTCAGTGCACCGGCCGCAGTGTGCAGGCCACGGCGGCCATTGGAGGGTGAACCAACGGCAAAAGGAAGACCTTTCTCTCTGTCTCTCTCTCACTGTCCACTCTGCCTGCCAAAAATTAAATATATATATATATATATATATACTCTTAGCTAAAACTTTTGGTGATATTTTAATAGCTCATTCAATTATTTGATTTTGTTTAATCATCTACCTTTACCTCTGTTCTTTCTCTGAACCCCTCAAAAGTGTGTGCCTATATAAGCCTTCACCTTTCAACCTGAGAAACTCAAATGACCATGTTTCTACCAAACTACAAGGAATGCTACAAAGAAGAAACGAGATACTAGGCAAGCATTAACCATTATTATAGACAGTATAGGAGAGCAGGAGGAAAGAATTCGTGGTAGGTAATATATTTCCAAAATTAATGGAAATATTTATCAAAGAACATCTTGGAACAAAGTCTTTCAGAGAATGCTATTTTTTATACAAAACTATTTTCATGCAATAAATTCTAGTTAATTAGTTTAATCGTGAATTAGGAAATAGTCACTTTCAGTAATAAAAGATAATCTGAAGTCTGGATAAATGGCAAAGCCACTTTTAGTAATTTAGTCATTAGTTACAGGTATGGTGAAGATTAATGTAGATTACATCTTTTTATTTAAGACTATCTATTAGGTTAATCTTCAGTTGTATTTTCCCTAGCAGAAAGGGAGGAAAGATCAGGGATGAGATTCCAGGAAAAGTTACAGAAGGTAGGTCTAGTAAGTTTCTGATCTAAGAAAATCAAAGAGAAAGAATTCAAACCACTCCTAATGAAACAAACAGAATCCTTAAAAGTAGGGATTATCTTCCTAACAGTTTGGAACCTTGTCATAATAACATGTTTTGGTTTTTGTTGTTGTTGTTTACTTGTTTCATGCTATGATGAGTTCATTTATTTCTTTTTCCCCTACTGCATTTTCATTTAAAAGAGAAATGATAATTTAGATGGATACAAATTATTAGCTAAAGAAAATGGATTAATTTAACAGAATGTTAAAAACTCATTTGGCCTATTTCATCTTTTAAGAAACATGATTTTACTTAAAGAATTCTTGGAATACTCCACTTTAAAAGTCCTTGTATCAATTCTTCAAAATATGAAAAAAAAATTTCTGATGACTGAAGATATCTTTATTTTACTCTTAAATTGTAATCCTTGTCTGAAACTGACGATGTGTTCTACTAAAAGATGTCCCAACCCTTTTAGGTGATGCTGAAATTAGTTGGAAGCACACAAAAATTGCCCACCGCTCATATGGAAAATGGACACAGAGATAGATTTAACTGAAGTAGCAATTTTCTCTGTGAATCTTTTACAACTTATATTACATTAAATTCTTTTTGATTGGAACAATTATAGGATTTTTTGATTTGTAGCTGTCACTAATGGCATTTTTAGCTTATCAGTTAAAAAACTCACAATAATAAAGAGAAACAAATGCATCTGCTCAGTAAAGAGTGGTTAAAAACAAGCATCAAGTGTGGGCTAATAAAATCCTGTGAATATGATTCTGAAATGTTCAGCTTCTAAATCGGTATCTGTGTGATTATTCATTTTAATATTCAAATCATTATAAGACATCTTTTCAATGAATATGGCTTAGGAATACATATGAATCAATTTTACTGCTTTGAAGTTTAATATATCAGTCTCATTACACTGACTCATACATGGCATATCTTCCACTGATAATTTCTATAAAATTCAATCTCAAAGAAATACTTTACAATAAAGGCTGCATACATTTCTGTTTTAAAAATATAATTCAAAATCATTTTAGGCTGTTTCCCTGAAGAATACTATTTAATTTAATTTTATGTTATTTTAAGACATTTTACCAGTATGGGGCCAAAAATACATTATTAATAGTTTCTAGAAATAGATTATCAGCTTTTCAGAGAAGAATTGATATTACTAGATCGACATTAAAGTATTGAAAACTAGTGCATTATAGCAAAGCACTCTAGAATCAAACTCATTGTTCCCCAACTTCATACCAAAATTACTGAGTCCCCTCTACTACAGAGAAACCATTTTTTTTTAAAGATTTATTTTATTTATTTGAAAGACAGAGTTACCGAGAGAAGTAGAGACAGAGGGAGAAGTCTTCCATCTGCTGGTTCACTCCCCAGATGGCTGCAATGGCTGGAGCCGTACTGATCCAAAGCCAGGAGCCAGGAGCTTCCTCCAGGTCTCCCACGTGGATGGAGGGGCCCAACAACTCAGGCCATCCTGTACTGCTATCCCAGGTCATAGCAGAGAGCTGGATCGGAAGAGGAGCAGCTGGGACTAGAACCGGTGCCCATATTGGATGTTGGCGCTTCAGGCCAGGGCTTTAACCTACTGCACCACAGCTTCGTCCACGAGCCAACATTTTTTGATGCACAGATATTCAGCAACACGCTATCTGAAATTTCTGAATTATTCTAAAGTAGAAAGTGAGTATTTAATTTCCTACACATGCCTTGTGGTTGTAATTTCTTATAATTTTGCCTTCTGGAGGAAGAAAAAAAGCACTACTGCAGTTTCTGTGTCACTTTTTTCAAGTGTACATTCTTACCTGGGGCATTGTTATTCATTATATTTCAGGAACCACTGATAATTTAAACAGAGAATATTTTTCACCTAGAAAACTGGAAAATAATTACAGTTATTTATCAGCTCATTGGTCCTTGACCTTTGAATCCAATTGTCCAAAATATGTCTATTTACAAAATTGTCAGATCACTTATAAGAGTTGATACTTTACCTGATGCTAATGAATCCTATTTGGAATAAGCTAAAGGATAGGGTAATTAGTGTTCACAAATTGCTCCTTTTATACTTTTAAGACCAATTCCTAAGTTCTATGATCAACATGGAGCTGCGTGCCCATTACAAGCAAACACAAACATTACGGAAATCCAAATCATTTCAAAATTGTATTCAAGGAGTAACTATTTTTGTCACACAACTACCTAGTTTGGCTGAGTTAGATTGTCTTCCTATTTTAAGTCAAAGTAAGTTGGTGAAACTGTGATGACCAGTAATTGTCACAATACAAGCAGGTAAATTGGAATTTTTAGACCCAAAGTAGCATAAATTGTTTGTAAATGATAAATTGCACCTATCATTATAGTATTGTAAATAGATAGAATTCTTTGTAACAATAATTAGTTTCATGCTAAAGAGTGCTTTTATTCAAATCCTTACCATGGAAATAAATAGAAATGATGATAATTATACAGCAAATTTTTACATCTCTTCATCATGATTTAATGGCATGTTGCATTGCTTTTTTTGGAGAATGAATCCAAGGATAAAAATATTTCTTTTTGAATTCAAATGTTTCTAATTATAACAGTTAGGTCAAAGTTAAAATTTTTAGTTTCTCACAGAAAGTACAGTTACCCTTGGATATCCAGGATGATTTGATATCCAGAAGTTCTTAAATAAAATGGCCTAATATTTGCATATAAGTTACACACTTCCTACCTTATACTGTACTTTCAAATATGTACAGATTATAGGTGTGACACAATGTAATGCTATGTAAGCTGTATTTACAACAAATTGTTTAGCACATTAAAAAGAAAAAGTTTATATTTTCAGTACAGGCACAATTTTTTTGCACACATTTTAAGTATGATGTTAGTTACTCCACTCATAGACATGGAGGGCAGACTATTCTATTGGCAGCATTAAGAAAAAATCCTTCTGGGCTCATGTCTTACATAAAGGAAAATATGTTCCACTCATTACCAATTTTTTATTTGACAGGTAGAGTCACAGACTGTGAGAGAGAGACAGAGATAAAGGTCCTCCTTCCGTTGGTTCACTCCCCAATGGCCACTACAGCCAGTGCTGGGCCGATCCGAAGCCAGGAACCAAGTGCTTCCTTCTGGTCTTCCATGCAGGTGTAGGGGCCTAAGCACATGGGCCATCCTCCACTGCCCTCCAGGGCCACAGCAGAGAGCTGGACTGGAAGAGAAGCAACCGGACTAGAACCCGGAGCCCATACTGGATGGCAGCACCGCAGGTGGAGGTTTAACTAAGTGAGCCATGGCATCGGCACCCCCTAGCAAATTTCTATTACCCCAATATTTATACCCTCTAACTTTAATGAATTTTTACTTCATAGAAACATTCAATTTAAAAAATTTGGATAAAGATGGCGTAAATTGGTACAAGAGATAGTTATACCAAAGCTTAATAGATTCTCCAATTTACTTTCATGAGTTATAAACACATTTTATACAAATAATTTTACCGTCTTAGATGGTAGATATTTTCTTGTCCCTATAAACATTCTTCACTTGTTCTGAGACATTAAGTTCTTTTCAAAGCATTTAATATTTCAGACAGGTGCTTTTAAAATTTCTTAGATGAGTCCAGAGCAATAAGTTATATTTGTATATAAGCCAATTTTATACAAAAGGGCCAGCGCTGTGGCATAGTGAGTAAAGCCACTGCCTACTGTGCAGGCATCCCATATGGGTGCCAGTCGAGTCCCAGCAGCTCCATTTCTGATCCAGCTCTTTGCTATTTCCTGGGGAAAGTAGTAGAAGATGGCCCAAGTGATTGGGCCCCTGTACCTGCATGGAAGACCTGGAAGAAGTTCCTGGCTCCTGGCTTCAGATTGCCATCTTGGGAGTGGAACAGCAGATGAAAAAACTCTTTCTGTCTCTCTCTGCCTTTGATTCTCTGTAACTTTGCCTTTCAAATAAATGAATAAATCTTTAAAAATTATATGCAATATCTTGCGACTCCGGCATACCGGGTTCTAGTCCTGGTCGGGGCACTGGATTCTGTCCCGGTTGCCCCTCTTCCAGGCCAGCTCTCTGCTATGGCCCGGGAGTGCAGTGGAGGATGGCCCAAGTGCTTCGGCCCTGAACCCCATTGGAGACCAGGATGAGCACCTGGCTCCTGCCTTTGGATCAGTGTGGTGCACCGGCCGCAGTGCACCGGCCTTGGTGGCCATTGGAGGGTGAACCAACTGAAAAAGGAAGACCTTTCTCTCTGTCTCTCTCTCTCACTGTCCACTCTGCCTGTCAAAAATAAAAATTAAAAAAAATGAATGAAATATTTTAAAATGAGGGAAAATGTTAAATGATAATTTTAGTTTTTACCCTTTCTTTTTTTTAGAAAACTAGTCAAACGAAAAAATCCAAAATGTATCTTTTGCTAAGGATTCATTGAACTTTTCACATCTGTGAGTTTATAGGTTTCATCAAATTTTAGACTTTGTGTTGCTTTTACAACTATTTTCTTGTTACCCTTTATGTGAGGATTCTATATATGTGTATATATCAGGGTTTGAAATTTTCTCATGACTCACTGATATTCTGTTCATGCTTTATTCCTAGTGTTTTTATTTCTTGCATAGTTTTGTTGGCATGTCTTCAAATTCACCAAAAGTTTTCACAGTGGACGATTAATTCATATGCATTGTATTTGCCATTTCTGAAAATGGTTACTCTCCCAACTCTAGAACTTTCATTTAGATTGTTTTTTTACGTACAGGCTTAATATTTCTTGAACTATGCAAACTTCAAAGTATACTTATGAAGGTATATTGGTTATGTTCTTGTTAATTCTATTGTGCATAAGTTCTTGATTTGTTTCAGTTAGTTATATTTTCTTCTTATGAGGTGAAGGAAATTGCTTGCAGATAGTTTTTATTGGATACCCGATGCTGTGAATTTCATCTTCTTAGATGGTATATATTTTCTTATCCCTATAAACATTCTGCACTTGTTCTGAGACATTAAGTTCTTTTTAATGCATTTAATATTTCAGACAGGTGCTTTTAAAATTTCTTAGATGAGTCCAGAGCAGTAAGTTTTAAGACAATTCCGTAACACTACTGACAGTAACTGCATTACTGCCCTCTGAGATGAATTTTTCCTTTTTGGCTTGTGGCAAGAATTATTCCTGGCCATGGCAATGTTCCAAATAACATGATAATATAATCCTCTGGGCGGTTCTTTCATTCACATTGAACAGTTTTCTCTACGGTAAAAGCTGACCTTTCCTTAGAGGCTCACAAGACACCCATGGTAGACCTCCAGAGCTCTCTTTCTGGGTAGCTCTCCCTTTACCAACGTTCCCCACAGTACTCAGGTCACCTTTATTTTCTCGGACACACAATTTTCTTTCTGCTGTTAGCAATAGAATATTGGCAATGTATTAGGAAGGATTTAGATCTGGGTTCCTCCTCAAAATATTTTCTTTTTAAACTTTGAAATTCTATCACGCAGTTGTTCTCATGTATTTTTTTTCAAAGTTTTTTCTGTTATTGTGACAGAAGACAGAATGTATGTTTCTTCCAAGTTTTATGTTATTTTAAGTCAGAATAGGCAAACCACTCCCCAGAGGCAAATCAAACCTGAGACTAGTTCTTGTAAATAACTTTTCATTGAAATGCATTTAAGATCATATTGTTCATGGTTGCTATTAAGGGAAAACTCTAATACTGAATCTTTGTGACAAAGACATCTCACAGCCCCTAAACTATTACATTTTTGGCCTTCTACAGAAAATATTTATCAACTCTGTTTTAAACTTTTAATGTCTTTGTATATGTATGTGTGTGTGTGAGCATACGCGCAGTCACATGTGTCTTGTACTTCAATTTTGCATATCAAAGTTGTGAAGGTTACTATTAATACAACTGAGTTATATATTCAGCTATAAAGCTTTTAGGTTATTTGACTATGACCTGTTTCATATAGCCTAAATTCCCAATGGGAATATTGATACATTTTACTTATATATGGGACTCAATGATGGATGCATATAAAAGTTCTGTGCTCATAATTTACATGATTGAGTAAAAACTTTTTTTTTACTTACATAACTAAAATGAATCTCGTGAAAATAAAAGACAATATGTAAATTTCCTTAGTAATTATATGTTTCTCTTTTCCACTTACGTTAAGCACTTGATGTTAATCTCTAAATCTTAAATTCTTGTAAAAAGTGAATCACTTATACACAAATCTTCAATAAAGACCTGGTTTTTAGAATGAGGCTTTTGGACAAATTAAGTCTTTTATTACTAGGAAAATTATCCCTGATGAACAATAGACACAATGTATGACGAGGAAGAATTTTAAAACTATTATTTATGTATTTGTATTCATTTTCTTTTTTTATTTTTTTTGACAGGCAGAGTGGACAGTGAGAGAGAGAGACAGAGAGAACTGCCCATGCACTTGGGCCATCCTCCACTGCACTCCCGGGCCCCAGCAGAGAGCTGGCCTGGAAGAGGAGCAACCAGGACAGAACCCAGTGCCCCGACCGGGACTAGAACCCTGTGTGCCGGTGCTGCAAGGTAGAGGATTAGCCTATTGAGTCGTAGCGCAGGCCTGTATTCATTTTCAAAGTGGCCATAAATAGAGAAAGAGAGAAAGATCTTTCATACATCGTTTCACTCTCTAAATGCCCACAACAGTCAGAGCTGGGGCAGCCTGAATCCAGAATCCCATAACTCAACCCAGGTTTAACATAAGGGTGATAGGGTACCTAGAATTGGAGCTATTACCTACTGCCATCTATGGTGCACATTACCAAGAAGCAAGAATCTAGGTGAAATCAGAACTAAAATCCAGGCCGTCAAATATGAATGTGGAAGGCCCCAGAAACACCTTCACTATTGTACCTAATGTGTACCCTGGAATCATTTTTTAAAAATCATTTTGCTTCAAAGTAGTCACTCTTTTTTTCTTTTGGAGGTTTATTTACTATTCAGTGTATAATATTTCAGACACTCAAGAGACATTACAGGTGAAAGATGTCAGTTCTAAGCTAAATGACAGTATTTCATGTCCCTATCATTTTGTATACATGCCCTATCATGATCTTTTTAGTAGTAGAAATCCATTTTCACATTTGAATTGCTTAAGCAGGCCATTCCCCTTAATGGAAGCGTCTCCTTTTGTGAGAAAAGGTGAGTTAAACTGCCATAGTCAAGAACGTCCTTTGGCTCTCCTGGGTCTGAAAGGACTTTGAAAGTGTTTCCCTCTACAGGAGGAATGCCTTTGTTCAAGCTAAGCAAGAGACCTGTTTTTCCTCCTGGCACATTTACTCTTCAGTGTGCAGAAGTTTGATGTTTGTTTTTCTTTGTAAATGTGATTCTAAAGTACTGATAGCTGGGCTTTAGTTTCTGCATCCAGTCTGAAGTGCCAGTAGGGAGAGTATAAAAAGCTAAATTGGGAATTGCAACTGCAGAGAACAGAAATTGTTTGACTAGGCTTTATTTTCTACTAGGCTGCTTTACTTCCCTGAAGTTCTAAAGATAAATGTATGCTATAGTATCAAAAATTTCATGGGTAATATTATTCCAAAACTAAGTGAAACCTTTTTTAATGATTTTATTTATTGGGACCAGCACTGTAGCTTAGTATGCTAAGCTTCCACCTGTGGTGCCAGCAACCCATATGGGTACTGGTTCAAGACCCGGCTGCTCCTCTTCTGATCCAGCTCTCTGCTATGGCCTGTGAAAGCAGGAGAAGTTGGCCCAGGTGCTTGGACCCCTGCATCTCATGGAAGACTCGGAAGAAGCTTTTGGCTCCTGGTTTTGGATTCTGTTGTTGCTCTTGCAGCCATTTGGGGAGTGAACTATCAGATGGAAGACCTGCCTCTCTCTCTCTCTTTCTCTCTCTCTCTCTCTCTCTGCCTTTCAAATAAATAAATAATTCTTTAAAAAAAGAAGATTGAGTGATGATAAAATGACAAATTAATTTCTGAAAAAAGGTTTAGTCTATGCTATGCATATCACTTTACAACACAGATTTGTATTAATAACAAAAATTTCCCGTTTTAATGAAAGCATTTCCCCTCAGTTTCTTGTTTGTTTTAAAATTTTTGTTTCTTTTGTTTATCTAAAAAATGCAAATTCATACAACCAGAGAGAGAGAGAGAGAGAGAGAGAGAATGAGAAACTGACAGAGAAATTTCCTATTTGCTGGTCCACTCCCCAGATGTCTTCAATGACCAATGCTGGCCATGATAAGACAGGACCCAGAAACTTCAATCCAGGTCATTGATATGATTGGCACGGATCCACTATTGGGTTCTCACATTCTGTATCAGGTTGCACATCAGTAGGAATCTAGGATGTGGAACAGACCTGGGACTCAAACCCAGGCATTCTAACATGAGATGCAGGTATATTGACTGCTGTGCCAGACACCTGCATTTCCCTCTGTTTAGCTGCAGGCTAATTTTAAGTCTTCTGAAAATATAATTGAATCCCCAGTGTTTTAACAAACTGATCACCTATATTTTTCTTTTCCTTTTCTTTTTTTAAATTCAAAAAATAACTGTTATCGAAAAATTATACACATTTATGGGTATCATGTGACATTTCAATAATTGTATGCATTGTGTAATGTTCAGTTTTGGTAAATACATTAATTTGTGTTTAAAATTTTCTCTGATAAGAACATTAAAAATTCTTCTAGACATATCTTAGAATAATAAACAGTATATTTTCACTTTCTGTAGTCTGTGCAACAAAACACCAGAAATTATTCTTATCTGTTGCTGATTATCCATCAAATAACCTTTTGTTATCCCACACCCCTTCCCCACTATCTAGTAACAACTATTATACTACCTACTTTTATGAATCCATATATTGATTGCATATGTGAGTGAGGTCATGCAGTATCAGTCTTCAGTGTTTAAGTTTTCCTTAACATAATCAACTCTAATTCTATCCATGTTATTGAAAAAGAAAAGGAGAGAATTTCATCCTCGTTTGAGGTTGAATAGCATACCATTGTGGATATGCACCGCATTTCTTCATTTATTCATCATTGGATATGCACACAGATCATTTCCATTTCTTAGCTATTGTGAATAGTGCAGGGATAAACCAGGGAGTGCAGGAGTCTCTTTGACAGATTGATTTCATTTTTTCTTGAATATACACCCAGTAGAGGAAACATTGGACCATGCAGTACTTCTGTTTTTAGTTATATGAATAACCTTCATACTGTTTTACACAGAGGTTGTATTCATTTACATTACCAAGAAAAGTGCAAGGATTCCACTTTCTGCACAGCCTTGCCAGCATTTGTTCATTTGTCTTTTTGATAATAGCCAATGTAACTGCTGTGAGGAGATATTTCTTTGTGGTTTTGATTTCCTTCTTCCTGACGGTTACTGTTGTCAGGACTTTTTCCTGCACTATGTGTCTGTTGTATATGTTCTTTTGAAAAAATATTCATACTTTCTGCCTAATTTTAATTGGATTATTTTTTGCAATTATTGAGTTGTTTGACACTTCAGTGTTGATTTCCCTTCATATTTGAGCTTGTATACCAAAATGCATAAGTCTCAATGTTGGATTTTTAATATTTTAAATGAAAGATTAGTAAGCACAGAATCTGAAATCATTTCAACAGTCTAGTATTTATCTTGTGAGACATCTTGCATCTGGTGGGAAGAAATAATAGTCAAGACAGATACTGAAAACATCTTGGTTAACTATAGACTTAATTACACATCTGCATAATTTACCTGCCAATATAATTAACACAAGGCAACTGGGAATTAATAGAAAGACAATTCTCAGAAGAAAATGGTAGTCCCAGTCAGCAGGCTGAATATCATCCTAAGTAGCTTACTAAGTTCTGGATGGTGGGTTTTAAGGAAGATTCAGTTTAAACCTTAAACCATTAAAAACAGTGAGGCACTTTGAAAGCATCATTTTAAGAAACAGATGAAGCAACTAGGCATGTGTTCTCTGAAAAACAAGGGCACAGGTGTAATATGTTTGTTATCTTAGTTTCAGATATTTGAAAGATAACACACAAATGAGTAAATGAGATGGATTTTTTTCACTGTGACTGCGTGATAAAATAATCAGTTTTAGTGAGAAGAGATTTTACTCAATAAAAAGCAGAAATGTTATACTACTTAAAAATGAAAATTGAAGGCTTTCAGAGGTACTACATTACGCACCACCTACTAAATCCTCCTTTGTCGTGGTAAGTTTAATAAAAATGATAGATAGTTAGCTATCAATCAACTCATTAAAGGATCTTTCAAATGTACAGGATATCTAAGCTATAAATTTTTTCACAAAAATAGCAAAATAAAAATGTAACCTTTTTTTGTTGTTGCTGTTTTTGCACATTCTTCAGGCTTTATGTTTAAACTAATTATTTAGACCCAGTGCTAAAAAGCATTAACTAGTCCAGATTTACTTAAATTGAATACAAATTCAGTTAGAATTTTAAAAAAATATTTATTTACTTATTTTAAAGAGTTACAGAGAAAGAAAAAGAGAAGTTTTTCATCCACTGGATCACACTACAAATGGCCGCAACAGTTAGGGCTGGGCCAAGTGGAAGCCAGGAGCCTGGAGCTTTATTTGAATTTCCTACATGGGTACAGGGGCCCAAAGACTTGGGCCATCTTCCACTGTTCCTAGGCTCAATAGCAGGGAGCTGGATTGTTAATGGAGCAGCCAGGACTCAAACTGGCACCCATATGGGATGCCATAGCATCAGCCCCTAGAATTTAATTTTTTTTTATAACGCTTTTATTTAAAGAATATAAATTTCCAAAATACAGCTTATAGATTACAATGGCTTCCCCCCCCATAACTCCCCCCCCCCGCAACCCTCCCCTTTCCCACTCCCTCTCCCCTTGCTTCACATCAAGATTCATAAGCTTTGAAAACACATTGTTTTCGTGATTCGGGAGAAGGTGAAAATGACTAGAGGTGAAGTGAAGGCTCTGAAGGAGTTTCAGGCTTAGCACAGGAGCACCACTACTCACTGTGTGGTACTTTTGTAAGGTTGCAGGACATATTGCAGTGTAAAGAGCTTGTAATGTGAAGTCATGCTGATAGGAGTTCAAATCTAAGCTTTGCCTTTCGCTAGCTTCTTGTCCCTGAACATTTTAGCTCAGCTCTCTCAGCTTTAGCTTGTGTTCATTGGCAAAACTGAAACAACAAACTGCATACCTCTAAGTAGTTATAAGAAAAAATGTGAGACAATAAACCTAGAGACTCCGTAGTGCTCGGTACTATTTTTATCCTGCAGTTTATATGAGATACAATTACCTTTATACTGATGAATTCTCAATTTGCATGACACAAATATATTATTCCCATTAGAACCCAGAGTGTATGTAGGTAAACACATCAATAATTTTGTATTTTAGTGGATCTAGAGAGTGCAGTTGCATGATTTTATCTTTTGATTTGTTGGTTTTTTTGCTCTTGTTTTAATATTTATATTATTTATTTTAAAGACAGAGTTATAGAGAGAAGTAGTGAGAAAAGAGAGAGAGAGAGAGAGAGAGAGAGAGAGAGAGAGGTCTTCCATCTGCTGGTTCACTCCCAAATGACCGCAACGGTCAGAACTGAGCTGATAGGAAGCCAGGAGCCAAGAGCTTCTTCTAGGTCTCCCACGCAACTGCAGGAGCCCAAAGACTTGGGCCATTTTCTACTGCTTTCCCAGGCCATAACAGACAGCTTCATCAGAAATGGAGCAGCTGGGACTTGAACTGGTGCAAATAGGGGATGCTGGAGCTCCAGGCTGGGGTTTTAACCTGCTGTGCTACAGTCGCAGACCCGGTTTTCTACTCTTTTAAGAGAATTTTAACCTCTAATAAACACCCAACAATCAATTCCTTTTTACCTAAATGGAATAATGAAAAAATATTTTTCATGTTCCCAAAATGTGTTAAATTGTTCTTTTCAAATTGTGTTAAAGCAAAATGTTTAGTTTAAGGAAATGCATTAGGTATCTAATCTCATTTTAATGGGGAAAAAAGTACTGATTAAATGTGCTGATAAGGGTGGGCATTTGATGGTTAAGATGTTCTAGGGACACATACTTCACATAACTGAGTCTCTGGTTCAAGTTCAGGCTCCACTTTAAATTCCTGCTTCCTGCTAATGCACACACTGGGAGCCAGTAGATAATGGCTCATGTACTTGGGACCATGAAAAGATCCAGGAAACTCTGATCAAATTCCTGTCTCCTGCTTTCTGAAGCAGCAGATGGAAAAATCTCTCTGTTTCTGTCTTCCTCTGTCTCTTTGCTTCAATAAAATAAACAAAAAATAAATAAAAATTTAAAAACTAAAAGCAGATATAATTTCTTTCTGTTGATTTCATTGTATTCACACTACCTACTTGATAGTGTTGTTTTCGATCTTTTAATCAGTGGTGAATGGTGATTCTTTCAAGTGTAAAAAATAAATTCTAAATTAAAGTTTCACTGTTTTATGCTAAACTGATGATAAGAATTAAATGAATCAATAAAAAAAAAAAAAAACATAGAGGGGCCGGTGCTGTGGCACAGCAGGTAAAGCCGTTGCATGCAGTGCCAGAATCCCATATGGGCACCCATTCGATTCCCAGCTGCTCCACTTCCGATTTAGCTCTCTGCTATGGCCTGGGAAAACAGTAGAAGATGGCCTAAGTCCTTGGGCCCCTGCTCCAGTGTGGGAGACCCACAAGAAACTCCTGGCTCCTGCCTTCGGATTGGCTCAGCTCCGGCTGTTGTGGCCAATTGGGTTGTGAACCAGAGGATGAAAGATCTCTTCTCTCTAAATGAGATTACAACATGGTAAATAATAGTCTATTGTGATATGCAAATCTTAGGAAACGTCACAACATCTGTTTTCTTAAGTTTACTTTTTCCTAATAAGACAGTAATGGTCTGCATATATACCGATTTAGGAACATAGTGACACTCTCCCCACCCCTCCTGCCCATGCTGTAACCCTCTTTCCTCTTCCCTCTCACATATTTTAAAATGCTTTAGATCTGGGCTGGCACTGTGGCACAGTGGGTTAGCACCCTGGCCTGAAGCGCTGACATCCCATATGGGTGCCAGTTTGAGACCCGGCTGCTCTACTTCCTGTCCAGCTCTCTGCTATGGCCCAGGATAGCGGTAGAAGATGGCCCAAGTTCTTGGGCCCCTGCACCCACGTGGGAGATCAGGAAGAAGCTCCTGGCTTCTGACTTCAGATCAGCGCAGCTCCGGCTGGCCTTTGCAGCCATCTGGGGAGTGAACCATCGGATGGGAGACCTCTCTGTCTCTGCCTTTCCTCTCTCTGTGTATCTCTGACTTTCAAATTAATAAATAAATCTTTAAAAAATGCTGTAGATCTTCCTGAAGAAATCTGTGTAATGGGTATGGGCAATATGTTTACATGTTATATGTTGTAAAGAACATGTGTTCAGCCATTGTATTAAAGTAATAAAAATTGAGCAAAAATTAAAAACAACCAGAGAAAGAAGAAAATGCATTTTCTCAGAAAATTCAGTGGGATACTTCAGGGAAGCAAGTGGCATATGATGGATGCATCAAAAGACAATGTGGAATTTAGAGGGGGGTTAAAAGTCACTCTGGGAAGCATGGAGAAAGGAAAATGCATTAATGGATGGAATCGTGTTTGAATTACGCCATTGTCCTGTGGTTGGAAGATAGGACATTGGAAGCCTGGAAAACTAGAAACCTTTATCATATACCTCTCTTCATTAAGTTGTGTTAGTGTCTATCAGTATCATTGTGTACCAAGCCTTCTAAGGTTTTATTTTAGCTTCCTATCCTGGGCTATTTCTTTTAGAATTACCCTTCTGTGAATACTCTACGCAAACATAACCATACCACTCCCCATTATCTCTCTTATTCTTTCTCTTTCAATATATATTTTAAATTCACATTTTCAAATCTGCTGTATTCTTTATCATCCTTTTATTGTATGTTTTTTTTTTATCAATACCCATCAGCCCATCTTCTCCTAGTTAATTTTTCTATATATTTTTGTGTTACATCTACGAAATCCCTCAGAATATCATCCTTGAAACCACATCTCAGGTACCAAGTACTTCTTGTATGCTTGAATCCTTCAGGAATTGACATCACTATAGCGTTGTATTAGTCAGGGATATCGAGAATACATAATTAATTGAAAAAAATATGACTGGAAGGAGGGGGGAAGGAAGGGAGAGAAAGAGAGAGAAGAGAGATGGAATTTGTTAGAGAAACACACTCATGTATTTAGGAAGGTGAGAAGACCTACGACACACTCTCTGCAGGCTGGAGAACAAGGAAGGTTGGTAGTTTGGCTTACTCTGATCTGAAGTCCTCAACACAAGGAAGTCTGTAAATGTAAGTCTCTAACTCTCAGATAAAACATCTGAGAAACTGGGGCGTGGGCTGATGCACATTCTGGTTATGGCAGACTGGAAAATCTGGAATTTCAATGTTTAAGAGAAGAAGGGTGTCCAAACACCAAAGAAACATACACACACATACACACACACAGAGAGACTGAATTCAGTGTTACTTTAATCTACAATACTATAATGTTGAGCAACATTAATATGATGTGTTACTTTCTCAAACTTTAAAGATTGTTAGTCATTAAGGATTTAAATATGATAATTTGACTTAGAATCACCATATTTAAGATTCAATCTCTTTGTTGGGTACCTTCAAGTAAATGGAAAATTTGGTTAAAAGCATATCTGAAATTCACATCTAAGTGGGTTTTCTTTGTTCCCCTTGTTACAGAGAGTCATATAGGATTCTTCTCACACAAAATCTCTCTAATCTACCATTGTCCAGTTGGAATGAACATGAATATTATATAAACATATCTTTATGTTTCTCTTTACCTAAATATTTGTCTTAGTTTTTAGCAAAATGATTTTAACTCAGATGTAATCACAAATAATTATTGGCTATTTAAAGAAGTAAAGAAGGTTCTGTTCAAAGGGATTTTTGAGATTGACATGAGCTCAGAAGAGTAAGGCAGAGTCCACTAGAAAGGAGGTGTGAGGAAATCTGAACTCACTTCCCAGAGAAACAATCATAACTGTTGATATATATATATATATATATATATATATATATATATATATATATATATCACACGATGCTTGCAAGGGCAAGGATGGTGGCTCCAGGATGAAAACAGGATTTGGGGAATCAATGTTTTTATAAACCTATCTTTTTGTACTGTGTGCCCATTATTTCCTGGAGCTGCTTGTATTCAAACATTTGGCTTTACTTTTAGATGGAAAATATTATGATCAGAAGTCAACAGTTTCTTGATCCCAAACCCCAGTCATACTATTAATATGCTTTCTCAAAACCCCTCCAAAAACTTTCAGTTAATTATCATAAACCAGAAATATGTCTCATGGTCAGACTTCATTGTAGAGGGGATTGGGAAATGTAATTTTATTTAAGCCCTTTCCTGCAGCAGCAAAGTCTAGAGTCAAGTACTGTAAAAGGAATGGAAGAATATGTCTTTTAGGAACACCAAGTCATATATAAAGGAGATCGCATATAGAATGTAATGTTGGGCTTTCAATATTAAATTCAGGGAAAATAAGTGCTAATTTAGAGAATATTCCTACATTTCTCTGGCCACAGGTACATTAAAAACTTTTATGTAATATAACACAATAGAATAGAAATTTTTTGTGAATCTATCATAAATGTAGGTATCAATAGGGAATGTGATACAATGGGGGAGGTATACAAGTGTGGTGGCTCTTAAACGATATGTGAATATTTATTTCTTTTTTAGTTAATTCTTTTTTTATAATGCTTTTATTTAAAGAATATAAATTTCCAAAATACAGCTTATAGATTACAATGGCTCCCCCCCCATAACATCCCTCCCACCCGCAACCCTCCCCTTTCCCACTCCCTCTCCCCTTCCATTCACGTCAAGATTCATTTTCAATTCTCTTTATACACAGAAGATCAGTTTAGTATATATTAAGTAAAGATTTCAACAGTTTGCCCTCACATAGCAACACAAAGTGAAAAATACTGTTGGAGTACTAGTTATCGTATTAACTCACAATGTATATATAGCACATTAAGGACAGAGATCCTACATGATATATATTTTTTAAGTTGATTACTTTTCTATGCACTTTCCAATTTAACACCAAGATTTTTTTCATTTTTAATTATCTTTATATACAGAAGATCGATTCAGTATATACTAAATAAGATTTCATCAGTTTGCACCCACACAGAAACACAAAGTGTAAAATACTGTTTCAGTACTAGTTATAGCATTACTTCACATTGGACAACACATTAACGACAGATCACACATGAGACATAAGTACACAGTGACTCCTGATGTTGATTTAACAATTTGACAATCTTGTTTATGGCGTCAGGAATCTCCCTAGGCTCTAGTCATGAGTTGCCGAGGCTATGGAAGCCTTTAGGGTTCGCCGACTTTGATCTTATTCTGACAGGGTCATATTTAAAGTGGAAGTTCTCTCCTCCCTTCAGAGAAAGGTACCTCCTTCTTTGATGGCCCCATTCTTTCCACTGGGATCTCACTTACAGATATTTTTCATTTAGGTCTTCTTTTTTTTCCAGAGTGTCTTGGCTTTCCATGCCTAAAATACTCTCATGGGCTCTTGAGCCAGAACTGAATGCCTTAAGGGCTGATTCTGAGGCCAGAGTGCTATTTAGGACATCTGCCGTTCTATGAGTCTGCTGTGTATCTCGCTTCCCATGTTGGATCATTCTCTCCCTTTTTCATTCTATCAGTTAGTATTAGTAGACACTAGTCTTGTTTGTGTGATCCCTTTGACTCTTAGAGCTATCAGTGTGATCAATTGTGAACTGAAATTGATCACTTGGACTAATGAGATGGCCTTGGTACATGCCACCTTGATGGGATTGTATTGGAATTCCCTGGCGCGTTTCTAACTCCATCATTTGGGGCACGACTGATTGAGCATGTCGCAAATTGTACATCTCCTCCCTCTCTTATTCCCACTCTTATATTTCACAGGGATCACTTTTCAGTTACATTTAAACACCTAAGAATAATTGTTTGTTAATTACAGAGTTCAACCAATAGTACTAGAATAATAAAATGCTAAAATGGATAAAGTATTACATTGTACAACAACAGTCAGCACAAGAGCTGATCAAATTACTGTTTCTCATAGTGTCCATTTCACTTCAACAGGTTTCCCCTTTGGTGCTCAATTAGTTGTCACCGATCAGGGAGAACATATGATATTTGTCTCTTTGGGACTGACTTAATTCACTCAGAAAGATGTTTTCCAGATTCCTCCATCTTGTTGCAAATGACCGGATTTCATTGTTTTTTGACTGATGTATAGTATTCTATAGAGTACATGTCCCATAATTTCTTTATCCAAATGTATGCTTTGAATTCCCTGTGATCTTTTGCTGTGAGGTTCCCTTCGTTTGCCTTCTTTCATGTTGAGGTTCGTGTTTCTGTGTTTCTGTGTGTAACACATCTTTAAGCATCTTTTGCAGGGCTGGATGAGTGGCAACAAATTCTTTCAATTTCTGTTTGCAATGTAAGGTCTTTATTTCACCTTCATTCACAAATGAGAGCTTGGCAGGATATAATATTCTGGGCTGGCAGTTTTTCTCTCTTAGTACCTGGGCTATGTCTCGCCATTCCCTTCTAGCTTGTAGGGTTTCTGATGAGAAGTCTGCCGTGAGTCTAATTGGAGATCCTCTGAGAGTAATCTGACATTTCTCTCTTGCTCATTTTAGGATCTTTTCTTTCTGTTTCACTGTGGTGAGTTTAATTACAATGTGTTGTGATGAGGATCTCTTTTGGTCATGTTTACTAGAGGTTCTATGAGCTTCCTGTACTAGGATGTCTCTGTCTTTCTCCAAAACTGGGAAATTTTCTGCTATTATCTCACTAAAAAGGCCTTCTAATCCTTTCTCCCTCTCCATGCCTTCAGGAACTTCTAGAAATCGAATGTTGGGTTTTTTAATAGTATCCTGTAGATCCCCAACAATATTTTTTAGATGTCTAATTTCCTCTTCTTGTCTTTGGTTTGACTGTATATTTTCCTGTGCTCTGTCTTCTAAGTCCGATATTCTCTCTTCTGCCTCACCCATTCTGTTTGTAAGGCTCTCTAATGTGTTGTTCATTTGATTTATTGAATTCTTCACTTCATTATGATTTCTTGTCACTATCACAGTTTCATGTTCTACTAGTTGTTTCATTTCATTTTGATTCCTCCTTAATATTTCATTTTCACGAGAGAGATTTTCTACCTTGTCCATTAAGGATTTCTGTAGTTCAAGAATTTGTTTTTGAGTACTTCTTAGTGTGCTTATCAATTTTTTGCGATCCGCTTCTTGCATTTCTTCTATCTCATCATCTTCGTAATCTTGAATTGGGGTGTCTTTTTCATTTGGGGGTGTCATAGTGTCTTCCTTGTTCTTGTTACCAGGGTTTTTGCGTTTGTTGTTTGGCATATTGGTTTCTTCACTGTGGTGTTTTTTCTTGTTATACTATGACTTTAGATAAGTGGACTGTCTGCTTCAATGGAGCCTTAGAGGCTTGAGATGGGTGTGGCCTGATAGCTCTGTTTGGTTCCTCAGGGTTGAGGGTGTGGGAAAGGTGACACTCCCAAGTTAGGTGTGGTAAATCTCTCTCTGTTTCTTTCTTTATTTTTGATTCAAAAGGGAAGTAATTCCACACAGCTGAATGGAATTGGGGGTGGTTATCAGGCAAATGATATAACCACAGGAGCCAGAGATTGGAAGTTCTTTCCCAAGGACCACAGAGGGAATCTCTGCAGCCCTCAGTGTGGGTTCAAATTCTCCTGCAGTCTCACCACTGGGCTACCAAGGCTACCGAACTGTAGCGTCTCTGGAGAGTACTCACGTGGTGAATTCCGTGAATTCTCTCCCCCACAGTCTCTTTTTTTTTTACAGTCTCAGTTCATTAGCACCACACATTCATTAGGTTCTAATTTCCTGTTATTTCACCCCCACGCCCAGAGTCAGGTTTTTCTGCTAGGCTCAGGGCCGGTGCAGACCTGAGGTCGCCCTGCTTATGACATATGTCCAAAATGGCGCCTGCTCTTTGTCTTGCTCACCTTTGATAGGTGGGCAGAGGGAGAGAAACTCGTGTCCATATCGGTCACTTTTTTCTTTCTCTCTCTCTTCTAGTTATCCTGGTGAACTTTTCCCCACAGGGTTTCAAGCCTTGTTCACTCTAGTCTCCTCTTTCCGCTTCCCTTCTGGTGTCTCGGGCTATTGAGATTCGGCTCACCTCGAGTTCCAGCGCTGGTGCGATGAATCTGCCGCTTGTTTCCCGAACTGCGGGCACCCATGCTTTCCTCGAAGGTCCACTGTGAATCACTAGTTCCGGAAGAGTTTCCTCTGCTGTTTCTTCCCCTACTCTTCCTTGAACCTGCAGTATCTCCACTTTTATTAAACTGTCTCTCCCCAGACTATTGGTGTGCTCCCTTCCTATTCCGCCATCTTGACCTAATCCCTCCCTAGTTAATTCTAATAATTGAAAATTATAAGATATTTCCTATTTGCAATTGGGTGAAATATATATTAACTATCAGAGAACATTGTGAAATGCTGAATGAGAGAAATATGGTATGCAAATGTAAGAAACCTTATCTTAAGGAACTTGAGTGACATCTAAGATGACTTTAGCAACACTGATTTTATTAGTATTTCCATTTCCAATTTTCATGAGGCATAGAAGCTTATTCATGAAGAACTATATAGGAAAAGTTATTATACATAAGTTTCTTGTCCTATAAGTCCATATTGCTGACTAGTCGAGTCTGGAATCTAGTGGTAATTGCAATAATTAAGATTAATTTTTCTTGACCCTTGCTTAAAAATTGAGGAGATAAGTATATTAAAAAAAAATCATTTTGTTAGGAATATGGGAGTTTGGAAAATTAACTTATATTATCAACTTATGTGTTAAATCAAAAATTATTTCATCTTACTTAAACATAACAAAACCTCTCACACACATATTAAAATTAGAAAATTAGTGTATGTACTATGTCACTCCCACTATTTAAGCACCATTTCTCTTCTAGTCAATAGTTCTAAAGCTTAAAACATGCAGATTCTAAGTTATCTATACATGTTTATATCCACTTTCTTTGTATACAGAATTCTCAGAAATTTTCTATGAAATGGATTACAAAGAAATGGCTGAAGAGGAAGATATATGATGCTCCTCAAAATTATATTTTCAGCCTTTAGCATACTGATCTACATATACTAGGATTTAATTCAATAAATGGAAATATTAGAAGAAATAGGTTACTGATTTTATGCATTTATATAATGATATTTTGTTCACTCTACAGTCCTCCTCTCTACCAACTGAGCTATCGAAGGGTGCACTATAATGATATTTTGAATAAGCACAGGATAATGTCATTGTTAAATTTTAATTCTACTTAATATAATTTAAGCTATGGTGCATCCCTTGATATTTACTGATGCTTGAATGAAACAGATTTGCTTATGCATACATCTTGAAATTTTTTTCTCATTATTTAGTTTTAAAAGACTATTCAGCCTAATGAAATGGAAGAAGTTATTTTAAATTTTATTTTACTGTGGTTCAGTTTAAAAAATAATGTTTATATCCTTTTTATTTACTTTGAAACATCAAGACCAGATGATAAGAAACAAGAAAGTTGTGCGTTTGTTGCCTAGAATACTAGGAAGATTGATTTTCCTTCCCTATTGAATGTCATATCAAATAAATAGGCTAAGAGTTTATCTGTGATAAATGCATTCTGTTTAATGCAGTGAGACAGTCTCTTAATTTGAGTACCCAGCATAGTGTCAGCTAAATCTCTTCTGCTGATTTAATTAGAAAGAGTTCAATGTTAATTATTCTGCATCTAATTTTATGAAGTCTCATGGATGAAAAATATATATAATCCCTTTCAGAATGAGAAAAATGTCAAGTAAAATAGTTTGCATGTTTTTTAGGATACGTAAATGTGTTAAACAGTCACTGAATTATTCAATGCTGTACATCCTTGGAAGATATACAGATTTTAATGAGCCTCCCTAATTTGACTTTCATACTGAATTATATTATTTTATCCCAGTCTGTTTATATTGAGTAGTGTTCATTAGAAGAATTTATTCATCAATTAACCATATCTTGCAAATAAGGAAATTTAGATAATTATTTTCAGTACATCTTATAAGTTTTGCTCTAGAATTCCTTATGAGAAAAATTATTTTAAATTAATCATAAATTATTTTACTGCCATATATAAAGATGAGCAAAATGTAAGTGTAAATCTCAGTTTGGTTGTGCCGGAAGCTATGTGTCACAAAATTCCATAAAGCTCATTTTCAAATGTGTCAACACTCTAGGATATTTTGGAATGCCTTATTCTTGAGCTACCTGGCTTAGACAAAGCTCAGTAAAGAAAATCCCTGAGTGTACAAAGCCTGTCTTCATTTTTTTTCCAGAAATATAGAAAAATTCTCATATTCCTTTTGTTGTCAAAGTGACATTGGGATATATTTGGATAGTTCTAGCCATTTAATGTAAAAAGACAGTTTTAAATTTCAAGCTGCTTGTGTTTTGTAATTTTTAGGACATAGGTCTTATTAAAGTGGTAAGAGGTGTATTAATAATGTCATTAACTATAAAATATCTAAAAATTTTTATTTTTCATGTGTTTTATAAGCATACAGGCATGCGTGCATGAGGCTTCTTCAAAAATTTCATAGTAAATGCATTTTGTGAAAGAACTATGGGTGAAATAAAAAAAATGCACCAAAGTAAACTCATCTTTCACCACACTTTTTTTCACATTCTTTTTGAAATATCTTCATATACATATACACCATACGTTTTTCCTAATTTTCTCTTTCAACAAATATTGCTGTGAAGTAGGAATATTGTTTTCTCCATTTCATTCACAAAGAAATGAGGTACAGAGAGGTGCAGTAGTTTGCTCACCTTGCTCCGCAGTGCACTTGAAGGACAGAGCCAGGATTCATGTCCTACTAGTGCCCTCTGGAAACCCTGGGAGTGCATTCTACTGCGTTAAAGCAGTCTTGTTTTCCCATTGCTTTAATTTGGGGGAAGTAAATTGTGTGTTTCTCTAACACCTGTACAAAATTTCATGTAATATTCATTAAGAAACTTGCTAGCTTACAAAATGTTGATTGTCTCACAGACTCTAATTAAAGCCAGTTATAGAGTCTTGAAAATACATTTCTTGAATATTTTTCCAAGTGTGATTGAGGCTGGCTGTCAATGTGATTTTTTTTTCTCGTTTTTATCCTGAGATTACATTCCGTAAGAAAACAGTTCAGAGATGAACTAGAAGCAAATAAAAGCTATAGTCCACAGGGAGATAAACCTGATATTTTATCAAACAACTTTAGCTTTGGAATTTTTAATAGGTAGAGATATGAAGGCAAAACTCTTGCTCCATTTTCCTCACTTTGATTTTTTTTTATGTTGGTTTAAAATTGATTTATATTAACATTAAAACTAATTACATTCCCTATGAGCAATACAACTCCTGCTAATGTCAATTTATTTATTATTTCCTCTAAAACTTAAAATGACATTCAAAATTAGTAGATGTGATTGGTACTGTGTATTATGTTAAATTCAAGAATAATGTATCTAATAAATTTGTTGCAAAAAAGATAGGTTTCCTGAGTTTGACAGTATAGTGATAATATATGACTTCTATGCTCTTATCTTGAGTCTGTGCCTGTATTAAGGCACTGTATAGAAATTTTTCTATATGCTCTTTTCTCTATGTATCAGTCAACTAACAAGATAGTGATAGGAGGGTATTTTTAAATTTTTAAATAAAATCAAATTTAAGAACATGTTTATTTTTGTGGAAAAAATTTGGAAACATGAGCATAGCTTTTTAAAAAAACTTTTTGAAGATGTCTTCATAAAGAAAATTTATTATTTTGACTCATAAGGGGTCAGAAGGAGGTTCCATAAAACTGTTCAAATACTTTCCAGAAAATTGTAAATGACATGGGTGAGTATAAGAGTATTTGAGAAAACCAACTATAGCAAACCATTTCTCTAACATGACCAAGGGAGAGCCATGATGACATAATTTTTTTTTTTTTTTTTTTTTAGAGAATTGGCCAGAGAGAGAGAGAGAATATCTTCCATCTGATCTGATGTTTCACTCCCCAGTTGCCTGAAGCAGCCAGAGCTGCAACTATCCAAAGCCAGGAGCTAGGAGCTTCTTCTGGGTCTCCCAAGCGGGTGCAGAGGCCCAAGTACTTGGGCCATGGCTTACTGCTTTCCCAGGCCATAGCAGAGAGCTGGATCGGAAGTGCAGCAGCCGGAAATCAAACCAGTGCCCATATGAGATGTCAGCACTATAAGCAGTGGCTTCACCCACTACACCACAGCGCCAGCCCCCTCCCATCTTTTATTATCACTCCTCCTTTATAACTGACTGTACAAAGCTGAAATTAACCTCTTTAAAATATATTTCCTCATAATTATTCAAATGAGTATTTACATCACTTTGTAAACAAACACACACAGTATTATATGTCTTCTATAGAAAACTCAGATAACATGTGCTGGTGTTGCAATGTTCTCTATTCTGGGTGACTATGACTGATTCTTAAATATTATTAAAACTTCATTTTTTTGGTGATGTACTTGCAGGGAACTGTAATTCGTTTTCCCTAAGCTGATAAGGAACTGAGATCTATTTTTTTCCTCCAAGTTTTGACTTCTATGTTCCTAAACAAACAAAATGTTGTTTAGAATTTATTTAATGTCAGAGTTACACAGTGAGAGATGGAGAATCAGAGAGAAATAAAGAGAGAGAGAGAGATCTTCTATCCACTGGGTTATTCCCTAAATGACTACAGCAGTCAGGGCAGGGCAAAGTCAAAGTCAGGAGGAGCCAGGAGGTTCTTCTGGGTCTTCCAGATGGCAGCAGGGTCCCAAGGACTTTGGCCATCTTCTGATGCTTTCTCAGACACATTAGCAGGGAGCTGGATTGGAAGCAGAACTGCTTGGAATGGAACTGGTGCCCATATGGGATGCCGTTATTGTGGGTGGCAGCTTTACACGCTATGCCACAATGCTGGCCCCACAAACATAATCTTACACTGAGATTATTTGGATGGCAGAATCAAGGCCAACATAACTCTCTGCCTTCAAGATTCAACTCATCTCCAGTTAATAGTGAGTTGGGATGGGACAAAGCAAATTATAAGCTGCAAGTCTTTTACAAAACACCTTACATTTTAAGACTGCAAGGAGGCACTATAAAATATTTACTTGAGATGTCTGATTTGCCATTTATCGTTTTAAAAAGTAAAGGAAATATTATTTGACATTTCATGTTAAACTCCACTGGGGCTTAAATTCTAGATTACATTTTACCATTTTAGATCGTATTCATCTTTGCATTTATTGTATTCATTGATTTATGTAGTCTCAAGTGCTTCGCATGAGTCTATACTCTAGGCCCTGCAAATAATGCATCACTGAAACTGAGTTCCAGCCTTTATTTTAGCAGATCCTGCCTGGATTTCAAATGGTGCATAGGCTGAACAAAAACTCCCAGCTTTTTATTCTTTTGCAATTTAATCTGTCTCAATCCATATCTACCTACACTCATCTTCAACCTGACATGCCACGTAATTTTATCTTTGTCTCAAGCCCCAGCACTGACACTACAATGTCACAGCCAAAACTATGGTGTGACATAAAATATAACTTCTAGTAGCTGAAATTAGGATCCTTTAAAAATTCATGGAAAATAGAATTTGTAAAAGTTCAATTTTGATGTAAAATAATGTACATTTTCCAAGAACTTTTTGAAGAACTCTTTTATATTTTAATTCCATTTCTATGAACTTTTTGAAATGCCCTCATGTTTGTAATTTGTTTTTTATATTTAGTATCTAAGACTTATGCTAAAGCTGACATGATTTTTAATTGTGAACCTATAAAGAAAAATCATTAGTTTTTCTCTATTGTGTAGTCATACCTCTGGTCTATTGCTCTCTAGGTGGTTAAGGTTAAATAGATGTCTTAATTTCTCTTCATTTATCAGAAAGCCCTCAGTAATCTAAGTGTTATTGCAAAAGTAGTTTTATCACCATTGTGTGTGTGTGTGTATATATATATATATATATATATACATACACATTTATATATATATATATATATATCTTAATTGAAGAAACTAAACTCAAATTTTCCCCATATTAGTAATAAACTATTCCCCAATATTGTGAGCTTTTGAATTGGCACTAGTATCAGAATAATTTTAAACATTTAACCTATCATCTATCCATATTGAACACTTAACAAATATTTGTTGAGTTGTATAATATATCAGAGGGAAATGATTAGGCAAACTATAGAATATAAAATATAATGATTTGAAAAGGAGCTAGATGAAGCTGTTTATCTCTAAACTCTTTGTTATTTATAGATATAATAATTGGTCTATAAAACAAAGTGATTAATAGCCTTTTTTAAAACTCACAATTAAATTCATTAGAGGTTCTAAACCTCACAGCACACAAATACAAACACGTACACATTTGCACCAATAATAAAACAAAAGAAAATGCTGAGAAAAATAAGAAGCATGTTCCACATAAGAAATATAAGAAGAAAATGTCACTACTTAGGAATTTGCTACCCATGCCCACTAACCAAGAACATTGATCAATCTCTTATTCTGTTACACAGTTTTGTCCTTAAATTGTGATTTCCTCTCATTACTTCTCGTTCATTAAATGTTTAAATTCTCATCAACATTTTAAAAATAAACAAATGCAATAAAGCATTTCCTTTTGGACATTTTGTCTTATTTTTAAATAAAATGAACTGCAGATCTTTTTGTGCTTTGAAAAAAAAAGAAAAGGAAAAGGAAAGATGGTTTATTTATATTGCACCAGATTTTTAAAGTATTTTTAGTGCTGTATTCCCATGAAGTATTCTAAGGAAAAGGGATTCTTTAATCAAAGGATTTTCAAAGCACTATATCTCATGTTGTTACCTTGGAGGTTCAGCATGAACTAAGGCATACTGAGATGTCTAAGAAGATTTCTAACTTAAGAAACATGTATAAGATCAATCAAATGGTTCTCAAAATCATTGGCCCACAGAACTCCAATAATTTCTCTCTTATTTATAATTAAAATAACTCTGATGTTTGTGGAACTATTTTGCATTAGACTGAACTTTTTTAAAATATTTATTTTGTTTATTTGAAAGAGTTACAGAGAGAGATAGAGAAAGGGAGAGGTAGAGAGAGAGAGTGATCTTCAGTCTGCTGATTCACTCCCTAAATGTCCACAACAGCTGGAGCTGGGCTGATCCGAAGCCAGGAGGCAGGAGCTTCTTCCAGGCCTCCCACATGGCTACAGGGGCCCAAGGATTTGAACCATCCTCTGCTGCTTTCCCAAATGCATTAGCAGGGAGCTGGATTGGAAGTGAAACAACCAGGACTCGAACTGGCAGCCATAAGGGATAACATCGTGGCAGACCAGGGTTTTAACCTGCTGCACCACAGCACCAGTCCAAGTTGAATGTATTTTACTTATTTTGACTCTATGACATTCTTGAAAACTGAGAGCTTTGCGCTTTTTTTTTTTTTGCTGGAATTTCTATATAATCTTTGTGCTTGACATGAATTACTTTCTGCTATGAGTTAGGTGTGTTCAAAAAACAAGTCTAGTCCCTTAAACTTCTTTAGTATTCAGTGCTAGGAAGGCCTGCTAGCTACTCCCTGTATAGAACTTTGACATTTTTAATATTAGTATTTAATCATGTTCTTTACTATGAAAAGTGTTGTCACCTAAATATTTCTCCTGTGTACTCTGAGTGAAGAAGCATGACAAAGGCAGTATAGCCATGTTTATATATGCCAAAAACAGGGGGCGCACACAAAGACTTTCTTTTCCTCCTTCATATTATCTGTTTACTTGGCTCACGTTCCTTAAAGCACTGCAGGAAAGCTACAGTGAATAGTGCCCATAAAGAAAAAAAAAAAAAAGAAAACTGTCTGAAACTGTGTACTCAGTAATCTTATGTTTCATTTCATGTTCAAATGTCATTATTTAGAATTCAAGATTGGGGTTTGCTTGTGAAACAATAACTAGTGTGAGATCTAAATTAAATATTGTTGTTATTGGTTCTTGAATTATCGTTTTAAGCCTCACTGTATAATTTAAATGAAAAGAGACAAGTTCCTCAGATTACCTTTTTAAAAATTTTATTTCTACATATCTTAGTATGTTGCATTCATCACTCTCTTTTCTATCTTTATGTTATATATTCTGCTCCTTTTTAAAGTGAGAGATAGCAAACCAACTAACCTCTGGCCTTCTGCTCCTCTGCCTCTACTGGGAATGTTTCTCAGGGCTGAGTAGGAAAGCATTTTTGGATAGCACACTAAAAAGTAAATAAAAATGAGGAGAACAAATTAAGGTGAATCTCATTCTTTTGTCATGTGGATTCATATTGTTCTCTTCCTATCTACAAAAGAAAAATAAAATCAACGTTTGTTCCAGAATAATTTCGCAAAAATTGAAGCTTGCATGGTTCTGATGTCTGAAAATAGAACCTATTTAATTTGAGATTGGAAAAGAGGAAACGATTAGCAGCATGAAGATAAAAAAAAGTTAGTACTTTGGTTATGAACAATTCTTTTTTTTTAATTTATTTATTTGACAGATAGAGTTAGACAGTGTGAGAGAGAGACAGAGAGAAAGGTCTCCCTCCCATTAGTTCACCCCCCAAATGGCCAGTACGGCCAGCACGCTGCACCAATCTGAAGCCAGGAAACAGGTACTTCTTCCTGGTCTTCAAAGCGTGTGCAGGCACCCAAGCACTTGGGCCATCCTCCACTGCGTTCCTGGGCCACAGCAGAGAGCGGGACTGGAAGAGGAGCAACTGGGACTAGAACCCAGTGCCCATATGGGATGCCAGCGGTCGCAGGTGGTGGATTAACCAAGTGAGCTGCGGCGCCGGCCCCTATGAACAATTCTAAATGATCCCTTCATTCTTGTTTCCTACCAGGAATTCTCCAGCTGCAGTTAGACTGCAGAAGGACAGATCTTTAATACAGTAACAACACACAGAAAAGACCAAATAAAATAAAAGCCATACACTTCTATGAGAGTAGAGAAAATTGGTGGTTTCATGGAAAGTAAATGAACTGAATTCTAGCAAGAAAAAGCTCTAAATAAAGAAGGGGACAACGAGGGCCACTTCCAGCCAGGAACCATTGTGAGATTTGGATTCATACCAGGACTTCAGAAAATGAGACTGGCAGGATAGATTGTAGATTTCAGGAAGCTTACTGGTTGGGTAATTATACTTCTTGCCCCAATTCTCCCCTTGAATTTCACTGAGAGAGAAGCAGCATGTAAAGGCCTGGTAGCTAAAAGGAAGCTGTTTGGTCTCTGGTATTCTCCAAGTGATTGAATTCCATAACATGGAAATGAACCCAATGATGAAGTAAACATCTATGAGCCTACAGCCATCACTTTCAGTAGTACCAAAGCAGCTTCAATGGCAAGGTGAACAGAGCAGAATTCAGAACAGGGTCAAGAAAGAGACACACAGTTAGAAATTCTATTGGTTTTAACAAAAGTGACAGCACAATTCAAACAGGAAGGAACAGTCTCTTTAACAAAGTGCTGTTGGAAGAGCCAGTTATCTATATGGAACAAAAGAAAGATGATATTGCAGGCTACCTCTAAGCCATCATCCCTTACTGTTCTAGCAATTAAGGGACAGTTATCCCAATTGCATTCTCACCAGTTTTAGCCTCTCTGTCCATTACCAGCTCTGGGAACTGCCCAGCTTTGGGCTCAATCTGACAGGTCATTCCTGTAGTACTGAACAGGAAACAAGGCTATGTGAGGATAACACCTAACATATCTCCAGGAAGACCAATCAGGAGACCAGACAAATGGCCTTAGGACTCCCATGAGACAAAAAAGAAAAGGCACACTTGCTGTTCTGGGATGTGGCTGTGGATTTCACCCAGGAGGAATGGAGGCTATTGAGTCCTACTCAGAGAACACTGTACAAGAATGTGGTACTGGACAACTACAGCAGTATAGTCCCCTTGGGATTCCATTTTCCAAGCCAACCTTAATCATTCTGCTGGAACAGGAGAAAGAGCTCTGGAAACAGGAGAGGAAATGTCTGCCATCGATCAGTAGACCCAAAGCCAGAAATGCAACCATTTTCCCCTTCTGCTCTAGCCTTTTGCAGTCAGCCTTTATGCCAGTATGTGCTGCATGATCACCATCTTGGTTTCTACCCAGGTTTCTCTGCAGGAACTCTTGAAATGGCAGATTTCTGGCCTGTAGAGTGAGAAACAACACCCACCACCACTCTATTATCAAAGCTGCAGCAGGGATGCAGTGGACCATCAACACAAAGCTAGCTCCAAAGGCTTTATTTGAGGGAACAGAGGAAAGAATTACTTTAAGGACCTCCTCCAGTGTACCTGAAGGACAGCTACTAAACTCTAGAGAAGGGACACAGTTGTGGAAAGAACACTGTGCTCAGCTGAAACACTGAACCCTGTAGAAACATACATTATGCAAGTGGGTGGAAATGACAGGATTTAACGTAGGCAGTTGTGGAAATTGTGGGCAGGCAAGGCTTTCATCAGGAGTCAGTCCCCGTCAATCATCAGAGGACTCTCTGGGGAATAAGGCCTTACACCTGCAGTGAGAGTGGCTGAAGTTTTACTATAAATCAGCTCTCATCACACACAAGAGATCACAGAAGGAAGAGAAGCCATATCCCCACCCAGGGTGTGGATGTGCTTTTAGCCAGAAGCCACACCTAGTTACTCACAAGATAACATACACTGGTGCGAAGCCGTACATCTGTGAGGAGTGTGGGCAAAGCTGTAGCCAGAAGGTCACCTTCATCAGACACTAGGTCACACTCAGGAGAGAAGCCCTTTCTGTACAGGGAGTGTGGACAAGGTGAAGTAGCACCTTGACAGTAGGGACTCCATTTTGGAGCATTTGAGACTCCATTCTGGGAAAGCACCTCCCCACCCCCACCGTGAGACTCTGGTCTGAAACTATGATCTCAAATAGTCGGACAATAGCAGTGCACTACATCACCCTTGGCAGAGTATAGAAACCCTCTAGCATAATTGTTCAAGCTTTAAAGTAGAAAGGTTATACCTGGGTTAATGATAAAAATGTAATTTGTCTATGTCCTACATATAATTACAACCAATACCTGGATTAATATCAGGATTATAAGATTGTAACTAGTATTGTCAAGATTATAATTGGTACTAGTTTTGCATAGGTTTTAGGTCAGCTTGACCCCAGTAACCATGTATTCCCCCCTGTTCCTAGCAACCATGAATTCCCCTCCCAATTTTGTGGTTTTTGCCTTTATAAACCCTGTTGCTTTGGGCCTCAGGGTCGAGAGTTCTTTAGGACATGAGCCCACTCTCCACCGCCGGCAATAAAAGACCATCAAATTTTATCAATGTGTGGAGCTCCTTTGTTTGTACTCGCTCAGGTACAACAAAGGTTATAAGGATAAGTCAAGCCTCATCACACATCAGAGGATCCATTTATGCGAGAAGTACTATGTATGTGGGGACTGTGGTGCATTCTCTAGAGATAAATCAACTCTCAAGTAAGCACCAGAGAATTCATTCAAAAGAGAGTCCTCATTCGTGTTGTGAGCATGGCCAGAGCTTTAGTCAGAAATCACATCTCATTAAACACAAGAGGACATACTCAGGAGAGAAATATTTTATGTGTCAGAAATGTGGGTGAGGATTCATTGAAAAGTCTATCCTTTCCACAAACCAAAGGAGAACTTATATATGTGTGTGGAGTATAGGCGAGGATTAATGTAGAGTCAGTTCTCGTTACACACTGAAGAGCACACTCAGAAGAGAAACCATCTCTGTGCAGAGATTGTGAGTGGGGTTTTTCAACATAAATCAAGTTTTATCACACATCAAGAGACATTCTCAGGTAAGGAGACTTTTGTGGGCAGGGAATGGGGCTGAGGCTTTAGACAGAAATCACACCTAATCAGTCATCAGAGAATTCACTCTAGAGAGAAGACTCACATTTGCACAGAGTGTGGGCAAGAGTTTAACCAGAAAGTGAATGTCTTCAGGCATAAGATGGCCCACTCACAACAGAAGCCTTTTTTATTTATTTATTTGAAAGACAGAGTTACAGATAGAGGTAGAGACAGAGAGAGAGAGAGATCTTAATCTGCTGGTTCACTCCCCAGATGGCTGCAATGGCTGGAGCCGTACTGATCTGAAGCCAGGAGCCAGGAGCTTCTTCCATGTCTCCCACATGGATGTAGGGGCCCAACGACTTGGGCCATCCTCTACTGCTATCCCAGGCTGTAGCAGAGAGCTGCATCGGAAGAGGAGCAGCTGGGACTAGAACCGGTGCCCATATGGGATGCCGGCACTTCAGGCCAGAGCGTTAAAACGCTGCGCCACAGCACTGGCCCCAACAGAAATCTTTTGTATGCTTGCAGCAAGGATGAGGCTTTACCCATAAGTCACCCCTCATAAGATTTTAAGACACATTCAGAGAAAAAGACTCCCATATGTGGGGAGTGTGAACCGGGGCTTCGGTGATAAGGGAACTCATTACACATCATACAGCACATTAGGGAAAACCTTTATGTTTGCAATAAATGTGGGGAGGGCTTTCAACAGAAGTCACACTTTAAAAGACACCAGAGTAAACACTTGCAGAAAAGCTGTAGATACAAGGAATGTAGGCAAGAATTTAGAAATGTCACATCATCATGAAAAAAATAGGCAACGCTAGGGGAAATCTCATGTGGGTATAGCTGGACTTCAGAGCTGTGTTAACCTTCACCAGAGAGCAGGAGAAAACTGACATGAATGTTGCAGTGCTTCTCAACTAAAAGCAGTTTTACTCCCCCTCCAAACGCATCACATTTGGTAATATCTAGAGACTTTTCTTTTCACAACTGCAAGCTGGTATCTTTTGGGAAGAAGAAAAGGAATGATACTACCCATCCCACAATGCACAGAACATTTTTCTGCAACAAAGATGTATTCACTTGTACTACATGGATCCTTCCAAGGCCAATTTTGACTACAGAAGCCCTTCAGTGACTTGGCCAAACATTTAAAATATAGCTATTTATTTATTTGAAAGGTGAAGTTATAACAGGAGAAGGAAAACAAAGAGAGAGAGATCTTCCATGTGTTGATTCACTCCCTTTATGGCAACAATGGTCAGAGCTGGGCCAGGTCGAAGTCAAGAACCAGGTGCATCATTCAGGTCTCCCACATGGAGGCAAGGGTCCAAGCATATGCGCCATCTTGCACTAATTTCTCAGGTGCATTAGAAGGGAACTGGATCGGTAGTGGAGCAGCCAGAGTTCTAACCAGCATCTGTTTTGAATACTAGCATCTAAGACAGCCATTTAACCTGCTGTACCACAGCATTGTCCCCTTGGCCAAACATTTTATGGACTGCTGCAGTAGAGTCTTCCTGCCTGCTCATCCTTCCTTTCCCTTCTTTATATAAAATTCTCTTGGCTTTCACTGTCTTCTTGAATCCCCTCTGTACTCTTTTTGTTTCTCAACTATGGTTTACCCAAAAATGTATTTCATGTCTAAACCTTTTTTTGAAGACTCAAACTACAAGATTCCAAAGGGAAAAGAGTAATTTTATGTGAAGCAGTGTGATGTATGAAAACTTAACAGAGTTGATCTTGTAAATTTAATAATAAGGCAGACTGACACCTTAGGCCTTCTGAAGGGATTCCTTAAAAATTACACCGTGACATTTCAAAAGGATATTTAGCCTAGAAGTTGTCATGAGAAATCATTAAACAAATCTGAATTAGCAAATATTCTGCAAAATAATTGCCCTGCCCTCCTCTAAAGTATCCAGGATAAGGACAATGAGTGGTGATTGTTCCAGATTAAAGAGACTATAGAGCCATAAGGACTTAATGCAAAGTTTGATACACAATTTGATCCTGGACAGGAAGATAATTGTTGTAAAATACTGGATTTGAGAGTAGGACTTAATAAATATTAAATCAATGGTAGATGAAAGGTACTGTGGTCATGTAGTCAGACTCATACTCTAAGGATGTTTTCAAGGATGAAGAAATGCATTGACTCTATATTATGCAGGAATTATTCAAATGAAATGGTCTCAAAATGTTCATAGAAAATAAAATGTGCATATAAATACAAACATATTTAGCAGACAGATAGTGGGAGAGAGATGAAACAGAGAAACCATTAATACATCAATTTAAAAGATACTAAAAATGCCTTAAACTGTTCTTGCACCTTTCCTCGAGTTAGTCCCTATCACAAAAGAAGAACATTAGAAAAATGAAAAAAGTGGAGAAAGAGAAAAGGAGGAGAGGTAAGGACAATAAAGAAGATAAAAAGGAAAGAAGCTCCTAGAATTTTGGAGTGTTTGCTGATTGGAATAATCACAGGGAACATTAAGTTGGAGCTGTACAGAACAACTCCTGTAGAAACTAGAAAGGTGAACCAATATCAAAATTTTCAAATGTAAAAAAAGGCTTGTTAAATACCCATACATTAGTCTCTCCAATATACAATGTTGTGAATGTAATTAAAATTACCAGGTTATAGGATGAAGTAGGAAATAGGTAACCTAAAGAGAAAAGAAAATGAAAGCCTCACAACAGATCACCAATTTAATGAAAATAATAATCACGGTGTTAAATCAAGTTTTAAAACTATTTTCAAGAATTTGGAAGAAAATCAGAATGATATTTGAAAGGAAAAATCAAAACTCCAAAAATAAGCAAATATGAATACTCATATTAACTATGCAGTATCTGATTTCTTTTCCAGGCCTCCAGATGTAGCAAAATTAACTGTTATCTTCTCTCTGTTTCTGAAATAACTTTAAAGGACATCCAAATGAATGATTTAAATGATTCCAGAAATAACTTTGCTGAAGCTATTCCTTTGAAAGTTATTCAACCTCTTATTCTCTATAACTGGGAACACCAATTCACAAACCCTGGTTTAGTCAAGTCCAAAATTATTTTATTTAAAAAGTTTGGATTGCAACTCCTTGCAACTGTACCACTTGCTTGTGAAACGGATACGTTTTTGTGATTCTTACTTAGAAATATTTTTTGTGGATATTTTAAATTAGATATTTGTTTTCTATGACATTTGACTTCTTCATAAGTAAATTAATAAATTAATCATCCCAATATAGCATGAATCCTCCTCTCATCAAGATCAGGATCAGGATCAAGATCTTTGGAGGACTGGTAATTTTGTGTCCCTTTTCTAGTATTCTTTGACATCATAGCAATGAGTTAAATGAATTTTAGTTATTTGTGTCAGTATGAAATAAGAACAATTGCTAGTTTGGTGATAGAAAATCTTAGATGCTTCCTCCACTTCGGTTGGCAATTTGAACTTGTTGTCTGTTCTTTACTTCCTTCCCTCCCTTCCTCTTTCTTTCCTTCTGTCTTCTGCCTTTCTTTCTTTCTCCCAGGTACTTTAGAATATTTTACTTGTTACTACACAAATACATACACACACACACACATGTACTAATGCACATACACAAACATAAAAACGATAATGTGTTACAAAATTCTTAGTAAGATACATTTCTTCAAAGAGGTTGGTGCTAAATGAGTAGTAAATCCATAGGAACTTATTCTTTTTTGGAAGATTTATTCATTCAAGAGGCAGAGTGACAGTGAGAGGAGACAGAGAGAGAGTGAAAAAGATCTTCCACCCACTGGTTCAGTCCCCATACTGCTGCAACACTCAGAACTGGGTCAGGTCTCTGGGTGTGTGGCAATGGCCCAAGTAGGGGGACCATCTTCTGCTACTTTCCCAGGAGCATTAGTATGGTGCTGGATAAGAAGTAGAATAGTGGGGACTGAACTAGTGCTTCTATATAGGATGCCAACATTGCAGACTATGACTTAACCACTACACCACAACACCAGTCCCAGAACTTATTCTTATAAATTTTATATTATAATTCGATTAATGCATTTATGGTCCAATCAAGAATGCTCAAGATCTAATACATTCTGCCTTAAAAGTATACCATTTTGGCTGGTACTGCGGCTCACTTGGCTAATCCTCTGCCTGCGGCACTGGCACCCCCGGTTCTAGTCCCAGTTGGGGCACCGGATTCTGTCCCAGTTGCTCCTCTTCCAGTCCAGCTCTCTGCTGTGGCCCAGTAGTGCAGTGGAGGATGGCCCAAGTGTTTGGGCCCTGCACCCGCATGGGAGACCAGGAGGAAGTACCTTGCTCCTGGCTTCGGATCAGCACAGTGCTGGCTGTGGCAGCCATTTTGGGGAGTGAACCAATGGAAAAGGAAGACCATTCTCTCTGTCTCTCTCTCTCTCTCACTGTCTAACTCTGCCTGTCAAAAAAAAAAAGTATACCATTTTGAATTAAACTAAACTGTAAAAAGAGAGAGCCATAAATGTGGTTACTATTGAATTGTGTACAGGAGAAAGGGGCAACAATGTGTTCATGATAACTCCTTTTCAGATTTTTCTCTCTGGAGATTCCAGTACCAAGAACAAAAAGAATCTGTATAAGGGACAGCTCTGTGGCATAGTGGGTAAAGTGCCAGTCCTGGCTGCTCCACTTCCAGTCTAGCTCTCTGCTATGGCCTGGGAAAGCAGTGGAAGATGGCCCAAGTCCTTGGGCCCCTGCCCCAGCTTGGGGACTGGGAAGAAGCTCCTGAATCATGGCTTCAGTCTGGTGCAGTGCCAACCATTGCAGCTATCTAGGGAGTGAATGAGCGGATGGAAACCTCTCTCTCTCTCTCTCTCTCTCTCGCTCTCGCTCTCGCTCTAGCTCTCTCTCTCACTCTCACTCTCGCTCTCTCTGTGTGTGTGTGTGTGCCTCTCTGTAACCGGGCCTTTCAAATAAATAAATAATTTTTTTTTTAAAAAGATAATCTGGATAGACGACTTTGTATCTAGAATTTTGGTCCGAAGAGAAACCTTTTAAGGGAGTCCTCATCTGTAATATCTAAAGTGGATAATAAGTTCTCCACTACCCTTAAGATGTAAGCTGTGATATACAACAGCAGCAAGGTTACAAGAAAATCCTGACAGTATTTCAAATGAGTTTTCTAGACTTAAGGAGTACAAACTGATCATTTGAATATAGATAGATTTTATTACCTTCTACCTCCTTTATCTTCTTAAACCTGCACACTTCTTTATAACTGTTGTTTCTGTGGTGTTCTCTTGGAAGATAGATACATACACATGAATTTCCATGGTAGTGACAATCAACCATCAAAATTAAGTGCAAGAATCACAGGGATCAACAATTCAAATTCCTTTTGTACCTTTTAATTTGTTTCACACACTTGAACTACATAGGCTACCTGTGAGGATTTGCATCTATATAGTTAATAAGATTAAAATGTGCTATATAAACTAGAATTTTCATAAGTAGTCATTTAGAAAATGTTGTTTCCCCTCTGCTGTCTCTTACTTTACTTCCCCCACCCCATTAGATTAATAGGGAACATAATGTGTCCCAAGCAGCTGCAGATTAAGGTCATTTTATGACCTTGATGAAGTCATGTAAGTTCTCAGAGTTTCTGTTTTGCCATCTGCAAAACCAAGATGATAATAGATGACACCTGCTCACCATGCTGTGAAGATGAATGTAGTAACATCCACAAAGCAGCTGTACTCTAGGAGAAGACGAACACCACTTGCAATAAAAGTAACAGCAAGTATAACATTAAAACATACATCTATCCTAGGCACTCCCTAGAGATATGTCAGTAGCTGTTTTCCAATATATGTTGGCTTTTAATTAAAAACAAATATCTGCCAGTATTCATTAAAGTCCATTTTAGCAAATTGTCACTGTCCTGTAATATTCCTGTTGAGTCCCTTGCAGATTAACAAATAGAAACCCTCTGGGAAAAGCATTTTACCATGCTGGCAGGAAATGGAAAACCCCACCAGAGCATAAGTTGTGTCTAGTCACCAATTAGCCAACAGTACTTCTGACTGAGATTTTATGTTTTCCCTGAGCAAACATTAACCACTTTAGCTGGGAGATTTTGCCAGGATTTTAGATTACACTCTGCCTGACAACAGTGTATGCCAAATATAAATGGTGCCATAAATTGTGTGGTATCACATTTAAACAGAATAACTATTGCCTTGTCTCTTAGTTTTATGTGTGTACCTTTTCACATTTAATTGGAGATTTTGATTCTTTTTTATCATACTTCTAGGAGAAGCACTGTAAGCATTAGAATGTTTTTAAATGCCACGGTTGATTTAAGAGACAGCCACAAAATGTGAGCACAAGCTTGCTGTAAGCTTATGAAAACAGTCTGAATTTTTGTTATGTCTTTAAAGACATCTTAGCTACCAATATCTAGAGACAGCATTCTACATATGACTTTTTACATTATATCTGAAAGTCTCTCCTCAAGCCAGACTTGATGCTTAAATTGTCCCCCTGCATGTTAAAAGATTCAGTGAAGCCCATGTAAAACACAGTCTGTATATTCACAAAAAGTGTGCTAGGAGGAAAACATTGTTACAGTGCCATTCCCTACATAGGAAGAGAAAGCATAATATATATGACCTTCTGAATATGTTGGTAGCTAAATTATTACCTTGTATATGAAAAGGGAAAATATATTTTTTAAAATTCATAATCACATAATAACAGAAATAAGAAAAACAAAAATTGGGGAGAAATTATGTAGACATTCAGGAGGAATCCAATAAACTTTTTAGAA
Organism: Sylvilagus floridanus; assembly: GCA_949820135.1. Taxonomy (NCBI): domain Eukaryota; kingdom Metazoa; phylum Chordata; class Mammalia; order Lagomorpha; family Leporidae; genus Sylvilagus; species Sylvilagus floridanus. The sequence goes on from OX463224.1 coordinate 84,942,930, forward strand.
TCCATTGAAGATACAACTCTGATGCAAAAAATCCAAACAATGCCTGCACTTCTATTTATGGTGAGTCAAATGGAGTTCTAACTTTTTTTTTATTTTTGTAAAAATTAAATGCTTTTAAAAGATGCAATAACTTATCAAAGAGTCTGCTTTTCTTTTTTGGGGAAAACAAATGGCAAGGTAAGGATAATGAAAGGGCTGCTGCTTTTAGGACTTAGTGTGTTCAGAATTTTAAATGCTCCTTCATGGTCAGTCTAGGAAGACAGGAGTGATAGTCTCTCAGAAGGAATCCAATCTCTTTTCCTCCCATCTCTCCTTCAAGAACTGGTAGGCTGCTCATAAGGCATGCTACTTTCTGTTTTAGTTTTATCAATGGTATTTTTTCCCATTTATGGGTTACAATGTGCTATTTCAACAATGTGTACTTATTAAAACAGAGTAAAAAACACTTCTCCTCCAACATTGCATGATTTTCTCTAGTTCCATATATTTTGGCACAAATGACAAAATTTCATTCCTTTATATGATCAAATAATATTCTATTGTATACCTCAACCACATTTTCTTTATTCATATGACGATTTTTTGGCTATTATGAACAATGAAACAATAAACATGGTGGGGCATGCATATATGGTGCCATTTGGTGCAATAATTTCATGTCTTTTGGATATATACCCAGGAGCGAGATGACTAAATCATCTGTAATTTTAATTTTTGTTGTTTTAGAAAGCTTTTATTTAATGAATACAAATATCAGAAATAAAGCTTTAAGAATATAGTGGTTTTTGCCTCCATACCCACCCTTTCACCCCCACTCCCATCCCTTCTCCGACTTCCTATCCCATCCCATCATTAAGATTCATTTTTAATTATCTTTATATATAGAAGATCAACTCTATACTAAGTAGATTTCAACAGTTTGCACCCACACAGAAACACAAAGTACTATTAGAAGACAAGTTTTACCATTAATTTTCATTGTACAACTCATTAAGGACACAGGTCCTATATGGGAGCAAGTGCACAGTGACTCCTGCTGTTGATTTAACAATTAACATTCTTTTGGATGATGTCAGTGATCACTTGAGGCTCTTGTCATGAGCTGCCAAGGCTATGGAAGCATTTTGAGTCCACAAACTCCATCAATATTTAGACAGGGACATAAGCAAAGTAGAAGTTCTCTTCTGCTTTCAGAGAAAGGTACCTCCTTCTTTGATGTTCCCTTCTTTCCACTGGGATATCACTCACAGAAATCCTTCATGTGGATCATTTTTTTTTGCCACAATGTCTTGGCTTTCCACGCCTGAAATGTTATCATGGGCTTTTCAACCAGATCCAAATGTTTTAAGGGCTGATTCTGAGGTCAGAGTGCTGTTTTAGGGCATTTGTCATTCTATGAGTCTGCTGTGTTGACTGCTCCCCATGTTGGATCATTCTCTGCTTTTTAATTCTATCAATTGTTATTGCTAGACACTGGTCTTATTTATGTGATCCTTTTGACACTTAATCCTATCTATATGATCAGTTATACACTTTACACACTTACTTTGATCACTTTAACATATAAAGTGACACTAGTACCATCCAGCTTAATGGGATTTGGAGTCCCATGGCAAGTTTTTAGCTTTATCCTTAGGGATAAGTCAGTGGGAATATGTCCCTCTCTTATTCCCACTCTTATTTTTATTGGGATATATTTTCAATTGAATTTAAATACCTATGAATAATTCTTTGTTAAGTAAAGAGTTCAACCAATGATATTAAGTAGAAAATGAAAATAGTATAAAAATAAAACAATAAACTTCCTTGACAATCAAGACAAGGGCTGTTCAAGTGAATGCTTCTCATAGTGTCAATTTCACTTCAACAGGTTTTCTTTTAGGTGTTCAGTTAGTTGTCACCAATCAGGGAGAACACATGATATTTGTCCCTTTGGGTCTGGTTTATTTCACTAAAGTATGATGTTTTCCAGATTCATCCATTTTATTGAAAATGACCAGATTTCTTTTTTTCTTTTTTTACCACTGCATAGTTTTCCATAGAACACATATCCCATAATTTCTTTATCCAGTCTTTTGTTGATGGGTATTTGAATTGATTCCATGTCTTGGCTATTGTGAATTGAGCTATAATAAACCTGGAGGTGCAGAGAGCTCTTTTAAAAAGAAATCTATGTATTCTTTTACATAGTGACGGTACTAATTTACATTCCAACCAATAGTGTCCAAGAGCTTGCTTTTTTCCATATCCATGTCAACTATGTTACTTTATGTCTTTTTAATAATAGCCATTGTAATGTTGGTAAGGTGATATCTCATTATCATTTTGATACGTATTTCTCTGATGGCTAGTGGTACTGAGTATATTTTTCATAATTTGTTGGCCAGTTGTATTTATTCTTTTGAGAACTGTTTATTCAGATGCTTTGACCATTTCTTTATAGGATTGGTTGCTTTGTTGATGAGTTTTTTGAATTCCTGTTATATTCTGTATCTTAATCCTTTGTCAGATACATAGCTTACAAACACTTTCTCCCATTATGTCAGATGTTCCTTCACTCTATTGATTATTTTCTTTGCTGTGCAGAAGCTTCTAGTTTAGAATAATCATATTTCTTCTAGTTTTCTTATTTTGTTTGTATTTATGGGATCTTTTCAAAAAGTCAGTACTTATAGCAATGTGTCCAAGTGTTTTCTGTTTTCTTCTAGAGATGCCATAGTTTCAGGATGTAAATTTTGATGTTTAATATATCATGGTTTTTGTATGAGATGAGAGGTAGCGAAACTAATTTTTTGTACATCCATCCATATATACCCATATACCCATACACAAACATGTATATAATGTGTATATATGTATATTTACATATGAAGTATGTATATATGCATTTAGTTTTTCCAGAACCATTTATATGAAAGCCTATGCATTCTCAAATATATGTTCTTGACACATTTGTCAATTGGCTATATGTACTTGGACCTGTTTGAAAACGAAGAAATTACAATTGATACTACAAAATATAAATGTTCAAAATAAAATTGTAGGGATCAAATTTAGCAGGAGGAAAAAAATAGATTCAGTTCAGAAATAGATGAAATAGAACCTAAAAAGTAAAAAGGTCAACAAAATACTGGTTTTCTGAATTTATAAACAAGATAGAAAAACATTCAGTCATACCACTGCCACATACATCAATGGAACAGGCACATTAAATTGCATTTATTTGGAGCGAGTTACATGATGTTTGTGTACATCTATGTATTGCATAATGTCTAATCAGGACATTAATTTCTTCAAATATTTTACTACTACTAAGATATGAAGTTTAATACTTTCTATGAAATAGTTATGACTTTAAACCTAATCCTGTCTGGTGCGGCCATATCCAAACCATTAGAGAGGTTTAGTAAAACAATATCCCTGGTGCACAAAAACATTTCTTTTATTTGGTCTAAGTCATCTACATTCTCTCTTTGGTATCAAGTGCTAGATATAAAAATTCCAGTTAATGTTAGAGTTCCTATTGGATAAAATAAATCACCCTAGGCTGAGGGCTGTGGAACTCCTTCAGTCCTGTAAGTACTTGCCAAGTCCTAGAAATTAACTGATGTCATCAATACATCACAGGATATTGTGGAGACTTTAGTGCTGACTTGTTACCTAATAGCTGTACTGAGAACTAGGCAGAAGAGTGATTAGGTGAAGAGAGGTCCTGTCATGCGATTTGGTGTTTTTTTTTTTTTTTTTCTGGCGTGTTGTGGCTGGCCCGCTGCGGCGATCTGAAGCCAGGAGCCAGGTGCTTCCTCCTGGTCTCCCATGTAGGTGCAGGGCCCAAGGACCTGGGCCACTGCCATCCCAGGCCACAGCAGAGAGCTGGACTGGGAGAGGAGCAACCGGGACAGAATCCGGCGCACCAATTGGGACTAGAACCCGGGGTGCCAGCGCCACAGGCAGAGGATTAGCCTAGTGAGCCATGGCGCCACTGCAATTTTTTTTCTCCAATTTTCACATTTTATTCCTTATCATCTGTGATGAATTCTCTGGAAACAGAGTTGCAGGAGAAATTTTCGTGATGTGAATAATTCTCCAAAGAGTTGAACCATGAAGCGGAAACAAAAGAAAAAGCATCTGGAAAGCATACACTCCCCTCAGGCCCCAAAGTTATCAACAGGCATGTCTTAGGATATTCACCAGGTATAAGGTCAACAGAAATTGCCTACCACAAAAGGAGGAAGAAAAGAATCATGGTTGTCTTGAAGGAGAAAGGTAAAGATGGAGAGGGCTTGGAATGAAGGTTCTGTGTCTCCGAAATCATGATGCAATTTGAAGTTAAATAACTTTAAATGTAGAAATACTACCAAATTTTTGAAACATAGTTTGTATGTTTATTTGTATGTCATTTGTACTTATTTAATATAGTACGCTTTCAGAGATAGATTTTGTCACCTTTGCCATCTCCAATCCGATGGATAGAAATGAGAAAAATGAAAAACTAAAAAGTACACAAAGCTATATAGTTGAAAGGAAAAGAGAATATTCAACTTTCAACTTGTATTATTTGTAAGTTATAATTGTTACTCTTCTAAAATAAGTTAAGGCTTAAAATTGAAAGGTGACAGTAGGGATGCATAATATATTATATACATAGAATAGATGTGTGTCTGGTTACAATGAAACGATTATGCTGTTTCCTCCTGGGTGTGTATGTGAACCTGCAGATGCTAAGCTCACAGGAGTCAAGAGAAGGAATATAGCTACTTTGCTTTCATGTGTCTAGAGTATTTTTTTCCTTTGATAAGAGTACCAGTCTTCCCAGTATGTGAGCTATTACCAGTATGTGAGCACTGAGTCACACTAAACAGTTGAAGTCTGTATTTCTCTAAATGACCCCTACGATTGATCCATGGAGCAAACATCTATCTGTGTTAGACCAATCTATAATGATACCTTGAAAAAATCAAATCAGAAGAAATAGCAACTGTGAGGTTAGCCTCTATTGATCTTTTGTCAAAAACTTAAATTGAAATAGTACAAATTATAATATGCCATCTCTCTTACACTCAGCCCAGCTCATTTCCTCAGTGTTATTTGCTAACACTTTGATACTTCTCTGTATTATTTTCTGCAAATGAATGTATATCTTTTCCCATTTCTCCTTCTTAACAGCCATATCTATGCATTATGTGGCTAGAAGAAAAAACTTAATATAGATCAGAGGAATTTTGGATGAAATTTAGGATGAAACCAAGAGCAAATAAAAGCCACCTAAATTCTCTGAACTTATGCACATGCAGGTGAACAAACACTTTTATGGTCAGAATAGAAAGGTGAAGACATATTATAAATCATCTGAGACAATCAAATTAACATATATACAGGGATCCTCCAAAAAATAATAAAATAGGAAGCAACCCTCTATGGCTGTACTTGTTTCAATTCCTCTTTTTTTCAAAGACCTGGATGTTTTAATTGTCGCTTTAATGTAGAGCATCCCACTAAACCTTCAATAATTTTTGTTTAGTATAAATTAGACATCAGTCATTTACTGCTGTTTGGCATCTAATCTACCTTAATTGCTACACATTTATGATAGCATGGTAATTTCCATTTTAATAATTAAAGTGATATTTTCATGAAAAGAGTAACACATTATTATCCTCAGATTTTATATTGAAACATAAGGGATTTGGTTAAGTTCAGTAGCTACAATATGCTCTAGAATGATTAGAGAGGTACACTGAAAATGTTTTAAAATCATAACAAAATAATTGGAATTCAGCAGAGCAGGCCGGCTTTAAAACCCTACAGTAGGGCTGTTGTTAAACCCTGAGAGGCCTACTTTGAATTTGCTTTAGGCAGAACTGCATTGTGACAAAGCTCTCTCACAATAAATTGTAAATTCCAGCACTATCTACAATATTTAAATGCTATTCTGACAGAATATCAATGATAGTACTTGTGAAGTTAGTGGAAGACCAGGATGGAATTATTGGCTCCTTCATTTTGGCCCAGACCTGGCTATTGAGGTAATGTGAGGAGTAAACCAGTAGTTCAAAGATACTACTCTCTCTTTTCTCTTTCTTCTTTTCTATCTTTCAAATGAGTAAATAAACATATAAATAAGTAATTCTTTTTAAAAAACTATGTAAATAAAGTCACTCTGTAAAAAATAAAGTCACTATGTAAAAAATGTCACTCTGAAAGTGACGTTTGAACCATTATCTATTAAAATATTGCAGAATTATAACGATCATATTTTTAAAATTGTGATTTTGTAAGTGAAGATTGAGAGTGATAATTACTTTAAATCTATAAATTATTCTCATGTTCCAAACTTGGAATCAATCTTAAAAGGGATGTAGCAACATATACTTTGCCTCATCTTTCATTTGTGACACATCTTGCTCATTGTTCTTAAAAATTATATATTAGGATTTTTTTGACAGGCAGAGTTAGACAGTGAGAGACAGACAGAAAGGTCTTCCTTCCGTTGGTTCACCCCCCAAATGGCTGCAATGGCCAACGCTGCGCAGATCCGAAGCCAGGAGCCAGGTGCTTTTCCTGGTCTCCCATGCGGGTGCAGGGCCCAAGCACTTGGGCCATCCTCCACTGCGTTCCCCGGCCACAGCAGAGAGCTGGACTGGGAGAGGAGCAATCGGGACAGAAATGGCACCCCCACCAGGCCTAGAACCCTATGTGCCGGCACTATAGGCGGAGGATTAACCTAGTGAGCCGTGGCGCCAGCCTAGATGTTAGGATTTATTTTGTCAAATTTTAGTGTTATCTTTGCCACTATTCAACCTTGTGACATTAACGTTAGGGGCAAATTTTGATTTCTATGTCTCACTTAAGAATTATTGCCTTTGTGTAAAATGTTAACAATACCATCTGAACATTCTACAAGATTATAAAAAGGTTAAAATATTGTGTAAATAGTATTACTGAGATCCTACTTAAGGTGTCAGACTTATGACTCTTAGTTGATTAAAGTATAAATTGTTTAACCTAATCAAGTCTCATTTTCTTCATCTACCAAATGAAGAGTTGAATTAAATCTATGGAAAACTTCTATATAGCAAATCTTAATGCAAAATATATGACATGCATATGTGTTTAGTAACTCAATATTGTAAATATTTGTTTTCATGTATATTATTGCTCTCTCTCTCTCTCTCTCTCTATATATATATATATATATATATATTTGATGAAAATCATTTACCTTGTGATAAAAGTTAATATATATATTGCAAATGTGCTTTAGAAATGTGTCTAAACATCAATACAATCCTTCCTTGCTTAGCAAAAAATGCAAATGTGTCATTACTTTGATTATTGGTATATGATATGGTGCAAAGAACATGAAAAATGGAACAAAACCCTTGTTTAGTGTAATTTATACATCGAACTGATTTCCTCAAAGATTTTTCTCCCTCTGTAAAATGGACCCAACTGGGTACTTGATCTTGTTTGAAGGACTTATCAGAAGCATTTGTAACAACTTTCTGAGATAAAAGCTCTTGGCATTAAGACAATAGATATGTAAACTTATTCAACGTTTTACATGGATGAATGTTTGCAATAGAACATTTTGCCCCCCCCTTCTCTTTCCCAAAATTCACACCTAAAATACAGTCTAGTGTTGTCACATCAGTACACCGCCCTAGGGAATTCAAGCTGGGAAATGCCTAAGCCAGAACATTCCATGGTAAATATAAGTCAAATCCTAGAGATAGAAATACAGAGAAATGGTAAATATTGTCCTCAAACTTGAGTAGTCAATGAGTGCTGTACACCAAACATATGGCTATGTTTTTGCTTTCTTTGTTCTTGCCAGTCTTAGTGTTGCTTTACAACTCTAGAAGTGTCTACTCTCTAACTGGTACATAAGCTGTAACATCTAATAGCGTTCTTCTCTAAATTCAAATCAGAGGAATTTTCCAGGATGAGATGAGAAAGAAATGCACATTCACCCAGGGAAATTCTCCTTCCTTTTATGAATTGAGAGTTGGATTCTTCCCTGCAATCACATTTGATGATCATAAAGTAAATTAAAAGACTCTTCCTTGATCCCATAGAGACAACGACCCAAGGTTCAAAGGGTGCCATGTTGAAGACAAATGTGCAATGTTGTTGAAATAGGCAGTCACTTATCCAGGTCATGGACTCTGAGATCTTGAGAAAGAAACAGTCTCCTAGCATGGAAAAATCCAGGATGATCAATTTGAGTTAGTGACCATAGGTGAAGAAAATTCTCTCTGCAGCAGTGTCATCTGTTACCAAGGAATCAACACATAGGAAATTCAGGCTGAGCTCTCATAGGATTTGCAAAGTGGATTATTATTTTTATTTACATCTTTTTAAGGGTCTTTAGTTTCCTGTTATATTATTTTTGTAAAGATTTACTTACTTATTTGAAAGTCAGAGTTAAAGAGAGATCTTTCATCTAATGGCTCACTCCCTAGATGGCCACAATTCCCTGACTTGACCAGCCTGAAGCAAGTAGCCAGTAGCCAACAGCTTCATCCAAGTCTCCCACACGTTCAGCTTGGCACAAATACTTAGGTCACCTTCTGCTGATTTTATCAGGTCATTAGAAGGAGCTGGATTGGAAGTAGAACAGCTGGGGCATGAGGCAGCACCCACACGAAATTCTGGGGCTGTAAGCAGTGGCTTTACCCCCTAGACCAAAATGTTGGCCATTCCTCTAAACTATTTAAGGTTAACTAGCCATTTTTTTAATAATTTGGTTTCTACTTATTGACTAATCAATAAATTATTTTGCCTTCTTTTTCTTTCTCATTTATGTTGTTTTCATTTGTATTATTTCTATTTTATAATAATATACATTTTTTACACATAATACATTGTAGGTACTAACTGTTCCAAAGAAATCTGCCATGGACAATCAAAAAAGTATATATATTTATATAATGTATATATAAATATAAGTATGCATATATATTATGTATATGCATATATAATGTATATATATACTACTCAAATGCACATAATAGCCTGGATTAGGCTGAAACCAAGAGCAAGGAACTCCATCTGGGTCTCCCACCTGGTCAGCAGGAACCCAAGTACTTGGGCCATACCAAGTTTTAAGTTTCTTAATATTTTAAGGTGATTTATTTAATTTTAATTTCAATGTTTTATAATAATTTTACCTGTGTGATAGAGGAAATAAACTTACTTTGAATACAGAGCATCTCAATAGTTCTTCAGTGAAACCAGTGTTACTAGTAAATTTCATAAAATAAATAATATTTAGAGTTTTTTCTATATTAAAGATTATTGTACTCATATTCTGGCAGTCTCATTTGGAATCCCATTGCTGACCACTTGTTGAATCAAAAGCATTCTGTAAGGCCGGCGCCATGGCTCAATAGGCTAATCCTTTGCCTGCGGCACCGGCACCCCAGGTTCTAGTCCAAGTTGGGGTGCTGGTTCTGCCCCACTTGCCCCTCTTCCATTCTAGCTCTTTGCTGTGGCCCGGGAGTGCAGTGGAGGATGGCCCAAGTCCTTGGGCACTGCACCTCATGGGAGACCAGGAGAAGCACCTGGCTCCTGGCTTCAGTTCAGCGTGGTACTGCGGACAACTGCAGTGGACATTGAGGGGTGAACCAATGGAAAAGGAAGACTTTTCTCTCTGTCTCTCTCTCTCAATGTCCACTCTGCCTGTCCAAAAAAAAAAAAAGTATTCTGTGAATTATTGTTTGAAGATTTCACTAAATGTGTAAATTTTAGTTTTGGATACCAAAAGCAAATTCTAATCTTTAATGCATGTTAAAATGGCAGCCTAAAAAAAAGCTTTTGAGATGAAAATCAAGTTCCAAATTTTGTATGCTTTAGAGACCTTGGGGAGAAGTAATTTCTTAGTACTTTATTTTTAATCATTAATATAGAAACTGGAGCATTTGTGAAGTTTCTTTAATTTTAAAAATGTATGTCCAAATACGTTTCTCCTGATTTTTTTCAGTTCAGAGCTACCACACTCATTCTACCTGTCAAGATGCATTTTATCTGTCAGGTCTGAAGTTCCTCACTTACAAAGTGGATATAATGGTAATGCATGCCCCCTTTTTACTCCTGCTACTGTGGCAGTCATGAAAGTTCACTTGAAGTGTGTTCATACATTATTGAATGCCTGCTTCATCTACCATATCATATTACTGTGAGGATTGCATTTGATAACGTGAAAGTGCTTTGAAAATGGTACAATTCTACACAATGTGGTTACCACTGCTTTGTGAGAAAATTTAAATTGATAATATGGTCTGCATTGTCACAATCACCAATTTAATATCTTTAATTCCAAATTATAAATTTAATCTTACAAAATAAGTAATGTGATTCTTTATCTGAAACCTGGCCTATTTATTGATAGCTGGAATATGGATCCTGTGTAACTCAAAACACACACATTGATTCAGAGCAAAACTAAATTCAAGTCATAATTTCAATTACCATTGTTTTAACCTAAATCTATAATTGGTGTTTAGCTGCACACAAAAGCATGGTTATTGTGGTTATTTACTGTTGAAACTTTTCCACAAAAACTTGTAATGACTTATGTGTTTAATTCATCAGGAGTTCCACCATTCCGTCCTGATCCTCCATCCTTAAATTTTCCATGATCCAGCTCCTATAGGGCCAGTCTCTAGACTAAGAGGAACATGCCCTGGTGACCAGTAGCTACTCTTTTCATTGATTGATGTCTTATCTATTTTAACTTCCACTATCCTAACTGTATGTGAGGAAAAAGGGGAACTCAAATCAGAATTGTGTTGGTCCTGATCATGAGTAATTTGACCTCTTTGTTTTCCTCCCCAACTTTAGTATCTCTCATCCACCTTGACTTTAAGCAAATTTCCAATTCGTCTAATTGGAAAAAACTTTCTTTTCTGCTCTTTTATTTGACTCTTTATCCATCATCAGCAGAGACCTTGGCTCTTTCTGGAAAATTCTACTAACATTTGAATATATCTGGATGACACTTCCACTTATTCCCCTTTTCTCCATCCTTTTGTTCTGTCAACATCTTTATCACTCTATATTGTAACCACTTAATTCCTTATGTATCTTTCCTTCTAAACTCATGATACTTAAGTAAAGGCTTTGTTGTAGAGTGTTTAGTAAGTAATTTCATAAAGAAAAAAATAAATGTATTTAACACAAGCATACTTCAAAAACGAGTTCTTGGAAAAGGAGGTTAAATATTATTTTGGTGCAGAAAAATGTTGAAATTGTATACAAGAGGAATTATCAAAAACTTAAAGACAAATTCATATTACTGAAAACTACACTTGAATTTTAAAAAGCACCAAAATAAGTATATATTTTATTCTGCTTTACATTAATTTTTAAATTTTATTTATCTAATTTTAAAGTTTTTAATTCATTTTAATAGATTCAATATAGTTTGTTGATATAATTCTAAGAATATAATGATATCAGGGCCAGCGCTGTGACGTAGCAGATGAAGCTGCCCCTGCAGTGCCAGCATCCCATATGGGTGCTGATTCAAGTCCCAGCTGCTCCACTTCCAATCCAGCTCTCTGCTATGGCCTGGGAAAGCAGAAGATGGTCCAAGACTTAGCCCCTGCACCTGTGTGGGAGACTCGGAAGAAGCTCCTGGCTCCTGGCTTTGGATCTTCACAGCTCCGGCCATTGCAGCCAATTGGGGAGTGAACCAGAGGATGAAAGATCTCTCTCTCTCTTCTCTTTCTCTCTCTGCCCTCCTTCTCTCTCTATGTAACTCTGACTTTCAAATAAAGAAAGAAAAAATATAATGATATCTCTTTTCCACCTAAATCTCCCTCTCTCCCTCCTCCCCACCCTCCTTTTCATTCTTTATTCTTGTTTTGGCTTTTGACAAACTTTAAATTTACATTACAGGGCTCAAGCACTTGGGCCATCCTCCACTGCACTCCCTGGCCACAGCAGAGAGCTGGCCTGGAAGAGGGGCAACCGGGATAGAATCTGGTGCCCCGACCTGGACTAGAACCCGGTGTGCTGGCACCACAAGGCGGAGGATTAGCCTAGTGAGCTTGGGCCCTGCACCCCATGAGAGACCAGGAGAAGTACCTGGCTCCTGCCATCGGATTAGTGCGGTGTGCCGGCCACAGCACGCCAGTCGCAGTGCGCTGGCCGTGGTGGCCATTGGAGGGTGAACCAATGGCAAAGGAAGACCTTTCTCTCTGTCTCTCTCTCTCACTGTCCACTCTGCCTGTCAAAAAAAAATTTACATTAAAGTATAAACAGACTTAATGTTTTAAGAAATTAGAAGTTTAGCAAATAAAAAGCAAAAACAAACAACAAACCAAAAAAAAAAAAAAACCTTAGTTTAGTGAGAATATAGGCAATGGTTATAAACATTAATTGAAAGAAAAATGGCCATTTCACCCATATACAGTAAATTTCAAAGTAATCACCAATGATTAAAAACTATAGTAGTGTAACATTCTTATCTATTGGTTTGACAAAGGTATAAAAGTTTTACAAAATTATATTTGCAGTAATACTGATACACATAGACATTTCTTTCTTGCTTTTTTGTGGGGGTTGGTATTTATTTATTTATTTTTAATTTTTAGCTTCTACATGTAATGGAGAACATGCAGTATTTGTTTTCCTGTTTCCACCTAACTTCACTCATCATTATGTTCTCCAGTTGCATCCATTTTGATGCAAATGGTAAAATTTTGTTCTTTTCATAGCTGAATAACATTCTGTTGTGTATATATACTACATTTTCTTTATTCATCTGATGATGGACACCTTGATTGATTCCAAATTTTTGCTATTGTAAACCCTGCTGTTATAAACATGGTGATGCAAATATTTCTTTAACATAATGTGTTCATACCTTCTGGGTATGTACCCAGTAGTGTGATTGTTGGATCATAGGGCAAGTTAATTTTTAATTGTATAAAATATATCCATACTGTTTCCACAGTGGTTGCACTAATTTACATTCCCACAGTGTATAAGTGTTGCCCATTTTCTACATCCTCCCCAGCATTTGTTACTCTCTGTGTTTTGGATTTTACTGATTTTGATAGGGATACTGTGATATCTCATTGTCGTTTTGATTTGAATTTCCCTGACGTCTAATGATGTAGAACATTTTTTCATACATTTCTTCGCCATCTTTATTTCTTCATCTGAAAACTATTGAGGTCCTTTTCCCATTTTTTAACTGTATTGGTTGTGTTTTTGTTGTTGAGTTTGTTAAGTTGCTGTTATATTCAAGATATTGATACTTCATCTGACAGATAGTTTCAAAATATGTGGACATCCAGGGACTGAACCAGTAGATGAAAGATCTCTCTCTCTCCCCCTCCCTCTTTTCTCTCTTTCTCTAATTCTGACTTTATAATAAATGTCACAGACTCTCAAAAACAATTTGATGTTAAACTATAGTAAAAACCAACACAATGAGCTGACAAACCAAATTACTTTATAATTACTCCAGTAGAAGATATGAGAAAGTGTCTTGTGATCACATGGTCTGTGCGATCCTTGCTAGATTTCCAGCATCTGCCATGTGGTAGGTGTGATGTAAATACTTGTTGAATGTCATTTGCATTTGCACAATGTGCCAATGTGTTAATGTGCTAATATAGTGATTGTTGAAAGTCAAAAATTATCAAATAACAATTCCTATTATTTGTAACTATTTTTTAAAGATTTATTTATTTATTTGAAAACCAGGCAGTTACAGAGAGGCAAAGGTAGACAGAGAGAGAGAGAAAGTCTTCCATCCGCTGGTTCACTCCCCAAATGGCAACAATGACCAGGGCTGAGCTGATCTGAAGCTGGGAGCTACGAGCTTCTTCTTCCAGGTCTCACACGTGGGTGCAGAGGCCCAAGGAATTGGAATATCTTCTACTATTTCCCCATGTGCCTTTATAGGGAGCTGGATTGCAAGTGGAGCAGCTGGGATTCAAACTGGTGCCCATATGAGGTGCCTGCACTTCAGGAGGCGGCTTTACTTGCTACACCACAGTTCTGATTCCACATTTGTAAGTATTTAAAATGTACAAAGCATTTGCCCAGTGGTTATCTGATCTCATTTTTAGGAATGTAATTTGAGGTACTTGAAATATGCAGCATCATTTCAAATTTATTAAGAAGGAAACTGATGCCAGAGGCTTGAAACACATTTTCATGGTTCACAAGGTGGAAACATATCAAATATGAATTCCAAGTGAAGCCTTAAATTCTCACCTCCCTTCTCCTTTCTTCCTCTCTCCCTCCCTCCTTTCGTCCTTTTCTTCCTCCCTCCTCCTCCTTCTCTCCCCCACTCCCATTGCACATTATTCATTAATTTCTCCTTCCCCTGCAATAATTGACTTAGTGCTATTTAACGACTAGGATTGGTTCTGAATATTAAAACCAAGAACACCATTACTTACTTCTCTATACTGACAGACTCATAGTCTTTGAATAGATACATTATTTTTAGAACTATTTGATGTTGCTATTATTTTGCTGTATTCAGAAAGTAATTCCAAAAACAGGGGAGTTAATGATGTAGGAGTAAGATATCAGGTTATGAAAGATAATTGTGAGGTAAAGAAAAAAAAGTCAAGTAATAGAGATAGAACAATGAATGGATTTGTTAAAGAGTAAGATGCTGGAGTTTAATATTCCTTATGTGAATCATTTTGGCGTAATAAAGTTTAGACACATCCCCAGATATAGTGTGCTAGAGTGGATTTGCAGGGCCTTAAAGAAACAATTAAGATATATCAAATCATCATATAAATCAGGTTGTTAACAGACTTATGGAAATACTTCCGGAAATAATCCAACAATAGGAACAAAGACTCAGAACAAATAACTACCAGAGAATTTACAGAATATCAATAAATTGATGGAGAGAAGCTAAACCAGCTCACATGAGTTTGAAAGAAATTTTCTTATGTATAAGGCTGGAATTACAGTGAACCAGAAGTAGTATTGTAATGATTTGGAATACACTAATATTCCCATCATTTTGTGACCTTTTTATATGTTGCAAAAAAGGCAAAAAATCTTAAGAGCAAGTTTCTGCAACTCAAATGCTAACTGCAGCATACATAGTAGGTTTATAACATCAAACAAGTTACTCTGAATCTCAGGTTTTAGGAAATTGAAGCAATAACATCCAACTCAAGAGAATTATTCTTGTGATAAAGCGAGAAAGTGCTGAACATGGGTAATTCTATCAAAAACAGCATCTACTTCCATTATTAATGTCCACTGAGAAAAAAATGGAAATGTGTATGATCTTGTGAGGCAGTCAGGTTTGAGTTAAACAGGCTGTTTTCCCTGAGTCCTTTCTATAGGAAAGACATTTGGGAACTGTCATTGCAATATCCTTCAGCAATCACCTGTGGTGTAACACACTGGTTTATCACAGGAGAGAACAATGAAACTACCTTTCAATTGAGAAGTAGTGAAACAGATTCCCAAGCGGAATTTAACAGTAAATCAAGATTGCATTTTCCCACTTCAGAGATTTCATCAATACTTCCAACTGCCATGGCTCCTGGAAGACTTTAATCAATGAGAAGGTAACCTTTTTAACAGCAATAGAAGGAGGCAAGGGAGGAATAGTCAGGAAAGTTTACAGGTTTTGTAAATGATAACAGCCAATCTCACAATTTCTAACCTCCTGCACTTTACCCAATGATTTGTAAGGAAGTGAAATTGTGAAAAAATTCTACAATTAATATAATAATGATGGCAAGAAAAAATCATGATAAAATAGAGATTGTTAACTCTAACTCTAATTAAATAAATTCAAATTCATGATATTGAATATGTACTTCAATTTGTCATGGCTAAGATATTAGCATTGATTCAAATTATAAGTTAGCGCTTGCCAAAAGGCCATGAGAAGTACTTACCATGCTATCTCATGAACTATGTGAAATTTTTTTATGGGGTCTTAATTATTGTTGATCTGCTGAGACAGAAATCTGCTTTTATATCCAAACTTAAGGTCTATAATTTTCTATCATGTTAATATTAAAATAATACATTATATGTACTGCATCTGAGAAATACAAATTTATTTTACCTCAGAGACAAGTAATAACAATTTAGCAGGAGATCAAATTTGTACTTTTTAGTTTAGATGCAGTTGATCAATTTTACTGTTACATTTTGACATTAAAATTTCCCAAAGCAATCTGTTCTCTGAGAATCCCAAAAGTAGAATCTCACAAACCTGAATTAAGTAGAAGCCAGAGACTTTGGGACTTTTATGTTGTTTAACAAACATAAAAGAAAGATGATGAACTAACAATTTGCTACAAAGAAGTGGAAAACAAGTAATTTATTTTAAAGTTCTCTTAATACATATTTTCAATATAGAAGGACTATAGACAGGTGCTTCAATGTACAAGCAATATATAAAATTTTATTATCTGAGATTCATTTTTAAATAATAGGCAACTCTGGAACAGACACAAATAAAGGCAAACAGCTATCATTCTGTGGCGATGTAACCATTAAAAGTTCACTGAATTTTGGAAGATACTTGCCATAAAAAGAGGAAAGTTTTCAAGATTGTAAAGACCAAAAAATACCTCTGAAATTGTGAAAGGTTTCTTTCTCTTTTCCACTGCTATACATCTTGGCCTTAACGGGGTAGCATCAGTGGAGGGAAGGAGATATTAATCTATTAACCCAATACAATTTTATGTTGGTTTTGCTACACTAAGTACCAGCAACCTCTATCTAGGGCCCAATACTTCATGTTGTGCATGTAAGGGAGGTACTTCTATGTATTGTAGGATTTTTAGCAATATTGTAATCCTTGTTTAATTTCTAAGAGCAATGTTTTATTTTTCAGGTTCTTCTATTATGCTCCATTTGCTAAATTTCATTAGTTTTGGTGCATTGCCAATGCAATTGTCTCTTAATTTCATTTGTTGCAATGTATTTTGCTAGTTATATAGCAATACAACATGGTTTATAGTTTTATCTCATTAACTGCAAAACTGCCAAACCTATGATATAGCATTTTCATAAATTCCTTAAGACTTTTTACATTTAAGACTGTTTTCCCTGAATAAATAGCATTTTACCTCTTAAATTCTAATAATTATGCAGTTGTTAAGTTCCAAGAGTTATTTCATTAGGTAGAAGATCCCCTGGAGGGTATAGCTCTTCCAGCGTCTTCTGGCACAGGGTGCCGGTGGCAGAACCAAGGCCTAATAGAGCAGGAACAGAGAACATAATAGAGTAGGGCTCTTGCTAGGTCTACAGTCAGGACCATTGTTAGTGGTTTTGCCTTTTCAAAAAATGACCCTCACTGAGTTTCACAACCTTCGTGGATTCCAAAGCTCCCACAAAAGCACATATGTTCATAGGTGGCTGCAAAATTCTTGTTGTGGGGTAATATGAGTGGAAGACTTTCTATATACCATCTTGCTAACCAAAAACTCAATTTCTTTATTTGATAATGTTTTTCTCTTAATGGAAAATCTGAAATTAATTAAACCTAAGCAAATTTATATAAGTAAGGATAAAAAGTAGTAGAAATGGGCTGTATTCTAGAACAAAGTTGATATATAATATCTCCACCTCACTCCATCTGTAGATTATAACTGAAGAAAATGTAATGGCATACAGTCAGCACTGGCCACAGTCAACATTTGCCTAATGTGATATGATGAGGAATTTGCCTTATATAAACAATCTGACTGATTGGCAGCCTCTGGTTATTGTGACTAGCTGAGGCTTGATAGCAATTTGTTTACACATCAAGAAATCCAGCTAATTTCAGGCAACACAATAAACAATGTGCGTGGAAAACATGATGAAAGAGTTTCAAAAATAATGTTCACTATTACACACCAGATAAAGCACCATAGATTTAAATCCCAAGGAAACAGTATCTTTGTTAAATCTTCTGAACTCCTAGCATAATGAAATAAAAGGCAAAAGCTCCAATGAGAACTTTAAAAAAAATACGATGCTTTTCACTTTTGTCACTCTGTGCAACTAGGAACTTATTTCAGTGACACAGGATATATTTTAGAACTCTTGGTAGGATATGCCACTGGAGTCTGCTAAAACTCATTTTCAACCATTGTGGTGAAAGAAAATTTATGTTACTACAAATGGTTGATTTTGGAAACATAATTACTTTAGGTGTCAAATAAGGCAGGTTTTGAAGTTCAGCAATATTATTTATGGTTAAAAATTAAATGATAAAGAAACAAAAATGTTGACTTTTCCCTTTACATAATTGATTGCATCCTATAAGTTGGAGTTAAAAGAAAAGGTCTTAGAAATTTGTAGTCTTGCAAGGTGACTAATTCAATTTAGTGTTTACTTATTTTTTGTGATTTTTCTGATTTGTTTAGAATAAATCAAAGAAATAAACCAAAGGTACTAACATCACAATAAAATTGCGAAACCTGAAAGTCACGTGCTTATGAGGTATTACTACAGAAATACACATTACACTGCTTGAGTTCTGTGATGCTTAATTTCCATTTGAATTTCAGCCAGAGTCAGATAGTATTGAGCTATTTTGTCTAGGTATCCTCAAATCAACTCAAATCACGCTGGTTTATTGATATCTGGATTGAATAAGGCAGACCACTAGAGGTTGGTGGTTGCTTTTGGATCCAAGCCAGCAAGAGGAACCTTAACCTGGTAGTTGTTGTTCAGAATCAGCTCCATGTTCTCTCCTTCCAAGCTACATGTTGTCTGTGCAGTAATTATCATTTGTGGTTTCTGCTATTTCTTATTTCCAATTATTTCACGTCTTTTTTTTTATTATGCCTCCTCTGCTCTATCTTTACTGTTAGATGACATAATATGGATGACATAATATGTTCTTGACCTCTTAGTAACTATATCCAAAAGATAGATCTGCCTGGGAAGTTCATGCTTTGTGCCAGATTTGTAGTAAATTGGTGGTTGGCTGTACTAAGGGTTGATTATGTTGAAACGGTTGTCCTCTTTTAATCTAATTTAGCACAGCTAGAAACAGAAATGGGATCAAATCTTTCTTCTCAGAAGTTTTTAAAAGTTTATTTATTTATTTGAAAGAACATTAGATAAAGAAAGGGGGGAGAGAGAGAGAGAGAGAGAGAGAGAGAGAGAGAGAGAGAGAGAGAGGAGATGGAAGGGGGTGCACAGGAGAAAGAGATACTTCAATCCACTGATTTTCCCCCCTAATGTTCAAAAGGGCCAGGGCTAGACCAGGCAGAAGCCAGAAGCCGGGACTTCAATATGGGTATGGTATCCTATTTGGGTGGCAGGGGCCCAAGTACTTGGGCCATCACTGCTGTTTCCCAGGTGCATTAGCAGGAAGCTGGATCAGAAAAGTGGAGTATCCAGGATATGAACATGCACTCTGACATGGGATGCTGGCATGGCAAGCAGCAGATTTACCTGTTGTACTGCAATGCCAGCCCCTCAGAAACTTCTTAATTCAGAGAGATGATGGGAGCTTCAGGCGCTCTGAACAGTATGCACCAGATTAAATAGCCTTGTTACCATCTGCCTTGTAGAATTCAATGAACCTTAGAAATTTTCTATGTAAACATTACCTAGTTAAATGAGTGTGTTATATGCTCAAAGTTGTGTCTACTTCCTTGGATATCAGTACCTAATATGTTAGCTATTAGTATGTGCACCACATATTTCTATCTAGCATGCAGCTTTAAGCACATGACCCGTTCAATTTGCCTGGGAGGGAGAAGGTGATGGTTCAGGCAGTGGGTATCTGGCACCCAGCTGGGAGACCCAGGTATACTTCCTGGCTGAGTTGGTTCAGTCCCTGTTGTGCAGACTTTTGAGGAGAGAATCAATTGGTGGACGTTCTTTTTCTCATCCTCCTCCTGCTTTCTCTCTTTCTGTCACTTTGTTTTCCAAATAAATCCAAATAAAAATAATAAACATTGAAAATTGAAACCCCTTATTTTCTAACAGTATTACAGAACGAGTTAAATGATGCTGGTAGCAGCCATACAACTCATTTCTTTACTTCATGAGAAAATGGTATCCTGATATGTGGAGCCACTGGTGGTTGGACTTCGGCTTGTGAATAAGTAAATACTTTCCCAATTGCAATAGCCATCGGATACTTTGAAAACCAAATATAAAATGCTTAGATTCCCTTCCCTTTTTCTTGGATGCCCTGTCTTGTTGTGGCACTACATCTGTGCTCTACCTACTTATTCTGAACTTAATGACGGTCCTATGCCTAGCTAATATTTTAAAGCCAGCTCTCATTAATTTTTTTCCAGCAACCTTAAGATTACAGTGCTTTTTTGTGATTCATACATTGCTGTGGGTTTGAATGTAGATGTCTCCTTCAAAATGTGTCAATCCACAATCACCAAAGTGATCGTTTTAGACTGAGGGTGAGGGAGTTGTACAGAAGTGTTTAGATCATGAGACTTCACATTCGTGAATGAGATTAATGCTGACTTGTAACAAAGACTTTATATGATGTGTTCCTTCTTTGCTTTTCATCTTTTCTACCTTGTGAAAAAACATGATTCCTCTCTTTGGGTGAACACAGCGTTCATAGTATTACCTTGAAACAGTGACTAGCCCTTTCACAGACAATAGCTGCTGGTGCTTTGGTCACAGAATCGCCAGAACTTAGATAAGTAAATTTCAATCGTTTATAAATTATTGAGTCCAATGCATGTTTTATAATGACACAAATGAACAATGCCACACATGCAATCTGATATTCAAAATCATAAAGTAGATGGTTCACAGTTATATCATTAACAGTATTCGCAGACACTAGTCTTGTTTGTGTGATCCCCTTGACTCTTAGGCCTATCAGTGTGATCAATTGTGAATTGAAATTGATCACTTTGACTAGTGAGATGGCATTGGTACATGAATCTTGATGGGATTGTATCAGAATCCCCTGGCACATTTCTAACTTCACCATTTGGGGCAAGTCTGATTGAGTATGTCCCAAATTGTACATCTCCCTCTCTTATTCCCACTCTTATATTTAACAGGGATCACTTTTCAGTTAAATTTCAACACCTAAGAATAAATGTGTGTTGATTACAGAGTTCAACCAATAGTATTAACTAGAACAAAAATAAATACTAAAAGGGATAAAGTATTAAATTGTACATCAACAGTCAGCACAAGGGCTGATCAAGTCACTGTTTCTCATAGTGTCCATTTCACTTCAACAGGTTTCCTTTTTGTGGTTGGTTAGTTGTCACCGATCAGGGAGAACGTATGATATCTGTCCCTTTGGGACTGGCTTATTTCACTCAGCATGATGTTTTTCAGATTCCATTTCTAATAGCTATGCAATACCATTTCCTAGAATTAAAGATGCATTTTACTACATAATGTTTAAGAGACTCAGACACATAGATTTAATTTATAAGCCCTGATTTATTAAAAATAGATGAGAAACAGGACAGGAAAATGAAAATATTTTGTATAACATATATATTATATATAAATTCATTACTTATGCTTACTATTATAATTTTGTGTATAATGGTTAATACTGTCTCAAGAATTATTATTTCTGAAATGCTAAAATATAACCTGAATTCCATTAAAAATGACCAAGTAAGGCATATTTTAGACTTTTTCAAATACTACTTCAAGAAAAATCCTAACATGTTGTTAAGAGACCAGTCACTGAACCCTCCCCTAACTAGATTTATTGAACAAAATACAGTCATTTATTTTGGAAGCTTATATATGGTTAAACATTTGAAGACAGCTACTTTAGCAGCCAGATCTCCTTTTAGTCAGAGCTTTCATTCCCTCACCTTTTCCACATAGGTGATGAGGTCTAATTTCAAGGTCATGTGTGCTTAAGAAGGCAAGACACATTTACATCCCAAAGAAGTATGACTGGCTGCAGTCCTGCCAGAGTAACTCCTTACAATTACAGAAATAACAATCTGATAGCTAGAACACTATATTAAAATGCGTTAATTAGCTTTCAAAATTTTCAAGAGAGACATCTCACATTTTCTATTTTTAATACAAAAAAAACACTGGGATGCTTAAAGATTTGACAGTACTATTGTCTGTGCTCTCCTTATGTTCAATCCTCTACCTCTCTCTCTCACTTTTCTTTTTCTTTGAGAACATATTTTGTTCTTTCATTGTGAAATTGCTAGTTGGTAGGCAAATATGAGCTGAAAACACAAATCATTAATGTCCACATTTCCAGCAGCCTTCATAATAGCTAGTATTATACCTAGAGAGGAAATGTGAAAAAAAACTATTAGACCAATGAAAAAATAAAAATAATATTAAAATTATGGGTATGAATACTGAATTCCCCCCCGAATCTTCAGCCCAATAATAGATAGATGCTGAACTTTGTTTGTTTGTTTTGAAGATTTGTTTTGTGTTTGAAAAAGCTTTGAAAATATTTAAAGGTTTTAAATATGAGTTTGAGCATACTCAATTCTGACAAGAATTAACCAAATAAATACAATACCAGTTGTCTCTCATCTGTCTCATCTGAGATTCAGCTTGACTTCATGTTGTGAAGATAGTCTACTTACAGTTGATAAGGTATATGTCCAATATTTCCTCAAGGCTATATAATCGGAAGTTGCTGAAGCCCAAATTAAACTTATATCCTACCAGAAACAATGCTGATCTTTTGCAACTCATGTGTCACAGAAGTCTTAAAATATTTCAATTTTTACAATATTATATTGATAAACATTAGGAAGCATTTAAACTACTAAAACCAGATTCTTTGTTACTTGATCAGATAGCATCAATAGAGTTTCTGTAAGGTAGAATATTCAAAAGAATGCCTTGCCTGTCATTAATTCTCGCTAAAAAATAAAAGTATTGAGTAAAAAGTAAATAAATGAAACAAATTTCAAAACCAATTATTATTAGCAATAAATGGCTTGGTGCTAATCAGAGATGGTGTAAGTATTCAAGATTAAAGTAAATTAAAATATACTTCATAGTCGAGTCAGATTTAATCCATCAAAATATAAAAGGAAAAGCCATTTTACCAGGGAAAATGACTCTTATTTATGAGAAAAAATTAAATTTTTAAGACTGGCTCATTTAGTACCATATCTTGAATGTTACTGTTTTTCTATATTTAGAAATGTATGTAGAGGGGTCAGTGATTTGGAGCATCAGGTTGATGCCCTGGCCTGAAGCACAGGCATTCCATATGGGTGCCGGTTAGGGACCCGGCTGCTCTACTTCCCATCCAGCTCTCTGCTGTGACCTGGGAGAGCAGCGGAGGATGGCCGGGGTCCCTGGGTCCCTGGGTCCTGCACCTGCATGGGAAACCTGGAGGAATCTCCTGGCTCCTGGCTTTGGATTGGTGAAGCTGCAGCCAATGTGGCCAGTTGGGGAGTGAACCAGGACCTCTCTCTCTCTCTCTCTCTCTCCCTCTGCCTCTCCTCTCTGTGTGGCTCTGGTTTTCAAATAAATGAATTAATCTTTTAAAAATGTATGTAGAAATAGCTTTTTCATGAAATCGATGTAGTCTTCCAACTGCAGAGACAAAATAGGTCTGATGAGACATATAATGCAATCAAAGTCACAACACAGTGTGCAAGTTGGCAGGAACAATGATTTGGGCTTTAAGATAGATGAAATTCAAATTCCAGTTCTATACTGGTTAGTTCTCTTGCTGTTAGAAGGTTGCTTGTCTATCTCAGCCTCAGTCTCTACAAAGGTAATGGAATCTGCAAAATGCAATGTATAAATATTTGTAAAGATTTATTTTATTTATTTGAAAGAGTTACAGGGAGAGAGAGAGAGAAAGAGAGAGAGAGAGAGAGAGAGAGAGAGAGAGAGAGAGAGAATCTTTTATCTGCTGATTATACTTTCCAGATAGTTGCAACAGCCACAGCTGGTCCAGACTGAAGTCAGGAGCCAGGACCTTTATCTGGGTCTCCCATGGGGGTAGCAGGACCCCAAAACTTGGACCATCCTCCACTGCTTTCCCAGGCACATAGGCAGGAAGCTGGATCAGAAGTGGAGCAGCGTGGACTCAAACTTGTGCCCATATTTAATGCCAGAGTCACAGGGAGCAGCTTTACTTGCTATGACAAAATGTTGGCCCAGAAATAAATTTGAAGACAAATTATGAGTCAAGATAAATTGCTGAAATTCTTGATCATAGTCAATGTGTTGACACAGTATTCAGTAATCATGGATTTGTAATAAATATATATTTATTTCTTTTAAACAAAATATCCCTAAACAATAAACAATGATGCTGTCCTTGAATAATGTGCATCCTGCTTTACTAATTTTAGGAATTAGAGAAAATATTCAAGGATTATGGGTGTTTAGAGCATAGAGAATGCCTGTACCAGGTCTGCTTCTTGGTACTTATTGTTTCTTGATAAGCACCACCATTATGCTATTCTAACAAAAGCAATGTATCAGGAAATCCAGGTATTAACATATACCAGCTAAGATTCCCTTTCTGAGTTAGTTTTCTGTCATTTAGTGCATGTTAATTTGGTTGTCCTGAACCTGGCATAAATGCTAATATTGAATATAGAATCCTGCTTGAGTGTCCCATTTGAAAATAAACGTACTGCTACTTTTCCTATTCATTTTTGCTTTCCCATATCATTTTGGCAATTGCATAAAAGGAGGCTTGTAAATGGGTGGAGAGTGCTGTAGTGGACCCTTGTTGGTGCAACATGAACAAGAAGACAACTGCCAAGGCACTTACCTTTCATCCCATAATTGTAAGCAGCGCCTGTGTTTGTTCTGCTGGAACTGCCATAGAAAGCAGATTGTAAGTGATTACCCTGACACTGTTTTTACAGCCCTTATCTGAAATTTCCAACATAGAGTGTGCAAGCCTGGCTGCCAGCAAGTGGTGTGGAAGAAATACAAGGCAGAGGCAGTGACCATCTTCTATTCAAGCAAAACAATGAGACTCGTTATTCCTTGGAAAGTCTGAATTTGTTGTAAACTGTTAAGACAGTTGCAGATTTATTGTAGCAACTTCAAAGGACAATAAGGTAAGAATCTTTTTTCTTGGGAAAGAAGTACAGGGACTTGGAGACTATCATATTTCCTGTAGAAAAATGATTATTAATCAGATATTAAATGTAAAAACTGCCTGCATACTTGGAAGCAGTATTAATTTGAAGAATAATTTGATTTTACTCTGTATGTTTCCTATGTAAAGGCTAATCCAATGTTGCTTGTTGAGAGAAGGGCAATTATAGTAGGAATTAAGGGGGAGCATCTTTTTTTTTGGAGCATCATAATATTTAGAATGTTTCCAAATTAAATTGTGTAGGCATAGCACACCAAAAACCCTTGTTCACTAGAGTTATTCAAGAAAATGTACCAACAAAGACCATGTAGAAATTTGGATTTACGCCGGCGCCGTGGCTCAACAGGCTAATCCTCCGCCTTACGACGCCGGCACACCGGGTTCTAATCCCGGTCGGGGCACCGGATTCTGTCCCGGTTGCCCCTCTTCCAGGCCAGTCCTCTGCTGTGGCCCAGGAGTGCAGTGGAGGATGGCCCAAGTGCTTGGGCCCTGCACCCCATGGGAGACCAGGAGAAGCACCTAGCACCTGGCTCCTGCCATCAGATGAGCGCAGTGCGCTGGCCGCAGCGCGCCGACCGCGGCAGCCATTGGAGGGTGAACCAACGGCAAAGGAAGACCTTTCTCTCTGTCTCTCTCTCACTGTCCACTCTGCCTGTCAAAAATTAAAAAAAAAAAAATTAAAAAAAAAAGAAAAAAAAAAGAAATTTGGATTTAGATATGTGTCTTCCACTAATGAAAGTCACTAATTAACCAATGAATGGTGACATTAGGACAAAGTGCCTAGTCCACCTTCTTCTATCTGCCTTGCAATAAGTCCTCAGGGCTTAGAATCATTTTGCTCAGCTTGTTATTGATTAGCCCATCTGTGTTGTCAGTCTCAGTTGTTGATTATGCTTTGTGTAGTTGCCTTGAGGAAGCAGGAGGATTTGAGGAGACAGCAATTCTGTTCTGGAGTTGGTGAGAATATTAACAACACTCTGCATTTTTTACCTGAGGCACACAGTTGCGTTGTGTGGTTCAGTGAGAGTGTGTTTGTTTATCCTAGTTTCTCAATCATATTAACCATCTTGGATGTCTTGTCATTACAGAGCAGTATATACTTTTGTTTCTCACTTCTACTTAATATAAGCACCTTGATTTAATTGCAGATTTAATTCTGAATCCACCTGAGTCTGTCTGTCGTCTTAACCTTTATTACATTCACAATTTAGATTCTCACTTCTTATGTTCTGCTTATGTAACTAGAGTTCTGACTATCATCCCTGTTTTTCAACTTATTAGGATTTTCAATATTCAGCTTTAACAAATTATCTAAAGTTATGCATTATCCTCTGCAAAACAATTGAAGTTTCCATGTTTTTCATAAAAGCAGTTTTAAAAGTTTTCTTGATGAGTAATAATTTAGTACATACAATGACATATGAAAACACCAATATTTAGCCAAATAATGACATATTTCTATGTAATTAAAACAATATATCATAAAGTATTAATATTTGCTGATTATAAAGCTATCATTGGTTAAAATATTGTTTCATCTTCATAATATCTTTGTGAAATCAGAATCAAAATGGAGTGAATGTGGCTAAAAGCTGATTTCAGATCTCTACTGTACATATCAGCTTTGCCTGCTATTGGCTGAGGGTGGATCTTATGAAACTATGTGGGCCCAATTCTCAGTAACTAGGTTGACCAAAATGTGTCCTTCACTGTTATCTTACAACCATGTTCTGGTTTTCCTTTTTATTGTTCACTGCATACCGGGGGCCTGGTTCAGAATTGTGAGCCCTAGTGGACAGAATACTATAAAAAGCTGTGTAATCCACTGTTGGGGGCCGCACTCTGGTAAGGAGTGTTGGTCCTGATTGATGGCCAGTCCTGATCAGTTACCCTGCCTCTCATTTGTCTCTCATTTGCTTCTCATTTTCAATAAAATTCCTATGTGACTGTCACTGGTTTTTGTAATACTCTATTTTAGCTGATGAGTGGATGCAACAATTTTAAAGTGATTTTTAAGATAGTTCCTTGTGGGAAGATTATCAGGGTCTACACAGGGCTTTGAAGTGCAAAATGCTGGGTTTCTGGAGCTTCCACAGTAGGTGCTGGTCTTCAGGCCTTTCTCACACATACATAAGCTAGATTTCTAACTTCTTACCTAACAGATTCATTTCTCGTTTTTTTTTTATTATTATTATTCCATTCCATTGGTCTACATTTCTATTTTTGTGCTAGTACCAGGGTGTTTTGGACTTCTCTGTAGTATACCTTGAAATCTGGTGCTGTGATGTCTCCTTTGTTTCTGTTGTTTAAGGTTCCATTTGCTATCTGAGGTCTCCTATGTTTCCATAGAAATTTTAGTATCATTTTTTCTAGATGTGAGAAGAATGTCCTTGATATTCTGATTAGGATCACACTGAATGTTTGTTAAATGAGCTAAACGTTGCTTGAAATTTCTCATTGAATTCTGAGTCCCTAGCAAGGTGTTATCTTTGCAGAACTGAATCATCAAATTGAATATTTTTAGTTTGCAAAAAATAGCAAAGCATACGAGAAGGAATAATCACATTACAGTGGATAAACACTTCAATAATCTAAGTTTTTTGTAATGAAAAAAATAGTGATTTCTTGAAAAATTTGTACTAGTACCTTCCTTCAGGACAGTCAGTGAAGTGCAGTAGAAAAGGACATTTGACAATTCACTCTCTATTTCATTAAAAATAAATTTGGAACTTAATTCACATTTATATGTCATTTTAATGTTTTTCTCTTAATGCTAGCATCAATTAAATTAATAATGCTTATCTATGTAATATTCCATTATTTTCTGAATGCATTTCAATAGATTTAATATGAGCTGATGTTCCTCTAGTTTTATAATCTCTCAAGCAAATAAACTGAAAGTGGTTTCACAATCAAAATTTTCCATACTGTTTTGCCAAATATATTAAACACCAACACAAAAATTATTGTTCAATGAGAAAGGTACATAGGCCACCAGTAATATTCTATTGTACTGAAGGAGGATTCTCATTTAATGTAATAAAAAAAATTTGATGCATTGAGTCTCTTAATAGACATCATATAGAGGAAAAAATAAAGAAAAATAATTTCAAAAAATAATATAAACATCAAAGACATAAAGAAATAGCAAGACAAAATGTTGACTCTTCTAAGGAAAAGATAAATTCATTGATGCACAGAAATTGCCATAGGAAAACTTATATTAACATGTATGAAAAGATCACAAAGACGTGAAGATGAGATAGCACATAAATTAAAAGTTAGACTATAGAATTAAGAAGTTGATGATCAAAATAAAACTATCAAAGAACTTATAGATGTGTTTAAATTTAAATAATTCACACACTTTGTAATTGATAATCTAGTTTTTTTTGAAAATCTAGTTTCTTTTACAGAAGAATAGATTTATATTTTTATTTAAAAAAATTGTACACCTCACAAATGTCAAAATCAAGGAAAGGTTCAAATGAGCAAAACGATCCAATAGGAATACTGATAATTAAAATTAACGCTGAGGATTGTGCTGTGGCATAGCAGGTAAAGCCCCAGCCTGTAGTGCCAGCAGCCCATATGGGCACCTGTTCGTGTCCTGGTTGCTCCACTTCTGATCGAGCACTCTGCTATGGCCTGGGAAAGCAGTAGAGGATGGCCCAAGTCCTTGGGCCCCTGCTCTGGTATGGGAGACTTGGAAGAAGCTCTTGGTTCCTGACTTCAGATTGGCTTACCTCTCGAATATGGCATTTGGTGAATAAATCAGCAGATGGAAGACCTCTCTCTCTCTCTCTCTCTCTCTCTCTCTCTCTGTCTCTCTGCCTCTGCCTGTAACATCATCTTTCAAACAAATAAATAAATCTTTAAAAAAATAGAAAAAAGAAAATTAATGCAAAATATTTGGATACAAAACTTTGTAATAAATGATTTTTTGAGAGGAGACAAGAATCTTTGTACAAAAAGGTCAATATTACAGAGGGAAAATAATCTATAATAACATAATCAATCCATAATTTTATTACATTATTCCATATCTAAGATAAAAGAAATCAAAGCAGTGTTAGTTAATCACATAAAGTGAGGAAAACTTGGCTGGATTATCATTTCCAACACAGCAAAAAGCAATGTGAACAGATAGTGGAAATTTGTATGTTATTCTGAATGGTACAAAAAGTGTGTGTCACTAAGTTGTACCAAGGTCAATTGTCACTTTCATATAAACACAAAGTGTAACTGCTTGTAACTTGAAAACCGAATCTAGAATCAACCTCCTGACAAACGCTAGCCTACGTAAAATGGAAAATACAAATAAATAAAGCATAAAATATATTTTATGCCAATATTTAATTGATTGAAGATGAGAGTACTTCAAACTTTTAGAAAAAGAGAATTGAAAGCTGTTTATTTTCATGTAACATTTTTTAATACATGCATAATTTTCATAACACTTTTTGAAACCTACTTATATGTATGAATTTCAAAGTTTTTTGTATTATTAGTTAAGGTGATATTTTAATTCCATTACACACAAACTTTTTGAAGTACACATGTATGTCTTGTATAGAAATCTACTAATGGGAAAAAATCAACATTATGTATGTTGTGTTATTTAACTTCCTCAGCACTTACTGATCATTTATTGTTTTTATTTATCTCAAAGACAAAGGTTCACATTATTGTCTCATTATTTCTGAGAAGCTTCCTACTTATTGCTACCATTTTTTTTTCCTCCAGCCAAATTTTTGAAAATACAAAACATTATTTTGTGTCATTTATTCCTCTCTTTGTACCCTGTGGTTAAGCTACTATGGAAGGTAATCTGAAAATCCATACAAGGAACACTTTCTGCCTATTTCCCTGAGGACATGATGTCATCTTGAGGATCATCTTCCACATAAAATCTGATTCGTGCACATCTCCTTAGAAAATTTCATAAGTCTGAATAGGTCTCCAACAATTGGATAGTAGCAGGGAATGAGTTTGGCTTATCGACATCCATGTAAGGATTAAATTTCCCATTTTCACTGACCTCTGGCCTAGTTCCCAATATGGTACTCCCTCTACATGCTCTTTATCCTCAAATAACCCAACAGTGAAACATAAATTATTCAAAAAGCATAAAGGCCTTGAAACCTGAAGGCCTTGAAATCCAAAAGTCTTTTGCATATTTTGGTTATAAAGTTTCCATTTCTGCATCATTCATCAGTGTGTTCTCTCAAAATAGGTCCCTGATCTAAAGAGATCCCTCCTGTCATAGGCAAAAGATCTCGCTTGAAATCCTTTCTGTTCATCTCCTCCCTCTCTAATTCCCACTCTTATATTTCACAGGGACCACCTTTCAGTTAAAATTTAAACACCTAAGAATAATTGTGAGTTAATTACAGAGTTCAACCACTAGTACTAGAATAAAAAAATACTAAAATGGATAAAGTATTACATTGTACAACAACAGTCAGCACAAGAGCTGATCAAGTCACTGTTGGGACATGCTCAATCGGACTTGCTCCAAATGATGGAGTTAGAATAATGCCAGGGGATTCCAATACAATCCCATCAAGGTGGCATGTTCCAAGGCCATCTCACTAGTCCAAGTGATCAATTTCAGTTCACAATTGATCACACAGATAGGTCTAAGAGTCAAAGGGATCACACAAACAAGACTAGTGTCTGCTAATACTGATAGAATCAAAAAGGGAGACAATGATCCAACATGGGAAGCGAGATACACAGCAGACTCATAGAAGGGCAGATGTCCTAAATAGCATTCTGGCCTCAGAATCAGCCATTAAGGCGTTCAGATCTGGCTCAAGAGCCCATGAGAATATTTTAGGCACGGAAAGCCAAGACACTCTGGGGAAAAAAAATAAATAAATAAATAAAAAGACCTAAATGAAAGATCTCTGCGAGTGAGATCCCAGTGGAAAGAACGGGGCCATCAAAGAAGGAGGTATCTTTCTCTGAAGGGAGGAGAGAACTTCCACTTTGACTATGACCCTGTCGGAATAAGATCAAAGTTGGCGAACCCTAAAGGCTTCCATAGCCTCAGCAACTCATGACTAGAGCCTAGGGAGATTACTAACGCCATAAACAAGAGTGTCAAATTGTTAAATCAACATCAGGAGTCACTGTGTACTTACGTCTCATGAGGGATCTGTCCTTAATGTGTTGTCCAATGTGAATAAATGCTATAACTAGTACTGAAACAGTATTTTTACACTTTATTTTTCTGTGTGGATGCAAACTGATGAAATCTTTACTTAGTATATACTGAATCGATCTTCTGTATATAAAGATAATTGAAAATGATTAAAAAACCTTGGCGTTAAATTGGAAATTGCATAGATAATTAATCAATTTTTTTAAAAAAAATCATGTAAGATCTCTGTCCTTAATGTGCTGTACATTGTGAATTAATACTATAACCAGTACTCCAGCAGTGTTTTTCACTTTGTGTCCCTATGTGAGAGCAAACTGTTGAAATCTTTACGTAATATGTACTAAACTGATCTTCTGTATATAAAGAGAATTGAAAAGGAATCTTGATGTGAATGGAAGGGGAGAGGGAGAGGGAAAGGGGAGGGTTGCGGGTGGGAGGGAAGTTATGGGGGGGAAGCCATTGTAACACATAAGCTGTATTTTGGAAATTTATATTCTTTAAATAAAAGCTTTATATATATAAAAAAAGAAATCCTTACTGTTATATATCTCAAATTTCAAGTGATATATCTCATTTTTAGGTGATGGGTCAACTGTAGCATTGTATACTTCCTTCCCTCCAGGAATAAAAACACACCTTTCAGGAATCCAGAATTTATAAGAGATTATTAATTTTTACTTGTTATATGCTTTCTTTTATAGAGCATTTTTGGAGGTTGCAGTGTTGCTTATTTTTGATCAATAAATTTTAGCTGTGCAGTTTATTAATGTTCTCTAGAGAACTGTGATTTTCCAACTGTTTCAGTGGCTGATATATCACCTTCCTTTTTATTAATATAATTATTTATTTAAATAATTTTCTAATTCCAAGATTGTAAATATTTCCAGTGTGCAATATCTTTCTAGTCATCTCATCCAGATAAAGTAAAATTTTATTAAGGTTTATTCCTAGCAATCATGGAGAGAAAGAATAATACAATCAACTTTCTGACTTTTAATACACATAACCAAATAGTTCTCCAAATATATTGAATTATCACTTTCAACAAGGTATGGGCCAGTGCAGTGGCTCACTAGGTTAAATATCTGCCTGCGGCACAGGCATCCCATATGGGCGCCGGGTTCTAGTCCTGGTTGCTCCTCTTCCAGTCCAGCTCTCTGCTGTGGCCTGGGAAGGCAGTGGATGATGGCCCAAGTGCTTGGGCACCTGCACCTGCATGGGAGACCTGGCTCCTGGCTTCAGATCAGTGCAGCGCCAGCCATACCAGCCATTTAGGGGGTGAACCATCTGGTGGAAGACCTTTCTCTCTCTCTCTCACTAACTCTATCTGACAAATAAAAAATTAAAAAAAAAACAAGGTATGAAAGTTTCATTTTCCATTAACTCTTTTTTTTTAAGATTTATTTACTTATTTGACAGGTAGAGTTACAAAGAGGAGATCAGAGAGAGAGCGATTTTCCTTCTACTTGTCCACTCCCCAAGTGGCTACAATGGCTGGGGTCTGCCATGCTGAAGCAGGAGTCAGGAGCTCATCTAGGTCTCCCATGTAGGTGCAGAGTGACAACCCATTATGCTACAATGCTGTCCCCCTATTAACTTTTATATATCATATATATAAAATTTCACAACTACATTTGTATTTAATGTGTCCTAAATTGTTATTACTTACTTTCATTTGTTAAAAGCACTAGGAATTTCACAGAGAAATAAAGATATATAAGAAAAGTTTTTATTCATTTTCAGATTTGTTAGCATTGACAACTTCGTAATTCTTATACAAACTCAAATAAGAATTTCATGAGGGCTAGCGCCGTGGCTCAAAAGGCTAATTCTCCACCTTGTGCAGCCCACACACCGTGTTCTAGTCACAGTCAGGGTGCGGATTCTGTCCTGGTTGTCCCTCTTCCAGGCCAGCTTTCTGCTGTGGCCAGGTAGTGCAGTGGAGGATGGCCCAAGTGCTTGGGCCCTGCACTCCATGGGAGAACAGGATAAGTACCTGGCTCCTGCCATTGGATCAGCGTGGTGCGCCGGGCCGCAGTGCGCCAGCTGGGGCAGCCATTGGAGGGTGAACCAATGGCAAAGGAAGACCTTTCTCTCTGTGTCTCTCACTGTCCACTCTGCCTGCCAAAAAAAAAGAATTTAATGAAAGTATAGGTTCTTATAGTGCATAAAAGTTAAAATCTAATGTATTCTGACAAATGGTTTTTATTTACTTGAATTTTTCATGTTACAAATATATAGCAATCAAATATTTATTTTATTTATTTGTCACTAAGAGTTAGAAAGAGTGACAGAGACAGATACAGAGACACAGAGAGAGACAGAGAGAGAGATATCTTCCATCACTGGTTCACATCCTAGATGTTCAGAATGACTTGGGCTGGGCCAGGGCAAAATCATGATCCAGGAATTTCATCAGGGTCTCCCATAAAGATGCAGGGCCATTTTTTGCTGCCCTTCCAGTTACATTAGCAGTGAGACAGATTAAAAATGGAGCATCCAAGACTTGAACCAGTTGACCATATTTGATGTAGGTGTCATGGGCAGTGGTTTAACCCATTACACCACAACACGGGCCTTGAATTAGTTTCATGTTAAGAGGAGTAGCAAAAAATCATGAAAGAATTTTTTTACATTTGTGTTTTAATCTTATTTTAGCTAACACTCTGCTCTTATGTTTCTGATCTCTACTATACCTACAGGGATCTTAACCATAAAGAAAAATAGCATGTTTTGTTAAGTATTTTCAGATAATTAGAATTCTACTTATACTCAATTACAGCATTTGAACTAGGAACTTGGGAAATTTCCTGAAACTTTAAAAATTTTAATCCATTCTCTTAGAACTCTCAGATACTATCTTTTATATCTATAAATTATAGTTGTTTCTTGGTTTTCAAGCACCTTAACTCTGTGTGATATAAACAGGAGGAAGGTAGCCTAGTTAGAAGTTATTAGCCTGAAAGACTAAATGGTTTGTTCAAATCCACAGTAGCATAGAAGCAGAGATGAGATGTTAGCAATAGTTTGTTGGATTCAAAAACTCCATTTCAGTTTGCTAATTTATATAGGCAAATGTATATTAACTTGCTTTAACTGTTTAAAGTTATGTAGACTTCCAGTTAAAATAGTTCACTTGAAAATGAAAATGATAAACCCATTAATAATAGAAACATACTCTGGCTAAATGTGTGTCCTACCTTTGAAACGCAATTACATGCTGACACTTGGTATGGTAATGGCATATACCCTAGCAAATTTCTCCACTTCCATAAAAATAAAACCCAAGCATGAGTTTTAAGCTGCTTTCTTCTACTAACTTTTAATTGAAAACATACATAAATCTTTAAATGCTTACACTTATTAAGCAATCTTCGATTTCATCAGCATTTCTGTTCCCTAGGAATAAAACACTCCAACCTCTCTTAAACCACCAAACGTGTTCTTCTCCCCCAGTATTTCTTGATTATTTTCTATTAGTCTTTCAGTTTTGTCTCTTCCCTGAGAAAGTGCCCTTCCTTAGTTAATATCCCATACTCATCCTTATTATGTTACTGAATACTGCCATATACTGTACTTTAACTTTCTATTGATCCTCCTGCTTTTTCCAACAGTATTTGCATTCTTGAAGGACAGGAACTTCCCTTAATCATGACTGTAATCTACATTGATCAGAGCCTGGCATATAGAATATATTAAGCTGACTCTCACACACACTGATTTACTGAATTATTACACAAATCAAGCCAACGTTTAAAAAATACCCTCTCTATGAATAGTTAAACAGTACTATACTCTAAATTTTTAAAATATAATCATTCACAGTGATCTATGATTCATTAATCCACTTTATTTGTATATATTCTGGTCAATGTTCTGTTACAAAAACAACAATAATAAAAACCTTTACTCTTTCTTTTACCATGGTCACTATAACTGGCTGGTCTTATCAGACAATGTTTAGAATGAAGTAACAGCTTTCATTTTTTATTTACTTTTTCATGATTCGTGTGAAGTACCCTCTTATATTACCTTTAAAAATGTATTTATTTATTTTAGTCATTTGAAAAGTAGACACAGAAATGTCTCCCATTCTGCTGGTTCTCTCCACAAATGCCCACAATAGCCAGCAGTGAAATAGACATAAATCAGAAACATAGAACTCAATCTGGTTCTTCCATGTGAGTGGAGGGACCCAGTCAAATACTTGAGCCGTTACTTGAGGTCTACCAGGATGTGCCTTATCAGGAAGCTGGAATCAGGTGCAGAGCCATGAGCTGAATCCAGGTGCTTATATGGGATGCAGACATTCCATTTATTTATTTATTTGAAAGTCACTGTTACAGAGAAAGAAGAGGAGGCAGAGAGAGAGAGAGAGAGAGAAAGAGAGATAGAGAGAGAGAAAGGTCTTCCATCTGCTGGTTCACTCCCCAGTTGGCTGCAACAACTGGAGCTATGCCTATCTGAAGTCAGGAGCCAGGAGCTTCTTCTGGGTCTCCCATGTGGTGCAGGGGCCCAAGGACTTGAGCCATCTTCTACTGCTTTCCCAGGCCACAGAAGAGAGCTGGATCAGAAGTGGAATAGCCGGGACTCAAACCGGTGTCCATATGCGGTGTCCATATGCTGTGGCTTTACCGGCTATGCCATAGCGCTGACCCCCAAATGGTGTCTAAAAGGCTGTGGTAAATATACGTTGTACTACTAGCTGTAAAGTTTCCTATTTCTCCCTCATGTTTCAAGCTAATTCCTGTATTATCAATATTGAAGAGTTAATCCGATTATAATCTCTTTTGATATGTTAAGTTAGAGATAGCACAGCAGAGAAAGACTTAAAATATTGAGCTGGGCTTTTTACAGCCATGTCAGGTCATGTTGTTTTAGTAGGGAAACCCCTGATAGGCCATCCCTAGTTAGGGTTGCTCCTCCAAAAGTTTCCAGGCTAGGAGAAAGCATGAGCCAGTTGGGCTCTATCAAAAAATTTTAGCCTAACTCCAGGCAATCTGTCTCCAAAACTGGATGAAGATTATCTTGGCTTGGAAGTGTTTGTACAGGTAGAGATAAATTCTATCTGCAGAATAACATAGTAGAAGGTTTCAAAGTACTAGTTCAATTGAAATGTACTGCATAAATTAAAAGCAAATATGTACAGTTGAGGAGATAGGATCATCTGGGTGAAAATCAACATAAAAAAGAACTATTGACCTGCAGATATTGTAGATACTGCAATTAGTGATACTCTAATTATCTAGATACAACTGGACATTTTGAAATAATAGGTATAAGCACCACAATTGATTGGGGTAGTGAGTACCATTTAAATTAGAGGAGATGACATTTGACATCTGAGTAAGTCAAGAGAAGGAGAATAACACTTTGAATCATAGAATTTGAATAAAAAGGGCGTTAGGTCAGGAAATCCATGGCTTCTCCTAACACTAGCAAGAAACAAAACAGGCAAGTAGCTGTATCAGATTTAATGAAGAGCTAAATCACAAACATATTTATGGGATCAGACACACAAGGCTTTATAGGATACATTAAAGAATTTTGGGTTTCTTCAAAATAAACGAGGTGGGAATATTTGGGGAGATTTAGTAAAGGATGGGATATGTTTTGCTGTAAAATAATTTGTTTGAGAATTTATGATCAATATGTGGAGAATGCTTACACAGCAGGATTCCTCAACTCATTTTGATCATGTCATTTTTGTTGGTCTGTGCATATATAGCAGCATTTCTTCCCACTATGTAGTTGGTACTAGTTACATAACCTTGGTTTTAACAACCAAACATGTCCAGAGAAGTTGCCAAATACAATAGACAAGTAAAAGGGCATACTGTTTACCAGTTGAGACACATTGCAGTAAACATCAAGGATGGTAGCAAAAAGGTTAGTGAGGAGTCTATTACATTGGGGTGAGTAAGACTGGGACTGCATTCTCAAGAGTGGTGTTGGAGATCTATTCAGGTAACTGAATTTGAATGATGTTCTGAAGGTGAAATCGGAAAAGACCCCCTAAAATTTACTCTGAGTGTGGCCCCTTAGAGTTCCCTAGAAATGCTATCCTGGGTGCCACATGCGCTACTGGAATTTGGGGTGCCTAACGATTTCACCATGGGCTTATTACTAAATCCCCAATATCAATAAGCCCGAGAGGGTTCTTGCCTAATATTTAGGGAAGAATTCTAAATACCGGCACAGATAAACGAGGCAGCATGGTACGTTTTAAGCTTTTATTTAGTAAGAAAGGTGCATAAGAGAGTATTCAGGAGAGAGAAGTGAATGGGGGTTCATACCGAGCACCAGGAACCAGACACGTGGATGAGCATCTAGGCCAGGAAGCCTAGAGCACATGGCCCGAAGGCTAGAGGCTAGAGGCCAGGGAAGAAGCGCAGGGCCAGAAAAAAAAGCCTGAGCACACTGTGACTTTTAACCCACTCCAAAGGGGAGTGGTTAATTAACCTGATTGGCTGGTGGGCACCCCGGGTGTGGCCAGGTAGGGGAATGAGGCCACACAGGGGCGTGGCAAAGGCATCAGGTAGGGGTAGGAGGTCGCACAGGGGCGTGGTCTTCCAGTTCACAAATCTGAGCGATTTTAACCTGTATGTCTGCCCACTTCAAAGGCTGAGACAGATGAAGCTGATGTTAAGGTTAAGTCAGAAAGAAAGTGGAAAGCTTTGCAGTTACACAGAGGATCTAAAATTGTATGGTGCTATTCTCTCAGTATGATAAAGTATGTGGATTCTAATCAGAATATCATGAAATGGGGCCAGTGTTGTGCCACAGTGGGTTAACAGTAGCATCCCATGTGAATGTTCGACTCCCAGCTACTCCACCTCTAAATCAGTTCCTAGGTAATGCCTTTAAGAAGGCAGTGAAAGATGGCCTGAGTGCTTGGCCTCCTGCCACCCATATGGAAGATGCAGATGGATTTCCAAACTTTTGGCTTCAGCCTGGCCCAGCCCGGGCAGTTGTGGCCATTTGAGGGAGTGAACACTGGGTGTAAGATCTCTCTCTCTGTCTCTCCCTCTCTTTATGTAACTTGATGGAACAAGGGCATAAGCCTAGGCCATTGTTGCATATTGGCCAAAAGATAAACAGACACTAGAATTTACTCCTTCCCTTGAATCTTAATTGGGTCTCACACCCTATTGCCTTTACACCCCCACATTCTTTCTCAGGTTTCCAATGTCCCACAGGTCTACTTGAAAGGCCAGGTGCCTGGCCCCCTGAAAGACCAGTTCTAGGAATTCACATCTGCCTGCACCCTCTACCCCTAATCCCATCCCTAGCCCTCCAAAATATAAAAAGGCCCTGCCCCTGGGATCGGGGCCTTCTGCCATGTGCTCCATTAATTCGCACACGGGCAGTTGGTCACCCACCTCTACGAATTTATTTCCTCTGAATAAATTCAGTTTGGCTGTAGATTCATATATTGCCTCCTCTCTATTCTGTACCCTTTTTCCTAACATAACTCTTTCAAATACATAATATAAATAATAAAATAAGGCTCTTATGGAACAGATGTAATATATAATATTAGAAGGAAAATCAAAAGTTAATTAAAAGTTATTAAACAATTTAAATGATAAGATCTAGCAATAGATATAATATTATTTTAAAGTCATGATATATAGAAGGGTAAAGAAAATATTATGGAAAAATAGAATTAAAAGGTAAATTAGTTTTGTGGAAATAATTTAAAACCCATGCATAATCTGTTCATAATACAAATTTACCATTATTTGAAGACCTGAAAATGCAGATATTTCAAAATTTTTTCATAAAAGGAACTTTATATTTTATTCATTTTCCCATGAACTTTTTGAAATACATGAAGTAATTTGAGGTATCAACTTTAACAATAACATTTTACAGAAAGATTTCTCTTGGGGACAGAATCCTAAACACTGCTAATTCAATTGTAAGGTTTGATGTATCCATAAAGGTAGTACATATTAAATGTTAATTAGAGGTTAGTAAAATAAAAACATAAAATTTTTATCCAAATTCACTGACCACCTCATTTTTATACACAAGGTCACTTATGAATCCTTCTTCTGGAATTTCTTTTCAAGTAAGAATATCCACTAATTTTTTTGGTGAATTCTGTAAATGATAACTGAAATAGAGTATTGTAATCTTTGAGTGGCCAGAGATATTCAGTTAAGCATGGCAGAAATTTCAGTTAGTATATGCTTGACTATTTAACTGAAATATCCAAGTTATGCTTCTAGACTTAATTAATTTTATTCAGTTTCCAAAACAGATTTAAGTTTAAGCCTATGATGAGACACCTGATATTGTACTATTTAAATGAAAATTGAGGCTGAAATTTGTATGACTGGGAGGCATACATGGAATATTTTTACCAAAATATATTTTATATGTTTGACAAAATATAAAAATTACTTCTAGTAACTCCCATATAGATTATATATTATAGATGTACATTATGTATTATTTTATGCTATGATAAATAAAATTTTGTTGTAGATCACAATTTTATTGATTTTCTCACCAATACTTCATTTTTTTCTCACTTATTTTAAGTAAAGCATTGAATAATATCACAAGAGGAAAAAACATGAATATCTGAGAGCACAAATTTTAATCAGCAAGCCATACTTGGGTATGTTATATAATAATAAAAACTGGCTTCAGTTTTTTAAAAATTTTGAATGACATATCAGGCCAAACTTGAATCTGAGATAAGAGACAATCAGTATTAGTTGTACCTACTGCCACGATTCCCCACAATCCTTAAGAAATACTGGATATTGAATCTCAGGACGATTTCAGCTTGAGTTACGCTGTCTCATTGTCAAGTAATTGCCAATTAGGAGAAAAATCTTGTAAATGTTGGCGTGTGAAGTTAAATGAAATTTTCTGAGCACTGCTGCCACTTAGATGTGCACTGAACACCTGCTGCCTTTTTTAAGTCATTTGCATCCGTTCTTGGGTTTCCATGGGGCCTGTGGACTGTGCTGCAGACAGATGCTTGGATCAGATGTCAGGAAGCACAGCTGGGGCTTTGAAAGCGGCACATACCTTGCTGCCTTATTCTAGTCTCTTTGTCAGTACAGCTGCACTTTTCAGTGCATTAGCCTTGAAATTATGGTTTAGTTTCCTTTTTTGTTGAAGGCTCATCACATGTATACAGACCATCATCCTCTATTCTTGGGCTGATGAGAACTTGAGTCGAACTCCTCCAAGACTCTGTATTTACATATCTCAATAACAGAGCTCATGAAAAAATAATACTTTCCCAAATGAGTTGAAAATTAGAGACAATAGAGGGAATGCTTTCATGAGGTGATTGTGTATATCTTTCAACATTTTTATTGTTTGAAAAATTTCAAAATAAGAAGTTTGGGGAAGCCTTGAAAATGCACATACTTATTTATTACTAAAATTATGATACTTATTTATAGACACACCTAACGAGAAATATGCAGCCATACTTTAAATAGCCCCACCCTCAAAAATAGAAGATTAATTAGCAAACACAAGAGCAGTTAAATCAAGGTGATGCTCCCATTGCATCTTTCATACCAAAATAGCCATTTTTGAACTTTTTTATCATTGGAGAATACGTCTAGGATAAACTGTAGCAGTATTCACAGACAAGGACATATCCATCCCCCAATATAGACACAAGCATACAAACAATAAACACCAGAAACCTTGGTAGAAGACATGGATAATACTACCAATAACAAAGATAACAACAAAACATAAAATACAAGAATATGAAATAAAAACTTCAAAAGGCAAATGTGAGACTCTAAAAGATGGTGCTGAAAAATTTGATATATATGGTAGGTTATCAAATCTGAAAAACAAAATTTTATGAAAGCTTAATTGGTGACAATAAGAACTGTTAAAATAATTTCTATTAAAAATACCTAAGCGTATGCTGAATGAAAACAAATCTTACCTACACAATACATTGATATTAATGCAGAAAATCCAATCTAAATATTACCTCCAGGGAAAAAGTCATCAGAGAAAAAGAACAGAATATGCAATAAAATTTTTCAAAGGAGAATTAGGAAATAAAATCACCAAATAAAGCTATTTTAAAAGTTTGCAAAAAGGTAGACTCAACAGTTTTTAAAAAATGATGGACTAGTATATAAGATATAATGATGATATTTTTTCTGGGATCATATTCATAAATTTTGCAAGTTGTCAAAATTAATTTAAAACTTCCATGAGATCAAAGTTTCAGAACAATTATAAAGGAAAATTAGATTAAATTTATTCATGAAAACAACAGCACAGGACACTAGAAAACAATGAGCAATTCAGAGTTCTAGAGGAATGTTGCTTTAGATATAAAATTAATAAATATGTATTGATTTTATTTAATACATATTAATCGTACATATTTATGTGGCATAGTGTGATATTTGATTACACATAAACAGTGTGTACTGATGAAATTTGCATGGAATTAGGAAACGGGTTGGGCTGGACGGCCTGTGCAGGGGCTGCAGCCAGGGCTGGGCCCCTCTGGACAGCAGATTCCAGGCTTGGACGTCAGGGCGTGGCCTGCGGCCGGGGCGGGGCTGGGGGCTGGAGGCCCCTCCGGTAGGCTTGGGGCTGAGGTTCCCCAGGCACCTGGCGTCCAGAGCCCTGCTCCTGCACGACCCCCTCCCGGGCCTCTTCCTGGAGACTTGGAGCCCGCCGCCCGCTGCCGTCACCTGCCTGCTGCCCTGCTTGGCACCTGCCCTGTGACCCTCCCCAGCACCCAGGAGTGTTGCTGAGGACTGCGTGGCCCGGGGTAGGGGCGGGGCTCTCACGGTGACATGTTTACATCTGGGTGTGACTCAGTAAAGTGGATTTTTTTTCCAAAAAAAAAAAAAAAAGAAATTGAGTTAAATAGTAAATCCATCACCTCAAACAGTTATTTCTTTTGAAGGAATAAAAGAAATCTAAAATATGTCCCTTTAATACTGGAAACTAAAAACTGCCTTGCCTTTCTTTGCTCTTTTTGTTAAAGAAAGTAACCCTAGTGTAATCCTACCTTGATCCTCCCCCTTGCCCAATTTCACTTGATGATTTATGTAAGCACAATAGTGTTACTAGGGAGTCTTGGGTTAGGGATATGTTGACCAAACGTTCCTGTAAACTGAGGTTAATAGAACACAGATCTGTAACTTTCTTTGTGTAAACTTTATGATAAATATCCCTACTGTATCCTTGAGCTATTCTCATGGCCATAGTGACCTGATCCCTCCCGGGTGATGGAAAAGTCTTGTGATCTCCCCCTTTTTAGTGATTAATATCTTATTCTATGTGTTCGGCGTCCAACGTATCCATAAAACAATTGTGTTGAAGTATACTGATTGTTAGCTCTGTACTAAGTGATTAATCTTGTCAAACTGTAACTGACCTGAATCAGATGTCTTAATGTATAAAAACCCCGACCATTTTCTCTTCAGGGCCGCCTGTTTGATCGGGGGCCCCAGCATGCTGGACTGATCAATAAACCCTATGCTGATTGCATGAGAGTGCCTCTTGGAGTCGTTCTTGGGGCAGTGGATGTTTTCGGACTCTTAACACTTTGTGCTGGGAACATTCAAAATCCTCTATCAGCTGTTTGAGACTTTTTTTTAACTTTTATTTAATAAATATAAATTTCCAAAGTACAACTTTTCAATTACAGAGGCTTATCCCCCATAACCTCCCTTCCACCCACAACCATCCCATTTCCCACTCCCTTTCCCATTCCATTCTTCATCATGATTCATTTTCAATTATCTTTATATACAGAAGAACAACTTAGTATATACTAAGTAAAGCTTTCAACAGACTGCACCCACAAAGACACACAAAGTATAGAGTACTGTTTGGGTAGTAGTTTTACCATTAATTCACATAGTACTACACATTAAGGATAAAGGTCCTACATGAGGAGCAGGAGCACAGTGACTCCCGTTGCTGATTTAACAATTGACACTCTTATTTATGACATCAGTAATCACCCGAGGCTCTTGCAATGAGATGCCAACACATTGAAAGCTTCTTGAGTTCACCAACTCCAATCTTGTTTAGACTAAGACATATTCAATGAGGAATTTCTCTCCTCCTTACAGTGAAAGGTACTGCCTTCCTGGATGGCCCATTCTTTCCACTGGGATCTCACTCACAGAGGTCTTTCATTTAGGTCTTTTTTTTTTTGCCACAATGTCTTGGCTTTCCATGCATGCAAAACTCTCATGAGCTTTTTAGCCAGATCTGAATGCCTTAAGGGCTGGTTCTGAGGCCAGAGTGCTGTTTAGGACATTTGCCATTCTATGAGTCTGCTGTGTATCCTGCTTCCCATGTAGAATCATTCTCTCCATTGTAATTATATTAATTATTATTTACAGACATTGGTCTTATTTATGTAATCCCATTGACACTTAATCCTATCTTTTCGATCAATTATAGACTTAAACTGGACACTTTAACAAGTAAGATGGCATTGGTACATGCCACCTTGATGGGATTGAATTGGAATCCCCAGCATGTTTCTAACTTTACCATTAGGGTAACTCCGAGTGAGTCTGTGCTGAACTGTACATATTTTCCCTCTCTTATTCCCACTCTTATATTTAACAGGGATCACTTTTCAGTTAAATTTAAATCACTAGGAATAATTGTGTGTTAATTAAAGAGTTCAACTAATGTATTAAGTAGAACAAAAAAATGCTAAAAGGAATAAAATAGTAAGTTCTTCCTCAACGGTCAGGACAAGGGATTGATCAAGACATTGTTTCATATAGTGTCCATTTCACTTCAACAGGTTTCCCCTTTGGTGCTCAGTTAGTTGTCACTGATCAGGGAGAACATATGATATTTGCCCCTTTGGGACTGGCTCATTTCACTCAGCATGATGTTTTCCAGATTCCTCTATTTTGTTGCAAATGACCG
This sequence comes from Sylvilagus floridanus, assembly GCA_949820135.1. Taxonomy (NCBI): domain Eukaryota; kingdom Metazoa; phylum Chordata; class Mammalia; order Lagomorpha; family Leporidae; genus Sylvilagus; species Sylvilagus floridanus. The sequence continues at coordinate 84,987,065 of OX463224.1, forward strand.
GGTTTTATTGTTTTTGACTGCTGTATAGTATTCTATAGAGTACATGTCCCATAATTTCTTTATCCAGGCTTCTGTTGATGGGCATTTAGGTTGGTTCCAGGCATTAGCTATTGTGAATTGAGCTGCAATAAACATTGAGGTGCAGACATCTCTTTTATTTGCCAATTTAATTTTCTGTGGGTAAATTCCAGGGAGTGGGATGACTGGGTTGTATGGTAGGCCTATATTCAGGTTTCTGAGGACTCTCCAAACTGTCTTCCATATGGCTTTACCAGTTTGCATTCCCACCAACATTGGATTAATGTCCCTTTTTCCCCACATCCTCGCCAGCATCTGTTGTTGGAAGATTTCTGAATGTGAGCCATTCTAACCAGGTGAGGTGAAACCTCATTGTGGTTTTGATTTGCATTTCCCTGATGGCTAGTGATCCTGAACATTTTTTCATATATCTGTTGGATTTGGATTTCCTCTTTTAAAAAATGTCTATTTAAGTCCTTGGCCCATCTCTTAAGTGGGTTGTTTGTTTTGTTGTTGTGGAGCTTCTTGATCTCTTTGTAGATTCAGGTTATTATTCCTTTTTTTAGTAGCATAATTTGCAAATATTTTTCCCATTCTGTTGCTTGCCTCTTCACTTTCCTGACTGTTTCTTTTGTAGTACAGAAACTTCTCAATTTGATGCAATCCCAATAGTTAATTTTGGCTTTCCCTGCCTGTGTCTCCAGGTTATTTTCTGAGAAGTCTTTGCCTGTGCCTACATCTTGCAGGGTTTCTTTAATGTTCTCAAAAAATTTGATGGTGTCAGGTCATAGATTTAGATCTTTAATCCATGTTGAGTGGATTTTTGTGTAAGGTGTAAGGTAAGAGTCTTGCTTCATGCTTCTGCCTGTGGAAATCCAGTTTTCCCAGCACCATTTGTTGAATAGACTGTCCTTGCTCCAGGAATTGGTTTTAGATCCTTGCTCACATATAAGTTGGCTGCAGATGTTTGGGTTGATTTCTGCTGTTTCTATTCTGTTCCATTGGTCTATCCATCTGTTTCTGCGCCAGTACCATGCTGTTTTGATTATAACTGCCCTGTAGTATGTCCTGAAATCTGGTATTGTGATTCTTCCGGCTTTGTTGCTGAGACAATTGTCTTGGAAGGCAGCTATGCTAACCTGGTGTTTCTCCTGGTGTCCTATGCAGGTACAGGAGCCCACGCACTTGGGCCATCCTCCACTGCTCTCCTGGGCCACAGCAGAGAGCTGGACTGGAAGAGGAGCAACCAGGACTAGAACCCAGCACCCATATGGGGTGCTGGCGCTGCAGGTGGAGGATTAGCCTAGTGAGCCACAATGCCGGCCCTCATTAACTTTCTTATAAGTTTTTAAGCAACTTTACAATATTAAATCACTACCATCATTATATTATCTTTCATTTCTTATTTTTTATAGCAAATTCTGAATGAAGAGTCTAACTGAGCTCTGTGGATGCTGAGCTCTGTGGATGCTGTTTTCATTGTAGAAAATTTTTAATGGGTTCCTAGAGAGGATTTTTGTTGTTTTGCAGATCAATCTACAAGAGCCACATTTCCTGAGCTAGACTCATCTTGTTTATTTTATTTTTTAAATTTTTTAAATTTTTTTGGTGACAGGCAGAGTGGGCAGTGAGAGAGAGAGACAGAAAGAAAGGTCTTCCTTTTGCCGTTGGTTCACTCTCCAATGGCCGCCGTGGCTGGCGCACTGCTGCTGGCGCACCACGCTGATCCAATGGCAGGAGCCAGGTGTTTATCCTGGTCTCCCATGGGGTGCAGGGCCCAAGGACTTGGGCCATCCTCCACTGCACTCCCTGGCCACAGCAGAGAGTTGGCCTGGAAGAGGGGCAACCAGGACAGAATCCGGCGCCCCAACTGGGACTAGAACCTGGTGTGCTGGCGCCGCAGGGTGGAGGGTTAGTCTATTGAGCTGCGGCACCGGCCCTCATCTTGTTTAAAAAAAATAAATGTTTACAGTTCTCAGGGCCCATTAATTAAAAGTCTTTTGATGTCACTAATAACTATAAGAAATCAAAGGAATTTATGTAGTAGGCACATTATTGGATGATTTGTACTTTATAATATCTCCTTACCACAGGGATTATTGTTTCCACACTGTTGAAAAAAGTCTTCTTAATATGCACCTTCATATTTTTTTTCCTCACCTCTTGGGCCTGACTCTATATCTTGAACCCAGATCAGTTTGTCTTTACATCTTGCCTTTCCTACCCCAACTATATTCATGAATTTACAATACACCCTTGCTCTCCTGGTAGCTATGGATTCACCCTTTAAATAACAGTGCCGTGATTGCAAAATTGTAGATTGGAGTATTTTCACTAATTATCCCTTTTTTGGACCTTTACCCTAGGCATATAATTTTCCTGGTTTTCTTTCCTTGTTGGTAAGTTCATATTAACATACCCTCTACACCACAATGCTGGCCCCTATTTTAAAGTTATGGAGATTGGGACATCCAATATGAAGAAGCTGACGTATTTGGTCTGGGGAGGACACTGTACCACAATGCTGGTCCCCATAATTTTCATATCTGACTTCTGGTCCTTTAAACATTTTCAGTGAGCTTATTAAAATTGGGGCAACAATAATAAACTTTACATTCGTGATGAACTAAAATAACATATAGGTGGAAATATCTAACTTACTTCTCTTTTGAAAGAACTGCAGTTTGCAGAAAAGTGGGAGACTTTAAAATCAGCCATGGATTTTTATCCCTGTTCTGATACTCACTAAATATTGGTGTCCATCAAAAAGTTAATGGAATTAGTAGATGAGTTTATGGGAATTCTGTTGTGCAGTGGGTTAAGCCTCTGCTTGGGACAATCACAACTACTCTGTTTCTAATCTATCTCCCTTGTAATGCATATATGTTATAAATATACACACATATTTATATGTAAATATTTATATTTAAAATATAGATTTATAAGTATAACTAAATATTTATAATGATGAAGATGCTGATAGTTCCAATTCCTGAAAACTACATAAATAGTACAATTTAAAGATATTTTATGTATGTATTCTTTCTGACTCATAAAAAATATTAGTAACTACTATGTGCCAAGCAATGAGCCAGATGATGGATTCATTTTGGCAACTAAAATAATTACGTTTTCTAACCTCATGGAACTTACACCTCATGATTATCTAAATTCTTAAGATCAGAAAAGGGATATGAGATAGGGATATGAGATAGGGATATGAGATAGGGATATGAGATATCAGATAGGGATATGAGTCATTATATTCTCCAATAACACCTTAAACACAAACTTCCCTTCAATTATTTCTTCCTATCACATTGGACCCTATTAGAAAAGATATGGACGGCCGGCGCCGTGGCTCAATTGGCTAATTCTCTGCCTTGTGGCGCCGGCACACCTGATTCTAGTCCCTGTCGGGGCACCGGATTCTGTCCCATTGCCCCTCTTCCAGTCCAGCTCTCTGCTATGACCAGGGAGTGCAGTGGAGGATGGCCCAAGTGCTTGGGTCCTGCACCCCACGGGAGACCAGGAGAAGCACCTGGCTCCTGCCTTCGGATCAGCGTGGTGCACCGGCCACAGCGCGCCGGCCGTGGTGGCCATTGGAGGGTAAACCAACGGCGAAGGAAGACCTTTCTCACTGTCTCTCTCTCTCACTGTCCACTCTGCCTGTCCAAAAAAAAAAAAGATAGTGAGATGAAGCAATATGTACTTCATCTCTCCTCCTTGCTCTTGCACTGTCAAATACATATATAACAAACAAAGACAAAATCAAAAGAAGGTATGTCACAGTGCATAGAGAGTCTCAATGATATGTCATCTATTGAAGAGTTGATAGTTGAAGATAGTATGTATTCTTGGCTTTCTGCAGATTCTTAATTTCTGCAAATACTTAGGCATACCAGATATTGATTACTATGGACAAATGATATAAAACATTTCACAAATTATTGAATATTAATTTGTAGTCTGCTTTTATCATTTATGAATGATATAGTATATCATTCATATAATCTGCATGACAATTCCAGAATCTATTAGTCTGGAATATTTTGCAAACAAGGCCTATTTTAAATATATCAATACTAGATTTGATTTCAAACAAAATAGATTGTTATAATTATATCATGTTGATAAGGAAAATCCAATAAAAAGTGTTAAATGGTACCTAATGAATTATTTCTGGTGAAAGGAAAGATGAAAGTGCTTCTATTTATATAATCTACATTTCAAACTAAAAAAAGTACCTACTAGCATAGTGTGGTGTTTTTATTTGAAAAGTATAATTTATTCAAAAGAAAATATACATTAACTCACACTGACTACACTTAGAGAAAACTAATTTTGGTTGTGTATAATGCAAATAAATTGAAATAGGCTAAAGTTTACTGGTAGTGGAAAGATGGAGTTATAAATTTTGATTTAAGAAAGATTTAATATTGGATAATTAAGGGTTGTTAACAAAGTAACAATTCTTATAGAAAATATTGTTCAACTTTCTAATATATTGAGTAATCATAGTGGATTTCTTTTCGAAAAAACAGTACATTACAGATAATTGGGGTAAAATTACTATCCAATAAACTAGTGATGCCTAACAAATCTTCTCAAATTTAGAGGTTGAAAACAACCTCGAATTTTTCTCCAAGTACTGTTGCTTTGCTACACAGTGTTTTAGGTCACTAATGTGGCTGCAGTAATCTAACAATTTGGCAAACCGAATGCTAAAAAATGGCCTCACTCACCTTTTGGTGATAGATAATAGCTGGGCGATTTTTCTCCAACAAGTTAGCCTGTTCTGTTTTTTGTTTGTTTGTTTGCTGGCAGCATTCCAAGGAGGCAAACCTCCACTGCAGATGTTCAAACCTCTCTTTATGTTATGGACACCTATGGCCCAGTGACCCTTGCAAATTACAGGAGCAAGCCCAGGGCCTAAGTGGGAGGGGTCTATACAAAGATATGGCTGGAGGAAGGAATGTTTTATTAGAGGACATTATTGCAAGCTATAACAATAATTTATATATATATATATATGTATCTACATATATCTATATCTATAAATATGTTTCTTATGTTTCTTCCACTAACTATAAACATGGGTAAGTAGTAAGGGCAAATACATGATAGACAAAATCAGAGATAATCAAAAAGTGTTACTTTTCTTCCTTTAAGTTGTAGTAAGCTCATTGACACACTTGCTTTGGCTTCGTTGGCAGTTTGTTTCTGCTTGTATGAAACGAAGGAGTAAAAGGGGAATTGGGGGCTGTAGAAGTCAGGGTTGGACTGGAGCTGAATTTTACTGAGGAAGCATATTCTGGGTCTTGCTGATCTAGTTTAGTGCAAGGGATGCTCTGAGGTGTTACGTTTTGTAAAGATTTAAAAACTCTGACATGTTTACTTTCCAAGCAAAGCGTGTGCTGATACACAAGCAGCGCAGGGCTCCTGGGAGCAGCTTTAGAAATGTGGGTATATGAACCTTGCTCCTTTTCTGTCAAAGCATAGCAGGGAATCATCATCTCCCTTTTGCTTTATGGAGCGAATTTTATCTGCGATATGTTTCTCTCCGTTTCTTGTGGTTTTGTTATGTTTTTGTAGGTTTTTTTTCATTTTCTTTCATTTTTTTTTCTGCATTTACTTTCCTTGCTTGTTTCCTTTCTGCAAGTCAACCATTATATAATGCTTACCTACTGTTAAGTGAAGCTCAATGTTTCCAAGCACACCAGCCCTGTATTTTGAATTGCACACTTCTGTCTTCCAAAGACATCTTTCTGTAGGAATGATCATTTCTGTGCGGTTTAGGCCTCATCTCTCAGTGCTGCATAATATGTTCTGTTGTCTTTGGTTAGGAAGCAATTTTTTTTCTGTTTTCTTAGACATATACTCTGCCCTTTCAGCAGTGCCAACTCTCTCTTTCATATGAATCGATTCACAACTTTAATAGGTCTAGCATGACCTACCTCAATCCATCTGAAATTTGAACTTTCTTGACACATGTGTTTTTTGCTTTCCAACTGACATTTAAAAGTTAATTCATCCCAAATAGGGACAATCGCTCTTTGAGGTGACCTCCTCACCACAGCAGGAAGAGTGTCCTCAATTGTTAATCTCAGTTGACAGTACAATTCGGGAGTCCTGTTCTGATCTCATTCTTTTCATACCTTCTACAGCCAAATTTTTGAAGTCCTGCACATTTTGCCCTTATACTATTTTTCCTCCTCTCTTTCTTCTTTTTTTTCCTCTAAAACAAACTGCCAAAATTATTTTTGTGTGATTCTCGTAATTGCCTTCTAACTATTCCATTTTCTATTTTTTTATTTTCATTTCTTTCTACATATGATTGCCAAACCCATCTCTCTGAAACTTATCTTTGTCCATATAGTTTCATCTACTCCACTGCTTATAACAAAGAGATATCACCAAACAAAAAATTTTCAAAACCTCCAACATGAATTCTATCCAGATATCTCCTTTTAATATTTCCATATTTCTCAAGGGCTTGTGCTTTCTTAGGCTTCCTCACTCTACTATCTCATCTTCTTACTACAGTGATTCTCTTTTATCAGTCTCAGGCTAACAAAAAAACCACAACTACTTTTCCCTTTATTCACTTCTTTTCCAGAGTGTCAGTTAAACAAAGCATTGTATACTAATGTAACTGGCTAAAATTTTTTGAAGCAACAGATATTTAATAACAAAATGTGTCAAATTATATTAGAGTTTGGGGCTTGTATGGGACACAAAGAGTGATTTATTGGGTACTTTTGTTTTTTGTAGCCTTAGCCTCATGCTACATTTTGTCAGCTCTCAAAAAAAACAACTTTCTCATATTTTCATCCTAATATAAAAGTAGGTCTTCCCAATGGATTTTCACATGCAGCAATGGACATGGGAAGCACATACCCATCAACTTAAAATAGAATTCAAGTTCCTTGTTTTCTAAATTCAGCACCTACCTAGCTATCAACTCTTTCTGCACCTTAACTCTTCTGCATGTCTGATTTTCCTTCAATCATATTAAAATGGTATGGCTTTACTACTACAATCCCTCTTTTATTGTAACTAGCTCTAGTATTATCTTACAGATTTTCCTAATTACTCATTCATTCTTACTCTGATTTATTATCCATCCTCTTCATACTATGCTTTGACCTTGTTGAATACCTCTTTGTATGCATTATGTTAAATAGAGTAGATTACCAATTTCCATGAGCGATGAAACAGTTTTTTGTTGATACAAATTCTTAGTTCCTGTCATAATTCTTAGCTCTCTGTCACACAGAAAGCAGATCATCAATAAGTCCTTTTTAATGTATACAGTTTTCAAAGTTTAGATTTACCTCTAATATGTGATCATCTAATTTACTTATATAATCTATTCCCAAATACTTTTTAAAGAGAACTAAGCAATTATTATAGTATACCACTTAATAGTTAAACTGAATATGAGGATAATTCTTCATGTTTGATTAATACCATTGTACATAAGTACTATTATATTACTGATATATGTAAAAGTTGTTTTGCATAATAATGTTAAAAGAGTAGGCAAATCAATCATATTAGCAGCACTAAAGCTGGCAAACATCATCTTACACCTTTGCTTTCAGTGTGCAAAAAAGTATGAACAGTTGCCTTATAAAATATTGGTAGGCAGATTTTTAGTAACATTTGAAAAAGAAAAATGTACAATTTGCAAAGTTACAGTTCACTGAGCTGATTCCTTTGCCATTTAAATAATTTATGCTGTAGTTTAAACTTTTTTTCACTTAGCCATATCCTCTACTTAACTGTGGTATCATTCAGTCCTTGGAACAGTTGTTCCCAGGCAGTTGTGTCAATGTTAGTGATATCCCCATGCTATTTATAGTGTACACTGGCAGCAGAACTTCAGTATGTTCTACGAAGCCCTTTTCCCCTTTGCAAAGTTAAGAATCCCACCAAATAGTCTTTATTAAATCATTCTCCCATTCTACTCCTGTTGTAGAGATTTAAACACATCTGTTCAAAGTACATTTGCATTTTCCTCTCATTGAATTTATTCTCTGTGGCTCATCCAAATAGCTTCTCATCTGGTGTCTGTAGGAAGTAATCCAATATATCTTAGGACTTTGGCTTCTCAAATGCTGGTTCTAATTCTGTTAGCTGATGAGCACAGTGTCATTCAAAATTCTGTCACTTTCCTGGACAATGTCTGTGAGCTCTTTAAAGTCTTGTTAATACAGAAACTCAGCCTCCTCACCTCTCAAATTTGACCCCTGAATTTTTCATGCTAAAGGCTATAATTGTTCTGTCAATGTTCTCCAAACATGCCCAAGAATCCACCATGGGTATTCAGATTTAGATCTTCAAGAGAATTTTTATTACCCCTTGTAAGGACAAGGGATCTACTGAAGTATGCTTTGAAACTGGTTTATGATGAGGATATCATATTTCTGAGAGGAGAAAATGAAGAAAAGGAAATAAAAAGAATGCACCTCCAAGTTATACATTAAGCTGCTTTGGTTAAATTAATGGATGGTCTTTTTAATTTGAGATAATAACTTTCCCAAGTCTTTCATGATAGAATATCCTTTGCTTCTAAAATAGTAAGGGCAGTAGATAGTAGTTAATTGTTTTAAAGATGTCCCTACTTGAAAAATTTTCCATAAACATAAAACTTATTTTGAATATATGTTCAAGAACATACTTTGACCGTATTTACTTGTCTCTGAGATTCACAAAATTGAGAGATGCTGTCAAAGTTAGCAACAAGTTGGGTAAGCAAGCTAACACTACATTCTGGGCACATTGTAGCACTTTGTACACAGGAGCTCTGTAAATCCTCACAGACACTTTCAAAGGTACTTTTTTAGATCCATTTTATAGATCAGAAAACTGCATCTATGAGAAGTTTTACAACTTTCCAAAGGTCACCCGGACAATAAATTCTACAGGCTGGCTTTGGACTGAAGTGGTTTGTCCTGAGGCTGTAATTTTAAAGCTTTAAGATAAACTATTCTGCTGTTTATTTCCACACACCAACTGGGCCCCTGGTTTTTAGATCAGTTGATTCCCTTGATGTACTTCATGGCACAGTGTCTCCTGGATTATGATGATGTGTTGGCATTTATTACTCAATTACAAACATCAGCATAACCTCTCTGATGCTCAGTTCCCTATGATGTTCACAAATCAAAAATAACAAATATCTATGCTTATAGCTGGTATAAAGGAATAAGTGTTTTTGAAGTTATTAGTGCAATTTTTAAAACACAAGTTCACTCTATAAATGGGCTTACATAAACAATCATATTTAATTTCCCAACTTCATCTGTTCTTACTGTGTTGCCTATAGATGGATGTTTACCTGTAGACTGTTCCTCTGCAGTCTTCATCATTTTTTTCTTTTAGTAAATTTATTTTTTAAATTTTTATTAATAATAATTGTACATATTTATGGGCCATAATGTGAGATTTCAAGAAATGTTTGCAATGTGTTCTATAGAATAATCAACATTTCTTCTTTGAGATTACTTTATGGTTGGATACTTGGCTGTCTTTTATTCTATTTGTTAGTAAAATATATAATACGATATTGTGAATTGTGGTTACACTCTCCCCACTATGCTCTGTCACTGGAAACTGATGCCCTTGACCTAACTCTGCTTGGTATCCATTATCAAAAATCCCTCTATCCCCCATGCCTGTCACCCCTAGCAACTAATATTTTGTGTTTAGACTGAGATTCTTTGTTTATTCATTGTTTTAGCTTTTATCTATTTTGATGAAAACAATAGGATTTCATTTTTTATGATTGAATAATATTTTATCATATATGTGTACATTATACATATATCTATCACATTATCTTTGTCTATTAATCTGACTATAGACACACTGGTTGATTTCATATCTTGATTGTTTTGGATAGTGTGGCAACAAGCATGGTAGAACAGGCATCTCTTTGACATGATGAATGTATGTCTTATGAATATATACACTAGTAGTGGAACTACTAGAACATGTGAAATTTCTGTGTCTAGCTTATTACCAACTTTCTGTACTGTTTTCCAAAGTGGCTCTACGAATTTATATTCCCACCACAAGTGTATAAGAACTCCACTTCCTCAACAATATCGGCAGTATTTTGAACTTGAATGAGGTGATAAATATCTAATTATGGTTGATTTGCATTTCCCGGATGGCTAGAGTTACTGATCATTTTTTTCATGTGTTTGTTGTCCACTTGTATTTCTTCTGAGAATTCTCTATTCAGGTTATTCGAACTTTTCTTAACTAGGTTAGTTGCTTTTTCATTATTGTTGTTGTTGAGTTTTTTGAGTTACTTATCTATTCTGAATATTAAACCTTTGTTTGATAAGCATTTTGGAAATATTTTCTCTCATTCTTTCAGATGCCTCTTTTGTCTGTTGATGGTTCCTTTGAATACAAGCTTCTGAGTTTGATATAATATCATTTATCAAGTTTTGATTTTGTTTCCTGTGATTTAGAATCTTATATAAATATCATTGCCTACCCAATGTCTTTAAATGTGTCCCCTATGCTTTCTTCAATCAATTTAATGGCTTTATATTTTACAATTAGATGTTTAGATTTTGATTCATCTTGAATTGATTTTGCATGTGTTGAGAGGTAGAAATCTGATTTTATTTTCAACAAATCTATATTTAGTTTTGTCAGCACCATCTTCTATTTATTAACCAATGTATTTATCCCTTTGTACTTGTTCAAATACAGAGCCAACCCCATCCTTTCTCCTACTCCAGATTAAATTAAGGCAACAACAACAATGGCAGCAATAATAGCTAAATTTATCTGGAATGTATAATATACTCTGCTAAACATTAAATCTACATCTATAAATTGTAACCAATTCACTATATGATGCTCAATTTGTTAATGAGAAAAATTGGCACATAAAAGTTATTATCTGACCCAAAATAACGCAGTTAACCATTATGTGTATTTAAGATCAGGCATTCAAACTTCTTAAAAACTGTTTGTTCTCTAAAAATATCTAAATGATATTCACAGTCTATGATTTTCTTCTAATTTTATTTATTTATTAATTAAAAATTTAGTTATTAATTTGAGAGGGGGAGACAGATATACAAAGAGAGAGAGAGAGACAGAGAGAGACAGACAGACAGTGCTCCAACCTGCTGGTGTATTTTTGAGATGCCTGCAACAGCTGGGATTGGACCAGGGCCAAAAGAAATCACCAGAATTGCAAACCATTTCTCCCACGTAGATGACAGAACCCAATTACTTGAGTCATCACTGCTGTCTCTCAGAGTCTACATCGGCAGGAAGATAGAGAGAGGAGCTGGATCTGGAAATACTTCACTCAAGCTCTTAACCACTAGATTGAATGCCCATTATCTTCTAATTTTATTCTGTCTGTTTAGTACTGAGATCCCACTTGCATTTTGCAATGACTTTATTTCCTAATTGGAAGCTGAGATTTTTTGTTTTCATGGCTGACTATAGCATGGATCATAGCACATAACTTGGCTTTGTTGTCTTTGTGTTTCCTTTCTGTTTGTTCATCAAAAAAACTGTAGACCACAATTGCAGCCCTCAGTTTCAGTGATGCCACTGGTCTTTCATCTGCTGTCCGCTATTATATATTCAGAGGATTATGCTCTGTTTGTTGACACTGACTTCTTTTCCAATATCAAAAGTATTCTTGTCACCCATTCTGGGACAGAGTTTCTATTTTGACTGCATATCTAGTTAGAGATCCCAGGACTTCTTATCCACCTTATCCTACTAATATCAAATGGTTCTTCCCTTGAAATTGCTAACTTTTCTCATGTTACATCTTTAGTTGTCACTTATCATTGGCACATCAGAAATGGACTCATGTCTCTGCATAAAATTTTGTTCAGTTCCATGTTTTTATTCTCCTTTCATAATGATCATTCCTCTGATCTAGCTATTTTCTTTCTCTCTTTCCAAATATTTCTAACCAAACCAAATATTTACTTCTTAAACTCTTAACAGGTTTAGTCTCAATATTTTGGGAGCCTTAGTAGTTACCACAGTAACTGATATTAAAGAACATGTAATATATATCTTTCACATTCCACACAAAATAGTGCAGGTACAGAGCAGCTAAGATATTGACCTATGCTGTAACGTAAAGATAGTGACAGAACTGAATCTCTTCTGTCAACTGTGCCTGATCACCTAATATTATGACCTGAGTGTGCAGGTTCAGAGGTTTAGCCAATATTTGTGTGTGTACTCTGAGTACAGAAAAATATGAAGACAGTGAAACAGAAACTATGTTTAAAATGTAGAAAGGGAACATAACACATGGAATATTCAGTAAGCATCCAAAGTATATGCTTGTACTTAAGGAATTCAGTTAACAATGTGTACCAATTAAGATGGAATGGAAGTTTGTTTTTGCTAGGACTAAGCTCAGTAGTAAAGTGTATACAATTTCAAACATGCTATAATTCGTTTTGATGGAATTATCATGAAATAGAATTAACCAGATTTCCAGTATTTGTTGGAACACGCAATATAAGCATCTGTGTGTAAAGGCTTTTTTATGAGTCCCAGTGAGTTATCCCAAATAGCTGATGCATCTTTTCCTGATGAAGTAGATTGATTACAGATAAAAGGGAAATGCCATGAGATGAATCTGGTGAAGTAAAATGTTCTAGGAAAAATATCCTTTGCATAGCTCTCAAATAGTGAATATGAATAGTGTAAGAGTTATAATGGATAATACTTTTCTTTTGTACTAAATAGTTAATTTTCATTTTTTGTTGTTGTTGTTGAAAAGGAGAGACAGAGAGAGAGGAAGAGAGAGAGATATGTTCCATCTGCTGGTTCAGCCCCCCAGAATATGTAAGAGTCAGTGTTGGGTCAGGTTGCAGCCAGTAGTCTGGAATTCCATCCAGTTCTCCCAGGTGAATGGCAGAGACCAAAGTAGTTGAGCTATCACCTGTTTCCCACTTTAGTGTGAAGCTGTTATTGAAAGTAGAGCCAAGACATGTTCTCAGGCACTCCAATAAGGGATGCAAGAATCCCAAACTGTGTGCCAAAGATTGGAATCTATGTTTTGGTAATCTATTAATAAAATACCTTGCTAAGTTTCCATGAAAATTATGATAATTTCATCATTTCTCAGTTGCCTATTTAATGATCATTTTGATTTTTAAATTTGTATAATTATTTTAAAGTATTTTTATTCATAATGTTGTATTCTTTTTTCTTAAAAAAAAGATATGAGAAGTCATCAAAGCTTCAGGTCTGCAAACTTGGATCTGATCCCAACAACAACAAAGCCTAAAGGGTAAATTATAAGCATTCCTCCTGCTGAAGAACAGTAGGGGCAAGAAAGTGCTTTGCAATGACAGAAACATGAGAAAGCAAGAGAATTCTACCTGTATGAAAGAGAGCCATTTGCAATATGTAGGAGAAATCTTTCAAAGCGATGGAATGAAATTTGAGATGTTGTTCTAATTCTGAAGCTTATACACATGGAGATATATACTCATTTGTAATACAAATACATCTTTCTATAACTTATATATTCTATATATTCTAATATATTATACACATTATATTATATATAATATATAATATATAGTATATATTCTAATTTTTTTAAGCAGGGTCTTTTTTTATTTTTTTATTTTTTTTATTTTTTTTCTTATTTAGAATATAAATTTCCAAGGTACAACTTGTGGATTGCAATGACTTCCCCACCCATACCTCCCCTCCCCCCACTACCCTTCCCCCTTACCCACTCCCCCTCCCCTTTCATTCCCATTCAGATTCATTTTCAATTCTCTTTGTATACAGGAGTTCAGTTAGTATGTGTTAAGAAAAGATTTTAAACCATTTGCCCTCACATAGCATCCTAGAGTGAAGCATACTCTTTGAGTACTAGTTGTAGCTTTAAATCACGTTGTACAGCACATTAGGGACAGAGATCCTACATGATATTATTTTTTTTAATTGATTTTTATGTGACTTCCAATTTTTTTTATCATTTCCAATTGTCTTTCCATACGGAAGATCGATTCTGTATATATTAAGCAAAGATTTTGTCAGTTTGCATCCGCGTAGAGACACAAAATGTAGAAATACTGTTTCAGTCCTAGTTATTGCATTACTTCACCTTGGACAACACATTAAGGACAGATCATACATGGGCCGTAAGTACACAGTGACTACTGTTGTTGATTTAACAATTTGCCACTCTTGTTTATGGCATCAGCAATCTCCCTAGGCTGTAGTCATGAGTTGCTGAGGCTATGGAAGCCTTTAGTGTTCGCCGACTTGGATCTTGTTCTGACAGGGTCATTGTCAAAGTGGAGGTTCTCTCCTCCCTTCGGAGAAAGGCACCTCCTTCTCTGGTGGCCCTGTTCCTTCCGTTGGGATCTTACTCGCAGAGATCTTTCATTTATGTCTTCTTCTTTTTTTTTTTTTCCAGAGTGTCTTGGCTTTCCATGCCAAAAATACTCTCATGGGTTCTTGAGCCAGATCCTGATGCCTTAGGGCTGATTCTGAGGCCAGAGTGATTTATTAGGATATCTGCTATTCTATGAGTCTGCTGTGTATCCTACTTCCCATGTTGGATCAGTCTCTCCCTTTTTTAGTTCTATCTGACACTGATAGGTCTAGGAGTCAAAGGGATCACACAAGTATATATTCTAATTCTATAACTTGTAATATATATATATGTGTGTGTGTATATATATATATATATATATATATAAAAAGGTCGGTATTGGTTTTAAACTGGTACTAACTCATTATTAATGGCATGAGATATCCCACAACTAATAAAACAGTGAAATTTAGTCAGGAAAATTATTTTGACTTTAACTATCATATAGGAACCATACACTAGTAATAACAGGAGTTACGAATATGAACTCCGAGGTTGGTGCTGTTGCACAGGGGGTTAAAGCCCTGGCCTGAAATGACAGCATCCCAAAATGGGAGCCAATTCAAGTCCCAGCTTCTCCTCTGCTGATCCAGCTCTCTGCTATAGCCTGGAAAAGCAGTAGAAGGTGTCCCAAGGGTTTGGGCCTCCCTGCAACCATGCGGAGACCCAGATTAAGCTCCTGGCTCCTGACTTTGGATATGTTCAGCTCCAGCCCTTTCAGCCATTTGGAGAATGAACCAATAGATGAAAGACCTCTTTTTCTGTCTCTGCCTCTCTCTGTAACTCTTTCAACTAAATAAAAATAAATCTTAAAAAAAAAAAAGATGAAGTCCTATTTCAGTGGTTCATTATAAAAGATAAATTATCTAAGCACAATAATTATAAAATATATAAAAAGAAAAAAATAACAATGTACTGCACCTTCTAAAATCTTCACGAAATTATTTTAAGAATATTTTTATTTAATTCAGTTGTTTTAATTTAAAGAACGTTTTACCATATACACGTATTTTAGAAACCGTTTGTTAACTCTCTGCATCCTTGCATTTCTTTTATCAAATTATTTGATGTACAGGGTTTTTTGTTGTTGTTGTTGTTGAATTTATGAAATTTCAGGACAATGAAATATTCTTTATCTTTTTATATAGTGGAACTCTAATTCTTTGTTTTTAAAAATATTTATTTATTTATTTGAAAGTCAGAGATACAGAGATAGAAGGAGAGGCAGAGAGAAAAAGGTCTTCCATCTGCTGGTTCACTCCCCAGTTGGCTGCAATGGCTGGAGCTGTGCCGACCCAATGCCAGGAGCCAGGAGCTTCTTCCGAGTCTCCCATGTGGGTGCAAGGGCCCAAGGACTTGGGTCATCTTCTACTGCCTGCCCAGGCCATAGCAGAGAGCTAAATGGGAAGTGGAGCACCCGAGGCTCGAACAAGGCGCGGCTTTAACCTGCTGCGCCACAGAACTCTAATTCTTATCCTACCCTGCACAAGCCAGTGAAATGGCATAGACCCATTAAGATTTCCAAGCAGATGTGCGAAGTACTGTAAGGTGATTTTAAGCATTTCTTATCTTGACTCTTTCTGCAGTGTGTTGACCTTTATACTGAAAATGTAACAAAACAATACAAACAGAAGTATGACTTTCATATGTATTGCAAAGTTAGTTATAAAGCCAAAAATGAGAACATATTGATATCTGATAATTTGTATGGTGACATATTACAAATTTTATATTAAAACATGTAATATTTTAGTTTCCATGGATGAAAATCAAATATTAATTTGATGAAAGTCATAAATATGTATATTTTTCTCATTGCAAAGAAAGATGACAATATGGTTTGTTATAGAATCTAGAAACCATTTCCAGTTAAACTAATGATAGACATTCCAGTGTCTTATTCTTTTATCAAAGGCATATATGCCACACACTGTAGGATATTTTTACCTGAATGGGTCAAAACAGAAACATATTGGGAGACCAGGAGGGGGCACCTGGCTCCTGGCTTCGGATCGGTACAGCACCAGCAGTAGCAGTCATTTGGGGAGTGAACCAACGGAAGGAAGACCTTTCTCTCTGTCTCTTTCTCACTGTTCATAACTCTACCTGTCAAATTGTGCAGGCCAGCCTCACCAGTCAAACGGAACCTAAGGGAGGGAGAGGGACCGAAAAGAGGGACAAGAGATCGCAGAGAATGGAGCCAAGACAAAAAGGCTGATCAAGGCTCCTTTATTACAATGTCTCAGTGGTATTTATACATAACCAGCACAAAGAAGCACAAAAGATAACAACATACGTAAGCAACTTATCAGGGCCTCCGGTAACACAAACAATTCTAACAGAGCATTCTTGATTATCATCCTCCTCCAGGATGGGAGTATGTGACTTTCTTATCCTAAGAACTCCACAAGCTAAGACTGGCCTTGATTTGTCCAAAGGCTTCCTACACAAATAAAATTTAAAAAAAAAAAACCATAAACATAAAGACCACTTACTTTTTCACTAAAATTGTGATGGTAACATATATAAATTTAATCTAAAATATTCAAATGAAAAATACAAAAGGCCCAAGGAAAATATGCTATCTCTTACTGGTTATCATAGAATTATAAAATAAAATATCAATTGTATTATTAAAAATAAGACAAAATTTAAGAGAATTGATTGCCAGTATTGATTGGGATGATGTGAAAATTGTGAACAGTATTGGTTCATTAGATATATACTATAAATTTCAGAGTGTGATTAGGCAGTGTATTTCAAATTTTAAATGAGCACATCTATACCATAGCAACTGTATGTGTAGGAATTATTTGATCATAGTAATCATTGTATAATTTTATCTGAATTATTTACAAGCTTAGAAGTTATCACTATAAACTCAAAAATCATTGTGTTCTTTACATTTTTCCTGTGTGGAAAAGATGGTGATGATTGCTTTAAAATCTTTTCTTTATTTTAAAATATTTGCTTCTTTCTGCATAGATACATTGTATCTGCTCCTATATGGAAAAGGGGACAATGGAAGGAAATGCTCAGGAGAAAAAGTCAATTTTTTTTGGATTTACAGAAGAGGATTTTTAGTCATGTTAATTTTACCTGAACATTTTTTAAATTCACCATGTAATACCTAAAGTCTTATTTACTATTTGGTGGAAAGCAAATCCAATGTGGATTTCAAGACTATGGGACGCGTTTACAAATGTTAGGAAATCTAGAGCTAGGAAGTATTTGAAAATTATGAGTCTAAACAATTGTAAAGCTCATGGCTTCAGTGTCAAAAAAGTGGACCCTTCAACATACATTCATTGTGACAGGTGATAAGAAACAGCTGTCCTGTTGGAAACCCTCTAAAGGAGCAATCTAATGACCAGAAAAGTGGTCATTGTTTCAAAACAATAAACTTAATACTGACAGTAAAATATTATACCTGAATCATTGCATGTGGGCTTTGCAAATTAGGTTATCATCAGTTGTCACCACTGTTCTCCTTGATTAACAGGTGTTTGCTTTGGTATGTTACCTGGTCCATTAAAAAGGAACACTTTACATCTTTAGACTTGGCCATTAATGTAATCAGTAAAATCTTAATTCAATAATTCACAATCTTAATGAATAATTCCAAATGAATATGACATTGGTAAATGGACATATGACAACCTTCTAGTTCACATATCAATTTTAAGTTAAATGCGTGCTCACAATACTGGTTTAAAAAAATGTGCTGAAATTTCTGATTTTAGAAACTGAAGAATGACAGCTAAGCCAGTGCATGTAACCCTAAGGATAGGACTACCTCCTGGAGCAATGGAGATTTTTTTTTCCTTTGGAGCTATGTGGTAAATCGGAATTGACACTTTCTCCCAGATGAATGATGAGATAAATATATTTTGAAGGCTCCTAAATTTTAACAGATGGCTTATGTCTCTGTTATGTACAATGCTTTGGTGGAAATGATATGATGATGAAGACAATGATAGCTCTGAACATTACCACATATTTTTCTATATTGAAGGTGACAAATAAAAAGAAGTGAAATAACATTTGCTGAATAGCAAGCAATTGTCATATACATGCTTTCTTTAACATAAATAACACCACCTTGAGGATCCCAAAAAACTTTGGCTTATTTTTAAAATGAAATGTATTTAAAATTTGTCTAGTATCCATCTCATGCAACATATAGATGGAAATTTAGTGTCTTCTAATCAATATCTACCCATCTCATGCAACATATAGATGGAAATTTAGTGTCTTTTAATCAATATCATTAGGGATTTTCTGGAATCTCCTTTCTCTTCCCAAGGAATTCTTGCTAAAATTTCTCCCTTCCACTTATGATTGACTTCTCTTTTTTTATGTATTACCTTCTTATTCTCTACTCTGTATTCCATCACGGACACTGAAGGAGAGTATAACTATTGCTTTCAGTTAGTGGTTTTCCAATATCCTACAGAAATAAGAAAACTACTGAAAGTGTTGGATAATCAATGTTCATAAAACAATGTAAAATGTAATTGCTTATAAGACATTGTTGCTATTGAGAATGGACTACCCTTTTTTTTTTTACTAATAATTTTCCTGTTGCCTAGGCTTTCTGCCTTAAATCTCTCCATTGTCCAGGTTTCCCATTGCCCAAGTTTTCACTGACCAGTTTTTCATTGCCCATATGTCTCTTTCTAATTTTTGAGTCAACAGTATACCTTCTTTTACCACTGTCCCTTTTCCATGTCTCTTTTTACACAACCACCCAACATTACCTTTTTAATTCCTCTTCCTCTTTTTTTCTCTTTCTACATAAAAATATGATACCCAGTACTCACAAATGAAGTCATCCATCATTTGTTTATTTATCATTTTAAAATCATTACTTCATCTTTGACATCAGCCTATATTTTTATCCTAAAATAGCCATTGATATTAAAGACACAATCTTTATCAAAAATGAATTATGTTTTTAGTAAATGTGGTCTTTAATTTTTAAAAAGATGTGTAGATTTTTCTTTTTCAAGAAGAAAACTAAAACTCAGAGAAATTAAAAGCTTGTCTAAGTCACAGGGCTGTCAGAGTTTGTGTTTGAATAAGACTGTTACAGTGCGACCTTTGACATTTTACTTGCCTATTATTGGTGTGATTATGTGTATGTACACACAGAAAATATAGTCTTTTTAAAAAAAGATTTTATTTATTTATTTGAGAGTTGGAATTACAGACAGAGGGAGAGACAGACAGAAAGGTCTTTGATCCACTGGTTCACTCCCTGAATCAAATAGCCACATTAGCCAGACCTGAGCCAATCTGAAACCAGGAGCCAGGAGCTTCTTCTGAGCCTCCTATGTGGGTGCAGAGGCCCAAGCATTTGGGACTTCTTCTGTTGCTTTCCCAGACCATAGTAGACAGCTGGATTGGAAGAGGAACAGCCAGGACTAGCACTGATGCCCATATGCAATGTTGGTGCCACAGGAGGAGGATAGCCAACTATACCACAGTGCCAGCTCCTAGTTAGTCTTTTAGGCCAAGCCAAAGCATAGTCAAAAAGACAAAACATGTATGTATTTTTAGTGTGCCATCAAGATAAATATTGTTAACTCTTCAAACATTTGACATTTCTTTATAGTAGAACCATCGAAAAGCCTATCTTCGAACTTCTAATAAAACTTATGTAGTACATTAATATTATTACACTACTGTGCAGTAGAAACCTAGACATTCATACTCTTATTTGCCTATATCCTAGTACCCATCAGAAAAACTGTCTGCATCTTCCACTCCTTCTTTCCCTAGCTTCTTGTAACCACCATTATATTTTTTAACATCTATGAGCTCACCATTCTTTTAAATTTCATGTATTATTGAAATCACATTATACTTATCATTCACTAAATAACTAAATACAAGAGTCAAATAAAAGACAAAGAAAGTGGGAGGGTATTTGACACAGTGATTAAGTCACAACTTGGATGCCTGAAACCCATATAAGAGTACCTGGTTGGAGTCCTGGTCCTTCAGCTTCCTGTTAATAGACACTCTGGGTCACAGAAGATTATGGCTCAAGTGTTTGGTTCCTTGCCACCTGAATGGGTTACAGGATTGAGATTAAGGTTCCTGGCTTCAGCCTGTCCCAGCCCTGGCTATTACAGGTATTTGGAAAGTGAAACAGCAGATAGAAGACATTTCTCTATCTTTCTGTCTCTTTCTGTTTTCCTCTGTTTCTCTACCGTTCAAATAAAATTAAAGCTAAGAAATAAAATACACAAAAAGGACAAATGAAACATAAATATAAAAAATGTATGATATTGATCATTAGAAATTTAAATTGAAGTACATATGCTATTTTTTCATTTTATTTTTAAAGCTTTTATTTAAAGAATATAAATTTCCAAAATACAGCTTATGGATTACAATGGCTTCCCACCCATAACTTCCCTTCCACCCACAACCCTCCCCCTTTCCCGCTCCCTCTCCCCTTCCATTCACATCAAGTTCATTTTCAATTCTCTTTATATACAGAAGATCAGTTTAGTATATATCACGTAAAGATTTCAACAGTTTTCCCCCACATAGCAACACAAAGTGAAAAATATTGTTGGAGTACTAGTTCTAGTATTAATTCACAAGGTACAACACATTAAGGACAGAGATCCTACATGATTTTTTTTAAAAAAAATGATTAATTTTCTATGCAATTTCCAATTTAACACCAAGGGTTTTTTTTTTTTTTTCATTTTCAATTATCTTTATATACAGAAGATCGATTCAGTTTATACCAAGTAAAGATTTCATCAGTTTGCACCCACACAGAAACAGAAAGTGTAAAAATACTGTTTCAGTACCAGTTATAGCATTACTTCACATTGGACAACACGTTAAGGACAGATCCCTCATGAGACATGAGTACACAGTGACTCCTGATGTTGATTTTTATTCTAGTACTAGTGGTTGAACTCTGTAATTAACGCACAATTATTCTTAGGTGTTTAAATGTAACTGAAAAGTGATCCCTGTTAAATATAAGAGTGGCAGAAAGAGAAGGAGGAGATGTACAATTTGGAACATGCTCAATCAGACTTGCCCCAAATGATGGAGTTAGAATCATGCCAGGGGATTCCAATACAATCCCATCAAGGTGGCATGTACCAATGCCATCTCACTAATCTAAGTGATCATCTTCGGTTCACAATTGATCACACTGATAGGTCTAACAGTCAAAGGGATCACATAAACAAGACTAGTGTTTGCTAATACTAACTGATAGAATCAAAAAGGGAGAGAATGATCCAACATGGGAAGTGAGATACACAGCAGACTCATAGAAGGGCAGATGTCCTAAATAGCACTCTGGCCTCAGAATCAGCCCTTAAGGCATTTGGATCTGGCTCAAGAGCCCATGAGAGTATTTTAGGCATGGAAAGCCAAGACACTCTGCAAAAAAAAAAAAAAAAACAAAAAACAAAAAACTATGATCAGTACCATTCACAACAGCTAAAAAAAAAAAAAAAAAGTAAATACATTTGAATAAATTTGTCCAATAATGTGAAAGATCTTTACAATAAAAATTTCACAATAAAGGAAGAAATAAAAGAAAACACAAAAAACAAAGCTTCCATATTCATAGTTTAGAAGAATTAATCTCATCAAAATATCCATACTACCAAAAGCAATTTACAGATACAATGCAATTGCAATCAAAATACCAGCAATATTCTTCTCAGATCTAGGAAACAATGGTGCTAAAATTCATATGGAAGCATAAAAAATGCCACATAGCTAAAGCATTCTTATAGCAAAAACAAAGACAGATGCATCACAATACCATATTTCAAGATATACTACAGTAGATTTATAATCAAACAGCCTGGTATTGGCACAAAAACAGACATGTAGGCCAATGGAACAGAAGAATAGAATCTCCAGAAATAAATACATGTGTCCACAACCAACTTATTTTTGACAAATGAGCTGAAGTCAATACCTAGAGAAAGGACAATCTCTTCAACAAATGATGGTGGAAAAACTGGATCTTTGCATGCAGAAGTATGACACTAGACCCCTACCTTACATCTTACAAAAAAATCCATTCAAAATGGATTGAAGACCTAAATGTACAACACAGTATCATCAAATTACTAGATAACATCCTGGAAACTCTGCAAGAGATTGGCATAGGCAAAGAATTTTTGGAAAAGATCTCAGTATCTCAGATAAAGAAAAAAAAGCAAAAATAGACAAACGGGATTTGTGGTAACAAGATTGAATTTATTTTGAAAGCATACAGGAAAAACCAAAAAATGTTACAATACAGCCGAGAAACAATACCAACACACATTTAGCATTTATACCAGGAGACAAATTGCTATATCTTTGTCTCAAACCATAAATTATCTGATTGTATATGAAAGAAATAGAAATGTTCTATCATTCATATACTTGTATATCAAATATTTCCCTGAGTATTATGGATCCTCAGAAATATATTTTTATCATAACCAAATACATTTTATTATATTTTTAAAACATTTATTTAGGTTAGTATACTTTCTACCCACAATAACACCATAAATATTATCTTTTAAAGTCACTATATTGACTTCAAGTTCAAGATACATACATAACATTAGAACATACATGCATATATAACATTAAACAATACCAATTTTCTCATTTACTCATTTTTAAAAGTCTATGTTTTTATGATTTCATCATTAACTAAATGAGAGTAGGACCAAAGTTCTAATTTGGATCAAAGCTACAACAGTGAATGCTTTGCTGTGTAACTAGAAATAATGCAGAGCATAGTCAGCCCTTATTTTTTAGTTGTGGGTGTCACATTCTTGCATTCAACCAACTGTGGGTGAAAGATATTTCAAAAAAATTGCCCCTGTACCAAACATGTACATATTTTGTATCATTATCCTTAAAACAATAGAATAAATAACTATTTAGGTATTATATGTATTTTTAATTTGATTTTATTTTCTTGAAAGGGGAGAGAGAGAGAAAGAGAGAGAGGGAGAGAATATTATTCTCCTTTCTGCTCGTTCACTCCACAAATACACATAACAGTTAGGTTTGGGCCAGGCAGTGGCCAGTGGCAGTGGCCCAGCTGTCTGCTGCCGTCCAGTTTATACATTAGAAAGAAATTGGAATTGGATGGGGCACCTGGATTCAAATCCAGGCACTGGTATCTGGGAAGCCTGAATGCCAAGTGACATCTTAATTGCTGCACCAATTACCTGCTTCTGAGTATTAATAGAAAATTATTTATAATATACAGGAGAATATGCTTGGGTTATATGGAAATGTTACTCCATTTTATATAAGTTATTTAAACATCTGTATGTTTTTGTATCTGCAAGAGGTCCTGGAACCAATGCCCCATAATCATTGAAAGACAATTATATTTTGCTTTAATTTTTGGTGAGAAAGTTAATCTAGGTAAAATGTGGTTTGGTTTTAAAAAGTGGCAGAAAATTTCAGAAAGATTTCTGTAGCTCAGAATAGGAGATGATTAATTCAAGAAAAAAATGATTCTGTCTATACCAAATCAACATGTTGCCTTCTAATTAACTTCATGTGTCTCTGTAAAAATATGTCACCAGTGGAGGAGGTATCCATGGGTTAGCTGTCTGTGAGATTTACACAATAAATCTTCTGCTACATGTATCTGACTGATGGAGCTGTATTGATTTGGCTATCCTGATATGTCTTGTGTTTTCAGAAGCTGTCATTCTATGATCTGTATCTAGTTATAAAAAGACCCCTCAATGAGAAAATTAAAAATTAAAAGGCTATAAGACCTGCACAATCCCTCTGCTTGTGACTGTGCAAATCTCCAAAGGCATCTCAGTAGTAATGAAATTATCACCTTCCATTTATATAAATCTTTTCATTTCAAGAGCTCACAGTGGTTCAGAAATGACATCCTACTGTTCCTCATTGTAGTTCTTGAAGACACAGACAGAGATTTATTAAAATGGTAAGGAGGTCTGGTCCTAGCAAATGATGATCATAGTTAACTTAGAAGCAAAAGAAAATGGTCTTCCCAAAAGAATGGGTTCGTATTATTTAACTAGACAATCCCAATCTAACGCCTGCTTACTGCAATGTCTTGTGTTGTTAGGATATGATTAAACTCGCAGCTGAGAAAGGCAAGGCATCACAGCAGCCATTCAATCTAATAGCTCCTCCAAGAAACTCCATTTGTTGCTGACCAGAAGTCAGATCAAAATTCTCTCAATATTTTTCCCTATTTCCTCTATGACTAATGTAAAATGTAAAGCAAATATTGGTAAAATAAAAATTATGCTACAGATTGAGGAATGTGAAGTTTGCAGAGCCAATCTGAAGGAGCTCCCCATAGTCACCACTGGAATAATAATTTAGACAATGAAAAAGAACTAATGGCAATTTTGGATTATAACCAAAAAAATTTCATGAGTCCATATTGATATAAATTCATGGATAAAAACAATAGCTTTATGTTGGGGGAAATTTGTCTGATGTCACCTTAAGCAGCAACCAATAAAGTCCCCAGTGATAAGTCATTCTGATTCCCTTACAGAATGTGGTGAAAAGTTACTTTCTACCCAATTTATCCCTCCCTAAATCCCATAACCCCAGTTTAAACTCCAGAAAACATCAGGCAAACTCACATGAAGAGACATTATTCAAAATATCTGACTAGTGTTCTTTGAAACTGTCAAGCTTTAAGTATGAAAGCCTGGGAAAATGTCATACTGCAAGAGACTAAAGAGACATAGCAATCAATCGCAGTGCTATATTCTGGCTAGGATCCTGGAATAGATTCACAACATTAGAGGACACATGGTTCCAATTTAAATAAAGAAGTAATTTATACTCGTATTCTTGAACCAATGTTAAGTTTTTAATTTGGGCAAATTTTCTATGATTAAGTATCATGCTAGCATTAGAGGAGGCAAAGCATAGGATATATAACAACCGAATACTTTTTCAACTTTCTGTGGACTGAAAGTATGTCTAAATAAGTTGCTTAAATATGATTCTATAATTCCTTAAATTTCTAATGAACTCATTCTGCATTTTCTCTATTAGTCTAACACAGCTACTTTCCCTGCATCAATGGAAGAGTTGCTTTTTCTTTGGTGGAGCATTATATCCACATAGGGGTTATTTTAAGCTCAGGGGATAAGTGCAACTTTAAATGGAAGACAGTTTGGAGATACTTCAGAAATCTAAATACAGTCCTCCCATATGACCCAGCCATCCAACTCCTCAGAATTTACACAAGGGAAATAAAATTGGCAAATAAAAGAGCTATCAACACCTGCATGTTTATTGCAGCTCAATTCACTATAGCTAAGAAATGGAATCAACCTACATGCCTGTCAATGGAAGACTGGATAGAGATTATGGGATATGTACTCTATGAAATATTATACAGCAGTAAAAAATGAAATCTTGTAATTTACAACAAAATGGATGAATTTGGAAAACATTATACTTAGTGAAATAAACCAGTCCCAAAGGGACAAATACCATATGTTCTCCATGATCTGTGATAACTAACAGAGCATCTAAAAGGAAACCTGCAGAAGTGAAATTAAC
Organism: Sylvilagus floridanus; assembly: GCA_949820135.1. NCBI lineage: Eukaryota > Metazoa > Chordata > Mammalia > Lagomorpha > Leporidae > Sylvilagus > Sylvilagus floridanus. Next base: position 85,013,085 of record OX463224.1, read on the forward strand.
ACTATGAGAAGCAATGACTTTTTCAGCCCTTGCCCTGACTGTGGAGAAACAGCTTATTATTTTATTTATTTATTTTTACTATTTTCTTTATCTACTTAATGCCATGGATTAAACTCTTTAATTAACACAGAATTATTCATAGATGTTTAAATTAATTAAAAATTGATCTTTGTAAGAGTGGGAATAAGAGAGGGAAGAGATGTACAAGTTGGCATAGATTCCCACAGACTTTATACTTTGTGTGTCCATGTGGATGCAAACTGTTGAAATCTTTACTTAGTATAGAGTTAGTCTACTGTATATAAAGATAATTAAAAATGAATCTTAATGAAAAATGGGATGGGAGAGGGAGTAGGAGGTGGTATGAGAGTTGGGGTGGGGGGGTGGGTATGGGGGCAAGAACTGCTATATTCCTTAAATATGTAATTATGAAATTTATGTTTATTAAATAAAAGCTTTCTAAATAAATAAATAAAAACTTTAAATCACAGTAAGGGTCACAATATTCACAAAATTATTTAACTTTGAGAGAGTTGCTGGCTCTGAACTTTTTTTATTTTTTTGGAGAATTTTACACAACCGTTACTTTTTAAAAAGTAGAATATTCAGTGATGTCCAGCATATTCACAATGTTTTGTGACTCCCTACTTTATAGATCTGAAGCTTTTCATTACCCTAGAAATCTTTATAGTTATTAAGTGATCACTCCCCAATCTCTTCTGTCTCGAACCTCCCATGTGGTGGCAAGCACCAGTCTACATTTTATCTTTATGGATTTGCTTATACTATAAGATTACAAGCAAAATGAAATACACAGCATTTTATGTGTGATTTATTACACTGTGCATAATATTTTTGAAGTCATCTAAATTATAACATCTATCAGTAATTTGTTCCATTTTGTTTGTATACATATCTACCACTATGTGTACACCCAGCATTTCTTAGAAAATATTTGGATTTTCCTACCTTTCAGATTATGACTAATATTGCTGCAAATATTCATGAACAAATTTTTTAAATACCTATTTTCAATTCCTTTGAATATATGCCAGGAAAATAATTATTAGATTATATGGCAATTTTATGTTGAATTTTTGCAGGAAAATGAAAGTCTTCCATAGGAATTATAAAAACTTGTTTTCCTACCACTAATGCACCATTAATGTTCCTATTTCAATACATCTTTGTCAAAACTTGCTATTTTCTAAGATATGAAATAATAACCAAAAGCATTGAACATATTTTCACATACATGCTAGCTATTTGCATGTCTTTGGAGAATTGTCTATTTAAGTCTTTTGCCTATTTCTAGATTGAATTTATGTTTTCTATTTGACTTAAAAAAGTGTTCATATATTCTGAAGGTTAAATTCTTATTAGATGATTATAAGATGTACAGTTAATTTTTTTCTCCCATTTTAAAGGTATCACTTACTATTTGTCCTTGGATAAAAATGTTTAAAAATATATGAGAAGTTCAATTTATCTATTTATTTTTTGGTTGTTTGTGTTTTTTATGTTATCTAAGAATCCATTGATAAACCCCAGTTCATGAAGAGTTATTACTAAGCTTTCTACTAGTTTTGTGGTTTTAGCATTTATAATTATTTTGCTGGTCTATTTTGAATTAATTTCTGTAGGTGGAGTGATTTTAGGACCTGACTTCATTCTTTTAAATACAGTTATCTAGTTGTCCTAGCATCATTTGTTCTAAAGATTATTTATTTCCTTGTCAAATGATTTTAGACTATCATGATTCAGTTAACCAAGGATATTATGGTTTACATTTCCCATTACTTTTATTCTACTGGTCTATATGTCTATCTTCATGGAACCATTACCTTATTTTTTTTTTAAGATTTATTTATTTATTTGAAAGTCAGAGTTACACAGAGAAAGAAGAAGCAGAGAGAGAGAGAGAGAGAGAGAGAGAGACAAAGACAGAGAGACAAAGAGACAGAGAGGTCTTCCATCCCATGGTTCACTCCCCAGATGGTCGCAATGGCCGGAGCTGTGCTGATCTGAAGCCAGGAGCCAGGAGCTTCTTCTCGGTCTCCAATGTGGATGCAGGGGCCCAAGTACTTGGGCTATCTTCCACTGCTTTCCCAGGCCACAACAGAGAGCTAGATCAGAAGAGGAGCAGCTGGGACTAGAACCAGTGCCCATATGGGATGCCGGTGCTTCAGGCCAGGGTGTTAACCCACTGTACCACGGTGCTGGCCCCCATTACATTGTTTTGATTACTATAACTTTGTCAGTTTTGAAATTGGAGAGTGTCAGTTCTCCAATTTGCTTTTCTTTTTCAATATTGTTTTAATTACTGAAATTATTTGCAATTCTGTATGAATTTGAATTTTCCTTTTTGAAAAAAAAAAACCTGAGGTTTCAAAGAAATGTTTTGTGTGTATCCTTGGAGAAAAATTATCTGTACATGATTCCAATAAATCACACCTAAATTCAAACTCTTTTAGATGATCTGAATTCCATTTCTACTTCTACACTCACCTTTGATATATTCAAAAGAGCAAATCAAGCTAAAACACATTAGATAACCATGTTCAAACAGCAGTGATGCCACAATTTTGATAGAAATTTTACATTGGGTATTTCATTTTGTCTCCCTAGGCTTGAAAGCATGGTTAATGTTAATGCTTGCCTCTTTTAGAAGTTTTCATGATTAAATCAATTAGTGTGTTAATGTGGTGGGGATATATTTCACATATAGTATATGCTCAGTGAATGATATGTATAACTGTGATAAATTATACTCACTTAAAACAGTGTTGAAGTTATGCTAATTATTACACAAATTTAGGCAAAACAAACTGAGGCTAGCCTGAGGTGTTATAATCAGAAAAAAATGAAAATGTGCCTTGCATTTATTCTTTGACTTTACTAGTGAGATGGAAGGAAAACCTGGAAGCATTAATAACATTTGATTACTGACTGATTGCTGTTAGTGTTAATTACAATGTCAGGAAGCAATGCTGTGGTAATGAGCCATTGCCATTCTCCAGGGAGAAGGCTGCAATCAACCCCACAAACCTACATAAAGAAAGGTGAAAAGGAAGAACTGTAACAGAAACTCATTGTAGATGGAAGTGGGATGTGTTTATTAACCAGAACTACTACCTTTAATTTCTTTTTAAATCTGCAGAAAAGCTGTGAAGTATGTGTCTTTCATTAGGTGGACACAATGATTTAAGTGGTTTACAAAGGACTGTGGCAGATATTATAAAATGACTATGCTTTATTTTAACCGATCTTGGAAGAAAGAATAATAATAAGAATATTGTTAATAAAACATCGATCTAGATTTTGCTCAAAATGTAAAGGCTGGTGCTTATGCTTACTATTGGTAAAATTACACATAAAAATACCAAGGTCAAATAATTTGAGGGACAGGGGCTATTACACAATTTGTTTTCCTTAGATGTGTGAAGTTCTACTAAGCAATTCCAGAAAGTCTTTAAAGAAAGATAGATAAGCAGGCGCAGTGGCTCAATAGATTAATCCTCCACCTAGCGGCGCCTGCACACCAGGTTCTAGTCCTGGTCGGGGCACCAGATTCTGTCCCGGGTTCCCCTCTTCCAGGCCAGCTCTCTGCTGTGGCCCTGGAGTGCAGTGGAGGATGGCCCAAGTGCTTGGGCCCTGCACCCCAAGGGAGACCAGGAGAAGCACCTGGCTCCTGCCATTGGATCAGCGTGGTGCGCCGGCCTCAGCATGCTGGCTGCGGTGGCCATTGGAGGGTGAACCAATGGCAAAAGGAAGACCTTTCTCTTTGTTTCTCTCTCTCTCTCATTGTCCATTCTGCCTGTCAAAAATAATTAAAAAAATAGAAATAGATAAACCCCACCCTTATGCTAACACTTCACTGCTACTGAAAAAAACTTCATGAGAAAAAGAATTAAAGTAATTTTCAGGTGAGATTAGCTTTCCCAGTTGCAAAGAACCAAGTTCACTAATTTGTATTAACGTGTCAAGACCTCTGTATTCTAAAATAGTTCTGAATAAATGTCTGGGCTTGAGTGTGGAAGACACTAGTTGCAAGTACATGAGGTTTAAAGTGAAGTATTCTTTGAAATTCTTTCCTACAGCCTGATGATTCCAAATAGAGAAATGAGAAAATGTACTTTGCCAGCCATAAATTTCTCATAGCTTAATTTGATCATAATGCACTATCATACTATTAAATGATGAAAAGTAATAACCAACTATTAGACAAATATATATGTGACCTCTCAAAGAGAATTTTAAGTCCTCTTCAAAGCTATAGCTAGCAGCCATTTTCCTAATATGAGTAAATGCTATAGAGATCATCTTGAAAATATACTAACAGTAAATGAAGCCTTAGTTGAGAAACAAATGGGTTTTTTAATCCATTCACTAAATGGATTATTTCCATATCTTTGTCATTGTGAAAATGCTGCATGAACATGAGCGGTGGAATATTATTCATCTGTAATCAAGGAAATGCTGCATGGATGACTACTGGGGAATATTATGCTGCATGAAAGCAGCCAGACACAGAAAGACATATACTGCATGACCTTGTTCTTATGTGGAATATAACAAAAATGCATGAAAACAGGGATTAGAATGGTGGTTACCAGGAGTAGAGAAAGGGAGAAAATGACATGTTAGCCAAAATGTGTGAAGTTTTAGTCATAGATGAAGCAGTCCACAGTTCTAAAACACAGTATGATAACTAAAGCTAATAACATTGTATAAATAGTGGAAACTTCCTAGAAGGTATATTATATGTACTCTTATTCTTCTCCACCACAACAAAATTGGGATGATGAATATATTAATTTGTTTGGCTATAATAATAATTTCACTATGTATATAAAATAATCATGCTATAAACCTTAAATATATAAAATTAAAGCTAAATAAAACATTAAAATATAATATACATATTTTTAAATACCTGATTCAATATATTTGAGGGTTAGTTACCATGGTTCAGGCACTATCCAAAGAACTCTAATGTATATTATGTAATTTAGCTCTAATACCAAATTATTGAGGTAAATACTATTAGCATTATCCTCCAAGTAACTGATAGAAAACATACTTAAATTGGATGTCACTTATCAAGAAGCCCAGAATTAAGTAAGAAATGGAACTCAAGGAGTACAACATCAGAATTTTTTTACCTACTGTGAATAAATGATTCTCAACCATGGCAGTCAAAATAGTCTACCTTTGCTTATATTGTCCTTAGCTGTTTATGCTTTCATGTAATGATATTATTGAGGAGGGAAAAAAGGGAGAGGATAATGAGGAAGATATCAGCATTATGGATGTATTTGGCATCTGCAAATCTCTTCATCAGTTACTTCACTTATAATATCACATGCAATTGTCACAGAAGGGCAATTATTGTTATCTTCATGTTAGAATTGAAAACATTGAGGTCGAAAAAGTTTTAGCAGATTTTGAAATGATAGTGTGAATCAATTTCAGAGTTAGGATTTTTTAAAATTTTTTTTTTGACAGGCAGAGTGGACAATGAGAGAGAGAGACAGAGAGAAAGGTCTTAATTTTGCCATTGGTTCACCCTCCAATGGCCGCCGCAGCCAGCATGCTGAGGCCGGCGCACCACGCTGATCCAATGGCAGGAGCCAGGTGCTTCTCCTGGTCTCCCATGCAGGTGCAGGGCCCAAGCACTTGGGCCATCCTCCACTGCACTCCAGGGCCACAGCAGAGAGCTGGCCTGGAAGAGGGGAACCCGGGACAGAATCTGGTGCCCCGACCAGGACTAGAACCCAGTGTGCCGGTGCCGCTAGGTGGAGGATTAGCCTATTGAGCCGCAGCGCCTGCCTAGAGTTGGGATTTGAAACCAGAGCTCAAGCTATTAAGCCAGATATCAGGGCAAATGTAGATTATGGAAGTGGGAGAAAATGCTTTTCTGAATTCAGAAGACACAGAGCCATGGATAATAGAATAAGAATAAATTATAAAAATTACAGTATGTGTTATGTCTACCAAATGATAAATATTAAGCAAAGAGCACTTCAAATATTTTATTGAATTAATCTTATCAAGAACATTAAAAGTGTTATCAGTCAGATTTTAAACCCAAGGAAATAAGATGTTGATTGGCCAAAGGAACTTTCCAAGTCATAGAGTTGATGCACTTAGATTTGAGTAAGTCCATCTATCATTGTAAATACTGTTTTCCAACAAAGCTTTCTAAAGTTAGAGACCATTGCTGTATTCACAGCACCTGGAGGTGGTGACACACTAGGGCACTTCAGATGCACTTGTTAGATGAGAGTTGTACTAACTTTCCTTGTCATAACAGAGACCAAGATAATTTCCCACAAATATGACACAACTTTCCAAATTATCCTTAGCATTGCCATGGAGATGATTGTCAATAATGACTTTGGACCATTACAATGAGTATTCTTGCTAAACTCCTCTCCTTGCTGCACTTCAGTTGACCAAACCTCTAAAACTCAATTCTTGATTTTCACACTGTGTGGTGTTTTGTTTGTTTTGTTTTGTTTTCAAAGTATAGTGAATGATTAGTAATGAAAATAAAAGTTATAACTATTTGCTTGCTAAGTATATTTAGACATTTATAATCTCCTTAAACCTCTCTATTACTCCCTAAAGTAGGCTTTCCAGAACTATTTCTTTCCTCATATGTGAAAATCTAATAACAAATTTAGGGACCTGCCCAGAATCAGATGACTTCTATGCAGTTTGTTCTCTAAAGACTCTATTTGGTAATTTGTTTTCTGACTATAAATTCACTCACTTATTTTCTTCTCTTTCTCTCCTTCCCTCCTTCTCTCCTCCTTTCCTTCCTCCCTCCCTCCCTTCCTTCCTTCCTTCCTTCCTTCCTTCCTTCCTTCCTTCCTTCCTTCCTTCCTTCCTTCTTTCTCTCCTTCCTTCCTTCCTCCTTTCCTTTCCTCCTTCCTTCCCTTCTCCTTCTTTTCTCCTTCTCCCTCTCCCCTTCTTCCCTTCCTCTCTCCCTCTCTTTCTCTCCTTTTATTCTTTCTTTCTTCATATTGCAACATCAAGTTATTGTTTCCAAATATGTGGAACACCTTTCATTGTCTGATTCTTGCTTAAATCCTTGAAATTTATCAACCATTCTTTCAAGGAGAGTTTCTTATTGCATTTCATTGTAACATTTATGGTGCTAAACTGCAGTGGTATGTACCCATTATTAGACTAAATATTCCTTTTAGAAGTCATTATGCCTTTGGAGAGCTGTTTGTAATTTTTACAAAACTGTTGAGTATTCAATACGTATTTTTTAAATGTATGAGCATTTGCCTTCTTACTGTCACCCCTGTCTGCTGTAGCTCCTCCACCCAAAAAGCATATAGCCCTGTTTTAATATTCAGATTCCAGGATAACAGAAATGATGTAGAACTGATAAAATAGTTATTTTGTTCAATAAAGAAACCTCTTAGGAGATGCTTAATTAATTGCACAGTGTAGTTGTTATTTACTGCTGTCTTATAAATGCTCCAAAATTCAGTACCTTAAAATAGTGTCTATTGCCTGAGTTTCTGAGTCAGGAAATTGAGTGTGGTTTAGTTATTATTCTGGAGACCTAGACTGAATTCCAGACTCCTGGCTTCAGTCTGGCCTAGACCCCTGACTACTGCAAACATCTGGAGACTGAGCAGATGGAAAATTCTCTCCCCCCCGCCCCTGCTCTCTCTCACTTTCCCTCCCGTCTCTTGTCATTCTTTCAAAAATTATAAAGAAAGAAGAAAGAAAGAAAGATTTTTGTTACTCACAATGCTGAAATCAAGGTGTCTATCAAGGCTACAGTCATCTCCATATGTAAATATAGGAAAATTGGCTTCTAAAAACACTCATATGGCTAATGTCAGTCTTCAGGTACTAGCTAGACCTTGGTCAGAGACCTAATAACACTGTTCCAGTAAAACATGTCTTTAAACACTAGATAACAATTTGTTAGATTTCTACCATCAGCATGAGAGAGAGAGAGAGAGAGAAAGGAAGAAGAAGAAGAAGAAGAAGAGGAAGAGGAAGAGGAAGAGAAGAGGAGGAGGAGAAGGAGGAGGGGGAGGAGGAGGAGGAGGAGGAGACATACTTAAAAAAAAAAAACTAAACTGAGAGGTAGCATCTCATTACTTATATTGGTTAGAAGTCACTACTCCAGTTTACACTCAAAGTGAGAAGACAACAACACAAGAAATGGGTACTAGGAGGTAAGGATTACTTGGGGTCATTTTAGAGCCTGTCTGCCATAAGAAAAGAACCACTGCTTTTTACATATTTAGATCATTGTCTGTTAATGTTGAATTCCTCATATTAAAAAATATTCAGTGATTCAAGAACTTCCTGAAGGTTGATTTCTTTAATCATAATTTGTGTGACCTTTGTATTTATGCAGGCATGCCATAATTTTCCCTTGCATTGTAGAAACTAACTGGAGCTGGTGTGGCTATGTCTGCAGTGAACACGGAGAAACTTCAGTGGAAGAGTGGAAAAGCTATTTTTATATTCTTTTATAAAAGGAGACCCAGATATCTGTAGACTGGTTTCTCCTGCCATCAACTTTAAAAGGTCAAAGTGCATCTCATTTCATTTGACCCACAGGGCACTGGTTTCATCAGCAGATGTCTTACATTTCTGTGCTTTCTGGAGCTGTCATTGCTAATATGAACTTTGTTGAACATTTCTGTTTCTGTAAATAAGTGTGGGCATTTAAAGGTCCTTAGAGCCTTCATTTTTCACTAAATAACTTCTTCTTTTCCCTTTTTAAACAGTCTGTGGAAAACCACAAAAAATCCAAAGTAATGGTCAGAAGCTTCTAGATTCTGGAATTAGAAAGCTGCTTTCTTTCTCCTGTTTTTAACCCTGCTTCCCACCCTAGATCTACTTGCTATGGTAGATACAGTGAAACTATTTTATTTTTCTGAGATAAGTTCGAAATGTGTCAAGGTTGTGGTGAAAAGAAATCAGAATATGAGTTAAAATTAAAGACACAGGAAAAAATTCTTGGTTATTGGAGCCACATATAAAGAATTAACTGATTCTGAAAAATAGAAGAACAGTAAGTAGTTGAATGGATAATAAAGAGATTTTAGTGAAATTATTGAACACAGTTTGCTATTCTGATTTTCTGCTTTATACTTTTCAATAAACCTTAACCACATAGATTCCAGTAAGACCCTGACTGTCCATAGGCAGATACATTACACTGAATGCAGTGGGATATGTATAAGGGTACCACAATACAAACCATGAGAAATAAGCTTCCAGTAATTGTGGAATAATTTGATTAGATTAACTCTCACATAGATAAAAAGGATTGTTCACATAGATAAAAAGAATTGAAGTTTGACAAAATATGACCTTTAAAAAACAAATTGACCAAAAGTAGGAGAATACTAAATGGGAATTTATTCTTGAAGATGAGAAATGCATAGGATAAGATTTAAATATCTATGGCTTTTTGCTTCAAGATAGGCTGATGAAAATGCAATTTTATGGACTGACATGTCAGAAGATCATATTAAGAATTTTCAGATCAGCAGGAAAGTCAAAAAGTACTAGAATTCTAGAGAGGAAGAAGCTGCAGGAAAAGCAAGCCTCAGAATCTGTACATGAACTCTCCACAGAGCTTCCCTGAAACCTGTCCATGGAGACACTTCAGGCAAAAAAGGTAGCTGGATTCTGAAAGAACCAAGAAGACATATCAAATATGTCCAAGTCCAAGTGAGATAGAGTTTGCATTCTGACCCTAGTGAAACCAAGTGCCAGTGAAGAAATTTTTCACAGAAATTTGATTGAACACAGAACCTTTATAATGTATTAATTATCATTTTCGGACATTTAAAAACATTTATCTATTTTTGTATTTATCTGAGGCAGTGTGTCAGAGAGGGAGAGGTAGAGAGTGATCTTCCATCCACTAGTTGACTTTCTAAATGACCGCAACAGCTGGGTCTAAACCAGAACTAAGCTAGGAGACAACAAGTCCATCCCGGTCTTCCACATGGGTGACAGAGTCCCACGCACTTGGGCTGTCTTCCATTGCTTTCCCAGGTACATTAGCAAGTAGCTGGATCAGGAGCAGAACAAGTGCAACTCAGACTAGTACTTCAATACAGGATGTCTGCATCACAAACAGTGGTTTATTTAACCTACTGTGCCACAACACTTGCCCCTCTGGACATGTTTTATGTTATGCTATAAGAATTATTGATTGTACTATATTTTTACAAAGAATGTTTTAGTTTTATCATGTTACAGCCAAGTTGCAACCTCTATCTTATGTATATGAATCCAACATCCAGTTTGTTTATTCTTTTGGTCTTGCAAGCTGTTTTTAAATAACCAGTGTTATTTATGTGTCAGGAATCAGCCTATTAATTAAGTGGAGTTTGTGTAGTAAGCTTATGCTCTCCTTTTGTGGCTTATTGTATCCCCTGCTTTCTTCATTGACTTTTTCATACTTATAGTTGCCCTGGGTTCTATATTTTTGTTCTTCCAGGTAGGGAGATGAACTTTCAATCAGATTCATAGCCACCTTGCACTAAAAATGCAGTTACTCCTCAAGTTACACCTGGAAAATTGGGAAACAGTGCCATTCTCCTTTTCAAGTTTTGACTCACTGCCAAAGTATGATTGCTTTTCTTCACCTTCTAGAAACTGTTGTATTTTGTTCTGAGTTCATAGTTATTCAGTTTGGGAGAATCATCTGTTAGGAGCTTACTCTATAGTCCTGGAAGCTGAATGCTCATGTTCACTTCTCTTGGGAGCCAGATAGGATGTTCTAAAAAACGAAGAAAATTTTAAATGCTTCTTTTTCTTGTTCTTTTTTTAATCTCATTTGTCTTTTTAAGCGAATTTATTCCACAAGCATCAACATTTTGAGAGGAAAAGTGATATTTTTAAAACAGAAAACTTCTCATCTAACATCAGATTTTTCTGCAGTGATAATTTTTTGATAGTGTCTATGCTTGCTAAGAACACACCTTTAAAAATATGATATTTAACAATTGGAATAAGGCAATAAGAGAGAACAAATCAAGATGTGTATGATGAAATCATTAGCATTTAAAATGAATAAGGATGACTTCTTAGAGGGTTGGGCTTGAATGAGGTGAATTTCTGGATAGATTTATGAAGTTTGTTTTTTTCCAACCCAACTCACTCTAGATTAGAGGGGTTTTTTAGTTTTTTTTTTTTTTGACAGGCAGAGTGAACAGTAAGAGGAACAGACAGAGAAAAAGGTCTTTCTTTGCTGTTGGTTCACCCCCCAATGGCCTCTGCGGCCGGCGCACTGCACTGATCCAAAGCCAGGAGCCAGGTGCCTCTCCTGGTCTCCCATGTGGGTGCAGGGCCCAAGGACCTGGGCTATCCTCCACTGCACTCCCGGGCCACAGCAGAGAGCTGGACTGGAAGAGGAGCAACCAGGACAGAATCCGGCGCCCCGACCGGGACTAGAACCCGAGGTGCTGGCTCCGCAGTGGAGGACTAGCCTATTGAGCTGAGGCACTGTCCTAAATTAGTGTTTTTCCCAAAAGTGAGGATAAATTCTTTGGTAAAATATCAAAAACAATTTTTTAAAATTTGTGAAGTTAAAGTCATTTTATTTGTTTTGAAAACAGAGGGAGGGAGAGAGAGAGAGAGAGATCTCCTATCCACACCACAGCCAGACCTCGATCAGGCCAAGACTAGAAGCAGGAAGCTCTCTGTCTCCCACATGGGTCAGGGTTTCAATTACTTGAGCCATCACCTGGTGCATCTCAGGGTGCACATTAGCAAGAAGCTGGATCCAGGAGTAGAGCCAAGACTAGGCTCTCTGATATGGGATGTCAGCAAACAAATGGTGTCTTAACTTCTGCATCAAATGTTCACAGCTAAACAATTTTTTATTGAGAAAGTGAGAGGGAAGAGAAAGGCCAAAGATATAATTAATAAAGTCTTAAGTTGTACACATATTTACTAAGAGGAGTGGATTTTAGTCTTTTTTTTTGTTTTAAACTTTTTTTTGGTCTGTGCTCAGACACAGAGGTTGGTCTTGTTTCTGTCTATCTCCACTGCAGCCTGAGAATGACCAGAAGAGTACTGATGTTCTGTCAAATTGTTTATGTGCAGTAGAGAAATGCAATGACATAGTTATTAGAGTCAGATTGTCTATAAGTACACAATACTCAAGGCTTCTGGGAGTCTCTTTGGTAGAATTATGACATGTAAATTTATCATAAATGGTGAGATCTAGTTAAAGACTTTCTTTCCCTGAAGTTATCTGTTTTAAATAGCAAACTGATGCCACAAAACATATTTAGCAGAATTTAACCAAAACATAGAAATGAAATATTGAAGTTAAAAACATGCAATATTTCAACTGCCATGCTGTAAAATATACATACAAAACAACTATAATTTAGTGCAGTGAATTATTAATATGCACAAAGAAGTAGATCAATGAAACAGAATGAAGAACAGATGTAAAACCATATGCACATTATACGTATGTATACTTATGTATATATACATATATACAGTCACATTACTTTTTAAAGTATTTGTTTGCAAACAACTTCAGGTTATTCCAAAATATCTATATAAAAATCTCTGCTGCTGTAGAAAATGAGTATCTATATGAAAATAACTCAACTTTCACTTGATATCCCACCAAAAATTAATGCAAATTGGGACATAGAGTTAAATGTGAAACCCTAAATACATACATTCTTGAAGAAAACTTTAGCGGATATCCCTATTAGTTAGTATAGGAAATCATAAGTTAATAAGCCTATACATATGTGCTAACAAGAAGTTAAAACACATATACATATATATATATATATATATATAAAGGTTATATATAGACTTTATATATACATATATATGTAACTTATCAAATAATAGCATCAAAGTGGAAATGATATATTTCCTACATATACATTATACATATTATATATATATATATATCAGACAAATACATATGTATTTTATATATATATATATGTAAATATATATCAGACAAATGGTTCTCATTCTGGCAGCACATATACTAAAATTGGAATGATACAGAGAAGAATAGCATGGCCCCTGTGCAAGGATGACACACGAATTCATGAAGCATTCCATATTTTTTAACCCCTAATAAACATGACCAAAAGAGATCCTCACCACGACATGTTGTAATTAAACTCACCAAAGTGAAATACAAAGAAAAGATTCTAAAATGGGCAAGAGAGAAACGTCAGATTACTCTCAGAGGATCTCCAATTAGACTCACAGCAGACTTCTCATCAGGAACACTACAGGCTAGAAGAGAATGGCGAGGCATAGCCCAGGTACTAAGAGAGAAAAACTGCCAGCCCAGAATATTATATCCTGCTAAACTTTCATTTGTGAATGAAGGTGAAATAAAGACCTTTCATAGCAAACAGAAATTGAAAGAATTTGTTGCCACTCATCCAGCCCTGCAAAAGATGCTTAAAGATATGTTACACACAGAAACACAGAAACATGGTCATCAATATGAAAGAAGGTAAAGGAAGGAAAACTCACAGCAAAAGATCACAGGAATTTAAAGCATACATTAGAAAATCTCTTTGGCAAATGGCAGGAAAAAGTTACTACTTATCAATAGTCACATTGAATGTTAATGGCCTCAACTGTCCAGTTAAAAGACACAGATTGGCTGATTGGGTTAAGGAACATAACCCATCCATTTGCTGCTTACAAGAAACACATCTTTCCAACAAAGATGCATGCAGATTGAAAGTGAAAGGCTGAAAAAAGATATACCAAGCCAACAGAAATGAAAAAAGAGCAGGCTTAGCCATCTTAATATCAGACAAAATAAACTTTACCACAAAAACTGTTAGTAGAGACAGAGGGGCACTATATAATGATTAAGGGATCAATTCAACAGGAAGGTACAATGATCATCAATGTATATGCACCTAATTACAGGGCACCAGTTTATTTAAAACATTTGTTAAGGGACTTAAAGGGAGACTTAGACCCCAATACAATACTACTGGGGGACTTCAATACTCCACTCTCAGAAATAGACAGATCAACTGGACAGAAGATCAACAAGGAGACAGTAGATTAAAATGACACTATAGCCCAAATGGATCTAACAGCTATCTACAGAACTTTTCATCCTACACATAAAGAATTTACATTCTTCTCAACAGTATATTGAGCCTTCTCTAGGATTGACCACATACTAGGCCATAAAGCAAGTCTCAGCAAATTCAAAAGAATTAGGATCATGCGTTGCAGCTTCTCGGACCATAGGGGAATAAAGTTGGAAATTAGAAACTCATGAATCCCAAGAGCATATGCAAACACATGGAGATTGCACAACATGCTCCTGAATGAACACTGGGTCATAGAAGAAATCAAAATAGAAATCAAAACCTTTCTGGAAGTAAATGAGGATAACAATACAACATACCAAAACATATGGGATTCAGCAAAAGCAGTGTTGAGAGGAAAGTTTATAGCAATAGGTGCCTACATAAAGAAATTGGAAAGTCACCAAATAAATGAGCTTCAAATTCATCTCAAGGATCTAGAAAAACTGTAGCAAACCAGACCCAAATCTAGTAGGAGAAGAGAAATAATTAAAATCAGAGTAGAAATCAACAGGATTGAATCCAAAAAAACATTGCAAAAAATCAGCAAAACGAGGAGCTGGTTTTTTGAAAAATAAACAAAATTGACACCCCATTGGCCCAACTAACTAAAAGAAGAAAAGACAAAAACCAATAAAATCAGAGATGAAAATGGAAACATAACCACTGATACCACAGAAATAAAAAGAATCATCAGAAATTACTACAAGGACTTGTATGCCAGCAAACTGAGAAATCTATCAGAAATGGATAGATTCCTGGACACATGCAGCCTACCTAAATTGAACCAGCAAGACATAGAAAACCTAAACAGACCTATAACTGAGATAGAAATTGGAACAGTATTAAAGGCCTTCCTAACAAACAAAAGCCCAGGACCAGATGGATTCACTGCTGAATTCTACCTGACTAATTTAAAGAAGACCTAACTCTAATTCTCCTCAAACTATTCAGAACAATCAAAAAAGAGGGAATGCTCCCAAATTCTTTCTATGAAGCCAAAATCACCTTTATCCCTAAGGCAAAGAAAGATGCGGCATTGAAAAAAAAAAAAAAAAAACAGACCAATATCCCTGATGAACATAGACACAAAAATCCTCAGTAAAATTCTGGCCAATAGAATACAACAACACATCAGAAAAATCATCCATCCAGACCAGGTGGGATTTATCCCTGGTATTCAGGGATGGTTCAATGTTTGCAAATCAATCAATGTGATATACCACACTAACATATTGCAGAAGAAAAACCATATGGTTATCTCAATAGATGCAGAAAACACATTCGATGAAATGCAACACCCTTTCATGGTGAAAACTCTAAGCAAATTGGGTACAGAAGAAACATTCCTCAATACAATCAAAGCAATTTATGAAAAACCCACGGCCAGCATCCTATTGAATGGGGAAAAGTTGGAAGCGTTTCCACTGAGATCTGGTACAAAACAGTGATGCCCACTTTCACCACTGCTATTCAATATGGTTCTGGAAGTCTTAGTTCAAAACCATCAGGCAAGAAAAAGAAATTAAAGGAATACAAATAGGGAAGGAAGAAGTCAAACTATCCCTCATTGCAGATGATATGATTCTTTATTTATGGGATCCATAGAACTCTACTAAGAGACTATTGGAACTCATAGAAGAGTTTGGCAAAGTAGCAGGATATAAAATCAATGCACAAAAATCAATGGCCTTTGTATACACAGGCAATGCCACAGCTAAGAAAGAACTTCTAAAATCAATCTCATTCACAATAGCTACAAAAACAATCAAATACCTTGGAATAAACTTAACCAAGGATGTTAAAGATCTCTACAATGAGAATTACAAAATCTTAAAGAAAGAAATTGAAGAGGATACCAAAAAATGGAAAAAATCTTCCATGCTAATAGATTGGAAGAATCAACATCATCAAAATGTCCATTCTCCCAAAAGCCATTTATAGAATCAATGCGATACCAATCAACATACCAAAGACATTCTTCACAGATCTGGAAAAAATGATGTTGAAATTCCTATGGAGAAGCAAGTTATCTTCAATAGCTAAAGCAATCTTGTACAACAAAAACAAAGCTGGAGGCATCACAATACCAGATTTCAGGACATACTACAGGCAGTTTTAATCAAAACAGCATGGTAATGGTACAGAAACAGATGGATAGACCAATGCAACCAAACAGAATCACCAGAAATCAACCCAAACATCTACAGCCAACTTACATTTGAGCAAGGATCTAAAACCAATTCCTGGAGCAAGGACAGTCTATTCATCAAATGGTGCTGGGAAAACTGGATTTCCATAGGCAGAAGCATGAAGCAAGACCCTTACCTTACACAAAAATCCACTCAACATGGATTAAAGACCTAAATCTATGACCCGACACCTTCAAATTATTAGAGAGCATTGGAGAAACCCTGTAAGCTTTCGGCACTGGCAAAGACTTCTTGGAAAAACCTCAGAGGAACAGGCAGTCTAAGCCAAAATTAACTTTTGGGATTGAATCAAATTGAGAAATTTCTGTACTGCAAAAGAAACAGGAAAGTGAAGAGGTAACCGACAGAATGGGAAAAAATATTTGCAAACTATGCAACAGATAAAGGATTAATAACCAGAATCTACAATGAGATCAAGAAACTCCACAACAACAAAACTTACAACCCACCTAAGAGATAGGCCAAGGACCTCAGTAGACATTTTTCCAAAGAGGAAATTCAAATGGCCAACAGGCACATGATAAAATGTTCAGGGTCACTAGCCATCAGGGAAATGAAAATCAAAACCACAATGAGGTTTCACCTCTCCCCGGTGAGAATCAACCAACAACAGATGCTTTAGAAGATGTGGGGAAAAAGGGACACTAACCCACTGTTGGTGGGAACACAAACTGGTTAAGCCTCTATGGAAGTCAGTCTGGAGATTCCTCAGTAACCTGAATATAACCCTACCATACAACTCAGTCATCCCACTCCTTGGAATTCACCCAACGAAAATTAAATTAGCAAACAAAAATGCTGTCTGCACCTTAATGTTAATTGCAGCTTAATTCACAATAGCTAAAACCTGGAATCAACCCAAATGCCCATCAACAGTAGACTGGATAAAGAAATTATGGGACATGTACTCTATAGAATACTATACAGCAGTCAAAAACAATAAAACCCGGTCGTTTGCAACAAAATAGAGGAATCTGGAAAACATCATGCTGAGTGAATTAAGCCAGTTCCAAAGGGACAAATATCATAGCATAGGTTCTCACTGATTGGTGACAATTGACCAAGAACAAAAAAGGAAACCTGTTGAAGTGAAAGGGACACTATGAGAAACAGTGACTTGATCAGCCCTTTTCCTGACTGTTGATGTACGATTTAATAGTTTAACCCTTTAAGTATTTTTTTTGTTCTAGTTAATACTATTGATCGAACTCTGTAATCACACACATTTATTCTTAGGTGTTGAAATTTAACTGAAAAGTGATCCCTATTAAATATAAGAGTGGGAATAATAGAGGGAGGAGATGTATAATTTGGGTCTTGCCCCAAATGGTAGAGTTAGAAATGTGCCAGGGGATTCCAATACAATCCCATCAAGGTGGCATGTACCAATGCCATCTCACTAGTCCAAGTGATCAATTTCAATTCACAATTGATCACACTGATGTGTCTAAGAGTCAAAGGGATCACACAAACAAGACTAGTGTCTGCGAGTACTAACTGATAGAATCAAAATGGGAGATAACTATCCAACATGGGAAGTGGGATACACAGCAGACTTGTAGAATGACAGATGTCCTAAATAGCACTCTGGCCTCAGAATCAGCCCTTAGGTCACTCGGATCTGGCTGAGGAGCCCATGTGAGTATTTTAGGCATGGAAAGCCAAGACACTCTGGCAAAAAAAAAGAAGACCTAAATGAAAGATCTCTGCAAGTGGGATCCCAGTAGAAAGAAAGAGAGGTACCTTCTCTGAAGGGAGGAGAGAACTTCCACTTTGACTATGACCTTGTCTAACTATTATTGGAGTCAGTGAACTCAAAAGGCTTCCATAACCTTGGAAACTCATGACTAGAGCCTGGGGAGATTACTGATACCATAAACAAGAGTGTCAAATTGTTAAGTCAACAACAGGAGTCACTGTGTACTTATTCCTCATGTGGGATCTCTGTCCTTAATGTGTTGTCCAATGGGAATTAATGCTACAACTAGTGCTGAAACAGTATTTTACACTTTATGTTCCGTGTGCGTGCAAACTGATGAAATCTTTACTTAATATATACTAAATCAATCTTCTGTATGTAAAGATAACTTAAAATGAATCTTGATGTGAATGGAATGGGAGAGGGAGCGGGAGATGAAAGGGGTCCGGGTGGGAGGGAAGTTATTGGGGGGGAGTCATTGTAATCCATAAACTGTACTTTGGAAAAGTATACTTACTAAATAAAAGTTTAAAAAAATGGCTTGTTTCTTTCACTAAATAATTACCCCTATAAAACAACAGAAGAAATAAATAATCCAATAAAATAGTACCTAAATACTTGAACTAACACTTCATAAAAGATATCCAAGTGTACATACAGCTTATGAAAAGGTGACAAGCACCTCTAGCCATCTGTGAAATGCAAACTGTGAAATCACAAAGGAATACCATTACCAGTTTCTCAGAATGTCTAAAATGTAATACCTTATAAATTCAAGTGCTAATGAAAATATGGAACAACTGGAGCCTTTATATACAACATATGGTTTTATAAAATTTTACACTTAGGAGAATTCATTATTTGTTTGAAGTTAAACTTACATGGATTCAATAACCAACCAATACTACTCCTGGGTAGACATTTAGTAGAATCAGCACATATGTCCACAAAAGATTTATAATTTTATATATTTAACAGCTAATGCAAAAACAACTTAAATATCCATCAAGATCAAAATGGGTAACAAACTTAGTAAGGTCTGGCACCAAATGACCACACAGAAAAGAAAAAATTAAAATACACATAATATTTTACATCATTGATGAAAAGAGTGATTATTTACAAATGAATGAAAAGCAAAAGAAAGAAAATAGAAATCACACATGACTCTTGCACCATGTGATGCTAACAAGTAACTACTTCTCACTGCAGAATTTTCTGTGTGTGGTATACAACAACCATACATACCACTGTATCAGATTCACCCTTTTTTATTATTTTACTCAATAGTTTATAATTGAAAAAGATAAAGTATTTTTAATGTCTGTGTGACATTAAATTATCTAGACTGTATCAAATAAAAATTTTTAAAAAGTTTCTGTCTAATTCTGATAGAATTATTGGAATCTTTTCTGTATTATTTTTTGTCAAATTTACCATTATCATTATTTTAGCTTTATTTCTTTTGTGAATTGAAAAGAAATATCATGGATGCTTTTTTAAAAAATCCCATGCATTTAGTAAACTCAAATATAAGCATTATGAAATCTAAAGATGTTATGCTAAAAAACAGAGGAAAGGACAATTTTAAAATGACAGGAAACTAATCTTAATCTAACTCTGTTGCAAACTTTCATTTCTGCTATTTTGCTTTCTTCACCTTAAGTAAATCAGCAAATGGCAAAACTGTGCAAACTGCTTTTCCTAACTGAAAACTTTCACGGACCTCTAAAGCCCATGTGTTCTTAGTTGTAGCCAGCACATTTAAAGATGTTACAGTGAAGTACACTTCACTACCTTGAATGATTTTATGCTTAAATTGTTCTATATACAACATAATTTGTCTAAAGGTGAGAATCAGCTCTATCCTTTACCTCCCATTAAGAACAAAAGACTTTTATGTTCTTTATTTAAAGTAAAAAATTATCTTGAGAATTATCCTACATTTTCATGTAGTTGCTGAAACTTCATTTAAGACACTAGTTTCAAATAATCCAGGTGTATTTTAAAGTTCTGAATATAAGATTATTGCATTCTCATAGAAAGAAGAATATCATGCTATTTCTACACAATATGATCACAATTTTGACTTTGCAATGTATTTTTATTAAATTTCTAATTAAATAGGAAGAATTATGCAGAAGAACTGTATCAGAATTTGTATAAAATAATTATCATCATTGAATAAAATTAATATAAACTATCAACATATTTTTTTTAAAAAATGGTTTAATTACATTCATACTTGAAAAGCATAGCAACACAGAGAAAGAGGGGCAGAAAGAGACAAGACAGATGGGGAAGGGGAGAGAAATACCATCCATCCAGTGATCCACTCCTTAACTGCCTGCAATGGCCAGGGCTGGACCAGGTTGAAGCAAAAGCCTAAAATTCTATCAGAGTCTCTCACGTGGTGGCAGCAGTCCAAACACTTGAGCCATAATCTGAAGCCTCCCAGGATGCACTGGCAGTAAGCTGAATTTGAATCAGAGCAGCCAGATTTGAACTAGCGCTCTGATATGGGAGGCAGGTATTCCAAGCAGCGCCCCAGTTACTGTTCCATCATACATGGCCTGCATATCATTTTTAGAAGAGTTTTTCTTTCTTTTTTTGACCTTTTATCTCAGAATAGTTTGAAAGGTAAAGTTGGGCAGCGCCATGGCTCACTTGGCTAATCAGTCCTAGTT
Source organism: Sylvilagus floridanus (assembly GCA_949820135.1). Classification (NCBI taxonomy): domain Eukaryota; kingdom Metazoa; phylum Chordata; class Mammalia; order Lagomorpha; family Leporidae; genus Sylvilagus; species Sylvilagus floridanus. The sequence continues at coordinate 85,033,804 of OX463224.1, forward strand.
GGGGCACCGGATTCTGTCATGGTTGCTCCTCTTCCAGGCCAGTTCTCTGCTGTGGTCCGGGAAGGCAATGGAGGATGGCCCAAGTGCTTGGGCCCTGCACCCACCTGGGAGACCATGAGGAGGTGCCTAGCTCCTGGCTTTGGATCGGTGCAGCGCGCGGGCAATAGCGGCCATTTGGGGGTGAACCTATGAATGGAAGACCTTTCTCTCTGTCTCTCTCACTGTCTAACTCTGCCTGTCAAGGAAAAAAAAAAAAGAAATGTTAAGTCATGGCTCCATTTAAATATAGAAGTATTTTAATTAATTCATAATGTTATTCAGATATTGTATTAATAATAAATCTAAAGGCCACTTAAAAGTTGCTATAAATAGGAAATTTTTAAAAATGCAATAAAATGCTGTCATAATTTTTAAAATTTTTAATATTGAATATTTTCATGAGGAGAAATCTCTGTGGTTATCTGTTTCACTGGACAGAAATTATATATTTCCCAAATAGACAGAAAATAGCAAGGAATTCTTGGCTTTAATAGATTTGTAAAGTATCTAGTGAATAAAATGTCAAACCCAGAACCGGGCTGAAAGATGAAATTTTACCAGCAAGTGGTTAACCCCTGTAACCAACTGGGTTTTTGGAAAGCACTATAAAGTCCCTCTAAATCTTCTAATTTTGTGTCAACTTCCAATGAAAAACTTATTAGCAGATTTTGTTATATGCCAATTTCTCCTAGATTGCAATTAACTTATGTGATTACTAATCAGTAAAAATATAAAACTTTGTAAATAGGGAAACAATAATTTCATGACCATCTGATTAAGAGTTCTAAACTCCAAGGCTGCAAATGGTTTGATGTTAACTATTTTTCTAGTCCATCTGCTCTATTCAATTAGCTCTAAGCATCTCTTTTTTTGAAGTCTTCTTGTTGATATTTCTAGCCAGACTGTGTGTGTGAGCCTGCTCCTACATACTTTCTCATATAACTCATATTTCAGAGTACTTGTTGATGGATGTCATTGGTGAGGGAAAGATGGAAGAAACAGAGAAGTCTGAAATGAAAGGGAGTGAAGTATGGAAAATCTGTAATTTTCAGAACTATGACTAAAACTTTGTACATAATATCCTGGAATTTTCTAGAACCATCTAGACTTGAAGAAGAGGGGTGTGGTGGGATGAGGAAAATATTAAATCAAGGCATTATTTTCACCACTGCAAGGGCAGAGGGCTTAATAATTCCTGTCCATTGGAGTTGGTGCATTGCAATGGAGTAGCAATTGCTGCGTGACTTCCTTCTCGTTCTGTACAGGGTTCTTTATTATACTTACGCTTCTCCTCCAATGTTACACATGGGACAGGATTAAACTTTTTATGTAGATGATCTTCTAATAACTCTAAATTGAGTAGGTTGCAGAATTGGTTGGCTTTTATTTTTCCATCTTGGTAGAAAGCTCACATGTCAAATATAGGGGAAATGTGTTCAGTAAACGATAGGTTACTTAGGATTCAAGGAGGCAGATTATGTTAGATACTAGTTATTGATTTCTGGTGTCTATATTCTCCTTTCTCATAGAAGGAATGTTATACCAAAGATTAGTCAGTCAATAAGATATATCATTTTTACTCTCTCTTTGCAATAAGTTGAGCTGCAAAACTATGGGTTGGCTGTAAGTGTGTGAAAAGTGAAATGTACCTGCTTTGTTCCACTGCTTAAAAACTAAGACCCTTGCCTTAAATTTTATCTCTCCAATTCCCCAATCTAGTCAACAATCTGGAAGATAACAAGCATTAGAACAACCTTAAATTGAGGGTTTGATGCTGGCAAAACTAATCTCTCAGTTCTGAGCCATTCCCACTCTATTTTGAACAGCAGAAACAAATTTTCATTTTATTTAATCCATTATAATTTTGGATTTCTATTTTGGGAAAATTATATTTTCTTGAGTCATACAATTACAATCTCACACATTGGCTTGGGTTTGGCCTCTAGCAATCATGCAATATGCTAAAATATGTTGATGAACACACATGCAAACAGTATAAATAGATTTGGTAACACTGTAAAGCTAACAGTTCCCATTTTTATATCATCCAGCAATCCCACTTGTTAGGATCTATTCTTAAAACATTCTGCACAAGTGTCCTGGATAACATGTCAAAGAACATTCAATACCTTCCTGTGTGTGATAGCAAAAAATAGAAGAAAATGCACTAGCAATCTTGTTTTAAAGAGAAAAATCATGTATGGTAGAGAGTTCACAATAGTGATTTGGTAAAATAAAAGAATTTGGGGGACTTTTTGTGAAAAACAAAACTTCTTAGCTTATTAGGAGATAAGATATTGTGATGCTAAACTAGGACCATTTTCTTGCCCCAGGGCTATACAGTCATACTAAGAGAATCTCTTCATTTGCTGGAATACAGTCATTAAAATGAATGGATTCTATCAGCTTAAACATACATACATCTCAAAAATACAATATTAGGAAATTTATATTCTTTAAATAAAAGCTTTATATATATATAAAAAATACAATATTAGGTTTACATGTTTATAAAAACTACTTAGATGCATGATTTGTGCAAATCTTAACACAATCCTGTAATACTGGTATATGCAATTGTTTTCTAATTGCTACTGTAAGAAATTAACATAAACAGCCATGTCCAGCAAACAAATTTTATTCTCTTACTGTTCTGGAAGTCAGGAATCCAAAAATGAATCTAAAGGGACTGTACTCCTGATCTCAGGAGACATGGTTTCTTCCAGACCTTTCCAAGGAGAATCTGTTCTTTGCCTCTTTCTCTTCTAAATGCTTCTGGCATTTATCCCTGGGCTCCCAGTCACGCCACTCAAGTGTCTGCTCCAGTGGTCACATTGCCTTATCCTCTGCTATGGTCAAATCTCCCTCTGAATTCCTTTTATAGTGACATTTGTGGTTACTTTTTGGGCTCAACAAAATAATCTCCCTGTCACAAAATGTTATTTAATTACATTTGCAAAACTTGCTTTTGTCTTGTAATAACACATACAGGTTTTGAGAATCAGGTTGTGATATCTGGTGGATCATTAGCCAGCCTACTGTGCTATGTGTGATTTATGAGACTGATACACATCAAATTTAAAATGAAGGTAAAGTCTGAAGAAGAGAAAGAAATAAATGGGGCTTAAAACTTTTTCAAACTTTTATTTTCACTATAAACATGTCAATAAAAATTGGAGAAAATGTTTGCATCTGCTTAATCATGATGTTGTATGCATAACTTTTTTTTTTACTTTGCAATTTTGAAATGTTTTTAAAATTTAAAGCAAGATTTTTAAAGTACATAGTGATTTATAAGTAAGTGATTTTTAAAGTAAATTCATTATTATGTACAATACGCTTCCTCATGACCAAATTCAGGTTATGCGTTTTTGGCAAGAATTAATTTTAGGATTTATTGATAATTATCTATCTGAATTAATGATATTACCAAATGCAAATTTCTATTTCAACCTCTGATTCTTAATTTATTTTGAATTATACTATTAAACAGAATATTTCCCTTTTAACTGTTTATAAAAGAATGAGATCTTAAATACTTATTTATATTATGGATTATATTTATATTTACATTTATTTATATATATTTATATTATGGGTTATTTACATTATGGATAACATTTTGCAATTTTTATGTCCAAGTTATTTTGAAATGAAAAATTAAGAATGCAAGTAAATTTTGAAAAATACTATAAAATGCAAATTAACCATCTTTTTAAAAATATTTATTTGTTTGTTTGAAATTCAGAGTTACAGGAGGGGAGAGAGAGAGAGAATCTTTCATTTACTGGTTTACTTCACAGATGGCAACAACTCTGGCTGAAGCTAGGAACCATGATCTTCATCTGGGTCTCCCACAAAGGTGACGGGGCCCAAGGAATTGGAGCATCCTCCTCTGCTTCCCCCAGGCCAATAATGGGAAGCTGGATCAGAAGTGGTGCATCCAGGACAGGAATAGGAGCCCATATGAAATGCCAGTGTCAGGTGGCGTTTTTACTCGCTACCTCACAACACAACCCTGTAAATTAACCTTCATGCTGCTTTAACACCTAGATTTTTTTTATTTTTCTTTTATCACACATGTTCTCATATTTCTAAAGATAAAAGTTGAATAAAATTGCTAAATGTAGCAGGCAATTATAGTGAACATCCGAAGAATCACTCCTCTAGTCTGTCCTTATGAAATAACATTTTGTTTTCTGAGCTGTTCTCAAGTAGCTGCATGACCCTAATCTTTTTACTCAACACTTACAAGCCTCATTTATAAAATGAAGGTAATAACTGCACTTGTCATAGTACCATTGATCAGTAAAGATCAAACAAATGAATACATTTGCAGTAATTGGTTCCATTTCAATAAGATGAGGCTAGGGTTGCCAGATTTTACTTTAAAAATAGAGAACACCCATTTCAATTTGATTTTCAGACACACAATAAGTATGTTTTTTAAATATGTATATGTCACAAATATGTCTTGTATTTTGTCTAAAGATCCAAAATAATAAGACAGGCATAGCATAATTATTAGTAGTTGCACACATTTGACAACAGGAAGATTTATATGCATGCATTCATATATGTGCACAAATATGTATACATTTAATTGTGTATCAAGGAAGTTTGAAAAACATAGAAGTTGAGATGTGGAAAAAGATGTCATAGGTCATGGAATAAATATTTCATATCATTAATTGTTTAGATCGAAGCTATGAGCAAGATTCTGTTTTTCAGAAAGAAAATAAGAGGAGACAAATTGATTTAAAGTAGGATACATGAAAGCAAAGGAAGTCAAGGAGCTATGGAGCAGAACAATGGATGATGTCAACTCAGAATTCCCATTCCACCTCACCTCCTGTGACTTCTAGTATTGTTCAGCTCATTAACTAAATTAATTAGGCACTTCTTTGAAAAGTCACCTTAAGTGTAGCAATCAATCAATCAGCAAGATTCTCCTAGTGTCTCAATTTTTCTTTATTAAGAACATTAATTTTCATTAACTCTTGTAGGCACACACAAAAATGTCAGCAAAAATACTACTTTCATATCCTAATTCCTAATTAAGCATGCTTAAAAACAACTATAAATTACATGTCATTACTCAGATCATTCTAAGAATGTATAAACTGAGATATGGAATACCTTAGGTACTGTTACATAGTTGTAACACCAATAAATTTCAATCTTGACATTTGTAACTATTTGTGTTGTCTTAAATCAAGTTTTAAATTTCTTTTTTTAATGATTATTTTAATTGATAAATCATAATAGTGTATACCTTATGGGATAAAATATGTTTTGATCCATACATACATAGAAAGATTCATTCAAACTAACATCAATCATCTCACCAATTTATCATTTTATGTTGAGAATATTATAATTTAATTAGGCAATTTTAAAATACAGAACATATTATTAACTGTGGTCACCGTGTACTATAATCCATCATGCAAGCATTTTCTCAGCCTAACTGAAACTCTACACTTTTTGATCAACATCTTTGTTTTCCTAACATCACCATCAGTCCCCACCATAAGTCCCATCAGTCTTAGCTTCCTTTCTACTATCTGTTTCTATGAAATGGACATTTTTACCTTCCACATATTAGTGACAGTATACAGCATTTGTTCCTGGCTTACATCATTTGCTATAATGTAGTACAATACCTTACAGTTCTATACTTTTTGTCAAATGACAGATCAAGTTCTAAATTTCAAACCACATCAGCAATTTTTAAAATTTTGATTCAAGTGCTTGGCTATCTGCTACCCACTTGGGAGACCCAGATAGAGTTCTGTGCTTGTGTCTTTGCCTGTTTTGGTCATTTGTGAAGAAAAACAGTAGATGGAAGATATCTCTTTGTCTGTGTCTCTCTATGTTGCCATGCCTTTCCAATAAATAAAAAAGGAGAAACATAAATTAGAGTATTATGCTCAGCAGAAAGGAGTCAATTTTTCTCTTAATTGTTTGTATAAAAGCACACTGGTAAATGGGATTTAAAAATGGATGAGAGTAGATCACTCTAGGAAGAAAGCATCTTCCTAAAAGATTAAAAAGATTAAAAGATGATTAAAAGATGACTTTGATGTACCTACTTTATTTGGAAACCTGGTTCTGCCACTCAAGAGCCGTATGCCTTCGGGAAGAATTGTTTAATCCCTCCATACCAGCTTTCTCCTTGACAGGACAGACTAACAAGGTTTACTAATGGCTTCTTTGGAATGTATTGAAATCACATTTAAGTATACATCGTAGTGAATATAGGAGGCTCTCAGTAAATGACATTAAGAGTATTGTTGAATTTAATATGAGTCTCTACCTCCATTTATTTAAGATGCATGACAAAGAGAGAGGAAACCAATGTTTCTTAAGCATTCAACAAAATGAAAGTGTGGAGAGGGAAGAAAATGGCCTTGAGACATTGCATCACTGGCGACAAGTGCGACAGAAAAGATAAAGAAGCCGAGCAGACCAGACAATCAAAGAGGAAGAGGACAAGCAGCAGGAACACAGATTATCCCTTTAATCTCCCAGGATGTCAGAAATTTGAAAATGTTATCTTGGGAGTTCTTGCTTTTTGTTTTGCCAAAAAATATTGGTATTGCCCTTTGAAATTGATTTACTCAATAAACATGGACTAAGAGACTCATAGAAACCAGGTACTGCAGAAGTTTGTCCTGAAACTGTCAGAAGTAATCTATTGATATATTTGAGTCATGAAAGAGCACAGTGTTAACTGCATTAGGATAAACTCACTACTGGGTGAGGCTGAAGCCAGAATCCCTGGAGATTCTCTGGTTTCCCACATGGGTGCCGGGGCCCAAGTGCTTGGACCATCTTCTACGGCTTTCCCAGGTGCAAAAGCAGGGAGGTGGATCAGAAATGGAGCAGCCAGGTTTGAGTTCTAAGGAATGCTGTTGTTGCAGGAGGTGGTTTAGACTGCCATGCCACAAAGTTGGCCCCTTCCCTATGCATATTATTGTAAGAGCATTACTGGAAATGCATACAGCATTGCAAGATCTACTTCATGGCACTGAAGGGCACCATTACTTAACCACAGCTTTTAAAACATTGACAAGGCACACAAGTCAGCAGCCAGTCCTATTAGCTTTCCTAGATTAAAAAAGAAGAAAAGAAAAAAAAACTATGATAAACCTAGTGATTTAAAACAATTCTCCTTTATTATCCCCCAGTGCTATAAATGAGAAACCCAGGGAGGCTTTGATGAGTCTGTACCCTGGGTATCAAAAGACTGTAATCAGGCTGGGCTCTTATCTTGAGTCTCCTGGGAACAACACTCTTTCATCCCCACTTCAGTGTTTGGCTGAATTCAGTTATTTGGATTGCAGAATTGAGGTTCCTATTTCTTTGTTGGCTGTTAGTTGGTGGTGTCCCTTGGGTCCTTAAAGACATCTTCATTTCTTTTTATGTAACCTCTTTCATCTTCAAAGCCACAACAATGCAATAAGTTTCTCTGAAGCTTTAAAACTCCTGACTTTCTCTTATGTTGCTAGTCAGTCAAAGCTCTCTGCCTTTAAGGGCATGTGTGATTATACGAGGCCTATTTAGACAACCAGGGTAATTTCCCTCTCCTACTGTCATCTGTGTCATAAAGCATAGGATAATCCTGGATTGACATGGCATCATAGTCCTAGATTTCCAGGATTAGGATAATAAGACATCTTCCTTTTTTAAGAGTATACTTTCTAATTATTGCTAAGTATAAAAGTATATGTTTGTGGAATACAACATTGTGTTTTGATATATGTAGATGTTGTGGAATAGCTAAATCAATGTTACTTAGCTTAATCACCATTTCATACATTTGTTACTAGAGGGGAGTAAAAATATTAAAATCTAATCTCTTAACAGGTTTCAAGTATAGACTAAATTGTAACAAGCTACATATCATCACCATACTGTACAATATACCTCTTGAACTTACTCTTTCTGCTTAACTAAAATGTTGGAGATAAAAAGTTATTCAGCCATCATAAAAGAAATGTTGTTTAGCACACCAAATGTAATTAAAAAAGAATTTTTTTTTGACAGGCAGAGTGTACTGTAAGAGAGAGAGAGAGAAAGGAATTCCTTTGCCATTGGTTCATTCCACAATGGCCGCTCCAGCAGCACGCTGTGGCCTGTGCAATGAGCTGATTGGAAGCCAGGAGCCATGTGCTTTTCCTGTTCTCGCATGCAGGTGCAGGGCCCAAGGACTTGGGACATCCTCTACTGCACTCCCGGGCCACAGCAGAGAGCTGGACTGGAAGAGGAGCAATCGGGACAGAATCCAGCGCCCAGACGGGGACTAGAACCTGGGATGCCAGCACCGCAGGTGGAGGATTAACCAAGTGAGCCGCGGCACCTTATGAAGTTAGTCATGCATCTTGCAGCAGAAAATTCTATTTTTATGACAACAGCAATAATGGAGTAAGTATATGAAATGCCTTTAATAGTGGAAGCATATATTCGCATTTTAAACATTTAATATTTAACTTGTGAATAATTTATTTGTTCAGAATAAGTTGGTATATTATTAAAATAGATTTGAAAAATAATCATGGGTCCTTAAACATCTAAAGATAATTTATACATTTGAAATGTATAAAAGTCTTGGAATGAAGTAGGAACACTTAAGACGTGATTCTCCTCGTGTTTGGTTTGCAGCATACTTTTGAGGTGACAGAATTAGCTTGGACTAAAAAGGTCCATTACTGAATTATTGAAATAAAAGTTTCTGAAGTTTGTCAACTCCAGAAATGATTATTGAAGAAGCTTCTAGTATAGTCTAGAAAAAAGGGAAAGTTTCTGTCTCTCACTGTCTATAAATCTTCCTGTCAAATAAAAAAAAAAAAAATGGGGCCAGCGCCTTGGCTCATTTGGTTAATCCTCCGCCTGCAGCACTGGCATCCCATATGGGTGCCGGGTTCTGGTCCTGGTTGCTCTTCTTCCAGTCCAGCTCTCTGCTGTGGCCTAGGAGGGCAGTAGAGGATGGCCCAAGTGTTTGGACTTCTGCACCCACATGGGTGACCAGGAAGAAGCACCTGGCTCCTGGCTTTGGATTGGCACAGTGCTGGCCGAAGCAGCCTTTTGGGGGAGTGAACCAACGGAAGGAAGACTTTTCTCTCTGTGTCTCTTTCTCACTGTCTATAACTCTACTTGTCAAATAAAAAAAAGAAAAAGAAAAAAGGGAAAGTTTCATTTTCAACTGCATAAAGACAGTGCATAAAGAAATCACATCACAATACAAACGTTGAGGCTTTATTTAGAGTAAAACTGCTTTTAGATGCTCCATAACCATTCCAATTCCTCTTGAAGAAGAAATGATAAAAATCTTAAAATTTTTGCCGGCACCGCGGCTCACTCACTAGGTGTGCCTTGTGGTGCCGGCACAACGGGTTCTAGTCCCGGTTGGGGAGCTGGATTCTGTTCCGGTTGCCCCTCTTCCAGGTCAGCTCTCTGCTGTGGCCAGGGAGTGCAGTGGAGGATGGCCCAAGTTCTTGGGCCCTGTACCCCATGGGAGACCAGGAAAAGCACCTGGCTCCTGGCTTCAGATCAGCGCGGTGCACTGGCCGCAGCGTGCCAGCCAGGGTGGCCATTTTGGGGTGAACCAACAGCAAAGGAAGACCTTTCTCTCTGTCTCTCTCTCTCACTGTCCACTCTGCCTGACAAAAAAAAAAATGAAAAAAAAAATCTTAAAATTTGGCCACATTTTTCAGCATCTAGTTGCACCACATCCTTGTGATTAAGAGATGGAACCTTGTAAAGTACTTATATGATTATTAACCTGATTTCCTACACTTAATGAATTGCCGCATACTTCACTGATGGATCAAAAAGTTAATAAACAAAACTGAGTCCTACTGCTAGCTCTTTTGCTTACTAATCGTAATGTCTTAAACTATGTCTTCATTTTCCAGTAAAGTAAATTCTATAAGCAAAATGCATGTTAGCTTGCACAAGTATATTACTCCTAATTATTTGTGTGAATTAAGATGAAAAATCTTTCATTGCATAGATGCTGTGGTTAAGTTCTAGCACAGTGATGGTGGCCTCACAGTTGATCAACAAGTTAGTTTCTTTTCTTCCCAGGCATTTAGCATTTCATCTGAACTTGCCTCTCCCAATCCCAAAGGCATATTCTCCTGCTCCACATCCCAATGTCTACTGTAAGCTTCAAATTTCATCGGTTGGAACATATTTGAAGAGTTTTGTTACCTGGAAGATATATACTAAATAAATTAAACAGAGTCAATTGCTAAATAAGTCAAGAATTAATACTGAGATAAATATGGACACATGCTTGGCCTTTTGTGTTTTAATGTGTTCCAAACCCACTGGTAATTATTTTCCATTCAAGAGAAATAAATACATGTATTTTGTTCTCTCTTTTTCCCTCTTATTCTATTCTTCCTTTTCTATTTTGTAAAAAAGAGACAAGGTACAAATTTTTCACAATCTGAATAGTTACATTTGTCAGGGGGAACTACTTAAACATATAAAGATACAACATAAAAGGCAAAAACTTGATTCAGTATCTAAAAATGTTCAATAAACTTGATTGATTGTTTTCTTTGTATTTCTACAATAAGAAAAAAGAAACTTTTAATTAGGCATCTTTTTTATTTACTTTTAATTTACATGTTAATTTTTAATGATTTGGATTAAAATGTAATATCTGTACTTTTTTACTTATTTTCTTTCTCTTTGAAAGGAAGAGAGACAGAGCAACAGGGAGAGACAGAGATCTTCCATCCACTGGCTTACTCCTTAAACACCTACAACACTGAGTGTTAGATTAGGTGAGATCCAGCAGCCAGGAACTGCATTCATATCTGTCACATAGGTGGCAAGGGTCCAGATACTTGGACCATCATCTGCTGCCTCTCAGGGTACACATTAACAGAAAGCTGAATAGAAGCCGATTAGCCTGGCTTCAAAATAGGCAGGCACTCCAGTACAGGATGCAGGTTAAACTAAGCATACCAGGCAACATGCTTTTCCATTTATCTGTTCTCTGTGTTTGGTCTGTTCCATTCCTCTAGTTCTTTATGCACATATTATAGCATATCTTCATGTGTCATAATCATCACTTTGTTCTGAAAATCACAATGAATCATTACTTCCAAAGCACTGGGTTTTAATAGCCATTTTCTAACCCCAACCCCACCCTTCCTAGACTCTAGTAAACACTATTTTAGAATCATGTTGTCTAACTTCCATGCATGACAGAAAATATGTGATGTTTGTCTTTCTGTTTCAGGCTTATTTCATTGAACACAATGATCTCCATTTCCATCCAATTTGCTGCAAATGTCAAGAATTTATTCTTTTAATGAGTGAATTATTTATAGATAGATTATGCAATATAAATACAGCATTTACATTATATATGATATATATGTATATCAGATTTTCTTTAGCATGCAGCCCATCAATGGACACCGATCCACATAATGGTAACTGTGAATAGTATTTGGGTGAACATGGGAGTTCATTCATCATTTCATAAACTGATTTCACTTCCTTCAGACATACCAAGACCTAGGATATCTGGGCTATATGGAAAGTTTTTGTTTTATGAGGCACCTCCATACTATTCTTAATTGTAGCTCTACTAATTTGTACTTCCACCAGCAATGTATAAAAGTTTTTTCTCTACATCCTCATTGGCATTTATTATTGTTTGTCTTTTTGATAATCATTGTAACTGGAGTGAAATGATACCTGATTCTGGTCTTGATTTGCATTTCCCTGATGGCTGGTCATAGTGAGCATTTTTTCTACATATATATATATATATATATATATATATTTACCATCTGTATTTCTTTTTCGGAAAAATGTCCTTTGAGATCCTATTCCTATTATTAAGGTGCATTGGTTTTTATTTGGTAGTTGAGTCTCTTTTATACTCTGGATATTGATCGTTTGACAGCTGAATCCAGAGATAGACTTTTCTCCACTGGACAACTGAACTGCATGTCAGCATTTAATCTTCACGTACCTGCAGAGATAAGGTTATAGCACACATGGTGGGATTCTGGGTAACTGGCAGGCTTTTGTTTTTCTTAATGTAAATTAAGCATATTTATTTTGTTTGTACTTTTCTTAGTTTGAGAACTATATTTAGAAACAGCCAGAAGTTAAAGTAGGAAATAGTCATCATTGAGTAAGAAACAGAATAATTTTATTCAAAGGCTAAATATCTAGATTGTTGTGCATTTTTGTTTCCCTAAGATCTAATTTTACATATACATTAAACCATCTGAAACTGAAGTTCTCATAGTACAAAGAAAGTCAATTTTTGACAACTTCAGGTGGTTCAAATCAATAGACAAGGAAGACACAACTTTAAATTGGTCTATAATAGCTAACAAGCATTTTTCATGATGAAATTGCTTAAATTTAGATAAACATATTTGGTAAATATTATTTTTATTTTTTTAAAATTGAAATTTTATTTACTTATTTTACTTGAAATGCAACACACACACACACACACACACACACACACACACACAGATTTCCCACCCATTTCTTCAAGCTCCAATTCCCCCAAACCACTAATCTACTATGACTGGGTCAGGTACAAGGAATTCCATCTGAGTCTCACACATAGATGATAGGAATCCAAATACCTGAGCCATCAAGAACTGCCTCTCAAACTGCACATCAGAAGGGAGTTGGATGGAAAGTGGAGCCAGCACCAGAATGTAGGCACATAGATATGGGATATTGACATCTCAAGTGGAACAATAATCACTGAAACAAACATCAATCACTGTGAACTTTTAGTGATAGAATTAATCATCAATTTAGCTTCCCTTCACTCATTTAAAAATACTTATCATGTCATGGGCTATATAACTGGCAAAACCCTGTGTGTTTATCATATTACAGAGCAGTTTCATTATGCTTATAAAGTTTATCTACCCTAGGGAAATGGAAAATATATAATAAATAAAATGTATGCATTGTGTGTTAGACAACAATAACTTAAATGGAGAAAAAGATTAACCTGGGAATGAAGATTGTGTTGTAGGATGTGAGATGGGATAAGTAGCATAAAGTGGTTTAACAAATTGGAAAAGGCCTGATTGGGATCAGGAAATAATTTCGGGGAATGAATTCCTGGAAATCATGGGCAAAAATTGTAGAACAAGTGCACAGTCCAAGTTTTCCTGATGAGGGCAGGAAGTCAGTGTGGGTAGAACAGAGTGGGTAGATAGGAGAATACAAGAGTTCAGATTAAATCAATTAAAGACTGAGTGTGCATAAAACAGAAGGGATCTGAGGATTATGCATTAGAACATCCCAAAGCTTAGATTTTCAGATCCCAATGCTTAGGCTGAAGAAAAATGAGCACACAAACTAAGAATGAATGGCCAGAAATAAAGACAAAGCCAATCAAACAAATGTAGTGTCCTGAAAACCGTGTTTTAAACACATTTCAAGAAAGAGAAAGGGATCATTTGATATCTTTCCCCCTAAATGGAGAAACTCCTTAGTTAAGATCAGGATTTACATTTTTGCATTCCAGAATTTACCAAAGCATAATAAAGATGTAAAAACAGAATTCATTCTTAAGGTGATTTTTCTTGATAGGAACATTTAGATTATATAAAATCATTACATCACTTGCACTACTCAAACTTCTTATAATGGGTAGTAAATGTGTGGATAATATATAAGAATTGATATGAGATAATATATGAGATAAAATACTTTAATTCCAGGAAACATTGATGCCTACAAGCTTTGGGTATTCCAATGATGTTGAGATTCATGGTCAATTTCTTATTTATAGAGTACTATAGGTCAGAGGAAAGCTTACAAAAAGAAACAGAATGAACTGTCTACCTTCACAAAACAATCAGCATTTCCCCTTCCACTTGTGAGCTCTTTGTTAACCAGTAAATGATGTCTTCAACAACTCTACTCATGTGAAATATCAATAACCTTTAACTTGCACCCATTTGTGGAGGCGTTTGGCAGCTGCTCTTACACACAGAGCTGATTCCGATGACAGAGCTTCTATTTCCAGTTCCCCAGATGAGTCATTTAACCTCTTTACCCTTTAAAGATAGGAATAAATTGTTCCTTGGCCCACCTCACCAGGATAAAATGACTATTGGTGAGATAATGTCTACGAAACAATGTGACTGTCTCACAAAAAAGTGCCAAGTGTTTTCAGAGCATCTTGCTGGATTTCCTGACCCCGTGGCAGAAAAGAAAATCCATGAAACTAAATTCTTTCAGAGACTTTACAAAGACAGGGATGAAGGAAGATCCTTTCTTGCCTGCCTGGATACCATTATTCTGTGGTTGCACAAAGGTTTAAGAAGAGAGGCTTTTCTGTCTTAAATAAATTTCTGATGAATAGTTACTGTTGTCACAATGGTTCAGTAGGCACAGGTATATCTAAAGGATGCACAATAAACTGTCAAAGACAGAAAATTACAGGATTCTAACTCCTAGGGAAACAGGTCTATTCCTTATTTTCTCATTTATAGCACCGGCATTTATGCAGTTGGCCAAGTATATAAATCTGGGAGTCATTCTAGCATTTATTCATCTTATCCAGTCTGTCTCTATGACCTGGGCACTCTGTCACCACATTCTGGCTAAGTATTATTTGTGTCTTTGTATTTACTATTTTGGGTTACTGACTCTTCCAGCATCCTCTCAGCTTCATCATGATGATCTTCTTACACTGCTTCTCTGCCATACTGTTGGCATTACTCTACCCTTCACATTCATGTACACTCCATGCCTTTTGTTTGCTTCCTGGTACTCGTGTTAAGCCCTTTGCCCTGTAACTCCTCAGATACAGTCTTTTTACTATTTGTAGCTCTTTAACAACATAATACAGTTTCCCACCCCCAGCTTTAGCAGATGAGGCTTCTGCCAGCAGTGCCCTTTCTTCCTTTTACAGGAACCACAATATAGTTTAGTGGTTAAAGAGAGGACTCTGGCAAAGATCAGATTCCAGCCTTTCCTTCCAAATTATACTCATGTATCATTGAGCAAACTGCTGAAATTATTTGTGCCTCAGTGTCTCCTTTTAAAAGAGAGGTAACAAAATATAAACAATAGGTTTTTAAGAGATTAAATGAGAGAATTTGTGCAAATAGAGCATTTATCACATACTGAGAAATCCATACTCTGTGTTACTACTATAATAATCTAAGTTTTACATTTTAACTCAGAATGTGTTTATTTCCTTTTTATAATTCACTGTTACCTCTCCTTTATTCCCTCTGTAGCAGGGTAACTTTTGACTTCATCTAGTATACTCCTTTATGTTATGTAGATAGTACAATAATACTAATCTATGCTTGAAATAAATCATTTCAAGATCTGTCTTGTACATTGTATTTTGAAAATTTATTTAAATCCGATCCAGGCCTTACTTGCTTGCTAATTTCTGGCTAATAATATATTCATAATACATATGAATTGGAGGGATTTAAAAGAGTAGCAGGTATTTATCATAAAATTTTGTATAGAGATAAAAGTAATCTGTCATCTCTCTTCTCTTAAGGAATGTATGGTCCCCTAGGGCTTCACAGCAGAAATGGCTTTATTTTCCTAAGAGTATTTGCTTTCTTTCCAATGCATTTTCTTATGCATAAACAAACTTATAATGATTTATTCAGCACAGAGTCCCCAATGGCTTGAATCAGTTACAGCTTGACACATTTTAAAGTTCAGATTTAGATTTAACATGGTAAATTGTGAGTTTCACACTTTGAAACACCTAAAATGTTTGGGATTAAAACTGTTTATTAGGAATCTATCTTTACTGAATATATTGATCATATTGCTTGGAACAGAGATATTACACATTTGTTTTAAAATGCTTATTTTATTTTTAAATTTAAAATAAATAAACCAAAAATGTACTTATCTGCAATCAAACTTTGTGAAACAAATTTGCATATATAAATTTAAACATAATAGATCTGTAATTATAACTATAATTTTATGATAAATTATAGCTATGATAAATTATTACAATGCAACTAAAAAACTATAAAAACAAGTATTGAAAAAAACACATTTTTATTTCTTAGAATAAATTTTGCAGTGATTTTCTGAAAACAATTTCCATACTGATATGTTACATGTGGAAAAAAAAAATAAAAAATAAAACACCAAAATATCATTGGTGGCCGACGCTGTGGTTCAATAGGCTAATCCTCCGCCTGCGGTGCCAGCACCCTGGGTTGTAGTCCAGTTGGGCCGCTGGATTCTGTCCCGGTTGCCTCTCTTCCAGGCCAGCTCTCTGCTGTGGCCAGGGAGTGCAGTGGAGGATGGCCCAAGTCCTTGGGCCCTGCACCCCATGGGAGACCAGGAGAAGCACCTGGCTCCTGGCTTCAGATCAGCGTGGTGCGCTAGCTGCAGTGTGCCAAACGTGGTGGCCATTGGAGGGTGAACCAACGGCAAAGGAAGACCTTTCTCTCTGTCTCTCTCTCTCTCACTGTCCACTCTGCCTCTCGATATATATATATATATATATATATATATATATATATATATATCATTGGTGATAATCAAAAAATATAATGAAAAAATTAGATTTAGGCATTTGGAAAATATTGAATTCAACTTTTAGTAACTTGACATTTGTCATTAATGAGCAAGTTTTTTAAAAAGTGACTGGTAGCAAATTGTTTCCCTGTGCAGTATAACTTTTATGTCCAGTGGGGACCTAGAAATAAAAGCTGAAAAAAATAGATGGCTTTTACTAATTTTTTTTTTTTTTACTGTTTCTTAATCTGAAAAGTATGGTGACAGAGAGGAGAGAGACAGAGATAGATCTTCTTTCTGCTACTTCACTCTTTAAATGTCTAAAAACCATGGTCCAGGAACTGTATCCCAATCTCCCACATGACTGTCAAAGACCCAGGCTATTGAGCCATCATCTGATTCCTCCTGGAATGCACATTCAAAGGAAGCTAGATCTGAATCAGAGATGGGACATGATCCCAGCCAATTCATTCTGGGATATGCCTGTACATGCCACAATTCCTGACACATAGTTTTTCTTCATCCTATTTAGCTTTGAGTTTCTTGTGACATCATCTCTTCTGAAGCAAGGATGGGCTTTATGTTTTCAGCTTGCAGGTCTCGGCTTCTCCTCTTGTCACCAAATTGCCAGGAAAATATATCTTTACTCTGAAAGCAGAGAAACATTGTATGTCCTATGTAGTATCCGAAGAACATAGGATAAAGTTCCTTACAGCAGAGGACAAGTGATAATTTCACTGATAGTACATGCCACTCAGAACCAAAGGATCTGGATCTGAAGTGTTTAAACTTTTTAGTTAGTCAATGCTGTATTTAGGAATATAAGTCAAATTTAACTTGGTGTAGCTATTAGAGAATGGTTCCTGTCTTCTGTTCCTTCTAACAAACATGGAATACATTACTCCTGGTGCTGTTCCTTACTTAATGTAGGTGGGATAGGTACCCAAATTTTCAGCACATCGATCATTCATTTGTAAAAGTTTAATTATAACTCCTGCCTTAGGTTCCTGTTGCTTATGTAAAAAATTACAACAAATGTAATGGCTTACCAAAATACAAATTCACTGTGTTGCAAGGTTTTTTTTAATTATTTTTTTATTTATTTGAAACACAGAGTTATGGGGGGAGGGGCAGAGACAGAGGTCTTCCATCCATCTTTTTATTCCCCAAGAGGCCATGACACCCTGCCAAAGCCAGGAGTCCAGAGTGCCCACTGGGTCTCCCACATCAGTACAGATGCCCAAACACTTGTGCCATTCTCCACTGCTCTCCCAGGCACATTAGCAGGGAGCTGGATTGGAAGCCAAGTAGCTGGGTCTTGAACTGGTGTTCATGTGGGATTCTCACAATGCATGTAGATGCTTAACCCACTCTGCCACAATGCTGGCCCCAAGAGGGAAATTTGTTTTGCAGTTTTGAAAGTTAACTGTCTGACCTGAGTCTCACTGGGGTATGTTGTAGGGACTGGGTTCTTATCTAAATGTTCCATGAGAGAAATGATTCCTTCCTTCTCCTGATTCTAGAAGCTTCCCACCTTACTTAGCTCATAACTGAATTCCTTGGTCTAATTTTTAGCAGCATTTCATTTCTATGATTATTCTTCTATAGTAACGTTTCCCCTAATTAAGCTAGAAAAGGCTATCCACTGTTAGAAAGGCAGGAGTTTAGATCACCTGAATAATATCGTATTCAGAGTAAGTACTCGGTATCTGAAATTTGGAATTAAGAAAAGCAAAACAAACGTGTTTTCTATCCAAGTAAATTTATTAGATGACAGAAATATAGTTTGTCTCAGGTATTTATGTGGATCTAAGGTAGTATACACCAAGAGGTATTTTAAACAGCTACAGCCTCACCTTCTTCACATCCAATAATCCTCGTATATATAATATTTCACATTTGTCATTTCTAAATGCCTGGGAGACACACTACTACTCTCTCTTGTATTCTAGTAAGTAAAATTTTGTATGGAGAAAGGATTCATAAATCTGCTGGGTCAGTGTTGACAAGTATTGAATTGAATCTCTAGAATATCTGTGTGCTAGGTGGTTTACACAATATTTCCTCTTTACTCCCTTTAGCTCTGTCCTTGCACTTTTATCAGACTTCACCTCTTTCCCACATCAATCAATGTTGTCCTGCATGGTACATTATTGTATTGCCCAATTACTAGGTGTGAAGAGTTGATATTCACTAACTATTTTCCTTTTATGTAATAACTAGGAAACTTATCCTTATAACGAAATGGGTGGACTCTTTAGAATTAAGAATACCTGATGTGTAATATTCCATCTGGGGAGACCCAGAAAAAGTGGATTTATGATTTTCCATTCCTTAATGAATTCCAGAGGTAGATACCAGAGCTTTGCAAACTACAGGAGAAAAGGATCAGAGGAGGAGAGTGGGGAAGGGTCTGATAAAGGAAGCCCTAGAAAGATGTAGAAGAACATCCCAAACTTTATCTTTTTCTGAAATATGAAAGATTCATATTATTGCAGTCTAATAATAGTAACACATTTATTTAGCTAATAATAATTTGGGATTATTGCTATTCCTTATAACTAATCCATAAAGCATTAAAATAATCCTGCATGATCTTGAGGGAAGACACCATTCCAATATTGACATAAAAATGTATGCCAAAGAAGCAGGCAGCAGGGTATATCTAGAAAGTGTCCAGTAGGAGCAGTCCTTTGTGGCAGAGCAGGTTAAACTGCCATCTGTGGCACTGGCATACCAAACGGGCACTTTGAATAACAGATGCTCTTCTTCTGATCCAGCTCCCTGCTAATGTGCCTGGAAAAGCAGCAAAATATGACCTGAGTACTTGGGCCCCATACCCATGTGGGAGCACCAGATGAAGTTCCTGGCTCCTGACTTGAATGGGACATTACAGTTATTTGGGCAGTGAACCAGCAAATAGAATCTCCCTGTCTGCCTGTCCCTTCCTTTCTCGAACTCTGCCTTTCAAATGAATAAATAAATCTTTTTTAAAGTGCCCAACAGATGTTAATCCCTTCTCTATCTATTCCAACCTTAAAGTATTCATAGTATTTACACTTTACTCTTCTAATGAATTACTTTCTTTATTCTAACCTGGTCAATGACAGAGTACATAAAGTTTTAATATTTTACAATTGATAATGCCTCCATTTTTACAACCCATTGTTTGCATCAATATTTACTAAATATTGAAATTTGAAATCATTTACAATATTTTTGTTATTATAAAACATATACCATAAACAAATGAAACTGTACTTTATTTTCCTCTTGCAGGGTTATGGTATATATATGGTAATTTCTTAATTTCTTTTAAAAAATTAACCTATTTTTATCTATTAAAGGCAGAAAAACAAAGAGACATATAGAGAGGCAACTGTTCTATGCACCACTGATTCACTCCTGAGATGCTTACAATAGCTGGGGCTGAGCTATGCTGAAGACAGCAGCCTGGGACTCCATCTGTGTATACCATTTGGGTGTCAGAAACCTAACTACATGATCCATCACTTGATGCTTCCAAGGATGTATCTTAGCAGGAAGCTAGAACTGAGAGCAGAACTGGGATTTGAGCCCTGGCACTTTGATATAGGACGCAGGTGTCTCAAGTAGTGCCTTAACTTTGTACCAAACATGCTCCCTAGTAACTTCTTTAGACTATATACTCTAGACTAGGTTTCTTAGCTCTAAGAATAAAAGGAGATTGGGATTCTAATTTATTGGAGAGTTGTTCACCAAATTGATTGTATCAATGTTTCAATGGTATTAGTAATGACTGAACATTTTTCTATATTCTGAAATTCTACCAATTGTGGGTGTTTACCATTGATTTCTGGCACTTGCTAATCTTATTAATGTATAGTATTTCCTCATATATGAATTTATTTACAATTGTATATATATGCATGTGAATATGTTTATATTGTATGTGTTGAGTTGTCCATGTTATGGATGTCTGGGATATTCAAACCTTGGATTTTGATGCATAAATCTGTATTGAAATCTGTTTGGCTGTTTGTAGGATCTTGCAGAATCATGGTGACAAATTCAAAACAATATTGCAAGCATGAATGTTGAGTTTATATTTTATGACTTTGATAAATTCACTTATTAGTTGTATTTATTTCATCTTGTTAGACCCATTGAAGTTTTCAACATACATGAACCCACTATGAAAAAAGAGTGTTGATTCATATTTTCAAATAAGTCAATACACTCACAGTGAATTATTGACTACAAGAGGAAAGAGCCAAAATGCTAACTTTTTGATAAATGTGGGATACACTGTTGGGCCTTTCATCATTAAGAAACATATAAGGAAAAGGATGCTTTTGTAAACATAAATCTTCAGGTGGAAGAAGATTTCTTGTTTTTCAAATACAAGGAGAGTTTTTATTCTTCATTTTTTTCTGTCTGTTGAAATGATGAAGTGTTGTTTTCTTCTCGATGCTGTTTTGTGGTGCATTAGTATCCTAGGGATGCAATGGCAAATTACAACAATTTGATGGTTTAGCACAACAGAGATTTATACTCTCACAGCTCTGGAAGCCAGAGGTCCGCAATCAAAGTGTTGGCAGGGCAACGCTCTGCCCAGAGCTCCAGGGGAGAATCTTTCTTGCCTCTTCCAGCGTCTGGCAGCTCCTGAGGTTCACCATTTGCCGAAGCCTTGCTCAAATCTGATTTCTGTCTTTATGTGGCCTTGTGCCCTGTGTTTGTCTCTCCCTCTGTGTTTAAACTTCCTTCTACTTTCTCTTATTCTGGTAGCACTAGTCATTGAATTTAGCACCCATGCTAAAACCCAGGTTCATTTCACTTTAAGATCACTAACTAATTAAATTCTCACAGATCTTATTTCCAAATAAGATCACATTCTGAGGTTCTGGATGAACATACATTCATACATTCTGAGGGTACAGTCTTCAACTTACTACATATGGGGAAATGCATTGGTTAATTTGCAAAATTTAATAGAATGTGTAGTCCCATAGTTAACACTCTTGTTCAGGAAATACTATCTTATTTAAATATCAATGGATTTCATTGCAAAAAAATTGTCTATAAGCTCCTGAGAGATAATAGTTAACTGTGTTGCTTTGGTGCAATGTTTATGTTTGATTTTATTATCAAGATAATGCTAGTTGGGGCCGGTGCCATGGTGCACTAGGTTAATCCTCTGCCTGCGGCACTGGCATCACATATGTGCACCAATTCTAGTCCCGGTGCTCTCTTCCAGTCCAGCTCTCTGCTGTGGCCTGGGAGAGTGGTGGAGGATGGCCCAGTTCCTTGGGCCTCTGCACCCACATGGGAGACCAGCAGGAAACACCTGTCTCCTGGTTTTGGATCGACACAGCTCCGCCCGTTGCGGCCACTTGGAGAGTGAACCAACAGAGGGAAGACCTTTCTCTTTGTCTTTCTCTCTCTCACACTGTAACTCCACCTGTCAAATAAATAAATAAAATCTTAAGAAAAAAATAATGCTAGTCTCTTAAATTGGGTTGAAAGGTGTTCTATAGCCTCTATTGTCTGGGTCTGTGTAGTAAACGACACTGCCATTTCTGCTTTTACTCTCTGTGTATACATTTCTGTGAAAGGTTTTTTTTACAGTATGATAAAGATTACCTAAAAAAAGTCTTTACTCAAAGGCTAGCTTGGTCTTAGCATTCAAATGTAAATCGTTATTTATTATATTGTTTGCTTTTCTTTTTTTAATCTTTGTGGTTTTTGCAGATTTTATAGCACAACACTTCACATTCATATAGTTGTTCACTTTAGATGACTCCTTTCCTGGGTAGTGTCTGTCCATCTTCACAAATTCACATTGTATGCATTCATAACTTGTTGTATGATTAACATTCAGAATTTTTGTTGCTCGATTTTCTGAAGCTCTTTCTCTCTACAGCCTCCTACTTTTCTAAATTGAAGTTCTAAAAAATACTTAAAAAGTTTGCAACAGCCTTTACCCCTGAAATATCATTATTTTACTATACAGAAATTCGTGTGAAAATTTTAAAGCTAATTGAAATCACACTATTTCTTTAATGTAAACTAAATTTTAGAGCAATCATTATTTTTATAAAAGCGGTAAATTTTGTTCATATCACTAGATTTGTCTATTGAAATATTTTCTAAATTCATAACTTCTAAATATAACTTATTAACTTGTACTGTCCATACATGTGTTCATATTTTCCCTTAGAGTCACCTTTCAATATCTCTTTCAGGGGCTGGCACTGTTGAGCAGTGGGTTAACACCTTGACCTGGGGCACTGGCATCCCATACGGGTGCCGGTTCGGGACCCAGCTGCTCTACTTCCCATCCAGCTCTCTTCTGTGGCCTGGGAAAGTAGTAGAAGATGGCTCAAGTCCTTGGGCCCCTGCACCCACATGGGAGACCTGGAGGAAGCTCCTGGCTCCTGGCTTCGGATTGGCCCAGCTTCAGCTGTTGTGGCCGATTGGGTAGTGAACCATGAGAAGAAAGACCTCTCTCTCTTTCTCTCTCTCTGCCTCTCCTCTCTCTGTGTAACTATGACTTTCAAATATATAAATAAATTTTTAAAAATATATCTCTTTACATACATACATACCATTAAATGATCTTCACTAACATTATCTTAATTTGCTTAATGTTACTTACTCATGTGGAATAAAATACAATTTATTGAGCCAAACTCTTATTTTTGTTGGTATATGTTATTTCAAAATTTTTCTAGTTTTAATCCCTGCCCTGATTAAGATCTCCACTTGTGGAGGATGGCCCAGGTCCTTGGGCCCTGCACCTGCATGGGAGACCAGGAAAAGCACCTGGCTCCTGGCTTCTGATCAGCGCAGATGCACTGGCCGCAGCGGCCATTGAGGGGTGAACATACCGAAAAGGAAGACCTTTCTCTCTTTCTCTCACTGTCCACTCTGCCTGTCAAAAAAAAAAAATCTCTATTTGCATTTCTTGTAATTCCTTGAAGATACTGAAGAAAATTATAAAAAAATGTGCAAGATATCACAGATTGGCTCAATAGAATTTGATTCTGACTCTCTTCTAGAGTTCCTACTACTGTGGTGTTTGAGAAGTTACATTTACCAAACTTTGGGGATTTACATTGTGTTAGATGTTCATGAAGTGAAGAGGCTTTTGCATAAAGACTGAACTATGAGACGGAGGCATTACTACTGACTTGGAAAGTGGCCCTGGTACAGGTATAGCAGGTACAGTGCTGGGCTGCCCTGGAGCATCTGTGGCAGACATGTTTTGTACAAGCCCCAGTGCTGTGGCTATTGAGTGATGTGAAACATGAGCAACACTGGTTTCTCTTGTGGTGTAATTCTTCAGCGTTTTTGGCAGATTTCCCAGCTGCATTGTGCCAGGATTTACAGCATCATTGTTAGGGTTCTCAGATGTTCATGTGATTCCATAAATGAATCATCTTTAATAAAGTTTCCTAGGCTTAACATAACTAGAGAGGATGATGTTTTTATCTAGCAGGAATCTGAGATGAAGAGGACCATGTTTATGGATTACTTGGATTTAGATTACATATTTCCTAACTTATCTCCAAAATAATTTCTGTCCTCACAAAAGCAATGCACATCTTTTCCAATAAGTATTATTTTTAAAACAACTTTAGGAAGTCACTGGACAAAACAGCCCAATATAACCATTTTTCCTGATATTTCTTGATATTTGAAATTCCTAAAGTCATTCATTTTCTCAGTGAAATATCTTCATAACTAATTATTCTTTAATATTACATATTAAATATCTGCTATTTACACATCCCCTGTAATAAATTATCTAATTAGCTACTATAAAATTCAGTAATTTAGGGGTCAGCACTGTGGCATAGTGAGTAAAGCCACTGCACCACCACCACCTGCACCACCAGCATTCCATATGGGTGTTGGTTCATATTCTGGCTGCTCCACTTCCAATTCAGCTCCATGGTAATGTGCCTGGGAAAGAAGTAGAAGATGGCCCAAGTACTGGCCACAATGGCCACTGAGTAAACCAGCAGATGGAAGACCTCTCTCTCTTTCTCTCTCTCTCTCTCTCTCTCTCTCTCTCTTTACCTCTGCTTCACTGTCTTGGTAACACTAACATCTTAAAAAATTTTTTTAAATATATTTATTTATTTGAAAGAGAGAGAGAGGGAGAGAGAAAGAGGTCTTCCACCTGCTGATTCACTCTCCCAATGGACACAATGGCTCAAGCTGAGTGGATCTGAAGCCAGGAGCCAGGAGCTTCTTCCAGGTCTCCCAAGTGGAAGGACTTGGGCAATCCTATATATTGCTTTCCCAGGCATACTAGCAGGGAGCTGGATCAGAAATGGAGCACCCAATACTCAAACCGGGCCCCGTATGGGATGTCAGCTCTGCAGGCTGGACTTTAACTTGCTGTGTTACAGTGCCGGCCCCAAATAAATAAATCTTTAAAAGAAAAAAAAAACCTTAATGGTTTGTACTTTTTTGTTACTAACTCATTCTACAAGAGTTCAACAAGACTCAGCATGTTAAATACGTTACCCCAGATTCAGAGCAAGCAAATAGAAGAGCATGAATCAAAGTCTAGGTAATTTGGCTTATTCGCTCATATTAAGTCTAGCTCATGTCCCCTTTGGAATTATATATCAAACAATATGTTCCTTTTCTGTGATATTTGTAACTTATAAATTATGCATAAATCATCTTTTTCTTATTTGTGGTGGGCAAAAGAGGCAACAATGCATATATGCACATGTTTGGATAAATATACATGTATATATATATATATGTTTGAATATTTAATAAGGGTCATTAATACATTTTCTTTCAGCCCATTTTGCTAAAAGAAAAGCATAAATCACTGGGTGCTGGCACTGTGGTGTAATGGGCTAAATCTCCACCTGTGCACCACTATCCCAGATGGGTACTGGTTCATGTCCCGGCTTCTCCCCTTCCAACCCAGCTCTCTGCTATGGTCTGGGAAGACAGTAGAGAATGGTCCAAGTGCTTGGGCCCATACACGCACTTGGGGAACCCAGAAGGTCCTGGCTCCTAGCTTTGGATCTGCCCAGCTCTGGGTGTTATGGCCATTTGGGGAGTGACCCAGAAATTGGAGACCTCCCTCTCTGTCTAACCCTCTCTCTCAAATACATAAAATTATTTTTTAAAAAAGATAAATAACTGTTTTTCAGTTGTATACACAATGAAAGCACTACAAAATTGTGTGTTTATGAAAACATAATTTTTCTTACAAGTAATGTGTTAGCACATCCTAGTTTACTAGGAATTTGTTAGTACTGATAAGGATGGCATGATAATTAGTTGATAGACTATAAAGTGTTCTGAAATTTCTCAAAGTATTTCGTATTATGAACTTGGCTTGACACTCAGCATCTGAAAATATGGATTTTATTTTCATTTTTACAAACAGAACAGATCCAATTATTCATTTATGAAAAAAATTTCAGTTCCACCTCCTTAAAATGTTGAGTTTAAGTGTATATCCAAGCAAAGTAACACTTTGATGAAACAGGAGTAAACAGCAGGCAGAAATTACTAGTTGACCAAAGATCTTTAATTAGGTTGTCCATGCCATAATTTCAGTTGTATCACATGGCTGTTTCAGTGATGAACTGCTTATGTCATTTTAATGAGATTGCATGTATGTAACAAAGTAAATGATATATAATTTCCAGGTTATCTCTTCTGATTGGTATCTTTTAAAATTTACTTTTAAGTTTTATTTATTTATTTGTTTGAGAAGTAGAGTTACAGACAGAGAGTGAGAGAGAAAGAAAGAAAGGTTTTCCATCTGCTGGTTTACTCCTCAAATGGCCACAACTGCCAGAGCTGAGCCAATATGAAGCCAGGAGCCAGGAAATTCTTCCGGGTCTCCCACATGGTTGCAGGGGCCTAAGCACTTGGGCCATCTTCCACTGCTTTCCCAGGCCTTAGCAGAGAGCTGGACTGGAAGGGGAGCAGCCAGGATTCTGACCATCCCCCATATGGGATACTGGTGCCACTGGCGGAGGCTTTAGCCTACTAAGCTACAGTGCTGGCCCCTGATTGGTATCTTGACATTTGATCTTTTCTGAACTGAGTCAACCAAAACCCTAAGTTTAAAATGGGCATTCAAATATAAAACTGATATTTACCTCGAATGAAATGCCCATCATCCAGAAGTTAATAGCTCCTTCGTCCCTGCTTTTTCAGCACCATATATTTATTTCATTTATTTATTGTGATTATTACATTTATTGAACTTACCAAATTGTGTTATTTTGTGCAAGTGTTGTTTTTACAAACTAATATTTTTCTACTTGAGATATTTTACCTTTTAGCTCAGTAGTTGACATTTTGAAATTAGATCAAATAAATGAATAAACAAATAAACCAATCTCAGTTGCCCAGAAGGGGACTCTAGAAAAGTAGAGTACATTATAGATGAAGAATAAAATATACAAAAAGGAAAGCTTGTGATGCGTTCAACATTTCCTTTGTTTCTTCAAAAGGGCTTGCCAGGTTAACATAGAACTAGGATTAAGGGGTTTGGTTAGTAAAAAAATCATAAATGATTATTGTTATTTGAGGATAAATAGGTAAATTTAGTCTCATTTGAAAGGTATTGTTCACAAATAAAATAATAAAATATGAACAAATCAGAAATGCAGCCATGAACGTGGAGTGTTACGCCTCCCTTTAGATCTGTTAATACTTGTTTCATATACTGGGTGTCCTGGCTTTGGGTTAATATACATTTACTATAGTCAACTTCTTGTTTACTTGACATGTTAATCATTACATAATGACCTTCTTTGTGTCTTCTCACAGTTTTTATAAAGCCTATTTTGTATGATATGAATATTGTTACTCCTGCACACTCTTGACTAACATTTACACAGAATATCATTTTCCACCCATTTAATTTTAATAGGTATATCTTTATGGGTTTGGTAGATTTCTTTTAGGAAGCATATTGATAGCTCTTGTTTTTATTTTGTTTTGTTTTGTTTTGTTTTTGTTTTTAATTCATCCAGTCAGTCTGTAGTTTTTGTTTTTTTTTTTAAATGTATATAAGGGAACAATTTTCATGTATTTTCCTATATACAGATTTAAGAACATAAGGATACTTAACCTTTGTCCATTTACATTCAAGACTATCATTTTTTTTTTAACAGGCAGAGTGGACAGTGAGAGAGAGAGAGACAGAGAGAAAGGTCTTCCTTTTGCCGTTGGTTCACCCTCCAATGGCCGCCGCTGACGGCGCGCTGCGGCTGGCGCACCGCGCTCGTCCGATGGCAGGAGCCAGGAGCCAGGTGCTTTTCCTGGTCTCCCCCTGGGGTGCAGGGCCCAAGCACCTGGGCCATCCTCCACTGCACTCCTGGGCCACAGCAGAGGGCTGGCCTGGAAGAGGGGCAACTGGGACAGAATCGGTGCCCCGACCGGGACTAGAACCCGGTGTGCCGGCGCCGCAAGGCGGAGGATTAGCCTGTTGAGCCACGGCGCCGGCCCAAGACTATCATTAATAAGTAATTACTTACTTCTGCTATTTTCCCATAAATATGCCTATGGTTTATTTTGAATCTCCTTTGTTCTTTTAGTAGATTTTCTGCTGTCACATTCTTTCATGACACTGACTGACTTTTTATGTTTATTTACATAATGCAGAGTTAAGAATCATTTAGAAAGCTGAATGGGTGAAACAAATTAAAGTTTAACTTCTCAAAAAAATCTTTATTTCACCTTCATTTATCCACTTTGCTGGATAATATATTCTTGATTTGCAGGGTTTTTTTGTTTGTTTGTTTGTTTGTTTTGTTTTCTTATTTTAGTACTTTGGCTAAATCTTTCGATGCTCTCATGACCTGCAGGGTTTCTGTTGAGAAATCTGCTGTCACTCTGATGTGAGTGCTTTAAAGGTGATCTAAAGTTTATTTTGCAAATTGTAGGATATGTTCTTTATGTTTTACTTTTGAAAATTTGATTACAATGTGTCATGTTGAGGATCTTTGATGATCATGTTTATCTGGGGTTCTTTGAACTTCTGGTATGTGGCTGTCATGTGTTTCTCCAGATTGGGGAAATTTTCTGCTTTTATTTCACTGAATAGGATTTCTATGCATTATTGCTTTCCATACATTCATAAACTCTGAGAATTCTGTATGTAATCACTTGATTGTATAGAGTAGATCCAAAACACCGATTTCAGTCTAACTTTTGTTTCTCCTCCCCTTCCACTTCCTCCTCCTCCTCTTCCTTCTCCTTCTTCTTCTATCTGACTGCAATATTTCAAAAGACCTGTCTTCAAGATTGGATATTCTTTCTTCTACCTTACCAAGTATGTTGTTAAGGCTTTCCACTGTATTTTTTAGTTGGACTTGTTGAATACTGGAAATCTGATAGTTGTTTGTTTTCAATATCTCTATCTCTTTGCAGAATTTTTGTCCATGTCATGTGTATTTAGGAACCTAAAACCATTCTTTTGAATTATTTTTCAGATATTTCATCAATTTCCCTTCTTCACAGTCCAGTATAAATGTAATACTTTGTTCATTTGTGGGACTCATATTGACTTTTGGTTGTTTTTATTGTTGTACAACCATTGTGGAAGACACTGGATATTTCTCAAAACTAAAAATGTATTTACCAAATGACCAACCAATCCCACTTTTTGGGGTACATTAAAGGTAAACAAAATCAGTATATTAAAAGGATACTTGCACTCACGTGTTTGTAACACCTCAACATCTACAGCCAACTTATTTTTGATCAAGAATCCAAAACCAACCCCTGGAATAAAGACAGTCTATTTAATAAATGGTGCTGGGAAAACTGGATTTCCACATGCAGAAACATGAAGCAAGATCCCTACCTCACACCTTACACAAAAATTCACTCAACATGGATTAAAAACCTAAACCTACGACCCGACACCATCAAACTATTAGAGAGCATAGGAGAAACCCTGCAAGATATAGGTACTGGCAAAGACTTCTTGGAAAATACCCCAAAGGCACAGGCACTCAAAACCAAAATTAACTACTGGGATTACATCAAACTGAGAAGTTTCTGTACTGCAAAAGAAACAGTCAGGAAAGTGAATAGGAAACCGACAGAATGGGAAAAAATATTTGCAAACTATGCAACAGATAAAGGGCTGATAACCAGAATATACAAAGAAATCAAGAAACACCACAACATCAAACCAAACAACCCACTTAAGAGATGGGCCAAGGACCTCAATAGACATTTCTCCAAAGAGGAAATCCAAATGGCCAACAGACACATGAAAAAATGTTCAAGATCACTTGCAATCAGGGAAATGCAAACCAAGACCACAATGAGGTTTCACCTCACCCCGGTGAGAATGGCTTACATCCAGAAATCCACCAATAAGGCCGGCGCCGTGGCTCAACAGGCTAATCCTCCGCCTTGCGGCGCCGGCACACCGGGTTCTAGTCCCGGTCGGGGCGCCGGATTCTGTCCCGGTTGCCCCTCTTCCAGGCCAGCCCTCTGCTGTGGCCAGGGAGTGCAGTGGAGGATGGCCCAGGTGCTTGGGCCCTGCACCCCATGGGGAGACCAGGAAAAGCACCTGGCTCCTGGCTCCTGCCATCGGACGAGCGCGGTGCGCCGGCCGCAGCGCGCCAACCGCGGCGGCCATTGGAGGGTGAACCAACGGCAAAAGGAAGACCTTTCTCTCTGTCTCTCTCTCTCACTGTCCACTCTGCCTGTAAAAAAAAAAAAAAAAAAAAAAAAAAAAAAAAAAAAAAAGAAATCCACCAATAATAGATGCTGGAGAGGATGTGGGGAAAAAGGGACACTCACCCACTGTTGGTGGGAATGCAAACTGGTTAAACCACTATGGAAGTCAGTCTGGAGATTCCTCAGAAACATGAATATAACCCTACCATACAACCCAGCCATCCCACTCCTTGGAATTTACCCAAAAGAAATTGAACTGGCAAACAAAAAAGCCGTCTGCACACTAATGTTTATTGCAGCCCAATTCTCAATAGCTAAGACCTGGAACCAACCCAAATGCCCATCAATAGTAGACTGGATTAGGAAATTATGGGATATGTACTCTACAGAATACTATACAGCAGTCAAAAACAATGAAATACTGTCATTTGCGACAAAATGGAGGAATCTAGAAAACATCATGCTGAGTGAACTAAGCCAGTCCCAAAGAGACAAATACCATCTGTTTTCCCTGACTGGCGACGACTTACTGAACACCAAAAGGGAAACCTGTTGAAAGGAAATGAACACTATAAGAAAATAAGACTTGATCAGCTCTTATCTGGACTGTTGATGTACAATGTAAATCTTTACCCATCTTAGTATCTCTCTTTGATGCTTGTTTTTTTATGATAGTACCAATGGTTGAACTCTGCAACTAACACAAAATTAGCCTTAGGTGTTTAAAGTTTAACTGAAAAGTGATCCTAGTCAACTTTGAGAGAGGGAAAAAGAAAGGGAAAATAGGTACATTTTGAGACAAACTCAATTGGACTTGCACCAAATGATGGAGTTAGAAACGTGCCAGGGGATCCCAATTCAGCCCCATCGGGATGGCATGTGCCAATGCCATCTCAGCGGCCCAGGTGGACGGTTTTAGTTCACAACTGATCACACTGAGAGGGCTGGAAGTCAGGGGGAGTACACAAACAAGACTAATTTCTACCAATATAAACAGATAGGACCAGAAAGGGAGAGAGTGATCCAACATGGGAAGCAGAATCACAGAAGACTCATAGAATGACAGATGTCCTAAATAACACTCTGGCCTCAGAATCAGCCCTTAAGGCACTCAGATCTGGCTCAAGAGCCCATAAGAGTATTTTAGGCATGGAAAGCCAAGACACTCTGAAAAAGGAAAAAAAAGAAGACCTAAAGGGAAGACCTCAGCGAGTGAGATCCCAGTGGAAGGAACGGGGCTACCAAAGAAGAAGGTACCTTTCTCCGAAGGGAGGAAGGGACCTCCACTTTGACTGTGACCCTGTCGGAACAGAATCAAAATCGGCGAACCCTAAAGGCTTCCATCGCCTCAGGAACTCATAACTAGAGCCTAGGGAGATTCCTGACGCCATAAATAAGAGTGTCAAATTGTTAAATCAACACCAGGAGTCACTGTGTACCTATATCCCATGGAGGATTTGTCCTTATTATGTTATCTAATGTGAAGTAACGCTGTAACTAGTGCCGAAACAGTATTTTTACACTTTGTGTTTCTGTGTAGATGCAAACTGATGAAAATTCCTACTTAATACATACTGAACCGATCTTCTCTATATAAAGATAATTAAAAAGAAAAAAAAAAGAAAGAAAAAAAAATCAGTGTTACATTGGAAACTGCATCAAAAAAATTAGTCAGTTTCAAATATATATATATATATATATATTTCATGTAGGATCTCTGTACGTAATGTGCTGTACAATGTGACTCAACGCTAAAACGAGAACTCAAAGAGTAGATTCCACTTTGTGTGACTATATGAGGGCAAAGGGACGAATTCATTACTTAACACATGCTAAATTGATCACATGTATACAAAGAAAATTGAAAACGAATCTGGACGTGAACGAAAGGGTGGAAGGAGCGGGCAAGGGGGGAGGGTTGCGGGGGGAGAGGGAAAATATGGGGGGAAACCCATTGTAATCCATAAGTCATACCTTGGAAATTTATATCCTAAATAAAATAAAAAAAATAAAAAAAAATAATTAAGATATAGACTCAGAACTCTCTCTTGGGCCTGATGCTCTGGTGTAGAGGTAAATTTGCCGCCTGCAGTGCCGGCATCCCATATGGGTGCCAGTTGGAGTCCCAGTTGCTCCACTTCCTATCCAGCTCTCTGCTATGGCCTTGGAAAGCAGTGGAAGATGGCCCAAGCCCTTGGGCCCCTGGACCCATGAGGGAAACCTGGAGGAAGCTCCTTGCTCTTGGCTTCCGAGCAGAGCAGTTCCAGCCACTGCGGCCAATTGGGGAGTGAACCAGTGGACGGAAGGCCTCTCTCTTTCTCTCTGCCTCTCCTCTCTCTGTGTAACTCTTTCAAATAAAATAAATAAATCTTTAAAAAAAAAGTTAGAACTCTCTATTTCTCCCCCTTCCTCTCTCTGTAACTGCTTTTCAAGTAAAAAACAAATAATATAAAAAAAGATATAGAATCAACTTAAATGTCCATCCATTATTAATTAAAGAAAATGTGATGTATATGTGTGTATATATATTTAATATATGTAATCGAATATTACTCAGCCATAAAAAAGAATGAAGTTGTGACATTTATAATAAAGTGTATGCAACTGAATATCATTATGCTAAGTGAAATAAGGCACACTCAAAAAGACAAATATCATGTTTTCTCCTATTTGTTGTAGTTAATACATACAGAGTATCAATATTGTGTGGATGTTATATAATTTAGTATATAACGTAGATTATATTATTCTCTTCTTTCTCACCTTAAAAAACAAATCAGAGATTGTGAGGACTCTTGGGGCACTATACAATATTTTATTTTTAATTTTATTGGTGGATATGAATGTGATTAGAATATAAAACTCATTTATTTGTACACTTGTGTACATTTCCTGATATGTACACTGCATTTCAGTTAAACTGTTTAAATACAGTAAGAGTATATGATGTCCTCTAAACTGCAATCCTTTAATTGCTAAACCTGATATATGGTATTTCACCCATGTATCTCCTAAAATTGATATAAGAAAAGAATTGATAATGGAGTTTAGACCATTGCTTTGGTTTCTCATCTTTGATATATTGATCTGCCTCATGGAATTTAGATACCCTATATTTGTTCATTAAGA
This sequence comes from Sylvilagus floridanus, assembly GCA_949820135.1. Classification (NCBI taxonomy): domain Eukaryota; kingdom Metazoa; phylum Chordata; class Mammalia; order Lagomorpha; family Leporidae; genus Sylvilagus; species Sylvilagus floridanus. The sequence continues at coordinate 85,067,185 of OX463224.1, forward strand.
GAAAGGAATGAAGATTATTAGCTTCTGTTGTTTCTGTATAAGTCAAGGGATTTCAGTCCACCCAGTATTTTCATCATGTATTGAAATCTGTGTTCAGATTTAAAGAAAAGGAGAGGATAACTGATAAACAACTGATAAAATTCATGGTGTTTATAATACTAGCTGATATTTTCCTAAAATCACCAACTGTCTGACTATATTGAGCCAAGAACGTGCACAAAAAACTGAATAATCAGTTATCTGTTTTAAAAAAATGAGTTGTGATTTATTTGGGTGACCTTTCCTTTTAAATTAATCAATGAAAAATTTATTTGGGAAGTGATCCATCCTAAATGTTAAAATTCTTGGTAGACAAAAAGAAATCAGTAATATGGTCATTACTTTTAGGAGGTTTGTAGTTGAGTGGAAAAAGACAACATTGTATGGGAAAAAGATTAAATCAAGGCACAAGGTGATAAAGATAAAAAATGACATAGAAAACATACTCTAGGCTTTTTTTGGCATTATGTGGTTACAAAGAACACAGCACTTACTACATTGAAACCTATTTGCTTAAATTAAATATTTGTAAACCTACATGCATGATGAATAGGAATTAATGGGATCATTTCATGTGGGATGCATAAAATCCCAAGTAGAGTTTGTCATCTGTTCATTTGATCTAAAATTTGATCTCTCAGCAACAATGATCAATGATTTGTAACCCTACTATGTATTCATAATTTAGTGAATGATATTGTCATGAGGCTTGTCAGCCACCCATGTGAGAAATCTGGGACTTGTAAATAGCATCTCCTTACAAACCAATAAAACATTATTACTGATTTTGCACTTTTAGCATTCATCATGTTTCCTGTGTTCTCAACATCCTTACTGATATGCTCCAAGTTCAGGGACTTCATTTTCTATTATTTGAACTATTATGATGTACTCTGAACCCTTTACTCCTAGAGGATGTCATATTTAGATGAAATCCACTCCATTCCCTAGTTTATAATACTTCTGTGGACTCTCATCATCTTTAAAATGGAGATAAATTCCAGAGCTCAAGTACATAAGGTCCCTACTGTTTAAGTTTCATGTCCGTTTTCCTTTAATTTTCACTATTTCTCTTTCAAAAATGACAATCTGGTAATAGGAAAAAAAGTACTAGATTTCAAAAAAATCATACCATCTATAATTTGTGAGTTTATCTTTTGTTTGTGCCTGTTATATACTCTCTCTCTCTCTCTCTCTCTCTCTCTCTCTGTGTGTGTGTGTGTCTCATTACTGTTTAAGTAACCTCTAATAATTGGCTAAAATGGAATTCAGTTTTATCTATTAACATATTATACAGTCTTCGAGCCTGTGCCACAGCTCAGTAGGCTAATCCTCCACCTTGCGGTGCCAGCACACCAGGTTCTAGTCCCGGTCAGGGCGCCGGATTCTGTCCCAGTTGCCCCTCTTCCAGTCCAGCTCTCTGCTGTGGCCCGGGAGTGCAGTGGAGGATGGCACAAATCCTTGGGGCCTGCACCCGCATGGGAGACCAGGAGGAAGCACCTGGCTCCTGGCTTCAGATCAGCGCAATGCACCGGCCACAGTGCGCTGGCTGCGTCAGCCATTGGAGGGTGAACCAATGGCAAAAGGAAGACCTTTCTCTCTCTCTCTCTCTCTCTCTCTCTCTCTCACTGTCCACTCTGCCTGTCAAAAAAAAACAAAAAACAAAAAAACAAAAAACATATTATTTAGTCCTCTTGACACTGTGAATGTGCTTGGTGAGCTAACTATAAATGATCCGGAAGGCCATTTATCCACTTTTACTAGCCTGATAGTAGAGTGGTTAGGACGTCTGGAGATCAAATATGTAAGATTCAATCCTCTCTTCTTGCAGAGAGAGCATCTTCATTTCTCCAGGAAACTCTATTTTCTTTTTTACAGGAAGAGTGGACAGCAAGAGAGAGAGAGAGAGAGAGAGAGAGAGAGAGAGAGAGAGAGAGAAGGTCTTCCTTGTCCATTGGTTCACCCCCCCAATGCCACTGCGGCTGGTGTGCTGTGGCCTGCGCACCATGCCAATCCAAAGCCAGGATCCAGGTGCTTATCCTGGTCCCCCATACGGGTGCAGGCCCCAAGGACTTGGGCCATCCTCCACTGCAGTCCCGGGCCATAGCAGAGAGCTGGCCTGGAAGAGGGGCAACTGGGGCAGAATCCGGCTCCCTGACAGGGATTGGAATGAACCATTGGACCGTAATGAGTGTACCTTTAAAAAGAAAATCTGTCCTAGAAGTGTAAAGTTTATTCATGAGGGAAAAAAAGAAAAAAACAATCACAATGAGATTTTACTTCCCTAAAAATGCTCAGTTACTTGATCACAAGGAGACCATAATGAGTCAAAGAAATTAAAGCAGCTACCAGGAAGTAACAAGTCATTCTCTCCTCTAAAGTTTGAATACATTAGCTTCCCAGGGAGGGAGGACTTTTGCCTCTGACTTTCACTGAGAATACCATACATGCACTGACTTCATTGACTCTGAATAATTTTACTGTGACTGGGGCATTATTCTAATCCCAAAGAAGACTTCTTTCTTTGACACTTACCATATTTCTGGAAATTGTTACCTTCTCACAGAGAATGGCGCGTCCTTTCTCTAACATATAGTTTTAACTGAACACAGACCTCATAGGCTAGAACATATTTCCTCTGGTTTCACCCTGTACTATCTGTTCTTCTTTTTGGTATACCTAAGATCTGAGAATGATTTGTTTGGAAATTTGATCATCATACACAGAGTCGTGCTGTAAAGTGTGCATAACAATGTGCCTGTATCTCTGGTATGTAGGCATATGCATATTAGTCAGTCAAGAAACATGATAATACATGAGAAATAGTAATGAATGAGAATAAATCAACATGTTATGACTCCTATTGCATATTATCAGCTCTTATCAAGTTAATTTATTTCAGCCTCACTATCTTGAAAGCATTACCATTAATTCTGTGCAGTTCTTTCTAATATCTATCTGTAAGCCTGAATAAAGCTATTGACAACATATGCCTATTCTGATATAGTACATGTAGAATCACACCTGATTTTAATCACTAATCCTGTCTACTTTCAGGGCTGTAAATAACTGATATTCTGATGCCCGTCAGATTTCGTCTTCTCTTTAGGGAAAACTGCCATCTGCAGCAAACCTGCAGGGTTATTCCCAACAGGCAAGCACCTGCTGTCTCCACTTCCACTTCTGTTTAACACTCTTCTGAACATTCACTTTTAACTTCAAAAATTAGCTCACATGCTGATAAGAGGCTTTGGACTTAGCTAATAAAGATATCACCAAAGGCAAGTGTTGTAGTTAATGAGGGACCACAAGTCATTGTTCACTAATCAAACAATTTGCTGGAAAGCATGATGGTATCCTACAATTAAATCAATTAAGACCAGAAAGTAGGGTGGAATTTTTAAATTACACAGAGTCCACTTTTGTTCCCTGGTATAACTGAGGGTAAAGTTGATGGGAGAAAAAAGTCAACTGCAAGAAAGTAATTCTACAAGTGATTCTATTTGAGTGATTTTTTTTTCTTAAGATTGCTAATACTGAATGACCTGGATTGAGATACAATAGGATACATGTAGCTGCGAAAAGAACTAAATTCATTTGGCTTAAACATGAAAGATTTATCATCTTACAAAAGCAGCTCCAGGATTAGTTGTCAGTGGTCTAATGATGGCATCAAGGGCACAGGTTTTTCCATCTTTCCTCTCTGATATCTTCATTGTGTCAGTATAACTCATCCGATGGTTAAAAGATGACTTGCACAGTTGCAGGCAGTGTAGGAAGTACTTCATCAGAAGGCTCTTCATTTTTCCCCATACAAGAAAGCCAGTTTTACTTCACTGTGGCTAGGATATGCAAATCAGCTTTACAATTAAATGCTAATGTATTGTGATGTTGTGATGTGAGTCACAAACACAATTGGTTTACTTCACATGAAGGAGAGCATAGGGAGTAATCTGGGTGGAATGTCTCAAATGATTTGAAAGGCCTACAGAACAGAGATGAGGAAAAAGTGATTCTACCTGTGGAAAAAGAATCAGCTCCACCTCCTGAGTTTCCAGGCTGCCTTTTCAGTCTTACCCATGGATTCCTGGCTTAAGTAGTCAACCTTCAACTGCGTAAGCCAACTCTTTGCAATAAATCTCACATATATTATGTATTAATTATGCTCTTTTTATCTCAAGGAATTTGGACTGATATGCTATGCTTCTCTCTTTCATTAATCAGGAATCAAAGCTTTACCAAAAAAATCTACCTTAAGAGTTTTCCTCTCCCAACACATTGGACAGAATTGTATCATATGTCTCTTCTGAAAATGATTGTAATGAAAGGAAAACAAATTTACCCTTTTCAGAATTTACTCACAACCATGGGGTAGAGGTGGACACAACCTACGAAAAGTGCAGGTTTCAGGGCCAGCATTGTGGCCTAGTGGGTAAAGCTGCCACCTGCAGTGACGACATTCCACAGGGGCTACAGTTCTAGTCCTGGTTGCTCCATTTCTGATTCAGCTTTTGGCTCACTCAGATATGTGATAGTACACAACTGAGAGATTAATTCAAGGATCCTTGTGGGTTGCAATCTAGGATCAATGTCTATATCCTCGTGTGAATTTAGATATGACCCATAGCCCCTGTGACCTTTGGTTTCATCATCATTAAAATAAAGAGCTGACTAAGCATGTCCCAGGATAGAGGAGAAATTATTTTCTTTATTATCTTGGTGTAATTATGCACATTCTTCTTGACCTATATTTCTGTAAAGCCCTCTATTTCTGACCTCTGTTATTGACTGCACATTAGATAGTAAATCCCTTTAAATTAATAATGGCTCAGCTACCTTAATATCTACAATGTCTAGATCATCAACTAACACACAATGAGTAAGCACATGATGAGCATGTATTAATATTAGTTAAATTATTTTAAATATACTGTCAATATACCATTTGGCAGACTATTCATTAGAAAAAGTAAATAAATCTTACCTTTGTGAGATAGACTTTCAACCAACAAAAATGTGATACATGCTTCAGTCTAATTCATATGGTCTGCACATTAGGAATGATGATTACATATCTTAGATTAGTTACCTGCATAGTCTCAGGAGAGCTGTCTACTTAACATGACCCTTGCACATTTTGGAAAGTAAGCTACAGTCATGGATCCTTATTAGTCAGAGTACATGTGATAGTGACCTGAGCTAAACATCATCTATGCCCAGCCCAGAAGTATTATTCCCAGTCCCATATTTGAATGACATCCGAGCAAGTGCTGCAGCTCAATAGGTTAATCCTATGACTGCAGCGCCTGCACGCCAGGTTCTAGTGCTGGTCGGGGAGCCAGATTCTGTCCCGGTTGCCCCTCTTCCAGTCCAACTCTCTGCTGTATCCAGGGAGTGCAGTGGAGGATGGCCCAAGTCCCTGGGCCCTGCACCTGCATAGGAGACCAGGATAAGCACCTGGCTCCTGGCTTCGGATCAGCATGGTGCGCTGCCGCAGCGCGCCAGACATAGCGGCCATTGGAGGGTGAACCAAAGGACAAGGAAGACCTTTCTCTCTGTTTCTCTCTCTCTCACTGTCCACTCTGCCTGTCAAAAAAAAATAAATAAATAAAATAAGATAAATAAAAAAAAGAAAGACATCCCAATACATAATACAGTAGATGTAGCAAACCAGTAATTAGCATCCAAGCTTCTTCCTTGGATCTATTAAGTAAGTTCTATAATCATCGTAACTATAAACTATCTAAATTCTGATCCTATTTCATTTAAGTTTCTAAATTGAACACTGAATGTGTCTCAGATCTCATATTATTGTATATGTAATAAAAATCATCAATAAGCTTTTTGAATCACTTGTTAAGTGTTTAGCTAATAACCATTAAGAGATAAATGAGAATGCAACATTGTCTTTATTTCATTCTTATATACTTCCCAGAGTTGAGAGCACCATTGCACAGAAATTGAACATTTACTCTGTACAACTATTCTAGAATTGTGGTGTAGATTTCATTCACTTAATGGGAAATAACCTGCAAGTCTTTTTGTTATTATGAACAAGCATCCTCTGATATAAAACATACATCTTAAACTATTGGCTTATTCTAGTAAATAAAAATCAATTTCCTACTCTGGTGTGCATTGTTTTAGAGTAGCATCTACGTATTTTTTTTTTCATCTCAAAGAATTACAGATTGTTTGAGGAAAAGGAAATAGATATGCCATCTGTTGGTTTACTCCCCAGACAGCTGCAATGGCTGGTTCTTTGCCAGGCCAAAGCCAGGAGCCAGAAGCCTCCTCTGGGTCTCCCATATAGGCACGGGAGCCCAAGAACTTGGGCCATCTTCCACTGTCCTTACAGTTCACTAGCAAGGAGCCAGATTGGAAGTGGAGTAGCCAGGGCTCAAGTTGGTACCCATATGGGGCACAAGCATTGCAGGTGTCTGCAAAACCCACACCACCATATAATACCCTACGTATTTTTTACTTGAGTCATTTATTTATTTAACAGCTATTTATCAAATGCTTTCATTACATAGTCTTAAGAAACTGAGCCACATTATTGGTTTGCAATAACTAACAAGAGAAAATTTTTCTAAGTATCATCTATATTCTCTCAAAGTCTGATGTACATTTATGATGTATAATTATTTAACACATGAAAAATCTCTCTGTGTCTCTCCACCTGTCAGATAAGCAATTAAATAATATTTTTAAATATAAGACAGGTACAGATATACTTTTTTAAGATTCATTTACTTATATGAAAGGCAGAGAGAGAGAGAGAGAGAGAGAGAGAGAGAGAAAGTAGTCAAGAGAAAGTAGTCTTCTATCCGCTGGCTAACTACACAAATGGCAGCGATTCCTGGAGCTGCACTGATCCGAAGCCAGGAGCCAGGATTCGGAAGCTTCTTTTGGGGCCCCAACACAGGTACAGGGGCCCAAGGACTTGGGCCATCTTTTACTGCTTTCCCAGGCCATAACAGAGAGCTGGATTGGGAGTGGAGCAGCCATGAACCAAATCGACACCTACATGGGATGCAGGCCAGCAGGCACTGGCTCTACCCGTTATGCCACAGTGCCAGGCCGCTGCTCCAATTCTTTTTTTAAAAAAAATGTTGATAAAATGATCTATATTCACAGTAAGAAGTGATAATTAAAATAGAAGAGAACTGTTCATGTGTTGTCCTTGAGCACTGAATGCATTTAGTGCTCAAGAAGAACTGGCTTTAGACTATAGCACCAGAAGTTCATATTTAGGAAGGAGCAGGCAGAGTATGTGAGTATAGAGAGCTTTCCATTGGAGGTGGTAAATTATCTAACATAATTCAGAAAAACTAATAAACAAAAAATGTTTGTTTCTCAATCATTCCTTTTATTTCTGTCCACATTTTCCAAAACTCAGATCAAGCATCTTTTACTGCTCTGTATGCTCAGAACACAACTCCTATATGAGAGACTCTGGATTTTGAGGGCAGAGTTCAGGTCCTGTTCCTTTTTTTGTGTTCATAAAATTTAGCAGTACTTAAATATGGTTAGAATGTTCTTGGAATATAGGTCTTTTAGCATGAAAAAAATCATAAATCAGGACAACACTGGTGTTAAAATTGTATGGCTTATTTCCTTTTACTGCGCACTTATTTTTATATAGTTGGGTAAACTCAGATTTATCATTAAGTTGTGATATATGCAAATATAGAATCCAAGAACTGAATGTGATTGGATAAGTTACCCACCTGTTTTCTTACATGAAAACCATAGTATGTTATTTAGACATTCATACAAAACAGTTAAGTAAGCAGAGACATCAATGTCTCTGTACTTGACCACACCATAATATAATGTTAATAATATATTGAGCAACTCCTTGTTACCTGCATAGCTTGGAGAATTAAAAAGAACAAACTGTTGAAAATCTGCATGCCATCAAAATCTGTCTCAGAAAGAAAGCAGTTCGTCAGCTGCCAAACCATGACAACTCTTCTCTGTGTGAATATTTGAGACAAAGACAGAGCTAATGAGTTTCTAGAACTGAGCCACTACGTGATATTAAAACTTTGCTCTTTCCAATTTTATGAAAAGGGATGCTGCCCAGCTGACAAAAGGACTTCCTTTTTCTTGACAGAAACATTTGGAAGGAAGCATAATCTGACATAAATGAGACAAGCAGTAGAATCACTAGCTAATCACTTGCCTGGAAAGAACTAAAATTGGATGTTCAACCATTAATTAATTAGATAACTTGGGGAAAATCACAGTCTCTCTGGTCTTAATCATGCTTGTGAATTAAATGAGGAGTTTGTGAATGATGTTCCTCAGTACCCCTTCGAAGATCATCTACTCAAGGATTGCTCATGTAGACATGTAATGTTGAGGTGAGGCTATTAGATATATATTGGGCTAATTACAAGAGACCTTTTCCTTGCTCCAAAGCTGAAATTATGGAAACTCAAATATTCTCAGTTTTTCAAATACAGGATGAGTTCACATGAAGTCTTTTTGTGATGATACCATGTGAATTTATAAGATAAAATCAAAATAGTTAAATTAACCTTGGACATGAAAAGGATGTTCTGTCATAAAATTACCTATCGATTTCTTACACTAATTGTTTCCAAACCCCCTAAAAACTTGAAATTTCAGTTCTTCTAGTGTTTTAGAGAATATGGTGCATCTCAAACTGGGCATTGAGTTAGAGCATGATCTCAGCCTTCCCACTGTCTCCTCATCCCAGGGTGTGAACTAATTGAAGAAGTTTTGTGCTTCACCAGTGACCCTTACTGTGCCATCCTCCTCTTACCCTTTACCTCTTCAGCATTCACTAACTCTGGACTAGACTAATTAATCATTAGCACAAGTGAGGAGAAGAGGAGGCTTTATAGTCTCTTGCACAGAAAGAAAATCCAGAACCCATGGTGAATAACAAACACAAGAATGTATCTGACTCAGAATAATCAAAGTCGAAAGTCCCATGCTCCCAATGAAAGGCTTTACAACCCATGTCTTCTATCATTACTCTCAATCAGGGAATGCTGCTTCTCACTCTCTCTGTCTCTCTCTCTGTCTCTCTCTATGTTTCTCTCTGTGTCTCTCTCTGTCTCTCTCTGTCTCTCTCTGTCTCTCTCTCTCTCTCTCTCTCTCTTGTTGTCTGTATGAATGGGAAGATTTATTGCTATTATTCTATGGTGGACTAATCATCCCAGCTCCACATCTGCAGATGTGAGTATAAGTTATACATATGTATGTGTGTGCAAAAGGTAAATATATGGTAGTTAATTTTTTTCATTCTTAGGTTACCAGACAAAAAAGGACATATCTCACACTATTGCAGAAGACTGACTATCATTTTAAGGCCTTGAACTCTGAGCTAGCTATAGTTATGTTTGCTATAGTGTTGGAAAAGGGACAAATATGATTGTTCAGTGTGGTAAGAGGGGGGGATGAATATTTAAATCAGAAAAAATATTGTGCAGTAGAGATGAATATACATAATCAAAGACTGCTTTGTCTTTTCCCTTAACATAGCAAAACTACATGTCTCAGCTGCCCTTAAATTAATTGTAACCATGTAGCTGAACACAAACAGTGTCAAATGGGAATCAGTATTGTTTGCTATTTTTCTGTCTCATGAAATCTTCCTAGAATTACTTCACCAGGTACCATTCTCTTTTGTAATTTGGAAAGGTAGTAAGAACTGGCTGAAAACACCAAATTGGAAAAATAAGGTGCAATAATGAGAAATCTGACTGCCATATCACTCAAAGAAACATGGAAACTATCAATGGCTCCCTTTACAATTTTTTGACTTCGCTATGGTGCAGTATCCACTTAGCAGATAGCTTAGTTCAAATTTTTGATTTGGATGATTTTTTTTTCCTGTATACCAATATGTGGTAGAGAATCTCTCATGATGTTCAACAGCAGCAATAATCCTCAGCTTCCAGTCATCCACATGAAATATTCAACACTTTATGATACAGTAGTCTTTCTGTTAGTTGATTTTCCAACCCTGAGTGTTAGTGTTTGGGGCCTGTTTGAGGTATGTTAGGCAAGCTCTGATGTTTGCTATAGTAGATGTATGTATTAAATAAATTTTGACATACAATATTTTAACCATGATGTTTATCATAATTTGAGAAATAGTTGTACTCTCTATAATATTTGACATCGAGGGAAATATACTTCAAAAATGAAAGTGAGATCCTTATTTTTTAAGAAAAAACAAAAGGAAAGAACACTGATGGTTAGCACAGTTGAGTTACAAGATATATTATAGAAAAATTATTAGGCAAAACACTTATGATACCAGAGACTTAGCTCTATACAAAGAAATGCACAATTCCAGAAATAGCAACATAGCACTTAAGTATGCAAGGAACATTCTAATTGTTTTAAATCAATCTTAATAATGATTGAATGTTGGAAATAAAACTAATAACAGAATTTCAGGGTTTATGACATGTGAAAGTAAAATTTATGATAAAACAGTACAAAAATAGGAGGAAGCGTTTAACTGAAAGTTTCTCCACCTACATAAAGCAACAAAATATTATCCAAAGAGAGATGATTATAAATTTAAACTATATATTTCAAACATTAGAATGAATTGAAACTAAAATAAAAGAAAGATAACTGATAAGCACTTGTGGAGAGCAAATGGAACCAATAATTTTAGACACTCAAAAATAGAAATAATTCATAAACAGCATATTGGCATATTAAGAAATGCTAAAAGATATTCTCCAAGTTGAAGGAAAATTATTCTGGATGGAAATATAAAACCAATAGTACATGATGATTAAGAACAGCAAAATCATTTGTAAAAGAATAACAAAATGATAAGTTATGTGGAAGGTAAACATCTAAAAGATGTTTAATACCATTAGCCATCAGGGCAATATGAATCAAAATCACACCAGATAGTCCTGCATGCTTGCTATAATAGATAAAATTTAGAATTCTTATCATATCTAGTTTTGTTAAGGGTATAGAGCAACTAGAACTTTCATACATTAATGGATAATATATAAAATAACATTACCACTTTGGAAAATTGTCTAGCAGTTTCATAAAAGTTAAATATCTCCTATCATTTGAGCTAGCCAATTTACTTTTAAATATTACCCAAAGAACAAAAGGAAAATGTCTACACACGTATGCACATAAATGTCCATAAATCTTTGTGTTATCCAAACAGCTCTGTCTTTCAAAACTAGGTCTCAGCTGCAACATGAATAGATTCTGCCATCTCGTCCTCTTCACCCTCAAATGTAGATGTCTGGGAACTCTTTTGTCCGGCTAAGCTCAAGTGTAATGTACAACAGACAGGTCAGCTTTTAGGTCAACAGTCTAAACATACTGCTAAATGACACAATGGAGAACACAACATACTTTCCATTACAGAAAAATGAGACTGAAAAAGAAAAGACATTAAGTTAGGGGTACTTCAGCCACCACTGCATATCCAGTGTTAAAGTACTTAGCTTAAATGCTTATGGCATAATATGCTCAAGCTTATGTGTGTATACTGAGACCACTTGCTATGAGTTCTCATCTATCACACTGTGGCTTCATTTGTTTGCACCTACTATGAAGTGAAATCCACTACTACTCAAAATTGGACACTCAAGAACCAGTCACAAACCAGTAGGATGAAATTAAATTTCTGGCCAGTGTTGTGGTTCAGCAAGTTAAACCACCACCTGCTGTGCAGACATCCAATATCGGAGTGTTAAATCCAAGTCCCAGCTACTCCACTTCCAATCCAGCTCCCTGCTGAAGTGCTTGGGAAAACAGTGAATGATGGTCCAAGTATCTGGGCCCCCTCTACCCATAAAGGAGAATTGCATGGAGTTCTGGGTTCTTGGCTCTGGCCCAGCCCAGTCCTGTCCATTGCAGGCATTGGGAAGTGAAGCAGTAGATGGAAGATTTCTCTGTCATTCCCTCTCTCTTTGTCATTCTGTCTTTCAAGTAAACAAATAAATAAATCTCGTCTCAAAAAAAAAAAAAAACCTTTGTGTTATCCAAAAATTGAAAATGTTTTAATGTGCAGAAACAGGTAAATGGATAAATAAATTGTGATACTTCAATAAACAGAATCCTAGGAATTCTAAAGTGCAGTTAAAAGAAACAAACTATATTTTTAATAATTCAATTAAATCTAAAAATTAAAAATAAAATATGCATGCAACAAAATACTACATATTATATAGATCTCTTTTACCTAAAATTCTTAAAATCAAGCTTCTTTAGTCAGAGAAAGTGGTTAAGTGTTGATAGAAGATAGGTCAGGGCAGAATAAAGGCCTCACAAAGGAAAAATGGGACAACTTTCAGGGTGATAAAAGTGTTTATAATCTTAATTTAGTAATGTTTTCTCTGATAAGTACATATGTGAAACTTCTCTAATTGTATTTTTGAGTGTGAAATTTAGTTTATATCCAATTCTTAAAAAGCCGTGTACCTATGATGTGCACAGCTTTCTTAAGCATAGTAAACATACCGAGTTACCCCTGTATAACAGGATACAACTCCACAATACATAAAGCTACAACCAACAATGTGTATTTCACAACAAAAACATTATTTAAGTAAAAAAACCTCAACATTCCACATCGTATCAGTCCATCTATATTACATTGTAGAAAAAGGTAGAAATATTGGAACTGAAAACAGATATGTTGTTTCTAGGAATGCAAAGAAGGGAGTAGACTGATTTTAGAGGGGCACAAGAGATCTTTTTGGGTGTGATGGAAATATTCTGTATTTCTTCTGTCACAGTATTTACGTAAGCATATATTTTTTACTAGATTTGTAGAACTGTGCTCCCTTAGGAGCTCACTTTTCACCTGTAAATTATATTTCAATAAACCTGCCTTAAAGACATATTCTAAGCATATGTACTGGCAATTACCTTCCTGTCTTCTTCAACTGGCTTCATTCACAAATCAACAATCATTCAGTAGGCCAAATGAAAGCTGTGCTGTACAAGTTTAATACATAAGAATTTAAAGAATCATTCATGACTTTTTCCATGTTAATTCCTTCTCTTGCATAAAAACATTTTTTATTGCATTGCACTTTCCACAGACACTGGAGAGCGAAAAGTATTGAATTTTAAATGATACATTTTTTCTAATATATTTTAAGAATTCAGGGATGACACCATGGCATAGAGTGTAAAGCTGATATCTAAAGCATGGGCCTCTCCAATGGATACCCAGTTCAAGTCCCTGCTACTCCACTTCCTACTCAGGTCCCTGCTAATGCACATGGGAAGGCAGCTGAAGATGGCCCAAGTCCTTGGATCCTTTCACCAACGTGGGAGACCTGGGAGAAGCCCTTGGCTCTTGGATTCACCAGAACAACTTCAGATGGGACCATTCCAGCCATTAAGGCCATTTGGGGAGTGAATCAGCAAATGGAAAATCTCCTCCCCACTTCCATGTAACTGTCCTTTCAAATAAATAAATAAATCTTTAAAATCAAATAACTAAAGTAAAAGATCTATTTCAATAATTAAAACACTATGAACTAAAACATAGAAGATTTTCATCCAGTGTCTTATTTTTTGTCTTTAATTAATTGATTACGCATTCATAATCTCTAAAGGTCAGGGCAGGCATACCTTCAGCCCAATATGATCCTGGTTGCTGACATGGGAGTAGGGAAGCTCCTCTGTTATCATCTCTTACAATACAATGCAATAGGAGTAGACATCAGACTGCAAGCTGAATGGGTTGTTATCCTGCATTCGGATAATCTCTGGAGCCATCCACGGCAAGCAGTTGGTAGGTTGTTCAACATGTTGGGAACCACTCCACCGTGATTTTACTGTTGCCAAACCAAACTCTCCAATTTTCACCGTTAGACCTTCATGGAGAAATGCACTGTTGGATTTCATGTCTCTGTGACATGTTTGTTGCATGCAAATAGCGCATGCCTTGTGCTATCAGGCAGGTGATGTCAACTAACTGGAACATCTGGAACTTGGTCTCCTTGGTGTTCAGATGTTTGTAGAAGCTGCTGCCCTCACACCACTTGGTCATAATTGCCAGATTGTTCTTTGTCATGTATCCCATGAAGAGCAGGATGTTCACACACCGTGTTTTGTTTAAGACAGCCACCTCATTCCTGAAGGTCTGGAACTTCCCTGGAGTAGGATCGACAACCTTAAGGATCTTTGTTGCAACGTTTCCATGCCATTCACCCTTAAAAACAGTTGCAAAGGAGCCAGATCCAATCTGAGTGGTGAGCATCACTTCACTGGCTTCTACTTCCCAGTAAGAACTGGATTCTCTCTGTCCACATGGCCTAATTTTGTTTTTCTCCTGGGTCCCAGATCCTGGTGCCCATTCTCTCTGTGCTGGCACAGGGGTTTTGGGTTCTGGCCAGCCTGTCAGGCTCAAATTTTCGAAGCTGTTGGATACTGCTGAAGATGAGTCTGATTCACTGTGACTTCGAATTGCATCCTCAATCATCCTGCTGTCCATAGGCAGGGTGCTGCTGACCATGTGGACATCAGGTTGGGCGCTGACCTCTGCCTCTGAGACAGAGAACCTTCTGAGGAGGGATTGAAGGAGTTGAAAGTAAAGGCATGGTGTTGTGGAGTGTCTGTGCTGGGAACTACTAGGTGTCTGGGAAACAGATTCTCACATCTGACCCATGTTCAAAGAAGGTAGTACTGGGTTCCTGCTATCACCAATGGTGGAATTTGGAAACTATCATGGTTGTCTGATATTACTACAGTGGACACGCTGAGTAGGTACTTTGGTGTTACAGTGCTCATGAAATTTGTAGCCTGCGGGGTTCCATTGTGTAATGGTTAGCACTCTGGACTCTGAAATTTGCAGCCACAATTCTGACATTGAAATCTGTTTAACAGTAACTTTTGACAATGTCGCAGAAGGCAAGCTTCAGGAAAGTCTAAAGTTGTATGTTGTGAGGGGAACATGCAGGCGCCTCACCTTCAGCGCTTTCCTAAAGCAGTCTTGGAAGCCCATCACATTCTACACATTTCTCACATTGATCACTGTTCTTTGCTTATTTGGCAAGAAAACACGGATAGGGTTGCTTTTCTTGAAATAATCTGTGAGTTTGTCATCATCTGACTAGGCACTGATAGACAAAATGCTGAACTAGCGTAGGGGAGATGCAGCTAGAGCCATCAAACAGTGTATCATTGAATCCAAAACCATTGTTCATCGTCTTCCAAGGCCCCTGTATGTGCTCCACTGATGCAGCTGAAACACTGCTCAAATCTGACGGAGCCCGGCCGCCTCTGTGTCTGTCCAGTCTTCTGGCGGGGGCTTCTCGTCCACTCCTCTTCCCTGCAGCAGGTGATGGAATGGGAGGGCATCCTCAACCCAGGGACTGGGGCCCCTGGAAGCCCACGCATCCTCGCCCTCTGGCTCCCCACCTCAGGGCACATAGCCCAAAGCCCAGCTGCAGAGAAGCCTTCCAGCCTCAAGCTGGCTCTCCTCTTACTTCTGTCATCTAACATCTGCAATGGAGACTCTAGATTAGCATTTGAATTGGAAAAAAAGAGGAAAACAGCTAGTGCTCTCTAATGTGGGTGGGTCTCATGCAATCAGTTGAAGGCAGGATTAGAACAACAAAACTGATTGCTCAAGTAAGAGAATTTTTGTGTCTGATAGCCTTTGAACTGGGACTCAGGCTTTTTCTTGCTTTTGGAGTCCCTGAAACTCTTGCAGGGTAACACTTTCTGGACTTTCAAATAAAACTCTGGCATTACACTATCAACTGTCCTGTGTCTCCAGCTTACTGACACTCTGTTGATCTTTGGATTTACCGGCTTACACACACACACTATTGGTTCTATTTCTAATAAGAAACTTGACTAATAGAGTGAGGTTTGGTAATTTATATCCTTTCTGGTGTATGCTCAATTTAAAGTTGTTGAACTGACTTGTGTAGAATTGTTCTGGATATCTTTTTCCTATCTTTATATGTCCTTGCAGGTGGTAGTGATATTATCTCTCCATCTCTGATGTTAGAATTTTATGTCTTCTTTCATTTGGTTCTAATAATGTTAATGCGACAATTCCCAGATCAATTAGTTGAAAGTTTAGTGTTTTCTGACATGTTTATGGTTGATTTAAAAGACAATATTTATAACTCTAGAAAGATTTTACAGATTGTCCTTTCTCTCACAGGAAAATTCTGAGGTTGTTCCTACTGAACAATAGCTGGAATTATATTCTTAAAAAAACTATGCATATATTAAAAATGTTCAGTCAGTTTATCTTGATTCCATTTTGAGTCTTTTACCTATCTTTTCTCTAGTGTCTCATAGAATTTTATACTAGCCTGACAATGGCACACACTGATTGGAGCCATTAGTGTTATACAATTTTATTCTCATTTAATAAGAATTTTTTAGGATTGCAATTTTTGATTCTGTGGCCAAATGTGGACATCTTCAGAATACAAGTAACATTTAGGATGACCAGTTTTCAAGAGATGACTAATTGGAAGCAGATGAGGAGATAAAGATGAGGGGATGTGAGCAAGTGAAAGCAAATTATGCGGACACATTCTGCACTGTGTGGGGCTGCAGTTCTGAAGTGAAGTTTCCGTGAGCACTGCTGTGGTAATTGGCATTAGCACTGTATATTCATGGCATTTTAAATGGAAATGATTACCTTTATTCCTATTCCCGCTGTTGGACTAAAATGTTCTGCTGCCATATGACTGAGAATTCTAGTCTCAAAAATTATTTAGATCACTTGGTAGAAGTAGTCCTTTTGACTTTCTGCATATTTATATTCAGTTTTCATCATTCTTGCCTTTTCAAGACGTCTAAGATTGGGGCAGTGTTCATTCAATGCAAGACATAATGTGAATAACTCATGTAAGGTTACCTTATCACTATCTCTGGAAACTCCCATGTGTTAGAAAAACATATAGTACCCACCTGGCAGCAGCAGACTCATATGCATTAAAGTGCATCATGTATTCAGAATATTGTGGATTTTTTACACATAAAGTTTACTCTTTTCGTTTTTGCATTTTGTTTAAGTTATACAAGTTTTATGTATTTGATATATACATATTTAGAGACACAGTGCCATTTCTCCCCTCTTCCCTTACTTCTCCACATGCTCCAACCATTCCTCCTCTTCCTTCTCTCATTCCTACTCTTAATTTTCTAAAAGATCTATTTTCAGTTTACTAAATATTCATATAGTTAACCCTCTGCTGAGTAAAAGGGTTCAACACATAATATGAAGAGAAAACAAACAAACAAAAACCACTGTTCCTCAACAGAAGAGATAAGAGCTGAAAAAAATCATCAAAATTCAAACTGTCTATTTCATCCTGATACATTATATTTCATGTACTTTATTAGTTACTTCAGATCAAGGAAAACATGAGTTATTTGTCTTTTGGGAACTGGTTTATTTCACTAAGAATAATGGGTTCCAGTTATGTTCATCTTGTTGCAAAGCACAAGATTTCATTTTTTCTTATAGTTGAATAGTTCTCTATTCAATTGTATATGTACCATAATTTCTTTATCCAGTCAACTGTTGATGGACATCTAGGTTAATTCTATATCTTAGCAATGGTGAATTGTGCTGCAATGAATAGGGGGTTACAGAAAACTTTAATATATCGATTCCTTTTGATTTAGATAAATTGCCAAAAGTGGGATGGTTGGTTCATATGGTAGGTCTATATTCAGATTTCTGAATTAGCTCCATACTGTCTTCCACAGTAGCTGAAATAATTTGCATTCCCACCAGTAGTGGTCCTGAGTATCTTTTCCCCACATCCTCCTCATCATTTGTTGCTTGTTGATTTCTGTATGTGAAACATTCTAACTGGAGTGAGGTGAAACTTCACTGTGGTTTTGATTTGCATTTTCCTGGTGGCTAGCGATCCTGAGCATTTTCTCAATTATCTGTTGACTATTTGAATTTCCTCTCTTGAAAAATGCCTGCTCAAGTTATTTTCCCATTTCTTAACTGGATTATTTGTTTTGCTGTTGAATTTCTTGAGCTTTTTATAGATTCTCAATATTAACCATTTATCAGTTGCCTAGTTACAAATATTTTCTGTCATTGTGTGGGTTGCCTCTTCACTTTGAAGAGTGTTTCTTTTACAGTGCAGAAGCTCCTCAGCTTGATGTAATACCATTTGTCAATTTTGTTTTGATCGCCTGTGCTTCTGGGATCTTTTTGAAGAAATCATTGCCTAGGCAGTGTCTTACAGAGTTTCCCAAATGTGTTCTAGTAATTTGATGGTATCAGGTCATAGATTTAGGTCCTGGATAGATTTCGAATGGATTTTTTGTGTAAAGTGTACAGTATGGGTCTAGTTTCATACTTCAGAATTTGGAGATCCAATTTCCCCAGCACCATTGGTTAAAGAGACAGTCCTGGCTCCAGAGATTGATTTTAGCTCTTTCATCAAAGACAAGATGGTTATAGACACATGGGTTGATTTCTGAAGTTTCTATTCTGTTCCATTGGTCTAGAAATTTGTTTTTGTGCCAGTAACCAGCTGTTTTGATTATAACTGCCTTGTACTATGTCTTGAACTCTGTATTGTGATGCTTCCAGCTTTGTTTTTATTGTTTAAGGTTGCTTTAACTATTTGGATCTCTTGTGTTTCCATATGAATTTTAGCATTTTTTTCACGATCTGCAATGAATGTCATTGGTATTTTGATTGGAATCTTATTGAATCTCTAAATTGATATTAGTAATTTGTACATTTTGATGATGTTGATTCTTCCAATCCATGAGCATAGAATATTTTCCATTATTTAATATTTTTTTCTTTAGTGTTTTGTAAATTTCATTCTAAAGAGCTTTGACATCCTTGGGTAAATCTATTCTAAGGTATTTAATCCTTTTCGAAGCTATTGTGAATGGGATTAATGTTAAAAGTTCTTTCTCAGCCACAACATTGTCTGGGCATACAGAAGCTATTTATTTTTCTGTGTTGGTTTTATATCCTGCCACTTTACCAAACTTTTTTATGAATTCCAATAGTATCTCAGTGGAGTCTTTTGGGACCTCTATATATAGAATCATGTAATCTGCAAAGAGGGATAGTTTGACTTCTTCCTAGCCAATTTGTATGCATCTGACTTATTTATCTTGACTTTTGGCTCTGGCTAAAACTTCTAAGACTGTATTAAATAGTAATGGTGAGAGTGGGCATCCTTGTCTGTTTCTGGATCTTAGGGAGAGTATTTCCAGCTTGTCCCCATTCAGTAGGATGCTGGCCATTATAAATTGCCTCAATTGTGTTGAGGAATGTTCCTTTCTATATCCAATTTGCTTAAGGTTTTCATCATGAAAGGATGTTGTATTTTCTTTTGACAGGCAGAGTTAAACAATGAGAGAGAGAGACAGAGAGAAAGGTCTTCCTTCCGTTGGTCAACCCCAAAATGGCCACTACAGCCAGAGCACTGCGCCGATCTGAAGCCAGGAGCCAGGTGCTCCCTCTTGGTTTCCCATGCGGGTGCAGGGCCCAAGCACTTGGGCCATCCTCCACTGCCTTCCCGGGCCACAGCAGAGAGCTGGACTGGAAGAGGAGCAACAGGGACAGAACCAGCACCCCAACCAGGACTAGAACCTGGAGTGCCAGCCCCACAGGTAGAGGATTAGCCTAGTGAGCCATGGCACCGGCCAGGATGTTGCATTTTATCAAATGCTTTCTCTGTGTCTATTGAGATAAACATATGGTGTTTGTTTTTCAGTTTTTTAATTTGATGTATCATAATTATCAATTTGTAAATGTTGAACCATCTCTGCATACCAGTTATAAATCCCACTTGGTCTGGGAGGATGATCTTTCTGATGTGCTGTTGGATTAAATTACCTAGTATCTTGTTGAGGATTTTTGCATCTATGTTCATCAGGTATATTGGTCTATAGTTCTCTTTCTCTGTTGTTTCTCTGGCTTAGTATGATGAAGGCTTCATAGAAGGAGTTGGGAAGGATCCCTTCCCTTTCAATTGTTTTGAATAGCTTAAGATGAATTGAAATTATTTCTTCTTTAATTGGAAGAATTCAGCAGTGAAGTCATCTGGTCCTGGGCTTTTCTTTGTTGGGGTGGGGGGTCTTTATTACTGATTCAATTTCCATCTTGATATTGGTCTTTTTAGGTATTCTGTGTCATCATGACTAAATCTAAGTAGACTGTCTTTGTCTTGGAGTCTGTCCATTTCTTGTAGGATCCCCATTTATTGGCATACAGACCTTTGTAGTAATTCCTGATGATTACTTTTGTTTTTATGGTAGCCATTGTTAAATTCCTTTGTCATATTTGGCTTTATTAATTTGGGCCTTCTCTCTCTTTTTTTTTCTTTTTTTGTAAGTTTTTCCAATAGTTTATCAATTTTGTTTACTTTTTTTCAAAAAACAGCTCTTCATTTCACATATTTCTGGATTTTTTGTTTCAATTTTGTTTATATCTTCTGTAATTTTAATTATTTATTTCCTCTTACTAATTTTGGATTTGGTTTGCTGTTATTTTTCTAGATTCTTGAGATGCATTGATAGCTCACTTATTTGGTACCTTTACAATTTCTTCATGTAGGCATGATTCTATAAAGTTCCCTCCTTTTTTAAGCTTTATTTATTTGAAAGTCAGAGTTACATAGAGAGAGAAGGAGAAGCAGAGAGAGGTCTTCCATCCACTGGTTCACTCCCCAGTTGGCCGCATCTACTGGAGCTGTGCCGATCAGAAACCAGGAGGCAGGAGCTTCAGCTTCTTCCCGGTCTTACATGCAGGTGCAGATGCCCAAGATCTTGGGCCATCTTCTACTGCTTTTCCAGGCCACAGCAGAGGGCTGGATGGAAAATGGAGTAGCTGGGGCTCGAACTGTTGCCCACATGGGATGCATGCAATGCAGGTGGTGGTTTTACCTGCTACTCAATAGCCCTGGCCCAAACTTCCCTCTTAACACTGTTTTTCCTGTATCCCGTAAGTTTTGATATGATGTATTATCATTTTCATTTGTTTCTAGAAATATTTTGGT
The DNA here is from genome assembly GCA_949820135.1 of Sylvilagus floridanus. Lineage (NCBI taxonomy): Eukaryota > Metazoa > Chordata > Mammalia > Lagomorpha > Leporidae > Sylvilagus > Sylvilagus floridanus. The sequence goes on from OX463224.1 coordinate 85,088,238, forward strand.
TTCTCCTTTGATTTCTTCTGTGATACACTCTTTTTATAATACTTTCTGAAAGATTTCCTTATGTATTTAAAGTATCTGTAACTCTTTATAGATAGGCATAGGAAGAGAAGGAGAGAGCGATCTTCCATCTCTTGGTTCAATCCTCAGATGGTCACAATGGCAAAAGCCAGGAGCTTTTTCTGGGTCTCCCACATGGGCACAGGGGCCCAAGGACCTGGGCCATCCTCCACTACTTTCTCTAGCCATAACAGAAAGCTGGATTGGAAGTGGATCATCAGGGACTTGTACCTGCACCCATATGGGATGCCAGCACTGAAGGTGGAGGCTTTACCCACTAAGCCACAGAGCTGGCCCCTATGACACACTCTTCATTCAGGAACATGTTGTTCAGTCTCCATGTGATTGCATCTGATCTAGAGATTCTTGAGTTGTTGATTTCCGGCTTCACTCCATTGTGGTCTGAGAAGATACATGATTTCAATATTTTTGAATTAGCTGAGACTTGCTTTATGGCCTAGCATATGGCCTATCCTAGAGAATGTTCCTTGCGCTGATGAGATAAGTATTCTGCAACTGTAAGTTGAACAGAAAAGTTCTATAGCTATCAATATTTTAGGGTCGGGCAAATAGCAAGGTAACACTCATATTGGATGTGGTAGAACTCAGTGCCCAGGTGTTAGCCCCCAGTGTGTTCTGTGCCACCATATGGACTGCACAAGTTTTCTATGCATTCCCAACTGTGACTTGCCTTAGGCAACTAAGCAGCTCTGAGCACGTGGATCTGCACCCAGTGTTTTCCCAGAAATCCAGCTACACTCTGTACCTTCTCATGTAACCACTGAGTCCTCATGGTCTCAGCACACAAAGCTCCCACAATCTCTGGGTGAAGAGGTTTCTCTACCTTGCCTGCCTGTCCAGTAAAAGAAGAGGCAGATGTTCCTGGAGAAAGCTCCTCCTAGGTGTCTTGATCCTGGGAGGCAATGGGTGCGTCCCTGTCCTATGTAGTTGCCAAGCCACCTCCCAGCCAGGGGCAAAGTCAGTGGGGACTACATATTGTTCCCTCTGCTAGAATCTCTGCATCACACATGTACACAAGAGCCACTGGCTGAATGTTGCTCTCTCCTTGCCACTGCCACCAGTACTGCTGAGAAGGGGGCATCCTATCATCCAGTTGCTGTGTGTGCACACAAAGTCTTCCACAGCTTCCACCTAAACCCGAAATAGTGCATGCCCTTTCTCAGTTGGGCAGCTGTTGTTGTTGTGGGGAATTTAGGGTGAGACAAATGTGCCCCCTCTACTTTGAGTGGGTCTGCAGGCAACTGTTAGCAACTGCTATCCCCAGGGCTCCAGTCCAGACTCACACCATGCTCTCCCTCTAGCTATATCACCAACAGGTTCCTGTAGTCCTGTCACCTCTGCAGGCTTCTGGCCACCCACGTTCTTGGCTGCTGCAGTTGTGTTCATGTTCATGCTGCACGTCCACACCCTCCTCACAGGGGTTCTTCTTCCTCTTGTAGGATTTCCAGTGTGGTTTTCTCTCTAATTCTCCTCTGAGAGTGTACTTCCTACACTTATGTGTGTGCGTCTGTGTGTGTGTGTGTGTGTGTGTGTGTATAGCTAGCTTAGTGCAGTACTTCAGTCCCTATTCCACCATCTTGGAATCTCCCCAGAATATTATGTTTAAAGTACCTGCAGAAAAATACATGAATGACTTTCAAATTAATTACTTACATTTAGATTATAAAATAAACTGAAAGTATATTATTGTAAAAAATAAAAGAAAGAATAAGGAAGGAGGATGGAGGCTGGGAGCAAGGTTGGGAAGAAGGATAGGATGGGAAGTATCACTATGCTCCTAAATCTGTGTAAATGAAATACATGAAATTTGTTTACCTTACATAGATAAAAAATTGAAAAATATCATTTAGATGTATTTTATGAAGTTTTGATTTAAAACTCAAGCAAAGAATTTGAACAAAGTCTTCAAAGATTTAGACTATATAGTTATAAATTTTAAATATTTTGATTCCTTTTTATTACAACAGTTTATAAACACTTCACCAACATAAATTAAAAAATTTCCTGTATTTTGACAACATGGCATACTATGGGAAAGCCAATTACATATAGATGGTAAATGAAACTTGCCAACTTAGTAGAAATACTATGGACTAAGTTACAGAAATTGATATTTTTAAGATGTTTGTAACAGGCAGAATTCTAAACTTGACCCCATTACCTTTGCCCACTTGTATTATTCTATTTACTTACATAGCAAAACTGATTTTCACATATAATTAAATTTACTAGACTGTTTATCTTAATTAATTTGCTTTATCTATTTAATGCAGAGAGATGAAGAAAGAAAAATCTTATATTTGCTGGTTCACTCCTCAAAAGCCCACAACTGGGGCTAGGCTAGAACAAAGCCAGGAACCTGGAATTCAATCTAGGTCTTCCACATAAGTAGTGAGGATCTAACCTGAACTGTCACTTCGTTTGGAAGCAGAACAGCCAGAACTTAAACTGACATTCTGATATAGGATGCCATTGCAAGAGGCAGCTTAACCCAGCACCGTGAAACGCTGGCCCAAGCAGTCAGCATTTTTTCTCTGCTTAGTAGAACAGGAAGTCAGAACAGATGGAGGAATTCAATATGAAAGAATTATCTTTTGCTTAGATTCTGACAAACACTGAATATGGACCTGTAGCATCTTCAGAATTGTCCCAGGTGAACAACACTCAGCAAGAAAAAGGAAATGAATTCTTCCAAAAATCTGAATAAGCATAAACAGTTCCCTAGAGCTTCAAGGTAGGCATCCAGCCCAGCCTGCACCTTGACTTCGACTTCATCAGATCTGAAGCTGAAAATCAGATGAGCCTAGCTGGAACTCTGCACTAAAGAAGTGTGAACTAGAAAATGAGGCGTTTTAAACTCCTAGTTTGCAGTAATTTGTTACACAGCTGTCTCTAAACACTGTAAAAGTTATTTGATGAGAATTCCCTTAGAGCGCTTTAGGCAGACATTGAATAGAAAGCCAGATGAAGTACTCTCCAGGCTCAGTTTATTTTTCTCTTGGTCTAGAGTTTATCTTTCATGACTCCCAGGTGAATGCAGGCATGTGTGAAATGTACTGTCTGCACTGCTACCTAAGTACAAGTGTTTCTGATGGAAACAAAAGTATGATACCTGCTAAAGATATAGGCCTGTCCCACCTGATTAAAGTTTCAGCAATAGGTGAAGTTATTACCCCTAGAACCCTTTAGCTATAATATAATTCAGCTCAAAAATTTATAGAGTAAGGACACAATACCTGATTCCATGCTACCTGAGCCAGATTCAATAGGACAGTGTATACAATGATATAACAGGAAAAGGAATGGTAGCTGAAATGAGTCAGGGTAAAAATTATGGAAAAATAAAGGAAGACATGAAACAGTGAGTGACATGAAACTAAACACTGCTGAGGACTCAGTCAGTCAACTGATTCTTTCTTTTCAGCTATACTAGTTATCAACTACCAGAATATTACTAATTCCCAAACTATTAGGACAACTGCATTTTCAATGTTTATTGAAATTGGTTTCTAAATTTTACAGTAAACACTGAACATTTTTTCTAATAACTTCTAAATTTGAGGATTCTCTTCCTACAATTTTCTTCTTCTGATGAGATCTTGACAATGCTTCTAGGGTTTCCCAACTGCACATCTCACCTCTTTCACAATTCAAGTTGCTGAGTTGTACACTACTTCCATCACTTATATACTACTCTCATATGTTCTGTGCAGAGCAATGGTACATAATTAGCTTGGAGCAATGTAAGAAGGTCTTTACAAACAATTAAAACAGTCAACAACTTAAGACTGAATCAGCCATCCTTACTTTTAAGAAGTTTGAGCCTTTTCTCCTATAAAAATTTACCTAGTGTGTCGTAACTTAAATTTTGCCTACATTTCTTTGCATATTTTGTGTCTTCTCCAACTCAACTTCTTATAAATTTGTTGCCTAAATATTAAATATGTATGCCATCATTCCTAGATTAGCAAAGCTTCCCCTGTAGTACTTTCAGTAATATTTAGCAACAATCAAAAGGAATCTTATTATGAAGTCTTGAAAGTAGCAATACTAGCCCAGTGATGGATATCAGGAGAGATGTGTCTAGGGAATAGAAAGGGGCTCCAAGTAATTTTCTGGAGTGATGAAAATGCTCTGTTTAATAGGAAAATCAATTATATAGATATATTATGTAACAAAGCTCATCCACTTAAAAAAAAAGATTTATTTATTTACTTGGTGCAACAGTTAAGACAAAGTTTGTGATGCCCTCATCCCATGTTGGAGTGCCTGAGTTTCAGTCTAGTTCTTCCTCAACTCCAGCTTCTTCTAATGTTCAGTCTGGGAGGCAGTGGTGATGATTCAAGTGGTTGAATCCCTGCCATACACATGGGATACCTGGGTTAAGTTCTAGTCCTGCCACCTGGATTGAGTTCTGGGCTTCCAGCTTCTGTCTAGCTCAGATGTGACTTTTGTGGACATTTGAGGAGTGAATCAGTAAATGGAAAATCTCTTAAATAATAAATAAATAAAATGTTGTTTTTAAAAACAAGTTTTACCTGTGAGTCCCTTTACATGGTTAATATATCAAACTAGTTATTAGTAGCATTAATGAAAGAAATGATTTTTTTGTTGGAAATTTAATAAGTTGGATAAAGATAAACAAAAAAATCCCAGAATTGGATGCAAACATCATCTTAAGAACTGAGCCAAAATGTCTGCCTTAAAATCAGGCAGTTTATTAAAAAAGCAAAGCAGACACAGTTCAAGCCAAAGGTTGTGAAAGACAATGTGTGTGTGTGTGTGAGAGAGAGTGTGTATATACAGAGCAATAGCAGTAGCAAATCCTTACCAGATAGTACACAAGGCATCCTTCTAAGAACTTTATTACCTAATTTGCATTTCACAAATATTAAGTGAACATTATTACGCTTCCCATTTTAGAAAGGAGAAGACAGTGGCATATATATGTGAAGTAACTTGCCCAGCTTCACATGCCTAGCTCCTGATGGCTGGAGACTCTGACTCTAGGGAGTGGAAGTACAAGTGTTCCTCCCAGCAGATAGAGCCTACAGTCCTCACTCCTCAAAGGATAATAGAGCAGTATCTTTTAAAGAAGGAAAACCTCTATGGATGAATTTTCTGCCTGAAAGTTGTTTTGAGGCTCTTTTGAGTGCAGAGATCCTCAGGCTGTCTCCAGAAATATTCTATTCTGACAATGTGGAAGCTGGCACAAACTGGAAATAGAACACATATAATGCTGAAAAATGGTGCACAGGGAATAGTTGCAACACAATTCACAACCAAGCAATTCAATACCCTCTCTGAGTGTTCAAAAGAAAAGATGACAATGAATGTATTGGAGACAATCCTAACATTCTTAGTGCTTTTCTCATCACTTGTAGATATCAGAAAGTAAATGAAACTAAAAGAGTTCTGGGCAAACAGTACATCAGAGTGTTGTTGAAAGGAGCTTAAGCACGTATTGTGTTAGCTTTGTGTTTTCGACAGCTTTAGGAGAGTAAAAGGTTGTGTGCCAGTGACTTTGGTCAACGGATTTCTGTCAGATGATGAATTCTTTTGTGTTGTTTTACATTATCTCAAGGTTGCTGTATTAAAATAGAAGATATGAAAATTTTAGCATAGACCTTGAGAGTTCTGAGAAACAGAATTTCAAAATTTCCTGTCAAGTATTTTATATATTTCATAATACTTAAGCACTTTAGGCAACCTGAAAAATATAACAATCTTGCATAAGAATCAATATAGACATGGGCAATTCTAAATGGAGTACAAACATATATTAGTAATTTGATTGGTTGGTTTATTATTTTATAAAGTACAGTAATTTTAATACTGAAATCTAGAATTGCTTTAAATAAGAATTACATTTTTTCTTTAAAAGATTTATTTATTTGAAGGAATTATAGAGATAGAAAGAGAAATACACAGATATCTTTCATTCACTAATACCCTTTCCACAACCATGACTGGGCCAGGAGCCTGGAATTCCATTCAGGTCTCTCACATGGGTGGTAGGATCCCAAGGACTTTGGCCATCTTCTGCTGCTTTCCCAGGTGCATTACCAGGGAGATGGCTCACAAGTGGAGCAGCTTGTGTTCATATGGGAGGTAGGGGTTCCATCTGGTGGCTTAAAACTCTGAACCACAATGTTGGCCCCATGAATAGTAGTTATTTTAAAATAGAAAAATTTGGATTAATTTTCAGAGACAAGATAAGGTACTGAAAGAAAACATTTTTAATTTCAATTGCCTCTCTTGACTGCTCATTAAGAATAATGCTAATTGAGTGGACTGCTGTGACAGTAGGTGTCATGTAAATGCCATATGAACTAAAATAATGTGGGAGAATTAAATAACAAGTAATCAAGCATGAAGGAAAGCCACCAAAAATTTTGTTCAAATAATTTTCTGAGCTTTGAGCTTTCTAAGGTGAGCAACTTCAATAATCCCATAGTTTCTTGTCCATACCAGCAGAGAACCATAAAAGTTAGTTTCTTTTTAAATTCTTTACAGATTTCACTGTACATCAAAGTTATTTTTCTAAATGTCAACTTTTATTGGCCTTGAATTGCTTTTTTTTTCTTTGCTTCTTTTTTTGTAATTTATTTAAGGTAAAAAATATCTCATGTATCTCATATATACAAATTTAGGAGCATAGTGATATTTCCCACCCTACGCCAGTGCCTTGCAGAGTTTCCCCAATGTTCTCCCCTAATGATTTAATGTTATTAGGTCATAGCTTTAGGTCCTTGATCCCATTTGAGTTATTTTTTGTATATGGTAGAAGGTAGGCGTCTAGTTTCATATTACTGCTTGCAGAAATCCAATTTTCCCAGCACTATTTGTTGAAGAGACTGTCCTTTCCCTAGGTATTGACTTTAGCTCCTTTGTCAAAGATTCATTGGTTGATTATTTCTGAGGTTTCTATTATGTTCCATTTGTCTACATGTCTATTTTTGTGCCAGTATCAGGCTGTTTTGATTATAAATGCCCAGTAGTATGTCTTGAAATCTGGTATTGTGATGCCTTCTGCTTTGTTTTTGTTGTTTAACATTATTTTAGCTGGCGCTGCAAAGTGGAGGATTAGCCTAGTGAGCCGTGGCGCCGGCCCAAAATAAAATAATTTTAGCTATTTGGAATCTCGTGTTTCCATGTGAATCTTAGCATTTTTTTCTAGGTCTCAGAAGAATGTCATTGGTATTTTGATTGGAATCACATTAAATCTGTAAATTATTTTTGGTCATTTGGACATTTTGATGATATTAATTCTTCTAATCCAAAAACATGCAAAATTTATCCATTTTTTGTGTCTTCTTCTATTTCTCTCTTTAATATTTTGTTTTTTCATCATAGAGATCTTTCACATCTTGGTTAAATTTATTCCAAGGTATTTAAAATTTTGTGGCTATTGTGAATAGTACTGATCTTCCAAGTTTTTTCTCAGCCATAACATTGACTATGTATAAAAAGGCTATTGATTTTTCTGTGTAGATCTTATATCTTGTAACTTTATCAAACTCTTTTATGAGTTCAAACAATCTCTTACTGGGGTCTTTGGTTCCCCTATATGTAGAATCATGTTATCTGCGAACAGGGATAATTTGACTTCCTCATTTTCAATTTGTGTCCCTTTGAATTCTTTTTTCTTGCCTGGTGGCTCTGATGTTTGATGTGTGCATTTTACCACTAGATTAAATGCCTGCTCTCATATGTATTTGCTTTTAAGCAGGTCAAAAAATTCTTCTGATTTTGTTTATCTTTAAAATGGAGCTTGGATATTGTCTGCCTCCCAGAGTGATTTCCTATTTCAATTAAGCATTAAATATCTGATAGATTCATTTTAGGTAATGAGAGTACCTGAACAAGAACACAAACCTACCTCTCAGACCTCTCAAGTTTATATTTCCGTGGGAAAGAGAAAAACTAAACAATTAAGCAAATGAGTATAGGAAATGTTATTTTCTGTGAAGAAAAATACAGGAGGAAGAAAGAATATTATTACACCACTTCTGATGATTTAGGAAAGTGTCTCAGAAAATGACATAGGAACGTGAAGTATCAAGTGTTTTCACAGGAATTAAATAAACTCTGAGGGCTGTGCATTTGGTGTAACAGATAAGCCACAAGTTGGAACACCTGTGTCCCATAGAGCAGTGCCTGGGCTCGAACTGCAGCTGTACTCCTGATTCCAGCTTCCAGCTAATGTTCACCATGGGAAGCAGCAAGTGATATCTCAAGTTGTTGGGTTCCTGTAACCCACATGAGACATCTGGACTGAGTTCTCAGCTCCCAGGTTTAGCTTGCCAAACCCCGCCCCCCTACACAGACACCATGAAAAAACTACCACACATTGAGGATATTCACAAGTGAACCAGCAGATGAGAGATCTGTTTGTTTCTCTTTGTCTCTGCCTCTCAAACAAATAAAATTTTTAAGTAGAAAAGCCACTGTGCTAATGAGAAAAATTTTAAATATTTGCATATTGGGAGCATGTATCTATATTGTTTATGCAAAAATCACTGTTTTCCATTTAGCTGAGAGACATCCAAAGAGCAACATCACTTACATGGAATTTAACCGTGTGTCAGTCAGCTATAATGGACTGACAAGATATCTGATGATACCTCAAAAATATAGTCTCCAGACATCTTTAAACCCAAACCAAAAGCCAGCTCAAGAGCTTTGTTGGAATAGTGTTGCTCTCTAACACCTTGAACATTTTAGAAACATTGCAAGATAGAGTCTCTTCAGCATTCCGAAAGTGCAGATAGTCCATGAAAAATAGGGAGACCTGAAGATTGGCAACAACACCTTGGAGTATTTATTTGGAGAGGAGAGTATAGAGATGCACACCTCTGGTGCTGGATAGAGCCTGCTAAACCTTTGTTTCCCATCCCTACTGAATTAAATGTTTATTGCTCAAGACATCTCTCAAGGGAACTCTTAAGCTTCATGCCACCTTGAATGTACCTGTTAAATACACACTGTTCAATGTAAAAAAGTAAATAAATAAATACCCCTATCATGCATAAACATCGTGATAATTTTTTTCTCTGCAAAAAGACTTTTCTTTCACTCTCTGTATTAAAAATAAGAATAGACGACAGAAGCATCTTGATGGAATTAAAAAGAATCCTGAAGACACACCATGTTTTGCTAACAAATCTATGTTATTATTTGTTTCTCTTTCTGTTCACTGGGCTGAGCTTCTTAACAAATTAAGATATGTCCCTCTAAATCAGAAGTGGTCAGCATGTCACTCCATAAATGATCAGTGAATGTGGAATAATGAGCAAGGGCTGTCACAACAGTTACACAGTGGTGATGGGAAAGGGATTTGTTTTTAATTATTTATTTAAACATAACTGCAACTGTTGTAAGATCCAAGAATGTGATCTGTCAGACAAGTCTAGACAAGAAACCCCTTTTATGATCTCATTTTCAGACAGAGTACAGCTGAAAACCACAAACTCAGTTGTGATATCCCACAGGCATCGCAATTGTTGTGGCTCTAAGCAGTTTCAAATAAGCATCAAGAGGTCTGCAGGTTGCCCTACCCATTTTCATGAATATAGCCAGGCTCTCTGGGAAATGTATTTAGATGCCTAGATCCTTTTGCACAAAGAAGTGTCATAATGAACACAAACTTTCCCAGACATAAAGCCTAATGAAGCCCCTCTGAATTCAAACTACTTTCCCCTTTAATGCCAATAAGGAAATTCCATATATTTGCTTCTGTTCACAGAAAATAAGACACTAATTTCGCGTATTATTTAAGTCTTCTGTTTATGTGTTAGCTGTCATGCTTTCTTGGTGGACATGGATTACACTTTTAAATGAATCATTCTTGAGTGAGTTAACTTTTCCTAATATGAATCTAATATTCCAGTTTCATCAGTTTAAGTCATGTTTTTATTTGTATACTGAATGATCACCACTCCATTGCTCCCTCTAGCTTTACCAGGGGATTCCTCTTTGCCTGTTTACTTCTGCGTTCCTACAGCAACTGCTAATTGGGAGATGCTCCCATGGGTTACAAACATGTCCCACATATGAGGCTCCCCTGTTCCCATTGACTGCAGCCCACTTTTCCATGGCCCTTGCCTTTTTTTTTTTATTAGAATTGCCTCTTAAAGTTTCTGGACATGTATCTTCCCTCTGGCTGCTACTTTTCCCTCTTTAGGACTTTGCCCTGACTATGCTCACTGACCTTTGATTTTTTTAATGCCCACAACAGCTAAGACCAGATGGTAAATAACAGATTTAAATATAAGTAAAGAGAAGCAAAGGGTAAAAAAGGAGTAATTTATCATTTCTGACCAAGCTGCATTTCCACCCCATATGGAGATCCTGTTAAGAACAGTGCTGTTGCTTTACAACATTTGTTAACATTACCATTTCCAGTAGCAATGCCTGTAAGAATGCTAAGAGGAGACTGTTTCTGTGTCTGCCTTCTAGAACCACTTTCCATAGACCAAATGTCTGGGATATCCTTCCGAGAACTCTAATAGTGTACTGCTTCAGATAAACCCCTAAAAACATTCAAGACTGTTTTTATATAATGACCCCTAGTAGAGACTAATTAATAAAAAACAAGCTGAAAGAAGTGGCTTCTTGAATTTTAGCAATATATGAGACTTAATTTTCAGTATTCTTATAAAATATCAGCAGTTCATTTTTTTTTAAAGATTGTATTTATTATTTGACAGATTTACAGACAGTGAGAGAGAGACAGAGAAAGGTCTTCCTTCAGTTGGTTCACTCCCCAAATAGCCGCCACGGCCAGAGCAGTGCCTATCTGAAGCCAGGAGCCAGAAGCTTCCTCCAGATCTCCCATGCAGTTACAGGGGCCCAAGAACTTGGGCCACCCTCCACTGCTCTCCCAGGCCACGGCAGACAGCTGGACTGGAAGATGAGCCACCGGGACTAAAACTGTCATACATATAGGATGCCGGTGCCATAGGCAGAGGATTAACCTAGTACACCACGGCGCCAGCCCCATCAGTTCAATCTTTTTGAGACTGATGGGGCCAGGCTTCCTTGTTCTTCTACACACCCATTTCTGAGTGTAAATAATACTGAGGTGGCTGTGAAACAGATACAAATGGTTAGGCTAAACTTTATTAATCAGAATTATTTTCTTGTTAAATAGGGTGGTCCACAAGAATGACTTATGGAGATTCAGATGTTAGAAGAGACACGACAGCCATCTATGTAGCTCAAACACACTAGATGGACAACTTCCATTAACCTGAGGCAGCAATGAAGTCTTCATGAGCACTCCCTTTTGATGCTCTTTGAACTTCTCTGAGTCCTCAGCCAGATGTACTTAACCTTGATGATTGGAGCCAGTTTCAACAGGGTACCTCTCACCAAGGACCAAGGTAGTAGGAATTGACATGAGTTTAGGTCTGTCCTTGTGTTGCAGCTTGCACTGTGGGCTCCAGTGATCTCCCTGACTTTTCAATCACCATCCATTTCAAGATTGCCTGTCCTGTGCAGTACAAGCTCCAGGATCAGATGAATGCCCTACAGTGAATGCTTAGCCAGCTCTGGCAACTGTGTAGAGCCAAATCCTTAAATGCAAATTGTATTTTCAATCTATTTGCAAACATTCAACTCTGCCCTATTTACTTCCCAGAAGTTCTACACACCTGCCTTGAATACCACTAAACCATTTGAAACAAAAATGTCTAAGCAAAGTGAAGAAAATTGTAGCTATGGCATTTAATTGATATAATATATTCTCACCTCTGTGCACAATTCTGGCTATCTTCAGTGCATTAGTTATCACATGTCCTTCCTTGGAATAGACAGCAAATGCCTTCATTGAAGAAAAGAATATCGTTGAACCCTTTTATATCAGTAACACATAACAAAAATCTATCTCCACTATCGTGTCACGTTTCCCCAATGCTTGTCTTAGCAAAGGTGCTATCATGACCTTCTGATTATTGAACTGGATGGAATATCTTGAAAGCAAAATTACACAGCTAGAAACATAATCATGGAAGCAGAATGGAGAGATGTTTCATCAAGCAATTTCCAAGACTCTCTAATGTGGCAAAAAGAGCTACCATTGTAGAACAAGCAAGACAAATAACAAAGAAGGAAGGATGTTAAAACCTCATTAACACTGTGAAAGACTTTTAGCTGCTCAGACAGCTAAAGCTGTCATTCGCTGCCATTTTTCTGCTTAAACATTTTCACATTTTCTGTGAACCCAGTGGCTAAAACTTTCCTTCTTTATGTTAAGTGGGTCATTTGCATGAATATCCTTGGTGTAGAGAGACACTGAGCCCTGGGACTCCTAGCGGCAAGAGAACTCAGCAATGGCAACGTGTCAAATACCTTGACAGTTACCACCTGCAAAATCAACTCTGAATGTTCAGATTCCCAGGGTTAATGCACCATCCTCTCCAGTTCAATTACCTAAATGCACATTAAGAGTTTGCAATTTTCCTGGAGTGTAATGTTATACTGGCAGACTTTTGATTTTTGCATCAGCTCTGCATTTTAGAATCGCTGGGAACTTCCTGTGTTATTTTGCCCCTCAAATCTCAGTTCTTATCTATTTAAAGTGATTCAACAACTTACCTATCATCCTGATATATTGTTACAAAATTCCATAAGGATAATGGAGTGTGAGAGTGATTTGTAGATAATTAATGTCTGCAAGGTTTATATTTTCCTATTATAGTTCTGTGGGAGTTTTATTTATTTATTTATTTGATTTATGTATTTGTTTGAAATAGTTACAGAAAGAGAGGGAGGAAGATCTTCATCTTCTGGTTCACTACCCAGATGGCTCCAATGGCCAAGCAGGATGCCAGGAGCCAGGAGCTTCATCTAGGCCTCCCACATAGTTGTCAAGAGCCCAAGAACTTGGGCCATCCTCCATTGCTTTTCCAGAGAGCTAGATTGGAAATGGAGCAGCCAGTACATGAACCAGTGCTCAAATGGGATTATCCTCTATGTCACAATGCCAGACCCTCTGGAAGAATTAAGGGATACTGTATTTAGAAAACAGAGGAATGACATAGGGGATCAAGATATCTGTTGCTAGAATATAAGTGCAGAACATGACATGACTTAGGGATAAATTAGACTTTGAATAGCTTCTCCACTGAGTTGAAATTTATTCCCATTTTTTTATTTGACAGGTAGTTACAGACAGTGAGAGATAGAGACAGAGAGAAAGGTCTTCCTTCCATTGGTTCACTCCCCAGATGCTAGCTATAGCCGGCACTGAACCCATCCGAAGCCAGGAGCCAAGTGCTTCTTCTTGGTCTCCCATGCAGGTACAGGAGCCCAGGCACTTGGGCCATCCTCCACTGCCCTCTTGGGCCACAGCAGAAAGCTGGACTGGAAGAGGAGCAACTAAGACTAGAACCCGGTGCCCATATGGGATGCCGGTGCGGCAGGTGGAGGATTAACTAAGTGAGCCACGGCACCGGCCCTGTATTCCCATTTATACTGAAAACAGGTGGGAGAATTGTTGGTTTCTGTGTGAGAAATATACAGTGGGATTACTCCATGGACCACTGGAGAAGAATTTTGACTGAAAACAGGAAGATACCAAAAGATATGCAAAAAGAAGCTACATGAGCATTTTCCTTAGATTTAGTAACCAATCAAATCAATAGGAGTAGAAGAGCAAGAGGTAAAGTGGGAATTCGTTTCAACATTTCCAATATATGGAAGTCTATTTTTTTTTCAACCAAAGTGTAAATACGGGGAGCGAAAATATAAGCCCAAAAGCCCTTGGGTATTTTTGAACTTTGATTATGTTTTTAATAACATAATATGTGATAGATTTCATAAGTGAACAGAAAAAGAAAAAAAAACTGTCATTATGCAGAGTAAGATTAATTTTGTTTGAGAAAAAGCTTGAAGAAAATTATAGGCATAAAATCTAAAATGGATAATTTAAAATTTATGTGTGGGATGCATGTTTGGCAGATCAATTGAGATGCCACTTAGGATACTTGTTTTCCATATCGGAGTGCTTAGCTTTGCATCCTGGATCCACTTCTGATTCTAGTTGATGTAGGTATGGAGGTAGTTAGCAAAGAGTAGCTGAGATTATCAGCTCCTCCCAATCCTGCCAGCTCTGTAGCCCTGATGGCACTACTGAAGCCCTGTACCTGCTTTTGTTCCATGGTTTCTCCACTTCGAACCCTTGGTGGTCAACAATAACCAATATTGCTGCAATTTGTGTCCCTGAAATGACTTTAGTTCTTTGTAAGGTCCTTGCAATAAAATTATCACTGACACACATACTCCCGTCATGCACGTAATGCCATGAAACATTTGAGTTTTTAAAACACAGTGTAAAGAAATGTGCTGTTCTTAGGTCCAACCCCAAATCTACCCCCTATGAATATTCAATTAAATCCTACCAGACACGATGCCCTGTTCCTCCAGTGCATACAAAGGGATGGCCCTGAATATAGTTAAGTACAACTCTCTCTCTAGAGTTTGCCCTTACTCCTTGAGCCTGTACTTTTGTTTAGTATCAAATAAACATTAGTTTTCAGCTGGTCATTGCCTGTCTTAGCCTCTAATTCTTTCTTGCAAAGGAGACAAGAATCTGAACCCAGTCCTCTTATGACAATGGTAATGCACACCCTAGGAAGTAACAGGTGATGGCTAGAGTACTTGAATTCTTGCCACCAATGTTGGAGACACTGACTGAGTTCCCAACTTCTGGCTTTGACATGGCCCAGCCTATTGTTTCTCTGCATGGGAGGTGAACCAGTGGATGGGATGGAATCTCCTTCTCTCTCTCTCTCTCTGTCTCTCTTGTTCTCTCTCACTATATCTCTCTCTCTTCTTCCTTCCTCCCCTCATTCAGATAAATAAATAAAAGTAAAATGAAATTTTAAATATGAAACAGTCATAAAAAACTCATATGTGATTCTCTCAGAATAAACTACTCATGAATTCAAAAAATTCTATGTTCAAAATGTGTTAAGAGATTGTGAAGGAAAAAGAAAAGAAGAAAAAGAAATAAATAAATGGAGGTAGGAAGGAAGGAAAGAAAGAAGGAAAGTTGGAAGGAAAAAAGGAAGGAAGGAAGGGAAAGGAAAAAAAGAAAAAGACAGAAAGAGAGAAAGAGAGAAGGAAAGAAAGAAAGAAAGAAAGAAAGAAAGAAAGAAAGAAAGAAAGAAAGAAAGAAAGAAAGAAAGAAAGAAAGAAAGAAAAAGAGAAGTAAAGAAAGAGAAGCAAAGAAAGAGAAGGAAAGGAAAAAAGAAAGTCATTTGACCAAGGAAACAAATACATAGTTCAATGCAAATATTTTAGAGGTTGAGGGGACAAATGAAAAATTATGTATAGATTTCAAATTGATCAAAAATAAACTCATTTTTAAATTCCACTTTTCACTAGCTCAAGCATTTGTTTTTGCAAACTTCTAAATGTTCTTATCATAAAGTTTTTGAAATCTGTATCTTGCGTTTCTTCCATCTCATCATCATCATAATCTTGGCTTGGGGTGTCTTGTTCATTTGGGGGCGTCATAATGTCTTCCTTGTTCTTATTTCTTCAGTTTCTGTGTTTGTTGCTTGGCATTGTGGACATATTCTTTGGATTCTTCTTCCCTCACTGTGGTGGTTTTTTTTTTTTTTGTTATACTATGATTGTATTAAGTGGACTGTCTACTTTTGATGGAGCCTTAGAAGCTTGAGATTTGTGTGGCCAGAGAGCTCTGTTTGGTTCCCCAGGGCTAAGGGTGTGCCAGAGGTGACACTCTGAGGTTAGGCATGGTAGGTAAATCTTTCTTTCTTTCTTTCTTTCTTTCTTTCTTTCTTTCTTTCTTTCTTTCTTTCTTTCTTTCTTTCTTTCTATTTATTTATTTTGATTCAGAAGGGAAGTAATTCCACACAGCTTGGGACATGCTCAATTGGACTTGCCACAAATAGTGGAGTTAGAAATGTGCCAGGGGATTTCAATACAATCCCATCAAGGTGGCATGTACCAAGGCCATCTCACTGGTCCAAGTGATCAATTTCAGTTCACAGTTGATCACACTGATAGGTCTAAGAGTCAAAGGGATCACACAAACAAGACTAGTGTCTGCTAATACTAACTGATAGAATAAAAAAGGGAGAGAACGATCCAACATGGGAAGCGGGATACACAGTAGACTCATAGAATGGCAGATGTCCTAAATAGCACTCTGGCCTCAGAATCAGCCCTTAAGGCATTCGGATCTGGCTCAAGAGCCCATGAGAGTATTTTAGGCATGGAAAGCCAAGACACTGGCAAACAAACAAACAAACAAACAAAAAAGCTAAATGAAAGATCTCTTGGAGTGATATCCCGGTAGAAAGAACGGACCATCAAAGAAGGAGGTAACTTTCTCTGAAGTGAGGAGTGAACTTCCACTTTGACTATGACCCTGTCGGAATAAGATCTAAGTGGCAAACTCAAAAGCTTCTATAGCCTCGGCAACTCATGACTAGAGCCTAGGGAGATTACTGATGCCATAAACAAAAGTTTCAAATTGTTAACAACAGGAGTCACTGTGTACTTACTTCTCATGTAGGAGCTCTGTCTTTAATGTGTTATCTAATGTGAATTAATGCTATTACTAGTACTGAAACACTATTTTACACTTTATGTTCTGTGTGGTTGTAAATTGATGAAATCTTTACTTAGTATATACTAAATCGATCTTCTGTATATAAAGATAATTGAAAATAAATCTTGATGTGAATGGAATGAGAGAGGGAGCGGGAAATGGGAGGGGTGCGGGTGGCAGGGAAGTAATCGGAGGGAAAAAGCCATTGTAATCTATAAACTGTATTTTGGAAATTTATATTTACTAAAAAAGAGTTAAAAAAGTCCACTTTTCATGAACTTTTTAAGTCCTCTAGTGTAAAGAATAGGAACACAAGATTAAAATGCTGCAACATAAATAAAGCTGCCTGAATAGAGTTAGAGGGGAAGTAGTGATAAGAGAATTAGTGCAATGTGCTATGACTTCAGGAAAATACGTGGTGAAAACATTACTTTCAGTGGCCTAAGGGTGGTATTGGTTGCTGTAAGGAACTTTATTGGTCTTCTCTTTGTACCTAAAGGCATGAAATTTGAAAAATATTGTAGACAGAATGTGGAACATGCGAAAACTAAGACACAAACTTGAAAATTTGTGCGTATGTGTGTGTGTGTGTGTGTATGTGTGTGATGACTGGATTGGATTAGAATTATTAGAGAGAAACTCTATGAATTAAGGACTAAAGTGGTTTTCCAGAGACACAAAGTTCAAATAACAAAGGCAGTTCTTCAAATCCTGGAGCAAATATATAATCAAATAAACCACTTATCATTAAACTCACAGCCTTTCAAAAATGCAAAATAGAGGAATGAATACAAAATATTGTTCTTTAAATATATGCATGAGCTAGTATTTCATGCAAGGCAAACAATGAAAAACAGGCTTATTCCTTGGGTGCAAGCTAAAACTGGATCCACCTTTTTTTTTTAAGTTTTATTAATTATTTCCAAGGCAGAGTTACAGAGAGACAGAGGCAAAGAGGGAGAGAGTGTTCTTCTACCTGCTGGTTTACTCCCCAGGTGATCGCAATGGCTGGAGCTTTGCTGATCCGAAGCCAGGATCTAGGAGCTTCTTCCAGGTCTCCCACTTGGGTGCAGAGGCCCAAGCACTTGGGTCATCTTCAGCTGCTTTCCCAGGCCATAGCATAAAGCTGGATCAGAAGCAGAGCAGCTGACACTTCAAACATTGCTCATATGGGATGATGGCACTGCAGGAGGTGGCTTTACGCACTAGGCCATGGCGCTGGCCCCTGCATCCAGCTCTTGACTTTGAGATATTTTCTGATCTGACTGAATCATTATTAAAAACACTTTAACACAGTGATGGTGTACACTTAGGGTGGGAGAGCCACTGCACTTCAGGTACTTACAGTGCAGAACTGTGAATTTGGGTAAAAGATGCAAAATCTTGTCTAAAAAGAAGGTTGTCAGAACTCTAAAGCAATGTTTCAAACATTTCCAGAAACCAAGAATACAGATCAAAATCTTTAAGCTTTTTAAAGAACTAAGTCACAAGAGGCAGCAAAGCCAAAAATTGGTAGAATCAGACACCAAAATTGATGAAATCACCTCACCAGATACCAAAGTTAAATTTAATATGACTAAGAAATAAAAAGTTAGAAAGTAATATAAAGGACATGCAATTACTTAAATTGAGGAGTAATATTTTAAAAGAACACATTGAATAATGAAGCATATTAATGGTTTTGAATACTTAAATATATAAAACAAATGAACAGATCAAACTATCAAAAAATTGGAGAGAAATATGAAATATCAAAAAATAACAAAGATATTTTTTCAGAAATAACCTAGAAACATCACGCAGACAAAGAAATAAGGAAAGATATGGAAATGAAGAATTGGCAATTTGGAGTATAAAGAACAAAACAACATGACTCTGAGAAGATAAATAAATTAAAAATTAAAGAAAATGAGAGAATGAATATATGAAAAATAATGACTGGAATTCTCCTAGAATTTTGAAATCTATAAAATCTTAAATTTAAAAAGTAAAATGAATTCCAAAAGGATTGGCATCTAGATAAAGATCTAGATTGGCATCAAAGTAAAATAATGAACAGCAAAGATAAAGAGTGAAATTTATAAGTAGATAAAGAATTATTACAAGCAGCCAAATGTACTAGGAGAGATTATTCAAAGTCAGCAGTAGACACGAATATACAATAGAATAATATCTTCAAAGTCTTGAGAAAAATAACTGTCATTGTGTAATTTTGTGTCTTTCATATTTTCTTTAAAGTATGAGAGTTACAAAGATATTATCAGACAATGAAAATCTCAAGGAGCCCGTTACCAACAAAACTTTCTTTACTAAAGATGCTTCTAAATGGTAGTTTTTAAAAGAAAGGAAATGACTCAAGATGAAAAGTTTTACAGTAATATATAATTTGGAAAAAGATTGGATGGATGATATATTTTTGAAAAATGTTCAAGCAATAGTTCTGGTTTCTCTTATTCTTCCAGAGTTTTGCCACTTCCTCATTAAAAGATGACACCTATCTCTTGTCATATTGAACCTGGGAAAATAGAATATAATAGAAATAACATTTAATACCTCTTGGCCACCACAGTGGCCAAGAGGTAATCCTCTAATTCTGGCTAATCCTCTGCCTGTGGGGCTGGAACTCAGGGTTTTAGTCCCGGTTGGGGTGCCGGATTCTGTCCCGGTTGCTCCTCTTCCAGTCCAGCTCTCTGCTGTGGCCCGGGAAGGCAATGGAGGATGGCTGTGTACCCGCATGGGAGACCAGGAGGAAACACCTGGTTCCTAGCTTGGATCTGCGCAGCACGCTGGCTGTAGTCGCCATTTGGTGGGTGAAACAATGGAAGGAAGACCTTTTTCTCTGTCATTCTCTCTCTCTCTCTCACTGTCTAACTCTGCCTGTCAGAAAAAAAAAAAAAAGAAATGACATTTAATAGCTTCTGATATTAAGTTGTAGACCTTGAAGTGGTTACAGTTTGGCCCTGAATAGGTCACGTGGAAAGACCACATAAACACAGACAAATGTTCAAGAAACCTGTTTTCCTATTGCTTTCTTGAGTTTCTAATCTTTAGCCCTTTCTATGTAACACACACACACACACACACACACACACACAAATACTGCTGAAGACATAGCCGCTGTCTAATTGCAAATGCTTCTGAGAATCTTAGCAGTGCCAATCCCCAGAACCATGACAGGTAATATTTAAATGTGTTGTTTTTTGTGACTAATTTCTATAGTGGTATGCAATACAAGAATAGTAGCCAGAATATGTTTGCTATCAGATACAACCATAATAGCAAAACAAAAACATAAAAATATAGAAGTGACTTTTGAGTCAAGAAACAAAGAAAACATGACAACATCCTTGGAGAAATCATTAGCAAAATGTAATACAAGCTGAGGAAGTTGTCACTGAGAGCTCAAAGGCAAGTCAGGGCAATTTTGTTAGAAGTCATAGGAAATGGCTCTTCGTCCTGCAGTGAAAAAAGTTTACCCACACAATTTCCTGCAGTGCCATGGAAAATAGAAAATGTACCTGTAAATCTAGGCTGTCTAGCTAAGGAGATTTTCAGTTGCGAAGTATCTTCTTTTGGTTTTCTATGATAAAATACAAGGGAACAAAGAGAAGCTAATGGGATAAATATTAAATATAGAGCACCAAGTTTTCCAAGATCTAAAGTAAAACTGATTTTTACTCTGAATGTCTTATTCTTCATGTGAAATAGGATATAAGATGCAGTCTTGGAAAAGAATTCAAATATGGTGTGTTACAAATATATGACAGCATAATCATTTCAAAAATATTTAAGCAGGTAGCACAACTAGATGCAATCCACATAAAGATTGCAATGCCATATTTTGCAAATGCTTTTTGTTAAATAAATGAACTCCTAAGAGTCTCAAGGATGTTGCTGCTCAACAACTTATAGAGCACCAAAAACAGAAAAGATTTGTTTTGAAAATATTTCAGGATGAATCTGTTTTCTAATGGAGAGAATCACACAATTCATATGAATCACACATTTAAAAATAATAATAAAACAATGAGGGGCTGGAGTTGTGGTGTAATGTGTTAAGTCATCACTTGTGACACTGGCATTGCATATCGCAGCACCAATTCATGTGACCACTGTTCCATTTTCTAACCAGGTCCATGATAATGCGTTTAGAAAAGCAGCAGATGATGGCCCAAGGTCTTGGACCTCTGCCACCCATGTGGAAGACACAGATGGAGTTCCTTGCTCCTGGCTTCTGCCTGGGCCAGCCATGGCCATTGTGGCAATTTGGGAAGTGAACCAGAGGATGATCTCTTTCTCTCTCTCTCTCTCTTTCTCTCTCTCTCTCTCTCTCTCTCTTTCTCTCTCTCTCTCCCTCTCTCTCTATCTCTCACTAACTCTGTCTTTCAAAAAAATAAATGAACCTTTAAAATTATACTCTTAAAATATACTTATTCACTTTTAACTGAAACATAAATATTGTGCATATTTTATGGTACTATGGAATGTTTTTATGCATGTATTCAGTATGCAATACTCAGATCACAGTAAACATATCTATATCTTCAAAAACATCAAAAACTAGGACACAAGTGGAGAAACAGTACAAAATCAGAAATCGCCTTTGGATCTTCAAGTAATTGACACAAGCAGAATCTGCCTCATTTTTTAAAATTTTTTATGGAAAAGAAAGGGTGACTTAGAAGAAAGAACCCAGATTCCAGAGAGTGGAGTCACAAGTAATCACAAACAAATCCCAGTCACTGGGACTGAGCTTCATTCAAGAAAATCCCAAAATGGCACATTTGGAGTTAATTAAATCAGTGGCTGAGGTTGTCTTTTCGTTTTTACTACTTTAAGTAGAATATTCTATGATTATTATTGTTACTGTCTCAGCATTGTGTACTAGGGGTACAATGGGAACAGATATCATGAATCTAGCTTACAGGCCTTTGGATCAGTTAGCCAGAATAAATCATTGTCTCTGAGGGCTCTCGTCAGCTCATAAACCTTATCTATATCGTGAAGTCTTGTACCTCAATCCCTGGTCTGGTGTGAAGAGATGCTATGGAGGAAAAGTTGATTTCATTTTGCCCAGTGTAGAGATATAAGTTGTTTTGGCCAGAGGACAAGTCATGACATATTACATTTTGCAAAAATAGCCACAGCCATGTTTTTGTAATGTGCTTTTCCAACAAGTATGTAGATCCTACTTTTCCCCTTAAAGATGCATAGGCATTTGTATACAAACAAAATGAGGCAAAAGTAACATTACTTAGCTTCTAAGACTAAATCACATAGGACAATTTGGTTTTGAACTGATTCTCTCTCCAGGGACACAGGCCTTTGGAGCATGAGATATCATGAAAGAAATCTGGCTTCCTGAGGCTAACAGTCTGGAGAAGATTTGTGGAACTACTACATACAAGGAGGTCTTATTTTTTTTTTTGTCAGGCAGAGTGGACAGTGAGAGAGAGAGAGAGAGACAGAGAGAAAGGTCTTCCTTTGCCGTTGGTTCACCCTCCAATGGCCACCACGGCCGGCACTGTGCTGATCCTGGTCTCCCATGGGTGCAGGGCCCAAGCGCTTGGGCCATCCTCCACTGCACTCCCTGGCCACAGCAGAGAGCTGGCCTGGAAGAGGGGCAACCGGGACAAAATCTGGCGCCCCGACTGGGACTAGAACCCAGTTAACCATCGCCTCAATGCGGAGGATTAGCCTAGTGAGCCGCGGCGCCGGCCACAGGGAGGTCTTGATAGAGCATCAGTTCCCTCTGCTCCAAGCTCTTTTAAGTTTTCCCTTTTGAGGAAAATACACTTAATATGTAAGTGAATGAGACTTCAGTCTTTCCATACTGAACCTATCTGACATTATGGGAGTATGAGATCATAAACTCTCTAGAGGAGCAATAATACAATATTATTATTTTTTAATTTATTTTTTTATTTAGTAAATATAAATTTCAAAAATACAGTTTATAGATTACAATGGCTTCCCCACCCCCACAATTTCCCTCCAACTCACAACCCTCCCATCTCCTGCTCCCTCTCCCATTCCATTTACATCAAGATTCATTTTCAATTATCTTTATATACAGAAGACCGATTCAGTATATACTAAGATTTCATCAGTTTGCACCCACCCAGAAACACAAAGTATAATATACTGTTTCAGTACTAGTTATAGCATTACTTCACATTGGACAACACATTAAGGACAGATCCCACATGAGACGTAAGTACACAGTGACTCCTGTTGTTGACTTAACAATTTGACACTCTTGTTTATGGTGTCAGTAATCTTCCTAGTCTCTAGTCATGAGTTGCCAAGGCTATGGAAGCCTTTTGAGTTCGCAAACTTCGATCTTATTCTGACAGCGTCATAGTCAAAGTGGAAGTTCTCTCCTCCCTTTAGAGAAAGGTACCTCCTTCTTTGATGGCCCCATTCTTTCCACTGGGATCTCACTCGCACAGATCTTTCATTTAGGTCTTCTTTTTTTTCCCAATATTATTATTTTAAAGCCATTACATGTTACAATAGTCATTATTCAACAATAAATAAGAAGAATAAAAACATTAGTCAAAATTACACAAGACAGTTATTTAAAAATTGAAAATAATGGGTACTTCAGAAGAAGTGCAATTAGAAAGAGGCTGCACAGAAAATCTGACGGTGTAGCGCCTAGACTACAACATAACATGCATCAGATCATAATGCAAATTAAAATGTTATCTCATAAATTAAAAAGGAGGCAAGGAAGGAAGGAAGAAGGAAGGGAGGGAGGGAGGGAAGGAAGAGAAGTGTCATTATAATTTTAGAATTTTGTCCTTGAACTATATCAAATTTATTTCTTTATATAAATATCATAATAAAAGTAGAATAATATCATTGTTTAAAATATTTTAAAAATTTGTCTGGAAAATATTAGAGTTTTCATTTTTTAATTTAGTATTTGTGATTATTATGGATTTCTATTCTTTTTATTGTTTAAATTGCATATAATATTAATTGAGCCTCAGATATCAAGCATATTTTGTATTCTAAGAGTAAGCGTCACTTGGTCATGGTCAAGGAGATGTAATGTGGTTTGCTTGAGATTAAGAAAAAGGGCCACTAGCTTAGGCGTGTGGACAAAGGCTGGCAAGCAAATGGACTTTCTTCCTAGAGCCTCCAGAAAAGAATTCAGTCCTTGTGGTGATTGGATTTCTCTCAGCGTCGTGTCCGACTTTGCACTTGCCACATTCTAAGATAAATGCAAGCTATTTTAACTATTTTAGTCACTAGTTTTGTGACAATATGTTACAGAAGCAACAGAAAAAAATACTAACACAACATTCCCAACTGAATATTTTCCAGGCAGGGAGTGTGATAAACAATTACAATATTCTTGTGAAAAGTGAAATAAAGGGCTATTTACAAGTCATACTTTAATGCAACCTTTTCTGCTGCATTTCAGGAACGTTTGCCCTTGGAACTTAATAGCACAGTTTATGCATGAGTATTACAAAATGTATGACAATGAGCACATAACTGTATAGACCATTTTATTTCTACTTGTATTCACTTCGTATTAAACTTCTATACTTAGTTTAAATAAAAATCAAATTCAAGGTTATCCTCAGTTATTTATAAATCACTAGTCATTATAAATATTGTTATTTTGTATGAGCCTACTTAATCTTTTCTGTCACTTTAGTCTGTTACAAGATAATATTTTCAAAGATGTTTGGAAAACCCTAGTGCCAAATATAAATAATACAATAGCTCAGCATATATTTTTAAGAAGTGTTTTATTACAAGATGAACTTTAGGGAGTTTAAAGTAAATCATAATAAAATATCTCACATATTAAAATGTTGCCAAGCTCTTATTATGTACTACCCTCTGACGGTACAAAATGAATAAGATACTGGCCATTTAAAAAATATAGTCTAGTGTATCAAAGTGGAGAAATACAGATAAGTGGGTTGAAGTATGATAGCTTATATAAAGCCTATGGAAATACTTTCAATTGGAATTATCAAGGAGTAGTATATGCAATAGGAAGCAAAATGATAATAACAAAGGCAGATGGAGGTATTCAAGTTAGGAAATGAGGTTACAAATGGCCTTATACACTGTGTCATGAAAACTTTCCCTTGTTAAGTGTCTTTCCCAGACCTTAGTAATTTAAATGCTGTTTTTAGGATGTGTATCGTTTCCACACATGATATGAGAAAAAGCTCTTTTTCTGTGATCTTTCTGTGGGATGTGTATAATGTATTAAACTACTTCTGTCTCCTCCTAAGGAAAATAATCATGGGTTCATATATAATACACATATTTATCACACATGTATCACACACATGCAGGATATTGAGTAGGATTCAGTTGAGCAGAATCTTATTACATGCTTTCACGGGTATATATCCTATTACAAGTATAATTATGCTTCTGTTTTGCCTTTCAGCTGGATTTTCACATCTGTAAGAAAAACACATACACACAGTCATTTCATTTATAAATATACAAAAATATATGAAAGAAATAAGCTCATTACCACATATTTCTTAGTGTAACCAATGAAACATAAGTATAATGAAGAAATGGAAGATCTAGCATTTATTTTTATGAGCAGAGGTGGCAGACAACGGCAATGCTGAGCTCTCTGCCGGTGAAAAGATATGGGATAGAGCAGAAGGTTAATAATCTATTTAAGTATATGAAAAAGCCAAAGGCAAGTGCTAAAGTTTAAGTCAGTGGTTCATCCTTGGTCAGGAGTGACATTTCTTGAACATAAATATAGGTATTATTCCACTTATAAGTCTTAGTTTGTGCTTAAGAATATTTGTAGAATGTCCCCAATGAGATTGATTATAAGAATATATAAAAAAGCTTGGTAAACATTCACTATTATAGAAGAATTTATAACTGGCCAGGTTCAAGTGTCCAATTGATAAAAAAAATACTAGAGTACCACGGGAATAATAGAAATGGTAGGAAACAATTCAGTTAAAATGAAAACAATAGCTGTGAAAAAATGAGGAAAAGATGCTATCAAGAGTTTTAGAGCATCCTCAGTAAGACCAGATGACTAACAAAATGGCACATGCTCAGCAACACTATTTAAAACAAATGAAGATAACTGCAAAAGAGACACTAGGAATTGAAAGATAGATTATATCATGTGGAACATGTAGATCTCATGGTAAAAAGTGCAATGTGATCTAGATTCATATTTTTGCTATTTTTCAGAAACAAATATAGGATAACAGTACATTATTCAACCTCTCAAATTATCATGCTTTACAATTGTTTATTTTAACTTAGAAGGTGGTCATGTTATTGATCTAGATACAATTCTGCATATTAAAGGAGTTAGTACCTCTAAAACACCTAGGGCTTGAGTGTTTGTGGCATAACAAATATTCAAGAAGAATAAGGGATGATTAGATGATGATGATGATGATGGTGATGATGTAGTTGTTA
Organism: Sylvilagus floridanus; assembly: GCA_949820135.1. Taxonomy (NCBI): domain Eukaryota; kingdom Metazoa; phylum Chordata; class Mammalia; order Lagomorpha; family Leporidae; genus Sylvilagus; species Sylvilagus floridanus. Next base: position 85,114,351 of record OX463224.1, read on the forward strand.
ATGGAGGTGATGAGACAATAGCTATAATAGCAAAGGTACATAAATTCATGGGGTAGCAAAATAAAATGCCGGTCTAATAAGTACAGCTAAAACAAAATGAATGTTTACTAGGCTTTGGTTATTTTCCCTCTACAACAATTACTAATATTTCTACTTTATCAGTGACAGAACTGTCTTGGTCTATTTACTGTTGCTCTAACAAAAATACTTGAGACTGTGAACTTTACAAAGAAAAGAAATTCATTTTTGGGGATACATTTGGATTCTGGAAAGTAAAAGAGCATGTTGTCAAAATCCGATCATCAGCTTTGTGAGTATCTCCAGGCTGTATAAAAACATGGTGAAGAGCAACAGATGATGAGACAGAGCAAGCATTCTAGCTTATTATGGTAAGGTGCCCCCTCCCTTAAGTGCCACTAACACATGAATTTGGGGGTTACACTACCAACATATTAACTTTTTAGGGACACATACAAGCCACCACAAGGACTACAGTACTGGAGAATTGGAGCAGATCAAAGTTGGAGTTGGTAAATGATAGAGCTAGATTTTAGATCGAGGAAGTGTGATTACGAAGTCCATATCCCTGTCCATGGTGATGAATTGCCTTCACCAAGTTCACCACCTGCTAATACTATCATGTAGGTGATTTAGTGATTAGATTTCAACATATGTATTCAGACTGTAGCAACTACTGTAGCATTAAGGGAAAAAAAAAAGAAAACAAAAATGCTGGTGATCATTACTCAAGGAGTCAGCATTATAGGTCTTGTGGAAACAGGGTCTAGAAGAAGTTTAAGGTAGAAAATTAATTTCTCTTTACTGTGAACAAACTTAAAAAACTGCAACAAACCAAAAATTATATTTCCTATTATTATCTCTATGATCCACACAACACTATACATATTAAATGATTTGCTATGCTGAAACACAGAAAATGACTTTATAATAAAATAAAATTGAAATTGGTGATTTAAAAATATTTAGGGGCTGGCACTGTGGCATAGTGGGTTAAGCCACAGCCTGCAGTGCCGGCATCCCGTTGGGCTAGTTCTAGTCCCGGCTGCTCCACTTGCCAACCGGCTCTCTGCTATGGCCTGGAAAGTGGTAGAAGATGGCCCAAGTCCTTGGGCCCCTGTACCCAAGTGAGGTACCTGGAAGAAGCTTAAACTCCTGGCTCCTGGCTTTGGATCAGCACAGCTCCAGCAATTGCAGCCAACTGGGGAGGGAACCAGTGGATGGAAGACCTTTCTCTCTCTCTCTCTCTCTCTCTCTCTCTCTCTGCCACTCCTCACTCTATGTAACTCTGACTTACAAATATAATAAATAGTTCTTTTTAAAAAAGATCAATCAGCATTGGGCATTGTGAAGTAGTGGGTTAAGTGACTGCTTGGGATGCCTGTATTCCAATGTCACAGTGTCCAGCTACACTACTTCCCATCCAGTGCCCTCCCCATGAATCCTGAAAGGCATCAAATACAGGCTCAAATACCTCAGCCCCCCCCCCCCACCACCACAGGTGTGGAAAACGCAGATGGGGTTCTAAGTTTCTGGTTTCAGCCTGGCCCAGCCCTATTTACTGCAGGTTTTTGAGGAATGAGCCAACAAATGGAAGAATGCTGTCTCTCCCCTTGTCTCTTTCACATAGGTGAAAATATATATTTAAAAAAAATTAGCTTTTCTCATGGGAAAAATGTTATCCTTAAGAGTTACACGAAGTACCTAGACAGCTGCAATTTGTTACAGCCATACACTACCATACATCATTTCAGAAACAATTTATTTCTGTTTGCCAATTTAGGATGAACTTATTAATAACAAGATAGATTATTAAGAGAATGGTGCATTTTTAATTAAGAGAACAAATGTAAATGTTAGAAAGTCTTACTACCATGTTTCAATAATGATTTTACTTTATAATTACCAGCTTGTTAGATGTCAGTGACATATGTATTACAAGATCTAGCACAAAATTTCTCTTTATCTCTTTAATGCTCATTTCTCAGTTTTAAGCCACATATACTAAACCAACTCAGAAAAAATTGTGAGAAGAAACATGCTAAATTTATGTATTCATTATATTTTATAATGCTTCAGACTGAATGCTCATATTTTTCCTTGGAATGATATCTCTTAATTTACTTATGAACTTATAGATAATCCTACTTTTAACCCAGCTATAAATTATTATCTTTGCAAAAGCAATATAAAGATGGAAGTTTCACAGCTAAGCAGGAAGCTAATTTTGATATATCAAAGCAAATAAATGGGTTGTAATCACTCATTAATTTGGATATTTATTTTTAATTATTATTCCAGTAGATGTGATTTACACTATATGAATTATTGTGCTTATCTGCAGTAGATATCCAAATGCAAAAAACAACTTGTTTTTTATTTCCTTCTTCAGAATTGAATGTTATATCTAACACAATCTTTTTCATTATTAGAATCAAATAGATTTGTTTGAATTAAGTGAATATATCATAGCTTTGTCCTCAGGCTTCTGTTGCAAAATACATAAACTGAGTAGCTTAGAAACAACAGAAATTTATTTCCCTCAGTTCTGGGGGCTACAAAGTTCAAAATAAAAAAGTAGAAATGCTCTGCGACTGGTGAGGGCTTGCCAACTTTCTAGTTCACAGAGAGCAGAGGGATAAAACAGATCCCTGTGGCCTTTGTTAAAAGGGCACTAGTCCCACTGACCCCACCTGCTCATACTATCATGTAGGTAATTTAGTGATTAGATTTCAACATATGTATTCAGACTGTAGCAACTACTGAATTCCAATATTTCAAAACTACAGAATCAATATATTACATAACTTTAATATATATGTGAAAAGTTCCAAAAAAACAAGTTTGGACACCAGAGCATGGAAAATCAGGCTAGGATACTAAAGATGCCTCATGCCTGTTACTACACACTGGGTGTCGATTCTTATCAGTTATTGACACTATCTTTTTTTTTTGTCAAAGATTTATTTATTTATTTGAAAGTCAGGGTTACACAGAGAGAGGAGAGGCAGAGAGAGAGAGAGAGAGAGAGAGAGAGAGAGAGAGAGAGGTCTTCCATCTGATGGTTCACATCTCACTGTCTTCATCAGCTGGAGCTGCGCTGATCCGAAGCAAGGAGCCAGGAGCTTCTTCCAGGTCTCCCACGCGGGTGCAGGGCCCAAAGACTTGGGCCATCTTCCACTGCCTTCTCAGGACATAGCAGAGAGCTGGATGGAAGTGAAGCAGCCAGGTCTCCAATCGGCACCCATATGGGATGCCGGCGCTTCAGGTCAGGGCGTTAACCTGCTGCGCCACAGCAACGGGCTCAACACTATCTTTTATGAGGCTCCTGCCTCTTTGTTTTCAAGCCTCTACAGTTCCATAATTAGTTGAAAGCTGAGGTCTTGAATTATTAGACTTCCTATATACTCAGATCTGTGATTCTGATCTAATACTTTCCTCTTTAGTTCTTGAGACCTTTTCTCAGCTATTGATTCTGAATTTCCACAAGGTGTCCAAGCAAGGCCCAACTTAATATTTACAAACTGGTTGCATAATTGCACCCACTAAATTCCTATTTCAAAAGTTTATGTCATGATAGATTCAGAATTTGGAAGATAAAGGGAGAGATTGGAGACATTTCCATCAGCACAATAAGAAATAAAAAGATCAAGGTAAGTGATGATTTAACATTATCCCCAATGTAGTCCTAGAAACTAATTTGGAGACACCCTGGAAGAGGAAGATCACTACTTAAAACTGAAGAAGATGAAATAATGGAATGATTTCTGAGACTCGTTCGAAGTAGCCTGCCATTTCATAATGACTACCGCACAGAGCAGCGTTTGCACTTACAGCAGAGTCAGCAATTAATGGCATGGTGTGATAGGTGGAACAGAAGTGGAAAATTTGAAATGAACTAGTGTGGTCTGTGTGGCTCCAGTGCCAATGATTTCATCGACACACAGCATTAGGGTGGAATGGGAAGCCTGAAGTCAGCTTTGAATAGATCAGGGCTGCTGAAGCTGTCCAATCTTTACCACTGGCTGCAGTGCAGATCAGTGACATGTTCATTACCACAAAGCCCTACTGCCCCTGCAGACTAGCCATGTCCTGGGTTGTAACTCATCTATCATACCATGCCCAGTTCATTCTCATGTCTTAATACATTTATTTTGAGCAAAAATAAACTTTAGGGAAAATAAGGTTTAATGAGATTATTGAAGAAAAAGACAAATCATTTTATCGCTATGCATATTGATTTATGGTTTCTATATATGCTGGATTTTATAATCCAAGAAAAATCTAAAGCGACCTTGGTGTCTACTGAGACATACAAGGGTATTCATATTTTATAAAATAAGTCATTTTTCAAAAATTCTGGGAGTGTGATAGATGTAGGGCTCATAGGATCCAAATATCACAAAGGAGAAGAATATAATGAACCTATGAGTGGGCGTCTAGTCTACTAAGCTATTCTATTTTTCTTTCTTGTGGCAGATGATCAGAACGCGCAAAACCCCTGTAGGTATAGTCAAAGATAGCTGACACAAAGAGATTAGAGCAGGTGAATTGAGTCATTGATTCTAGAATCATTCTCCTGCCATTAACTGGAAGTGGGGTAGTTGTTGTTTTCAAGAAGATTTGGTGCATAATATCAGCTTAACTACTATGTTTCCTAAACTTATCACATAGCTGTAGTAATATTTTTGTCAGTTTTCTTAATTTCATTTGGAGCAAAAATCTGCTTACATATCACCAACAACAAAATATCCCAATGAAGGAAGAAGTCAGTGATAGTATTCACATACTTTCTAAGGTTCATGTAAAAAATGGAGCATAACAGATTTCAAGAATTTGAGGTCATCTTCCTCATCATCTTAATTTTTTTTAATTTTTTTTTTATTTTTTGACAGGCAGAGTGGACAGTGAGAGAGAGAGAGAGACAGAGAGAAAGGTCTTCCTTTGCCGTTGGTTCACCTTCCAATGGCCACTGCAGCCGGCGCACCGCGCTGATCCGATGGCAGGAGCCAGGTGCTTCTCCTGGTCTCCCATGGGGTGCAGGGCACAAGCACTTGGGCCATCCTCCACTGCACTCCCTGGCCACAGCAGAGAGCTGGCCTGGAAGAGGGGCAACTGGGGCAGAATCCGGCTCCCTGACTGGGACTAGAACTTGGTGTGAGGGCGCCGCAAGGCGGAGGATTAACCTAGTGAGCCGGAGCGCCGGCCTTAATTTTTTAAAACTGAAAAACGTCCAGCTTTTTTGCTTAGCTCTGTAAATCTGACAATAACCAGCATGATTCCATGATGATCAGTTCCATAGTAAAGTAGGAAGTTTCCAGCAGTGAGCATTCTCAGTAACATCAGAGAATTTGCCTTTGTGAACATCATTTTGATATTGAAGCCCATTTTGTTGCTTGAGCAAGCTTCACTCAGAGATCTGTGCTGTATTTCTCCAGACTTGACTCAGTCCTAAATAAATGAGTTAATGGTGATTTGGGAAGGTGGCCCCGTGGAAGCAGGGGCTCCCTCTCTTTCATGCACTACTTCATCAGTGTTCACTAGAACAGGGCTTGACACGAGCAGTGCTCATTAGATATTTGTAGAAAGGTTAGCTAACCTCTTTTAATTACCTCATTTATGTAAGTAACAATTAATTTGACACTGGGGAAATGAAATCCTTTGTGGCAATATTTCATTCAAATACTTTAGTAAAAATGAAATATAAATAGATGACATAATACTATGATCCCACACTGCAATTTGTAAACTAAAACTTTAGTCCAAGAATCAAGCTTGCTGGGGCATCTCTTCTACCTACTTAATGATTTTCCATTAAGTTCTGATTCTATCAAGATTTTCCTGTGTTTAAGTTTAGATATAACTATACCTTCATAAATTTCCAATACCATATCAGAATCTAACATAATAACACCCACATGCATACAAGCCATATATAAACAGTAGCTGGAGAGTTCTTTATTTACAATAATATCTCGTGCTTTCCTCTGTTTGACATTTCTAACTTTCCATCATCTTTCTCTAACATAAGAATTTCTTGAGTTTCCTTTTTTCTTCTAGAGTATCAATAACTAATTTAGCTTTGTTTACAGATCAAATACAATTTAAGTCCTTAAACTGAAGGCATTTTATTTGAAAATTCATGTCAAATTTTACTACTCTGAGTGGAAGGTACTTATGGCCTAGAAATTCACTTATGACACAATTTTCCAGATTTCTTTATCTCTGTGTAAATCCTATCCTAAATAGGATCACAAAGAAACAAGAAATATATAGTAAGACTTTTCTCATGCTATGATAGTAACTCTGGATGAGAGGCAGGCATTTAGTGTCAGAGATATACAGGCCCTTATGGAGCATGTAGTTCAAATTAGAAACTGAGTATGAGAAACATGAGGTATAATATAAAGTTTCTTGCCTAATTAGTGAAGAGAACAAACCATAAATTTGCTCTCCATTAAAGAGTCCCGCACAGCTTTTCACAGACTTCTCTGAAATAAATGTCTTAAAACTCATGTTCTCTGGGCTGGTGCTATGGCATAGTAGGTAAAGATGCCCCCTGCAGTGCCAGCATCCCATATAGCTGCTCTGCTTCCGAACCAGCTCTCTGCCATGGCTGGGAAAACAGTAGAAGATGGTCCAAGTGCTTGGGTCCTTGTATCCACATGGGAGACCTGGAAGAAGTTCCTGGTTTCTGGCTTCAGGTCAGCCCAGCTCCAGCTGTTGAGGCCATTTGGGGTGTGAACCAGTGGATGGAAGACCTTTCCCTCTCTCTCTGCCTCTGCCTCTGTAACTATTCCTTTCAAATCAGTAAATAAATAAAAAAAAATCATTCTCCTAAAAAGTGAAATTCAAATTTGGCAATAAAAAATAAGAATTTAGGTAGAACACTCAACATTGGATTATCAGAGATGATCAGAGAACAGATTCACACAAAAGTAAAATAAAATTAGTATTAACACACTTTCACATTGTAAGCCTTCACTCTGCAAGCAAATAATCTCATATCACAATTACTAATATATCAATTATCACTTATAGTTCATCTAACCATGCCTATAATTTACATGTGATTCATGAAAGTGTGAAATCTAGAAAAGATAATCAATCATAATACACTTTGTATTAATTAGATATTTTAGAAAAATCAGTTCAATTAATTTTCATGATTACTTCTGAATTCTGAATTCTAAAAGTTACAGCACAATAACAGTCAGTATAATTGCTGACATAATGAAAATATTCACAATAATTCAACCAAAAATGAAAATCAGTGGAAATAATGCAGCTGACATGCAATGTATTCAGTAAATCTATAATTATTTTAATGGATATAAAATGATAATAGAAAAGAGTGACGGGTGAAATTATGAAATAAGCTAGAGGAGGTTTATTTTCATTATCTGTAGCAAACCTCTCCATATTCCAACAAACACATTGTCTTTCTTTGTAGTTTTCTAGCTTCCCTGAGCTCTAGAATCACCCTTTATTTTCTTTACGATATACAAATGAACCATACAGTGTTTTCTTTATTCACTTACAGGAGTTTTATTGATTTCTTGAATGTTCCCTGATGGATGCTTGAATTTTTCAAAAGGGTAATGTTTAGCCAAAAGAAATATACCTGCAATGGTGTAATTTCTGTTATGTACCAGATTTTGTGGGGAAGGAGAAAGGGGAAGAAAAGCTGTTTTTGAACAGGTATTAAACATGAATTTGTAAAAAAAATATTTATTGATATATTTGAAAGACAGAGTTACAGAATTAGAGGGCTAGAGGAAGGTATCTTCCATCCACTGGCTTACCTACAGATGAACACAACAGCCAGAGCTGGTCCAGGCCAAAGCCAGGAGCCAGGATCCTCATCCAGGTCTCTCACATGAGTGACATGGGCACAAGCACTTAGGTCATACTCTCCTGCTTTTCACACTAGTAGAGAGCTGGATAAGAAGTAGGACAGCTGGGATACAAACAGGAGCCCACATGGGATGCCAGTGTCACTGACAACAGCCTTTCCCCCATGAGTATATTTTGGATAGTATATGAACAAGAAATGAATGGGACTGATAATCTTACAATGAAAGGTGATGGACCGATGTGTTCCTTATGGACTCCTGCCATCTACCATGTAAAGACACAGGGTTAGTCCCCTCTAGAAAACAAGCAACAAAGAGCCACCTTGGAAGCAGAGACCAGACTCTCATCAGACAGCGAACCTACTAGCACTATGATCTTGGACTCCTAGGCTTCAGAACTGTGAGAAATAAATTTCTATCCTTTAAAAACTTCTTAGTAATAGGAAATTTGTTACAGCAACAGAAGCATGCCAAGGCTAGGTTAAACAATAAATATGTTTATCTTATGGGCAAGTAAATAAGTAGATATCTCCAAAATTGTTAGTGTTTTACTTAGGTTATACTTCTAAGCTATCAATTGGACTAATACGTATTCTATGGACAATTTGCCAGATTTTATATTGACTTTTTTTGTATCATAGCAAATTTATAATACAGCTTTCTCATTTCTTCAGTAGGCTAAAACTCAATCAAAAATTGAATAAAGTTTTTCCTTTAATTAGACTATTATGCATTCACATGAAGAACTAAAAAGCCATTAACCTTTGAGAATACAAATGGCAGACATAAGGGAATTAAAAGTGTACCGACTCTATCTCTGTTGCTTTGTTTAATGAGATTTATGTGTTGTTAACCACAGCAATTAGCATACAAGTTGAGAACTTGTACAAATATGGACAGTGTTTATGTAGGGCTAAACTGAAGATCATACATAAGTAGGGAAATATGATTTACTCTTGGATAAAATGTAAATAAATCAAATGTAGATTCACTTGAATGACTAGCTTTATCACTAGGCATTGAAACTATTACAAAAATATGCTATTATTAAAATTTCTATTAAAAATACCGTATCTATAGTAAAACTCAAGTTTTCAGTACATAGCTCCCTATTTTCCCATAGAAACAACTGTATTTAATACTATATATTGGCCGGCGCCGTGGCTCAACAGGCTAATCCTCCACCTTGCGGCGCCGGCACACCAGGTTCTAGTCCCGGTCGGGGTGCCGGATTCTGTCCCGGTTGCCCCTCTTCCAGGCCAGCCCTCTGCTGTGGCCCGGGAGTGCAGTGGAGGATGGCCCAAGTGCTTGGGCCCTGCACCCCCATGGGAGACCAGGAGAAGCACCTGGCTCTTGGATCAGCGTGATGCGCCTGCCGCAGCACGCTAGCCATGGCGGCCATCAGAGGGTGAACCTATGGCAACGGAAGATCTTTCTCTCTCTCTCTCACTGTCCACTCTGCCTGTCAAAAAAAAAAAAAAATTCTTCAATTTCATTTTGCTTTTCTTAAAAGTATTTTTTCTTCATCTGGCATTTTTTTTCTAGAGTGTATTTTTTAAAATTTCTAACATTATTTCTGCTTTGCTTTTTTTCTTCACAAAATTTACCTTGATTTATTCAATTTATCATTCAATGTTCTGTTATTTTAAAAAATAGTATATTCATTATGTTTAACTTTTAGCTTTATAATATATTCTCTTTTATATATTTTCCTTTAGCTTTCTTCTAATTGTTTATCTTATTTTTATGCTAATTTTTTCTCCATTATTTTAACATTTGTAAACAACATCATTTATGTTGATGAGTTTGCTGTTAAAAAAATGAAATCATATTTTTTGCAAAAGATAGACACAACTAGAAACCATTATACTTGATAAAATAATCTTATTCCAGAAAGACAGATACCATATATATTTCCTGATCTGAGGTAGTTAACAGAGTACCTGAAATTTAATATAATGGAGTGAAATACACATTTTCAGATTCGATGTTCAAAGATTGTTTCTAACTGTTATATTTTCCATTGAGGGTCAGTTTTTTTTTTTTTTCATACTATTTGTTGAACTATTTTACTTAGTGTATATAAAGATATATTTTTTCATTTGAAAGAATTACACAGAGAGAGAAGGAGAGGCAGAGAGAGAGAGAGAGAGAGAGAGAGAGAAGTCTTCCATCTGCTGGTTCACTCCCCAGATGGCTGTGATGGTCAGAGCTGCGCCAATCCAAAACCAGGAGCCAGGAGCTTCTTCCAGGTCTCCCACACAGGTGCAGGGGCCCAAAGATTTGGGCCATCTTCTACTGCTTTCCCAGGCCATAGCAGAGAGCTGGACTGGAAAAGGAGAAGCCAGGACTTGAACCGGTGCCCACATCGGATGCTGGCACTCCAGGTGGTGGCTTTATCTGCTACTCTATAATGCCAGCCCCTATACAATCATTAAGTAAACTGAAAATAGATCTTTGTAAAAATTTACAGTAGAAATGTGAGAGGAAGGAGGAGGAATGGTTGGAATGTGGGCAAGAGGGAGGGGAGGGGAGGGAGTGTCACTATGTTCCTAAATCTGTATATATGAAATACATGAAACGTGTATAATCTAAATAAAATTTTAGAAAAAGAAATTATAACTGTGGCATAGACAGAAGAAGAAGAAGAGCCACTACTAATGCTTTGTACTAATGCTTTGCAACTGAAAAATTATAAAATGGAAATGGCAGTATGTGTATAGCATGCTTTTGTTCACTCAAGCTGAGGTCATCCATGATTCTCTTTGCCTTGAATAGGCTATTTTCTCCACACTGAATGTCAGTACACAGTAGCCACCAATAACTTTTGAATGAAAAATTATGAACTTCTCTTTCTCTAATTACTTTAACAGAGCAAATATTTTTCTCATGTTCATCTCTCACATTCACAAAAAGGATATTGATCACTTTAGTTTTTATGGACCTAGAGTTAAGACCATGTTTTCAATTTACAGGAAAATGGGACTAGCATTGTGACCTAGCAAATAAAGCTTCTGCCTTTGACATTGGCAACACGTATGGATGCAAGTTGGTGCCCTGGCTGCTCCATTTCCTGTACTGCTCCATACTGCAGGCAAGGAAAAACAGTGGAAGATGGCTCAAGTGCTAGGTTTTCTGGCATTCACTTGGAAGATCAGATGAAACTCCTGTTTCCCAGCTTCCATGTGGTCCAATGCTGGCCATTGTGGCTTTCTAGGGAGTGAACCAGTGGATTAAAGATTTCTCTCTCTGTGTAAGTCTGACTTTCAGAATAAATAAATGTTAAAACTGTAAGATGAAAGAATAAGTCTAAGGAACAGAGCAAAAAAAAAGAATGAGGAAAAGCAGAACCTAAGGAACCTGTGATACAACATCATGTGGCCAAAATACACCCTGTGAGAAGTCCACAGGCAAAGAGAGCATGGTGGGTAAATATAATATTTGAAGAAATAATACTACCAACATCCCAAATTTGATGATACATGAATATAAATGTCTGATAATCTCAGCTAACTTCAAGTAAGACTAAATCAGAGTCCCACAGCCAAACACATAATAATCAGGCTTTTAATACAAAAAGATCAAGACAGACTCTTGAAATCTTCAAGAAAAAAGAAATTCAGCCCATACAAGAGAACATAACGATTATCAGTAGATTTCTCACCAGGAAATTTATGGAGAAGGCAGTGGCAGGTACATTCCAAGAGCTGAAAGAAAAAAAAAAAAGTCAACTAGGAATGGTTTACCCAGTACAATTTCAAAAATGAGAAAGTAAGACATTTCCAGATGAACAAAAGTCAAGGAGGTATGTTAATCTTATACCTTCTCTAAAGAAAATCTCAAGGGAGTCCAATAGCATCAAATGAAGGAATACAATTACTTGCACCTGTGTGTAAAAATAAAAATCTCAATAAACGCAAGTACGTGGAAAAATTTAAAGGGCATTATTCTGTCTATATGATTTAAGAGATTACTTCATTAACAGCAATTTTAATATAAAATTTAGTATTATTTTAACTTTGGTTTGTAACTCTACATTTTATTTTCTATATGACTGAAGGTTCTAATGTATTGAAAGAATTCTTAATTTATGATTTGGGACACACAATAAAATATAATTTTGTGACATACTAACTGAAATATGCAAGACAAAACTGTTAGGGGCGTAGAATTTCTGTATAATATTGAAATTAAGTTGGTATAAATTGAAATTAAGATGTTAAAACTTTAGGACACAAATGTAATCTCAAGTATTACAGTCTACATATGTGTGCCCCACACATATTGTAAATATGTGAGATTGTAAATAGTGATCACACAAGGAAATAGGGCCTTTGGGATTTATGAGGACATGAGGCCTCTGCCCTCATGAAAGGGATTAATGTTCCTGTAATTTAACTTTTTCATTTCTTTCATCCTGTGAATATAGGTCCTCAATAAGGAAGTGAACATGCACCAGGCACAACCTGCCTGGTGCCTTCAGTTCTGCTTCGAGAACTGTAAGAAAAATATTTTTGTTTAAAGCTTATGGAATTTCCTTATAGCAATCAAAATGAATAAGATGGAAAACTGATAAGAAGAAATATCAGTGTTGGTATAACAAATAACTAAGTATGTGGAAGCAGCTTTAGCACTGATTAACTCCAGTGGCTAGAACAGTTTTGAGGAGCATGCTAGGAAACATCGCCATGGAAGGATCATAAAATGCAGCTCTGGTTATATCACATTAGAGGACAAGAGCTTTACAGAAGTCTTCAGTCTTCTTAGAGAATACATTCGTATTCACAAACACCATGCTATTGGACAGGCCAGCATTGTGGCACAGCAGAAGGTTGCTCCACTTCCCATAGAGCTCTCTGTTAATGTGTTTGGGGAAGCAAAAGAAGATGGTCCAACTAGTGAGGTCCCCGCTACCCATGTGCGAGATTCTGGCAGAGTTCCTAGCTCCTGGCTTCTCCAAAGCCCTACTTAGACTGTGACAGCCATCTGGGGAGTGACCCGGCAGATGGAAGATCTTTCTCTGTGTCTCCCTCTCCCTTTCTGTCACTCTGCCTTTCAGATAAATAAAACAAAACTTTTAAAAAAAAACATTCTTAGAAATATGGAAAGTATAATAATTTTGCAGAGTTTTCAAAAGGCAATGAACTGGGGCCAGAGCTGTGGCATAGTGGGTAAAGCCGCAGTCTACAGTTCCAGATCCAGTCCGAGCTGCTCCACTTCTGATCTAACTCTCCGCTATGGCCTGGAAAAGCAGTGGAAGACGGCCCAGGTTCTTGGGTGCCTGCATTGATGTGGGAGACTTGGAAGAAACTCCTGGCTCCTGGCTTCGAATCAGCACAGCTCTCGGCGTTGCAGCCATCTGGGGGTGAACCAGCAGAATAAAGGCCTCTCTCTCTCTCTCTCTCTCTCTTTCTCTATCTCTCTTTGCCTGTCTGTAACTCTGCCTTCAAATAAATAAATAAATCTTTAAAAAATTATAACTAGAGACTAATTAATAATGAATCCCAATTTATATTATAAATTGTACTTGTGTCACACAAATCAACTAGGTGTATATTATAGACTAGGCTTTGTATTAAGCATCTGTTATAATTTCATTAAATGAATTGAATGAAATTTAATTTATATATTTCACATCAATGTGATTAATAGCCTCAGAACCCTGGGAGATGATGCCTCAATCCTTAGAAATGCTGCAGTGAATATTCTAGTAGCTACCTAATGCAAACTTTTCCTTACTGAAGTGAGAATTCAAAAGCCTATAAAGTTCCCATTGTTGATACACACGGACAAAAGTCAAGGATGATAACCCAGGTTTATAATTCATTTTTTCTGACTCCAGGATTTGAAAACTCTATTCAAAGCCACATGAAAACTCATGAAGACTCTTGAGATTCTGTATCAGGAAGCAGCAAACTATGGTCAATGGGCCAAATTCAGTTAACACATAAAGTTTTATATTGCACTGCAGGACTAGAGTTGAGGAGTTGTGCTATACTGTGTGTGGCTAAGCATTAAACATTTACTATTTTATTTGTTATAGAATAAGTTTATTAACTTTTCATCTATAATGTGTCACTAGATCATTTTGGCTATGTATCCAACAGAAAATTATTAAAATCATATTTAAATGCCAGACATTATATAAGAAATAGAGATAAGAAAGGTCATGTCATGGAATTTAATAAGTTCATTCTGGGGAGTTAGATGCTGAGGTAGACATTTTTATATGTATTATCTCCTAAATCCCTACAAGAAAACTCTCTGGGTGGTAATATATCATAAAATTATGAAATTAAAACTGTTAAGTTACTTGTCTAAGGGCTTAAAGGTAGTAACTGGTAGTTCCATAATTTAATTCTATGTCTTATGGCTCCAAATCTATCTTATAACACTACTTGTTACTTGTCTGAAATAGTCTCCATCAAGAATGGGGTGATTTAGGAATAACTGGGATTATCAATCACTTGTTCATGGGGAGTATTAAACATATGCCCCTCCGCTGAATTTTCAGAAACGTCCTAGGTTTTTCTGACTTCTTTAGTTGTTAAATCAACAAAATAGTGTTTGCATGTAAGTTATTGAACACATAAATTCCACAAGGAATAGAAAACTTAGCAGTACACCATATAAACATAATCTATAAGGTAGTTTGTATCCATGGCTCCAATTCTTTGCATTTTCTTGTATAACCACAGTCTTGTCATGTGATTTTTGTAGTTCCACTCACAAAGAACCAAAATTAATGTACTCACTGCTTATATCTAGGATAAATCAATGTACAAAGAAACCCAGAACGCCATTACCATTAACATATTAATTCTGATAGTCTCATTGATGTCTTTCTTGTATCAGACTCCTTGATGATGGAACATTTGTGCATTAGTAACATTTTGTTTAAGGAAATAAATATTTTTTTTATGTTTGACATGATCTTTAGAATTCAGAGCATTGTTTCTTTTCAAGAAATGTTTTAAATTTTATTTAAGTTATACAAGTTTCACATAATTCATATATACAGATTTAGGAACATAATGCCACTGCCCCGCCCTCCTGCCCACATTGAAATATTTTTATTTTCTGTCCTAACTATGCCACTTCAGGCTGCTACACCAGACCCTTTCTTTTCTGAACAAATGCCCAGCTTTACCTATTTTGTCATTCTCTAGAGCCTAAATGGTGACAGTTCCAGGCATATAATTGCTTCTTCAGTAATGCCTATGACCAGAATAATTTGTATGCTTTTAATCTTTTCTATCTTAAGTATATTGAGATCAGACTAATTTCTTACACATCTTTGTATTATTTCATTTGGCTACAATAGTTTGGGGTTCTCAGAAATTTTCAAGTGGACTTCAATTCTCAGCTATGAAAAGTGCTCTTATTTACCAATGGTTAAACATTTAACAATTTTAGTTTTCTACTTGATTTTTTCTATTACTAGACTAGTAAACATAGTTCATACCTATCTTTCAATGTAAGACTTCTCATATCATTCCACAAAAAGAATATATTAACATATAAGTAATAAGTACATATTTTTCAATTCTGGTTTTAAAATATCAAAATAAATGCTTGAGATACATATTAGAAACTCTATAAAAATGGGAAATAAATATTCTGATAAGTTACTACATTTATCATATTACATATGGATACACATTTTACATATAAGACAAAGCCTTTATATTTTACATAAAACATATAGCCTTAAATAATTTTAAGATAATTTTTAAAGTATGCTATCATCAAAGTATATACTTCACCTGTAGCCAGCTGGTATACAGGTGCAGCATGAGTTTTGCAGGCAGAAAACCTTGCTTCAAATCCTGATCCCATTATTATGTAAGTTAGTCTATAAAATAAGGTTATTGACCTTTATGTGTTAGGATTGGATGAGGAGAAAATGAGCTGGAAAAGGCAAGTCCTCTCTGGCACATGCAGAGGCAGAATAAAAGTTCATTGCAGTCCTAAAGCTTTATTTGATAATTCAGGGAATACCACAATAGCACTAACACATCATTAAAAGCCTGACCAAAGAGAGGAGGATATATGGACAATGAGGAGGCAGTTCTGGATTATAAAATTCTGGTTAACAGTGTTTTTGATGTTTAGCAAACTAGAGTTAAGCCTAACTTGAAATCGGTTATTTTACATGACTTTCTACATTATTGCAAAGTTTAGTGTCCTATTGTGTTCTATTTTTCTGAGTGCAGTGATTCTAAGTGGGAGTAAGTTACATCAGAACACAATAAACTTTTGTCTATAGAAATCACTATAATTTCTTTTGATTGTAAGGTTTTTTATTATTATTATTAGGCAGAGTTAGACAATGAGAGAGAGAGAGAGACAGAGAGAAAGTTCTTCCTTCTGTTGCTTCACTCCCCAAATGGCCACTATGGCCGGTGCTGCGCTGCTGTACCAATACGAAGACAGGAGCCAGGTGCTTCTTCCTGGTCTCCCATGCGGGTGCAGGGGCCCAAGTACTTGGGCCATCCTCCACTGCCCTCCTGGGCCACAGCAGAGAGCTGGACTGGAAGAGGAGCAACCAGGACTAGAACCCGGGGCCCATATGGGATGCAGGTGCCTCAGGCGGAGGATTAACCAGTGAGCCACAGCACCGGTGCCTCCACTGCAAGTTTTAAAAGCTCTCTATAGAAACAGATAATATTACAATCATGGACTCTCGAACAAAAGAAAGCATTTTTATTATTTACTTCAGCAAATTTTTTTTAAAAGTTTTTTTTTTTTTATTTATTTATTAAGTCTGAGTTACAGAGAGAGGGAGAAACAAAAATATGCCATCCTCTGATTCATCCCCCAGGTGGCAGCTTCAGCTAGGGCTGGGCCAGGTCAAAGCCAGGAGCCAGGAGCTTCTTCTGGATCTCCCCTTTGGGTGGCAGGGGCCTAATTACTTGGGCCATTTTCTACTGCTTTTCCTAGGTCATTAGCAGGGAGCTGGATCAAAAGAAGTGCAGCCAAGACATGAATTGAGATGCATATGGGATTCTGGTGTCACCGGCAGCTGCATTATCTGTTGTGCCATAAGGCCAGCTCCCACTGCACACATTAAAATTTTAAGATTCCACATTTTCAGAGCTGGTGCTGTGGCATAGTAGATAAAACCCCTGCCTGCAGTGCCAGCATCCCATATGGATTCTGTTGGAGTCCCAGCTGATCCACTTCTGATCCAGCTCTCTGCTATCGTATGGGAAAGCAGTGGAAGATGGCCCAAGTCTTAGGGCCTCTGCACCCACGTGGGAGATCTGGAAGAAGCTTTTGGTGCTCGGCTTAAGATCTGCACAGCTCCTGTATTGGGACCAATTAGGGAGTGAACCAGTGGATGGAAGACCTCTCTCTCTGCCTCTCTTTCTCTCTGTTTAACTTTGACTTTCAAATAAATAAATAAATCTTTTTTAAAAAAGATTCTACATTTTCTTTTGTTTATGAGTATATTATGTCCCAAATATGACATTAATATTTTGTGATTTTATAATTCTCTTAGCCTCAATTTTCAAAACTGGACTCAACAATGCCTCTGTTGGTTCATAAATCAGTAGTTGGAAGACACACTTCGGCACATGCTCACTCGGGCTTACCCCTAATGGTAGAGCTAGAAACATGCAGGGGATTACAATTTAATCTCATGAAGTTGGCATGTAACAATGGTATCTTACTAGTCAAAGTGATCAGTTTCAGTTCATAATTGATCTTAATGATAGTTTTAAATGTCAAAGATTCACATAAACAAGACTAGTGTCTGCTAATACTAACTGATACAATTCAAAAGGAGAGAACGATCCAACATGAGAAGTGGGGTGCACAGCAGACTCATAGAATGGCAGATGTCCTAAACATCACTCTGGCTTCAGAATCAGCCCTTAAGGCATTCAGATCTGGCTAAAAAGCCCATGAGAGTATTTCAAGCATGGTGAGCCAAGACACTGTGGAAAAAAAAAATTACCTAAATGAAAGATCTCTGTGAGTGAGATCTCAGCAGAAAGAACAGGCCATTAAAGAAGGAGGTACCTTTCTCTGAAGGGAGGAAGGAACTTTCACTTTGACTATGGCTTTGTCTAAATAAGATTGGAGTCTGTGAACTCAAGAGGCTTCCATAGCTTTAGCCGCTCATGACAAGAGGCTCAGGTGATTACTGATGTCATACATGAGAGTGTCAATTGTTAAATCAACAGAAGTCACTGTGCACTTGCTCCTCATCTAGGATCTCTGTCCTTAATTGTCATACTATGTGAATTAACAGTATAACTAGTACTCAAACAGTACTTTATGCTTTGTGTATCTGTGTGAGTGCAAACTCTTGAAATCTTTACTCAGTATATACTAAGATGATCTTCTGTATATAAAGATAATTGAGAATGAATCTTAATGAAGAATCAGATGGGAGAGGGAGTGGGAGATGGGATGGCTGAGAGTGGGAAGGAGGTTATGGGGGGAAAAACAGCTATAATCCAAAAGTTGTACTTTGGAAATTTATATTTATTAAATAAAAAAAAGACCCTTGGCAGAGCACTTAAACAAACTATGTCTTGATTTGCTGTTCCTTCAAATAGGATAACAGTGGAACCAAATGCGTGACATTTTTGTATAGTTCATGAGTAGTGATATAATACTACCCTTATAAATATACATGGCACAGGGTGACCAATAATCTTTAGATATTGCCTCCATCCTTGACAAATCAAATGTAATCTATGATTCCAAGTTTCAACTAAAAAATTCAAAAATTTGAATTCTCTTTGCCTTTTCCCTTCATATAATATTTTAACACTTGTGCTTTAAAGTCCAAGTTAGCTGTTATGTGTGAAGTATTTTATTTCAGTTTAAATTTCACATTCTGCATATAAGTAGGAAATTCGGTTCTCAAATACAAATTCCATCGATTATATCTTTACTTGAAGCTAATTACACGAAGATAAATAACTTCAGCATCAATCTACACAATAAATATAGTTAATCCATTTTGTTTCAATGTTTCAATTTTCCTGGGATAATATAAGTTCTGTTTGAATTTAAGAATTACATTTCTCTAACTTTTTCTCACAAATTCACTTTTTATTTTAAAAGTTTTATTTAAAATAAAACTTAAAAAGTCAGAAATATTTTGCAATTGTAAAAGATATTTTTGTTTCTTTCCACCTATTTTACACTAAAGGGAAGGAGAAGGGAAGAAGATATAAATCCAGTTGACTCAGTTGATACTGAGGTGCTCTCTAAGGGAGTCCAAGCATCTTGAACATGTTTGCTTGGATCATAGGCAAATGAAAAATTCACAACTGAATGAATTCATCTTGATTTGGGTTATTTATTTATTTATTATTTTAACCTCTTTCTGCTGGATATAGTTCTACCACACTAAGAACCCTGAGCTCAGATATTGCAGTGATCATTCAGATTCTGCGTCCTCTCTCCCCTATTTGACCCTAAGTTCTTCTCAATTGACATCTTTCTCTGTCCTCTGAGTTTTGCTTGATCATGTATTATTATCTTTTCTCTAATCTACATCTAAATCCTATTATAAAGTTTACCCTTTTTAGCTACTTTCCTTTACAGTCATTATCTTATTATATTTAATGAAGCATAAAAATTTAGTATTATATTTTATAATATTATAAATATTATAATATTTTAGTTTATTGTATGTACCTATTAATACTCACTTGCAAATACACTTCCATAATTTTTTGAAGTTGTAGATGAAGAGATTTCAAAGGTAAAAGGCTAGAATGATGATAAAGACTCAGAAAAGATAGATTGCTACTTAAGGTATTTTCACCAAATATTAGAATGTTAAAATTTTAGGCTGGCGCCACGGCTCAATAGGCTAATCCTCTGCTTGTGGCGGCAGCACCCTGGGTTCTAGTCCAGGTCGGGGCACTGGATTCTGTCACGATTGCTCCTCTTCCAGTCCAGCTCTCTGCTGTGGCCTGGGAGCACAGTGGAGGATGGCCCAGGTCTTTGGCCCATGCACCTGCATGGGAGACCGGGAGGAAGCACCTGGCTCCTGGCTTCAGATGACTGCAGTGCGCCAGCCGCTGCGGCCATTGGGGAGTGAACCAACGGAAAAAGTAAGACATTTTTCTCTGTCTCTCTTTCTCACTGTACACTCTGCCTGTCAAAAAAAAAAAATGTTACAATTTTGGTTTTCATTCTTACTATTTCAAAGTAGACAGAATGAAGCTGAGAAGTATCACAAAACTGTGCATGTGCCTTTCTCTTTGATACATGCCATGACACATGCCCATTTTACTTTGGGCATTCACAAATAAAGCAATTTTGGATTACAAAAAAAGGCAAACTCACAAAATTTAGATATCAAACTGTGCAGATGATAACTTAAAACTCTACTTAATATTACAGTCACACATCCCAAAGCAATGTTTTAGTCAGCGACTAAATACGTGCATTATGTTGGTCTTATGGAACTGAAAAATTCCTGTTATTTAGTGATATCATAGCTGTCATAACACCAAAGTTCAATGCCTCACATATGTGTTTATAGAGATGTTTGTATAAACAAACCTTGCACATTCATAGAAAAGAATACAGTTATGCATAGTACATATTATGTTCTCAATTATGCTGTTAGTATATGTTTTATTATATTTTTGTTGTTATTTTGGAATGTATTACCTCTACTTGCAAAAAAATACTAAAACACAGTATGATGTGCTATGCTAACAGCAACCCTCATAAATATCTTGTCTACCTTTTCTCTCAATTATGTCAGGAAGCCACATGGAGTGATTAATCTATACCATCTAGATTTGAGTAAGTACATTCTAAGATGTTCACATAGTGGTAAGATGGCTTAACCTACATTTCTCAGAAATAGCTCCATTTTATTTTATTTGACAG
This sequence comes from Sylvilagus floridanus, assembly GCA_949820135.1. NCBI lineage: Eukaryota > Metazoa > Chordata > Mammalia > Lagomorpha > Leporidae > Sylvilagus > Sylvilagus floridanus. The sequence continues at coordinate 85,135,101 of OX463224.1, forward strand.
GTAGAGTTATAGACAGGGAGAGAGAGAGAAAGAGAGAAAGGCCTTCTTCCTTTGGTTCACCCCCCAAATGGACTATAAGGCCATTGCACTGCGCCGATCCAAAGCCAGGAGCCGGGTGCTTCTCCTGGTCTCCCATGAGGGTGCAGAGCCCAAGCACTTGGGCCATCCTCCACTGCCTTCCCGGGCCACAGCAGAGAGCTGGACTGGAAGAGGAGCAATCGGGACAGAACTGGCACCCCAACCGGGACTAGAACCCAGAGTGCCAGTGCCACAGGTGGAGGATTAGCCAAGTGGGCCATGGCACTGGCCTGAAACAGCTCCATTTTTAAGCTCAGCGTGACACATGACTATACATTGAAAGTGTAATTTCACTCAAGAATTAAACAATTAAAATTATTTCTTAGCTCTTTTTAAATTCTTGTCATTAGAAAAAAAAGTTTTTTTTATCAATTTCACTCACATGTATACATACACACACACGGACATAGTGTGAGGGAGTAAAAACAACACTGAAGTAAATTTAAAGTGTTACCTCAAATTATTATTTATTAAACTACCATTTTTTTAAATTTTTCTCCCCTATAGCATTATACATTTTTGTAATTCTAACTATTGGTCAACTTAAGGTATGGATAAGAAATTCAAAGAAACAAAAACGCTGACACATAAACAATACAAGACATTGTGGCTTCTCCTGAACAATTCATGGATGTTAGAATACTGGGAAAACATGAAAACTTAAAGAAAAAAGTTTTAAAACTATTTATGAAATTTTATTAAGAATATTGATTTAGGAAGTTTTATCGGAATTAGTGTTTCTATTACTATATTCCTCTGGTGCTTAGATTGACAACATAAATCATTTAAATTTCTGAACTTCTATTGGCTAGCTCTTTTTAATTACTTCATTATTCCATGCACTTTCCATACGTTTATGAAAAAGGTTAATCCTGACTTAAAAATCCACCAGCTCATCAGAATCTAGTCCATATTCCTGGATTTCCCACAGAAATTCAATTTACTAATGTTACTGACTCAAAGCCATTACTAGGATGTTCCCAGGGATTCAAATTAATGTTGAAGTCAGATTAAGATAAATTCATGTTTTATGTCTCTTTCTATTGTCCTATATTAAAAGGAACCATTTTCCCATTGTAAGATGAAAATAATCAAAGTTGAAAATGCATTTAACAGATCTAGCCTCCTACACATCATAGGTTAGCAACACACTGCATTGCAAAGTATTGGCCATATACTCTCATGATTACATGACTGACTGGCAGCTGCAGCTCACTGCTATTGCACGAATCATGGGAAAGTATGTCACACTGCATTTCAGTAGCCTGAGTAAAGATCGAAATTCAATATTTAATTTGAAATATGGTTTTCTACTGAATGTGGACAGTTTATCACCATCATTAAATAAAAAATAATTGCATGTTGAATAATCTACATAAGGTACCAACCATGTGTCCTATTACAAGTGAACCATCTACAACATTAAACTGAACTTGATTTTAAAACACTAAAATATCTTTCCAAATCATAATATTTTCCAAGCAAAAGTTACTTTTCACTGATTCTATCATGCACTTCAAGTCTCAGCTCAAAACATAGTGTTCTCTTTCTAGAACAGTTATTTGTAGTAACCCTTACTCATGTGTGTATGGCCACTCCATCACTTCATCTATCTGTGTTTTTATACCACTAATGCATTGACAATACAACTGCTTGTATTCACCTATTGCTGCTCCTAAACTAACCAATGAAACCTTTTGTTTAGCTCTTTATCCCTCATATGATCAGCCCCAAATGAGATGTCACTGAGTGTCAAAGAAAAAGGAAATATTGAAAGGTAATTTGATCTTTAAATTTACTCTTCACCATGCTCTATAGTTCAGCAAACTACCTTATACAAAATGTGAGTTTTGAAACAAATTAGAAAAGTGCATTCTTGATGAGGCTCTAAGGAATGATCTTATACTCTACAAAAAGTGGAATTGCAGAACCTCACAGCAAGATAAGGGCATGCGTTTATCCATGGAAGCAATTTTTGTAGAAATGTATTTCATTTTTTAAAAATATTAAGCCAAGACTGCAACTCAGTCACCCTGGTTAACTTACATAAACAGAGGTTCCTGAGGGTCTATAATGCACTTGGGATTTTTACTGTAACTTGGTTAAAAATATATTAGAGAGTTGAGTGATAAAACATTGTTTTATCGCCTCTGTTTTAAATACTTTAAATACCTATTATACAGATTTATGTATTTCCTTCAGGAGAAAAGTGATGGAGGTAATCATTTGCTTTACTACAGCACTTCAAATGGGTTTCTAGTGATAGGCTGTGCATTTTCTGTTGTTCTTTGTAAATAGTACAGAAAAGATTGTGAGATGCTCCAGAAGAATTTGGAGATAAAGAAAATAGAATTGACCTCTAAGATTTAAGCTACAGACAATGGGTTGGTATCAGAAGTTCACTATGCTCACTGGAATCACGCTCTAATGTATTAAAGAAACATGATTGCAGCAAATAAATAAATGGTCAACTTACAAAATTAAGTTTAGATTATCTTGTACCCCTGAATTTTCTTTAACCATTTATTCACAAGGGATGCCTCTTCTTCTTGATTGTAGCTCCCCAAGAGCTTAGAAAGAATTAAAGCCTATGTTTATGAGTATGTGTGTTGAGGGGATCCTAGTCGTGAATGAGAATGATTCGAGAATCCAGATACAAGAATGAGAATACTCTGAAACTTGGCAAATCCATCACGCTAAAGTACAATGTCAGAATTCCTTGACATGACCTTTTCTCATTGAAACTACAATTTCTTGGTTCACCATCACTATATATGCTTTAGTTTTGGTATAACTTTTGAGTTAATTTTTATGACTGTACTTTCTTTTGTTTTCAAAGCACAAAAATGATGAACTTACAACACTGAAAAATCACCTTACCCTCCTAGAACACAAGGCACAGGTGTGAGATTATAAATGAACTGAAATTCAGCAAGTAACCTCGTCCCCAAAATGAAAACCATATTTTTTTTTAATTTATTTTTTTCAAGTTTTATTTAATAAATATAAATTTATAAATTACAACTTTTGGATTATAGCGGTTTTCTCCCCATAACCTCCCTCCCACTCTCAGCCATCCCATCTCCCACTCCCTCTCCAATCTGATTCTTCATCAAGATTCATTTTCAAACATCTTTATATACAGAAGTTTAACTTAGTATATACTAAGTAAAGATTTCAACAGTTTGCACCCACACAGATACACAAAGCATAAAGTACTGTTTGAGTATTAGTTATACCGTTAATTCACATAGTATGACAATTAAGGACAGAGATCCTAGATGGGGAGCAAGTGCACAGTGACTTCTGTTGTTGATTTAACAATTGACACTCTCATGTATGACATCAGTAATCACCTGAGCCTCTTGTCATGAGCTGCCAAAGCTACGGAAGCCTCTTGAGTTCACAGATTCCAATCTTACTTAGACAAAGCCATAGTCAAAGTGAAAGTTCCTTCCTCCCTTCAGAGAAAGGTACCTCCTTCTTTAATGGCCCGTTCTTTCTGCTGAGATCTCACTCACAGAGATCTTTCATTTAGGTAATTTTTTTTTTTCCACAGTGTCTTGGCTCACCATGCTTGAAATACTCTCATGGGCTTTTTAGCCAGATCTGAATGCCTTAAGGGCTGATTCTGAAGCCAGAGTGATGTTTAGGACATCTGCCATTCTATGAGTCTGCTGTGTATCCTGCTTCCAATATCGGATTGTTTGCTCTTTTTTAATTCTATCAGTTAGTATTAGCAGTCTTGTTTATGTGATCCCTTTGACACTTAATCCTATCATTAAGATCAATTATGAACTGAAACTGATCACTTTAACAAGTAAGATGGCATTGGTACATGCCACCTTGATGGGAATGGATTGGAATTCCCTGGCACGTTTCTAGCTCTACCATTAGGGGTAAGTCCAAGTGAGCATGTGCCGAACTGTACATCTCCTCCCTCTCTTATTCCCACTCTTTTATTTAACAGGGATCACTTTTCAGTTAAATTTTAACACCTAAGAATAATTGTGTGTTAATTAAAGAGATCAACCAGTTGTATTAAGTAGAACAAAAAATACTAAAAGAAATAAAATAGATTTCATCAGTTTGCACCCACACAGAAACACAAAGTGTAAAATACTGTTTCAGTGCTACTTATAGCATTACTTCACATTGGACAACACATTAAGGACAGATCCCACATGAGACGTAAGTACACAGTGACTCCTGAAGTTGATTTAACAATTTGACACTCTTGTTTATGGCCTCAGTAATCTCCCTAGGCTCTAGTCATGAGTTGCCAAGGCTATGGAAGCCTTTAAGGTTCGCTGACTTCAATCTTATTCTGACAGGGTCATAGTCAAAGTGGAGGTTCTCTCCTCCCTTCAGAGAAAGGTACCTCCTTCTTTGAAGGCCCCATTCGTTCCACTGGGATCTCACTTGCAGAGATCTTTCATTTAGGTCTTCTTTTTTTTCCAGAGTGTCTTGGCTTTCCATGCCTAGAATATTCTCATGGGCTCTTGAGCCAGATCTGAATGCTTTAAGGGCTGATTCTGAGGCCAGAGTGCTATTTAGGACATCTGTCATTCTATGAGTCTGCTGTGTATCTCGCTTCCCATGTTGGATCATTCTCTCCCTTTTTGATTCTATCAGTTAGTATTAGCAGACACTAGTCTTGTTTGTGTGATCCCTTTGAATCTTAGACCTATCAGTGTGATCAATTGTGAACTGAAATTGATCACTTGGACTAGTGAGATGGCCTTGGTACATGCTACCTTGATGGGATTGTATTCAATTCCCTGGCCTGTTTCTAACTCCATCATTTGGGGCAGTTCCGATTGAGCATATACTCTTTACTTAGTATATACTGAATCAATCTTCTGTATATAGATAATTAAAAATGAAAAAAAAAATCTTGGTGTTAAATTGGAAATTGCCTAGAAAATTAATCATTTTTTTAAAAAAATATATCATGTAGGATCTCTGTCCTTAATGTGCTATACATTGTGAATTAATATTATAACTAGTACTCCAACAGTATTTTTCACTTTGTGTTGCTATGTTAGGGCAAACTGTTGAAATCTTTACTTAATATATAGTAAACTGATCTTCTGTATATAAAGAGAATTGAAAATGAATCTTGATGTGAAGCAAGGGGAGAGGGAGTGGGAAAGGGGAGGGTTGCGGGTGGGGGGGAAGTTATGGGAGGGGAAGCCATTGTAATCTATAAGCTGTATTTTGGAAATTTATATTCTTTAAATAAAAGCGTTATAAAAAAAAAAAAAGAAATAAAATAGTAAATTGTTCCTCAACAGTCAGGACAAGGGCTGATCAAGTCATTATTTCTCATAGTGTCCTTTTCACTTCTACAGGTTTCCTTTTAGGTGCTTAGCTAGTTGTCACCAATCAGGGAGAACATATGATATTTGTCCCTTTGGGACTGGCTTATTTCACTCAGCATGATGTTTTCCAGATTCCTTCATTTTGTTGCAAATGACTGAATTTCATTGTTTTTTTTACTGCTGTATAGTATTCTATAGAGCATATATCCAATAATTTCTTTATCCTGCCTTCTGTTGATGGGCATTTAGATTGATTTCATGTTTTAGCTCTTGTGAATTGAGCTGCAATAAACATTTAACCATAATGTTTTGTGTATTAATTTTGTTAATTGAGAAATTACACATTACATATTGCAAATTTTTATATAACTCAGTATTTTTTATTTAATAAAACCATGGAATCAAAAGTTAAAAGGGTGCATTAGTTGAACTAATTTAAATTTGCACCTGGGTTTTCAGCCCCAGACAATACCTTCATGTAAAGGATATTATAAAGGAGGGCTCCACTACTTTGGTGAACTAGTTACTCAGTTAGCTGTTGAGGTAGCCCCTTTCATCACCAATTCTAATTAAAAATATACACACCCCTAGAGTTTCCAACAACCGTAATCAGATCATGACTTAGATCATGTTAAATTTAGACATCCCTCTGTAAATACATCTTCTCAGATTATATTTTGATCCAATTTTTGAACTTCCTTAAACAGTTTGGCGAATTTCCAACCTAATGTGTTTCCTTTGAATCAATTTAATCAATGTAATTCATAAAAAGTAGTTCTCACTAATGATTTTATTATTCAAGGATATTCTGATAGCTGGGAAGGAGTAGTGTGGCACCTATTTGTATTGGACTGAATGTTTTTTTTTCTTCCAAATCCTTTTGTTGAAATCTTCTTCTGTCCCTGTGATGTGATGCTGTTAGGGGGAAGAGGCTTTGGGGAGGTGAAACGCAGTAGGGGTAGAAACTGTGACTGGGATTAGTGTTCTTCAAAGAAGAAATGTAAGGCAGATGATTTTCTCTTTGACCTTGACTGGATACATTGAGAAGACAGCTGTCTGAAAACCAGGAAGAGTGCCCTCACCAGATGTCAGATTTGTTCTCCTCTTGACCTACTTTTCCCAGACAACTGAAAGATGAAAAATGATTGCTTTTTAAGGCACCCAGTTTGTAGTATTCTATTATGGCAGCCAAGAGTGACTAAATTGTTAAGGCACCAGCCCCACCATCTATAATATCATTTGTTATTTCAGTGTTGGATTAGGTTGGCACATCATCCCCTTGACAGATATTAACTGCTAGCTGAAACCCTAACAGCTTTTGCTCTTACCCTGAGAAATCTGAGTCCTGTTGCCATATGTTACAGTTACATAGCACATTGAAGGAGGGAACCTGCCTTTCTACAGTCACATTATTCAACCATAAATGAAGACAGAAATGGTATTTCTGGCTACTCTTCTGCAAATTATCCATATTGTCAATTCTGTTTGGTTAAATAATGTATGGTCTCAAAAAAAGCACCGGAGAGATAATCCTAAGAAATACTGCTGTGCTATTTGAGATGTTTTCCTTCTGACCTCTTAGCTAGAAAACAATAATGCCCGATTTAGAACTGTTTCCTATAAATGACTTAATCCTTATACTTAGGTGAATCTCCAGGTTCTGCTCCAAGGTGGAAATGCAAATACTGGCTGAAGTCTGGAATCGGTTTGATTATATTCTGGTTGTCTGATTAGAAGTTTAATTCTCTCAAGGTAAAATTCACTTAGAATTAATTTTTAGAGGGCTGAATATATGTATTAAAGAGAGGTAGTTTGTCACATTCAAGACTTAAACAGACTGGAATTTCAATTCGTTGTGTCAGTTACAAACTTTATGACTTTAGGAAATGTACCAACCTCTCTGTACTTTGATTCATTACCTTTCATATATACTAAAAAATGATTATGGCTCAGTTTTCTCCACCAAAATGTACAATATGAAGAAATAATACCATTGCATTGTTTAGGGGAAAAACCTATAAATTTCTAGTTTAGCTAAAAAAAAACAGGGAAGTTGAAAATATAGATAGAAAACAAATAAAATGTATCAATGAATAAAAATAAAATAAAGTAAAAATTAAAGCAATAATTTAGGCAGTTGAATGGAAGCAAAATGTTGTCAGTGCAAATTAACAGAAATTCACAGTGTGTTTGGAATCAGAAAAAAACACAATATACATATATGTAACACTGTATATAGAAATAAACGGCCTTGAGAAAATGTATGTCTATAATTATGCAGGAAAGGAAAATATAAATCTATGACTCAGTCTAAAATATTTTTGAAGATTTACTGTCTAAATAAGAAGATGAAGATATATATCTATCTATATATAGATATATATATATATATATGTGTGTGTGTGTATGTGTTTCAAAAGCAAGCAAAATAATAATTCCTATTATGTAATAATATCAGGAAAGACTTACAGGCTTTTTCATTAACAATTGAAATCAAAGCAACACACTTACTGGACAAAGTTGTGTAGGTCAGAAAGCTCTTCAACGATATAGCAAAAGTAGAGACAGTTCAAACACAGCAGGAATTTATGCTGAAAGAATGAGTGGAAGTATTCAAAGAGCTGATTGGAGGCATTGCAGGCCAGCTATGTAGTTTGCTAATTGGTCTTGCCCAAAGAAAAAATATTTTGTTGTTATCCTCATAGCAGATGTAATTTTAGAACTTGGAGCAACCAAATTTAGGGTCGCACTCTCACACAGGGACTAGGAGATGGGAGCAGTATTTTCACCAATGATTACGCTTCAATCAGATAGCTTCCCAAAGAACGAGCTTCTTTGAGAAATACAGTCCTTGGTTGTAAAACTGACAAGAAGCTTTTGAAAATATTAAATCTTTCAAGGTCTAGCAATAATTTACAATTATGGGTTTTCTAAAGTAAATGAGTTGTCTAAGAGAAAAGAAGTCATGGACCTATAGTCAGGAAGCAGCCCACAGAAATTTTAGTCAAGCTGAGACAAATACTAGGGTCTTCTTTATTAATTTAACAATTGACACTCTTATTAATCTATTATTTTCTAATCATCACAATAGCCATTATTGTTATTCCTGTCATTGTTTTTCCTCAAAGGTACAATAATTTAATGTCAATCAAATACTCAGAGAAGTTTATTTAATAGGTATTTTAAAACAAAATGACAAAAAATAGACAAAAAAAAGTTGTTCTGGCCATGAGCAACAGTGCTATTGTCAACAACATTACGATCTGTTTTGAACAAAGTATAAAAATCTGCTCTCATAAACCTACTTTTCAATATAATATATGTCCTATTCTAATGAAATATCTTATGTTTTAATACATGTGTTATTTTTCCTTACATTTTTGGCTTTGGGAAATATAAAATATCAAATTCTATGGCTGTTAAGGGAAATGAGAAGTTTCTATATCACCATCTGTTATTTGCAAGGTTCATAATTCCAATATTAATAGTCTAATTCATTAACCAAAAAACAATCTATGTAAATGTGTTAAATTAATGGTCCCAGTCTTAGGAGATGGCTCGATGAGGAAAATATGTTCTGTTTCTGAAAACTAGTGCTGGTTCTACTTTGCTGTAAATAACCTCTTTAAGGGGGCAGATGGCAAGTCCAAAAGTAATTTCATTTCAAAAAGAATAAAATCTATGTGTATATACATGTATACACACAATACATATATATCATATATATGAACGTACATTGCCATTAGCTTTTCACACTCTTTCTAAGTGAACACTCATCAGAAGAAATATAATAAGGATATCAAAATTATTAAGAAATCAGAAAAATAATAAAAATCATTTGTTCTACACAGATCTCACTGTTAGGACCAATTCAGCCCAGAATATAGATTTAAATGAACAATAAAATTGTATTGTGTTCAGTTAGAAATTGGTGATCTTTGAGCATGTATTATGTGCTAATGTTTATATTCCCTCCTATATATATAATTTATCTGTGTGTCATATATGATCCAAATATTCCTACTTTAAATATGTAATTGCTGACTACTCATATTTTATTCAGGGATTTGTGCTTAAGATTTGCCATTTATCCATCTATTTCAGTAAACTTTTTCCAAGTGTATTCCAAGTACTCACTAAGCTTTGAAGATTATTCCAATATGACAACAGAGCACCTTATTTTATTCAGAACAGTGTGTTTGTTTATTTAGGAGAAATATAAAATAACATATAGAGATATGTATAACAATGGTCTCCCAAGGATGGCCAAGTCCTAAACCCCTAATTTTTTTTTTAAAGATTTACTTATTTATTTAAAAAGTAAAGTTACAGAGAGACAGACACACACACACACACACACACACACACACACAGAGAGAGAGAGAGAGAGAGAGAGAGTTTTCCATCCACCGGTTCACTCTCCTGATGGTGCAATGGCTGGAGCTGCACCGATCCAAAGCCAGGAGCTAAGAGCTTCTTCTTTTTGGGACTCCCACATGGGTGCATGGGCCCAAGGACTTGGGCCATCTTCTACTGCTTTTCCAGGTCACAGCAGAGAGCTGAATAGGAAGAAGAGCAGCCAGGAAGCGAACGGGTGCCCATATGGAATGCCAGAACTACAGTCCATGGCTTTACCTGCTGTGCCACAGCGCTGGCCACAGCCCCTACATTTTAATCTGCACTAGGCAAAAGGTCAAACCATTAGTCAAAAATGCTGTTTAAAAATGGTTTTTAGGGGCTGGTGCTGTGGCACAGTGGATTAAAGCCCTGGCCTTCAGTGCCGGCATCCCATATGGGTGCCGGTTCTAGTCCTGGCTGCTCCACTTGTGATCCAGCTCTCTCCTGTGGCCTGGGAAGGCAGTAGAAGATGGCCCACGTCCTTGGGCCCCTGCACCCATGTGGGAGACCTGGAAGAAGCTCCTGGCTCTTGACTTCAGATCTGCTCAACTCTGGCTGTTGCAGCCATTTGGGGAGTGAACCAGCAAATGGAAGACCTCTCTCTGTCTCTACCTCTCTCGTGACTCTGACTTTCAAATAAATAAAAAATAAATGTTTAAAACAGTGAGTTTTATTGTTGAAGTTGATTTTGATATTGCAGAAAACAGAAGTGAAATTGAGGACCCTTACAAAATAATGGTAATTTGTTTCGACAACAAACTCAGCAGCGAGTGCAAACAAGATGTAGACACTGCCACTTTATAACTATCACCAACTATAACTTTTGCAACTTGTTCATTTTTCTTATTTTTTATCAAATTCTTATTATGTGTGATTGAACTCACACATGCTGCCTGCCAGAGAACAAGTTAAACCACATTTAATTAATACATCATACAGACTTTTACAAATTTCATATACAACTTTTAAATTTTGAATTCTAATAATCATAATTACAAAGTAAACAAAGATAAAAACACAATGGAAACACACATTTGGATGAACCAGTTTATGCAGTTTTCGGAAATGAGTTTTCATATGCTCACAGTTAGACATTTTTCAAAAATAGTGAATTCCACCTAAAAAACAGAAGTTATCTTAAAAACATTTGATTATAGATTATATAAATGAAGACAATATAAGTTAAAATGAAAGATGTCTTCAAATGATGAATTTGAATGGAAACTAGGCACAACATAAATGAGGAGCCATCATCTAGAAAATATGTTAGAAGAATAACACCAGTTTAATTTACAGAGAGAGCAAAAAAAAAAGGGATAAAATAAAATAAAAAAATAGGCTATGGACTCATAGGCCAGATTTAATCATAATTATAGTATCTTAAGGTGAATAAAAATAAAATGTAGAAGAAAGAAAATTTGAAAAGGTATATGATAATAGCTCCCAGACCATATAGAACATCGAATCAGGCATTCATAAAGTTATAACCAACAGATTCAGTGTAATTCAAAGAAGTCAACACACAGATCCATTATAGCAAACATGTTAGAAATCAAAATCAAAAGAGCACGTTTTCAATAGATATTAAAAAAAAAAAACTTTATCTTCAATGGAGTAAGAGAAGAATCAGTAGTGACTTATCAAAAGAATTGATGGAAAACTGAAGACATTATTAAAATGATAAAAGAATAAATATATAAAGTAAAAATCTTATAATCACCAAAAATAAATTTCAAAGGTGACAATGATACTCTTGTCTTAATTTACTTTTAAAAATATAAGACCTGAGATAATGACAATTTGTGGAGTGAAAATATGGGGAAACAGTATGATAAAGAAAATAGAGTAAAATATTAATGGTCATAAATAACTAGCAGCTGTATTTGTTTTTACAGTCAAAGCTTATCATCCCTGCTCTATGTTTGCAAATATTCACAATAAAATACTGAGAAGAGGTGGAAGCATAAACTATCCCATAAATGAAAAATATTTATACATCAAATGAAAACTTTGGATACAAAAAGATTTAGCATATTTAGTCACCAAGAAAATATTATTTACTATTCCAATGAGATACCACCACAATTAGTAAAGCATGAGTAAAATTGATTGAACCAACACAAAGAAATTGATAAATCTAGGTGTTTACTAGAAAAATCAGCAACAGGAGGAATGCCTGCACATGGCTAGTGGGAGTGTAAATTAGTATATCTAACAATAGTATCCGCTAAGGTCAGAATTACTAATTTGTCACTCAGCACTTGAGCGTCAGACATCTACATATGTACAATATAGGCCATTTACAAAGTGTTAATGTTGACATTATTTAAATTAGCCCAAACTGTAAACTAATCAAATTCAGTGAATTTGTGTCTCATCACTGATTAAAAGCCAGTGGTCTGAGGCTGTAATTTTCTCAATGAGTATGAAATATTATATACATGCACCTAATTTTCGGTTCTCAATCTATGTTGTCCTCATAATGTAAGACTATCCCCCCCTTTTAAATACCATCAATAGTGAATTTCTAAAATGATTATACCATTTCCTTATTTTTTTAAGATTTATTTATTTATTTGAAAGACAGAGTTACAATGAGGCAGAGGCAGAGAGAGAAAAAGTCTTCCATGTACTGGTTCATTCCCCAAATGGCTGCAACGGCTGGAGCTGGGCCAATCCGAAGCCAGGAGCCAGGAGCTTCTTCCAGGTCTCCTATGTGGCTGCAGAGGCCCAAGGACTTGGGCCATCTTCCACTGCCTTCCCAGGCCATAGCAGAGAGCTGGATCAGAAGAGGAGCAGCTGGGACTTGAATTGGCGCTCATATGGGATGCAGCACTGCAGGTGGTGGCCTCTCCCACTAAGCCACAGCACCAGCCTCACCATTTCCTTATTAAAAACACATATTTCTAGAGAAAAAAATCAAAGCTTAGAAATTTTAAGTGATTTCCTGGTTAATATAAATCATAGATAACGGTAGACACATCTGATTTCATCTAGTGCTTGCCATCTGTTATGTACTGTGCAAACACTTTATAATGATTAACTTATTTTAAAAAATCACAGAAAACAGTTAATGATTTATATGCTTCATATATTTGAGAAATATTCTGGGTTAAATTCAGCTAGACATCAGGAAAATTCAGATTCCACATTTTTTATTTCTGTTTTACATACTAATTGTCTACTCATTTTTTCATTGAAATAAGACATTTTTTGCAGCTTAATAGATAAACACAAGAATGTGAGATATACAAAGGATTTTAAAAAGGAAAATGTCTTAATCAGTTTTGATTTTTAGAAATATGACTTTGGAGACCATGTGAAAATAGACTAGAGCAAGCGTTTGGCACAGACCTTAAAATAACATTTGGGACATCTGTTTCCCATATTGAGGGTCTGATTGGAGTCTCAGCTCATCCACTTCCAACCCAGCTTCCTGCTATTGTGCCTTCTAGGAGGCACCCTCAGATCACTCCAGTACTTGGGTCCCTGCAACTTACATAGGGGACCTGGAGGAAGCTCTGATCTCCTACCTGTACCTTGACCCAGCCTGATTGTTTTGGGCATTTATGAAGTGAGCTAGCAAATGGAATATTTCTCTTTGCTGCCTGTATCTCTATACCATTGAAATGAAATTAAAATAGATTCATATCTTTTAAAAAAGATTAAAGGGAAATCTGATGAAAAGCAGACAGATGGGTTCACACTGCTGTAGTAATCCAGACAAAACTTGAGAGAGGAGAAAAGGTGATAGAATTGAAAAATATTGCAGGATAAGAATCATTATTACATGATTAGTTATTCAGTTTGGTGGACAATAGAGAAATACACTGAAAAACAGAGAATCCAAAGTAAATAAAGATCAGAATACTAAGCAGAATGTAACAAATTATGGGTTAAATGAAGATTGAAAAGTGTTAAGGACTATGTATATCTTGGAGATTACAGAAGTCTTCTTAGAGGAGGTTCACTGAGCCTGAGAAACACGGGATTAATGTTACTACACAATCACCATCTACAGGGATAAATGTTGCTTTCCTGGGACTTTGGAGTCCATCAGTTTTCTCCTTTCAGAACACAAGGTTGCATGCTAAGTTATGTGAAAAGGACATTGCATAAAGTTGCATCAAACAGTCAATGATTGAGGGTCCACGTTGTCTTTTGAGGTTGTCATTCTGTAAACGATCCTCTCTTGGAAGTGTAGTTTACTGCATTTACAACCTCCTTTCTAGAACCATGTTTCCATGCACTGCTTTTTCTCTACTCTCTCTAGATGAGAATCTCACTGGCAATTTGCCTATCAGAATGAATCTATACATTAGTAGTGACAGCAACTTATTTTAGCTTCTTACATATAAAAAAGGTTGCATAGTTTTCAAGTCTATTTTACTGTTTGTGATTGTTTTTCTTTTCATTTATCAAAATAAATGGAATTGAATAAAAATAACTGTAATTGTGGAAATTACAGATTCCTCACTCTCCTGGCTTCAGCCTGGCCCAGCCCTGGCTGTTTCAGCTACTTGGGGAGTAAACCAGCAGAAGAAATATTGCTTTCTCTCTGAGTGTTTCTTTCTCTTTGTCACTCTTCCTTTCACATGAATAAATATGTTAAAACCCGAAATAATATTATATTCAGAAGGCACATAGATTACTAAGCCACAATCCATCCCATAGTTTGTTCTTGATGTAATTATTGAGGCAAGCAATGATTCATAAAAATACAATTTGATGGTAGTAACATAAGAAAGGGAAACTAAAACTTGATTTAGTAATAAGGGTAAGGTTTCAGAGAGAAGGAACTTTTGAGTTATAATTTGTAGGATGATAAAGCATTAGTGTATAGAAAAGGTTAAGTGAACCCAAATATCCTGAGAAATTGGCAAGTAGTTTAGTTTGGCTAGAAGGCAAGAAATGACAGTGAATGAGATGTTAAAGTTAGTAAAATAACAGGTTGCTGATAATATTTATGTCCCAATAGACATTGTTCTATGAGGAACAGAGACTTGGGAACAGTAAATGGTCAAATGTTAGCAACATGCTTTTTCTTTATTTTTTTTTAAGATTTATTTATTTGAAAGACAGAGTTAACAGAGAGAGGTAGAGACAGAGAGAGGTTTCTTCCATCCAATGGTTCACTCCCCAAATGGCCCCAACGGCTGGAGCTGTGCTGATCCAAAGCCAGGAGCCAGGAGCTTCTTCCGGGTCTCCCACCTGGGTGTAGGGGCCCAAGGACTTGTGTCATCTTCCACTGCTTTCCCAGGCCATAGCAGAGAGCAGGATCAGAAGAGGCATAGCCAGGACTGGAACTGGTGCCCATATGGGGTGCTGGTGCTTCAGGCCAGGGCTTTAACCCACTGCACCACAGTGCCAGCCCTAGCAACACATTTTTTCCATCAGCTTGGATAATCAATTTTAATGGAAGGAAAATACTGGAGGTCAGTTTGATTGGAAATGTGTTTTGAATTGTGTATTATTGTGTATTATTGTGTACTATTCTGAGTAGGGGGACACAATCTCACACTGTCTTACTACATCCCACCTGGGATGTATACCCTCTCCTTGCCCAGCATATACATTTAGAGTACACTGGTACTTATTAACTCAGTAGCTTTCTTGGCTATCAGATTGGCTGTTGAAGTACTGAAGTACTTATAATTGAGTAACCCTTAAAATAGTAGCCTAATGCTATCTCACAATGCCTACATCATTCACTTTCTTTAATTTCATCATATATGTGCTATATTGTCTCACATCATCAAAAAAATAGTTACAGTACATACAACACAATATTTTGACAATATATTTGTATTCATACTTTTATTACTATATATTGTTCCATTTCATTAGCAATTATCTTTGCTAGGTTTTATGATTTTCTATTAAGAACATGCCATAAATTTGGTTCCATAGTGATTTTCTTCTGCCAACATTTTATAATTTTGATGTTAATTGTGGAAAATCAAAAAGGAAGAAATATTTGTACTCAGAATGCACTGTTTTCACAGAAATACAGTGTGGTTCAGTTATTATGAAATACCTTACTGTGCCTAATTCATAATTAAACTTCTTCATTAGTATGTATTTATAGGAAAAAAACACAGTATGTAAAGTTTGGTACTATCTGTGGTTTCACAAGTCCATTGGGAGTCTTGAAATGTATCCCCATGGATAAGGGTAACCACTGTTTAACTCCTCTCCTCTCACATTTATATGTTTTTGTGAATGTTATGTTGTTTTGCATTCTTTTAGAGGAAAAAGTATATATAAATGTTAATGAATGTTAAAACTTTCTAATAAATTACAGATTCAGAGAATCATTCATTACTTACTGCCATGGACATATCAGTTATTATATTCACTGATGTAATTTTTTTTTTTTTTTTTTGACAGGCAGAGTGGACAGTGAGAGAGAGAGACAGAGAGAAAGGTCTTCCTTTGCCGTTGGTTCACCCTCCAATGGCTGCCGCGGTCGGCGCGCTGCGGCCGGCGCACCGCCATCCGATGGCAGGAGCCAGGTGCTAGGTGCTTCTCCTGGTCTCCCATGGGGTGCAGGGCCCAAGCACTTGGGCCATCCTCCACTGCACTCCTGGGCCACAGCAGAGGGCTGGCCTGGAAGAGGGGCAACCGGGACAGAATCCGGCGCCCCGACCGGGACTAGAACCCGGTGTGCCGGCGCCGCAAGGCGGAGGATTAGCCTGTTGAGCCACGGCGCCCGCCCAACTGATGTAATTTTTTAATGATGTATTTATTTATTTGGAAGTTAGATTTAAAGAGAGAGACAGAGAGAGAGAGAAATCTTACATCCATTGATTCCTCTCAAAATGGCCCCAGTGGCCAAGACTGGGCCAAAGCTAGGAGGCAAAAGTTCCATGTGGGTCTCCATGTAGGTGGCAGGAGTCCAAGTACTTGGGTCATCCTCTGTTCATTTTTCAAGTGCATTAGTATGAAGCTGCATCAGAAGTGAAGCAGATGGGACTTGAACTTGTGCCCATATTGGATGTCAGCATTGCAGAGGGTGGCTTAACTCACTATGCCACAATGCTGATCTCTGATGCTAAATTTTGATATTGAATAGTTTATTATTCCAAAACTGACAATTTCCATGATTCAGTCAAATGTATCATTTTTATGATACAAGGTGATACAGCTAATATTGGTATTCCTAATAAAACTTAAAAATCAGTTTCCTTTTCAAGGTTAATATCAGTAGACATTTTTGTTCTTTTTTTTTAAGATTTATTTCATTTATTTGAAAGACAGAGTTACAGAAAGAGGTAGAGACAGAGAGAGAGGTCTTCCATCTGCTGGTTCACTCCCTTGATGGCTGCAACAGCCAGAGCTGCACCAATCCGAAGCCAGGAGCCAGGAGCTTCTTTCTGGGTCTTCCACGTGGGTACAGGGGCCCAAGGACTTGGGCCGTCTTCTACTGCTTTCCCAGGCCATAGCAGTGAGCTGGATCAGAAGAGGAGCAGCCAGGACTAGAACCGGCGCCCACATGGGATACTGGCACTTCTGGCCAGGGTTTAACCTGCTGGGCCACAGCTCCAGACCTTGCAATTTTTGTTCTTATAAAAAACTTGAAACAAAGGTATAACATATTGATAAATAAACAGTCATATTTATGTCCTTTTCCAGTTTCATTTCCACCATTCTGTTCATATCTACTCTAAATTCATAGAGAACATGCTTTCCTTTCTCCCATCAAATCTGGAAACATGTTTCCCATGCTTTCATGTCTTCACTCTTGTCTGCCTCTAGTCTGTACCCCATAATTTACAAGGCGGGTAATCCAGAATTTAATCTTACTTGTTTAGTCTTCCTAGACTATGTCACTCTGAACTGGTTTCTCTGTTCAGTGCTCTCATTTCACACTAAAACTTGGTTTAACTGTGATTGGTTATCTCTTGTCTGCATCATAGGAGGGCAAGCTCCTTGAGGAGAGAGATGCATAATTTAGCAACCCACACAATATTGGCTGAATTGAATATAGCCTGTGAAATTCAGTGGTGCAGTATGTTCAAAACACAGAACACATTGTAAAGGCATTTTATAATAGGAATGTTCAGTTATCTGTTAGTGTTTTTGAATTGCCAGATCACACTTTTTCTACACGTTTACCAGGCCTCCTGTGGAGATAGTACAGACAGGCACTGTGGATCTTGCTAATTTGTGTCAGAAAACTTTGAATTGCTGCCTTTTCCAAAGTGAACTGAACAGTAGGGGCCCTAAATAGTTACCCTGGCAACAAAGATGGGAGAAAGGAAAAGGGACTAGGGAGGAGAGAGAGCAGTGTTTCTTAACAGAGGTGAAGGAACACACCTGGCCAAGACAATCAAATTTTCCTGACTATGTCAAAAAGGAAAATTCTACTCTATCGCAGCCTAATCAATCAGTGCACGACTTATGCAGTGAGTGATGTGGCTCAATCCTTGACTGCTCTCCTTGCACCAGAAGATGAGACAGTAGAATTTTAATAATAACTTTCTCACCAACTGCTGTGAGTTCCTTTCAAGTGCTCTTGAATTTACAAGCAATTCAAGCCAGCAAATTGACAAGATTGGAACCTGACATTTCACAGGGATTTAAATATTAATACTTCTAAGATCAATATCAATTTTGACTTATAGAGTTGTATTGGACATCTCTTTGTGAGAATGTGTTCAGTTTTGTGAAATGGGGCAAGATAATATTGGATCCATGAGAAAACGAAAAAGAATTACTAATGATGGGCCAGCGCCGCAGCTCACTAGGCTAATCCTCTGCCTACGGCGCTGGCACATTGGGTTCTAGTCCTGGTCAGAGCGCCAGATTCTGTCCCGGTTGCTCCTCTTCCAGTCCAGCTTTCTGCTGTGGCCCGGGAGTGCAGTACAGGATGGCCCAAGTCCTTGGGCCCTGCACCTGCATGAGAGACCAGGAGGAGGTACCTGGCACCTGGCTTCGGATCAGCGCAGTGCGCCAGCCTCAGTGCACTGGCCGCAGCGGCCACTGGGAGGCGAACCAACAGAAAAGACCTCTATCTCTCTCTCTGTCTTTACAAAATCAACTTAACAGTACTCTTCTTGCTTGTTTTCAAGTATCATTTAGAATTACATTTTATTTATGTCCCTAATGCCTGTTTCAGGATTTGTGAACTGGAGTTACTTCTAAAAATGTGGTCACTTTTTGATAAATGTATTGATCTATCTATACATTATAAGTATATTTTGTGCCCTTATTATGCAATTAATAAGAATTTTTGAAGTGATAGAAGTGTTTTGGTGTGTATTTATAAATATAAGGAGATATATAGCTAAATAAGTTACAGTGACAAGAAACACATATAATCTAAAATAAGCAATAAAGTTGTAGCATATATATGTATGTATATATGTGTGTGTGCATGAGTGTGTATATAAGTCCTTTGATATATTTACATACATACATATTTCATAGACATCTTGTTCCATTCTGCAACTTGATGGTCACCTCATTATGACGTCACTGGATGAAGTGAAGTTGTCTTCGAATAGGCCAAGTAATTATTTTTATCCCTTGTGGTTAGTTCTACCACTGCTCTGTTTACGAAGAATTTATCCACTCCAAGAAAATACTTGAACTATTTTTAAAACTTCATTGTAGAACATTTTTATACACAATTCTGGATTAGTTTTTGTGACTTGTGTGAAGTAGTAGTTTAGATATATTCTTCCTATATGGATGTCCAGTTCATCCATCTTACACAAAGATCATCTTTTCTCCATGCAATGGAGTATCACTATAGTCGTAAAATGGGTTCTATAGTTGACTGGAATAATTTCTTGGATTTATGAACTCTGCCTCTGACAGGTTAACCTATCCCTGGGCCAATATCTTACTACCTTTTATTGCTAACCCGTAGGTGTATACAAAATCCTTATCTATCATTCTCTGTGGCTTAAATCCCTTGTTTCACTCTGAGATATCTTCTGGACATAGACTCAGCATTTACATATAAATATATGGTTTAGCTTATTAATTGCTATAAAATCTAGCAAACAATTCTGTAAGGATTTTAACTGGGCTTTTTGCAGTCTTTTGATCAGTTTACAGGGTATTGCCAATTATTTAGTTTTCCAATTCATAATGGCGGGGTCCTTATTAACTCCTTTTTTCATTTTTTCTCATTTTTGACTTTTTAATATTGATATTTTACACATTTCTGTTAAATATTTAGGTGTTCAAATTTATGCTATTGTATATGATGGATCCTGTATTTTCATTTGTTATTCTTTTTGCTCATATAAAAAGAAAGTTTGAAAGCAGATATTTAACCTAGTAGTTATGATGTCTGCATCCTTAATCAGAGTTCCTGGATTTAGTAGCAGCTTGCTGCCCATACAGATCCCAGAGTGAAAGAGGTGATGGTGGGACTGGAACCGTGGCAGAGTAGGTTAACCCTCTGCCTGTGGTGCCGGCATCCCATCTGCGCACCAGTTGCACCGGTTCTAGTCCCGGCTGCTCCTCTTCAAATCCAGCTCTCTGGATTACTGCCTGCAATTCTACCTCTCAAATAAATAAATAAATAAATAATATTTTTTAAAATTTATTTGACAGATAGAGTTAGACAGTGAGAGAGACAGAGAGAAAGGTCTTCCTTCCGTTGGTTTACCCCATAAATGGCTGTTACGGCCGGAGCTACGCCGATCTGAAGCCAGGAGCCAGGTGCTTCCTCCTGGTCTTTCATGTGGGTGCAGGGGCCCAAGCACTTGGACCATCCTCCACTGCCTTCCCGGGTGACAGCAGAGAACCAGAATAGAAGAGGAGCAACCAGGACTAGAACTTGGCACTCATATGGGATGCTGGCGCTGCAGGCAGAGGATTAACCAAGTGATCCAATGCACCGGCCAGTAAGTAATCTTAAAAAAAAAAATGGTAATGGCTCAAGAAATTCCTACCACCTGTAAGATTTACTCCAACCCATGGGAAACCAGTATTGCTCTAAAACTATTAAACTACAGACAGGAAGAGGCAGAGACAGAGTGAACGAGAGAGAGAGAGAGAGAGTGAGAGAGCAAGAGAGAGAGAGTGTTTTCCAATCTGTTGGTTCACTCCTCAAGTGGCCACAATTGCCAGGGCCAGGCTGAAGCCAGTAGCCAAGAGCTTCATCTGTGCCTTCTACTTGTGGGTAGGGGCCCAAGGACATGGGCTATTCTCCACTGTTTTCCATGGCATATTAGCAGAGAGCTGGATCAGAAATGAAGCAGCTGGGATACAAACTGGTGCCCATAAGGGATGTTGGCACTGCAGGTGGTAGTTTTACCCACTATACCACAACACTGACCCTAACCAAGTTATTTTAATAAAAGCACCCAGACCATTCATTGGCGTAAGGATAACTTTTTAAATAAATGTTGCTGGGAAAATTGGATGTGTATTGTAGAAGAATGAAATTAGACCCATTCCTCTAAACATGAACAAAAAGCAACTCAATATGGATCAGAGCCATAAATTGAAGACATGAGCTTATGAAGTTGCTAGAAGCAAATGTATGGAAAATACATTAAAACATTGTCATAATGTATGCCATCTTGGATAAAACCCCCCAAAACACACACAATAAAACCAAAATGAGAAAACTGGGATTACATGAAATTTAGAAGCTTCTGCATAGCAAAGGAAATTATCAATAGAGTGAAGAGACATCCAATCGAATGGGGAAAATATGTGTGAGCTAAATTTCCAACAGAGAATGAATATCTAGAATACATCAGCTACTCAAAAACTCAACAACATAAACAATATAGTTATGAATTGGGCAAATGACCTCAGTAGACAATTTTCAAAAGGAACACAAATGGCCAGTAGCTATATGAAAAAAATTATCAACATCACTAGCCATTAGGGAAATGCAAAATAAGTTCACAATGAATTATCACCTCACTTTCTCTCCTACAATCAATTCCATGGTTGGGAAAGAACTTTTAAGAACAGTCCCATTCACAATAGCTATAAAAATTTCAAATACCTTGGAGTAAACTTAACCAAAGATATGAAAGTTATCTACAAAGAAAATTACAAAGCATTAATGAAAGAAATAGAATAAACACGCAAAACAATTGGAAAAAAATTCTCCTGTTCATGGATTGGAATAATTAATATAAAAATGTTCATAGTACCCAAAGAAACTAACAGATTTAATGTTATCCCAATCAAAAATACCAAAGATGCTCTTCTCAGGACTAGAAAAAGTGACACTAAAATTCACATAAAAACACAAGAGACCCTGAAAAGCTAAAACAACCTTAAATAATAAACATAAAGCTTGTGGCATCACAATACCAGATTTCAAGATATATTACAAGGCAGTCATAATCAAAATAGTCTAGTATTTGCAAAAGGACCAATGGAACATATTAGGGACCCCAGATATTAAGCCACACATCCACAACCAACTAATCTTTGACAAACGAGCTAGAATCACTCCTTGGAGAAATGACAGCCTCTCCAACAAACGATATTGGGAAAATTGGATCTCTGCATGGAGAAGTATGAAATAGGATCCTTACCTTACACCCTATAAAAATTAACTCAAACTGGGTCAACTTCTAAAACTAAGACCTGAAAAACCATATTACTAGAGGAAAACATAGGGGAAACTCCATACATCATTGTCACAGGCAAAGCCTTCTCTGGTAGAACCCCAGAAGCACAAACAATAAAGACAAAATAGACAAATGGGATTAAATCAAGCTAAGAAAACTCTACATAGCAAAGGATCACTTAACAGTGAAGAGGCAACCAACAGAATGGGAGAAAATATTTGCAAACCATACATCTGATAGTGGATTTGTATTTGGGGCCAGCACAGTGGGTTACAGCCACAACCACGAATTAACATCCAATATGAGCATTGGTTCTAGTCTTGGGCTACTCCACTTCTGATCCAGCTCCCTGTTAATGTACCTGGAAATGCTTCCGATGATCACTCAAATTCTGGAGAGCCTGAACCCATGTGGGAGATCTGGAAAAAGAATGAAATCATTTCCTCACAGTAAAATTGAATGCAGCTGGAGACCAATATGCTTGGAGAAACAAACTTGTCCCCAAAAGACAAATATCATATGTTTTCCCTGATTTGTGGTAACTAATATACACAGTACAAAAATATAATTTTTGAAATTGAAATTTTAATATTTAATTATTCTTTATAGTCATTGTCTATGCTCTTGAGGAATAGTGGTTTTTATACTTACAATTTGTTGAATTCTTTATTTAATGGAGAGTTAAACTTGTGATTATAAAGTAAATCCAAAGTTTGTCATTGTAAAAATTAAAAGAAAAATAAGAAAGGAAGAAGAGCAGAGAGTGGGAGCTAGAGAGGGTGGGAGGGTAGGTTTGGAAGTATTATTATGCTCTTAAAACTGCATCATGTATATGAGGCCGGCGCCATGGCTCACTTAGCTAATCCTCCACCTGCGGCACCAGTACCCCGGGTTCTAGTCCTGGTTGGGGCGCCGGGTTCTGTCCCGGTTGCTCCTCTTCCAGTCCAGCTCTCTGCTGTGTCCCGAGAGTGCAGTGCAGGATGGCCCAAGTGCTTGGGCCCTGCGTCTACTTGGGAGACCAGGAGGAAGCACTGGGCTCCTGGCTTCGGATCGGGGCAGCACGATCCAATGGAAGGAAGACCTTTCTCTGTCTCTCTCTCTCACTGTCTAACTCTGCCTGTCAAAAAAATATGAAATTTTTCTCATATAAATAAAAAATTTTAGATAAAATGTCATAAATAGTCCTCAAGTATTGAATTCAGGAGTCTTCTATGGGTATCAGAATTATGAAGCAATAGAGATTTTATTTTTTACTCCATATATTTTAAGAAACGATCCAATAAATATGTAGCATTTATAAAAATAAATTATATTTCCACATTCCTGTTTAACCTAGTTAATTTTTAAGCCTATCATGATTACTATTGATAGAATGAATAAATACTTTTTCATTAGGAAGAAAATTTTATCATGTCCAGAACCTTGAATCCTCTTGTTTAATTCCCCTCTGAACTGATGTGTTTTCCCTTATGTCAATGGCAAATATGTCTGTCCATATATCCAGGTTAATAGTTAATGACATTATAGTAAAACCTTAGAAACCACAAAACCACAAAGCACAGCAGTAAAAGAAAATACCTTGAAATGACTTTGGATAAATCTAAGTTCCATGGACACATAATTATTACTACTTACGTTAGTTCTGTAAGACTAGCAAACTTTTCATTTCAAAGACCATGCAATATTGGAATCCAAATTTATTTAAAATTGTCAAAGAATGAGTAGCTTTTTTTTTTTTTAAGAAAAATTGCATTGGTCAATAGTAAGGGAAAAGATGACTTTAAATATAGCACATAATAAGTTTTAACTTAGCCCTCGCACATTCAGTGTGAAGCTCTATTCCTCCGAAAAACTGCCTACTTAGAGTGAAGTGGAGCTTATTTGGAGGGGCACATTTAGCTGAAATCATTCAGGTTTGCATCAGGGTATACTCAGACTGCTGAAAGTGACCTCTGATAGCAATGAAAAGACTGGATACACCAGGCTGATCAAGTCAGCTTAATCCTCGAAGAGGCTCTTAAAGGTTGAAATCGCAAGTGACTGCACACAAATGGTACATGGATAGACAGTGATCTTGAACTAAGAGACAGGAATACACAGGGATAGGTATGAGGGACATGACTGTAGCAGAACTGTAAAACATTGCTTTCTGAGAAAGCCCAATAGCACATAGTGTTCCTGGCGGATGATGATAAAAGGAATCTAGAACTCAAAACAGGGGTGAGAATATCAGCATGGAAGAGTTACAGGCTTGGCTTACAGTGGGATCTAAGAACAGAAAAGATTAAAGCAAATGATGACAAGATGCCCACATTATCTATGTAAACCACTTTAGATTATTTTCCTAAGTGAATAATGTTACTTAAAAAAAAAAAAAAACTAGTTTTAACCATTCAGAATGAGGCACAGTTGGTATTTTCAGCCTTGTTTTCGTGCCTTATATTGTTATACTTTGATTTTTGTTTTTAGGCATATGAATTTGTTAGAGTCACTGACAAAAGATTATAAAGAGCACATATTACTCCCAAAGCACTTTCATAAACTAAGAAAATGCAATGAGTGCATATTGTGATTATAACAAAAATATGCAGTCTTTGTGCTCATCTTTCAAAGGATGCCAGTGAGTAAAATATCAAGATGAATGATGGGAAGAATATTTATTCAGCAATACACTGGTCTAAAATTATTTATAAAAATAGGAATGTAGAATTATCTTTCCAAGGCAGTCACAATTATTGGGGCACAAAGGAAATAAAGTGAATATTTTAATAAATAGAAGAGTACTTAGCCATGATTGTGCCTACCTAGTCATTTACCTGTCTGATATGTTATTTTATTTTAAATGCAAATGAGCAGGCAGTTCTCCAGGGGACAAATGGACTTGATGAGGAAATACAAAAATAGGGGAATGGAAATCACATCACCACTAATTTAACAAGTATATGATAGTGCATTTCTGTACATTCCAAATTCCATGAAATTGTGCTTGGAAGAGACAGGAAAGGACACACAGAGAAAATCCCATGAGAAAGGTATTTTGTTGTTGCTGTTGTTTGGGAGCTTGATTTTTGTTTGTTTGCTTTTGTTTTTGTTGCTGTTTTGCTTTTTGTTTGTTTTTGAAGGCTGATGTAGAAATTGAATCACCAAGACAAGGAATAGTCCAATCACAAGCTGATCAAGACAAAGAAGTGTTCTCCCCTATATACTTCCAGTATACTTGGCCCTACTAGCCCCTTGATTTCAAACTCCTGCTCTCCAAAAATTTATGCAATATATTTTTGTCAATTTTTAAAGCCAAGATGTTTATGGTTACTTGTTATGACATCCCCAAGAAACTAGTGAAGTCAGCATACTGGATCTGTCAATTCTGCCAAGCACAGATAGAAAAAACATTTGGGAAAAAAAAAAAAAGAAAAAATCTACATCTGTTCTGAACATGTTCGGCTCTTTATTCTCATTATTTGCTGGAAAAATGCAATACAACTTTTATTTATGTAATATTTAAATTGCATTATGTATTCAAAATCATTGTAATTGATTTACGCCATATAGGCGAATTTATAATGGGCTGTATGTAAATACTATGTCATTTTATATCAGAGACTTGAGAGTCTTTGGATGTTAGTATCAATGAGGTTCCTGGAAACAAATCCTGCAGATAAAAAGGAATGACTTCACAATGCTCTAATTAAAATTTGGTTGCTTTGGGTCAGCTTTGTAACACTCTGAAGAGAAATTTGTAAGCTCATTGTTTTGCTACCACCCTCCTTAAAGAATATTTTCTGATTTTTTAAAGATAACTAAAGGACCTATTTTCAGACTATCCACTTAATTATAAGAGTTACAACAGATGTGACTGAAGTACAACAGGTTTAAATAATATTAATTTAATGTGCTAAGGCAGTGTTGATGTGAGTATACCCTGCAAGGCAATGATTCTAAATTTATGTCTAAAAGTTTCTATAAAAATGTTAATTTTATGTCATGATATTTCAGCTTTGTGTATGAGTCTTAAAACAGGGACAGAGTGCTCACTTAGAAGTTATACAATTTGAAGAAATATCAATTGTCATTTTTATATAGTTTCAGGAAAGGGCTTTATTCTCCATTATTTGATAATTGCAGATCTGTGATGAGTCTGAATTCTTTACTTACCAGACTTTCATTAGAATATAATGTTAAGTACTGAATTTTAAAGTAGCATAAAAAAGAACAATTTCATAAAAGAGGAATCGATAATGCTGAAGGAATCAAAATAAATTGTATGAAAGAAGAAACAGAATATATATATATATATACATGAATTTAATATATGCGTTTAGCATTTACAGAATATATGTTTTAACTTTATATTATATTATGTTCCAGAAAAGTATTAATAATCAGAGATGACAAAACTCAGATATATATGTCAGGTCCATATGCTAATATTGGAAGATAATATAGATTCCTTCTGTTTGTTCTTGAATGCAATGTTTCAGAGCACATTCTTAGAAAAAGTTGACAATAATTTAATATAAAATGTTTTCTAAAATGAGAAGTTTTGCCACAGACCATCAGAAGTTGCACTGGGAGATCTGATACTGGAACAATAGCTTCACAATCATGAGTATCTGAAATTCCATGGCTTAAAATGTGGCAAATGTATATCCCCAGACTATGATATGCTTGAATTTTCCATCAAGAAATAAAAGGAAATAATAGAAACAGAAAATAAAATGGATATAGTGGTCACATTATGGAAAATATTGAACAGTTTATTAAACAGTCTTTTTTTTTTCTTTTTCATAATCAGTGGGGCTGTAGAGTGGAGCTATGGGTACTACTTGAAGTATTTACATAATTACATAAGCAAAATAGATTTCAAAAAGGTGAACATGAGGTAGGTATTTGACTAGGACACCCATAGCCATACCAAGTGCCTGGATTCCAGTCCTGTGCCACTTCTGTTTGCTGTACCTTGGTAGGCAGTTGATGACACAAGTGGTTGAGTCACTGTTACCCATAAGGGATACCTGGATCTAGTTCCCAGCTCTGGGTTTGGGTACTAGCCCACCCTGGCTGTTGCAAACATTTGAAGGGTAAACTAGTGAAACTAGTGGTTGAGAATACTCTTTTCTCTCTCTCTCTCTCTCTCTCTCTCTCTCTCTCTCTCTCTCTCTCCTCCCCCACTCATAAATAAAAATAATATTTTATAAAATATAATGACCCTGATGATGATGAAATAAAAGATAGCAAAAGATAGTTTGAAATAGATTATTTTTGGTACACACTTTGTTTTATTAGTTATTTTTATCCTCTAAAAATGTCTTATAGAAAGTTCTCATAGAAGTTGAAATAAATGGAGATAAATTCAAGAAATATACATAGCTTAGGAAGTAGAAACATAGTCAAACTAGAATATATATAGAAATACAATTGAATTCACTTAGAAAAATATCCATGGGAACTCTAGACTCTCATTTTCCTTATTCACGTATTCTACTGCCAATCCCCTGAAGCATCAAAAAGTTAGAATTTCTATTCCTCAGAGAGTGAATAAAGTTCCTTAGAAGTCTACAGAAAACTCCCTGAACATAGAACAGTAGCAATACAGCACAGTACACATCTGAATACAGTGGCCCAGTTAGAGTAACTCCAGGGTATTCCACTTAATTCAAAATTTAATGAGAAAATTTGCTCACATATAACAGCATAATTGCCACAAAATTACATGAATTTAGAGACAATTTTCTGTACATTTTGAAGGTGACTTTGGATGGTTATGTGACTTCAGTTTTGCCAGGATGTTAGTGGATTGCCGAACATTTGGCAGATCCAGGGCTCATTTGATGTTCTTGATGCAACATTATCCAATCTCAGTCTCAGCTGGTGAAGCCCAAGGCTGTAATTCATTTTATTTTACTTTTTTAAAATATCATCCTGCACTTTCCCTTTCTCTTTCTGCAGTCAAGCAACAAGTTTAACACAGAATGGCAAAACATATAATGATCTCTCTGTGGGGTGATTTGTAGGCATTTAACAAAAGCAGCAGGAATTAGTGTTAAAGACATGACTTTTCTGGTAGATTGGAAGAGTTGAAAATTTATCAGAGCAAAGAGACAGTGTGAAAACTTCACTGGTCTTATTTTTAGAGTAGCTTCTAAATTAATTGCATCAATTCTCTAGAAATTTTGTTTATTCAACATTAATGTATGCCAAGAATATATTATTTAGGTACTAGAAATAAATAATTGAATATTGAATAGTCTAACCTCAAAGACCTCATGTTAATCTGAGGAGTGGAAAGAGAGTGATAGAGAGGAAAATGAATGTATAAATATAAATACAAGCAAAATATAAACATGGAATGATGATAGAGCAAATCGAGATCACTTCTGCTAAGTACGGGGATCACAGAACACCTAAATGGGGAACTGATCTTTGAAATAAACATCGATGGAGCTTTGGTGAAAGACATATGTATACAGAGGAAAGGATATTCCATAGAGTGTGAAAAGCATGCATTTTAGACACATAGCAGGCATTCTGGGACTGGAGGGGTAATATTTAGAAAAGTAAGATGGGCTTGAATGTAGGCTCCATAGTAACAGAAAAATGCTATCTGAAGTAACGAAATTATGCTCGTAAGCATGTCATTACAACTGTAATGACATGTAGTTTTTTTAATTAAGTAATTTATTTGAAAGACGGAATTACAGAGAGTGGGGGAGGGGGGAGAAAAAGAGAGAGAAAGAGAAAGTCAAAGAGAGATCATCCATCTTCTGATCCTCTCCGCAAGTGGCAGCAACAGCCACGGCTGGGCCTGACTGAAGCCAAGAGCCAAGAGATTCATCTGGGTCTCTCACATGGGTGCTGGGACCCACATACTCGAACTTTCTTCTGTAGTTTTCCCAGGCACATTAGCAGGGAGTTGGATCAGGAGTGGAATGGCCCGTATTGAAATCAGTGCCCATATGGGATGCCAGCGCTGCAGACAATGGCTTAACCTGCAAAGCCAGAGTGCCAGTCCTTGTAGTGAATTTCTAAAAAGAGGTTCATGAGGGGCTATTGTTGCTTGAATGTCAGCAACCCAGATCAGAGTCTGAGTTCCTGCGGCTCTTCTTCCACTCCAGTTTTCTACTCTTAAGCCTGAGAAAGCAGCCACAGAAGATCCATGTAATTGGGCTCCTGTCACCTATATGGGAGATCAGGATGGAGTTCCTGACTCCTGGCTTCAGTATGGCTGCTTTGAAGACCTGGCTGCTTGCTCACTTGCTCTCTTGCTCTCTCTCTTTCTGCCTTCAAAAAATAAATCTTTTAAAAAAAGAAGGTCCACGAGCCAACTGAAAAATACTGTCAAGTCTACATTCCCAATGTTCATTTTTATCATATACAGACTATGTGATCTTTTTGAAGTTAACTTTGATTCCATTGTTCATATAATTCAACCTCACTTCATCACAGGTCACCCAAGATCCTTGAACATGGAGATGTCCTTTTTTTCACAAATTTTAAATAACCATCTGATGATACAAAAAACCCAAATTATTATTTTTTTCTATTTTCTTTTCTCAGCTAAGGACAGAGCTGTTCTGACAAATATGAAAGGCATACATGCAACAAGCATCTCTCCTGTGAACAATAACTAGGTGTCTTCTAATTCAACTCCATTCCACCTCTAACTATCTGGATATAGTATCACATCCTGCAGGTTGAGTGCTCAGTACTGCAAGATCGCTCTCTACTCCAGACTCAGTGATATATGAGATTGTTAGCTATACTTGTAACCAACCAGCTATAAATACACTTTCCAATGATCCCTATCTCTTCTAGTTTAGTCAATTTGCTGAGTGGCTCACGAAATACAGGGGAACATTTTATTTATATTTACCCATTTATTATAAAGGACTTTACACTTAACACAATGTCTTCAAGTTCCATTCACTTTGTCAGACACAGTAGACAAATACCACATCTTCTTACAGCTGAAAGCTAAGAAAAAATTCATTCTGAACATTTACCAGTAATTTTTAGAAGACATAAGGATAATTGGGGAAGATAGAGAGGGTAGAATAATTAGTATCAAGCCATTGTTAGATAAAAGGAATAAAATGGAAATGTTACAAAAAATAGTGTGGTGACTGTAGATTACAACCATTTATATATTTTCAAAGCAAAGAGAGAACTCTAAAACTCTAATCATAAAGTAATGAAAAAGTGGGATAAATATGGATTACTCTGATCTGACTGTATACCTTGTATATATGTTCTGAAAAGCCTCAATGCACATTACATATATATATATATAATATTGTTATATATATATATATATCATGTATGATATTGTTATGCACATGTATAATATTGTTAAACAACAATTTTTGAGTGTTTTAAAAAGTAAGTGAATAAAACAAAACAAAACCAGAAGATACTACAAAGCCTAGAGATGAGAATCAGATGGAAGAGATGCACAGGGCAAACAAAGGGTGTGGAGTTTCCATGACCTTTCTAGACATGATGTGCTCCAAGAACCGCCGTGAGTCCAGCATCTGAAAGCCCACCGAAACCAAGTCCTTTTGGGTTTCTTAGGGAGACTTCATTATGTAAGCAAGATAAATTATCTCATGGGGTTGACTTTCAACTCTCCTCACCTCCCGAAGATCAGAGGGATGGGTCTCAATGTTCCAAGATCAGAGGCATGGGTCTGAATGTTCCAATGCTGGAATCACATTATTGGTTCTGCTGACAATGAATCCCTATTCTGAGGTCATCCAAGATCCTGGGGAGTCTCTTCATTAGAACAAAAGCTGCTCTTATCACCCAGGAAATTTTAATTGTCTTAGGAGCTTTATATAAGGAACTGGCATCAAAGACCAAATAACAAAACAAATTGGCCTAGTATCCCATATCACCAAGGATTTTTAGCAGCTCTATATTAGAACATATGGGAGGAGGAGGGAGAACAGAGACTAATAAATGTACTTCTTGTTATTTCATACAACCACAGTATTTGCTACAAAATACTAGAATTCTGTCTTTAATAATGAGATTTGAGAAAAAAAATTCATGCTTAGTACACACTAAAATATGCCAGTTAGAATATGGTCTTTCATGATACTATGATATATATTTATATTCTTTCAATGTTTTATGCAAAAACAGCATCTTACAAATATCTTGTTAGCATTTTATTGGTTGTAACCCCATAGTAATGGATATCTCATCTTCTAATTTTGGAGATCTAGATATTTAGCCAAGAAGCTTCATTGATCTACCCTATTTTTACTTTCTCAAAATTGAGTTTTAATTATATTTACAGAATTGTATGACATTAAAGTGTCAATAGTGAAGCATTTAAAACATAAGAGAACTAGACTGATGAAAGGATCTGCAATATGGAAAAATAACATTTTAAATGAGCTCTTGGGAAATGTTTGCTTCTCTGTGAGCCTCAGTTGTGAAAATATTTCCAGAGTTGCACAGCCTCCTCATGTCGTGGTTAGTTGAAAGAAATGGCAGTTGTAACTACCATTCTTTTCTAAAGAACAAAACAGGATTGCAAACATAGCACTCTTTTGCTTAAAAAAATCTGAATGATCTTTGGGGAGAGAGACTGCTTTGCATAGGTAATTATTATTTATTTCAAAATTTCTATTAGCTATGTCTTTTCAGAAATTTTAATTTTTAAGATTTATTTATTTATTTGAAAGGCTGAGTCACAGAAGAGGCAGAGAAAGAGATCTTCCATCTGCTTCTTCAATCTCCAAATGGCCAAAACTACCTGTGCCCAAACCAGGAAGCAGGAGCTTCATCTGGTTCTCCTAAAAGGGTGCAGGGGCCCAAAGAGTTGGGCCACCTTCACCTGCTTTCCCAGGTGAATTAACTAGTAGTTGGATAGGAGGTGTAGCAGCCAAGACTTGAAACAGTGCCCATATGGAATGCTTACACTGCAGGTCCTGGCTTTAACCCACAGCACTACAGCACTAGACCCAATTTTTAAAATTTTATTTAGGAGAGGGGTGATGGAAGAGGGGAATAGGAGAGGGAGGAGACAGAGACAATCCACTGGCTCTTGCCTGAAAGAATGGGAGAGGGAGGGGGAGAGAGAAGGAAAGGGGAAGAGAGAGGAGAGTCTCACTCTCCAATCCACTGGTTCCTGCCTCTAGTCCCCAAAATGACTGTAATTTTTTAGTGGCCAAGGCTGGGAGCTAAGAACAAAACCCAGGTCTCCTATGTGAATGGCAGAGACCCAATTACTTCAACCATCAACATTACCTCCCAGGATCTTCATTCACAGGAAGCTGTAGTAAGGAGTCAGACGTAGGTATTGAACCTAGGTATGCTGGTAGGGAACACAAGTGTTTTAATCAGTGTGGGGACCCATGGGTAGGCTTGCCATGGGACCCCCCCATGCTGGGCTTGGCTCATAGCAGTAATGCAGATGTAGCAGCTGATTGAACTTTCCATCTAGCTGAGGATCGTGGAAAACAACAAGATGGCGCTGATGCCCTGCCTGCTGCGTGACTCCACAGCTGAGCATGATCAAGTGCAGGATTGGAGAACTCTGTGCATGCACTGTGATTGATTGACTGTGACTGGTTGAATTCTGTTTATAAGCGGACTGCGGGAGAAGGAGCGGGGCACGCCAGCTTTCCCCCTTAAGGAACATGCGCGCCATCTCTCCCCCTTCTTCCGGTCCCCCACTCTTTTCCCTACTCTTTCTAAGTAAAAGTCTACTGAAGACCGATTAACTGCGAGCAGCATCGTTCCTTTTGCGGCCGAAGCATCGACAATCAGCATCTTTTTTTTTTTTTTTTTTTTAGATTTTATTTAAAGAATATAAATTTCCAAAGTATAGCTTATGGATTCCAATGGCTCCCCCCCTCACAACTTCCCTCCCTCCCACCACCCTCCCCTCTCCCGCTCCCTCTCCCCTTCTGTTCACATCAAGATTCATTTTCAATTCTCTTTATACACAGAAGATCAGTTTAGAACATATTATGTAAAGATTTCAACAGTTTGCCCTCACATAGAGACACAAACTGAAATTATTGTTGGAGTACTAGTTATAGTATTAATTCACAATGTACAGTACATTAAAGACAGAGATCCTACATGATTTTTTTTAAAGAGTTGATTAATTATCTATGCAATTTCCAATTTAACACCAAGATTTTTTAATCATTTGCAATCAGCATCTTAACTACTAAGCTAAATGCCAGCCCTACTCTGACAATTTCTTGAAATGTATTTCTAATACAAAAATAGGCAATCTCCTATTGGATTAGCAATTTCCCCAGTGATGTGACACTTTCCAGTGAACCTGGCCATAGTCAGCAGAGATTTGTAGACAAGTTATTTTGGACTTAAATCCCAGTCCTAGCTCTAAGGTGTTGATAATGTTACCTGACTTCCACAAGCCATGGCTTTCTCACCTAACACCTATCCCATATTTATAGTAAGAACTTGGAACATTTGATGAAACCATTTTAGTCCATAAAGTGACATCATATCCTTAATCACACTTGCTTACATGGAAATACCAAAAGTTGTTCACATTAAATATATATATATATATATTTAAAACCAAAAATTTATTGTGTGATGTTTCACAAACACATAAAGAAGTATAAGTCCCAAATAAAGTTTTACAGTAATCTCAGGATTTTTAAGAACTTAAATTTCACTCTGTCATGTAATTTCTCTCTACTTGACAGGCTCAGAACCGCACAAAAAATATTCAGTACTTTACATTTTGCTCCTTCATTTTACTTGTCCATACTTGCAATTATCCAATGCTGTGTGAGGTTATTTTGGCTTTAATTTATTGGTATACTGTAGATTAGGTCCACTAAGTTGTATTTCCTTCTTCAAAATGATTTGGTTAATCTTACTAAAAATTGCTTCATTTAAAAAATCTTAACTTCAGAATTTTGAGTTTTAAGAACTCTTTATAACCACATAATCCATCACTGAATCAATATCAAACACTTAAGTCACCTCTGAAAGTTAATTTCAGCCCATAAGTAATAAATTTTTCACCAATGAAAACGTCAGCATTTTGATTTCTTTTTTTCATTTATATATATATATTTTTTAAACTTTTATTTAGTAACTATAAATTTCCAAAATACAGCTTATGGATTACAATGACTTTTTCTCCCCCATAACTTCCCTCTCAACCGCACCCCTCCCATCTCCTGCTCCCTCTCCCATTCCATTCACATCAAGATTTATTTTCGATTATTTTTATAAACAGAAGATCGATTTAGTATATATTAAGTAAAGATTTCATCAGTTTGCACCCACACAGAACATAAAGTGTAAAATACTGTTTCAGTACTAGTTATAGCATTACTTCACATTGGACAACACATTAAGGACAGATTCTACATGAGGAGTAAGTACACAGTGACTCCTGTTGTTGACTTAACAATTTGACACTCTTGTTTATGGTGTCAGCAATCTCCCTAGGCTCTAGTAATGAGTTGCCAAGGCTATGGAAGCCTTTTGAGTTTGCCAACCCCTACTTTATTTAGACAAGGTCATAGTCAAAGTGGAAGTTCTCTCCTCCCTTCAGAGAAGGTACCTCCCATTCTTTCTACTGGGATCTCACTCCAAGAGATCTTTCATTTAGGTTTTTTTGTTTTTTGTTTTTTGTTTTTTGTTTTTTTCCAGACTGTCTTGTCTTTCCATGCATAAAATACTCTCATGGGCTCTTTAGCCAGATCTGAATGCCTTAAGGGCTGTTAAGAGTCAAAGGGATCACACAAACAAGACTAGTGTCTGCTAATACTAACTGATAGAATCAAAAAGGGAAAGAACCATCCAATAAGGGAAGCTAGATACACAGCAGACTCATAGAATGGCAGATGTCCTAATCAACATTTTGATTTCTATCACTGTTGAGATCACAGCATATGGAATCTTTCCACATGGGCTCTTTCATGTCTGTCTGATTCTGCATAATGTGATATGTATAAGTTTGATCTATGATGTTTCATAAATCATTTATTAGAATACTTTATTGCAGAATAGCATTCTATTGGAGAAACAACAATGTGTTATTCCTATACTGCTGGGCAGTTGGATAGTTTCCACTTTTTGCCTATTATGAGTTAAAATGCAATGTAATTTTTTCTGGTAGAGTGGGAGCAAGTTGGGAAGCTGGATACCTTATTTCTTTGTAAATCTATGACTACATTACTCAAGTAGAGATCTCCAATATACATTTCTTGTTAATTATCTTTAGCATAGTATCCCTGCATATCTTGAGGAAGCATATTCTTTCTATTATCCTACTCTTACCTCTTAAATTTAGCTATACGGGTGGGTGTTTGGAGAAACAGTTATTTCACTTCTCTTTTTTTGAAAATGAAAGAATCCAAAGCAAAATTTAATTTGGGGAACTAGAATTGTCACTGAACCAAAAGAGAGGAGGAATCATGCAAGACACATCCTAGCAAACAAATGACTAGAAATTATGAAACTGAAAAACATAATGAAATAGTGGAGAATTTGAGATGGACAGTCATATAAAATTGTTATTCTATTCCAAGGTTATTCTTTCAATTGTTACCCTAGTCCAACCTGCAGTCTGTGGTTCTTTCTATTTATACAAGTTAATCTATAAAAATTAACTGATTGTCCTTGCCACAAATGCACAAGAACAAATGTAACCAACATATTAGTGATACTTATTATTTATGACTTTGACTCTGAATAATGAATTTTGCATTATTTTATATTATGAAATTTGTACATTACTTAACTGCTGCACATTGCACAGCTTTAATTTATAGCTGTAACTTTGTTTAGACTCAAAAAGGCTATGATATTTATTCTTTGAACTAGTTTCTTACTACTCTTTGTCTTTTTTTTTTAAAGATTTATTTATTTTTATTTGAAAGTCAGTTACACAGAGAGAGGAGAGGCAGAGAGAGAGAGAGAGAGAGAAAGAGAGAGAGAGGTCTTCCATTCGATGGTTCACTCCCTAGCTGGCCGCAATGGCTGGAACTGCGCAGACCCGAAGCCAGAAGCTTCTTCCAGGTCTCTCACGGGGGTGCAGGAGCACAAGGACTTGGACCATCTTCTACTGCTTTCCCAGGCCGTAGCAGGCAGCTGGATTAGAAGTGGAACAGCCGGGTCTCGAACTGGCTCCCATATGGGATGCCGGCGCTTCAGGCCAGGGCGTTAACCTGCTGTGCCACAGCGCTGGCCCCTCTATTCTTTTTCTTATTGCTATTCTTTGAACAACTAAAAATGTTTGATTAAGAATTTTTACATTAATGTAACTGCCATATTATCACACCCAAACATTAATAATAAATACTCAACATTATGAAGTAACCAAGCAATTTTCTTTTTTATATTTTTTATTCATATAAGCTGAACACATTTCATATATACAGATTTAGAAGCATGGTGATACTCTCCTCACTACCCTCACTCTCCCCATGCTTCAACACTCCATCTTCCTTTCTTGTTCTTTCTTCGAATTTTTACAATAACATACTTCCAATTTATTTTATAATTTTAAACTTAACCTTCTACCAAGTAAAGAATTCAACAAATAGTAAGAAGAAAAAACATTGTTCCTCAACAACAGAGACAAGGGCTTTAAACAATAATCAAATCTCAAAATGTCAATTTTGCTCATATGTATTGTATTTTTTTGTACTCTGTTACAACAAATCAGGGAAAATACATAACATTTGTCATTTTGGGACTCATTTCATTAAGTGTAATGCTTTCTAGTTGTATCCATTTTGTTGTAAAAGATAGGATTTCATTCTTTTATAAGGCTAAATAATATTTCATAGTGTATATATACCATATTTTCTTTATCTAATCATCCATTGAGGGGCATCTATGTTGATTCCCTATATTAGCTATTGTGAATTGGCTACAATATACATGAGAATATGAATGACTCTTTCATATGCTGATTTCATTTCCTTTGGCTAAATTCCCAGGAGAAGGATGGCTGTGTCATTTGGTACACTTGTTGGCAGGTTTCTGAGGCATCTCCATACTTTTCTTCCACATGGCTATACTAGTTTACATTCCCTCCAACAGTGTATTAAGGTATCTATTTCCTAGTATCCTCATCAAAATTTGTTGTTTTTTTTCCATTTTTTAAGCCATTCTATTTGTAGCGAGGGTGAAACGTCTTTGTGGTTTTTGTTTGCATTTCCCTGATGTCTAGTAATACTTAGTATTTATTCATGTGTCTGCTGGCCATTTGAATTTCATCTTTTTCAAAATGTCTGTTCAAGTCTTTTGTCCATTTCTTGTTAAAATCACATCCCATATCTGAGTGCATTATGAGTCAAGTTCCAACTCCTCTACTGCAATGTAGCTTCCTGCTCATGTACATTTTGGGAGGTAGCAGGTGATGATCACTGCTACCTAAGTGGGAAACCTGAATGGAACTCCTGGCACTTGGACTCAGTCTGGGCCAGACCTGGCTATTACTGGCATTTGGTAAGTGAAGCAGTGGTTGGGAGGTATCTCTGTGATTCTCTGCCTTTTGAAGAAAATTTTTAAAAAAGAATATTAAGGAAAACAAACTAGCTATAGCAGAACAAGTGAAAAAATATTCCATTGTGATTTTATGTGTACTTTTGAATACATTAATTAAATGTTTATATACTTTTTGACCATTTACATATATTATTTTGTCAAGTGGCTAATTATGTTCTCTGCACAATTTAATCATTTGCTTAGATTTCTATTTTTGAATTTAACTCTGTGTATATTTTAGGAAGTTTTCATAAACATTTAAAAGCTTGGTAACTATATTACCAGTGTCTTTTTGAATCTGGTTTTATTGTCTCATTTTTCTGCTTTGTTGTTACCATATCAATATCTTTTTGTGTGTCTTGTAATTCATGTTGAGTGGCATACATCTTATATGACCAAAAAAAATCAAACGTCACTTTGAGAGGTGCTCCTTCCTTTAGAAATAATTTACATACTGGTAAGTAATTATGCCTGGAACTATTACTTTAATCCAATTATATATGTATTACATAAATATTGAATTCTGGTACTTGAGGAATTTTATTTATTTTCTGTTCATACTGACTGTTCATGTACATGGCTACAGAATTCCAACTGAGTACGAGGACTGATTATTAGTGGCCCTCTTTGTTAAACCAGGAAGGATGCTTTTATAACTTTGGCTCACTTTTCATATTGGCTAAAGCATCTGAATATTTTATGCAATTTCAGTCAAGCAAACTTTCCCAAACAGTCTCCATCTTAATGTATTTTTTTATTGACATATTTATCATGTACAGTGTGATAGCTTGAATCATGTAGTTTTGGACAAATCGACTCAGGGTAATTAGCATACCACCAACTTAAACTTTGCTCGTTTCTTTTTGTTGAGTACATATATATATATATGTACATACCCACTACTTATCTGTCGAAAAAACTAAAAAAAATATAATTACCATGTGAATCAACCATCCCACTATTGGATACATACCCAGGGAAACGAAAACAACAGCTCTCCCAAATTTTTATCTTGCCTCCATCAATTAAAATCAAATAGACTCTCCACTTGATATCCATTTGCAAAGATCTCCCAAAATATTTCTTATATTTCACAAAGGAAGTTTCAGGAGTTGTGATTTTTAGACAATCATCCATAGGCCTCTCTCATGTCATATCGACCCATTTTTATAGATATTCACAGTCCTCATTTTGTATTGGCTGTGAAGTCTGTCATGGAAATACAGCTGCCCATTCTTATGTCTTCCCAAGCCAGTGCACTCTAATCTTTTTCATACAGACTGTTTCCTGTCAGTCCTTAATGTATAATCACATATAATAGCACAAGGTATATGGCAAAGCAAAACACTTCCTTCCAAATATGCTCCCTTTGCCTTGTTTTGTATCCTGAAATCAAAATTCTTCAAAAGTATTCCAACAAAAATAAATTTATGAGTCTGGCCCTAAATTCCTAACCAGAGAAGCTTAATCTCAATTTGAAGAGTATAAATTGCCTTTGGTTATTTTCATAATCTTCCTTGCAAAATGATATGCCTAAATATCTGAATTTTAATAGAAAATGAAATTGTTTGCATAAGTACTTGACTCCCCTTGCATATCAGTCTTCAAATAAAAAGAGAAGGGGGTAGGGAAGAACAGACTGTTCTTACAAATTAGGGCAAAGGAGTCTCAGTACTCACAACATCTTGGTCTTTTTGTATTAGTAAGTTCACAATGCTATATTACCTTATTAAATGCCACCTTAAAGGGCACAGAACTATTATAAAACCAATAGTTCTTGGTGAGAAAATGTTAAAGCCTAGTGTTTAAAGAGTCACTGGCTTTTGGTCTAGTTACTAGGTTTTAGAGCTACATTAGAGTCCTACTTTTAGTTTGTTCTTATATAAAGGAATCTTACTGCTAAGCTCGTTGTGAAAACAAACAGGTTTACTTGCTATCAGCTAGTTTTGTCATAAGCATTGTGTCTAGGAGGAAACTTAAAATTATAAAGAACTAGAGTCATTTAGTTGATGAGGAAATAAATATCTAAAAAAGCATTTAAATAATCTTTTTATTGCTTATAGAATAGATTCTGTGGATCAAGAATTCAGGAGCTACCAGACCAGACAGTTCAGATTTTGGGTTTCTCACAGAGATATAGTCAAAATAGTTATTGGAGCTGGAAAAAAAATGGAGCCTGGAACAACTAGGAGATGTACATGCATCATTTACTTTCATATAATGTCTGGTGAATTCGTGTGGGCTGATTCAAACTTCAAAGTTGTAGACGTAACATCAATGATGAAGTCTTCCAGAGCAAGCATTCCAGGAAATGAGGGAGAATCTCTTCATTTTCTGACTTGCCTCAAAAGTTAAGCAGGGTCATTCCCATTGCATACTACTAAGTTCAAGCAAATGATAAAGCCAGCCACAGTCAGGAGCTGAACATAGATCACATTCTTCATTGGAGTGATAACTTGCTGGAACAGTTTGTTGGACAGATGCTATTATTGGAAGATGCAAGATGCCATATTCCAACTTCTGATCCTAATAATTCATGCATCTTTGATTTGAAACATATAATACCTCTTAAAGCTTAACCTATACCTCATTACAGCAACAATTTCAAGTTCAAATTTCATTATTTTATCCTCTTAATCAGGCTTCCTTTTATGATAACCCGTGAACCAAGGAAAGAGATCTATTTCTGAAACACCCATTACACAGTAGTGGGACATAAATAAGAAACTTCAGTGTGTACTCTCATTCAAAGAAGGGGAAAATAAGTTACTAATTCACAACATTTACATATTACCAATCTGCAGGTATTGCTTGTTGCTTGGTAAATGTTCGTTACAACTCCCTGTGAATTATCTTCTATGGTTTTTGGACTCTGTTCCTGGATACTTGATTTTGTCCTCCATGTGACCCTTGCTTTAAATAGAGTAATTGTGTCCATCAAGTTCTTTGAGAAAACTCTTTTTTCTTTAAGATTTATTTATTTATTTGTCAGTCGAGTTACACAATTATCTTTGCTGTATAGTTACACCAAAACTATGACACTTGAAGTAACCATATTTATTTTGTAATCTCTTGTGGTTTCTATGAGCCATGAATTCATGTAGGCTAGTCAATAGTCAGCCAACTCTCTTCCCTTGTATAATTCCAGGGCCCTTACCTATAGTGTCCACATATGGACAAGTATTGATTTTTTTGTTGTTATTATGACAGATTTGGAGAACGTGAAATGAAAATACGGAGACTGAGTACTTAAAAAATTGACTACCCCAGGGCAGGCATCTGCCACAGCTATTAAGATGCTGCTTGGTATGCCTGCATTTCATTTCAAAGTTCCTGGGTTTGAAACCCAGCTCCACATCCGATTCCAGCTTCATGCTTGGGAACAGCAGGTAATGGCTCAAGTATTTGGGACTACGCACCAATGTTGGTGACCCAAATTTAATCACGGGCTCCTGATTTCAGTCTTGCTCAGCTATGGCTATCGTGGGCATTTGCAGAATCAGCCAATGAATGGAAGTGTCTCTCTATCTCTGACATTCAAATAAACAAAAATAAATAAATTTTAAAAATTAAAAAATCTTAATGTTTGATAAAAAGCATAAAATTGAAGTCTGTGAATTCTTTTTTGTATTCCTCCAATTTTCTATTTAAAATATCATTTTTGACAATGTACCAAGATGTGCATGTCTCATTAACTTGCAAAACATAAGTTTTATCTAATATTGCTTATTGTTTTCAGAGCTTATTTTTAAAGATTCTATATATTTATTTGAGAGGCAGAGTTACAGACAGTGAAAGAGAGAGAAAAGGAGGTCTACTATCTGCTGTTTCACTCCCAAAATGGCAGTAACTAACAGAGCTAAGCCAATTTAATCCAGGAGCCAGGGGCCTGCCTCATCCAGGTCTCCCAAACGGGTGCAGAGGCCTAAGCACGTGGGCCTTCTTACATTGCTTTCTCAGGCCATAGCAGAGAGCTGAATCAGAAGGAGCAGCCAGGACATGAACTTGGACCTATATTGGATGCTGGTGCCACAGGCAGAGGCTTAAATGCCTACCACACCATAGCGCCAGCCCCCCCGCCATTTTCTACTATTAATCAATTTATCAAATTTGGAATGGCAGACCCTTTTAAGATAGCAAGACAAAAGCTTTAGATTATCTGAAATTTCTCACATTAAAATAAAGACTAAAGGTTTGAGACTAAAGATCGAGATATATGACAGTTTTTTTTTTTTTTTTGAGGGAAGGCTCATATATTTGATAAGGAAAACTGTAGGACTTCTTATTTATTAGGGTTAAGTGATGCAAACACTAATCTAAAAACTCAGATCAGTTGAGTTGTTCTTGTTAAAGTCTACATTCAAAGTGGCTGTTGTAGTATACTTGATTAAATCACCACTTGGAAAACTGCATCCTATGTTGGAAATCAGTGCATCAAGGCCCAAATACTTGGTACTGCCATTGATGAAGGAGACCCAGATGGTGTCCCTGACTCCTAGTTTTGACCTAGCCTAGTACCAGCTATTACAGGCATTTGTGGAATGAACTAGAATATGGAAGTTCTCTCTCACTTTGCCCTTCAAATAAAATCATTTTTTTTAAGTCTACCTTGATGGGAACTACTGCTTGTTTTGTTGAAATCTTGCATATCATAATAGAAAGTTACACAATGAGCATTTAATAAGATATAATGTGTGCAAATTAAATAATACCATACATGGACAGAGAAATATATTATGTAAAATTGACTAGGACTGTGATTATTTGTAGCAGTGGTAGACACAGAAGTTGAAAACCAGAAGAAATAATAATGAAAATAGTTATTCATTGATATTTGAATATATATAAATACCAAAGGACAAATAACCTCAGACAAAGTTAGATATTATCACAAACATCAAATTATTATATTCTTATCAAATGTTGATTTTTAAGAAATGTTTTATGCCTTACTATAAATAGGTAAGAAGCAACTGCAAATATATTTACATTTTGACTTGTATTTAAGCTAATTTTTAAAAATCCTCTTTTTTATTTATCAGTTTTTTAAATTTTTAAATTTTTTAATTTTTTAAAAAGTTTTTTTTTTTTTGACAGGTGGAATGGACAGTAAGAGAGAGAGACAGAGAGAAAGGTCTTCCTTTGCCGTTGGTTCACCCTCCAATGGCTGCCGCGGCCAGCGCTGCGACCGGAGCACCGAGCTCATCCGATGTCAGGAGCCCGGTGCTTCTCCTGGTCTCCCATGAGGTGCAGGGCCCAACTACTTGGGCCATCCTCCACTGCATTCCCTGGCCACAGCAGAGAGCTGGCCCGGAAGAGGGGCAACTGGGATAGAATCCGGCGCCCAGACCGGGACTAGAACCCGGTGTGCCAGCTCTTCAATGCGGAGGATTAGCCTAGTGAGCCGCGGTGCTGGGCAAAAATTTTAATTTTTAAAATATTTATTTATTTATTTGAAAGGCCAGTGCTATGGCACAGTGGGCTAATGCACTGGCCTGAAGCATTTGCATCCCATATGGGCTTCGATTCGAGACTCGGCTGCTCCACTTCCAATCAAGCTCTCTGCTATGGCCTGGGAATGAAGCAGAAGATGTCCCAAGTCCTTGGGTCCCTGCACCCACCTGGGAGACCTGGAAGAAGCTCCTGGCTCCTGGCTTTGGATTGGTGCAGCTCTGGCCCTTGTGACCATTTGGGGAGTGAACCATTGGATGGAAGACACCTCTCTCTCTCTCTCTCATTTTCTTTCTCTCTCGCTATCCCTCTCCTCTGTGAAACTCTGAATTACAAGTAAATAAATAAATCTTAAAAACAAAAAAACCTTTAATATAATTTCATTCCTATGGCCAGCTCTGCAGCTCTAGGTTAATCCTCTGACTGCGGCGCCAGCACCCCAGGTTCTAGTCCCGGTTGGGGCGCTGGATTCTGTCCCGGTTGCCCCTCTTCCAGTCCAGCTCTCCTGTGGCCCAGGAAGGCAGTGGAGGATGGCCCAACTGCTTGGGCCCTGCACCTGCATGGGAGACCAGGAGGAAGCACCTGGCTCCTGTCTTCGTATTGGTACAGCAGCGCAGTCCATAGTGGTCATTTGGGGGGTAAACCAATAGAAAAAGGAAGACCTTTCTCTCTGTCTCTCTCTCTCTCTCTCACTGTCTAACTCTGCCTGTCCAAAAAAAAAAAAAAAAAAAATTGAAAGGCAGAGGTACTGAGATGCAGAGGCAGAAATAAAGAGAGAGGTCTTCCATCTGCTGGTTCATTCCCCAAATGGCCGCAATGGCCAGAGCTGGGCTGACCCAAAG
This sequence comes from Sylvilagus floridanus, assembly GCA_949820135.1. Lineage (NCBI taxonomy): Eukaryota > Metazoa > Chordata > Mammalia > Lagomorpha > Leporidae > Sylvilagus > Sylvilagus floridanus. The sequence goes on from OX463224.1 coordinate 85,179,261, forward strand.
CCAGGAGTCAGGAACTTCTTCCGGGTCTCCCACATGGGTGCAGGGGACAAGGACTTCGGCCATCTTCTAATGCTTTCCCAGGCCATAGCACAGAACTGGATCGAAATTGGAGCAACCAGGACTCAAATAGGTGCCCAAATGGAATGCCAGCATTGCAGGCAAGGGCTTTACTGCTACACCATAGAATTGGCCTTTTTTCTTTTATTTTTTAAAATGTGCAACACAATATATTTTGAGCATGACATTCTTGGAATAATCAAAATTCTATGATTACAAAATAAAAGTGTTTCTTCACAGCAGCAGCATTGAAAACTCACACTGAATATACCTTCATTAGTAAGACAAATTTCAGTTTTGTGTTCCCTCTTGTTATTGCTAGTGCATATGTTCTATTTCAGACTAGATTAAATATTGTTACTAATCATCCTATTGTGAGCACACGACAGAATTTTAATATTCCTGCACACAAGTACTTCTTCTTTTTTCAAGATTTATTTTGCTTTATTTGGATGGCAAGGTTAAGGAAGAGAGAAAGGAAGAGAGTGAGAGAAAGAGATCCACCATCTACTGGTTACCCTCCAAATGGCTGCAATTGGCAGAGGTGGGCCAGACAGAAGCCAGAAGCCAGGAGCTTCCTACAGGTCTCTCCCATGCATTTAGGGGCCCAAGCATTTGGATAATTTGCTGCTTTCCCAGGTGCATTAGCAGAGAGTTGGATTGGACGCGGAGCAGACAAGACTAAAACTGGCATCCATATGGGATGCTGGCATTGCAGGTGGAGGCTTAACTTGCTATGTCTTAACTGGCCCTGCGAAATTTATTTCTAATAACTTTGTAAATAAATTCAATATTTTAAAAAGTATGCATATATTTAAAAAGAAAATGAAACAGAAAATGGAATAGTATTATAGTTTTTAACAAAAGAAATGATTGATGTTAACTTGTTTGCTCAAAGAAGCAATAAAATACTAGACCATCATTTTTTTTAAAGAAGGATAGAAATCTATGGAGAACACTTTTTTAAAAGAACCACTAATGGGATGGCTTAAAAAATTGGAGTAAATTATGTAGTTTTAAAAATATTCATTCAATGGGACCAGCTCTAAAGCTTAGCGGGTTAAGCTGCTGCCTCCAGCACTGGCATTTATTATGAGCACCAGTTCAAGTCCCGGCTGCTGCACTTGTGATCTACATCCTGCTTTTGCACTTAGGAAATCAGTAGAAAATGGTCCAAGTGCTTGTGCCCCTGCACCTACTTGGGAGACCCAGATGAAACTCTTGGTTCCTGGCGTCTGTCTGGCCCAGACTTAACTGTTGTGGCCATCTGAGGAGTGAACCAGCAAATGGAAGACTTCTCTCTCTCTTCCTTGGCCTCTTCTTCTTTGCTAATCCACCTTTCAAATAAACAAATAAATTTTTAATAAATATGCTCATTCAAGTATCTGAAAAATTTGCAAAAATTCTTATATTTCAAATACCTTTAATAAAAAGATTATGAGTTCTGGAAAAATAATGAAAAAATAATCTTATATTCATCTCTTATAATGCCAAGTTCAGTTTCAATTACGATGCTAAGTTTCTTTATCAAATATTTACCTTATCTTATTTATTCTGAGTAAATGCATTCAAAAATTTACTGCAGGCTGGTATTTAGCCTAGAAGTTAAGATATGTGCATCCCCCATCAAAGCACTTAATTCATTTCCTGCATAGAGTTCCTGATTTCAGCTTCCTGATAATACACAGTCTGTGAGGCAGCAATTCTGCCACCCATGTGGGAGACCTGGGTGAGTCCCCAGCTCCTGGCTTCAAGCCAGTCAATGTAAACATTTGGGACACAAACCAGAAGTTGTGGCACTCTCTTTCTCCTCCTCAAATAAGAAATACATTTTATATATTTTAAACATTTTTATTTATTAGTTAGAATTGCAGAGAGAGTGAGGGAGAGAAAGAAAAAAGAGAGAGAGAGAGAGAGAGAGAGTGACAGAGAGAGAGAGAGAGAGAGAGAGAGAAATCTTCCATCCACTGGTTCACTCCCCAGATGGCTGCAATTACCAGGGCTGGGCAGGCCTAAGCCAGGATCCTAGAGCTGCTTCTGGGTCTCCCACATGGATGCAGGTGCCCAAGCACTTGAAGCATCTTCTGCTACTTTTCTAGGCTAAATAGCAGGGAGCTGGATCAGAAGTCGAGCATCCGGGACAAGAATCAGCACCCATATGGGATGGGGCACTGCAGACAGTAGCATAACCCATGGTGCCACAGTGGTAGGCTCCTTTTTTTTTTAATAGATTTTAAGATTTTTTATTTATTTATAAGTCAGAATGACAGAGAGAGAAAGAGAAGGACAGAGAGAAGTAAATATATTTTTAAATTTTCTAAATCATAGAATTTTAAATAAGATTTCCCAATAATGATAATGAAAATAAATCTAATAAAAATGGTTTTGAGCAATAGTATATTATTGACAAATGTATGACATCTAGATGTCTGTCAAGAGAAAAATCCAGTTACCATTTGCTCATTTCAGCAAGAGTCATAACTACAAGAGGCTTTAGAGATATAGAGATGAAAAGAGCAAGCTGTAGAGAAAGATTTATGATAAATGAACCATCTTCAGTCTATAAACTCCATTTAGACCTAGCTTTGTAAGCACATATGGGTTTATCTTTTGCATTTTCATTGCACTTCTATTTTGAAGCAAGTAATGTGCTAGACTCTCTGGATAAAATAAAAAAGGAGAATGAGTGCCTTTTCTCCAGAGGCTTATAATTTAACAACTCAGCATAATTTTTCAGAATTATTTACGGGCAGTATTCTGAGAAGTATAACAACATGGATTCTATCTGGGGTCTAGGCCAAATATAAGGCCAGCACATAAATTTATACTAAATCACATATTGGATGGTCACCTTAATGCATAATTCTCTAGGAAGTGTCTGTTGGTAAAAAAGTTATAGTTTATTTTGATAGCACCTAAAAGGAACATAGTTTCTGGATTTTAAAATGCAACCAAAATTAAAAAAAAATTTTTATTCTGTTTCCCAATAATAGAAAGAAAAGACTCATTGAAATTGTTAGCTTTCCTTATGGATCTTGAAGATAATAGTTTTAGAGAAATGCAAATCAAGTATATTTTCCCACTACATCTTCTACTCTAGTGATTTTCAGACTTCAGTTTTTACACGACTTGTGGGGGATTATACATATTATGATTGAGTACTTCTCAGATATGACCAAAGATTCTACATTTTTATCTTTTAAGATTTATTTTATTTGAAAGGCAAAGTTTCAGAGAAAGGGGATATATATAAAGAGAGAAGGGGGGAGAGGGAGAGAGAGAGAGATCATTCATCTGCTGATTCGCTATTGAAATCACTACAGTGATAATAAATTTAGCTATTATACTTTTCTACTAGATTATGCTTGGATTTAAATATTTTCCTTTTTTAATGCATCTCTATCTTCCAAATGATACTCTAATACAAGAGAGCAAAAAGTAATTTTAGTCACATCTGTTATCAGATTATTCAAACCTAAAGTTAGGAAGAAGTATAAAAATTGTCACTTTAATTACTACTGTAATTTTAGGGTACTTTTTAAAAATTGAATTTTAATTGTAGTTCCTGCTTCCTTTGAATTCTGTGTTCAAACACAATGGAATGCTTCTCCTGAATACCCTGGTGAGTCATCAGTCCATAGAGGAAACAGGATAGTGACTGATGTCTCTTCTTTCTGTAGATGTCTACCCACACATTTGCAGTTCTTAAGTACTCCTATCTTCTCTTTCCTTTCCCATCATGTGTTATGACCAATTATCTTCAGGGACTGTTAACTAACGGAATGATGGCTCATCATAGTCTAGCTCAACAGTTCACAGGATGATTTACTCTGATGAGAACAATATCAAGAGAAGGGATCTCTGGCTCATTGCACAGGGCTACTGCCTCCTGAAATTTTATTCCCTCACAAATATTATGAAATGTCTCATTCACCAAAACACTGCTTTCCAGAAAACCCTCCAATATGGCGATGCTAGAGCCTTCACATTCAACTAATTGTGTAAACAATTGTCACAACATAAGGGCACATTCAAGAGTATGGAGTTTTATTACTACTGAGATTTTAATATTTTAAGTGAAAAATATTTACCTTTGGGCATTTTGAATTACTTATTATATTCTTCACGGTATTTAAGGAAACACAGTTTTCAGATATATTTCCTCTGAAACTAGTTTTTTCTTAATTTAATTGAGAAGATTAAGAAACTTAATATTTTATTATTATATCACCTTTTGGAATATTTGATATAGAGCCCTGCTGTAGTAAATTTTAAGCTGAGTCAATTAATGGAAAAGAAAAAAATACACTTCCTTTTTCTCACCAACCCCTTTCAAATGAGAGTTGACACAATAGATGGATTAAGATTTCAAATTAATTTTTGTCTGTATACTAAGGTTGATTTCAGTACATGTCAAAAAGGTTCTCTTTCTCTTATTGCTTTAAGCCTTTAAAAATAGAGCCTAGGGAGATTACTGACGCCATTAACAAGAGTGTCAAATTGTTAAATCAACATCAGGAGTCACTGTGTACTTACGTGTCATGAGGCATCTGTCCTTAATGTGTTATCCAATGTGAAATAATGTTAATACTAGTACTGAAACAGTATTTTTACACTTTGTGTTTCTGTGTGGGTGCAAACTGATGAAATCTTTACATAGTATATACTGAATCGATCTTCTGTATATAAAGATAATTGGAAATGATTAAAACATCTTGGTGTTAAATTGGAAATTGCATAGATAATTAATCAATTCTTTAAAAAAAAATCATGTAGGATCTCTGTCCTTAATGTGCTGTACATTGTGAATTAATACTATAACTAATACTCCAACAGTATTTTCACTTTGTGTCTCTATGTGAGGGAAAACTGTTGAAATCTTTACATAATATATACTAAACTGATCTTCTGTGTATAAAGAGAATTGAAAATGAATCTTGACGTGAATGGAAGGGGAGAGGGAGCAGGAAAGGGGAGGGTATCGGGAGGGAGGGAAGTTCTGGGGGGGGGGGGGGAACCATTGTAATCCATAAGCTGTACTTTGGAAATTTATATTCTTTAAATAAAAGGTATAAAAAATATTATTTTATGGATTTTCAATGGAAAGAGAAAGACATACAGCCAAACACACATATATGAGAGAGAGAGAGATGTCTTCCATCCACTGATTGACCCCCAAATGATTGGAACAGACAGTAGTAGCTAGTTCTGGGTTAGGCCAAAGCCTGAAACAAGCAACTTTTCCTAAGTCTTCCACATGGATGGCAAGAACCCAGGTATTGACTCATCACTCACTGCCTTCCCAGGAGCATTAGCAGAAAAGCTGCACTGGAATGGGAATAGCCAGGACTAAAACTGGCACTCCCATATGGAATGGATGCATTACAAGAGGTGGCCTACACTGTTGGGTAAAATATGTGCCCCTCCCCTTCAACCTTTTTTTTTTTTTTTTGACAGGCAGAGTGGATAGTGAGAGAGAGAGACAGAGAGAAAGGTCTTCCTTTACCATTGGTTCACACTCCAATGGCTGCTGAGGCCGGTGCGCTGCGGCTGGCACACTGCGCTGATCCGAAGCCAGGAGCCAGGGGCTTCTCCTGGTCTCCCATGCGGGTGCAGGGCCCAAGGACGTGGGCCGTTCTCCACTGTACTTCCAGGCCACAGCAGAGAGCTGAACTGGAAGAAGGGCAACAGGGGCAGAATCCGTCACCCAGACAGGGACTAGAACCCCGGGGTGCAGGCGCCATGGGCGGAGGATTAGCCTATTGAGCCATGGCATCGACCCCTTCAAGCTTTTAAATAAACAAAATTCCAGCAACTAATACACTGTCAATCAATACATGCATTTGCCATTCAGAGCTTGGGCTATATCCCTAGTAGTGGACAGTGGTAATGATGTACACTAGATGGCTAAGGGACATGAAGAATCACGTGCTTTTTTTTTTAAAGATTTATTTATTTATTTATTTATTTGAAAGTCAGATTTACACAGAGAGAGAAAGACAGGCTAAAAGAGAGATTGAGAGAGGGAGAGAGAGAGGTCTTTCATCTGCTGGTTCACTCCCCAATTAGCCTCAACGGCTGGAGCTGTGCCGAGCCAGGAGCCAGGAGCCTCTTCAGGGTCTCTCAGGTGGGTACAGGTGTCCAAGGACGTAAGCCATCTTCCACTGCTTTCCCAGGCTATAGCAGAGAGCTGGATCGGAAGAGGAGCAGCTGGGACTAGAACCGGCGCCCACATGGGATGCTGGCACTTCAGGCCAGGGTGTTAACCCCTACGCCACAGCACCGGCCTCGAATTACAAGCTTTCAGGAAAGAAAAGGGGACTGTATTGACAACATTCACTAGACACACCTAGTAGAGAGTTGAACATGGAGTTTCAGAGCTCATAATTCTTGGTGCTGCTTCCTTTTTATGAATTTGTTTAGTACTTCACTTTACACACAGGGCTCCTCATTTTTATGCAAATGAATTTGTGCCATCTGCTCTGTCTACTCCTAGATACTTGAACATAAGATGAGGTTTACTTTCTTACTCAGAGGCTGGATGACAAAATAGATGTGCTCAAACACCTAAGCTTGTTCATAATATTCCTGAGTATTTAAATATCACACAAAACAAGAATAAAAGCATAATATGAAACATGGTTCCATAAGATATATCGGCAAGAACATCTTTTCAGGTCTCATTAGATGGTTATTCACTGGTTTATGGCTGGCTGGAATAGTAGGAAAGGAAAATATATCAGAGAGCTTGAGGGTCCCTATATGGCTTTCCATGGGAAAGATAAAACTGTGCCCAAAGAGCAGGAAATGGGAATAGTGATCATGGTCATTTTGAACAGCTAGGAAGATCTCCTGGCATCTTGAGCATATAAGGATGCTGACTCCTGGAAAGAAGATTGAAGAGGCCTGCATTAGGCAGCTGTGTGATGAGGAAGAGGAAATCACTGCAGCGGTAAAGCTCTAGGGACAGTGAAGAGAGTGACATGCTCACTAGCTTAACTGTAGTTATCAATCCATTGTCTATATCTAGAACAGAATGTGTATGCCTTAAACATATGCAACTTTATTAAGCATTCTCTTTTAGAAAAAAAATAGCACCAGAAAGTAGGTTGGCCTAATGTAAAGGAAATCATGAACAATGTATTAAATCATGAACAATATTAAGGAAAATTACCTTAGCAGTGAAAATGGAATGGTTAGCAAAACTACCAAGGAAACAAATAAAGGAAATGCTGTTCTTTGGATGCTGTTTGTTGGAGTCAAGGATCTAAACCATCATGGGCATGTGCAACAAGCTTTATTTAACTCTAAGTGACACTGGCTAGCTATAGTTTCTTTCTGACCAGAAACTACGTAGAGACAACTGAAATGATTTCTCCTTATTGTTCAATAATTCAATATATATTGTATGAAAACCTGTAAATACAATTGATGATGCAAAGTTTATATGCTGTGCCAGCTAGCATTATCATGGTTAATCTACTCCAATCTCTACAGTCATACCTCCTAGTCTTCAGTGAAGAACATCTAACTATCTTTTGTTATTCATAGCCACACTGAGAACTCAAACACAGATTGAGTTGGAACTAAAACAGTGTATTATTTTCTATCTGCCGTCTCATAGGGAAAGTAGAATTCACTCATTAAAGAACAATACTAGAAGTCTTTCACTCGAACAATTAAATAATCCCTAGGTATTAATTTCATGATTTTTAATTATAAAGATGAATCTGAGATAGGAAATATTTTTAAAGCTCAACAAATTAGCTTAAAAATAACTAAACCATTCTATTATTTCAAGATCTGAAAGAATTAAAATATAATCTTAAAAATTGTATTAAATAAGAATGTAGTTTCACATGCATAATTCAGACTAGCCTATGCTTTTTTACACTAAATGCAGATATTTGTAAATAAAATCAGTGAGAGATGTGGCAAGGTTTACATGTGATAAAAGTAGATTTAGAAAGCTTTGTCCGAAATGTGGATATAAAGCAAAAATTGCTTAATTACTTAGTTCATTAAAATTCTCATAAACCACATTAACTCAGTGTACAAAGAATAAGATCAACTATCTACACCTCAAGTGAGCATGAAATCAAATTAAAATTAAGAGCTGCCATGGTAACTGTTTTCAAAGAGACTAAATGAATGTACAGTGAGGTATCATTAAGGGGATATTAATATTCTTAGGCTCTTGCACAGAATAAAATGAACATAGATAATTGACTATCCAGATAACAGAGATGTGATTCTCTATGATACTAAGCACTGTGAGGTAAGGGGTGAGGATGGATCTAAAAGCAAACAGTTGACCAGCACAGCTGGTGATTACTAATGGGGTTGCATGTAGCACAATAAAGTGTTAGGTAAAAAGGAGAATGGTAGTAACTGAACAGCCTTCTCACACTGTTTCTAAGTTTCAACAGAATCAAACTTCATGAAATTTCCCTAGGATGTATCATTTTCCTAGGATGTATTATTGTATGCTATCTGACATAAGACATGTAACCTAAATGTGTTACATGTCTATGTCTATATAAATGATATAATCTGAAAAAGGTAGCAAAACATCAAGAAATTAAAAGCAGTGCCTATGTTTTTTTTTAATTTTATTTATTTGAAAAGACAGAGATTACCCATTTATATGCTACTTCAGTCCCTAAATGAATGCAGTCCAAAGACAGGACTTAGCACACAGACCCTGAGCACTCAGTCTGGATCTTCAGTCTGGATACCAGAAACACAACTGCTTGATGATGAGCTCTCATTTGCTACCTTCTAATATCTGCATTAGGAGGCAGCTGCAGTCAGGAACAGAGTCAAGATTTGATTCAGATACTCCACTGTGCTACTTGCCCTCTCCCAGCTGTTTTGGTTTTTCTCACCTGATATCTTCAAGTAGTTTCATTCCGAAAAAAAAAAATATCTATATCTATATCTATATCTATATCTATATCTATATCTATCTATCTATATATAATTGAAAGTGAGAGTTACACAGAGAGATGGAAAGACATACAGGAAGAGAAAGTCCTTCCACTCCCTAGTTCACTCCTCAGATGGCTACAATGGCCAGGTCAGGACCAAGTGAAACTGAGGAGCCAGCATGTTCATCTGGGTCTTCCACATGTGTGGCAGGTGCTCAAGTGCTTAGGCCATCTTCTGCGGCTTTTCCCAGGCCATTAGCAGGGAGCTAAGTCGAAAGCAGCCAGGACATGAACCAGTGCCCAAATGGAATACTAGCATTGCAAGCAGTGGCTTTACCCACTACACCACAATGCCAAACTCTGTGCTGAAATTTTCTGTGCTCACTACAACATGATATTTTTCCGGTAATTAGAAGAACATTCATACACATATCATTCATCAACAATTAAAATTTATTGAATAATTCATCATTTTTTCAAATAGAGGTAATTTGTTCAGCAATCTGACAACAAAGGATGTTACTTTGTTAATGGCATAAATATATTATCAAAAACAATGTAAAAAAAAAAAATCCCTGCAGTCCCTCAAGCCCAACAAGGTCCTGACACCGAGTACCTATGGAGTGAGTGGCTGCTGGACTGGGCCCCAGTCTTCAAGAACCTGAGGTTTGTGACTGTGTCCAAGGATCACCAGGAAATCTGGAACCAATGGAGAGTTCAGGGAGGGTGAAGGTCTGGCAGCCTGTGCCACCGCCCAGGGCTGCCCTGTGCTAGAAGTTAGTCTGGGAGAAAGTGTGCCGTGACTCCACTTCGTCTCCCTGTGGAGGAAGAGAGCTGAAGCTGAACAGCCCAGCTGAAGTCCAGTCAGGACCACCCCTCTGTCCCCACCCAGACACTCACACACAGACACATGCACACAGGCATGCATACCAACACACACAGATACGCAGACGGAGACATACACAGACATATACAAACATGCACATGGACACTCACACAGCCCCAGTAAGCGCCTCAGCACAAGTTCCACACTTTTGCCAAGTATGGCCCTGACCCTTCTCCTGGTAAGGGCCACAGTCTGTGGCTTCCTGACTCAGAGTTTGAGATAGAGCCTTGTCCTTCTCTTTGGTGGATATTTTGAATGTATTTTAAAAATTCATTGTCAAGGTCAGCTAGATTTGCTCTTGTGTTTTCTTTGAAGAATTGTATCATTTTTGTATTTTATGTTCAGTTCTATGACCTATTTGGAGTTCATTTTTCTAGAATGTGTAGTGTATGTATGTTGTGTGCAGTGGTGTGTGTGCAGTAAGTCTGTATTTTGTGCATGTGTGTGGTGTGCATGTGTATACTGTGTAGTGTGTGTGTATAGTGTGTGTAGCATATTGTGTGTAGTGGGTCTGTATTGTGTGTGTGTGTGTAGTTTGAATGTGTATGCATTATGTGTTTAGTGTATGTGTTGTGTGTGTGTGTGTGTTCACTTGTGGGTGCCTAATTGTTCCAGCACAGTTTGTGAGGAAGGTAAACAAATGATCCTTCCTCTTGCATTCACACATTTGTAAAAAAAAGAAAAATCTTCACTACAAGACATGTGATTTATAAATTGTTCTACAAAACATGAAATCTAACTGGCCTTCTAAGTATTATCATCATAAGAAATATAAGAGATTGCAATAGATCTCCGTAGGCCTACTATTTTGAAAAAGAAAGAAAAAGCTATGCAAATGTAGGGTTTCTTGGAGTGTTCTCTTTATTGAATTGTTTGAGTGAACATTACCTCCTACAGAAAGAAGACATTTTTTTCAAGCATAGTTTGTCTCTGAATTTTCCTCTTTATCTACCTCATAATCAATTCTCTGTGTTTCTAAGTCTTAAAATTTTATAATTTAAAATTCTCCAAGAAAAGATATAATAATTGATGTGGAGAAGCAATCATTTCATTATGCAAACAATATTGTGTGAGTAAAGTGAATTGTCTAAGATTAAAGTTCACATGGAAATTCAAGGTCTGCCCCAAGGAAAATTTTTCTTCATATATATCACAATCTTCCATTTTTTAATGGATTTTTTCCATGTAGCTGCTACAATTTAGTAATATTACATTTTCATGTGCCAGATAAATTCTGGTAAATAAATTTTATTTTTTTATTTAGAACTTGTTTTCTCCTACATGGATTTTCCTTTTTAATTTTTATTAGCTATTCTATAGTTACTTTTTTCTCAATATATTCCTTCTAAATTTCTTTCAATTTCCTTTTCTTGGACATAGCTCTATAAATGATTTCATAGACTTTTTAAAGAATGTCATAAAATATTTCTGGATTTTATTCAAGTTAATGCTTCTTTATCTACAATGCATGTGTTATCTGATAATGGAAATATGCTCACTAATAAATTAACATTCTAAGCCAAGAAAAACTACTTGCTTAAAAGCTCTCTACATATTGTTTCATTATAAAAGACATAGAAAATTTAAATTAAAAAATAGTGAAAGGTATTTTTGATAGGAAAAAATTCACACACTTGAACCGTATTCCAAACCAATTTAAAACAAGTAATTGCTAGTTTAATAACCAAAACTGAACCTTTATGATTGAAAAGTATAGTTGGCGTGTCTTAGGAATATTTCAAATGGTCATTTTGAGCAATTATTTTTATGCATTGTACGATGGAAAAACAAACTCAAATGTTTTTCAAGTAATCTCACATGTGCATGGCCACCATTACTAGACAAGGTCAGAAATCTGATTTAAATATCTTAAGAGTCTATTTTTTCTAGGATGAATAAACATAGCATAAAGGTTACAGCTTTCAGCTATTGAGGCACCGACCATTCCATTCTGAAACATTTACAAGTTTGACCTTTCAGTGAAATGTATGTCCAAATAATCACGCCACAGAAAGCTCAAAACATTTTCTAATTGCTAAGTAATGCTCTTATTTTGAATTCCACTCTCAAATAAAAGGTTAATGTTACTTTTTAATGTCTGTAGCTCTATCCAATGTAGTGAGAAAATGTTACTTCTGATTTTTTCAGCACTACTGATCCCTACAAAGTGTTTATGCAATGGCACAGGAAGTATTTAAATTAACAGGCAATATTGTCAACAGCTATAAGTTTTCAACTACTGTATGGTATTAGAATTGCTATAATGTCCTGGGTTTTTCTTTGCATGTTATTAATACTTCTGAATCCTGAACAAACACATTGGGGACAATTGCTCTTGGGGCTTGCCTGAAGCATCTATTTATTGTCCTTGGCCAGAATATACCATTGTAGACTCAAAGACATTGTGCATAGCTCTCAGATGAGAAATGAAGTGAAAAATCTAATCTGGAGATGTATGATTGAGTTTCAAATCTGAAGAGTGTGACAAATCATAAAGTGACAAGTCAGAAAGATCATTGATTGATGGGAAATGAAGCAGGAGATGAATCTTGGTGAGAACTGAAAGCCTTTGTAATATTGTTTTATTATATGGAGTGGGTCTACAGGTTTAAAGAGTCCATGTACCACCAAAGGATCACTCACGATAACCAAAGGGAACACAGACAGAATCCACAGAGTCTCTGGTGAAACTACTCAGTGCCCTCCAACCTAGCTGATGTTTTTCCCATAGGTAATCTGTAAGAATTTCTGACTGTAAATACTCTTGCCATAAATCAATAGACCCATAAACATTTAAAAATCGTCTTAAAACTCTAAAAGCTCCCTGAAATTGGAAAAAGATACTATAGTCCTATTTGCATGCTTTACCTGTGCTATCTGGTTCTGTACAACTTTATTCCAATAATAATCAACACCCCTGCCTGCTAATTCAAGTGTTTCTTCACTTGTTTGATTCTCCCCACTTTAAGATAAAAGTCTATCTACTACACAGTAAAGCCTGGTATAGATCACAGTCCTCAAAGAAGTGGCTCTTTCTTCTCTCTTCTATATGACAGTTTGTGTTATATAGAGTGCAAAATACAGAAGAAATGAAAATAAAATAAAAAGAGGACATAAAAAGTAAGATATATGAAAAATGATGAAAATATGAAGAATAAAATTTAAAGCTAAGAAAAGGAATATGACACTGTGATAAAGAAGGGACACCAAAGGAAAATATGAAGAAAAAATAGCAAAACAAATATATTTGATCCTTTTCTGAAACTGACAAAGCAAACAAAGCACAGTGTAAGACTTTTCTTGAATATATATTCTTTGGGAAAATAAATTCATTTGTTATATATTTTATTTAAAAATATAGCATTAACTTAATATGTGTTCTACCTAAACTCAGGATTAGGTATGAAAGAAAAGCTGACATTGTAGTGTGGCACTCCGATAAGCCACCACCTGCCCAGTTGGCATCCCATATGGAATGCCAGTTCAAGTCTCCATTGCTGTGCTTTTTTTTTAATAGCTTTTATTTAAAGAATATAAATTTCCAAAGTACAGCTTATGGATTACAATGGTTCCCCCCCCCAGAACTTCCCTCCCTCCCGATACCCTCCCCTTTCCCGCTCCCTCTCCCCTTCCATTCACGTCAAGATTCATTTTCAATTCTCTTTATACACAGAAGATCAGTTTAGTACATATTATGTAAAGATTTCAACAGTTTTCCCTCACATAGAGACACAAAGTGAAAATACTGTTGGAGTACTAGTTATACTATTAATTCACAGTGTACAGCACATTAAGGACAGAGATCTTACATGATTTTTTTTAAAGAATTGATTAATTATCTATGCAATTCCAATTTAACACCAAGATGTTTTAATCATTTCCAATTATCTTTATATACAGAAGATCGATTCAGTATATACTATGTAAAGATTTCATCAGTTTGCACCCACACAGAAACACAAAGTGTAAAAAATACTGTTTCAGTAGTAATAGCATCATTTCACATTGGATAACACATTAAGGACAGATGCCTCATGACACGTAAGTACACAGTGACTCCTGATGTTGATTTAACAATTTGACACACTTGTTTATGGTGTCAGTAATCTCCCTAGGCTCTACTCATGAGTTGCCGAGGCTATGGAAGCCTTTAGGGTTCACCGACTTCGATTTTATTCTGACAGGGTCATAGTCAAAGTGGAAGTTCTCTCCTCCCTTCAGAGAAAGGTACCTCCTTCTTTGATGGCCCTGTTCTTTCCACTGAGATCTCACTCACAGAAATCTTTCATTTAGGTTTTCTTCTTTTTTTTTTTTTCCCAGAGTGTCTTGGCTTTCCATGCCTAAAATATTCTCATGGGCTCTTGAGCCAGATCCAAATGCCTTAAGGGCTGATTCTGAGGCCAGAGTGCTATTTAGGACATTTGCCATTCTATGAGTCTGCTGTGTATCCCGCTTCCCATGTTGGATCATTCTCTCCCTTTTTCATTCTATCAGTTAGTATTAGCAGACACTAGTCTTGTTTGTGTGATCCCTTTGACGCTTAGACCTATCAGTGTGACCAATTGTGAACTGAAATTGATCACTTGGACTAGTGAGATGGCCTTGGTACATGCCACCTTGATGGGATTGTATTGGAATCCCCTGGCTCAATTCTAGCTCCATCATTTGGGGCAGTTCCGATTGAGCATGTCCCAAATTGTACATCTCCTCCCTCTCTTATTCCCACTCTTATATTTCACAAGGATCACTTTTCAGTTAAAATTTAAACACCTAAGAATAATTGTGTGTTAATTACAGAGTTCAACCACTAGTACTAGGATAAAAAAAAAATACTACAATGGATAAAGTATTACATTGTACAACAACAGTCAGCACAAGAGCTGATCAAGTCACTGTTTCTCATAGTGTCCATTTCACTTCTCCAGGTTTCCCCTTTGGTGCTCAGTTTGTCATCGCCATTCAAGGGAAACAAATGATATTTGTCTCTTTGGGACTGACTTAATTCACTCAGCATGATGTTTTCCAGATTCCTCCATTTTGTTGCAAGTGACCGGATTTCATTGTTTTTGACTGCTGCATAGTATTCTGTAGAGTACATGTCCCATAATTTCCTAATCCAGTCTACTGTTGATGGGCATTTGGGTTGGTTCCAAGTCTTAGCTATTGTGAATTGAGCCGCAATAAACATTACTGTGCAGACGGCATTTTTGTTTGCCAATTTAATTTCCTTTGGGTAAATTCCAAGGAGTGGGATGGCTGGGTTGTATGGTAGGGTTATATTCATGTTTCTGAGGAATCTCCAGACTGACTTCCATAGTGGCTTCATCAGTTTGCATTCCCACCAGCAGTGGATTAGTGTCCCTTTTTCCCCACATCCTCTCCAGCATCTATTGTTGGTGGATTTCTGAATGTGAGCCATTCTCACCGGGGTGAGGTGAAACCTCATTGTGGTTTTGATTTGCATTTCCCTGATTGCTAGTGATCTTGAACATTTTTTCATGTGTCTGTTGGCCATTTGGATTTCCTCTTTTGAAAAATGTCTATTGAGGTCCTTGGCCCATCTCTTAAGTGGGTTGTTTGTTTTGATGTTGTGGAGTTTCTTAATTTCTTTGTAGATTCTGGTTATCAACCCTTTATCTGTTGCATAGTTTGCAAATATTTTTTCCCATTCTGTCGGTTTCCTATTCACTTTCCTGACTGTTTCTTTTGCAGTACAGAAACTTTTCAATCTGATGCAATCCCAGTAGTTAATTTTGGCTTTGACTGCCTGTGCTTCTGGGGTATTTTCCAAGAAGTCTTTGCCAGTACCTATGTCTTGCAGGGTTTCTCCTATGCTCTCTAATAATTTGATGGTGTTGGGTCGTAGGTTTAAGTTTTTAATCCATGTTGAATGAAGTTTTGTGTAAGGTGAAAGGTAGGGATCTTGCTTCATGATTCTGCACGTGGAAATCCAGTTTTCCCAGCACCATTTATTAAAAAGACTGTCCTTACTCCAGGGATTGGTTTTGGATCCTTGATCAAATATAAGTTGGCTGTAGATGTTAGGATTGATTTCTGGTGTTTCTATTCTGTTCCATTGGTCTATCCATCTGTTTCTGTACCAGTACCATGCTGTTTTGATAACTACTGCCCTGTAGTATGTCCTGAAATCTGGTATTGTGATGCCTCCAGCTTTGTTTTTGTTGTACAAGATTGCTTTAGCTATTCGAGGTCTCCTGTGTCTCCATATGAATTTCAGCATCATTTTTTCCAGATCTGAGAAGAATGTCCTCAGTATCTTGATTGGTATTGCATTGAATCTATAAATTGCTTTTGGCAGAATGGACATTTTGATGATATTGATTCTTCCAATCCATGAGCATGGAAGATTTCTCCATTTTTTGGTATCCTCTACTATTTCTTTCTTTAAGGTTTTGTAATTTTCATTGTAGAGATCTTTAGTGTCCTTTAAGTTTATTCCAAGGTGTTTGATTGTTTTTGTAGCTATTGTGAATGGGATTGATCTTAGCAGTTCTTCCTCAGCCGTGGCATTGCCTGTGTATACAAAGGCTGTTGATTTTTGTGCATTGATTTTATATCCTGCTACTTTGCCAAACTCTTCTATGAGTTCCAATAGTCTCTTAGTAGAGTTCTTTGGGTCCCCTAAATAAAGAATCATGTCGTCTGCAAAGAGGGATAGTTTGAGTTCTTCCTTTCCAATTTGTATCCCTTTAATTTCTTTTTCTTGCCTAATAGCTCTGGCTAAGTCTTCCAGCACTATATTGAATAGCAGTGGTGAGAGTGGGCATCCCTGTCTGGTACCAGACCTCAGTGGAAATGCTTCCAACTTTTCCCCATTCAATAGGATATTGGCCGTGGGTTTTTCATAAATTGCTTTGATTGTATTGAGGAATGTGCCTTCCATACCCAGTTTGCTTAGGGTTTTCATCATGAAAGGGTGTTGAATTTTATCGAATGCTTTCTCTGCGTCTAGTGAGATAATCATATGGTTTTTCTTCTGCAGTCTGTTAATGTGGTGTATCACGTTGATTGTTTTGCAAATATTGAACCATCCCTGCATCCCAGGGATGAATCCCACTTGGTCTGGGTGGATGATCTTTCTGATGTGTTGTTGTAGTCTATTGGCCAGAATTTTATTGAGGATTTTTGCATCTATGTTCATGAGGGATATTGGTCTGTAATTTTCTTTCAATGCTGCATCTTTTTCCGGCTTAGGAATTTAGGTGATGCTGGCTTCATAGAAAGAATTTGGGAGGATTCCCTCTTTTTCGATTGTTCTGAATAATTTGAGAAGAATTGGAGTTAGTTCTTCTTTAAATGTCTGGTAGAATTCAGCAGTGAATCCATCTGGTCCTGGGCTTTTTTTGTTCGGAGGGCCTTTATTACTGATTCAATTTCTGACTCACTTATGGGTCTGTTTAGGTTTTCTATGTCTTCCTGGTTCAACTTAGGTAGGTTGCATGTGTCCAGGAATCTATCCATTTCTGATATGTTTCCCTGTTTGCTGGCATACAAGTCCTTGTAGTAATTTCTGATGATTCTTTTGATTTCTGTGGTGTCTGTTGTTACATTTCCTTTTTCATCTCTGATTTTACTGATTTGGGTCTTTTCTTTTTTTAGTTAGTTGGGCCAATGGGGTGTCAATTTTGTTTATTTTTTCAAAAAACCAGCTCCTCGTTTGGCTGATTTTTTGTAATGTTTTTTTGGATCCAATCCTGTTGATTTCTTCTCTGATTTTGATTATTTCTCTTTCTCTACTAGATTTGGGTCTAGTTTGCTGCAAATTTTCTAGATCCTTGAGATGCATTGAAAGCTCATCTATTTGGTGCCTTTCCAGTTTCTTGATGTAGGCACCTATTGATATAAACTTTCCTCTTAACACTGCTTTTGCTGTATCCCATAAGTTTTGGTATGTTGTGCTGTTATCCTCATTTACTTCCAGAAAATTTTTGATTTCTCTTTTGATTTCTTCAGTGACCCATTGTTCATTTAGGAGCATGTTGTTCAATCTCCATGTGTTTGCATATGCTCTAGGGATTCCTGAGTTGCTAATTTCCAACTTCATTCCCTTATGGTCTGAGAAGCTGCATCGTATGATTCTAATTCTTTTGAATTTGCTGAGACTTGCTTTATGGCCTAATATGTGATCAATCCTAAAGTAGGTTCCATGTACTGCTGAGAAGAATGTAAATTCTTTATGTGTAGGATGAAAAGTTCTGTAGATATCTGTTAGATCCATTTTGGCTATAGTGTTGTTTAAATCTACTGTCTCCTTGTTGATCTTCTGTCCTGTATATCTGTCAATATCTGTGAGTGGAGTATTGAAGTCCCCTAGTACTATTGTGTTGGGGTCTAAGTCTCCCTTTAAGTTTCTTAACAAACTTTTTAAATAAACTGGTGGCCTGTAATTAGATGCATATACATTGATAATTGTTATATCTTCCTGTTGAATTGATCCCTTAATCATTATATAGTGCCCCTCTTTGTCTCTCTTAACAGTTTTTGTGTTAAAGTTTATGTAGTCCGATATTAAGATGGCTACACCCGCTCTTTTTTTCATTTCTGTTGGCATGGTATATCTTGTTCCATCCTTTTATTTTCAGTCTGTATGGATCTTCTTTGGAAAGATGTGTTTCTTGTAGGCAGCAAATAGATGGTTTTTGTTCCTTAACCCAATCAGCCAATCTCTGTCTTTTAACAGGACAGTTTAGACCTTTAACGTTCACTGAGACTATAGATAAGTGGAAAGTTTGCCCTGCCATTTGCCAGATATTGTCTAATGTATGCTTTGAATTCCCTGTGATCTATTGCCATGAGGTTCCCTTCGTTTACCTTCTTTCATGTTGATGGCCGTGTTTCTGTGTTTTTGTGTGTAACACATCTTTAAGCATCTTTTGCAGGGCTGGACGAGTGGCAACAAATTCTTTCAATTTCTGTTTGTTATGAAAGGTCTTTATTTCACCTTCATTCACAAATGAGAGCTTTGCAGGATATAATATTCTGGGCTGGCAGTTTTTCTCTCTCAGTACCTGGGCTATGTCTCACCATTCCCTTCTAGCTTGTAGGGTTTCTGTTAAGAAGTCTGCCGTGAGTCTAATTGGAGATCCTCTGAGTGTAATTTGACGTTTCTCTCTTGCGCATTTTAGGATCTTTTCTTTCTGTTTGACTGTGGTGAGTTTAATTACAATGTGTTGTGGTGAGGATCTCTTTTGGTCATGTTTACTAGGGTTTCTATGAGCTTCCTGTACTAGGATGTCTCTGTCCTTCTCCAAACCTGGGAAATTTTCTGCTATTATCTCACTAAAAAGGCATTCTAATCCTTTCTCCCTCTCCATGCCTTCAGGAACTCCTAGAACTCGAATGTTGGGTTTTTTAATAGTATCCTGTAGATTCCCAACAATATTTTTTAGATTTCTAATTTCCTCTTCTTGTCTTTGGTTTGACTGTATAGTTTCCTGTGCTCTGTCTTCTAAGTCCGATATTCTCTCTTCTGCCTCACCCATTCTGTTTGTAAGGCTCTCTAGTGTGTTTTTCATTTGATCTATTGAATTCTTCACTTCATTATGATTTCTCATCACTATCACAGTTTCATGTTCTTCTAGTTGTTTCATTTCAGCTTGATTCCTCCTTAATATTTCATTTTCACGAGAGAGATTTTCTACCTTGTCCATTAAGGATTTCTGTAGTTCAAGAATTTGTTTTTGAGTACTTCTTAGCGTTCTTATCAATTTTTTGAGATTCGCTTCTTGCATTTCTTCTATCTCATCATCTTCGTAATCTTGAATTGGGGTGTCTTTTTCATTTGGGGGTGTCACAGTGTCTTCCCTGTTCTTGTTACCTCGGTTTTTGTGTTTGTTGTTTGGCATATTTGTTTCTTAACTATGGTGCTTTTTCTTGTTATACTATGACTCTAGATAAGTGGAATGTCTGCTTTAAATGGAGCCTTAGAGGCTTGAGATGGGTTTGGCCTGATAACCCTGTTTGGTTCCTCAGGGTTGAGGGTGTGCCAAAGGTGACACTCCCAGGTTAGGCGTGGTAAATCTCTCTGTTACTTTTTTTTTGGTTCAAAAGTGAAGTAATTCCACACAGCTGAATGGAATTGGGGGTGGTTAGCAGGCGAATGATATACCCACAGGAGCCAGAGATCGGAAGCTCTTTCCCAAGGACCAGAGAGGGAATCTTTGCGGCCCTTAGTGTGGGCTCAGATTTTCCTGTAGTCTCCCACTGGGCTGCCAAGGCTACTGAACTGTAGCGTCTCTGGAGAGGGTTTTCTCTGCTGTTTCTTCCCCTACTCTTCCTTGAACCTGCAGTATCTCCACTTTTATTAAACTGTCTCTCCCCAGACTATCGGTGTGCTCCCTTCCTATTCCGCCATCTTGCCGCTCTCCCCCATTGCTGTGCTTTTGAACTATCTCCCTTTAATCCATCTGAGAAAGCAGTGGAATGTGATGGCTTACCACCTATGAGGGAGATCTGGATGTAGTTCTAGGCTTCTGGCATTGAGCTGGGCCAGCTCAGTTGGGGAGTAAACAGTGGATAGAAGATCTCTCTCCTTCCCTCCCTTCCGCTTTCTCTGTCACTCTGCCTTTCAATTATATAAATAAGTGGTATTTTTTTTGTCCATGAAATAGATTTAAATGAATCTTTAAAAGTTCAGGGATTTAAAAGACAAATTTTGTTCTAATGACAAAATTCAAATCTATATATAGTTTTTAAAAGTTTATTTATTTTTATTTATTTGAAATGGAAGAAAAAGAGAGAGAGAGAGAGAAATTCTATCCAATTGTTCACTCGCCAAATGCCCACAACACCAAGGGACTGAATCCATGTCCACCACGAGGGTGGAAGGGGTCCAAGTACTTGAGCAATTGTCCACTGCTTCCCAGAGTGTACCTTAGCAAGAAGGTGTATCAGAAGCAGATGTGGGACTCCCTCTGAGGCACTCAAATATGGGATACTGCATTCCAATCAGTGGTTTAACTTGCTGTGCCACAACCTCTATTCACACAGTTTTTCACAGTACACATTCTTCTTGAACTTTTTGAAAACCTTTGTGTGTCCGTGAAAGTAGATTAGTGTCCAAACCACAGAGGGGAATTACAGAAAAATGTTGAGAACAGGGAAGTATTAGGGAACTAAATACATGTAAAAAAAAAAAAAAAAACTTCTAATACTCATGCCATTACAAAATAGCAACACTGAAATCCACTCCTAAACATGTATATAATTGGACAGGGAAAGTATATTTGCAGTAGCTTCATGCAATCAAGGTAAAGATGCAGAGGAAACCCAAACATAGCCTTTGTAGGTGTCCAGGTCGAAGGTCCAGTACCACTGACATCTGCTTCTTCTTACATGACTCATAATCCCCAATTTATCATTGAATAATTCACACTGATCTTGAAAAATCTCTCCAGAACTTCCTGACACCATTTCTTTTAGTAGTATATGAATAATATGCTTTAGGCTCCCAAATCCTGCTTGCCTCACCACTGCTCAGAAATATGAATCATAGGGAAGTCTTTTTAATTAAAGACCCAAAGTGAGACAGAGTCTTGGAAGGAGAAATTGGTTGGTTTTCCCCACACTCTACATAAAAATAATAATAATAACACAGGAGATGTTGCTAGAGAAAGGAAGGAATTGTGAATAACATTAATTGAGCTTTTGATTTGCCAACCAGTAAGAAAAGTCACCTTATTTTTTTATAGATTGGACAAGATTTTACCTTCATCATCAAGACATCTAAAATTTAACACTAAATTTAATATCCTAATAAAAACATTTGTTTCAAGTTTCTGTAAAGTATAACTTTTATTATTGTTGCAGATTACTTCTAGGTCTGCTCCACATTTCTCTAATTTTTATTGGATTAGCAGGATAGCTAAGGAGTTTTCTTGTTTTGGTTGTATCCAAAATTGAAGAGGGTCTAAAAACAGCCTGCATCCTTTAGGGGCAGATTTGAAAATATTTAACTCTTCCTGTCTACATTTGAAATTATTTCATGAAGCCTACCATTAAAGTCAAAAGAGATAGATAGATAGATAGATAGATAGATAGATAGATAGATATGACAGATCGAATGGTAAAGAATTGAGTGCAAAAAATGCAATCTTATTCATTAACCTTTATGCACAAGGCCTCATTTTTAAGAACCTATTAGATAAGAATGAATAATTCAATGTGCCTTCCTCTTGGTACCTGTATCGTTTTGGAATATACAGGCAACAAATGAATAAACATAAAATGCCAATAAGGACACCAAAGAAATTGGAAAAAGAAAAGTCACTGTAAATATATGGAAGTAATGGAAATGAGAATGTTCTCTTTAAATAGAGCCAGGCACACTGTGGCTTATAGCTCAAGTCTGGCTTTCTACCTGTTTCTTAAAACAATGTGGTACAAACACAAACAATTTGTTCATACCAGCATAGAAAACAACTGACTAGCTGCCAGTAAGATTCTAACTTCTCTCCCTAGAGCATTTTACAGTCAGTATCAAACATAGTATTAGATGCTTCGTGTGAAACATTCACTGTCAGTGCTCTCAGGAACACCCAAATTTGGATCCCTTTGTTAGCACAAAGACAACTGCACTGGCCTTGTTTTAGATCTCAGGTTTTATGCTGGCATGACTCATACAAAAAAAAATTCCTTCTGTTATTTGTCAAGCTAAAAGAGAAAAAGGAAGCTTTATTCTACTGAGAAATGGATTGAATTTCTTACTTGGTTTTTACTCATATGACATGTTGACAATTGTCTTTTACTGACAGCTGATAAAAGGTTAAATTCATAACACTTAACCTAGAAACCAATTTACCCAAATATTAGCATTTGAAAATATTTCTAAGCAAGGTATCAGATAACTATATTTATCCTTCAAAAATAGCTGAGAGACTTTAGTCTTCTGTTGCCTTCTATGAGTAAACAATACCTTCACCTTATCTACTTACTGTGTACAATGATAATAGAACAATATTTTTTGTATAGAAAATCAAAATGATTAAATTTCTTTTAAGGTACTATTTAAGTTTTTAATTATTTCATTAGCAATAATTGTACATATTTATGGGCTATATTGTGACATCCCAATTCATGTATACAATGTGTTCTGATAAATTCAGGGTAATGATTTTTCCCCATTGTTCTTACTTTATGACCGCAAGTTTGGAACACCTTTCTTCTATTTGTTCATAAACTGTATAGGTATTGTGAACTATCCCACTCTGCTATTTGACAGTAGGATATCATTCCTTTGACCTAATTCTGATCTGATACCATTATCCAAACCCCCTCCATACTCCCTTATAATATTTAACTTATTTTTTTAATGAAGCACTGTTGCACTGTTGTTCATACCTTTAGACTAAAATGCAAACAAAAATCCATGATGAGGATTAATGCTTCTCTCTTTTTCCTTGCTCAAGAAGTGTAGCTTTTCCCAAATAAATAAGTAAAATATTAAAGGTTGATCAAAAATATAAAGCATGTTATAGTGTCATTGAATAAAAATTAGCTGGAGTACATATTGAATGCACTTTTTTCCATTGTCCTCTCCTACTGCAGGTTTTCATGTATTCTACCTTCTATTCTAATCAAAATTTTTGGTCTCTCTACAGCAGTTCTATCCCTTCCTTCCATGTGCCCTTCCTTTTCCAGTATGTACAGGAATCCATTTCTTCTGTCTCATGCATGCTCATATGCAACTCATCATATTGGATACAAGCTAGAAATCTTTTACTATATTTCTCTGATCATGCAGAGGTATAACTCCCTTGACTTCTTATCTTCATTGTCTTTTGTCAACATATCCCTTGTGCTACATGCCTCTTTCCCCTTGCACTGGGCATATGTTTGCGTGTGTCTTTTTTCCTCAGGGCCACTAAGCTCCTATGGGCCTTGTCAATGTCTTTTGTTTTTTTGAATGCCCCAAATCCCAGTTCCTTGTCAAAGTAAAGACTCCATAAATAGCATTAAATGCGTCATTGCTCATTCTTTTTTTAAAAAATTAATTTTTAAAAGATTTTATTTATTTGAGAGGCAGAGTTTTAGACAGAGAGAGACAGACAGAAGGATCTTCTATCCTCTGCCTCACTCCTCAAATGGTCACAGTGTTCAGAGTTAGGCCTATCTGAAGCCGGGAACCAGGAGCTTCTTCCTAGGTCTCCCACGTGGATTCAGGGGCCCAAGCACTTGGGCCATCTTCCACTGCTTTCTCAGGCCAGAAGCAGAGAGCTGGATCAGAAGAGGAGCAGCTGGGACATGAACCAGTGCCTGTATATGATGAAGGCACCACAGGTGGAGGTTTAGCCTACTATGCCACAACACAACCCCCCCACAAAATTAACCTTTTTTAGTAATCTTCTTTTTTAGTAATCTTTCAATACTAAGACAAATGATGTGAACATCTATATAATTCCCTTGAAGTCAATTTAAGCTTAAAGGTGATGAAGTGTCTTTGAGTATCCTAAGAAAGATGTATTATATTATGCACATAAACATGGGCTTTAATAAATATTTTTGAAAATTCCTTGGTAAATAAAAAAAAATCCCATTTCCCACAATAGAGTATACTGTATCACGTAAAATGTTAGCTTACACTTTCTTGTCAAGATGACTGAGTTCAAACTCTAGCCTCTGACATTACAACTTTCCTGGTAACTTAAACTCTGTGAGCCAAATGTTTTCTGTGAAATTGGAACCACAAAGCTATCTACATCAGAGGATTTCAGGGTAATTAATGACAAGATAGTATTTTAAAAGTAGGAATTATTCAATATATATATTATCATTTAGAATATTAGCTGGAGTTTTAATAGAAAAGCTCAATAATAAAACTACCATTCTTGAGTCAGTATATATACAGTTTGTTCTATTTTTATTTTCAGTGAGACAAGAAATGTGTAATTTTCTTAAAAGTGCATGTTTCACCTATACACTACTGCCTGGAGTCATCTCAAGGAAAAGATTATAATTTGCAAGGCTAAATATAGTGAATTCTGCATTCCCTGTAACTTTTGAAACTTCAAGATCTAAGAAAGTGAGAGTATTCATCTATGTTGAGCCATGCAGTTTCAGCTGTAGGTTAGAGATCAAGTACTGGACTTTAAGTATCTTTTACCGGTGGAAAGCTTACCATGCTATTAATGAAATAACTTTACCACACTCTGTCAACTTATGAAACACAGTTATTTCATTCAAATATTTCATGATGAATATTAAAATGTCTGTCATATGCTCAAATATCTTTGTCAAAACAAAAATACATTGCAATATAAATTAGAATATAAATACCATAAGTCTCATGGCAGGAAGGGATCTTAATAATTACCCAAACTACATCATTGTATTCCAGGGCCACACTGCTGACACTTGGTTATGTGATTCTACTTTCCTGTCTGCAATAAGAAAGACCAATATGAGGGAAACCAAAAATTCTTGCACAACTATTAATGATGTGCATCTTCTAGTGAGCAAGCCATAGCAGAGAAGAAAAGATACAGAAAACTTTATTTATTTATCCTCCATCTATTGCTAAGGATTCTTCAATTGTGGATTTACAACTTATTTTGGGGATTCCTTTAGTTTAATTGGCTACAAATGCAGTATTAACTATGATACCAGACTTCCATAGCTTCTTCTTTTTATTTTTTGACAGGCATAGTGGATAGTGAGAGAGAGAGACAGAGAGAAAGGTCTTCCTTTGCTGTTGGTTCACCCTCCAATGGCCGGCACACCGCGCTGATCCGATGGCAGGAGCCAGGTGCTTTTCCTGGTCTCCCATGGGGTGCAGGGCCCAAGCACTTAGGCCATCCTCCACTGCACTCCCTGGCCACAGCAGAGAGCTGGCCTGGAAGAGAGGCAACCAGGATAGAATCCAGCGCCCTGACAGGGACTAGAACCCAATGTGCTGGCTCTTCAAGGCGGAGGATTAGCCTAGTGAGCCGCGGCGCTGGCCCCATAGCTTCTTTAATAAGAGTGTATGACATACTTTTATTTTAAGATTTATTCATTTATGTGAGAGGCAGAGTTACTCAGAGGCAGAGAGAGGGAGAGACAGAGAGAGAGGTCTTCTATCAGCTGGTTCACTACCCAAATGGTTGCAATAGATGGAGCTGGGTCAATCCTAAGCTAGGAGCCAGGAACTTCTGGATCTCCCACACTAGTGCAGGGGCCCACGCTCTTGGACCATCTTCCACTGCTTTCCCAGTCCATTAGCAGAGAGCTGGATCAGAAGAGGAGCAGCTGGGACATGAACTGGCACCCATATAGAATGCCGGTGCCACACACAGAGGCTCAACCCACCAGGCAACAGCACAGGCCCTGGGGAAATACTTAAATAACCCCCCTATTCTACTAGGTGGTATGGAATGCTAAGAGTGTGGGGTATTTCAGGTAGAGTTGAGTTCCCAATATTTCTCGTAAAATACTATTTCTAAGATTACAGTGACTCCGTCTTTTCACTTACTCAAGTTATAAATCCCAGAGTTGTTATCTTTCTCTGTTCCACACTAGAAGCCAAAACCATTCACACTCAAAGACATGGATTGTCCAAAGGACATGCATTGTCCAAAGGACATGCATCCCAATGCCATGATGCATTAAATTAACAAAAGTGATTTTCATGTTACTCATCCGAAGAGCACAAGATACTTGTGTGCTGTGGTTTAGATGTTGGTCTCCCAAGTGTTCACATGTTGGCAAGCCTGGTTGTAAGTGTGGTGGTGTTAGGGTGGTAGGACTTTTAAGAGGTGGGGCACAGAAGGAGATCCTTAAATCATTGGGGGCTGCTGGAAGATACAGTTAATTTAGTTTGGGTGGGACTCAGTTCTACTGGAAGTGCTGTTACCAAAAAAGCAGAGTTGGCCCCACTCAACTCTTTGGTTTCCTTTCACCCCTGTGATGACTTCTCCCACATGCTTCCAACATTAAAATGCCATCCACCAGAGTCCAGCTGCTGCTGACACTGTGTCCTTGAACTTACACAACTGCGAATTAAGTAAACTTGTTTTCTTTATTAATTTACTAAGCATCAGGTATTTCTTATCATAGCAACAGAAAACTAACACACTTCTTCAAAAGGTTACTAGGAACACAAATGACAAAAATTTGTAAAATTATTATGTGTCTAGCAAATATTAGCTGTTCAATAGGTATTTATTTATCCTAAGTGCCTATTTTCTTAAAGTTGAAGATTTAGTTTAAAGAATATAAATAAGTTCATCAACTGACAAAACATATTTCTTAAAATTTAGGACTATCCCCTGAACAGAACACAAGATTATATAGATCAAATCAGACAGTAATAGGAGTTATTGCTCGTTAATCTATTTTATCTTTCCAAATTTCACCCCTTAAATTGAATAGGTGGTAATATCACAAATTCTTACTCAGGACTTCACATGGTTTATTGATTCTCACATTAAATATCATTCAAGAGGCTGGTAATATGGCCCAGTGGATTAAGTTCCTGCTTACCATACTGGCATCCCATATGGGAGTGCTGGTTGGAGTCTGAGCTGCTACACTTCTGATCCAGCTCCCTGCTATTGTAACTGGAAAAGCAGTGGGCGTGTGCTTAGTACTTGGGGTCCTGTCACACACATGGGAAACCCAGGTGGAGTTCTGGTCTTCTGGTTTGGTCTTGCCTAGTTCTGCATTTGCAGTTATTTGGGGAGTGAATTGGTAGATGGAAGATTTCTCTCTCTGTCTCTCCTTCTCTGTAACTCACTATAGATTTCAAACAAATAAATAATTTTTAAAAATATCATTTGGTTCCCAATAACAAGTAGAAGTTGGGCAAAATTATCAGGCTAGAAAGTCCCAGGAGATTCACTTTCATCCCCAAATTGCTAAACTTGTCGTGTCTACACTTGACTTTCATATGAACCACAAATGACTAATAACCCATCTCATTTTTATCTTTTGAAATTTTATGTTTTATATAAAGAAAAAATTCAGTTCAGCCTTCTATTATTTAATACATGGAAGAATTAAAGATCACATTGTAGGATCACATGTGAGCCCAAGTTCCCACATTGGTGATTGAGACTGGATGTTACAGTTGGTATGACCAAGATTGGGTGTCTTAAATTTTGGTCATCTCTTTCTGCTAAGTTTAGGCTTTGGTTTTTCTTATTTTTCTAGCTTCTTAAGTTACAACACTATGTTATTCCTCTCAGATATTCTTTTTCATTGTAGACATTTTTATTTGATTTATTTCTTCTCTGACATTATTTCCAAAAAAGACATACAAATAGCAAACAATACAAAAAGATACTCAACATCACTAACCAGAGAAATGCAAATCAAAACTGAAATTACTATCTCCTCAGGACATCTTAGGCCAACTATTATAAAAAACACAAAAGTGGCATACTGAGAAAGATGTTGAAAATGGAGACTTTGCACATTGTTGTTGGAAAGATGCATCTGTGCAAATATTATGGAATGAGGTAAGATTCTCCAAGAGATGGTTGCGCTCTTATGTTCATTGCAGCATCATTCACAATAGCTAAGATATGGAATCAGGTTAAGTATCTATTAAGACAAATTAATTAGGAAATTATGCATGCACTATATAATGTCTATGCTATATATAAATAAGAGTAATTCAGGCTTGTTATCATGGATAATAGTTATAACAGAATATTAACTAAAGAAAGAAAAACAGCTATTTCAGCAACATGGTGAACTTGGAGGATTATTAGGCTGAGTGATATAAGCCAGGCACAGAAATAAAACTACTGCATGATATCACTTGTATATGGATATACAAAAACAAAAAAGAAAACCAAAACTGGATTTGTAAAAGCACTACTTTTACAGCAGAGATGTGACTGCTAAGGGCAAAGAGATAATGGAGAAAATGGGAATATGTTCATCTAAGGGTACAAGTGTCAGATATGTGGAATGAATACAGTCATCTATTTTGCAGCAAGGAGTCTATACTTAATTTTCTGCAAAAGTAGATCTTAAGTATTTTCACTACAACGATGTTACTATTTGGAGAGAGATATTGCAACGTTTTATGAAGAAGTCCAAAGTCATTATGCTATGTACAGTTTTTGGTTTTGAGCATTTTTATTTTATTATCTGCTTTTGTTTTTGTGCTTTAAATAATTTTGCTGCCCTTATTAATAATTTGTTTTATCATAACATGCTGTTGCTTCTTTGAAACTAGAAATCAATGTCCTTCAATCTGTAATTGTATTTTAAAATAATTTCTTTTTTAAATATTTTTATTTATTTATTTGAAAGTCAGAGTTAGAGAGAGAAGGAGAGATAGAGGCAGAGAGAGAGAGGTTTCTATCCACTGATTCACTCCCCGATTGGCCTCAATGGCCAGAGCTGTGCCAATCCGAAGCCACGAGCCAGGAGCTTCTTCTGGTTCTCCCACATGGATGTAGGTGCCCAAGGACTTGGACCATCTTCTATTGCTTTCCCAGGCCATAGCAGAGAGCTGGATTGGAAGTGGAGCAGCCGGGACCCAAACCAGCGCCCATATGGGATGCTGACACTAAAATCATTTCATCAATGTTATCTGTTGTCTGCTTTTTTGTCCTTGTGTGTATATTTGAAAAGGTCCTTAGGAACTAAAAAGTTGAGTTTTTTTTAAAGATTCGGCCACCTATTAGAAATTCAGAGTTTCAGAGAAAGAGAGAAAGAAAGAGTTCGATCTTCCACCCCCTGGTTCATGGCCAAAGACAGGGACTTCATCCTATTTTGCCGCATGGGTGGCAGAGGCCCAAACACTTAGGCCATCTTCTGCTGCTGTGTCAAGCCATTAGCAGGGAGCTGACTCAGGAGTGGAGCAGCTGGGACACAAACCAGTACCCAGACATCTTTATCCAGTATGCCAGGACACTGAACCTGAAAAGTTAAGTTTATAGTCAACATCTGCTTTTGCTCTAATGTAGTACTCAGTCATTGATTTCTCAAATTTTTAAAGTACCTCTTTAGCTCTCACTTGTGAGTGGTTTTAGTTTTTATAATGAAATTTGACTCCTTGGCAATGCAGTAAATGCAGTCATTTTCATTTATTGCATGTAAAAGCCTCTTCAGTGTTTGAGAACAGCTAATACAACCACTCAAAACCATACTTGTTGCAAGTTCTAATCTCAATAGCATTTGTGTGGGGAGTACTTCCTAATTACCATTGCTTACAGGGCCTTAGGTCTGTTCTAGAGAAGATCTTGACTGCAAATCCCACTTACAGTTTTTTGGCAAATCAGAAAATCAAGTCTGTATATACACTCACAAAAATATATCAAAATATTAAACTGTTTTTGTAACTTACTATTTTATCATACACATTTCTACCATATATTTGGTTCTAGGCGATATCATTTCTTCTAGATTTTCCATACCTAATCAGTCATTCATGTAGTCATTAATCAGATTATTATTAGAACCTTACCATATTAGATGACCACTGCCATTTGAAAAATTGATATGTGGACTTTCAAAATTTGACATAAAACTGTGTTAAGCAAAGAGACAGTAAGAGATTTAGCTTTTAAAATGTGCTTGGAGCTGACTGCACCCCAGTGAGGCCCACTCTGTGGGGTGCAAGGCAAGCTGCCTCTTGGAGCTGAGTGTTTCCCACCTTTGAGTTGTCCTGACTTCCTTCTTGAAGTGACTGTTAAAACTAAAATAAATTACATTGCATTTATTTTATATTCTTGGTTGAAATAAAATTTAATTGACTTTGTTAAAAGTCAATTTTTTTTTGTTAAAACAAAATGGGTGTATAAATACATACCTTGTAAATCCTGTCTATTGAGACCTCCCTTCTCTCAGTGAACTGAAAAACCGTAATGACAGTTTTTGCCTTGAGCAAGGTAGGATAAGTGGCAGTAGAGCCCCAACCTGGAGCAGACTAGCCTGTAGTACAACTGTGAAAAACAGAACTACTCTCAAGGGGCTCAAGGTTCATTTAAGTTAAGGCTCCAAGCTGATCTTTACCCTGAAATACAATGTCACAGGTAGTGACAGGTACTTTAGATCAAGTCATGTCACCAAACAATAAACCCCCCCCCTGTAATTTCTATGTGAATGGAATGGACACTTAACCCTACAGAGCTCTGAATAGTTCACAAATATTCCATCATATGGTATCAGAATTATTTGGTACAGGAAAATCAATTTATTATTGAACTAGAAGTCTATAAAATGAAAATTAAGGGTGAAATGTCATTCACAATACAAAAAAGGTATATTCCAACACTGAGTTCTAGGGGTCAGAGTGGATTTGTGTATTCATTCTTTTCACGTAAAGAAAGGGATATAATATGAAAAATGTAAAATCTGAGAAAGTGACGTTGATTGGTTTGTTTTACATAGTACGAGAGATGAATAGATGTAGTTCATTTGACTTATGATTCTATTCCAAAATTAAAGGCGTGTATATATATATATATATATATACACACACACATATATATGGCACTATTCTTACTATATTTTCCTCTATATGTATGTGTGTATATATATATATATATATATATATATATATATATATAGTGGGAGAGTCTATATGTAGAAGGAAAGAGACAGATAGTTATTCTGTCCATTAGTTCACGCCTCAAAATGCCACAACAGCAGGAACTGGGCCAATCTGAAGCCTGGAGCCAAGAGTTTCTTCTGAGTCTCCCAAGTAGGTGCAGGTGCCAAATGACTTGGGGCATTTTCCATTGTTTTCCCAGGAGCATTAGCTCCAGTGCCCATATGGAATGCTGACACCACAGGTGACAGATTTACCCACAATACCCCAGCACTGGCCCTGCTGGTAGAGTTTTGAGGTAACCTAACATGCCACTGGGGAGAGACAGGTGTTTTCAAGTCTCATTCCTTTGTTTTGGAAAGATATTAGAGTTCAATCACAGAAGCTTCATTCTGTTAACTAGCTAATCTAATTCTGATTATATTTCATTTCTAAATATTGTAGTTGGATTAATTCTCATTTCACAATGGAGATTAAATCCCAACATGCGTTGTGGAGGGGCATAACCACATTCAAAGCATAGCACATAGAGATAGCAGGTGAAGAAAAGAAACTAGAGAACTTGGAGCCATTTATTTATTGGAAACAACATTATGTATCTTGATGTTCCTTTGGAATGTCCAAGTGTTATCTACCATGTAGGAACATAGACATAATTTATCCCACCCACCCTCGTCCTTCTTTTGGTGCCACTGATATAAATAGTACAATTGATATCCAGCCAGAACTTGTTCAGAACTCAATGAATAAGCTTCATGAGCAGGTATTTCAGACTCCCATTTCATCTACTACTGTTTGCATCAATGTTTATTTTTAGCTAATCTTTGAAAATTAGTAGGGATTTTTATTATTGGCTAAGAGCATAACAGTTATGAGTTTATTTCACATATGGATCAGCTTAATATATGATAGAAAGTCAAAATTATTAATACTGTGTTGGGGTGCAAGCGAAAAGACAGGACACAGGAATTCTCCCTTTGAAAAGCACTCTGGAAAATCCCAGCGTGTGTCCGTTATTGGCAAAAATTACTTCAGCCACTTGTACAGCACATGGATTTGCTCATATAATTCCAAGATGTCTTTGAAATACAAGGCGTATTAGATAAATATATCTGGGAAAGCAGCTACATGTCCTCATGGGAGCCAGGTTCCCATAAGGGCTCAATGCCCTTCTTGTTAGTAGGTCATTTATCCTCAATAAGTCTCTGTGGCCACACACTGTGTTCAGGAAGATTTGTCCTCACTGAGAGTACTTTGGCAGAAACTTTGTTACCTACAATGCACCTTAAACAGTTGTACTTGGGCTGAGTAATATAAAAAGCTGTGATCCAAGATAAGCATATATTGACTCAGGAGCACTGGAAACTAAGTAATCATGCCTTAGAAGATTACCAACTGTCTATTGTCATATTGGTTTCATCAGATTCTTTCCACTCTGCAGATATTTTGCCTCTTGATTTCTTTTCTTACCTGCATGGCTTCATCCAGAACAATATCTGTGGATTCTAATAACGTTTGATTTACCAAGACTGAATCCTATATAACATCAGTTCAGAACAAGGGACACCTTATGTCAAAAAAAAAATTCCAGCCAATACTATATAATTCATTTCTCCTTCCACACACCATTGCAACTAGTAGCTGCAGTCATTTTAGAGTAGTAGGAAACCTTAAAAGATACATCTGGGACATCAACTTGACAATGGCACTAACAAAATAAGGCATTAGTCTTACTATATCTGTCTATATTCCCTAAATTAGACCATTAGATGATACTTTGAACTCAACAAGTAGAACGAATAGGTTTAAGTACCAAGTGTTGCCAAACAACACTCCAAACTGGTTGGAGGAATTGCTGTAGAACCATCAAACTGGGTCTACTTGCCCAGTGCACAGAAAGCCAATCACTGACATTAAGGTGGTGAAAGAAAGTAGATATATTTTTTGACAGGCAGAGTGGACAGTGAGAGAGAGAAACAGAGAGAAAGGTCTTCCTTTTCCATTGGTTCACCCCGCAATGGCCTCTGCGGCCAGTGTGCTGTGGCCGGCTCACTGTGCTGATCCGAAGGCAGGAGCCAGGTGCTTCTCCTGGTCTCCCATGCGGGTGCAGGGCCCAAGCACTTGGGCCATCCTCCACTGCACTCCCAGGCCACAGCAGAGAGCTGGACAGGAAGAGGAGCAACCGGGACAGAATCTGGCACCCCGACCGGGACTAGAACCTGGGGTGCCGGCGCCTCAGGCGGAAGATTAGTCTATTGAACCGCACCGCCGGCCAGAAAGTAGATATTTATTACAAAGTGCAGAGCAAGGAGCTAGGAAGCTAGTGCTTGATTCCTGGGCTCCCTGAGGAGTTATGGGTGAAAATTCTTATACACTTAAATTGGGGCTGAGAGGAGTGTGTTCAGGTGGTGTCTAAGTTGCCGGTTGGTTAGTGGTGCTCACGTCCTTTCTTTGGTCAACGATGTTGTGCTCTATAGGGAATTTATGATGGCAGGGTGGGCTCCAGTTGATCTCTGGGTTACATGATGGTGGCAGTTACAATATGCCCAGATCTGAAATTTCACTATATAAATCACCCCTAGAGCAACACTGGTCACTAACATTATCTATTGGAGAAGCAAATGACTCCTTGAGTCCAGTGATTAAAACCTTATAAGCCCAGCAGAATCACATCTTTAAGTCAGTGAATTCCATTTGGCAAAGTGCAAGGGAAGACACGTGGGGCTAAGAGAGAGACAGAGGCTTAGACCAGCTTTTACATTATGTGGGTAGCAAGGTTTATATCACTGCCCAGTGACTCTGGGGATTTATGCTACTTCCATACTCCCAGCAAAAATATCCCATTGCTTACAGAAGGAAGGAAATAACATCTGAGGTAATAGCAAGATGCTCACTGAACATAAAACTTTGGATATTGTCTGATAGCACATCTTGAGTCAGTAGGAATAAAAAAAATTAACATGCCAATAATTGTAGTAATGCTTTATAACCATAAAAAGATAGGAGTTCAGCTACATAATGGGGGTAGGAAGAATTATGTTTGCCATGGTGATGCTTCAGGGCTCTCTTTTTACTCCCATGCCCATTTTAACTAAATCTGCAGGTAAAGCAACCCTATGTATTAAGTATACAATTACTAGAGTCTCTGACATTTGAGATTAACATTTGAGTGACTCTGCCTGGTCAATCACCAAGACCAGAAGCATTATCCAAGAAGCTGAAAGAGAGGAGTTGTGAAAAAGAAAAAAATACACAATAGTCAAGAGCCTTGAAACAGAACCTTGTGGCACATACCATTAAATTTTTATAAAATTTTCTAGGAATTATGACAAACCAATACACTCGGATGGATGAATTTAATATGAGATTCAGGTGCAAAGCATACATGATCATAAATGCAGTTAGTACTTCTGCCCAGATTTCACTTTGGGAACTGTATACCCATTCCTCAACTATTGTGAGTCCTGGCTTTTATTGGTCCATAAGTACCCCTTTCTTTGAAGAACTTCCCCTAGCTGACACAAAATACATCTTCAGAGAGGTACATCCACACTACCAGTCTTGCTTACTATTCTGCATGTAATGAAGAGCTACATTGACAGTGATCAACTGATGTACAACAAAATTATGCCTCCCTCAGATCCTGCTATGGATGAAGCCAAGTTCTGATTTTGTTTGAGATGGTATTCCAGACTCCTTTTTTCCTTTCCTTAATTTTGTTCCACCACTCTTCTGTATGCTTCACTTTTAAAAAAGCCTTAAATAAATAAAACATACCTGAATATTTATTCTAGGGATTGCTTCTGGTGAATACAATCTAAAATATTCTATGAAAAAAGATATTCCATCCCTAGTGTATAACAACCAAAAATGAATATACTGTACTACAAATGATGTATTCAGTAATATTCACAATAGTGTTGGTCATTAACAGCCTCCAACAGTAAATAAATGAGAAATTAGCCAGAAGTCCATCACCAGGTGAAGGTGTGTATGTGTATTTGTATATTCATCTATTTCCATTCCAGTGCCTTTCATTTGAATGCAGTGTGTACCAAATTGCTATTTCCCAAAGACAGCTGTAAAACTATCTTCCACCCTACATTCCTTTCTTGAAATCTGACCTTACAATTCTTACCATTGATGATGCTTTTGGTATTTCTTTCACTTAAATCTAATCAGTCCTTGTTGCCTTTAAAGGTAGAATATGAAAGAGGAGATGTTATGTGACTTCTGAGGACAGACCATAAAGAAACAAGATTTCACTTTGAATTCTTGGAATACTTATTTTGGAACCAGTTATTCTGCTGTGTGGATGCCAAAACTGTTCTATACAGAGAGATCACATATAATGTTTCAGCCAAATTTCTGGTAGGAGCCCTAACTAGGAACAAGCATCAACTTCCAGCCATGTATGAAGAAGCCAAAGGAAAAAGATATTTCTAAGAATGACATGTCAGTAAACTTGCAAAAGTTTTGTTTTGAGTTCAATGAGAACTTTTGCTAAGAAGGAATAACTTCACATGGTCTCTGGCATCAGATAAAATTGTTCTGATGATTATACTTCTTTTTTAAAATTTTGGCAAGGTAGCCTTTTACCAGTATCCATGCCATTCTTTGACATGAGCACCTCCAAATAGTCATTTCAGTTCTCTCCTTTTTAAAGGTTTTCTTCCAGTTTTCATTAATACAATTACTTTTTAATAAGATAAGTTTAATGTAAATCTAATAATGAGATAACCCTGATTATGGTCATAGCACACCAAAACTAAATTTAAAATAGAATTAGATTGCCTTGGCTCTATTCTCAGTAGCTTCCCAATGACATGTACCCTGGCAAACAGGAGATGGCTCAAGGAGTTGCGATCCTGCCACATACGTGGGAGACCTGTATTGAGTTCCTAATTCACAGTTTTGACCTGTCCTAATCATGATTATTACAAGCAGTTGGGATTTAAGCCAGTGAATGGAAGATTTCTCTCTCTTTCTCCTTTTCAAATAATATAAAATTTGAATGTGATATTTTTACAAAAAATATTCCAAAAATATTTACTAAAATAATCAAATGCAAAAGCTATACATATGTTGATCAATTTGAAGCCAAATCTTTCCCAGGTACAATATATTTGATTAAGTAGAAAACACAAACTTTTTCAAGTAAACAGATTGCATTTTTATAATGCAATTTCTGATTTATAAAATATGCTTAGTGAGAGTATGAAAACTTATTAAGCTACAAGAAATAACTAGTTTAGGGTTTGGAGCTGTGGTGAGTCAAGTTAAGCCTTCTCCTGCAATGTTGGCATCCCATAAGAACAATGATTCGAGACCCTGTTTCTTTACTTCTAATCTAGCTCCCTGATAATAATCCTGAGAAAGCATTGGGAAGATTGCCCAAGTATTTGGGCCCCTGCATCTATGTGGGAGACCCAGAAAAGCTCCAGGCACCTCGCTTCTGCCTAGGTCAGCCTTGGCCATCGTGGGCATTTGGGGAATGTACAAATAGATGGAAGATCTCTCTTTCTCTTTCTCTCTCCCCTACCCATAACTCTGTATTTTAAATAAACAAAAATATTTTTTAACTTAACTAGTTAAAATTTTAAAAAATTGCAGCTAGAGATTACTAAACATTGAGAACATTGAGAATACGCCCTCTATTTTTTTTTTTTTTTTGACAGGCAGAGTGGACAGTGAGAGAGAGAGTCAGAGAGAAAGGTCTTCCTTTTCCATTGGTTCACCCTGCAATGGCCGCTGCCGCCAGAGCGCTGCAGCGGGGCATTGTGCTGATCTGAAGCCAGGAGCCAGGTGCTTCTCCTGGTCTCCCACGTGGGCGCAGGGCCCAAGGACTTGGGCCATCCTCCACTGCATTCCCAGGCCACAGCAGAGAGCTGGACAGAAAGAGGAGCAACCGGGAGAGAATCTGGTGCCCAGACCGAAACTAGAACCGCAGGCGGAGGATTAACCTAGTGAGCCGTGGCATGGGTGAGAATACTCACTCTTATAAAATAAAATAAATTTATGAATCTAGAAATATATCAACGAATAGTAAGTAGTGAAGATTAAATCCCCCAATATGGTGTTTCTCAGTGATGTCTTTTATCAGCAAGTCTACCTTTTTCAATTACACTTGTTACTTCCTTTACATAACCATTACATGAGTTTTGAAAATATTTTATTCTCTTACTTAATATTTTAGACACTCTTGGATAAGTTAATAATTAGGGATTCTGGGATTTACACTGTGAAAAATTTCCTTTTTTTTTTTTATATAAAGCTTTTATTTAAAGAATATAAATTTCCAAAGAACAGCTTATGGATCACAATGGCTCCCCCCCCACAACTTCTCTCCCTCCCCCTACCCTCCCCTTTCCCGCTCCCTCTCCCCTTCTGTTCACATCAAGATTCATTTTCAATTCTCTTTATACACAGAAGATCAATTTAGTACATATTACGTAAAGATTTCAACGGTTTGCCCTCGCATAGAGACACAAAATGATAATACTGTTGGAGTACTAGTTATAGTATTAATTCACAATGTACAGCACATTAAGGACAGAGATCCTACATGATTTTTTTTTTAAAAAAATTGATTAATTCTCTATGCAATTTCCAGTTTAACACCAAGATTTTTTAATCATTTGCAATTATCTTTATATAAAGAAGATCGATTCAATATATACTATGTAAAGATTTCATCAGTTTGCACCCACTCAGAAACACAAAGTGTAAAAATACTGTTTCAGTACTAGTTATAGCATTTATTCACATTGGACAACACATTAAGGACAGATCCCTCATGAGACGTAAGTACACAGTGACTCCTGTTGTTGACTTAACAATTTGACACTCTTGTTTATGGCGTCAGTAATCTCCCTAGGCTCTAGTCATGAGTTGCCGAGGCTATGGAAGCCTTTAGGGTTAGTGGACTTCGATCTTATTCCGACAGGGTCATAGTCAAAGTGGAAGTTCTCTCCTCCCTTCAGAGAAAGGTACCTCCTTCTTTGATGGCCCTGTTCTTTCCACTGGGATCTCACTCGCAGAGATCTTTCATTTAGGTCTTCTGTTTTTTCCAGAATGTCTTGGCTTTCCATGCCTAAACTATTCTCATGGGCTCTTCAGCCAGATCCGAATGCCTTAAGGGCTGATTCTGAGGCCAGAGTGCTATTTAGGACATCTGCCTTCTATGAGTCTGCAAATTTCCTTTTACTTTGGTTATTGAGAGTTTAATTATTTTTTTATAAATGCATGCTTTAGGAGTCAGTTTAGTATGAGAGGAAAGCTATAGGATTTGGAGATCATTTACCATCTGAATAAATTTTTGTAATTCACTTAATCTCCCTGAAATCCAAATCCAATTTCCTTTCACTTGCTTATTCATTGGCCATCAAGATTTTTTAAAGTACCTTCTATTTGGTACACTGAATTCCCAAATCTGTTAGGATCAAAGTGCAGTTCTGATCCTGCATAATGTGGCACTTTTCTATTTGAGACTAAAAGCCATATTCTTCAATTTCCAAAGCAAAAAATATTTGCCTTATTCTATTGATTTCCCTGTATTTTTTCACAATGACATCAAAATCATTTTTTTTAAAAAAAATATATTCATTAGCCAGCGCCGTGGCTCAACAGGCTAATCCTCTGCCTTGCGGCGCCAGCACACCAAGTTCTAGTCCAGGTCGGGGTGCCGGATTCCATCCCGGTTGCTCCTCTTCCAGGCCAGCTCTCTGCTGTGGCCAGAGAGTGCAGTGGAGGATGGCCCAAATGCTTGGGCCCTGCACCCCATGGGAGACCAGGAGAAGCACCTGGCTCCTGCCTTAGGATCAGCGCGCTGCACCGGCTGCAGTGCGCCGGCTGCGGCGGCCATTGGAGGGTGAACCAACGGCAAAGGAAGAGCTTTCTCTCTGTCTCTCTCTCTCACTGTCCACTCTGCCTATCAAAAAAAAAAAATATATATATATATATATATACACACACACATATATATTCATTTATTTGATTGAGAGACAGAGTTACAGACTGAGAGAGGGAAAGACAGAAAAAGATCTTTCATCCACTGGTTTGCTCCCCAAATAGCTGCAACAGCCAGAGATGGTGAATCTGAAGTCGGGAGCCAGGAGCTTCTCCTGGGTTTCCCATGTGGATGCAGGGCCCATCCACTTGGACTATGTTCTACTGCTTTCTCATACCATCAGCAGAGAGCTGGATTGGAAGCAGAGCATCCAGGTCTATAACAAGCACCCAGATGGATTCAGGCTCCATAGACAGAGACTTAACCTACTACACTATAGAGCTGACCTCTAAACTCAGTGTCCTAAATTTTCGTATATATTGCAGATCACCAGAAACTTCAATAACCAGTTTTTTTGTAAAACTACACTCAAAAACTCATTGAATTTGAAGAAATTAGGACTGACCTATTTGAATCTATATCTTTTTCTAAAATGCTAAGACTCTACAAAAATTATATAAACATATTTTTGAAGATTAAATCTGTACTTACTCTGCTATCCCTGTACTTAACACAAACAATGACAGTATCAGACTTGTTGGTATAATATGGTTGTTTCAAATTTTTTTTTTAAAAAAAGAATTAAAAGAGCTTTATTTTAGTGCAAAAAATTTTTTAAAAGGCTTAAAATGTGTTTTAATAAGTTGATGCTGCATTTCTGCTCCATTTCTCAGAAAAACTCTAAATTTAAGATATCAGGGACAAATCAAACATGACACATCAATAGAAAATGCACAGCATAACTACCTAAGATAGGCAATACTAAGAGCTACTGTCAGACCTTCAGCATACAGCAACCCTATTTCCAAGTTTGTACTAAGCCTATCACGAAAAGCTGTGAACAGCAACATCAGACACAAAAGGGCCATACTTGGGTTGTCCTTACCCAAGAGAAAGATGGAGGCAAGTTAACACAAAATTTTTTAAAGATATACTAAAATGAAAATCTCTAAGAAAACGTCTTCCTTAGGACATGACAAGGTAATATATGGGATAGAACAGAACCGCATGTAAGCTGTCTGTGACCTCTGTGGACATTTGCCTGAATTCTCACCTGGGAGTGGAACAATGGGGCTAAGGTCATTGGGGGATGTTTGGTTTTGGTGGTATATGTGGCAGTGTCTCTGGGGCTGGGGGAAGGGGTGAGTGGTGTGGAGATGAGAAAGCAAGTAAAACAGAATGGACAAAAACCGGAATGATCAAGATTAATGGGGTTCTAACAGGATCCATTTTGCCACAGTTCCCCTAGGCCCTCAACAATTAAATATTTGAGACTTCAGGAATGCACCACACAAAATCAAACAAAATACCACACAAAATTCATTTGTTAAGTATCACCCCTCTTTTGCCCTCTGCCTCCAGCATACTCCCTCAAGTAGTACAAGCAGGAAAGACCTAACTAT
The DNA here is from genome assembly GCA_949820135.1 of Sylvilagus floridanus. Lineage (NCBI taxonomy): Eukaryota > Metazoa > Chordata > Mammalia > Lagomorpha > Leporidae > Sylvilagus > Sylvilagus floridanus. The sequence continues at coordinate 85,220,050 of OX463224.1, forward strand.
TGGGAGGAATCCCTAAAACTTTTGCAGGGTAGAATTCTGGCTAGTCCAAAAAGGGTCCTTTTTCTTGAAGGGTTTTGAGAAACCAGACACTGCAACTTTATTAGTATCGGCGACGTTTATTTGGAGCAAATTCAGCTCCAGCAGCTGCACGGTTGAATGCAGGAGGAGTTCCACCAATTGCCCCAATTCCTTCCACTGTGGCAGCTTGGCCAAAGCGTTCAGTTGTTGGTGGGGTGAATCCCAAGGTTCCATCCGGCATCATGGTGGCAGGTCCTGGAGGTGCTGGGGTACCAGCTGGCACAGGAGCGGGGACATGGCACCTCTGTTGTTTATGCCCATAGCACCTCCCATGGCCATCTGGCCCATCCGTATCTCCTGTTCTCTCGCATCATGGAAGGTTCCCTTGAATCCTTCCTGCTGTCGCCCCATCATTTCTTCCTGCTGCCGTTGCATCTCTTCCTCACGGCGTCTGCGCTCCTCCTCCTGCCTGAGCTCCAGTTGCTTCCGTTTTTGCACTTCTTGGTTGTGCAACTCTTTCATTCTCTGAAGTTCTTCTTGGCGCCTCATCAAATCCTGCCTCATCAGCATGACCTGGTGCTCATGGCTAGCAGCCTCCATCTCTATCTCCAACTTCTCGGGAGCCTCCTTGATGTTACGGTCTACTTGGTCAGGCTGCTGCTTCTCCATCTCAATGAGTGCCTTCCAGCGCATGGCATACTCATACTCAAAAGAGCCAGGCTGTGCAAATCTGGGTGGCTGCTCTCTCTCCTTGTGAAATTGCTGGTTCTTAATAACCAGCTTCTCTGGAAGTCCCTCTTCATCATCCAACTGGTCCATGGGTTCCACAGTACTCTGAGGCCAGTGCAAACATTTTTATATTTTACACATATTTTATTCATAGTACACATATTTGTGAACTTTCTTATTTTAAAGATCTCTTTATTTATTGGAAAGGCAGAGTTACAAAAGGATAGGGCCAGGACCCTGGATCTTCATCTAAGTCTCCCATGTGGGTCAAGGGCAAGACCATAGCCATGAGCCTGGAGCTTCATCAGGGTCTCCCATGGGATGCAGGAGCACAAGCACTGGGATCATCCTCCACAGCTTTTGTGGGCGCATTAACAGGGGTTTGGATTGGAAATAGAGCAAGTGGAACTCAAATCGGCACCCATATGGGATGCTGGTACTGCAGGCTGTAGCTTAACCTGCGATGCCAAAGCAAGGGCCCCTCTGAACTTTTTGAAGACTCTTCATAGTAGGACTTTACAAAAATAGAAAAGAAGATTATCAATGTTATCATTCATAATAATAAAGAAAATCAAAGACTTTCTAATTTCACAGCAAAAAAAAGTTTCAATTGACAACTATCATCAATTATAACATAGACAAATTGTGTTGTTGCTTTTCCTTTTGTGAATTAAGTATGAGGGGCAGAACACCTGGTATTGTGAGCCATATAAGGCCCACAAAATCATTTGGAATGGCTCTGCCAAGGCAACTTCAAGGGGACTCAAAATTCAATAAATCGATAGCAGGTTAATTTTTAAGCTAATAATTTTTTATGGCCTATGAATATTATAAATATCCAAATAGTTGGCAGAAAGATACATTTGATAGAGTTGAGAGTTATTGGTGACAGTTATTAGATTCTAGGAGTAGAAAATAATAAGCCATGATATGTTTTTTTAAAAGAAGTCTGTTCTTCAGCTTGTCTGCATTGGCTTTTGGAGATGGGGAAGACAAACAACCTACAGCCCCTACCCTTAACGGAGTTGGAGGAGAACAGTTACACAAATACAAAATAATTGTCTCAATTTCAGAATTATATTATGGAACATTTAGATTATGCTATAAGATGGCTCCTGGCTTCAGCATGGCCCAGCTCTGGCTGTTGCAGACATTTGGATAATGAGCCCACAAATAGAAGCTATCTCTCTGTTTCTCTGTATGTCACTTGCCTTTCAAATAAATAAATAAATCTTTTAAAAATGTTTAAGAGAACTTGGCAAAAAAAAAAAGAATTTATTTTATTTTCCCCATCATTCTCTTTTCATTTTCACGACACAAAACTAACCTGAAGTAAATAAGTGACCTACCCACTTCCAGTCAATTTACTTATTTTGCTTCCTGTGTGCAACACAGAGAGGAAGTGGCAAGAGCACATCTAACAGAATCTGGTGTCAATGGAGGCTAGGCAGAAATCCGTTTTGTGCTTAACAGTTGCAGATTTGTGTTCTATGTTACTGTGCATGGACTGCAGTAAACAATGTTCTCAATCCCAATTCACCTCTTTTTCCTTTTCCTTAATTAGTTTGTTAATGAGCTAATGTTTCCAATGGACTGTGAAATTAAAACAATGTGTTGTCTACTGTGATTGCCAAACATTTTCACTGGACATAAAATGTTTCACTGGCAATGTGATTTTCTTTGCTTTTTTTTTTTTTTTTGTATGAAAAACTCAAAAAGACAACATCAGAGAGGTGCAGGTGTCTAATGAGTACATAAATAAACACTCTCAGCATGTGGAACAATTAAGTAATCGGAAGCAAAATGGGATAAAGGGTAGATGCAGACACCACAGGAATAACACTTGTTGGGCAAAGGGAAAGGCTCCAGTTAAACCCCTCTGGCAGAAGGAGCTCAAGGCAGAGCCCTGGGTAATAACACATCTGTATCTTTGGCAATTAAGTGTGCTCTGAACACTCTGCACACACTTAGAAGGAACTCTGCAGGAAATTCTAAAGGAAGAATGATGGAGTTCATTGTTGCCAAATAAAGAGAAAACAGTGAATGGTCTCAAACACACAGTCATTCCCAGCAAAACCAGGATGCTCTTCATTTCTTAATAAGCATCAAATTCTTGTGTCTCTGTTCCATTCCTTCTACTTGGAATGTTTTATTTCATTAAGACATCCATATTTTGATATTTAAATGATATTATTTCTAAAATATTTTAAAGGTCAATTTTCCCATCAAGTATTACTCATACTAGCCTTTTCTGAATTAAAATAGCATGCAAATTTTTAACATTGAACAAAACTTACTGTATAATGAAGTAGTTGGGGAAAACATCAATTATACTTCATGTAAAGCCAGCCCATCTGTAAAAATTACAAGGCAGAATATAATGTAGAGCAGACAGAAATTAGAGCAGTTTGGAAGGGGGACAATTCATATTAGGTTTGGGTAAGAACACAATTTTCACAAAGTAGTCACTTAACCCTTAAAGAATGACAAGGATTTTCATAGGCAGGGGATGTTCTTTATGTAACTAGACCCTGCAAGAAAAGGAAGAAGGAGGGAAATCATATTGGATTTGGGGGATTAACAACAGAACTATTTCAATTCTTATACGGGGTAGTGGAAGAATTTAAGTATAAGCAAGGAGATTAAGTCAAGACAGGGAAGAAAATTGATTGTTAAGCATCAGCTTTTGGATTAAGTCTCTTGAATATTTTAGTACCATTAAGATTGCGAAGATTTCAAAACATTAATCCTGTGCTGTGTTTACCTATAAAGTTTTGGGGAAAAAGTTTATACTTTACTGAAAAAATGCATTTTAAGAGTGAAAAAATGGTGAAAAGGAACATTCTTTTTTATTATTTTTATTTTATTTATATATTTGAGAACTAGAGTTACAGAGAGAGGGGTCTTCCATCTGCTGGTTCACTCCCCAAATGGCCACAACGGCCAGAGCTGCATCAATTTGAAGCCAGGAGCCAGGAGCAGCTTCTGGGTCTCCCAAGTGAGTGCGGGGACCCAAGGACTAGGGCCATCTTCTACTGCTTTTGCAGGCCATAGCAGAGAGTTGGATGGGAAGAGGAGCAGCCAGGACTCAAACCGGTGCCCAAATAGGACGGCAGTGCTGCAGGCAGAGGATTAACCAACTGTGCCAGAGCGCTGGCCCAGAAAAGGAACATTCTTACACCTTGTATCTTAATAAGGAATTGAACTATATTGTTAGACATTGGGAAAAACTGACTAAAGTGGTTAATGAAGTGTGACCATTCACCACATAGAAAAAATGACAACTGCTCAGATATGCACAAAGCATATTTACATACAGAGAAACAATGACTCATTTAAAGAGTTCTGGAAAACTTGCAAATGACTAAGCCAATGAGAAAATTAATTTGATAAAAAAAGTAGTAAGATGATAGAAATCTCTATGAGCATTCTAACTAAAACATTTAAAGTTATATGAAAAAACACTTTTTGAAATTCTGCTTTATCTCAGGGGAATTTAAACTTTATATGGAAAAACATCAGTTAAACCTAAGAGGGGAAGACTCCACCCTGTAAGAAGGAAATAGTTCATTGATAGTTTGGTAACGTGAGTTGAATGATTACCATGGAAAGTAGGATAAATAGAATATGTTTCCCACCTTAGAGTGCAGTGCAATTGGGTGTAAGAAAAGCACAACTATGCACTTATCAGATATGATAGGTAGCCCATGGTGACTGGTCATTTGGACATGCAGAGGAAGCCTTGAAAGCACAGTGATGGTAGCTTCTTCCAATTGGATTCAGGATCAGGAACGGTTTCCAAGAGGCACTGGGAGCTAGTTGGAAAGAAAGGCTTTGAGAATCAGCCTGGATAAGAGGCACATGGATGAATGTCCAGAAGTCAGAAGTAGTGTGATGTGGCAGATAATTTGTTTTCTACTTATTGTACAGCTTCATCTAAAGGGCAGAACATCCCGGTAATTAGGAACGTGGACTCTGGATTGTGACAGAATGATTTCATATCCCAATTCTGGAATAGTAACAGCACATAGTTTCTATCAAGACCACATTGCGGCCGGTGCTGCAGCCCTGTATCCATGAAGGAGCCCTGGAAGAAGCTCCTAGCTCCTGGTTTCAGATCTGCTCAGCTCCAACCATTGCGGCCATTTGGAGAGTGAACCAACAGATGGAAGATTTCTCTGTCTCTCTGACTCTCCCTCTCCCTCTCTTTCTCTCTGTAACTGTGCATTTCAAATAAATAAATAAATCTTTTTTTAAAAAAAATTATGTTAGAACAAAAAATGTAAACCAAAATGATCCTGGGTGGACTGGGATATACAGTAACTAAGTTCAGCAAATGATGTCCACTTCAAATTTGCAAAAAAGTTGAATATTAGCTGTAACTCTTACAAATTATCTCATATATTGTATTTAATCCCTGAAAGCCTCTGAAAATGAGAATAATGAGAGTTATCTCATGACTTTTTTTACTAAATCATATAAATACATATTTTGAGCATTATGTGGAACAAATTCTTAGTCAAAAGCAATTATTCTTTTGATTAGCCGTGGTATTATTTTGTTCTCAGTGCCCAGAGTGGTGTCTAAACATGACACTGCTACAATCATTATTTGGTTACTGAATAAGTTGATAAAGGACTGAACATGTAGGTAAGAGAATCAATAAAATGCAGAAGTACTTTATATTATTCCTAGTACAAGACTGGAAAATGGACAAAATATGTCTTTGGTCATTGTCAACATGGATTCAGAGAAACAAAATAAGGAAAATAAATCTCTTTTTAATACAGCTTAACATAAAATTAATCTATATTGTACACACATTTGAAATTTCATAAATATAGCTTATAGTCATTTCAGTTATATAAAATAGCTTTTCTTTTTTAGCTATATGTTTTTTTCTGTCTCTACCTGTTCTCTTTAGGAAACTATTAATTAAGATAGGCTATGGTACAATATGAAGAGCAACAAAATAGCATCATCAGTAGGTTAATTTTTGTCTATCCCTCTATATTGATTGGGTAGTTAAAAACAATAGCAAACAATTTGTAGTCTTTAATTTTTAATATTACCCTATATTATTTTTGTGTACTTCAGAATGATACCTCTAACAATGGTATATTATATTAGGCTACTTGAAATAATTTCCTGGGGCTTTCATGGTAAATTGCAACAAATATTGTTGTTTAAAAGAACCCAATGGATTATTGAAGAATTGTAGAGATCAGAAATCTGAAACCATAGTTGAGGGACTGCCACTCTCCCTTTGAAAGTTCCAAAGGAGACTCCATCCTTGCTTCTTCAGGTTCAGGTGGCTCCAGGTACTTCACAGCTTGTACAAGCATAACGCCAGTTTCTTCCTCTATCTTCATGTTGGTTTTCATCTTCACATGTGTTTTCAACACATTTGTCTTCTTCTCCATGTTTTAGTCCCTTCTCTTCTATTTTTGACATATGTAATTGAATTTAGGGACCACTGTAATTCAGGATGATCTCATCTTGGGATCCTTAACTTTAAATCTGCAAAAACACTTTTACCAAATCAGGTCATACTTGCAGTTTGTTGGTCAATTTATCTTATGTTGGGTGGCAGAGAGTCACCATTCAACTTACTGAGATACAATTATTTATATGTATAAATATTTCTGGTGTATATTTTAAACATATAAATAAAGCAATTAAGTGTTAAAATGTATGGAGATTAAATTTTAGGAAAGAAAAAATGGAGGTAAAAGACAAGAAAGTTTCTTTTACAATAATGTAAGCAATTGATTCACGTGTATCTGAAAATCACAATGGAAAAGGAAGGGGTTTCATTGTAAGAAACTAAAGAAGCAAAGTTTATAGGCTTTGCAAATGTTTGAGAAGGTTTCACCAGCAATGCCATCATGATATATGAGCATGTTTGTGAAGAAAGCTAACTTTTGATTTTCCATAAACTGATTTTAATTGCTAAGGAGGACCTTTCTAGGGGAAAAACCTAGAAAAGGATGCTTAAAAAGATGAGCTATTGCTGATCACTGCAGTTGACATTGTAATTGACATTCATTCTGTGGTTGGCGCTATAACTGATATTCATTCTGTCCCTTTTCCATTAATCAATTTTTTAAAATTATTTGTTATTTGACAAGCAGAGAGACAGGTAGACATAGAGATGGAGAGCTTCCATTCACTGGTCCATCCCCCACATTTTGGCAATGGCAGGAGACTGGGCCAGGTCAAAGCCTGAAGCTGGGAACTCAAACTATATCTGCCACATGAGTGGAAGGAACTCAATTACTTGATCCCTCACCACCCTCCCCCCAGGTTCTGCATTAACAGAAAGAGTCAGGATCTGGAGCTGGTATCAAATCCAGGTCCTCCAATATGGGACACAGGTGTCTTAATTGGTGACTTAACTACTAGCCTAGCACCCTCCCCTGTCAACCATTCTGAATTACTCTCACTATACTTTGTCTCCTCTGGATCATGGAAGTTTTCTTGGTGAGAAACATTTCAATTCCTAAGCACATTCCCAAATTAAATTTTTAAATAAAATGTATATTGAAGAATGCTTATAGTAGCATTAGTAAATAGCAGAAAAGAAATTAAATGATGAAAAAATAAGAGAAAACAAAAAGGTAAAAACAACAATAGCAACAAAAGACTGGGAAAAGGTCCATATGTAAAGAAATAATATTGCATGTTTTGGGACATTTGTACACAATGGGATAGCTTATGCAAGTGAAAATAAACAAATCACAGCTACTAGGTAGTGTGAATATATGTTAAAAATCTAATAATAAGTAAGGAAATATTTTATAATTTCTGTTTATGAAGGATAAGAGCAGTAAAAACATACTATTTTCCAGGCATATACATGCTTACATATCAAAAAAAATATATATCCTGAGCCGGCGCTGTGGCTCACTTAATTAATCCTCCACCTGAGGTGCTGGCATCCCATATGGGTGCCAGGTTCTAGTCCCAGTTGCTCCTCTTCCAGTCTAGCTCTCTGCTGTGGCCCGGGAGGGCAGTGAAGGATAGCCCAAAGCTTGGGCCCCCAAATCCACATGGGAGACCGGGAAGAAGCAGCTGTTCTTGGCTTCATTTCGGCACAGTGCCGGCTGTAGTGACCATCTGGGGAGTGAACCAATGAAAGGAAGACCTTTCTCTCTCTGTCTCTCCCTCTCTCTAACTCTGCTGTCAAAAAAAAAAAAAAAAAAAAAAAAGAAAAAGAAAAGAAAAAGAAAAACAAAGGTCTATTTCATGTGTGAAAATACCATTGAAGAATGAGTTCTTTACAAAATAATCAGTTATATGAAAATAGGATTTTTTTAAATGTATAATAGAGAGAGGAAACAAAATATATCTAATCCTAATGTTCTAAATTTGATCTTACCACACCCATTCAAATATTTTAAAAAGGAGAGAAGTACCATCTATAAGTACAATGGCTTCAATATTCCCAAAGTGAAGAAATTCCCAATAAAATCATAAAACCTGAGTAACTCAATTACATTTTTAATGGAAAATATGTAGTGCTTTCAAAAAAAAAAAAGAAATTTTAAGGATACTTATGTCTAATTTTTCTGTAGACTTCAAAATTGTAGGAAATTATAAGCCCTCTTTCAATATCCTTATTTCAATAAACCAAGAAACAGATACATTGTTTAGTCTCAGGGACATTTTGACCACTTTAACACAAAGAAGAGCCATGCTATTATGAGGCTGACATGAAGATAAATGTCTACAATTAACTTTCCCAAGTTTTAACTAAGATTACTTATTTACTCGTGACTGATTTATCTGTATTGCACTAATCTAGTCTTCAAGAAGTTGTGTGACAGACATTAATGGCAGGTAAAGGGAGTTAATTTCAAAATCTAGGCAGTAATCTTTTTTCTTTGGATTGATATGTGGCTGATAAAGGAATGCTGTATACAATTTCTTTGTTATTATTCCTATAGAAACATGATCAATGATAATTAGATAGAATATGTACAAAATTTTGTAATTCTAATACAAGAGCATTTCAAAAGCCTCATGGATAATGTATATTAAGAAAAAAAGCCATATATGGGTTTCAAATGCAATTTTCCACAAAAATAAATTTATCCTTTAATGCCACTTTCCATGAAATTTTTTAAGTATTATATGTCTGTATTTTATATGATGAAGAAAAAATTTTAAAACTTTAAATGAATACTCAGAAAATTCTTAAAACATTCTGAAGTGATTATGGTTCTTACTCTGCCTCCCTCTCAATTCTACTTTTGTAATGATACCACAGTGAGTATACATTGAGAGTAGGAATAGGCACACGGGTCAAGTAAATGAAAGTTATTAATCAAAAGTTTAGGATTCTTTGGGTTATGAGGGTTGCCAAGGTGAGAAAAAAATATAAAACTATTCTTCAGATTTACAGGAATCCATAGACCAGCAGCAGAGGGAAGATTCTGCTTTTCTATAGCTCTCAAATTAAGATTAAAATCTTACAGTTTTCTGATGAAGGCTCGGTTTACTGAAACCTGTGAGTTTCTCTTTAGAAACTATCATGGCTATTCACAGAGTGTGATCTACAGAGAAATTTCTCAATTCTACTTCACACATCCCGTGGGTGAAGGTGGTATGGGAGTGATGCAGTGAAACGCTCTCTACCACCAATCTATAAATGGCAGGCACTTTTGTAGAGGAAACAGAAATCAAGAAGTTCCCTTTCCATGGACAGAAGACAAATAGTTTCCTTGAAGAAACACTAAAGCAGAGACAGTCAAAACAAATTAGAAGTTATAAAACAAAGAATTTACTTCAATTTACAGCCTGACAATGGTAGACCAAAAGGAACATTTGGAACAGGCTGTTTCTTTCTAACAGGAATAGAAAAATCATGTTGAGCATCAGGTTTATCTCTAAGTAATTCTCATTTGTTTCATTGGAAGCTTTTATGATAGAAAATCAACAATTTAAGGGTAACCATTAATCTGAAAAGACCTTTCTTTCATGCAGTTTCATTGGAAAGAACTTGAAGAAACACATTTTTAAAATGTTAAGTACAAAAGGATATTCTCAATTCAATTTAGACACTATTGTTCTTATTCCAATTTCCTTGATAATAATCATGGTCCACTCTATCAATGGAAATGATTGGTTCTGAAAACCATTAATGTAATTTGTTACTTGCTTTATTCTACTACTTGAGGAAAATAATTTCAAAGTAATGATTCTTATAAGTGTTGAGCCTGGCTCTGTGGCAGAGCAGGTTAATGCTGCCTGAAGCACCAGCATCCCATATGGTTGCCGGTTTGAGTCCTGGCTGCTCCAATTCTGGTCCAGTGCTCTGCTATGGCCTGGGAAAGCAGTACAAGATGGCCCAAGTCCTTGGGCCCCTGCACCCACATGAGAGACCCGGAGGAAGCTCCTGGCTTCTAGCTTTGGATCTGCACAGCTCTGGCCATTGTGGCCATCTGGGGAGTGAACCATCGGATGTAGGACCTCTCTCTCTCTGCCTCTCCTCTCTCTGTGTAACTTTGACTTTCAAGTAAATAAATAAGTCTTTTAAAAAAAGTGTTAAACATTTGACATAGTTGTATGTATTATTTTTGCATCTTGCATATTGATAAATTTTATAAACAATAAAATCTGTTGATTGCTCTCAGCAATAATGTTTAATGAGGAAAGGAAGAAAGTACAAATAGAAGCTTGAACAAAATAGAAGCCCATAATACTATCTTGAAGAAACACACCACCTGATGAAAGAGACATTTATACACAACTAATTATTGCATAAAGAAGAACACAATAAGAGGATGGTAGAAATACAGATACAATGTAGTAAGAAGAAAACTAGAAATCAGGATATTTTGGCTTGAAGTTTGGATATATTTTTCACGTATAGTGTTATGCCTTAGCACTAAAGAACGTGAAGCATTTCATAAAGAAAGAACAGCTGAGAGGTCATTGCAGACTACAAAGATTAGTTTTAGAATCAAATCAAGCCAAACTAAATAATTAGAAAAGTACAGTTAGATCATTTTTATTTTGATATTAACACTGAATTAGATTATGCTTCACCTAATTGGATATCCAGATGGTGATTGCATTTACTTCTCAAAACCCAAGATGAAATGAAATAGTTTTCACATAGACTTCTTGCTAACTTTTTATACTAATTCATATGATTTTTAACTTATATCACTGTATTACTGTCACTGTTATTTCTATCCATTTTTTGCCTTTTAAAAGTGTTCACATTCAAGTTTTTAAAAATAGATATGTTTCTTAAAACCTGTATTTGGTAACAGAAGTTAATACTTTTAAAGTAGGAAGTTATACCCAAGGAAGGATGCAAAAAGATGGAAAAATTTTGTGGGTTCATAACCTATAACAAAAATGTGGAGCTAAAATTGATACGTAATTAAAAATGAACTATTGATTTTAAGGCAAATATTTTAATGATTCACAATGAACTCTGAAATTTACATGACTTTATGATATGTAAGAGAGAAATGTATCCTAAATATATGATTTCCTCCTTTAAGAAACACAAAAAAATCTATATATAAAAGTGGTTCACATCAGAAAAACAAATTAAGATGCAGAATTTTTCATTGTATTCAAGGTCCAATGTGCATTTTCCATGATTGTTGTATTCTTTAACAATATACATCTAGCAAAACTAAAATATATGAAGATTTATGTGTAATTACTTATTCCAATTTAATTTTCAAAGTGACAGATTTCTTTGTTGTAAATTACATACCCATAAATAGGATATTTATACCTGCTCTATCTTACACCTAACACAAAAATTACTTCAAAATGAATGAGGCCTATGTATAACAGTTAAATTATAAAATTTCCAGAAAGAAACATAACAAAAAATCAAGATATCTTTAGGCTAAATTTGAGAGACATGACACCTAAAGATAACCTACAAAGGAAAAATATATGAGAAGCTCTGAATTTCACTGAAAGGTAAATTTTCTATTAGTCATTAGTCACTGTTAAAACAATGAAAGGCAAAAGCACAGACCAGAATAAAATATACCCACATTGTAGATCGCAGAAAGATTAATATGCAGATCACAAAGCAAACTCTCACTCCCCTTTCCTAGCTTCCATCCTATTGGAACTGTGTGTGACCCTACACAATGGGAAAGTCCAATTGGACAAGGAAAATCTTTTAGGGAACTTGGACAATTGAGGAAAGCAGAATTAATATAACTAGTTACTTAATAAATCTCATTAGAACATGCTTGTGCCCAGCGCCGCGGCTCAATAGACTAATCCTCTGCCTTCGGCGCCGGCACACCGGGTTCTAGTCCCGGTCGGGGCACTGGATTCTGTACAGGTTGCCCCTCTTCCAGGCCTGCTCTCTGCTATGGCCTGGGAGTACAGTGGAGGATGGGCCCTGCACCTGCATGGGAGACCAGGGGAAGCACATGGCTCCTGCCTTCGGATCAGCGCCTTGCGCTGATTGGAGGGTGAACCAATGGCAAAAAGGAAGACTTTTCTCTCTCTCTCTCTCTCTCTCTCTCTCTCTCGCACTGTCCACTCTGCCTGTCAAAAAAAAAAAAAAAAAATACTTGTAAGATCCTTCAAGTTCTGATTTTAATTACCTCTACAGTCGTAATTCTTACTATCTATCCTGAGACTACACATGAGCAATTGCCATTAGTAAAACAATTTGAATAGTAATATTACTTCTGAATACAAAATGCACTTTTAGATCAGGTATTTAGTTCTTTAAATTCTCAACAGGTTTAAGTATCAAATTAATATTTCCTGTGATCATGTACCTTTATTTAAGAATCTTTGTTGCTTTAGATACCAACATTACACAATCAGATTTAGTAAATTGTTGACAAGCATCCTGCAGACAAAGACATTGTAGTGATTATTTGAAATGACTAATGATTTGAAAATTTATATATACAATCACTGTCACAAATGGCTAATAGGATCAAAGAACTGTTAAAATTCAAGGAAAGGATGCATCAAGAAAATCATGAGCTGTTCACATTTACAGGTGAAACTGTAATTATCATACATTAGAAGGGAAAGGGAACTAACACTGATTAAGCACCTACTGTGTATAAACCATAATGTTCCATAATTTGCAAATCTTATGTCATCCACAGAACTGCCCTTTGAAGTTAGAAATGTAATCTTCATTTCATGAACTTGAAAATGTAGGTCTGGGAGAATTAAATATTAAGACGATCACACAGCTATTAGAAGACAGAATGGAGGGGCCAGCATTACAATGTAGCATGTAAAACTGCTACCTGGCATGGCAGCATCCCATATGAGTGCTGATTCATGTCCTGGCTGCTCTACTTGCAATCCAGCTCCCTGCTAATGTGACTGGGAAAGCAGAAGATGGCCCAAGAGTTTGTGCCCCTGCCACCCACATGATAGATCAGGATGGAGTTTCTGAATCTTGGCTACAGCTTTGCCCATACCTAACTGTTGCACCCATTTGGGAAGAGTCAATAGGCAAAAAATCCCTCTCTGTTGCTCCTTCTCTATCACTATTACTCTTTCAAATAAATAGATTTTTTTTTAAAGATGATATGGAATTTGATTCCAAATATATGTCATTTAGAAGATTGCTTTATTTCCAACAAAATGTCTTTAAATAAAGAAAGAATTATGCATTGTCTGGAAAAATAAATCAGTTCTACAAAAAGAAAAAAATTGAGGGACCAGTTTGAGGCACAGTGGGTTGAGCTGTGCCTGAATACTGCCATCCCATATGAGTGCTGGTTTGAGCCCAGCAGCTCCATTTCCAATCCTGCTGTCTATTAATGCACCTAAGAAAGCAGCTGAAGATAGCCCAAGTGTTTGGGCCCCTGCACCTAACTGAAGTTCATTGCTTCAGGCTTCAGCCTGGCCCAGTGCTGGCCTTTGTGGCCATTTGGGGAACAAACCATCAGATGGAAGGTCTGCCTGTAACTCTGCCTTTCAAATAAATAAAATAAATCTTAACAGCATTTAGAATTTAGTAATTTTTATACCATATTTCAACTCAAAAATATCAACTATCAGTTGACATTTTGACTACTCATATGTTTGTGACTCCTATGTGACTTCTTAACATCCCTATTTAAGAAAAAGTATTTGTAGCTTTTGTTTTCTAAACAAAAAATATAAATTAATCTAGTGGAATCTACTGTTGTGCATATAATTAAAGTGAACCATGCTTTTAAAATTGCATAATTATTCATTCTTATGAGAGTTTACTGAAAAAACCCCTAGTGCAAAATGTTAATTTGTTTTCTACAGAAGAATTTAAAGGACAGGTATATTGAAAATTTTACTTTCTAGAGGAAAAGCAAACAGACACAACTGATTTCTGTCCGAACATTAGAGGACAGGGAGATTTGAGAGAGATGAGAAAAACAATCGGGATTAATTTCTCAATTGGCTAAATACATTATACTAGGAATAACATAGCATACATCTTTTCACTACATAAAGATAATTTAAAAAATAATTTCCCAAGTTTTCACTAGTATCTACTGAAGTTAATGGGCCTTATAAAGGATATAAATAGTGAGTAAAGAAAAAAAAATACAGAAAGTATTTGAAAGCTATTCCACTTTCTCAGTATTATAACCATTTTTAACTGTCTCAGTAGTAGATAGGCGCTCTATAAGAAAAGAACAAAAAGTGGAAATGATTAATGAATTGCCACTTCAACACATCAGCGAATTCATATAGCAGAGCGACCACACTTGGTGCTGTATTTGAAACCCTTACACCTCTGCTGCTCTAGACAATAACCTATTTTCTTCAGAGAATAAACTACTGAATGAAAATTCAATTCATATTAATAACTGAAGTAACATATATGCATATGTGTGCAAACAAGGGTATAACATTCCCATAATATTGTCTTTAGAACGCAAGAACCACTAACATCACATATACTGCAGTATAAAATTTAGCTATCCTGAATTTTCTCCTACATATTATTGGACTCTATTCTGATATGTAGACATGTGGAAAATGATGATACAGAAACCAGAAATCCATGATGAACACTAATGGATAAATAATATGTGGTTGAACAGCTGTGCTAGTTGCTTCTCCTTCATGTAGACAGCTGTATTGTTTACCTTTCTTTTATATGGGGGTAATTTTTATCTATCTCCATGAAACACAACTGGCATATTTATTTCCACATGTTTGTTTTATTTTCTTCTAAATAAAAACTATTCATAAAATGACATGAAGTTTCAACATAAATATCAACTGATTAGCAGCTGTGGCATTTACTTCCAATTTTCAGACTTATCTTTTAATACCAGCTCTCCAGATGCTGTAGATGTGTCTGCAAAGAGTTAAGTGGTTGTTGATATAGGGTATACGAAGGCAAAATCCTTGATAAGTGAACAGATCAATTTCAATATCAGGTATTGATGGAATAATTAATTAAAATATTTATTAAGTCATTGATATTTGGAGGACAGAGAGAGAATAGGACATTTATTTACTTGCTGTCCCTGTGCTTCTCTCATAAATCAAATCTGAAAAAGAATGTGAGCTTAAACTGGAAAAATTATACATTAATTATCTCACAATAAATCACAATACTCAGCCCACAAAGACAGTTACATAAAGAGAAACAAAGCAAAGTGAAGAATATGATTAAAACAAAACTCCAAAGTGTTTTCTTTTGAGGGTGGATAGGTTAAGTACAAATTTTTCAGGCCTAATTTACATGCATCAAAATAGAACGTAAACAGTGATAAAGAAAAATAATAACTATATTTAAGTTCTTCACATTCTAAATTGAAGTAAACTATTGAATTTTCCTTTGCTTTCCTCCTTCTTATTGAAAAGTTCTCCCAATAAGTAGATCCTTTTTGCATTTGTGAAATAAATAAAGCAATACAGTTTGCCAAAAAATGTTACATCTCCTAGTAAGAAACCTTATAAATTTGCAAGCTTGATCATTTATTGTACTGTTTTGAAAATGATCAGGTACCTTTTTTTAAATGATATTGAAATGAAGTAATAGGATTCTGTCGATTCTAATCAGACTGTGTTTCCACAGCTTATACATTGTTAAATTTGGCTGAATAATAACAAAATTCACAGTATTTTAAATGACATATGAAAAATCAAAAATACAAATTGAGTAGAAAGTAATTATATAGTAGACTGCCAGAATAACAAAAATGTATCTTTGGATTTCAGAACACTCTGCTAAAAATAAAATGGTTGTTCTTCTGGCTCTGTGACTACTTTGCTGTGTGTTCTCTGATAACCAGGGAATTATATTCTTCCTTTGCAAAATTAGAGAAGAGGCTTAACTCCCCAAAATCCTCCTGTTTTCTAAGTTCTCTCATATTGCATTGTGATTATGTCTGTTAGTTCTAACTCTGTCTCTATTGTTCATCTTTACTCTTTTACTCCTTATCCCCTTCGTTCATTCTTTCATAATCTCATTGATGTTGCAAACAAATGCTGCAAATGCACTAATTTCCTATTTTAATATTAAAATTTGCTAGAAGCCCTATTGATAAGTGTGCATGTCTAGGAAGAGACATGTAAAGACTGGTTTTTCTTTAGACATAATTCATGGATTAGAGTCTGTCATCTGTTTGTGTATTGCCCTCAATTTTGCATTAAATTCATCTCCTTGTGTGATTTTCACTTAATCTGATACCACAACTGATGATTTCTAAAATTTTATCTTTTTGCTTATGAATCTCTCTTGGTGTCAGTAGGAGTCATAATTTCAGGTAAGCATGTATACTGAAGGTAAATAAACCTGGAGATACAGATGAAAGGGACGCATAGGCAGACAGCAGCAGAGTCTGAGACAGAGGGAAATTTTCTATGGAAATATCTTGAGCATTTTATCTTAAAATTTGCCTGCCCACCACTCTAATAGTTAACCGGAGAATCCATCTCATTTGGCCATTTTAAATGTGTCTAATTCTGTGATTCCTAGGATATTATATCGAAACTACTTATTGGCTTATGTTTTTGCTGTTCTACAAACTAGTTGATCGGCATAGATTACTCCTCATCTTTGCATGATCATTAAAAAACCTAGGACACATTAGGTAGGCACTTTCACATTTATATGATGACTAATTAAAGAAAAATAACAGTACATTATGTTAAATCCAATATTTTATGGGATTTAGTAGTTCAAAAGGATTACTAAATTTGCTTTGAATGTTGGGTCTAACTTTGAAGATTATTATGTATTTCTATGATTTATTTAAAACAATAAAAGGGATGGTGCTTAGTCTAGCAGTTAGGAATGTTTATTCCACATTGGATTACCTAAATTATATTCTCAGCTCTGGCTTCTAATTCCTACTTCCTGCAAATGAAAACTCTGGAAGGCAGCAGTCATGGTTCAAGTAATTGGATTCCTGCCAATCATTTGCGAAACATGGATTACGTTCTCAGTTTCTGAATTTGACCCCAGCTGTACCCAGGCAATTGTGGGCAACTTGAAAGTGAAGCTTAGCTTCTGAGAGGTTCTCTCTCTCCCTCAGTCTCTCTCTCTCTCTCTCTCTCTCTCTCTCTCCCTCCCTCTCTCCCATCCTCTCTCCCCTCTTTCTTGCTTTGTTTCTCTTTCCCCATCATAACCCTGCAAAACTGAAGCACTCTTCCTGAGCCACTCAGAGATCAGAATCACTCAGGCTCAGAACTGGGGTAGCCCATTTTGCATAGGGAACTCAATAGCACCCTACCAAGTCCACAGTGGTGTTAGCATTTGGCAGATGTCACCTCATCCAGTGATTCTGGTGATTGCATTATTCTTCCTTTGGACCTCTTGTTCTTCTCTACCTGTCTAGATGAACAACATAACTGTCTCTCATCTCTCATTCCCCCTTCTGAAGAGATATCCCTAATTGTCATAAGGGAAAAAGGAAACAACTGCTCTGACTGTCTCAAGCTGGTAAAGTACAGTATTGAGGGATGGGTCAGAGTCCTATCTTGGAGTCTCCTGTAGAACAAATTCTGCATGTGAGGTTCCAGTTTCATGACCATCCAAAGTCTGTTTAGACAAAAGGAAATGATGTTAGTAGGGCAGTTAAGGGGGAATGGGCTGAAGAGTAGGATCAGGAATATGATAAGGAGGACATATAGAAAAAGAGATAGGAGAGACCATAACCAAAATTTCCATCTTCCAAATTTTCTCAGTAGTAGCTTCCATTGGACCTCCCTCACCCAGGATGCGGCTTCAGAGATGTGATTGACCCTAGTTTCAACTTGTTTAGAGTTATAGACAAACACACAACAGGATACATTAAGGTGGTCCCTCAGAAATACACAAGTGCTCCCTTCTGAGTTGAGGAGATAGTCTAAGGCCATTCCACTATTACTACCTTTGCTAAGGATTCTGGAAATTCTTGTAGACCTAAAAGCTCTTCCATTAACTACTCACTCAACGACCCATTTAGGTTTGTCCTTAAACAATTATAAATACATTTATAGCATTTTAGGGAACTGTTATAACATGGACAGCTATAAGACAACAATGCATAAGAAGCCTTCTTCCATAACCTCTCAGCTTTCTGTATTAGTTTAGGGTTGACAATAAAGATTTTATCTTAACTCCCATATTCCCTCCTTGTCATCTTTTTCTTGAAAGCACCATTTTACAGCTAGATGCTATTTGTGCTAGGTTGTTGGATGTACTTGGTGCTGGTTGTTTGGTGTTATCTGGTCCCATGATGAGAGGGAGGGAATTGATGGCCTGGAGTCAGTGTCAGAAACACTTTCATCTACATTTGAGCAATAAAGAGGTTTTAGAAGAAGTGATCTTAGGCTGATTATTTCTGGAATTTATTGTTTATCTAAAAATGTCAGGTCATCATTATCCCACTGGTAATTGTACTTAGAACTCTGACAGGCCATAAACACACAGCTCAAAATAAAAATTTAAATCAAGTTAGTATGTTAAAAAAAATGAACAGAGTTTTATGGTAATGGCAGACCTAGAGAACTCTCAAGGTTAGCCAGCTTAAACAATGAACAATTACATTCTTAACATGTAGTCCTTTTAAAGGAGTCTTGAATTCTTATTCATATAACAACATAAAAACATGCTTATTAACAGACCCAAGAGTTCTTTACATAGAATTTAAGACACCATGGGTACTTAAGGTGATTTTTAAAACATTATTTCATCTTTACCCAATTTGTACTTGGCAATTATATATAGATAAAGAAACCAAGATATTAGACAAGCATATTTATCATTTTAATTGTTCTCTTGCCAAATATAAGTCAGAATATCCAAGATTGTTTCAAAAAAGGTAATGAGCAAAGAGAAGAAAGAAAAGGCTTTCAAACTTTGTAGGAGACAAAGGGAGGTCCTAGGATTAGAGATAAAGACATTTAAAAACAAGTCACTCAGCAATTCTAGCCAACAGATACTTAATGTTTCAAATATGAGGGCCTTCCTGCCTTATTAGGAAGTTGCCCTAACCAAAGGCCTTCAGTTCAGCTTTACTCTGATTTAATATCCCCAGATAAACAATGGAAGAGAAGTCCAAAGACTAGCACTGTGTACCCTAATGGTGACAACTGAGGGCCACAGGAGACAATATATACTTGCACAAACTATGGCTTTGCCTTGTTCCTGGTAGAGGCTAGGGCCCCTCTAAGCTACAATCAGGTAATCCTGTCATAGGGTATTTCTAGAGGCAGTGTCTTTTTGACATTTAACTGTCCAACTTGTGCCCACAATGAGGCTGTTACCAAAATGAGACAGTGATAGGAAAGGAATAAGCATATGAAAACTTTTGACGTTCCCCAAATAGGAGCTTAAACAGTAAGGATAGGCAGTAAGGATTTCACAAGGAGAGTAGAAGTGGACCACTAGAAAGGGCTCAACTTAAAGTCCAAGAAAACCGAGTGCAGAACCTCTTCCAAGGGCAACAAAGCAAAAACACATTCCATTAAGACAGAGGAGTGGACCTCTGTGAAAGTCTATGTCTCTGAGTTTAATTTGGGCTGTTATCTTACACTCAAATTTTTAGGAATCATTGTGATGGAGACACCCACCACCTAACAGAGGTCCTGGGAGGAAGGATGCTGCCATCCTGGGCTAAGAGATATCACTGGGGACTCTGGTCAGGGATAATACTTCATGTGTTTCTCAAGGTTAGTTTTAGCTGCTGTCTACCTGGGTTTGTCTTTATTTCATGTATGCCAGTAAGCTATCTCTGAGCAATCTGCTTTTATTCTTTTTAAGGGATGAGGAGCAAATGGATTCCAGTGTCCAGACCTCAGATCCATTACTCAGAGCATTCCCTAGCACTCAAAATGAAATGAAAGGGAAGAGGAAGCCCCCAAGGCTCTCTTATTCCACTTGTGTTTGAATCAAGGTAACTCTTGAACCCCTGAATTGTGAGTATGTGTCATCTTGTTACTCTAGGGATGTGAGAAAGCCAAAGCAGCAGAAGTAGATGTCCTCACCTGCCTCTGACTTTACCTTCCACCTCTGGTATCTGTGTCCCTTGATCCTGTAGATCATGAGTATATTTGCAACCTGACACCAGGATCAAAGAGTGTTAAGCCAGCACAAGTAGTCGGAGGACTTCCTGGGCATGGAATTTCTGAAATTCCTCCCAGAGCATCATCATGGAACTAACTGCCCCCTTGGTGCAAAGTGAGGAAGATCCCTCTAAACTGTCCCTGCAAGAGGACTGGGACTCACTTTACGAGATTATCAAACAAGGCAAGACTTTTGAAGTGTAATGCTGGACTGTTTCCAAAGCATGCTTCTACATCTCTTTCCTCATTCCACTGCCAACTTTCCTCAAAAATGTCCTATTTTCTTCAGCTTCTTTTATGCACCTTAAGCTAATGTCTACCTAGGAACTTTAACATTAATATTGAAGTAACACCTTAACAGTAGGGACTCCATTTTAGAGCACCTGAGACTCCATCTCGAGAAAGCATGCCCCCACCATAAGACTCTGGTCTAAAACTATGATCTTAAAACTTAGACAATAACAATACACTGCATCCCACTTGGAAGAACATAGAAATCCCCTAGCATGCATGCTCAAGCTTAAAACAGATAGCCTAGGGGCTGACACTGAGGCACAGCGGGTAAAGCTGCTGCTACCTGCAGTGCCCGCATCCCATATGAGTGCTGATTTGAGTCCCACTTCCAATCCAGCTCTCTGCTATGGCCTGCAAAAACAGCAGAAGATGGCCCAAGTCCTTGGTCCCCTGCACCCACATGGGAGACCCTGAGGAAACTGCTGGTTCCTGGCTTCGGATCGGCTCAGCTTCAGCTATTGCAGCTAGCTGGGGAGTGAACCTGCAGATGGAAGATCTCTCTCTCTCTCTTCCTCTGACTCTGCCTTTCTATATCTCTGCCTTTCAAATAAATAAATAAATCTTTAAAACAGATAGCCTATACCTTAATTAATATTAAGATTATAATTTGTCCATTACAAGAATGAAATCGATATTAGTTTGCAAAGGCTTTAGGTCAACTTGACCTTAATAACCATGTATTCCCCTGATCCTAGCACCATGTATTCCCTCTCCCCTTCTTGTGGTTTTGTCTTTATAAACCCTGTTGCTTTGAGCTTCAAGCTTGAGAGTTCTTTAGGGCATAAGCTTGCTCTCCACCACTAGCAATAAACAACTGGCAAATTTTATCAATGTGTGGTGTTCCTCTGTTTGCATTTGCTCACAACATTGTGGAGGCCCCAGGAGACATGGAGACCACTCCCTGGAAGACCTCTCTTCAATCCTCCCAGGTTGGTATTCTGGACAAAGGGGAGGTGCTTCCTGAGTCCCATGTCCTGACTCACTGACCTGGGAGGCTGGGCTCCACCTCAGTGAACAATAGCATTAAGCCCACTAGTAAGTAGACATTTCTTTGGGGTATTGGAGTTCTGATGAGACACTAATACAGTCTCCTTTCCTTTTGAGCATTACTGTGTTAGGATGGGAGACTCTGGTCTGATTAAACAAAGGCCTTTCCTGGATATAAGGTTTTTTTTTGTTGTTGTTGTTGTTGTTTTTTTTTTTTTTTTTTTTGTCATTGTGCTGTTTATCATCACTGTTATTCTTTCTCTGTCTCCTACTTGAAACATTAGGGCAGGAGATTCTGGTCAGGCTAAAGAAAGGCTTATTAATGCCTCATGGATATAATTGGTTTATGTTCCTGTTTTCTGGCCACTTTCCAATGTACTGTCTACATCCATAATCCCAGAAGGTAAATTCTTTCATTGTCCTGCCTGTCTGTCTCCTTTATTCCCTTGTCTCTGGAATCTCTCTGTCCCTTCCATCAAACATGGGCACTGCTCCATCTAAGTTGACACTTTTGAAATGTATGTTCAAGACTTTCTTTCTTTTGAATCTAGAAAGATCACTACCTTAAAAATTGCCTTGTAACTTGCCAAACTTGTTTTGTGACTTGGTTTTTACAGATCCAGATGAAAAACAGCAATGGGTAATTAGCTCTAAGGTGGGTTTTGCAGTCTCTGGTTTATGTCACTGATTTCCAGACAGAGTTTTATAAAAAGAGTAGAATTCCATGTAGATATAAATTTGACCTAATTCAGATAAATGTATGGTATAATATCAGCATCTTAAGTCATCTAGGTGTAATCACTGAATGTAAGTTGAATAAAAATAAATGAGATAAATGTGTATAAATGTAAACTTTGCTACTCTTAGCACCTTATATTCGATGAAAAAACTATTTGAGTTTGTGAACAGAAATGTTTTCATAAACACTTCATATAGGAAAATAATTTAACAGTACTTAAAAGTAACTAAGGTTAAAATTTAATGTGTTATTTAGAAAATGTCTTAATTTTGAGATTTTTAAAAGATTACTTCAATGTAAATCAAGAAATCAGTGGAATAAAAAAGCATTCATAAGTATAAAATGTGTTCTTAGTAGGGAAGATTAAAAACTAAAGAGATTTAAAAAGTTAGAAAGATTTACATAAGTTGCAGAGGTGTGAAAATGTCACAGAAGGTTATGAAAAATTTACCAGAAACAAAAGCTATTAGTCCATTTTTTTGACATAGAATTATAATCTGATCCTCTGTTAAAACAATGAGATTTTTTAATACATACATGTCAGTAAATATTTTAAAATTACCAAATTCTATTTGAAACTGTAATATTTCCTTTTAACAGTTTTTATTTAATTGGTGACTCTGTCAGTTTTCTAGCAGGTTTCAGTAAGCTCTCTTCTCTTTATTTCTGACTCTTAAAATTTTTTCAGGCTATACACACTCCTACATTCAAGGCTTTTATTTCCCATTTTGTGACAGATGAGACATCAATTTTGTATCCTACTGAGGTAATCATCGTGTTCTCTCTCCTAAAGTTCTGATTGTTTAAAAATAGCTGAGTTTTTATTAAAAGAGTTATGGTTTGTTTAAATATATACTCATTATAAACATTTGAGTAATCACTTTGTAACTATCAACAAATCTTGTCTATATTATGTCATGACTTTAAGAGATCCTGTTTCTACCAGATGTAGAAATAGGATATTATAAGCTTTCTAGGCATTTTTGACAGTCATTCAAAAATTCAAAGTTCTAAATATCAACTAATTAGGCTATTTGGATTATTTTGAAGATACTGTCAAGATGTGAAGTGGTGCTAAATTTTAATTCATTATAATGTAAAATGCTACTGATACAAATGTCCAAAATTTATAAAAATCTAATGATAATATTGTGTTATCAGTCATGATGGTTATCTTAATGAAAAAGGCTCAGAGGCCTAACAAGGGTAAATGATTTATAAAATCTTACAGGTGCTTTCTAAAATTCTGTGTAGCTCTTCTTGTTGGTTAATGAGTTTTATAATTTTAATATGGCTATTTAAAGTCTTTTGACATTTACAACTTTGTATTCTCCTCCAAACACTAAAAATAAAATTTACTGCTCATGGAAAGTAAAACATTGTTGATTCTGGATTTAAATGTGTCGTCTTTTAGGTTCCAAAAGACTTCTTTTTTCCCAACCTTTATTGTATTCAGTTCTTTGGGATGACTCTGCAAATAAGTAAAGCCAAAGTTTAACAGGTTCCAATTGAGAAAAAAGTATGGTTAATTCAGGTAACTTAGAGTAAAAAGTAATTTGAACCAGTTAGTAAATTAAAAAAATTAAAGATTTTAAAAAACTATCACTCTTGTTCTCTCCCTTAATGTATATTGTGTGTTATATGTGTGTACATATTGTACATCTATGTGAAAAATTTTATTAAAAGCTCTGTTTTAATTGGCTTATATATAAAAGGTTGTTCATAAATTTAAGCTGTTAAATTAACCCAAAATATATTTTGGTTCACTTGTCCTAAATAAATCTCTGTACCAGATGTTTTAAACTTGTTGGCAGAAATAAACCAAAGATGTTTTTAAGTCATTGACATGTTTATGCTTGGGTTTGCTGGTCAAACAAATTATGCTTGGTTTTAAAAATTTATAAACATTAGACCCTTTGGTAAATCTCTTTATAAGCTGTTATTTTACTTGCTAAGTTTTCATTTGCTATTAAGTTCTTGATAGTAAGCAATCTGAGAAGCTTCTATTCTCTTCAAGATGAGAAACTGATTTTATTCTGAAGGACTCTCCATCAGGATATACAATTTGATCTTCAGAGCTTATGAAAGGGATGGTTAACAATTTTCTGTAATAGTGCTTGGCCACATATAAAAGGACAAATAGCCTGGCCACATATTAAAGGACAAATAACATAGCCTGAATAAAAGCTTTTGCCATGGGCACAGTAAACAGGTAAAACCTCCCTTTTCAAACCAAACTAAGGGAGAGATACACAGTCTTACTAATTATTTCAAAATTTATATACAGCTTGGATAAGGTGGTTTTCATGTTTGATCTTATCCAGAAAGACACAGCTTTCCTTGTAGACATTGTTTTATCTCATAGGAAGAACATTGTCAGAACATGCCTGTTCTGCTCAGGCCACCAAAGATTAGTGACGGGATTGATCACTCTCTTGGCTGATGTCCTGAAGGCTCCTCTGTGGTCTACTATAACAAAGACCAGGAAAAAGAGGAGCAAGCTAGGGAACAAGATAAAAATGTAAAGATGGGTGACAGGCCAATTAATCACAGCTTTACACAGTAATCTGCCATCAAGGTGACCCAACAAGGCCATTCCACCCAGAATGGCATTGGTTTTCAATGTGGAAAGCCAGGGCTTCAGGCAGACAGCAGTTACAACAGAAGCCAGTGTCTGAAGAGCCCTGCCATCTCTGCCAGCCAAGGGCTGTGTCACTGGAAATGGAACTGACATGGAGTTAAAAGACTCCTAGGTCAGAGTCACAGATTTGTTAGCTCTAAACTGAAAAACCCTACTCTACCCAGCTTCCAAAGTAACTATCACCATCGGGGGACAGCCTAGGGTCAGTAACATTGCAGGCAGAACTGCAGATCTGCATTTAGAGATCCTGTCTATCTCTGCTGACCTCCTATTCATGCCAGCTCTGCTCTCAGGCCAGCTGAAAATGGAGAGTCAACAGGGTGTGTTCCCTAAGGAGGTCACACCGCCATCTGGTCTCTTCCAGTATCCAATGTAAAGAGAGAGATAGGTCTGGGTCCCATATACCTGTCCAGGCCTTAATGCCAAATGATTATTATTAAGACCCTCCTGAAAGTTTCTATTTTCCTCTAAATGAAAAAAATCCTCCTGGTTTGGACAGCACTTTTTGTAGGCCCTCTAATAATGACTCTGTCCTTTGTTTTAGACCCTGTGTATTTAATCGGCTTGTTAAATTTGTTTTCTCCATACTTAAAGAAATAAAATTCTACATGTCTATGCACATGAAACATTGGATGGAAGCAGGTTCTGCAAGTTAACACTATAGCCCCCTGGAGAGACCACCTCCTCTTGGAGCCCAGTTTTGACTGCCATTCAACACTTCACACCGTAAGGGGCCCCTGGACAACAATCTGCTGTCAGCAGGAAGTAGCCGGGATGAGATTGACATTCTGGGTCTCTACAGTAGTAGTAGAGTGTGGATTAAAAGGTGATGGTGGGGAGTTGCTGAAGGGTCCGTGAGTGCTGGTTCAAGTCCTATCTGTTCCACTTCCAATCGAGCTCCCTGCTAGTGCACCAGCTACTTGCTAATGCACCTGGGAAAGCAGTGGAAGATGTCCCAAGTACATGGGGCCCTGAACTCATATGGGAAAGCCTGAGGAAGCTCCTGATGCCTAGTTTTGAATCAGCTCAGATCCCAATGCAGCCATTTGGGGAATGAACCAGTGGATGGAAGATTCTCTCTCTCTCTCTCCCTCTCTCTCTCTCTCTCTCTCTCCTATTCTTCTCTGTATTTCTCTGTATTTCTGACTTTGAAATAAATAAAAATAAAATTTTAAAAATGAAAAAGAAAATAGAAACCCAAGCAGGACAAGACCAACATTCACAGAACTGAGAGATGGAAGGGGATTGTTCCAGCCGGCTCCAATATAGTTTGCTCTCATCAGTAGCAGTACTAGCTGTTTTTAACTGGATAATGAACTCTCAGTGTTGGACTATGGTGAAGTTTAGAATCTCTGAAGAAAAAGGCAAAAGTCTATTTCACTCACTTTTCTGATGGTCTTCCATAAATCCCCAAGAAATGTAGATTTTTCTTTCCAGAAAATTTTTAGAAATATTACAGCTGTTTTGTGTTGCAGGTCCTTTCCACCAGGTTCATGGCCAAAAAGGGTTAGACACATGTTGACTCCTTCGGCCGCAAAAGGAACGACACTGCTTGCAGTTAATCGGTCTTCAAGAGACTTTTAGTTAGAAGGAATGGGAAAGAGAGGGGGGGAACCGGGAGAAGGGGGAGAGATGGAGACGGCACGCACGTTCCTTAAGGGGGAAAGCTGGCGTGCCCCTTTCTCTCTCTCTCTCTCCGCTTATATCCAGAATTCAACCAATCACAGTCAATCAATTACAGTCCATGCACAGAGCTCTCCAATCCGGCACTTGATCACGATCAGCTGTGGAGTCACGCAGCAGGCAAGGCATCAGCGCCATCTTGTTTTCCACGATCCTCAGCTAGATGAAAAGTTCAATCAGCTGCTACATCCACATTACTGCTATAAGCCAAGCCCAGCATGGGGGTTCCCATGGCAAGCCTATCCATGGGTCCCCACATCTCCCCCGTTTTTATTATATTAAGTGGCATGGAAACGTGCCTGTCTTGGGTTCCCAATGGCGCGCAACCTGCTTACCCGTCATGGAGGTAATAGGAAGCTTGTCCTACCCTCTGTCTTAGGTTGCTAGGTGCACCCATCAGCAATTACCCGTTATTGGCTACCGTTCCATTATGTTAAGCTACACTTCTCCATGGGGGTAAGAGTGCAAGGTGGCTAGCATATCCTGCTGAATTACCAGGTTGGTACACTGCTGGCAGAGTGTTACAGTTCTGATCAGAACTTCTGGGCTATTGGAGTTTTGAAAGCCAGAACAGTTTTATCAAATTGTGAATTAACAGGTTTAAGTACATTTAAGAAAACAAATCAAATTAGGTCAGCTTTCTTACTACACTACTTGCTACTTAAATCCAACACATAAATTTTAGCAAATTCCTTCATAATTTCACATTAGCAATTAGGAACAAAGGATACATCTTATAAAGAAATACTTGGTTCAAAGTAAAATGCTTAATTGGTACTATTCTTCACATGTTCTGAATGCAGACAGCCACTCCACATATCTTGTATGCCTTAAACACTAGTTACCTCAAAATTCTCCCATTTCACCCACTTGGCGAGGAAGGTGAGGCCTGTATTGTTAAGTACAACCTCATAAAATTACTGTTCCAGGTGGTATTGCTCATCTGTCCCAATTCTAGGGTACAATCAGAATTCTCGTGTAAATCAGTCTCAGACAAAACTCAGTACAACAAAATCATAAACCCCTTAACAAACTTCATAATTACAAATCAATAGTAAATGATCAAGCAATACTTTCAGCAAACCAAAAGCTAAACTAACAAGACATAGATGGCCAAACAATTTTAAAGATAAATTGAAACATTTACATTCTTTTATAAAGCAAACCAAGCATAATCTGCTCAAGCATTCCCATCAATAATAGGGGTAAAGTTAGTACATAATACAAAAACATAATGGGTAGTTCAGACACTTTTCACCACGATTAGCATTAATGAACTGTTTTATGGCTCACCTTTTTAACCCTATTCTCTGCGTCTGTAATGGAGTCTTTATAGTCTTTATCACAGCCTTTTTTCCTGTGCTTCTTCCTCTCATTATAATACAGCCGTATCCATTTTAGATTTCCACATAGTTTTCGAAAGTCATTTAAGGTTTTTAGTCCTGTTGTAGCAATGGCAAATTCCAAAGGGACCTCATTTGTTGGTGTAAGCCTAAGTCCTAAATATCCAACTACAGTATCTTTTTGAACCTTTTCTGCCTCCTGCAGACATGAGCTTAATGTTATGAACACTGCTTCCAATATATAAATCCATATAGTGGAGGATTTTTGCTTCTCCATGTCGCTGACGAACAGGCTCTATTGCTTATGAAACATATGGTAAGATCAATCACAATCAGTACTCCCGCCTTTCTCCTGGTGTTCCACTCCCAGTCTTTACAACGATTCACTTCCGCCTTTCTCCTGGCATTTTACTCCCCGTCTTTTGTCGACGGTCCACTCCTGCCTGTCTTCTGGCGTCCACTCCCCGCGGTTATAATCCTAGGCCTTTTTACCCGCCTAGATTCCCTGTCTTTTTTCGACAGTTTACTCCCGCCTTTCTGGCGTTTCACTCCCCGTCTTTTGTCGAAGGTTTACTTCCGCCTGTCTCCTGGCGTTTCACTCCCCGTCTTTGGTCGACGGAACCTCGGCTATAATCCTAGGCTTTTCACTTTACCCACCTAGATTCCCTGTCTTTTGTCGACAGTTTACTCCCGCCTTTCTGGCGTTACACTCCCCGTCTTTGCAACGGAACTGCGGTCATAATCCTAGGCTTTTTACTTCACCCGCCTAGATTCCCATGTATGGACGTTTATCCTGTTCTTACTTCCTGCTTCCAGCAATCCGTCCGACGATCCGAGTCACGGAACCACTTGTGGATCCGAGTCACGGCACCACTTGTCGACTCCTCCGGCCGCAGAAGGCACGACGCTGCTTGCAGTTAATCGGTCTTCAAGAGACTTTTACTTAGAAGGAGTGGGAAAGAGAGTGGGGGAACCGGGAGAAGGGGGAGAGATGGCACGCACATTCCCTAAGGGGGAAAGCTGGCGTGCCCCTTTCTCTCTCTCGCTCTCCGCTTATATCCAGAATTCAACCAATCACAGTCAATCAATTACAGTCCATGCACAGAGCTCTCCAATCCGGCACTTGATCACGATCAGCTGTGGAGTCACGCAGCAGGCAAGGCATCAGCGCCATCTTGTTTTCCACGATCCTCAGCTAGATGAAAAGTTCAATCAGCTGCTA
Organism: Sylvilagus floridanus; assembly: GCA_949820135.1. Taxonomy (NCBI): domain Eukaryota; kingdom Metazoa; phylum Chordata; class Mammalia; order Lagomorpha; family Leporidae; genus Sylvilagus; species Sylvilagus floridanus. The sequence continues at coordinate 85,249,227 of OX463224.1, forward strand.
CATCCACATTACTGCTATAAGCCAAGCCCAGCATGGGGGTTCCCATGGCAAGCCTATCCATGGGTCCCCACAGACACATGGCCAAGGAAGTGTGAACAATGCAAAGAAAGTTTATGAAATGAAAGAAAGTGAAAGATTGAGTTATAGGCGTATCCCTGGGTCCCAGAGGGGATGCTGATGAAGACTTGATATCTAGGGGTTTTTCTGTTTTTAAACAGGGAGCTTTCCCTGATTGGTTATTGTATTGGCTAGTAAGATGAAAATCTCTAGTACTAGATAAGAGCCACTCAAGGAGCAGTTGCCAGAGTCATCTTTTTTTGCATAGATATGCTAATGAGCTGAAACTGAATCACTCCTAGCCAGTCACTCAGAGGTAATAGCCATTTAGAGGTCAGAACTGGAGTGCATGGCAGATTGCTCAAACAGGTCCATGATGGGCAGGGTCATTGAGTGAAGTGACCTTATCTTGTGATTGTGCTGATTACATTATTCTTCCTTGTGACCACGTGTTGCTCTGTAAGCATCTGCATTTAGAACCCATCTATCTCTTGTATATCACAGGAACTTGGGCCTGCTATTCTAATCACATTAGCAGGGAGCTGGATTGGAAGAGGAGCAGCTGACACTTGAACTAGTGCTCATATGGGATGCCAGTGTTGCAGGTGGTGGCTTAACTCACTATATCACAATGTTAGCCTTGCATGGTTTTAATAGCGATATTGAATACCAGTCACTGCCTAAAGATTGGAGAGAAATTGTACATCTATTCTTTTATTCTTCATGCAACTACTCATGGATAGATGCATATTCATTGAACTTTTATTAACCGATGCCATTTTACTACTTTTAACTCTGTAAAGTTCATTTCTGTGATCTAAAAAAATGGAATATATTAATATATAATATATATAATTTGTATAATATGTATTATATAATATATATTATATAATGCATATGTATATTATGCATATAATATACAAATACATTATACAAATAGTGTGTTAAGATCTGTTTGGAAGGAAAAATTTATAAATAGTAATGAAATTTTAAGTGGTTTCTATAATGACAATGTGAATGCATTTGAAAGTATTAGAGTCAGAATAAAGTTTAAGCTCTTGGTTTCTCTACTGCATAAATCTATAAAGTATCTCCCAGAGAGTTAAGAACTATGTACTAGGGAGAGATGTAGGATATCAGAAGATAACTTTTTCTAACATTGATTCAAAGTATAGTGAATGGGATCATATTTTTGTGAATTACCTGTACTCATATTACTTGATTGTAAATTATGCAGTTGAAAAACCTTGTTATATTAAAGAAAAAGTGAAAGCAATAGTAAATAAACATATTTGTCCCAATGTAACTGCTTCTTTGTAGCAATGATCTGATCACGACTGTCCCTCCACTCTCCAGCTGCATGATCATTCTCCAGGGACCTGAAATACTCTACTTCGTCCCCTTTATTAGTCAGCAAATTGAAGAGAGAGCCAGCATCCTTTATCTGCTTTCAGTGGAGGAAGGAAATTGGACCAGGAACGGATTGGTGAGGATGTGTATAGATGAAGGTGGTGGAATCAAATTGGACTGCTTCTTACCCAGAAGTCTTCCTCCAGTTGAAATACTGCATTAATTTTACAGGAAAATTCACTTGATTTTTCTGGCTGCTCATTTATTAATTTTCTCCACGTAAAATTTTTTTTTGCTAAATTTTAAACAAATCACCATAAACTATATCGCTTCCTATGATTTGTGTGACTCTTGTTCTTAGAACTCCATCATCCTGAAGCTCTGAAAGGACTTGAGGATATCAACACTCACCCTCTCCTATGTTCACAGAACAATTGAGAAAGTGACTTAGAAGGGAAAAGGCAAAAACAAGGCCACTGAAAACTTTAAATGCACAATTATGTACAAACAAATCAATCACTATGAGATTATGAGCTTTCTGCCAGGAGTTAAGCCCTCACTTGTTTCAATATCACACATGTTTCGATACTTCAGAGTCTTAATTTTTTTTTTCTATTGCCCTCCTATCTCTCCCATTGATTGCATCTGTTCACTTTTGCTGTTAACAACCCTGTCAGTTATCAGTTTGGGGCATCTCAGCAATGCATTCATTGAGGAAACAGATCCCCTTTCCCACAGCTTAAGCAAGAGAAAGCTGGAAATTTTTGCTTTGGAATGGAAATAAGGCAGGGAGAAGATGAAGGGAAGGAAATAAGAACTGAAGGAAACGCTTTCCACTTTTTTTTTCCCTTGAAAAATTGCTGGTGGCGGGGATGAGTCAGGACGTTTCATCCAGAGACTCTGGGGGCAGAGCCTGAAGTAACTCATCACAAACACAGAGCTTCTTTGAACTCTCAAGTTTAATCATTAAAACAGAATTTGAATTTTGTTACATAAAATGACTACTTATCAGTATAAACGTAATTTTAAATCTGTTAATTATAAGTATGTCACCATCTATATACCCCCCTCCAATAAAATTTTTGATCAGAGTAAACTAGCAGAACCTTCACTACTTGACAAAAAAAATGACATTAGATCTTAGCAAATCAAGGAGATTCAAGCAGTCTTCATGTTACTGAAAGACCCTAAGAACAAGCACATTTTTAGGAATATGAATAGTGTAATACAAGATGGCATGAAATTTGAATGACTAGGATATCTAGATAATTATATTGTTAAGGAAACTTTTTTTATATCTTCAAAGGAATGCATGATTAATCCACCTTCCATAAAGCTTTCTAGTTATTTTTATTTAATTCATTAAAAGTCAACATTTTTCCTACTAAAGTCACTTTATTTAAAATAGGATATTCATATATATCTTGGACTATTTCTGAGATTTTTATCCGGTTCCATTTTTTTCTATTAGTATAATGATATTAAATGGCTTTTAATTATGAGAAACATTAATATCAATTTCTGTTTCCCATTAATTTATCTTCCTTTCTGTTTTTTTCTTAGTAATTCTTGTAGGTTTTTTTTTTGCAAATGAAATTCTAATTTTAACATAAAAATCTATAAATGCTGTATTGGAATTGATTTAATTGTAATATAACTTTGAAAAAGCTGACATCTTTATGGTAATTTCTTTAACTATTCAGGATCGCAGTGTTTTTCCTTTTGAGAAATATGTTGTCAGAATACTCTGGGAGTATTTGATTTTTTCCAATAAATGTTTTTAAATTGTATTCTTAAGTTATCCTGATGTATTTTTTTCCACTGTAAATAGGACTTCCCCTTCCATTATGGTTTCTAAGTGATTTTTAATTGTATACTTAATGGATACTGCTGTGTATACTAACATGTCTAATAGCAGCTTCTCCTGGTTCTATACAACTATATGTTAATTTAGATATCTGAAAACAGAAAAGCCATTTATCATTTCTGAAGGACATATCAAAATAATCTGCTTCCAGTTTATTTTATAAAATATCTGAAGAAGTTGATTCCTAGAAATATCAAGTAATCATTAAGACTAAATCAGATCTCACCTTGAAGTATCAAGATGTAGTCTATGGTTTTAATGTATTCCTCAAAGTTTCTGTGTTGGATATCTGATTCCAAAATAAGATTTGGGAGGTGGCATCTTTACAATGTGATAAATTAATTCCTTCATCCAGGGATATGTTTTTCCTTGTGGGAATGGATTCCTTATATCTCTCTCCCTCTCCCTCTCATAGTCCCTTCCTTTCTGCCAGAGCAAGGCCTTGCTGGAGAGGAGCCCCTCCCTCTTGGACTTTCCAGGCCCCATAATCAAGAGTCTATACATTTCTGTTCATTACAAATTCCCAGGTTTGTGGTTTTCTGTTCTAGCCACACAAAATGGTTAAGTACCAATAAACAATTGGTTAAAAACCTTATATTTAACTCAACAACGAAAAAAAAATGCTCGAGGCCCAAATGAAGCGAAAGAAATACAGAGAAAATGAGACAGAAATATGTCTTTTCTCATTAGTTCTTTTTTGTAAATAATTGTATTTTAGGATCTTTTTTTTTCTTCTCTGCTCTGTCTTGCAATTCTTTCATAGCTGCAATAACGTCAGAAGGTTCAGTGACCCACCTATACATATGCAATCCTAATTAGTATGTTACTATTTATGTGATATTTGCAGATGGGGAAAGAGAAAGGGCTTTCAAAGTCATTAAAATTAAGTATTCTTTAACAAGCCAAAGATATTTACATTTTAGAGTTGAAAAATGAATGTGAACAAGGAAGTAAAGCTAAGATACCATAACTATCCATCACCTCCATCAGTTTGCAATCAATTAAAGATGGTTATCAGCCCCAATATTATTATTAAGCTCCTTTAGAACATTTAGCTGGAAGGTAAATGCATGCATCTGTGTTAATAAAATATATGAGTAACAGAAGCATAATAAAGGAGAATTGTTTAAGAAAAACTTAAATGGAAATAGTCTAATATTTAAAATGTATTTTTTAAAATGTGTGTGTGTGTGCATGTGTGCCTCAGGATATATTGCCATTGAAAGGAGATTGGGAAATTCTGAATGAACAGGCAGGTCTTTAAAACACTGTGACCATTTAGCAGTGTATGACCTTGACCTTGCACATGTTACATAACCTCCCTGAGCTCGTGTTTTCAAAGGGCAGGGAGGACTGTTCGCATGAAAATTACATGAGGAAATACATCTGAAAATCTATTGTATATTTAAATGTGATGCAAACGTGGAGCACTTCACAGTACTACTGTTTTGACCGTCATCATTGCATTTTAAGTTTTAATCCTTAAATCTTTTGTATCATCTTATATCTCTGTGATATTCATGTTTAATAATTATTACACACAACTTTTTCATTTTAAGAGATAATTTGAAGTCAATAACAACTAATATTTTATCCCTTCAAATAAATTCTATTACTGATATTCTTAATAAAAATGGCATAATAGTCATCATATATTGGGTTTGGGAGAACTGAAAATGTCAAGGAACTATTTGCAGTATTTCTTCCTCTGCGCCACCTGCTAAATTTGAGGGAAAAAAATACAGAGAATATATTCTACCATTGGTGTCTCTTTCTTTAGTGTGGAACTTGTTAACATTTGGCTCCATAGAGGTATAAGATATTTTGAGTTCATGAGAAAGTGAAATAAACCATGTTTTATTTCTCTATCAGTCTTAAGTTTAGAACCAGTTCTAGACAACAAATTCTTCTGAATCACAGGCAGCTCTACTCTTTTTATACTTCTTAGCTTCTTTCCTTGTCCATTCTTTCAAACCACAGACATTACAGATCATCAATTACCCTGTTTTCATCCACTCGCAAAAGAGTTTCACATACTCGTACATCATAATGTGTTATCAGTGTTATAACCACAGTATAATGTTTCCAAATTCTCCTTTTGGCTGTTATTATTTTGTGGCCCTAAAATCATCTGACTTGGTTTCCTTCACTGTTTTCTTTCACATATTGCCTCATTTTGTGCATAAACTGAAAAATGAGTGTTTCCTTTATTGATTAAACTTTTACTTTTTTACTGAACAAAAGAATAAATTTCAAACTTCTTACCTTAAAAATTTTTAAGATCTTTATGAATATTTCTTAAAAATCTTTGTATTCCAAATTCAAAACAGTAAAATCATAGTATTATTTAGACACACTCTTCATGAAGTTAAAACAAATAAATATAAAGTCATCCATGTACTAAGCAGTGGAATATCAGAAGAAATAAAGGACTCAAAGACATTTAATCCCTGAATTTGCAAATGTCTAAATGTCATCTACTTAATCATGCATGCATAAAAATTTAGATGAGCTTCAAACTTTTATTGAGAAAGCTTAAATAACTGTTACTATCCTACTACATAGGTGCTGTCAATTGATTATGTTTCTTCTTCCCAGGGGCCACCAGTTCCCCAGTGCATGTGATTCATATTTGTACTTTAACAAAGCACAAATACTTACCTGCGTAGAACCATAGCATTATTTTAACATGTCAAAACTAAAACTGTTAGTGCTCAGAATTCTAACTATTCACTGAGTTACCATCAATATAATTAACTTTCTACAGAGTTTTGCAAATCTTATTGCCATTATCACCCTCAAGAGCATTGTTTCACATTTATGTAACATATTTATTATTTTTTACATAATGTTTCTAATAATCTTGTATAAATAATTCTTCCATGATATTTTTACCCATTACTCTAATCTAATTTATATTGGTTTTGAAGTAATAACTTTTCATTGAGAGTCATTAAAAATGTAAAAATTGAATTAAAAATAGATCACCTATTATCACCTTAAATCAATTCCTTAATGTGTTTGCATTAGTTCTCTACAACTGTCACAACAGACTTTCATAGGCTAGGTCATTTAAACAGCACACATTTATTTCTCAGGTTTCTAGAGGCTAAAAGTGTGAGACCAAAATGTTGAGCAGGATCAGTTCTAAGGCAAGTGTTTGTTCCACACCTCTGTCCATAGAGATGGACTTCACATCTCCATGTTGTTACATCATTTTCTCTCTGCACATATGTGTGTCCAGATTTCCTTGTATTGATTTACATCTCACACTGATAACTTCATTTTAGCTTAGTTGGCAATAAAAAGACTGATTCTAAATGCAGTCACCCTCTGAGGTATTGATGGTGAAGGCTTCAACATATTAAGAATTTTGGGGAAGTTATGATTCAGTTTTTTACAGTACCTAATTGAATATTTTCTTGTGCATAGCCTGTTTTTTTTTTTTTTCTTTAATTCACCTTTTTTAGACTGCTGGCTCCATTGGAATGACCTTCCTCCCATGTAAGAACATATTTACACTGTATACATTTTAATCTCATATTTTAATGGAAAACAAATAAGGATGCTATTTACATAAAATTTTCTTGACCCCCTGTTTCTTTTCTGAGCAACCAATGTAACGATATCTCTCCTTCTCTAGATTACCAGAATGCATTAGTTGTACTCTTCCAAGAACTAATTCCCCATAAGTGAGATGTCTCAGGTTAATGTTTTAAAAAAGTTTTACAGAAAAATTTATAAATTTCAAACCAGAAAGATTAATGCGCTTTTTCCTTTATAGAACAATGATTAAACGATAACTGTCCTAACATCTCCATATAGTATAAGAGCAAATAACAAAAAAGAAAAAAATGCATTAAAGCGGTTTTCTTCTTCCTTTTACCTTCTACTTTCAATCAAAACTTCCATATTATACATCTAATACACCAAGAATTAGTATCGAGTGAAGGAAGGGGAAAATAAGTCCCATTGTGTAGAAACCACTGACAGATTATTTCACACAAGAATTCACAAAGAAAAAGAGAAGAGGAACAGGGCCCAAATTATAGAATATAACAAGAATCATGGAGGTCAAACAGAAACATGAGTAATGAAAGAATTAAATATTTAAATTACAATTTATTTTATTTATTCTCAAATAATCATATTATTTTGTTAATAAGTGAACTCATGCTTCACTTATTTCTATATAATAACTATGTTATATAATTATGTAGGAAATATATTCGATGTAATGTATATAAGTATATGTCATGCAAATTTATTTAAACTGTATAAGCCAATAAAGTAGGGCGTAGCTTTGGTCTGCTTTTGAATAAGATATCAATAATATCAATAAAGAAATTCATGGTTCTTTAAAATTTTACTTAAAGTACACTTTTTTTGCATTAATATTACTAACATATGTTATAACAATTAAGAAAGCAGAGCTGCTTTTAAAACCTTTAACAATGAATTATGAAGAGGAGCTATTAATCTGACAGGCACTAAATTATATGCATTAAATATGCCTTTTATTTTAGTTTTATATTTCTTTTTCCTTTTTCTTTTTTTTAAATTTATTTATTTGTTTGAGAGGCAGAGTTACAGATGGAAAGAAAGTTCTTTCATCCATTGAATCCAGTGGTTCACTCCCTATTTGGCCACAACTGCTGGAGCTGGGGCAAGCTGAAACCAGGGGTCAGGAGCTTCTTCCAGGTTTCTCACACAGGTGCAGGAGTCTAAGAACTGGGGCCATCTTCCACTGCTTTCTGAGGCCATCATCAGGGAGCTGGATTGGAAGAGGAGCAGCTGGGACATGAATCAGAGCCCATATGAGAAACCAGCACCGCAGATAGAGGTTTAGCCCACTACACCATAGCATCAGTTTATTTTAATAAGAAAATATGTGATTGTAAGATTATTAAAGAAGAATATCTTATATGCACAAACAAGTATCAGCTCAGTTGAAATCAAATGATGATTTCTAATTATTTCTTTATGCTTGAATAGATTGTAGTAGTGAATCTCATTAGATTGAGGAATGATTGTATTTTCTGTGCTTCCATGATGGAAGTCATGTGGTTGGTGAAATATTTCTCTCTGGATTCTCGATAAAAAAGAAAGGAGGAATTTTTCATTTTCCACTACCATAAGAAAAGTCAATAATAGTGATATAGGACTGGATCAGGGAGATAGGATTAGATTGATTAGATTCATGATTTTGAGACAACACCCACCCTTGGCCCCTGCATGATTTCACCTGTATGTACCCACCTGTTAATCAAACAACATAACCATTCCCCTTTTGGAAGTGGATAAGAGGCTGGGCAGTGCGGTGGGACCATCATGCTCTCCTGTGCACTTCTTGCACACATGGCCATTTGGCCATTTCTAGTGCCTGCTCGTGTGTACTGCTCACTGTAACTGCACTCTCACCCTGTCTAGTTTATCTGTCTATGAAAGTGAGGTGTTGAAATCCCCATTACTATTGTATTGAAATCTATGTTTCCCTTTAGATCCATTAATGTTTTTTAAATAGCCAGGTGCCCTGGCTTGGAGTACATATGCATTTATTATAGTCACAGCTTCCTGTTGAATTGATCCATTGATCATTACGTAGTGAATGCCCTTCTCTGTCTCCTTTAACAGTTTTTGTGTTAAGGTCTGTTTTGTCTGATATTAGGATGGCTGCCTCAGCTCATTTTTGTTTTCTGTTAGCATGGGATACCTTTTTCCATTGTATCATTTTCAGTCAGTATGTATCATTTTTGGTAATGTGTGTTTTTTGTAGGCAGCAAATAGATGAGTCTGGTTTTTAAATCAATTCAGCCAGTCTGAATAACTTGGAATACATTTAACCAAGGAGATGAAAGATCCCTATATTGAAAATTGCAAAACTAAAAGAAGGAATAGAACAACACACACACACACACACACAAAGAAAAAATCTTTCATGTTTGTGGATTGGAAGAGTAAATGTCATCAACTTACTAATTTTTGACAAAAGTGCTTAGTCCATACAGTGGAGTAAGGATAATCTCTTCAGCAAATAATGCTGGAAAAACTGGGATATATATATATATATATATATATATGAATGAAATTAGATCCATATCCCTCATGATATACAAAAATTAACTCAAGATGGATCAAAGACCTAAATATAAGACCTGAGACTACAAAGTTCCTGGGAGAATATATAATTTACTCTGAGATATTGGTATAGGGAAAGACTTCTTAGACAAGACCCCCAAAACAGAGGCAACAAAAACAAAACTAAACAAATAGGACTATATCAAACTTGAAAGTAGGGCACAGTGAAGGAACTAATCAATAGATTAAAGACACAGCCAACAGAATGGGAAAAATAATTGCAAACTGCCTAATGATTAATATCCCAAATAGATCAGCAACTTAAAAAACTCAACAACTAAAAACCAAACAATTCAGCTGAAAAATGGGCAAAGAATTTCGATAGATAGTTCTCAAAAGAATAAGTGCAAATGGCCAAAAAATTCATGAAAATATGCTCAGTGTCACTAGCCATCGGAGAAATGCAAATCAAAACCCCAAAGCGATATAAACCTCACCCCTGTCAGACTGGCTAAAATCAAAACTCAAAGAGTAACAAACGCTGGCAAGAATGTGGACAAAGGGGAATGCTTATATACTGTAGGTAAGAATGTAAATTAGTGCCAGTGCCACGGCTCACTAGGCAAATCTTCCGTCTTGCGGCGCCTGCACACCGGGTTCTAGTCCCGGTTGGGGCACCAGATTCTGTCCCAGTTGCCCCTCTTCCAGGCCAGCTCTCTGCTGTGGCCAGGGAGTGCAGTGGAGGATGGCCCAAGTTCTTGGGCCCTGCACCCCATGGGAGACCAGGATAAGCACCTGACTCCTGCCATCGGATCAGCACGGGGCGCCAGCTGCAGTGTGCCAGCCGCAGGGGCCATTGGAGGGTGAACCAACGGCAAAAGGAAGACCTTTCTCTCTGTCTCTCTCTCTCTCACTGTCCACTCTGCCTGTCAAAAAAAAAAAAAAGAATGTAAATTAGTGCAGCCACTGTGGAAATCAGTGTGGAGATTTCTTTAATAAAATTAGAAATAGACTTGCCATATGATCCAGCATTCCTACTACTGGGTATATACCCAAAGGACTTGAATACAACACATCCAAGAGAAACCTGCATTAGCATGTTTATGGCAGCACTGCTCATAGTAGCCAAAATCTGGAGTCAACCAAGGTTTCCATCATCAAATAAATGGGTAAACAAAATGTGTTTTACATATATATACAATGGGATATTATTAGCCTATAAAAAATGAAATTTTAGGCACCCTGGTGGAGTAGGTTAATCCTCTGCTTGCAGTGCCGGCATCCCATATGAGTGCTGGTTCCAGTCCTGGCTGCTCCTCTTCCGATCCAGCTCTCTGCTATGGCCTGGGAAAACAGTAGAAGATGACCCAATTCCTTGGGCCCCTGAACCCACATGGGAGACCAGGAAGATGCACCTGGCTCCTGGCTTCGCATCAGCACAGATCCAGCTGTTGCAGCCATTGGGGAGTGAACCAACGGACGGAAGACCTTTCTCTCTGTCTCTCTCTCTCACTGTTATAACTCTACCTCTCGAATAAACAAATAAAATCTTTAAAAAATGAAATTTTATCATTTGCAGCAAAATGGATGTAATGGAAGATGTCATGTTGAGTGAAACCAGTTGGACCCAGAAAGATAAATACTACACATTCTCTATGTGGGGAGCTAAAATTTAACAAATAAACAGAAAAAAAAAAGAAAAAAAGAAATGTCTGTGTGTATCAGTATTACTGCAATCATAGTTTCGTAAAATTTTGTTTCATATCTTTGTCAAGTATTAGTTAGCAAGATTATACTACTATTGTTTTAATGATCTGTGGTGACTTTACAATTTCCTATATTTTGGGTGAAATGTTCTTTTTCCCATTCAATGATTGTTTATGGCTATTTTTTTATATTCTCACTGAACTAGGGCCTTTTTGCTATTTTTCTTGTTAGATTTCTTATTCAATGAAATATTTATAGTTTTTAGTGTAATGAAATTTAAAATATGTTATCTCCAAAACTAAATAGATAAAAAGAGGGAGAAGGAAGGAGGTTGGGAAGATAGGAGGAGGGAAGGAAACATGGAGGGAGGATGAGAGGGAGAGAGGAAAGGAATATCATTATGTTCTTAGAATTGCACCTACAAAGCCCATTGAATCTGTTAAAAACTAATTTAAAATTAAAATAAAAAAACTTTATGAAATAAAAAGCAAGGATTTCTACATGTATATTATTAAATTGCATTTGATTTGACTTGTGTCCTAAATTCCCAGTATTATAAAAGAATACATAAACTATCTCAATAAATATTTGTGAAAAGAAATAAGAGGAGAGCTTGTGGCACGGTTTTTAAGATGCTACCTGGGATACTGACATCTTAATATTGGAAGACCTATGTTTGGGTCCTGGCTCTGCTTTTGATTTCAACTTCCTGTTAATGTGTACTCTTGAAGGCAGCAGGCAATGGTTCAGATCCTTGGTTCATGCCACCCATGAGTTCTCACCTCTGTGTTTGGCCTTAGCCCAGCATGGGCTATTGCAGGCATTTGGGGAGTGAAGCAGCCAATGGAAGGTCTCTCTCTAAGTCTCTCTCTCTCTCTCTCTCTCTCTCTTTGTCTTTGTTCCCCCCTCAGTAATACAACTAAATAAACTTGAGAAGTGGTGGATACTGTTTAGAAAGAAGGAAAGAAAAAATGAATGACTCAATGATTCAGTTGCCTAGATGTTTTATGGAAACTGTAGTATAATCTATATATTCTAAACATCTAGAAACTGTTTCTTTCAATACAACCCTCAATTATGTTAGCCATTGTCATAACTATTATTGATTTGATTAATATTAAGCTTGCAATCAATAGAGAATCACCACAGCAAAGTGCTTGTAAACATTTTACTTTAGGTTATACATCCCAGCTCCAACCTTGCAGTGTTCAAAATTATTGCAGTTGATGCCAATGGCAAGACTGCTATCATCTTACTTTGGCACTATCTAGAATTTGAGGTACAAACCAGTGGCTCTCAAAGAAGGCAGCATACATTTCCTGCCATAAATCAAATCCATCTATGTGGTGACATGATGCAGCTCTACCTTAGATCTGAAATCTGGTAACAATTATACTACCCCTGGATGGCTGAGTTTCTTCTAATTTGACAAACCTCTTCAATAGTGGTGAGTTTGACATCATGATGACCACAAAATAATGATCCTGACGTAAGAGGATAAGAAATACAGTAAAAATGAAATATTAATTTGGATGGATGCTGAAAGTTTTGTTTGCTCTTGTTTCTGTCATTTACTAAATTATCATTTGAGATGTTCATCTGTTTATTCACCCACCAAACATTTCCTAAATGCCAACAAGTGGCAAACATGGATCTTTTATTTTGGTATTCAATAGCAAACAAAACAAATGGATTCTGGTTTCAAGGAAATTTATATTCTTATGAGAAAACTAGACAACAAATAATTTAATTTCAGAAAATGATAATATTATGAATATAAATGAAAATGTAATAGACATTGATGTGTGTGGTAGAGGCAAGGGATATCTAGAAAAAGGGGCAAGTAGTGCATGACTCAGTGCAAATGCATCTGTGGAAGGAATATGTATCACTAAACCAGGGGAGGCACTCTTTGAGATAAAACCTGAGTGATATGAAATCAGCTATATAAATATGTTCATTGTGTTTCTTTCCCTATACATTTGGAATAATAACATCTATTTTCGGAACTGATTCTATAAATCAGGCAAAACAGCATATGGAACCTGAGTATTGTGGTAGCCAGCACCTATCAGGAACTTATTAATGGCAAGTGGTAGGATGTATATAATAGTGGTTGATGATGGTAGTAATATTAGTAATATCTAAATGATATTTTTAAAGATTTATTTTATTTATTTGAAAGACAGTTACAGGGAGAGGTAGAGACAGAGAGAGGTCTTCCATCTGCAGGTTCACTCCCCAGATGGCTGCAATGGCTGGAGCTGAACCGATCTAAAGTCAGGATCCAGGCATTTCCTCCGGGTCCCCCACGCAGGTGGAGGGGCCCAAGCACTTGGACCATATTCCACTGCTTTCCCAGGCCACAGCAGAGAACTGGTTGGGAAGAGGAGCAGCCAGGACTAGAACCGGCGCCCTTATAGGATGCCAGCATTTCAGGCCAGGGCTTTAAAGCACTGTACCACAGCGCTGGCCCCCTAAATGATATATCTTTAAAAGGATATCTATTGTTGAAGAAGTAATTCAGAGTAGAAATTAATCTGGAATTCTTTCTGATAATTTTGATTTATTTTTAAATATTTTTTCTGTATGTCTGTGGTCTTATAAAAACTGCTGGTCTCATGATGGAATCAACCTATCTTCTTTACCAGATTCTCACAACCTTTGGTGACCAGACTGGCTATAGATGTGATGAATTTGTCCTGCTAAGCCTTGCATTGGATTGGATCTGTTGAACATGATTTATGTTACAGAATTAACCTTGGTCTTCCAGCCTAGATTATTATTGCCTCCAACCATTTACTGGACTCTTAGTATCAAATGTTCAACACAGGGTATCTCCTTTTTACCAGCAACCCATTCCATTTGTTGCCTTGCCACATTTTTTATGTAAAAAATTGTCAGTAGAGATAGCCATGTTTGAAACTACTTGAGTGTGCAATAACAGGGAAATAAGAAAAGTGTGGAAACTGCAATGGAAACTGCAAAGTAAAGCACAGTGCAATAGCTTCAAAGAGCATCCAGCAGTCCTATACAGTGCACCTAATAATAATGGTATCATAATCAAACATGATGTATGAATAGGTTTAATGTCATTAGGAAAAACAAAGGAGAGTCATTCAGTCTGGCTAACAGTAATGCTTCCCTTTTTAAATAAATTTTTAGCATTCAATTTTTGAGTTCTAAGCTGAACTACTTAGAACATATTAGTAGCTAAATTTTACCAACAAAGGACTTCCATCGAAGAATGTGCTGCTTCACTACCCCAAATACGTGCACATTTTGCTGTAAAGTATATCTGTATCAAAAATCTCATGTAAGTATTCATATTAGCAGGATTTTTTACTATGTTTCTGTTTCAATATTGCAACTCTAACTGAGGAGATAAAGCAAGGGTAAGACCTTGTAGTCACATGAAGCCCAGACAAAGCAGTATATGTTACTTTCTGACAAAAGTAATCGGTGGTTCTGACTTCATTATCGTGGATGCTCTGCTCTAGTAACAGTGCCTGACACCCAAAAAGCAATCAGAATCAGAGCTAGGTGGAGCATAAATAGGAAACACAGCTTGTATAGCATCCTGGAAACAGACAGGATTTTAAATGATTATTAATGTACAACAGTTTTTGAATTATCTTTTTTTTCATGAAGCAGCCTGTTGATCCATTTAGTTAGAAATCGTTTCCTTTCTGTTCTTCACCTTATATGCATGCATAGTAGGCATATGATGAAATTATTCTAACAGAAAACAATAAACTTATTGGTCCATGCTATAGGAAACTAAGTAAAGCATTTTTGAATTTAAAAAGCCCACTTAAAATCCTCTGCCTGAAGCTTGCCTCCTCCCGACCCACCAGCCACCCACAGATGTTCACGCTCTTAAGGTTAATTTAAAATTTCCAAGTCAGACTTTGGCCTAGCAGTTGAGAAGCCACTTTAAATGCCTGAGACCTATATCAGATGCTGGGTTCAACACCTGGCTATGCATCTGACTCCAACTTTCTGCTAATGCTGCCCTTGGGAGGCAGTGGTGAGGGCTCCGGTGACTGACTTCCAGCTACCAACATAGGGGATTTACACTGAATTCCTTGATCTCAGCTTTGAATGTTGCAGTCATTTGTGGGGTGACTCAACAAATGGGATTTCTCTCTCTCTCTCTTCTTCTCTCTCTTTCTTCTTCCTAAAATAATTTCAAATTCCCTGGTATTGTTAATTAATCTGAGATAACATGATCAGATTATTCTTCTGAATACCTGAAAGGTATTGGACCTAAGAAAAGAAGAAGTGGCATCATGTATTCTAAATTACCATGTAAAGGTAGGAATTTCAAACTATATAATATGTACAGAATAAGATGATAATCAAAAGGAAACACTTGCATTTTAGTACACTTTTGTTTGGCTTAAACAGAAAAAAAATGCTATTTAAAAGTGCCCTTTTTGGGGGGCCGGCGCTATGGCATAGGAGGTATCCTCTGCCTGCAGTGCCAGCATCCCATATGGGCTCTGGTTGAAGTCCCAGCTGCTCCACTTCTGATCTAGCTCCTTGCTATGGCCTGGGAAAACAGTAGAAGATGTCCAAGTCCTTGGGCCCCTACACCCATGTATGAGACCCGGAAGAAGATCCTGGCTCCTGGTTTCATGTCGGCACAGCTTTGATCATTGTGGCCAAATGGGGAGTGAATCAGACGATGGAGGACTTCTCTCTCTCTCTGCCTCACCTTCTTTCTCTGTGTAACTTCGACTTTCAAATCAATAAATAAATGTTTTAAAAATGCCTTTTTTTAAGGTGGGAATTATGTTGTGAATTTTGCTGGTACCAAATTACATTTTAGTATCATATACCATATCGATGCAGAGGAATCTTAAAAACATGTTGCTAGATAACGTTCAGTAAAATATGCAAGATTTAGAGAACTATTGCTTTCAAGACTTAGAAGCTAGAAAAATCAATGATATTTTTTATTTCTGGACATTATATGCATAATAAGTCTATTTTATAAAAGCAAAGGATTGGTTAAAAAAAAGTGAATAAGCAAGTCAGGTATGATAGTTACTTCTTTTTTTTTCAACTTTTATTTAATAAATATAAATTCCCAAAGTACAACTTTTGGATTATAGTGGCTTTCCCCTCATAACCTCCCTCCCACCCGCAACCATCCCATCTCCCACTCCCTCTCTCATCCCATTCTTTATTAAGATTCATTTTCAATTATCTTTATACACAGAAGGTCAACTTAGTATATACTAAGTAAAGATTTCAACAGACTGCACCCACACAGACACACAAAGTATAGAGTACTGTTTGAGTAGTAGTTTTACCGTTAATTCACATAGTATAACACGTTAAGGACAGAGATCCTACATGGGGAGTAGTTACTTCTTGAATGGGAGAATCAGGAAAATGAGAAATAATCAATGAGTATGCAGGAGAATGTTTTTCTTAGGTTAGATGGTGAATCACAAGTGCCTATTTTATTATAATACATACCAACTATGTGCAACTTACTTCACGTTTAAAGTTACACAGGTTGGCCGGCGCTGTGGCTCACTAGGCTTATCCTCTGCCTTGCGGTGCTGGCACACCGGGTCCTAGTCCCAGTCGGGGAGCCGGATTCTGTCCCGGTTGCTCCTTTTCCAGTCCAGCTCTCTGCTGTGTCCCGGGAATGCAGTGCAGGATGGCCCAAGTGCTTGGGCTCTGCACCCACATGGGAGACCAGGAGGAAGCACCTGGCTCCTGGCTTCGGATCGGCACAGCTCGCCGGCCACAATGCGCTGCCTGTAGCGGCCACTGGGTTGGTGAATCAACAGAAAAGGAAGACCTTTCTGTCTCTCTCACTGTCTAACTCTGCCTGTCAAAAAAACCCAAAAAACAAAAAAACTATAAATCATGCCCTGACTCACTTGGTTAATTCTCCACCTGTGGCGCCAGCATCTCATATGGGCACTGGGTTCTAGTCTTGGTTGCACCTGGCTCCTCGATTCGGACTGGCGCAGTGTGCCATCCATAGCAGTCATGTGGGGGGTGAACCAACGGCAAAGGAAGACCTTTCTCTCTGTCTCTCTCTCACTGTCCACTCTGCCTGTCAAAAAAAAAAAGTTACACAGGTAAGTTACATGCATTAAGTTTTGTACTTACATATTATTTTTACAATTAAAATATTTTATAATTCAGTGTAAAAATCACATACATAAACCGAAATTATGGAGATAGGCTTTTGTTGAAACAGTTAAGATTCCACTTGAGATATTCACATTCTATATTGGAATACCTAATTTGAGTCCCAGTTCTTCTGCTTCCAATCCAGATTTCTGTTAATACACACTGTGGGAAGCATCAGGTGATGATCCAAGTACTTGGGTCTATGCCACCTAGATCAAGACTTGAATTGAGTTCTAGGTTCCTGGCCTCAGGCAGACCCAGCACTGGGTGTTGTGGGAAATTGGGGAGTAAATATATGCAAAATCTCTTTATTTTGCTGTCTCCCCATCTCTGTCTCTGCATTTTAAATAAAAGTTAAAATTAAAACATGTTTAAACTAGTATCTAGGCATCTGTATATATTTAAATAATTAAAAAGATATTTTAATGATAAATGCTATAGCTAATGTAATTTTTATCATAGGACAAAAAAATCACTCAAGTTAAGTTTTTCTTTGTCAGTATTATTTTTTCTTTATCAGTATTATTATCAGAATATTCTCATAAGATTAAAAAGGTGCTTAATTTTTAAATATTGGAGATTGTTACTCAAGAAATGACTAAAATACTATGAGAAAGCACAAAAATGTCCCTATATAAGAAATCATATGCTTCATTTTATGTTCTTCTAACAGTTTATACTCCCACTTATTTTCACATTTTAAACATTAATCTATGATTTTATTAATGATTTCTGAAAATAACACTAAAATTAGAAAAGATACAAACTTAAGCCTTTATTTCAAAAAGGGTTTGCATATCTTTAAAAAGAGAAGCTTAGGCTAATAGAACTCATCCATCTTTAAAGGCTTATGATCTATGATTAAAAATAAAAAAAAAACAAGTTTGATAGGTAGTCTCTCACCCTCTCTTTATTCTTATATGATGCTCTAAAAAGCATTTATCAAAATTTGAGCTTTTCTTTCTAGAAGAGATTAAAAATCTATTGCTGCATGGCTTCAGAGTACACAACTTTTTCTAATACATCTCATACACAAATACACATAACAATATCTCCTTAAGTCCATTAGCTGGAGAAATAGAATAGCCAGGAGCCAGGACCTTCTTTTGGGTCTCCCACACAGGTACAGAGGCCCATGGACTTGGGCCATTTTCTACTGATTTCCCAGGCCATAGCAGAGAGCTGGATGGGAAGTGGAGCAGTTGGGACTCAAACCGGCGGCTATATGGGATACCAGCACTGCTGGCAGCGGCTTTACCCGCTACACCACAGCGCAGGACCAGAGGAAATATTTCTTTTGAAAAATGTCTGCTTAAGGAGTTGGCACTGTGGTGTAGCAGATAAAGCCGCTGAGTGCAGCGCTGGCATCCCACATGGGAGCTGGTTCAAGTCCCAGCTGCTCCACATATGATCCAGTTCTCTGCTTATGGCCTGGGAAAGCAGTAGAAGATGGCCCAAGTGCTTGTGCCCCTGCACCCACGTGGGAGACCTAGAAGAAGTTCCTGGTTTCTGGCTTTGGATTGGTGTACCTCTGGCCATTGCAGCCATCGGGGGATTTGGGAAGTGAGCCAAAGGATGGAAGACCTCTCCCTCTGCCTGTGCCTCTCTGTGACACTGCCTTTCAAACAAATAAACTAATTAATTAAAATAAAAAAAAACACAAAGGCAGGAGAGAAAACAAGATGCAAAATATAAAGAACCCAGAAGGAAAGAACATGTGACTCTAGTAAATGATGCTTGTATGAAGGAACCACATACAACTGATAGACAGGGTCAGTCCTGTGATGCAGCAGGTTGAGCTATCACTTGTCCAAGTCCTATCTGCTCTTATTCTGTTCTCCTTGTTAATGTTCCAGGGAAAGCAGTGGATAATGCTCCAAATACTTGCAACCTGGCAGCCAGTTGAAAGACCTAGATGGAGCTCTAGGCTCCTGGCTTCAGCTTGGACCAGTTCCAAATGTTGCGATCATTTAAGAGAATGAACCATTAAATAGATAGATCCACTAACTAAATCTATCTATCTATCTATCTATCTATCTATCTATCTATCTATCTATTATCTACCTACCTATTATCTATCTTTCTTTTCCCTTTCTTCGTCACGTTGCCATTCAAATGGATAAATAATATAAATCTTAGAAAAAGTACATTTTCAGATTAACATCATGCATATGGTTTTCACTTTCCACATGTCTTTTGAAAACCTTTTCTCCAGAAGAATTGTTTTTTGTAGTAGTAAAGTGAATAGAAACATAATATAAATACAATAAGCATGTATGAAGAGAAATTCAATACAGAAGTTTTTCTCAGTTTCTGCATTTGTTGTTGAAATAACTGCTAAACTTTGAACTCAACATAGGCTGAGGGTTAAAAGGAAAATGATTAACAGAAAAGACAAAATCTACTCAAAAACTGTTTGCTCATGTACAGTATCTAACATCTTGCAAATAGAATTTCAGTGTGCTGGATGAAGGAATACTGAATTTAATTTTTTATCAGGCATATCTAACTATCTGTTATCTATCTATCTAACATCTATCTACAGGTATCATAACAAGATGTTCTATATACAATATTCTGTCCCTGATAGATACTTGCAAATTTATATGCTTGCTTAGCTAATATAAACCTAGATTTAATTATGTGTTAGATATATTGTAGACCTGAAAAACTGTTCATGTACTATAGAAGAAGCTGTCTAAAGAATTTAGGATATGGAGTTGCTTTGGTTTCATTATGTGCTTATTAAAGAAAAGGCTTACAGACTTGTCCTTCATTCTAACTTGGAGGAACAATTCATTTTACAGGTTCTTAAATCATCCTACTCTGTTTAATGATACTGCCTATGCTAATGGGATGATTTGCAATTAAAATAGGATCCCTATTCTCATTACATATTATTATGTTTGGACTGAATACTCAGGATGGCAAATCAGAGAGGGCTATGATTTTCCACCTGAAGTAAATTAGAAATTATGCTCATCATAACTACATATGTGTGTATGTATATATATACTATATATATATATGTGTGTGTGTGTGTGTGTGTGTGTGTGTGTACACATATATAGTCTCTAAGACTACCTTAACCCCTAGAAAACACAGGTTTAGGTTTTATTTTTTTAGATAAATTATTACAAAACAACAAGCAAACCATAGAAAACTCAGGCTTTGGTTTTATTGTTAGATAAATTATTACAAATATAGAAGTAACAGATAAAGATATGTGGATAACTCAGTACACATACATCACTTAGTCTCCCTTGCTTGAGAGTCAGGCACCTCAGTTACTGATCTACACAGAACACCCTGAGAAAGGGAGGGTTTGTATCTTGAGGAAGGCATCCTACCTATGAAATACGTATGTCTGAATTCTTTGCTTAGCTTCTATTAATAGAACCTGCAAACCAAACATTTCTATTCTACAGAAAGATTATAATTCATATGTTGGAAAACTATTGAGTATTTGCTCCCACACTACATTGATTCTACAAGAACATAGACTAGTCATAGTACATGTTTGCGCAGTGCGTCAAAACTGTTTTCTGTGTTTTCATGGGTTGCAAGTTACATACATTCATTACAATGCAGTGTTCTGTTATGTGAATATATCAAATGTCTTTCAAGGATAGGTGTTTTGATAGTTTCCTATTATTTCTTTCTCTGGAGCCCTATGTAATCCTTTATTTTAGGGAAGTGATGTGTTGGTGGAACGTGAGACTTACTCTAATGTTTCTCTCAATCTTCTCTCTCTCTATATATATTTATTATATAGCTTCTCATTGGCCTTTAATTTGAACCTAGTGACCAAGTAGTGACCAGGGAGACCTAGGATGCATTCTGGTGTAAAGTGTTATTATTATTATTATTATTATATTTAAGAAATACAAACTTCATGTATTTCATACATACAGATTTGGGAACATGGTGATTCTCCCCCCTCACCTTACCACGCTTCTTTCTCCTCTCTCTCCCTTTCCCATTATTATTTTTCATTAAGGTAAGTTTTCAGGTAATCTTACATTCGTAAAATTAGGCCTACACTAAGTAGAGAGTTCACCAAAGAGTATGAAGAAAAAAAATTCTTTAGATTTTTTTAGATTTTTTTAAGATGTTAGAACTTTAAAACCAAAGTTTTATTTTTATGTTTTTTTTATAATTTTATTTTATAATTTTTTATTTTCTTTTGCCAAATTTCATGACCAAAGCATTGGTCATGAGGTTGATAACTTGTTTATTGAAATAAAGAGATAATATAATAATATAAATATCAGGAAAGATTTTATTATTTAATATACATTACCAGGGCCAGTGCTGTGGTAGCAGGAAAAGCCACCGCCTGCAGTGCCGGCATCTCATGGGCACCGATTCAAGTCCCAGCTGCTCCACTTCGAATCCAGCTCTCTGCTATGGTATAGGAAAGCAGTGAAAGATGGCCCAAGTCTTTGGGCCCCTGCACCTACGTGGAAGACCGAGAGGAAGCTCCTGGCTCCTGATTTCGGATCAGCATAGCCCTGACTGTGGAGGCAGTCTGGGGAGTGACCCAGCAGGTGGGAGACTCTCTCTCTCTCTCTCTCTCTCTCTCTCTCTCTCTCTCTCTCTCTGCCTCTGCCTCTCTCTGAAACTCTTTCAAATAAATAAAATAAATCTTTAAAAAATGCATTAACCTTCAGAATTATTTTTACACAGAAGTATGAAAGTTTTAAAACTGAGTTAGCTTGCACTGTGTAATCTTTCTAAGTCTCATTTACATTACTATCTATAATAGTAATGTTTCAGATTATTTAATGAATGCCTACAAGTGTCTCTATATGACAACTGACACCTTTTAAACATTGTTCAGTAAATGTTAGCTCTGTATAAGTCATGTACTGTTTTTCAAATAATTTATAAAAGATAGCTAAAAAGGGAGACTTTTTGTGAGCTTTTCTTTCAGTGGTCCTCAAACTTCAACAGCTGCAGTGATTATACTTGGAGCAGCACTACTGGTTTGCCAGCAACATTTCAGAAAACATCTTAACAATAATTCAAGGTCTAGGGGACCTCACAAAAAGAGGTTGTAAGAGTCATCCAGCAAAGCTTAAGAACGAGCTGAACTGACAATATCCCCAAAGAGAAAGGGTTGGGTTAATGTTCACCTCCAGAAATCTTTCCTGCAGTCATTCAAAACTCAGAGGAAGTCACAGATCAGACAGTTTTTCAGGGGCTCTTATGGCTACCTGGTGTTGCCGGTGGCCTTGCTGTCCTGTTATGTCACATGCCAGAGATAAAAGGTTACCCTTGTACTCTTTCTTAGCAAAACTCCGACGGCTTTGTATTTCAGTGTGAAAGGAGACAAGTGTATCAATTCATCTACAATGACTTGAGGATCAAAACAGTTCTAGAAATTTTATTTAGAGCTCACAGATTATAAAATCTGATTGTGAAGTGAAGCCAAGGTTCAATGCCTCACTTGTCATTTGTTATAGCTGGAAAAGAAGTAATTTTAATGCTGCATTAGGTATATGTATGCATATGTGTCTGTATTTGTGTGCATGCCAAGCACATACAGGGTTGAGCCTCATTATTCTGTGAATGTTAATTTTGAATGGGGGGAGTGGGGTTGTCATGGCATAGCAGGTAAATCCTCTGCCTGCGATCCAGCATCCCATGCAGATGCCAGTTCATTTCCCGGCTGAACCACTTCCAACCCAGCTCCCTGTTAACAACCTGGAAAAGCAGCAGAAGATAGCCAAAGTGTTTGGGTCACTGCTCCCATGTGGTATACCTGGAAGAAGCTTTTGGCTTCAGGTTTCGGCCCGGCTCTGCCTTGGAAGCCAACTGGGGATTGCAGTGATTTTCCTATAATAAACCCAACTCAAATGTAAGCTATTACCCTTTCTGTTCTGTTGGTATATCAAAATGCCTGCAATATTATGAATGTGAGAAGGTCAAGGTTAGATTTAATGAGATGGTTAGAAAGATATTGTTATACAATATTGCATTATAAAAGATTCTATCCCAGTGTAGGCAGAAAATAATGAGGACCTAAAATCAATTAGAGGAAACCATGGCGATGAGTAAAATATAGATTTGAAAAAATAAGCTTGTTTATTTGTAGTTTAATTTGGTTTTGCTTTTATTTTGAGTTTACTCTTTTGAAAGTTAGACTTCAGAAAGAAGGATATTTCATATGCATATAAAATTTATGTTTTGTACACATGCTCAATCTTAGAAACCCAGAAGAAAACTACCTAATATATCTTACATTTTAATTTAAAAATACAAGTCGAATGTTTTCTATATTCTTGTAGAAATATTTATGTTTTTTTCTTATTCTCTGTCTTGTTTTGAAAGCCATATTCAGAAAAGTTCACCAAACATAAATGCAATTTAATGAATGGTTTATAGCAAATACAATAGTAAGCCAAATGACTGAGTAAGCATTACCATGGTCAAATACAGAGCATCATCATTATGCCATATTCTCTTTGTGCCATTTCCAATTTAAATTGTTTTTTTGTTCCTTTATCACTTATAAGGCCACATCTGATATGCATTATCCATATCTGTGAGCTTCAATCTATTTCTGGAATCATATACTATATTAAATGATCTGTCTTTTTCACATTCCCTCTTCTAATACCATAGGACAGTGTATTATAGTTTAATTTTATTACATAGTAGAATAATTCTCCACTTCATTTTCTTCTTCAAAAATGCATTTTCTGTTTTAGATAAGATGTATTTTCATATGTATTTTAGAGTTAGCATCCCACGATTTTTAATCTACATTTAAAGTATATTTCTTTATGTTATAAATAGAGAAACAGAGATCTTCCTTTCGCTGGTTCCTTCCCCAAAACTCCTGTTAAAGTTGAGGCTGAGACCAGCCAGAGCCAGGAGCCAGGATCTCCAAGGTGTCTTCCATGTGGATGACAAAGGCCTAGGTACTGCAGTCATCATATGATACCTCCCAGGGTGAATTAGCAGGACACTGGATTGGAAGCAGAGGTAACACTCAATCCCAGGCATTCCATCTGGAATTCAGGTATACCAAACAATGGCTTAACTTGCTACCACAATGTCTAACCTTCTGGGTTCTTTTAAAAAGTAAAACATTTTAGAATTTTGATAGAGATGGTATGGTATTAACCCAATGGATGAGGACTTGCATATTAATACAATGATTTCCTCAATTCTTTATATGGTATATTTTTCTCTTATATTGTATTTCTCAAGAAAAATATTTATAATGTTTTTATAAAAGTTTTGAAGATATTTTATATGTTTTATTATGTGACACCTCATATTTGGTATTTATATATTTATTTTATTTTAATATATTTTCTAATACACCATACAAATTGTTTGACTGATGTTTTGTAGCAAATATTTAAAGAATTCCTAATACTAGTTATTTGTATTTTCAATTTACCCTTTCAAATCATCAGTGAATATGACAGTTTTGTATTTTTAAATATGTGCTTGGTTATTGATCCTCTTTACTCCAATTTTGAACTAAATACCATATTTTGCATTGTGTTTGACTCAGTAATTCTTTTTCTTACATGAGTTAAATAATAATTTATCAATATTATTTTCTAATTTTTTAATAATGAAGTAGTATAAAAGTTTGATGTGTTACATTTTGTTATATTTTCATTGTTGGCTCAATTCACAATATCCACTAAATTCCACTATGATTTACTTGTCTCTGCCTTTTTAGGAGTATTTTACTTAGCTTGCGACCACATGGAAACTTTCTACAATCGGATTTACTTTTAGATTAATTGCATTTCAGAGAATAGACTCTGACATAAAACATTACAAAATGTTGAAATATGTTACATGGAAGAAGGTATGTCAACTTTTCTAATTGTGTTTCTGGTGATTAAAAAGACTTGCTTTCTGTAGTTCTGCACTACTATGCACATAAAAATTCGAACGAGTTTATTCTTTTTGTGGTTCAGGTCTTCTACAGCTTAATTGAATGTTTCACTACTTGTGATAAAATATGGTCCACTAGCACTTTGGATGCTTACTTCTTCCTCATCAGTTGTAACAAATTGTTATTTTTATTGGTTAGTATAAACACAATTATAGCTATTATGAATTACTGATTTGTTAAAACTTTTTCCATTAAGACATGATGTATTTTGCCTCTATGGCTGCTTTTTTTACTTAAATTTATATTACACAGAAGAAAATTCAAGACATGTTTCCATTATTTATCTTGCCATATGTTTTTATATTGCCTTGAAATTTTAACTTCCTTTATATTTATTTACTAAACATTTTAAACATATTACATATATCATGGTGTATATAAATTATACATAATAATGCAATATGTGCTATTATTTGAATTTTGTTATACTCTAAATATATTAGTTATCTCAGGTTCCCATAAGAAATACTATACATCATAGGTTAAGAAGAAGAGAAATTTATTTTTTTATATTATCTGGAGACTGACAATCCAAATTCAATGTGTTGGTCTGAGCAGCAATGGTGGGGCATTCTTCCTGGTTTGGAGACAGTGCTTTCTCACTGTGCCTATACTCATAATCTTTCTCTGATACTTTGATACTTGTTAATGGAGAGGGGTAATTTTTTCTCTCTCCTCTCTTATAAAGCCACAATCCTATTGGATTATAATCTTACCCTTACAGTCTCATTTACCTTTACCTCCAAATATATTCAGATTGGCAGTTAGGATTTCAATACATGAATTTTGTGGAGACAAAATTCAGTCTGTAACATCACATAAAACAACAGAAGCATTTATTCTACTTTCATTTACTTTAATGAAACTACTCAATTAAGATATATTATTAGCATTTATTTAACTCTAAGAATTTTATAATTTTCACTGTTTACATGTAGGATTTTAATGAATCTGAGTTAATTTTTACATATAATGTATGGTAGATCTTTTAAGTATGGATATAATAAACAATATCCATGGTGAGGTCAAAAAGTAAATTTTTTAAAGTTGAGGAGCATAAACACTTGTAAAACAAAATGGAGTCAACCATTAATATTGAAATAAAACAAGACAATAGTAGGAGTTGGACAAGGACAGGAATGTCTCACTAAAATTCAGTCTTATCTTCAATAGGAAATAAATTCATTCACTTTTCACTTCAATGAATACATCACTATCTCAGTGCTTTTATGTACTGCGTATCATCCTATTGTGGCGTTTTGATTTACATTTATGTCAGTTATGATATACACCATTTTAAATTTTATTCAAGCAGATGATTTTTTTATTAGCAAACTATGTATTGAAATTTGTTGTAAGCAATGCCCCTGTAACTATCTCTCTCCCTACTCTGAATAACACCTAGAGAGATTATTTAAATGAAGATTATATGGGGTCAACAAAATACCAGAATCTACTAATAAAGACTCAGTGTAATTTATTACACATAGCTAAGTCAATGAACTCTGAAATTGTAGGAAATTTTATAAAGTAGATAATAAAATCTTAAGAGAACCTCTCATATTTTGTAGCCTCTGTAAGAATTTCAATCAGACTCTAAGTGCGGCATACTTTTGGATATCAGGGATGGACATTCGAAGTTTCACAAAATGTCATTTGGATTTACAGTGTGATCTATTAAAATAAAACACTGTGCCTTCTAAGCTTTGAAAATTTACCTAGGATGCCAAGCCCTGTCCTTTCTTAGAAGGAGTAAAAGGAATGATGGCTCTCCAAAGGTGTTCACGGTTTAATATCCAGAACGGTGAGTATGTTACATTGCATAGCAAAGGGGTATTCAGATTGAATATGAAATTAAGGTTGCTAGTCATCTGATTTAAATGTGGGGGGAAAGATGATCTGGAATCGTACATGCAGACACAGTAGAATCACAAAGAGTCTTAAAGATAAACAGAGAGAGAGAGGCAGATATGTGTAATAAATAAATGCATAGATGTTTAAAAATTATTGGTTTGAAAATGGATAACATGGACTTTTGAAAGCTTAAAAAATGCCTGGAAATGAGATCCCAACAATAATTTACAAAAACAAGTACACATCCATGCCAACACTCGGATTTTAACCCACTCAAATTGTATGTTAGTCTTCTGACCTACCAAATGTGATGATAATAATGTTCCACATCCCATTTTGGAGTACCTGAGTTTTATGCCTATCTTTGACTACTGGCTCCAGCTTCCTAATGTTCTAGACCCTGAGAGGAGGCAATATAATGGTTCAAGATATTGGGTTCCTTTTTATTATTTATATAAAGGAAACAGGTTTCATGTATTTCCTATTTGCAGTTGTGAGAACATAAAGATATTCCCACTGTCCCTACCTCCCTTCTCTTTTTCTTCTTATTTTTTTGCAATTTACTTTATAATCACAACTTGATACACCAATAAATAAAGAATTGAAGAAATAGCTAAAAAAAAAAAAGTTGCTTCTTACCACAGTTCCTGGCCATCAGCTTCAGTCTTGGTCCAGCCATAGCTTTAATAGGCAATTGGAGAGTAAACTAGTAGATGGGGGCTCTCTCTCTCTCTCTCTTTCTCTCTCTCTCTCTCTCTTTCTCTCTCTCTCTCATTTCTGTCTAACAAACAGATTTTTTTTTAAAAAAGAACCAACATAAAACATTGAACGAATTTTAATTGAGCAAAAAAAAAAAAAAAAGATTCATGAATTGGGCAATATGCAGGACCAAACGAGGTTCACAGAGCTCCATGTCACAACATACTCACTGAGTATTCACATCCAGAAAACGAAAGTGACTTCCAGAAATATTTTCTTTGGCTATTTAATATTTTCTTTGTTTGGATATAGTTGGCAACTTGTGACTGGTGAAAGTTAGCTACTACCATCAGCTGAGAGTCAGTTACTTGTCACAAGAATACACTTACAGTTAGGTTGCAATGTGTTTGCTTCTCTGTACACTCAGTTATCTGTGAACTAGGGTTAAGGATCACTGTGTAAGGATTCAAACCACAGAGGTGCTTTAGCCAGTGCTACATGGTACTCATTTTTCAGATTAAGAAATCAAAGAGGTATGAATTTAACTAATGAGTTACATGAAGCAGTGTGGGTTCAGACAAGGTGAACAAACTTCAGAGAACATATTCAGTAATTGAACTCCCCTGTATTTCACTGTATCCTAAGTGATAAGTCCACAGCACATCCTTTCTCAGTAATTCCAGCATTCAGTCCTGAGTGAGAAGCCTAATCCAAACTACAAAATGCTGGGCTTGCTGCAGCTTAGGCAGCCCTGTACTTAAGATACCAAGTTTCTTTTTTCTTGACAGGAAAAACAGATGTGGAATTGAATATAAACCCCAATTAAGGTAATTCCTAGACTGGTCCCGTGGCTCAACAGGCTAATCCTCCGCCTTGCAGCGCTGGCACACCGAGTTCTAGTCTAGGTCGGGGTGCCGGATTCTGTCCCGGTTGCTCTTCTTCCAGGCCAGCTCTCTGCTGTGGCCAGGGAGTGCAGTGGAGGATGGCCCAAGTCCTTGGGCCGTGTACCCCATGGGAGACCAGGAGAAGCACCTGGATCCTGCCATCGGATCAGCCGCAGCGGCCATTGGAGGGTGAACCAATGGCAAAGGAAGACCTTTCTCTCTGTCTCCCTCTCTCTCTCTCTCTCTCACTGTCCATTCTGCCTGTCAAAAACAATAAAAAAAAAAGGTAATTCCTGCTGTAAGTATAAGGTAAACTTAGATGCCATAATGCTTTAGGAGTTCCATGAAATAGTTTGTTCAAATGTAGCGTGGTTTTTTTATGATGTGGTCCTGGCTGCAGTTATGTAGACGACTCAATAAACATGACACTGCAGTTTCACATGTGTTGGTGTGCTTTCCCTTATCTGTGTGCAGCATTACAAACAGCACATTCTTTGACACAGTTGTAAATTCAGTTTTAAAGTATCTATTCATATTAGCCACATCACAAAATTCATTGCCAAAAAGTATCTAAGGTTTGGAATCATAGCCTTATTTCTCTATTTATGCTCCAAAGAACTTAAGTATCAGAGTGCGATAGACCATTTAAGGTTATTCCTAGTAAAAACAAAACTTCGTATAAACATCTTTCTTCTCAGTTTTGTGAAAAGCATGTTTTCAGTATACCAGTGCAGAAAACCACTTTTCTTGCATATGCATTTTAATAAAAACATTTCCTAGATTAAGAGGCCATATAAATAACGGAAGATGCTACAAACACACACCTGGTAAGTATCAGGCAACATTTGCCAAACACTGTGTAAGAAAACTGGGCATGTGGCATAACAAAAACAAATGCACTCCTTGTGAAACCAGTCACCTGAAAAAATTATGACTAAGAAATTGTAAATGGCTGCTTCACCATGCATGAAGAAAAATCGAATGAGCAGAGCAGATGAAACATCAGAAAAACTCTTTGATCACTAGGGAAGAAAGAGAACAGTGCAAAGAAAAATGAACTGCTTAATTAAAATGTTTTCCCCTATCTCTGTAATGAAAAGAACACACAATGTTTTTGTTCAATTAAACCTTCTTCATATTTAAATTATTCTCTGGTGTCCTGTACTGAGGTTTAGGCCCTGCTCATTGCTCATTTGTCAGATGCTGAGAAGAAAAACAAGCTCTCTGAGGAAGGACTGTGGGTCCACTTTGAGGACACATGCAGGTCTCCACTTTCTTGTTCTACTGACATGGGCATACTCATGGCCATATCACTTCTTACCATCACATCTTTTTTATGATTTAATAAGGAAATACACATTTCAAACAGATATCATAAGCCTTAACAAAGTTTGTTAAATATTTTAGTCTGTTTCTTCACATTCAGTTACACAAGGCCTTTAAATTCTGCCTTTAAGTTGTATTTTAAATATATCCAGCTATCTTCTATATTTACTATTATTTTCCTAGTCCAAACCACCATTATCTCTTCTTTGGTCAAGTTACTCCTACTCAATTGTCTGTTGATCTCTGCTATCCACCCTCTGCTCACATTTCCTTTAGTAATGCTTTTAATAGTTATATTGAAACCTTCAGTGGCTTCTGTTCTATGTCAGACACATTTCAAATTACATATCATACACGTCTTACATATCAAGCGATCATACCACTTTCCTCCAAATCAATGCACCTCTTAGCCTAAAAAGAGACATTATAGTCTTCATTAAAAAATACTGGGCTGTATGGTAACAACCTATGAGAGTTTGTGTTACCTGATCTAGACCTTTACTTCAGAACTTTATAATGCCTCTTTCTACTTTTCAATACGGATTTCAGTGACATGAAGAGAAAAATTTTTCTCAAACTGTTCTGTCTTCCTGACGTATTGTGTTTTCTTTTTGGGGAACATAATTTAAATGCCATCTTCTAATTTATTTCTTCATCTCCTAATTTATTTCTTTTTTTAAAAAAGGCTTATTTTTACATTTGAAAGACAGAGAGAAAGGGAGAGAGAGAGAATCTTCCATTCACTTATTCACTCCACAAATGGCCACAATGTCCAGAACTGGTCAGGCCAAAGCCAGGAACTCCACCCTTGTTTCCCATGGAGGTGGCAAGGCCCAATACCTGCTGCTCCACAGGTACATTAGCAAGAACCTTGATGAGAAGTGGAGATGCCCAGATGCCTCCTGGAACCCTCATGTGGGATGTCGGCATCTGAAACAGCAGCTTAACCCCCTGTGCCACCATGCCAGTGCTTCCTAATTCATTTTCTCCTAAAAAAATCCATCTAATACCATCTTCCCACCCAAAGCAATAATCATTGATCTTTGTTTGCACCTTTCATAGATGGCTTTATGGTTTAATTTATTTTTTTCCTCTCCAGTGTGAATTATTGTAGCTAATAGAAGACAGAGGCCATATCTTGTTTCCTTGAGAGTTAAGCAGAATGCTTGGCACATAATGGACAACTGAGCAAATATCAGATAACAAATGAGATGAATGAAGTGTTGGTTGATTCCTGGAAGAGATGCATCTAATTCTGTAAGTGTGGTCATGAAACATCGCTTCTCTGTCATGGAATCTGAAAAATGAGTCAGACATTTACCCAACAGCACATTATTTTAATCCTTGAGCAAACAGACCACAGGAAATAGAATGTTGTACTTCACCTAGTTATGTCGTAGCATGCTGTCTGATGATTACTGAACTTCAGATAGCAATCAAGTTTAAATTAAGGACATATGAAAAGAGTTGTTACTTTATCAGGTTAAAAAAGGAAGAACAGGCTGGCGCCTAGGCTCACTTGGCTAATGCTCTGCCTGTGGCACCAGCACCCCAGGTTCTAGTCCCAGTTGGGGCACTGGATTCTGGTTGCTCCTCTTTCATTCTAGCTCTCTGCTGTGGCCCATGAGGGCAGTGGACAATGGCCCAATAGCTTGGGCCCTGCACCCGCATGGGAGACCAGGAGGAAGCACCTGGCTCCTGGCTTCAGATTGGCACAGCGTGCCTGCCTTAGCAGCCATTTGGGGGGGGGTTGAACCAACGGAAAAAAGAAGATATTTCTCTTTGTCTCTCCCTCTCTCTCACTGTCTAACTGCCTGTCAAAAAAAAAAAAGAAATTAAAATTGAAACAAAAAGAACTGTGAATTTCATTTGTATACAAAATTAGAAATATAATATAATATATATAAATATAATATATATAAAATATTTCATATCTCACCAAGTTGTAGCTGCAACTGACACAACCAACAGTTCACATGTGTATAATCACAATCAGCTATCCATTTAGTTTTTACACTAAATCTGTTCTTCATGTCACTTACAAATTAATCTTAATGTGGTATCCCAAGTCTCCTATGACTACTTTAGATTGATCTTGATTCAGTAACATCTGTACCTTTCAAGTATTTCCAGTCCTACACATTACCCAACATTATAGCACCTTGCTGTGAACAACTTGAGTCTAGTTTCATTCATTAATTTTACCTTCTAGTACATTGCAGTTGTTGATCCAATATTATATTTAATGTCCTTATTTATTCATTTATATTATTTTGTTTCAGATTAACATGAGCTGCAAAAGTTGCTTATTTTTTTCCTTAGAATAAAACACAAATTCTAATAAATTATCAGTACCTCAAAGATACTGGTTGTAAGAGTAAATTTTCTTTTTTATTCTGCTGTTTTCTCATTTGAATCTTGTAAATAGCTTGCCATTCAAATCTGTGCATTTTTTTTAAGATTCATTTTATTTATTTGAAAGTCAGAGTTACAGAGAGAGGTAAAGACAGAGAGGGGTCTTCCATCCGCTGGTTCACTCCACATATAACTGCAACAGCCAGAGCTGCGCCAATCCAAAGCCAGGAGCCAAGAGCTTCTTCTGGGTTTCCCTCATGGGTGCAGGAGCCCAAGACTTGGGCCATCTTCTACTGCTTTCTCAGGCCATAGCAAAGAGCTGTATTGGAAGTGGAGCAGCCGAGACTTAAACTGGCTCCCATATGGGCTGTTGGCACTTCCAGCCAGGACTTTAACCTGCTGCACCATGGTGCCGGCCCCAAAAGCTGTGCATTCTGATCTACCCTAAATACCCAGATACAAAAAGCTCTATATTATAATCCAAAGGCACCCAGGTCCCATTTTTAATGTGATAAACAATACCCAGCAAAACATCAGCTTGATTATTGACTTTGCCTGCTACTTCTACACTATTGGAAATTTTGAATTTAATTGTCTGTGTGTATGCGTGGATTGTGAGCTTGATATAATCCTTTAAGGGTAACTGAACAAAGAAAAAATAGTGTTCTTTGGAAAAGGATGTTTGCAAGTTGACTTCAGAGCAGTGTGTAAGACTTGAAATGCCTGAAATGGTCAGTCATTGTGGACTCAAGATCAAAGTCAATGCTTTGTGACTCTGAATTTAGCTATTATAAATAGCAAAGCTTTTGATGTGTATTTTCTCTTTGTTCTGAGTTTGTCAAGTAATAATAGGAGATAAAAGGTTTAAAAATTTTAATTTATTTTAAATACAGTATAGAAAATGTAGGAAAACTGTAATTTTTCGTCAGGATGAAATTCCAGGAAAAGGAAAAGAATATTTCTTGAAATTTACTTTTTTGATTCGTTTATAGAACATATATATAGAACATAACATATATGTGTATATATATATAGAGAGAGAGAGAGAGAGAGCCTACAAAAATACAATTTGCTCAATATACTTTAAAAATTTGATTCTAGGAAAAGAATAGTATTACCTATTGCTAAAATGTTTCATGTATGTAGTCTTGTTTGCTGAGCACAAAATTAGCACACAATATGTACTTGTGAATACAGCATGAAGTTGGAACAATTTGTCTTTTCCTTCAAGTCAATAAAAATTCCAGTTATGTAAATTGAATACTATTTAAAATCAATCTATCAATCAAATCTGAAATAAAGATACATAATTAGGCTTAAATTTATATTTTGTATTGATCACACATAAAGCAAGGGTCAATGTGGCATATCAATAATTGGATATCCTATATAAAGTTATAGTTGCTATTACTATATTGAATAGAATCCTTTATCACTGACTTTCCTAAGAACCCAATGTTCTCCAGTCTCTGAAACACATAATAATAATGACCTCAACTCAGCAAAAGCTTATGGTTTGCATACTACTCTAAACAAGCCTAAAATGCCTGTATAGTTTGCTCACCAAGAGTCATCTGATTAAAAATCTATTATCCTGGGGCTGGTGTTGTGGGGTAACAGGTAAAGCTGCCTGCAGTGTCAGCATCCCATATGAGAGCTAGTTCAGAGTCCTGGCTGTTCCACTTCCAATCTAGCTCTCAGCTATGGCCTGGGAAAGCAGTAGAAGATGGCCCAAGTCTTTGGGCCCTTGCATTCCTGTGGGAGACCCGGAAGAAACTCCTGGCTTTTGACGGGCCCAGCTCCGGCTATTGCGACCATCCAGGGAGTGAACCAGTGCATGGAAGACCTCTCTCTCTCTGCCTCTACTTCTCTGTGTAACTCTTTCAAATAAATAAATATTTTTTAAAAATCTGTTATCCATTCAAGTTATTTTTCTTTCAAACATTCTCTGCTAATGACATCATTGTATATATTCTGGTTGTAAAGACTCCAAATTTAGCCAGTAAAATGCTGAAAGCTGCTATGTTTCCAGTGTGAGAAGATTATGCATCATGCTGTTACAGAAATGCATATGTGGGGCCAGTGTTGTGGCAAGGCAGGTTAAGCTACCTCCTGTGGTGCCAGCATTCCATATGGGTTCCATTTAGATACCTGGCTGCTCCACTTCTGATCCAGCTCCTTGATGCAGGAAAGGAGTGTAGGATGCACCAAGTGCTCTGACCCCTGCACACAAGCACATGGGAGAGCAGGAAGAGGCTCCTAACTCTATGGCTTTGGTATGGCCCGGTCCTGCCATTGTAGTCATTTGAGGAGTGTCCCAGTGGATAGATCACTCTCTCTGTGTCTCTGTGTCCTGTCTCTGTCTTTCTCTCTCTGCTCTCTGCCTTTCAAATCAATAAATCTTTAAAAAAGTGGTACATTGTAATAATTTTTTCAGATATATAACCAATAAAATTTATATATGTATTCATACAAACATGCATTTTTAATATATTTTTTTCTTTAAATATTTTTAAAATTTATTTGAAAGAGTTACAGAGAAAGGTAGAGACACAGAGAGAGGTCTTCCATCCACTGGTTCACTCCCCAGTTGGCCTCAATGGCTGGAGCTGAGCCAATCCAAAGCCAGGAGCCTAGAGCTCCCTCTGGGTCTCCCATGCTGGTGCAGGGGCCCAAGGACCTGGGCCATCCTGCCTGCTTTCCCAGGCCACAGCAGAGAGCTGGATCAGAAGAGGAGCAGCTGGGACTAGAACCAGCGCCCACATGGGATGTTGATGCTTCCGGCCAGGGCTTTACCCCATTGCGCCACAGCGCCGGCCCCACATGAGTTCTTTTTTTAATATTTACTTGTAGTTATTTGAAGGGCAAAATTACAGAGAAAAAGAGAAACAGACAGAGCAAGAGAGACAGAGAAAGAGATCTTCCATCCACTTGCTCACTCACCAAATGTCCACAACCACTGGAACTGGGCTGATCCAAAGCCAGGAAGCTCTTCTGAGTCTCCCATGAGGATGCAGGGGCACAAGCACTTGGGCCATCTTTTTATGCTTTCCCAGGTGCATTAACAGGGAACTTGATCAGAAGTGGAGAAGCTGGAACTTGAACAGGTGCCTGTGATGCTGGCGCTGAAGGCAGAGGCTCTACCAGCTATGCCTCAGGACCGTCCCCTACACTCTGCCTTATAGTCATTCATTCTTAATGGAAACCATCAGAGTTTTCCACAGAGATTATACTAGTATAAAATCTTGCACGCATCTGCAAATGAAAATATTTTTAAAATTTATGTGACATTTAAAGAATGCAAATTAGAATATTTCTAAATTGGTATGAAAATGGTCAGCTTAAAAATTTGCCTCAAAAATACACACAAATTTAAAATTAAAAAATGCCAATTTGGCTAAATAAAAGATCTAGCTTTATAACCATTTCATAAGTACTCAAAAAAATGATTCCAATTATAATGAATTGTCTCTCATGCACTATCTCATATTTCTTAGATATAAATATCTAGAGAAGGTGAGTCCGAAATCATTGTAAAAATGACTTCTATTTTGCAAAAACATCATTTTAAAAACATTTGACAGAACAATCAATCTTTCATGATTCCTGGAAATATTTCCAAACAAATGGTAGAATAAAATGCTTGGCACTTGAATATGAATTTTAACATGCTCTTCTGCAATTCTTTCTTATTCTTATGACAGATGATAATTTCAACTCTTATTTGAGAAAAACAGTGATTTTTTTTTCTAAAGCATCGATCATCTTCTATAACACATAAATATAAGTAGTTGGTGGTAACTTATGAGAACATGTAAAAAGTGCAGGTACAAATATAGAGAAAATGTATACTGAATATCATTTGTTCTTTTTCAAGATGAGAAATAGATTCAAGAATTCCTTTATCACTCTAGCTTCAGTAACAAGAGAGGTGGAGCACAGTTCCTTTTCCTTGGCCATGAGATATGATGGCAGCTACTGAGAAAAATATTAATATCTTCTTCTGACATAATCTTGTTGAACTACAATAAAGTGAATGAAGGTCATATGAAGCAATGGTATATGACATAGCTTAAAATAAGAGTACTGGAGGCAGACATGACCATCAAGTAGTTTAAGATCTTGTAATTTATAACTTAAACAACTTTGGTGAATATATCCAAATCCACATATCAGGATGCTTCCAAAGTTCATGAAAATTGAATTAAAAATATCTTTTTATTTTAAAAATTAATTTGAAAAGCAAAGTAATACAGAGATAGGCAAGCAGAAAGACTGTCCATCCACCAGTTCACTCCCTATATGGTCACAATAGGCAGGGTGGGATCATGATGAAGCCAGGAGCCAGAAACTTCATCCAGGTCTCCCATATTGGTGGTGGGAACTCATGTAATTGAGTCATTATCCATGGTTTTTTAGGCACTAGCAGAGACTTGGATAGGAACCAGCGTAGGAGGCACTCTGATGTGAGATGCAGGCATCTCAAGCTGCAATTTAACTGCTGTGCCATAGTGCCTACCCCTAAAGTATGTTTATTTTTTTATTTTTTATTTTTTTACAGGCAGAGTTAGACAGTGAGAGAGAGAGACAGCGAGAAAGGTCTTCCTTCCGATGGTTCACCTCCCAAATGGCTGCTACGGCCAGCGCGCTGTACTGATCTGAAGCCAGGAGCCAGGTGCTTCCTGGTCTCCCATGCAGGTGCAGGGCCCAAGCACTTGGGCCATCCTCCACTGCCTTCCCGGGCCACAGCAGAGAGCTGGACTAGAAGAGCGGCAGCTTGGACAGAACCGGCACCCCAACTGGGACTAGAACCCGGAGTGCCAGTGCCACAGGTGGAGGATTAGCCTAGTGAGCCACGGCGCAGGCCAAGTATGTTTATTTTGATGCAAAAAAAATTAAAATTGTAACAGAAGAATTGTTTTATAGGTATTTTTCCATGAACTTTTTGTAGACCTTTCTGTTTCTATATACACAAATGGGCACACACTCACTGTTTTTGTGTTTTTACTTCTATAAAGTAAGGTTAAGTTCATATTATGAAATCATGTGTGGAAGCAAAGTAATAGCATAGTCTCTGGTTCTCAGAAATAAGTTGCTGTTTCTGTTTTTAATTATTATTTATTTTAATTTTCTGGAATTGATATCAAAACACCAGCAACAAAATAAAAAAAAAATTAGGGACCAGCCTTGTGTTTAGTAGGTTAAACATCCGCCTGGGGAGCCAGCACCCCACATGGGTGCCATTTAGAATCTGGCTGCTCCACTTCCAATGCAGCTCCCTGCTCATGGTCTGGGAAGGCAGTAGAGGATGGTCCAAGTCCTTGGGCCCCTGCACCCATACGGGAGACCTGGAAGAAGGTCCCAGCTCCTGACTTTGATTTGTTTCAGCTCCGGCTGTTGTGGCCAACTGGGGAGTAAACCGGCAGATGGAAGAGACCTCTCTCTCTCTCTCTCTCTTCCTCTCTCGGTAATTCTACCTCGTAAGTAAATAAATACATATTTAAAAATAATTAATTAAAAATGAGTTTACATGAATCTAAAATATTTATTGACAATAAAAATAACAAGAAAATAAGAGACAACCTATAGAGAGAAAAATTGTAAATAATATATTGGATAAAGAATGTAAGTATATGCTTATAATATACCTTTACCTGTCCTTTGCCATATACACTCATTTAAACTTCCTTTACCATCTATCTATAAGGAACTTATGAACTCAATATAAAAAAAAAGAAACCCCAAGTCAAAAAATTGGCAAATAATCTGAATATTTTTCGAAAGAAGACATACATACACTCAACAAATACATGGAAAGATGTACAACACAAATCATCAGGATAATCCGAATCTAACTCACAGTGAGATTTCACCTCATACCTGTAATATTGATTAATATGAGAAAGTCAAAGATAACAAGTGTTAGTGAGGATGTGAGGAAAAAGGAATCCTGTACGCTGTTGGTGGGAATCTAAATTGGTACAACCATTATTAGAAATAGTATGAATGTTCCTCAAAAAATTTAAAATAGAACCACCACATAATAAAGAAGTAAAGAAATACTCTTGGGCCGGCACCGTGGCGCAGTAGGTTAATTCCCTGCCTGTGGCGCCGACATCCCACATAGGCGCCAGTTCTAGTCCCAACTGCCCCTCTTCCAGTCCAGCTCTCTGCTATGGCCTGGGAAGGCAGTAGAAGATGGCTCAAATCCTTGGGCCTCTGCATCCACGTGGGAGACCAGGAAGAAGCACCTGTCTCCTGGCTTTGGATTGGCGCAGCTCGGGCCGTTGGTGCTATTTGGGCAGTAAACCAATGGAAGGAAGATCTTTCTCT
The DNA here is from genome assembly GCA_949820135.1 of Sylvilagus floridanus. NCBI lineage: Eukaryota > Metazoa > Chordata > Mammalia > Lagomorpha > Leporidae > Sylvilagus > Sylvilagus floridanus. The sequence continues at coordinate 85,287,829 of OX463224.1, forward strand.
CTGTTTCTCCCTCTCACTGTAACTCTCAAATAAAATAAATAAAATCTTAAAAAAAAATAACTCTTGGTTTTATCTCCAAAGGATGCAAAATGAACCTCTTGCCATATGTTTTGCTTTCACTGTAGCAATATTCACACTACCTAAGATAGGGAAACAAGCTTCATGCCTGCAGACACATGAATGGATGAGGAAAGTATGGTACATATACACATGTGAACTTATATATTTATCTGTGGGATGGGAAGGAAATATTGCCATTTGCAACAGGAGGGGATATATTTGAGGATATTATGCTAAATGAAATAAGCCAACACAGAAGTACAAATACTACACAGCTTTTTTAAGTGTAGACTCTAGTAAAAAGCCATTATTATATAAAAGACAGTGGAGAAATGGTTAGCAGAGGCTAGACTGAGGGCTAAAACAGAAATATTAGAGAGTAAAATTTTCAACTATAAGACATATAATTACTATGAATTTAATGTACAACAGTGCAATTATAGTTCAAAACAATAATATATAACAGAAATTTGTTAAGACAATAGAAAACCAAGTGTAAAAACAGCACACACATGTACACACACAAGCACTCAATAGTAAAGGCAAAGGTACTTTAAAACATTCAAGGGAAAAATAAATAAATAAGTATGTCGAAGTCGGCAAACCCTAAAGACTTCCATAGCCTCGGCAACTCATGACTAGAGCTTAGGGAGATTACTGATGCCATAAACAAGAGTGTCAAATTGTTAAATCAACATCAGGAGTCACTGTGTACTTACGTCTCATGAGGGATCTGTCCTTAATGTGGTGTCCAATGTGAAGTAATGCTATAACTACTACTGAAACAGTATTTTTACACTTGGTGTTTCTGTGTGGGTGCAAACTGATGAAATCTTTACATAGTATGTACTGAATTGATCTTCTGTATATAAAGATAATTGCAAATGATTAAAAAATCTTGGTGTTAAATTGGAAATTGCATAATTAATCAATTTTTTTAAAAAAATATCATGTAGGATCTCTATCCTTAATGTGCTGTACATTGTGAATTAATACTATAACTAGTACTCCAACAGTATTTTCACTTTGTGTCTCTATGTGAGGGTAAACTGTTGAAATCTTTACGTAATATGTACTAAACTGATCTTCTGTATATAAAGAGAATTGAAAATGAATCTTGATGTGAATGCAAGGGGAGAGGGAGCAGGAAAGGGGACGATTGCGGGTGGGAGGGAAGTTATGGGGGCGGGGAAGCCATTGTAATCCAAAAGCTGTACTTTGGAAATTTATATTCTTTAAATAAAAGCTTTATTAAAATAAATAAATAAGTAAATAAGTAAAGAAAAAGAATAAATTTAACCAAAGAGGTAAAAGACTTTTACAATAAAAACTATAAATCATTGGCCGGCGCCATGGCTCACTAGGCTAATCCTCCACCTGTGGCACCAACACCCCAGATCTAGTCCCGCTCGGGGTGCCAGATTCTGTCCTGGTTGCCCCTCTTCCAGGCCAGCTCTCTGCTACGCCCCGGGAGTGCAGTGGAGGATGGCCCAAGTGCTTGGGCTCTGCACCTGCATGGGAGACCAGGAGGAAGCATCTGGCTCCTGGCTTCAGGTTGGCGCAGGCCAGCCGCAATGCGCTTGCTGTAGCGGCCACTGGGTTGGTGAACCAACGGAAAAGGAAGACCTTTCTTTCTTTCTCTCTCACTGTCTAACTCTGCCTGTCAAAAAAAAAAAAAAAAAACAAACAAAAAACAAAACAAAACAAAAAACTATAAATCATAAAAAAAAGCATTCATGGAAAAATGGAACTAAGTGGTAAGTTTATTTTGATGATAAAAACCTTGAAATCCATGCCTACTTTTTTCATATTATGTATTTTTTAGGACATTTATGAAAAGCCTCCCCACGAATGTATGGATTTCAAATGGTTTTGCATTAAAACCAGCCGATGTTTCAATTCCATTTTTTAAAGTCAGAATTACAGAGAAAAAGCAAGATAGAGAGATCTTCCACCTGCTAGATCACTTGCTACAATCGCCAGGGCATGGCGAGGTCAAAGCCAGGAGTTTCTTCCAATTCTTTTTTGTGGGTGCCAGGGACCCAAGCACTTGAGCCATCTTCTGCTGCTTTTTTCTGAGGCCATTAATAGGAGTTGGATCAGAAGTGGAGCAGCCAGGACACACACTGGCACCCCTATGAGATGTCAGTTTCTCAGGTAGCAACTTTACCCACTATACAACAAAACTTGCCCCTCTTAATTCCATTTTCCAAAGAGTTTTGGAGTGCCCTTATATTTGAAGTGATGGATATGTTAATTAACTTGATTAGAGTAATCACTTCACAATATGTACATATGTAAGAACTTCATGTTGTATACCCTAAATATATGAAATTATTATTTGTCTATTATACTTCAATAAAGGGTAAAAAAATCAGTTTTTGTAACATGGAATTTCTTGAAAAAAGAACACTTTTGTTTGCATTGTTTTTGACAATACTTATAGAGGTGAGATTTGGAAAATACAGGTACATTAGGTCAGTACAGTAGCAAACTATAGTCTATTTTTTTTCAAATTCAGGATGATATTTTATTTTTGAAGTTTGTAAGATTTATTTGTTGTGTAGCATTATGGTATTCTTCATACTATTTTGAGGTGTTGAAAAATTGTGACCAAGATTATACAGCCTGAAAAGTTTAAAGTTATTATTATCTGGTTCATTACAGAAAATGTTTTTGAGTCCTTTCTTTCTAATTACAACAAGTGTAGTAGTAAATCTAAAAATCATTTTTAAAAAACTACCAATAGGTATTCAATACACCATTTATCAATTTAGAATTGCTTGATTTTCTAAAATTGTCTGAAAATGATTATCAGGGTTTATTTTGTTTAATACACTGGTAGCTACTGATCGGGGAGTTGCTTAATCTTTAGTCAGTGTGTTTTATTTTTCTAATCATTAGATTTCAAATTTGCAAATGTTTACAAATAGCACTAATAACAGATTCTATCAGTAATATGAAATATATTAATCATACTTACAAATGTTTCAAATGAATAGAATACCTACTATCCAGGGTCCATCAATCTTTGTTATGCTTCAGCAAACCTATGAATAAGTCTTATTATGTTGCTCATTATTCTAGAATTGTAGATGTCTCTTACTGTTTAACTGAATCTGCAATGTTACACAAATTGCTGTCTGAAGACAATTGATAAATAAATGTTGACTCAAATGCTTTCATCATTTACATTCATTACAAATCTTTGCATTTCTTCAAGAGAAGTAACAAGCCATTTGACCTCTACCATTGTCTTCTGAAACATGTATGCTGAGAGCAGAAATTTTACTGTTGTTTTCATAGCACACTTGTGTCCTATTAACCTAGAGCAATTTGCTAGTGTTAAAGGGGGAAAGCAATTAAAAGTACATCCACAATTATGATTGATCACTACTTTTATTTTACATATATATATATTATTTAGTTATACAGTTTCATATATTTCCTTTACACTATTATAGGAAGATAGTTGCACTTGCCCCGACCCTCCCTCCTTTTCATGCTTCAACCTTCCTATGCCTTCCTCTCATATTCACACTCTTAATTATTACAACGACATTTTTCTTAGTATAGTAAAGTACAGCTCATACAGTTAACACTACCCTAAATAAAAGAGTTCAACAAAGAGTATGAAGAGAAAACAAAGTATAATAAAATACAGTTTCTCAAGGAAAGAGACAAGGCTATAAAGCATCATTGATTATCAAAATGTCTATTTCACTCCAATACATTATATTTTAGGTATCTATTTATTACCTGTGATCAGGGGAAACATGATATCTGTCTTTTTGGGACTGGCTTATTTCAGTAGGCACAATGGCTTCCAGTTGCGACCATCTTGTTGCAAAAGACAAGATTTCAATATTTTTACAGCAGAGTAATAATCCATAATGTATATACACCATAAATATTCTTTATCCACTCATCAGTTCACAATATCTTGGCTATCTTGAATTGTGCTGCAATGAACATGGGTGTACAAATAACTTTTTCACACACTGATTTCTTTTCGATTTGAGTAAATTCCCAGGATTAGAATGGCTAGATTCTGTGGTGGGTCTATATTTAGATTTCTGAGGTATCTCCATACTGTCTTCCATAATGGGTGCACTAGTTTACATTCCCATCAAAAGTGTATCAGGATACCCTTTTCCCCACATCCTCACCAGCATTTGTCATTTGTTGATTTCTGTATGTTGACGGTTCTTACTGGAGTGAGGTAAACCTCACTGTGGTTTTGATTTGTATTTCACTGATTGCTAGCAATCCTGAGCATTTTCTCAAGAGTCTGTTGGCCATTTAAACTTCATCCCTTGAAAAATGTCTCCTCAAGTCCTTTGCCCATTTCTTTTTTTTTCACTTTTTTTTATTATTTTATTTTTTTAATTTTTTTTTCTTATTTAGAATATAAATTTCCAAGGTACAACTTGTGGATTGCAATGACTTCCCCACCCATACCTCCCCTCCCCCCCGCTACCCTTCCCCCTTACCCACTCCCTTTCCCCTTTCATTCCCATTCAGATTCATTTTCAATTCTCTTTGTATACAGGAGTTCAGTTCAGTATGTGTTAAGAAAAGATTTTAAACCATTTGCCCTCACATAGCATCCTAGAGTGAAGCATACTCTTTGAGTACTAGTTGTAGCTTTAAATCACGTTGTACAGCACATTAGGGACAGAGATCCTACATGATATTATTTTTTTAATTGGTTGATTTTTATGTAGCTTCCAATTTTTTTTTTATCATTTCCAATTGTCTTTCCATACGGAAGATCGATTCAGTATATATTAAGCAAAGATTTTGTCAGTTTGCATCCGCGTAGAGACACAAAATGCAGAAATACTGTTTCAGTCCTAGTTATTGCATTACTTCACCTTGGACAACACATTAAGGACAGATCATACATGGGCCGTAAGTACACAGTGACTACTGTTGTTGATTTAACAATTTGCCACTCTTGTTTATGGCGTCAGCAATCTCCCTAGGCTGTAGTCATGAGTTGCTGAGGCTATGGAAGCCTTTAGTGTTCGCCGACTTGGATCTTGTTCTGACAGGGTCATAGTCAAAGTGGAGGTTCTCTCCTCCCTTCGGAGAAAGGCACCTCCTTCTCTGGTGGCCCTGTTCCTTCCATTGGGATCTTACTCGCAGAGATCTTTCATTTATGTCTTTTTCTTCTTCTTTTTTTTTTTCCCAGAGTGTCTTGGCTTTCCATGCCAAAAATACTCTCATGGGTTCTTGAGCCAGATCCTGATGCCTTAGGGCTGATTCTGAGGCCAGAGTGATTTATTAGGATATCTGCTATTCTATGAGTCTGCTGTGTATCCTACTTCCCATGTTGGATCAGTCTCTCCCTTTTTTAGTTCTGTTAGTATTAGCAGTTACTAGTCTTGCTTGTGTGATCCCTTTGACTCCTAGACCTATCAGTGTGATCAATTGTGAACTGAAATTGATCACTTGCTTTGCCCATTTCTTAACTGGATTTTTTGTTTTGTTGTTGTTGAATTTCTTCAGCTCTTTATAGATTCTGGATGTTAGCCCTTTATCACTTGCACAGTTTTCTCCCAATCTGCCAATTGCCTCTTCACTTTGCTGAGTGTTTCTTTTGTAGTGCAGAAGTTTCTCAGCTTGATGTAGTCCCATTTGTCATTTTTGGCTTTGATTGCCTAGGCTTCTGGGGCCTTTTCCAAGAAGACTTTGCCTATGCAATGTCTTATAGAGTTTCCCAAAAGTTCTCTAATTATTTGATGGTATCGGGATGTAGATTTAGGTCTTTGAGCAATTTTGAGAGGATTTTTGTGAAAGATGTAAAGTAGGGGTCTAGTTTCATACAACGCATGTGGATATCCAGCTTCCTCAGCACCATTTTCTAGGGAAATTATCCTCACTACAGGGACTGATTTTAGCTCCATTGCCAAAGATAAGTTGGTTGTAGATGCACTTCTGAGGTTTCTATTCTGTTCCTTTGGTCTGCATGTCTGTTTTTGTGCCAGTACCAGGCTTTTTGATTATAATTGACATATAGTAGGTCTTGAAATAAGGAATCATGATGCCTCTAGCTTTATTTTTTGTTGCATAGGATTACATTAGCTATTCGAGGATTCTTGTGTTTCCATATAGATTCTAGCATCATTTTTATAGATCTGCAAACAATGTTGCTTGTATTTTGATTGAGATACCTTTGAATCTGTAAATTGTTTTTGGTAGTATGGACATTTTGATGATGTTGATTCTTCTGACCCATGAACAGGGAAGATTTTTCAATTTTTAATGTCTTTTTCTATATCTTATTTTAGTGTTTTTTTATTTTCATCATAGAGATCTTTGACATCCTTGGTTAAATTTATTCCAAGTTATTTGATTGGTTTTTGAGCTATTGTGAAAGGTACTGATCTTAAAAGCTCTTTCTCAGCCATGATTTTTTCTGTGTATACAAAAGTTATTGATTTCTAAGTGTTAATTTTATATCCTGAGACTTTAACAAAATCTGTTATGAGTCACAATAGTTTTTCAGTGGCGTCTTTTGGAGCCCCTATATATGGAATCATGCCATCCGCAAATAAGGGTAGTTTGGCTTCCTCCTTAATTTATATTCCTTTGATTTGTTTATCTTGTCTATGGAATTGGATAAAAATTCCAGGACTATATTGAATAGCAATGGTGAGAGTGGGCATCCTTGTCTGGTTCCAGATCTTAGTGGGGATGCTTCCAATTTTTCCCCATTCAATAAGATGCTGGCTGTGGGTTTTTCATAGATTACCTTGATTGTTTTGAGGAATGTTCCTTCTATACCCAATTTGCTTAAGGTTTTCATCATGAAAGGATGTTGTATTTTAGCTCATGCTTTCTCTGCATATATTGAAATAATAATGTGGTTTCCGTTCTTCAGTTTGTTAATGTGATATATCACACTGATGAATTTGTGAACATTGAACCATCCCTGTATACCAGGGATAAATCCCACTTGGTCCTGGTGAATTATTTTTCTGATATGTTGTTGGATTTGATTAGCTAATATTTCTTTGAGGATCTTTTCATCTATGTTCATTAAGGATATTGGTCTATGGTTCTGTTTCCATATTGCATCTCTTTCTGGCTTAGGAATTAGTTAATGCAAGCTTCAATAGAAGGAGTTTGGGGGTTTCTGTCCCTTTTCAATTGTTTTGAATAGCTTGAATAGCTCAGCTCTTCTTTAATTATCTGGTAGAATTCAGCAGTGAAGGCATCCTGTCCTAGTCTTTTCTTTGTTGGGAGGGTCTCTATTACTGATTCAGTTTCCATTCTGGTTATTGGTCTATCTAGATTTTCTATGTCTTTGTGACTGAATTTTAGTATACTTTATGTGTCTAGGAATCTGTCCATTTTTATAGATTTTTCTTTTTGTGGGCATATGGCTCTTTATAGTAATTCCTCATGATTTTATTTCTGTGGTCTCTTACATATCCTTTTTCATCTCTGATTTTGTTGATTTGGGTCTTCTTCCTCTTTTTTCTGATTAGTTGTGCCAATGGTGCATCTATTTTGTTTTTTTTGTTTGTTTGTTTATTTGTTTTCAAAAACAGCTTTTCGTTTCACTGATTTTTGCATTGTTTTTTCAGTTTCATTTTTTAATTTCTTCTCTAAGTTTAATTATTTCTTTCCTTTTATTTATTTTGTATTTGGCTTGTTTTTGTTTTTCTAGGTCTTTGAGATGCATTGATAGCTCATTATTTGCTACTTTTTCAATTTCTTCATGTAAGCACCAATTGCTCTAAACTTCCCTCTTAACATTGTTTTTGCTGTATCCCATAAGTTTTGATATGATATATTTTCATCTTTATTTGTTTCCAGACATTATTTTTATTTCCTCTATAACCCTCTGTTCATTCAGAAGCATGTTTTTCAGTCTCCATCTGTTTCCATATGACCTAGAGTTTCATAAGTTGTTGAATTCCAGATTTATTCCATTGTTGTCCAAGAAGTTGCGTGTTATGATTTCAATGTTTTTGATTTCGTTGAGGCTTTCTTTATGGCCTAGCATATGGTCAATCCTAGAGAAATTCCTCTGCACTAATGAGAAGAAAGTGTATTCTATCACTGTGATGTGAAAAGTTCTATAGATACCTGTTAGGTCCATTTGGTCTATAATGTTGATTAATTCTGTTCTTTCCTTGCTGATTTTCTCTCTGGTTGATCTGTCCATTGCATAAGTGAGGTAATGAAGTCCCCCATTTTTGTTGTATTGGAGTTTATGCCTACCTTTATATCCATTAACATTTCTTTTAAATAGGCATGCATCCTGTAACTAGGTGCATATATGTTTATAATAGTCACATATTTCTGTTGAATTGATTTCTCAATCATTACATAGCACCCTTCTTCATCTCTTTTAACATTCTTTATGTTGAAGTCTATTTTGTCTGATATTAGCATGAAAACTCCAGCTGTATCTTGGTTTCTGTTAGATGGAATATCTTTTTCACATCCTTTCACTTTCAGTCTGCGTACATCTTTGTTAGTGATATGTGTTTCTTGTATGCAGCAAATAAATGGGTCTTGTTTTTTAATTATTCATCCAATTTGTCTTTTAACTTTAGAGTTGAGGGCCTTTACATACAAGGCAACTATTGATATGCAATGACTTGGTCCTGTCATTTTTCCAAAAATACTCCTATTGTTTACTTTGGATTTCTTTTGTACTTCTACTGGTGAATTTTCTGCCATCATATTGATGGCCATTTTTCTTTGTTTGCATACTACATTCTTAAACATCTTTTGTAAGGCAGGGTGTGTGGTGACAAAGTCTTCCAATTTCTGTTTGTTATGGAAGGTCTTTATTTCATCTTCATTCATAAATGAGAGATTTACAGGGTACAGTATTCTGGATTCACTGTTTTTTTTTTTTTAATTAAGACTTGGAATATATCTCATCATCCCCTTTTAGCTGGCAGGGTTTCTAATGAGAAGTCAGTTGTGCATCTAATTGGAGATCCTCTAAAATAATCTGATGTTTCTTTTGTGCATATTTTAGAATCTTTTCTTTATATTTTACTGTGGAGAGTTTGACTACAACGTGTAGTAGTGAAGATCTTTTCTGGTCATGTCTGTTAGTTCTATGTGCTTCCTCCACTTAGACGTCCCTTTCTGTCTCCAAATTAAGGAAGTTTTCTGTAATTATTCCACTAAATAGACCTTCTCGTTCAGTTTCTCTTTTCACACCTTTGAGAGTTCTAAGACCCATATGTTGGGTTGTTTGATAGTATCCCATAAAATCTCCAATACTGATTTTAAGTTTTCTATTTTTCTCTTGTGCTTTTTGGTCTGACTGTAGGATTTCCAAAGATTTATCTTCTAGTTCAGGTATTCTTTCTTCCTTCTCACCAAGTCTGCTATTAAGGCTTTCCAGCAGATTTGTCATTTGATCTATTGAGTTCTTTATTTCTAATATTTCATTTTGATTTCTCTTTAAAATCTCAATTTCATGGGAAAAATTTTCACTCCTTTTTCATATGATTTTCTTAGGTCATGGATTTGCTTTTGATTTCTTTGGAGCAATCCTACAATTGATCTTCTGAGTTCTGTTTCTAGCATTTCATCAATCTCTCTGTCTTAACATTCTAGTATTGAAAGTGTTGTGTTCATTTGGAGGTGTCATGTTGTCTCCCTTATTCTTGTTTCTTGAATTGAATTGCTGTGTTTATTTTTGGGCATTTGTGGAGACAGTTTTTTTTTTTCCTGTGATGGCTTTTATGTTTGGACTATACCCCAGTGAATACCCAGAGGTATGTGCTGGTTATGGTCAGGGAGCTTGGTCACTGCTCCAGGGTAGAGCAAATGTCCAGGTTATCACCCAAGTTGGAGGTGGTAACTCTCCTCTTATTAAATAGGGGCAGAGTGTCACATCTGCTGGTGTGATTACTCCCTCACTTCCTCACCTTAAGGAATGCCTGGATGTTAGTCCCCAGTGTATTCAACACTCATCTGCAAGAATGATTTGTACAGAGTTCCCTGTGTGCATGGTTCCAGCTGTAATGAGCTGCCCCCAAAACAAGCAATTCTGAGAGGTTGGCTCTGTACCCAGGGCTTGCCCAGAACACCAGCTACACCCTGTCCCCTCTCACACACAGTGTTTTCACAGTCTCAGCATCCAGAGCTCCCAAAGTCAAGGAATGTAAGAGAGTACTCTCTGCCCCTATAGCCGGACCTGTCCACAGAGAGGCTGATGGATTGATTCCCAGAGCCACTGCCTCTGTGCGTTTCTCACTAGGTGGATAGGGTTTGTTCCCCCAAAATCCAGACTAAAAGTCCATGGGGAATTCATATTTTTTCTTCTAGAAGAATCCCAGGGTTGCAAGCATGCACAATACCCACAATGTAATGTAGCCCTACTACACTTGGAATTGTGCTGGATGGGTATGAGTCCCCAAGGGATGCACTTTTCTTTGGTGGTTCAAATTTCTGTGGTTTCCTTTACCAACAGTCCCCACTTGCTGCTGGGTGCACAGCAAGAAACTGGAGCCGCTGCTCCTGTTTATGTCCGAAATGGTGCCAGCCTTCTCCTTGCTAGTTAGCTGTAGGGCGCTGGTGTGGTGGAGGAAGAAGTGGAGAGAGAGAGGTGCTCCACTTTTTTTCCCCCCTCCCTGGGTGAGCAGTCACCCAGCTTCCTTGAGGGTTCCAGGCTTGATTCAAATTCTATACAGTCTACTAGAACTCCTTCCAGCTGTATCAACAGTGATGCTGTGGGCGATGCAGTCTGACTCACTTTGCCATCCAGGGAGGACTGCTGGTTCTTTTGTTGTGTTCCTGCTCCATGCTCAGTGTTCTGTGCTCCCTGTCATGTGTCTGCGCCTTCCTCTTAGATATGGGCCATTTCCTCTACTTTTGCAAGCTCTCCCACTGCTGTTTTCCCTTCAACATTTCCCTGAGAGTGTAACATGTACACTTCTTTTTTCTGCTAAGTTTGCAGAGCCTAGAGTAGATCTCCCTGTTGCAACGCCTGCATCTTGTTTTTCCACCCCAACTTTTCATATAGGATTTATATATGTCTACTTTTTAAATTACAAAAATAAAATGAGAGGCAGAGAGAGAGTGAGCACACTCCCTTTCACTGGTTTATTTACCAAATGAGGTGAGGTTGGACAGGATCAGAATATATGCTGCAATCCAAGTCTTCCATGTGAGTGACCAAAACTCAATTATTTGAGCCAGTGTCACTGCCAACCAGAGTCTGCATTAACAAAAAACTGGAGTCAGGAGCCAGAACTGGGATTCAAACCTAGGTGCTTTGACAGTATTCACTAGCCTGCCCCTGTCTATTTTTGTTAAGTATCTAAACATTTGCCATTTAAAATTTTTACTTCTTGCAAATATGGTGTTACCTCAAACTTTTTTTTTTTTTTTTTTTTTTTTTGGACAGGCAGAGTGGACAGTGAGAGAGAGAGACAGAGAGAAAGGTCTTCCTTTTGCCGTTGGTTCACCCTCCAACGGCTGCCGCGGACGGCGCACCAGCTCATCCGATGGCAGGAGTCAGGTGCTAGGTGCTAGGTGCTTTTTCCTGGTCTCCCATGGGGTGCAGGACTAGAACCCAGTGTGCCGGCGCCGCAAGGCGGAGGATTAGCCTGTTGAGCCACGGCACCGGCTTACCTCAAACTTTGTTTTAATCTTTGTTGAACAAAATTTGCTTGTAACCATTTAAAACTTACATTAGAGTCAAAGCCTTAATGTTTCACTATATAAAAAAGGAATATAGGCAAAGGCTATAAATAATAATCAAATGAAAGATGTCTAGATCACTCATATATAGTAAATTTTGAAAGTCAGAGGACAGTTTTGCTACTTTACTGAATTTTCCTCTTTTACCAAATTAATGTAAGTTTTATAATAAAGAATGATTTTCTGAGTGTTAATCCAATCATTAATTCCCAAGAAAAATTCTGTTTGGTTTATTTTTTAATTTATTCCAAAATTATTCAGTTTTTGACTTTGCTATGACATGTATATGCTTACTTTTTTTTTTGAAAAAAAGATCTTTGTCAGATTTAAGGATCAGGGTTTTGTGAACTCATTAAATCAGTTGGGAAATATCTTCTCCTCTTAGTCTTTTGAAAGGTTTTATATAAGACAGTATTACTTATTCTTTAAACTTTTAGTAGAGTTAACCACCAATGACTATATTGGACCTAAATTCTTACCTTAGTAATGCATCATATTCCAAATTCCACTTCTTTAATAAATATGTTTATTTACATCTTATATTTTTCATATTTTAATTTATAGAAGTTAATATTTTGAAACAAATTGCCCATACCATAAACAGTATAAATAATTGAAAATTTGTTTATAATATAACAAAACCTAACATCATAACAAATAGCATAAATTATGGTTTTTCATAACAATTATAACAATTTCTGAGCCAGAAAGATACACTGAAAGTACTCAATAGACATTTATCACTATATGTAATAAAGAATATATACACAAATACTTATATATTATACTTAATAAAATGTTATTTATCTATATAAAGAATTTTACATCAAAACCTTCCTTGCAAAATTCACAATAAGTATAAATAAATATTTATTAAATAAATTATGAAGTTTCTTCAAAATGTTCAGGGAAAATGCATATTATAAGAAAACTAGCCAACGCCATGGTGCACTAGGTTAATCTTCTGCCTGAATCACTGGCATTCCATATGGGCACCAGGTTCTAGTCCCGGTTGCTCCTTTTCCAGTCCAGCTCTCTGCTGTGGTCTGGGATAGCAGTAGAGGATGCCCCGGGTGCTTGGGCACCTGCACCCACATGGAAGACCGGTAAGAGGCACCTGGCTCCTGGCTTCAGATCAACACAGCTCAAGCTGTTGCAGCCATTTGGGAAGTGAACCAACGGAAGGAAGACCTTTCTACCTCTCTCTCTCACTATCTGTAACTCTACCTGCTAAATAAATAAAATAAAATCTTTTTTTTAAAAAAAGGAAGAATATTATGCATGGATTGCAATTATTTTGTACCAAAAATATTCTTCTAAGCCATTTTTCTACAAATAACTTAAGCACTTACATATCAGAAATATTTCATCTAATGGACTACCCTATTCCTTCACTCAGGAGAATTTTATTTCAGTCATTTTTTTGACATTACTCAGAAAATAGATAAAAATGTTATACAACTATTTGGTATTTTAAAATGTATCATTTCACATGTCTTTCAGGAGCTAAGATTATAATTAATTTATCCATGTGATGACAACCACATACATATTAACTTTATACAATGTCAAACTTTTCTTCCACGAACCTCATTTTCAATGTAAAATTCAAAAATATTATATATGTGCCCATACTATCTATATAAGAACTTGACAGACTTTTTGAGAAGAAAATCTGTAGGTACATATCTACTCAAAATTTATTCACCCTGCAGACTACAAAAGCTAAATATTGGCTTTGTTATTGATGGATTAACTCAAGAGAAAACTAAATCACATGGAAAAACGATGTTTAGCATATTAGTCACAATGAAAGGCAGGCAGACAATTCTATGCTTGGGTGATAATGTCAATTTCTTTTAATTCTTTTGATGTTTGTCACACATTACAATAAAATAACTATCTCATTTAAAACTATATATTTTTCTTACTTTTATTGGTACAATTCTCATGTAACTTTTACAGTTTGGTGAAAAAATGGTATGTTGACAATATCTGGAATTGTCCTTTCTGTGAATTACGGTTGTATTTAATTGTTTCTTTCTAATTTGAACAAACCCACAGAATATAAAAAAATATAAATTTTCATTTAAAAATAATACTGCACCTTTTAAAGGTAGTTTACAATGTGTCAAACGTTTTCAGATAATAAGGTATATGGCATGTTCAAGGGAAAAAAACTATAGATTTTATTAGCATAATTCTTACTGGTTCCATTGATTGCCTAATTTTTATTGGTTGTATTAATACATCAATTAGAGAAAGTAAATAGGTGAAATTATGTCACGCATCACCTCTAATTATATTTTTAGATTACATTTTTTTCCAGTTATAGTAGACAAATAAAAATAGTTTATGGTGAACAAGTATTGTTTTGGTATATATAATCACTTTGGAATCGTTAGATATAACTAATATATCCATCACCTCATGTAGTTATTTTTTGGAAATACTAAATATCCACTATATTAGCAGTTGTTAAGTGTACAATGTTATTATTAATTACAGTAACAATGCCATATTTGTTATATGATCTTAAAAAAGGGAAGACTCTAGGATTTTTCTGTATTACACATTCTGTGCATTTTGTTCACTGCTTTAAAAGAGGGGAATATTTTTTCAACATTTGACATTCTCCTTGTTTTACACTGATTATGATCAGAAATATTTTTCAAGGTTTATGAGCATAATTTTTCTATTCTGCAGAAAATGATGTGTGCTAACTCATTTTTTCCCTGTAACTGCATGAACAGTAAAACAATTTTAGATTAGAGCAACTAGCTTAAAATTGGCAGATTGTCAAGAAGAGAGTTACAGATGCGCTTTCTTTATACTGGGATTTATTTGCAAGATGAATCTTCAATTCATTTGTAGCATAATAGTGCAATGGCAATTAAGCATCGCAGCTTGTCTACTTAGTGGTGTATTGTTCAACGCAGTCATCTTCTGCATCTGTCACATCTGCATTTTCAATATAAGTTTATTCTTAACAGAATTATTACTGCTGCACTTATTATACTAGACTTAAGTATTTTTTGAGCCCAGGGGAAGTGGAGGCATATAAAGTTAATTTGTTTGTCTTTATATAGTTTAGCTTTTCTATAATTAAGTAGAAAAAATTTCAATAGAATTTATATAAAATACTCATCTTTGCAGATATTTCTCATGTGTATTAAAAGTTGTGAATCTAATGAATATTAAATTAATAATTTAGAGAATTTTAAACTGTATAATTATTTTAATTCAATGAAAACCACATAAATCTTTAATTTCTATGACATTTACACAATATATAATAAGAGAAAACATTTATTGCTAAGAAATAAAACTTTCCTTTAATAGAATCTCAAATGATATATCACAGGCTAAAAGGAAATGGCTTAATCATTTTAATTATGCAACTAGCCCAGCTCTTTAGTGAAAATCATGATATTGATATACTGCAAAAATTTTTTTCAAGATAGTTGTATATTTCTGTAGTGCTTTCATTAACCCCGTGTTATTTAACTGAAGATGAAAATTTTAAAGCAATATAGCTACATAATAAGGTATTTTAAAAATTGAAATTTAGAAATGAAAACATTTAACATCACTTTATTTCAGTCCCTTCCAACCCATATGAGAAAATTAAAACTCAGTAAACCATTCCATTGTATGTAAGTATTAAGAACTGATGTGGTCTCTTTGATTTCTCAATCATCCTCCATTATTTTGTTTCCCTACATCCTGAAAATAAATGTATTTTAGGGGGCCAGAGCTATGGCGTAGTGGGTAAAGCTGCCTCCTGCAGGCCAGCATCCCGTATGGGTGCCAGTTCAAGCCCCAGCTGCTCCACCTCCGATCCAGCTCTCTGCTATGGCCTGAGAAGGCAGCAGAGGATGGCCCAAGTTCTTGGGCCCCTGCACTCAAGTGGAAGATCTGGAGGAACTCCTGGCTTCAGATCAGCACAGCTTAGCTCTGGCCATTACAGCCAATTGGGGAGTGGACCAGCAGATGGAAGACCTCTCTCTCTGTCTCTCCTTCTCTGTGAAACTCTGCCTTTATAATAAAGAAATAAATCTTTAAAAAAAGACAAAAAATAAATAAATAAACGTATATTAGTCCATGACTCACAACAAACTGCTAGTTCAAGGTCATTGTCCCTTTATCTTGGACAAATGACCAAAACACTAGTAAGCTATTCACAGATACATTCTTGAAGAGTAGTCTTATGCTGAATGAAGTACAATTGTTAAAATATAACAAATGCTAAGAATAGAGCAGCAATCTTGAATTTTGAAGTTCACATCAGTAATACTTTTTATATTTTAAAATGTATTCCATTTACATCTTTATTTGCTCAGTTCAATCAAGTAAGGCATTTGAGTATGCACAAAGAATCTTTATGCTTTTATTCATTTATTCTAAATGTTATAGGCAATCCATTTTGCTGTTATGAAATGAATTAATTTTCAACATCATTTAACAAAACATTTTTCCCTTTGTGGAATTCAAACATGTCAGAATATTTTGATGTCTGAAGTCTAAAATAAATCATTTAGGTATATAAGAACTATTATTGAAAATGTGTCAGTGAGACTGATAAAATTGACATATGTAACAGCATGTCTGATTAGCATTAGTAATTAAAAATAATATTATACTTAAATTTTATTAATTTATTTTTATTATTTACATTCATAAAGGCTGATACATTCAGATAAGATCATTATAAAAGGTTACAACTTTTAATTTGTATTTATTTCTTTGTTTTTTGTCTAAATAGCCTGTTTTTGAAAGGTTAATGACAAAACAATTTCAAGGTTTTACAAATCAATGTAAGGGTACACTTCAACATCAATGTTTTCTTTTGAGCAAAACAACCTTTTCAGTAGAAGTAGTCCTTCAGAATAGGATGTTTTCAAAGATTTCAGAATGTTTTCTTCCACTGTGTACTCCATTAACTTATCTATGAATCAATATAGGCATCAGAAGTAAAAGTTCCTGAGGCCAATGCTGTGGCACAGCAGGTAAAGCCACCACCTACAGTGCTGGCATCCCATATGGATGCGGGTTTGAGTCCAGACTGCTCTACTTCCTATTCAACTCTTTGCTATGTCCTTGGAAAGCAGTAGAAGACAGTCCCTGCACCCATGTGGGAGACACTGAAGAAGCTCCTAGCTCCTGGCCTCGGATCAGCACAGCTCCGGCCATTGTGCCAGTTGGGGAGTGAATCAGCAGATGGAAGACCTCTCTCTCTTTCTCTGTCTCTCCTCTCTCTGTGTAACTCTGACTTTCAAATAAATACTTATTTAAAAAAAGGAAACACAACCAGATATGAATATTGCTTTAAAAAATGAAAGCTCCTTCAAGCATAGCTTATTCCTATCATTTTTCTCCTTTCATCTGCACATTAGTCTTTACAACTTATTGTATAAAATGACTTCAAATCATTGCCCATCTGCTTATGGGATAGTGTTTACCATAAACATTCTCAACAATGCTTAGACTATATCAAAACTATTTCACAAAAGTTTTTAAACTTTACAAATATGTGGAAGACTTCAAGAGTGTTTTTTTTTATAAATGTGAAAAATTTATTTATTATAATACATTTCATAAGCTCCACAGTATATATTCATAGAGCTGTTTACTATGGAGACAACGGAAGAAATATGGATGCCTAATATGGAGATATGGCTTTAGGACAATGTTAATACTAGTAATTTTTTTCAAAGTTACAGGGCTCATGTACCTGTTGTGATGATGTGGAACCATTTTTGAGAATTGTTTTGGTCATGTGCATCGGCTATTTACTTTAAGTCTAAGAATGCTGCTGTGTACCTTGTGCATGAAGTGTGTACCAATCACTGTGATAGTCATATTTCAATTGTGTTGCATTCATTATTTTAAAAGGAAATAGCACAGGAGGTTGCACGGCAAGTCAGTTATAACAGACTAGATTGGAAAAGAGACTGATTAGGATGCTGTTGTAGTTTGGAGCAGTGGAGAAGATATGTGGATGATTTCTGAGTATGTTTTGGGGGTAATCCTCATAAGGACTGCTCGAAGTTTGCATGTATATGTAAAATAAAGAAATAGGCAGTTGACTTAAAGGCTTTTAACTTTCAAAATAATGCTTCTTGATTTCCTCTACTAAGATGGGAAATATCTTCAGAAGACGTTATTTAACTGGGGAGGAAAATGGGGTTTTGATTTGGAGCATGTAAAGTTGAGATCTTTGTTAGCGTCAATTGATAAAACCTGTCCTGGCATAATTTTTATAAATTTTTTTCATTTTTATTCCCTTACTATCAGAGTCGTAAATACTCTTCTTCAATATGGTAGTATTTCAAATGTTGATTTTTTCTCTGCTCAGTGAAGTTAACCCTTTTACATCTATTCATCTTAGGACGTACCTTCCTTCACTGTTTCATTGTTTTTAGTTTTAGTTTTTTTTTTTTTTTTTTTTTTTGACAGGCAGAGTTAGACAGTAAGAGAGAGAGACAGAGAGAAAGGTCTTCCTTCTTCCGTTGGTTCACCCCCGAAGTGGCCACTCCGGCCGGTGCGCTGTGCCAATCTGAAGCCAGGAGCCAGGAGCCCCCTCCTGGTCTCCCAAGTACTTGGACCATCCTCCACTGCCCTCCCAGGCCACAGCAGAGGAGCAACCGGGACAGAATCCGGCTCCCCAACTGGGACTAGAACCCAGGGTGCTGGCACTGCAGGTGGAGGATTAGCCTAGTGAGCCACGGCGTCAGCCCATTGTTTCCAGTTTTGATATGTTCCAATGAGGGCTGAGTATTGAACATAACCAAAATGACACTTGAGAGACTTTTTTTTAATTTTCAAAACACTTTTAGAAGATTTATTTTATTTATTTGAAGGGCAGAATGAGAGAAAGAGAGGGAGATACAAAAAGAGGTGTTTTGTCTGTTGATTCACGCTCCAAATTGCTGCAACAGCCAGGACTGGGCCAGGTTGTAGCCAGGAGCTAGGAATCCATCTGGCTCTCTCATGCTGCAGAAGACCAAATACTTGTAAAATCATCCTCTGCTTTTCCAGACTCACTAGCAGGGAGCTGGATCAGAAGCAGTGTAGCTGAAACACAAACCAGTGTTCTAATATGTGATGCTAATATCATAAGTGGCTTAAGACACAGCACTGAATTTCTAGCTCCATTGGGAGATATTTTAAAGAGTATTTTATTGTTTAAATTATAAACTACCAAGCCTGTTGATTTGAATATGTAAAAAATGGCTAGATCCTACCATGCAGTACTTTATCTTTTCTCATGAAAAAAATATATTTGCATATTATGTAGTGTAATTATACCACTTTAGAAGTAGGTAAGTTGGTAGGTGAACAGGGAGCAGGTGAACAGGGACTCTCCAAGCTTTGTAGTCTCTGGCAAAGCCCTAAAAAATCTCATTAAGAGATATGTATTTGTACATACATACATATGCTATATTTGTATTAGAGCTGTTGCAAAGGATGTCTTAAACTGAGTGACTCTGACAATTAAATTTTTTATTCACAATTATAGAGGCTGGAAGTCCAAAGTCAAGGTTTTCTGGCAGGGTTGATTCCTCCTCTCTCCTTATCTTGTAGATCAACCATCCTCCTGCTATAGCCAATCATGTATTTTTCTCTTCACAGACATGTACCTGGTATTCCACCCCCCTTTAATATTAGTACATCAGTGTAATGTATTAGGGTCCCATGATTATGGCATTATGTACCTCTGTATATCCTTAAGTACCTCTGTGAGGTTCAAATTCTAAATATACTCATCTTAGTTAGTAAGACTTCAACATATGCTTCTGGGAAGACTGGGTGTGGAGGAAGCACAATTCAGCACATATTAGGAACCCAAGGGAGGACTTCCAGTACCAAGGAGAGGAATATTTAAAGGGCATGGTAAAGACAAAAGATGCTGTACAGCAGAAAGAGTCAGGCTTCATTAGTGTAGAATAAAGTGGGACAATATGTGGAGTTACATTAAACCAGGTCTCAGTGAAATACGGTTTATTTCTAACCTACTTAGAATTTCAATCTCCTTTCTAAGCTAAGAAATAAATCTCAGTATGAGGAACCGGAAAAGTCCTGAACTGCAGATATTTGTCATTATCTAGGCAATGAAGAGAATCAACAACATAGTGCCAGAGCCAAAGACGAAGACTTAGTATCCAAACTTCATTTACACACCTCAACTGATTTAGGTTTTGTCTAATTCGCCATTTGTAGGAAAAGTTGTTAGAGTCTGAACACATTTAATTGCTAGAAAACTGTGCCTTAACTATAACAACATACCAACAACTGGGTAATCTATAAAAACTAGGAATTTATTTGTTTCAGGCTTTTGGGAGCTGGGAAGTCCCAAGGCATGGTAATGGCAGCTGACAATATAATCATAGCATGATGGGCACTAACAGGACAAGGAAACACATGACAGAGAGGGACAGATGGGGCCAGATCTCTTCACAACCTGCTCTTGTAGTAACCAGCACATTTCTGCAAGAACTAACCCATTTCTAAAAGAAAGGTAGTACTCTCTTAGTAACCTCATTACCTATTAAAGGCTCCACTTCCAAACACCACCACAAAGGCCGTCAAATTTCCACAGGATTTTCAGAGAGGACAAATCTTAATCAACCATAGCACTGTGTCATAAAAAGAGAGCCTGAAGCACCTAGGAATGATTACCCTGGAGAAAATGTTTACAGGGGAAATGATGTTTGCCTTCCAATATTAGAGAATTGTCTCTATGAATGAGAAATGAGCTTTTATTTGTATGGATCAGAAGGTAGCTCTTAGACCATTTGGTGCGAGCCATAGGGAAGTGGTAAAAAAAACTATTCCAATCATTATAGTTATCCATCAAGTTAATGCATTGCATTTTAAGATGAGAATTTCAGCTCTGCAGGGGCCATCTTCAATTTGGACAGACGCTTGGAGAATAAAAACAAATTGAGGAAATTAAACCCTAAGTAGATGTTTGTACTATATAATCTTTTTAAATTTCCTTGAGCCCTGAAATTTAATGTACTGGGGTAAAGAAATCCATGTAGCTTAATTTGATATTTATGGATAGCATTGAAACATAAATTTACTGAGAAACTAATTATGGACAAAGGTTATATCATCCAGTAATTTTCAGCCTATAATTAAATATCCAAAGCTATCCAATTTAGAATTAAAACCTCTGTTGTTCCCACATTTGATTTTTTCCCTGAAACTTAAAAAGTTATCTCTGATTCTTTTGCCTCATTACCTATCAAATATGAGTTAAAGTAGATATAGTTAGAGTTCAGAGACAGACTATTTTTGATTTAGCATCATTCATGGGATAGACATTTAGCTTAGTGATTAACACACAAAGATGACCATATCCCCTACTGGAGTGGCTGGGATTCATTTCAGGCTCTGGTTCCAGATTGTATATTCCTGCTAATGTAGACTTTGGAAGGCAGTGTTGATGACTCAACTAGTTGGGTTCCTGCCACCTATATAAGAGACCTGGGTTGACTTCCTGAATCATAGCTTTGGTCTGACCTATTTCAAGCCAACAGAGGTATTTGGGTAGTGAACTAGTGCATGGGAAATTTATCTTCCTGTCTCCAACTCTGTCTCTCACTTTCACTTTCTTTCTGTTTCTAATACAAAATCTTTTATAAATTTCAGGAATCTTTTAGTGCTTGTAAGTTGTAAACATATTTTGAAATATTAAGTTTGTTTTTTAACTAAAACAAAGAACTTTATACAAATAAATATATCCACAGGTTTATGATTGATCTGTAGCATACAAAGGCAATATGAATTACTACTCCTTCTTCCATCACAACCACATAAGTCTGAATATCTACTAAAATATAATGAAAGAAAAACAAAGAGATGCCAGCAGTTGAGAAGAGTGACAAGATAGGAGAGTTAGGTCAATCAAGATACCTCCCTGCATATGTCTCTCACTACCCTGAAGAGTCACTTTGTCACTTTGCAGATAGCAGTACAGTTGAATCATTATCTGCAAAAAATAACCCTACTGAGTCCACTCTGATTTCTAATTATCCCAGAGAATGAATTCTTTCCCTGAAAGTTATCTTTAAATTTAAATATGCATAATAGATGGATAGATCCAATGTTACTTTCTTCTTTTTTCACAGCCTCAATATATAGGACCACTGTTCCTCTTTCAAGTAACTAATAAAAAATATCCCATCAAAACATGGGATTAGTGAGGGAGTAGCAAAATAGGCCAAAATAGGCTATGTTCACCAAACTACAGCACTTACTGAATCTGTTCTAAGACATGCATCATCATTCTGTGATAATTAATTAAGGAACAAGTAGGAATTTGATAAAAGTCACCACTAAGCTACTCTATGGACATTCAAAACTTGCTTTTAATTTATGTTTGGAGTAAAAGTCAGGAAGACAGTGTTAACCAAAATACACTTTTTACAAAATTTTAAAGTAGCATTAGTTCCAAGTGCAATTCATGAAATAAAGCATTTTGTTTATGGATATTTAAGTTATTACTAGCTATTTAGAAAGAGTTCATCTTTTCCAAAATACCAGTAGTCTAGCAGCAACAAAAATGCATAACATAGGCATTATCAAATAATGGAATAATAGAACACAGGAATGATTTTGTCATGGAAGGAGGCACTGTTCCTCAAATTTCTTCAACATTAACAACATATACATTCTATTAGGTACACTCAAATCTCAATATTTCACATTTTAGTTATTGTGTGCAATTGTTTTTACTACATAAATATAGGCCAGGGTTTCTGGTTCCTTAGCCTTTAAAAAACTTTAACTTATGATGCAAAATATTCTTTTCTTTTCTTCTATTCTCAGAATCAAAACATTTTAAATATATATTTGCTTATTCTAAGAAAATAAAATGAGGGCAAAAGACAAATAAAATTAGTTTACAGAGCATTGAATAATCAATACATATAGAATATAAACAACATATATAAATATGGCTTATATGTGTTATGTATACATGCATATATATATATATATATATATATATAATGAAAGACCTCAATGAAGAGCAGTTATTCTGATCAGGCAATGAGCATTTAAATGAATTTGTAATAAATTGGAGTTGCCTTAGGGTAGTAGAGGAAATTAACTATTGTTTTTGATGGGAATTTCTTGCGGTGGGGAATTTCTATTGTATGAGCAATGGGAGATAAAATGGAACAAAAAGGTAATTAGGTGATCATTATGAACATTCATGTGCTTAACAGCCAAAGTTACACACTTCTCAATGAAGAGACATTTCCTAAAGCAAAGTACTTGAAGGGTCAAAATATAGTTTAAGATGCTTAACATGATTGCATTTAATTCAGGATCTTTTAAAACGACTCATCAGGAAAAAGCAAATCTGTTACTTTCTGTTTTTTTCAAACTGTAAATTTTATTGCTTCCTATTGATGGAAAAAATATACATGATACAGTTCCTTACAGTTGCTTGGTCCAATTATTCTTTGACTTTTTTTCATAAATGTAAGGATTGTAGCATTTTACTTACAAAAAAACAAACAAATTTACTGCATTATTATTCAGGGTTTCATTATTTTGATACATGGATTACTTCTGTTATCCAGGAAATTGTAATGATACATTTTTGTACATAATTCAGAACTTAGTTTTTATAATTATTCCTAACTACTTTATAATAGGAAAATCCAACACATAAGTGACTGAATTGCAGAGTAGTTTAAATGCTTATTTTGATATGAAAGATGGCAAATTAAAGATGCTTTCTTTTCTCAGTATTCTAGTTTATAATAATGAAAATGATAATAATGACCACTCTAATAGAGTGAGTATTAAAACCACATTTTCCTTTCTCCATTTTTTTACTTAATAGGCATTTTTAAACATTTAATTTATGTAAGGTGAGCAAGTTTCATATGTTCCATATATATATACATATAGGAGCATAGTGATACTTCCCATCCTATCTTCCCTCTTGCTCATGCTCACACATTCTTTTTTTTAATTTTTACAATGACACACTTTCAGTTTATTTTATAATCATAAGATTAACCCTCCACTAAAAATTGAACCAAGAGTAAGAAGAAAAACACTGTTCCAAAATAGTGTAGACAAACACTGTAAACTATAATCAATTTTCAAAATGTCAATATTGTTCATATACATTACTTTTTATATGACTTTATTACTTACCATAGATCAGGGAAAATGTATAGTAGTTGTATTTTGAGACTGAATTTTCACTAAATATAATAGTTTGCCATCACACTCACAACATGCTCACATCATACTCACAACAGCCCTCTGCATGAGAAAGAAAAAACTTTAATTTTCACCATTTTAATAAATCGTAAAGCTACTTCATAAAAGACTGCACTGCACATAATCATCCACCTACTAAGTCAGTACTTATATTTGCTTCATTGTAACATATAGCCCCAGATGTGTGGCACCAAATATGCAATTGTTGGCCACCGCCGTGGCTCAGTAGGCTAATCCTCCGCCTTGCAGCGCTGGCATCCCAGGTTCTAGTCCCGGTCGGGGCACCGGATTCTGTCCCGGTTGCCCCTCTTCCAGGCCAGCTCTCTGCTATGGCCTGGGAGTGCATTGGAGGATGGCCCAAGTGCTTGTGCCCTGCACCCCATGGGAGACCAGGAGAAGTACCTGACTCCTGCCTTCGGATCAGCATGGTGCATCGGCCGCAGCGACCATTGGAGGGTGAACCAACGGCAAAAGAAGACCTTTCTCTCTGTCTGTCTCTCTCTCTAACTGTCCACTCTGTGAAAAATAAAAAAAAAAAAGAAGACCTAAATGAAAGATCTCTGTGAGTGAGATCCCAGTGGAAAGAACGGGGCCATCAAAGAAGGAGGTAACCTTCTCTGAAGGGAGGAGAAAACTTCCACTTTGACTATGACCCTGTCCGAATAAGATCAAAGTCGGCGAACCCTAAAGGCTTCCATAGCCTCGGCAACTCATGACTAGAGCCTAGGGAGATTACTGACGCCATAAACAAGAGTGTCAAATTGTTAAATCAACATCAGGAGTCACTGTGTACTTATGTCTCATGAGGGATCTGTCCTTAATGTGTTGTCCAATGTGAAGTACTGCTATAACTAGTACTGAAACAGTATTTTTACACTTTGTGTTTCTGTGTGGGTGCAAACTGATGAAATCTTTACATAGTATATACTGAATTGATCTTCTATATATAAAGATAATTGAAAATGATTAAAAAATCTTGGTGTTAAATTGAAAATTGCATAGATAATTAAACATTTTTTAAAAAAAATCATGTAGGATCTCTGTCCTTAATGTGCTGTACATTGTGAATTAATGCTATAACTAGTACTCCAACAGTATTTTCACTTTGGGTCTCTATGTGAGGGCAAACTGTTGAAATCTTTACGTAATATGTACTAAACTGGTCTTCTGTGTATAAAGAGAATTGAAAATGAATCTTGATGTGAATGGAAGGGGAGAGGGAGTGGGAAAGGGGAGGGTAGCGGGAGGGAGGGAAGTTATGGGGGCGGGGAAGCCATTGTAATCCATAAGCTGTACTTTGGAAATTTATATTCTTTAAATAAAAGCTTTATGTAAAAAAAATAAAAATAAAAATATATAAAAATATGCAATTGTTAGAGTCTAGTTATGTATAATCATTTTAAAAGTTATGGTGTGACAAAATAGACCAAGAGAATCTTTACAAATAGCTGAAAACATAGAATACATTTTGATTACCAAATTATTCTCTCAAGAAAGTTGACAAAATTTAAGTTGATATTTTTTTATGACTAACTCCCTTTCTCTGCTTTTCTTAATACATGTTCTTCTTCTAAAGGTGTAATGCTGAGTTTATGGATAGTATCACCTGAATCAATTTTATCTTCCTACAATTTTTTGTCTGCAATTTTATAGATGCTAATTGCATAAGGTTTGATGTTACTATTGTGCCTTACTGCCCTTTTCTTTATTTGCCTATAATCTTTATTTGCCTATCATTTCTTTGACTGCTTTTTACAGTGTTTCCAAATTTTTGACTCCTCTCTCTGCTTCCTAACTTCCTAAATTTGAGTTCTTTTGTTACAACCTACTCTGATAAGTTACCTATTTCAGTCTCTATGATATAATTAATGTACTTTTCTTTAATGATTTTGACAACTCTATATCAGCTTCATCCTCTGTGTTAAATCTTTCCAAACTCTTCTAGCTACAATTCAATGTCTCTTTTAAACTTTTGTTTCACATTGTCCTGTGTGCCCTACTTGATTTGTCAGTCATGAACTCAAATTGATTTTGCTTTCTCTTCCAGTATTGTCACCAATGGCAGCTAAGAAATCAAATGGGCATTTTCAACTTAGTATTTGTGCAACTCTCAACTGAATTTGGCACTATTGACTAATCTGTTCTTCTTACAACTCTGTACTCATTTTAAATTCTATAATATACTTTCTTATTTCAACTCCTTCCTTTCTGATGCTTGAATGTCATTTTTTAAGATCCTCTTCAAATTTTCTCTTTTGAATTTTCTTTGCTCTCAGTTTTAGTTAACTGTTTTCTTCCCTCTGCTTTTTCTCTGCACCTACAGATGGTAAACATTGATAGAATGTTAATGTCCAGATGGATAGCTCAGATTCAGATGTCTGTCCCATACTCACATTCATATTTTCAGCTTGCCTTTGGGGCCTTCATTTAATGATATAGAGGCAACATTCTTCAACATGTCCAAAAAGGAAACATTATCTTTTCTGAACTGATATTACTTTATCTTGGTTGTCATCTATAAATCCAAGCTTTTAACTTTTTAGACATCTTTTCCTTTACTAATTACTCAATAAATATTATTGATTTCACATCCCACACTGCCACAGTTAGACCCACAGTATCATGTCTGAGCATCTATATTCACTAACTGACACACTGTGCGTCCCCAGCCTTGAAAACTCTACGTTTACAATTTGGTTAAAGAACAATAATATTTCTGCTGTTTAATGGTATCCCTCCTTACCCCTTACTATAATCACACTCTGAGTAATGCATATAAGGAACCTTGTTTTATTTATTCCTAGACAAAATTTGTTTATTGACACCATATATAATCTAAAATGTAACAATTTTTGGGAAAAATTTAATCAAGATATATAACACATACAGAAATGTGTACAAAGCAAAGCATTCAGTCCATGGTATAAGGGATTTTTAAAAAAATTTTCTATATGTTTGTTCATCTTTATTTATTTGAAAGCAGGATGAAAGAGGAGGGGGAGAAAAAGACAGAGGGAGAGACAAATTGACAAAGAGAGAGAGAGAGTCTTCCATTTACTGGTTCATTCTCCAAATGCCTAAAACCAGGCCTGGGCCAGGATGAAGCCAGGAACCAAGAACTCCAACCGAGTACCCCCATGGAAGTCAGGGACCCAAATACTCAAACCATTATCTGCTGGCTCCCAGGGTGTCCATTAGCTGGAAGCTGATTGGAAGTGAAGGCAGGTCTGAAACTGATGCACCTCAATATGGAATTTGAGCATCCCAAATGGTGACTTAATTCATTGTGCCAAAACAACTGCCCCAGCAGGATGAATTTTTACAAAGTTCCAATCATTATTGAGTGAGTCTCAATATCAAGAAATAAAACATTACCGGCAACTGAAAGCAGCTGTATCAAGGTTCTCCATGTCAATCTTGTGGTTAGAGGGTTTATAATAGTCAGGGGCTTGGCTATAGTTTTTTGTTTGTGTTTTACAACAAAACAATACAGACAAAAATCAGTAAAAAGAAAAGACCTATGGCTCAATGTCCAGGAAAAAACATGCACAAGATTCTGGGTGTCCCCTGACAATGGAGTTACATAGGGACATATGCACGTCTCCCATAAATGATGCATAAAGACACAGACTAAGTGTTGCCAAACAGGAGAGCCCACCTGAGCCTTTCTGTCTGGGCTTTTGTTGGAAGCCAGTCTTGTAGGCTTGTGTTACTACATAAAGGGTTTCTCTATTCAGACCCCAACATTCTCTTCATTTCACCTTCCTTCCAACTCCAATAAAAATGGGCACCAATCATGAATCTCAATATTCTTATAAATTTATCTAGCTAAACTGGTGCATTATAGTCCAAGGAAGTAAGCATACTGAACCAGGCATTCGCCATAAATAATGCATGACTAAGGCCTCAGGCATACTATCAGATTTTTAACCAGCATAATCCTTTAAGAGCTCAGAGTTTATATCCCTGGAGCGAGCTGAAGATCTAGGACCATTACTGAAGAAAATCTTTCTTTGCAATGTGTAGGGTTTGAGCAATATGGAACTGCCAATTTAATCCTTTTCTGCTCAGGTCCCCTCTGAGCCATCCAAAAGCTAATATCTGTCTCAAATTGTAACATCACAAATTAGTTTCTCTGATTTTGAACTTTACATAAATAAAATGTGTGTGTATATATGCTTTTTTGTTTCTAGATTTTTGGATTCAATCAGGTGTGAATGATGCATCCCATGTTGTGATACTTATGAATAGTATTGCTCTTGCTATACAATATTGAATTTTGTTAATGTTTCTTACCTATTATATCTACCTTATTGCTACTAGACTCATTTAGAAGCAAGGAGTTTTATGTCTAATCTATCTCTTGAGAAGATTGACCCAATGAAATTGTACTCAAATAAAATAAAAAGGCCTCATTTGGGGGCCGGCACTGTGGAATAGTAAGCTAAGCCTCCGCCTGTAGGACCAGCATTCCATTTGAGCACTTCATGTCTCCATTGCTCCACTTCTGCTCCAGCTCTCTGCTATGTCCTGGGAAAACATTATATGATGGCCCAAATACTTGGGTCCCTACACCCATGTGAGAGACCTGGAACAAACTCCTGTCAGGTAGTTTTGGATCAGCCCAGCTCTGGCCATTACAGCCATTTGGGATGTGGACAAGCAGATGGAAGACCTATTCTCTCTGTCTCTTCCTTTATCTGTAACTATAACCTTTCAAATAAATAAATAAATCCTTTTTTTTAAAAAAAAAAAAGGCCTCATTTACTCAAATTAGGGATAGAGCAATACTCTTCTGAACTCCTGCTATTTTTAAGGTTGCAGATATTAGAACTGTGTTGGATTCAAATGTAATAGTATTCTATTTCTTAACAAATAAAGCTTCAAGAAATGGCCTTTTAAATTATATTTTCTAATATATCAAATATTCTCCGTTAAACCACTTTGCATTCAAGCAATCACGTTCACCTAATGTAGGAAACTAGTTTTAACTTTTGCAAGCTTCTTTCTTGTGCTATCTCCTTTTATGCTGAAAGTGTAGGAAGCTACACACACTACACAGCACATTTTCTTGTAGAATTTTTATCCAGGGAATGTGGACAGTGTTCAGGAGATTCCTACAGAATATCAAATCCTACTCATGTCCTTAAGTTGTCAAACTTTGTGTAATGATATTCAAAATGAGAACCCACAATAAAAGAAGCTGTTGATATAGGAATCTCGGATGGAAGTTTCAAAGAAAGATAACTATTTAGAAAAATATATCTAAAGACCGAATTCTTTAGCAATATGCAGAGAGCACAGAGTTTGCCTAGTGTTAAGAAAGGCATGCCAAACATGCAAAATCATGTAACACCGAAAATTTTTAGAGTGCAAATGACAGCATCTTTTAAAACTGAACATGCACATTAAATTTGTCTCCAGGAATTAATTTTATAGACAAAATAAAAAAGTACATAAATATCAGATAAGACGTTTTATACTACTTATAATATTAACAAGTAACTAAAAAAGTATACATCCATTAATGAATAACAAGTGAAATAAACAGTAGATCCTAACAAGTGAGTAACATGAAACCATTAAAAAGAATAGTACTGACGCTCGTGTTGTGCACAGCTGGTAAAGCCACTACCTGGGATGCTTGCATCCCATATGGATGCTGGTTGAATCTCCGCTGCTCCATTTCTTAACCAGCTCCCTGGTAATGGTCTAGGAAAAGCATCAGAAGATGTCCCAACTATATGGGGCCTTGCTGCCCACGTGGGAGACCTGGATGAAGCTTCAGGATCCTAGCTCTTAGGTTTGGCCTGGCCCAGTCCCAGCTTTTGCGGCCATCTAGGGAGTGAACCAGCAGATAGAAGATCTCTCTCTTTCTCTGTAAATCATGTCACTCAAAGAAAGGAAGCAAAATGAAATAAAATTATGCTGATTTTCAGTTATGTGGTAGAATTACTGTTAAAATATTTAGGATCAATAATGTATATTTTGTTTTTATGCATATGCATTGTTCTGGGCATATTGTCCTGAATTGGAATAATCATGACAAAAACAAAATAAAATCTCATCTTCCAGGAAACCCCAAATTCTAATGTTGTCATCAAAACTGTCTTAGTTATACATATGTATTTTTTTTGACAGGCAGAGTGGACAGTAAGAGAGAGAGAGACAGAGAGAAAGGTCTTTTTTTGCCGTTGGTTCACCCGCCAATGGCCGCCGCAGCTGGCACTATGTGGCCGGCGCATTGCTCTGATCCGAAGGCAGGAGCCAAGTGCTTCTCCTGGTCTCCCGTAGGGTGCAGGGCCCAAGCACTTGGGCCATCCTCCACTGCATTCCCTGGCCACAGCAGAGAGCTGGCCTGGAAGAGGAGCAAACAGAACAGAATCTCGTGCCCTGACCTGGACTAGAACCCGGTGTGCCGGCGCCGCAAGGCAGAGGATTAGCCTATTGAGCCACGGCAGCGGCCTACATATCTATTTAACTTTTTAATGTACTATATTATAATTACCCAGGAAAAAAACTTGAGTAACAGTGAGATAAAAGGGGAAATCATACCCAGAGACACAAATTATAAAGAATACTAATTTTGCCTACAGTAACAATACATTGTAAGAAGGTGTTCTGATCTAATCCTAGAAATGAATGGTTTACTTTTCAGTAATTCAGCCTAATTAAGGCTACTTAAAAGATCAAAATTTTGTTATATTACCTTTGTAGCTACCATGTTAAGACCAAAAGACATATATTTTTGGTTTAGAATTGAATCTAAGCTAAAGTGACTAACAACAGCTTCTGCCCTGATTTTAACCTTAAAATGATCTGTGCATTATTACCTCTTCTTGCATTTCAATGAAAATTAAAACTAGGTATCTGCAATGAAACCTAACATATGCACTGAATATTACATATTTATTTATTAAATGGCCAAACTTGTTAAGAAAAGAAAACACCTTTACTTCTATATCTCCCACTATGCCAAACCAAGTATAAAGCTTTTTGAAAGTCATTTTCTGATTGCCTGTCAGTCCCTGCTGATTTTACAGTTTAATTTTCCATCTCTCTAGGCATGGTATAATTTCATATAAGACATGACCTGGAGAGAATGAAACAGTACAGCTTGAATAAAAACAGTACAGTCTGCATCACTGGGAAGCAGTGTTTTCCCCCTCCCATCATCACTATTTATTCAGCATTTACAGTGTACTAGGCACACTAGACACATAGAAAACATTATCGCTGCTCCTGAGAAGCTCATGTTATAAAAGAAAAAAAACACAACCTTTTAAAAAAATGGCAAAGTGTTGGAGAGTTTGCTGCTAAGTGCTGAGGAAATATTCAACAGGGTGAGCTTTGGATATATAATTTAGTCATATTGTTATTTAAAGAATACAGAGAAAAGGAGGAGAAAGTATTTTAAAAGCAGACAATGACAGACCTTTCAGGATAGGTCGAGTTTACTGGCAGATAAACACAATCTTCCTCTGTGGGGAGATTTGCTGCAGTCAAGATGCTGAAAGGAAGAGCGTGGGATGGGAGCAAAGGAAGCACAGTATCTAGGACCTTAAGTGAAACCAGGAAGATCATTTAGGGTTTTCCTACACAGTCACTAAGTCAGAATGGCTGGTAACAAGACAGAAGGCTTAAAAAGGAAAGTAATCTTGTGCACCTGATAAATTGAAAGAATAAAGGATCAAAATCAAAGGAAAGCTTTGACAGCATCAAAAATTGCTTAAACAAAAGTCATTCAGAAGCACAAAACTTAATGCTACTCAATGTCATGATGGGCCAAGAATATTTGTGGCTTCCTAAGTTAGAAAATTTCATACGCCAAAATCTTAGAGCATGTGACTGTTTTCCAATTAACCTCCCCATCCCACAAGAAAAAAAAAAATTCTTTTTGGTGGTGGGGGGTGATGAAAGAGTGGTTGGGGGATCAGGGAGAACTACAGCACATAGTCGGGAATGGTAGTCATATTAGTAGTGCTGTTTTTGTTACTATTATAAACTTGGCATTTAAAACTTGATAAACCTCATTAGCTGCCAAGTGGGATGAAATAATAAATTTCCAAAAATATACAATGTCTTTTAGTGAAGATTCAGACTCAAATGTCTAATTTACATGAAATTTTTAGATAAAGTAGTTAAAAAGTCCATTCATAAAACTTTTATTCCACTTAAATGAACTTAACACAGGCATCCTTAACAATTATGCTTGGATTGTTCATGAAAATTTCATAAGACATTAGATAAAGCTAGTCATCCTCTCAAGTTGTTTCCCTGTTAACTATGTTTACAGCACATGCATGTTACACAAGTATTAAAAGAATAACAAAATTTTTAAAAAACTAAGCAAGTTAAATACATGGGTTTTGTTTTACTGCTGTGCTTGATGTACATGAAGTAACAGTTTTACAGTCTGTTATGACGTTAGAACTGAAGTAGAAGTGTGGGATGGAACAATCATGGAAAGCTTCGTTTATTAAGGAACTTGAATGGGACAGCATGGATGAGGTGAAGACAGACAAGGTTATATAAATGTTCTTGATCAGACCTTTCTTTCCTGGTAAGTCCTCTAAAGGCAAGTACAGTAGAAAAAAAATTGTGTCCTTTTTAAAAGCACAATCAAGAATATCAGGCTACCTGGAATAAAGGGTTCACATGGTTTTAGTAAAAGGTCAGGTGACCAAAAATCAGGACAGGATCATATATTGTCAAGTTTAAATTTCCTTGCATATTTAAGGAGTGCACATGTTCACTATATTACACTCATTCTCCTTGGGATGCCAAATTGCAAAATGTTTGCAAAACAAAGTCAAGTCATTTGAGATCAAAATATCATATTTCCTTGACTCCAAGATAACTTGAATTATGATATAAATACACTCATTATGCTAAGTATCCAAAAGAAGGAAAAGTAATGCCAAAGTTATCATGCAATATTTTAGTCAATAGATTTTATTACAGTTTGTTTTACCCTTATTGAAAAAAAGTCTTAAGCAAAGCTTGATAAGCATGTGTAATATATATTGACTTATCAAGCAGAATCCTAGCAGGAAACATTTAATTTTAAATATTAAATAAAGGGATTTAGTGATTTCATGTAGGTATAGTTAAGAGAATAAATTATCAGTGAAGAGGTAACCAAAAATTACAGAGGCAGAAAACTTTTCCCATTTGTATAGATTAAAAATCATGGGAAAGATAATGTTGAAAAGAATTCAACAGAAGTTAGAACCCTGGAAGCAGACCTGTCTATGATGAGGTACAATCATGTAAGAATGCTGCTGCCTTCAAACAGCATTAAAACATGGAATGGAAAACTTCAGGTTGTTCTTCTTGCACCTACCAATCTACTGATTTGTCTGAATAGCTTTCAATGAACCCATTCAAAAGACACCAGACAAAAGAAGCCAGGTGATGAAGGTACACAGAAGTCAGCATCACTGGACATGGAAAAGGATGGAATGGAGCAAAAAGTGAATGAGGTTTTGTAAGTGAGAAGCATAGTCAAGGAGGAAATATTCACATATGTGCATATAAAATTGAATTATATAAGACATTTCAAAAATCTCTTCATATTCAACTTCAGCTATTAAAACTTTTTTTTTTTCTGGTTCAATATTGTTTTCCACAATAACATCTATTTTCTATAGTCAAGAAAATTTATGTAATATAGTAACTTCCTTAAATAGAATCCCACTTTTGTATCCAGAATGCTTTCCAAAAATTTCATCACATTTTTGCAGATATTGACGTTGCTACCTTGTGTATCTTACCAAAAGCCCCCAATGTAAAATCTTTAAAACAATTCCACACATGTCCAGGCAATGAAAACCATGCATTGAGAGCCATCTGGCTGAGAAGGGTTCTAAGATTCTGAGTATAACTTAAAAAAAAAGTCTCTCCTCATAGTTGGCAAATGTGGGAAAATAAGTCTTAAAGTCAATGAAGTATAGTATTAGCCTCAAACGAGATAAGAGATTTGATGCTATTGATTCCTAAAATTAGAGTAACCATGAAGACATAAGCCATATGGAACTGGCTCATACAAGCTTCTGGTCATAAGAACTTAAATCTGGAAAGATAAATAATAGAATTTAGGCTTCTGAAAAATATTTATAATTCTCCATTCAATTCTAGCTTTACACTGTCCATTTTAAAAGCTTAGCAAATATCATCTTTTTTTAAAGAGATGGACATACGTGTAAAAAACATTAGAAGATATACTAACTATTCTCATGTTTCTAAAAACGAGGAAGTGATTTTTACATAGTAAAATCAGACCTATTCTGTGGAAACCATTAAATGATTATAAAAGGTCACTTACTATTCATAAAGTAAAAATCTACATTAATATATATTTCAAAAAGAAACTTAAGCAACAAAGTAACATTTTTAAAGCAAAATAAGCTATACAACACATAAATTATAGATGTTCATAATAGATAGACAGCATTAAAATAATACAAATAGATAGCATTAAAATAATACAAATTAAAATAAAATAAAGTATTAGAACTATAAGAACAATATAATAGAACAAGTATTAGTGGATATATATCAGAATAATAAAATACAAGCCAATCTTACTTATGAATAAGCCATACATTTTTGTGATTTTTTAAAATTTTTTTTTTTTATTTTTGACAGGCAGAGTGGACAGTGAGAGAGAGAGACAGAGAGAAAGGTCTTCCTTTTTGCCGTTGGTTCACACTCCAATGGCCGCCGCGGCTGGAGCTTTGCGGCTAGCGCATTGCGCTGATCCGAAGCAGGAGCCAGGTGCTTCTCCTGGTCTCCCATGGGGTGCAGGGCCCAAGCACTTGGGCCATCCTCCACTGCACTCCCTGGCCACAGCAGAGAGCTGGCCTGGAAGAGGGGCAACCAGGACAGAATCTGGTGCCCTGACCGGGACTAGAACCTGGTGTGCCGGCGTCACAAGGCAGAGGATTAGCCTGTTGAGCCACAGCACCGGCCCAAGCCATACATTTTTGATAATGAAACAAGAAATCTCAACCAAAAAATATCTTCCCCAAGTTTATTGTAGTCAAATTTTCAAAAGTTAATTAAAAGGAGAGAATCCTAAAGACAGAGAAAAGCAACAAATGACAGATAGCAGACTTCTCAGCAGAAACCCTTTAGGCCAGAAGATTTAGGATGATATATTCAAGATTTTTAAAAAAAAAATTTCAAAAAAATTTCTTTAAACCAAAAATATTATATCCAGCAAACCTATCCTTTTTTTAGTGAAGGAAAAATAAAGTATTTCACAGGTAAGAAAAAAAATGAGAGAATACATCACTACCACACCAGCCTTGCAAGAAATTCTGAAGCAAGGCCTACATTAGAAGTAAACATGGAAACACATGTTGCTACCAAGGTCTTGAACAGAATAGGTACAGTCACTAACCAACCAACAAAATGGAAGAAACCTGTTTTTATCTATCAATACTAACCTTGAATTAATGGATTAAATTCTCCAGAAAAAGACGGCGCCGTGGCTCAACAGGCTAATCCTCCGCCTTGCGGCGCCAGCACACCGGGTTCTAGTCCCGGTCGGGGCGCTGGATTCTGTCCCGGTTGCCCCTCTTCCAGGCCAGCCCTCTGCTGTGGCCCAGGAGTGCAGTGGAGGATGGCCCAAGTGCTTGGGCCCTGCACCCCATGGGAGACCAGGAAAAAGCACCTAGCACCTGGATCCTGCCATTGGATGAGCGCGGCAGCCATTGGAGGGTGAACCAACGGCAAAGGAAGACCTTTCTCTCTGTCTCTCTCTCTCACTGTCCACTCTGCCTGTCAAAAAAAAAAAAAAAAATTCTCCAGAAAAAGATTTAGGCTGGCTGAATTGATTAAAAAAAAAAAAAAGAAGAATCATATGCTGCCTCTAAGAAAGTCACTTCAAAAACAAAGATATACAGAGAGATAGTGAATGTCTGGAAAAAGATACCTGTCAAATGGAAACTAAAAGTGGGTAGGAGTAGTTATGCACACATCAGAAAAAACAGATTTTAAACAAAAACCACTGTACAAAGAGACAAAGAAGGACATTATATATTAACAAAAGGGTTGGTTCAGAAAGATGCTGTAATAATCATAAATATATATGTGTCCAACATAAAATCACCCA
Source organism: Sylvilagus floridanus (assembly GCA_949820135.1). Classification (NCBI taxonomy): domain Eukaryota; kingdom Metazoa; phylum Chordata; class Mammalia; order Lagomorpha; family Leporidae; genus Sylvilagus; species Sylvilagus floridanus. Next base: position 85,323,956 of record OX463224.1, read on the forward strand.
GATAAATACAGCAAACACTATTAGACCTAAAAGGAGAGATAGACTCCAATGCAAATAATTGTGGGGAACTTTAGCACCCCATTCTCATCAACAGACACATCAACCAAACAGAAAATCAACAAAGATATGTCAGAGATTGAACCATATTATTGAGCAAATTTTCTTAAGAGATATTTGCAGAACATTTCCCCCCACAGTTACAGAATACACATTCTCTTCATCAACACATGAAACATTTTCTAGAATAGATCATATATTTGGATACAAATCAAGTTTCGGTAAATTTAATAAGGTTAAAATTTTAATCCTAATACACTGTATTGACTGATACTTTTTCATATATGTACTACATAAATAAAAATTACTAACAAATTCTAAATTTATATCAAAAATTTGTGCACACAATTTCATATTGATTTTTTATCATAAAGACAAAAGTGTGAGTGAACAATTGTCTTATAGGTAGAATCTCAAATTTTAGAAATTTCTCTGGAAAAATTACAAGTCATAATAACTCAGCAACAAATTCCTGAGATAATTATAATTTGGTTAAGATACATGATTCACTTTATATGGTGCTGAACTGTATAATAATTTGTAATATAATTTTACATCTGTGTCCTGGATAAATATTCATCTTAATTTTCTTTTGTTCTAATTTTTATCTGGGTTTTGTCTTAGGTTAGTTTTGGCCTCAGGATAGATTGGAAATTATTCATTTATCTCCAACTTCTGGAAAATTCATTTCAAATTGCTATTATTTCTTCCATAAATCTTTGGTAGTCTTCCTCAGTAAAGTCATTTGGTTGTGGGATTTTCTTTCCAAAGAGGATTTTGCACATTGAATTTATTTTGAAGAAAGATGAGAGAGAGATTATAGATAAACAGACAGATGATCGATTATTTTAAATACATAGATGGTTGATACATGTTATTGTGTTGATCAAATTCTTCTTGTTTGAGCATTCATACTTTCTGTCTTTAGAGTAGAACTAGAGTGTAACTGCAGGCTCTTTGCCTGTTACTAAATTTATGATTCACCCTGTCAGTTTCTATAATTTTAAAAGTTGATAAGACACATTCACATTTTCAGTATGGATAAGTAAAAGTGAATGAATAAGAAGACAGTTGAGTTCATTTAAACAGTTTATAATGTTATTCTCATTTATGTACATTTTCAAAAGTCAAATTTTAAGAGCCAGAATCATGAAATATATCCTAAAAAAAACACAGATTACCACCGTTACTAATTACAGTGTATATCTAGAGTAATAAATAAATTAAACTTCCTAGATACTTGTTAAGTATCGAAAGCTTGTTATACTTTTGGTTTCAGGAAGCATTATATCTATTAAATGTCTATTTAGACTGTGATACTGCCACTTGTTAGATTTAATTTCACCAACCTAAATTCTTCCAAGTTAAATTTCTAATGTAATTATCTCTGAACAAATGTAGTAAGAAAATATTTTAATGATAAAAATGATTTTTGTATCAATAATTCATTTTTCTGGTGTTCTCTGAACTTGTCAAGGCTGTAGTTGATACATACCAACAATCAGATGAAACAGAAAGAAGAATTCAACTTATGCTTAGGATGAGAAATAATGTTTTTATGTTTTATTTAAAGTTAATTGGTTTTTTTTCAGCAAGTGTGTAGAAAGAGACAGAATTATGGGTTTATAGGAATTATTTCCCTCATTTACTCAATAAGTATTAACAGAACATCCACTATGTATCTTTATTGAGTGTTTAATAGTGAATAAAACAAATTCCTTAATTTCTTGCTGCTAATAACAAATTTTACAATAAGCAAGTAAAAAGTGCATCAATAAAAGGAATGCAAATGTTGATAAGTGAAATAAAGACATGAAATAAAGCACTTATAATAGCTAATGATTGGAGAATTTATTTGACTGCTTTTAAGAAAATGACTTTTGGATAACAACTTTGAACCAAGAGAATAATAAATATCAATATTTACAATTTGCCAGAACTAGGCTGGAAATGTCCTTTAGGTGGTAATTGTGAAATCCTTAACACAGTGTCTATATGTAATGATTATTTTCTCCGATATGAAGCTGTCTATCACAAGGCAAGTCTATTTTTAAAATGGAGATAAATTCCACTTGACTAAACTGAAACTGCATATTTCTTCCAAATGCCTTTGCTGTTATGACTCCATTAAAAATTAGTGAGTTTCATGCTTTTATTTCTACACATGAGGAATCCAAGTCTAAGTCACTCTATGAAGTATGCAAAGTAGTACTCATAATAAAAATAATTATGATAAATATGATAAAATAATTTGATCTTCAGTGACAATCATTCCGGACACTGTATTTCCATTGTCTAAGTGCAACCTTACAATGATTTTGTACTTTCCAGGTGACAAAACCGAGGTTCAGAGGAGGTCAAGCTAGCAAATGAAATATAAGAATATTTTAACCCCAATTTGGTGAATTGCAATTTCATTCCTTTCCTTAAAGCCAGGTACACGTTAAAGATAGAGAAACATGTTTTATTTTAAGTTTTTGAAGAAAGATTGTCAACAGAGTTAAGTGGCTACCCACTGGGGAATTTTTTATTCCCTAGAAAACCTAAGTATAAATCAATATTATTAGAAACAGGATTGCCAGTACACATAAAAATTCAGGATAAATCTTTGTCATGCAAAGTATCACTATTTCAGTGTTCTAATCCAGTGGGGGCACCGGATTCTGTCCCAGTTGCCCCTCTTCCAGGCCAGCTGTCTGTTGTGGCCAGGGAGTGCAGAGGAGGATGGCTCAAGTGCTTGGGCCCTGCACCCCATGGGAGACCAGGAAAAGCACCTGGCTCCTGGCTTCAGATCAGTGCAGTGCCCTGGCTGTGGCAGCCATTGGAGGGTGAACCAACGGCAGAGGAAGACCTTTCTCTCTGTTTCTCTCTCTCACTGTCCACTCTGCCTGTAAAAAAAAAAAAAAGAAAGAAAGAAATATATCTTGTTAATTCTTTGAAACCTGTTATTCATGGTGAATCTTACCTTTGAATATGAAAACCTTGAAAGTCATAGTTCTATCAAGTTATCAGTAACAGAAAGATCTTTCTGTTCTCTTAAGTGAGTTTCTGAAAGCTGAAGGTCTTTGATAAGCATGCTGAGAAATCAATTTAGGTCATTAAATATTTATTAAGCATCTATTTGGAAGGTGCTTGGCAAGATAATATTTAAAAAAGTGCAATAAACCTGCGGAATTATTCCTAGGGGCATAAATCAAATAAGAAAGATACAAACACACATCCAAAAAATAACATGCAACTTTCTAAAATCAGCAACTGCTTTGTTTTCTGCCATAGCAGGTCAAATTCATGAGTCTTTTTGGAAGCCTTGCTTCCTCCATGGTGCAGTTCACTCTTCTTATATTCTAAATTACACAACACTTTAATTCAATACTCCATTGATCTTAGTTCTTAGAGTTTAATTGAATCACATATTATAAATCCTTTGTGGCTTTATTGTTATGATTATTTAAATTGAAATTTTATGTTTTAAGTATCTTGAATAAGAAATCCAAGTTTTCTGTGGTTTAGCTACATTTTCTCAGACACTCTCTTCCCTTTCATGGCTTCCATTGTCATTCACATACTGATCCCTCACAAATATGTTTCCTGGAAATGTATTGCTAATATTGCCATAGAAAAGCAGGAATGATTGTGGTACTTGTTGAAAGGGAGCAGTTAATTGTCCATTAAGCTGAAGAGCCATACGTCCAGCTGTTAGTCACATATCACCACTTAGCTCTCTCACAGACACCCCAAACTGAATTATACAACAAATCAATAACCTATAGTTGTCCACAAATAGCCATTCAATAGTAAGTTTTTGAAATATGGTAGAGGTATTAGAAATAGGGAGGGCTGGATTTACAAGATACATTAAGAAGAATTGACAGCATTTTGTGACTGTTAAGATATGAACAGTGATTACAAACAACCCTTTGAGGTTTTGTTATTTGTCTGTTTATTTTCCATGTGGTGAATTAGTAGAGTTTAGAAAACATGAAATTGGAGTTGGGAACAATGTAGGGAGTCAGTTTCTAGAGATGATAATTCCAAAATTAGTTATTTATAACATTTGTACATAATTATAATGCACACTGTGCTCTTTCAGTATGTGTATACAATATGTACTACTAATAAAAGGGTTTTCAAAATTTTCCATTCTTTATGTTACCTTATGATTGGAGGTTTGTCTTCTATTTGTCACACACACACACACACACACACACACACACATCTTTGCTGTGAACTGTAGCCTCCTTACTATGCTGTGTAACATTAAGACTTTAGACCCTTCATCCAACTCTGATTTGGTACCCTTCATCCAAACTCCCTCCACCCTCCCATCATCCCTTGCAGCTTCTAGCAATCACCATTGTGTGTTCAGATTGTGTTTTTTTGTGTTTTTGTGTGTGTGTGTTTGTTTTGTTTTTTTTTTTGTTTGTTTGGTTTAGTTTTATTTTGCTTTTAGTTCCCACATATGAGAGATCACAGGTGGTGTTTGTCTTTCTGTATCTGGATTATTGTATTTAACATGCCATTTAGTTGTAAATGACAGCACCTAGCAACAAGGTGAGTTGTCATGGGATTTTATGATGGAATGAGCTTTCAAAGGAAGATATTAAGGAGAAAAGAATAAAATTGATATGCAAATTCAAATAAAAACAAAGATGGCATTTTCTTTGTACTGGGTCCTATTCTGTGAGGGAGTCTTCTTATAGGACAACCAGACTTTTTTGAATGAGAAACTTAAAGGAAGAGTCAAACAGTAAGATATAGATAATTTTACTGTAGTTACAGAGGTCACAGAGGAAAAGTTTTGGTTATCAAGGAAAATGATAGGAAAAAGAGCTTTCCAGAGACGAATGAAGCGTAAACTGTAAGCACTGAATTTTTTGTGGCTACTAAGGTTGGGATAGAAATAAGGCAAAATGAGTTCACCCTCGAAGTCTCTTAGAGCAGGTCAATGATCCATTCTAATTACAGTCTCTTTTCTGGAACTGGTCTCCGAGACAGATTGCAGTAGTCATTTGCATAGCATGGGGAGGGAGAAAGGAAAGTACTGCCAAAATTTGTGGAGCTTTATGTGATATCTTTTGAAACCTGCCAATAGAGTGTCAATGCCAAGCAATTAAAAAATTTCTCAAAGGCAGAAAGTTAAAATATAGTTGCTATGTTTATGTTTTTCCTCATATTTTGATGTAGTTAGCTAAAGAGCTTCAATATTCTTCTTTAAGACAATATTTTTTTCTAAAACATGAATTTGTATAAATATTTTAAATAATAGTTTGGAAGAGTTATGAATGATAAATGTTCAGATGAGTGCCTGTCCTTGGAGATAATTCAGTGCAGTGTTTCTTGGCAAGGAGAATGTGGAAGTTTCTTTGCTACTTTCATTGTTTGACTTCTTACCATTTGATTCAGGTTGAAATATATAAGATTATATTGCATCTAAAACTATAAATCTAAAACACAGAGTTACATAGAGTAAAAGTTAGAAGGCCCATAAAGAACATAGTATGTATATAATAAATTGGATATTCTCAGCTCTTACAAACTTGAAAACTGTAATTTTTATAATGCATTTCTTATTTCATGTCAGTCCCAGTGGCTCTATTATCTTAGTTAAACCCTAATACATAACATGGAGAATGAAGGAAAAACAATACAGATAAATTGTCAAACAAATACTACTAGAGCCAACCAAAATTCAGTCCCAGTAGAGACTTTTAAAGTTAAAACATAATGCAAGTGTTGGGGTCATCCTACTCTAACTAGAAGGAGTTGAAACTTTTATATACCAACTTCATCATTGGTTAAGGGCTGCAAAAGATAATGATCTTAGCATATTAAAATTTTAGAAAATTTCTGCCCTATGCTCCAGCCTTTCCAGTTTTAGTTGTTCACCAAGTAAAATAAGGACATTATTCAAATAAAAATATATCACTACTATTCACAGTTTTACTTACAACTGTTCCAGTCTGGAAATAACCCCAGAATTACCAAAAGATGAATGAATAAGTTTATCTTTGTATGTTCATATATTTAAATACTGCTCAGCAATTTTAAAAAATAGAACAAAATGCAGGAACCACAACAATATAAATAAGTTCACAATCATGATTCAACGTGAAAGAAGTCAGACTTAATAGAATACATAGTGTATGCTTCCACTTACAAAAACATATTTGAAATGAAAATTATTGTTGCTGATAAATTATAGATTAATGATGGCCTATGGCTACTCAATGGGAACATCTAGATTAAAACTAATATAAGAAATAAGTGACATTTAAGAAATAATACAGGGGCTGGCACTGGTGGCATAACAAGTTAAGCTGTAATCTGTAGCACCAACATCCCATATAGCTGCCAGTTCTAGGCCTGAGTGTTCCACTTCTGATGCAACTCCCTGATAATGGTCTGAGAAAATAGTGGAAGATGGCCCAAGTGCCTGGGCCCCTGAACCCGCATAGGAGACGCAGAAAAAGCTTTTGGTTCTTACCTTTGGATGGGGTCAGCTCCTGCCATTGTGGCCATTTGGAGAGTGAACCAGCAAATGGAAGATATCCCTCTCTGTCTCTCTCTTTCTCCTTCTGTAACTTTGCCTTTCAAATAAGTAAATAAATCTCTAAAAAATGAAACAATATAAAAAATAGGGATTTTTATAGTTAATGCAATAGCTATGTATTTTATAGTGGTAACGGTTTCACAGGTGTGCACGACAATCTGAAATCATATTGTGCACTTTAAGTGGATGCAAATCATTATCCCTAATTTATTCTAGAAAAAAACACTTGTTCAATTCTCAATGAATGGTACTTTTATTATCAATTCAGTCAGATAAAGCTCTTCCAATAACATATGATGTTTAGGAGTAGCCTATTTTGAAATAGATATTCCATTATATGGCATCAGCAAAGTCTAATATATTTATAATAAAATTTCATTTTATTAGTAAGAGTAATAATTAATGGCTTACTTTATCACACATACACAGAAACACACATAAGCATAAAGTAAAAAAATCTCTCAAATACCTGCCTAAATAACAGCCAGAGAGCAAAAATGGAAATTTTATTAATATGCAATATTGCATCAAAATAACGCAATTAAGTTTGCTGCACTCTTAATTGATATCTGTGTCTCTACAATTTTGCATACTAGGGTTACCAAAGTTAATAAGTACTTGTTAATTGCCAGAGGCAATTTTTCACCTTCCCCTGACAGTAGCCTCTAGCTGTGCCAAGACAATTTTTACAGCATGAAAGCTGTGCTATAAAGAGCTGCTGTGCATGTCATTTCACTAATAATTGATTTTCTTTTCTTAATTTTCAAAATCCTTGAGGTAAAAGAAACATTGACTAATAAATTCACAGTGCCACAGGTAGTAGTCTTTTCAGATGTTCAATTGTGATGCTGACATCCTGTTGAACTACATCTGAATAACCAAATGTACAATGTCTTGTACTCTAGAAACTTAATTTTTCTGAAAAAAAGTTTCCTCATTATTAGAAATGTTAATTACATACTTTTGAATTACATGCCTCAGGTAATTATTCATTAATTTATCCGTCTATTTGTAGGAATTTAAGTATTAGATCTCATTGGCTATCTAACTTTTTTCTTTATCTTTTACATTTTGGGATTGCTAGCTTTTATGTAACATTACAACATTCAGCTCTTTATCCGAAATATTTACTCAAATTACAGTAATTACATGGATTTTTTTTAAAAAACTAGTTATATATTATACATATTGCTTTTCAGAAACAAATTCTTTTTTTTTTTTTTTGAACAGGCAGAGTGGACAGTAAGAGAGAGAGACAGAGAGAAAGGTCTTCCTTTTGCCATTGGTTCACCCTCCAATGGCCGCCGTGGCTGGCGGCTGCGGCCAGCGCACCACACTGATCCGATGGCAGGAGCCAGGTGCTTCTCCTGGTCTCCCATGGGGTGCACTTCACTGCACTCCCTGGCCACAGCAGAGAGCTGGCATGGAAGAGGGGCAACCAGGACAGAATCCGGTTCCCCAATAGGGACTAGAACCCGGTGTGCCGACGCCGTAAGGTGGAGGATTAGCCTAGTGAGTCGCGGCCTACATAAATTCTTAATCTTTGTGCAAGGGATGCAGTTCAATTTAAAGACATTTAAGGTGCAATTTATATTCCAAGGTAATTTTATATATTATGTAATGTTAGGTCACATGCATTGTTAAAGAGAAGCTAACAGATAAATATGTGCAAGAGTTTCATTCGGGGAAAACTCCTTTGAGGGATAAAGTGGGAAAATAAAAAGGCAGCAAAGACCTTCAGACCATTGTACAAGTATGACAGAGGAGTGTGTCCTCCTTAGGTACAAAATAAAAGAGCATCCACCAAAGGACCTATTTAACTCCATAACCAGGGAAAGAAAAGAAAGATAAATAGGAGGATTTGAGGATGACTGAAGCAGAAAACACAATATGAAGCGACTTAACCTGCTGCAGTGTTATAAGAAAATTTGACTAGGACAAAAGAATTCTTGAGTTGGAGCTTTCTTTTCTTAAATTTTATTTAAGGAATACAAACATCATGAAGTTCAAATACACAAATTTAGGAAAATAGTAATTCTTACCATCCTACCCTCCCTCATGCTCACATTCCACTGTTCTTCCTCCTCCCTCCCCAATTTACATTCTTAGTTTTTACAAAGAACTATTTTCAGTAAACTTTATACTTATAAGATTAATAGCACATTAAGTAAAGAGTTCAGCTAACAGTATTAAAACAAATTTTTCCTCAGCAGTGGAGATAAGGACAGTTCAAAATCAAAATCATTACATCTCAAATTGTGCATATATACCATAATTTCTTTATTTAGTATTCAGGTGATGGACATCTGGGTTGATTCTATATTTTAGCTATTGTGAATTGAGCTGCTATAAACATGGGGGTATAGCTAACTCTTTCAAACACTGATTTCTAAACTTTTCAGTAAATTTCCAGGAATGGGATGGATTAGTCATATGATAGATCTATATTCAGATTTCTGAGGTATCCGATACTGTCTTTCACAGTGGTTGCACCAATTTTTATTCCCACCAAGAGTGGATTAGGGTAACTTTCTCCCCACATTCTCACCAGCATTTGTTGTTTATTGATTTCTGCATTAAAGCCATTCTAACTGGGGTCAGGTGAATCCTCATTGTGGTTTTGATTTGCATTTCCCTGATGGCTAGTGATCCTGAGCATTTTTTCAAAGGTCTGTTGGCCATTTGAATTTCCTGTTTTGAAAAATGCCGGTTCAAGTCCTTTGTCTATTTCTTAGCTGGATGGTTTGTTGTTGAGTTTTATGAGATCTTTACAGATTCTGGATATTCATCCTTTATCAGTCACATTGTTGACGAACATTTTCTCTCATTCTGTCAGATGCTTCTTCACTTTGCTGTCTTTTGCAGTGTAAAAGCTTCTCAGTTTAGTGTAATCCCATTTATCAATTCTGGCTTTGATTGCTTGTGCTTCTAAAGTTTTTTCCAAAAACTCTTTGACTGTGCCAATATCTTGTGGGGTTTCTCCAATGTTCTCTAGTAATTTAATGGTATCAGTTTGTATGTTTAGGTCTTTGATTAATTTTGGGTAGATTTTTGTGTAAGGTATAAGGTAAGCATCTTGTTTGATACTTCTGCATGCAGAGATCCAGTTTTTCCAGGAACATTTATCTTTATCAAATATAAGTTGGTTGTAGATGTTTAGATTAATTTCTGGAGTTTCTATTCTGTTCCATTTTTCTACATTCAGCTTTGTATTTTTTTTTTTACCAATACCCAGGGTATTTTGATTATAACCATCCTGTAGTATATTTTGAGATCTGATATCGTGATCCCCTGGTTTTGTTTAAGATTGCTTTAGCTATTTGGGGTCTCTTGTATTTCCATATGAATTTTAGCATTTTTTTCTAAATCTGAGATGAATGTGCTTGGTATTTCATTGGAATCACATTGCATCTGTAAATTGCTTTTGGAAGTATGGACATTTTGATGATACTGATTCTTCCAACCCATGAACATGGAATATTTTTCCATTTTTCTCTCCTATTTCTTTCTTTAATGTTTTGTAATTTTCATCTTAGAGATCTTTGACATCCTTGGTTAACTTTACTCCAAGGTGTTCAAATGTTTTTGTAGCTATTGTGAATGGGACTGATCTTAGAAATTCTTTCTCAGCCATCTCAGCCATGGCATTGTCTGTATATACAAATGCTATTGATGTTGTGGGATTGGGACAGGAGTGAGGAGGAGGGAAGAGAGAGGGGGAGGAGGCATACCTGGGACTGCATGGCTGCCTGGGTTAAGGAAGTAGTAGCTGCTGACAGAGCCTGCTGCTTTCTTCCTACTGCTTCCGACTTGCCAGCTTCTCCCCAATCCCCCATTTAGAGGGTAGCCTGGCTGTGGATGGTCAGACAGTTCCCATCTCCTGCCACCAAACCTTGGCCCCAACCAGCAGTAGCAGCAGCAGGCAAGGAAGAAGAGGGCGGAACAGCTGCCGGCCTGTGTGGTGGACTGTGACATGGGGTGTATAAAACTAAGATATGCTGGAAATACAGAACCATCGTTTATCATTTCTTCCTGTAATGCTGTTAAGGTGTCAGCAAAAGTGAGTGATCAGGCTCAATGGAGGGTGATGAGAAGTGTTGATGACCTAGACTTCTTCCTTGGTGATAAAGCAATAGAAACACCTATATATGCAACAAAGTAGCCAATTCACCATGGTATAGTTGGAGATTGGGATTTGATGGAAAGGTTTATGGAACAAGTGATCTTTAAATGTTTAAGGGCAGAACCTAAAGATCATTATTTTCTTTTGACTGAACCACAACTGAATACTCCAGAAAACAAGGGATATACTGCTGAAATAATGTTTAGTCTTTCAGTGTTCCAGGCATGTACATTACTCTGCAGACTGTTCTTGACTTAGCTGCATCCTGGACCTCAAGACAAGTAGAACAGACATTGACTGGTATGGTAATAAGACAGTGGAGATGGTGTCACTAATGTCATTCCTGTGGCTGAAGGGTATGTGATTGGCAGCTGTATTAAACACATTCTAATTGCAGGATGGGATATAACATACTAGATTCAGCAACTGCTGAGAGACTGAGAAGTAGGAATCCCTTCAGAACAATCCTTTGAAACTGCTAAGGTAGAAGTAGTGCTATAGACATTCCCAGATTTAATAAAGGAATTTAACAATTATGACACAGATGGGTCAAAGTGGGTTAAGCAGTATATTGGAATCAATACTATCTCTAAGAAAGAATTTTCCATTGATGCTGGTTATGAGAGATTCCTGGGACCTGAAGTTTTTTTTTTTTATTCATTCAGAGTTTGTTAATCCACACACAACCTATCTCAGAAGTTGTAAACGAAGTAATTCAGAATTTCCCTATTGATGTTAGACATCCTCATTACAAGAATATTGTCCTCTCTGGAGGTTCAACCATGTTCAGGGACTTTGGAGGTCATTTGCAAAGAGATTTGAAATGAACTGTTGATGCCAGGCTGAAATTAACTGAATAATTGAGTGGCAGTAGATTGAAGCCAAAACCTATCAATGGACACCACATAAAACGATATGCAGTTTGGTTTGGAAGATTGATGCTGGCTTTCTCACCAGAATCCTACCAAGTGTGCCACACCAAAAAGGATTATGAAGAAATTGGACCTGGCATTTGTCATCACAATCCAGTGTTTAGAATCATGTCATAAAATTGATTTCATAGTTCTTAGGGCTAGGGAGGTGGAGAAGAGATGATCTTTCTGATTACCTGTTTTATCTGGATGGCTGATTTTCAGTTTTAAACCTGACTTGATTTTGTTGTACAAGATTGCTTTAGCTATTCGAGGTCTCCTGTGTCTCCATATGAATTTCAGCATCATTTTTTCCAGATCTGAGAAGAATGTCCTCGGTATCTTGATTGGTATTGCGTTGAATCTGTAAATTGCTTTTGGGAGAATGGACATTTTGATGATATTGATTCTTCCAATCCATGAGCATGGGAGATTTCTCCATTTTTTGGTATCCTCTTCTATTTCTTTCTTTAAGGTTTTGTAATTTTCATTGTAGAGATCTTTAATGTCCTTAGTTAAATTTATTCCAAGGTATTTGATTGTTTTTGTAGCTATTGTGAATGGGATTGATCTTAGCAGTTCTTCCTCAGCCGTGGCATTGTCTGTGTATACAAAGGCTGTTGATTTTTGTGCATTGATTTTATATCCTGCTACTTTGCCAAACTCTTCTATGAGTTCCAATAGTCTCTTAGTAGAGTTCTTTGGGTCCCCTAAATAAAGAATCATGTCGTCTGCAAAGAGGGATAGTTTGAGTTCTTCCTTCCCAACTTGTATCCCTTTAATTTCTTTTTCTTGCCTAATAGCTCTGGCTAAGACTTCCAGCACTATATTGAATAGCAGTGGTGAGAGTGGGCATCCCTGTCTGGTACCAGATCTCAGTGGAAATGCTTCCAACTTTTCCCCATTCAATAGGATATTGGCCGTGGGTTTTTCATAAATTGCTTTGATTGTATTGAGGAATGTGCCTTCTATACCCAGTTTGCTTAGGGTTTTCATCATGAAAAGGTGTTGAATTTTATCGAATGCTTTCTCTGCGTCTAGTGAGATAATCATATGGTTTTTCTTCTGCAGTCTGTTAATGTGGTGTATCACGTTGATTGTTTTGCGAATATTGAACCATCCCTGCATACCAGGGATGAATCCCACTTGGTCTGGGTGGATGATCTTTCTGATGTGTTGTTGCAGTCTATTGGCCAGAATTTTGTTGAGGATTTTTGCATCTATGTTCATGAGGGATATTGGTCTGTAATTCTCTTTCAATGCTGCATCTTTTTCTGGCTTAGGAATTAAGGTGATGCTGGCTTCATAGAAGGAATTTGGGAGAATTCCCTCTTTTTCGATTGTTCTGAATAGTTTGAGAAGAATTGGGGTGATCCCAGTGGAAAGAACGGGGCCATCAAAGAAGGAGGTACCTTTCTCTGAAGGGCGGAGAGAGCTTCCACTTTGACTATGGCCCTGTGGGAATAAGATCGAAGTCGGCTAACCCTAAAGGCTTCCATAGCCTCGGCAACTCATGACCAGAGCCTAGGGAGATTACTGACGCCATAAACAAGAGTGTCAAATTGTTAAATCAACATCAGGAGTCACTGTGTACTTACGTCTCATGAGGGATCTGTCCTTAATGTGTTATCCAATGTGAAGTGATGCTATTACTAGTACTGAAACAGTATTTTTACACTTTGTGTTTCTGAGTGGGTGCAAACTGATGAAATCCTTACATAGTATATATTGAATCGATCTTCTTTATATAAAGATAATTGCAAATGATTAAAAAATCTTGGTGTTAAACTGGAAATTGCATAGACAATCAATTTTTTAAAAAAAAAAATCATGTAGGATCTCTGTCCTTAATGTGCTGTACATTGTGAATTAATACTATAACTAGTACTCCAACAGTATTATCATTTTGTGTCTCTATGCGAGGGCAAACCGTTGAAATCTTTACGTAATATGTACTAAATTGATCTTCTGTGTATAAAGAGAATTGAAAATGAATCTTGATGTGAACAGAAGGGGAGAGGGAGCGGGAAAGGGGAGGGTGGGGGGAGGGAGGGAAGTTGTGGGGGGGGGGGAGCCATTGTGGTCCATGAGCTGTTCTTTGGAAATTTATATTCTTTAAATAAAAGCTTTATAAAAAAAAAAAATAAACCTGACTTGAAACAATGAAGACCAAACATGATTATAAAAGAATATTTTAATAAGTGTATTAACATGCATACATAGAAGAGAGCCAATATGACTAAGTGTTTTCTTTAGATTGAATACTTGAATATTAGGTGTAACAAAAGAAGTGGATTTTAATTCTTTCTGTGCCAATATTCTGTATATTATTGAATAATCTAAGATTTGATGAGATTTATCAGTATGTAGATAGCTCTATAATGTTTGAATTGTACACTTCTAAATATACAATGCAAGAGCTTGTTTATATTTCATATTTTTATAATTTGAGGAAAAAATTCAAAGAAAAATTGTAGTATTTGAGGAGAAAGTGACAGAGTAAAAGAGAAATATAAAAAATAACCTCATGAGACTTGGTATACACACTCATGGGATTCCAGTTATTACAAATTCCCCCCTTTCCTTATCCCTTCCCTACCAGTGTTTTTTTTTTTTCCCAAGTGCTTTTGGAACAAAGAAGGTGTTCCTTGGATTAACTAATGCCTGCTAGTGCTCTCTGATACCTGCATTCTGTTTCTTGCTTTAAAAGAAAAGTAAGCTAGGAGCCAGGAGCTTCTTCTTTCCAGGTCTCCCATGTGGGTGAAAGGGCCCAAGGACATGGGCCATCTTCTACTGCTTTCCCAGGCTGTAGCAGAGAGCTGGATCAGAAGTGGAGCATGTCAGATCCCTCGCCAACCCAAATCTTGCCAGCAAAGGTCCAACCCGCAGAATCACGACACGACTGCTGTTGATTGGTTCTCGAGGAACTTTTACTCTTAGGGATTGAAGGAAAGGAGGGAGGGGGGAGCAGCCGGGAGAAAGACGGAGAAAGACTGAAGTGGCTGCCCCCATTCCCGCCCCTAACACGGTCTTTTATCCATCCCCCATCCCCCCGGGCTAGGAGGAGCAGCCCATCAAAGGGCATGGGCAGTCTCAGGTCCAGGTGCATCTCATCTCGCCAGGTTGTCTGCAAGTCCTTCCAGGACAAGGTGTATCCCATCTCATCAGATTGTCTGCAAGTCCATTCAGGTCAAGGTGTGTCTCATCTCATTAGATCAAGGCGTAACCCATCCTATTACCCTGACCTTGCTCTGCTCCGCAGGATGAGGCAGTGCAATGAGAAGGTCCCCACAGGTGGCCAGCCTGTGGTTCCCCACAGGAGCAGTCGGGACTAGAATCAGTGCACATATGGGATGCTGGCACTGCAGGCAGTGGCCCTACCTACTATCCAACAGCACCAGCTTCCACATAGACTGCCAAAAGGATCTGTGTAATCTTCAATGTGAGTATGGATCCCACTGTAGTTACCCACCCAGGCAATCAGAGAGCTCTGAGCATGTGTAGCCGTGCACAGTGCTTACCCAGAGACCCAGGTATACCATGCATCCTGTCACGCAGTCACAATGTTCCCACAGACTCAGCACTGAGGGCTCCCACAGTCACGGTTGCAAGAGGATCCACTCCACCAGGAAAGCCTGTCCCAGCCACAAAGGGGCTGAGACCACTGCCTGTGGGTGCTCTACCTAGGTGATTTGAACCCCAGAGACTATGATTTGTTGAGAGGTTGGGGTACCTCATAGTCTTATGTGGGTGCCCAGCCCCCTGTCAATCCTGTCACACAGACTCAAGGTCATTGAGAAATGAGGGTTTTTCCCCCTCTGGTAAAATCCCTGGACCACATGTGTGCACAATATCCATTGGCCACAGCTCTACTAATTTCACAATCGTGCTGGGTGCATAGAAAATTCTCTGCAGGAGGTACTTATGTTAGAATAGCTCCTTCTCAGGCCGGCTCCGCGGCTCACTAGGCTAATCCTCCACCTTGCAGTGCTGGCACACTGGGTTCTAGTCCCTGTTGGGGCACCATATTCTGTCCCAGTTGCTCCTCTTCCAGGCCAGCCCTCTGCTGTGGCTTGGGTCCTGCACCCCATGGGAGACCAGGAGAAGCACCTGGCTCCTGCCTTCGGATAGGCACGATGTGTCAGCATGCTGTGGCCGTGGCAGCCATTGGAGGGTGAACCAACGGCAAAGGAAGATCTTTCTCTCTGTCTCTCTCTCTCTCTCTCTCTCTCTCATTGTCCACTCTGCTTGTCAAAAAAAAAATAGCTCATTCTCTCTACCAGTTGCTGCATAGGTGCTGCAGAGCTGCTGCAGTTGCTTCTGCTGACAAGATCCAGACTGTCCCAACTAGTTGCTGGGTGTGCACACAAAAGCTGCAGCAGTTTCTACCTACTTATGTCAGAAATAGCATCTGCCCTCTCTCAGCTGGGTGCTGTGAGCTCTTGGGCGTGAGGTGGAGATGTGCCCCTTTTCTTTTTCTCTGGGTAGGCTGGGGCCATGTTCCCCTCAGGAATCTGGGCCGGACTCAAAGGCTTTGTAGTCCTTTAGACTCTCTGCCCAGTTGTATCAACAGTGGCACAGGTCCCTACAATCTGGCCTAACTATGCTCTCCAAAGATGGAACCTTCTCTGGCTCAAGGTTGCTGGGGTCCACGTGCTTTGCTGCATGTCTGCACCTTCCACACTGATCCACAGTCTCTCTTGCTTCTGCAGAATCTCCACTGCGACTTTTCCAAGAATGCACTTTCTCCACTTTATTTTTTCTTTTTAAAACATTTTTGCCCAGCAGACCATCCTTTCACTACTCTGCATCCTGGAATCTCGTCAAGTCAGAGTTTTCTACCAGAAGAACATACATATCTTGCAGCAATGGTCCAGAATCAGTGTTTCCAACATGCTCAGACTTTGACAAACACCCCATGAGAAGGAAGGTCCTGGGGCAAATGTCATTCTGGAATTCACATGAGAATCTACTGGCTTTATTACTTACTAATGTAAGTTACAGTAGGTCTGATCATGCATTTTTCACAACTCCCATATCTCATGCGTTAAACCACATAGGTGGTCTCTACGAAGATTAGTGAGAGCTGCCTAGAGAGATGGTTCCTACTGGCTTCTTTTCAGAGGAGGGAAATAGAAAAAGGAGAACAGATGGTGAAACAAATAGTATCCACCACTGCAGTTGGTTTTGAGCTACAAACATTACTCATACTTATTAGCCAATGAATTTTAGCTCTGAACTTTAGGAAAGGATCATAATTTTGTAGCCAGGCTATCAACCTCAAGGCCTCATTTTTATCCTTCTTCTTTTTTACTGGTTTTAGAGTTAAGTAGGACCTTTATTGGCTGCTCATTCATTTTATTCCCTAGGGAGGATGTGCTCTAGGAATCATTTCCACAATTCCCTGTAGATCAAGCCCTGTTGGCTTCTTCATGAACTTTGCTGTTAATCAAGGCTTTCAGCCTTCTGGCTTTCAAGCATTGCCATTTGATCTCTATTAAACGGGTCTCACAATCTCATTCAACATTAACAATCCTAGTTCTGTGTAACCTCTCCTGCTGTCAGTACCGGCCTATCCTGCAAATTTGCTGCTAGACTTTTGTGATGCTCTTTCCTCTTTTGTAGATGTGTTCCTGCTGGTCTCAATAAGGGTATATTATTTACATTCTTCCATCAAATATAGTTGTCTAGTAGTAGCCATCTGTTCTTGTGCAATACACTCATTCCAGCATGGCCGGTTTAGCTGTTTACTTCTTTCTCCAGAGCCTGCAAGGGCCATTCAGACATTACATCACTCAGTAACCAGTTCTCCAGGCTTCTAAGAGCCACACAGGAATCAGTTTTGCTCCATTGTGAGGGGTTTTACAGGCTGTGCTATTTCTGATTCCTGAGAAATTCACAAAAGTTGACCAATTCTGGCTACTTCTGGCCATCTCTGAAATTGTGTAGGCATGCAAACTAATTCATTCACCTCCTTTGTATGAAGGACTTCATCCTATTATTAAACCTGGCATGTCACTTTCCAGGTTGTGGTAGAAATTAACCCAGGTTATCAGCCTGATTATAGGGAGACTCCTATCACTGTGTGGTACAGAGACCTCTGCAGCATCTCCAGGAAGAATGACAGTACCAGCTTCTACTAGAAAATGGTGGCCAGCTTCTCCCAGTTCTGAGGATTTCAAGGGGAACTGCTTGAATACTCATCATTGTACCCCAGTATACCCATCCGCATTTCAAGGTTCCTGGTTTTCCTAAACAGGATCTAGAACTTATAATAAAAGATCTGCCTTTGCATATTTTTTTAATTATTTAGTTAACTGTTTGAAAGTCAGAGTTACATGGAAAGAGGGGGAAAGACAGAGAGAGAGAGAGAGAGAGAGAGAGAGAGAGAGAGAGAGAGAGATCTTCCATTCTCTGGTTCATTCTCCAAAAGGCCACAATGGCCAGAACTGGGCCAGGCTGAAAGTTGGAGCCAGGAGCCAGGAGCCAGGAGCCAGGAGCTTCTTCTTGGTTTCTCACATGGGAAGCAGGGGCACAAGCACTTGCACCATCCTTCCACTGCTTTTCTTAGGCTATTAGAGGGAGGTGGATTGGAAGTAGGGCAGCCGGGATATGAACTGGGGTCCATGCGGGATGCCTGCATCTCAGGCATCAGCTTTGCCCTCTCTAACACAACGCCAGTCCCACATTTACGCATTTCTAGAGCTCTGTGACTCTATTAGGTCTCCAGTCTGCTGCTCACATGTTCCTTATTTATTCACATCCTTGCACCTATTTGGTCACCATGAAAATGTGCCACTTTGATCTTTTCCTGTAGGGTGCATCCAGGCTAAGACTGCTTTCTCAAGTCTGCTCACCACCACTGTATCCAGCATGGGTACTAATAGAGGCCCTTTCCTGAAAGATGAAGAAATGTTCTCTCAGGATGCTTAAGTTTGAGAAATACCTGCTTCCCTTACCCAAACATTCTCACAATTGAACAGAAAGCTAAGATTCTTTCAATGCAATCCTCACCCCTCCTGCTCTTCTCAGCTGCTTGCACTGCAGTGTGTTGGGGAGGGCCTTCCTTCCTTCTCAGCCTTCTCCCTTTTATTCCTAACAGACCTGTTTATTGATCGTTTTCTTTCACGAATAATTCTGTCTCGCTGTCTGCTTATCAGAGGACTCACAGTAAAAACTCACAGTAAAATTCCAAAAAATCGGAACTGAGGGTGGCACAGAGAGCTAAGCTATAAGATAGGGCTTGGGAACTGACTCACTCACTATCTCTCGTGGCCCATGGGATGAGATGACAGACTCATTGCTGTCACTGTTGGTGACAATCCTTCTAGGCTTGATGAAGCAGACGTTTGATATACGTGAGGAAAATTTATCTTGCAAACAAAGTTAAAAGAGTTGGTTGGTTACTGCCTAGTAGTACTGAAGAGATATTGGGGTCTTCAACAAAAAATTAAGAAATAAATATGATAGCCGGAGGGGTTCTCTGGTAGCTTGAAAGATTTATTTTTAAGTAGTTATTTCAGGTTGAGCCAGATCAAAGCCAGGATTCCACAACTCTATCTTGGCTTCTGACATGGGTGCCCCAGTTACTTGATCTCTAACCTGCAGCCTTCTGAGGAGCACATTAGCAAGGAAGCTAGATCAGATCAGGCCCTCCAATATGGAATATGGGTGTCCTATGTGACATTTTAACCATTGAGAAAATGCCTGTGCGTTTTAAATACAATTTCAACTAACTACACTGTGTAAAGCAAGAAAAACTGGACATGAGTGCAGATGAAATGAGTTGTCAGTTTTCTAAAGTACATATTACTGCAATTGGAGACAACCATGGAGGAGCACAGAGTTGGAAGGTGGTAAAACCTACATATTTCATGGAATAGGTGCATTGGAGATGGGACTTAATGAACCTGAAAGAAGGGTGGAACTGGATTTGTAAGAAGAAAATGAAAGAGCATTTCATTCAGAGGAAACAGTCGAAGCAAAACATTTGCTTCTTTGTGAAAAGGCCAACAATAGAGCTTGATCTCTATAAAGTGGACTTAGGGAGGACATGCAGAAAGATAAGTTGTGAATAGATTGTATTCTTCATTCATGTGAGCTCCATTCTGGGCTCAAAATTTTTTTTTTTCCTACAGAACTCAATCATGTTAGTTTTGGGGGCTGTTTTCTCAATCACTTTGAATTCTTTAATATAAGAAATCTGAGTATTAATTTTTAATTTTAATAAGAGAGATGATGCCTAATAAAGAATAATGTTGGGGCTGCTGCTGTGACATAGTGGATAAAGCCACCACCTGCATTGCTGGCATCCCATATGGACAGTGGTTCGAGTCTCAGCTGCTCCACTTTTGATCCAGCTCCCTGATAACACACCTGGGAAAATAGCAAAAGATGGCCCAAGTACTCAAATCCCTGCACCCATGTGGGAAACCCAGAAGAAGCTCCAGCCTCCTGGCTTTGCATCAGCCCAGCTATGGCCATTACAGCCATTTGGGGAGTGAAACACCAGATGGAAGACCTCTCTCTCTCTCTCTCTTTCTTTCTCTCTCTGCTTGTGCCTCTGCTTCTCTGTAACTCTGCTTTTCAATAAATAAATAACTTTTTTTGAAAACTAAAGAACAATGTTCAGTGAATATGTGTTGAATGAATAAATGTTACATATAAATAAGTATAAATGGCATTGGGTACCAGGTGCATTATTTTGTTCTTTTGTGGCTACTTTTATTATTTTCTCCTTGAGTAGGTCAATAGCAATTTAAACTGATTTAAATGAAAACAATAACTTAAGTAAATCTGCATAATGAATATATACTTTAAGCACAGAAATCAATCACTCATTTTAATTTTAGTTCACCTCCTCCCATTATTATGCTTAAATTACGACCTTAGTTACATCTTAAATTAACATTTGATTTTTTTTTTTACAGGCAGAGTTAGACAGTGAGAGAGAGAGACAGAGAGAAAGGTCTTCTTTCCATTGGTTCACCCCCTCCAAGTGGCCACTATGGCTGGCGTGCTGTGGCCTGTGCACTCTGCCAATCCGAAGCCAGGAGCCAGGTGCTTCCTCCTGGTCTCCTATGCGGGTGCAGGGCCCAAGGACCTGGGCCGTCCTCCACTGCACTCCCGGGCCACAGCAGAGAGCTGGATTGGAAAAGGAGCAACAGGGACAGAATCAGGTGCTCCAACCGAGACTAGAAACCCGTGTGCCAGCGCCGCAGGTGGAGGATTAGCGAAGTGAGCTGTGGCACCGGCCGACATTTGATTTAAATGTACTGTTCTTGAGCCAGTGATGGGTCTTAGTAGGCTAAGCTTCCACTTGCAGTTCTGGCCTCCTATATAGGCAGTAGCTCATTTCCCCGGGGCTATTCCTCTTCTGATCCAGCTCTGCGCTTGCGGCGTGGGAACACAGTGGAAGATGGCAGAAGTGCTTGGGCCTTTGCACTCCTGTGGAAGAATCAGAAGAAGTTCCTGGATCCTGGCTTTGGGTAAGTTCAGCTCTGGCCTTTGTGGCTATTTGGGGAGTGAGCCAACGGATGGAAGACCTTTCTGTCTCTCCCTCTCTCTCTCTGTAACTGCCTCTCACATAAATAATTTTTTTTAAAAAAAGTACTATTCTTTTTATGACTATAGTTGTAATAAATAGAATAAAATTAAATCAGTATAACATTATTATGAAAATATCATAGTTAATATTTTGATTTATAATGTTATTTTAAAATTCTTCATCTGTGTTTAAGTCTTTAATTAACTTACTAACATCTTTCATCACATTTTAAAAGTGTACAGAAGAAAAATTTCTATATTAAATATTAATTGAAAGTAATGAGATGAGAATTATTTCTTTACCTTAACTATTTAGTATAGTTTAGGCTATTTTTTAATAAAACAATGTATTGGGAGGCATTTGGCATAACGACTAAGATGCTACTTAGGTCTTCTGTATCCCATGTTGGTATGCCCAGATCCAGTCCTGATTCTAGGATCCTGCTAATGCATACCTTAGAAGGCAGCAGATAATGGTTCAAGTACTGGGGTTCCTCCACATGAGAGACCTAAATGGGTTCTTGGCTCCCATTTCAGCCTGGCCAAGCTCCACCTCTTGCAAATTTTTGAGGAGTGAACCAGCAGATGGGGGAATTCTCTCACTTATCAAACAGAATTAATTATTAAAGAAACATGCACATAAGTTTATTACTTCCTTTATGCATATCATGTGTTAAAGAAGTTCAGAAAGAAATGAATGAAATGTTCAAATCATAGCAACTTCTCTATTATATTCTTGAATTTAATTATATTAATTCCATTATAAAATGTATTCTTGTCTGAAGGTTGACTACATAGAACAAAGGACCTAACCAGATTGTTAATGTGCTCTCCATTTGCCCACAGTTTTACCAAAGAACAGCCTTGTTAGAGTGTTTACACAGTTCTAAAAGCAAGTGATACAGAGAGTTTTAGGAAATGTGCACAATACTTATGAATATAACTATTTTTTGCAAATAATACATTTAAAGGATGTGTTTTCAGGAGTATTTTCTGGATAAAAATACTCCCTTACAAAAGCACATATCTTCAACTCTTAAAGATTTTATACAAAACATGAAACAGGTTCTACTCATATATGGCTTTTATCTGATTGCTAACATTGAATGAGTGTCCAAAGAGATTGCTTAAGCAGAATTCTTTAAACTGAGGACTTCAAGAGGCTCTTGACATTTTATGGTTAGTCCATTGAGTAGAAAAATAATTAACATAGCTGTGGAGTGCAATTTGCTAAGTACTACTTATAAAGTACATGGCAATTGAGTTTAAGACGTGACTTCCATTCACATTGGTCAGAAATCACAAAGTTTAGGTGACTAAATATAAAGATGAAAATCGATTTTTTGATATTTTTGCAAAACAAAGTAAATAATTGAGAGTATGAAGTTTCAGAGTTAAGTGTCATCTTGGAAAAATTTTATTATTTATGGCAATACATTTTCTTTCAAATGATAAATCCAGTTTATTGTTACATTGTTTTAAAGTTGATATTGGCTTTAATTGTGGAAATACCATGCTATTGGTAAATATGAAATTCATATGAATTTATGTAGGAACTAAAAATGGCCACATACTTGTGAGTTTTTTGACAATTTTAATTGTGTTCAATTTAAAGTTGAAGTAGAAAATGTTGATCTTCCAATGCCAAGTGGATGCCAAGACATTCCCAGTCAGTGCCTTCCCTTCTGTTCCATGTCTCCCCCAATAAAGCTCTAACAAACTTATTTGATAAGCTGCCTGCCTAAAACACTTATATGTAATGAGAGAGTAATTGTTAACTATACTGTTAGTAACAAAGTACCAAAAGCCTTGGGGCTACCGTTGTGGTGCAATGGATTAAGCCGCTGCTTTGGACACAGGCATGACATATCTGGGTGCCAGTTTGATTTCCTGCTATTCTTCCTATTATCATATCCTGGGAGACAGAAAGTGATGGCTAAATTGCTTGGGCCCCTGCCACTCAAATGGGAGACCCAATGATTTCAGGCTCTTGGCTTTGGATTGGACATGCTTGGAGGTTGTGGGCTTTTGGGTACTAAATCAGCAAATGAAAGATTCTCTCTCTCTCTCTCTCTCTCTCTCTCTCTCTCTCTCTCTTTTAAAGATTTTTACTATTTATTTGAAAGTCAGAGCTACAAAGAGAGAGAGAAGAAAAGGCAGAGAGAGAGAGAGAGAGAGAGAGAGAGAGAGAGAGAGAGAGAGATTGAAATGTGCATTCCCATCTACTGAATTAACATCCAAATGTCCATAATAGTGGGGTCAGGGCTAGCCTGAAGTTGGGAACCAGGAACACAACCCGAGTTGCCTAACTATAGTTAGCAGGTACTCAGTTACTTGAATCATCACCACTACCCTGCAGGGTCTGCCTTAGCAGGAAGCTAGAATTAGAAACCAGGGATTGAGTGTCAAACTAGGTACTCCAATATGGGGTACAGGTGTCCTCTCTGGCTTCTTAACTGTTAGACTAGATGTCCACCCTTCCATACCTCTTTAAGCAGCTTTGTAATTCCTCCCTTAAAATACTTGGGATCACCAATCCTCTGCTACTTATTGCCCAACATAATTTTTGTATCCTTTAAGATGGGAAGGAAATTGCTTTCTCCATTATCTCATCAGAACTCAAATTTGAAATATATCCCTATTCCATTCTCTGCACTTAAGACATTTTGAATATGAATACACATTTGTTAATTTTCAGGCAAAGTTAAACCATTATACTTTTGCTTTTTCCTCTGTTCCCTACTAAAATAATAACTAATACTAGGATAATAATGAAACATTTTTAAAACACGTACACAACCTACAAATAGTGTAGATAATAGTAGGAATATTTCAGTACTAGAAATCTGAATTCTACTAGAGAAGAATGATGAATTAGAATTCATCATGCTAGAGTAGGAGACAGAAAAAACTAAATTTTCAGCATGCACTGGAAAGAGCTAGGAGATGCTCAATATGTACCACAAAACCTCCAAATATGTAGATTTTTACAGTAACCAGTATCTCTAGAATTAGAACTAGATATTTGCCTTTAAAAGGCAGCATTTTGAGTAACTTTTAAATACATTATGCCATGAGAAAAAAGACTCAAAAGGTTACATACTGTATGATTGCATTCATGTTATAGTCTCAGAAAGGTAAGTTGTTAAAAGACAATTCATTTAACAGAAAAGTTTAAGGAAAATGTAAAGAACAGATCCCTGTGCTCTACAATTAGAGATGTCTTTCTGGAATGTTAGTGCTACATTTATTGGTGCCTTTGAGAATGGTTTTGCAACCTGGTTACACATGTGTCTACCTCTCTGGTTTTCCAACCTTCATGTATCCACTACCCACAATTGCATTAAAGAATTATTTGAATGTACTGTTGAATCAAGATCCTCTAGGCTCTAGTTATTTATTGATCTACTAATCATAAGTAGAGAAAATGCTATAGACTAGGATGCTATATTAATTTCTTTATTTTTCTTTGAGAGAGAGAAAGAGAGAGGTAGGAACTTAAATCTAGAAACTCCAATAAGGAATGCTGGCATCCCAAGCAGCTTCCTAACAACTCTGCAAACACGCACCATGGCACGTTAATTTCTTTATCTAAAGATCTCAAATAATATTCACATATTTTCCAGAATTTTAAAGAGATTTTATTTTTAAACTCATGGAAACATACATTCCAACATTCACTTTAAACTCTTCAAAAAGTAAATATTTGTTGGGCATTTTCATTCTCATGACATGTTTCATATTCCACATACTTTATCAAATGGTGACAACCTCTCAGAAACTGCATTTTCCCTTTTCTTCCACACTGTAGAAGCCAAAAGATAAAATTCTTTAAATCTAGCTTAGTAATTTCTAAATAGACATCTATCTTAGAATTTACTTTTCTCCTTACCTATGTATTTTCTGTCTTTGCACACTGAAATTCATCGCCCACTGCAGAAGATTAAAGTGTATTGGAGTTTAGCAAGACTTATTTTTTCTATGAGCTATCAAAACTCTAAAATTAAAAAATAGTTCTGTTTATTTCCTTCTATTTCATCATTCAAACAGTAGTCGGACTTAGAGGGTGTCCTGGATTTTAATTCCAGTTTCTTATATTTTCTAGTTGTTTTTGGATTTTGAAATTTACTCATGAGAAGATTCTTTTTTGCATGTCTAAGTAATCAGGAAATTTTTCATTTAACTTTTCAAGGGAACAATTCAAGTGATACACTGATTCATAATTCATGCTCTTTTTAAAAAATAGATATAGCTTTTATTTTGATAAATTTAAAATTTTTAAAATTATATTTTGATCATTTAAAACTTAAGAGTGATATAAAGAAAATTCCTGGATCCTTAACCCAGATGAGTTAATTAACTTTTTGTTTCATTATATGTGTTCTTTCTCTCTGAACCATTCAAGGCTAATTAATACATTTCAACATTCTAAAAGAATTTGTATTTAATTATTTAAAAGGCAGAGTGTCTACCACGTGGATAGCAGAACTCAAGTGCTTAATCCATTATCGACAACCTCCCAAGCATATTAGCAGGAAGCTGGATCAGAAGCCAGGTAGTCAGGACCCCAACACTCTAATATAGAAGGTGGAACTCCCAAGTGGCAGTTTAACCTCAATGCTCACCCCCAGACATTGCACCTTTTACAACCTAAAAATATTACTTTTTACTTCAAAGCTATCATTTATCAAATTAAGATATTAACACATTTCTTATGTCTAATCTATCTTCTACATTCAAATTTTATGATTTATCTCAATGTCTCCTATGGCTTCTTTTTTCCCAGCCTAGGATCCACTTTAGGGCTATGTATTGCATTTGGTTAAGGTTCTGTAGTATTCTTTAGTATGTAATATTGCTGCAAAGTTTTTTTCCATCCTTCATGATCTTGATGTCCAATCATTGCTGCATTACTCACCTAATATCTTCTTTTTAGGGTGACTAGTTGATATTTCATGCAACTAGGAGGTCCTTCTTTCCTTCCTTCCTTCTTTCCTTCCTTCCTTCCTTCCTTCCTTCTTTCCTTCCTTCCTTCTTTCCTTCCTTCCTTCCTTCCTTCCTTCCTTCCTTCCTTCCTTCCTTCCTTCCTTCCCTGCTTCCTTCCAAGGTAGCAGTACTGTGTAGAGCTCTGTGTTCTTCCTTCCCCTTCCTTGAGCAGTTCTATTTAAGTAAATGTGTATTGATGTCCTCCTTGAAGTGTTTGGAAAAAACATAGGTTTTAGGAGAACATCAGAAGCAGCTCCGAGAGTCCGTGGTGGGTCTGTAGCTCATTCCATTTCTGAGATCCTTTGGCAAAGGCCCTTTAGCCGTCAAATGGACTGAGCTGACCAGGAAAACTAGTTTTCTGCCTGGAATTTGGGAAAATATGAAATAAAATTATGTTAAACTCTGTCATATTTTACTGTCAGTTACTGTTAACGTAGTTTATTACACTTTAACATCTTTTTTATGACTTCTCTTCCTGACTAAAAGAAGGTGTCCCATTTTCATTTTTAGCTTTTCTTTTTCCTGCTATCACCTCTGGGGAAACACAGAGAATTAGCATTATACTGAATTACAAATAACCTGGCCCCTCTAGAGTCTCTTTTAACTAAGAACCCACTTTATCAATATTTATTTTCTCTGAGATCATCATGAAAACAGTAATGTGATCTAAAGTATTAATTTATTTATCTGAGGAAAATGTAGCTTTAGGGATAAATTATTACTTACAGGATATTTTAAAAAGTTAAGACAGAAGAAAACTGAATTTATATTAAATGCTAAAATTATCTCATATTTTCTTATATCTCACTATATGTCAATATAATAAGAAATATACTATATAATTTTCCATAGCAAAAAAATCTATGGCTCTTTTCTAACATTTAAACACATTTATAACTACTAATATTAAAGTTCTTCTTGCAAAAGGAGAAAAAGTTCAATATATCAATAGATAATTTTTAAAGACATATTATCTTTAAAGTGTGCATACAAATGTGTGATAACTATTTATGCATAGAAAATATTAGATATTGGGAATGAGTTTAAGGCCAGAGATGCAAGGATCTCAATAATATCATAGAACACAAGATTCTTCAGAGAAATCTAGCTTATGTGGAGCTTCTGTTTCCTGGTACAGTTGCCACAGAAATATAAAAAAATGATCTTTAAACACACAATTAAAATATATTGGCATTTATGTGACATTGTCCCTACACTTTAGAAAAGTACGTATTGATATACCAATTAGGAGCATTGAATTGCTAAAGGAACATTGAATAAAAGGACATCAGTTTCAAGATCTGGACTGCACCTTCAGCTCTTGCAAGACTGTAGCTCCAGATGATGATAAGAATATAAACCCAGGGGCAGGTGTTGTGGTATCATGGGTTAAGCTGCTGCCAGTGAGGCCAGCATCCCACATGGGCACCGATTCAACTCCTGGCTGCTTCTCTTCTGATCCAACTCCCTCCAAATACTCCTGGGAAGCCAAAAGAAGACAAAACAAGTACCTGGGCTCCTGCCACCAACATGGGAGACCTGGATGGAGGTTCAGGCTCCTGAAATAGGCCTGGCCGAGCCCTTACTGTTACAGCCATTTGGGAAGTGAACCATCAAACATAAGATTCCCTCTCTCTCTCTCTCTCTCTCTCTGTGTGTCTCTCTTTTATCTTATGGTCTGTGACTCTGCCTTTTAAATAAATAGTTCTTTAAGAAATTAAAAACACTCAAACATCCCAAACAGTACCTATGGAAGAAAAATTATAGTCAGATAGATATATAGATATAGATATAGATAGATATAAAGATAGATAGAGATAGATAGATTTAGATAGATATACAAATATCCAGGAAGGTAAGTGCTACAATAATATTAACTGTTTATTGTAACTTTTCATACTGGTGAGATTTTCTTTAATCTTTGCAAATTCATTAATTCAACAATTATTAGTGATTAATAAAATTCTAGGTCTTGGTATAGCAGCAAATGGAGCAGGCTTCTTTGTTCTAAATACACAGTTATTATATATGTTTCTATGTGTGTTGGAAGGATGGAAGTACATGGATGAATTGGAGTGACAGTGAAATAGAAGATAAAGAAATTTCATATGCAAAATAATAACATTAATGGAGTCAATAACTGGTAGATCAAAATTACATCTCCTTATATTGCCTTTTATTTTTGAAGGTGATTTTCTAGAACTCAAACAACGGTTTATGCTTGTTGCTTTTACAACCAGCCTTCAAGGAGAGACCTAGAAAAACATTATATGACCTGTCTTTTTATAAAGTCACCCTTTGTGTTTCTATTCCTTGACATGCGTGAAGCTCAGTCCTATTACACCAGAAATCACATCCTTTTGGAATTTTCCTCACACATTGAGAAAGTTGTAAGGTGATCAGGTCATATTCAAGAATCAAAAACTCATTTATTCCTTCCTACGTCTCCGGAAAACCCTTTTTTGCTCCTAGTGCAATTTGTTTCTCCTAATCTCTTCAATGATACAACTAATTTCTTGCCTATTGAACATGAACTTTCTTTTACACAAGCTTGCTTTAATTAAACTCTCTAGTTTTTATGGTTCAGATATTTTATCAATTATATTAAACCATGAATGTTATCTACATCCCAGAAGCATATTCATTCTGTATTAGGGAGTTGATGAAGCTGATAAAATAATTGGAAACCTATTTATTAAACTTCATCTATGTTTGTCCATTTTTCCTCATCATTGATTGTTACACATGAACTAAATTATTATGTTAAATAATTTTTAATGGTATCTGTCTTCACAATTTTAATTTCTGATTTTTCATGTCTCATTTGCTTTATGAGGCTGTTTTGTATTCTAGATTATGACTTTAGATTTTAAAAAATTATATTTCATAAATGGTTTTAGGAGTAGATAAGAGACTCCATTAACTAACATTTATTAAATTTTCCCTATAGTACAGATATTGCTAAAGAAATATTATCTAGTCCATTTAATGTAGTCCTTCGGTTCTTTAATTACTTTTTTCTATAGTGAGCTTAAGGTTACAGAGGTTATTGCAGAGCATTGTCTAAATCTGTGAAAATAGTACCCCATACCTTGCTATCTTTTTAAGAATAGGTTGTATTTTTCATTATCAAGAATTCAGAATTATATTTTATCAATGCTTCCAAAATGTATCACTATATAAAGGATTTCAAATTTTTGTCAATATAATGAAAAACCAAAGTTTCAGACTCAGGATAGGACAAGTGTTTGCTCCTACATATACTACCTGTGTACCACATGTTAATCAAGGGGTGCTACTCATTGTAGGCACTTGTGGACACAAGTTAATAAAAGAACTCCTATCGATAAGTGTTTGAAAAATAACCTCAGCACAAGATAAGAACATAGTGAATAGCAATCTGGCTCATAAGCCTTCTCTGTTAGGCGGGGCATACGTCAATTTCATCTACATTTTCTTGACCACTACTAGTAGCATGGTCACTCCTAAATTCCAAGAAGAATGAGGAAAGAGAGTCCTGTGATGCTTCCAAAGGGAGACAGATAAGAATATTTGGTGAACAACTCTATTGACTATTGTATAAGCTTTATTTTATCATACATATTGTCTGATTTTATCATTTCAACTTTAATACAATTGAAACACTTTTTTGTTAACTTTTATATAAAGGAAAAAATCATGCATTTTATATAAATAGTTTTAAGAGCATAATGATACTTCTTACTATTCCCTATTCCCTCCCTCCCTCCCTCCCTCATTCCTACCTTTCTAATTGACTTTATAATCACAAGCTTAAATCTCCACTAAATAAAGAATTTAACAACTAGTAAGTTCCTAAATAATATAGACGAGGGCTCTAAATAGTAATCAAATCTCAGA
The DNA here is from genome assembly GCA_949820135.1 of Sylvilagus floridanus. Taxonomy (NCBI): domain Eukaryota; kingdom Metazoa; phylum Chordata; class Mammalia; order Lagomorpha; family Leporidae; genus Sylvilagus; species Sylvilagus floridanus. Next base: position 85,354,008 of record OX463224.1, read on the forward strand.
ATACCAATTTAGCTCCTATATATTAGATTTTTTGGCGCTTTGTATATTTAGTTTCCACAAATCAGGGAAAACATACAATATTTGTCTTTTGGGGGGTTGGCTTATTTCACTAAGTGTAACAGTTCCATCCGTTTTGTTGCAGAAGACAGGACTTCAGGGGCTGGCACTGTGGCGTAGCAAGTAAAGCCGCTGCCTACAGTGCTGATATCCCATATGGGGACGGTTCGAGTACTGGCTGCTCCACTTCAGATTGAGTTTTCTGCTGTGGCCTGGGAAAGCAATAGAGGATGATCCAAGTTATTGGGCCCCTGCACCCATGTGGGAGATCCTGAGGAAACTCCTGGCTCCTGGCTTCAGATTAGCACAGCTTAGTTCTGGCCATTGCAGGCAACTGGGGAGTGGACCAGCAGATGGAAGACCTCTCTCTCTGCCTCTCCTCTGTGTAACTCTGACTTTCCATAAATAATAAATCTTAAAAAAAGGACTTCATTATTTTATAGCTGAGTAATATTTCATCATGTATATATATCACAATTTCTTTATCCAGTCATCAATTGATGTACATGTGGGTAGATTCCTTATCTTAGCTAATGTGAGATGAGCTGCTATAAACCTGGAGGTACAATTAAGTATTTTATATCCTCATTTCATTTCCTTTGGATAAATTCCTGGGAGTGGAATGGGTGGGTCATATGGTAGATCTATTTTCAGACTTCCTAGAGATTTCCATGCTGTCTTCCATAATGATCATATTAGTTTACAATCTCACCAATTATGCATAGGTTACTTCATCAGCGCTTGTTATTTTTTAATTTTTGGATGATAACTATTCTAACTGGGGTGCATCTTTTCATGTGTCTGTTGCTTATTTATATTTCATCCTTTGAAAAATATCTGTTCATATCTTTACCTCATTTCTTAACTGGATTGCATGTTTTATTGTTGAGTTTCTTGAACTACTTGTATATCCTAGATATTAAGCTTTTATCAGATATATAATTTGCAAATATGTTTTCCCATTCTGTCATTTCCCTGTTTACTTTGTTGAGTATATATTTGCTGTTCAGAAATTCTTAATTGGTGCAATTTCATTTGTCTACTTTTGCTTTTGTTGCCTGTGCTTTTGGGCTCTTATCCAAGAATGCCAATATTTTGCAGTGTTTCTACTATGTTTTTCTTTAGTAATTTGATGGTTTCTGGTCTTACATTTAGATCTTTGATCCCCTGTCAGTTGATTTGTATATAGGGTATAAAGTAGAGTTCCTGTTTCATGCTTCTGCATGCAGAGATCCTATTTCCCCAGCAACATTTGTTGAAGAGACTGTCCTTTCTCCAGAGAGTCATTTTTAGCTTGTTTGCCAAAGACTATTTGGTTGTAGATGCATGGATTAATTTCTGGGTTTCTATTCTGTTCTCTTGATCTACATGTCTATTTTTGTGTCATTACCATGCTGTTTTGGTTATAACTCACCTGTAATATATATTGTAATCTGGGATTGTGATGCCTTCAGATTTATTAGTATTATTTAAGTTTGTTTTAGCTGTCAAGAGTCTCTTATGGTTCTATATGAATTTTATGGTCATTTGTTCCAGATATGAGAAGAGCATCTTTGGTATTTTGACTGGGATTGCATTGAATCTGTAAATTTCTTTGAGACATATGGACATTTTGATGATATTAATTCTTCTAACCCATGAACTTTGAAGATTTTTTCCATTTTTTTGCCTCCTTCTATTTCTTTTCTTATGTTTTGTCATTTTCATCATAGAGATATTTCACATTCTTGGCTAAATTTATCACATGTAATTTAAACTTTTTGTAGATATTGTGAATGGGAATATAAACAATGGCTATCAACAATAAGTGAATGGAAAAATGACCATTTGACCTATATATAGTAAATGTTAAAGTAATCACTTATTAATACTATAGTAGTATAACATTCTTAACCATTGATTTCGCAAAGGTATAAAACAAAGTTTTACAAATCTATATTTGTAGCAATATTGAGACACACAGATTTTCTTTATTTTTCTTCTTTTTGTTTGTTTTTTAAATTTTAGTTCCAGATATAAGGGGTAGCATGCAGTATTCATCTTTATGTTTCCAGCTTATTTCACTCAACATAGTGTCCTCCAGTTTTGTCCATGTTGCTGTAAATGGAACACATTTTCTTATCCATTCCTCTGTTGATGGATACTTTGGTTGACTCAAATTTTGGCTAGTGTGAACAGTGCTATTATAAACATGGTTGTGCAGCTACCTCTTTGATATGTTGTGTTCAAGTCTTTTGAGTATATAACCATTAGTGAGATTGCTGGATCGTATGGAAAGTCTATTTCTAATTTTTTAAGAACTCTCCATGACACAGCAGACTCATAGAATGACAGATGTCCTAAATAGCACTCTGGCCTCAGAATCAGCCCTTAAGCCATTCGGATCTGCCTCAAGGGCCCATGAGAGTATTTTAGGCATGGAGAGCCAAGACACTCTGGAAAAAAAAAAAGACCTAAATGAAAGATCTCTGCAAGTGAGATCCCAGTGTAAAGAACAGTGCCATCAAATAAGGAGGTACCTTTCTCTGAAGGGAGGAGAGAACTTCCACTTTGGCTATGACCCTGTCGGAATAAGATCGAAGTTGGTGAACTCAAAAGGCTTCCATAACCTCGGCAACTCATGACTAGAGCCTAGAGAGATTATTGATGCCATAAACAAGAGTGTCAAATTGTTAAATCACCAACAGAAGTCACTGTGTACTTAGTCTCATGTGGGATCTGTCCTTAATGTGTTGTCCAATGTGAAGTAATGCTATAACTAGTACCGAAACAGTATTTTTACACCTTGTGTTTCTGTGTGGGTGCAAACTGATGAACATTTTACTTAGTATATACTGAATCGATCTTCTATATGTAAAGATAATTGCAAATGATTAAAAAATCTTGGTGTTAAATTGGAAATTGCATAGAAAATTATTATTTAAAAAAATCATGTAGGATCTCTGTCCTTAATGTGCTGTACATTGTGATTTAATGCTATAACTAGTACTCCAACAGTATTTTTAACTTTGTGTTGCTATGTGAGGGCAAAGTGTTGAAATCTTTATGTAATATGTTCTAAACTGATCTTATGTATATAAAGAGAATTGAAAATGAATCTTGATGTGAATGAAAGGGGAGAGGGAGCGGGAAAGTGGAGGGTTGCGGGTGGGAGGGAAGTTATGGGGGGGGGAGCCATTGTAATCCATAAGTTTTACTTTGGAAATTTATATTCTAAATAAAAGTTTAAAAAAAAAAAAAACCTCGCCACACTGTTTTCCATGTGGCTGCACTAATTTATACTCCCACCAATAGTAAACAAAGGTACCCATTTGTCCACATCCTCACCAGCATTTGTTACTCTCTGTGTTTTGGATTTTAACCATTCTGACAGGGGTAATATTTCATTGTGACTTTGATTTGTATATCCCTGATGGCTAGTGATGTTGAGCATGTTTTCATATATTTTTAGGTCACTTGTGTTTCTTCTTTTGAGAACTCTCTATTGAATTCCTTTGCCCATTTCTCAACTTGATTTGTTGATTTGTTGTTGTTGAATTTTATAAGTTGTTGATATATTTGGGATATTAATCCTTTGTCAGATAGGTGGCTTGCAAATATTTTTCTCATTCTGTTGGATGTCCCTTCACTCTATTGATCTTTTACTTTGCTGTGCAAATGCTTCTGAGTTTGACATAGTCTCATTTGTTTAGTTATGTCTTTGTTGCCTATGCTTCAGAACTCTTGTTCATGAAGTTTTTCCCTATGCCAGTGTCTTGGAGTGTTTACCCTACATTTTATGCCAGCAAATTCACAGTCTTATGTCTTAGATTTAGGTCTCTGATTCATCTTGAGTTGATTTTTTTGTGTGTGGTGAGAGGTATGGATCTAATTTCATTCTTCTGCATATATAACTCATGTTTTGCTGGCACCAAGGGACTATCCTTATTCCACTATAGTCTAAGTACTTTTGTCAAAAATCAGCTGGCAATATGTATGCAGATAAACTTCTGTGCTGCCTACTCTGTTCCATTGATCTATACATCAGTTTTTATGCCAGCACTATGCTGTTTTAATTACAATAATAGACTTGTAGTATGCTTTGAAGTCAGGTATTATAATGCCTCCAGCTTAATTTTTCTTGTTCAGTTTGTTTTGGTTATTCTGGATCTTTGATGATTCCATATGAGTTTTAGGATTGCTTTGTTATTCTGTAACATTGTCACTAGTATTGTGATAGAAATTGCATTGAATCTGTAGGTTGCTTTAAGTATTATAAATATTTTAATGATATTGATTTTTCTGATCCATGAGCAGGAAATATCTTTCCATTTTTTGTGTTCTTGATTATTTCTTTCAACATTTTGATAATTTGCATTATAGAGATTTTTCACTCCCTGTGTTAAATTTATTCATAAATATTTGAGCTTTTGTGGTCACTGTAAATGGTATTTTGTTCTTTATTTCTCTTTCTGTGAGTTTATCAGTAACATACAATAAAGCTTCTTTTTGCTGTATGTATATTAAAATCTGCAACCATACTGTATTGGTTTATCAATTCTAACAGCTTTTTGGAGGAATGTTTAGGCTTTCTATGTACAATATCATTTCATCTGCAAACATGAATAGTTTGACTTCCTCTTTTCTGATGCCCTTTATTTCTTTCTCTTCCCTAATTACTCTCACTAAAACTTCTAGTACGACATTGTATAATAATGGTCAAAGTGGACAACTTTGTCTTGTTCCAGATCTGGCGGGCCGGGGAATGCTTTCAGTTTTTCCCCATTCAATATGATACTGACTATTGGTTTGTGATACATAGCCTTTATAATTGTGAGGAATGTTCCTTCTGTTCCTAATTTGTGAAAGGTTTTATCATGAATGGGGTGCTGAATCTTATCAAATGCTTTCTCTATATTTATTGAGATGCCATATGGTTTTTGTTTTTAATTCTATTAATGTGAATTATGCATTTATTAATTTGAAAAAATTGAACTGCCCTTGATTCTGTGATAAATCCCACTTGACCATGATGTGTGATCTTTTGGATGTGGTTTTGGATTCAGTTTGATAGTATTTTGTTGAGAATCTTTGCATCTATGTCCATTAAGGATATAGGTCTGTAGTTTTCTTTCCATGTCAAATCTTTGGTTTTGTCATCAAAGTAATGTTAGCCTCTTAAAAAGAGTTTGGCAGAATTTAATTCTGCTAAATATTTGGAATAGTATAAAGAGTGTTGGAGTTACTTACCAAAAGATATATGTTGTTAAACATGTAATGGTAGCAATGATCAGCTTGCCATGCTTTATTTTTACACATATTATTTAATATTTTCTTGATATTATGCATATCAGGCTTCTATAGAAAAAACAGAATTAGTAGTGTTACAAGAGATTTACTATGAAATCTATTCATACAGTTATGGAAGACAAAATGTATGATTATCTGCTCTTTGTAAGGAGGAGAAGCAGGAAAGTCAGTGATAAAATTCAATATGAGGGGGCCATCACTGTGGGGTAGAAGGTAAAAACCACTGCCTGCAGTGCTGGTATTCCATATGGGTGTCAGTTCAAATCCCAGCTACTCCACTTCTGATTCAGCCCTCTGCGATAGCCAGGGAAAGCAGCAGAATGATGCCCAAGTCATTGGGTCCCTGTACTTACGTTGGAGACCAAGAGTAAGTTCCTGGCTTTGAATTGGCCCAGTTATTTGGGGGAGTAAACCATCAGATGGCTCTCTCTCTCTCTCTCTCTCTCTCTCTCTCTCTCTTTCTCTCTGCCTCTCTATAACTCTTCCTTTCAAACAAAAAATATATATATTTTTAAAAATAAATTCAATGTAAGTCCAAGTCCTGATCATCAAGGGGACTTGATATAATTTACAGGATTTTAAAGAACAGTCCCATCAAGGTGGCATGTACCAAGGCCATATCACTAGTCCAAGTTATCAAGTTCAGTTCATAATTGATCACACTGATAGGTCTAAGAGTCAAAGGGATCACACAAACAAGACTAGTGTCTGCTAATACTAACTGATAGAATCAAAAAGGGAGAGAATGATTCAACATGGGAAGCGAGATACACAGCAGACTCATAGAATGACAGATGTCCTAAATAGCACTCTGGCCTCAGAATCAGCCCTTAAGCCATTCGGATCTGCCTCAAGAGCCAATGAGAGTATTTTAGGCATGGAAAGCCAAGACACCCTGGCAAAAAAAAAGACCTAAATGAAAGATCTCTGCGAGTGAGATCCCAGTGTAAAGAACAGTGCCATCAAAGAAGGAGGTATCTTTCTCTGAAGGGAGGAGAGAACTTCCACTTTGGCTATGACCCTGTCGGAATAAGATCAAAGTTGGTGAACTCAAAAGGCTTCCATAACCTTGGCAACTCATTACTAGAGCCTAGGGAGATTACTGATGCCATAAACAAGAGTGTCAAATTGTTAAATCACCAACAGAAGTCACTGTGTACTTACGTCTCATGTGGGATCTGTCCTTAATGTGTTGTCCAATGTGAAATAATGCTATTACTAGTACTGAAACAGTATTTTTACACCTTGTGTTTCTGTGTGGGTGCAAACTGATGCAATCTTTACTTAGTATATACTGAATAGATCTTCTCTATATAAAGATAATTGAAAATGAATCTTGATGGAATGGGAGAGGGAGCGGGAGATGGGAGGGGTGTGAGTGGGATGGAAATTATGGGGGGGAAAACCATTGTAATCCATAAACTGTACTTTGGAAATTTATATTTACTAAATAAAAAATAAAGAAAGAAAAAAAAGAGCACTGCATTTTTTGTGGCCAATAATTATAGAGATAAGATGTGGGATGGAACATTCTCCTGTGAGTATTAATTATGTATAGGATCCAAGTGAAAGTTGTGACCTGTAGCATTCAGCAGACAAAAGTCTTTGCTTAACTTTTAAAATGAATGCATAACTAACATTTAAAATTGAGTTCTTTGAGCATCTCCTATATAAGAACAATAATCCCTTTCATACATTGTTAGTAGAAAGAATTGTTTTATTTCTTGAATTTGCAATCTTTATTATAGAAGTCCATTGGGTCTAGAAGGCCCACACTTTCTTTCCTTGGTGGTTTATAAAATTTTAGCCAAGATATTATGGGGCTCAAATCAATCAAACTTCACATTTCAAGATGCTGACATCTTTGGACTTACACTTTGGAACACTCATGCTCAGGCTGGTACTGTGTCATAGCAGGTAAAGCCACCACCTACAATGCAAGCATCCCATATAGGCGCCAGATCACATCCTAGCTGCTCAGTTTTAATGAGCCTGGGAAATAATCTGAAGATGGTGCAAGTACTTTGGCCATTGCATCCATGTGGGATACCCAGAAGATGTTTCTGGCTCCTGGCTTCAGCCTGGTTCAGCCTTTGATATTGCGACCATTAAGGAGTGACCAGTGATGGAAGATCTGTGTGTGTGTGTGTGTGTGTGTGTGCATGTCTACCACTCTCTCTCTCTCCTTCTTTAACTCTGCCTTTCAAGAAAATAAGTCTTCAAAAATGAAAAAAAAGTAAGAAAGATCATGCTGAATTAATTTAATAAGTGCCCTTGATATCATAATTATTATTCTAGTTGATGATTTGTATTATAAAACTTTTGAACAATAGAACTAACAGTTCAGTGACAGAACGATTAAGACCTTAAGCAGCAAACTAAATATTAATTGTTTCATTGTAGTATAGTCATAGTGAATGTCCTACAGAGACATCTGAAATCCTATGAAAATGTATTATAGGAGAAACTGACTTGACTAGGGTGAAGGCAGTGATCTGAGATCAGGGAGGAGTGGAATCACTGGAAGTTTTTTATGAAGTAACAAAATTTCAGCTGAGAATTGAAAAGAAACTGGTGTGAATCAAGGAGGAGAAAGTGAATAAAAATGTATTTCAGGCCAAGAGAATTTTATTCTAAAGCCTTTCAGGTTAGAAAAAAAATGTATCCCCATCGAGTAGCTGAGAAAAAGGAAAAGTGTGCTTGAGGCACAGCGAACTAGAGAAAGTGTAACACTAATGTTTCTAATACAATCCCAGTTCCTAGTACAATTATTCTCTTCCCAGTGTGGAAATCCACACACTTTGTGAGACTGAGCTCAAATTATCTGCTTTGCAATCAGGCCCAATATTTTCAAACCTCTTTTAGAATTTCAAAGGCTGCTTTTCTCTATGCCCCTCATTCTGTAGGGTTCCCATAAACAGTTTCACATTTCCACTTACCTGATTGTCTTAAATACATCCAATTTCCAACTTACACTGTCCCCAGAGGGCTCTGATTATTTCTCACGTTTTCACATATTGTCTTTGGTATCCAGTACACAGTTCTTTGCGAACACTAGGTTTTCAATTTTACTCGCCAAATTTGTGCGTTGTCATGTGTAGCATATCTACAAATTTGTGAGTTGTCATGTGTACATCATATACATTTGATTGTTCTCCCAACACATGTGTGCATGTTACTTATTTGCATTACACACCATGGTAAGGATTGTGATATAATGGTAATTTTTGCTTTCAGTAAGTGAATGTTCAGTGTAACAATTACAAGGAGCTGAACACATGTTTGCTTTCCTAAGAACAGGGAAATAGAAAGAAAAGTGATGATACGGGGCAGGAAACTGAAAAATAAGAGTGAAGTAAAACAAGTCTACTGCCTTACCACTGGGAGTGAAGTCCGTGTTAATATACAAAGTTCTAACTATCCTTGTTTGAACTAATACTCAGTACATATATGTGTCCATTGGTTTAGGGAAAAAGGATGCACCAGGAATACCCAAGACAAGTGCCGTTCAGGGAGAGCTTAGATTATAGTTAGTATAGTCCCAGCTGTGTCAGAGTCATAAGCATTCCTGATCAGTTTCTTTCTGTGTCATTCAACCTGTACTGGGTCTTACCAGCACTTAGTACAGAGGCCAAAGAATACATCCTAAGAATGGAATACTGATCCAAAAGGTGTCAAAACAGCATAACTAATTGCACTATTTCCTCCCCAACTGCTGAGATAGTACAAAACAGATATATAAGAAAGCAGAGTGCAAAAAGGAAGAAAGAAGAGATCACTGAGTGCTTTTCCCTTTAGTGAAAGTTATCAAGTGCTGTCCCAGCTGTCACAGTGGCTGGAGCGTGGCCTTCTGTGTCCAGCATGGCAGGATGTCAGGTTAACCCCAAAGCAGGATGGCGTCTCATAGATTAAGGAAGCAGACTGAGAGATTTTGTTGTTAGGAAAGCAGGATTGCTGTGCCTACTGCCAAAGGCAGAGGCAGAAGCAGAGTCCCAGATGTCTGATTACTCCAAGTATTTATGATCAATGGTGGCATGACTGATTAATCACAAAAAATGTGCAGTTTCATGAAAACAGGATTTTATGAAGAAGGAGTTTAAAGATAGTGAAACAGGAAAGAAAGACGTGTTTGCTAGGATTAACAATCACAATTTAGAGGAACCTTGAAGGGGATGGATTATTAAATGGGGAGCACATTCCACTTGCTGTTTACTGGGGCCCACAGTATTTCCTTAGCTGCTTCAGCATACCTCTTAAATGACCTTTGTCATTGTTAACATAACATGACTGACTGGACACCTTTGCAATCTGCCCAAGCATGCTATTAGCAGAATTCAGGCCATGTGGTAGTCCCTGACAGCCTTCAAGCCCGCCAAGTCGCACTATTTGTGTGACTTAGGAGGAAAAACATTTCTGTGTTTCTGGAGAACAGTTCTTCTGCGCCTTAGGACTACAACTGACAGACTTTTTTAATCTACCTATAACAGGAAAACAATTTTATCTCAGAAAAGTTAAGGTGGCAAGTTGTTAGTCCTGTGTTTGCTTAACCTACTCACCTTCAGAAAATTAAGTACTCAAGTCCTGCATTTTCTTCCTGCCTGGGGATGCCCTGGATCTAACATTTCTTTAGGTAAAAACAAAGAATGGCTTTGATTTCCCTGGGACCATAGAAGAAATAATCAAGTTAGTCTCTGAAAGCAAATATTTCCTTGATATTTCTACATCTCCCTTTATGTGTACATGTCCTCAAAACCATTTTAGGAGTGACAGATCAACTGAAACTGGTCTTGCTGAAGGCACAAAGAGGGTGCAGGCATTTGGTTCAGTGACTAAATGTTGTTTGGGAGGCCTGAAACCCCTATCAGAGTGCCTGGGTTCAAGTCCCAGGTCTGCTTTTGATTCCAGCCTCCTGTTCCTGCACACTGGGGAGGCAGAAGATGATGGCTCAGGTAGTTTGGTCCTTACCACTATAAAGGAGCCCTGAACTGAATTCCTGGCTCCTGGTTTGGCCTGTCCCAGCTCCAGCTATTGTGGACATTTGAGAATAAGCCAAGGAATGAAAGATTTCCCTTGCTTGCGCAGCGGCGCAGCTTGTTAATGCCCTGGTCTGAAGCACTGACATTCCATATGGGCACCGGTTCTAGCCATATAGGCACCGGTTCTAGCCCCGGCTGCTCCACTTCCAATCCAGCTCTCTGCTATGGCCTGGGAAAGCAGTAGAAGATGGCCCAAGTCCCAGGGCCACTGCACCCATGTGGGAGACCAGGAAGAGGCTCCCAGCTCATGGCTTCAGATCAGCGCAGCTCCAAACGTTGTGGCCAATTAGGGAGTGAACCATCGGATGGAGGACCCCCCTCTCTCTCTCTGCCTTTCCTCTCTCTGTGTAACTCTGACTTTCAAATAAATAAATAAATATTAAAAAAAGAAAGATCTCTCTCTCTCTCTCTCTCTCTCTCTCTCTCTCTCTCTCTCTCTCTCTCTTCCTCCCTTTCAATTAAATAAAAATATTCAGGTCTCAGAATCAGCCCTTAAGGCATTCGGATCTGCCCTTAAGAGTATCTCAGGCATGGAATGCCAAGACACTTTAGCAAAAATTGATCTAATTGAAAGGTCTCTGTGAATAAGATTTTGGTGGAAAGAAAGGGCCATCAAAGAAGGAGGTCTCTTTCTCTGAAGGGAGGAGAGAACTTCCACTTTGGTTATGGCCTTATCTAAATAAGGTCAGAGTTTGTGTACTCAAGAGGCTTCCATAGCCTTGGCAGCTCATGACAAGAGCCTCAGATGATTACTGATGTCATAAATAAGAATGTCAGTTGTTAAATCAACAACGGGAGTCACTGTACACCTGCTCCCCATGTAGGACCTCTACCCTTAATGTGTTATACTATGAGAATTAATGGCAAAACTAATCTTCAAACAGTACTTTATACTTTGTGTGTCTGTGTGGGTACAAACTTTTGAAATCTTTACTCAGTATAGAGTTGATCTTATGTATATAAAGCTAATTAAAATGAATCTTAATGAATACTGGGATGGGAGAGGGAGTAGGAGATGGGATGGTTTGTGGATGGGAAGGTGGTTATGGGGGGAAGAACTGCTATAATTTAAAAGTTGTACTTTTGAAATTTATATTTATTAAATAAAAGTTGTATATTAAAAACAAATAAATAAAAATAAATAAATTTAAAAGTTTAGGGAGCAGCCTTGTAGTGTCAAGGTTAAAGCAGCTTTCTGGGGCACCAGCATCCCATTTAGACACCGGTTTGTATCCTAGGATCGCAACTTCCAATCCAACTCCCTTCCAATGACCTGAGGAAAGCATTGGAAGATGGCTCAAGTATTTATGTCCCTGCCATAGGAAAGACCCAGACGAAGCTCCTGGCTCCTGGCTTCAGTGGTCATTTAGGGAGTGAACCAGCTGATGGGAGATCTCTCTCTCTCTCTCTCTCTCTCTCTCTCTCTCTGTCTCCTGCTCTCTCTGTAACTATGACAGAATGGATCGGATTCAAACTGGTGTTTATATGGGATGCTGGCACCACAGGCAGTGGCTTAACCTGCTATGCCACAGCTCTGGCCCCATTTGCTTATATATTTTTTTAAAAATTTACATATTTTAAAGGTGGAGTGTCAGGAATAGAAAGAGAGGCAGAGAGTTAGACTATCTACCAGTTTCAATCCCCAAATGGCTGCAGCAGATGCAACTAGACCACACTGAAGCCAGGAGCCTGGAACTCCATCCAGATCCCAGGCTCGTTAGCAGGGAACTGCATTGGAATCAGAGTAGCCAGAAATTGAACCAGAATTCTGATATGGGATGTAGACATCTAAAGCATTGCCTTAACTCATTGCACCACCATGCAGGCCCTGATTTTCACACCATGTAATCTATTGTTTTGTCAGTTCCAATGAATAATTGGTCATATATTTTTACCACAATATAATTGATGAAATAGTTTGGAAAAAATACATTGTCATCAAAGCCAAAACCTTGTGTATGGATTTTCTTTTTTTTCCTTTTAAAGATTTATTTATTTGTTTGAGAGTCAGTCACAGGCAGAGACAGAAATGGAAAGAAAGGTCCTCCATTCACTGGTTCACTCCCCCAATGGCAGCAATGCCCAGAGCTGTGCCAATCAAAAGCCAGGAGCTTCTTCTGGGTCTCCCTTGCAGGTGCAGGGGCCCAGCATTTGCACCATCTACTGCTGCTCTTCCAGGCCACTAGCAGAGAGCTGGATTGGAAGTGGAGCAGCCAGGACAGGAACTGGTGCCCATGCTGATGCTGGTGCCTCAGGAGGAGGCTCAACTCACTATGCCACAGCGCAGGTCCCAGCCAAAAGCTTTCTTCTTTCATTTTTTGCTTTAAGTCCTCTACTTTCCTTCAATAAACCATTTCTGCTTCTCACACTCTTCTTTGTCTATGGTCCTCATTCTTTATGGATAGGAGACACAAACCCTGAAGAGGAAAAGAGCTATAATAACCCCAGTCTCCTACAACAGTATCTAAAATTTTTCAGTGGTTAATTGCAGACTGTGTGAGTGAGAATGTTTGGGGATACGTGAAATCATGCTGCAGAGAACACCCAAATTACAGTGACTTTAAACAATAAAGGTCTACTTCTAACCCGACATGACTGTGACAGGGTGAGCAAGGCTCATACATTGTGTCTTCCTGCCTTGAGGGCCCAAGCTGATGGCACCACCACCATAAGAGTGTCGTCAGTCATAGTAGCAGGGTGAGAGGGAGCTTGGTGGGGCGTGTGCTCAAAGCGTCACTCTCATTCCACTCACATCTCATTGGTCAAGGCTGGGCTCATGGCCCCATGGCGTCAAGGCCTATGGGGAGGCCTGCTCCCCTTTGGGCTTAGGAGGAGAAGCTGAGATGAATCACTCTGTAGAGGCCGCCATTTATGTTTCCAGCTCTCTTATAGTGACTGGAGCCTTTCAGACAAGCTCCTCGAGAGCAATTTTCTTGCATCTCTCATACTCTGTGAAGATTTTTGTGGCTGTGAGAATTCCTCTCAAAGTTTTTCAACCTGTTCACCATCAGGATGCAGGCCTTGCCTGCCCTTGGGCCTCCACCAGGACAGAGGCTGTCCCATACATGTGTCTCCCTAAGGCTGCCTCCCTCTGTGCCTCCACCTAGAGCGAAGCTGTCCCATGCCTCAACCTCCATCACTGGATGTTAAACTCAAGGTCATGGGCCGCATTGACTCTTCCATCCCTCAGACAGCAAGCATGCTCAACACAGAACTTTTGAGAGCATCAATTCTTGTTGCTGTTGGCCTTACAGCAGAGGCTCATGCAGACCTGGTTCTACTCCTCCAGAGCTGTGAGCCACAGTCAAGGGAGGACGTGGGCTGTAAGGGGCTGCTTTGACTGGCACTTCTGCTTCTTCCGTGTAAATAAATGGCATGTGGACGAGGCAGTCGACAAGGATCCCTTTCTGACAATGAGAGCCCATTTAACCCTCCCCTGCAGTCTTGGTGCTGCCTTGATCTGCTTTGCTCTCTCCAGGCCCGGGGGCACTCACCAGCTGCACATTCTGCTTTAGTTTTCACTCTGCAGGAGCCTGAATCTCAAATCTGCTGCACAGTGCGGGCTGGGCCATCCAGCTCCTTCCCAGGTATTTGAAATAAGGTGCAGTGTTAATTCTCCCCGCATCTGCAAACCCCAAACCTGCGTGAGGAGCTGGCAAGGCACCCAGACCTCATCTAAGCGTGTATTCCTCAGTGGAATCTTTGGCGGCTTCTATGGCAGCCTAGGAAGGGGGTTTTTGGTTTGTTGCCACTTTGGTGAATAATAAGAGCCAGTGTGGGCCTCTGAGGCCCAGGGCGCACCTTCCTGCTCCTTGTCCCTCACAGAGCCACCTCCCTCCCCTCCCTGTGACACAATGTCTTCATCTGATCTGTTTTTTGTTTGGTTGGTTGTTTTCTTTTGTTTTGTTTTTGGCGAAAGTAGAGAGAGAAACTTTTTGGTAGTAAAAACTGGATTCCCATTATCTTCTGCAGTCAATTTTAGTGAATTTTTCTCTCTGTAAAGTTCAACATCTCACTTGGACTCCAAAACATTTTTAAAAATTTATTTTTAGGGGAGAGCCATGAGTGTAGTGGGTAAATCTTCTGCCTCGATGCCGGCATCCTATATGGGCACAAGTTCAAGTTCCAATTGCTCCACTTCTGATCCAGCTCTCTGCTGTGGCCTGGGAAAGTAGTAGAAGATGGTCCAAGTCCTCGGGCACCTGCACCAGCATGAGAGACCTGGAAGAAACTCCTTTGGCTCCTGGCTTCCGATCGGTGGAGCCCCGGCCATTGTGGCCATTTGGGGAGTGAACCAGTGGATGGAAGTCTTCTCTCTGCCTCTGCCTCTCTATAACTCTGCCTTTCAAATAAATAAATGAATCTTTAAAAAATTATTTTTATTGGGGACGAATTCAGACAAACCTGAAGCTAGCAGAGAATGGTGAACTGAGCGCCCAGGTAACCCGAGCCCCACAGCTGTCAAGTCAAGGCCCTTCTAGTTTCCCTGGTACTCCTCCCACCTCCGCCAGCTTCCTTCCTAGTCTGGGTTATTCTGAAGCAAACTGAGATATTGTATGGTTATTTCTGTGGATACTTATGTATGTAAATAATTAAAAGTCCCTTTTTAAAATGTATCTGTGATCACATCAAAATAATTGAGTTAAAATAATCAAATATTAGTCAATGTTAACATCTCCAATCATGTCATATATGTATATGTATACACACACACACACACACACACACACACACAGGGATCTTTTAATTTATAGGACTCCAAAAATGCCCTCTTCTCCTTCCCCTATTTATTTCCTTAAGATGCATTTGCTTTTTTAGCCAGGTCACCTCCCTTGTGGGCTTACTATACTCATTATTCCATTTTCAAATCAAAATTGTAGGAAGATTTTACTGAAGTTCTATGTTCTGGATAGCATAAAATTAGAAATCTAAGGATGAGAAGAAATAAAGTTGTCATCCTCAATATGGACTATCTTCCTGTTTAATTTTGCTTTCTATTTCTACATTATGGTTATATGTTCCTTCAAATTACTTTCCCTAGTTAAAAATTAGCATTATGTAACATTTCAGTGCAACTCATAAAGTGTTTTATGACCAGTGTAAGTCCTTTTTAGAAAACACGCACATTATAATTTTGCAGCTACTGATTTCTTTGATTTTGCTCCTGGAGGCAAGTATTCAAATTATGGTTACAGGGAAGCAGGGCGATAAAAAAGCCAAAAAAAGAGAAACAGAGATATGAATAATATAGGTATTGATAAGGTCAAAGGAATAATAAAATGGAGGGCGGAGCCAAGATGGCGGAATAGTGAGGACACGCACTAGCAGTCCGCAAAAAGATAGTTTAATAAAAACAGAGTTACTGTAGCCTCAGGAAAAATCTCACGGAAAAAAATGCAGTGGAAATTCTTCCGGACCCAGTGAATGAGACGCAGAGGACCTAGGGGAAAGTAAGTTTGAGAACGGCAAATCGTGCCTTAGGGCACGGGAGCTGCCGGGAGGGACGGGAACCGGACGGAACACAGTCGCCATTAGAATCGAGCGCTTAAACGGGAGCCGATACAGGGATCCCGAGACACTGGCGGGGGGAAGCAGACGCCACGGGGGAAACAGCACAATTGAGGCGAGCCCACACGGACTCTAGCCTTTTTCGTTGCCCACCCTGCTCACTCGAGCTAGACTGAACACAGTGGGACGGCGCGCACCCGCCGGCTGAACCGGAAGCCGGGCGGAACACAGTCGCCATTGGAACTGAGCGCTTGAACGGGGGCCGATACAGGGATCCCGAGACACTGGCGGGGGGAAGCAGACCCCCCACGGGGGAAACAGCACAATTGAGGCGAGCCTGCACGGACACTAGCCTCTCTCGTCACCCACCCTGCTAATTCGAGCTAGATTAAACGCAGTGGGACAAGGCGCGCCCGCCCGCCCGCCTATCACTGAGGCAGACGGAACCAAAAACCCGAGGCTGTAGAAACCTGAAGGGGATCCAAAAACTGGGAAAACACCGCGCACACAAACTCCGTTACCTTGACAACCCAGAGAAAGAGTGTGGGGAAAAAAAAAAATGCCAAATAAAAACAGATTCCGAGGGAGCAAGATCAAGGAAGACGCTATGATGACCCCAAATGGAAAAGACACCCCAAGCCAGGATTATGAAGATAATGAGATAGAAGAAATGCAAGAAGCAGATCTCAAAGAATTGATAAGAACATTAAGAAGTTCTCAAAAACAAATTCTTGAACTACAGAAATCCTTAATGGATAAGATAGAAAATCTCTCTCGCGAGAATGAAGTACTACGGAGAAATCAAAACGAAATGAAACAACTAGTAGAACAAGAAGCTACGATAGTGACAAAAAATCTTAATGAATTGAAGAATTCAATAGATCAAGTGACAAGCAATCTTGAGGGCCTTAAAACCAGAATGGGTGAAGCAGAAGAGAGAATATCGGACCTAGAAGACAGAGAACAGGAGAGGAAACAGTCAAACCAAAGACAAGAAGAGGAAATTAGAAAACTAAAAGATATCGTCGGGAATTTACAGGATACTATTAAAAAACCCAACATTCGGGTTCTAGGTGTTCCTGAAGGTATGGAGAGGGAGAAAGGATTAGAAGGCCTTTTTAGTGAGATACTAGCAGAAAACTTTCCAGGCTTGGAGAAAGACAGAGAAATCCTAATCCAGGAAGCTCGTAGAACCCCTAATAAACATGACCAAAAGAGATCCTCTGCACGACATATTGTAATTAAACTCACCACAGTGAAGCAAAAAGAAAAGATCCTAAAATGTGCAAGAGAGAAACGTCAGATTACTCTCAGAGGATCTCCAATTAGACTTACAGCTGACTTCTCAACAGAAACCCTACAAGCTAGAAGGGAATGGCGAGACATAGCCCAGGTACTTAGAGAGAAAAACTGCCAGCCCAGAATATTATACCCTGCAAAGCTCTCATTTGTGAATGAAGGCGAAATAAAGACCTTTCATAACAAACAAAAATTGAAAGAATTTGTTGCCACTCGTCCAGCCCTGCAAAAGATACTTAAAGACGTGTTACACACAGAAACACAGAAACACGACCATCAACATGAAAGAAGGTAAACGAAGGGAACCTCACGGCAAAAGATCACAGGGAATTCAAAGCATACATTAGAAAATATCTGGCAAATGGCAGTGCAAACTTACCACTTATCAATAGTCACATTGAACGTTAAAGGTCTAAACTGTCCTGTTAAAAGACAGAGATTGGCTGATTGGGTTAAGGAACAAAAACCATCTATTTGCTGCCTACAAGAAACACATCTTTCCAACGAAGATCCATACAGACTGAAAATAAAAGGATGGAACAAGATATACCACGCCAACAGAAATGAAAAAAGAGCGGGTGTAACCATCTTAATATCGGACTACATAAACTTTAACACAAAAACTGTTAAGAGAGACAAAGAGGGGCACTATATAATGATTAAGGGATCAATACTACAGGAAGATATAACAATTCTCAATGTATATGCACCTAATTACAGGCCACAGGTTTATTTAAAAAATTTGTTAAGAAACTTAAAGGGAGACTTAGACCCCAACACAATAGTACTGGGGGACTTCAATACTTCACTCACAGATATTGACAGATCGACAGGACAGAAGATCAACAAGGAGACAGTAGATTTAAACAACACTATAGCCCAAATGGATCTAACAGATATCTACAGAACTTTTCATCCTACACGTAAAGAATTCACATTCTTCTCAGCAGCACATGGAACCTACTCTAGGATTGATCACATATTAGGCCATAAAGCAAGTCTCAGCAAATTCAAAAGAATTAGAATCATACCATGCAACTTCTCAGACCATGAGGGAGTGAAGTTGGAAATTAGCAACTCAGGAATCTCTAGAGCATATGCAAACACATGGAGATTGAACAACATGCTCCTGAATGAACAATGGGTCACTGAAGAAATCAAAAGAGAAATCAAAAATTTTCTGGAAGTAAATGAGGATAACAGCACAACATACCAAAACTTATGGGATACAGCAAAAGCAGTGTTAAGAGGAAAGTTTATATCAATAGGTGCCTACATCAAGAAACTGGAAAGGCACCAAATAGATGAGCTTTCAATGCATCTCAAGGATCTAGAAAATTTGCAGCAAACTAGACCCAAATCTAGTAGAAAAAGAGAAATAATCAAAATCAGAGAAGAAATCAACAGGATTGAATCCAAAAAAACATTACAAAAAATCAGCCAAACGAGGAGCTGGTTTTTTGAAAAAATAAACAAGATTGACACCCCATTGGCCCAACTAACTAAAAAAAGAAGAGAAAAGAACCAAATCAGTAAAATCAGAGATGAAAAAGGAAATATAACAACAGACACCACAGAAATCAAAAGAATCATCAGAAATTACTACAAGGACTTGTATGCCAGCAAACAGGGAAACCTATCAGAAATGGATAGATTCCTGGACACATGCAACCTACCTAAATTGAACCAGGAAGACATAGAAAACCTAAACAGACCCATAAGTGAGTCAGAAATTGAATCAGTAATAAAGGCCCTCCCAACAAAGAAAAGCCCAGGACCAGATGGATTCACTGCTGAATTCTACCAGACATTTAAAGAAGAACTAACCCCAATTCTTCTCAAACTATTCAGAACAATCGAAAAAGAGGGAATTCTCCCAAATTCCTTCTATGAAGCCAGCATCACCTTAATTCCTAAGCCAGAAAAAGATGCAGCATTGAAAGAGAATTACAGACCAATATCCCTCATGAACATAGATGCAAAAATCTTCAACAAAATTCTGGCCAATAGACTGCAACAACACATCAGAAAGATCATCCACCCAGACCAAGTGGGATTCATCCCTGGTATGCAGGGATGGTTCAATATTTGCAAAACAATCCACGTGATACACCACATTAACAGACTGCAGAAGAAAAACCATATGATTATCTCACTAGACGCAGAGAAAGCATTCGATAAAATTCAACACCCTTTCATGATGAAAACCCTAAGCAAACTGGGTATAGAAGGCACATTCCTCAATACAATCAAAGCAATTTATGAAAAACCCACGGCCAATATCCTATTGAATGGGGAAAAGTTGGAAGCATTTCCACTGAGATCTGGTACCAGACAGGGATGCCCACTCTCACCACTGCTATTCAATATAGTGCTGGAAGTCTTAGCCAGAGCTATTAGGCAAGAAAAAGAAATTAAAGGGATACAAGTTGGGAAGGAAGAACTCAAACTATCCCTCTTTGCAGACGACATGATTCTTTATTTAGGGGACCCAAAGAACTCTACTAAGAGACTATTGGAACTCATAGAAGAGTTTGGCAAAGTAGCAGGATATAAAATCAATGCACAAAAATCAACAGCCTTTGTATACACAGACAATGCCACGGCTGAGGAAGAACTGCTAAGATCAATCCCATTCACAATAGCTACAAAAACAATCAAATACCTTGGAATAAATTTAACTAAGGACATTAAAGATCTCTACAATGAAAATTACAAAACCTTAAAGAAAGAAATAGAAGAGGATACCAAAAAATGGAGAAATCTCCCATGCTCATGGATTGGAAGAATCAATATCATCAAAATGTCCATTCTCCCAAAAGCAATTTACAGATTCAACGCAATACCAATCAAGATACCGAGGACATTCTTCTCAGATCTGGAAAAAATGATGCTGAAATTCATATGGAGACACAGGAGACCTCGAATAGCTAAAGCAATCTTGTACAACAAAAACAAAGCCGGAGGCATCACAATACCAGATTTCAGGACATACTACAGGGCAGTTGTTATCAAAACAGCATGGTACTGGTACAGAAACAGATGGATAGACCAATGGAACAGAATAGAAACTCCAGAAATCAATCCAAACACCTACAGCCAACTTATATTTGATCAACGATCCAAAACCAGTCCCTGGAGTAAGGTCAGTCTGTTTAATAAATGGTGCTGGGAAAACTGGATTTCCACGTGCAGAACCATGAAGCAAGACCCCTACCTTTCACCTTACACAAAAATCCATTCAACATGGATTAAAAATTCAAACCTACGACCCGACACCATCAAATTACTAGAGAGCATAGGAGAAACCCTGCAAGACATAGGTACTGGCAAAGACTTCTTGAAAAAGACCCCAGAAGCACAGGCACTGAAAACCAAAATTAACTACTGGGATTGCATCAAATTGAAAAGTTTCTGTACTGCAAAAGAAACAGTCAGGAAAGTGAATAGGAAACCGACAGAATGGGAAAATATATTTGCAAACTATGCAACAGATAAAGGGTTGATAACCAGAATCTACAAAGAAATTAAGAAACACCACAACATCAAAACAAACAACCCACTTAAGAGATGGGCCAAGGACCTCAATAGACATTTTTCAAAAGAGGAAATCCAAATGGCCAACAGACACATGAAAAAATGTTCAAGATCCCTAGCAATCAGGGAAATGCAAATCAAAACCACAATGAGGTTTCACCTCACCCCGGTGAGAATGGCTCACATTCAGAAATCCACCAACAATAGATGCTGGAGAGGATGTGGGGAAAAAGGGACACTAATCCACTGTTGGTGGGAATGCAAACTGGTGAAGCCACTATGGAAGTCAGTCTGGAGATTCCTCAGAAACCTGAATATAACCCTACCATTCAACCCAGCCATCCCACTCCTTGGAATTTACCCAAAGGAAATTAAATTGGCAAACAAAAAAGCCATCTGCACAGCAATGTTTATTGCGGCTCAATTCACAATAGCTAAGACTTGGAACCAACCCAAATGCCCATCAACAGTAGACTGGATTAGGAAATTATGGGACATGTACTCTACAGAATACTATACAGCAGTCAAAAACAATGAAATCCGGTCACTTGCAACAAAATGGAGGAATCTGGAAAACATCATGCTGAGTGAATTAAGTCAGTCCCAAAGAGACAAATATCATTTGTTTCCCTTGATTGGCGATGACTAACTGAGCACCAAAGGGGAAACCTGGAGAAGTGAAATGGACACTATGAGAAACAGTGACTCGATCAGCTCTTGTGCTGACTGTTGTTGTACAATGTAATACTTTATCCATGGTAGTATTTTTTTTTTTCTTTATCCTAGTACTAGTGGTTGAACTCTGTAATTAACACACAATTATTCTTAGATGTTTAAATTTTAACTGAAAAGTGATCCCTGTGAAATATAAGAGTGGGAATAAGAGAGGGAGGAGATGTAAAACTTGGGACATGCTCAATCGGAATGGCCCCAAATGATGGAGTTAGAATTGTGCCAGGGGTTTCCAATACAATCCCATCAAGGTGGCATGTACCAAGGCCATCTCATTAGTCCAAGTGATCAATTTCAGCTCACAATTGATCACACTGATAGGTCTAAGAGTCAAAGGGATCACACAAACAAGACTAGTGTCTGCTAATACTAACTGATAGAATGAAAAAGGGAGAGAATGATCCAACATGAGAAGCAGGATACACAGCAGACTCATAGAATGGCAGATGTCCTAAATAGCACTCTGGCCTCAGAATCAGCCCTTAAGGCATTCGGATCTGGCTCAAGAGCCCATGAGAATATTTTAGGCATGGAAAGCTAAGACACTCTGGAAAAAACAGAAGACCTAAATGAAAGATCTCTGCGAGTGAGATCCCAGTGGAAAGAACGGGGCCATCAAAGAAGGAGGTACCTTTCTCTGAAGGGAGGAGAGAACTTCCACTTTGACTATGGCCCTGTGGGAATAAGATCGAAGTCGGCTAACCCTAAAGGCTTCCATAGCCTCGGCAACTCATGACCAGAGCCTAGGGAGATTACTGACGCCATAAACAAGAGTGTCAAATTGTTAAATCAACATCAGGAGTCACTGTGTACTTACGTCTCATGAGGGATCTGTCCTTAATGTGTTATCCAATGTGAAGTGATGCTATTACTAGTACTGAAACAGTATTTTTACACTTTGTGTTTCTGAGTGGGTGCAAACTGATGAAATCCTTTCATAGTATATATTGAATCGATCTTCTTTATATAAAGATAATTGCAAATGATTAAAAAATCTTGGTGTTAAACTGGAAATTGCATAGACAATTAATCAATTTTTAAAAAAAAAAATCATGTAGGATCTCTGTCCTTAATGTGCTGTACATTGTGAATTAATACTATAACTAGTACTCCAACAGTATTATCATTTTGTGTCTCTATGCGAGGGCAAACCGTTGAAATCTTTACGTAATATGTACTAAATTGATCTTCTGTGTATAAAGAGAATTGAAAATGAATCTTGATGTGAACAGAAGGGGAGAGGGAGAGGGAAAGGGGAGGGTGGGGGGAGGGAGGGAAGTTGTGTGGGGGGGGAGCCATTGTGGTCCATGAGCTGTTCTTTGGAAATTTATATTCTTTAAATAAAAGCTTTATATATATAAAAAAAAAGGAATAATAAAATGATAATTCTGTTTTTAATTGTAGTAGTAATTATTTTAAAACTATGAATTTTAATGTAGAATGCTTTTAGATTATGACTAATTTTTAGTCAAAAATATTCCTGAAGTCTTATGGTAAATATATGTTTTGTTTTTATGCTTGAGTAATTGATTTTTTACTTTTATATTTAAAATACCATGCTACTTTGAGAACCACATTTGAAGAACCACATTTTGAGAACCACATTTTAAACTGACGTAACTTTCGAAACCCATAACACATACAAAACAAATAGGCATGAAATACAAATTCGAGAGGTGTTTCATAAGGTGAAGACAATTCCTCATGATTATTCCTTATGAAGAGTTGTTTAGGAACCTATCAGAGACCTAACATTTTGTGAATTGATGAAGAAGAGTTTTCCATTACAACTAAAACGTACAGTTTATCCCCTCTTGAATGAAGGAGGAATTGCAAAATTGACATAGTCAGAAAATAATTTCAAAATAATGGAACAGAGAATGCAGTTGTGCTCAGAGAGAAAAGAATGGGTTTCCTTTTAGAAAACAAATTCGGGGCTGGAGCTGTGGCACAGTGGGTTAAAACCCTGGCCTGAAGCGCCGGCATCCCATATGGACGCCAGTTCTAGTCCCAGCTGCTCCTCTTCCAATCCCGCTCTCTGATACAGCCTGGGAAAGCAGTGGAAGATGGCCCAAGTCCTTGGGACCTTGCACCCACTTGGGAGACTCAGAAGAAGCTACTAGCTCTTGGCTTCGGATAGGTGCATTTCCAGCCGATGTGGCCATCTGGAGAGTGAACCAGCAGATAGAAGACTTCTCTATCTCTGTATCTACCTCTCTCTGTAACTCTGTCTTTCTTTATTTTATTTTATTTTATTTTTATTTTTTAATAACGCTTTTATTTAAAGTATATAAATTTCCAAAATACAGCTTATAGATTACAATGGCTTCCCCCCCCATAATTTCCCTCCCACCTGCAATCCTCCCCTTTCCCACTCCCTCTCCCCTTGCATTCACATCGAGATTCATTTTCAATTCTCTTTATATACAGAAGATCAGTTTAGTATATATTAAGTAAAGATTTCAACAGTTTGCCCTCACATAGCAACACAAAGTGAAAAATACTGTTGGAGTACTAGTTATAGTATTAATTCACAATGTATAGCATATTAAGGACAGAGATCCTACATGATATATTTTTAATTGATTAATTTTCTATGCAATTTCCAATTTAACACCAAGATTTTTTTTTCATTTTTAATTATCTTTATATACAGAAGATTGATTCAGTATATACTAAGTAAAGATTTCATCAGTTTGCACCCACACAGAAACACAAAGCGTAAAATACTGTTTCAGTACTAGTTATAGCATACTTCACATTGGACAACACATTAAGGACAGATCCCACATGAGATGTAAGTACACAGTGACTCTTGTTGTTGATTTAACAATTTGACACTCTTTTTTATGGCGTCAGTAATCTCCCTAGGCTCTAGTCATGAGTTGCCGAGGCTATGGAAGCCTTTAAGGTTCGCCGACTTTGATCTTATTCTGACAGGATCATAGTCAAAGTGGAAGTTCTCTCCTCCCTTCAGAGAGAGGTACCTCCTTCTTTGATGGCCCCATTCGTTCCACTGGGATCTCACTCACAGAGATCTTTCATTTAGGTCTTTTTTTTTCCAGAGTGTCTTGGCTTTCCATGCCTGAAATACTCTCATGTGCTCTTGAGCCAGATCCGAATGCCTTAAGGGCTGATTCTGAGGCTAGAGTGCTATTTAGGACATCTGTCCTATGAGTCTGCTGTGTATCTTGCTTCCCATGTTGGATCAATCTCTCTGTATCTCTGTCTTTCAAGTAAATAAAATGAATCTTTTTAAAAAAAGACAAATTCATGAACCAGCAGATGGAAGATATTTCTCTCTCTCTCTCTCTCTCTCTCTCTCTCTGTAACTCTGCCTTGCAAATAAATAAATCTTTTTTAAAAAAGTGTTGTTCAAACTAAATCTAAATGTCTTTGTCACTGAAGTGAATATCATAGTCCTTTTTCAGACTATAATGCTATTTTGGCTTAATTACTTACTTATTGGGAATGTGCTTTATGAGTCAAGCTGCATTTTGCAAACTTGAAATTATACTTCATGAGATTTCAGTTATGAATAATTCAGAAACATTAAGATTTCTAATCTTATGATATTAGTAAAATTGTTGTAATTAATAATTTACTGTGATATTAGTAAAATTATTTTAATTACTCTAAGGTTATTTCTTTTTATATAAAATAATCAACTACCTAGGAAGAATTTTCTGCAGCTCATATATGCCCAATTTGTATAACATTTTGTTAACATCAAAGGAAGATAAACAAATATTTTTGATAATGATATAATTGCAGTTCAAAGTTATTCCATATGTTTGGGTTAATTTCCTATTCAGTATGATGAATACCCAATTCCAACAAATATTTCTTTCTGAAACTCAGGCTCAGACTCTCATTCAATTCACTGAGGATATCCATGTATATGCAAAATCTCCATGCAAGGTTTACAATATCCCTTGAAGAGATTCATCAGTTTTCTCTTTAAAGCTACTTCTTATCTAAGTTAAGTGATAAGAGAAAGTTTCCAAAGTGAGTAAGATATGACCTCAAGGTGAGCCACAAATGGGCACAGTGTATCATGATATGTCAATGTCTGTTTAAGTTGATGGTGACAAATCATTCTGAATCATTTTGTACAATGAATCAAAATTGTGTTACAATACTAATAGTATTTATTCAATAATTAAGGGGGACTTAATTCTGGGGGCTGGCATTGTGGTGTAAAGAGTTAAGCTACTGCCTGCAACACTGACATGCCATAAGGGCACTAGTTTGAGTTCTGGCTGCTCCACTTCTGATCCAGCTAATGCACTTGGGAAAGCAGTGGAGGATGGTCCAAGTTCTTGGGCTCCTGCACCCATGTGGGAGACCTGGAGAAAGCTTCTGGTTCCTGGCTTTGACAACCAGCCCTGGCCATTGCAGGTATTAGGGGAATGAACCAGTGGATGAATGACCTCTCTCTCTCTCTCTCTCTCTCTATCTCTCTTTCTTTCTTCCCAACCTCTTTGTCTCTTCCTCTCCTCTGTCTCTGTAACTCTATTCTTCAAATAAACAAAACAAATCTTTTATAAAAAGATTCTTTCTGTAAAATACTGCTTTGAGTAATTTGAATCTGGGCACTGAAGATAAATTGCTTGACATCAGCAGCTAAAAATTTTCCTTCTGTAGTCTCACAGAACCTCATCTTGATCATTCCTCCAAGCACTAGAGAGTATGATTATTGCTTTAAACATAATTTAGAGAGTGAAGTTATTTATCGTTATTGTATACATAAAAAATTAGTGCTTTTTTCAGTTAAATTCATTAAATTTTTCATAATATCTTTGTAAATATTGAAAGTGATATTTGTATGTTTATTAATAAAATAGTAGTAAGAGATACTGGGTATTTATATATGGAGTATAATGATATATGTTGTTACTGAATGATTTTTGACTTTTGGTATTAACTGTCAAATTCTTACTCATGACAAAGTTATGAATTACTGTTTTCCCAAACTACATATTACTGTTTATTTATCATAAGAAATAATAGAAAGTGATCCTATTTAATCATATATCAGAAGCGTTGTTTGAGGGGCCAGTATTGTGGCGCAGTGGGTTAAAGCCCTGGCCTGAAGTACAGGCATCCCATACGGGTGCTGGTTCTAGTCCTGGCTGCTCCTCTTCTGATCCAGCTCTCTGATATGGCCTGGAAAAGCAGTGGAAGATGGCCCAAGTCCTTGGGGCCCTGCAGCCATGTGGGAGACCTGAAAGAAGTTCCTGGCTTTGGATGGGCACAGCTCTTCCTATTGCAGCCATGTGGGGAGTGAACCAGCAGATGGAAGACCTCCCTCTCTGTCTCTACCTCTCTCTGCAACTCTGTCTTTCAAATAAATAAAAGAAATCTTAAAAAAAAAGAGTTGTTTGAAATCGTTTAAACTACTATTTCAAAAACTTTAGGTGTTTCATCACAAAATGTATGTAATTAAAATAAATAAAATTATTGAATTAAATTAAAACTAATATAAACTATTTTTAATACTGCTCAGAAAAGTAATGGCTGTAATATATGATCACCTAGACCTAATTCATAATCTTCAGTATTTGTCTCTTTCTTAACTTGTGGAATTATCTACAGGATAAAGCCATGAAATGAAGCATTCATGATAAACAGAATATCAACACCCGACCAAAAAAAAAAACTGAACTCAATTTAGTATTTTGTGGAAACACAAATAAAGAAATGGCTGCTGTGTGATTGGTTATGAAATTTTCAGTTCAAGCTCAGGATGATGTGTAAACAGTGCTGCAATCCACAGCTAAATCTAAAATGTTTAACAATTGCAAAATTGCTTATTTCCATGCTATTTTCAATTTTCAATGTTATCTTTCACACCAAGTTAGCAAAGATGAAACATTTAGTACTGAAACAAACTATTACAACATGAAGCAATAACATGTCAGGTGACATAAAGATAATACAAATCCAGGTTATTACCAGATTTAAAAGCTCCCACTGCATACCTGTGAATTTACAGATATTAATCTCTGTATAAATTAATAACACTAGATAGAATTCCTGAAAAGAAAAATTTGAAATGAAATGCCTGTTCTATAGAAACATGCCATAACATACTTCAAAGCAGTAAATGAATACTTAAAAAAAGCATAAGATATTTTAGAAACTAGCAATAGTGTATGCAATGCAGTGCAATGCTGCAACTAGAGAAGATAAAAATAAGCAGTAAGCATTTGGCCTGGCAGTTAAAATAGTAAAGCTGCCCAATAAGACGCCCATGTTCCATATCGCAGTATCAGAGTTCAAGGCTCAATTCTGCTCCCAATTCTAGTTTCCTGCTAACGCAAACCTTAGCAGGCAGCTGGTGATGGCTAAAATTGTTGTGCTCCTGTCATGCATGTGATAAACATGAATTGAATTCCCAGCCTCTTGCTTTGGCCAGGCATTGTGAGCATTTGGGGAGTGACACAAAAGACTGGGAGTTCTGTCTGTCCATCTCTCTCTCTCTCTTTCTCTCATCACAAATAATAAAGCATTTTAGTCACAGAAAAGCTCTTAAAAATAAATGCTATCATTTGATATTAATTAAAATATAATTTTTTTTGACACGCAGAGTGGACAGTGAGAGAGAGAGACAGAGAGAAAGGTCTTCCTTTACGGTTGCTTCACCCTCCAATGGCCGCCGCGGCTGGCGCACCGCTTTGATCTGAAGGCAGGAGCCAGGTACTTCTCCTGGTCTCCCATACAGGTGCAGGGCCCAAGCACTTGGACCATCCTCCACTGCACTCCTGGGCCACAGCAGAGAGCTGGACTGGAAGAGGGGCAACCAGGACAGAATCTGGCGCCCCGACCAGGACTAGAACCCAGTGTGCCAGCGCCGTTGGCAGAGGATTAGCCTATTGAGCCATGGCGCCGGCCTTAAAATATAATTTTTATTGACTTTAAAAATAGATAACTAGTAATTTCTTTCTTAATACTCTTGAATAAATGGACTCTGAAAATGAAAGAAACCATTACTACTAATTTTACCTGGAAGACAGAACTAAATCAAGTGTCCTGAGTAGGCCAAGAAGTGATGTCACTCTAGCATCAATCAAAATAATAACAGTTTATTTAAGTCATGTCATACAAAACTGTTGTGTAGCAAAATAGCAAATACCAGTCAAATACTATGTTGGATTCCACCAGACAGAGCACAAGAAATTCAATGAATGGTGCCCCAATCTATAAACTGACTGAGCAGGGACATTTCGAGGATTTTACATTAACTTAGATAATTTATTCTCAAAAAATCCCTAAGAAATGTGCCATTATTATCCCATTTTACAGACACAGGAATAAAAGAACTTGAATAATCTGCTAGAGACACATAAAGAATTAGTGGTGGAACTGAGATTTAAATGTAAATAGTGCAGTGCCTCATGACTGCACCATAGTAACTCTATATAAATATATAAATAAATAAAATGACCTGAGGACATAAAACTTTTGGGATGTATAATGCACCCTTTGAATTTATTTCTTTCAAATAATTTTTAAATTTTTATTACCTTTAACAGGAAATATGTAT
This sequence comes from Sylvilagus floridanus, assembly GCA_949820135.1. NCBI lineage: Eukaryota > Metazoa > Chordata > Mammalia > Lagomorpha > Leporidae > Sylvilagus > Sylvilagus floridanus. Next base: position 85,383,015 of record OX463224.1, read on the forward strand.
GCAAATCATATACAAGTGATTTAAAAACATTTTACAAAGGCCCTTTAAATGATAGATTTATTCAAAATGAACAAATCACTTCTTGTATATTTCTTAGAATTACTCCCTTATGCTTATCAATCATGCTTTGTATTTTCAGATTCAATGAAGAGAAAGGACCACACCTGAGAAGAGATTTTCACCCTCCCTCATCTGCCATAGTCACTTGGTGAGATAAGACCTTTATGAACTAGAATCACTTTCCATGTATCTAAATGTACTTCCAATTACATGCTTATCTGGAGGTGGAGATCAAAATTAAGGCTGCTATGGTTTGAGTACAATTTATCTTAATAAACTCATATATGTAACTTTAGTTCCAGAGGTATTAAATTAATGGTAGTAAGAGGATGAAAACTTATTCAGCTATAGCATTTGGAGGTGGGTCTTTTGGAAAGTGATTAGGTTAGTTACATTAGCTCATAGGGTGGCACCTCCGTGGTTGAATCCTGCTGGTTTATAAGGAAAGCATGCTAGGTCACTGATATATGGACAGACACTGAGGTACCTGTGCTGATGTGATTCATATAAGGAGACCCTCACCAAAGCCTGCCTCGTATTGTTTATGCTTTGAGCCTCTAGCACTGCAAATAAAACAGAACTCAATGTCTTTATAAAGTGCCATGCCTGAGGTATCATGATATAGTATCAAAAAGCTAATACAGAACCTTAGTTTAAAATTCAGGCCACATGTAAAGCCTATAATGTTTAAAACTCATATTCCACATAATCAGTTTACTATACTTTTTCTTAGTCCCAGGTGTAAATATGCAGATCATTCTAGGGAAAAATAGTTGCACAACTGAAAGAAAGATGAACAGCTGAGAGAGGAGGACTTTATACAAAGAAGTATTTGGAACGCAAGTGAATTAGAGTGAGAAAGTAATTGAGAAGACAAAGACAGTGAATGTGATAAACATTTCTTAATGATTCCAAATTAGAGTGTCAATAGTGAAAAAATCATGGCAACAATTAGAGCATTCAGAAATGTTCACAATTTGAGACATTATTATGAAATATTGATTTCCCAAACAATTGGCATCTCAAGACTTCAAATTTATAAGAAAACTAAGCTTGGGGTCAACACTGTGGCATAGTAGATAAAGCCACCACCTACAATGCTGATATCCCATATAAACACCAATTTGAGTACCGATTGCTCCACTTCTGATGGCCCACTTGCTTGGGCCCTAGCACCCACATGAGAGACCTGGAGAGAAGCTCCTGGCTACTGGTTTTGATCTGGTCCAGCCCTGACTATTGCAGTCATTTGGTGACTGAACCAGCAGATAGAAGATCTCTCTCTCTCGCTCTCTCTTCCTCTTTCTTTCTCTCCCTCTTTTTCTGTAAATCCATCTTTCAAACAAAATAAATAAAGCTTAAAATAAAAGAAAACTATGGTTGTATTTTTGGATGTATTTCCTTTGAGTAAGGAGTATTGATTTTTTAGAAAATCCTCTGTGTTCCCCCAATAAATAAATATATGATTTTTTCTAAAGATCCTTTTGTATATAAATCAAATCAAATAATGGATAAATATTTCCATTATACTATTATGTGACAATAACTACTGGAAACTTCATGGAATCTACATTGGGATATACAGGAAATGAGATACCAGAAACTCTTTCTGCATCTTTAGGGAGGCAACCAAGGAGTTTTGAGAGAAATTATCATTCACATTAATAAATATGTGTGGGGCTGGTGCTGTGGTGCAGTAGGTTAACACCCTGGCCTGAAGCACCGGTATCCCATATGGGTGCCAGTTCAAAACCAGGCTGCTCCACTTCCAATTCAGCTCTCTGCGATGGCCTGGGAAAGCAGTAGGTGATGATCCAAGTTCTTGGGCCCCAGCACCCACATGGGAGACCCATAAGAAGCTCCTGGCTCCTGGCTTCAGATTGGCACAGCTCTGGCCATTGCGGCCAATTGGGAAATGAACCAGCAGATGGAAGACCTCTCTTTCTCACTGCCTCTCCTCTCTCTGTGTAACTCTGACTTTCAAATAAATAAATAAATATTTAAAATAAGTAAATAAATAAATATGTGTAGGAAATTCTAGGACCTTGGGCAAAATTCAAAGGAATAGGCCACTGTCAATCTCAGCATCCCTGAAAGAGAGACAAATAAGAAAGGCCAATGAGATTACTCAATAGGGGAGAACTGACATAGTATTAATAAATCATGAAAAAAGAGGCTCCAAATATGCATGGTAAGTGATTATCACAACAATTAATGCTTAGATTTGCAGAGATTAATTTTAAGTCTATTTTCTTCTCATTCAGCAACACTGTGTGTCAGGTCCGAAGTGATTGGCATAACAATGGTTAAGGTCTCTCCAGCAAAGACAAGTCATCAATCATTTTGTTCATAACACTTTGTTCTTGGAAGACAGTGCTGTTATGGCAGAGCACAAGTACACGACTCTAGGAATATCATGCTCCGATTTCAGTGACTGGAGTGTGGAATTTAGCAGATTCTGGACTATGAGTGGGAGTGGTATTTCTTCAACATGTGTTTCCATTTTTAAATCATAAAATGTGAAAAATTCAGAAATAATATAGAAATTTTTAAAATGCTGAAAGCATTTTTTACTAAAATAGGCCAAAAATTCAATATCAGCTCATTCTAAGAAAAATTAATAGGACTCAATTCATGTTTTATGAAGGTTTTGTTTTTAAGTGCCTATCTTTGTAAAGATGTTTCTGTATCTTTAAAAATATTCAGTAATAACCATAACAAGTGAATGTGAGCAAGGAAAGTCATAATGAGATATTTTTTCACATGCATTAAATGTACTAAGTATGCAAATACCCTATTGATGGTAATATTTAAATCTAAGTGACCCTCTACTGCAAATCAATGAAAGGAATATACTATTTCAAGATGCAACAATTGGTACTATATCTTATATAGAAACCAAATATTTTTAAAAAGATTAAAACATATAGAAAGTGCTTAGTAGACCTAATACCCCTAGTCTCAAAAGGATGTGTACAGATGTGGAATCTTAAAACTCTCTCCATATAACTATAATTTAAAAGGAGATACCAGTATTGTTAGGTTTGGGATAGCTCGGGGTTCTGGCCTTTTGTAACTTCCAGAAAAGAGACCGAGCCAACAGAGACACATTACTTCATTGAAGCAAATAGGTGGTGACAGTCTCAGAAAAGATTGCACACAGGGCACACATATGGAAGGTAGGGGGCTTGCAGCTGATGGGAAGAAGGGAGTAGGGGGCTTTCAGAAGTCACTGGAAACCTTCATCTTTGTTTTACAAGCTGCCCTGGGTGGCTTATCTGTTTTGCCAGCTGCTTTGCAAGGAGTCTGGGGAAGGCTGAGCTTTATTCTTGCACCAGGGTCTCAAAAAAAGAGGAGAAATGGGGGGGGGAGGGAGTAACATTTTGTGAGCTTTATTGCTCTTTAAGTATTACCACTGATCAATCTTATATACTTCTTTAAATTGAGGTTTTATGATTGAAAATGATATTTTAAGTAATATAAATGTATTGAGAGAAGAATGAATTATTTAGGTAAATTTTCTCCAATAGTATTTCAAAGTAAGGTAACTTGACATATATTTCTATTTTACTCTAGTTACTAAGCATTTATTGCAAGCACATCAAACTTGTATAAATATTTCTGTATTCTCTGGTACTTCTTTTAGACAAATTGTTTCATCTAATTTTGAATATTTCATCATATTTCAGAATGGTTATATATGCATCCTTATGAAATTTCAGTTTTGAAGACTAATGTCTTGGCAAGTTAGGGGAAGGACTTATCCACTTCCAGATCAATCATTGTACCCATATTCTCCATGGCCTATATTATGGCATAAAATCAAAATTGCATTTGAACATACTAAGATAAATTCAAGAGAGAAAGTACAAAAGAGGAAAGACATATTACAGCAGTATTTTCTGTGAGAGAGAGAAGAAAAGCCATAATAATGTCCTTTGCAGTAACAATATACCTTAGTTAAAGTAAATCCTGGGATCACAATGCAGATTATTTAATGAAAGCTAGCAGATGGGGACTATAAGTAAGTGTATTGCGTATGTGGGGAGCAAATTGACAACAGTAAGTCAAACTGAAGGCAACACAAATATATAAAGGTGCCAGTGTCTATCTAAAAATTACTTAGTAGGGATGTTTGATTTATTATTTTAGCAAAAATAATATCATTAGAATATCTCATCATACTTCCTAGAAGATTGTTCAAATACACCCCCATTTTGGAAACTATTAAATTTCATGAAGGAAATATTATTGAAGCATTGGTAGATTCTTATATTTAGCTATTATCTGATTTTTTATTCCAATTCAGTAATGTGAACCTAATTGACTTTTTATAAAAGATTTATATTATTTATTTGAAAGGCAGAGTTAGAAAGAGAGGTAGAGCCAGAGGAAAAAAGAGGTTTTCTATCCACTGATTCACTCCCCAAATGGCTACAATGGCTGGAGCTGTGCCCAACCGAAGCCAGTAGCTTCCTGTAGGTCTCCTACATTGGTTCAGGGGCCCAAGGACGTGGGCCATCTTCTACTGTCTTCCCAGGCCATAGGAGAGGGCTGGATTAGAAGTGGAGCAGCCGAGATATGAACCATATGAGATGCTGGCACGGCAGGCTGGGGCTTTAACCTGCTGTGCCACAACATGGGCCCTCCAGATAGACTTTAAGATAACATTAATATATGCCTTTTTTTTTGTAACAAGTGTAAGTGCCAAGATAATTGCATGGATTTCAGATAGCTTTGCTGTGTTTTTTAAATCCATATTTGCATTCTTTATTCAAATCTGTTACATCTAAAAATCCATATGGTAAACAAGAAGGCAGAAGGAAATACAATATACTGAGGCAGAATTTAAGTTCTAGAACTACCTTTGCAATTTATTTATCATTCAACAGTCATTCAAAAAACAAACAAACAAACAAAAAAACAAAAGAGAAATCTCAGCCTAGGAACTACGTAAAGTACTAAACAAAACACATATGTTCTAGTTTTATATGGCATTTGAGCTATTCATTTATTTCACAGTTGGTTTTATTTTCACCAGATAATTTTCTACTAAATTATGAAGGATTATGGTGGCATTTTAATTCCTGACTTTTCCTGGGTAATTAAAATATGCTTTTTTCAATGGTTGATATAATACAATGAAATACAAAAGTTAATTGATGCTTAGGATCACTGTCTCAGTCCACTGAGGCTGCTACAACAGACTATATCAGACTGAATAAGTAATAAAAACACAAATTTACTACATGAGTTACAGAAAGAAAGAGGCAGAGGCAGAAAGAAAGGTTTTCCATCCTCTGGTTCACTCCCTAAATGGCCACAATGGCCAGAGCTGAGCTGATCTGAAACCAGGAGCCAGGTGCTTCTTCCTGGTCTCCCTCATGGCTATAGGGACCCAAGGACTTGGGCCATCTTCAAATGATTTCCCAGACCATAGCAGAAAGCTGGATTGGAAGAGGAGCAGCCAGGACTCAAACCAGTGCCCATATGGGATGCTGGCACTGCAGATGGCGGCTTTACCCGCTATGCCACTGGTTCAGCTCCCAACAGTTGCTTCTCATACTTGGTGCCCTCTGCGTGTGTCCTCTCATGGCAGAAGGTCTGAACAACTTTCCTCAGGCCTCTTTGATGAGTACACTGATCCCCTTAACAAGGACTCAAATCCCATGATGCTTCACTTTCCAAAGCCCTACTTCTTAATACCACCATATGGGGATTCAGTTTCAAACTATGTATTTTGGAAAGATATGCTCAGACCATAGCATGCAGTTTCAGCACAAACATCCTCTAATAGCAAAAACTTGTTTAGAAGTCAAAAACAAACTCAAAGTTTGTCAGTAAGTGTAACTTAGTGATGTTTGGGCAGCTGCATCAGGCATATGCATAGAACACAGTATAAAAGAAAGTTTTTGGGGAATGCACAGCTTCTTAATAGAAATGTTTATAAAAATTGGATGTTGAAAACCAAAACTCTATAAAGTCTTGTTATATAACAAGAAATGTTCCAAAAAGTGTGCTTCATTTTAAAATACTATCAACACATTCATAAAGTTAAAGGAGAACAAAATCAGGCATCATATTTAAAAATTTTTATTACAACATAGAGAAATTTGCAATTTGTTTCCATGGTTTTATTTAAATCCAAATTGACTAAGTAAAAATTGAGCCTGTGAAAATCTGTATTGCTTTTCAAAATTAACTTTTTCAAGGGTAGATCTAGGAGAATGCCCCCAATGCCAGTGCAATTTTCAAACTAGGTACTTTTACCATATTTCTGAGCTTAATTGCACTTCAAAATGTTTTTCACCAAAATTTATCCTCTGATTCCATTTTCGTGAATGTTTGCTGATTCATTCGTGTGTGTATGTTCCTTGTCTATGCCTCAGATATCTGGATTATAAAGTCCCTGAAAAAGCACCAATCTATTTGAAACTGGTGCCAAGAAACTTATTAGGAGATAATTTTCCTTACTCAGGGAGAGTCATAAATTTTTCAATTAATATGCTTCTCACATTATAGTCACACTTCTTTAAAAAGAAATAGTATTATATACATTCTGATTCAACAATTATGATTAAAAGAGGATCAAAGGGTCCGGCGCCACAGCTCGCTTTGATAATCTGCCTGCGGCGCCGGCACCCCAGGTTCTAGTCCCAATTGGGGCACCGGATTCTGTCTGAGTTGCTTTTCTTCCAGTCCAGCTCTTTGCTGTGGCCCGGGAAGGCAGTGAAAGATGGCCCAAGTGCTTGGGTGCCCTGGCTTCGGGTCACAGCACACCGGCCATAGCAGCCATTTGGGGGTTGAACCAACGGAAAAGGAAGACATTTCTCTCTCTCTCTCTCTCTCTCTCTCTCTCTCTCTCTCTCTCTCTCTCACTGTCTAAATCTGCCTGTCAAAAAAAAAAAAAAAAAAAAGAGGTTCAAAGGAAAATACAGGAAAATCTATATTTCAAAACCAGGCAATTCCAAATCTAAATTAAACAATCTGTCATTTTATGTATCTATCTAAGTTGACAGATATATATGTAAAGAAAAAACATATATAGTTGGGCCTAAAATATCGGGAACATCAGATTAATGTTTCAATTTATAAAAATACAAAAAAATTCCTCTTTTTAATAACTATAATGAGCCATGTCTCAAATACTTAATAGTGGACCAATGATTTAGTTTGTCACATTAAACACTATTGTGACATGACAAAGATCTGTCCTGTATAATCTTGAGATTCTGGGAAGAAAATTAAAGACACAATGATTCAAAGAATTTTTCTAGTTGAGCAAATCATCATAGGGGGCCCTCCTTCAAGAAAGCAACATTCACAGCAAAAAAAGGAGTACCTCTACAACTTGATATGTGTAAAAGAAGAATGTCAAATGGGGATAATACCTTTGGCTAAAATAGTTCTAATTAACCTCATCAAAATGGTTGAATGGATATTTAAGAAAAGATTTTGAGGGGCTGGTGTCGTGGCTCACTTCGTTAATCCTCCGCCTGCAGTGCTGGCATCCCATATGGGCACCTGGTTTTAGTCCCAGTTGCTCCTCTTCCAGTCCAACTCTCTGCTGTGGCACGGGAGTGCAGTGGAGGATGGCCCAGGTGCTTGGACCCTGCACCCGTGTTGGAGACCAGGAGGAACCACCTGGCTCCTGGCTTCGGATCGGCGTAGGTTCGGCAGTGGCGGCCATTTGGGAGTGAACCAAGGGAAGGAAGACCTTTCTCTCTGTCTCTTTCTCTCACTGTCTAACTCTGTCAAATAAACAACATCAAATAATAAAAAAGATTTTGAAAGTTACTTTTTCAAATTTAAATCTTGAATAAAAGCTAGACCCTTATAACTTGTTTTGGAATGTCAGTTGGTAAAGTGTGCTAAATGAAAGTGACAGAAGAAAGACTATTTCTGTTTTAAATATTTTTTATTAAATATTTATTTATTTAAAAGATAGAGTGATAGAGGGACAGAGAGAAATTGTCCATCCGCTGGTTCAGACGGCTGCCACATGGCTAAAGCCAGTAGCCAGGAATTCCATCCTGGTCTAACTCCCATGTGGATGGCAATGGCTCAATACTCCACCATCTTTCTGTGCATTCCCAGGCACATATTAGAGAGCAAGACTGAAAGTAGAATAGCTGACTTGAACTTCAACTCTGAGATGCGATTCTGACATCATGGATAGCAGCTTAACCCACTGTGCCATGACACCAGTCCCTAAACTATTTATTTTTATTATTTATTTGAGAAGCAGGGAGAGAGTGAGAGAGTGATAGAGCTCTCACATATGCTGATTCCCTCCTCAAATTCTTGCTATGGCCATCTAGGCCAAGCATGAAGCAAAGAGCCAGGAATTCAACCCAGTTCTCTCATGTGGAAGGCAGGGACCCATTTGCTTGAGCCATCGCTGATGCCTTCCAGGGCTTGCATTGGTAGGAAGCTAGAATCAGGAGCTGGAGCCAAGTGCCAGTCCAGGAATATTGTTACTGGATGTGGGCATCTTAACCAGTGCACTAAATATCCACTTTGAAAGTTATTTTTAATGTGTTTGTTTAAAATATAAAGTTGATCATCAATAAATGGAAAATTCTAAGAGGAATAGAAATTCAAAAACACAGTAGCAACCATGAATATTCTAGGAATAGTAAAGAATAAAACAAAAGGTGGAAAAAATCGATTATCAAGAAGCACAAATTGAGAAAACAAGACTCACATCATGTTTTGAAAATTCTTCACAGAAAATGTACATTATGCTTTACTTCTAGTTCTTCTAGTTTTTAAAAACTTTCGAGGCCGGCGCCGTGGCTCAACAGGCTAATCCTCTGCCTTGCGGCGCCGGCACACTGGGTTCTAGTCCCGGTTGGGGCGCCGGATTCTGTCCCGGTTACCCCTCTTCCAGGCCAGCTCTCTGCTGTGGCCCGGGAGTGCAGTGGAGGATGGCCCAAGTGCTTGGGCCCTGCACCCCATGGGAGACCAGGAAAAGCACCTGGCACCTGGCTCCTGCCATCGGATGAGCGCGGCGGCCATTGAAGGGTGAACCAACGGCAAAGAAAGACCTTTCTCTCTGTCTCTCTCTCTCACTGTCCACTCTGCCTGTCAAAAAAATTAATAATTGGCCGGCGCCGTGGCTCAACAGGCTAATCCTCCGCCTTGCGGCGGCGGCACACCGGGTTCTAGTCCCGGTCGGGGCGCCGGATTCTGTCCCCGTTGCCCCTCTTCCAGGCCAGCTCTCTGCTGTGGCCCGGGAGTGCAGTGGAGGATGGCCCAAGTGCTTGGGCCCTGCACCCCATGGGAGACCAGGAAAAAGCACCTAGTACCTGGCTCCTGCCAGTGGATGAGCGCCGTGCGCCGGCCGCAGCGCGCTGTCCGCGGCAGCCATTGGAGGGTGAACCAACGGCAAAGGAAGACCTTTCTCTCTGTCTCTCTCTCTCTCACTGTCCACTCTGCCTGTCAAAAAAAAAAATTAATAATAATAATAAAAACTTTTGAAAGCCTCCTTTTACAAAAAGTCTTCACTATAAATTCCTGTTTAAAAAGTTAAAGATGCATAACCTAGAGACCAAAAATTTACCTTCATTTCTGATCCTGTCTCTAACACATCATTAACTCTTGAAGATTTCCACACTAAAGTGTATCACAGACACTTGTATTTGTCTCTGTACCCAACCCAACACTCTTACTCCAGGGTGTATTTCCCCTGAAGTGTTGCAGTTCCCACTTATATCCTTTGTGTCAAAGTGATCGGGCAATGTGGGCTCAGCTTCCAAGGCTTGAATGACTACTCAGAGCAAAAGAAAGCAACAAAGTGCTGAACATGGGAAACTAGATTTGAGCTTCTGAGCTATAAAATGTTGCATCATCTTCCTTGCAATTTAAAAGACAGAAATATTAACAGATTTAGGGAAAACTTTGCTGAGAAAAGAAAGTACCATGAACAGCTGGCATTTGTTTGTATCACTCTGGTGAAACAGAAAGATGAGCCTTTTTGGCTATTAAAATTAAGGCATATAAAAATATAAGTAAATGATAAGTGCGAAAATATAGAACCAGCGGTTTCTAACACAATTTCTGTTGTGTTTTGTTACATAATACAACCTTCTCCCATTGTGTATTTAGTTCCTTTCTTAATTCTTAGGAGAGAAAAAAAAAATTTAAGCCCTTAGGGTAACTTATTCCCTCATAATAGATCAACAGCAGCACTTTCAAGCCTGTAAGAACTAACCCTTTGCTATGGTGTAGCTCTGTTTCCTCACAATAGGTGCTCCAAGGCTTATAATAAGAAGGTCATTATGTACATTTAATACTAATATATATGTTCTTAAGATTCTTTTATTTATTTGAGAAGTAAAGTTACAGAGAATGGGAGAGACAGAGAGAAAGGACTTTCATCTGCTGGTTCATCTCCCAAGTGGCCAAAATGGCCAGAGCTAGAATGATCTGAAGTCAGGAGCTGGGAGATTCTCCTGGGTCTCCCATTTGAGTACAGAGGCCCAGGTACTTGGGCCATGTTTCACTGCTTTTCCAGGCCATAAGTAGAGAGTTGGATCAGAAGAGGAGCAGCCAAGACATGAATCAGTGCCCAAATGGGATGCCTGCACCACAAGCAGAGGCTTAGCTTCCTACATGTGTATATAAATGCATTGTATATTGTGTTTCACAATAATTTCAAAAAGAAACTTCTGCTTTATTAATGTTGATTCATTTCAATTTTAAATTCACAGAATTCTTTGAAATAACATATTAAGCCCAAGGAAGCTACCTGCTTAATGTGAATGATAATAAAATGGGTCCAAGGAGACAGAAATTCCCTGTAGCAGTTTCAGGTATAATTTATTACATTTAAAGAAATAATCATTATCATATTTATCATTGACTGGTTTTCAGAGAATGTACTCAAGAAGATGATAGATGATACAGTCAGGAAGAAAAGATGATGTCGTTTGGGTAGCCCATTTATTCCAATGTATTTATTCCAATTTATTCTAATGACAGTTTGCTGTCATTAGACATCACTTCTGTTCAATGACAAAAAATTAACTTTAAAAGGCAATTTAGATAAATTTTCCTAGTTACATAAGGTTTTGTATTTTTCCAAAACAGATTTTCCTACTTAGTCACCATATTTTTTTATTATAAGCTAATACCTGGATTTTGAGTTTACTCATGAATAATCAGTCAATAAAAATGAAATGGAAGAAAGTTAAACTGAGAAAGAAAATTAGTGTGAGCAAAATAAAAATATAAGTACTATATAAGCGGGTAAACATGTATTTGTTATGTTTCCAAATTCTTCTGTGAAAAGCTCCTGAAGAATAATGTTTGTATGTTGCTGATCCTTTTCTCTTACTGTCATGTATGATTACTCACCAGCTCTTTGAGTTCCAGGAAGAAGCAAACTAACGAACAGAATAGCTCCACCAGTGCTGGCCAAAGTGACAAACTGCTTTATATTTGTGAACCAATCAACCCTCCAATCTGGCACTAAGGTGGCATCAGAGGAGTAGGAAATAAACAATGATAGGGAGTTGTGCCCCAGAACATTTGTGTTGTGTTGACATGATGTCAGAGAAGTAGGAAATGTATAATGGTAGACATTGTGTTCTCCTATCCCCAGAGGAATGATCTCATATTCAATGGTCTTGAGTAAGACAGTTCATTGCTTATCAGCTACTAACATTTACCACTTCTATTAGTCAAATCTAATGCCAAGTTTCAACCTTCTTCTCTTCTTTGTGACTAGATCATAATCAATAATTATCTAGTAGTCATAGCCAAAAATTCAATCATCTAATACTATAACAGTCATGTAATATTTCTTAATATTCATTATTTATCCATTTCTCCAAAATGAAGACCTAATTAGAAGGCCTTATTACAAGGAATATAATCATGGTCATTATGTTATTTAAGTGTATAACACTTCCGCAAATAATTATGATGCTATAGTTTGAATAAATAGAAAGTCAGTCACAAGAATATAAAACAAAAAGAAACCAATATGTTATTCTCTCACTTCATATTTTAATACTTCAAAAATATTGATCTGATATTTTAAAAATCAAAATACTATTTTAAGATATTTTTAAAGCCTGAGATTAAATCACTGATATTCTAATTTTTCTCCTTTATGATCACTCTTTTAATGATCTTAGGTACTCATTCCAAGTCTCTGTGTTTTGTAAAGCCTAAAAACAAGAGTTAGAAATAGTTTTTGCCTCTGATTCTCTCCAAACAAGACTCTCAAAGGTAAGCGGCTGATACAGGTAAAGTTGCCTAGCAACCAGCCACTGAGTACCACCATGAAACTGTTTCGAAGCATCAGTGCCAAGAGCAGCTAGTATGCAATCAACTATGAAAACAGAAAATGAAGACAAAAATGAAAATGTTAATGAAGCATCCCATGGAATAATGCAAGGCAAAATTACTTCTTCCATGTTTTCCTGTAGAAACATTTAAACACAAAGAAGTTGAAAAATAAAACATTTAATATTTAAAGCAATTATTAAATAATATTGATATAAAAGGCAGGATCGGTGATCTCTTTTCTAGTGTGTCTTATCAATAAAGGTGGCAAATAAAATGTATTTTTGTTCACTTCCTTTAAATTGCAGCTTTCTTATATTACAAGCACTGCCAGTATATTATTTCTGTATATTATTTTGATTGATACAGTATTTACATTTCACAGGAGGAACTATTAATTAAACATGAAATAAGCAGCCACTCTAGCCCTTTGCTTCTTCAGTTTTTTTTTTTTTTAATGCTTTATGGGAGCTACTATTCAGGGCACTAGGCTGATTAAATGGTAGTAAGTACAGAGCAGTCATTCATAGCTGATGTTTGCGTAGACGTTCATCTATAAAATAAGAAGATTGGAAGAGATATTCTCTAGGTTCTTCTAGCCATTGTCCACTGCCCTAGCCCACTGTAACTCATATTTCACTATCTATTTCTTCTCTGAGAAAATATTAAAATTCTAAGAATACATATAACTTTTCCATCATTGTAAATTTAAAATTGTAAATTGAATCATTATAAGTTACAAACCATCTGCATTAGTTACAGTGGTCCAGAGATAGATTCAGTGAGAGAAATAGATGAGAGATGATAAACAGATGCTGGATTAGATAGATGAGTGATAACAGATAGATGGTAGAAATAGATAGATAGATAGATAGATAGATAGATAGATAGATAGATATAGATAGATGATAGATAGATAGATGATAAAGAGAGAACGTCTTAGAATAAATGGCTCAGCAATATTATAATTATATTATTAATTATATTAGAAAATATTAAAATTCTAATAATTCTAATATAATAAACAACAGCTGAGAGGTGCTGTTGTAAGGCACCACTAGGAAGCTCAGAAGCATCTCAGTCCAAGTCTAAAAATCCAAGAACCAGAGAAGCCATGGGTAAGACTTCAATCTGAGATTGAAGGACTGGGAATTTGTGGGCTGCTGGTGCGAGTCTTGAAGAACAAAGGCAGAAGAACATGGAGTTCTGTTATTTAAAGCAAAAAGAAGAAATGTGTCCATTTTCCAGAAGACGCACACACACACACAGAGTTGGTGGGGGGATCAGTGTGTATTAGTAGGCCTCATGAGGGTCCATTGAACTGTTTTGGTGGCACCTAAAAGTCAATCCATGAGTCAATGTGGATCCAATCTTTAGAAAACTACAATAAGCAACATATTTTATACATATTTGGTTGTTTAATGCAAAAGAAAAAATCTGTTGTGTTTAATGCAATAATTAGTGGATCATTTCAAGTTAATGAATACAAAGAATCGTAAAATGTAGTATAAAAGTGTATCTTAGTGGCACTTACTTAGATGTAACATACATCTTGTAGGTACTAACATCATCTCATATTACATTTGAGGAAATGAAGCAGTGAGAATTTTTTTAATTTTACCCAAGATCAAATAGCAAATAAGATAAAACCCTGGATTATGAATTCAGATAATCCAATTCCAGAGTTGATAACTCCTACAATTATGTTGCTTTATTACATAATCCCTAAAATTAACTGAGTTTATAACCCCCAGGATAAGGATCATATTCCTAAACTCCCCTTCTATCTTTCTTGTACCACGCAGACTGAGTCCTGGAAAATATCAATTATGTGAACATCTTCATTTTACCTCCATCTGCTTTGCTGCCTTAAAATGCGGAAGTCACAATTTTGGATTATGAGAATGAAGAGTGATAGAGTAAAGCCACCATAAGCTCTGGGTAAAAAACCTGCAGATTTTTCTAAAGCAAACAAATACATTTCTACATGAAGATGCTTCAGAAAGTTCACAAGAAAATTGAATTAAAAGAAAAGTTTAACTGTGGTACACAAGTTTTTGAAATTAAAGCTTAATTTGTCCTTAATGTACATTTTCCATGAACTTCTTGAGGATATCTTACATACATGGATTTCAAACTGTTTAAACTTAATTTTGAACTCCATTTTCCATTAATATTTGAAGTATCCTTCTACTAGTTAAGGCTTGCTGGTATGTGTCTGTTTCCTTCAATCTAAATTAATATTGTCAAAGAGGACCATTATCAGAGTTGAAATTATCAGTGTTATATGGCTAAGGGGGTGTATATCTGGAATTAAAGTGCAGCTATTTCTAATTTTGAAGAGCAACAGGAACCATTTTCCTATTTTTCAAACTCCAAACAAATTAAATGGATAACTGAAGAATAAAGGAAAAGATGTTTCTACTGGATTGAGCAATTTTATACAGACTACCATTTACTTTTCAGGGCATTGTCTAATGCATGTGCCACTGGTTTGTTTTACTATACATTACCTGATATTTTTTTGAAAGAACATATACTTGGCCGGCGCTGCAGCTCAATAGGCTAATCCTCCACCTTGTGGTGCTGGCACACCAGGTTCTAGTCCCGGTCGGAGCACCGGATTCTGTCCCGATTGCCTCTCTTCCAGGCCAGCTCTCTGCTGTGGCCCAGGAGTGCAGTGGAAGATGGCCCAAGTCCTTGGGCCCTGCACCTGCATGGGAGACTGGGAGAAGCACCTGGCTCCTGGCTTCGGATCAGTGCGGTGCGCCGGCTGCGGCGGCCATTGGAGGGTGAACCAATGGCAAAAGGAAGGCCTTTCTCTCTGTCTCTCTTTCTCTCTCACTGTCCACTCTGTCTGTCAAAAAATAAAAAAAAAGAAAGAAATAACATATACTTTACATGCATTTCTTTTGTATCTCAATCAGTCCTCCAATTTAAAGCCAACATGTATTTTTATTGGCGTAGATATTTAACATTGTTTTATGAAAGCAAGACATTTCAAACATTTAGACTTATTAACAGTCAAACTACTCTTAAATATGCTTTATTCATTATTCAGATTTTCAAATAATTTAATGCTATAGAAATGGGATTTTGAAAGTAATAAAAATTAAAAATTTTTCACATAAAAATAGGAATTCAAGATCTTTTCAGCAAGCCATATAAAATTTCCTCCGTTCATTTGTACTGTCAAAACAGTTATAAAACATTGCAAATTGTTCTTTCATATTCTTAAAGGTAACCTGAAATAATTCACCTAGAAAAGAACTGGAGCCAGACTCCTTAATGTATTTAAATCTAGGCCACAGCCTCCTTCTACCGGAACAAACTTTTGGCATAGATCACTAGGTTTCCATTATAATATGATTTTTAAAAATTAAGCAAAAGCCTTTGTAAACACTTTTTATTTTGATACCATTTAATAAACTGATTAAAAGATTTATGTTTCAGTCAAATTGATTTGAATTTAATCCAAGCTTATCAGTTCTGTGGACTTACAAAGTTTTAAGGTATGAGAAACCTTATTTTCTCCTCATCTGTAAAACAGTGATAATAACACAGTTCACTGCATGGAATTGCACAATGTGGATTAAATGAGAAAAATGTATTTTTTTTTTTGCCAACTGCCTGGCACTTTATGAACTGCTGGAATGTGCAGATCACCAAATAATTCAAATCAAAAATAGGAAACATAGAGGCCCCAAAACACAGAAGATGAAAAAAAAAAAAGAGTGAATTAAAGGGCAAATCCTATGATGATTATGCAGGAAGGAACTTCCCAGGTAATCAGCTCTGCATCCAACATCACCAGTGACTCACCCAGATGGAGCCAGGCCAGGAGATTTTGGGAGAGAAGTTTTCATGCGATTGAAAATGGTACAATAACTGATGTTTGTGAATGTATGTTTGTTGTTTAAAGTTCTGAGAGAGAGAGAATTTGGGCTCCTAGTTGATTTACCTACAGAAAGCTAAGGGAATGGGAGTAACAATGATAGTCACATTGAGTTCTTGGGTAAAAATCAAAGAGAAAAGAGAGCAGGATAAATTTTTCAGAAGCTGAGCCCCAAAAGAGAGATGTCCAGAGGTCCTTACATTAAACTTATCTGAGACAAGCCAAAAAAAATTAACTGAAATCATTGCCAATTACTAGAATAGGTAGAAAGTTAAAATTTATTATGATTTGTAAGAGAGACTGTGTGTGTGTGTGTGTGTGTGTGATAAGAGTGGTTGTTTTAACCTCCGGATGAACCAGGACCTCATAGGGAGGGATGATAAAGAAACCTGCCTTGCTACATAAATAATTAAAACACAGTAAGATAGCTGTTGAAATTACATGTGTAAATCACAATCACAATAAAACACCAAGGAAATTTAAAACAATTGCTTGATACAGATAAACTTTTTGGTATGGGCACTTTGAGGTTGGACCTTGGTATAAGAAAATAGGATGAGCATGCCAAACAGATAAACATACTTAGACAGCAAGTGAGAAAATACAAATATTTCATGAAAGATAAGGAAGTACCTGGCTATTTCCTCTCCTTGGCCCAATAACATCTGTAATCTTGATGCTTCTCTTTGGACCATGTGTTTTTAATGCCTTTGTTCGTTTTGGTCTCTAACAGACTAAAAGCTGTGAAACTCCAAATGGTCGTCAGACAAGGTTTCCAGCCCATTCTATTGGACAACTTGAGCAGCCCTCTGGACTGAGCAGCACAGTCTTTCCAAGGCCACTGTCACACACCATAAGACAGATAGCAAGAGGAAATACCCAAAACCCCCTCGATGCCCACATGCCAGCTTTGAAGAAGTTAGAGAAAACGGAACTCCATCCATAATCCCAAAGAAGAATTTTGGGTATTATCTCTTGAGGGGGGGGAATGTTAAGTAGGAAGTCAGTTATGAGCTTATGTGTGTGTGACATAAAGGCCTAAAGAGAAGACATCTATGTCCAGCATATGTTGCATCTCAAGGTCATCCTGATGGTGTTTCAGTGGCAGCCCAGTATCCACATCCTGCCCTGCCCTGCCCCCTTCCACCTGATAACCTGCAAGGGGGGGGGTCCCCACACCGTCTACCTGACAAATCTTCCACAATCTCCCAGGTGCAGCCCAGTATCTGCATCTCAAACACCCTATTCCCTTCCTCCTGTCTGACAACATTTGCATCCATAAAGTCCTTTGTTTCAGACTTTCAAGAGAGAAGTTTTTCTATTTACATCCAAAAAACCCTTTGTTCCAAGAGGAGCAGGAGGAGCAGAGATGGGGAAGCAAGACCCAACTCATTAACCCCCCCCACCACCACCGCCTCAACCAGACTGCAGGCTCAGCCCTCTGCCTCCCTGCTGAGTCGCCCACCTGGTCTGGCCAGGTGTAATCTCTCTACCCAACATGTAACCTCATTTCCCCCCTCCCCAGTCTCTCAGGCTCTGTCTGGAGAGGTGCCCATCTGTCCTTACGGATGTCCCTCACCTAATAAACCTTGCTATTTTACCTCCCCCCCCAAAAAATAAAAAAAAGATAAAGAAGCAGGCAACTGAGGATGAGAAAATGTGGTACATTGATTCTTGATTGTGTAAGACTTTATTCCAGAGTAATGAAATGTAATGAAAAAGTAATTCTCTATTCAGTTGTTTTAGAAAAATACTAACTTTGCTGACAATGTTTAAATTCTATTGGGACACAAAGCCTCATGGAATATACACCAAAAAATTAGAGAAAACAAGCTAACCAACAAGACTATCCATATTAGTGCTTCAGAACAACCTACCAGCGGAGCTGGAATTGTTGCTGTAGAACTCTCAAACCTGACTGTGCTCCCCAGACAGGCAGAATGCCAATCATTGACATCAGGGTAATGAAAGAAACTAAAATGTACAGCAAGAAGCCTGGTGGTTATTGCTTAATTTCCAGGCTTTCCAAGGAGTTGAGGATGAAAATTTTTTAACAACTGAAATTCGGACTAAAATTGCGTGATCAGCTCATGTCCAAGTTCCTGGTTGGTCAGTGTGCTTGTGATCATCTTTAGATTGGCTGGTGATGCCCTGCTTTTTAGGGAATTTTTGTGATGGCCACGTGGGATTCAGCTGGTCTGGATATGAGGATGAAGAGTGTCATGTACATGTGAGTGGTAGTTGCCTTCTGCTCCAGATATGAAATTTCCTTGCTTGGAAATGAAATTCCCCTGAATAACCCCCTCAGGACAATGCTGATGAACAAAATCTTATTTATTAGAGAAGCAAATAGCTTCTTGAGTCCAGTGATTAGAAAATTATGTAGTGCCAGCTAAATCACTCCCTAAGTTTAGTGAATCTTTTTTATAAAGGATAGGCAAGCACAACTTGAGCTAAGAGAGACAAACAAGAGCCTGGATCTTACCTTTACATTATAGGGGTTCAGTTTCATAAGTTTCAAGGGCTGACAAAGCAAAACTGAGTAGCTTAGAGGAACAGAAATCTATTTTCTCACAACAGTGAAGGCTAAATGACTGAAATCAGGTGTTCACAGGGCACTGCATATGAAACTTTGAAGAGGAATCCTTCCCTGCTTCTTCCTGGCTTCTGTTGGTCTTTGCATCCTTCACATCTGTTGGCATTATTCTGCTGCCTGTCTAGGTCATCACACTACATTCTTCCCTGTGTTTTGTATCTGTGTCTCTTCTCTGCTAATAATGGCTCTAGACACATTGTGTTGAGGATGCACATTAAGCCAGTATGACTTTAGTTTAACCTGACTGCATTTGTATACATACCCTAGTTCCCAACAGGATCATAGTCTAAGGTTCAAGGGGTACACATCTTGAGAAGGAATACTGTTTCCATCAAGTCCCAATTTCAGCATCCCCAGAAGTTTTGCCCAATTGCAGCATTAACTCCAATTCTAAAAAATTATATCTAAATATCAACTCACAACATTCAAAATGTTATTGTTTGAATAAACTAAATCAGATATGTTTATCAAATTTCATTTGTTGAGAGAACTGTAACACTTCTATTTTGGCTAGTGGTTATTGTCAAGAACAACTTCGGCTAAGAGAGAGATATGAGAGGTGGAGTCTTACCTTTATGTT
This sequence comes from Sylvilagus floridanus, assembly GCA_949820135.1. NCBI lineage: Eukaryota > Metazoa > Chordata > Mammalia > Lagomorpha > Leporidae > Sylvilagus > Sylvilagus floridanus. The sequence goes on from OX463224.1 coordinate 85,402,443, forward strand.
ATAGGGGTTCATTTTCATTAGTTTCAAGGGCTGACAGAGGGACACACAGAGAGAGATCTTCTATCTGCTGGTTCATTTCCCAAATGGCCCCAGTGGCCAGGGCTGCGCCAATCCAAAGCACAAACCTGTAACTCCATCTGGGTCTCCCACATGAGTGACAGGGGCTGGATCATAAGTGGAACAGCTGGGACTCAGGACTCCAACCAGCACTCAAATGGGTATGCAGGCATTGCAGGTGACAGCAGAATCCACAACTCAGGCCCCCCAAAAGCACAGGTTATTTTGAAAGAGGTATCCAATAATCCTTTTATATAAAGATTCCATTTCATTTTTTAAAGATACAAATATAAAACTGCAAAATAAACAAAGAATAAAAGGTATGGGTTTATCAAGATAATGGAATAAATTCTAATTTAGAAAATGCCTAGATACCAAAGTGGGCAATTTTTAGTTTCTTACGACTAGCAAGTATGAAACAATTTCCAGCAAGCAGTTTATCATGCCATCCTTGATCACAAAGGATTAAAGCAAAGCTTTAAGTAAGTGTAAAAAATCAATATCAAATTGTTTTTCAAAAATATTTATTTTCTTAGGAAGGAATACCTGCAACAGTTTGTGAGAAAATGAGACAATATTTTGAATTTTTTCACCCTCTTATAGCAGAATTATTTTAAAATAAGGAATATGATATTTTCCTTTTTAAAATTCTCAAGTCTCTAAAATTATCCATCATTTCTTGTAACATTTATAAAGTGGAAAGGATAAAAATCCAAGTCATCACAAGAAATCAATGATCATATCAGGACTCATCAAAAGAGGGATGTAAGGCCTTACCATTCCCAATGTTCCATAATTATGGAATCACCATATTTATTGTGAGTATGATAAACTCAGGAGGAAAAGAAATAAAGATTTGGGATAATAAGTTTTCAGAAGATCATATACAAAATGGTTTAGTATTGTCGAACTGAAAAACTGAAGCAAGAGTATACTCTTGTTTTCTACCACTCCATAGAACTCTTTCATTCAAGGAGTTATTTTCTACTTTGATTTATTTTTACCTTTTACAAGATTTCTATAGCAGCATTTATCTTGTTGCTGGATACCAATTTCCATTATTTTTCTCTTCAGTTTGATTGAAAGTTTAACAGATAGAATATTGTTTTTGCCACTTTCTTTATTTTGTCAATTTTCCCTTGAATTCAGTCAAACTCTAAGAACCAGTACTTTCAGATGCAAAACATTTGGAAATTTCCTTAATATATGAGTTGTGGTTCAAGTATTAATAAATGTAAGGAAAATGGAATAAAAATACCCACTGCATGGATTCCCAAATTTTAGTGTGCACCAAACACTTAAACATATTGGATGTCAGACTCCTAAGCCCCCATCTACACCCCCTGTTTTCTTGGAAACCTGGTACCACTAGGGTGAGTTAGGTTCTTCTCTTAAATTGAGGAAAAGGTAGGATTAGAGGTGCAAGAATGAAATTAGAAGGAATTCTTGGTAAAGATGAACAGGAATGGGTCAGAGGAAACAAGGAAGTCATCCAAATCAGGTGTAAGTGTGACTCCAGTGAGGGAGAAGGGAAAGATCGAATTTTTAATATGCGATATCTTGAAGTGGGGCTCAGTCCTAATAATGCTTTGGTTATAATGATACAGCAGGCCCAAATTCCCTGTTAAAAGAGTCCTGCATCTTACAGAAATACACTTCATTTAGGATCCCTACTCTACTCAATCACTAGCTAGGAGCAGCCTTTATGCAAATGTAAGGACAGTGCTAAAAGGGCAGCAGATGGACCATCCTTTAATCTTGCTCTCTGCAGCAGCAGATCTGAGCAGTACATTTCCACGACTAACACAACTTATCAAAACACAAATTTCTGAACTACACTCTGAACAGTTTGTGATTTAGCAGTTCTGAAGGTGAATCTTAGTATTTGCATTTCTTGCAAATTGCACATTGATCCAGAGACCACATTATGAGAAATCATTCTCTATAAAATAATGCATTTCTTTGTTCACTTTTCTGATATATCACCATAGAAACTAAAATATATGTGCTAAAATGAACTCTTTTTTTTCCTTAAATACCAATCTACAGGTTTTGTCGTTTCTCCTATTCAACTTTTTTTTTTTTTTTTGACAAATAGAGTTAGGCAGTGAGAGAGAAAGAAAGGCCTTCCTTCCGTTGGCTCACCCCACAAATGGCCCCATGGCCAGAGCTACACCGATCCGAAGCCAGGAGCTTCCTCCTGGTCTCCCATGTGGGTGCAGGGGCCCAAGCACTTGGGCCATCCTCCACTGCCCTCACAGGCCACAGCAGAGAGCTGGACTGGAAGAGAGTAACCAGGACTAGAACCCAGAGCCCATATTGGATGCCAGCGGCGCAGGCAGAGGATTAACCAAGTGAGCTACAGCGCCGGCCCCAAAATGAACTCTTTTTATACAGAAAGTTTCTGTGGAGCTTTAAGATACTGGTGAGATCCATGAGCATGAGTATCGGTTTAGAAAATGCCTAAATGCTTCCAAATGCTTAAACTGCTTTAAAATCATTTTGCTGGTAAGAGAAAACCACTAGGACTTTTCATTGTTTTGTCTTACTACTTCAGCAAAGACAACTCACTTTTCTTTGATACATTTGAATAGTTAGTACCTATGTATTGAAACAATACATTGAAAATGCATGGGGCTGGCGCTGTGGCGTAGCCAGTAAAACCACTGCCTGCAGGGCTGGCATCCCATATGCCTGCTGCTCCACTCCTGATCCAGCTCTCTGCTATGGCCTGAAAGTGGTTGAAGATGGCTCAGGTCCTTGGGACCCTGCACCTGTGTGGGACACCCAGAAGAATCTCCTGGATCCTGGCTTTGAATCGGAGTAGCTCCAGCTGTTGCAGTCAATTGGGGAGTAAACCAGTGGATGGAAGACCTCTCTTTCTCTCTTTCTCTCTCTCTCTGCCTCTTCTTCTCTCTCTGTGTAACTCTAACTTTCAAATAAATAAATAAATCTTTAGAAAAAGAAAATTCATATTGCATATTGGAACAAAAATAATGGGGTGAGAGTACTGATTAAGAAAGGTCATTTATTCAATTAATAAAATCTACTAACAATGCAGACACAAAGCCCAATACATTGTGTCCAGGGCAGTTTTAAAAAAATGAATCAAAGATTACTCTGTACTAGGAATATTGAAATTCCTCCTATCTTTTTTTATTTATTTACTTATTTATTTTTTTTGACAGGCAGAGTTAGACAGTGAGAGAGAGAGAGAGAGAGAGAGAGAGGTCTTCCTTTTTCCATTGGTTCACCCCCCAAGTGGCTGCTAAGGCCAGCGCATTGTGGCTGGCGAGCTGCGCCTATCTGAAGCCAGGTGCTTCCTCCTGGTCTTCCATTCGGGTGCAGGGCCCAAGCACCTGGGCCGTCCTCCACTGCACTCCTGGGCCACAACAGAGAGCTGGACTGGAAGAGGAGCAGCTGGGACAGAATCTGATGCCCCAACCGGGACTAGAACCTGGGGTGCCGGCGCCACAGGCAGAGGATTAGCATAGTGAGCCATGACGCCGACCCCTCCTGCGTATCTTTTATATAAAAGTTAAGTTTGGGCGAGAATTATGAAGATTAATTTGGATAATCAGATATTTTAAATAGGACTTGACAATTGGAAAAGTGATTTTTCTCAGAAGCACAGTGGCAGAAAAAATGAGACCTAGTACCTAGGACAAGAATGAGAAGCAAATGGGGCAGAAAAAAACAATAAAACCTGTGACCTGTGAGTCAACGTAGGTACTCAGTGCTCCTTAGCAGAAAAATCAGTTGCCTCCTGTAAGAACAAAGAAAACAGTAGACCAAGAGCATAGTTCATCCCCAAAAGAAGTAGGCACCCAATTACCAGGTCCAGTAGAGACGAACGCTAAAATCTCTGAGAAACAGAATTAGGAAGAAGAAAGCAATGTGGAAACAGATTCCTTCAACCTCATTAATAAGCAAATTAGGCAGTAAACAATTAACATGGCTAATAGCAGAGACAAAAAGTCACCTAAATAACTAGGCTGTTAAAATACTTCACTGACAGCTGCTACATAAGCAAAGACTGAGAACATCACACAATTAACGATAAGGCTCCTAAACACAGACTTTTATAACAAGAACAAAACAAGGAAAGTACAAATTATAATTAAAGAAGAGGTGAAGTAGCAAGCAGATATTCCTTTCATCACACAATTTACGAAACCTTACACGCTTTTTTTTTTTACTTGCTTGTTTTTAATGAATGATTTCAAAAATGTCTTCAAAACAAGTTGGGTATCTCCTGTAATTAAGGACATATGAAAATGGACAGGAAAGGGTACCTAGTTTTCACCATGGAATGTTGACACACCATTCTCAGTTTTGTTTTTCTTTAGAATGTCATAGTGAAGGAGCATCTGCATCATGGTTTTCTTTTTTATAAGTTTATAGCCAAGCTTGTTCAGTTTTAACAAATTATATTCTTAAACATAGTAACAAAATCAAGATAAATCCAACTAAAATCTTTCCATAAAGTTTCTAAAGCGTGTAATAAAAATTTGCATGTGAAATTTAATTTTAATGAAGTTAGCTCTATCTAGGTATGATGCACAATATATTTTACATGTAATGTCAAATTTGCTCAAATCTAATGAAATGTTCTCATGTTGTTTCCAATGTCTTTTTTTACTTGTTTTCCCCTAGAAATCGATATGAATATCAGTTATAACTTATGAGGAATGAGTTTCCCATCACTTTCTGATGACTCCCTTTGGAGTAAATACAATTCTAACTCTACAATTAATATAGTGGTTTGCTAACCCTCAATGTTTCCTCCAACCATCTGTGAGAAGAATTTTTATAATGCTGTATATGCTTTATCTCACAGAATTTTGGTTAATAGAGGTTGTTCCACGCTTTGTTATGCCTGCCACCCTTGCCCTCAAGTTCATATCTGCTCAGAATTCAGGATTTGACTTTATTTGAATTTAGAGTCTGTGAACTTGTAATTAGTTCCAATGGGATTGTGCTAGATTAATGGATGGGCCCTAAATACAATTACCTGTGTCACTTCAAGAACGTCATTAGGAAGAAGACCATGCAACTAAGCAGGCAGAGATAGAAGGGATGCAACTATAAGCCACAGACGTCACATATTGGCTGGTGCCATGGCTCACTAGGCTAATCTTCCACCTGCGGCACCAGCCGTCCACATTCTAGTCCCAGTTGGGGCACCGATTGGTTGCTCCTCTTCCAGTCCAGCTAGTCCCAGTTGGGGCACCAGTTGGTTGCTCCTCTTCCAGTCCAGCTCTCTGTTGTGGCCCGGGAGTGCAGTGGAGGATAGCCCAGGTGCTTGGGCCCTGCACCCGCATGGAAGACCAGGAGGAAGCACCTGGTTCCTGGCTTCAGATAGGCGCAGCTCGCCGGCCACAATGCGCCAGCCACAATGCGCTGGCCATAGCAGCCACTTGGGGGGTGAACCAATGGAAAAAGGAAGACCTTTCTCTCTGTCTCTCTCTCCCACTGTCTAACTCTGCCTGTTAAAAAAAAAAAAAAAAAGAACGTCATATATTGCTGGAACATTCGAACACCCGAAGATAGTGAAAGGCAGGGATGAGTGCTTCCATAGGACCTGCAGATGGATATTGGTCCAATTGACTGACACCTTGATTCAGTCATATAATATCCATTAATTTGGCAAATTTTTTATTTTCTTTTAAGCAGCTTTGTTTGTAGTATTTTGTTACTAGGAAACAAATACAGATTTGTATAACAATACAGGGATATTGCTGTAACTAGTACCTTAAAATGTTTAACTGGCTTCAGAATCGGGTATCAGCCAAGGCTTAAACAATTTTAAACACTATGATAAAACATTTATTTCTTTAAAGAGATTGCTAATAGAAAAGTGGACATTGAAGACAATTAATGAGGCCTCACCTCAGACCAAAGTGAAGAGGCTAATATGAAATATTCCGTTGTCGTGGAAAATGCACATCACCATGAATAGAATGTTGGTAGATACATAATTTTTAAAAGTGATTTTAGTGAAGTACTAGAAAATGTTGAGATGTGTGCTGTTGGACACTGTAAAACAATTGGTGCTTGTTATAATGTTGCAGAAATTTTGGCTATTTTAGACTCAACTGTTACTGAATATTGAATTAACTATTTTCCACTTAGTTTTGGGTATTTAGTTGGGTGGATTTTCAAGGAAAGGGTCAAAAGTATTTCCTGGTTTCACCTTACCACATACAGTAAAATGTTAACAACATGAAACTTAAAAAAATAAAAACAGAATTTAAGCATTTAGAAAATAGCCCATTTATGTTTCCAAGATGTTAAAATATACTCTAGAGAGTATACCTGGAATGTTCCTAGAGAGCATGATCCTGTGAACATCCTGATGTCAGACTTACTCATCAGATATGAGATGCAAATTTCTGTACTTTTAAGCAACAGAGTTGGAGAGTAACTTGTTACAAAATCTCTAGGAAAATTAATACAAAGATGCTCAAGAAATATATAAATTGAATGGTGAAAAGTTGAACAAATTATAAAACAGAATTTTCTGTATAGAAAATTTCAAGCATTGTGAGGGAAAAAGGGCTAATTAAAGGAACATAGTCATATTTACTATTAAAAACAAAAGCACTAACAATCATGCTAAAGAGCAGCATTAATTCTCAGGTCAAACAGCTAATTCCTACATCTCTGCCAAAGCCCTCATGGTGAGGATTGATGATCCAGAATAAATTGCTTGTTGATGCTTAGGACTGAGTTTAGAAAGCATCTACTATACCACCCCCCACCTCCTCCTAAATTGGAACCAAAAGTCTAAAGTCGATATCCTATCCAAAATGCAACCAGGAGTAAAGAACATGGCAAAAATGAACTGAAATCCATGAATTCAATGAAAGACTTACACTTGCATAGTCTATTACACTTGAAAGAACATTGGTTTTGGGGGAAATCAAACTGAGTGTAATTTCAGCACACGTTCCTTAAGAAATTATAATGAACATTAACCATTTAATGTAAATAAATCTAACTATCACTTTCTGGCATATGACAATATTTAAGATTATATCCATCTTCTTTAACGTTGAAAATCTAAAACTTCTTTAGAAAAATTGTTCCTTTGAAACCTTTGCTGTTACCAAAGAATTCACTGAAGCAATATAATGTAGTCAAAGAAAGAATAACCAGAAATTGGGCACCAATTGCCATTATGTCAGTGCCATCTCTCATCCATAAAAGAAAATGAGCAAAATACAAGATACTGTATAATGAAATGTCAGGCTGAATGGAGTTGAATATAACTTTTGAAGAAATTAATATCAATAATGTTTGGCTAACATGAATTCTACTTCCTTTAAATGCTACTTTATTTCCAAGATATATTACATAGAGTCAGTTATATTTTGCATAGTAAAATTCTGTTTGACAGAAACCTTTGTAGACATAATGGGAAGCAGTGTTTTAATGAGAACATCTTGTCAAACATTTATACAAACACATTATCAAGGAAAGGAGAAGGCTTTGGAATGCAAACATACTTTAATCATTTCATATATGTATATGGTTTGCAAAATTCATAATTGGACAAAATCATAACAAGTCCATTTAAAACTAGCTGCTTAATTATGTGAGATACACTTCTTTTCCGATTGTTCCCTTTATTTGCCCACACACATAAAATTCACATCCATAGTATTATGAATCTTTCATGCAATTAATTACAATAAGTAAGCTCTATTTGAATCATATGAAAGTAAATCATTTTTGGGATTAGGACATCATGAAATTTGAAATTTAGGGACCAGCATTGTGGCACAGAAAGTTAAGCAACTGTACACAATGCAAATATCCGGCAAGGGCACATATTTGAGTGCCAGATGCTCCATTTCCAATCTAGTTCCCTGCTCATGTGCCTGGGAAAGCAGTAGAAGTTGGCCCAAATACTTGGGCCATTGCATTCATGTGGGAGACCTGGATGAAGCTCCTGGCTTCTACTTGGGCCTGGCTCAGTCCCAGCCATTGCAGCCAAATGGGAGAGGTAACCAGCATTGGAAGCTGGCGCTCTCTTTCTCTTTCTGTTAACTCTGCCTTTCAAATAAATAAAATAAATATTTCTAAAAAAGAAATTAGAAATTTTTAATGTATTTATTCATTTGAAAGGCAGAGTTACAGAGAGACAGAGGGAGAGAGACAGAGGGAGAGAGAGAGAGAGAGAGAGAGAGAGAGAGAGAGAGAGAGGGATTTTCCATCCCGTGGTTCACTCCCCAAATGGCTGAAGCTGTACCTATCCAAAGCCAGGAGCCCAGATCTTCTTCCGGGTCTCTCATGTAGGTGCAGGGGCCCGAGGACTTGGGTCATCTTCTAATGCTTTCCCAGGCCATAGCAGAAAGCTGGATGGGAAGTGGAGCAGCCAGAACTAGAACTGGCACCCATATGGGATGCTGGCACTACAGGTGGCAGCTTTACCCACTGTTCCACAGCACTGGCCCCTAGAAGTTTACTTTGAATTAGAAAATTAATGAATTACTTTCCAGTTTTAATCATGGGTCAAAATTATCTGGGTCAATATATTCCCTTCATGGGTCCCAATGATTCCTTTCATTTTTGTCTCTTCTTGGACATACTGAGTTTCCTTGTCCACTCCCCCAAGTTTCTTCTATTCACTTTAAAACTTACTTTATTCAAAGCTCAACAATTTTTGAATAACCCTAAACTTCTGCAAGCATAGACAAACAAACATTTTTTCTTGGATCTGATTTCTGTTCATTCTCTCTCCAATTCATAGATGGAAAAGGTCAGTTATAGCGATTCACTACATTTCCTAACTTCATGATAATTTCATTCTTGTTCATGACTTTGATTATCATCTATACACTAATCACTCATAAATCTTCCTTCCAGAATTTACTTCAGAGATCCAAATCTACCAATCATCTAAATATTTGCAGTCTAGTGCCCAAAGACATCATACATGAAATGTATTTCAACAGAACTTCTAACTTGAAAACTTAGGTCTCTCTTACTGTCTCCAGTATCATTAACTGTCATAAAAAACTTTAATTTTATATTTAAAAACTTAATCAATTTTGACTCATATTTAGTGTTTCACTAAAACTTAGATTTGTAAGCTAAATATCTATCTAATTGTTAAACCACTACATCACTCCTATAAAATGCTTCTTCTCACCTAAGTTGCAATGTTTTGTTAATCAGTCTTTCTTTTAATTTTATAACCTAATCAAGACATTTTCCACACTGTTGAATTTGTCTATTTTTTGTTAATTCTACTTTCTAGATCATTGTAAAAATATGTAATTTCATTTAAACACAAGTATTATACTATACATGTATATATATTTTAAAGATTTTATTTATTTATTTGAGAGGCAGAGCCACAGAGAGAGGGAGAGAGAGAAAAAGGTCTTCATCTGGGAGCTCACTCCCCAGATGGTCCCAAGGGTCCCACGTGGGAGACCCAGAAGAAGCTCCTGGCTCCTGGCTTCAGATTGACTCAGCTCTGGCCCTGGCAGCCATCTGGGGAGTGAACCATCTGATGGAAGACCTCTCTCTCTCTTTCTCTACCTCTCTCTGTAACCCTGTCTTTCAAATAAATAAAAATAAATCTTTAAAAAAAGATAAAACATTAATTTTAAAAAAGAATTAAGTAGATTGCAGTGTTGTAAATTTTATATTAACTAAAAATAAATTAAATTCTGAAATTTCTTAATAAGAAAACAAAAGGAGAAGCATGCAAAATAGTGGTCGTTTACTACATTAACTGAAGCAAAATTTCTTTCGCAGTACTTAGATCAACAAAAGTGTTATTATTTGGGGCTTATCATAGAGTAATTTTTTCTAGAATTTTTTTTCTCAACCTTTGTTTGAAATTAATATCATTTAAGAATTATGTCAATAATTATAATTACAACTCTTATGTAGCCTTACTACTTATTTGATTTTATTCTAGCCATTTCATATATGTTATATTGTAATCTCTTTATTCTTCTTGATTCACAAATTCGTTACTATTTCCATTCTAATGAGGTTGATACTAAGTTTCCTAAAAATTTGGTAGCATAGTCAACTTTCTAGAGCATGCCAGTGGAGATGGCAGAATGTTTGATGAATTAAAAAAAGAAGTAAACAAACAGCATATCTTTAATTCAAAGTCAATGATTCACAAATAATTTATTTATTTCTAATCCCTTCTGCAATTTTTATAAGCAGTTCAAGACACTGTTCTAATTGTTTAGTGCTAACACATAATGCAGAAAGTTCAATGACATGAAAAAATGTTATGTATTTCTCATGACTCTATGGAGTGACTGTGATCGACTGGATGGTTGACTGTTCCACATGTCATTGCACATGGCTAATAATTTAGATGCATCCAGCTGCTCACTTAGCTCCTCTGAAAGATCCAAGGGCTGCACTTGTATAGCTGTTCCACAAGGCCTGTCCACATGGGAAGCTTTTCTGCATCACAGCATGTAGGTCTCAGGGTAATGGAAGATCTTAAGAGGCAGATAATTTCACAATGGAAAATGTGAAAGTTGTCAGTACCACTTAGGTCAATTATATACCCTTTGTTTATGGAACATGTCACTGCCAATCCATATTCAGTAAAGGGGAAATAGCTTTACCACTTGATGAGATGAGTGATTACATATGAAGAGGTAAAGACGTATTTTTGGACCATCCACATTTTAGTACGGATATTCACCTACATTTTGCTCTGCCTTTTCTTGCATATTTGTCTTCCTACCTTCCAATGAGGTGCTAGAAATAATGGAATGTAAGAAGAAAGTAACTTTTCATCCATGGAGACTATTTGATCCAAATATTAATATTTCAGTGTGAAATTTGAACTGGGTCTGATAATACTGATCTTTCCTTAGATTTAAATGGGAAGGGGCTAGGGGGACAAGTGGGCAACTTGAACCATGGACCAAGAACAAAAAGAGAAATGTAGTATTAGAGAATTGGCTTATAAGTCAATATTACTACAAATAAAAACAAAAAAAAACAAAAGCAAAAAAATGAGGTGCTTAATAAGTACATTCAGGGTGCGAACATAAACGAAAGAAAGGGACAAAGTATAGAGTGCTCTGAATGATAGATTGAGAATCTGAACTTGATACTTTTCCCCAGATTAGGTCTTGGAATTACTCTTTAAATTCAGTAAAGACAACAAAACTGAGAGAGAATTTTGAAATTATTTTGTCTCACTCAGAGAAGCCCAAATCTTATCAAGTGTTTGAAGTATTTTTGAACAGTTTCCTGGTTTGTAAATATGACAAATGTTCTGGACAAGCATATTCTGGATAGTGTCAAGCAAATTATTACACTGCAAAGCATTTTTAAGAGGTATCATACTCAGAGAAAAGATTTAAATGACTACAAAAACTGCAGAGTGAAATGGAATTCTGAAAAAATCCAACTATCAATTAAAATATATTTTAAACCTCTATAAAATAAATATTGCTCATACTATTCATGACTATAAATAGTTGATATTCTAATTTCTACCATATGAACTGAGAATATTTCAATGTTCCTATCCTCCATAAGCATACACAGCCAATCCATGCCTGCTATGACAGCAGTACACATATCACCAGTCCGGGTGATAAATAGATGAAATGACTTGACCTAATTTTTAATTTATTTCTGACTGAGATTTCTGGCCAGTGAACAGGAAACAACAGAAAAAGGAGAAGGTAACTTGAAGATTTTCAAACATAACATGAGCTATCTATTCTTCAAGAAATATTTATTTCACCCATACTATGTACTAGGCACTCCTCTGATCACATTATATATATTAGCTCATATAATTTTCATAGCACAATTTTGCATTCGGTGTTGTTATTACCCTTGCTTTTACAAATGAGGCCCAAGAGGTTAAATTTTTGCAGAAAACCATACATGTAGTTCACAGCAGAGCTAGACTGATAAGTTGTTTTCTATTGCTGCTTACATTCTTCAAGGTTTCTTCTCTGATTATTTTCTTTTTTAAAAGATTTATCTTAATTATTTTAAATGTAGAGTTACAGAGAGAGAAGGAGAGAGGGAGAGAGAGAGAGAGAGAGAGAGAGAGAATATTGCATCTGCTGGTTCACTTCCCAAATGGCAGCAATGGCCAGACTGGGCCAAATCAAATCCAGGTATGTCACCATTTAAAATTCAGCAAGTTTCTTAGTGGTCGGGATATAGAATCAAATTGAAAACCAAATTCCTTCTTTTTCTGAACTAACATTCTTGTAAGAACAGACAAGCACTAAGTATGACTATACAGAAATAAAAACATTACACAAGATTAGCATCACAAATGCAATAACAAAGCAGATTTATTTGATAAAAGATGACTGATTTTTTCACTAATTGTCTAGCAACTTGTCACCTAAATAATGAACTAGCCATTTGAAAAACCAGGGCAAGAGGGTTGCAGGAAGTGTCAGCAACAGATCAGAAGACTCAAAGATGAATATGAGCTTGGTTTGTTCAGGGAACAGAAAGGGAAGGGCACAGGCACAGGTAGGGAGATAAGATACCACGGTTAAGGCCTGAAGGGCTACAGTAAGGAAGGACATATTTTACTATTAAAAAAAACTTCAGAGAAGTTATAAGAATAGAAAAGCAAATTACCAGAAGAAAGAGTCTTCAAATACTATTTTACTGGCTTGGTTTTGAGACTGACAGACAGGTCATCAGAATTAAAGGGGCTGAAGTCAACTCCATGCTGGTCTATTTCCAATGAAAGTTAGTTAGAATGTGAACTACTTTTCCATTTAACAGGAGCAAATCTATATTAATGCACTGGAAATTATGGCTGACTATGCACTTGTACAGCATTTGGCACTTTATTATGGGGATGCTATGTATAAAGTTGCTTCTCCAAGAGAGAACACATTATATCACTTATGATTAAGAAAATATAGTTTCTCCCTTTAACCCAGCAATCTATTTCTACAATAAATTTTGTACTAGATAATAGATGTTCATATTATAAATCATGATAAATATAAAGCAGCTACTTAGAATTTAGTATTTAAATGAATCAAATGACAACCAACAATATTTCATACCAAATGATCTATCGATTTATACTGAGTGCTATTTTCTAACTTGGAAGAAAATTAAATCACTTAATATAAGTAAAGTAAATACAGAAACATTAATGTACGTATATTTTCACCATCAACAACTGTTGTATACATTTAAAAGTCACTAATTTGAGCCCATTTCTGCAAATACTACATTTTTAGTTTTGATTGGAAACTTTATCCCTTATCTAAGTTTTTGATATAACAAAATTAATATGGATTATAGTAAAATAGAGTGGTAAAAGTCACAGGAAATTATACACCATATTTGGGGAGAATAACACATTGGTTTATTAAATATTGGTCACTTTAAATAATTTTACAGATATCATTTGAATATAATTAACATATAGATTCATAAGTATTATAATAAATGATTAGGTAATTTTGGAATCAAATTATGTACACTCATGTATCTCTTACTAAAGAAAATTTGTTCTGACAAGTGTGTTTTAGGTGTTTTTTGTTGTTGTACAAACCTCATGGAGTGCACTCACACAAGCTTAAATAATATAGGATAGTCACTCAAAGTTACCTCTTGATGCCACAATGTGTAATCAAGAGATTACACATGAAGAGATATTTTAAGCATGAGTTGCATGAGGTGTTTCGAGGATAACACAGCATACATCTCAATAATGTACTTAACATGCTTCATTTCTACAGGAATAACAGCCTTTTAGATTTGTTTACACCAACATCACCATAAATACATAAGAAATGTGCTGTGCAATGAATTTAAATGCCTATGATGTTATCAAACAACAGGAGTTTTTCTGCTTCCTTATAATCTTATGGGATGGCCATGGTAAATTTGAGCAGTTTTGACTAAATGTTATCATGTAAGCATGCCTCTATATGTCTGTAAATAGATATATGGAAAATCTATTTATAGATATATATGTTGGATATGTATATTTTAATATATCTCAATCTAAATATGGAACATATATATATGGAAAGATAGATAGACATTCTTCAACTTAGCATGATAAGTTTACAATTGCTTACCTTTACAATGGTGATAAGACACACATTCACCAGAAACCATGCTTCTTTGTTTGCATTTTGATCTTTTCCTGGACTAGTGATATGTGGTGCGATATTCTTTGGACAGTAGCAGTAAGCTACAGCTCCCAGGCAGCCGTGGATCAGACTAGTAATGAACTAACACAACACACTGTACTATATTGTTAAACTATAATGTTTGGTAGATTAGGAGTGTTAAAAACATTTTAGACTCAAGACATCATCAATGTACAATGGGTTTATCAGGATATAACACTCTTGTAAGTAAGGAAGCATCTGTATCTATTTATAGACAACCCTCTTGCAAGTAAGGAAGCATCTATATCTATTTATAGATATAGATATAGCTACACAGAATTCCTAAAACAGTTTTATGAGTGACCTTCAGGAAAATATTAAAGTTAATTATATTATTAAAATAGCTCTCACACACACAAATATCAATATTTCTAGTCACTAACCAGGAGACAGAAACAAATGAGGAGGTTGTGAATGAATATTAGTTTGACCCCAATGGGTAAGAAGTATTGTCAATGTCAGTTTTGAACAGCCTGCTATATATTTCTTAAATATGGTTCATTTCCTTTATAACTTGAGAAGTTTCAGATTAGGTCATACTGTAGCAGCATGAATTCTCATGCCCCCATTATTACTGGAAAAGTTACATGTCTTTGCCAAGGCAACACTTCTGGTTTCTGCTATGGCAAGACAAAATGGCAAGGCCTCTGAAAGCCTGTGCCTTTTCCAAGAACCCAGAGCAGAGAGGAAACAAGAGAGGAATTTCTTACCTTTCTTGATACAACACACTGCAACCCTGCTCAGATAGAATCATCCTCTTCATAGGAAATAATTATGAAAATAACATGTAACTAAGGCTTAATGTAGCTTATCCATGTAGTAGAAATTAAAAGCAATGAATTGCCCATGTGTAATAATAAATTAACTCATTGAAATAAAATTGCTTAAGATCATGTATACTTCATGCTGCCAAGGAAAACCTCCTGTGACAGATGAGGAACCAACAGATAAAGTCACCTATCCTTTCTATGTCAGAAGCTTAATCAACATACTTTTTTGTTTTATAAAATTGTACCATTTATTTCTTTAAGGTAATTAGCCTATGCACAAGTTGTGGAAGGTTTGATGTAATATCAAAATAGCTAGGACATTTAGTCCTCATCACAAAGAAAAGAGGCCCTTTCAAATTTGCTGCAGTTGCAAAGGGAAGGGAAAGACAGAATTGTGCATGTCCATTTGTGTCTCCTAACTCTCAAACTCACCATCAAGAAAGTCATTTCTGACAGAAAGAGAAAGTATTTAAAAGACAGGAGAAAACATGAGTGTTAAGTTAATTCATGCCTACAGTCACACTGGGGGCAAAAAAAGGAAGAGAGAAGAATTATTTTTCCTTACTAAATCAATAAAAAGAACAGTATTCAAAAACATAAAAATTATTTAAAAATTAGACTATAACTTCACAACATTGACATTTCATCAGTAGGATATTAGGTTCATGAGAGCTAAGTTATCATATGTCTTAGTGATAACTATATCCCCTAAACATAAGACATTGCCTAAATCATACAGTATGCCCCTTGTTTCTTTGTTCAAAATACATATGACTTTTCAATTTTCACTAATATTTCAGTTGAATGTAGAAATTATCAAGTGGAAAGTTAGAACAGATTTTGGGGTAATATATTTTGAGTTGATGCTCAGTTGAGAGTAAACTTTTGCCTCTATACATGGAAAAAAATGAAAGGCAGAATAAAAATTTAAGAATAAAACATTGGAATAACAGTGTAAAGTTTTCTAAAGGAGAAAAGTTCCATCAGGGTCAGTGCATGATGACGGACTAAGTTTCTAGATTTAGACACAATCATAGACAAAGAGATCTCAAAGTTTTAAGAAGAGCAAACAAATATAGATAACCTCAAAAGTAGAAGAATCAAAGTGAACAGACTTGCCCATAACATTATCACTTATTAGGTAGCAAATGCATTTTATGTTTTTAGAGATGATAACTTGAATCTAGAATTTGATAGCAATGTGCTACTTACAGCTGGTACTTATCTCACCATGTCTAGACATTATTCTAAGATCCCTGAATATACCCGCTGACTTAATCCTGTGAGTTAGATAAATTAATAACCTCATGTGTTGAATGAGGACTTTGAAGCACTAGGGGATAAGTAATTGTGTCTAAGTCTCCTAATGGCAACACTAGAATCCAAACATTGAGACTCTGGCTTCTAGAGTCTGACTGCTAATCACATTTCTATTCTGCTCCAGGATATGCATTTCAAATGCAATAGCAAAACGCATAGGTTGATTATGCAAGAACTCAAAATATTTCCCAGTATATATCTTTTTCAGGGGTAAAAACAAACTTGTAGCTAGGAAACTAATAATTTCAATCCAATAAGGAGGTAAGAAAATTATTAGGTTTAAAAATTTAAATTCTTAACACAGAAAAGTGTTCAGGGAATACTCATATTCATGGCTGTGGAAACTGCCCAGAAATCAGTGGTCCAAATCAGTTTAAAAGGTAGAGTGTTCTAGGACAGACAATTTTAAAAAGAAAGTAGATAATTTTTTTGTTTACAGAGAAGGTAAGAGAATTAATTATTTTATAACACAGGGATTTGATACTATAAAAGAAGAAAAACTTCAGGAAAAAAATAAACTTTTTAAACAAAATAAATTTTAAAACTTAACCATATAAAATATCTGAATTCAAATACTAAGCAAGGTAAAATTTACTGGGATTCTTAATCATTGATGGAGTTTAAGGAGCGATAATTAATTCTTCACAGTAGAAATCTCCTCCTTGGAATTGTCCAGAATAATAGTACAATATTTCTTTCTAAAGGTTCAACAAAAGTACTTAGTTCTGCAATAAACTATTTCATAATTACAATAGTGTAAATGCTACATAGTTCCTATTTTGATCTGTGGATTTAACTTATTCACAAATCAAAAAAGAATTAATTATGGTTGTCAACATTATATAGCTGTTAAAGCTTAAGAAAGCTGGGGCTGGTGCTGTGGCGCAGCAGGTTAAAGCCATGGCCTGAAGTGCCAGCATCCCGTATGGGCACTGGTTCTAGTCCTGGCTGCTCCACTTCCAATCCAGCTCTCTGCTATGGCCTGGGAAAGCAGTAGAAAATGGCCCAAGTCCTTGGGCCCCTGCACCCGTGGGGGAGACCCGGAAGAGGCTCCTGTTTCCTGGCTTCAGATTGGTGCAGCTCCTGCCGTTGCGGCCATCTGGGGAGTGAACCAGCAGATGGAAGACCTCTCTCTCTCTGTAACTCTGTCTTTCAAATAAATAAAATAAATCTTTGGAGAAAAAAAAAGCTTAAGAAAGCAAGAGTAACATTATAACTGAAAGAACTTGTGACATAAAAGAATAAAAGAAGTGGAAGAAATTTTAGGGACACTAACATCCTCACTTATACAGAATTAAGAGATATAATAGCTATTGTTGTTGAAAAACAATTGTGCATGGTTCCCTTAAAGATGTAAATATTAACAATAATAAAAATGTCTTTAAATTTTAACAGTAAGGTGCATGTGCCTATACCTATGGTAATCATTTACTATAGCAAGTGTATCACTCATCTTTTGTCAGAGTGCAAATCTAGACAGTAATGGATTTTGACATATTAGGGAACACGAGAGAAATTTAAATATTAGCTGTAGAGTTAGTCAAAAGCAAAAAATTAAAAATTAAAAATTTGTTCAAGTATCACACTTTAGAACCCAGTAAAAAAGTTTTAATGGGAGTAGGTAGTAAGATATTTTAGAATGTATTATTTTATGTTTTTCTCTCTTGTTCAAAGTTTGTTAGTGCCTGTGTGTCTGTTTGTGTGTTTTTGACTAAAGCATTGACTTACCAACGCTTTCAGTTAAAACTGTCAGCGAAACAATTCCTCTTATTTTGTTGATGGGGAAAGAATGCAGAATTGTGTAGGTCAAGTGAACCATAATATCATTCCCATACGCCTGTGACAAAAGTTGGCTATAATACATTGACAATTGTTGCATCTGAGAAACATACCAAAACATTTATTATGTTGTAAAATCAAACATTATCAAAATTAAAGAAGTGGAAAATTGAACGGTGATTACTAGGGGCTATCAGGCATGGGACTTTTTTCTGTTGAGAGCCATTTGGATATTTATAACATCATTTGTGAACTATATAATATTATCAAGTTAAAGATTTGTTAGTAGTGGCTGGCGCTGTGGCATAGTGGGTAAAGTCACCGCCTACAGTGCCGCCATCCCATAGGGTACCAGTTGAAGTCCCAGCTCACCACTTCTGATCCAGCTCCCTGCTAATGCACTTGAGAAAGCAGTGGAAGATGGTCCCATGTCCTTGGGCCCCTGCACCTGCGTGGGAGACTTGAAGGAAGCTCCTAGCTTCTGGTTTCAGATGGGTCTATTTGGGGAGTGAAACAGCAGATGGAAGACCTCTCTCTCTCTCTCTCTCTCTCTCTCTCTCTCTCTGCTTCTCTGTAATTCTGCCTTTCAAATAAATATATAAGTGTTTTTGTTAAAAAAAAAAATAGCCTGCTATAAATTTGAATTTCAAATCCCACCTGTGGTTACCTTGGCAGGGTCAGTTCAAATTATTTTCTAGGCTTTATGCTGCCCATTTGCCAGTTGATTCCCACACCTGGCTAAGGGTTGGGGGAAATGGGGAGATGTTGATCAATGAAAGTAGGTTTAGTCTCATTAGATTAGCAAATTCTGGGGATCTAATTAATGCATGTGTGGTGACATGCATTAATTTGCTTGTGGAAATCATTATGCAGTATGTATGTATATCAAATCTTCCCATGGTACACTTCAAATATATTCAATTTATTTATCAATGAAATATCTAAGAACAAGAGCCAGTCTTATGTCATTGAGGGTTAAGTCGCCAGCATTCCACATGGAAGTGCCTGGTAGAGTCCAAGCTGCTCTGTTTCCAACTCATCTTCCTGGTATGCACTTGGGAAAGTAGTGAAGATGGCGAAAGTGCTTGGGTCCTAGCGTCCCAATTAGGAACCCTTGATTTAGTTCTTGCCTACTGGTTTTAGCCTGGCCCATCCATGGCTGTTGCAGGCAATTTGACAGGGAACCAGATGATGGATGATCTCTCTCTCTTGCTCTCACTGCCTCTGTCACTCTGTCGTTCGAATAAATATTCTAAAAATATTTAAAAATAAAAAAGCTTTAATAAAGGAATTAGGAACAAAATCCTACACACAAACAGCCTTTCTTACCACAGGCATTTTGTGGCATATCATCCTATTCAACAATTCAACAACACACACATGGAGTATTTTAATTTTTCCCAGGATGTAGAAAGATGCCATTAATTTTTAAAATCCATGTCTTTTTACTCATAAATAGATCAAATTAATTAGCTCCAATAATCTGATAATATTATTTATTATTTAGATTTTGCTTCCGTCACATTTATGTAATTCATCAAAAACATTAATTTAATTTTGAAACTTTTTCTACTTAAGATATTCTTTTTTTCTTGCTTTTTAGATTTTTGAACCGGATTTTCAATGGAGTAAAAGGCTTAAAACTCCACTAAATACAGGGTTTAGCAAACAAACTACAAAAATCTGTAGTTCAACAGGAATGCAAGCAAGAGCCATCAACAACAATAAATGAGAATATGTCAACGTCACCCATATGCAGAAAACTTACATTCTGCATATTTAGTGTAAGTGATTTTCACTAGATAGGATTGTACTTCAAACTATGTGTGGAAAAATGAAATTGAAAAACAGGTTTACAAGTCTTCTTAGCTTAGCTTATTTCACTTGATATGAGATATATTAATACAGCATATATTTCTCAATAAAGAAAAAACCAAAAAGACAGAAATTTGGATTTTTTCAGCATAAAGAAATGTTTGAAAGTAGATATATTTTTCCTGACTGGACATTACACATTTTATATATAAAGCAAAACATTACTTAGTACCCCATTTATATGTATAATTTTTACATTTTCATTAGATGCTTTTAAAAATGAAAGAAAAAAATCTCAAAAAGAGATGTTTATTCTGGTGCAAAATATCTTTTAAATCTTAGTGTAGTTTTTCATAATATTCATTTTCTATGAAATTTTGAAATTCCCTCATATATCAGCTTTATTTTTACCTGTAAGTAATCATTTCATTACCATTATTGCTTCTGTGTAGTTAAACAATGGAAAGGCAGCATATGTCTTCTGCCTATCTACAGCCTGTGGTTGGCATCCATCCCACTTAGGATACTCAACTCAAGTGAATAATTGATGATATGTATCCTATTTGATTTTGAAGAAATTACATGTTACAAGTAGCCCATTTGCTTTTACTTCAACTAAGCAAAAGGAGGAAAAAAAAGTGTTAGATTTTATTTGAGTTATTTGGAATACAAATCTTGCATTTCTATTTATCACCACTTTTAAAATAAGAGTGCAGCCAGGCTAGTTAAGCATTGCTATTAATGGAGAACAGGCTTTCAATTTTAAATATCCCAAAGGGGACTGTATTAAAGCCTTATTGTTATTTTGGAATTCAGAAATCACATATTCAACAAGCAGCATCTTTAGATTTCACAGGTGTTCAGTGCACATGCTGATAACTAAATGCAATTCTTGGATACCCAGCAATTGACATTCACTTTGCTGAGCTAAAATTAACGAAAAAGACAAATAAATCCTGTTGGTCATTGGCTAGCATTGTCACGAACTGGTCATGTCAATGATGCATGGCTTCATCTAAGTATAGAAACTACCATAAGTAATTTTGAATAGCTGAAATTATAGATAGCACTTAAAGGAGTCCAGCATTATCAAAACACAGTAACATCATACCTTAGTGAAAAACTGAAAATTAAATTATTCCTTTAAAGAAGCTGAAAACTGTTAAGTCATCAAGGCTATTTGTAGCTGTGATGTGCACTGAATAACCCCATGATTAATTCCATCACTGCCTCTTTCTCCTGCTCCCTTATCAAAAAATAATATCTTCTTCGAACAGATGTATGAGAAATCCCTAACAAAGCAAGCAAGGACATGGGGGAAGAGGCAGAAACCAAGGTAGATATAGTTTGGTTGCTCTTCGCATTTCCTTTTGTGTGTAAAGCCTGTGTATCTAATCACATTAAAAAGTTTTAAAAGTTCTGTGCTGACATCTTATAGTAACTTATAAATAAATAACAGCCACTAGGATAAATGAAAATTGCATTATTTACAGAAGGCAAGGGAACGATTTCCTTTTCTTCCTTTTCTTAGGAATTTCCTTGGAAGCAAACTTAATCTGAGCTCATAACTTAACATTTAGAATAGAGATAAATCTCTGAGAATTGACTCATTGCCGATTTTTACAACGTAGAGACATCTCCAAGTTCCAAGTTGTCATCTCTAAACATGCAAAAACACACCTCCAGGATTAACCCAGATATCTCTCATGGGGTATACAGGAAACTATCAGATGGTTCAGCCCTACATGATTCAAGAAAATAAGAGAAATTGTTCTTCCCTGTGCTTTGCTATATGGTCAATTTTCTTTTAAATTCATAATCACTTTCAACTAACTTATATATACATAATGTATTCAAAATTTAAGTTGTTCATGCCTTGTGTCTTCCCCTTCAGATATACCTCCTACATGGGTCCTCATCCTTGTGTACAAGGACTTATGCGTGTGAGATTCAGCATTATCTGATAAAACAAAAGACTCTAAGCAATGAAATATTCATGAATGTAAAATTAAAGATAAATTATAAAACAATAAAATTGCAATCACAGTGTCTTTTATATTTTGCAGTATCAAAAGTAGAGATGGAAAGTTAATTTGATTATGAAGCTCAAAATCCACTTTGTGTGTAGCTCAATTCATTAATTATTTTAAAAACAAGTCATACATAATTTCATTGTCATTAAATTATTTTTGTATTATTTATTCCAATATTTCAAATATAGCATCTATCACACCCATACTGATCTTGTAATTTTTATTCATTTTTAAAGTTTTTTATTCATTTTTAAAGTTTTATTTATTTGAACGATAGTTACAGACAGAGAGGGATAAACAGAGAGAGAAAGATCCTCCATCCATTCGTTCACTCCCCAAAGGGCCACAACAGCTGAGGCTGAGCCAGGCAAATTCAGGAACCTAGAACTCCATCTGGGTCTCCCACCTCCCACTCAGGTCCAGATGCCCAAGCACTTTTATCATGTTCAGCTGATTTCCCTGCGTAAGCAGGGAGCTGGATGGGAAATGAAGCCTTGGAAGGAGCGCTCAGGTGAGATGCTAGCATCCCCAGCAGCAGCTTTACCTGCTACATCACAATGCCAGCCCATGAAGCTGTTATTTGAAGCAAACTGTTTCATTCATTTATTTCTAAGTAGGGCTTAATTAATTTCAAAATAAAAAATTTCATTAATGCCTAGGACTGATTATTTAAGTATTGTTTGGTTCTCTGCGCAAAGGCAGACAAAAAAATTTCAAAACTCTTTAAGATTTCGTTTTAAGTAAAGTAAAATCAGAAGACAATTTGTATATATAATAGGTAATGACGAAATACCCCAGCATTTTATATTCATTTTTGTTGGAAGAGAAAAAAGTCCCATTTCTTGCATTTTTTTCTATTTGTACTTAATGTGTTGTACTATGCAAATTAACGGCAAAACTAGTACTCAAAGAGTATTTTATTCTTTGTGTATCTGTGTGGGTGCAAACTGTTGAAGTCTTTAGTTAGTATATACTAAGTTGATCCTCTGTGTATGAAGATAGTTAAAAGTGAATCTTAATGAGGGGTGGGATGGGAGAGGGAGTGAGAGATGGAATGGTTGTGGGTGGGAGGGTGGTTATGGGGGGGAACTGCTAAAATCCAAAAGTTGTACTTTTGAAATTTATATTTATTAAATAAAAGTTTAAAAAAGATTAAAGAGAAATGATATATTAAATAAACAGTGTCTACAAATTTTGAAGGATTCTGTATATACGAAGTGAAAACAAACTGGCCAGATGAAATCTTTGAGAAAAGAGCTGAAGAAAACATAATTATGTATGTACAAATATACTTTTAAAAAGTGCATTTTCAAGGTGGAATAAGATGGAATTAAAAAAGTGAGGATAATATTTAGGAGAAGGCAGAATCTCTACCTTACCACACAACACTAAGGTATCAACAAAAGATGGTGCATGACCCTAATGTTTGCCACATCTCTTTTTAAAAACATATTACAATTCGTCACCTTGAATCATGCACCCAATTATTGCAAATCTCAGAAAAGCCATAAGCATCAGCAAGAAAAAAATGACCCAGAGAAATGTGGCCTGCTCATTACAAGGGCTGAACTGGACTATACTAACAATGAATTATAAATATTGATTTACTACACACTCATCATTGAGTAACATGCCTGTGGACTTCCAAATAGTGGTTTAGAGGGTAAGACAGTGATACGTATAAATCTTTTGTAGTGGAATTATAAGTATATGCATCAACATTTTCCTTAGTGATGCAGTCCTGTAGATTATCAATATAAAAGTGTAAATGAGGGGGCTGGCACCATGGCACAATGGGCTAATCCTCCGTTTGCGGCACCAGCAATCCATATGGATGCTGGTTCTAGTCCCAGCTGCTCCTCTTCTGGTCCAGCTCTCTGCTGTGGCTTGGGAAAGCAATGGAAGATGGCCCAAGTGCTTGGGCCCCTGCACTGAATGGGAGATCTGGAAAAAGCTCCTGGCACTTAGCTTCGGATTGGCACAGTTCCAGCCATTGCAGCCATTTGGAGAGTGAACCAACGAAAGAAAGACCTTTCTCTTTGTCTTTCTCTCTCACTGTCTGTAACTCTACCAGTCAAATAAATAAATAAATAAAAAATCTTTAAAAAAAAGTGGTACTCAAAATTTGTCTGCAAGTGCACTCTCAGAAAGAGGCTATACTACATGCATAACAACAGAGAATTTTAATATACAAAAAAGAAGACACACATCATGAAGGGGAAAGTATATATTCCTACCAGAATAACACATAATAATTATTGTTCTAAAAAGTGGCATAGGTTAGGCATTTGCTGGAAAATAAGAGGATGTACTTGCCATAGCACTGGGATCTGAAATTGATTTTTCTAATACATTAAAGCATTTCAGAGTAATATGGGAGATAAATAGAAGTATCAGTATTTTCTAGTTATATAATAATAACTATCATATATGCAATTCATTTATACCACAAACTTCTCTTTATAATTTACACAGTATGCATTCACACACAGATGCACAAACACAAAGATATCTCTTTCTCTCTATTGTACTGTAGAGATGGAAGGATTGGGATTTTTAGAGGAAAAGCACCTTTAAAACATATTTGGCATTGATTGCAGTTTAAGAGGAATATTACAGCTGAGGAAACCATGATTTTAAATTATATCTGTCGCTGTGGCCTGGGAGTGCAGTGCAGGATGGCCCAAGTGCTTGGGCCCTGCACCCACATGGGAGACCAGGAGAAACACCTGGCTCCTGGCTTTGGATCAGCATGGTGCGCCGGCCACAGAAGGCCAGCTGCAGCGGCCATTGGAGGGTGAACCAACGGTAAAGGAAGACCTTTCTCTCTGTCTCTCTCTCTCACTGTCCACTCTACCTGTCAAAAACAAAAACAAAAAAATTTAAAAATTTAAAATTAAATTATATCTGTCAAATAATGTGGATTATACACATTATTGGAATGTCACTGTGACACTGACAGATAAACAAATCTGTGCTGATATGCACATATATACACATACTTACACACATATTTTTAAAATTTTTCACCAGAATAAGCTTCTAACTCCTTTCTTCATGTTCTATTTGTAGTGAACACACACACACACACAAATAATTAGTGTCAATTCTGGAAGGAAATAAATGCTGTAAGAAGATAATGTATCAAGACTTACTAATACAAGTGTTCAGAACTTATAAAATCTTTCATACATCAATCAATTTTTATTTTTATTATTTCTCTAGTTTTATAATTAACATATTCCCCATATTGCTATGCAATTATATATGCCATATATTATACATGTACATATACTATCCAAGTTATAACCTGGATGTTATGTAAGTGCTCATCTTTCAATCTACTTCAAGTCTTTGCTAATCTTTTATTTAAGATTTATTTATTCATTTTAAAGTCAGAGTTAACACAGAGAGAGGAGAGGGAGAGAGAGGTCTTCCAACCGATGGTTCACTCCCCAGATGACTGCAACGGACAGAGTCTTACTGATCTGAAGCCAGGACAGGAGCTTCTTCCAAGTCTCCCAAGTGGGTGCAAGGGCCCAAGGACTTGGGCCATCTTCCACTGCTTTCCCAGGCCATAGCAGAGAGCTGGATTGGAAGTGGGGCAGCCAGGACCAGAACCAACGCCCATATGGGATGTCGGCACTTCAGGCCAAGGCATTAACCCACTGTGCCACAGCGCCAGCCTCATCTTTGCTAATCTTGAATCAAACATTATCTAAATCTGAAAACATAGTCATTAGAGGATATAAATAAATTTAATAAGCAACTGTGTTTAGTATTTTCAAGTTGAAACTATGATAGATGCAACTTATTAGCTAAACATTTGTGACTGTAAACTTCCAAGGCAAGTTGGTAAGTTTTCTTCTAGAATCTTGAGAAATTTGACATAATAGCTGAAGTGCAGAATTCTGAATTTCTGCTCATTTTACAGTAATATGAATGTTTCCCATGATTTTGACTAATATCTGTTAGTGGATATTGGTATTAAATTCAATGTTTATTCATACAATTTCAATTATCTGTTGGGCAGAAAATATAAAGTTACCCAGGAGACTCACATATTAGGCCTTGTTAAATCCCTTTTTGTTGGGAAAAAATTCATGTGTGTTTCCTCCACTGACCTATCATTTTAGAACTAGGAAACGTGATTAGTAGTGACAAAATTCAGAGAGAGAGAACTTGATGCATTTTATGGAACATGGTTAAGGAAGCTTTAGACCTTTATATGATGTGGTAGCCTTCACAAGACACAGAGAGCAATATGAGGGTAGGTGTTTAGTTAGTGGGTAAGATGCTGGATAAGATGCTACATCCCATACTGGAGTATGCACACCCCAGTTTTGGCTCTTACTCTAGCAGTTATTAACTACTTGGTACCTATGGTATGAGACACTGTAGAAAATATGTACTATAATTTTATATTCAGTCTTCATGCAATCTTTTAGATTTCTGGGTAAACCCGAAATTTTACATGTAGGGGAAAACCTTAGCTCAAAAATACTAAATGTGTTTTATGCAAATTACTAAGTAATGGAACTTATAATTCAAATTTATGTTTCCAAAATTCATGGATTCCAAATGGGATTGTCACATTTGTAAATCATCTCTTGCAACCATTTGCTATCCAACTTTTGCCCTATTAAAATATTCTTCACACTGCAGCCAATAATTTGCATACTCAACAGGAATCAGGGCCTGTGAATTAATCATATTTAACTCCACCATATATTGCACTGTATATTGTATGTATTAAATCCAGAGAAATGCTATGCTTTATCTCAGACAAAAGGCCAAGGTGTGATATGCTTTTTTTATTTTTTATTTTTTGACTTTTAAAATGTTTTAGTTTCCTCATAAAAAGGAGAACATGCAGTATTTGTCTTTCTGTGTCCAGCTAATTTCACTCACCATGTCCTCCAGTTGAGACCTTTTGATGTAAATGATAGAATTTCTTTTCTTTAAGCTTCATGTAATTCATGAGTATGCATTTATTTATTTGAAAGGCAGGAGAGAGAGAGGAAGATCGACCTTCCATCAGTTGGCTCACCCCACAAAGGTCCCAACAGCCAGGGTAGGCCAAGCCAAAGCCAGAAGACTTGAACTGAATCTGGGTGTTCCACTTGGGTTGCAGGGATCCAACTACTTGGGCCATAACCTGCTGTGAATTAATCCTATTTTACTCCTCCCAAGGTGCCCATTAGCAGGAAGCTGGATTAGAAGTGAAGCTGTGACTGAAATCCACACACTCTAGTGTAGAATGTAGGTATCCCACGCTGTGTTTATTTTATGAAATACCTACTCCTCATATAATTCATAACTATGTCAGTCCAATGATCTCTCTAATTTTCTTCAGAGAGACATTCTGTGTAATGTGCTTATTTATGTTTAAATGTTTCTTGTTAATGTCATAATTGCTACATGGGCTGTATTTTGCCCAGAGCGTCCCCATTAATCCAAACTCATTTATGTTCCTCTATTTGTGTTTCCTTTTTCCTCTAAAACTTTCCACTGAGCATAATTTGAGAAAGTGAACTTCGTTTTGAAAGTGCAACCCCCCCCATAAAATCTCCAAGATAGGTAAAAATTTGATTGCTTTAATCTTCAAAAGTGCCCTTTAAAAAAATCATTCAATCAGTAATTGGTGAGCCAATGTGTGGTGTAGTGTGTAAAGCCACTGCCTGTGACACAGGCATTCCATATGGACAATGATTCAAGTCCTGACTGATGCACTTCTGATCCAGCTCCCTGTTAATATGCCTGAGAAGGCAGTGCAAGATGACCCAAGTGCTTGGGCCCCTGACTTCCTTGTGGGAAACCTGGAATACACTCCTGACTTTGGGTTGGCCCAACTGCAGTTATTGTGGCCATTTGGGGAGAGAACCAGCAGATGAAAGTGCGCGCTCTCTCTCTCTCTCTTTCTCCCTCCCTCTTTTTCTCTCCCTATCTCTGTAAATTCTGCCTTTCAAATAAATAAATAAATCTTTTTAAAATATATCACTAATTGGGGCTGGCATTGTGGCATAGTGGGTAAAGCCACCGCCTGCAGTGCCAGCATCTCATATGGGCGCAGGTTCGAGTTCTGGCTGCTCCACTTCCAATCCAGCTCTCTGCAATGGACTAGGAAAGCAGTAGAAGATGACCCAAGTTTTTGGGCCCCTGCACCAGCATGGGAGATCCTGAGGAAGCTCCTGGCTCCTGGCTTTAAATTGGAGCAGCTGCAGCTGTTGCGGCCAATTGGGGAGTGAACCAGAGGATAGAAGACCTCTCTCTCTCTCTTTGTCTCTCCTCTCTGTGTATAACTCTGACTTTCAAAAAATAAATAAAGCCTGAACAAAAATAAATAAATAAATAAATAAATAAATAAATAAATAGATAAAATATCACTGATTGATTTCAGTGAGTGAGGAAACCATCCTCTACCCAGAGTTTGCCATCTGACTGTGCTTTCCTTTTCTCCCTTTTTAGTTACATTTTTTGTTTATTAGTAATAGGGAACAGATTTCATGATTTTCATAGATATGATTGTAAGAATACAGCAATGCTTTCTTCCCTCCTTCCTCCTTCCTTTCTTTTCTTTTAATTTTTTGCAATGACATACTTTCAATGTACTTTATAATCACAGGCTCCATGCTCTAAACAATGAGCTCCCCAAGTAAAAGGTATGTTCCACAGGGGTATAGACAATTGTTACAGTTTCCCATTCTCTTTTATAGCAAATAATATTCTCTGCACATTTGTGTGTACCAGTTTCTTGCAAATATAGTGTTTTGTTAAATTTTATTTTTAATCTTCATGAAACAAATTAACAATGATATATTGCTATAGTTTTAACAAGCTGTACCTCTTTTAAAATTTACTGTGTATGAGTGAAATAGACATTTTAAAATTTGATTATTGTTTATAGTCCTTGCCCATATTCCTGCTGAACTATGGTCTTTTTTACTTTAATTTATTGAAGTCTTTATTTAGGATAGCAATAATCTTTGACTATAGTGTAAATTAAAAATTTGTTATCTCAAAATTAAAAACATACTTTAAAATGTTAAATGCTTTCTTTTTAGGAATTCTAAAAAACAGACAACTGTTGCAAAAAATTCTTGTCTTTAGTTCCAAGAAAAGGAAAAGAACTATATTAACATTTCTGCACTCACAATCAATTCTAACCCCTTCAGTTTTCTCCACTGAATTGCAGAAGAGAACTACATTTTCTAGAAGCTACATTTTCCAGAGTCTCAGCAGAGTTCATTGCAGTGCATCAGTGACAGTATCACAAGAATGCTTTACCTGCTATGCCACAGTGCCAGCCCCTGGACATGAGATTTTGCATAAACTTCTGGGTATTGCTGATGAATCTGACCTGCTACAATGGTTTAGGTCATTGTGAACCGCCTCGGTTCTTGACCTAAAGTAGAAGTGACTTCATTTTTTTAATTATTTTTATTTTTTTAAAGATTTTATTTATTTATTTGAATGGTAGAGTTACAGACAGTGAGAGGGAGAGACAAAGAGAAAGCTCCAAATGACCACAATGGCTGGATCTGTGCCATTCCGAAGCCAGGAGCCAGGTGCTTTTTCCTGGTCTCCCATGTGAGTGCATGGGCCCAAGCACTCGGAACCATCCTCCACTGCTTTCCACAGCGAGAGCTGGACTGAAAGAGGGACAGCTGGGACTAGAACCAGCGCCCATGTGGATGCTGCGCAGCAGGCAGAGGATTAACCTACTCACGACTAGTGATGAGAAACCTTGACAGCTTCTCCAGTCATTTCAATTGTTCTGTAGGAAGTTCAAGTCCTATGTCAATTTGTTGATTGTCCAAGCAATCTAGAGAGGCTTCTGTTTTCCTGACTG
The DNA here is from genome assembly GCA_949820135.1 of Sylvilagus floridanus. NCBI lineage: Eukaryota > Metazoa > Chordata > Mammalia > Lagomorpha > Leporidae > Sylvilagus > Sylvilagus floridanus. Next base: position 85,432,255 of record OX463224.1, read on the forward strand.
AACTCTGTTTGATATAGGAGACAAAAAGTCTCTAAAACACAGTGATTTTCCGTTATTTGCTCCTATACAGGAAGAAACATCAAGTCTACAGATAGAAAACACCTAACAGTATTGTGTGGGAAATACCAACTGAGATATATTTCTCATGCATTCTGAAATGGGCTGCAAATCCTCTCCTTGCCAAGCAAAGCTATAAAAATTTAACATCACTCTCCATGACTGCGTGCTGGTACTACAAATGCCTAATTGTGAATTCTAAAGTCTCCATCAATTCCTCCACATCTCAGTTCAAATCTATTTTGCTTTGAACTTATGTTTCCTCTTTTACACTGGAAAAAAATAGCCATTATCATTTTTCTTCAGAATGATTATTTTCAATTAATTTTCAACATTTGTGTAACTAATATAAAAATGTATTTAAGCATAAGATATAATTATACAAGTCCTGATGAAACAGTTTCAAACTTCCGAATAAAGGGCATTTGTAATAAGATTCCTAAAGTGAAGAAATGACACTATTTTCCATGAATTTTTGAACAACTCATTTTCAAATAACACAATGTCATATATTTACTCTGTTTAAGTAATTTTTTCTGGCTATTTATTAAATAAGATTAGACCCTTAATTAGCCTGATAATTTCCAGATGTAAAGATTTAGTGAAAGCACTCATTACCTTCTAGCATTATTATTTGTTACAATTGTAATTATTTTCAAGAAAATTGTGTTATTATTCTATTACTAATATGAGCTACTGTGACTCATTTTGAAGCTTAAAAATCTTTTATAAAATTATATGCTTTATAAATAAAAATGTACTGTATGCCATATTTAATTTGGATTTAATATTGTAAAATTTTACACTCTTTACTCCTCACTTTCTAGGTGAAAAACATGTCTGAATCTAGAAAAAAATGTGCACATATAATTACTTCCATATACTTCAGAGGCATATGTCCCCTAGCTTCTAAGATTGCTGATGAAAGTTGTTCTCTGGAACCAAATAAGCTCTGACAGTTAATGGAACTAATTTACAATTGAACAGAGGAGGGAAATGAATTGTTTCGTGGATATAGGAAGCTCGAAATATTGGTGTCATGAAGGTGAACATCTAAAATTACTCTATTTTATATTAGAATATAGCAATTTAAAAATATTCCCTTAAAGAAAAAAATATGCTATTCCTAGCATAGGGTAAATGGGTGTGGAGAAAGTATTCTGTGGGAAATACCAACTGAGATATATTTCTCATGCATTCTGAAATGGGCATAATGTGCTAGAATAGCCTTTATATACCCAATAACTTCCATAGCTAGGATTCATTTAGTTGTATTCACCCAAAGTAAAAGTAATCCTTAATGTAAGAAAGCCAGTGAATATATCTGGTCAGAGACTTTATTTGTTGGGCACATCTGTCTAAGTTCTTGAAGTTTCATTGATAGTGTTGTTATAAAAATCAAAAACATATTAAATTGCCAAAAAATGTGTACTAAGACCAGAGTCACATTTTTGAGATGGCCATCCATGAAGAAGTTATAAGTTGAAGCAAAATATCTTCCTTTCCCTTCATTTTTTATTCACAAAGATTGACTTTTCCAGTTTTCAGAAAAGGAATGCTGATGATTTTAAAAAAATATGCATTGTGAAATTATGTAGTAGAATTACAACACAAATACTATTTGAAATGCAATATTGTTTAATGAAATATAAGAACTCTAAATTTCTACTTTAAAGGTAAAACAAAAGAAAAGGCTAAGAACATGTGGTAATTTGATCTGCTTAGTATTTGCTAATAGAAAACTTCTCTATCATCCCAGTAACTTTCTTTTCTTTTTTCTTTTTTTTTTTTTTTGACAGGCAGAGTGTACAGTGAGAGAGAGAGAGACAGAGAGAAAGGTCTTCCTTTCCCATTGGTTCACCTCCCAATGGCAACTGTGGCCAGTGCACTGCGCTGATCTGAAGCCAGGTGCCAGGTGTTTCTCCTGGTCTCCCATGCGGGTGCAGGGCCCAAGCACTTGGACCATCCTCCACTGCACTCCCAGGGCCACAGCAGAAAGCTAGACTGGAAGAGGAGCGACCAGGAAACCGGGACAGAATCTGGCTCCCTGACCGGGACTAGAACCCTGTGTGCTGGCGCCATGGGTGGAGGATTAGCCTATTGAGCCATGGTGCTGGCCCCCAGTAACTTTCTGAAGGGAAACTTGTGAGTCCACAATAAGACAGACTTAGATGAAGTTCATTTGATCTTTTCCCATGAAATTACAATTTAGGGGCGGCTGCTGTGGAGTAATGAGTAAAGCTGCCGCCTGTAGTGCTGGCATCCCATATGGGCTTCAAGTTGGTTTCAAACCCCAGATGATCCACTTCCAATCCAGCTCCTTGGATGACCTGTGAAAGCAGTAGAAGATAGCCCAAGTGCTTGGGACCCTGCACCTGCATGGGAGACAAGGAAGAAGCTCTGGCGCCTGAGTTGGGATCAGCCCAGCTTTGGCCATTGCGACTATTTAGGGATGAACCAGCAGATGGAAGATCTTCCTCTCTCTCTGCTTCTGCCTCTGACTCTCTGTACTCTGCCATTCAAATGAATAAATAAATCTTTTAAAAAGTTACAACCTATATCAAGAAAGTATTATGCACAAACTAGAATCAAAAATATTTTTGAAAAAAATTCTCCTTTGTAAATTCTGAGACCATTTTAAAACATTTTTAATTTTTACTCTTAAGTTTTTCTGTTTTTTTTTGTTTGTTTGTTTTATGCATTTGAGCATGTGCAGATTATATAAACCACTTGTGGCTCTTATAAAACTAAAAATACATATACACTTAAGGACCTCCCATGAAAACTTATTTCCATGAGTTTTTATGTTTTTTAGTGTGTCTGTTAGTGGTTCAACTACAGGTATTTTCCCTCTCTAAAAATTTATCTTCAAAGAAATTTTCCAGAGCTAATTAAATATCTTGTATAAATATGTGTTTCATAAATAGCGAATCCCTAACCATAAGAATTCAATCAAATGATAGTAAATACATTCCAAAGAACTGTAATGATGAATGGGTTGGCAGATTGAATTACTGAGATGAATCCCAATCCAGGCAGCACATAACAGGTATCTGGTGAGCATTAAAAAAATAAAGTATTAGTGTTTCAACTCAGATCTAATGAACCAAGTATATAGGAAGCTCATTGTTGGCATTGTTATAATACACTTCTTAAAGGATTTTAATCTTTCTGTTTTTAAGAAATATTTGAGAACCAGGGCAAGATGGTGGAATAGGAAGGCAGCACACTGATAGTCCGGGGAGAGACAGTTTAATAAAAGTGGAGATACTGCAGGTTCAAGGAAGAGTAGGGGAAGAAACAGCAGAGGAAACTCTTCCGGAACTAGTGATTCACAGTGGACCTTCAAGGAGAGCGTGGGAGCCCGCAGTTTGGGACACCAGCGGCAGACTCAACGCACCAGCGCTGGAACACCAGGTGAGCCGATCCGCAATAGCTCAAGACACCAGAAGGGAAGCAGAAAGAGGAGACTAGAGCGAACAAGGCTTGAAACCCTGTGGGGAAAAGTTCACCAGGCTAACTAGAAGAGAGAGAGAAAGAAAAAAGTGACCAACACGGACACGAGTTTCTCTCTCTCTGCCCACCACTCAAAGGTGAGCAAGAGAAAGAGCAGGTGCCATTTTGGACATATGTCATAAGCAGGGCGACCTCAGGTCTGCACCGGCCCTGAGCCTAGCAGAAAAATTTGACTCTGGGCATGGGGGTGAAATAACAGGAGATTAGAACCTAATGAATGTGTGGTGCTAATGAACTGAGACTGTGAAAAAAGAGACTGTGGGGGAGAGAACTCACAGAATTCACCACGTGAGTACTCTCCAGAAACACTACAGGTTGGTAGCCTTGGTAGCCCAGTGGTGAGACTACAGGAGAATTTGAACCCACACTGAAGGCGGCAGAGATTCCCTCTGTGGTCCTTGGGAAAGAGATTCCGATCTCTGGCTCCTGTGGGTATATCATTTGCCTGCTAAGCACCCCCAATTCCATTCACGTGTGGAATTACTTCCCTTTTGAATCAAAAATAAAGAAAGAAACAGAGAGAGATTTACCAAGCCTAACCTGGGAGTGTCACCTTTGGCACTCTCAGAGTGCCAGGCCACACCCATCTCAAGCCTCTAAGGCTCCATTGAAAGCAGACAGTCCACTTATCTAGAGTCATAGTATAACAAGAAAAAACACCACAGTGAAGAAACCAATATGCCAAACAACAAACGCAAAAACCAAGGTAACAAGAACAAGGAAGACACTATGACATCCCCAAATGAAAAAGACACCCCAATTCAAGATTACGAAGATGATGAGATAGAAGAAATGCAAGAAGCGAATCTCAAAAAATTGATAAGAACACTAAGAAGTACTCAAAAACAAATTCTTGAACTACAGAAATCCTTAATGGACAAGGTAGAAAATCTCTCTTGTGAAAATGAAATATTAAGGAGGAATCAAGCTGAAATGAAACAACTAGTAGAACATGAAACTGTGATAGTGATGAGAAATCATAATGAAGTGAAGAATTCAATAGATCAAATGAAAAACACATTAGAGAGCCTTACAAACAGAATGGGTGAGGCAGAAGAGAGAATATCGGACTTAGAAGACAGAGCACAGGAAAATATACAGTCAAACCAAAGACAAGAAGAGGAAATTAGAAATCTAAAAAATATTGTTGGGAATCTACAGGATACTATTAAAAAACCCAACATTTGCCGGCGCCGTGGCTCAACAGGCTAATCCTCCGCCTTGCGGCGCTGGCACACCAGGTTCTAGTCCCGGTCGGGGCGCCGGATTCTGTCCCGGTTGCCCCTCTTCCAGGCCAGCTCTCTGCTGTGGCCCGGGAGTGCAGTGGAGGATGGCCCAGGTGCTTGGGCCCTGCACCCCATGGGGAGACCAGGAAAAGCACCTGGCACCTGGCTCCTGCCATCGGACAAACACGGTGCGCCGGCCGCAGCGCGCCATCCGCGGTGGCCATTGGAGGGTGAACCAACGGCAAAAGGAAGACCTTTCTCTCTGTCTCTCTCTCACTGTCCACTCTGCCTGTCAAAAATTACAAAAAAAAAAAACCCAACATTCGAGTTCTAGGAGTTCCTGAAGGCATGGAGAGGGAGAAAGGATTAGAATGCCTTTGTAGTGAGATAATAGCAGAAAATTTCCCAGTTTTGGAGAAGGACAGAGACATCCTAGTGCAGGAAGCTCATAGAACCCCTAGGAAACATGACCAAAAGAGATCCTCATCACGACACATTGTAATTAAACTCACCACAGTGAAACAGAAAGAAAAGATCCTAAAATGTGCAAGAGAGAAACGTAAGATTACTCTCAGAGGATCTCCAACTAGACTCACAGCAGACTTCTCATCAGAAACCCTACAAGCTAGAAGGGAATGGAGAGACAGCCCAGGTACTAAGAGAGAAAAACTGCCAGCCCAGAATATTATATCCTGCAAAGCTCTCATTTGTGAATGAAGGTGAAATAAAGACCTTTCATTGCAAACAGAAATTGAAAGAATTTGTTGCCACTCGCCCAGCCCTGCAAAAGATGCTTAAAGATGTGTTACACACAGAAACACAGAAACACGGCCATCAACATGAAAGAAGGTAAACTAAGGGAACCTCACAGCAAAAGATCACAGGGAATTCAAAGCATACATTTGGATAAAGAAATTATGGGACATGTACTCTATAGAATACTATACAGCAGTCAAAAACAATGAACACTCCAAGTTTTTAAGACTCTGATGCATGCAACAAAAATATTTTCCTAAGTAACAAACAATAGAGAATAAGTCAAATTTAGGGATATAATTTTATTACAGTATTCTGAATTATTTAGATTAACACAACATCTAGTGTCTTCTTTGCAACCTGGTTCTTTATTACTGATGAAGTGATTTGTATTCTAGCCCGTTGGGAAAATAGTCTTCTATAGTTTCTCTTTATAATGATACTTTCATTCCTACATTCAGGAAGTTTATTGTGCATTTTCGAGGGTTCAAGCACCATTCTTTTGAAATTCAGTGAGAATTTAGAGTCACTGCTCTTTAAATTATTTTCTTTTTCCTAGATTCTCCCTTGTGCCTCTCTATTTTGACACTAAGCTTATCAAAGTTGTGGTTATGCAAATGACCCATCTCATCCCAAAATTCTATTTTCAATGGTAAATAAGGGAAGGAGGTAAATAGGCATAGGCCTGATTTTTACCTCTTTGAGAATTTTGAGTATGACACACAGCTTAGAAGCCCTAATTATTGAAGAACAAATCACAACTCAAAGAAGGTAGCATATCTGAGGCTTCATTAAGTACTATTTCTATCTTACTTTAATGAATATATGATCATCATTTACAGATTTCTTACAGTGAACATTTATGAGAAACAAATCAGAATCATGTCAAGCTCACACAGATAAATTATGTTAAGAACATTTCCACTGACTTGCATCTACTTCTAACAGAAGAAACCAACCTGAGATATGAATAATATAACATGGACGATTCCCCTTGTAGATACAGTAAATAACCTCTCATTCAAGCATGTTTGCTCCCAATATATTTAGCCTAAAATTGGTTTTGAAAAGGTACTTGCTTCATTTACTAGGGGCTATATTTATACTCACATAACTGTTTCATGGTTCTCAATGTTATTCAATGAACTCACAACTTTCAAAACAGAAAGATCAAACATCAAAATACTTATTTCAAAACAAGTTAGATCAATCATATTGGAGAAAGTTTCTCTGCTTCACTAATTTTTTTTTTTTGCATTTTGACCAGAAAAATTCCTGATTAACAGCAAATAGACTTCAAATCACATACCAGTGTCCAATAATTAGTAGTAGATACTTGAAGCAACTTATTGGGATTTTTAAGCCAATCCAGAGTCAGCAGGAATTGAGCCAAGTGAGTTTATTTCTGCTCTGTGCCAATGAATGGGTTAGTGACACTTGAAATTTAGATATATCTTATAAATTTATGTATACATATATATATATGTATTCTTGTGTTATTCCTTTGTTTAAAAACAATCACTTTGCTTCTTGTTACCCTGCTAGTATAAGCTTTTGTTGATAAAGAGTCATATTTTATTCATATTCATATCAATCTTCTTACAGTGTCTGGCTAACAGTATTTACTAATATCTGCTGAATGGTTATTTTTCACTACCTGGTGGTCAGGAATATATGAAAGTGGGGATCCAAGTGATAGTCATATCTCTGTTCTTTGGCAAATTAAGATGAAGTCTTATTCTGTGTATGTTCTAAAATATCCTTCCAAATCACTCTAATTTACAGCTAAATCTAACATTCTGTGAAAAATAAATCAAAATGGGCTGCACCGGGGAAATAGTTGGAAACATACTAAATGACTCTATTTCTTGTAAGTTTGAAATCTTAACCCTTGGTATTATTCATGTAGATTCAAGTAATTACCAGTTATCCACACAGAGTACCTACTACTTAAATATTTCAATCACCTCTCAAACACATTCTTCTTTTTAAGCATTTATTCATCAGACATTTGCTGAATGCCTCTGTTGGGAAAATGAGGCTTACCAGGTTCCTGTAGACAACCAGCTTATCCAAAACTGGCATAGCTCTGTTATGTAACTGTTAGGTTACTGGCCAATATTGTCTATAGGCTCATATAAGGAGCTGGGGTGGTGGGAGGATACAGTTATATGTAGACCTCTTTTGTAACCTACCTGTTGCCACTGATGTAGCAATTATTTCCTGTGTACTCACTTGCCACTGCAAGAATAAAGAGATATAAATCAACAAAAGACTTCGAAGTTGTTTTTTGATCTGTTTAAAGCTGGCATCTGTTTACTCTTCTTGGGACCAAGCTCCTGACTTACACTTAGTGTTGTCTGCAGGATCTGACTCAGGCTACAGTGGAGCCAGAGCGGGAGATTCAGGGGTTACAAGTCATAAGTGTCTGGTACCACTGGCCAAGGCCAAGTCAAACTGGGTGCTTCCCAGGAGTGGGCCAAGGTTGATTGCTTGCCTATTAGTGTGGAGAAGACATTGCATGCCCTTGAAGAAACTAGATAAGAAGGATCCCTGAGCAGTGGCTGGGGCCACAGGTAGACCCTTCTGTCTGCAAAGAGCAGAAAATAATTCTGGACCACAGGCCGAGACCCAGGAATGGGGCCTGTAACATGTCTCAGAAGAGTCAAGAGAGGTTCAAAGAACAAAAGGAGATACCATCTGTGCCCTGAAAGGAGGGGCTGCCACTCTCCAAACTACAGGAATTGACCCACTGATTGTAGTAGATGCATCTCCCAGCGAGAAGGACAACCTTGAGTGTCCCATTCTGTTCAAGGCCAGTCCAGTGGTCACTCAAAAGACAAACACCCACCAACCAAGGGCTCCTCCAGGGTAGCCATGGGCCGCCCCCCGCCAAGGTGACAGAGCATTTGGTGTTCGCCACACATACTCAGACAGAGAGTGGAGGTGGGGGCTAAGTTTAGACAACAACTCTGTGAATCTTTCAGTTTGACAGCTTGGGCTTTGGGATATAAGGTTCAATGGAATTTTGCTCGTGGGGCCAGAAATGTACAAAATGACATCACTGCCTATGCATCCAGGCCTGCAGCAGTGGCTCCTGATTGCCCACCACATGGTAGGAAATCACTGTTGGGTTGGTTTGTGGCTGCTGCCTGCCTGGTATGGCCTAGTGCTGGAGATTTACCTTGGGGAGTTGTTATATGGCAGGTATATACTGAGTTGCAAGTATTATAGGAGCTGGGAATGTGCAATGCTATCTATATGGTTGGAAGTCATGGGACAGATTAGGAAGATTTTACCACAGGAATGCGGGATCTTGTGTTGCAGAGGGCTCCCTCTGCTTTGTCTGGCTCCTTGGTAACAAAACTAGCCCTGTGTATGGGACAGCCTATCAGTGTGATTACCCATACTCTTGCTGATTTGGGAGAGACTAAAAGAGTTATACATGGAAGAAGATGCAGGCTGTAACTCAGGAGAAGAGAGAAGTAAGAGGACCAATTAAGACCACTTGAGCCTACTGGCATTCTCCTGGTGGCAAGGGTAGGCAGGGAAATGTTAGTTACACAGAATAGTAAGGTATTTCTAGAACTGTGACAACAACTAAGACCAGAAGAATGATTCTGAGCACTTAAGAAGCCTCTTTTAAGCAAAGCACCCAAACAGGTACCAGGTATCTGAGCAGTTTGGCTATAGGCTTTTCTGAGGGACACTGTGCCACCTGGAACAGTTATTGGTGACAATTAGGCATTTAAATTTGATTGCAGGGAGATCAAGGTTACCATCCTGGTGGCAATAAGTGGGAACCAGAGACCTCATGTTGAACTTGCTATCCACAGTCCCTTCTACTGTTCAGAGAGTGCTGGCACTGGCTCATACAGGGATTGAATGCACATCACAATACTCCAACTCTGAGAAGGTTTCTGGGTCCTGGAAAGCCATATAGGCTATGGAGGCCACTCAATCCAGGTAAAAACAGTAACTTGCCTTTAAGAATAGGATATCTACCACTTAGGGATAATATACTGTGTATGTGTCCCCCATTCCTGAATACTGGGCATTGATGTCCTGTAGGGCCTACTGCTAAAAACTACAGTGGGGGGATTCTACTTGTGAGTATGCACAGTTAAATCTGTGCTACAAGGAGTTGCTATGTACCTACCATTACAGCTACCCATGCCTAGCTGGTTGAAAAATAACAAACTGTACAATTGCTGGGGGGATGGGGGGGAGTCACAAAAAGATTAATGGAACCATCCAGGAACTGAAGAAGATGGACATTGTTAGGCCTGCATGTAGCCATTCTAAGTCACCAGCATGACCTGTAAACAAACAAAAACCAGATGAACACAGGGCAGATGACAACAGATTACAGGGAACTATAAAGTTGTTCCTCTGTTGCATGTAGCAGTTCCATTGGTGAGTGATATCAAGGATCATCTCAGTTGCGAACTTTGAATTTATCATTATATTTTAGATCTAGCTAATGCTTTCTGTTCTACTGCTATATCTTATGAAAGTCAAAACTATTTTGTCTTCTCTTGGTATGGGTCACAGTGGACTTACACCATTCTTCCGCAAGGCTATTTCCATAGTTATACCATATGTCACAATTGGTAGCAACAGACTTGGCACAGTTATCTATACCTCCAGGCATGCATATATTTCATTATATAGATCTTAATGTTAACCTATGACTCTCTTGCAGAGTCTTTTTTTTTTTTTTATAAAGAAGTGCAGTTTTGTTTCACATTTGGTTATTTCAGTACTTTAGGACACAGGTTCATCTATTAAACCACTGGCCAAGAACAATGGGGAAATGTTAGTTTTCTTCATTTGCCATCAGGCACCAATATTCATTTTTACTTAAAGTACAACAGAATTTCTAGAATTTAACAGAATAAAAAGACAACTGCATTTGCTATTTTAGGGCAACAAACATGCCTGAGGCAAGCGGAACAATATTTTAAATGGATGTGCCCGGCTGTACAGTTTCACAAGAAGGAAGCAAAGGGACAAGGCAGTACTGCCTGGTGCTACTGAGATGACAGGGACACAGGCAGGGCTATTGTACACAATCACAAACGCTGCTTCTGTGGCCTCCAGGTCTCCTCAGTAGGAGCGGATGGCAGGGGGCACTGTGGCGCAGTCAGCTTCGTTCAAGGTTTTGTCAATTACAGGTCTGTACTCCAGAGTGACCTTCCCAGTCTTTACATCAACGTAAGAAAGGGTGTGCTTCCTCCAGTGCTCCTCAAACGGCTTCTTCTGCTGCCCCTGAATAGGCTTGGAGTAATCGTACTCATCGATCCGCACCTTGTAATCCTCTCTGGCGTGGGCACCCCGAGACTCCTTCCGAGCCTCAGCTCCGTAGATGGTCTGCAGCGCACACAGCATCAGATTTTGCAGCTCCAGGGTCTCCACCAAGTCTGTGTTCCAGACCATCCCCCTGTCAAATGTCTTCAGGTGCTTCAGGTCTCCGTAGAGCTGGCTGATCTTCTCACAGCCTTCCTGCAACACGCTCCCAACACGGAACACTGCAGCATGACTCTGCATGGACTTCTGCATGCTGAGGCGCAGCTCCGACGTCCTGATGTTCCCATCAGCAAATCTCAACTTGTCAAGATTCATAACAGATTCTTCCCCTGCATTTGGTTTAATTGGGGGGACTTTATCTCCGGGCCTGCAGGACTCTGCAATGCTCAGGGCACAGGCCCGGCCAAAGACCACCAAGTCCAGCAGCGAGTTTGCCCCGAGCCGGTTGGCACCATGTACCGAGGCGCAGGCAGCCTCCCCACAGGCATACAGGCCGGGCACAATCTGATCCTGGCCATTCACGTGCCTCAGAACCTGTCCCTTGTAGTTGGTAGGAATGCCACCCATGTTATAGTGCACAGTGGGGAGCACAGGGATTGGCTCCTTGGTGACGTCCACACCCGCGAAGATCATGGCCGTCTCAGAAATGCCAGGCAGGCGTGTGGCCAGCTGCTCGGGTGGCAGATGGTGTAGCTGCAGGTAGACGTGATCCTTCTCGGGGCCACAGCCTCTTCCTTCTCGGATCTCCAGGGTCATTGACCGAGACACCACATCTCTGGAAGCCAGGTCCTTCGCGACAGGGGCGTATCTCTCCATGAACCTTTCGCCCTGACTATTAATGAGAATGCCTCCCTCTCCACGGCATCCTTCTGTAATGAGACAACCAGCACCATATATTCCTGTAGGGTGGAACTGGACGAACTCCAAGTCCTGGCAAGGAAGGCCGGCCCTGCATTTCAGCTCACAATTGATCACACTGATAGGTCTAAGAGTCAAAGGGATCACACAAACAAGACTAGTGTCTGCTAATACTAACTGATAGAATCAAAAAGGGAGAGAATGATCCAACATGGGAAGCAGGATACACAGCAGACTCATAGAATGGCAGATGTCCTAAATAGCACTCTGGCCTCAGAATCAGCCCTTAAGGCATTCGGATCTGGCTCAAGAGCCCATGAGAATATTTTAGGCATGGAAAGCTAAGACACTCTGGAAAAAACAGAAGACCTAAATGAAAGATCTCTACGAGTGAGATCCCAGTGGAAAGAACGGGGCCATCAAAGAAGTAGGTACCTTTCTCTGAAGGGAGGAGAGAACTTCCACTTTGACTATGGCCCTGTGGGAATAAGATCGAAGTCGGCTAACCCTAAAGGTTCCATAGCCTCGGCAACTCATGACCAGAGCCTAGGGAGATTACTGACGCCATAAACAAGAGTGTCAAATTGTTAAATCAACATCAGGAGTCACTGTGTACTTACGTCTCATGAGGGATCTGTCCTTAATGTGTTATCCAATGTGAAGTGATGCTATTACTAGTACTGAAACAGTATTTTTACACTTTGTGTTTCTGAGTGGGTGCAAACTGATGAAATCCTTACATAGTATATATTGAATCGATCTTCTTTATATAAAGATAATTGCAAATGATTAAAAAATCTTGGTGTTAAACTGGAAATTGCATAGACAATTAATCAATTTTTTTAAAAAAAAATCATGTAGGATCTCTGTCCTTAATGTGCTGTACATTGTGAATTAATACTATAACTAGTACTCCAACAGTATTATCATTTTGTGTCTCTATGCGAGGGCAAACCGTTGAAATCTTTACGTAATATGTACTAAATTGATCTTCTGTGTATAAAGAGAATTGAAAATGAATCTTGATGTGAATGGAAGGGGAGAGGGAGCGGGAAAGGGGAGGGTGGGGGGAAGGAGGGAAGTTGTGTGGGGGGGGAGCCATTGTGGTCCATGAGCTGTTCTTTGGAAATTTATATTCTTTAAATAAAAGCTTTATATATAAAAAAAAAAGGCAGCTTTTTCACTTTGCTGAGCCACCTAAAGTCATCTGAGTAATGAATGAGTCCAGAAAGCAGGGGCCTGGACTCTGTCAAATTCTTGGAAGTTGTCTGGTTGGGTAAGACAACTGAAGCAATGATAGTTAAGATTCAGGCCTTTCCCACACCAGGTACTGCAAGCCAGTTACAGGAGTTTGTAGGACTATTGGGATATTAGAGACAGTTTATACTGCATTTGGCACACGTTATTGTACCTTGTACCATTTGATAAAAAAGAGTGTCTGTGTGCTCACTTCGGCAGCACATATACTAAAATTGTCTGGTGGGAATGAAGTGAATAAGAGCAAGTAGCCTTTACAGCAGTTAATCAACATGTGCAAGCCACCATGATGGTCCAAGCCCATTGAGTGCTAATGTCACTACAGAATGGTTTGATTGAGGCCTTTGGCAACAGAATGAAAGACTGAGACAGCCTATTCGGTTTTGATCTCAATTATGGAAAGGAGCAGATACTTGATTCTCCTTAACTGAGAAACAGTTTGCTGTAGTTTACACAGCCTTGGTGATACTGAAAGAAGAACTTTGACTGTACCTGTCAACTGTTTGAACCTCATACCCTATTGTTGACTGATATGATACTCGGTGGTGAAATCATGCAGTGAGACAGCACAAGTGCCCACAGAAACAAAGTGGGGAGCTGACCTGCAACAATGGGGAGTTTTATTTTTTAAAAAAATTATTTATTTATTTGAAAGTCAGAGTTACACAGAGAGAGAAGGAGAGGCAAAGAAAGAGAAAGAGAGAGAGAGAGAGAGGTCTTCTATTCACTGGTTCACTCCCCAATTGGTCACAATGGCCAGAGCTATGCCGATCCGAAACCAGGAGCCAGGAGCTTCTTCTGGGTCTCCCACATGGCTGCATCGGCCCAAGGACTTGGGCCATCTTCTACTGCTTTCCCTGGCCATAGCAAAGAGCTGGATTGGAAATGGAGCAACTGGGTTTCTAACTGGCGCCCATATGGGATGCAGGCACTGCAGGCAGTGGTTTTACCCACTGTGCCACAGCGCCGGCCCCCAACAATCAATGAGGAGTTTTAAATGCAAGTCTATTGCGGGCTTATTTATAAGGGATTTGGGCCCTACGACTTACATAACTAAGTATTCCATGAAGCCCCATGTGCTATGGGACAAGTATCTAGTACACTCTAGAATGGAATTACACCAATTCCTTTGGAGACCTGGTACATGGATGGTTCCAGCAGAGGAAATCCCATTCAATGGACTGATTTTCTTCCAGCTTTCCACCAGGAAGGTTTGGAATGAGTCAGTTAATCATCAAAGCAATCAATGGGTTGAGATGAGCAGTGTGAATTTTGCTGTCACCTATTGCTATTTGCATGGAGAGCTGGGCCTTGTGTGAGGTCTGTCTGCATATTAACATGGCATAAAGAAAATTGGATGGCCATGCACTGGCCATTATGGGTCCAAACCATGTGGCAAAATTCATGGGAGGTAAGACACCAGAAGACTATCATCGTATGCTATGGACAATTCACAAGATGGGAGTCATTCCCGTTATTACTCTCTACAAGTGATCACATTATGTGCAAGATATCTCTCAGTACTTCTATTTCTCTTTGAAGAAGAGAATCAAAATATTATTAACATTAATTTGAGAGAGAGTATGGGATGTAAGGGGGGACAGGGGGAGAGAGGGAGACAGAACTTCCATCATATGCTATACTTCCCCCACACACAAATACCTGAAATATCTCTCAGTTGGGGCTGAAGCCAGGGGCAAGAAATTCAATCCAGGTCTCCCACATGGGTGACAGGAACACAATTACTTCAGTCATTACAGCTGCTTCCCAGTGTCAGCATTAGCAGGAAGCTGGAGTCAGGAGCCAGAGCCAGGTATTAAACTCAAGCACTTGAATATGCCCCAAATCACATCAAATGCTTGCCGCTTTTCTTTCTTTGTAAAATAACATCAGTCTTGTCCAATCTCACATTACATCAGTAACTGTTAAGAACCTCCTTTTTAGTCTCTGGTCTTTCCAAGTTACATTCCCAGTGAGAGTGATGTCGCTACAAAAGCCAAAACACTATCTTGTTAGGAACCTTTAGTAAAAGTTTCTCTCAGGAAAGGACTTCTGTCATCAAGTCCCAGTCCTCATTCAATTCTTCACTTAATTTCCTTATCATCAAGCTGTGTATTAAAGATACCATAAGTTCTTTAGGAACATGGATGCTGTTACTTGTTTCTTCACATTCATTAAAGAATTTGATACAATATATAACGTGATATTAGTTCAGGTAAAAGTTACTAAAAGTTAGGAATTATGAAGCAAAATAGTCCAGGAAGAACTTAAAAATGAGGCCATGAGAATGTAGATGAGGAAAAGTTCAATTTAGCCTGACTGCATCCCAGGTATGACATCATTCATCTTTCTGACCACTTTACAGGAAGAGGAAATTTTGTGAAGAATGACAATGTCTTTCTAAGATGCTAAATAGTTTTTTTCAGAATCACAATGTCATTAAAAGACAGAGTCAGATTTCAAATGTAAACCTCCATGATTGGCTCTCCATGTCATAGAATCTAAAAGATTTTTACTGTAAAGGAAATGGGGTGTTTTGTGAGACTTTTTAGCCATGGAACATTATGGTGGACATATTATAAATTTTGGCAACAGGTATTTGAGTTAAAGAGAGAATGGATTTAAAGCAATAGATATAGTAAAAAGAATGACAAAATGATCAAAAGGGCTGTAAGCTTGAATAAAATGAGAAAAATAATTAAGAGAGAGAAAATTTTTGCCATGTGTTATATTTCAGCATAGCTATAAATTTGAACGAAGGCTTTCTCCAATAAAAATCAAATACAGATAAATAATTGAAATAATTATGGAAGGGAGAGAAAGTTCAGAGGAAAACTTCAAAGTATTTGAAAAATAAATTATGCTGCCCATAAGTAGGCTAGGGAGAGGACTGCAAAAAGCAGTCAATTCCTGACCATGCTGTGATAACACAAGTAGGTAGCTGTGGTGAAAGGAAATGATTTGGTGTTCCTCACTTCAACCCCCAGCAAACTAATGGAAATGCAAGAAAATAAAAAAAAGTATGATTCCTTTGTCAAAAGGCTTGAAAAGTAACATTGAAGTATATTTCTAGCATGCAGATTTTAGAGGCTCAAAAAATGAGTCATGAAAATTGTTCCCAATCCCTAACCTGATTTTTGGATCCATTGGGATAACTGTTTATAAGCCACCCACCTGGAGATCTATCTAGAAATCAAACACTTTTTAAATTATAAAATGTTAATTATTAATAGCCTCATGATATAATGCAGGTGGTTTTATAAGAACAAAGTGCACAAACTAAGAGAGAGGATGCAATCTCTCCATTTTATTCATGTTTCTCTAAAAATGATAGTTGAAAAGGGGGCACAGGGCTCAATGAAGAGTTGAAAGGACAGAAAGATTCTTTGTGTGAGTTCTCTTGGGAGACTGGACTATAAATTATAATTTGTTACTTTGTGAGATACAAGAATTTTAAGTTTGAAGTTGTGAATTAATTTTGCACTACTGGTGTAGCAGAGGCATAGCAGTTAAGACACCTTCAGATGCCTAAATTCTAAATCAGACTGCTTAGGCTCAAGTCCTGTCTCCACTTCTGGTTCTAGCCTCCTGTTAATGCATACCCTGTGAGGCCGCAAGTGATGGCTTAAGTAATTGGTCCCAGCCAACGAAGTGGAGGACCTGGATTGAGTTCTGAACTACTAAATTATATCTGAGTTAGCTCTGTTTCTGCAGGCATTTGCAGAATGAACCAGCTAAGGTAAAGCCTTTCTTTCTTTGTCTCTCTTTCCATTTAAAATTAATAAAATAACTAATACAAATTATTTTTATTGAAGATAATTTTATAGACAGTACTATTCTAGAAGTAAATAAATAGGAAAGCAAAAATATCCTTTGTTTTTAAAGATTCATTTACTTATTTGAAATGCAGAGTTACAGAGCGGCTGAGGCAGAGGAAAAGAGATTGAAGTCTTTCATTCACTGGTTAACTCTAAATGACCCCAATGGCTGGAACTGGGGTCAGTTAGAGGCTAATAGTCAGGAACTTCTTCTGAGTCTCCCACATAGGTACAGGGGTCCAAGCCCTTGGGCCATCTTCCACTGTTTTCCCAGGTGCATTAGGAAGGAGCTGAATTGGAAATAGAGCAGCCAGGACTCAAAGTGGTACCCACATGCCTTACTGGCCCTGTTGACAGTGGCTTAACCCACTACACCATAGCATTGGCTCCCAAAAATATTCTTTATAGTGGTCGCACACACTTCTAAATTTTAATTTTCATAACTATTTTGCTCTTATAATTAATAATTTGAGCATTTTCTATTAAAATGTAAAAAAGTGTGAATCAGGTATAAAATGGTAAAATTATTTTGGATATGACAATCTTTACTTTTCATCATTGAAATGTCTTTCTATTTTGTTCTACAATTCTGCATCCCCTTGCATAAACTATAGGTGCACTGAACTTGCTCACAAACTCTGATCAACAATTTGCTAAAATTAGGACATGAATTTTGAAGCCAAATTACTGTGTTTTAAAGCCTGATTTGCCACTTACTGGTTATGAAACCTTGGGGCAATTAATTTTATAATTGATGTTTTATTTCCTCCATTTCCTCACCTATAAATGTTTTAACAATAGTAATAATACTTACCTGCTCTAAGAGGATAAGATTGTTGATACATGTGATTTTTTTTAAAGATTTGTTTATCAAATGAAAGAGACAGGAAGAGTTCTTTCATCTTCTGGTTCACTATCCAAATGAGCAAAATTGCCAGTGCTGAAACACACTCAAGTCAAGAGCCAGGAACTCCATAGGGGTCTTCCAAGTACTTGGGCCATCATTTGCTAATTCCCCAGCATACTAACAGGGAGCTGGATTGGAAGAAGAGTAGCCGGGATTCAAACTAACACTCTGATATGGGAGGAAGGAGTCTCAAGTGGCAGCTTAACCCAATACACTAGAGGCCTAACCCTATGAGATATATTTCAATGAATGCCCCGAAAAGAATAATTACTCTTTTCCTGAATTTGAAGCAGGATCTGCATTTTGTTTATTCTTATACATCTAATATTCAAAATTATTTATTTACTGACTAATCAATCTATGAAATGAAGATTAAATTTCTTTGGGTGTTTCATAAAATAGATTTATAAATGCACTAAGTAGTATTTATGGTACCAAGTATAAGCCAGGCTTTTTACTAAATGAGTCTGTTATGACCTATTTTTCTTTGAGAACTTATGCGTTTAATGAGAAAAATAATACACACAAACGGAATATACAGCAAGGAGTTCCCTGTTAGTGTAAGACACACCGCTATGATAGTTCTAAAAAGAACCAAGTCAGCCTAAGAGAGAAAAGCTTTGAAAAATTTTTCTGGAGAAGGAAATTCTGTGCTAAGGTTTATAGCTGACTTGCTAAGGAAGTTGACTTGCTCTTATTGAATATGTGGACTCTGAAACATCCAGGAGTCTCCAGAGGGCAGTTTAATGAGTTTCTGTTATAGCTGAATCTACATTGTAAGAAACTCTCTTAAAGGAAAAAAATTATGTATCAATGATTGCAAAATTTTCTAAAAAGTATATATTTAGAATTAGCAAAATATTATTCACTTTTAAGATCTGTAAAATCGCGAATTATTATAAGATCCTCTAAAGTCACTTAACTGAGGCATTTAATATGTTGAATGACTCAGTTTCATAAATGCTGCTTTGTTTACGTTTTTAGCTATATGCTGTTAGACTCCTCATTCATGAAAACAGAGAGCAGTCTTTCTTTGAAGGTAATTAATTGTGATAGAGTGAAGTATGTTATAACTGCATTACCCATGGGTCACTGCTATAGCCTATAATGAGAGTTTGAAGACTCTGCCAGGACCCAGGCAAACAAAAGGGCTTATAATGAGCTCTGGAGCTAACAACATGGGGTGCTACTTCCCATGAAGAAGTTATTTTGTTTTTCAAGGATTGACAGCACATATGGAGAATCCAGAAGATTGATTTGTACCTGTACAAATTTGTTAAGACAAGGAGTCATACATTTAAAAAGAAAGCTTAGGATAATCAGTGATATAGGGAGGACCAATAGATCATCTTATATTGAGAGGTAGGGTAGAAACTTCATGGAGAAAATGAGGGTTTAATAGCATTCTAAGTTACAAATAGAATTTATGTAAATGTATAGAGTGGAAAAGCATTTCAAGTTTAAAAATATGTGAGCAAAAATGTGAAAGTTGAAAGCTAGATAAACAAGTATTATTATTACAAGCAACCCCAAAATTATTGGCTACTGAGTATAGCCAGTAGTTAAGAGGAAATTGTCTGCTGGACTACAGTAATACATGAAATAGAATTTGATCAAATCTGCTAAGCTTTTATTGTCAAGACAAGTAGAAACACAGAGAGAATGATTTCTTCTCCCTGGTGATATATTCCACAGGCATTATAATTTACAGAATCAGAAAAAATAAGTACAAAGTTGAACTTCCGACTAATAAATCTATCTGGAATGTTTGCAGTGAAAATGATCACTTTTTTTTTTAGTAGTGGACTAGATTTGTAGCCTCAATCCCCTAGGATGTTCTGTAAAATAGAGACAATTTAGCACATCCCTATGGGACTTGCAATGATAATGAAATAGAAAATAATAATTGGTTTTGCTTCTTGGATACTAGCTAGATTACAAAAGTAAAAACGTGGAATTGCATTAGCTCTGTTATCTGTGTTTTTAAGCTGTTCACAAATAGTGAGCTGAACAATATAAATTTGCACATTGAGGGCAACAGTGTTGAAACTGAAATACCAGTTAACTATGCAAAGATGAAATAAGTCAATTTTATCAAATGTAATTTTCCGATAGAGAATAGCGAAAACTGAAAATAAGAACAGCCTTTTGGAAAGAAATAGCTGAGTAAAGTGTCAACATAAACTTTGTCTAACAACATTCAAATTCTATCATGTCATGAATAATTTCACCAGCAAGTCTTTTCTTTCCTCACTCATTTTAAGTTTATGAATGCTTAAGTAGGAAATAGGATCTATCTCAAAAGGAAAGAACCTATGCATGCTATTCATGCTAGGTGTCTAACATCTTCTCCTATGGGCTAAACACTTAAACATGGAATTTATCCTCAGCCCAAATTAATATAAATGAATCAACTAAAGTTTCTATCTTCTCTACTCCTGTAATTCTAACTGCATACTTGCAGAGAAAGGAGTACTGGTAAATAAAGGATTGCATTTCTATAAATCAATCATTTGAAATGTTTACTTTTTAATGACAGACATAAATTGAATCCTCAGATATCACATTCCCTTTGTTTATTGTGGCTTTATGTTAAGTGCGTATCTGGATAGATACTTCTTGCATAATAAACCTTTTTATAATAATTATAACTAAATATTAGTTGTACTTACTGTATTAGTATTTTACTACATGATATACCTTCTAGCATTTTCAATGAATGTAATCATATTTCTATGGTTTGGATGTAATGTAAGTGTGTTCCTTCGAGAGTTCATGTGTTGGAAGCTTCGTCCTCTGTGGGGTGATGTTGGAAGGTGGATCCTAATGAGTTGTTCAGGGCACTGTCTTCAGAATTATTGATTTCAAGGAATGACTTTCTTCTTGTGACAAGGAATTGTTGTAAAAGCATGCCTGACATCTAACACACTCTGGCTTCCTGTCTCATCAAGTGCTCTTTCTTGAAGATGTCTCCATCATGATGATGCCATCTGCCAGGCAGCCCTAACAGAAGCAAAATCAAATGGACTACCCTATCTGGGACTTGCAGGCTACAAAACTGTGAACCAATAATATCGATTTATAAAGTAGCCAGCTTCAGCTATTTTTCCATAGCAACAGAAAATCGAATCACATACATATGTATCAGAGAGTAATTTATGTTTCATGGTATTAAACTGAAGTAAAAATTTTCACTACCTCAAACCTAAATCTAATTATTACTAAAGTCTATGTTCTTAAAAACCAAGTCATTGCTTACATACTATTCCAATAGTATCTATACATTTGTATCTATAGAATAGTATGTATATATAAATATACAAATAATGACATATATAATTATACATCTGCAATAGTCTGTGTATATATGTAGATATATAAATACCCAGTTCAATTGGTTGTGCTTTCACCAGTACCTTTCAATATATATGACAATTGTATACAAATATTCATACGACTGAATATACATATACTATATAATACACACTATGTATATGCAGACACTATTCTCTGTATATATGAAGTTATCATGTATGCATAAATGTTTATATGAAAGAATATTTGTGGAAAATACAACAAATTGAATTTATTTATTTATTTATATTTTAAAGGCAGAATTACAGAGAAGCACAGAGAGAGAGAGAGAGAGAGAGAGAGAGAGAAAGAAGTCTTCCATCTGTTGGTTCACTCCCCAGATGGTTGCAATGGCTGGAGCTGCGCTGATCCAAAGCCAGGAGTTAAGATCTTCCCCCCAGGTCTCCCAAGTGGGTGTAGGGGCCCAAAGACTTGGGCCTTCTTCTACTGCTTTCCAGGTCATAACAGAGAGCTGGATCAGAAGTGGAGCAGCCAGGACTCAAACCTGCACCCATATGGGATGCTGGTACTGCAGGCAGTAGCTTTATCAGCTACACCACAGTACCGGCCCCACAAATTGAATTTTTTTTTATTATTTTTGACAGGCAGAGTGGACAGTGAGAGAGAGAGAGAGACAGAGAGAAAGGTCTTCCTTTGCCGTTGGTTCACCCTCCAATGGCCGCCACGGTCGGTGCACTGCGGCCAGCGCACCGCGCTCATCCGATGGCAGGAGCCAGGTGCCAGGTGCTTTTCCTGGTCTCCCATGGGGTGCAGGGCCCAAGCACTTGGGCCATCCTCCACTGTACTCCCAGGCCACAGCAGAGAGCTGGACTGGAAGAGGGGCAACCGGGACAGAATCCGGCCCCCCAACCGGGACTAGAACCCAGTGTGCCGGCGCCGCAAGGCGGAGGATTAGCCTGACAAATTGAATTTTTAAATATATCCAATATTTATTCTACAGATTGTGATCTTCATAGGAAAATATTTTTTGAAGTTAATTAAACCACTGACTTTAACACCAAAGAAACATGTATTTTCCCAATCACAGAACACTGTGAAAGAATATGATGTGTACTTAATAACTAGTTTAATTTATAGCTTATATAACTTTAGATATATGATATATAGGCATACATATGAACTCTACATGGGTTACATTTAACGGTGGGTCTACTTCCTACCTACAACCTTTCAAGATTAAATGAAAAAGATAGATATAATCTAAAATGACCAAAAACAAGTAAGGAGATTGAGTTGGTGATTAACATTCACATTAAAGAAAAATCCAGAACATAATCGTTTTACTACTGAATTCTACAAACCATTTAAAGAGTAACTATGTTTTTCAAACTATTCTTTTTTTTAAAGATTTATTTATTTATTTGAAAGGCAGAGTTAGAGAGAGAGAATGAGAGAGAGAGAGATATCTTCCATCTGCTGGCTCACTTTCCAAATGGCCAAAACGGCTGGAGCTGCTCAAATCCAAAGCTAGGAGCCAGGAGCCTCCTCCAGGTCTCTCATGTGGGTGCAGGGACACAAGGACTTGGGCCATCTTCTACTGCTTTCCCAAGCCATAGCAGAGAGCTGGATCAGAAGTGGAGCAGCCACGACTCAAACCTGAGCCCATATAGGATGCCAGCACTGCAGGCTGCAGCTTTACCTGCTATGACACAGCACCAGCCCCTCAAACTATTCTAAAACATTGCAATGATGGGACTCTGAAAAATTGTTTTTATGAGGCCAGCATGTCTTTGATACCAAAAACAAAGACATGACAACAAAAGAATATTGCAAATCAATATCCTTCACAAACATAGACACAGAAATCTCAACAAAGTATTAGCAAACCAACAAATTAATCCATCAACATACATCCAAGTGCTTTTTCACAAACGTCCTAAGAACAAAGGTCCTTTTCAATATATGGTACTGGCAAAACTACAGACTATATATATATATATATATATATGCATTAGAGTATGCAATGTCAGAGAAGTTAATTAAAAAGGCATTACGGTATATACATATATAGGCATATGTGTGTATGTGTAGAAAGAGAGAGATGTCTCTCTCACTGTCTCTGGATCTCTCTCTCTGGATCTCTCTTATGCTCTCCTTCCCCTTTTCCATCTTCGCCCCTTCCCTCCAGTCTGTTGGGTTTTCCCAACAAACTCATTCCCTAAAAAAAAAAAAGTTAGAAAGTTAGTTAGAAAGAAAAAGAAAGAAAGAAAGAAAGAAAGAAAGAAAGAAAGAAAGAAAGAAAGAAAGAAAGAAAGAAAGTTAAGGAAGGAAGGAAGGAAGGAAGGAAGGAAGGAAGGAAGGAAGGAAGGAAGGAGAGAGAGATGAAAGATCTAAATGTAACATTCAAAACTATGAATTTGCTAAATGAAAAGTAGGGGAAACACTGCAAGATGGTGATGTAGCCAATGATTTTTTTTAATAAGATCTCGAAAGTACAGGTAGCAAATTAAAATCAGACAAATAGGATTATATCAAATTCCCAGTATTCTACATAGCAAAGGAAGCAATTAATAGAGAAAAAGGCATCAGACAGAATGGAAGAAAGTGTTTGCAAGCTCCCTATCTGACATATGATTAATATCCAGGATGTAACAGGAACACAAAAAACTCAACAACTACAACAAAACAATCAATCCAGTTTAGAAACGGCAAACAACCTGAACAGACATTTCTTAAAAGAAGAAATACAAATAGTCAATAAATATATAGAAAAAAAATTTTTGATAGGCAGAGTTAGAGAGAGAGAGACAGAGAGAAAGGTCTTCCTTCCATTGCTTCACCCTCTAAATGGCTGCTACGGCCGGTGCGCTGCGCTGATCTGAAGCCAGGAGCCAGGTGCTTTCTCCTGGTCTCCCATGCTGGTGCAGGGCCTAAGCACCTGGGCCATCTTCCACTGCCTTCCTGTGCCACAGCAGAGAGCAAGACTGGAAGAAGAGCAACCAGGACAGAATCCGGCTCCCCGACCAGGACTAGAACCCAGAGTGCCGGCGCCGCAAGCAGAGGATTAGCCTAGTGAGCCATGGCGCCAACCGGAAATTTTTAATATCACTAACCACCAGGGAATTACAAATAAAAACAACATTTAGATATCACCTCAGCTTTGCTGGAATGGCTATTATTAAAAATAAAACAGAAAGTAACAAATGCTGATGAGGATATGGAGAAAAGGAAACTCTTACACAACGTATAACCACTATAAAAATAATTTAGAGATTTCTTTTTTTTATATATAAAACTTTTATTTAAAGAATATAAATTTCCAAAGAACAGCTTATGGATCACAATGGCTCCCCCCCCCACAACCTCCCTCCCTCCCCCTACCCTCCCCTCTCCCGCTCCCTCCCCCCCTCCGCCCACATCAAGATTCATTTTCAATTCTCTTTATACACAGAAGCTCAATTTAGTACATATTATGTAAAGATTTCAACGGTTTGCCCTCACATAGAGACACAAAATGATAATACTGTTGGAGTGCTAGTTATAGTATTAATTCACAATGTACAGCACATTAAGGACAGAGATCCTACATGATTTTCTTTTTAAAAAATTGATTAATTGTCTATGCAATTTCCAGTTTAACACCAAGATTTTTTAATCATTTGCAATTATCTTTATATAAAGAAGATCGATTCAATATATACTATGTAAAGATTTCACCAGTTTGCACCCACTCAGAAACACAAAGTGTAAAAATAATGTTTCAGTACTAGTAATAGCATTATTTCACATTGGATAACACATTAAGGACAGATCCCTCATGAGACGTAAGTACACAGTGACTCCTGATGTTGATTTAACAATTTGACACTCTTGTTTATGGCGTCAGTAATCTCCCTAGGCTCTGGTCATGAGTTGCCGAGGCTATGGAAGCCTTTAGGGTTAGCCGACTTCGATCTTATTCCAACAGGGTCATAGTCAAAGTGGAAGTTCTCTCCTCCCTTCAGAGAAAGGTACCTCCTTCTTTGATGGCCCCGTTCTTTCCACTGGGATCTCACTCACAGAGATCTTTCATTTAGGTCTTCTTTTTTTTCCAGAGTGTCTTGGCTTTCCATGCCTAAAATACTCTCATGGGCTCTTGAGCCAGATATGAATGCCTTAAGGGCTGATTCTGAGGCCAGAGTGCTATTTAGGACATCTGCCATTCTATGAGTCTGCTGTGTATCCTGCTTCCCATGTTGGATCATTCTCTCCCTTTTTCATTCTATCAGTTAGTATTAGCAGACACTAGTCTTGCTTGTGCGATCCCTTTGACTCTTAGACCTATCAGTGTGATCAATTGTGAGCTGAAATTGATCACTTGGACTAATGAGATGGCCTTGGTACATGCCACCTTGATGGGATTGTATTGGAATCCCCTGGCACAATTCTAACTCCATCATTTGGGGCCGTTCCGATTGAGCATGTCCCAAATTTTACATCTCCTCCCTCTCTTATTCCCACTCTTATATTTCACAGAGATCACTTTTCAGTTAAAATTTAAACACCTAAGAATAATTGTGTGTTAATTACAGAGTTCAACCAATAGTACTAGGATAAAAAAAAATACTACCATGGATAAAGTATTACATTGTACAACAACAGTCAGCACAAGAGCTGATCGAGTCACTGTTTCTCATAGTGTCCATTTCACTTCTACAGGTTTCCCCTTTGGTGCTCAGTTAGTCATCACCAATCAAGGGAAACAAATGATATTTGTCTCTTTGGGACTGACTTAATTCACTCAGCATGATGTTTTCCAGATTCCTCCATTTTGTTGCAAGTGACCGGATTTCATTGTTTTTGACTGCTGTATAGTATTCTGTAGAGTACATGTCCCATAATTTCCTAATCCAGTCTACTGTTGATGGGCATTTGGGTTGGTTCCAAGTCTTAGCTATTGTGAATTGAGCCACAATACACATTACTGTGCAGACGGCTTTTTTGTTTGCCCATTTAATTTCCTTTGGGTAAATTCCAAGGAGTGGGATGGCTGGGTTGAATGGTAGGGTTATATTCAGGTTTCTGAGGAATCTCCAGACTGACTTCCATAGTGGCTTCACCAGTTTGCATTCCCACCAACAGTGGATTAGTGTCCCTTTTTCCCCACATCCTCTCCAGCATCTATTGTTGGTGGATTTTTGAATGTGAGCCATTCTCACCGGGGTGAGGTGAAACCTCATTGTGGTTTTGATTTGCATTTCCCTGATTGCTAGGGATCTTGAACATTTTTTCATGTGTCTGTTGTCCATTTGGATTTCCTCTTTTGAAAAATGTCTATTGAGGTCCTTGGCCCATCTCTTTAGTGGGTTGTTTGTTTTGATGTTGTGGAGTTTCTTAATTTCTTTGTAGATTCTGGTTATCAACCCTTTATCTGTTGCATAGTTGGCAAATATATTTTCCCATTCTGTCGGTTTCCTATTCACTTTCCTGACTGTTTCTTTTGCAGTACAGAAACTTTTCAATTTGATGCAATCCCAGTAGTTAATTTTGGTTTTCAGTGCCTGTGCTTCTGGGGTCTTTTCCAAGAAGTCTTTGCCAGTACCTATGTCTTGCAGGGTTTCTCCTATGCTCTCTAGTAATTTGATGGTGTCGGGTCATAGGTTTAAATTTTTAATCCATGTTGAATGAATTTTTGTGTAAGGTGAAAGGTAGGGGTCTTGCTTCATGGTTCTGCACGTGGAAATCCAGTTATGATCCACATATCAAAAGACATGAAATCATTGTATCAGTGATTAGATACCTGCCCCACCATGTCTATTGCAGGACTTGTTCACAATAGCCAAGGTATGGAATCAATGAAGGTGTCCATCATCAGATAAAGAAAATGTGGTATACATATACAATAAGATATTTTTCAGTCATAAGAAACAGTGGTGTTCTACCATTTGCAGGAAACATTGATGGAAATGTAGGATATAATGCTTACAGAAAAAAGCCACATACACAAAGAAAAATACTGAATGCTGTCTCTCATATGTGGAAGTGAAAAAAAAAATCTGAACAAAGAAAAGTGATTACTGGAGAATGGGAGGGGTAGGAAGTGATAGAAGGAGTTTGGGTACAGAATCAGAGTTAGAAATAAGGAATGCATTCTTAGCATTATACAGCATAGTGGAGAGACTAAAGTTTGCAATAACCTAGCAGACATTTTATGAAAAAATAAAAGAAGTTCCAAGCCTCCAATCATAAGGTAAAGAAGGTAAGTGTTAATTAACCTGATTTGATCAGTACACTTTATTTACATGTATTGAAATGTCACCATGTAAACCATACATATGTTCAACTATTGTTGATGAAATAATTGGAAAAAAAGTTAATATAAAAATTAATAATCTAGGTTCCGATATGAAGAAGTTAGAAAGAGAACAAAATAAAACCAAAGCAGACAGTCAATAAAGATAAAGGAAGAGACAAATGAAATTGAAACTGAAAAGCAATAGAGAAAATGAACAAGAAAAAAAAATTGGTCTTTGAAAGAAATCAATAGTATTAACAAACCTCAAGCAAGTTTGAGAAACATAAAAGCACAGAAGACATGAAACACTGAAAGCAGTAGTGAAACAAGGGTTATAAAAACAGATGGTACACATTTGGGGGTGAACCAACAGAAGGAAGACCTTTCTCTCTGTCTCTCTCTCTCACTGTCTATAACTCTACCTGTCAAATAAATAAATAAATAAATAATAGATGATGCAGTCATTACAAAGATGATAAGGGAACATTACAAACACCTTTACCCTCATAAATGGAAAGATTGAGAAACTGAGCCTTATGTATATAAAAACTTGCATGGAAGACTATTAAAATGGTGAAAAGGAAAATTAAATAACTGACTTTTTCATAAATCATATAGCTAATAAAATTTATGCTTTGAAATGCATAAAATATCACAAGGAAATTTTTAAAAATCAGCTTTGAAAATGGACAAAATACATATATTCAATATTATTAGCAATATTAAAACCACAATGAGATATGACTGCGAACCAGAATGTGGAGAGGCTGGATCACTCACATAGTACCTGTGGGAGTTAAAAAAAAAAATCTGAAGAGGATAGAATTTCATGATTACCAATATTAACTTATAAAAGGACATAGATGTAGACAAGGAGATTAATGATTGTTAGGGTCTGCTAGGAAAGCTAGACAATTGGTTTAGCTATCATGAATAACCAGTGAAGGTGCTATGGTGATGGATTAGTTGAATTGTAGATCACGTGCCAGTGCTAAAGCCCCAGCCTACAGCACTGCCATCCCATATTGGTGCCTGTTCAAGTCCGACCACTCCACTTCTGATCCAGTTCGCTGCTGTGGCCTGGGAAAGCAGTAGAAGATGGCCCAAGGCCTCAGGCCCATGCACCAGCATGTGAGACCTGGAAGAAGTCCCTAGCTCCTAGCTTCAAATCAGAGCAGCTCTGACTGTTGCAGTCATCTGGGGAGTGAACCAGTGGATAGAAGATTCTCTCTCTCTCTCTCTCTCTCTCTCTCTCTCTCTCTCTGGGTTTACCTCTCTCTGTAACTCTGTCTTTCAAGTAAATAAAATAAATCTTTAAAAAAAAAAAAAGAGAAAATCACAGTGATGGTTACACAAAGCTACACATAGAAGAAATCTTTATAGAGATATACACACAAGCATACACACACATACACTTGCAATATTCATCATTCAGTTGTTATTCCTTTATGAATAAAAGCTATATCTTAGCTTAAATAATACAATAAAGTTGTTCAGCATTCAGTGAGAACAATGGAATTTTATCTCACATTTTTTCTGATTTCAAAGCCTTTGTTCATAACCAGTTCAATCACTGACTTTGAACAATTTGATTTTCCTTTATACTTGCTTTACCTATCTCCAGCTTCTTCTACCACTTTGGAAATGCTGCTGATATGTCACAGAGGTTGTTGTAGGGCTGAGGAAGAAAATATAAGTTGGTAATGCAGCTTGATGTTTGGGGTCATGAGAAGCATGACTAGAACTCAACTCATCTTTCTGGAAACAGCCACAATGACAACCAAACACTGTTCTGATGTTTGTGCAAATAATTGTAGTGTAAGTAGAGCAGCCATGACTAACTTCAACCACAAAATGACACCAGTGAACAGGGCTTGGGGAGAAACATACAGTAGCACATCATCATATGTTATTCTCACCATACAGATACAATGGATAGAGTTTCACAAAGCACACATAACAGACATATAGAGGAAAATAATTAGGAAAGGATGACTCTACTATTTATGATTTTGGCTTTTAAAATACTTTATTTAATTTTAGGTTTATGTAACTGAATATTTAATAACAGATGCTTTCAAAAATCGGCTCATATAATGCCTGAAAATTGAATGCTTTGCTCTTGAAAGCCAATGTAAGTCACTTCCAGGATGTACCACTATGCAATCTGATCCCATTTCTACAGACTTCTAATTCCCAAACACTCTCACTAAAGCAACTCTAATAGCATGAAAGAAAGGTAAATGTGTGGTTATAAGATTTTTGAATAAAGGCCAAAGAAGTTTACTGCCAAAGAGATGTTATATAATAAATTCATTTGAAATCAATTCTCCATTCCTCTTTCCCTCCCTACTTCCTTCTCCCTCTACCTCCCTCTACCTCCCTCTTTCTAAAAGTAGTACTAGCTTTGCACAGCCCCTTCACAGTATTCAAGTTGATGTTTCATTTAATAACAATTTTTTGACATTTAAAAATAATATTTCATCTGGAAGACAATACAATATTTCACCTGGAAGTATATTTTCTAGATCTATTTTTAATCAAAGTTGGTAGGCCACATTTAGTTTACATAAAGAACCATCAAACCATCTGAGAATTGTATCCTATTCATCTATAAAATTGTATTGGCTGAACTATTCTCTCATAAAAATATGATAAGAATATCATTGATTATTATATTTTAAAGGTTAGATTCCAGAAAAACTCATTTTTCAACCTTATTAATAAAACTAAGATTTTCAGATTTTAATATTCAGAAATATTTGCCACTCTTTTATATAACTGCATCAAGCAAAACAAAGCAATCAGACAAAAAACTTCCACAGAATGCCCTTCGTCAAGCATTGCCAACAGAATGTGATCCATAGACAATATTCAAAAAGGTGTAATTGACTAGAGACAAGAATTTAAAGTTAGGTCTTTATAATCATCTGGATATTCTATTTTTAATGTATCATGCACGTTTTAGAGACAATGTTATGAAGATAGTACAATAGTGTAAGATTAATGACATAAACAATTCTAAATATTTCTTGTCTGTAGAATTAATCTGTTATCATCTTCCTTTATTATGCCTGTATATATTTTTGTTCCTTCTCATTTAATAATAACAATTGTACATGCCACCTTGATGGGATTGTATTGGAATCCCCTGGCACGTTTCTAACTCCATCATTTGGGGCAAGTCTGATTGAGCATGTCCCAAATTGTACATCTCCTCCCTCTCTTATTCCCACTCATATTTCACAGGGATCAATTTTCAGTTAAAATGTAAACACCTAAGAAAAATTGTGTGTTAATTACAGGGTTCAACCACTAATACTAGAATAAAAAAATACTAAAATGGATAAAGTATTACATTGTACAACAACAGTCAGCAAAAGAGCTGATCAAGTCACTGTTGGGACATGCTCAATCAGACTTGCCCCAAATGATGGAGTTAGAATTGTGCCAGGGGATTCCAATACAATCCCATCAAGGTGGCATGTACCAAGGCCATCTCACTAGTCCAAGTGATCAATTTCAGTTCACAATTGATCACACTGATAGGTCTAAGAGTCAAAGGGATCACACAAACAAGACTAGTGTCTGCTAATACTAACTGATAGAATCAAAAAAGGAGAGAATGATCCAACATGGAAACGAGATACACAGCAGACTCATAGAAGGGCAGATGTCCTAAATAGCACTCTGGCCTCAGAATCAGCCCTTAAGGCATTTGGATCTGGCTCAAGAGCCCATGAGAGTATTTTAGGCATGGAAAGCCAAGACACTCTGGAAAAAAAAGAAGACCTAAATGAAAGATCTCTGTGAGTGAGATCCCAGTGGAACGAATGGGGCCATCAAAGAAGGAGGTATCTTTCTCTGAAGGGAGGAGACAACTTCCACTTTGACTATGACCCTGTCGGAATAAGATCGAAGTCGGCGAACCCTAAAGGCCTCCATAGCCTTGGCAA
This sequence comes from Sylvilagus floridanus, assembly GCA_949820135.1. Taxonomy (NCBI): domain Eukaryota; kingdom Metazoa; phylum Chordata; class Mammalia; order Lagomorpha; family Leporidae; genus Sylvilagus; species Sylvilagus floridanus. The sequence continues at coordinate 85,463,505 of OX463224.1, forward strand.
CTCATGACTAGAGCCTAGGGAGATTATTGACGCCATAAACAAGAGTGTCAAATTGTTGAATCAACGTCAGGAGTCACTGTGTACTCACGTCTCGTGAGGGATCTGTCCTTAATGTGTTGTCCAATGTGAAATAATGCTATTACTAGTACTGAAACAGTATTTTTACACCTTGTGTTTCTGTGTGGGTGCAAACTGATGAAATCTTTACTCAGTATATACTGAATCGATCTTCTCTATATAAAGATAATTGAAAATGAAAAAAACTTGGTGTTAAATTGGAAATTGCATAGATAATTAATCATGTTTTTTAAAAAAAATCATGTAGGATCTCTGTCCTTAATGTGCTGTACATTGTGAATGAATACTATAACTAGTACTCCAACAGTATTTTTCACTTTGTGTCTCCATGTGAGGGCAAACTGTTGAAATCTTTACGTAATATGTACTAAACTGATCTTCTGTGTATAAAGAGAATTGAAAATGAATCTTGATGTGAATGCAAGGGGAGAGGGAGCAGGAAAGGGGGGAGGGTTGCGGGTGGGAGGGAAGTTATGGAGGGGGAGCCATTGTAATCCATAAGCTGTACTTTGGAAATTTATATTCTCTAATAAAAGCTTTATATAAAAAATAACAATTGTGAAATATTTGATCCTCATGCTTCAAAATATTGCATTATCAAAGAACATTGTGTATCAGTTAAGAAATTTGAAAATAGTCTAAAAATTCATCAGGCATTATTTTTTATTCTCAGGTCATTAAGCTTGTTGTCTTCCCTACCACTTCATAAAACTGAGGTGTGAATGACTGTCAGCAATTTGTAAATCCTCTTCCTATGTCATGACTGCAGTTGAAGAGAGAGATTTGGATATAAGGGAGACAGAATTTAACAATTTTATGATAGTACAATTACTACATTCCTTTATATCTCTCACATTTGTCTTCATCTCTTCATTGATTTGTTATTGTTTATGAAGAAAAGTAATATTGAATAAGATGTACAGAATTCAAGTACATCATTCAGTGAGTTTTGAAAAATGCAAACATACAAGAAATCACAATGCCAATTAAGATACAGAACGTTTTCATTATTTGCACCATCTCCTTCATTATACTTTGCTGCATATTTCTCACTCAGTGAGTCAGAAAAGCTTCATGTGATTTATATTATTAATGATCCTTGCTTTGAAACATCATGTAAAAACACACTTTTGAGTCCATCACCTTTTGCTCAGAAATTTTTTGTATTCAAGAGACTATTTTGAGATGAAGCCATTTTGTTACATGTTGCAATAGCTCATTCTGTAGCTTGCTGTGTAATGTCCCTCCATGTGAATGTGCCTCAATTTGTGTATACAATCATTTGATGGTGAAATTGCAGCTTGCTATCAGTGTTATATTGTTACAAGCAAAAATGTTATAAATATTTTTATACTTTTTGTGAAAAGAAATGTTTTAATTACTTTTAGAAAATTATGAATTATTTGGCTATGTTTAACTCCAGAACAAAGGTTTCTAAAATGTTTGAGCTATTTTTATGCTTCAGTAAAAAATGTTAGTCCTTTCATTTGTTATACATCATTTCCAAATTTTGATACGATTATGATTTTTCATTGTGGTTTTAGTTCATATTTTCTTTAATTCTGATCATCATATTATTCATTTACATATGTATATATTTATAAAATACCTGTTCAAATCTGTTTGTCATCTTTATTTTTTGATCAGTATGTTTATCTTTTTTATGCACTTAGTTGTAAAATGTCCTTATATATTATTGATATGAATGATTTAAATATAAATAATGCAAGCATTTTTTGTCATTTAGTGATTTCACTTCCTTAGCAATTATATTTGAAGATAAAGGTTTTTTTTTTAAAGATTTATTTATTTATTTGAAAGTCAGAGTTACACAGAGAGAGGAGAGACAAAGAGAGAGATCTACCATTTGCTGGTTCACTCCCTAATTGGCCACAGTGGCCAGAGCTGCACCAATCCGAAGCCAGGAGCCAGGAGCTTCTTCCTGGTCTCCCATGAGGGTGCAGAGGCCCAAGGACTTGGACCATCTTCCATTGCTTTCCCAGGCCATAGCAGAGAGCTCAATTGAAGTGCAGCAGGCAGGACACGAACTGGTGCCCATATAGGATGCCAGCTCTTCAGGCAGCAGCCTTACCCACTAAGCCACAGCTCCAGCCTTTTGAACATAAAGTTTTAATGAAGTTTTTGTTTAATTTTATTTGGTTATCATTTTTATTTTCCTACCCAAAATTTATCAAATACCTTGTTTTCTTCTAGAAATTTTGAAATTTTTTTTATAAAGCTTTTATTTAAAAAATATAAATTTCCGAAGTACAGCTTATGGATTACAATGGCTCCCCCCCACATAACTTCCCTCCCTCCCGCTACCCTCCCCTCTCCCACTCCCTCTCCCCTTCTGTTCACATCAAGATTCATTTTCAATTCTCTTTATACACAGAAGATCAGTTTAGTACATATTACGTAAAGATTTCAGCAGTTTGCCCTCACATAGAGACACAAACTGTAAATACTGTTGGAGTACTAGTTATAGTATTAATTCACAATGTACAGCACATTAAAGACAGAGATCCTACATGATTTTTTTTCAAAGAATTGATTAATTATCTATGCAATTTCCAATTTAACACCAAGATTTTTTAATCATTTGCTATTATCTTTATACACAGAAGATCGATTTAATATATACTATGTAAAGATTTCATCAGTTTGCACCCACACAAAAACACAAAGTGAAAAAATACTGTTTTATTACTAGTAATAGCATTATTTCACATTGGATAACACATTAAGGACAGATCCCTCATGAGACGTAAGTACACAAATTTACATTTATTGTATGCTTCTGAAATATTTATTCTGTATGAGCCATGTAAGAGCCACAGTTCATTTTGTACACTTAGATATCTACTAATTCCTGCATCATTTATTATAAAATATTTTCTTTCCCCTTTTATTAACTTAGGCAATGTGCAGTAAAGTATTAAGCACACCCGAAGAAAGAATTGGCCTTTCCTAAAAACTGGAGGATGGTATTTATGCCCTTGGTATGTCCTGTAGTCTATGCTAACAGTGTGGTCTATAGTGGACATCTTGGGCCACATGATATAATCAAGATCTTTGGAGATATTTAGAAAATAAAATCAATCATACATGTGGTTAGTGAAGGATATATGACTGACCCCCAAGAAATACATAGGAACCAAGGCTTGGATGGGCCTCCTTGTATGGCAATACTTCATTCCGTGAGGAGTGAGCACTGTCTGCACAACCCCACGGTAAGAGGACAACAACTACCTGCCACTCTCAGACTCCATGAAATGTGCTTTGGCCCATCGCTGATTTTAATCAGTGTCTTTTCAATGAAATAAAACACTTCCCTGAGTAGAACAACTTCATGGAGTTTTTAAAGTCCAACTAACAAATTATTAAATCCAAAGTCTATCTTAGGGTTCTTGGAAACTGTAAGACACCTTTGCTAAAAATTAAATTATTATACAGGTAGTCAGCTTGGTTCTGTATTTTTTCATTGATACGTCATCTATTTTTATGTCACTGCCCTAATTATCATAACTTTACATTTTACATTGATAGAATAATTATGAGCTTTCAATATTTGCATAAATTCTTTGTTTCTTCTAGGCACTTTGCATTTCCGTATAAAGTTTAAAATCAATCTTTAATTTTCTACCCAAAATCCTGCAGCTATTCTGAATGGGGCCATAATAAATCTAAGATTGACTAAGAAAGACTTGAAAAATTGACATATTAAAAATATAGAAACTTCTGGGGTCGGCCCTGTGGTGCAGTGGGTTAAAGCCCCAGCCTGCAGTGCCAGCATCCCATATGGGCACCAGTTTGAATCCTAGCTGCTCCTCTTCCGATCCATCTCTCTGCTATGGCCTGGGAAAGCAGTGGAAGATAGTACAAATCTTTGGGCTCCTGCACCCTCATGGGAGACCCTGAAGAAGCTCCTGGCTACTGGCATCCGGCTTCCGAATGGCTCGGCTCTGGCCCTTGCAGCCATCTGGGGAGTGAACCAGCAGATAGAAGACTCTCTCTCCTGGCTCTACCTCCCTCTGTAACTCTGTCTTTCAAATAAATAAGTCTTTAAAAAATATATAGAAACTTCTAATTCATGAACATGGCTACCTCCCCATTTATTTAGTTTTTTTTTTTTTCTTCACCGTTTCTCAACACGATTTTCACTTGTTGAATCTTTCAACATATTTTATTTCTATAACATCTGCTTCACAGGAAAGAGCCACCACATGTTCTCCAAAGCTGTAGCAGCACTATGCTTCTGCTTTCAGAACAATAGCGAAGCGCCTGAGTCATTGACTAAACAACGTGGATGGAGGATCTTTTGTACAAGTCTGAAATGATTTCTCAGAATAAGTGTTTATGCGCGACTTCCAATAGCCAGTAAACATTTAATAATGGAAGGCGGAAGAAGAGATGGAAAGAGAGGGAAGGAATAAAGGAAAGACAAAGAAACGCTATGTGTTTTCTCTGCAGATGAGTATAATCTTTTCTGATAACAGGAGTTGTGTTTTTTATTATTCTCTATCTTATGCAATGCTACAACACACACACATACTAAAAACTCTGCACTTCTTTAATATAATCAGATATTAAATCACTAATACTTTTATGGATTCCTTTTATTTATAAATATCAACATTGTTTTAATGCATTTAACGTGTATAAGATATAAATAGGGCTACATTCAGAACTTTGATTCATGGAACAATTTAATGTGATTTGTAGCAATTATTATAGCTTTAAATAATCTATGTGTAAAATAGAATTTTAAAAATAGTGACTTTTTTAATTGTGCTAAGATGAAAAAATGATTTGACTGCCAAAAACATAAAAATCCTAGCCAATATTATCAAGATTTAGAGAAAAGTTTGTCAAGGGTTCATAATGTTTTTAGTTGATTTTTATAAATGAAAATGACCTACACTCAAAATATTTTTTTACTGATTTTTGAATTTTATAACACATTTTCCTTTATAGTGCAGCAAAGATTACTATTTACCTTTCTCACTTTCAGAATTTTTCTCTTTAGTGGATTAAGGCAAATCCTATTAGCTATAAATTCTTGACATTCTCAGATCCTGTTTGTAGGTATGACACTTCATTAATTTTAGCCTGATAGAAAATCTCAAACTCTACATAGTAAATGCCAAGTCAATATATCATTTATGTTCATTGCTGAGCTTTTGATTTGAACATATGTGAAAAGAAATGAATACATGTTTATGAAAATTTTAGTAAACAGAATACAGCATTATGAAGAGGTATGTAATATGCTTGTATATGTGTTTTTATTTTTGCATATTTCTGCTAATGATAAATATGTTAATATTATGTATGAATATCTATATTTCACAGAGTAATGTCTACTTAGAGTATCCACTGTTGAAGAGGAACTAAACCAAGTAGAAAATGTGACTTGACCAATTCAAGTCAATCACTTTCTCTCATTAACCACTCAATGTTAATAAAATTGATGTATAAATGGGGTAACATCTGATGCACATATGGGAGCTATGCATATACCAAATTGCATGTATCCCAAATTGAGAAGGTGGATCTAGCTACATTGCTGAGAAAACTGTGTTGCCTGCAATAGAACCAGATCTGAGGCTGATACAGTGCCATCCTTCAAGAGAGTCAATAGACCTGTTGTTGGACTTGATTTTGACCCCTTCCACATAAGAAGCTACAATTAATTACAACATAGTCACACAATCCAAGTATGTATGCTTTTTTTTTTTCATGAGATTTCAAATAGGACAACATACTGAAAGCTAAAGAGGGCATTTGACTCATCAGCATGAGATGCCATATAGTGTCAAACCAAATGAAAGGATCTACTTTTTGCAAAGGATATGCAAGAGGATGCATATGGTCATCAGGTCTACTGTCATATCATGATTCCCACAATCTAGAGTCAGTCAACATTACAGATTTATGAAACTCCCTTTTAAAGTCAAGGCTGAAGTAGCAATTTGTACTCAAAGCTTAACTACACTCAAGAATTCAGCTAAAAAAATTTCAAGTCAGTACTTTTTATGTAGTTCTGTGTATAGAAGCACAGGGTATAAGAAAGAGTGGTCTTACTCACTTTAAACCTAATGTCTCAGGGAATTTGTTCTTTCTGTTCCTTACATTCAGGATTCATCAGGTTTTGAGGGCAAGCTCTCTAAAGGAAATGACTTCTTGGTTAAATTAAAGAGATTCATTTAATTACCAGCTACATTTGTAGCATCAACACTGCCAGATCTTTGTTCCAAGGATAAAATAAGCGAGAAAAGGAGTCAATCTTTTGTCTGGCACGAGTGACAGGGCCACTGATGCACACCACAAGCAAGGAAGAATATATCTTGACATCCCATTGGATGATTGTTGGTGTTCCCTTGCTCAAGAAAAGAAAATGTGATTTCTAAAAGTTGAGGTGAGAAGGAGTTTGAGTCACTCATGTGAGAATATGAGACAGGTCAACACATAAACCACAAAACCAATGGAGACCAGATGAGTGTAAAAGAGGAAGATGATGCATTTTGACTGTGCCCCAAATACTGGTAAAAAGGCTTGCTGATCGTCCCTGTAATCTTTATCTTTCATATTTCTCCTAAGAAATGAAACCATTGGCAATCTCAAAGGAGCGGTTCATATAACTTAAATGAAGAGGTAAATTTCCATGTTTCAAAATGTTGCCTGGGAAAGGTATTCACATATGCTGTCCACTTACCTGTTTAGGATCGGGCTTGTGGTCCTGGCTGCTAAACATACAGCTGAGCAGCATTCATTTCTCAGTAGAGTTTAAGAATTGCCTCTTGAAAAGATCTACTTTGTCCAAGAAAATATCCCTTCCTATATGAACACAGTGACTGATTAATATGAAAATATAATGCTCTGGCTGTATTGTCTCAGTGCAGGATAACCCTAAAAGGTCATCACACATCCAAAGTTCCATGCAGAATTAATTGAATCCTCCAAAAATAGTGTGTTGAAGTAAAATATCTCTTCTGCACACTTTTGTTCCACTTCTAATATACAATTGCTCATCCCAAGGATACTCCCTAATACTTGTACTGTACCCTAATCTCCAGCTCAGAATTTGTTTCTCAGAAAACCCAACCTGAAGCAAGATCTCATAGCTCTTAAGACACTAATTTAAGTAATGGAAGTTGAATGCTTTTCATTCAATTAGTTTTATAGGCATTAAAATACAATATATCATAAATTAAAGTAAAAATATCCCTTTTAACCACATATAAGCTATTTTAACTATAATGCAAAAGCTTGATAAAATCAATACTAAGACTGTAATTCAAATAATCTATGAAAGATACTTTGTTGTAACTATGTAGGGTATAAATCGTGATTCTATTTATTCACTTATTAAAACTATTTAGTTATATGAACATTTTTCTGAAAAACTTTATTTTGTTTCTATAATAAAATATACCAAATAGTTCATAATATTTACAGTTAGGATAATCATTTATTGGAAAAACTTGTGAAAATGAATAAGGAAAGGTAAAAAATTGAGAAACAACTTCAGAAATTATAACAAGACTGAATAGAGGTTACTTTACAATTTCACAATAAAACTGATTAAAATTAAAAATAACTGCTCTGTTCTAGTTAAAGAAAAATCAGCACAAATATTTACATGTAGTTATCTTGCAGACTGATGCCTAAAATAAAAGTCACACAGAAAAGGAACAGTTTTTTTTTTATTCAAACTGCCTTGAAATCAAGGAATATGAAGCAATACTTTATCTTTTCACAATACGTACTAGCATATTAAATCATTCAAAGAAAAAAGCAATGAAATTTTCCAAATGTTGGATGAGGCTTTATTGATATTAATTTTATTTGTCTTGAAATATATTCATATTAAAACAATTATTTTGGTCATCATTTATACTTGTATAAGCCATGAGCTATGCTTTAGAGAAATACTTTTCCAAAAATGCTGTCCATTGTTACTTCCACTTCCATTCCTGGCTCAGGTAGTTTGGCTGTAGTTTGGCTACAGAAGGAAATGAGAAGAAACATGATGTCAGCCCATCCACAGTTTCACTCATGTAGGGAAAAAAAAAGATGAATAAGCAAGTTAAAAACTTATAGTATGTTTTAAGTACTATTAAGGAAATCAACAGTGTTAATTGAATTGCAATATAAATAATAACAACAAATATATTGTAATATAAATACCAAATCAAGGAAAAATAATGACAATTATACTAAATCATGATCCTAAACTTTTACATTTATATAATGAACATGGATGGACTTAAAATTCATTCTTAGAAAATAAAATGTACTTTCAGAGTTGCGATTAATTTTATTTATTTTATTTAAACTATTATTATGTAGGTATAAAGCTTTATTTGTGAATCTTTCACCTCTTATGAACATGGAACAATAGTATACCATATTTTTAAATTGACTAGAAAGAAAAAAATCACAGAAAAATTTAAAACATCCATGAATAATATTTAGTTGTGAAAATTTGGAACTTATTCTTTGTTTCCAGAAGTTCATTCCATGATGCTTCTATTTGGCTTCAAATGTGACTTGGAGAAAAATGTGAATTTTAATGCTGTGAAATTCTTTCTTCTATCACATTAATTTTGGGCATACCTATGATTTAATGCTGGATAAGTAACACTTCCTTTTAGAGACGGGCATGCTTTTTCCTTCTCAGTCATGAGAACTCTGCAATGTGTCATGGCTTCTTTTCCTACCTATGTTGCTAGAGAACTCAGTCAAGTTTAAAGTTCATGTGTAGCTTCTTCATAACATGCATTTTCCACGAAGTTTTTGAAGATTCCCCTCTACCCCATCCTGGCTGTAAGTAAAATGCTAACTCTCCCAAATTTTGCTTCTATTCAGTGGAAATTGCCTTCTTTTGATTTAAGACAAAAATAATAGAATGATTTTTATTTTTCTGATTTCTTTCCTATGCAGTCACACAAAGAAACAGTTTATATTTTTTTAGAATCTTCCTGTTTTCAAAATGTGCTTTTTTATCACTCATTGCTCCCACGTAGAATATTCAGCTCCTAACCTTTATGCTTTGTTTCTCCACTGTGGGGACCCATGGATAGGCCTGCCGTAGGGCCCCCCCATGCTGGGCGTGGCTTAGCAGTAATGAGGATGTAGCAGCTGATTGAACTTTCCATCTAGCTGAGGATCCTGGAAAACAACAAGATGGCACTGATGCCCTGCCTGCTGCGTGACTCCACAGCTGAGCGTGAGCTGGATTGGAGAACTCTGTGCATGGACTGTGATTGATTGACTGTGATTGGTTGAATTCTGTATATAAGCAGACCGCGGGAGAAGGAGCGGGGCACGCCAGCTTTCCCCCTTAAGGACCCTGCACGCCATCTCTCCCCCTTCTCCTGGTCTCCCACTCTCTTTTTCCTACTCCTTCTAAGTAAAATCTTTTGAAGACCGATTAACTGCGAGCAGCGTCGTTCCTTTTGCGGCCGAAGGAGCTGACACTCCACAACCCTATTTTCTCTGTTTTATTCTGTTTTCATTGGGTACCATCATGAATTAAACTTCGCTAGATGTTGCTCTCAACATTTTATTCTCCTGATCAATTACTTTCACTAATTTCCTGGCTCCTGGTGATGTAATTCCTAATTTTATTACTTGTTAATTCTGAATTTATTTTTTTATATTTTATATGGATTTTTTAAAATTTTATTTAGAATATAAATTTCTAAGGTACATCTTATGGATTACAATGATCCCCCCCCCCATAACTTCCCTCCCACCCATTAATTCTGAATTTATACAACTGACCAATGTTATATCAGCTAACTCTCCTGTATCCTCTTGCCTTATGAAGAAGAATCTTCTTGCCTTGGGGGATTTTTTTTTATTCATAACTCCAAGATTTGACTGCAGCTTCAGAGATGTTTTTGTAACACACTGGTAACACTACAAAATAGGAGAGGAACCATAAAAAGTGTCTTTTTAGCTGTAATTACCATTTCCTGTAAAGTAGCAAGCGAATGCTGGCTTTATTCTCATTCAGACTTTGTTCAGTTGTGAAATGATAACTGTCATTTTCTTTGGCCTCCATTTACCTGAACTCAAATAAAAATTCTATACCTTTTCTGGATTCTGACAGAATTTGCAGTTTGTTCTATGCAAATTAACACATAGCAATAACACATCATTTCATTTCAACTAAGCACTTCCAATTGTTTATTACTTTTGGTTGACCTAATGATAACCTATCTGGATGCAGTGAAACAGAGATCAAGGATTCTTTGTCAGGCTTCAGCCAGTAAACTGACTGAGTATAATTGTGAAGTCTGTCCCAACTCTTGCTCTGGGGGACAGTTTTCTTACTGAGCCTATTATGATTTCCCTCTCTTTAGAAGTAGTTCTTCTCTGTTTGATTATTGGACCCCTGAATAGACACATGAGTGCTTGTTTCAGGTTTCTTATAATCACTCTCAAAAATAAGAAAACAAATATATTATAGTTGCAAAATACTTTACTACAGCATGCTTGGCCCATTCTTCTAGAAGACTGTAGTTAGGAATTTTAAGAACACCTGCTGACACATTTATCCATTCTCTTAATACAAAATTTTGATGACATACTCTGAGTCAAATCCTTGATTCTCACCAGTGAGCAAAAGCTCCTGACCTCTAGTAACTTGGACAATCCCTGAAGAGCAGTTAAGGTGAGAAAAGTAAGCAGCAAAATGGCTGAGCTCTCCAACTACTATGGCTAAAGTTTGAGATTTCATCTCTACAACAGCTGCACTACTCAAACACAGGATGGAATATGAATCCTCACAGTTATCCATGAGATTATGGGGTCTCTAGGGCCACATGTACTCTGGGGTGCTAGGCAGTCCCACACTATCTCTTTTACATCCAAAAATACTTTAAAAAAACCATTTATTTATTCAAGAGTTAGAGTTACACAGAGAGATAAAAGGCAGAAAGAAATAGAGAGAGGTCTTCCATCCATTAGTTCATTCCCCAGATGGCCACAACGGCCAGGGCTGGACCCATCCAAAGGCAGGAGCCAGGAGCATCTTCTGGTTCTCTCACACAGGTATAGGGGCCCAAGGACTTGGGCCACCTTCTACTGCTTTCCCTGGCCATAGCAGAGAACTGGATCAGAAGTGGAGCATCTGGGTCTCGAACCAATGCCCTTATGGGATGCTGGAGCTTCATGCCAGGGCATTAACCAACTATGCCAGAACACTGGCCACAGATCCAAGAATATTTGTAAAAGTTCTCAAAAAAAAACCAGAATAAAGATAACTTTTGATTTTTAAATTATAAACTTTTAAATTAATTTTATAATTTAAAATTTTAAATTATATATTTTAATAAATTTAATAGACAATTCCATTTTGGTATAAAAGTTTGAAATTCATACCTAGAATTTTTTCATAAAATGCATTTTCCACAAAATTTATCTCTGCATGGAAATGAGGAAACTGATAATCACAGAAGCTATGGTTTGTATCCAAGTTTAGATTGTTACAGCTAAAATTTTGTGGCTCCAACTTATGTTGTTGAACTCTAAATTTTTCATCTCTCCAATGTAGGTCTTTGCCAAAATTTGTTTTGTTAAACTGTTAATTTTGAGTTACAAGTTTGGCAATTTCTTTCTTAAGACAAATATGTGTGTGTGTGTGTATGTGTGTGTGTGTGTGTGTTTACAATACCCGTGTTTATACTAACCATGTGGATTTATATAATCACCACGGTTATTTCTAGTTAGATTTCATGTAAGGGTCATTTTTAGGACATAGAAAATATGCTTAGGTAGCCATGGAAAGTTTCAAAAGGCCTACTCTGTATTAATTCTGAGAGCTAAATTTTCAATGACAGATGTTGCTATTTCTCTGCAATTTCCTTCTCCATTAACCAGCACATTTTCATCTGTAAGCAGATGCTCACTGGTAAGAATAGCTACTTGTGTGTACAATTACTAATTCTGAATGCATCAATGAATGCACTGGCTTTAACTTGTAAAAGTTGTTAAATGTGTGTGGTTTGCTCAACTGTATTTTTCAAAAGTCCTCATCTTCCTACTGGGAACTGAATAGATGGGATTGCTCTGAATAACCTCTTAATTGGCCTGTAGGTGTGGCCTATATGATTTAGTGGGGTTGGAATGTTTGGAGATTTTAGCGCACATTCACATCATCTGTCACAGATTCTGGTCTTCTGTGTACAGTAGAAAAGACAAAATCACAGTCATAAACCTGTTTTTTGTATCTGACATGGCTGTTAAACTTTTCTTGGGAAAGAGAGAGTTACTGTAAACGGTTAGATGCAGAAAATAGGAAGCAAAACTCTGAGTTCTCTAGATCTCTTACTCAATCTAACTAGTTTGTAGAAATAAACTGATCTTTTAACTGTTTACATGTATATTTAGCTATATGAAGCTTAAGAGTTTATTTTTTATTTATATTTTTTATAAAGCTTTTATTTAAAGAATATAAATTTCCAAAGTACAGCTTATGGATAACAATGGCTTCCCCCCCCATAACTTCCCTCCCACCCGCAACTCTCCCCCCTTTCCTGCTCCTTCTCCCCTTGCATTCACATCAAGATTCATTTTCAATTCTCTTTAAATACAGAAGATCAGCTTAGTATATATTATGTAAAGATTTCAACAGTTTGCCCTCACATAGCAACACAAAGTGAAAATACTGTTGGAGTACTAGTTATAGTATTAATTCACAATGTAAAGCACATTAAGGACAGAGATCCTACATGATTTTTTAAAGAAAATTGATTAATTATCTATGCAATTTCCAATTTAACACCAACATTTTTTAATCATTTTCAATCATCTTTATATGCAGAAGATCGATTCAGTATATACTAAGTAAAGATTTCATCAGTTTGCACCCACACAGAAACACAAAGTGTAAAAATACTGTTTCAGTACTAGTTATAGCATTACTTCACATTGGATAATGCATTAAGGAGAGATCCCTCATGAGACGTAAGTACACAGTGACTCCTGAAGTTGATTTAACAATTTGACACTCTTGTTTATGGCGTCAGTAATCTCCCTAGGCTCTAGTCATGAGTTGCCAAGGCTATGGAGGCCTTTAGGGTTCGCTGACTTCGATCTTATTCCGACAGGGTCATAGTCAAAGTGGAAGTTCTCTCCTCCCTTCAGAGAAAGATACCTCCTTCTTTGATGGCCCCGTTCTTTCCACTGGGATCTCACTCGCAGAGATCTTTCATTTAGGTCTTCTGCTTCTATTTTTTTTTTTTCCAGAGTGTCTTGGCTTTCATGCCTAAAATACTCTCATGGGCTCTTCAGCCAGATCCAAATGCCTTAAGGGCTGATTCTGAGGCCAGAGTGCTATTTAGGACATCTGCCCTTCTATAAGTCTGCTGTGTATCTCACTTCCCATGTTGGATCATTCTCTCCCTTTTTTATTCTATCAGTTAGTATTAGCAGACACTAGTCTAGTTTGTGTGATCTCTTTGACTCTTAGACCTATCAGTGTGATCAACTGTCTTCTGAAATTGATCACTTGGACTAGTGAGATAGCCTTGGTACATGCTACCTTGATGGGATTGTATTGGAATCCCCTGACACAATTCTAACTCCATTATTTGGTTCACTCCCCACATGGCCACCACAGCCAGCGCTGAGCTGATCCGAAGCCTGAAGCCAGGTGCTTCCTCCTGGTCTCCCATGCGGGTGCAGGGCCCAAGCACTTGGGCCATCCTCCACTGCCTTCCTGGACCACAGCAGAGAGCTGGACTGGAAGAGGAGCAACCGGGACTACAACCTAGCGCCATATGGGATGCCGGCGCCATAGGCAGAGGATTAACCAAGTGAGCCATGGCACCGGCCCTCTTAAGTTTTAATGCTAACATCAATCTTACAATCAATATATTTTGAAAATTTTCTGCCAGTGCCATGGCTCAATAGGCTGATCCTCCATCTGTGGTGCTGGCACCCCAGGTTCTAGTCCCAGTCGGGGTGCCAGATTCTGTCCCGGCCGCAGTGACCATTGGGGGGTGAACCAACGGTAAAGGAAGACCTTTCTCTCTCTCTCTCTCTCTCACTGTCCACTCTGCGTGTTACAAAAAAGAAAATTTTCCATTTAATATTGAATAAAATATGAATATATTACAAAAAAAGGATGCTCTCAAGAATAATTTAGTCTAAATCTAAATTTAGTTTTTGAGAACCCTTGTGTCACTGCCCAGTTAATATGTAATTTGCTAGCATATAAAATATTTTATGTGAATGCTCATTTTCTGAAAGTTATAAGGCAGTAAGAAGAAAATTATTCAAACAATAAAATTATAAATTTGTGTATAGTAGAATTCAAGTAATGTTTTAATCAGTTTCTGTATTAATTGTAATTCTGGATCCATTTTGATTATGAGGCTGGATTTGTTGAAAAATATGCTTTTGTGCCAGAACATTCTTCACCTTTGAAAGTGGAAAATAAATAATTAATTTCATGCTTTATGAGTGAGCTAATTAATGTGTTTTTAAGATTTATTTATTTACTTGAAAGAGTTACACAGAGAGAAAAGGAGAGGCAGAAAGAGAGAGAGAGAGAGAGGTCTACCATCTGCTGGTTCATCCCCGAGATGGTCGCAAGAGCTGGAGCTGGGCTGATCCAAATCCAGGATCCAAAGCCAGGAGCTTCTTCCAGGTCTCTCAAGTGAGTGTACGGACCCAAGGACTTGGACCATATTCTACTGCTTTCCCAGGCTGTAGCAGAGAGCTGGATCAGAAGTGGAGCAGACTGCACCAGCCCCAATTAATTAATGCTGTAACAATAATAAGTGCGAATTCATCACCTGTCAATGGCCAGTTGCTGTAGACACAGCCTATAGTAAACTTTGGTTAATTTGTATCTTGACACAAAAAGTATCATTTCCAGTTGGTCATTGTAAATTCCTGAAAAAGGTGATGGTAGAATATTTTGAGCGAGAAATTAACCTAGCTACTATAATTACAGCAAAGGGGAAAGAATTGGCTTTGTTTTTCAAAAATGTTAATTTTAACAACATATATTCAATTATTGGACTATTGGCTCTAAGAATATGATCCATTTGTAATATTTTAATTCCATTATAGTAAAATTAATTTTCATTTGTATCTTTATTTTTGTTTCTTCCAACCAATGGGACATAGAGACTGAAGAATAATCACTGCACCCTTGTCTTTTTGGTAATAAAAATCTTTTACAGATAAAACGAATGTAAAGAAAGTCAACAGAAACAAGAATTTGAAAACATTTTCATTTTTTCTTCTTTGTGGCTATTCCTGCAGTTGAAATGTAAAAATGAATTGGAAAGCTTTCCTCATACATAAAGTGGAAACAAAAAATTGGGAAATGATATTTGTGATATTATTTCCATATTTAAGCTATAGGTACTCATTTATTATATTAAAAAAGTAAAATCTTTTTGAGATTTGCATTCATTGTAATTAAACTCCCATTTAAATTATCACTTGATTGTTCTTTTATACCTATAATTTTAAAATACAATAGTTAATAATAATACATATTTCAAAATTGCCAATAACACAAATTTCAATTAGTCTCGCTGTAAAAGTGGTAGGTATTTAATGCAATGGGTATACTAATTAGTTTGGTCAAATCGTTCTGCTTTGTGTACGGATGGCTTAAAATCCTTGGTAGCCCACAAATTTATGCAGTTTCTTTTGAGCATTGCAGATTTTAGGGACTACTCTGTGCAGTAGAAAATACAAGCGTAACTTTTGAATCTAAAATTTCATTAAATTTTGACGAGGAAGCTTTATTGATAATATTGACAGTTGGCAACATGTATTTTGTATGTTGCATATATTCTACACAGTGAAAAACTTGCAAAAGCATTGAATGATTACTTTTAACTGTATTAAAATCATATGAAGCAGGCACTGACTACACTTGTCCTCACCATAATAAGGAGATGGTTACAAAATTATTATAGTGGTACTGTGTTTACTACAGTTAATTTGTATAGTTATGATTAATATAGCATCTTATATTTGTTTAAATTTCTCTTGACAGTAATTGGTGCCATGTAATCTTTATGTGTTTGTGTAAGATTTGAGAACTTACCTTTTATAATATATGGGTCTATTTCAGGGAGCGGGAAAGGGGAGGGTTGCGGGTGGGAGGGAAGTTATGGGGGGGGAGCCATTGTAATCCATAAGCTGTGTTTGGAAATTTATATTCTATAAATAAAAGCTTTATATATATATAAAAATAGACTATTATCTGTGTATATATATATATATAATATATCCATCACTTACTTAACTCTTTCTATTTTCTCTTTTAAGCTTCCCAGTTTGTCTATGAGTGTTTTTTAAATTGCAGCACATTTCCATGGTGGGTCCATATAGCTCAAGGATCAAAAACTATGCCACAAAAAACATTCTTAGTTATCAAATATCTCTTTAACATTTCCCCAAAATGAGAAAATTGATGCTTTCTTTTTTCATTATGAAATCGGAGAAGACCCCTTAAAATTTTGCCCTGAAATGTGGCCCCTTAAAGTTTCCTGGAAATGCTATCTGGGGTGCCACATGTACTACCAGAATTTGGGGTGTCTTACGATTTCACCACAGGCTTATTACTAAATCCTCAATATTAGTAAGCCCAAGAGGGTTCTTGCCTAATATTTAGAGAAAAATTCTAAATACTGGCAAAGATAAATAAGGCAGAATGTTACATTTTAAGCTTTTATTTAGTGAGAAAGATGCATAGGGGAGTGAGAGCTTTATTTAAGAGAGAGGTGAATAGGGGTTCATACCAAGCACCAGGAACCAGCCACATGGAAGAGCATCTAGGCCAGGAAGCCTAGAGCACATGACCTGAAGGCCATGCACCCTGGAGGCGCAGGGCTACAGCAAGCCCCTTCCTAGCAAGAGGCCAGGAAAAAAGAGCAGGACGGGCCACACGGAGGATCGGCTTTTAACCCACTTCCAAAGGGGCGGGGTTAATTAACCTGATTGGCTGTTGGGCACCCAGGTGTGGCCAGGTAGGGGAATGAGGCCACACAGGGGCATGGCAAAGGCATCAGGTAGGGGCATGAGGCCACACAGGAGCGTGGTGAAGGTGTGGTCTTCCCGCTAACAAATCTAGTCAATTTTAACCTGTATGCCTGCCCACTTCATTCCCCCCTCAGAGAATCCAGACCTTAATTTTAAGGGGATGTTGATGGTCATTGAGTCAACATCTTCTGTAGCTACTTCCTGCTGATTAGGGGTGCAGACCCAGCCTGTTCTCGGTCTGGAAGTCTCTGCCTATCTCATCTGATGAGTTCACTTCACGAACTGGATCTTTTTCAGTCACAGGCATTCTCAGTGTCTCCTGCATGGTCATCATTATTCTCAGAAGCTCCTGGGTTCTGCTGGGTTATTTTAGATATAAATAAAGGTGCATTGTCACTCTGGAGTGACCATGGGAGTCCAAAGCATGGCACGATGTCTTTCAACAAGGCTTTAAACACCTCGTGTGCTTTCTCCATTCGGGTCAAAAAGGCCTCTATCCATCCTGTAAAAGTAACAATAAAGACTAGAAGGTACCTTTAATTGCTTGTTGAGGGCATATTGGTAAAATCAACACTGCCTCTGGAATGAAAATAACAAACGAAGGAAGAAAACCATCCTGAGGTCGAAAATAACAAACCAGCTTTGCTATTACCACTCAGGAATGAAAATAACATCCAGTTTGCTCTGTTAATCATCTGAATTTGCTATTACACACATTTAACAATTATAATGATTTCCAATCTTGGAAGACAAATCAATTGCCATGTGAAAGTTAACCTGAAAGACTTCAAAATACCTTATGTCAACGTAGGGTTCTCCTATATACAGTGAGTCTGAATTAAATAATTGCTGCATTTTTGTGGTTGTCTGGTGACATTCTGTAGTCATCAATACGCATCAACTTGAAGATACTGAATGAGAAGAAATTGAGGGAAAATGAAATACGGCCATGGTGATATATATAAATAATTTATTACTTGGGAAGTAAAATTAAGTAGGAACAATTGTAATACTTTTAAAAATGTTTTTGTTATATTATTTGCTGTGCAGTTTTATGTAATGGAAAATCTCTTTTATCTACTGGTAAAGAACATGGTTTTTTTATTTTCTTTTTACTATATGTTGAATCCTTTACTTTGTGGAGAGCTAAGCTTATGATTATAAAATAATTGAAAATATGCCATTGGAAAAATTAAAAGAAAGAATAAGAAAGGAAGAGAGAGGGAAGCTAGGAGAAAAAGTAGAGGGAAGGTAAGGAGGAAAGGGTCACTATCATCCTAAATCTGTATATTTGAAATACATGAAATTTGTTCAACATATATAAATAAAAATTAAATATAAAAGAAACTTGAGAGCTAATAATACCAATGTAAAGCTAATAATGAAAGATAGTACTTAGAAGAGCTACTTTAGTTTTCAATGTACAAACAAATATTATTAGGTAAGTGGTGATTAATAAACACATACATAACACACATAGTAAAACAATGATGATTTTCCTATCGTAAGTATAATGGCATTTGATAATTTTTTTTTAAGTTTCTGACTTTCAGATGACAAGCTCTATTTCTAATTCAGTGTAAATGTATTTGAGGTGAAATGAATGAATAACTAATTTTTTATACAACTGCCAACTCAAATATAATTTAGCATGCATCCTCTCTGTAGTTGTAATAGTTGGCTTCTACCTCTCACATTCACCATACTCCACATTGTGATTGCTGATCTATTTTCAGTCTCATATATCATATCTCAGAGGATATAAACTATGATTTGCATAAGTAAAAGGGGTGCAGATTGGTGCCCCCTCACATGAGTCACCAAATGTTAGAAAAAGGGAGCACAGGACAGGAGATAGATTATGACTCACAGCCAAACTGATTTTATTCAAAGAAAATAAATTCTCAGAGGTCGACCACCTACCAGTGTGCAAACAGACTGAACAGGTGGGAGAAGTCCCAGACTCCAGTAGGCTGGACCTTTTTACATCTTAAGTGGGCTATGGGTGAGGGTTGGGGGAAGTAGGCGGAGTTGAGCTTCTCCATACATAGCTTTCAAATCTGGAGAAGGATGCTGGAAGTGGGGTGGGGAACAATAGAGGATGTGAGACTGAACTGGTCTCTAGAAAGAAGGAAGGGGTAAAAAGAACCTAAAACAGCTGAAGCTTATGTCCTTGTTCCATCATTCCTGACTCTGAGTATCAGTTAGGAGATGGGGCACTGATTTCTATTTCCTGCTGATATGGGGCATTGATATGGGGCTAGGATCTATACTTGGGATCAGATTGATTGGAGAATGAGGGCATTTTGAATTGCTCCTGTGTCATGGCATGAGTTGTACCAATCATTCATTTCTGCAAAATCTTTTAAAATAAGCTAATTATACATGGTAGAAATAGGAGCACTGCAGTTATGAGAATAAAAGGAAATATTAGAGGAATTGCCCATGGTGGAAAAGATGGCTGAAATGAGGAGGAGGGCAAAGAGGGAAATAGGAAAGCAAGAGTTCTGTCCAGTTAGTGGAAAGAGAGGTGTATGCTTCGTTGCAAAAAAGGGAACAACACTCCCATTTTGTTTAATGTGTATATGCTGGCAAGGAGATGTGAGATGGAATTGGTCTGGCCTGCTTCTAGTCCTGGGCTCCCTCATTTCCTCCCTCCACTTATAGAAACCCTGGCTGCTGTCAGGGATTAAGGTGAGGACTGCTCTGATTTCTTCAAGCTGAGTAAGGGCATATTGGATCCCATGCTCAAGACAGGGTTCCAGCAGAAGTTGGCCTCTCAAGGGGGCTGCTGTGTCAGCTCACAGAAACTGTCTCCATTTGATGTTTCATGTGCATGGTAATACAGAATTTCATTGCCTGGAGACAATGAATCTAACAAGCAGGTGAAATCTACAGGGTCTAAAACAGGATGGAGTCATTATTACAGGACATAGGAAACATGTATCCAACCGGGAGGGAGTTGTTCCATTTGAGAGGCAAACAGAAACTGACAGAAGGAGCTTGATAATAATCAGGTGGACATTAAGACCTGACCAGGTATATATGAGACCCAGACATATCTGTATCTTCACTTGGGATACTGAAAGAGGCATCATAAGGGAGGTGTGACTATGCTTAGGGAAGACACTATGTTGACTTCCATTACCCAGCTGGCCTGGGAGAAGAGCTGACCTGAATAGGAGGTTATTATTGAATAGGTAGCATCTCTGAAAGGATATTTACAGCTCTGAATACAATGTTATGACCTTAGACTGTTCCCCAGATGGTGGTGGTTACCCTGGAAGCTGGGCAGAGTGAAGGGCTTTTTAGCTTAGGGCCAACAAGGCCTGTGATTCTGCCTGAGGATTCTTTCAACCACAAGGGCAGTTCTGTTTACAGTGGCTTGGGTCTTGGCAGAGCTGACAGGGCTCTTCCAGAAGCCAGTTTATGTCACAACGGCTGCTTGCCCAATACCCTGACTCCTCCTACTGAAAACATGTACCATTTGGTGGTGGATTGGCCTTGTCCAATCACTTTGACAGCAGTTCACTGCATAAAGCAGTCATCGATTGGCCTGCCACCTATCCTTACATTGCTCCTGCTGCCTATCTTGTTCCTCTCCCTCCTGGTCTGTTAAAGTAGACCACAGAGACAGCCTTTTTTTTTTCTTAAGATTTATTTATTTAAGAGGTAGAGTTATAGAGAGACAAAGAGAAAGGCCTTCCATCCACTGGTTCACCCCCCAATTGGCTACAACGAACAGAGCTGCACAGAACTGAAGCCAGGAACCAGGAGCCAGGAGCTTCTTCCAGATCTCCCATATGGGTGCAGAGGCATAAGGACCTGGGCCTTCTTCTACTGCTTTCCCAGGCCATAGCAGAGAGCTGGATAAAAATGAAGTATCCAGGACTTGAACTGGTGCACAAATGAGATGCTGGACTGCAAGCAGTGACTTTACCTGTTATGCCACAGCACCAGCCTTAAAGACAGCCTTTACAATGTCAGCAAGGTGGTGGTCAATCCCATCCCTAATCTTCGGTGGCCTGAGCTAGAAATCTGTGGTCACAGGCATGTTATTATAGTGTTCTTCCTGTGAGATAAGACAATGCCCATGAGGAAACTATGTCTTTCAAGGTAAGATCAAACATGCAGACTACCTATTCCAAACTGTCTATAAGTGTTGAAGTAATTAGTAAGACTTTTTAACATTTCCTTAGTTTGGTTTGAAAAGAGAGGTTTTTGCCTGTTTACTGTGCCCATGGCAAAATAAATCTAGCTGTGAAATCATAATTAAGTTCTTGTTTAGGCTATGCTATTTGGTCATGTAGCCAGGCTATTATTACAGAAAAATGTTAGCCATCCCTTCTATAAGGTCTAAAGATCAAGCTATTTATCTTCATAGAGAGTCATTCAGAATAGAGTCAGTTTTCCATATTGAAGAGAATAGAGAAATGAGGGATTAAGTCAGGCTTGCCAGATTGCCTAATGTTAGTAACTTAATATCAAGTGAAAACTTAGTAAACAATTTTAGCTGTCCAATAACTTATCAAAAAAATTTATCAAAAGGTCCAATGCCTTCTTTAAATTTTAAGAGTACATGTAGTTGTAAATATTTTGTGAATATCTAACACAAGTGTAAGGCAATTAAAACAGAGCACTTAATAAATTTTCCCTTGTAGACAACAATATGTATACACACGTCCACACGTATAGCACATACGTCCACATGTATAGCACATAACGTACATTACAGGAGAGAACAACAAAACAGTTTCAGTAATAGCTTTTTCAAATCGTTAACTTTTTTAAAAAAAATTACCATCCATCTGTTAGAATTATTTTTTGCTCTTGGCAACTCTCACCTAAGATAAGAAAAGGCTTGTTGAGGTCTGGGCCCTCAGCCATGTGTTCTGTCTTTGTACCCTGGCACTTGGCAGGCCTCTGCAAGTTCATTTTCTGAATAAATTTGGTCTGGCTGTGAGTTCATTTCCAGTCTCCTGTCTGCTCCGTGCCCCCTTTTTCTTACATTTGGTACCCAGTGTGAGGAGGCATCAATCTGCACCCCCTTTCCTTGCACTTTATGGATATTTATACCTAATATTTGGTATGATTTCTAACATACAATAAAAATTTATAATGAAAAGAATAAGTCCGATAGTATTTTGTTTAAAGATTGATTGATTTATTTGAAAATTAGAGTTACAGAGAGGCTGAGGCAGAGAGAGGTCTTTCATCTGCTGGTTCACTCCCCCAGATGGCCACAACTGCTGGGTTTCCCACATGGGTGCAGGGGTCCAAAGACTTAGGCCATCTTCTACTGCTTTCACAGGCCATAGAAGAGAGCTGGATCGGCAGTGCAGCAGCTGAGACTCTAACCAGCACCCATATGGAATGTGGCTTTGCAGGTGGTGCTTTACCTGCTATGCCACAGCGCCAACCCCTTAAGTTAATATTAACACAGTACCATTGACTGCCTTGAACTAAGAATTGTAAATCATAATATTTGCTTTTCATAATCTGAAGAGATGGATAGTGTATCATTTACATTTTATAGATATAAAAACTGGCATAACAGGTAAAGTTACCATGTGCAATGCCTGCATCCCATCTGGGCACTGGTTGGTGTCCCAGATGCTCTACTTTTGATCCAGCTCCTTGCTAATGTGCCTGGGAAAGAAACAGAAGATGGCTCAAGTCCTTGGTCCCCGCCATCCATGTGAGAGACCCGGAAAAAGCTCTTGGCTTCAGACAGGCCCAGCTATCTGTTGCGACCATTTGGAGAATGAACCAGCAGATGGAAGATCTCTCTTTCTTTCTCTCTCTAACTCTGTCCTTCAAATAAATAAATAAATATTCCTTCAAAGAAGGAAATTAAAATTAAAACATAAAAAAGATTTGTTTGACTACCATCAGAGGATTGACAAGTAAATTAGTTTTGGCATAGGAACAAACATTTAATCAGTGTTCAATGATTGCTCTTTGATTAATTAATTAATTAATTTAAAAGGCAGAGACAAAGGAGACAGAAAGACAGAGAGAGAATGATGTCCTATTTACTAGTTCATTCCCCAAATGCCATTTGCAGTCCATACTAGGCTACGCAGAAGCAGGGAACCAGGAACTGAAGAAATTAAATTCAAGATTCCCATATAGGTGGCAGATACCCAAATATATGAATCATTATCTAGGGTGTACGTTAAAGGAAGCTATAAACAGGAGTGAAGTTGTATTCAAAACCAGGTACTCCTGTGGGTATCCCAGCTGGTAGCTGAACCAATAGGCAAAATACCTGCTTTCTCTTTTATTATCAGTTTTACAAAGACTTGTCACTTTGAATACAATTTTCCTTCTTAACACATTGTATTACTTGCCTGTGCACATAATTTTAAAAATTTTGAGTTTATTTTAAATGATTACTTATATTTTAACACAGGGCATAAATTTAATCCAAACAATCCTTAACTAAAGTAAAATGTAAATAATATTTCTTGTTTTATAACAAACAAGAGTGCTAAACAGTCTTTGAATATTTTTTACAAGCAAAAACTACCAGATACAATGTGACATTTCTCCCAGCTTTGTGATGGTCATCAGGGAAAATAATTACATTAATTCAGATAACAAGTCTAAAGAAATTTGACTAATGCCTAGTGTTCAAAACTTTCATCTTTTTTTATTTCATCAGTATTAATTCATATATTTCTCATTTATCAAATGACAAATAATTTTTGGCTCCTCCAATTAGATTTGAAACAAGTCATACTAAAGGAAATAACTGTTAATATTGTGACCTTGCAAAAAAAAAATATATCTGTGTGCAAGAAACTGATCTTCTGTGTATAAAGAGAATTGAAAAGGAATCTTGATGTGAATGCAAGGGGAGAGGGAGCGGGAAAGGGGAGGGTAGCGGGTGGGAGGGAAGTTGTGGGGGGGGGAGCCATTGTAATCCATAAGCTGTACTTTGGAAATTTATATTCTTTAAATAAAAGCTTTATTTAAAAAATAAAATACAATCTAATGTAACTTATTTACATGAGTAGAAATTCAAGCTTGGAGAATAAAAATATCCAAAACTCTTGGTATTTTTTTAATCTCTACCAGGATACCTCACCCACTTGGGAGCATCATAGATCTTTTATTTTCTCCCCTATCCTACTCAAAGTCTTCCCTAGTTCATATGGGCTTTTCAGAAAATTGGAAAGAATTGCATGCTTTGGGCAAATAAGTATTATCCCCATTAGAACTAACCTTTGGGTGGTTCAGGGGAGAAGAGATAGTATTTTGTAATAAAAATGGTCTGTCCTTCTTTCTGTAGAAGCCTAAGCATAGAATTAGCGAGCATAAATGGGTCAGAATTTCAGACCTCATTTGTACCTCAACCTTATGTTCTTACAAGAAGCATAGCTATCTGAACCCCCCCCATCCTTTGTGTTAACTATACTAGATGTACAGTTTCTTAAAAATTATATCAAATATTTTAATATTTTTAGAATATACTTTTAATATACTTGAAGAAGAATAGAAACTAAATATAAAAATATAAAGGAGGTATTACATTTTGTAATTACAAGCAAATCCAGTATGAAATTCTGTATCATTAACTATCAAAGCAAAATTAGCTAATGAACGCTTAAGTCACACAACAGTAGAAATGTAGAAAAGCTTATGATTTTTATCTTACAATGTATCAGAATTCTTCAAAAAGTTCACACAAAATGTATATGAAAAACTATGCATACATTTCAATATTTTTGTATAGCATAAAGTTAATTTTTAATTCCATTTTCCCACAAATTTCTTTAAACTCATTTGTATAATTTAGCTACAATGTGTTCTGTATTCTTTAAATTACATTATTAGTTACAATTTAGTGTACTTTGAGCCAAGCACTTCATTATATGATTTTCTTTCATCTCTTCAATCACCCCTTGAGGTTTGTATGATTATCTACATTATAAAACTTTTATTTTGTTTTTAAAACAAGCATTAATAACGCTTGCTATTTACCAGATACTATTGAAACATTTCATAAATATGAATTCACTTACTCCTTATTATGGTGTCCATGTAGATATCATTGTCACCCACAACTTGCAACTGTAATTTAAAGCAAAGAGAAATTAAGTAATTTTCCCAAGCTTTCACAGCAGTTAAATGGTAGAGCAGGAGCAGGAATTCAATTCATGCATTTTGGCTTTGCATCAGAGATTAGGATGGTTAAGATATAGACTAAGGGCAGTTAATGTTTGATAAAAAGAGGATATGAATCTGAGCCTTATATATAATTTCAGAAGAGAAGTCATCTGTCCTCCCTCCCAAATTTTTTAATGCCCTTTTGTGGCCATTTGTTGTATGCTTCTTTGTGTGGAAGGAAGTCCATGGAGCAAACTGTATATATCAGCCAGTAACTTTCTTACCTCTCACTAGATGGCTGCTTGAGACCACAATGATCTGTACACAAAGCCCGTGACTGCTCCTGTAGCCTGTTAAAGGTGCTTCTCTAGCTGCAAATTCCCAAATTGTCAACACCTCCAGAGTATGTAACTTTAGCATCAAGGAATTATCAAGGATGGCTTTTCAGGGGATGAAAATTGAACTTGGCTGTATAGGCTGAGAGATCTACAGATGCTATCTTGGAACTGGATAGAGCGTGAAACAATGAAGAAATAAATAGACTATAGATTAGGGATTTACAGCCAAGTCTCCATATGCCACTATGTCTGTGGGAAGAACTACATAGTTTCCAGGTGTTCTACATTAAAACTTGGACATCCAGGTCATTATGAAAGTATCAAGTTAGAATGAAGGGAAGTGTTTTATTAATTTTATGCTCTTGCCCTGTACCATGGAAATATTGAGAGTTGGCCATTCCAGGAAAACACATTTCTACTCTTTATGTTATGCTGTTTCTCTAAATCTAGTAGAAAGTGTGTGGATAAAAAGTACAGAGTACACAGATTGATGCGTTAAAGGAAAAAGAGGTGCTTTCCCATCTCCCCTCAACTATATATTATTTATATTTTATTGAACAGATGTTACATATATTAGTTATATGATGAGGGTTCCAAAGCTAACAATGGAGATGCAAGGTCATGATATAAAGAATAATGAAGCAATCCTTAAATCATTTCCTTGGTAGCACATCTGAAAACCTTACACATAAACATAACAAAAAACTTCAAGATTCTCAGGCTTCAATTAGCAACCATGATTCTTTTAAACTCTTTGCTAAGTGTAAAGAAATGCATTTATTCCAAAATTCTTTGTGTTTTTTACATGCGGTTCTTAAAATTGTTACTTCTGAAACATTTTATATATATTTTGACTTCAATATATCTTATAAATGGAAACAAAAGTTTTTTCTAATTATGCCATTAGATTAGCAATTCTTATAATTTGTCTGACAAGTAAATAAATAGTGTAGCATTAGATCCCAAAATTCTTTCAACCCCAAAATGAACAAACAGTTAAAGAAATAAATATTAGCTTAGCTTAGATATTAGAAGGAACATAATTAGAAGATAAAATGAACATATTAAGATTAGCTAGAAAGTACAAGGAGAAAAAGTCAATGATAGTCTGGCTCTGTGGCTCACTTGGCTAATCCTCCGCAGGCAGCGCCAGCACTCTGGGTTCTAGTCCCAGTTGGGGTGCTAGGTACTGGTCCTGGTTGCTCCTCTTCCAGTCCAGCTCTTTGCTGTGGCCCAGGAAGGCAGTGGAAGTTGGCCCAAGTGCTTGGGCCCCTGCACCCACACGGGAGACCAAGAAGCAGCACCTGGCTTATGGGGGAGACCAAGAAGAAGCACCTGGCTTCTGGCTTCGGATTGGTGCAGTGCTGGCCCTAGCGGCCATTAGGGGAGTGAAACAATCGAAGGAAGACCTTTCTCTCTGTCTCTCTCTCACTGTCTATAACTCTACCTGTCCAAAAAAAAAAAAAAAAAAAAAGACAATAATAAAAAATCATAATTCCTTATCCCTTAATAGATTACAAAAAATAATTGTTTTTATTTAAAAGTTAAAATGCCTCCATTTTGAAAATTGAGCTCTGAAAATTCCAGTCAGGCAAGAATATAAATAATGTGCTACAGCACAGAGCCAACCAGAAGAGAAACACTGTGTGTTAGGAAAGGAAAAAGCTAACATAGACAAAAATGCAGAAACATTTTTGCGTACCAAAAAACATTTCTTATATGTTTATTTCTAATAAACTCTCTCTTTTTTAAAGCTTTATTTATTTATTTGAAAGGCAGAGTTATAGAGCGGGAGAGGCAGAGAGAGTCAGAGAGGTCTTCCATCCATTGGTTCACTCCAAAATTGGCCGCAAAGGCTGAAGCTGCACCCATTTGAAGCCATGAACCAGGAGCCGGGAGCTTCTTCCAGGTATCCCATGTGGGTGCAGTGGCCCAAGGTCTTGGGCCATCTTCTACTGCTTTCCCAAGTCATAACAGAGAACTGGATCAGAAGTAGAGCAGCTGAACTGGCGCCCATGTGGGATGCTGGCACTGTAGGCAGTGGCTTTACTGGATATTCCACACCACTGGCCTCTGCTAACCACTTTATATCAGATCATTATTCTGTGAACAGAAAATAACAGTACTTGCATAATTCTCTCTCTGAAGAACACCACAATTCTATAAGTAGAAATGAGACTGGAATGTTTAATTTGATTTCAATTATTTTTTCAACTCAAAGTCTGCCTTTACACCAGGTTGCTGTTACAGGATTCAGTTCAACTGTCAAGTTAGATACTACTGCACTGACAAGGAAGGACACCCACCTTTCTAAATCTCAGTCTTCACAACTCACCCTTCTGTGGCAGGTCAGAAGATATTTAATTTATGGCATAGCTTATTTAAAAAAATTCCATTTTTTAAACAATAACAACAGATCTTATGGTCATTGGAGTTGAAAATAAGAGTCAGATAACCAACAAATCTGCCTATACAACAACAAACATCTACAAGGGAAAGGGCAAAAACAATCCATCATTTGCTGTCTTGTCCATGTGGTCCCCAGAATGAAGCTATTTGGATAAATGCAAGGTTTGAGGCATTTTTCAATGTGTATCATATAAATGCTAGTGAAAAACAAGAGAACCACATATGTGGTTCACTAAAGAGTTGCATTGTATTACTCAAAAAGCATATAGAAAAACAAGTGCTGTAGAATTTTATCAGATTCATGAAAACATTCTTACTTGTAATGTACTGTGCTGTAAGCTGTGATTACACAATGCCAGAAATGTTTTAAAATGAAACTTTCCAGTAATGCTGATTTTTTTTTGGATATAACAATTGGACTGACCTGTGCTCATCCCCACAATCCACTGAATCAATTTAGAACTTGGTAGTTTCATCACAACCACCTCAAACTGATGTGGGAAGTGCTACTTGGAGCCCTGCTTTACAGGTTGTATTCACTGTTCAAAACAAACTTTTTTCCCACATAAGAAATTGTGCTTTGTAGTAGTATAAACACATACTGACAGTGACACTGAGAAGGACTACTGATATCCTTGAGGATAAAAGAAGAGTTAATAGTGTCATGATTTTTTTTCACATTTTTCTGTCAAAAAGTCACTTCAAGTTTTCTATTTGTATTTTTTTTACCTTCCAACAAAGCTTTTGGCCTTTGTTGGAATTTACTAAATCTAAATCTGAAGAGTGAAATGAAATAGGAATGAAATTCAGATATGCTTGAAGAAGCAATTTATGAGGAACAGAAAAGGAAAAAATTGGAAATAAATGTGCAAAGTAGTATTTTTCAAGAATTTTTAAATATTTTCTCTTCTCAGACTAACCTCTCCTTGGTATCTGGCTAATTGATGTTGGGTAGCAAATTTATGAATATTAATTTGTTACCCATATCTGCATTATTCATGAATGATATGAGTGTAAATATTCTTAGTGTGTATATTTGAATGGAAATTCTATGTTAGTATAGATGAGTTTATGAATCCTCGGTACTGTTAAACCAGGGGTAAAACAATGAGAAGGACATAGCAGATTTTCTTCCAGGAGCTGAACATTTATACCTTTTAAATTTATATATTTTTTTATTTATTTGTGAGGATGAGAGAAAAAGGAAGAGACAGAAATGCCTCATCTTCTGGTTCACTGCTCACATGCTCTCGATAGCCAGGGCTGCACTAAGGCAAATTCAGGAGCCCAGAACTGAATTCAGGCTTCCCACATTTGTGACAGAGTTCCCAGTATATGAAACAGCACCTGCTACCTTCTGGGTGTGCATTAGAAGGAAGCAGCCAGTACTTTATACTTTGTGTGTCTGTGTGGGTGCAAACTGTTGAAATCTTTACTTAGTACAGAGTTTATCTTCTATGTATAAAGATAATTAAAAATGAATCTTAATGAATTATAGGATGGGAGATGGAGTAGGCGGTGAGGTGGCTTGGGGGTGGGAGGGCGGGTATGGGGGGAAGAACTGCTATTGTAGAGTCTTAATCCACCCAAACGAGGATGGACTGGGTCTGAGGGAAGATAAATGAACCACTCACCCATTCCCCAGCCTCCCCTTGTCCCAGAGACAATCAGACGTAGCAGGGAGTCAAGTCAAGCAGGAACTCATTTATTGCGCACATAGCAAAGCCTTTTAAGGTACAAAACCACAGGACTATTGGGGCAGGGCATGAGGACCAGCCAATTACTTAAAAGGTCATTTTACAGGGTGATTTTTTACAGGACCAGCCATATGCCTGTACACTTGTCATAAGTTGTTGTCACCTCTCCTGATGCTGAACGGCCAATTAGCTTTGGTGGTAAACAACTTGGGTTCTGCCTGCCTTACTTCCTTTGGGCACCACCTTTGGGTTGCCTCATGTGCCTAATATTCCTGAAGCTATAATCTAAAAGTTGTACTTATGAAATTTATATTTATTAAATAAAATATTTCTATAAGAATAATGAAAAACAAACAAACAAACAAAAACAGGAAGCAGGAATCAGAACCAAAGCCAGGATTCAAACTTACTCATAATGATATATGATGCAGGTGTCCCTGGTAGTGTCTTAATTTCTGTGCCAAATACCCACCCAATTTGTACTTTTTTTTTACCTGTTTTGATAGATGTAGGCACAGGATATCACCATTAAATCTTAAGGGCTTATAAACAGGTATTTTAGTTAGGTAAATGTAAACATCAAGATTACAGAGATAAATAGCAAGTTTGTTCATATCTCATATTTTTAATTCATCAATTAATATCATTTTTTATCTTCTCCTTTAGTCTCAGGGTTTCTGAATCTAAACATGTGTTCCATAATGATCTTTAATGTATCACATGATCAAAACAATACTTAAAATATTTACACTATCATAAACCACTGCCATACATTGTGCATTTTAACTCATAAAATTTTATAAGAATTTAATTTAAACATATGAGGTGAGTAATAAAATGATTTTCAATTTTGCAGATGTGGTTTTTGTTTGGGGGGATTAATACTTCCCTCTCCTTTTTGAAAAGATTTATTTATTTATTTGAGAGACAGAGTTAACAGAGAGAAGGAGAGAGAGAGAGAGGAAGAGAGAGCGAGCAAGAGCAACAAAGGCTTTCCATCCGCTTGGTTCATTCACTAAATAGTTGCAGTGGCTGGAGCTGGGCCAATCCAAAGCCAGGAGTCAGGAGCTTCTTCCAGGTCTCTCTCAGGGTGCAAGGGCCCAAGCATCTTCCATTGCTTTCCCAGGCCATAAGCAGAGAGCTGGCTAGGAAGTAGAGCAGGAGGGTCATGAACCAAAACCCATATGGGATGTCAGCATCACAGGTGGAAGCTTAGCCTACTACAACACAGCACTGGCCCCTCAGTACCTCTCTTAATTCATTGATTAATTCTTTGCCTCACTCAACAACTACTGATTACTCATTCTGTTCTATGCATTAAAGTGAGGTGAGGATAAAATTCTCCCCCACACACAAATCCCAGTCTCTCCCTTAGAGAGTCTAATCTAGTGGAGAAGCAGTTAAATTAACTAAAAGCTGCAATATAATAAACTCTATCAACTGTTTATAGAGAAAGTCGTAAGGGCACAGAAAAAAACAACATAAAAAGTCAGTAAGTGTCCTGAGACACTGCCTAGTATATGCAATTGCAAAATTTGATTGTATGTGTCTACTTCACTTCCCTATGGGATACCCAGATTAAGTATTCCTTAGTGGACCTGTGAGTGTGTTTCTGGATGAGATTAGCATTTTAATTAATGGGTTCAGTAAAGTAGATAGATTTTCCCAAGGTGACATCATTGAGACACTATGAGTGGACATCATCCAAGCTGTTGAGGATATGAATAGAATAAACATGTTGAGGAATTAATTTGTTTCTTCCTACCAGACTACTTAAGCTAGGGCAGGAGGCTTCTTCTGTCTGTGGAGTGAGATTTACAATCATGGGTCTCCTACTTCTCAGAACTTTAGACTCTGACCAAATTACACAACTGGCTTTCCTGGGTCTCCAGCTTGTGGATGGAACTTGATAGAACTTAGCTTCCATTCTCACAGGCATAATAGCATAATAATTCTTTTCTCATGTTGACAGATATTTTTCCATATCTATCATATATGTATCTATCTATAAATCTCATTAGTCCTAACACAATATTCATGAACATAATGTGAATATGTAAGTAAAACCTTTGCATTCAGCTATTCCTACTTTTTTCTTATTTTATTTTTTAAGAATGATACACAAAATTTATATATATTTATGGGGTGCCATGTGATGCTTTGATACATATATGCATTGTATAATGCTTAAATCAGGGTAAACACTTCTATCTCCTCAAACAGTTATTTCTTTGTAGTGAAAACATTCAAAATAATTTATTTTAGTACTTCAAAATATTATTACTCACTGGTTTGAGTCCTAGCTGCTCCAATACCAATTCACGTCCCTGCTAATACACCTAGAAAATCAGGAGAATATGGTCCAAGTGTTTCAGGCTCCTGGCTCTGGCCTGGTCCAGTATGACCTGCCACTGTGGCTATTTGGAGAGTGACACAGTAGATGGAAGATTCTACATCTCTCACTCTTGATGGAAAGTCTCTGTGTGTCTTCCCTTCTGTATCTCTATCTTTCAAATAAATTTTAAAAATGATAAAATAAATTAATAAATAAAACTAATACAGCACATTATTGGTATCCATGATCATCCTACCAGAATTAGTAATTTTGGGGGGAATTTTAATCACATATTCTGCAAAGATGAAAGAGGGAGTAAATCTTAGGCTGGTGAGAAAACCTAGGTAAGTGGCCAATGGCCAAATTCTAACAATTTTATGCCTTTTTTAATTGACAGTAGACCTCTTGATATGATGAAAACTGTGTGTGCTCATTGAAGAAACCAACATGGATGTTAACATTTTGGGTAGGATTTTGTCTGAGCATATGATTAGAATATTTTCTTTTCTGAGGGAAGGAGGAAAGAATGACATCTTAAATAAAACAGGAAACAACACACAATTTCTCAGACATGAAGATCTTGAAAATTATTATCTTACTGCTAAGTTTGTAGTACAATCTAGCTCTGAGTAGATATGTGTGATTTCTCCCTAATATTTCCTGAAACCAAATGTGATGGTTTAGTTTAATAGACAGGATGTGCTATTTTGAATAGCAGTTTATAGAACTTATTATATTTTAATCTATATATTTTAATTATTCCAAGGTCTGAAATTTTTTTTTTTTTTTTGACAGGCAGAGTGGACAGTGAGAGAGAGACAGAGAGAAAGGTCTTCCTTTGCCGTTGGGTTGGTTCACCCTCCAATGGCTGCCGCGGATGGCGCGCTGCGGCCGGCGCACCGCGCTCATCCGATGGCAGGAGCCAGGTGCCAGGTGCTTTTCCTGGTCTCCCATGGGGTGCAGGGCCCAAGCACCTGGGCCATCCTCCACTGCACTCCTGGGCCACAGCAGAGGGCTGGCCTGGAAGAGGGGCGACCGGGACAGAATCCGGCGCCCCGACCGGGACTAGAACCCGGTGTGCTGGCGCCGCAAGGCGGAGGATTAGCCTGTTGAGCCACGGCGCCGGCCCTGAAAATTATTTTTTAATATTTATTTTTATGTATTTGAAAGACACAGATTCTTCCAGTCCAGCTCTCTGCTGTGGCTTGGGAAGGCAGTGGAGGATGGCCCAAGTGCTTGTGCCTTGCAACTGCATGGGAGACCAGAAAGAAGTACCTGGCTCCTGGCTTCAGATCGGTGCAGTGCCAGCCTTAGCAGCCATTTAGGGGGTGAACCAATGGAAGGAAGACCTTTTTCTTTGTCTCTCTTTCTCTCACTGTCTATAACTCTACCTGTCAAATAAAAAAAAAAAAGACACAGAGAGAGAAAGAGAGGGAGAAACAGGGAGAGGAGAGAGAGAGAGAGAGAGAAAGAGAGAGATCTTCCATCCAGTGGTTACTCCCCAGATGGCCTTAATGGCCAGGGTTGGAACAAACTGAGGACAGGAGTCAGGAGGTTCCTCCAGGTCTCCCACATTGGTGCAGAAGCCCAACTATCTAGGCCATCTTCTGCTATTTTTCCCAGGTGCATTAGCAGGGAGCTACATCAGAAGTAAGACAGCTGGGACTTAAAATGGAGCCCATCTGGGGTGCTGGTGCAACAGGCTGCAACTTTACTCGCTAACTCACAAAACTGGCCTCTGAAAATTGTTTAACACACTTTACTTCAAACAGACAGGATAACAGAACATTTAGAGCAGTAAATCTTGAATCAGACAGAATGACTTCCTTAGTGCTGCAATGTATGTGATTACTACTGCAAAACTTAGGCTTCCTAGGGTTCTCAGGATTGAAAGTAGATTCTGTCATTTTCCAATTGTTATTTCTCAGGTGTGTGTCTGTCATCAGTTCTCTATGAATCTCACTGTAGGAAATACATTCAAAATTTAATCATATGTTGAAAATATTCAAAATGTTTAATTTTTAATGTGAACATTCCACAAGTTCAAATGGTGTCCTATAAACAGGCATACTATTTAGGTATTAATTAAAATAATAAAAATCTGTGAAACAAATCTGAGAAAGTAAACTGCTTAAAGTCTCTTGACTAAATCAAAGGCTAAGGCAGCTGCAGATGTCTCTCTGCATTTAGGAACAAACAGCATGGAAACTGTTCTACCCAGTATCCTTCTCTTCTTTTATGACCAATCTGTATTTCAGAAGTAGAAGAAAGTGATCAATCATTATTAGACTGGTTCTCCCTCATTCCCTTTGTGTAATTATAAATGGATTGGGGAATGCATTCTGTCTTATTCTCATTTTTTTTATCTTCTTAGAACATTGAAAATGATAGCAAGAAGAATACCATTCTAACCTCTTATTTCATGAGAGTTTGAAATGAAATCCAACATTATGAATTTAAACATTCCCTTCAGGAGGTCTTCACTATATAGGATTTACATATAATTTTTAAAGTAGAGAAATAAAAATCTTTGAACTCAGGTTAAGATTTGCTAAATTTGACTCTAAAGAGAGAAATGAAATGAATGAAATTCAAACAGATATTTGTAACAGCTTATTCATATTACTGACATGGAGTTAGACTCTCAGAATACAAATCTAAACAAGATGGTTTTCTTTGCTCTTGATGTATACATTATTGTATATATTTAAAGATATTCTTTAAATTGATATACCCACTCAGAATAAAAGTGACAAAATACCCAGCCCAAACTATACATATTGTTATTTGAGCTTGTAATACGTTTGTTTGCATATACATTCAAAATTTACCCAACACAATGGGGCCAAAATTGTGGAATAGAACATTAAGCCTCCACTTGTGACACAAGCATCTCATATGAGCTCCAGTTCAAGTCTCAGTGCCCCTCTTCCAATCCAGCTTCCTGCTAATGTGCCTGGGAAGGCAGTAGAAGATAAGTCAAGTATTTGGGCCTCTGCTAACCACATGGGAGACCTGGATGAAATTCTGCTTTCTGGATTTGGCCTACCCTGGTCTTGCTGCTGTGAGCATTTGGAAATGAACCAGAAAATAGATCTCTCCCTCTCTCTCCGTAACTATGTTTTCAAACAAATAAAATAAATCTTTAAAAAAATGAAAATAAAAATGTATCCAGTACCAAAAAAAAAAAAACTACAAAGAAAATAAGATAACCATGCATTTAAGTAGGAAACAAGATCAATGCATACCATAAGGAAATGGTATATTGACTTGTGGAATGTTAATAGAGGAAGATCTAACAAATTCATTCTTAATTTTAAAATCCCACATACAGACAGAAAGTGATTTTTATTTAAGAAGTAGAACTTGAGGTAAGCATTTAGTCAAGCAGTTAAAATGCCAGTTAACTTGCCTCCATTCCATATCAGAGTATCTGGATTCAATACCCAGCTCCTATGAGGTAGTAGTGATGATCCAAGTAATTAGGTTCCTACCTATTTAGTTCCTACCTAATTAGTTCCTACCTGTAGTAGGAACCTAGTCAATTCCACAATGCAGGAGACCCAGAATGACTGAGTTACTGGCTCCAGATTCCAGGCCCCTGGCCAATGTGACATTTGCAGAGTGGACCAGCAAATGTGGGTTAGTGTGCTCTCTTGCTCTCTCTTTCTCTGCTTCCCATCTCCACTGCTCTCTCTCTACATCTTGCTCACTCTCTCTCTACTTCTCACTCACTGTCTCTCTCTCTCTCACACATAGATTAAAAATCAAATAAATAAATAATAAGCAGAAATTCCATGTTCAAGATGGCTGCCATTGATTGCATATACATATTTTTGTTTATTTTCACTTGCAGTTGTAACACATTACCGTATTTAAACAGCAGAGATTTATTACTTCATAGTTCTGAAGATCAGAACTTTCACACAAATCTCATTGATTTACTGTAAGGTAGCCACAATACTGCTTTCCTCACTGGAGAATTTGTTTTTAAGCTCATTCAGATTGCTAGCTGTAGTCAATTCCACATGGCTATAAACTCAGGTCCTTGTTTCCTGACTGCTGTTACCTGAAGGTTGTTTTTAGTTTCAAGAAGACAGACTGCTTGAAGCATGGCCCTCTTTCTCCATCCTCCATCACAGCAACCATAGCAGAGTCCACCTCATACTTTGAGTTTAATCCTGCTTCATATTTCCTGTTTTTTTTTTCTCTCTCACTAACTTTAGATACAGAAGAGTCTCAGCTTCTAAGAGCTCATGTGACTAGACTGAACATATCCAGAAAATGCAAGATAATCTATTATAATGTTGGAACCATAGTTATAATCACAAAGTTCCTTTGCTATGTAACAGGTGTGTATAGGGTATGATATGGTTTAGAAAGTCACTATTTTCTTTAGATGAGGATGCCAAACTCAAAGAGAGACAAGCGTAGTTGTCTAGTTGTTCCAGTTCTCTTAGCTCTAGTTCTCTCAGTCAACAAAAGAAACAGCATCAACAACAACAAAAGTAGACCAATCACTCTGAATGCTGAATTCAATGTAGATTTCATTTTCCCCACACAACTACATTATGAGTTAATATTAAGCTTACCATTTCACAGAGGAGTTATTTGGGTTTCAGTTGCTTAATTTATCCAAGGTTGATTATTGCTAGGAAAATGAAGCTGATCTCTTATATATAATTCTTTCCTTGCCCCTCTTCCTCTTAGCATATTTTAACTGCAAAACATTTTCATAAATCAGGTATCATAAAAAATGAAAAGCATTAAATGTTTGGATTCTGCTTAGGATTAGAGAGAACAGTATTACTCTACCCTTACATCAACAAAAATGCCAGCCTTATGGGAAGCTCATTCCATTTCATGAGTCTTTCAGAAAATTGAGGTCATAGGATCACTATCCAGTTGAAAATATAAAAAGAGATAGTTGCCTCCAAGAAACATAGGGATGTGAACAATAGTTTATCTGTAGCACACAAAGCTAAACACCCAGAAAAATATTTCAGCTAATTGGGGAGGACAAGATATTAGCTAGTGAATGTGGGATCTACTGATATAGTTGGACTTGTGCATATTTTAAATGACTTCTCTTCCACAATATACATGCACAAAAGGACTAGTAAAAATCCTGAGCAAACATACCTCCTTATGGAGCAGAATGGCACCTTCAGGAGAAGTACAAAATCCTGCCTGATTTTGTACATTTTTTTTTCTCTTTACACTATGGAATCATATTTTTTGGAAGGGGCTGGGGCTGGTGGTAAGGGAAGCCATACTTAGCTTCTGATGATGAAAATTTGGACATTCAATAGTGACAATAGATAAATTAGACTTGATTAAAGATATTCCATGATATTAGGCCTATGTATAACCTCCATCTTTGCCATTTCAGTCATTACTCTACAGTACAAAAACACAGCGCCTGAGAACACATCGATTTATATTATCTGCATGAATAATATGGTACCTTCTCCACAACACACATTCTCTCCTAGGTGTGTTTGGTTAATGTTGCATACACTCGTCAGCTAAAATGAAATGTTACAAAAACTAGTGACAGTCACACATAAATTTTATTGAAAACGAGATGTAAATGAGAGACAAATGAGAGGCAAGGTAACCACTTGGGACTGGCCACTGATTGGAACCAACACTCCTTACCAGAGTGCGGCCCCCAACAGTGGGTTACACAGCTTTTTATAGAATTCTGTCTGCTAGGGCTCACAATTTCGAACCAGGCTCCTGGTATGCAGTGAACAATAAAAAGAAAACCAGAATATGAATGTAAGATAACAGGTACCAATAGCAAACCCAATAACAGATCCAAGATATGGTTGTAAGATAACAGTAAGGGACACATTTTGGTCAACCTAGTTCCTGGGAATTTGGCCCACATAGTTTCACAAGATACACCCTTAGCTGTTAGCAAGAAAGCTAATATATACAGAAGCAAGAGGTCTGCAACTAGCTTTTAGCCACACTCACTCCATTTTCATTCTGATTCTACAGTTAAGACCCATGCTCTGTGTTCCACTCTCATAGATTCTTACATATGCCTCTTTCTTGAAACTCTTTGTCACTAATCCTGTAACTTTTCTCCATTTGGGTTCTCAGCCAGTCACCCAACCATCAATCCCTTTCATCCTAATTCTGGTCCAAGCTCTCTACAGGTAAACATCTCGGCAAATACATTCCAGGGACTAGCAAAACCCCATTTACGACCAGTGATACCTTTTTTGCCATGAGTTACTGAGTGATTAACATCCAGAATACTATTCTTAGTTCTGGATATATAGGAATCACCCTGAATTCTTGATAGAATGTGCAAGGTGTCCCATGTGTAACAAATCTTCTCAGGCAGATGAATCAATTAATTCACAGGCTTTTATTGGGGTTCTGCTCCCAGGCAAGGTTCCCCGGTCCCAACAGAGCATTATCATCTGCTGTAAACACTTAAACAGACACTGTAGTATACAAGTCAGGGTGAGAATAGCAACCAATGATCCTAAGAGTGGCATTAACCATGTAATGAAAGGATTTCATAGAGGAGAGGAAATGAGGGGGGTCTCTGGACCCTTGTGAGGATTGTTTGATGGACGTGATTTAAATCTGATCCCAGCCAAGACCAGGAGAAAGGCCACTCAACTTTTGCAGGTAAAGGGGTTTGTCTGTAGAGAAATTCTGAATAATCATAAAAATTAGGTGGAGGAGGGGACCATCAATACACACAGGTTGGGAGTAGAGTCAACTAAGTTTTCTGATTGAGAGGCAAATAGAACCTGATAGAAGGGGCTTGATAATAATCTGGTGGGCTTTAGATCTTGTAAGTTAAGAGGCCCAGACCTATCTATCTCTTCACATAGGGTACATCCTAAGGGAGGTGTGAACCTCCTTGGGGAAGGCACCCTGTTGACTTCCACTACCTTTCTGGCCTGGGAGGACAGCTGGCCAGGTAAAGGCAGGTGGCATCTCTAACAGGAAATTTACAGTTCTGCCTGCAATGTTACTGACCCTACTTGGCCATCCCCTCAGCTGTGGTGGTCACTTTGGAAGCTGGGCTGAATGAGGGGCTTTTCAGCTTAGAACCAATAAGATCCGTGTCTCTGACCTGAAGTCCTTCAACTCCAGGGCAGTTCCACTTCCAGAGATCTTAGCTGGCAGAGCTGCCAAGGCCCATCACAAGCTGATTTCTGCTGAAGCCCAGGCTTACTGCATTGAAAACCACTGCAGTGGACTGGCTTGTTGGGTCTCCTTGAGGGCAGATCACTGTATGAAACAGCTATTAATAGGTCTGCCACCTATCTTTATATTTCTTATGCCTAGCATTCTCTTCCCCCTGGTTTTTGTTAAAGCAGACCAGAGGATGCAAGTCCAAGGGGGTGCTCAAGTCCCAGATCACTTACTGACAATAGCAATATCAAATGAAAATTTAGAAAGCAGTTTCAATCATTAGATAACAAATATAGCAGTTTCAATACTAGCTTTTTAAACTTAAACTGTTTTTTAATTTACCAATTGATTCGAATTACTTTCTGCTCTTAGTAACCTCAGCTAACCATACTTTCAGTTGGTACCTATAATACATTATTAGCTTCATCTATTTACAGCACCATCCCTAAGTACTGAATACAATAGAAGTGGCTGGGAAAAGTGCATCAGAACCTATAGGAGGACAGCTAAGCACAGAACCAAGAATGCTTTAGTTTTTTTTTTTTTTTTTGGACAGGCAGAGTAGACAGTGAGAGAGACAGAGAGAAAGGTTTTCCTTTTGCTGTTGGTTCACCCACCAATGGCTGCTACAGCCAGCGCACTGAGGCCAGCACAACATGCTGATCCAAAGGCAGGAGCCAGGTGCTTATCCTGGTCTCCCGTGCAGGTGCAGGGCCCAAGGACTTGGGCCATCCTCCACTGCACTCCTGGGGAATAGCAGAGAGCTGGCCTGGAAGAGGGGCAACCGGGACAGAATCCAGTGCCCCGACCAGGACTAGAATCTGGTGTGCTGGCACCGCAAGGTGGAGGATTAGCCTATTGAGCCACCGCACCAGCCAACAATTTAGTTTTATGAGCAGCGGCTCTGATATATAAAACTGTGTATGACAAAAGACTTTAAGTTGCCACGTTTAAGATTATAAACTTATTATAAACTCAACAAGAGGCACTTGCTTACTTCACACAGCATTTTTGAAAGCATCTATAGGATATTACAGAACATTTAACTCTTTAGGCCTCTGTGGCTTTCTCATTAAGATCCAAGATTTCTTTCGTAACCGTCTGTGACTTCCACACACCCTCTTTAACTTACTGGAAACATTCCATCATTTCCATTCCAGTCTAGAGTAAACAGGATGAAGTCAATCTTACAACCCTGTCCTTTCTTTATTCAAAATAACTCTTTCCTTTTAACCTTCCTTACCAAATGCACATTTCTATACTTGTGATGTTTTCCATCTGCCAATTTCCTTGATTTATGTTTTGAAATAATCTGTTAAAAATCTCAGATTAAGATTAAGGTAACACATCAAATTTCAGCCTGAGTTACTCCAAGCAATGCTGAACTTTTCATAGACAGTTTATAAACTAACCCAAAAAGTTTTATAGAATATAACATGCTGTGTATACAAGTTTACAATAAATTAGCAGTTACACCTAAATGACTTAAGATGCTGATATTATATATCTCTACCTGAATTTAATTAAAATTAAAATTGCATTCATGTAAAACAAGTACTAATTACCCATTGCTGTTTCATTGAGTACTGATTACCTGGAAACCTGTTAAAATAAATTGCAAAATAAGTTCAGCAAGTTACAAAGCGATATTTTCAAAGGTAGTGATCTTCCTAGATTCAAAGAGAGATTCTTTCAAGCTCAGTGTCTTTTTACAGTTACAGTTGCCTTTTTCCTAAGAACACCTTAGGCCCATGATGTCATATTCAGTTGGCCATGTGGGGCTTAGACACTTGACCTAAAACCCAGCAGACCAGAGGGGTGGAATGAAGAAGGAAAAAAAGAGGGAGAAGGAGAGTGTAAAAGAGACAAGAGAAGAGAGGAGCTAGTGAGGAGAGAAGAGAGAGATGAAAGGAGAGAGCGAGCAGGAGAGAAGAGAAAGGAGACCAGAGGAGGAGGTTAGAGAGCCACGTGTTCAGGAACAGGTCCTTTTAAAACTTTGCCAGAGGGCGGCCAGCGAAGCAGGAGCATCCTATTAGGATGGGGGTGGAGCATGGCAATGGTGGTTGGGCCACATGGCTACCTGGTTTCCAGCTATGGCAGTAGGGAAAGGCAGGACATTGCGGTGGGGGCAGAAGAATGCACATATGGGGGCGGGAGGTTCCTGGCTAGCTGTGGGATCCCCAGGTACTCAGGAGGGTCCAAAAAGGTGGAGGGTGGAGAGTTTGGCAGTAACACAGAAGAGGCAACCTTAGGAGGTGGGGGCCTGATCTTGGCCAGCAAGACCTGGGCCGTGGAGCAGGCAGAGAGGAAAGTAGAGGAAAAGGGGGTAGGATGGGAGCAGAGGTCACAGAAAGCCTGGACATATGACCTCTGATGGTTTTCTCTCCCTGTGGCAGAAATTCTCAAGGTAATTAGGCCTCGTCTGGGTGGAGTAGAAGATTAGGTGTTTACACCGTAGGTCCTGGGCCAGTCCCAGTTTCTTCAAGTTCTTTAGGAGGCAGGCCAGGGGGCATTTTGAATCCCACCCTCAAGATTGGCCAGATCCCATGGTCTCCCCAGTAGCCCAGATCTACTGAAATTTGGTCAAGGCATCCCCTGTCCTGGACTTCAGCAGACGGATTAGAGGTCAGTCCTCTATGGAGCCAAGCCAGCTGCGGGACATCTCCACAGCCACTGGGAGGTGAAACAGTGGAGAACAGAGCCCACGTGCACACAATTTGGAGGTCTCTGTCCTGATGGAGAGCTAGCCAGAGATCGCAGAGACTGGACCAACCCAGAGGAAGGAGGGAGAGCAGGGGAGGAGTTACTTACAGTTGGTCGAGCATGGTCCGTAGTCAGCCTGGGGCATCAGACAGGTTCAAGGAGTGAGGGAGCCTTGAACCCAGAAAGGGGAGGCACAAACCCTCAGATCCCGGGTTTTGGCACCATCTGCAAGGTGTCTGGCACATAACAAATCTTCCCAGGCAGACAAATCAATTAATTCACAGGCTTTTACTGGGGTTCTGCTCTCGGGTGAGGTTCCCTGGTCACAACACAGCAGGGACCGGGAAAGTCGTGCATCAGAGATTGAGAGAGCTCCTTTTATAGATTCAGGGTATGGGGGTTAAAGGTTGAGGCAGGTCTGATCCTTATTGGTTGACCTTTAGGCACGCACAGGGACCTTGACAAGGACTTTTCTTCCCCGGAAGTACAGGCCTTTCCTCCATGCAGCTCCCA
This sequence comes from Sylvilagus floridanus, assembly GCA_949820135.1. Classification (NCBI taxonomy): domain Eukaryota; kingdom Metazoa; phylum Chordata; class Mammalia; order Lagomorpha; family Leporidae; genus Sylvilagus; species Sylvilagus floridanus. The sequence continues at coordinate 85,505,891 of OX463224.1, forward strand.
AAGCTACCAGAATGCAGATTCTAAATCCCATCCCAAGAAGTTTCTATTTTATTGTGTATTGTGTAGATCACAGAAAATCTGCATTTCAAACATATACTATGATTCAGATGCTGGTGGGTCCTCAATTAAACTCAATGCACATGAAGTACAAGGACTATGTGTTTTGAGTTTGAAAAGATTTGAATTTCAAGACTGAGTTACTTAGTAAATTCAAAAACACTGGGACTAGCATTTGATGCAGTGGTTAAAATGCTGCTTGGAATGCCTGCACTCCATATTAAGGTGCCTGGATTGAGTTATAACTTCTCCACTTAACAATTATAGTTTCCTACTAATTCATACCGAAAGGGGACAGTGGTGATGGCTCGAGTACTTGGGCTATTGCCATCTACATGGGAGATCCTGATTGAGTCCCAGGCTCCTAGATTTGGCTTGGCCCAGTACTGGCTGTTGTGAATATTTGGGTATTTGGGGATTGAGTCAGCACATGTAAGAGTCTCTGTCTCTCTATCTTTAAAATAAGAAGAAAATTGATTAATCAACTAATCAATAAAAATCATTTGAGCATATTGAGTTTTTTCTATATTTAGCTGTTTATATAAGCATTGAGGAATATAGCAGTGAACAAAACAGAAAAAAAAATCATCTCTACCTTCATGTAAAGTGCATGTGAGTTTATATAATCAGTACAGAATAAATAAGTAAAATATGTGAAATGTCACAAAGATGAGTCTTCTGGAGAATAAAGCAGAAATAAGCAAAAGAGGGTGCCAGGGTCAAGATTAAAGTTGTAGTCCTCACTAAGTTATCATGACAGGAAAAATCTGAAGAATGTGAGGAGAAACAAAGCCATGGAAATATCTCAGACAAATGAATTCTAGGGATAGAAAGCTGCTATTTTGAAGTTTGACACATTCAAGAAATGAAATATTTAAGAGGCAGTCAAGATATAAAGGGTCACTCTGACTGTTCTGTGAAGAGCAAAATGTAGGGGATCTCAGCAGGCAGAATAATACCCACTGTCCACCTATTCCCTCAATAGAAAACAGGGCATTTGAAAGTGTGATCAAGTGAAGGTTCTTGAAATTGAGATATTATCTTGAATCGTGCAAGTTAGCCCTCCATAATTACAGTTTCTATTAGTGAAAAATCAAGGCAGAAATGTTAATGTCAGAGTGATATCTGGACATAAAAGGCAACTGAACATGAAGGAAGAAGCCTGGCCAAAAACGCAAATGGACTTCAGGAACTGGAAAAGGTAAGGAAAATAATCTCTTTCCTAGGACTGCAATAGGGACTATATTCCATGATTTCATCCCAGTGCCATCCTTTTTGATTTCTGATCTCCATAAATGTAAGATAACTAATTTGGTTTGTTTAAGTAAACAAATGTATGCTCATTTTGTTATAGCAACCATAGGAAGCTAAAATAAATACTAAGACTATAAGTACAAATATGGAGATGAATTGAGAAGTCTTTAATTCAAGAAATGAAGGTAGGGGCTAGTATTGTGGCATAGTGTGTAAAGCCTCTCTGTGCAATCCTATCATGCCATATGGGCACCAGTATGAGTCCCAGCTACTCTACTTCCACTCCATTTCCCTGTTAATGCACCTGGGAAAAGTGATAGTGGATGGTCCAGGTTCGTGGGTCCCTGCCAGAGATGTGGGAGACCTGAAAGAAGCTCCTGGCTCTTGGCTGTTGTGACTATATGGGAAGTGAACCAGTGGATAGATCTCACTCTCTTTCCCTCTCTGTCTCTCTTCTGTCTGTAATTCTGACTTTCAAATAAATAAATACACTTAAAGTAAAAGAATTAAAGATGGCCTGGACTAAGGTGATAATGTACAATCTATGAAAATTATTAATTATATGAATTTTCCAGTACTTCAAAGGAAGAATCATGTACTTATTTACAAATGGATGGGTGTTAGACATAAGAGACAGATAAAGATCATAAATGACACCAAGGATGAGATACTTGCTTATCAAGATGAAGAAAAATACAGAATAGGTAGAAGTGTCTAATGAAACCCAAGACAGTTTGTTAAATAATTGGGTATTTATATCTAAAAATAAGAATGAAATGTGGGCTCAATAGATAAATTGGTAATTACTTTAAATGGAATTTAATGTCAGGACAGTAAGTAAAACATCCAAACGATTTGAATGACCATAAAAAAAGGTCCAAACCCATTCCAAATTTTGGAGTTTTCAAAACTAACAACTATCAAAGTAAACTAAGAAGTGACAAATGAGATAAAAAATGAAACTGATGATTATAATGAGAAGCCTAGTGAAATGCAGAGCTCGGAAATAAGAATGAACAATTTCATCATGATTTAGGAGCTTGTGATACTTTCTACCCTCCTCTCCCTCCTGCTCATGCTCCCACATTTTCTTCTCTTTCCTCTCTTATTCCCTCTCTGAATTTTACAGTGATTTACTTTTAGTTTACTTTATACTCCTAAGATTAATCTTACACTAAATAAAGTGTTCAACAAATAATAAGAAAAAAATTTTCCCTGCACAATTTGTTGAAAAGACCCTCCTCTCTCCATGGATGGATTTTAGTTTTTTGTGTCAAAAACTTGTTAGTTATACATGTGGGGATTGATTTATGGAGTTTCTATGTGGTTCCATTGGTCTATTTTTTATACCAGTGCTAGGATGTTTTTATTTTCACTGCTCTGTAGTATGTCTTGAAATCTGGTATTGTGATTATTCCAGCTTTTTTTTTGTTGTTAAAGATTTCTTTAGCATCCTAAGGACCTATTTCTAAAGGTACAATTTAAGAACTTGCCATTGGACCCCAATTTCCTTAAGCTGGCTGGTAGAAAAGGAACTTTAGTATTATAGAGATCAAAACCATAGGATTAAGTAGTAAAGTGACCATATAGACAGGATCAAGTGGTAAAATGATCATATACATAGGGATAAGTGTTTCAGTAATAGAATTAAAAAGTACTGAAGGCTCCAACATGGAAGCAGTTCATATAGCAGACTCATAGAATGACAATTGCTTTAAGTAGCATTCCAACCTCAGAATTATCCCTTAAGGCATTCTGGTCTGGCTGAAAAGTCCAGGGGAGCATTTCAGGCATGGAAAGCCTAGACACTCTGGCAAAAAATGTTCTACATAAAGAACTTTTGTGGGTGAGACCCCAGTGGAAAGAAGTGGCCATCAATGAAGGATATACTTTTCTCTGAAGGGAGGAGGGAACTTCTACTATGCTTATGGCCATGTCAAGCTAATGGATCCAAAAGGCTTCCATAGCCAAGGCAGCTCTTGTCAAGAGACTTGGGTGATCACTGATGTCATACATAAGAGTGTTATTTGTTAAATAAACAGCAAGAGTCACTGTACACTAATTTCTCATGCAGGACATCTGTCCCTAAAGAGTTGCATCATGAGACTTAATAGTAAAACTTGTTTTGAAGAATCACTTCCTTTTAGTGTATTAAATGGTGGATATTTTTATGTCTCATAAGTTATAGTTATGTTTAAGACTTCAAAAAAGATGTATTGCTCTTGGGTTATTCTTTAAAGATAATTAAATTTAGAAGAGTAAAGAAGAGGGAGGAAGAAAGGGAAAAGAGGAAAGAAGGATACCAAGAGAAATCATCTTCAAGAAGTAATAACTTAGAACAGCCCTTGTCTAGACTCTTGAAGAACAATTCTCTTAGTTTTTTTTTTTTAATTTTATTTTTTTTCTTTCTTTCTTTGTTTTTCTTTTTCTTTCTCATATTAAACAGGAGGAGGAGAAGGAGGAGGGGTGGGAGAGCACGTGGGCAGGCAGGTATGGTGGGAAGAATTACCATGATCCTAATGTTGTATTTATGAGATACAAACAAATTTTAAAAAGATTTCTTTAGCAAAGAACGCATTGTGATTTAGTGGGTTAAGCCTCAACCTGCAATGATGGCATCCTATATGAGCACTGGTTCAAGTCCTGGCTGATTCACTTCCGATCCAGCTCTCTGCTAAAGTGCCTGGAAAAGCAGCAGAAGATGCCTAAAGTGCTTAGGCCCCTACATCCACATGGGAGAATGGAATAAAGCTCCTTGCTCCTGGCTTCAGCTTGGCCCAGCCTGGCCATGGCAGCCATTTGTTTAGTGAACCAGCAGATGGAAGACCTCTCTCTCTGTGTCTCTCTCTCTTTTTCTGTAATTCTGCCTTTCTAAAAAATAAAATAAATCTTTAAAAAAGAAGATTGTTTTAGCTGTTTGGGGTCTCTGGCATTTCCATATTGAAGTAGGCAGGCATACAGGCTAAAATTGATTAAGTTTGTAAGCTGGAAGACCACACCTTTACCATGCCCCTATGTGACCTCATCCCCCTACCAGGCCACAGCTGGGTGTCCACCAGCCAATCAGGTTAATTAATTAATTAATTTGGACATGGTTAAAAGCCTGGGGCACAATGTGTCTGGCCCACTCACTTCTTCCCTGGCCTCTTGTCAGGAGGGGCTTGCTGTAGCCTGGTGCCTCCAGGGTGCATGGCCTTTGGGTCATGTGCTCTAGGCTTCCTGGTCCAGATACAGGCCTAGATGCTCTTCCATGTGGCTGGTTCCTGGTGCTTGGTATAACCCCTATTTATCTCTCTTTCTTAAATAAAGCTCTCACTCTCCTATGCATCTTTCTCACTAAATAAAAGCTTGAAACGTACCATGCTGCCTCATTTATCTGTGCCGGTATTTAGAATTCTTCTCCAAATATTAGGCAAGAGCTCTCTTGGGCTTATTAATATTGAGGATTTAGTAATAAGCTCATGGTGAAATTGTATGATACCCCAAATTCCGGTAGCACATGTGGCACCCCAGATAGCACTTCTGGGAAACTTTAAAGGGTCACATTTTAGTGTAAATTTTAGGGGGTTTTGTCCAATTTCATAATGAATTTTAACATTGTTTTTACTAGATTTCAGAAAAATGGCTTTTGTATTTTGATTGAGATCTTATTGAGTTTCCAAATGGTCTTCACATTTTGGTTTGAGTTTGCAAATGGTTTGCAAATTTTGATTATTGATTCCTCCAATCCACAAACCTGAAAGATTTTTTCATCTTTTGGTGTCTTCCTCTATTTCGTTCTTTAATGGTTTGTAATTTTCATCATAAAGATCTTTCACCTCCTTGGTTGAATTTATTCCATGGTATTTAAATTTCTGTACCTATTGTGAATGGGATTTGTCTTAGAAGTTCTTTCTCAGCCATTGCATTGTTAATGTATGCAAGGGCTATTGATTTTTGTGTTTTTTCTTTTTCTTTCTTTTTTTTTTTTTGACAGGCACAGTTAGACAGTGAGAGAGAGAGAGACAGAGAGAAAGGTCTATCTCTTTTCCATTGGTTCACCTCCAAGTGGCTGCCATGGCCGGTGAGCTGTGCTGATCCGAAGCCAGGAGCCAGGTGCTTCCTTCTGGTCTCCCATGTAGTGCAGGGACCAAGGACCTGGGCCATCCTCCACTGCACTCTTGGGCCACAGCAGAGAGCTGGACTGGAAGAGGAGTAACCGGGACAGAATCCTGCACCCCGACTAGGACTAGAACCTGGTGTGCTGGTGCCGCAGGCAGAGGATTAGCCTATTGAGCCGCGGCACCAGCATGTGTGTTAATTTTTATCCTGCAAGTTTATTGAATTATTTTATGTGTTCCAATAGTTTCTTAGTGGAGTCTTTTCATCAGTTTGCAGAGAGGCTATTGAGAACCAAATAAAAACAAACTATGATTCTGCTTTCCATGCAAAAGAAATATCAGGCCGGTGCCACAACTCACTAAGCTAATCTTCTGCCTGTGGCACCAGCACCCTGGGTTCTAGTCTCGGCCGTGGTGTTGGATTCTGTCCCGGTTGCTCCTCTTCCAGTCCAGCTCTCTGCTGTGGCTCAGGAGTGCAGTGGAGGATGGCCCAGGTTCTTGGGCCCTGCACCCACATGGAAGACCAGAAGGAAACACCTGGCTCCTGGCTTCAGATTGGTGCAGCATGCCGGCCACAACACACCAGCCATGGCAGCCACTTAGGGGGTGAACCAATGGAAAAAGGAAGACCTTTCTCTCTGTCTCTCTCTTGATATCTTGTTCTCAACACTTTTATCACATGATTACAAAATGATTGCTAACCTTCTATTACCTCAGATTACTAGTTATTGATTTGGGGTTGGGGGAGACCTCACCAGCTGAGTTTAGTCCTTTCAAAAGGACTAAATATATCTCAATCAAAATTTAAGCATAAAATAACTTTTGAAAAAATAATTTTCTTGTCAGCAATAAAACTTAGCAAGTTATAGCTTCGACTCCATTTTCAGACTTCAGTAAACCACATTTCTCCTCTAGTTGTTAGAGCAGATTGTATAACAAGTAATTGTGCTCTATGGCTTCACTAAAGGAATGGAAAACAATGTTATGGATGCTAGTGAGTATAACAGTCAGATTCTGTGTACCTGATACAGATCTGAGTCTTTCACATTGACACACACACCCCTCCCACATGGGGTTAATATGATGTTTTTCAATACAAATATGCCTTACATAATGGCCAATTGGGGTAAATAAATCTCTCCCTTCAAACACTTAACATTTCTTTATGGTGAAAACATCCAAACTCTTATATTCCACTTTGTGTATTTTTTATAAAGAAATATACACTACATTGTTACTAACAAAGTATCTTTTCATTTTCCACAACATAGAAAGAATTGTGTCTCATTATGTTAACTGAAATAACCTAAGCACAGAAAGACAAATATCAGATGATCTCATTTATATGTGATGGCTTAAAAAAAGATACTTTCATGGACTTTAATAGTACAATGATGGTTACCAGAGACTGGGGAGGGAAGGGGGAAAATTGCTTAATGGGTATTTGATTATAATTAAATAGGAAAACCTTCTGGAGTGATACTGTACAATGGGATGACCATAGATAACATTTATGTGTATGTTTGTAAGTGCTATCTTTTATTCTCTGCTTTCCACAGCTCAAATGCTAATGATCACTATTGAAATTAAAAAACAGTTTACTTTCTTTTTTTAACTTTTATTTAATAAGTATAAATTTCCAAAGTATAGCTTTTGGATTACAGTGGCTTTTCCCCCACATAACTTCCCTCCAACCTGCAACCCTCCCATCTCCTGCTCCCTCTCCCATTCCATTCACATCAAGATTCATTTTCAATTCTCTTTATATACAGAAGATCAGTTTAGTATATATTAAGTAAAGATTTCAACAGTTTTTACCCACACAGAAACACAAAGTGTAAAGTACTGTTTGAGTACTAGTTATAGCATTAATTCACATTGTACAACACATTAAGGACAGAGATCCTACATGAGCAGTAAGTGCCCAGTGACTCCTGTTGTTGATTTAACAATTGACACTTGTGCTTATGGCATCAAAAATCTCCCTAGGCTCTTGTCATGAGTAAGCATTTTACTTTCACTCTAACTCCAGAGCACTTATTTTCATAATTTCAGTAGGAAATTTTAGTTTTAAGCAGTAAATACTAATGGTCTCATACAAAAAGAAAAGAAAAGAAAAGAAAGAAAAAGAAAAGAAAAAGGGAAGAAAAGAAAAGGAAAGAAAAGAAAAGGAAAAAGAAAAGAAAAGAAAAAAAGAGAAAAAGAAAAAAGAAGAGATTCTGAAAACAAAAAATTTCTAGGTTTATCAGTCACCAGGTGGTGGAAGCATCAGTAGAATTTCTTTCCTCCTCTTCCTCCTACTCCTGGTCTTTCCAAATAATTTGTTTATTTAAAAGAGTTACGGAGAGAGAGAGTGAGAGAAACAGATTTTCTATCCAATGGTTCACCTCCAAAATGGCTGCAACAGCTGGGGCTAGGTCAGGGACAGGCTAAAGCACGTATAAAGTTTCATCCAAGTATCCCACATGGGTGCTTGGGCCCAAAAACTTTGGACATTTTTACTGCTTTTCCCAGACCATTAGTAGGGAGCTGGGTAAGAAGTGTAGCAGACAGTACTCAAACTGGCACCCATAGGGAATACTGGCTTGGACATGGCAGTTTAACCTCTCTCCCACAATGCTAGTTCCTCTTTCCTTTCTTACAATAACAGCTTTTCTTAAAGGTGTTACCAGGGCAGATGGTGTCTGAGGCTACAGATTGTTCCAGTGTCTCCTAATGCATGATTGATATGTGATGGGGCTTGAAGTTGTATATAAATAAATATCTGAAAATTAATATAGTATTGGCATTTTACAGCTTTACAGTTACAAACTTCCTCCTCCCTTATTCCCTCTCTTATTTTTTTACTGAGATCTATTTTGAATTGACTTTATGTAGATACGATTAACTCTATGTTAAGTAAAGAGTTAAACATATAGTATGAAGAAGAGAAAACAAAAAAAATAAAAATAAAAAACTGTACTTTGACAGTCAAGCCAAGGGCTGTTCAAATCATTGTTTCTCAATGTGTCAATTTCACTTCCACAGCTTCCGTTTTAGGTGCACTATTAGTTCTTACAGATCAGGGAGAACATATAGTATTTGTCCCTTTGGGACTGGCTTATTTAATTAAGTATGAAGTTTTCCAGATTGATCCATTTAGTTGCAAATGACCGGATTTCATTTTTTTTTTTTTTTTACTGCTGTGTAGTATTCCATAGTGTGCATGCCCCATGATTTCTTTATCCAGTCTTCGGTTGATGGGCATTTATGTTGATTGCATGACTTATCTATTGTGAATTGAGCTGCAATAAACATGGAGGTACAGATAGCTCTTTTGTTTTCTGATTTCATTTCCCTTGGGTAAATTCTCAGGAGTAGTATGGCTAGGTCATATGGTAGGTTTATATTCAGATTTTTGAAGAAACTCCAAACTATATTCCATAGTGGCTTTATCAGTTTACATTCCCACCAACAATGAATCAGGGTACCTTTTTCCCCACATCCTCTCCAGCATTTGTTGTTTGTTAATTTCTGTATGAGAATCATTCTAACTGGGGTGAAGTGAAACCTCATTGTGGTTTTGATTTACATTCCCTGACAGCTAGTGATCCTGAACATTTTTTCATGTGTCTGTTGGTCATTTGGATTTCCTCTTCTAAAAAATGTCTATTTAAGTCCTTGATCCATCTCTTAACTGGGTTGTTTGTTTTGTTGTTGTGGAGTTTCTTGATCTCTTTGTAGATTCTGGTTATTAATCCTTTATCAATTGTGTAGTTTGTTAATAATTTCTCCCATTCTGTCTGTTGCCTCTTCACTTTCCTGACTGTTTTGCTGTACAGAAAGTTCTCAATTTGAAGTAATCCCATTTGTTAATTTTGGCTTTGATTGCCTGTGCCTCTAGGATCTTTTCCAGGAATTCTTTGCCTTTGGCAATGTCTTACAGGGTTTCACCAATGTTCTCAATGAATTTGATGATTTTGGGTCATAGATTTAGATCTTTAATTCATGCTGCATAGATTTTTGTTTAAGATGTAAGGCAAAGGTCTTGCTTTATACTTCTGCATGTGGAAATCCAGTTTTCCCAGCAACATTTGTTGAAGAGACTGTCCTTGCTCCAGGAATTGGTTTTAGCTCCTTGGTCAAATATAAGTTGGTTATAGATGTTTGGATTGATTTCTGGTGATTCTATTCTGTTCCATTGGGCTAGCCATATATTTTTGTTGCAGGACCATTTAAATTATCATGGCTGGAGGAGATACCACTGGAGTCCAGTTGGTAGACTCTCAGGCATCTACCACTATCCTCTAATGTGCATAGCAGTCTCCAAAACCATGATTTTTTTGCCCACAGTGCCGACAGTTTGGAGGATGGGAAACCATGGATATTATTTCTGTTCCTTTGATTCAGCATCTTATCTCCTGTTACTGCTGACTCTAAGCATGCTGCTACAGAAAGTGATCCTGTTAAGGTTTTTGTTTAACCTTGTCACCTGATGCTGTCTTTTGCAGAGCTGTATATTCCATTACTAAGTTAGCTTCTTTTCCAATTTTATATCTAATGGGCTTAAAACTGTATGTTCTACTATGAAGCTGCAGTCTTAATAAAACAATACTTTACTTAATCCATGTTTCCTGTTAAAAGAAAGCTTCTTTGCTGATTTCAATGATAGGATTCTGCATTTGCAAGCATGAGCATGTTTCAATGTGCTTATGTGAGTATGTGTGTGCATGTGTGTGTGCTAGGTGTCTTCTTCCTATGAATTTGAATCTGTCTCCAAATTTTTTGGCTTTACTGTCTGCCCTGGGGTGCTGATTCACATCAAGACCATTCAAATTCTCTAGGAGTTTGGTCAGTGGCATTCTCTAAATGAAGTCTCAAAGTAGGGAAAGGAGGTAGGCAGTAGTATATCTTCCCTAACTCCTTTTAACAAGAGGACATCAAAGAGCTAGTGGAAACCTAGAGCTGAAAGATAAACCCAAAAGAATACCCCTGTATTTCTCTACACAAGCTCCTTCAAATCATGACAATTTGTAGATAATGATATCAGCCACTTATTTCATTTCTAAAAACAAAAGGTCCTGGGCATATCAGGACAGCCTTTTATAAATTATTAACTGAAGAAAATGAGTGTTAAAGATTAAAAATCAAAAGAATTCAGAAGGAGCCAAATCAGGACTGAAAGACAGATGTCAACTTATTTTTTATTAAACTTCTTGCCAAATTGCTCTCTTTTTATAAGAGGAATGAGCAAGAGCATTGTTGTGGTAGAGAATGAATCTCTTAAGAAAACTTTCCCAAGTATTTTTCTGTAAATCTTTGAAAGTCTTTCTCAAAACACTTGTATAATGAGCAAATGCCACCATTCTTTGATAATTCAGAAAACTGACATGCAAAATACCTTGAGTGGGGCTGGTGCTGTAGTGCAGAGTGGTAAGCCACAGCCTGCACAGCCAGCATCCCATATGGGCACTGGTTCAAGTCCTAGCTGCTCGTCTTCTGATCCCATTCCTTTTTTCTGTACCTAGGAAGCAGAGCACGATGTCCAAAGTGTTTAGCCCCTGCGCCCACATGAAGATATGGCTTCATCTTGGCCCAACCCTGGTTGTTGTGGCCATTTGGAATGTGAATCAGTGGATGGAAGATCTCTTCTCTTTCTCTGTCTCTCTTCTCTCTCTGTAACTCTGCCTTTTAAATGAATGGATAAATATTTTTTAAAAAAACCTTGCGTATTTAAAAAAATTCCTTTTGACTGGTCTGTTTCAAAAGCAATTATTTTACTTATTTGAAAGGTAGAGAGATAGAAAATAGAAAGATAGGGGCTGGCGTTGTAGCACAGCATATTAAGCTGCAGCCTTCGACTCTGGCATCTCATATGACCTCCACTTCCAGTCTAGCTCCTGGCTAATGGACCTGCCGTTAGCCAGGAGCAGAAGATGACTTGAGAGCTAGGGCCTCTGCCACCTACATGGGAGACCCAGATGAAGTTCCAGGCTCTTGATTTTGGTCTGGCCCAGCCCCAGCCATTGTAACTATTTAGGGAGTAAACAAGTAGACACACACAATCTCTGTCTGTCTGTCTCTCTGTGTCCCTCTTCTTGACACTCTGCCTTTCAAATAAATAAAATAAAATTTTTAAAAAGAGAAAAGAAAATAGAAAAATAGAGAAGCAAAGTGCGAGCTCCCAACCATCAGGTCACTTGTCCAGATGGCTATAAGAGCCAGGTCTGAGCCTGGTGAAAACCAAAAGCCTGAAATTCTTGTCTGCTAAACTCTGCAGAGCAGTTTTGGCATCCACTGAGTAGAAAGTTGGCTCCACTTCAATTTCTCCCTTAAAATTGTGTAAGCAGAACCAATTGAAATGTCTATCATATTGGCTACATATTTCTTGTTAATCATCTGTCCTCTTCAATTAGGTCATGGAAAATAATGATTTTTTCTTGCATATTAATATGCATGATCTAGCACCACACACTTCATCTTCAGCATCGTCTTCTCCCTTCTTTAAGTGAGTTCTCCATTTATAAACCACTGATTGTCTCCATAAGCTTTTCAGAGAGCATCACTGATTTCACCATTCTATCACAAAAGTTCCACCATAAATTCTGCTTGTTCTTGCTTCATTTTAAGCAGAACTCATATTTAGGTACTGTTTTCAACTGTTTAGGTACTGTTTTCAAGTAGGTGCCATTTTCAAACAGATGCCTAATTCTTGTTAGTGTCTCAAACTAGATTCTGTAAAGACATGTTATACCTAGTTCGTATGAGTTATTTTGATGCAAAAGAATTTTGAAAAAATTACATAGTTTTTGTCACAATATTCATTTTCCATGAATTGAAGATAAATCTTAATATGTGTCCTTTGTCTATCAGCTTTTTTCCCCCATCAGGTGTCCTGTAACCCTTTTCTTTCTTCTCATTTTAGATCTGTTTGTGGTAATATCTCTACTGTTAAAGGGCCAGAGTCAATGATCTATACTTTAGTGCTTTTACCACTTCTAAACTTTTGGGATGAGCCCATTTGGTAAAATAAAACCTTCTTGAATTTTATTAATTTGAGTGTGTCATCTCCATCCTAATATATATCTGACTAATTCAGATTTGTGATGATCTGAAGCACAGCTTTTCCTTTGCCATACACACTTAAGTATCCTAACACAATACATGAGATGTAGTTCCACAGAGGAAAAATAAAATTATAAACAAGACTTGAAACCCTAAAGAACATGAAAAATGATGGTATATAGCAATAGCTATATCACCTGTGAAACACAATTTTCAATGATCTATTATCATACTAGGAGATGAAAATTTTTCTCAAGTTAGGAAGCAAAATAAACTGCAAATTATGAATTTCCCCATGTAGTAACACCTAGTATTGTCATGTTAGACTGTGTCCTTGCCCTATCATATATTTCCCATATGTCTCTTCCAGGCCCTTATCACCCTGGACCTAGACACCAGCAATAGGCTTTTTTTTTTTTTTTAATTTATTTATTTGACAGATAGAATTAGACAGTGAAAGAGAGAGACAGAGAGAAAGGTCTTCCTTCCATTCGTTCACCCCAAAATTGGGCACCACAGCCAGAGCTATGCCAATCTAAAGCCAGGAGCCAGTTGCTTCCTCCTGGTCTCCCACGTGGGTGCAAGGGTCCAAGCACTTGGGCCATCCTCCACTGCCCTCCCAGGCCACAGCAGAGAGCTGGACTGGAAGAGGAGCAACCAGGACTAGAACCCAGTGCACATATGGGATGCCAGTGCTGCAGGCGGAGGATTAACCAAGTGAGCCATGGAGCTGGCCCCCCAGCAATAGACTTCTAATTCATGATCCAACCGCACAGTACGATGTGCAAAGATAATTGCTATTCTAAATCAACAAACTGATCAGTTGTCTTTTTTTTTTTTTACAGTATCTACTGAATACTGCCCTATGTTCTTAATCTAATAGCAAGGTCTTTTGCAATTTAATCTCAAATGTCTTTTATATATCTTTATATTTGACACATTTTCCTTTAGGAATCAGCTCTATTCAAAATATAATTGAGACATTCACTTCATAGTCATTTGAAAAAAACTTCTAATAAACATTCAGTCTTTAATAGCCATAGTAATCTGTTAATAATTCTTATAAGTAATGTTGCTTTGTAGGAAATAAAAGCAGGATGGGTAATCCAAGCACATATGTGCTTTATCGTAGTATGATTTTTATTAGAACTATTTTACACATACCTCATGTTTTAGTGTACATATTATGTGAGGAAGAGTGTTCAAATATTATGGAATATGTGTGCTATAAAAAGCTATACATGAATTTCGTATTTTCCCAAAAGTGACTCATCTTTAAAAAATCATTATTTCTTTTAATTTACTTGAACTAGAGCAGCAGAGAGAGAGTGAGAAGAGGAGAGAAGAATAGAGGAAAAGAGGGAGAGAGAAAGAGAGAGAGAGAAGGAAGAGAGAAAGAAATTTGATATTCTGCTGTGCTTCTAACTGCCTAGGACAGCCAGGATTGAAGCAGACTAAAGCCAGGAGCCTGGAACTCTACCCAGGTCTCTTATGTTGGTGAGAGTCCTGAGCACTTAATCCATCATCTGTTGCCTCCAGATGGACATCAGAAGGAACGTGAATCAGAAGCAGGAACGAGGTTCAAACCCAGAACACTGATATGAGACGCAGGCAGCTCAAGAAGTGGCTTAACTCATTGTGACACAAAACCTGCTCCTAAATTTATCTTTTAACTTCATTTTTATGTGGCTTTCTTGAGGTTTCCACATATAAAAATGTTGAGATTTAATAAAAATCCATTTTATTTTTATTTATTATCAAAGTCCATGGTATTGACTGTAAGAATCTAGTGCCACTATATTGCTTCAGGCTGAAGCTCCAAGAATTTAAATATCATTACTTTTGCATCATCCATGTAAAAAGCATCACAGAGAAAAAGAATAGGAGGAATTTGGGGGGGCCGGCACTGTGGAGTAGCTGTGTCAGTATCCCATGTAGATGCTGGTTCAGGTCCCGGCTGCTCTACTTCAAATCCAGCTCTCTGCTATGGCCTGGGAAAGCAATAGAAGATGGCCCAAGTCCCTTGGTCCCTGCACTCATCTGGGAGACTCAGAAGAAGCTCCTGGTTCCTGGCTTCGGATTGGCACAGCTCCAGCCATTTCAGCCAGTTGGGGATTGAACCAGAGGATGAAAAACTCTCTTTCTCTGCCTCTCCTCTCTTTGTTTAACTCTTGACTTTCAAATAATAAATAAATCTTAAAAAAATTTTGATATCATTAAGGAGTTAGTTTTTGCATACATGCCCCTTAAAAACACTCAGGAACTCTACTGTCAACGCTGAGTAGTTGTTAGATTCTTCACTTTGCTTCCCACTCTCTCAGTAATCCTAAGTGCTTGATAAAGAGATCACTGAAGAAAAGAAAGGTGAAATCACTTAGGTTCTGGTCTTCTTTCTTGCTTCCTCTGGACTCTACTTGAATCTCTCTGTTGCATGTGAGCATGGATAAGTAGGACATCATAACAAAGCTGTTCGGAGCTTTCCTTTAGGCCTTCCATCTGTGTTTTCATAGAGTTTTTAAATAGCATTTGTGAGTTCCCACCATATTGAATACAGCTATTAATTTTCATATTTTTCTGCTAAGGAAGCTTGTTTTGTTTATTCTTTCAACAATAATACCCAGGATTGGCTCATAATAGGTGTTCAAAACACATTTTCAAAATGAGAGAGTTCAGAAGCAGTGTAGTTTGCAGCTTAGTCATGTTCTCTTTGAAATTACTATATATTAAAATAATTATGAAAGACATATTTTATTGAAGACTTACTGTGTTTAATTCAAGGCCCTAAGTGCTTTGCTGGTATCTTATTTAATCCTTACACAAATTCTTTGTATTCACAAGTTATTATCCCCAACTGCCTTCATCTGCATTTTATAGAAACAGAAATTGCCAGCTAAAATTTCCAGTGATTATTTTCCCTGAAGTCACCCAATTAGCAAATATTGGAGTTAGTATTTGGCAATATGATACTCAGCGGAATGTCAGAGACTTTGCATATAAGAAGAAAACCATACTGCGGGGGACTCTGCTGTTGACTTTATTTGTCTGTTGTTTGTCTGATGGCAGCATCATCTGTGCATATTGATCTGAGAACATCTGTCAGGATCAGGTGACTTTGACCATTATGTGGGCAGCTGCTAAATATTAGGCAAATGCAAACTGATTTCTAGGATCTTTTTATAGGGCTGACTTACTTTCTTGTGATTTTTACTGAAATACATGTTTGTATAAAAACACTTTTCTCCTGCTCCTGTTAGCCTTTTTCTGAAAAGCTTGCCTAAACTTGGATCATGCAGCCTAACTTGTGATATTTAGTTCTGGGATTTACAGCCTAACAGTAAATGACTAAGGCTGAGAAAGAGGAGAGAAAGCAACATTAAGAGGAGAATCTGTGTTGATTAACGGGGGATAAGATCTGAGTTTCTCATGTTCAGAGACTATGATGTTCTTATACTGCAAATGCAATTGTCTTTTGTTGTTAGACTTCCCCAGACCAATCTCAGATTAGACAGACAGATAACACAAGAATGAATTTGTTGCTACTTGTAATGAGAAATAATGCTTCTTCATGATGGGAATATCTGAGGCCCTGATGAGGGATAAACCTTTCCAGTGGGAAGATACCTAAGAAGGCAGATTCTCCATCAGAAGCAGAAGTTACAACTTGCGACATAGTTGGAATAATATTTACTTTGAATACTATTTAACTTAAAGTCAAGCAGATTCGGTGATCTACTGCACCTTCGCAGAATTTCTCTATAGACTACTAAGGGTTATGTGCTGCCTTGCCTTATTTTACTTTCCTAAGCAATGCACTCTCCTTACTACAATATTTGATTTTGTGACAAAAGTTGGTTATGTTCTGCTTTCAGGTTCACCTCACTCTTCTCAGCTCAGGCAATGCTATAGTGACACTGCATGTTGTTGAGCGAATTTCTCACAATAACTTTCAAAGTAGCAATGCCTTTTTGACCATAACCCACAGTAAAGTATATATTGTACAAAATGACCTCTCTGAAAACAGACTTTCACAATGGAACTTTTCTCTTATAAGTGTAATATACCCTGGCATGCTCTTATATTTTTCTGTGGATTCATCCTGCTTATTTTATTATGATTCACTAATGGGTCATAACCCTCAGTTTGAAATGGATACTCTATTCTAGGGTATGGCTCTCAAATTGTAGGGATATTAAAAATAAATAAGTAATATTCTTGAACAAAAATCATATTTTCTACAAAAACTTTGATAGTGTACTAGTTCTCAAATTGTGCCATGGGTCAGAATCATATGGGCTGCTTGTTAAAACAAAAATGACTGGATTCTACCATCAGTTTTCATTCACCTGATCTGGTGAACCGTTTAAGAATTCTTATTTTAAATAATTTCTCAGAGAATGCTAATGCTGTTGTTCTGGGGATACACTTTGGGAATCACTGGTCTAAGGGGAAAATTCCCAAGATTTCCTCCTCCTGTTTGTAGTATTAGATCCTTCCTCATAGTTCTAAGGATGCCCCCTTGTGGCAATCCAAAGTAAGAGTTTAGAAGGCATTGTTGCCAAAATTCCACTGAGTAATAGAGGCAGTAGATACACACTCAACTTTAGAGATTTATTTATTTTTCCTTAATTGAAAGGCAGAGCAACAGAGACGAACAGAGAGATATTCCATGTACTGATTCATTCCCCCAAAACCCACAACAGCCAGTGCTGGACTAGGTCAAAGTCAGGAACCCAGAATTCAATCCAAGTTTCCGATGTTGGTGGAAGGGACCCAAGAACTTGAACCATCACTTGTTGCCTCACAGAGTGTTCGTTAGTAGGAAGCTGCATGACAATTGGAGTGAGGACTCAAACCTACACACTCTGTTGCAGGTGCTGGGCCAAACACCTTCCTTCATGCTCAAAGGTAATAAGTCCCATCTAACTTCCTAAGGAAGAAAAACAATGATGGTTATCTAGCAGTGAAGTGCGGTACATAAAAGACCAGAGCCCAGAGATTTATGAACCTGGGTGCAAAGCTTTTACTATTGTGAATAATGTCACAATTACTTGTCTTCTCCAATTCAAGTCTCTGTCATCAATAAAGCAATATAGTAACAGTGCTTTTTACATCTCATAACACTTTGTATCGACATACGAAAATTGTAACATCCAGATTTATAATTTTGAATATAAAATAGCAGTCTTCTTTCTAACATTCTGAAGCACATCACTTGAATCCACTTGTATTCACATACCTAAATTGATAGTCCTTCCATCTAATGTGTGTCTTTCCCTAGGCTCCCCAGAAATGAATTCTTATTCATGCCAAAGAACTAATCTGGATTCAGAATTCATATATGCTTGTTGACTCTGAAAGATTCTAAAACTTTCCTCACCACCTGAAATCAGTTATCCTAGAATAAGTCACAGTGCTACACAACCCTGGTTGGTGACACAGGTAAAGGCTGATTGATACAGCTGATCATCCCAATGTTCTAAGTTATCCTAATTTTTCTACTGCAGATGTATCGAAGTATGTGGTCAGAATCAAGCCCTGTGTCTTGGGACCTGCCCTTGCCACAAATGCAGGCACCTGCTCCAACCTACAGTATCATATGAAATTTGAGATTATAAAAATTTGCCTCTCATATGTGCAGAAGCAAGATGGGTCTCACAGTGTAGAGTTCTTTTTAGATGCACTCAGACAACAATTTTCAGGTTTTCCAATCTCATAAACAAAACCAATCGTTACAAAAATTATACATCAAAAAGCAATCAAAACATGCAAAAATAAAACACTTTACAGGAATCACAGAATATTTCTTCCATTAGTAATGCTTTGCCCACTTTTCACTATCCAATAGTAATGAAAGGAAATTAAAATGAGCCCTGTGTTCAAGAGATCACTGTATAATTGGGGAGATAAACACATATTGGATTTCTTTTATCTAAAGATAATTACTTTCCCTACATGTATATTTCTAAAATGTAAGTGGCATTTGTAATATGGTAATTTTTTCCTATCAATGTAGAACCTATTAATAGATCAATGCTTCCTTTACAAACTATAGCATTTCAGAACCCAAACAAAGAAAGTTAGAAGCTAATGATAACACAGTTATGAGGGCTTCTGAAAGTTTCTAGGTGTTTTTTTTAGGTCATACATGTAATGAGGAGACTATTTTGAATAATAGACATTTGAAAAATTAAAATCAGATACATTCACTCCACATAAATGTACACACAAACACACATCCAAACTCCTACACATTCATTCACAAACACACAGCAAATGCACTCTGAACCATCAGCATTGCTATTGATGGGTCAGTATGATGGGTCAGAAAATATTTCAATGTGATAATTGTCTGTTCCTCAATCCTAGAAAGCAATCTACTTCAAAGTACCTTAATAAACATAGGATAGTCCTTGAAATATTTTGACATGTTAATTTTTTTGATGTTACTATTTCATGGGTTGTATTTTTTCTTTTTTCTTTTTTTTTTAACTTTTATTTAATAAATATAAATTTCCAAAGTACAGCTTATGGATTACAATGGCTCCCCCCCATAACTTCCCTCCCACCCACAACCCTCCCCTTTCCCTTTCCCCCTCCCTTCCATTCACATCAAGATTCATTTTCAATTCTCTT
Source organism: Sylvilagus floridanus (assembly GCA_949820135.1). NCBI lineage: Eukaryota > Metazoa > Chordata > Mammalia > Lagomorpha > Leporidae > Sylvilagus > Sylvilagus floridanus. The sequence goes on from OX463224.1 coordinate 85,524,979, forward strand.
TATATACAGAAGATCAGTTTAGCATATATTAAGTAAAGATTTCGACAGTTTGCACCCACATAGAAACACAAAGTGAAAAATACTGTTGGAGTACTAGTTATAGCATTAAATCACAATGTACAGCACATTAAGGACATGTTAATTTTTTAAAAAATCTAAGAGGGGCCAGCACCATGGCATAGTGGTTAAAGCCACTGCCTGCAGTGCTGACATCCCATGTGGGCGCTGGTTCGAGTTCCCACTGCTCCACTTCTGATCCATACTATGACCTGAGAAAGCAATAGAAGATGGCCCAAGTCCTTGGGGCCTTACACCCACATGGGAGATCCAGAAGAATCTCCTGGCTTCATTTCAGCACAGCTCCGACCTTTGTGGTCATTTGAGGAGTGAACCAGCAGATGGAAGACCTCTCTTTCTGGCTCTACCTCTCTCTGTAACTCTATTTTTCAAATAAATAAATAAACATTAAAAAAATCTAAGGAAAATACTCTCAAATTCTTACCTACAAAATTAAACATATGCAAATCCATCTATTCTTTAATTACAAAGTCTACTTCTTATTGCAAATAAGTAAATGTCACAGATATGTGGAGTTTCAAAACCAAACTTTGAAATTTCTCATTGAAGATTAAGAATTAAAGGAAAAAAAAAGTCTGTGTATTTGGTTTGATTGGAAAGGCAAAAATAAATAAATAAATAAATAAATAGCAAAAAAAGCCTCAGCATTACAAAGAAGTCTGTATTTGATTAGGAGCTGGTAGCCTGAAAAGAATGATTCTGTCTGAAAAAACGCTGTCATTCATAAGAAAAGTCTGGCTTTTGGATCTGCTTTCAATTAGGCAGTTCTGAACTGTTCAGACTGTAGTCTTCTGTTGTGGTTTCATATATCCCATTCCAAATGCATAGTTTAGAAATACACAATGATCCTGTGAAATAAATGCTTTGAATTTATCTGCACATTTTACCAAGTCTGTAATTATTTACCATGAAAAAAATTAAAATTTGTCAGTAGGAGCATTTTCCTTCACAATATACCTTTTATTTCTGTCTCACAGTGATATCATTCATAAATGTGTGATATTGAAATTACTTATGAATGATGTTCAATTTTCTATCATGTTACCTCATTTCATATACATAAGCAGGTAAAAATATATTAGACCTATTTACTTAATTGTAACAGTAGTTTATATAGTACAGCATCAGACTTTAGGTGTGGCATTAAAGAGGGTTGGGTAGGATGGTGGTGCTACCACTTGTGGATTTGGGGAAATAACTTCTACCACCTAAATTATAGTTTCTTCATATGTATAAGGAAGATCATTATATCTGCTTCATGGATTACTGCAGGTATTTAATACATAGTATATGCAAAAGGTTGTATCTGACACCTATTATATGCTCAACAAATTAGAAGCAGGCATTTAACGCTCGTGGGACACCATCCCACAGCTGAGTATCTGGTTTAAGTTCTGACTTTGTTGCCAATTCTAGCTTCCAGCTAATGCACAACTTAAGAGATACAAGATGATGGCTCAAATATTCAGATCCCTGCCATTCACATGGGAGATGAAATTCCTGGGTCTTGACTTTGGCTTGATCCAGCCCTGGTTGTTACAAGCATTTGGGGAGTGACACAATAGATAGATAGGTTCTGTCTCTGTCTGTTGGTCTCTCTTTATTTGCCTTCCAAATAAAATGATAATAAATAAACATTTTAAAACAATTTTCAACATACTGTGTCTTAGCAGCTTTATTACATATATAAAAGTAAAGACACTTATAAATTATATGATTTGTTTTTTAAATTGTGTTTATGAACATTTCTATACATTAAAATTTCATTTGCCCAAAGAAAATACACTAGAGAATGATTATTATCACTCTACAAAGGAATTCACCACAGAGATTATTATAAACTACATTTCTCTAGTTCACTGAAAATTCACTTTATAAAATTTGATTTGTCTGGAACTTTGTCAGAGTACCTCTATATTACTTTACAAATGCCAAAATTAATGTGTGCTGTAGAACTACACATTAAATGTTATCTTTTAGTCTACATATTCTATGTTTCTGGAGAACTATTCTTCTTCCTCAAAGGAAAATAAAAGTAAATATGTGAGATGAGTAAATTCCAGGCAGACAGCATTGAGTCATATAAACTGTGTACATACGTACACATATAGTCATGACTTTGGCTGTGGGCCTTGGGGAGGGAAAGGAAGAGGAAAAATAAGAGTGAAGAGAGCTCCTTATATTCTACAAAAGTGTAACACTTCAAAGCATTTATGTGTTCTGGCTGGTTGAACCTTCTAATGATTTTCAATTTTTTTTTTTAAGATTGATTTATTTATTTGAAAGTCAGAGTTACACAGAGAAGACAGAGATTTTTCCATCTACTGGTTTGCTCCCTTGATGGCCACAATGGGCATTTTGCACAAGGATAAGGCCTAGGAGATCCTTTCAGGTCTCCCACATGGGTGGCAGGGGTCCAAACATTTGGACCATCTTGTGCTGCTTTTGCCAGGCCATTAGCAGGGAGTTGGCTTTGAAGTGGAGCAATCAGGACTCAAATTGATGTCCATAGTGTTGCAGACATTGCAGATTGCAGGCAGAGACTAAACAAACTATGCCACGTCACTGGCCCCAAGAATTGTTTATTAAGAGATCTTTGTGTGATATTCAGAGAAAAAAATTAGTTTTAAAAATCCTACAAATTTCAGCCAAAATAGGAGTTGGTATGAATGAATAATGTTGAAATGTGGAGTTCATCGCATTCAATGCATCTCAAGGATCTAGAAAAACTGCAGCAAACCAGACTGAAATCTAGCAGGAGAAGAGAAATAATTAAAATCAGAGAAGAAATCAACAGGATTGAATGCAAAAAAAAATTACAAAAGATCAGCCAAACGAGGAGCTGGTTTTTTGAAAAAATAAACAAAATTGACACCCCATTGGCCCAACTAACGTAAAAAAAAGAGAAAATATTCAAATCAATAAAATCAGAGATGAAAAAGGAAATGTAACAACAGACACCACAGAAATAAAAAGAATCATTAGAAATTATTATAAGGACTAGTATGCCAGCAAACAGGGCAATCTATTAGAAATGGATAGATTCCTGGACACATGCAACCTACCTAAATTAAACCAGGGAGACATAGAAAACCTAAATAAACCCATAACTGAGTCAGAAATTGAAACAGTAATAAAGGTCCTCCCAACAAAGAAAAGCCCAGGACCAGATGGATTCACTGCTGAATTCTATCAGACATTTAAAGAAGAACTAACTCCAATTCTTCTCAAACTATTCAGAACAATTGAAAAAGAGGGAATCCTCCCAAATCTTTCTATGAAGCCACCATCACCTTAATTCCTATGCCAGAGAAAGATGCAGCGTTGAAAAAGAATTACAGACCAATATGCCTGATGAACATAGATGCAAAAATCCTCAATAAAATTCTGGCCAATAGAATGCAACAACACATCAGAAAGATCACCCACCCAGACCAAGTGGGAATTATCCCTGGTATGCAGGGATGGTTCAATATGCACAAATCAATCTATGTGATACACCACATTAACAGACTTCAGAAGAAAAACTATATGATTATCTCAATAGATGCACAGAAAGCATTCGATAAAATTCAACACCCTTTCATGATGAAAACTCTAAGCAAATTGGGTATAGAAGGAACATTCCTCAATACAATCAAAGCAATTTATGAAAAACCCATGGCCAGCATCCTATTGAATGGGGAAAAGTTGGAAGCATTTCCACTGAGATCTGGTACCAGACAGGGATGCCCACTCTCACCACTGCTATTCAATATAGTTCTCGAAGTTTTAGCCAGAGCTATTAGGCAAGAAAAAGAAATTAAAGGGATACAAATTGGGAAGGAAGAACTCAAACTATCCCTCTTTGCAGATGATATGATTCTCTACTTAGGGGATCCAAAGAACTCTACTAAGAAACTATTGGAACTCATAGAAGAGTTTGGCAAAGTAGCAGGATATAAAATCATTGCACAAAAATCAACAGCCTTTCTATACACAGGCAATGCCATGCTTCTTGAAAAAGAACTTCTAAGATCAATCCCATTCACAATAGCTACAAAAACAATCAAATACCTTGGAATAAACTTAACCAAGGATGTTAAATATCTCTACAATGAGAATTACAAAATCTTAAAGAAAGAAATAGAAGAGGATACCATAAAAGGAAAAACTGTTCCATCCTCATGGATTGGAAGAATCAATATCATCAAAATGTCCATTCTCCCAAAAGCAATTTACAGATTCAATGCAATACCATTCAAAATACCAAAGATATTCTTCTCAGATCTGGAAAAAATGATGCTGAAATTCACATGGAGACACAGGAGACCTCGAATAGCTAAAGCAATCTTGTACAACAAAAACAAAGCCGGAGGCATCACAATACCAGATTTCAGGACATACTACAGGGCAGTAGTTATCAAAACAGCATGGTACTGGTACAGAAACAGATGGATAGACCAAAGGAACAGAATAGAAACTCCAGAAATCAATCTAAACATCTATAACCAACTTATGTTTGATCAAGGATCCAAAACCAATCCCTGGAGTAAGGTCAGTCTATTCAATAAATGGTGCTGGGAAAATTGGATTTCCACATGCAGATTCATGAAGCAAGACCCCTACCTTTCACCTTACACAAAAATCCACTCAACATGGATTAAAGACTTTAATCTATGACCTGACACCATCAAATTATTAGAGAACATTGGAGAAACCCTGCAAGATATAGGAACAGGCAAAGACTTCTTGGAAAAGACCCTGGAAGCACAGGCAGTCAAAGCCAAAATTAACATTTGGGATTGCATCAAATTTAGAAGTTACTGTACTGTAAAAGAAACAGTCAGGAAAGTGAAGAGGCAACCGTCAGAATGGGAAAAAATATTTGCAAACTATGCAACAGATAAAGGGTTAATAACCAGAATCTACAAAGAGATCAAGAAATTCCACCACATCAAAACAAACAACCCACTTAAGAGATGGGCCAAGGACCTCAATAGACATTTTTCAAAAGAAGAAATCCAAATGGCCAACAGACACTTGAAAAAATGTTCAGCATCACTAGAAATGCAAATCAAAACCACAATGAGGTTTCACCTCACCCCAGTGAGAATGACTCACAATCAGAAATCTACCAACAGTAGATGCTGGAGAGGATGTGGGGAAAAAGGGACACTATCCCACTGTTGGTGGGAATGCAAACTGGTAAAGCCATTATGGAAATCATTCTGGAAATTCCTCAGAAATCTGAATATAACCCTACCATTCAACCCAGCCATCTCACTCCTTGGAATTTACCCAAAGGAAATTAAATTGTCAAACAAAAAAGCTGTCTACACATTAATGTTTATTGCAGCTCAATTCACAATAGCTAAGACCTGGAACCAACCCAAATGCCCATCAACAGTAGACTGGATTAAGAATTGATGGGAGATGTACAATATAGAATACTATACAGCAGTCAAAAACAGTGAAATCCATTCATTTGTAACAAAATGGAGGAACCTGGAAAACATTATGGTGAGTGAAATAAGCCAGACAAAGAGGGACAAATATCACAAGATCACCCTGATTGGTGACAATTAACTGAGCACCAAAAAGGAAATCTGATGAAGCGAAATGGAAATTATCAGAAACAATGATTTGATCAGCCCTTATCATCACTGTTGATGTACAATTTAATACTATATCCCTTTTAGTATTTTTTGTTGTTCTACTTAATATCATTGGTTGAGCTATGTAATTAACACACAATTATTCTTAGGTGTTTAAAGTTAACTGAAAAGTGATCCCTGTTAAATATAAGAGTGGGAATAAGAGAGGGAGGGGATGTACAATTTGGGACATGCTTAAGCCTACTCGCCCCAAGTGATGGAGTTAGAAATGTGCCAGGGGATTCCAATACAATTCCATCAAGGTTTCATGTACCAATGCCACCTCACTAGTCCAAGTGATCAATTTCAGGTCACAGTAGACCATGATAGGTCTAACAGTCAAAGGGATCACATAAACAAGACTAGTGTCTGCTAATACTAACTGATAGTATTAAAAAGGGAGAATTATCCAATATGGGAAGCAGGATACACAGCAGACTCATAGAATGGCAGATGTCCTAAACAGCACTTTGGCCTCAGAATCATCCCTTGAGGCATTCGGATCTGGCTGAAGAGCCCATGAGAGTAGTTTAGGCATGGAAAGCCAAGACACTCTGGCAAAAAAAAAAAAAAAAAAAAAAAAAAAACTAAATGAAAGATCTCTGCGAGTGAGATCCCAGTGGAAAGAATGGGGCCATCAAAGAAGGAGGTATCTTTCTCTGAAGGGAGGAGAGAACTTCCACTTTGACTATGGCCTTCTCAAAATAAGAACAAAGTCGGCGAACTCAGAGGGCTTCCATGGCCTTTGCAACTCATGACTAGAGCCTGGGGAGATTGCTGATGCCTTAAACGATAGTGTCAATTTGTTAAGTCAACAACAAGAGTCACTCTGCACTTACTCCCCACGTAAGATCTCTGTCCTTATTGTGTTGTTCAATGTGAATTAATGATATAACTAGTGCTCATACAGTATTTGGTAATTTGTGTTCCGTGTGGGGGCAAACTGATTAAATCTTTATTTAATATATACTAAATTGATCTTCTGTTATAAAGATAATTGAAAATGAATCTTGATGTGAATGCAATGGGAGAGGGAGTGGGAGATTGGAGGGTTGTGGGTGGGTGGGGAGTTATGGGGGGGGGAAGCCATTGTAATCCATAAACTGTACTTTGGAAATTTATATCTACTAAATAAAAGTTAAAATAAAATAAAATAAAATAAGTAGAAAAAAAGAAAAGAAATGTGGAGCTCATCTTTGAACTTGTGTGTGAAGTTTGATGGAACAATAGCATATGCACATGGATAAATTTAATATGCATTTGGGAGTGACATCTGCCCCTACTTCCTTCCTGCTGTCCTTTCCATATATAATTCATGATATTCTATAAATCCATAATTCTGGGAGAAACATGAGTTCAATGATACCAAATGACAATGTAAGGTAAATGAGTATCTCAAGCATGCATGTAAGGGGCATGGAAACTTGCTTCAAGCCCAGAAGGAAAGCAGTGACTTTCTAAGAAATAAGGTTGACCAAGTAACACTTTCATATCCTTTTTACTTATTTTTTTGTATACCAACCAGTGGTGGAAATGGAAGCATAAAAAAGAAAAGTGAATGAACACAAAACATGTAGTTGTTCATTGTTTGAGTGCTTCTTTACTCATAATAAAGCTGAAATAAAATGGACATATATCAAGGGATGAATTGAAAGCAGCCAAGGTGAGTTTGTTCTGGTATGAAAAATATGTAAGTTCATGTGGGAGGAATCAGATATGAGTTGTGTAGTTTCCAGTGATTCTGTACATGAGTTAAATGTTATTTAAAACTAACATTTAAAATTTTTAATATTAAAATATTTTACCCTTTAAGCTGCATGGTAAAAATAGCATTTTAGATGTTAAAATGATCATATAAATATGATTAAATGTTAAAGTGATCATGTAGGTAGGATTAAGTGTTTGGTAATAATAATAAATAGAATTAAAAAGGAGTGAATGCTCCAAAATGAGAAGCAGTCTATAGAGCAGACTCATAGAATAATAATTGCTTTAAGTAGTACTCTGAACTCAGAATCAGTCCTTAAGGTATTCTGGTCTGGCTGAAAACCCCATGAGAGCCTTTCAAGCATCAAAAGTCAAGACATTGTGGCAAAAATGTCCTACATGAAGGATCTCTGTTAGTGAAACCCCAGTAGAAATAAGTGATCATCAAAGAAGGATGTACTTCTCTATGAATACAGGAGAGAACTTCCACTTTGCTAATGGCCTTGTCTAATTACTGACAGTGTTCATGGATCCAAAAGGCTCCTATAGCCTAGGCAGCTCCTGTCAAGAGCCTCCGGTGATCACTGATGTCATCCATAAGAATGTAAATTGTTAAATTAACAACAGGAGTCACTGTGCATTAACTTCCCATCTGAGACCTCTGACTTCAAAGAGTAGTATTATGAGACTTAACAGTAAAACTTGTTCTCAAAGATTTACTTTGTTTTAGTGTATTAACTAGAGTATATTCTTATGTTTCATAAGTTTTAGTCATGCCTAAGTGTCGAACTCCATTGCTTGTTTTCTTAGATGCTTCCTTAATTAATGATAAAAGTTGTTCTCAAAGACATACTTTCTTTTAGTGTATTAAATGAAGGATATTCTTATGTCTCATAAATTATAGTTATGTCTAAGTGCTCACAAATGATGTGTTATTCTTGGGTGATTCTTTAAAGTTAATTAACTTTCTCAGAAAAAAGTGAAATTAGCTTTGGGATGCAATGACTTTGAACAACCCTTGTTTTGACTGTTGAGCAACAATTTTTTGGTGTGTGTCTGCAAATTGTTGAACTCTTTACTTGATATAGAGTTAGTCTTCTGTGTACAAAGCTAATTGAAAATAGATCTGAGTAGACAATAGGACTGGAAATGGGAGAGGTAGGAGAAGGAGGGGGGGATTGTGGGTGGGAGGGCAGGTATGGTTGGAAGAATCACTATATTCCTAAAGTTGTACTTATGAAATGTATGAAGTTTGCATTCTTTAAATCAAAATTTTCTTTGGAAAAAACATTTAAAATTAAGTTTAAAGCATTTAAAACAAATGTTGCATAATATAAAAGTTAATGGTAAAAGTAAAATTTTTGTTTTTGTTTCCTTGAAATGCTACTAAAAAGCAATTTAAAACCAAGTAAATGGTGTCAGAGACAGAGGGGATTGTCAAAAAGGAAAAGGTTGATATTTTAGTATAATTAGCCACATATTTTCCTGCTTTATGAACTCAGAGCCCTGCAGTTTCCATTTTACATTAGATGTAGACAATCCAGTGTGCAGTAAGTGCAAAATGTGAAGGGAAATAAGAGGAAAAAGTAGCTTTTCTCAATTAGCAAAAATAGAAAAGAAATTCTTTTCCATAAATGGAAACATTTGTGAGAAGTCATCGTTTATTACTCACTGGATCAGTAAGTCTCTGCTTTAAAAAAAAAAAAAAAAGATTGATTTATTTGAAAGGTAGAGTTACAGAGAGGCAGAGGCAGAGAGAGAGAAAGAGAGAGAGACTTCCATTTGTTGGCTCACTTCCCAAATGGACGCAACAGACAGAGCTGGGCAGATCCAAAGCCCAGAGTCAGGAACTTCTTCCAGGTTTCCCATATGAGTGCAGAGACCTAAGGACTTGTGCCATTTTGTATTGCTTTCCCAGAACATTGCAGAGAGCAGGATTGGAAGTGCAGCATCTGAGACTCGAACCAATGCCAATATGGGATACTGGCACTGCAGGTGGTGGCTTTACCCACTATGTCACCGAGCTGGCCCCAATCTCTGCTGTTCTTACACATGAATTCTCAAATATAGCTCTTCTGTTTGTCACATATCCTCCTCTGCTGTAGGCAGCCTTTGGACAAATCAAGGCCAATCTTGGCTTCTGGAGTTTTTGGGATAAGAAAGTCACATACTCTCATCCTGAAGGAGAATGTTAATCAAGAACAATCTGTTAAAATTATCTGTGTTACCAGAGCCCCAATAAGTTGCTTAAGTATGTTGTTATCTTTTGTGCTTCTTTGTGCTTCTTTGTTCTGCAGCTGGTTATGTATAAATACCACTGAGACATTGTAATAAACAAGCCTTGATCAGCCTTGCTGTCTTGGCTCCATTTTCTGTGATCTCTTGTCCCTCTTTTTAGTCCCTCTCCCTCCCTTAGGTTCTGTTCAACTGGTGCGGCTGGCCCGCAGACTCTGCCTTTCTCTGAAAACTGTTGCGCTTTAGGCCGCCACAGCTCAATAGCCTAATCCTCCACCTGCAGCGCCGGCATCCAGTGTTCTAGTACAGTCGGGGCGCCGGATTCTGTCCAGGTTGCCCCTCTTCCAGTCCAGCTCTCTGCTGTGGCCTGGGAGTGCAGTGGAGGATGGCCCAAGTGTTTGGGCCCTGCACCCCATGGGAGACCAGGAGAAGCACCTGGCTCTTGGCTTCGGATCAGCGTGGTGCACCGGCTGCAGCGGCCATTGGAGGGTGACCCAACAGCAAAGGAAGACCTTTCTCTCTGTCTCTCTCTTTCACTGTCCACTCTGCCTTTCAAAATAAATAAAGAAAGAAAAGAAAAGAAAAGAAAACTGTTGAGCATCATAGATTTTCATATTTTGTTGCAGATGTATTCCTCCATGAATGTCCCTGCTGTTTCAATCTGAGGTTTGGAGAGACATGGTTTACCCTACAATTATAAACTATTCAGGACATTCAACCCATTACTGTAAGTTGCATCTGAAGCTCTGGCTGGCCTTTTGCTGTGAGGTACCTGAGAAGTCATCTGGAGGAAACATGTAAATTCAATTTCCATTTAGCTCTTCCAGTATCAAATAGAGATGAACAAAATTATGACATTGACTCATTCGTTTTATACTATATCTGAAATTTATCCATAATCATATACAACATTCTTAAATGTGTATCTTTCAGCATAGAAGACAGTTGTACATCGCAGATCACTTGGCTAATCCTCTGCCTGCGGCGCCAGCACACTGGGTTCTAGTCCTGTCCGGGCACAGGATTCTGTCCCGGTTGCTCCTTTTCCAGTTCAGCTCTCTGTTGTGGCCCGGGAGTGCAGTGGAGGATAGCCCAAGTCGTTGGGCCCTGCACCCGCATGGGAGACCAGGAGAAGCACCTGGCCACTGGCTTTGGATCGGTGCCGTGCACCAGCCACAGTGCGCTGGCCACGGCAGCCATTGTAGGGTGAGCCAACGGAAAAAGGAAGACCAAAAAAAAAAAAAAAAAAAGACAGTTGTGGAAATAACATGAGCTTTGGAATATTCTGTGTTCTGACAAAGATTCTATCATTTGTTGGATTAATTACCTTGTGAATATGTTTTCTTCTTATTACTGAGTCAGTTGTATCATGTTCAAGTATTCATACTATGATTCTCACAAAACACAAAAGAGAGTTGAAGCAAATGATCAATGGTAAAAAATGAAGGGGCAAATTAAAAAAATATAATTTGCTGATGTGTGGATATTTCTTTTCTTTTGGAAATTTAGAATCAGAATCATTTGCTGTCCTTATGAAATAAAGTTCTTTATCAAATTTTTATAATTAGATATTCACTGCCCTAACCCCTTTCAGTAACAGGCTAACTTACGTATCTATGGGTTCTCCAAGCATAAGCATCCACCCAAGTATGAATAAGATGCTATAGATGCAAATCTATAACAGCTTGCAGAAGTAGATACTGTGACGATTCCTAGGGCAACACAATTATCTAATGTCAATGGGTGGAGCAAGTGCTGGTTTCCATGCCCAGTAGTGACGGCAGTGGTGTCTGTGCCACAGCAGCACTGTGCCATCATTTGAAGCACCATTCTTCTAAGGCATATCTCCATGCCTTGCTTCTATATCCTTTGTACAGATTCTGTGAGCTGCCTGATAACCTTTGAATAAATGTTCTGCTTATATTAGCTGGAGTTGTTTTCTGTTGCTTGAAACAGTAATGGTAATTGATGCAGAAGTTTATGCATGTGTTCAGAAATTTCAGTCTTGAAAAACGATGAAGAAAGTAATAATAATGCATTTCCAAGAGAAGATTTCTATACTCTGCTTTGGAAAGGCCAACCAAACTTTGTTGATGACATCATCCTGGAGGGAAAATGATGGATGTTTATTTCATATTGTGTTAGAAAAATAACAACTGAATATGTGCAAGATCACTTTTAAAGGAATAAGCTAGATTAAAGAAAATAATGTTCATTTTTATGTATATGTGGACTACATAAAAAAAATCCTTACACCTGGCATTGATATTCCTGAAAGGTGATAAAAAATCCAGAGTCAAGTTCACAGAAAACTGAGAAAAAGGCTTCTTAACTCGACTCTATAAAGGTTGATGTCAGTTGGCTTGAGCTTCAATATCAAACTGGATTGGGATTTATAAACACAACAATTTCTTGTTCATAATTCTTGAGGCTGCTAAATTCAAGATCAAGACTCAGACAGATTCAGTGTTTAGTGAGGGTCTGTTCCTCATGGATGACACGTGCTGTATATTCTCACCTGTTAAAAGGGCAAACATATTCTCATAAGCAACTACAGTAAGACTAGTCATTCTTTGAATTAGTCTGCCCTTTTGACCTAATCATGTCTGAAAAGATCTACCTCTTCATACTCCAACAAAGGGGTTATGTTTCACTATGAATGATGGGGAGACACAAACTTTCAGAGCACAGCACGCAGCAGATAGAGTTATCCTACTTATATTCTTGTCATACATTTGCTGAAAAGTCCAATTTGGCTGCTGATCTTTTAAGCACGCACATGTACATACACAGTATATCACAGATTTGGATTCTTCAGAGGTCTATAAGCCCATTCCCCAACACAAGGATTGAAAGGATGTGAGAGTTTAGGAAGAAGAGAGCATGCATCTCTTTAAAGCTGTACTTTTAAGGCAGACTAACTCCGAAATCTGCCGGCTTTGGAAAAAAACCTAGCATTTTCATGGAATTTCTTTAACTTTTTCTCTTGACCCTTGCTCTGGCATCTGCTCCCTATCAGGACGTTATGTGAAATTTTTTGATCTGCTTCTTGTTCTTAGCCTAGAATGTATCTTCTGGACTTATATAAGCCATTGTTTTCCTTTTGCTTAAGACTCTCATTTCTTTGACTTAAAATGACACTTACCCTGTAGATGTATTTTTCTCTTGGATTTCATATTTTCTGTTCTCAGCCCAAGCTACTTCTTTGGATCAATCCACCTGCCAATGTTCTCAGTGTCCTCAAGGTACAAGGAGGAAATCACATCCCATGCTATCAGTGAAAAGCATTGAGCTGCAAGCTACATAAGTCTCCAACTAAAACAGGTCTGAAAAAGTGTATACTATATTTTAATGAAGCAATTTATACCCTGATGAAATGACTTAGTTGCAAACAGCAGCTTAACCCACTGTGCCGTAATGCTGGCCTGAAACGGGTTTCTCTTTATATGGCTCTTCATTTTCACGAGGAAAGAAAATCTTCCTCAGAATCTCTTAAGGACTCCCTTCATCTCACTATGTGTCCCACTCTCTACAGAAAAAGCAACAGTAAATGCCCAAAGGATGACCCTTAGAACTGAAACAATGCCTGAAATCTTTTTGCAAAAAAAATCGTTATCTTTGAATTGGTAGCATGACATTCTGCAAGACAGAAAGGAGAAGTTATTCTTCTACAAAAATGTTCCACCTTTAAAATTAGAAGTTTAGGAACATGATTCAAATTTCAGTAAACAGGCTTTATTCATTGTGACTAATAGCATAAATGTGGCATTCAGTCTTGAAGGCAGAACCCTGTATTATTTATGGTGAATGTCTTTGCTCTTTATACGTCTGATCATATTCTGGGCATAGTATAAGCAGGAATGACCACAGCAGCAGTGGAGATGAGACGGCCACACAAGGCCATGAATCACATCAGTGCAGTTTTCTGCAGGATCTTGGATCACGGCAGGTGAAGGGGTTAGCACTAGATATGGAGACAGCTGAGCCAAAGGCGGATGTCATCGGTGCTTTGTGTGGGCCATTATCCTCTGAAGAGCCTGCAGAGACATGGCCTGTGGTGACTAATGTTAAAGGAGAGGACAGAAGAATTCAGCTGAACACTATTCTGACTGCACCACAGAAAATGCCGCTGACTTGTGGCATATTCCCTGAAAGAGAAGCCTTGAGCATATGCATCTGAGGCAGAATGTATCACATTGCACAAAATCCTCAGTCAATATCATGCCTATAACATAGCTGGTAATTAATTACTTATGCAAATGAACTAGTTTAGACAGAACAGTTCTCACACAGTGGATACATCATGATTTTGAACACTTTTGTCAGATTATCTGCCCCAGAATACAATCTTGAACTTGAGTTACCAACTTTAATAAGTTTTTTTTGAAAAATATCAATGTAAAATGACTTTGAAATGTAAATAGCCATCAATTTGGAGAGAGTATAACTGTAGCAATACTAATAAAACTCAAGAAAATATCTCACTAAAATTTTATTCTCCTTAGTGGGTAAAATAGCCAATAACAATATTGACCATTTCTTTTCAAGCTTGGGCTAGGGACCTTTCCACCTATGCTTTATCTTTAATGGTTATAAATACCCTGTCTAAAAAATAACCAAACAGAAGTTTATTTTAGTTAGGACTGTAAAGCTAATGAGAGATGGAATTAGTCTTCCAATCCTGGCTGTTTATTTCTAATTGGATGTTTTATTTTTTGTAAGGCTTATTTATTTATTTGAAAGTTTCACATTACACTGAGAAAGAGAGGCAGAAAGAGAGGCAGAGAGAGAGAGGTCTTCCATCTGCTGGCTCACTCCACAATTGGCCTTAATGGCCAGAACTGCACCAATCTAAAGCCAGGAGCCAGGAGTTCCTCTGGGTCTCTCACACGGGTGCAGGGGTCCGAGGACTTGAGGCCATCTTATATTGCTTTCCCAGGCCTTAGCAGAGAGCTGGATCGGAAGTGGAGTAGCTGGGACTGGAGCCAGCACCCATACGGGATGCCAGCACTTCAGGCTGCAGCTTTACCTGCTACTCCACATCTAATTGAATGTTTTAAAGAAACATTGTGGGGCTGGCACTGTAATGTCACCAGTTAAGCAGCCACCTGCAGTGCCAGCATCCCATATGAGTGCCAGTTCAAGTCCTAGATGCTCCACTGCTAATGCCCCTGGGAAAGGAAGATGGCCCAAATCCTTGGGCCCCTGCACCTACCTGGGAGACCGGGTAGCAGCTCTGGCTTCTGACAAGCCCAACCACACTCTGGCCGTTGGGGCCATTTGGGAAGTGAAACAGTGGATGAAGATTTCTCTCTCTCTCTCTTTCTCTCTCTCTCTCTCTCTGTCTCTAACTTTGCTTTTCACATAAAATAAATAAATCTTTTAAAAAATAGAAAGAAACAGTATATCCTGCAATGCAACACCCATTACATTTGGGACAATAGGAGATTTTTTTTGGTCTCAAGATTCCAGGCATTTAAAGGAGACAAGGAAGAGGACTACAAAGACAGAATTCCTGCTCCTGTCCCAAATGAAGGGCAGAGAAAAGACTGGCATAAGGCTATCAAATACTGCTTTTGTAGCAGGTGTATTAGCATACTCCAGAGAGAAAACAGAACCAAAGGGTTGATTCTCTCTCTCTCTCCCTCTCACTCTCACTCTCTCTCTCTCTGCCCATATCTCTCCATCTCCATTCATCTCTATCTCTGTCTACCCATCTACCAAGAAAGAGAGAGTTATTTTAAGGAATTGACTCACATGATGCGGAGTATGGGGAATTTGAAATCTAGAAGTTGATAAGAGAGGGACCTCTGAAAAACTGATGGTGCAACTCAAGTGTAGGGTCATGCTGAAGGCAGAATTTTTCTTCTTCAGGAATATTTTTTCCCGAAGACCTAGAACTGAGCAAATGTAACCAATTATAATAGTTTATGGAGTATAAAAAATCTATGAATATAAAAGTTAATCTTATCTAAAAAATACTTTCAGAGCAAAATCTAGACTGCACAAAAATTGGGTACCACTGCCTACCAAGTTGATCTACACAATTAACCATCACAACTAGGAAATGGCAGTTGAGAAATGTACCATAGAACAATGAAAAAATGTAAACCAAGATAAATTAAATTATCATCTATTTTTGCTATTAAGTCTTGATATATTGAATAACTTTCGTGTCAAAACAGAATTATGTGGAATGATATGTTTCCTTCAATCAAGTTAGTGCATGCAAATATTTTATAGGGTATTTATTTAGTCATTTACTTTACATATATACTAAACATCTAAAACATGTCATATAATATGCCCAGCTTTGTGCAAAAGACACAGGATCTGGACTTGAGGGTCTTACACTCTGATAAGACTAACAGGGAAACAGACTGCTTGTATAAAGTTATTTACAATATTTTTTTTGCCTGTTGCCTTTTTTCTTTAAATATTTATTTATTTATTTATTTGAAAGGCAGATTAAGAGAGAGAGAGACAGAGAGAGAGAGAGAGGGTGGAAGAGAGAGAGAGAGAAAGAGAGAGAAAGAGAGAGAGAGAGAATCATCCATCCACAGCTTTACACTCTAAAATGGCCACAACAGCCCAGGTTGGACCAGGATGAAGCCTGGTGTCAGGAGCTTCTTTTGGGCCTCCCATCTGGATGCAGGGATCCAAGCAATTAGGCCATCTTCCACTACTCTTCCAGGCACATTAACAGGAAACTGGATCAGAAACAAAGCAGCAAAGACTCGAACTGGTGCCCATATCAGATCCTGGCACTACAGACAGTGCCTTAACCTGCTGTGCCACAGTGCTGGCCCCAGTTAGTTTTTTACAGCACCAACTTCAATGTCGATACCAGGGTTATTATTACATTTACTAAAGCTGAGTAAAGTGACTCTTGTCTGAAGGCTTGATGAAGGTGAATGCTATACTTAGTATCATGGATGATTTCTTAGCACAAACAGGAATATTACTGAAGTTTTCAGATCTGTAATTGAAAGATTGTTGGAAATACAGGACTTGCATATTTAGGGTAAATAAAATATGAACCACAATGATTAAACATACAGTTTCAGAGAAAGTTAATCTACTGATTATGTATTTCCAGTAAGGCTTTTAATATTTAAGTTCCCTGAAGGTACTGAATAAAACAAGGGATAGGGCCTTTCATGGTGAGTTAGTTCTTTTGATTCAGATCTGAGTTCAAGGATCTGCTGTTACTATCGTTTATGATGTTGAAAAGCTACTGGCACTGATTTTCTTAGTGATTATATCCATTGAGTTTTTGAGTTCCTGGTAACACATGACATTTCTAAAAGGCATTGAGAGTAGTAGGCTCTCAGTAACAAACATTTTCTCTCTTGTATTGGATTCAAAATGAAGAGATCACAAAAGAATACTTCATCACCTTAAGGTTTTAGGAGATCTTTACTTTGATACATAAATTGCTAATATAAGGTGAAATATTATCATGTATATTCAGCCCCTGCATCATTGCTGCTGATAGATTCACTGCCAAACACACAAACATATTCACACATTTCTCCTGGTGAAATAGGGCATACAATTCTATTAGGGTACATTAGAAAGTCTGGAAAAAGGAACTTATTGATTAAGATTATTTGGTGAAAAATACTGAAATACACACAATGTTTACATAATTTTTGAAGATGCCTTGTAATTTTCATGCCAAAATAAACCTAACTTCCAATTCCATTTTCCATAAACTTTTTGAAGAACTCTTATACATAACAAAATATCAGTTAGAAATTTCAACAATAATGCATTGTTCTCACAATTATCTTACATTATTCAAAAAGCAAAGTACTACGTGCTTGAAAGTATGCCAGATTTGTATAGAAATAACTAATAGGTTTATATTTAGGAATTGCTATTGAAAATACCACTCTAGCAAGGTAAAGAGAGCAAAAATAGACTTGAATTATAAGCCTGACTTTTGTTCTCATCATCCTCTGACTATTCTATTTCTCCAGCTAATGGACTTAAGGAGATATTTTTATCGGTATGAAATGTATTGGAGAACATTGTGTTCTCTGAAGCCACGCAGCAATAGATTTTTGATCTCTTCTAGCAAGAAAGGCTTAAATTTTGGTAAATGCTTTTTAGAGCATCATATAAAAATAAAGAGAAGGTGAAAGACTACCAAACAAACTTAGGATTTTTTTCTGTAGATCATAAACCTTTAGAGATGGATGAGTTCAATTAGCCTAAGCTTCTCTTTTTAAAGATATACAAACACTTTTGAAATAAAGGCCTAGCTTTGAATCTCCCATTTCTAATTCTAGTATTATTTTCAATAATTATTAAGAAAAATCATAGATTAGTGCTTAAAATGTGAAAGTAAGTTCTTTAGGGGAGTACAAACTGTTAGAAGAGAATAAAATGAAGCATATTATTTCTTATAGAAGGGACACTTTTGTACTTTCTCATAATATTTTGGTCATTTCTTGAATAATAATCTCCAATATTTAGCAATTGAGTATATTTTAATCTTATGAGAATATCAGTAATATTAATAAAGAAAAAGTTAACTTAAATGAATTATTTTGTGACCTGTGATTGAAAATCACCTTGTCTATAGCATTTATCACTAAAATATCTTTTTAATTATTTAAATGTTTATAGATACCTACATACTAGTTTAAAACAGCAAGACAAAGAGATTTTGCACACATTTGATTCACTCCCCAAATTCCCACAACATTCAGTGCTGGGTCTGCCTGAAACTAGGAGCCTAGAACTCAATTCAGGTCTTGATCTAGGTGGTATGGACCCAAGTATCTGGGTCATCACGTGCTGCTTCCCACAGTGTGTATTAAAAGATATCTGTATTGGAAGCAGAAGAACTGGGACTCAAATTAGGTATTCCAATATATGATGTGAGTATCCCAAGTGGCATCTTAACCATTTCAAAAGAAGTCCATCTCCACAATTTCCGTTTTTGCCTGTGGCTTTTAACATTGAATTATAAAATATTTTAATTTTGAAAAATAATGTTTAACATACATAGAAAAAATTTCATGTATGTAACTTACCTGTGTAACTTTAAATGTGAAATTACACATAGTTAGTATGCATTATAATAAAATAGGCACTTGTGATTCACCATTTAACCTAAAAAAACATTCTCCTACATGCTCATTGATCATTTCTCATTTTCCTGATTCTCACATTCAAGAAGTAACCATTATCCCTGATTTGCTTTTTCACATTCCTTTCCTTTTATAAAAGAGACTTAATATACTGATAATGTCAAAGAATACAAAATATCATCGCTTTTTCTAGTCTTTAAGTATTGAAAGCAATGATTCTATATCACACACAGTTCTCTAAATCTTGCATATTTTGCTGAATATTATCTAGCAATGTGTTTTTTTAAGATTCCTCTTCTTGGATATGTTATATGATACTAAAATGTAACTTGTAAACAGCAAAATTCACAGTATATTTGCAGCTTAAAAAAAGGACATTTTTCAATAGCATTTTTTTCTGTGTAAGCCAAACAAAAGTGTACTAAAATACAAGTATTCTCTTTTGATTATCATCTTATTCTGTATAGAACATATTGTACAGTTTGAATTCCTACCTTTAAATGTTAATTTAGAGTACATGATACCACTTATTCTTTTATTAGGTCCCGCTGTATTGTCATGGTTTACCTTCCAGGTATTCGGAAGAATAATCCAATCATGATCTCTCAGGTAAACTAACAATACCAGGGAATTTGAAATTATTTTTATGTAGAAGTAAAGAGAGAGAGAGAGAGATCCCATCTGTTGAGTCACCCCCAAATGCCTCCAACAGTCAAAGCTAAGATCAAAGAACTCAATGTAAATCTCCTATGTAGGTAGCTAGAAGTCGGTCATTGGAGCCCTCACCACTGCCTTCCAAGGGCAGCATTAGCAGAAAGTTGGAGTCAGAAGCATAGCTAGGTGTTGAACCCAGCATCTGATAAAGGACTCATGCATTTCAAGTGGCTTCTTAACTGCTAAGCCAAAGCTTTACTTGGAAATCTGAAGTTAACCTAAGAGCATGAACATCTGTGTGAGGCAGTGGGTTGGGGAGGTAGACTTCAGGCAGAGAATTTTAAGTGGGCTTTTTAAATTCTAAAATGCTTTACTTAGTTTCCTGTAACTTGGGCCAATAACTTTATTGTTTTCTGGTAGAATAATTTCATCATATGCTTAATATACATGCATATAAGGTAAAGAAAAGAAAGGAAACAATTTCTAAATAGATCCAATTGGCTGCTTCATGAAAAAAGATAATTCAAAACCTGTTATACATTAATAATCATTTAAAATCCTGTCTGTTTCCAGGAGCCTATACAAGCTGTGTTTCCCATTTATGCTCCACCTACCCTACAAAAACATACTGGATATTCTGATCACCTTTTGGGTGTCAGGCACTGTTACTAGAGCAGAGCGTCCATGTTAATGAAGTCAGAACCATTGATTACTTTTGTCGGAAAGTAACATATACTGCTTTGTCTGGGTTTCATTGTGACTACAAGATCTTACCCTTGTTTTATCTCCACAGTTGGATTGTATTACTGAAACAGAAACAGTAAAAAGAAAAACCTGCTAATTTACACACTTACAAGAGATTTTTGATATGGATACAGTTCATAAGCAAAATGTGCACATATTGGGGGCAGTGAAGGGTGACATTCTACGATGGAAATCCTTTGTTGGTAAAATTTAGCTACTCTTATGTTCAGAGTAGTTCAGCTTAGAACTCCAAAATTGAATATTAACAGTTTATTAAAAAGGGAAACATTACAGTTAACCAGACTGAGTGATTCTCTTTTGTTTTTCCTAATGATATTAAACTTATTCATAGATTAGGTTTAATTATAGTATCATTATTAGGTGCACTGTACAGGACAGCCCTAGGCTGTTTAAAGCTACTGCACTTTTCTTTACTTTGGAGTTTCCATACCTTTTTTATTTCCCTGTTATTGCACATTCAAGTAATTTCAAACATTTGCTATCACTACTTACACTTTTGTACATAAAAAATGTGGCAAGACAACAAATGGAATGGGTTGCTGCTAAAAAGGAGATACCCTGTGTTGAACATTTGCTACTAAGAGGCTAGTAAATGGTTGAAGGCAATAAAGGCTTCAAGACCAAGGTTAATTCTGTAACATAAATCATGTGCGACAGAGCCAATCCAATGCTAGGCTTAGCAGGACGAATTCATCACATCTATAGCCAATCTGGTCACCTAAGGTTGTGAGAATCTGATAAAGAAATAGGTTGATTCCATCATGAGAGCAGTAGCTTTTATAAAATTCCAGACATACAGAAACATTATTTAAAAATTAAATCACAGTTCTGAGAAAGAATTCCAAATGAATTTCTACTCTGAATTACTTCTCCAAGCACTAAATATCCTTTTAAAGATATATCATTTAGGGCCAGAGCCGTGGCTCAACAGGCTAATCCTCTGCCTTTCGGCGCCGGCACACAGGGTTCTAGTCCCGGTCGGGGCACCGGAATCTGTCCCAGTTGCCCCTCTTCCAGGCCAGCTCTCTGCTGTGGCCTGGGAGTGCAGTGGCGGATGGCCCAAGTGCTTGGGCCCTGCACCCCTTGGGAGACCAGGATAAGCACCTGGCTCCTGCCATCTGATCCGCGTGGTGCGCTGGTCGCAGCGCACTGGCCTCGGCAGCCATTGGAGGGTGAACCAACGGCAAAAAGGAAGACCTTTCTCTCTGTCTCTCAACGGCAAAAAGGAAGACCTTTCTCTCTGTCTCTCTCTCACTGTCCACTCTGCCTGTCAAAAAAAAATATATCATTTAGAATACTATCTACTAATATTATTACCATCATCAACCACTATTATATACATCGTACCACTTGCCATTTTTAAGGTCCTAATGGGTGTCAGCTATCACAATATTCAGGTTCCATATGCTATTTTGCCTGATTTATGGAATCAGTTCGCAAAATAAGTGTTATTACTCCAAACATACAGGGAAAGAAACACAATGAGCATATTTACTTCCTTACAGTTGATTTCATGTCATTCAGGTTTTATCTAAAAGAGTGCCTGCCTTGTTTAGCCATACACATTCCTTCCGTAGATACATTTGCACTGAGTCATTGCACTACTTGCACCATTTTCTAGATATCACTTGCCCCACCACATGCATCAATATCTATCACATTTTCATTTATATTCAAGATATTTCCATTTTATGGAATTATTTTTTAAATCATTTGTTGCCTAGTTTTCTCATAAGAATGTAAATTCTTTGACAGTAGAATGTATTTGTTTTGTTTGCTATTGAATGCCTAGAGAATAAATCTGTTTGACACTTTGTTGGCATTTAGGAAGTGTTTGGTGAGTGAATAAACAGATACACATCTCAAATGACAATTTAGTAAATGGCAGAAACAAGAAAAGAGCAAACCAAAATTTCATCCAAAATTAATATTTTATTTTTACTGTATTTCTTAGCTTCTTATGTCAGGATCATCATTTTGTGGTCATCATGGCATCAGACTCATCACTATTGAAGAGGTTGGTCAAATTGGAAGAAACTCAACCTTCCAGGGATCATAGAATTACTACTAGATTTCAGATCTAAGGTAGAGCTGCATCATGTTACTATGTAAGTGAATTTGATTCATGGTAGGGAATGCTTGCCTTCTTTGAGAGCCACTAGTTTGTAACTCAAATTCCAGATAGTGCTAAACTAAGAGAGAAGATACCAATCTTGTCAACTGCAATAAATTTGAATATTCCAGGGTTGGATGTGGGATGTATAAACTTAAGTAAAATTTTTAAAAGTACTTCGGTGTGGTGATTTTAATTGATTATAAACTTAATTAATCAAATTGACAAATTAGTTATAACAATGGCTAACATAATTGAGGGTTGTATTGAAAGAAACAATTTCTATATGTTTAGAATATATAAAATATACTACAGTTTGCACAAAACATCTGGGCAACTGATTCATTGAGTCATTCACTTCTTTCTTTTTCTAAACAGTACCAACCACTCCTTAAGTTTATTTAACTGTATTAGAGGGAGAGAGAGAGAGAGAGAGAGAGAGAGAGAGAGTTAGAGAAAGAGAGGTCTTCCATTGGCTGGTTCATTCCCCAGATGCCTGCAACAGCCTAGGCTTCGCTAAGGCAAAGCCCAGAGATGAGAACTCAATCCAGCTCTCCTACCTGGGTGGCAGAAACCAAGTATCTGAACCATCACCTGCTGCCTTCCAGAGTACACACGAGCAGGAAGCTGAAATCAGAAACAGAGCCAGGACCCAAACATAGGTCCTCCAATATAAGATGTAAGTATCCCAGACAGCATCTTAAAAATTGTGCCATGCGCTCTCCTGTTATTTCTTTTCACAAATATTTATTGAGATAGTATTATGTATTCTTTTTAATACTAGGAATTTAGGGCACAAGTCAAATCAAATGCTATTTAATAATATGCATGTAACAATCTATGATTTTTATTTTTATAAAATTTTTTAATTTTAATTTTCAATTAGATTTTAGCAGATTCAATGTACTTTGTAGGTACAATTCTAAGAACATAATGGTATTCACACTTCCTCTCTTCCTCCCACCTTCCCTCCACCTCCCGTACTCCCACTTCCTTCTTCCCTTTTTTTTTACATTGTGAGATAACTTTTTAAATTTACATTACTGTAAAAACGCTAAATATTTCAAACAATAATAAATTTACCAAGAAAGAAAATAAAAAGACCCTAGTTTGATGGGAATATAAACAAGAGCTATAAACAATAATTGAATAGAGAAAGAACACTTCACCCACATAGACTAAATTGTAAAGTCATCACAGATAATTAGAACAATAGTAGTATAACATTGTTAACTATTGATTTGAAAAAATATGAAACAAAATTTTGGAAAACTATGATTGCAGTAATACTGATATACACAGACATTTCTTTTTTTTTTCTATTTCTTTTTTATTATTTTTTAAATTTTAGCTCCCACATATGAGGGAGGATATGTAGTATTTGTCTTTCTGGGTCCAGCTGATTTCACTCAACATGAAATCCTCCATTGCATCTGTTTTGCTCCAAATGGTAAAATTTCATTCTTTTTATTCCATAGGCTACTAATATTCCATAGTGTATATATAACACATTTTGTTTATCCATTCATTTGATGATGGACACCTTTGATGACTACAGATTTTGGCTACTATGAACATTGCTGCCATATACATGGTAATGCAGGTTTCTCTTGGATGTGTCGTATTCAAGGCTTTTGGGTACATACCCAGTAGTAGGAATGCTGGATCATATGGCAAGTCTATTTCTAATTTTCTAGAAATCTCCACATTGTTTTCCACAGTGGCTGGACTGGTGCTGAGACCCCTTCAGCAGGTATTTGTGTTGCTGAAGAGGCGTTTTCACCAGATTGTGTTGATGGCACTGCGGGTGATAGTTTGTGATGCTATCAATCAAGGTATGTATGAGGACCTGGAAGAGATGAGAAGGTATTTCTGCTCAGGGAAGAAGTTGCCCAGTATGACGGAGCATACAAGGTTAGTCGAGGCCTGTGGAAGAAATACGGAAACAAGAGGATCATAGACACTCCCATCTTCGAGATGGCTTTGCTGGAATTGCTGTGGGTGCAGCTAGGGCTGAGTTGTGGCCCATTTGTGAATTTATGACTTTCATTTTCTTTATGCAAACCATTTACCAGGTTATAAACACAGCAGCCAAGACCTACTACATGTCTGCGGCCCTGCAGTCTGTGCCCATTGTCTTCTGGGAATCCAACGGCGCCTCAGCAGGTGTAGCTGCCCTGCATTCACAGTGCTTTGCTGCATGGTATTGGCACCTCCAGGGCTTAAACGTGTTCAGCCCCTGGAATTCAGAGGATGCAAAAGGACTTATAAAATCGGCCATTCGGGATAACAATCCAGTGGTGGTGCTAGAGAATGAAGTTCAAAGTTCCCTTTGAACTTCCTGCCGAAGCTCAGTCAAAAGATTTTCTAATTCCTATTGGAAAAGCCAAAAAAGAAACACAAGGGACACATGTAACTGTGGTTGCTATTCAAGACCTGTGGGCCACTGTTTAGAAGCGCAACAGTGCTTTCTAAAGAGGGAGTTGAATATGAGATTGTAAATCTGAGTACTATCAGACCAATGGATATTGAAACCATAGAAGCCTGTGTCATGAGGACAAATCATCTGGTAACTGTGGAAGGAGGCTGGCCACAGTTTGGAGTAGGAGCTGAAATTTGTGCCAGGATCACGGAAGGTCCTGCATTCAATTTCCTGGATGCACCTACTGTTCATGGTACTGATGCTGATGTCCCTATGCCCTATGCAAATATTCTAGAAGACAACTTTATACCTCAGGTCAAAGACATCATATTTGCAATAAAAAACATTAAATATCTAATTTTGACTTGAAAATCTAGCCATTGAAATTTATTAAAAATCTTTAAAATCTTTCAATCTTTTTAAATTTGCTGAGACATAATTTGTGGCCTAATATGTGGTCTATCCTAGAAAATGTTCCATATGCTGATGAGAAGAATGTGTATTCTGTAGCTTTTTGATGAAATGTCTTTTAAAAGTCTGTGAGGAACATTTGCCTGATAATACATAGTAAATAAGAAGTATCCTTATTGGTTTTTTTTGTCCAAATGATCTATTTATGAGAGTGGAATATTGAAGTTATCACTATTATTGTATTGAAGTCTATCTCTCCCTTTAAACTTGATAGCATTTTCTGTATGTATCCGAGTGGGTTTGTGTTAGGTACATATATATTTATGATCATTATGTAATATTGCTGAATTGAACCTTTTATCAAATTATAATGTCCTTTATCTCTTTTTATAGTTTTTTATGTAAAATCTGTCTTATCTGATATCAGAATAGCTAATCCTGCTTGTTTTTGGTTTCCATTTACCTTGTTATCCTTTTCTAAACTGTCAGTGTGTATTTCTGTTTGTGAAGTGAGTTTCTTGTAGGCAATGTTTAATGGAGTCATGTCTTTTCTATCCATTCAGCCCATGTAAGTCTTTTCGCTAATAAGTTTAATCCATTTATATTTATAAGTTAGTACTGATAGATAAGAAATATGTATAAAATATGTATAAGATAGATAAGAAATATATAAAACTTGCCATTTTTTTGATTGTATAATGATTCTACCTACTCAGCTAATGAATTTGGTGTTGTCATGTATTTTCATATTTACTTATAATGCAGGATGCCCTTCAGAATTTCTTGTAAGGCTTGTCTGGAGGAGGTAAATTCTCTCAATTTTGTTTATCTGGAAAATATAATGTTCTTGGTTGTGAGGTTTTTTGTTGTTGTTTTTTAAAATCTTGAATATATATATATATATATATATATATATATATATATATATATATCCCACTCTGGTCTGTGAGGTTTCCACTGAGAAATCTGATATTAATCTAATTTGTTTTCTTTATATGTAACTTGATGTTTTTCTCTTGCCATCTTTAAGATTCTTCCTTTGTCTGAACTTTCGACAATTTGAAGACAATATGCCTTGCATAATACTTTTTTGAGTCAGCTTGGAATTCTTTGAGCTTTTTGTATCTGGATGTCCATGTTTCTTTTAAGACCTGGGGAATTTTAAACTACTATTTCGTTTAGCAGTTTTTTCAATGCCTTTTTTTCTTTTCTTCTCCTTCAGGGATACCTATAATATGAAGATTTGATCATTTTATCATATCCCATGTTTCACATAGATGTTCTTCATTCTTTTTAATTCTTTTATCTTTATTTTTGTCTGAATGGGTTATTTTAAAATTCTTGTCCTCGAAATAAAAATTCTTTCCTCAGCTTTTCTGTTTATTCTGTTTATTCGGTCTATTCTGCTATCAAAACTCTATAGTAATTTTTATTTCACTGATTGAAGATTTTATCTCCAAAATTTCTATTTGGTTCACCTTAATGAGTTCTATCTGCTTAGTGATATTTCCATTTATGTCACTCATTGATTTTCTCATTTCTTTAATCTGTCTGTATTCTTTTGCATGTCAATGAGTTCCCTTAAAATCATTATTTTGAATTATGTGTCTGTCATTTCATTGATTTACTTTATTTCAGAGATCTAATTCTGGTTCTTTTGGAACCATCATGCAACCTTGTTTCTTCTTGTTTCCTGTGTCCCTACATTGATGTCTGCCCATCTGGTATACTTGCCCCTTCTTTTGTGAATACATTTTATTGGAAAATAGTTTATGGTTCAGCTGGAATGCAGGGTATTACTTGGCTTATTGCTTGGCTTTGGTTCCGTGTGACCCTGGGAGTGTAGTCTCTGAGTGATTTCTTTTGTCTTAACTAATGTTAGCTATAAGTGACACAGTGGTCTAATTTACTGCAGTTTGCTTTGCGATAAATAAGGGTTTCCTTGGTGTGTACTTTTGGTCCACAGAGTTCAGTGTCCATCTCCCTGGCAAATATGATAGCCAGGGCCTTGTTCTTGGTGCTGAGGAAAACAAGAGTGGTTTCCCCCTTGTCCTATTGGCAAGCCTGAATGATGCCAATGATGGTGGCATCAATTGCTATGGCTCTAGCACTGTGTGAGATGGATGGACCCTTCCTCGTGTCCTGTTAGGAGAGTCCAACTGGTGCTTTGGCTTATGATACCAACAGCCTTAGTCCTAGGGTTAGGGTATATGAACTAAATCTCTTCCAGTCCTACAGGATGACTACAAAGTATACAAGAGATTTTACTCTGCAAGGTGTATGTCCAGAGGGGTGGAACACAGGTAGAGTTATCCTTATGTCCACCAGGTAGATTTCAGTGGCACCAATAAATTCAAAATGAACTGTTACAGTCCTGGTTTCGAAGGCTAAAGTGGGATCATTACCCAGATCTCCCAGGGTGGGAGCAAGTTTTTACGGGCTGCTTCTGGTGTTAGTCCCCAGAAGCTAAAGTGAATTTCGCTGGTCACATTAGAGCATGATGTCAAAAAACTCCACAGTGGAGGATTCAGGGGATCGGTATTTTGCTGCACATGTTGCCCTGACTATCATTGGAATTCCCTCTCAGCTAAAACTGGGGTATGCAGCAATTTTTTCCTGCCTTGACATGGTAAGAGGGTGGCTCACTGCCAGCAACTGGCTGTACGATGGCTGGCTGTAGCAATGTCTGTCTCCTTACCTCTTGTTTCAAAGACTCTTCAACTTTTTTTTCAATTCTTTGATGAAAATTTCTATCAGTCCCCTGGAAATGTAGTCCTTCCTTTGTTCTTTCCGTATTCCAGAGCAGCTAAAGATAGTGTGGCTATTCTCTATTCAGCCATCTTAGATAATATTTGGTTTTTGGTGATCCTTTTTTTTTTTTTTTTTTTTTGACAGGCAGAGTTAGACAGTGAGAGAGAGAGAGAGAGAGAGAGACAGAGAGACAGAGAGAAAGGTCTTCCTTCCATTGGTTCACCCCCCAAATGGCCGCCACGGCTGGCGCACTGTGCTGATCTGAAGCCAGGAGCCAGGTGCTTCTTCCTGGTCTCCCATGTGGGTGCAGGGCCATCATCCAGTGTCTTCCAGGGCCACAGTAGAGAGCTGGACTGGGAGAGGAGCAACTAGGACAAAATCTGGCGTCCCAACCGGGACTAGAACCCAGGGTGCTGGTGCCACCATAGCGGGCAGTGGCGCCGACCGGTTTTTGGTAATTCTTAACAGAAGATATCGCTGTAACTGACACACTAATTTTGTGAAATCAGAAATCTCATGAGACTACACAAAGTACTCAGCAAACTTTCTCCCATTTTGATTTTAGTTTACCTCTTTATCAAATTGTGACTAAAGTGTAACTTCCCTTATCTGTTTTCCAGACTTGAAATTTTCCACATGACTATTTGGTCATCTTGGATAAGACCTATTCAATACAATGCACTGAAGAGTCTGAAGAAAGATTAATCTGGCCTCAGTGATCTCCCAGGTCTTTCTTATTAACCTATCGCTTCAGCTTTGTAAATTTTCCCCAAAGGTCCTAAATGAAAACATCACCACCAATTTGAGCTTGACCTTTTTTATTTCTATCATTTCCCATGATCCACACACATAGAATGTATCTATAATCAAAATTTATCTCAAATCTTATTTTTCATTTTGCCTATGGGATCTAAGTATGTTTTTTAAGATTTATTTATTTGTTTGAAAGAGTTACACACAGAGAGAAGGAGAGGCAGAGAGAGAGAGAGAGAGAGAGAGAGAGAGAGAGAAGTCTTCCATCTACTGATTCACTCGCCAAATGGCCACAATGGCCAGAGCTGAGCCAATCCAAAGCCAGGAGCCTGGAGCTTCTTCCAGGTCGCCCATGGGTGCAGAAGCCCAAGGACCTGGGCCATCTTATGCTGATTTCCCAGGCCATATCAGAGAGCTGGACCAGAAGTGGAGCAGCCTGGACTTGAAGATGGACTTTGACTGGAGCCGATATGGGATGCCAGCACTGCAGTCAATGGCATTACCCACTATGCAACAGTGCCCCCCCATCACATTTCTTTTTAAAGATTTATTCATTTATTTTAAACTCAGAGATATATGGGGAGAAGAAGAGGCATACAGAAAGAAATATTGCATCATCTGCTTCACTCTCCAAAAGGCCACAATAGCTAGGACAGGATCAGGAAGGAACCAGGAGCTTCATCTAATCTCCCATGTGGGTGATAGGTACCCAAACATTTGGGCCATCTTCTGCTGTTTTTCCTGTGCAATTAATAGGGAGCTGAATTGGAAGTGGTGTGGCTGGGTCTTGAACCAGCACTCATATGGGATACTGACTTCACAGGCAACAGCTTTGCACACTACACCACAGAGCCATCCCTGAAAGTTACCACATTTAGTGTTATAATGTTTTCCTTTCTTGTGCCTCCTTTGTGATATGTAAATGTCTTTTTCTTTATTGTGACTATGTAATATTTAACCAAGGTGCTTATATGTATCAGAAAATAATTATCATATGGGTAGAGATGCCTTGATTCTTTCAACTAGGAACTCTTTTCAAAAATTTAAATGAGTAATTATTTTAATTGAAGTTTTGTGGTAGTTATCGCACACATATGAAAAATGGATACTTTTCTACATATAGTATCCTTTTCTTAATTTTTTTATAGCTACAATAGAAATTTTTATTTGGGGAAGTGTTTTTATGCTCACTATTGAATAAAATGCCAGTGCTTACTGAGTGCTCATTCTCAGGTACAAGGTGGTTTTTTTTTAAAAAATTCTCTGTGATAAATATATAAAGAAAATTCTGCTTCTAGGAAGATGATATGAATTAGATCATCAGACAGAATCATGCTATTCATATATATTATAGAATCTTATGGGATGAATTTATGTTTCAAATCTGAAGAAGAATATAATATTGTGAATTAAAGCATTCTAGGTAAAAAGAAAATCTGTCAGAATTTTGACTGCAGTACAATTATAAATTTATATATTTCTGTTTCTATTCATATGTATGATCAAAGAGATGAAACTCAGTGGGTTAACCATACTGTACAAATTTTTAAACAGATGCTGTTCTGATATTAAAGCTATAGGCAATGGCTATCTCCCTGCACCTTTAAGTCAGTGAAATCTGCTCTTCCTCATATAAAAATATGATGCTGTCATTTTCCTGATTACAATTGTTAAATGCCTCCTCCTCAGCATAAAAATATGAGTGCAAACACCCTAGATGATAGAGGATGCCTTTCAAATACAGGTTCACATCAGACATCAAAAATCACATCTGGGCACTCTGTAGTTCACACATTATGCTTTGACCATATTTTGCTATTTTGTGCCAATGTCTTTTGTTATTACAGATTCTTATTGAACTTACAGTGAATAATTTTATTGCCATAAAATTAGGAACAATAAAAAATGAGGGATTGGGGTTGGTGCAGCAGTTTAGGCCATCACTTGCAATGCCAGGTTACCAAATCAGAATACTGGCTTCTTTGCTTCCAATCTAGTTTCCTGCTAACATGCCTGAGAAAGTAGCAGACCATAGATCAAATACTTGGGACTCTGCCATACATGAAGGAGGCCAAAATGATGTTTCCTGGTACTTAGCTTTAGCCTGGTCCAGCCCTGGATGTTCTGACCATTTAGGGAATCAACTAATACATGGAAGAGCTCTCTCTTTCTCTCCTATAGCTCATTCTCTCTTTTTCCAAATAAATAAATAGATAAATAAATAAATAAATAAATCCTTTAATTATGCAATATTAACAAGTAAGTTTCATATTTGAGGGATAAGTAAGGAGAAAGGTTGATTGTTTTAGTTCTGCTCACAAAAATGTAATTTACTAAGTTATCAGTAGCTTATAATAAACCAATATATAAAACAAAACATAAAAAAGGATCAGTAATATTTTATACGAATAAATTTTTAAAAATATAATCCTCTTAAATTTAGTTTCATGTAACTCTTCTGATATTGGTTAACAATTTCATAAGACTCTTGGCTACTTCATCTTATTATAGTTTTGGGAAATCTTTAGCAAATCCAAATGTATCATCCCAAAGTCATTAGAAGAAGTTTGCATTTGAGATATCTGTCAGAGTCATTCACTTTTTGTGAATATAACACTGAAGAATTTTAGCTGTTTCATAAGAAGCATCAGAATAAAGCATTTTTCCTGGGGGTAAGATGTTTAAAAAAATCATGGTTCAAGATCTAATAGATTCAGTGTAGCCAATGACTGAAAAGGAAATTTGATTATTTCTTTGATATTTAACAATTTAATATAGCCAAAATTCTAACTGTTACTATGTACCAAGATAATTCAAATTTCTCAGAATCCCATACAATTTTGGAACACATACTAATTTTACTTTTACAAATCTATATTTTAAAGAATGTTAAATATCATGTATTATTTGACATTTTCCTATGTAATTTAACATTTAAAATGAGCCTGTTTATGTGCTATTATTCTTGGACTTTCAGGGACCCTGAGTTTGATGCCAAAATAATGCAAACAACACAATAATTAACAGCAAAGGAAGACCTTTCTCTCTGTCTCTCTCTCTCACTGTCCACTCTGCCTGTCAAAAATAATAATAATAAAAAAAAGATATTGAGGCAACAATAGGGAACTATTATATTGTGAAAAAAATCAGCTGTTTTGTAGGAATGAGATCCAATCTCCCAAAAAACAAAGACAGCAGGAGGCACACAGAATCAGTCTAAATACAGAATAGGAAATTCTAGACTCAGAAAATAAACCTCAGTGTTGCCCAAGGAGTTTAGGGGGGTACTCAGGTCATATCAAAAGACCCAAAATAGATGCAAAGATAACATGATAACACAGGAATTTAAAATTTAGAAACTTGTCTAATACCTCTCACTGTGTTAATTCCCCAGGTAACAGAATCAAGATGGACATACTACCATTCAGTTGTGCTATTGGCTCTAGGATCACTTTGGCCAAGTTAGTCAGTGAATTTTTCTTACAATAAATTGTTATTGACTGTCACCTTTCAACTCATCAATTTAGACACCTAAGGAGTTTCTTATCTAAATATACAAGTGAAGAGAACTGAGAGTTGAAACTTGCCCCCTTTAGCAATAACTTGCCCCTTTAGCAATAATAGTCACTATCAGCTATCTTCAAAATTGTAGCCCTCTTCAGTGACATGCTAGTCATTGTATACACAAATGTCCAGTGTGGTTGCACATTTATTTTAAAAACAAATGTTAGTACCTCTAAAAGCCAAAGATACTCAGGCGTTTCAGATCTGAAGAAAAAACCTCTTGAGGAACTTGGGGCTCCATGAGGAAGACTGAGGCTATCAAAGAAGGGATCTGCTTTTTTTCCATGTACCCCAACAGGTCACAGATTGATAAATGGAAGGAGGCGTTGAGGCAAATGAAAAGACCAGGTCTTAGAAGAAGCAGTTTTGAAGTAGCCAGGTGTACTCTAGTAGGCAGACCTATGATATGAGCCCCTGGAAAATCCAGATGTCAAATGGTTTACTGATGGCAGCAGCTATATGAAGGAAGGAGTTAGAAAGGCAGGCTATGGGCCAGCGCTGCGGCTCAATAAGCTAATCCTCCACCTTCGGTGCCAACACACAGGGTTCTAGTCCCGGTTTGGGCACCAGATTCTGTCCCAGTTGCCCCTCTTCCAGGCCAGCTCTCTGCTATGGCCCGGGAGTGCAGTGGAGGATGGCCCAAGTGCTTGGGCCCTGCACCCACATGGGAGACCAGGAGAAGCACCTGGCTCCTGGCTTTGGATCAGCGCAATGCGCCAGCCGCAGCGCACTGGCCATGGAAGCCATTGGAGGGTGAACCAATGGCAAAGGAAGACCTTTCTCTCCGTCTCTCTCACTGTCCACTCTGCCTGTCAAAAAAAAAAAAAAAAGAAGAAGAAGAAGAAAGAAAGGAAGGCTATGCTGTAGTGGATCTTGCTCAGACAATAGAAACCCCAGCACTAGCATGCTTTCCTTGAGTTACATGCACACACAGCAATCTGGAAAGAGAAAGGCTTACTGACTGCAGAGAATTTTCCTGTTAAATATGGAAAAGAGATACTGGCTCTACTTCAGGCAGTACTGGAGCCTTTAGAAGTGGCCATCATCTACTGCAAGGATCATCAGAAGGGAGATAATTATGTTAATCAGGGAAATGCATTAGTAGATAGAGCAGCAAAAAGAGCAGCTACACAAAAGAGTTTGGAAATGGCCCTTATACCTCAATGGAAGTGGCTAAGGAACCTCATTATACGGAGCCTGAGAATGAATGGGCTCAACAGTGAGGCTATGCTAAAAATGAAAATGGATGGTGGATGCTAAATCATAGAATTATGATACCAATGGCCACTCAATGGAAAATTATTAAGGAGATACAAAACTCTACCCACTTGGAAAGAGATGCCTTAGTGCAACTGGTCTCGTGAACTTTTGGAGGAAAGGGACTAAATACAGTTGTAAAGGAAGTGACTCTCTCTTGCCCACTATATTTACAGAATAACCCTGGCCATGTAAGACCACCTCTCCTGTTGACTCCTGTGCAGAGGGGAACATACTCAGGTGAAGATTGGCAGGTTGATTTTACCAATATGCCCCCAACACACAATTATAGGTACATTCTAGTCTTTATTGATACTTTTACAGGATGGATAGAGGCCTTTCCGACCTGAATGGAGAAAGCACATGAGGTGTCTAAAGCCTTGTTGAAAGACATCATGCCACACTTTGGACTCCCACGGTCACTCCAGAGTGACAATGGATCTTCATTTATATCTAAAATAACCCAGCAGGTAACCACTGCTCTAGGAATTTCCTACCACCTCCATACTTCTTGGAGGCCTCAGTCATTAGGTGGATCCAACAGATACATCGACTTACTCCTGTGAGCCAACTAAAGGTCTAAAATACCTCTTCAAAAGGCAGAAAGATAAGTAGGACTCTTGTCCTAGCCACGTCAAAATGCTGCAATTCAGTGCCCACCTGATGTACATATTTCTCTTGGTCCTTTATGGGTACTATTATTGGCAGAAGGATCCCTTGGTAGGTTCCTCAGTGGTAAAAAATGACAGCCCAGAAGAGTTTTATGAAACCCACTTTAAGAACCTGACATTAGCTATGGGGAATCTGGCCTATACTTCAGGATGCTTCTGCAGCAGGCTCTGGTTTCAGTAGACTCCCTGTCCAGGGTAGTTATGGACAATAAACAGGCCTTAGAGTTCATGTTAATAGGACAAGGGGGCATTTGTGCAGTCCTCAACAGGATCTGTCACATTTATTCAAATAATAGTATGTTCACAGAAAGGGACATCAAAGCCCTCTATGCTCAAGCTAAATGGTTTTAT
This sequence comes from Sylvilagus floridanus, assembly GCA_949820135.1. Lineage (NCBI taxonomy): Eukaryota > Metazoa > Chordata > Mammalia > Lagomorpha > Leporidae > Sylvilagus > Sylvilagus floridanus. The sequence goes on from OX463224.1 coordinate 85,559,451, forward strand.
AGTTTGCATAGGGGTAATCTCCCACCACCTACTGTCTGGGAGATGGCTAGACATGCTTTTTCTATTTTACGGGGCACAAGAGCTGCACTTGTGTCTATTCCAATCTTGCTTATGGTGATTGACAAACTTACATGTTTCAGAACCCAGCAGCTTCTGAGAATAATGATGACCATGCAGGAGACACCGAGGATGGCGGTGACTGAAAGAGATCCAGCTCGTGAAGTGAACTCATCAGATGAGATAGGCAGAGACCTCCAGACTGAGAACAGGCAGGGTCTGCACCCCTAATAAACAGGAAGCAGCTACAGAAGATGGTGACTCAACACCCATTAACATCCTCTTAAGATTAAGGTCTGGAGTCTCTGAGGGGGGAATTTAGTAGCAGGCATACAGGCTAAAATTGACTAGATTTGTTAGCGGGAAGACCACGCCTTTGCCATGCCCCTGAGTGACTTCACGCCCTGCCTGGCCACACCTGAGTGCCCACCAGCCAATCAGGTTAATTAATCACTCCACTATGGAAGTGGGTTAAAAGCTGGACACGGTCTGGCCTTCTCTTTTGCTTGGCCTCTTGCCAGGAGGGGGCTTGCTGTAGTCCTGTGCCTCCAGAGCGCATGGCCTTCGGGCCACTTGTCCTAGGCTTCCTGGTCTAGATATTCCTCCATGTGGTTGGTTCCTGGTGCTCAGTATGAACCCATATTTACCTCTCTCCTTTAAAGAAAGCTCTCTGCCTCTGCTTTGCTGCCAGTGATAAGCGGTGGATAGCAGCTCAAGGCGCTGGCTGCATGTGACTTTCTGCCTGCTCACTGAGTGGTATGGACGCTACCCTAGTTTCCAGACTTTCCCCTCTCTCCAACCTGAACTAAAGCCCTCACTTTCCTAGATACCTTTTGCACTAAATAAAGCCTAAAATGTACCATGCTGCCTCGTTTGTCTGTGCCAGTATTTAGAATTCTTCTGTAAATATTAGGCAAGAACTCTCTTGGGCATATTAATGTTGGGGATTTAGAAATAAGCCCATGGTGAAATCATATGGCACCCCAAATTCTGGTAGCACATGTGACACCCCAGATTTTACTTCTGGGGAACTTTAAGGGGCCACATTTTTGTGTAGATTTTAGGGGGTCATGTCTGATTTCAATTTGGTGTAATCTTGACTTTTCCCAAAAAGGCCTATGGTGCGGAGGTAGATGGACAAATAGCCAGGTAGGTCAGTTCCAGTCAAAATGAGGGAAAGGGAATTCTCTTTAAGAAAGTGCAAAATGCTCCCTTCTCTTCAAAAGCTACCTTTAGCAAGATAAAAGTGCCAAATTCCACTCCTGGGTTTTTCAATTTTATCACAAGAATATCAAAGAAGTAGTGATTATCCCTTATGAGTGTTGTTTTATCATGAGAATAGATAAACTGAAAGTAGGAGTTATCTATCACATCTTTCTGGTTGCCTTTTGTTTCATCTTGAGCAAGTTAGATAGGTTAGAGAGGATTACAAATATGGCTTTTTGATGGGTTTTGTCTCTATCCTCTGATTGACTGTTAGCTACTGTTCTATACCCCGCCCCCCCCCCGCCAAGATTGTGCTTAAAAGTCTCAACCATCACAGTTTCTCAGGTCTGCCTCTCTTGGATCCCCCTCCTGGCTGCTGCTGCAGGTTTTTGACTTAATCAAACCTTGTTTTGCTCACAGCATTGTGCATATGAAACAAGAACCAAGGTAACCTTTTGTTTTTGCTGTCTTACCTGTAACATTTCAAATTCAACTCCAGCCAGCATCAGATTGCCTCATCAGACAGGTAAGCATGTAGACTGCTCTTTCTTCTGTTGTCCAGAGAGCCTCTCTCACTCTAGGAACTCTGTTACTCTGCCAAGAACACCAGGTCTCTGTCATTCTGTTAATAGTGGTTAGCACAGCTGCTAGTCTAAGACTCAGGGGTTAGGCTTGCTGATTAGGTCAGAGAAATCTCCTGGAGCTAAGACTCTGTTTTAAACTCTGTCTCATGTGGATCAGCCTCTGGACCCTGATGTGCTCTGAAAATCTCTTTGTTGGATCCCAATCTGCAATAAGCACATGTTGGTGCAGGGCTGTGAAGTTCATACTTGCAGGGAATGGCAGTATTCAGCCCATTGCACCAATGCCTCCATACTCTACCTCAAACTCCAGTGCTCTTTACATGCCTTTCTGGAGTTTTCTGAACATTCTACCCTTCATGCACTTCTTGACTTAGCTCTGGGAATGTTGGTCCTGTCTGACTCAGATTTCTTTTTCTGGGATTGGCCCATTGTGAGGGACTGGGAGAAGGTCTTGGAGTACTTTTGAACTTCTGACCAGGGAAACAGTCTGCTGTTTTTCAAAGGCTCCTTGACAAGGAACCAGACTCCAACAGCCCACTAGGGTGTCGGGATGAAAAACAGGTTCTATTCTTCTTTCCTTTAGGATCAATTTGATGGTGATACTGGAAGCAGTTTGGAGTATGACCATGAGCTCCATGATCCATCTTCAAGGAATCCTTTCTTTACCCCAGACCCTGACAAGATCTCTGTCTTTTTCTGTTCATCACACTCCTGTAAATGTTCTCCTTACCTCCCATATCTCCTCAACTCCTACAAACTCAAATTCCTGGTGCCATTAGCTGATATTTCCTAGATATCTTGATCAGACATTTCTGATGGATCCCTGACACATGGTCAAAGGAGCCCAGGGCTCTCCTTATAGATCCTGGTGATGCATTAGATCAGTACCCAGGAGTACCAGATGGTTCTCATAGTGGAAGGAAAGCCTATAAATTTTCCTCTGGACACAGTACCAACTTTCTCTGTCCTTTGCTCTAGCTTTAACCCCCTGTGTTCTCATAGAGCACCATATTTCACCCAACCTTTGAGCTGTACCTGGAATGACAATATTTACTCTGTTTTTGATCATACCAGAAAGCTTTAGCATGTTTAGTATGTAGAGATATCCAGGTACAAATGAAAGACCACAGTTCTTATAGCACCAGGGGAGACTTTATGACTCCCTCTATCAGAGTCATTAATTAATTAATTAATGCTGAAGTTTGAAGTGTTCAGAGAAATGGATGTGAAGTAAACCACCTATAGTATGCATTCATTTGAGATGCATCATTAGACATCGGGTCAGGCTATTTCTGCTAAACCTGTCCACATTCATCATAAAGGCCCATCCTATTTTCTCCATCAGAGATAATATTCACTAAAGCATGAGACTCTGAAAGGATTAAGAGCTATAGTAGACAATCTAAAGGTACAGGGACTTTTAAGGTCATGCAATAGTCCCTGCAACTCTACAGTTCTAAGGGTTCAAAAGCCAAATGGAGAAGAGATTAATACAGGATTTCTGCCCCATTAATGAGGCAGGGATGCCCATACATTCTGTAGTTCCTAATCCCAACGCCTTGTTATCTTTTATGGCTACTCTTCAGTTTCACATCTACATTTTTTTTTGGTGGGGAGACAAAACCTCTCTTTCAGCCAAAGTCTCTTGGCCACACTCATGCAGAAGTATTTTAGAAGTTGCCTAGGTCAACTTATTCTCTCAATCTCTCTACCTAGGCTCTCCTGACTTTGGCTTGCTTGATCTGCCCAGGGGCTGTTCACTACCCCTTATTCTTTACCTCAATGTCAGGAAGTATGTGTGTGTGTGTGTGTGTGTGTGTGTGTTGAGGAGATGGGGGAGAGAATGTTGCATCTATTCAGCATCCATGTTCCAGCATCTGGTCTCAGTTAGCTCTCCCTACTAAAAGATATCATGTGTCTCATTTTCCTTACCTCCTTAGTCACCATTTTGAAAAGAAGCTAGGAAGAACTTATCTTAACAAGGTTCATTTTAAAATGATTTTTTTAAAGCACTGACCAGAATCCCTGCAGAGCTTAGTTGTCCAATCTCTCTTTTAAGTTTTTTCTTTCCTGTATTGGCTGTTCTGACCTAAAGAGTTCACATTTTATCACTTGCTAAACTATAGAAGTTTCTCTGTCCAACTATTTAAGATTTTTTTTCTGTTCTCCGTTCATTAATATATGCCTTGTTAAACTGTAGGCTCTCCAGTCACTACTGCTAAAAATGTAGAAAGATCTATGAAACTCTGCTATACTTCCTAAGATGCCATGACTAGTTTAAAATTTGTCATCCACAAGGAAATTCTCAAAAATATTTATGTCTGTTAACAAAGTGGTGTTGGTATTATTCTTAAATGTCTTGTTTCTAGGCTAAATATTTTCCCAAGACTCCCAAGGCTTAAATACCTTAGTAAAGTAACTTAATTTCTGTAATGTTCAAAAAACTGCTTTAACTTTTTCAAAATTCAATAACTTCCCTAAAGTAATTATAGGTTAAAATTTTGAATATTAATTTAAACTGTCCTAAGTAATGGATTCATGTTGATATCACATGCTAATCTTTTTCAATCAAGGTTTTTTCTGTTTTTTGTAACTGACCTAATTAAAAAATTTTTATGTATCTCTGGAAAGTTTCATGTGTTTTCTATTGCCTTTATTGAGTTTAATTGCTTTAAAAATTTGAATCTTAAAGAAGTTAGCTTAATCTGATTAGATCTGGTCCACAGCTTTGGTTAAGATGCTATGGGTCAACTTACTTCCACTAAATGGTTTAAACCTCTGACAATTCTTTCTTTTACATCTAAGGCTCTGAAACTGAGTCTTTGACCTTGAAGTATCCAGCTGGATCTGTAGAACTCTTAAAAGATGAGGCTCTCAATTGAGAATGATAATAATTGTCTTATGCTTTGTGTAATATAGAATTAAACAAGAAACCATCAAGCTCCAGGTGGTCCCCATTATTCTACTGGGGACACTTAGATTGGTTCTCAGAAGAATACACGACTGCTGTTCCTCAATGACACCCCTTTTCAGCATGAAGCAGCTAGAACAGTCATTGCCCTCGTAGCACTAGCAGGGATTAGAGGTCAGTCTTCTGGGAGAGGGAATGTGAGGGGGTAGATAGACTGTGAGGGGGTAGTTAGGTCTGTCCAAGTCAGAATGAGGAAAGGGGAAGGCTCTTTAAGAGGGCACTATGATGTTGTAGCTAATAGAAGTTTGAGATGAGTGTTAGATTGACTAAGTAGGACATGCAAGAAAAAAGAGAGAACTTAAAACAATGTATTTTGAGTAACAGCTTTCAATCAGGCTAATTTTTGATCACAGAGCTAAAACAGAAATGGGAGTCTCCTTTCTTCAACTGGGAGGAACCTGTGGCTGTTAGTGAAACAGGTGCTGTCTTATCTGAAACACCGTCTTAAGCCCTGGGCAACATCTTAGGCTCTGGCCCAGTCACCATCTTGTACAATAAGTTTCAGTTTCCAGCCTGGCTCACTAATAGTCAGGTGATCAAAATGGTCCAACCACAAGCATTAACTCCACCCATACCCTAATGGGATCCACTATTCCCACTATCCTACCCTGCAAAGCTATAATGAGACCTGTTTTTCTGTGCAAGCTCTCTCTTCTCTCTGTCTTGACCCCTCTCTCCAGCCCATCAGTGCCTCAATGATAACAAACTTCCTTTAACTCGGGTGTTTAGTGTGTTCTGTGGTGACCTTTTGTTAGTGCTGTGACTTGGATCCAAGCTCTCCCATCTATGTTGCTCTCCCCTTGGAAATCCAAGCTGATTCAGGATCCTGGATTCCTGCCAAACGCATTACTTGCCCTCAGACCTCCTTCTTCACCACAAACTGCTCTATGATTTACTTCCACACACTGGCCCTCTAAAACCCTGACTTAAGAAAAGGAATGGGGAATTCTCTCACAGTGACCTCTACCACAGGTTGTGATTCTACTCTGCTTTGTCTCGAAGGTCTGGTACCCGGCACTACAACCTCTATGGCCTTTACACCTTGGGAACAGTGGGCATGGGTGATGACCCCACCCTATGCTTCCCTTCCAAGGGCTGTGCACCTCGAGTTCTGGTGGATATATGGATGACCCCCACCCTCTGCTCGCTTAGTTTCCACATTGATCTTGGGGACACCTGCTATCTGTTAGACCCCATATGTAGCTATGGAAGCTTCCTCGTCTTGCATTCCATCTGACTCTCCTCTCAGTTGTCTCCTAAATAATCTTGTTCCTCTCAACTTGGTTCCAGTTCTAAAATGCCATTGCCTCAGCTTTCTTTGTAATCAGGTGTGCCCATGTATGACATCGACAAACAATCTAAATAGTAGCTTAATAGTATATTTGACCATGATATTATCCAGGATCTCTACCACTTCTATGAGCCTTTGGGAAAATGGAGGGAAATTCCCTACATTAAAGCCTCTCCTATTTCTGGTCTAAGTCTTCTCTTTGCACCTTCTGTTCCCTAGCTTAAGTTCTCTCAGCCACCCTGGCTCCTACTGAAGACCCAGAGACAGAGCCAAAGCTCCTTGTTTTACATTGGATCCTGCAGATGAGCCTCTGCCCTACCGCCCCACCCACAGGCACCAATTCAGCTACTTCCTGCTAAGGCCCTGGTGCCATCACCTCCCAATCAACAACATCAAAGCCCACTGTCCACTCTGGCTCTTGCTGTTTCATCAGCATTTCTTCCTCTCACCCAGGAATTCCAGCAGGTAGCATCTGTTTCTATCTCTCCCTGCCTTATTAGCTCAAGTCTCTCACTCACCCTTATCTCAAAACCAGTCCTTGTCCATTTCTACTCCCTGCCCCCCCAGTCTAATCTCAAACTCATTTCTTATTCCAACTTTCACCCAACCTATTCAGCTGAGCCAGCATTCTTTCCTAGCCTTGCCATCACCACTGCAAGCCCTCAACTCCCCTCTCCTATGCCCAGTCCCTGAGTAACTTGCTCCCAAACTGCATTCTAGGGATCCCACCCTCCTGTTACCTCCACAGGAAGTGATGTGGGGCAGGGCATAGTCAGGGTCCACATTCCTTTCTCACTTTCTGATCTCTCACAAATCAAACAAAAACTGGTTTCCTTTATCTAACCCAACATTGTATTGAGAGTTTCAATATTTAACCCAGTCCTATGATTTGACTTTTCACAATGTTTTTATGATCCTCTCCAATACTCTCCTCTCAGAGGAGTGAAGGCGAGTTTGGGAACAGGCCCATCTCCATGCCAATGAGACCCATCAGACTGACCCTGTCCACCCCATAGGAGCAGATGAAGTCCCCAAACAGGACCCCAATTGCAATTACAACTCTCCCAATGGCATAAAGTCTAAAAATTGCTTCGTTATCTGTTTACTAGCTGGTATTACCTTGGAGGCTCATCTGCAGGGTCAAATGTAAAACAAAGGCTGTAAATTATGATAAACTGGGAGAATTCCTTCAAGATAAAAAGGAAAATCCTTGTGCCTTTTACAGCACCTCATGCAGACTCCCCCAATATGCCAACTTAGTCCCAGAGTCTCCCGATGGTCATAGCCTCCTCATGAACCATTTCTTTGCCCAGAGTTTCCTTAATATCAAGTCAAAGTTAAAGCAGTTTGAGAGGGGCCCATTAATTCTACAGGCAGAAATTCTAGAGGTGGCCTTCAAAATATATAATGGGAGGGATGAGAAAGCCCAAAAATCAAAATTCAAAATGCTAGCCAAAGCTTTTCAGCAACCTACTGCCTCCAGGAACCCTACTAATCCCAGGAGTCCCACTGACCATAGGAGTCCTCAGGGTCTGTGATTAAAATGTGGCCAAACGAGTCATTGGGCCAAACTATGCCCCAATCCTCAAGACCTGTCAGGTCCTTGTCCTAGATGACACCAAAAGGACCATGGGCAGTGGATTGTCCTTTTTTCTGTTGAGTCAGTAGGCCATCCACCTCACCTACACCCTGGGTTGATCTTCTGGGGCTGGCTACTGAAGACTGAAGGAGCCCACACTCCTGCTACTCAACTATGGTCATCATTCCATGGGAGACCAGGGTAACTGGGATGGTAGCAAATAGGCCAATTTCTTTTCTTATTGACACAGAGGCAACCTTCTCAGTTCTTACCCAGTTTTGGAGGCCTACCACTGCTGCCTCAACCTCTATAGTCAAGGTGGATGGAAAACCTTACAGGCCCTTACAGACTCTCAACCTGCTCTGCGTAATTAATACAATGCTCTTTTAGCACTCTTTTCTCATTATACCTCAGTATCCTAGCTCACTCCTGGGAAGAGACATACTCTATCAGTTTGGTGCTCAGTGGTTTTCACCGTCTGGCCATTGGCCCCATCCTCCAGCCTGCTTTTGCCTCCATTTGACTACTTCTCTCTCGAGACAACCTGGTCCCAACCACCCTGCCTACCTCAGAGCCCCTGTCTACTTTCAACCCATGGGTATGGGACACCAGTCACCCTACAGTAGTGGCCCATCATCCTGTCCAGGTAAAATTACAAGACTCATATGCATTTCCTTTGAAGCCATAATACCCCCTAATTCTTTCTAGCCTTCGAGGTCTAAAGCTTATAATTTCCAAACTTCTCCACCAGGGCCTGCTACACAAAACTAATCCCCCCTAAAACACACTATTACTGGCAGTTAAAAAGCCTAAAGAGCCCTTCCATCTAGTACAAGACCTTCACCTTATTAATGCAGCAGTAGTATTCATATACCCAGTAGTCTACAATCCATCCACCTTCCTTTCCTCTGTCTCAACATTATATCTCACTTCTCCATGCTGGAGCTAAAGGACATATTTTGCAAACAGTCTGCCAAAATGTCCAAAGAGCCTCTCTTCTCTTCTTCTCTGTGGAGTCCTCTCACCACTTGGTTAATGCCACTCTTAGGACCATCAGTTTCTATTCTCACCCTGGCTTTTATACTACCTTGTCTGTTTATGTGTTTACAGGAGGTGATAATGGAACAAACCAAAGCCTTCATCAATCAGGCGGTCAACCAAATGCTACTACAGGGACATACTCAGCTCCCCACCCAGGAGATCATGTGATTTGAGATGTCCCACCAACAGAAAATGACTCATCACCCCTTGTAAGCAGGTAATGAATGAAGGGGATTAGCAGATTGAGTTACCAGATACAATAAAATAGTAAATGGAATACAATAGTGTAGTTACACACATTAAAAGCAGCCATGAAAAACAGAGCAGAAAGAGGAGTAAAGTATACCTTACACAGCCTATTTTCTTGGGATTTACTATGGATCTTCTAGGTTTTCTCAAACCTTGCCTCCTCTGGTTATTTTTCATAACCTGTATTTATTCAGACTGCATTGTCTCATGTGCATCACTCTTTAAATTTGAAAACTGTTTACTTCAGTCTTGAAAATTTATTCCCTTTTAATTTTAAAACTCCAAATTTCTCTGCTCTTAGCTAACATTCTGATATTTTAGGATCCCAAGTTTATTGTGATCCCAAGTTTATTATGATCCAAAGTTTAAGCTCCATTTAAAATCCAAGTCACTTCTGTTTTTATTCACCTAACTTTCACCTGCTTGTGTTGCAATCTTTGTTGTCTACCTCACTTACTCATTTGTCCTTCCCAGCAAAACTTATTCATGATTTTCTTTCAAATATGACCAAATGTGCATTTTCACCAGCCTCAGTCAATCATTTTGTCATTAACTCAAACAACTGTCCTCAGCTGTGAGTGTTAATGTTCAGGCTGACAATCAACTTGAGACAAAAATGATTTCAGCTATGACTGAAGGGAGTCTGGCAAGAAATGATGTCCTGTATCTCTCTATTCCTTAAGCACAGAAGAAGGGGCACTAGGGAATTTCATCACCATCTACAATCTCATTGGAGAAAAATTCCTGCTTAGCATATCTCATACTGTAAAATCAGAAGAAAACAATCAATAACAAGATACCGTGTTAACTAAAGTCAATAAGACAACATCAAACATAAATTAAATACCTTATCACAATAAACTAGAAAATTTTGGGGAGTAGATGTTTGGCACAGCAGTTAAGCTGCCACCTGGGACACCTGCAACCCATATTAGAGTGCATGTATTTGAGTTCCAGCTCTACTCTCCAATCCAGGTTCCTACTAATAAATACCCAATGAGGAAGTAGGTGATAACACAAATAGTTTATTCCTGCCAGCCTTGTGGGAGACCCAGGTGGAGTTGCCTGCTCATGACTTTGATGGGAGATATGACTTTTCTCTCTCTCTCCCTCTCCCCCCCTCATTGTTTGTCTTTAACACAAGTAAGAAAACTAATAGATTTTAAAAAAAAAAAAAACAAAAATTAGTTTTGTGCATAAGACAAGTCACTTTTTCAAGTTTTGTATTAGCAACACAAAAATTAATTTGTGGTCTTAATTTATATGTAAAAGAACGTGCAATAGAAAATGACTTAAGCAATGGAGAGAATCAGCTCACTATGATTTGCATAGTCAGATATTTGGTGATGGTCAGCATCAGTATGCTTCAGAATCTACAACTAGTGATGTCCAATGATCTAGTTTCATTCTTTCTTTCTTACTGCTCTGCCTTCTTTATCATCAGCTTGCTCTCTTGTTTTCATTGACAGCTACATCAACTCTAGAAACAATGTAGGTTAAAAGAGATTGCAAGGATTTCTTTTTCAAAATCAAACGAAAAGCCATTGTTTCAACCCTAATTGAACAAACTAGATGATTATTTCTGAGTCTGTCAACACTGATGTCGCTTAATATGAGTTCAGACTATAAACCTATCCCTAAAACATAAACAACAGAAAGGGAGATAAAATTTGTTGATTAGGAAGCCCTATAAAAGTCAATCCCTGGAGCAAATAGGTGTGAAATCAGTCTTACCAATTTTCTACAAAATGATGGAGGGTAAATCAGTTGACAAGCAGTTGCATACCACTTCCAAAACTGCATATAGTAAATGATAGGCAAAATATTTTGGATGAATAAATTAATTCATTAAATTAAAGGAAAGTTTAGGCTAATCAGTGGGTACCATAGTGAGCAGATTTCTTCCTCTATTCAACCTACATTTTCTAATTTTTCCTTTTCAGTCTTCTTTAAGATGCAGAGAGACAATTGCATGCAGAGAGAAATAGAAAGTGATCCCATCTATATGTCATGCCTAATTACCCACAAGAGCTGGTACTGGGCTGGGGCCAGAGCCAAAAGTCAAAAATTCAATCCAAGTCACCCATGAGTATGACAAGAACCCAATAACTTGATAATACCTGCTGCTTTCCAGAGTCTGCATTGCTGAGAAGCTAAAATAAGGAACCAGATCCAGTAATTACACCGAGTCACACCAGATGTAGGACATTGGCATTTTTTCCCAAGATTTTATTTATTTATTTGAGAAGTAGAGTTGCAGACAGTCTGAGGGAGAGACAGAGAGAAAGCTGATCCATCTGTTGGCTCACTCCCAAAAGGGCCACAACAGTCACAGCTGGGATGATCTGAAGCCAGAAGCCAGGAACTTCTTCCAAGTCTCCCAAGTGTAGCGCCCAAGCGCTTGTGCCATCCTCCACTGCTTTCCCAGTTCATAGCAGAGAGCTGGATTGGAAGAGGAGCAGCCAGGACTAGAATTGGCACCCATATGGGATGCTGACACCACAGGTGGAGGATCAACCCTCTGCACCAACATTGGCATTTTAATCAGGGTTTTAATGGCTAAGCCGAATATCTGCCCACTCATTTAAAAATGTATTTATTTATTTACTTACTTATCTGAAAGGCATTGTGATAGAAAGAGGATGAATAAGGTGAGAGAGAGAAAGAGAATGAGAGGTCTTAGGTCTGCTAGTTCACTTCACAAATGGCTACAATAGCCAGTCTGGATCCTGATGAAGCCAGGAGGCAGGAATCAGAATTCCATCTAGATTTCCTACATTAGTGTCAAGTGCTTGGTCCATCTCCTGCTGCCTTCTCAGGTGCATTAGCAGGAAACTTGATTGGAAACAATAACTGGGAGTTGAATCAGCACTCCAAAATAAGATGCCAGCATCATAAGTGGTGGCTTAACCCACAATGTCAAAATGCAAGCTCCTTGCACACTCATTTTTAAATTTGTGGACATAAGATCGGAATGGTGATTGCAGAGGCCTAGGTTAGTCATGACATCACCCTATGAAGATGCCCTGCTGCTTATTCCTACATAACGTGACCTTTGGACAAACATCCACAATGACTGATATCTGCTATAGTTAAAGAGTAAGATTTATGTCTTAGGCCCACTATAAAAGGAGTAATTAATGACCTCACTGTTTGGCTCTTCCAGCATACAGATCATAGCTAGTGTGAGAACATACTGTTCCTCTCTTTTAATCAATAATCATGTCTGTAAATAGCCACCAAACATTCCTTAATTTTCAATGATATTGATAACCACACAAAAAAACTTGTAGTGTTTAGACCTGATTCAATGCATGTACCTACATTGTAAGAAAGTATAAAACTTGTAACCAAACTTAGACCTGCAGAACAGCCAATTATGGTTGGCTTCTGCCAACTAGTTGCTTCTGGATTTAAATTCTCAGTTTGACTTTTGACTTTTTGAATAAACTTTAACTTTGATTATCCAACCAGACTCATTTTTCAGTTGACAAGTGACCAGACTTAGGAGACACGTCTGAGATTAATTCTCAAGGCATGCAGTAGTCCTGTAGGGACCTCCAACACTTAAATAATGAACTGGCTCATCTGGGGAAGTGAAAGTGCTCCAAACCCCCACACTTGTGTTAGACAAGTGGCAAATAAAACTGAAATATGAAAGATGAACAGAAAATTCACAGCAGCATACTTGATCTACCATCCTCAGACTTTCTCACATAAAAGGGAATAAAAAGCAAGGCATCCAAAACCATGATTACTGGGACTGCTGACATTGAACACCCTGCCAGAACCCCAGCTAGATTCAAGTACAGTATCTATGGAGACCAAACTTAAAAACTTTCTTTGTAAAAGAAATTTTACAGATGATTCTAGATTAAAGAGGCTAAATGGAGTACCACTAATATACTTGCTGTTTGGTGTATGCAGCCTTAAAATATGACAACAGGATGACTGGTAGTTGGCCTAGTACTTAGGATGCTGGTTATGATGCTCATTTCCCAAATAGGAATCCCACCCCAGGTCTAACTTCTGATTCCACTTCCCAATATTGTAGACCTTGGGAGACAGGAATTAACTCAAGTAATTGGGTTCCTACCACCAATGTGAGAGCTGTTGGCTCCTGGCTTCACTCCACCTACCAGCTATTGTCATGGGAGTTCTGTCTGTCCCTGAGACAAATAAATAAATAAACCATTCTTCTGAAACTTAATATTTTTATTTTAAAAAAGCCAGCAAGAAAATTAAATAACTAGAAAGGGACAGATATTTTTGATTGGTATTTAAAAGCATCAAAAAGGGAAACAGGATTGTTTCCTTACATGACACTAATAAGACTTCAAAGTTATCTCAGAAATCCTCCACAGCAGCCACAGCAACTGATGTAGCATAGCAACCAGAATAGCTGATCTTCCACCTTCATTCCTCTGCCCTGCCCTTGGTGTCTTCTAGTCTCTAAACTGCCAATGGCCAGTCTATTTCTCTGCTTCCGTCTTCTTCCTCCATTTCTCCTAAATCTGAAGACTTGGAAAACATCCAGAATCTAATAATAATAATAATAGTAACTCCTGTCAGAAAGAAACAACTTAGAGGGAAAAGTGAGCCAATCACAAACGATTTCAAGCTGAACTAAAAGTTTCAATAAAAGACTTTCCAGATCCTATAAAAGACACTCTGGGATTTACAAAAAATTGAGCTAATCCCTAGTCTTATGAGACAGGTTATTGAGTCTTATACCAGTTGATTCAAATGCTGAATTCCAGAAGCAAAATAAGTGAATGGATGGAACAAGCTGATTGAAAGGAAAAAATAATTTTCAGTATGATAAGGAATATTGCCAGCAGTCAGAAAAATACCTGTAGGAATTGGCTACTTAAGTCAAATGGCAAAATTTAGTTTGGTCTGCTTTGCACACTAAAGCCCTTGGTACTCTTGCTAATCAGCTAAGACATGCAACTGTATCTCTTTTAAATGTTTAATATCTTAATTATTTAAGATCCAAAAAAATCTTTGACTTAGGTAAAGTAAATCAAATAGAGAATGAAATAGAATTTACACATATACTCTTTAAGCAATAATTACTTTTTATATGTTTTCCTCAAAAGAATTTCTTTAATCTTTTGGGTAACTACATTCATGTAGTTTTACTAAGTTAAGTTCAATGAATGTTACTTATTAAAGATTCAGGTCATTCCTAAATAAGAAAGATATTAAAATTTACTTACTACATATAAATTATAATATAGTTACATTTGGCTTTTTAAATTAAAAAAGACAAAAATATATTAGACAATTAATAAATACGTGTTGTTTACATTAATAATCATTTTATGAGGGATTGCACTGCAGCACAATGAATTAGGCAACTGCTTGAGATACCAAGTGCCTGGGATTGAGTCTTTCCTTCTGTTAATGCGCCTGGGAGGTAGCAGATAATGTCCCAAGTACTTGGATTCCTCCCACTACTTTGAGAGACCCAGAAGGAGTTCCTGGTTCTTTGCTTTGGCCTGGCTCAGCCCCTGCTCTTGTAGGAACTTGGGGAACAAATCAGAGGATGGCAGATCTCTCTCTCTCCCATTCTCTCAGTATCTTTCTTTTTATCTGTCATTCTATCTTTAAAATTTATAAATGAATATTTAAAAACCACAAAATAAAAATTTCTTTGTGAGAAAACATGTTTTTAAAATCATTAAATATATATTCATAATATGTTGGCATATGTTAAAAATTTCAACTATGCTTTACTTCTTAGGTTTCTTCTAGTAATTAAGATTACTAAGAGTTTTTATTTGTCTAAATTTGAAATGATTTAACTTTATTTCAAAATATGCATTTAAAAAAGAAGTAAGGCAAGATAAAAATAAATCAATGTGTAAGAGAGAAAAATATAGTTATAAGTATACTAATGTTGGGACTGGCATTGTGGCAGTGGTTAAGATATTGTCTGTAATACAAGCATACTGTATGAGTACCAGTTCAAGTCCCAGATGCTACATATCTGACAAAGCTCCTTGATAATAGGCTTGGAAAGGCAATGAAGGTTGCCAAAATACTTGGGCCCCTGCCATCCATGTGAGAGATTTAGATGGAGTCCCAGGATCCTGGCTTTGGCTTTCCCAGCCCCAGCCATTATAGCCCTTTTGGGAATGAACCAGCAGATGGAAGATCTCTCTTTCCTTCTCTCCCCATCTCTCTCTCTGTAACTCTGCCTTTCAAATAAATAAATCTTTAAAAAATGGTGTATTCTTTGGTGGTTAAATTAAATAAAATACAATTTACATATATAAATTAGAGATCAAAAAATTTTCAAATGTTTGATAAACAATAAATCTCATGAAATAAATATATATAATTAAGCAGGTTAAAATTAAATGAGGTTGTTAATAGGTTTTTCTTTAATAAAATTAAGCTTTAATGCTAGAATTACATTGCTACAAAACTAGAATTTGTTCTGTTCTCTTAAAATAGCAATCCTTTCTTAAAATGCTGAGTTCCTAATTTTTCTTTTCCTTTACAAACATCAATTTTTACTATCAGATTATACACAGGAAAAAAATTTCGGCTAACTATAGTATTTTTACTTGCTGAACTCTCTAGTGTAATGTAATGTAAATGAAAAATGGGCTATCTCAAAAATTAGCAAGAAAGAGACAGAAAGAAAGAGAAGAAAAAAAAGAAAGAAAGAAAGAAAGAAAGAAAGAAAGAAAGAAAGAAAGAAAGAAAGAAAGAAAGAAAAGAGAAAGAAAAAAGAAAAGAAAAGAAAAGAAAAGAAAGAAAGAAAGAAAGAAAGAAAGAAAGAAAGAAAGAAAGAAAGAAAGAAAGAAAGAAAGAAAGAAAGAAAGAAAGAAGAGGGAGAAGGAGGGAGAGAGTGAGGGAAGAAGGGAAATACTATATATTCTTAGAATTGTGTCTATGAACTACATTAAATCTGTTCCTTTTATATTAAGTAAATACAGAAAGAAAAGAAAAAAATGTAGATGTAAAATAGCAGTGCTTCATCTACCTGTTTTGAAGATTAATTTAGATTACATATAATGTCCTTGGCATACTTTTAAGGCAATGAAATAATGATAATTATTACTATTTAAGAATAAAAAATGAAAGTGTTCTTTCAAATTACTATAAAGTTTCTAATGCTTACTCTAGAGTTCTATATTTAAAGTAGACTGCATGGGCCCATTAGTAATCTTGGTTCATACTGAGTAAAAATTCTAATAATACATCAAATTCTATTGTGCGTACTTTATTCACTGAGCTCCTAAGTAATACATACATATATATATATAATTACATATAATACATATATACATATGACACATATATACATATAATTCATATATATATTATTCACCATGAGGTAACCAGGATAGATTTTAGTTTTATGAAAATAATTGTAATTCATGTTTTTCTGAAGCCCTTTAATTGCTAGAAAAAACTGTTCTTTGTTTAAAAGATCCAAGGTTTTATTTTTCTTTAGTTATGTAATTTTTTCAAGATGTTGAATAGCTCATTAAATGATTTGTTGATGGCATTTTTTAACATTTTATTTCAGAATAGTTTTACATTTACAAAACAAAATTTGTGAGGTAGCAATACAAAGAGTTCCCACACATACCCTCCAGCTGATTTGCATCTCACATTAGTAACTTTGTCACAATTAATGAACTAAACTCAGCTTCCATAACTTTCTGCATTTGCCTTTAAAGACTTTTTAAGAATGTTACTTTGCTTAAACGGATAACTAAGTATTATTATACAGTGGGTTGTGGTCTTGCTTTAATTAAATGTTTTAAAATATTGACAAATCTCTACACACTAAAATCTAAATTCCATCTTGTTTCAATAGTAAAATTGACTTTGAGATTTTCCAGATGGGCACCAGGAAATTCTCAAAGGAACTACCTCTGGATTGATAGTGATTTCAAATTAATCAGCCTATTCTGAAATGTTAAGCTATATGGGAGACAATATCAAATCTTTTTGTGTTATATTTCTAAAAATAGGCCAAATAAGTATTATAAAACTTAATGGGAATTCTAATAATCTGACATGTGTTGGTACAAGCTAATGGTTATTATTCTGTTTATGTTAAATGCTAGAAAAGAACCTAATTTCCTTGCCACTTGCTAAGTATAGTAAACATATCAGAACTTTAATCATGGTTATTCTAAGTCATATTGCTGCAATTAAATATTTTTTGCTTCTTTTAAAAGGTATTTTAAAATAACTATAATTCTAACTTGTCCATGTTAAATACAGGTTTAAATACTGGTAAATTTGCGACCATGTTATTGGGCTAAATAATGAATCCAGAACCTACATTCAAGTTGTAAGATTGCTCACTCAATAGCAAATACAGCAAAAGTTAATCATATATGTTTTCCCTATTGCCTAAGTCTCTTTAGCCTTAATAAAGAAAATTCTTCCAGATTTTCAATAAGCCATTTAAAATATTAATAAAATTACTCTTTAGTAAAATCATATTTTAGGATGACAAGGAAAAGATGTTCTTTTTTGAAACATTTATTCAGGTAAATTTATGTACTTAAAAGGACATCTGAACATCTGAACTAAGAAAAAAAAAAAAGTGCTTTCCAATAACATGTAAATCCCTGTACAGCCATACTCCTGAGAATTTAGTCATGGATCCACATTTCTCATCTAGAAGAACACAAAGGTTCAGCCACTTAAATGGTGCTGTCTCCTATCAGTAATCCTGATTCTCTTTATATGGGTATGTGTTCTACTTCTTTCCGTTTCTCCTTCCTCCTACTTCTTCTGGGATATTGCTGGGCAAAGGGATCTCTAGGTGTGAAATTCATGAAATTCCTCCCAAGGTTTTAATACCCAGTTTTAACAAACCTAATCTCCTTCAGGGTGTCTATCCAGGAAGGTTTTCCTGGGATGTCTGGGAAACAGAATGGGTTGGAGATTGGGAGGGGAGGATGGGACCCTTTACAACCCCACCTGAGCAAGATTTTTGATGTGCAAATACTGAACCTCTTCCAAAGACTGCTTCTAAGGGAAGTTTCTAAAGACGTTACTTTCCTTACCATAGGATTTTTTTTTTCTGACAGGCAGAGTGGACAGTGAGAGAGAGAGACAGAGAGAAAGGTCTTCCTTTGCCATTGGTTCACCCTCCAATGGCCACCGTGGCCAGGGCACTGCGACCGGCGCACCACGCTGATCCAAAGGCAGGAGCCAGGTGCTTCTCCTGGTCTCCCATGGGGTGCAGGGCCCAAGAACTTAAGCCATCCTCCACTGCACTCCTGGGCCACAGCAGAGGGCTGGCCTGGAAGAGGGGCAACCGGGACAGAATCCGGTGCCCCAACCAGGACTAGAACCCGGTGTGCCAGCGCCGCAAGGCAGAGGATTAGCCTGTTGAGCCACGGTGCCGGCCACCATAGGAACTTCTTATCTTTTCCATTCAGCCCCTTTCTCACATATAGGTTAAAGTCTACTTTCCTACCTAACAAGTTCATCATTATAATCTTAATGTTAATTTGTGTGATTTTGATCAAATGACTTTTTAGATGCAGGAAAAGGCAAACAAAAGGTTGAAAGTTGGGTTATGTTAGCTAAGGAAACAGAGATAACACATAACATATTTTGTATAACCAGTAAAAAAAGGTAAATCTTGAGTTTTTCTAATATTCCAGTCACATCCAACATGACTGACAGCATTCACTTGGTGATAATAGTATCTAATATTAAGTTGCTCTATGATCACAAGGGAAAACTTATGCAGTTTAGAAGAGAATGGTAATTGTAGGGGCCTAATTCACCCAAGAAACGTACTGTGAGGGCATCTTGCCCCTAAGTCCTAGATAAACTGACCTTTCTACAAACATCATCTGTAAATGTGATCAAGGGAGCATCTAATATATATTAAGGAGAAATAATATGGACATTATAGAAAGTGATTATAAAAATTTAATTGTTGGGGGCTGGCGCTGTGGCTCAGAGGGTTAACGCTCTGGCCTGAAGTGCCAGCATCCCATATGGGTGCCAGTTCTAGTCCCGGCTGCTCCTCTTCCCATCCAAATCTCTATTATGGCCTGAGAAAGCAGTCAAAAATGGCCCAAGTCCTTGGGCCCCTGCACCACTGTGGGAGACTCAGAAGAAGCTCCTGGCTCCTGGTTCTTGGCTCCTGGCTCCTTGCTCCTGACTTCGGATAGGCGCAGCTCTGGCCATTGCAGCCATCTGGAGAGTGAACCAGCGGATGGAAGACCTTTCTCTCTGTATCTACCTCTCTCTGTAACATTGTCTTTCAAATAAATAAAATAAAATAAATCTTTTAAAAATTTTAATTGTTTGCATTTCTCTGCTTATAATTAATATCCATTGTGGGAATATATTGCAATCCCATGTCCCACCAATAATGACATCTGCTCATTAATATCAGCTTTTCTTTGATTTTAAATGAACTATTATTCTATTTTCAATGTGATTGACAAATACACATGAAGTGTATTGCTTAAATATGATTCAGTGCAGGTACTCACCCTGTAAGAAAAGTATAAAGATTATAAACAAACCCAGGCCTGTGGAACAGCCAGCTATGGCTATTGACTGGTTGTTTCCAGGTTTCAGTCCTTAGTTTTACCAGGTGACCTACCTCACCATCATTAATTCAGTTGACAAAGTGAGCATATTAACTTCCACACAGAGTTATGAGATTTGCAGACAGTCATTCATGCAAAATCCTCAGACAACTTAAGGTTGCATTTGTGTGTGTGTTTTTAAAACATATTTACATTATACAAGTTCCATGTATTTGTGTGTATATATATATATATATATATCCAGACTAAGGAACATAGTGATATTTCCCCTACCCTCCCTACACCCACTCTCCAACCGTTTTTCCTCTTCCCTGTCACATTTCCACTCTAAATTTTTACAAAGATCTACTTTCAGTTTACTTAATGATCATAAAGTTAACTCTATACTAAGTAAAAGAGTTCAACAAATAGTATGAAGAGAAAAAAACTATTATCTAACAGGTAAGACAAGAACTGTAATCACTAAATTTCAAAATGTGCATTTCACTCCAACACATTACAGTTTAGGCACTCTATTAGTTATCTCATCAAGGAAAGCATGGGATCTGTTTTTCTGGGACTGGCTTATTTCACTAAGTATAATGGTTTCCAGTTGTGTCCATTTTGTTGCAAAAGACAGGATTTCACTTTTTTTGATAGCTGAATAGTACTGCATAGTATATATAAATACAATAATTTCTATATCTAGTTAATAGTGGATGGAAATTTGAGTTGATTCCATATCTTAACTATTATTAATTATGCTGCAGTGAACATGGGAATACAGATAACTCTTGCTGATTTCTTTTGATTTGGGTAAACTCCCAAAAGTGGGATGGCTGGATAATATGGTAGGATTACATTCAGATTTCTGAGGTGTCTCCCTACTATCTTCCAAAGCGGCTAAACCAGTTTACATTCCCACCAATAGTGTGTTAGGATTCTCTTTTCCCCACATCCCCACCAGCATTTGTTGTTTATTGATTTCTGTATGAGGGCCATTCTAACTGGAGTGAGGTGAAACTTCATTATGGTTTTGATTTGCATTTCCCTGATGGCTAGTGATCCTGAGCATTTTTTCAAGTATCTATTGGTCATTTGAATTTCCTCTCTTGTAAAATCCTTGTTCAAGTCCTTTTCCCATTTCTTAACTAGATAGTTTATTTTATTGTGGTTGAATTATTTGAGTTCTTTATGGATTATGGGTGATAATCCTTTATTAGCCATAGTTTACAAATATCTTCTCTCATTCTGTCAATTGCCTCTTCACTTGGCTGAGTGTTTCTTTTGCAGGGCTGAAGCTTGAAGCTTCTCAGTTTAATGTAATCCCCTTTGTCAATGTTGACTTTGATTGAATGTGCTTCGGTATCTTTTCCAAGAACTCTTTGCCTATGCCAATTTCTTGAAGAGTTTCCCCACATTCTCTCGTAATTTTATCATATTGGTTCATAAGTTTACATCTTTGATCCAGTTTGGGTGGATTTTAATGTAAAGTGTAAGTAGGGGTCTAGTTTCATACTTTTGCAGGTGGAGATCTAGTTGTCCCAGAACCATTTGTAGAAGAGACTATATTTGCCCCAGGGGTTGATTTTAACACTTTTCTCAGAGCTAAGTTGCTTGTAGATGCATGGATTGATTTCTGGAGCTTCTATTCTGTTTTATTGGTCTACCCATTTGTTTTTTATGCCAGAATCAGGATGCTTTGATTATAACTGCCCTATAGTATGTCTTAAAATATGGTATTGTCATGCATCCAGCTTTGTTTTTGTTTTATTATATTGTTTTAGCTATTCAGGGTTTGTTGTGTTTCTTTATCAATTTTAGCATCATTTTTTCTAGATCTTAGAAGAACATAGTGGATGTTTTGATTAGAATCACAATGATATTGATATTGATATTGAGGAAGAATCAATGTCATCAAAATATCAATACTACCTGGAGCAATTTGCACATTTATTGTGATTCTAATCAAAACATCCACTATGTTCTTCTAAGATCTAGAAAAATGATGCTAAAAATTGATATAGAAACACAACAAACCCTGAATAGCTAAAACAATATTATAAAACAAAAACAATCCATGAAAATGGAAGCTTTCTCCATTTTTTGTGTCTTCTATTTATTTTGTTAATGCTTTGTAATTTTCATTATATAGACCTTTAACATTGTTAGTTAAATTTATTCCATGGTATTTCAATCTTTTTGTAGTTATCATGAATGGGATTAATCTTAAAAGTTCTTTTTCAGCCACAACATTGTATGTGTATGTAAAGGCTACTGATTTTTGTGTGTTGATTTTATTTCTTGCCCCTTTCAAACTCTTTTATGAGTTCCAAAATTCTTCTGGATCCCCTATATTTAGAATCATGTTATTTGCAAATAAAAATAGTTTGACTTCCTCCTTCCAAATTTGAATCCCTTTGATTTCTTTTCATTGCCTAATGGCTCTAGCTAAAACTTCCAGGACTATACTGAATAGCAATGGTTAGAATGGGCATCCTTCTCTGATTCCGGATCTCAGTGGTAATGATTCCAGCTATTCCCCATTCAACAGGATGCTAGCAGTGGGTTTGTCATAAATTGCCTTGATTGTGTTGAAGAATCTTCCTTCCATACCCAGCTTGCTTAGAGTTTTCATCATGAAAGGGTATTGTATTTTATCAAGTGCTTTTTTTCTACATGTATTGAGATAATTATATGGTTTTTATTCTTCAGTTTGTTAATGTATCACATTTATTGTTCTGCCAATGTTGAACCATCCTTGCATACCAGGGATAAATCCTATTTCACTTGGGTAAATGATCTTTCAGATGTGTTGTTGGATTTGATTAGCTAATATTTTGTTGAGGAGTTTTGCATCTAGGTTCATCAGGAATATTAGTCTACAGTTCTTTTTCTCTGTTGTATCTTTTCTGGCTTAGGAATTACAGTGATCCAGGCTTCATAGAAGTGTTTGAGAGGATTCCCTCTCTGTATCGTGAGAATATTGGAATTAGTTCTCATTTAAATTTTTTGAATTAAATTTTAAATTCAGAAGTGAAGCCATCCTGTCTTGGGTTTTCTTTTTTGGGAGGGAATTTATTATTGATTCAATTTCCATCTTGGTTTTTAGTTTGTTTAGGTTTTCTATGTCTGCGTGCCTCAGTTCAGGTAGGTTGTATTCATCCAGGAATCTGTCCATTTCTTCTAGGTTTCCTGATTTTTGGCATACAGCTCTTTTTAATAATTCCTGATGATTCATTTCATTTCTATAGTATCAGTTGTTGCTTTTCCTTTTTCATCTCTGATTATATTGATTTGGTCTTCTCCCTCTTCTTTGTTTAGTTGCACCAATGAATATAAAGAGAATTGAAAATGAATCTTGATGTGAATGGAAGGGGAGAGGGAGTGGGAAAGGGGAGGGTAGCGGGTGGGAGGGAAGTTATAGGGGGGGCAGCCATTGTAATCCATAAGCTGTATTTTGGAAATTTATATTCTTTAAATAAAAGCGTTATAAAAAATTATTTATTTTTTCAAAAACCAGCTCTTTATTTCACTGATCTATTTTTTATTTCAATTTTGTTTATTTCTTTTCTAATTTTAATTATTTCTTTTCTTCTACTAATTTTGGGTATGTTTTGCTGTTGTTTTTCTAGGTCCTTGAGATGCAGTGATAGCTCATATATTTTTTCTGTGATGCACTGTTCATTCAGGAGTGTGATTTTTCAGTCTCTATGTGTTTCTATAAAATCTATAGATTCTTGAGTTGTTGATTTTCAGCTTCATTCCATTCCAGTAAGAGAAGATGCATGGTATGATTTTGACTTTTTTGAATTTCCTAAGGCTTGCTTTATGGCCTAGAATATGGTCTATCCTAGAAAATGTTCCATGCACTGATAAGAATGTGTGTTCTGCAACTCTGGGGTGAAACATTCTGTAAATATCAGATCCATTTAGTCCTTAGTGTTGATTAGCTCTGTTATTTCTTTGTTGATTTTCTGTCTGCTTCATCTGTTCATTGATGAAAGTGGGGTATTGAAGTTCCCTATTACTATTGTATTGGAGTCTATGACTACTTTCACATTCATTAACGTTTCTTTTAAATAGCCAGGTGTTCTAAAATTGGGTGCATGATTATTTATTAAAGTCATATCCTCCTGTTGAATTGTTCCCTTAATCATTAAATAGTGCCCTTCTTCACCTCTTTTAACAGATTATTTCAATTTATATTTGTTAAGGAAGTTCTTTTTTTCACCTTCATTCATAAATGAGAGTTTGCAGTGTACATTATTCTGGTTTGAGAATTTTTTCTCTAAAGACTTGAACTGCATCTCCACATTTTCTTCAAGCCTATAGGGTTTCTGACGAGAAGTCAGCTGTGAATCTATTTGGAGATCCTCTGAAAGTAAAATTATATTTCTCTCATACACATTTTAGAATCTTTTTTTTTACTGTGGAAAGTTTGACTATAATGTGTAGTGGTGAAGACCTTTTCTAAACATACCTATTAGGAGTTCTATGTACTTCCTTTGTATGGACATATGTTTCTTTCTCTAAATTAGGGAACTTTTCTGTAATTATTTCACTAATTAGGCCTTCTAGTACATTCACTACACAGCTTCAGGAACTCCTAAGACCTGTATGTTGGGTCATTTGATAGTATCCCATAAATCTCTAGCGCTTTTTTTAAGCTTTCTCTCTTTTTTTTTTTAGTTCTGACTGTAAGATTTTCAAAGATCTGTCTTCTGGTTCAGATATTCTTTCTTCTGCCTCATCAAGTCTGGTTTTTAGTTTGATACATTGAATTCTTCTTATCTAATCTTTCATTTTGATTTCTCTTTAAAATCTCCAGTTCATTTGAAAAATTTTCGTTCATGTTATTTATGGTTTTCTTTAGTCCATGAATTTGTTTCTGATTGCTTTTGAGTAATCCTATGATTAATCTTTTGAATTCCATTTCCATTGCAAATTTTCAAAGCACAACTTCTAACAGTATACAGAACAGATAATCTATTGTAAAATCACACACATTTGAAGCACATCTTCAAAATTTTCTTAAAAAACACAATCATTCCTAATGAAATAATATTACTTTTTAATAACAGAACTTTCAAATCACAATACTTGAGAGTCAATGCAACAAAATGGAAGAAAATACCTAAATTAATTTTGAAACAAAATTTTCTCCCTAAGCAATTTCTTCTTGCAACAAAAATTCAATAACTCATAAATTATGACAAATTTGTACTTTTATTTTTGTTTAGAAAGAAATTATTCTAGAGTGATACACATAAACTTAAATATCAATTGGTTTAAGAAAATATTATAGAAATATGTAAAATGGCAGGGATTATTTCTGTGTTCCATGAACATTCTTTTCTCTTTTAAATAGCTTTTCCTTAATTTATTTATTCCAAATGTCAAGTAAACTTTAGAATTTGACAAAATAATTCTTGAGGAAAAATGTATTTCACAAGATCTTCAAATCAATTTCATATTTTTATATAGAGATGCTACATAAATGTCTCTCAGACAGCAAACTGTTCTAAAATTAGAGGCATGACCAGTTTCTGCTTACACCAAAACAGGCCTGGAAATCGGCTTTCCCCCCTCAGGAATGTGGCAGCAGGAGCAGTAGGGGGCTAATGCACATTAATTTTACCTGGGATATTTTTGGGAAGTTTTTAATTTGCAGAAACATCTAAAATGGGCCTGTCTCTGAAGATTTACAACACAGCTCTGAAGCCTATCTTAGGTCACCAGACCGAATTCCTTTTCCCAATCCTTAGTGTATAACCTTGCCTATGCACTTTATTGCCTTATAGAATTGTTGGTACCCTCTAAATAAAAGTGGGAGCACAAGGCTCTCTAGCAGTGTGTTCTTAAATGGATGCTCCTTTGTCCTATCTCCTTATTTGAAAAAACCCTACAATGTTCATTATTTTAATCAGTTTAATAATCCTAGATCAATCTAATCTTTAACAAGGAATATTTTACTTTTAACTTTTAAAAAGAATACAATTTTTATTGAGCATTGGTTTATGGCTTGGGATACTTGAATTCTATACCAGAGTACCTTGATTCAAATATTGACTCCTCTCCCACTTCCATCTTCCTGCTAGTCCAGGCCCTGGGACACAGAAGGTGATAGCTTAAGAAAATAGGTCGCTACCACGTACACGATTGAACAGGATTGATTGCCTGGATCCTGGCTTTGATCTGACCCAGCTCTGAGAGTTATGCAAGGCAATTAGGCACATGAGGCAATTCAAAGATGGTGCCCAAAGAAGTAAGGTGGGTGGTACCCCCAGTTGTTTACCACCAAAGCTGATTGGCTTTTAAGCAATTGGTTGGTCCTTATGCCCTATCCCAATAACCCTGCGGTTTTGTGCTTTAAAAGGCTTTGCTACGTGAGCAATAAATGAGTTCTTGCTTGACTTGACTCCCCACTGTGTCTGACTGTCTCTGGGATTGGGAGGCTGGGAAATGGGCAAGGAGGTACTTACCTTTCCTTGGTCCCAGTCCATCCTTTGTGGTGCACTGGTGTGGCGGGGCCACCCTCGCTGCTGGTTTCTTCACAGTCCCTGGCAGGAAGCTCATTTTCACGATGCAGTCAACCAGGGGAACTCATGGTGTGGCCCAAGATCTAAACACTCTGAAGACTTAAACGTGGGATTAGCTCTTGAGTTAGGAAGCCGGGGTGTTTGAGCCGAGTCCTCAGCTCAGCAGCACGTGGTATCTGGGAACACGAGCACTCGCTGCTCTGGGGCTCGTGGACCAGGCAGACCCTGGGGTCCCTTCATCTCCCAGCAGCCATGCTTTCAAGGCGTCTGAGGGAAACAGAATTTGGAACTCTAAATAGAGAAAAAGAGAATGAAGAAGCCAAATTCAAGGAGAATTCAAAAACTGCAGTCAGAAACGGAGTGCACAGCAAGCAGTCCAGCCCTCCCCACTCCAACCACCGAGAGGGACACAGGTCGGAACAGTCTTGCGCGTGAGGCTGAGGCGGGACCGCCGGGACTGCAGGGACCGCAGGTTCCCCCATCCCAGCCTCACCCTGTGAAAACCCTCCTGAGCACTACGGCTCCCACCATCTGCTTAGTGACTGGTGAGGCGGTGGCACTTGCTGAAGTCCCGCCTCCACGACTTCCTGCCTGCCAGCCTTTGAGTCCCTTATGCTCAGTCTTAGGGCCCCCATCTGTAAATAGTGGGTGACAGTGCCCTCCTCCTAGAGTTCTCGGGATGACAGGAATCACACATCAGCAGGCAGAGATGCCCACCATCAGGCACCAGTTAAGGCCTTAGTCAGCGTCTCCAGCGCCAGTGGGATGCTTCACGGCGTGACCGACAAGGCCCATGGGAAGGCAGACATGAAAGCGGCAACAGACACAAATGTACTGCACAAGGTCTAGTCTGTTGCCTTTCTGACCATTTTTGTCAGAAGCTATGGCTAGCAATGGAAACACAGTGAGGGCCGCCAGGCCAGGGCTACAGGGGTGTAGGGCCAGCCTGTTGGTTTTCCAGTTGGTGACAGGCCACGGGGACTGTTTCCACATGCAATTGACAATCAGCCTGCCTGTGAGGAGGATAGTCGGTGTATCATCTGCATTCTGTCGATATCTCCTATCAAAACCTCAGCCAACTTAGATTAAATTAGGAAGAACTGCCTTTTTCACAGAAATAAGAATTGACCTTTTCTAACCACAAAGAGAAGTTGCTGATGTGCATTGTTCAGATCAAGTAGAACATGCCCTCCGCCTTATTTTTTAGGTATATTATAAAATCAGCTTTTATGCATTAAAAAAAATTCGTTCATCAGCTTTTTCTATTGCAATAACTGCAGAATCGCAGCTGCAGTAAGAAATAATAGAGACCTAGGTGTCCTTTGCACAGCTGCCCCATGGTCCCATCCTGCAAGACTGTGGAGCCCCAGCAGCACCAACAGTGCAGCTGGAGGACATCTGTGTCACCTGCAGGAGCCCCCACGTCTCCCTACTATGCCACTCCACCCTGACTGTGGCTCCTGGCAACTGCTAACCTGTCTTCATTTCTTTAATTTTGCCACCACAACATGTGACATAAAAGGAATCATACAGGGCATCAGCTTTGGGCACAGTTACCCAGGGACTCGGCCAGACTGGTGTGTGTCTCCTCACCCTCCTGCGTAGGTCCAGGTATTTAAAGCGAGTGGGCCCTATTTCCTAATATTTTTTGACTACGATTTTTTTTGTGCTGACCATCACAGGTGAAACAGCTTTGTGTTTTCTTACGCCAGCCTTGTCAGATTAGAATATCAGTGGAATTTTGGCTCCGAGAAGAAACTAATGATGTAATTATTTAAAAGTAGAAGTTCAAACAAACAAAAAAACTAATGTGAAAAAAAATCTGATACATAACTCATTTCTGAATACTGAGAGGATTTGGAAAAGATCATGTTTACACTGCTTCTGTTTTAGGCAGAGTGGCACAGAGGGACCTGCTGAGCCCCTCAGGCTTATGGATGCCAGGGCCAAGGCTGAGGAACTCCTGCCTGGGACAGGCTCCAAGAGCTCGGCTTTCTCCCAGTGTCCTCTGGTCCCTCACCAGCCCACCCAACTCTGTCTCTCTCTCCCACTCCAGGACCTGGCATCTGCACCTTGCAGCTCTCTCTTCTCCTCCAGGTAAAAGCATTGAGGGCTAAGATGACTGCAGACAAAGAATGGGGAACCCTGGGGAAGCCCAGGTGGCCTGGAAGGAGCCTGCCCTCACTGCCTCCCTGGGGGTCTCCCATAAAGGGCCCTCCAGTATGGAACTCCCATGGGCTCCTTCATAAGCCAGTGCCGGGCTGAGCTGAGCTGGGTGTGAGGGATCTGGGTTCTCGGAGCTAAAGGAAATGAGAAGATTCAGTACTGCGCCATGAATCACCCTTAAAGACCAGATTTCTGCCCTTCCAAGCATCCACCCTTGTGCCTTGCATGTGGATGGGACACGGGCGGTGTCTGTGGGTGTTCTTTGGTCAGAATTCCTCCGTTAGCAAGAAGCCTTTGTCTACAAGCCTAGGGTAGGCCACTTGCACCCAGGATCTGTGGCTGCTGGTCCCACAGGACAATGAGAGGACACGAGGATGACCACAGCACGTGGCCATTCTGTGTAGCACGGGGGGGGGGGCAGCTGGCTGGAGCCATCCCGCTCAGAGCAGAGGGAGGAGCCCACACAGGTGCCCACATGGGCCTGAGGCTGCGTGGAGGGTGCTCTGACTCTGCCTAAACAAGTGTCACAGAGGCCGGGGGCAGGACGAACGGCCTCCCCGATCAGCCATTCCTGGCACACCGGGGATGCGGTTTCCCAGGCCTGACCCACCAAAGTCCACACCAGCAGAATCCTGTGTTCTGTAGAGAGCCAGCTGGCCCAAATCCGGGGCTCCTCTCCCATTCATCTGCTGGGTGGCATGGGCAAGGCCTGTGTGCTCCAGACCCCATCCCCACACCCAGGAGAGTCAGGCTCATTCGAACCCCTTCCTACCCTCTGAGGAGGCAGAGAAGAGGTCTGAGTGGAGGGTAGGTGTGGGTCTTTGCCCCACATTACCTCTTCACTTCTGGGGTTTTCTGTGCCTTCCTAAGACACAGCGGTACCTGTTCATCCTACCTCCTGAGTCTGTTGCAGCCTGGCTGTGGGATGCACACAGCCAAGGGCCCCACACAAGCACCCCAGGAAGGCAGGCCCCAGACCACATCCTGCACAGCCTGGCCAGTCCCCCAGCTCCAGCCTGAGGGAGGGGCGTGCACCCTTAGCTGTCTGCAGAGCCAGGGTACCCGGAACCTGACCAGGACACACAGATACCCCTTCTCTTCCTCAGATCCTCATGCACACCTGGGCAGGGCCAGCAACACTGCACCACACGGGAGCAGCTGTGTGTCACACTAGGAGCATGGCAAATGCAGGTGTGCACTGGCAGGGCAAACCCGTGTTTGAGGCAGAAAGACAGCCCAGGGGCAATGACTTCACCCACAAACTGCACCCCTTGCCCACCCCCATCAAGCAGCAAACACGCAGTGCGCTAGACACACCACAGGGTGTGTCTGTCAGTGACCAGCTGAGACCCCCAAGGCAGCAGGACCAGGTCCGTGAGGGTCTCTGGCCCAGAGTACCCCCATTTCACCATCCTGGAGAATTTAAGAAAGGCAAAGGCCACGCCCAGTGTTGCTGAGGCAGGAATGAGAGCTCAGAGCCAGGATGCCACAGTCCTGCTCTGGAGGGTCGGGACCCTGGGGTGACAAGCCACGGAGGAGGCTCTCGAGTGGAGGAAGCTAAAGCCTGCTTCCTTCTCACAGCACAGAAAGCAGTCCGAAGGCCAGGCCAGACTCGAGTCCATAGCTACTGCCACGGCGCGGGGCCGCCCACCTCTCAGCTCTTCAGTGCTGCTGAATTCCTGGGCTTCCTGAGGGCTGGAAGACTGGGGCAGCTGGGCCTGCCCTGTGCTGCCGCTCAGCCTGGTACTTTGCAGAAGGCTCCACTGGGGAAACGCGGGCACCACAGCTGGTCCTGGCCGCTGTGCAGGCCCTGGTGTGGATGCACCAAGCACGCCCACTCTGGTGACACTGATGGTCAGGAGGTGTCCCTGTTCCACCCTTCTCAGGACCCTATGAAAGCTGTGCCCTCCCCTCACTATGCTGTCTCAGCAGCAGTGTTCCACTGGGCTCAGGCCTGCAGTCTCGGCTTTGCACCCAGCAAGTCCTGGGAAGACTGAGGACAAGGGCCTCCTTGAGTGACCGGCCACACCCCCAAACTACCCAGTCCAGTCCCCTCCTTGGTCCCATGGGCTCCTGCCCAAAGCCTGGCTCCTGAGGAGCCTCAAAGGCCTGGTGGTGGTGTCCTGCGGAAATCCTGGTGGGATGGAAAATCCCCAGCAGTCAGCCTAGGCTGGGCCTGGCGTGGTTCTCCCACCTGCTGGGGGTCAGCCAGCCTGCTGCTTCCCGCTTCCCTTCGATGTCCCCGATGTGAGGGAGGGGTCAGCACCCCTCTGTGCTCACACAGATGCACCGCGCAGCTCTGCTTGACTGAGACCAGGAGTTGGTGCCGCTGGGGCCAGGCAGGGGACCTGGCAGGGTTGCAGAGGGAGGCCAAGGTGGAAAGACCCCATGCAGCCCCCCTGGCCTTGGCCAAGTGCTCACTGAGGGAGGGTGGGAGAGGGCCTGCCTGGGTCACCAGGCATGCACCCATTCATTCTCTCACAGTTGTCGCAGCTTGGAGGGGAGCAGGGGACCCAACGGGAAGTTAGGACAAAGGAAATGAGGGTTCTAGAGAACCCAGGCCTAGGGGTCATCTTCAAATGCCTGGTGAACTTCCTGCAGAGGGTTCAGTGCCCATCACCCTTGCTGGCCCTTCGAGCAGGCATGGGACCTTGGCCTCCACCTGGCAACTGCAAGTCCACAGGAAAGCGCAGGCCTGGGGCTCCCACTCCTGTGCTGGTGCCACAGCTCTGCAGCATCACCACAGAGGCCACTGCTCGCTCGTGGCCAGGGCTGGTGCTCTTCCGCAAAGGTGCTTGCTGCTGTGCGCTTAGCCACACCACACACCTAGACTGAGTTGCAGCTGGGCAGCCTGACTCCAGACTGTCATTGGATGCTACAGTGTTGTCCCTGCCATAGCATACTCCCTACCACCACCACACACACTCACACACGATTGCCAGGGAGGAGGGAGGAACCTGCCACCTCAGGCATACCCTGTTAATTTAGCTCCAGGTGGCAACAGACCTCTGGAGTGGTATCCCTGGGAAGTGAAGGACTTAAAGGAGCTTCGCAAGGCAGTGGCAGAAGATGGGCCGAACTCCCCCTGGGCCCAAACTTTGCATCAATACATAGCTTATCACCCATGTGTCCCTTAGGACTGGTTGGATGTGGCCAAGGCAGTCCTCACAAGTTCCCAGTTCATAAAGTGGTGTGCCTTCTTTAAGGAGGAGTGCCAGGTGAGGGCCAAAGCTAACTGAGCAGCCCAGCTGGCTATCCCTATTACATACAATATGCTGGGTGGGACAGGGGAGGGATTCTCTACGGGGATCCAGCAAGCCGCGCTACCCGCTCTGTACTGTGAACAAGTGAGGCAGGCAGGACTTAATGCTTGGTACAAGCTGGATGAGGGGTCCACTAAATCTCCCATCATGGGGGTACAACAAAAACCGGGAGAGTCATTGCTGGATTTTATAGCCAGAATCCAACACAGTCTCCATCATAAGTTGCTGGCTGAGGACCTTCGGGATCAGTTTGTTAAGATTCTTGTTTGGGAAGAAATGAATGCTGATCATCTGACGGCCTGTGCTGGCCTGAGGGAGGAACATAAATCCCCAGAGGCAGTTAAAACTAAGGTGTAGCCTTCAGGTGTGGTGGCAACCCCTAAAGGCCCAGCACTGCCTCAACCCACTGTGCCTCCCAATTCTGCCCATGTGGCCACCCCTTTATGGGTATTCCTTTCCATTGGATCACCCACTGCCATCTTGTAAACAGCATGTCTACCCAACCCCACAACCAGTCCTGCTAGGCCCCAGCATGTGAAGTCTTCCCTGTAAGTGGGGGATCACAGCCTTTGTCTGCACTCTCTTCCAGTCAATGTGGCCTGCCTCACCCATGCAGGCATGGCCAGATATCTCTAGGGAGAGTACTCCCTAGGGCTGCTTTTTTTTCTCCTCATTTAAGAGAAATGCCTCTGGTTACTGCTGGCCTTACCTAAGGGAGCAAGAACCTTAATCCATTATCCCTTTCCAACTTGAAGGGTGTTTCTCTTTGCAGTTAATGAAACTTTTCCTCCAGCCCTACATTCAAGATCTTTATCACTCCGTGAGCATTCGGGAAAATGGAAGGAGATCCCATATGCTCAAGTTTTTCTGTCTTTGATCTAAAGCTTCTATGTGTACTGCTCTCTGGTCAAGGTCCTATTGGCCTCCAAAGTTTAAGCCAAAACCTCAGCCTTCCATGTTTGCAGCCCCAACTTCACTATCTCAGCTCACTATACCTCCCCCTCCCACCTAGGAATTCCCACCTAGGACTTTATCTTAGAACCAAAGTCTACACTCCTTTTCTTATCAATGATCCTCTCCCAAACAAGTTTGGGAATGGCTGTCTCTATGGTTTCCAACTGGTCTTTTGTCCCTCTTGTTCCAGTTTTACCATAAGAATAGTAAGGGAAGGCCAGCGCCATGGCTCAGCAGGATAATCCTACGCCTTGCCTTGCGGCGCCAGCACACCGGGTTCTAGTCCGGTCGGGGTGCTGGATTCTGTCCCGGTTGCCCCTCTTCCAGTCCAGCTCTCTGCTGTGGCCCAAGAGGGCAGTGGAGGATGGCCCAAGTACTTGGGCCCTGCACCCCATGGGAGACTAGGAGAAGCACCTGGCTCCTGCCATCGGATCAGCGCGGTGCACCAGTGGCAGCGCTCTGGCTGCGGCGGCCATTGGAGGATGAACCAATGGAAAAGGAAGACCTTTCTGTCTGTCTCTCTCTCTCTCTCACTCTCCACTCTGCCTGTCAAAAAATAAAAAATAAAATAAAATAAAATAAGAAAAAAGAATAGCAAGGGAGTGGTAATCCCAGCCTTTTGGGCTCCCTGCTTATTGAGAAACCAATTAGGTATCCCACCCGTCTGATGGCTCTTTTGTTTTATCTTGAGCAAGGCAGACAGGAAAATAAGGTTTGGGAACTGTGAGAGCTGCCTGAACCTTTTCTTTAGAAGCAGCCCCACCTGGCTGATAGACTATGATGTCATGGGGCCTTAGGTATTCTTAGGGAAAAAAAAAAGGCTAATGTAACTAATTTTTATTTGAATCTAGGAAGTTCACTACCCTTAAAAATATTGCTTTGTAACTTGCTGAATTTATTTTGCAATTTATTTTAACAGGTTTCCAGGTAATCAGTACTTAATGAAACAATAATGGGTAATTAGTACTTGATTTAGATAAATGTAATTTTAATTTTAATCACCTTGTAACAATGATCAAACTTGGTCTATATTATGTCTATTTGCCTGTTTTTAATGTTTAAGTGATTACCTTAAATCTAATCAGATCTAGCCCACAGCCTTGGTTAAAATGCTCATCTTAAACATACTAATTTTTGGCTAAGAAGTTTGACTCTCTTACAGTTTAAATTTTTTTTTTGACAGGCAGAGTGGACAGTGAGGGAGAGAGACAGAGAGAAAGGTCTTCCTTTTGCCGTTGGTTCACCTTCCAATGGCTGCCGCAGACGGCAGGAACCAGGTGCTAGGTGCTTATCCTGGTCTCCCATGGGGTGCAGGGCCCAAGCACTTGGGCCATCCTCCACTGCACTCCTGGGCCACAGCAGAGGGCTGGCCTGGAAGAGGGGCAACCGGGACAGAATCCAGTGCCCCGACCGGGACTAGAACCCGGTGTGCCGGCGCCGCAAGGCAGAGGATTAGCCTGTTGAGCCACAGCGCCGGCTACAGTTTAAATTTTAAACTGAGTCTTCCAACTCTGAGGCTTCCAGTCAGATCCCTGGAACTCTCAAAGGATGAGACTCTAAATTTGTTAAAGTAACAGCTTTTTGAGTCAATTCAGATTATGGGAAGTACATTAAAATGTTGTAAATGATGTCAGACCTATGTTGTATTCATGTTTTTGCTTTCCAGCTAAATTGGTCTTATGAAAATGAGAGTAAATTCTGTGTATACAAGCCTTTACATGTCTTTGATATGCTTTAAACTTGTTTCTTTTATAGATCTGCTTTTACAAAAACTATAACGTCTATTTTTAGCAATTTCTGCTTAATTGGTTACTCTGCCATTTCTAGATGAAAGTCCTGTCTACTAAAATTCCTCACAACCTATAAGGACAAACAATCATCAAAAAAATAAAATTAAAATAAAACAACTTATAAAACAAAAAGGGGGAATCATACCCCCCATGAGACCAGCTACAAATGACCATGCTCACCTTAAACATTTTAAATTTTTCAAAAAATCAGCCCTTGTCAGCCTTTCACAAACATTGGCCCCTTCAAGTACCTTACCTTTCAGTTGGGGTAAAATGGAAAATCCCACTAACCACTAACGGGATGCTGGTGAGGACCAGACACTCTGATAAGTGCTGGTAGAGGATTTGCATGTGTCTTCCCTCAGGGGAATTCCAATCCCATATGGGTACTGTGAGAAACCTTAAATATCCCCCTTTTGCCAAAGAATGTCACCCAGGAGGACCCCCTCTTGAGGTGTGTGTGTGTGGCCAAACAGCATCAGGGGAGGTGACAACAACTGATGATGAGTGTACAGACATATGGCTGGTCCTGTAAGATGACCTTTTAAGTAATTGGTTGGTCCTTATGCCCTACCCCAATAATCCTGTGGTCTTATGCTTTAAAAGGCTTTGCTACATGAGCAATAAATGAGTTCTTGCTTGACTTGACTCCCCACTGTGTCTGACTGTCTCCAGGATTGGGAGGCTGGGAAATGGGCAAGTGGCGCACTTAACTTTCATCGGACCCAGTCCATCCTCATTTGGGTGGAGTAAGACCCTGCATCTTATAATCATTTGGGGAATAAACTACACTTGATCTTAGCCAAAAGGCCAAGGAATGATGGGGAAAAACTTTTAATAGGAGATTCTCTCTCTCTCTTTCTGTATATATCTCTCTCTGCTTTTCAAATAAAAATAAGTGAATAAAAATTTAAGAATGAATTATGCATTGTGACTCATCTGCTATTTCAGAATTCTGGGAGATTAGACTGTGGCTTGCCAAAATATGAAGGAATGTTGAGTAGAAGACAATTAAGAAAGCTCCCCGCCCTCCCTCTATTTACCTAAAAGCCAGATGAACAAAGATGATAATTGTCCAGCATCCCTCTTTAACAATGACAACAAAAATTACTTAATGAAGACAATCTTAGACCCTACTGGCCTGGAACACATTAACAAATATTACCAAACAGCCATTGTCTACATTCTTCCCAAAAGTAGCTGTTCCTATAGACTTATCATAGTTCTTTATCTTGCCATTTCTTTTTAAATTTACTTTCCTGTTTTTGAAGATGTTATATAAAGTGGAATTTAAAGTCACCTCTTTGAGAATTACTCATTCACTGAATGTCAAGCACAAATACACTTTCATCTTTGAAAAGCTCAGTGGAAAGAGTGTCTAAGCTCTGAGACTGAGTAGGAAAAAAATGTTTTCTGTAAGAAATATTAAATATTGTCTTCTCTAATTAGTTTTCACAGTATAATTTATATTTTGTGAAAATTATATAAAAATTGCTGTGGTGGATTTAAAATATGTCCACAAATTATTGGATATTTCTTCAGCAACTAAAGTTAATAAATTAGGGTATGGACTACAGTTGGTGACTCATTAGTAAAAACTAGAATATGTCAGAAATAAAATATGTGACTTTTGAGACCAGGTAGTAAAATGAATGACAGATTTTTACCATTCCTTCTCTTTTTGGTCACTCATTGTGGGGAAATTCCATGTCATGTTGTAAAGAGTCATCAAATGTTCCTATAGAAAGGCTGATATGGAGATAAAGAAAACATCCTTCCCTAACATGTAAGAATTTGAGAGCTTCTACTGAAAGTAATGTGAATGAACCAACTTTTCATTGGATCCTTCAGGTGACTAAATCTTTGGCCAGTGGCTTGACCATAACCTTATGAGACACAATTAATGAAATCTGCCCAGCCAAAACTCTTCTAAATTCCTGATGCACATCGAAGACATAATATTTATGAAAATGAATTATAACAAATATTTGCTGTTTATAGCTGCTAGGATTAAAGAATTTTGTTGCAAAACAAAGATGGAAAATTCATGTATGCACAAAAATTTAATGGAAAGTTTGAGGCCAGGCTTATTGTAAACTTTGGATAGTGGCAGACTGGCCCAAAGCTGTATGGGAAAGTAAACACTCAGTTGAGACCTTTCATTTACAAAATTTTACAGGGAAAGCCATGAGGAGCATGAACTAATTAATCCAAATTTAAGAAGCAAAATCCTGAGAAAAGACAGAACAATCAAACTTCAGGAATAACAGTAGTAGATCAGAAGAAAACTGAAGTAACAGTAGTATTTGAAAAACTGTTTTGGAAATATATGAAAATTTGTATCCAAAATTTAGACCATATATTTTTCTCAGGCTCATAAGAAATATTTTAACAATGAATCAAGTACCAGATGAAATGAAAATTTCAAAGGCTTCAAAGAATTTTTTCTAGAAGGATATTTAAAGAAGTTTGTGGAAAATAGAATTAAAAGCCAAGTTTGTATTGGTGCAAAAAGATTTCATAATCCATGCATTGCTGTTTTATAATACAGACATTTATGAACTTTTTTATTTTTTTAACTTTTATTTAACAAATATAAATTTCCAAAGTACACATTATGGATTACAGTGGCTTTTTCCACTCATAATTTCACTCCCACTTGCAAACCTCCCATCTCCGCAACCTCTCCCATTCCATTCACGTCAAGATTAATTTTCAATTATCTTTATATACAGACGATCGATTCAGTATATACTATGTAAAGATTTCATCAGTTTGCACCCACACAGAAACACAAAGTGTAAAATACTGTTTCAGTACTAGTTATAGCATTACTTCACATTGAAAAACACATTAAGGACAGAGATCCCACATGAGGAGAAAGTGCACAGTGACTCCTGTTGTTGATTTAACAATTTGACACTCTTGTTTATGACATCAGTAATCACCCTAGGCTCTTGTCATGAGTTGCCAGGGCTGAGGAAGCCTTTTGAGTTCGCTGACTTCAATCTCATTTAGACAAAGTCATAGTCAAAGTGGAAGTTCTCTCCTCCCTTCAGAGAAAGGTACCTCCTTCTTTGATGGCCCGTTTTTTCCATTGGGATCTCAATCACAGAGATCTTTCATTTAGGTTTTTTTTTGTTTTTTGTTTTTTTGCCAGAGTGTCTTGGCTTTTCATGCCTAAAATACTCTCATGGGCTCTTGGGCCAGATCCAAATGCCTTAAGGACTGATTCTGAGACCAGAGTGCTGTTTAGGACATCTGCATTCTATGAGTCTTCTGTGTATCCTGCTTCCAATGTTGGATCGTTCTCTCCCTTTTTGATTCTATCAGTTACTATTAGCAGGCACTAGTCCTGTTTATGTGATCCTTTTGACTCTTAATCCTATCATTATGATCAATTGTGAACTAAAATTGATCACTTTGACTAGTGAGATGGCATTGGCACATACCACCTTGATAAGATTGAATTGGAATCCCCTGTTACGTTTCTAACTCTACCATTTGGGGCAAGTCTGATTGAGCATGTCCCAAATTCTACATCTCATCCTTCTCATTCCCACTCTTATATTTAACAGGGATCACCTTTCAGTTAAATTTAAACACCTAATAATAATTGTGCATTAATTAAAGAGTTCAACCAATAGTATAAGTAGAACAACAACAACAACAACAAAACTAAAAGGGATAAAGTATTAAATTGTACATCAACAGTCAGGACAAAGGCTGATCAAGTCACTGTTTCTCATAGTGTCTATTTCACTTCAACAGATTTTCTTTTTGGTGCTCAGTTAGTTGTCACCAATCAGGGAGAACATATGATGTTTGTCCCTTTATGAACTTTTTATAGACTCCTACCATAGGTCATTGTTTTGACCAATATTCAACTATATGAGAATTCAACAGTAATACTATACCTAGAAAACCCCACAGCTTTTTTTTTTAATTTACAGACTTCTAAAGCCTGCAGTTAATTAAAATACCAACCTTTAATAATTTGGGAAAGACCTAAATGGTGATTTTGCTTAAACTTATAAATATTAACATATTTGAAAGTAAGAAAAGCTAAAATTTGATAAATAAAATATTAAGGCTACAAAGATAATTTAATAATAACTACAAAAGAAATGAAATTATGTGTATCTTGGTCCAGTGCTGCGGCTCAATAGGCTAATCCTCCACCTTGCGGCACTGGCACTCTGGGTTCTAGTCCCGGTCAGGGCACGAGATTCTGTCCTGATTTCCCCTCTTCTAGGTCAGATCTCTGCTGTGGCCAGGGAGTGCAGTGAAGGATGGCCCAAGTGCATGGGCCCTGCACCCCATGGGAAACCAGGATAAGTACCTGGCTCCTGCCATCGGATCAGCGCGGTGTGCCAGCTGCAGCGCGCCAGTAGTGGCAGCCATTGGAGGGTGAACCAATGGCAAAGGAAGACCTTTCTCTCTGTCTCTCTCTCTCACTGTCCACTCTGCCTGTCAAAAAATAAAAAAAAATTAAAAAAGAAATTATGTGTATCTTTAAAAAGAGTGAAATAAAAAAATCTAGTAATTTTTTATATATAAAGCATTTATTTAAAGAATATAAATATCCAAAGTACAGCTTATGGATTACAATGGCTTCCCCCCCATAACTTCCCTCATACCAGCAACCCTCCCCTTTCACGCTCCCTCTCCCCTTGCATTCACATCAAGATTCATTTTCAATTCTCTTTATACACAGAAGATCAGTTTAGTACATATTACGTAAACATTTCAACAGTTTGCCCTCACATAGTGACACAAAGTGAAAATACTGTTGGAGTACTAGTTATAGTATTAATTCACAATGTAAAGCACATTAAGGACAGAGATCCTACATGATTTTTTTTAAAAAATTGATTAATTATCTATGCAATTTCTAATTTAACACCAAGATGTTTTAATCATTTTCAATTATCTTTATATACAGAAGATCAACTCAGTATATACTAAGTAAAGATTTCATCAGTTTGCACCCACACAGAAACACAAAGTGTAAAAATACTGTTTCAGTACTAGTTATAGCATTACTTCACATTGGACAACACATTAAGGACAGATCCCACATGAGATGTAAGTACACAGTGACTCCTGATGTTGATTTAACAATTTGACACTCTTGTTTATGGCATCAGTAATCTCCCTAGGCTCTAGTCATGAGTTGCCGAGGCTGTGGAAGCCTTTAGGGTTCACCGACTTTGATCTTATTCCGACAGGGTCATAGTCAAAGTGGAAGTTCTCTCCTCCCTTCAGAGAAAGGTACCTCCTTCTTTGATGGCCCCATTCGTTCCACTGGGATCTCACTCGCAGAGATCTTTCATTTAGGTCTTCATTTTTTTTTCAGAGTGTCTTGGCTTTCCATGCCTAAAATATTCTCATGGGCTCTTGAGCCAGATCCGAATGCCTTAAGGGCTGATTCTGAGGCCAGAGTGCTATTTAGGACATCTGCCATTCTATGAGTCTGCTGTGTATCCTGCTTCCCATGTTGGATCATTCTCTCCCTTTTTCATTCTATCAGTTAGTATTAGCAGACACTAGTCTTGTTTGTGTGATCCCTTTGACTCTTAGACCATCAGTGTGATCAATTGTGAACTGAAATTGATCACTTTGACCAGTGAGATGGCCTTAGTACATGCCACCTTGATGGGATTGTATTGGAATCCCGTGGCACAATTCTAACTCCATCATTTGGGGCAGGTCCAACTGAGCATGTCCCAAATTGTACACCTCCTCCCTCTCTTATTCCCACTCTTATATTTCACAGGGATCACTTTTCAGTTAAAATTTAAACACCTAAGTATAACTGTCTGTTAATTACAGAGTTCAACCACTGGTATTAGGATAAAAAAATACTAAAATGGATAACAACAGTCAGCACAAGAGCTGATCAAGTCACTGTTTCTCATAGTGTCCATTTCACTTCAACAGGTTTCCCCTTTGGTGCTCAGTTAGTTGTCGCTGATCAGGGAGATCATATGATATTTGTCCCTTTGGGACTGGCTTAATTCACTCAGCATGATGTTTTCCAGATTCCTCCATCTTGTTGCAAATGACTGGATTTCATTGTTTTTGACTGCTGTGTAGAATTCTATAGAGTACCAAAACCACAATGAGGTTTCACCTCACCCCGGTTAGAATGGCTCACATTCAGAAATCTACCAACAATAGATGCTGGAGAGGATGTGGGGAAAAAGGGACACTAATCTACTGTTGGTGGGAATGCAAACTGATGAAGCCACTATGGAAGTCAGTCTGGAGATTCTTCAGAAACCTGAATATAACCCTACCATTCAACCCAGCCATCCCACTCCTTGGAATTTACCCAAAGGAAATTAATTTGGCAAACAAAAAAGCTGTCTACACATTAATGTTTATTGCAGCTCAATTCACAATAGCTAAGACCTGGAACCAACCTAAATGCCCATCAACAGTAGACTGGATTAGGAAATTATGGGACATGTACTGTATAGAAAAAAAAAATCTAGTAATTTTTGGATATTGACAGTCATTTCAAAATATTTCACTAGTTCTTGAATTATTTAATTGCAAAATATAAAAAGATGTAGCTACAAGATTATCAGAAATAAAAAAGTGTTAAAATGAGAATTGAGGCAATGCAGTGTCAACTAAAATATAGACAGTAGGAACAAAGATAAAAGTTCAGAAATAGATCTAAATACCTTGTTTTGGACACAGCAGTATAATGTTTCTCTAATAATTGATCTTGAGTCAATTCAATCTCACACGCACACACACACACACAAAAAAAACACACAAAATTTGAATTTGATTAGCTACCTATGCAATACACAAATGTACCCCTTGTCAATCCCCAAGTTCTGTGAAGGAAATTTTGCTTAGCAGTTAAAATGGTGCTTGGGTTAAATAACATCCCACATCAGAGTTCCTTTTTAGCTCCTGATTCCAATTGCCTGCTAATGCAAGCCCTGGGCTCCTGAAATCCACATGGGAGACCTAGATTGAGTTCCTATCTCTTGGCTTCAGTCTGGCTCAATTCCAACCATTGTAGGCTTCTGAGTTCTCTCTCTCTCTCTCTCTCTCTCTCTCTCTCTCTCTCTCTCTCTCTCTCTCTTTGTGTGTGTGTGTGTGTGTGTCTGCCTTTGACATAAATAGCTAAATCTCTATTTTTAAGATATCTATGTCCTAATCAATGGAATCTGTAACACCTTTTTACCTTTCATGGCAAATGGAAATTAAGCTTACAGATAAAATTAATGTTGCTTGAGATGGAGAGAGATTATGTATATTACCTGAGAGGGACCAACAAAGTCACAATGATCCCCCCCCCCTTTTTTTTGAAAGGCAGAGTGGACAGTGAGAGAGAGAGAGGCAGAGAGAAAGGTCTTCCTTTTTGCCATTAGTTCACCCTCCAATGGCTGCTGTGGCCAGCATTCTGCAGCCGGTGCATCATGCTGATCTGAAGCGAGGAGCCAGGAGCTTATCCTGGTCTCCCATGTGGGTGCAGGGCCCAAGCACTTGGGCCATCCTTCACTGCCTTCTTGGACCACAGCAGAGAACTAGCCTGGAAGAGGGGCAACTGGGACAGAATCCGGCGCCCCAACTAGAACCCGGTGTGCCAGCACTGCAGGTGGAGGATTAGCCTATTGAGCTGTGGCACCAGCTTATAATGATCCTTAAAGTGAAAGTAAGAGAGACTCCCCCCAAAAATCTCCATAGTAATGGAGCCCTACCGACACCATGTTTTTAGTTCAGTAGGGCCTGTGTTAGATTTCTGAGCTCCAGAACTAGAAAATGATATATTTGTGTGGTTTTAAGGCATGAACTTTGTGCTACTTTGTTATAGCACAGAAAGCTAAAAGTGTATAAACAAACAAAAAAAGCAATAATGGGGGATTTGTACATCAAAACCTTAATGCCAAATGTTGAGTTTAAAACAACTAAATAGAAAATAGAAGAATATCATCCAAAATTGGGTGTAGACCAAATTTTCCTAAGCAGGTTTAGGAAAGCACTAACAGAGGGAGAAATACAGTAAATTAGACCATACAAACATTAAGTTTATCTTCAAAAATAATTCTATTTACACACACACACACACACACAGAGAGAGAGAGAGAGAGAGAGAGAGAGAGACAGACAGAGAGAAAGAAAGATATTTTCCATCCACTGGTTCACTCTCCAAATGGCTGTAACAGCCAATTATGGTCAGACTGAAACCAGGAGCTTCTTCCAGTCT
Organism: Sylvilagus floridanus; assembly: GCA_949820135.1. Taxonomy (NCBI): domain Eukaryota; kingdom Metazoa; phylum Chordata; class Mammalia; order Lagomorpha; family Leporidae; genus Sylvilagus; species Sylvilagus floridanus. Next base: position 85,601,918 of record OX463224.1, read on the forward strand.
CCCACATGAGTTCAGGGGCCCAAACACTTGGGTCATCTTTCACTGTATTCCCAGGCCATTAGCAGGAAGCTGCATTTCAAATGGAGCAGCCAGGCCTTGCAACAGGGCCCATATGAAACACCAGTGTTGCAGCCAGCGGCTTTACCAACTCTGCCACTATGGTTTACAATTAAAAGGCCAACCATAGAGTGGATGAAGATATTTTGCAGCATCACTAGACTCAGCATAGGATGTGTAATGATCCTTTACATCAATCAAAAATGTGCAAGTAACTCATTGAAAAATGTTTCAAATCTTGAAGAACTACTTTACAAATTATAATATACAAATTTCCAGTAAAACTCAGTAATTAGAGAGACACAAATTAAAACCACAATTCAAGATCAATATTTGCTTATCTGAGTGACTTGGATAAATATTTAACTTTTGTAAAAGTATAAAGCTACCTCTAGTCACAGACACAAATAATGGATGTTAAGCTGGTGCACTTGAGAAAATTATTTGTGAATATCAACTAAAGTTGCACTTATACAAACTTTGTCTTTCAACGATTCCATTCTTAGGTATGCATTCAATATAAATCTATTTTCCATAAAATACTTGCACAAATATTCATGATTATACTTGATGACATAGTGAAACTAGAAAGAAACAACGTTCAGCACTGGAATGAATAAATGTGCCATTAAAAATTCTGAACCATTTATCAATGATGCGTGGCATAACTACAATAATACCTGACAACATTGATATGATAAATTTAAACTGAGCAAAAGATTCCTAAAACAAAAGAGTACCTCTAATAATTTCCTGCTGACACGAATGAAGTTTAGAAAGAAACATTACTGACTGACATAGCTTTAGAATATGATAGTAGTCGTATTTTATGTGTCAGAAAAGAAGGGAGAAGAAAGCAACTGAAATAAAATACAGAAGATTCTTCCACAGTTGTTGTTAATAATCCATTTCTGATCTAGATGATAATTACAGGAAGGTGTTTACAAGCATTTTGTAGCTCAACAAAAAAATTGGTAAATTGAATACACAAAATAGTTAAATCAATTCGTTTCTTTAGTAAGTTTTTAGCAAATAAATAGGGAACCACCTTAACTTTTTAAGACTATCTACCTATTCTGTTAAAATTGTCTGAAATAATTATGCAAATTCCAATGTCAAAACTTCCAATTTGAGATAATTAACAAAAGGAAAGCCCCAAATCATGAATTTAGGGCAACGTGCAAAATTAAGTATATAACTAAGGCAGTAATATGAGAAAAGAATAGAAATACTTAAAGATTCAAAAGCAAATAAAACTATCAGTATTGGGAAATTTATGATGACAACCTAAATAAAAATAAAACAAAACTGTCAGTATTTGGAAAATTATAATGACAGCTTACATAGAAAAATAAAGGAAATCAAGTCAATAAAAATTTAGAATCAGTTAATTCTGGAAGTTGCTAAATTTTATATAAGCAAAAACAAAAAAAACTTATTAAAAAGTAAAAAAATGTTATTTATAGTAGAAATAGAAAATATTAGGAATTGTTGCAAGATAGTGGAATAGGAAAGGAGCTTATTGCTCTAGTCTAGAGGAAGATAGTTTTAAAAAATGGAGATAATGTTGTCTCAGGGAAGAGTTAGGGAGAAAATGACAGTGGAAACTCTACACAAATTAGAAGGATGCATTACACCTACATGAAGGGTGTAGAAGTGCATAAATAAGGACCCTAGCTGCAGAGAGCCTCAGTACCAGCTCTGATGCTGAGGTACGACCAGACTGCATTAGCCCAAACCACTGGTGAGTAAGCTGCGGGAAGAGCCTGACGTGCACCTAGCTTGGAGCCCAGTGGAGGACAGTGTACCTGCCAAACTACTGGAGAAAAAAGGGGGCATTTTCTCCTAGGCCACCCTGTACCAGTGTCCTGTAAGAAGCCAAGAAAGGGTGGGCACCATCCTGGAAATATGTAACAGCTGTGCCAGCTTGCGTCTGCCCACCAAACAATCACCAGAACAGAGACACCTGAATCTGGCTGGGAGCATTAAAGGGGACTGGGTGCTGATGACAGTGGGAGGTTTGTGTGCCAGGACTATGAAAACACTGTGGCTGTGTGGGAGGGCACAGGATGTTGCTGGGACTATGGGAAGTTGCTATGGGCTGCTCCACACATTCAGGTTCCCTGATTCCTTGGTAAGGGTCATTGCTGTGTGATCCATGCTTACAATGAGGACTGCACAGATCCTTTTTGTGGTTCTTGCAGCAGCACAAATGAATATTGCACTGACTGGGGCTAATGCCCCGGCACTAGTCTCATTTTAGGAGAGGAGGTGAGCATGAGACTACAACAACAGAAAAGGATATTTACCATGCCCAACCCGGGTGTCACCTTGGAAACCCCCTTCACCCTGGAGCATTAACAGAGCTCCCTGACCACACTGATCACATGCCTCTGTGTATTCACTGAAAAAGTGGACACTCTACTAAGCCACCATAGTCCAAAGATAAAAGTCATCACAGGTAAAAAGCAAAACAAAATAGAAAGGAAATCAACAAGTATCTCCACGAATGCCAAATAATAAATGCAACAATTCAAGAAACAAGAATAAGGAAGACAATATTTTGCCCCCAAAGGAACACAACAATACTTCAATACTAGAATGTGCAGATGGAGAGAATGAAAAAATACCAGAAATGAAATTAAAACAATTGATTGTAGGATTACTTAGAGGTAATCAGAAGCAAATCCATGAACTCCATACATGATATAAAAGAAATTTTCTTCCATTAAATTGAGTTCTTAAAGGAAATCAAAATCAAACCTTGGAAATGAAGAATTGAATAGAACAAATAAAAACTGCCTTGGAACAACAGACTCAGTGAAGCAGAAGAAAGAATATCTGAATTTTTCCAATCAGACCAAAAAAAAAAGAAGAAAAAATTACTAAAATTAAAAACAGTGTCAGAGATCTATGGGATACTATCAAATGTCCCAGCATATGGGTCTTAGGAGTTCATGCAGGCATAGAAAGAGAGAATGGATTAGAAGGTCTTTTTAGTGAAATAATTACAGAAAACTTCCTTAATTTGGAGAACGAAAAGGGATGTCCAAGTAAAGGAAGCACATAGAACTCCTAATAGACATGACCAGAAAAGATCTTCACCATGACCTATTGTACTGAAACTCTCCACAGTAAAACATAAAGAAAAGATTTTAAAATGTACAAGAGAGAAAAACTAGATTACTTTCAGAGGATCTCTAATTAGACTTATAGTTTTCTTCTCATCAGAAACCCTATAGGCTAGAAGAGAATGGAGAGACATAGTTCAAGTCTTAAAGAGAAAAAGACTGTCTACACAGAATACTAGACCCTGCAAAGCTCTCATTTATCAATGAGGTGAAATAAAGATCTTCCATTACAAATAGAAATTGAAAGAATTTGTCACCACCAATCCAGCTTTACAAAAGATTGTTAAGGATGTCCTATACTCAGTAACAGAAATATGAGAAGATTATTACTATTAGAGAAGATGAAGGCATAAAATCTCCCAGTAAAAACATAAAGGAAGTCCTAAGTAAAAAATGGGAATATTTATGAAAAAATGACTAGGCCAAGTTGTTACTTATCAATAGTCACTTTGAATGTAAATGACCTCAACTCCCCAGTTAAGGGACACAGACTGGCAAAAATGGATTAAAAAATAATATCCATCTATTTGCTGGCTATATGAAATATATCTCACCAACAAAGATGCAGGCAGACTGAAAGAGAAAGGATAAAAAGATAGTTCATGCTAACAGAAATCAAACAATAGCTGTAGCCATCCTAATATCAGACAGACTAGACATTAACAGAAAAACTATTAAAATAGACAAAGGGCATTATGTAACGAATAAATGGATCAATTCAACAGGAATATGAGATCATTATGAATGCATATACACCTAATTATAGGGAATCTTGCTGTTTAACAGAAATGAAAATGGATTTAAAGGAAGAAATACACTCCCATATAATAGTAGTGGGGGACTTCATACCCAAATTTCATCAATGGACATATCAAACAGACAGAAAATCAACAAATAAACAACAGAGTAATCAACACTATAGAACAAATGGACCTAAGAGATATCAATTAAGCTTGCCATCCTACTGCTGTAGAATAGACATTCTGCTCACCATTGCATTGAACTTTCTCCAAGAGAGACCATATGCTTACTAGGTTAATCCTCTGCCTGTGGCATCAGCATCCCATATGGGCACTGGGTTTTAGTCCCAGTTGCTCCTCTTCTGGTCCAACTCTCTGCTGTTGCCTGGGAAGGCAGTGGAGGATGGCCCAAGTGCCTGGACCACTGTGCCTGCATGGGAGACCAGGAAGAAGCACCAGGCTCCTGGCTTCGGATCAGCGCAGCACCAGCCTTAGCAGTCATTTGGGAGGTGAACCAATGGACGGAAGACCTTTCTTTCTGTCTCTATCTCTCACTGTCTGTAACTCTACCTGTCAAATAAATAAATAGAAAAAATTTTTTTTTAATTTTTAAAAGCTACCTAGGAAATGCTAATATAAATAAAATGATGAAATGTCCTTAGTAATAAGCTGTTTTGACTTGATTCCTATTACTTTTAGCACCAATATCACAAATAGTGCAGTATCACAACAAATATAATATATAGTGACAAATAAACTATATAGTAACCCAGGTGGTCTTAATGTTTTCATCAGCTTGCATAAGCTTTTAACAACTTCTTTTTTTAATTAAAATTTATTTATTTATTTATTTGAAAGTCAGAATTACAGTGAGAGAGGAAGAGACAGAGAGAGGTCTTCTACCCACTGGTTCACTCCACAAATGGCTGTAATGACCAGGTGTGAATGAGAGAAAAACCAGGAGCTTCAGGTCTCCCATACATGTAGCAGGGGCCAAAACACTTGAACCATTTTCCACTACATTCCCAAGTGTGTTAGCAGGGAGCTGGATCAGCAGTGGTGTACTTGGTACTCAAAGAAATGCTCATATGAGATGTTGGCATCGCAGATGGCTTTACCAACTATGCCATGATGCTTCCACCAGACCTCTTTTTTAAGACCAAATACTTTAGAAATATTTGAATTCTAAATTCATTCTCTTCTTCTTTGAGGTGTAAAATTTCTCTCTGCCTCTAGCTAGCTTTACAATCAAGGAACGTTTTTCTTGAGGACATCAGAGCCATCTCTTTAAATACAATCCATAAAGATAGTATCTCGGTCTTAAACTCTCTGTGGGAGTACAAGAATTTAACTTAGTTAAGAGACAGCAAACATAGGCCACCATATCAATATCATGACCAATTTCCCACCACTTATGTCCTACTTTTCCTCTGGATGCTTAAAAATTCCCTTGTTTTTATTTTATTTATTTATTTTTTATTTAGATACATGGAAAGACATTTAATGTATCTCATGAAATAAAGTGACAAGCACTGTATAGAGTATATTTCACCTTAGGTAAAATATATCCATATATAGGAATATTAATGTCTCAGAAAAAGGCATTTGTATAGGTTATCTCAGGATTAGACAATTATAGATAATTTTCCTTTTCTTTTTCCTTTATTCTATAATGGAGACATATTGCTCTTATAATGAAAACTCTAATAAGAGTTATTTTAGAAAGTATCAATGCTAATGCCCTACAAATGAATACTGTGAGAAATATTAGTTTTAGGCCTTAGTGGCCAAAAATAATATTTAATTGAAGGCTGCAAAAAGATTTAAATGATGTAGGGAGGCCTGTGATGCTGCTCGTCTGAAAATGGAGCTCTGTGGGGTACTGCTTTAGGCTGAGACCACCAGTGGTGGCCTTGCCTTCCAGAGCACTTGGCACAGTTTTGACCTGCCTGCAGAAAGGCCTGCTGGGAACGAGGATGAAAACATCGACACCTGTCCTGTCTAGGACAATGGGTTCACTTAGGTTGGGTCTACTCAGCATAGTTGAACATCCACTGGGCATTTTCCATGTCCAAGGCACATTGTTAAGAGTGTGAAAGCAACAAGGGACTCATAAGTTCCAAATTTTCATTTTACAGTTATGGAAAGTGAGGCCCAGGTGGGGCCATGCATGTGCTGCTCAATCAACATTCTTTCATGAAACATCTAACTGTGGCTTCAAATGAAGTCAATACCAGGATGTCTGGTAACTAAAATATGCATTTCCAGAGTAGACTTCCCTGCTGGGAATCTCAACTCTGAAGTCTTAATGAAGAAGAGTTAGCTTTGATACATGGCTTTAAAGACGCTATATCTCCCACTTCTCCCGTTCCTCCCATGAAAACACAAAGGTTACTGTCACCGTGCCCAGAACCACAAAGTTCTCCGAATCTGTTACAACCAGTTAACCTCATACACACACTTATGAGAAATACACACACTTATGACTGTCACAGGGTTGGCAAATGGCTTTCATCCTGTATATCGACTGTCACCAGGCTTGGCGCGAATGTTAAATTCCGAGGCAGTGCCTGGGCTGAGTGAAAAAGAACCTCATGACTGATTAGGGATGCCTTGGCTGTGGGATGAGTGATCAACAGCATCTTCACCACATATTTCCACCTTGGTCTAGAGTATCCGTTACCCTCAAAACAGTGTTTCTTCATTCCTCTCCCACTACTGATGGTTCCTATGAAACATTCCTTTTTACAGTATCATTTCCTTACTCAACATCCCCATGGGTCTGTCTACATTTTTCATGTAGTAAATCTACTTCCACAGTCTAGTATTTAAGACCCTGTATGATTTGAAATCGCTCATTGTTCTGACTTCTTGGCAACCCTACACAAAACCACCTCCCTGACCTCTCTGGCTTATTTCTTGAAACCAGGGTGCACACTGCACTCTGAAAGGGGCCGCTGATAGAAGCCAAGGGTGAGAGCTCATCCAAAGGGAAGCAAACAGACATGTATAACACAGTCACTACCTGGAGGACCTGAAGATGGAGGGAGGGCATTAGAATTGTTGGGCTATGGGAATGAGCCCAAGCTGAGTGGACCAACTCTGGCTGAGGCTTGCTTGTTTTGATGGCCTAGTTTCTCTCTCACTTGAGTGGCCTCAGCATTAAAGCAGTGGTGTTTTATGGCTGTTTCTGAACAGATATCTGATACCTACCTTGCACATTTTCATCTCAGGGCTCTCGGTATCTTCTGCACCTCGAATAATCATTTCTCTTCTGCCTATTCAAATCCCACCCTTCTTTAGGGCATGATTCCAAAGTATCATAGTGAGGTTCTGCTCTGTCTCAACCTACTTCTCAGAGTCCTGACAATTGACATCACTCACTAATTCATCTCTGCAAGTCCATGCGACACTGACAGTCCCCACTAGCAGTTGCAGCCAGAGACTTTATGGACACTGACTCACTGTCTCATTCAAATAGGGCCGTCTGGATGTGGGCTGGAATATTAAGGTGTCTCTTCACCTAGAGTTAAATACCAGTCTAAGGTAACAAAGCACCATAAACTAGCAATGGAATGCAGCAGCAGAACGCACAATAAATTCTTACAGCCCACAATTAAAATGAGACAAAATATTATTCCAGAATAAGGGAGACCGAAAGTAGAGCTGTTGTGGAAAACTATGAACAGGTTAACTGTTCCAGCATGCTGAATGGCACCTGGATGACCCAAAAAGTTATTCAATTTTAAAATAAGTAATTGCTGCACACCCTGTTAGTGACCAGGCTATGATTAATTTTTCTCATTGTGATGCTTCTAAAATAAAGATGTTCACAATACAAATATTTAACATGGAATAAGTTTGGCATTTGAAAACCAAAGAAAATACACAATCCAAAACTTCTATGAGTTCTAGTCATTGTGATGTGGAAAAACTCAACATCATGTACAAATGACGAGAAACAGAATGTGCTACTGGTTACTGTATCTGCATCTTATTTTTACCTTGACTAGAAATAGAGAAGTCAGATCTACTTATGTGCTAATAAACTGAGGATTCTTGGCTAATTTCAGATCATAATGAAAACTGAAGGTAACCTTTCTGTGCTCTAAAGATTTAGGCCCTGTGGCTATTAGGAAAAGTCATTACCAATATATCAATATGATGGGAACCCTTTGCCTTCTTGTGGCTTGCTAGTTGGCAGGTAGAATAGAAACTTTAAACTTTGAGCAATGGGAATAATTTGGCTACTGTTACCAACATTTGGGGTCACTGAGAGTTAGCATGAAGATTTCTACCACTTTAACAGCTTTCCTTTAAAACAAGTTTTAGGATCAGGTTCATAGCACAATGAAGAGGAAATTAGAGAGATCTTCAGTATACTCCCTTTACCCACACATGCATAGGACTGCTATTTTTTCTAGGCCTGTGAAATGCAGAAGTCTTCTCCTCTACCTTGACACCTCATAGGTCCTTTGAAGGCTTTGTTAGCATCTCCATGATTCTGGCATGATGACTGGGATACCTCTATAGTTCTCTGCTAATAGAGGGCACCGGACATATAGGCAATAACTTGAAGAATATTCCCAATGACAGCTGTTAGGGAGGCCATACGTGGTGAAATTATTTAAACACTTCCTTGAGGAGTTTTGTCCCCCCCTTGTTTTTATTTAAATAGAGTTGAGTTCAATCTCTCTTCCCATTTTGCAACAGTCATCAATTGAGTCTTCTTGAGTGTTGTATTTGCCAAGGCCAATTTTACTTTGGCAATGGAGAAACAAGATTTTTTTTAAATGATTTGATATGTAGTATTTAGAAATGTCACCCTGATTTGCTTTCCATTTATATTTACCATTTTTGCCATGGAAAGAATCTAAGATCTACTTTTAAATATATACATATAAGTATATATATATATATATATATAATATATACATTTTTATATCGAGATCTGATTTAAATTTTTTTAAATATTAAGGCAATGTAATGAGGATAGGGACTGCTTTTTATTGAGAGATCAGCTTTAAAATACAACTCTAAAGAGAAATTCCCTGAAATATATTTAATTGTTGTTTCAAGTATTGAAATCGGAAAAGACCCCCTAAAATTCACACTAAAATGTGGCCCTTGAATTCTCCTAGAAATGCTATCCGGGGTGTCACATGTACTACAGGAATTTGGGGTACCTTACGATTTCACCACGGGCTTATTACTAAATCCCCAATATTAGTAAGTCCGAGAGGGTTCTTGCCTAATATTTAGAGAAGAATTCTAAATACCGGCACAGATAAACGAGGCAGCATGGTACGTTTTAAGCTTTTATTTAGTAAGAAAGATGCGTAAGAGAGTGAGAGCCTTATTTAGGAGAGAAAAGTGAATGGGGGTTCATACCAAGCACCAGGAACCAGCCACGTGGATGAGCATCTAGGTCAGGAAGCTAGAGCACATGGCCCGGAAGCCATGTGCCCTGGAAGCTCGGATCTACAACAAGCCCCTTCATAGCAAGAGACCAGGGAAAAAGAGCAGGAAGGGCCACACCGTGGACCGGCTTTTAACCCACTTCCAAAGGGGAGTGGTTAATTAACCTGATTGGCTGGTGGGCACCCAGGTGTGGCCAGGTAGGGAATGAGGCCACACAGTGGCACAGCAAAGGCATCAGGTAGGAGCATGAGGTCACACAGGGGTGTGGTCTTCCAGTTCACTAATCTGATCAATTTTAAGCTGTATGCCTGCCTACTTCAATATCAGTATGCTTTATTAGATAAATAAAGAACATCACATTTTAGTGATATCATTCTCTGCCCTCAAGAAACTTGGAGCACAAAGATGTCAGAAAAAAAGTGTTAAGACAAGAACATAAACAGCAATAATAAAAGTGGATCTATGCTGAAGGTTAGATAAAAATAGGTTATGCGTATATAAACAAGGAAGGATCCTATCTTCCTGGAATTAGAAGGGAAGTAAAAAAAGTTTCCTTTAAAAAGACATTTGAAGTGCTATAAATTATAAAGTGCTAGTGGAAAGGACAGGATGAGCTCTAGGGATATGAAACTGCATAGCAGAGATACAGAGGGAATTAAATGGCCTGCGGGTCAGTAAACAGGATGCAGCATAACTTGGCAGTATTGTAGAGTCAGCTGCTTGACATGGGGCAATTCTCTGTCTATCTCTAAGCCTCAGTTTCTGCTTTTCTAAAGTAAAGGGTTTGGATTCTGTCATTATGAAGATACTCTTCTGTTAAACAGAAATCACATAATTTTATGATTCATTTGTAGTTTAATTAGGTGAGAAACTGTGGGTTAGTGTTAATACTTGCTTTTATCCATTTCCACAATTAAATACTGCACAAGCATGCATTCATCAAATAAGAAAGGGAGAGCCAGTTCGAAGGAAACTTAGAAACAATTTCTTTTGATAGTCTAATAGCAAAGTGGCACCACAATTAGCTTCATGGCTCTGTTTGGTGGGTTTGAATACCCTAGGATACTTTCTCTTATTCAGGTCTAGCCAATTCTTCTGTGTTAAAAGCCACTGAAGTGGTATCCCTTGGTAGTGGAGTTGGAGCCAAATGATTCCTTTCAGTGTGTTCTTTGCAAAAGTAAAGCTTTGTGCTAATGGAAATGGAGATGAAGAAAGGATTATTCTAATTCTCTCTTATTAAAATAATAATAATGTCATTTTCCATGTAGGAGGTCCTAGGAGAAAATGATGAGGACACATTTTGTGTGGTCCCTTCTTGTTTGTATCCACTAGTATAATTTTATTTGTTGACTAATAATGGGTGCAATTAACCAATTTGAGTATTTAAGTACTTGTCCCCCAAATTGAGCCTGCAAATAACCCTTGAAATTTGGCATCTGAAAATGAAAACAGGGAAACAATTGTTATCACAAAAGTAACATTTAGGTGCAGACTTTTTGAAGCTTATCCTTTAAAATCAACCTGAGTGAACTTTTCTCCTACTGGATTAGCATATTTTATTTTTCTTTTAAAAAGTCCTTGCACTAAATACGCATTTATTAATGATTTCTGGTGTCCTTACATAATTAACTTACCGTTTATCTACACGTTAGGTCCATTGAAATTCTATAAGAAGTCAGTATTTGCTTTTTGTATCTTACTGAGTTTAAGTTGATTAGGGAAAATATTTTAGCATCAAAAACATAAATAAACTATGACATGTCACATTAAATATAAATTTGTATCTATTAACTTTCCACAAACATAGTGTCATGATTTAGAATGTCTTGAAAAGAGAAGATTGTCAAATACAGACTAATCATATATGATGTACTCTCACGATTCTTTTTGCTGGTCTTAGTGTACAGAAGTAATTTTCATGATGGAACTGTCAGAATGGGGGAGAGTTTTGCTAGCTGATGTTTGATTGTAAATGCAGTGAAGAGCCCTGCTTTCTTATGCCTAGGGAAAAGCTCAGTAATGACAATTTAGCTGTGGTGTACAGAGAAGAATGCCTGTGGGGGTGGTCAAAGGATACAATCTAACTAAATGGCACCTTCACAAATCCTTTGAAGTCTGACTTGTAACTAAAAATGGATCAAAATATTTAAAATCATATATAACTTATTTTTCTCTGGCATCACACTCTTCCTTAAAGTTATTAGATATCTAACTTTTTTCTTTTTTTTTTTTTAATTTTTTGACAGGCAGAATGGACAGTAAGAGAGAGAGACAGAGAGAAAGGTCTCCCTTTGCCATTGGTTCATCCTCAAATGGTCACCATAGCTGGCATGCTGCAGCCGGCGCACTGCACTGATCTGATGTCAGGAGCCAGGTGCTTATCCTGGTCTCCCATGGGGTGCAGGGCCCAAGCACTTGGCTCATCCTCCACTGCACTCCCTGGCCACAGCAGAGAGCTGGCCTGGAAGAGGGGCAACTGGGACTAGAACCCGGTGTGCCGGTGCCACAAGGCGGAGGATTAGCCTATTGAGCCTCGGCGCCGGCCTTAGATATCTAACTTTTTTAAGATTGTTGTTCAATTTTCTTATGTTTCTACTTGCTAAACTTTGGATAATCACAACTTACTTGTGTTTACATTGTGTAAAATGTTTTGTAAGTTCTGCAACATTTGTCAGGAGAATGTTCAGTTATTGTCACGTATTATAGAGGAGGCCCACTTGGAAAAGGAGTAAGGTAATAGAAAATAGTGTTAGTCATTACTACTGTAATCATCAAGATATTTCATTTCCTCACTTAATGACAAAATTAAAAACTTAAGTTTAATAATAGAAAGGAATGGATATATATATATGTATATATCTATATATCTATATATCTATATATATATATAAAATACATACTGTAGGAGCTTGTATTCTCTTCTTGGAATTGGATAAGATCAATAACCCAAGCTAGCTAAGCTGAGAACATAAAATGATTCCTATTGTATTATAAAGAATATTCTTACTTATGATGTGTTGTGTTCTTTGATATGTTATAAATGTTTTAATAATACCTTGTTACTATAGTTATATCATTTATCATTCAAAGTTGAATAAATTAATAGAAATGAGCACTATGTGAAAGCTCCAAAAAATACACTAGGAGTTTCATAGTTAGTTCCTCTGATGGATATTCAATGCCAGGGTCATCTTTTCCTCCTCCTTCTTTCTCCTCTTCTTTCTCCTCCTCCTCTTCTTTCCTCTCTCCTCCTCTTTATTCTCCTCTCTTGTGAAATGTTCAGAGACTGTGAGTTTGTTTACTAAGACAATTATGATTTTTTTCATATATTAGCAAGATATTTCTCTAATTTATGAATGATTCATATATTTGCAAATGAAATAAATTGAATCCAAGTGATTCCAAACCTTGACTTTCAGCATCATTAAAAATTCCTTGAATTTGCACCACATGCAGAAAACCAAAGTAGAAAATAGATAAAGATCATAAATGAGGATTATGAATCTTGATTTGAACATTAAAGAAAAAACCACAACATTTTAAAAGTAAATTCTGCAAAATATTCAGGAAAAAGAGCATTGCTATTACATACGCAAATAAAGGATAAAAAGAGGAAGATTCTGAAAATATTTTAGGAAAAAGATGTAATAATTAGATAAAAATTGGATGAAAAAAGGCTATGAAAAAAGCCACTTAAAAAAATATTTTGAGGATAACTGCAAAGATGTTCACAGAGACGGCTGAATAAAAATTCCTATCTTGCTCTCTAATATTCTCCCCTCAAGCAACCCATCATCTTGTGGTGGTAGAATAGTGTATCTTCTGTAACTTCTTCAAACTGGCCTTGGGGTGTAGAGCTGTTTACAGTTATTCATGTCTTGCTGTCTCCTCCTCTGATGACTTGGAGTAGCCTTGGAAATGATCATCCTGCACAGTTCAGGGGCTGATCACATCATCCAAGAAGACAGGTTGGAAGTGTTACAGGTAAAATGGCAGTGGAAAAAAGATTATTTTGGTTCTTTGTCTCATATGGAAGAATAATTTACAAGTGGACAAGGCAGATAGAAAAGCATGATGTATTTAAAAACAAAATTTATTTAACTCAGAGACCTCCTGGTTCAGTGGCCAGGATTGGGGCTCCAAGAGAGAAAAAACCCAAAGGGGCTGGTAGTAATGGGGTATTTAAGCATAATTTGGGGGAAGAAAAAATTTGACAATCAGCTTGACATTCAGTTACAAGGCAAGGACAAAACTCATTAAAAGACCTGATGTAGGCCAGCGCTGCAGCTCAATAGGCTAATCCTCCTGTGTGGTGCTGGCACACCAGGTTCTAGCACCGGTCGGGGCGCTGGATTCTTTCCCGGTTGCCCCTCTTCCAGGCCAGCTCTCTGCTATGGCCCGGGAGTGCAGTGGAGGATGGTCCAAGTGCTTGGACTCTGCACCCCATGGGAGACCAGGAGAAGCACCTGGCTTCGGATCAGCATGGTGCACCGGCAGTGGCGCGTCGGCCCTGGCGGCCATTGGAGGGTGAACCAATGGCAAAGCAAGACCTTTCTCTCTGTCTCTCTCTCTCACTGTCCACTCTGCCTGTCAAAATAAATAAATAAAAGATCAGATCTATAATCTTATTTGCCACGGAGTGGTTTAGTTAATCTGTTGTTACAGAAGAATGAAATTGCTGCTCCTTTGCTATTCTCATGATAAAATGAGAAGCTCCCACAGTGTGAGGAAGGCACTTTTGATCTTGCTAAAGATAACTTTTAGGGGAAGCAAGTGTTTTGCATTCTCAATTTCTACTTGAACCAACCTAACTGCCTATTATGCGATCTGACTCCTCATAGGAGCCCCACCTCAGAATCATTTGGAAATGGATGGCCCATGTTCTGTTCAAAACAAAATAATTGAGTACATTAAATACAAACGGTTTAAAGAGAATCAGTATGAGTATAGGATTCAAGGCCAAAGTCAGACAACAATCAGGATTTCTACAACCCAATTTTAGGCTACAAATTCCAACTCTGTTTTGTCTTGTTCTGAGGTGTCTGTCCTCGTGGTGAATGTGTTTTTGCACATGTACAGTTTCACCACAAAACTATTCTTTCTGGAGCATGTCAGGGCTATTTCCATGGGCAGCACTTGGCATGTCTAACCGCCTGCCTATTTTGAAGGCCTGGGTTTATCAATTCTAGCATGAAGTCATGGTCATGGCAAATTTTCACTGGATCAATGTTATGCTTCTTTCTCTTTCCCAAAGGAGGAGACCCTCTTCTGGCTTGCTCTTGAGATCCTGATATATGTGGGTCACTATTTCCCTGTAGCTAGGGATCTATAACTTTTTAGTCCAAGAAATACCAGAGCTGTCTTAAGACTATAGGAGTAGGAATTTTCTGAATGCTTGAAACCTCTCTGGGGACAGTCTTTGTACTCCAGAATTGAGGATGAGCCTTAAGTAGTTTGCTTCTTTAGAGAACAGTTTTGCTTTTTCCTTGCTCAGCTGGTAGCCACATTCTGTTATTAAGTTAAGGATTTTAGTAAAATACCCAAAACTAGAGTCTCAAGAGAAGAAAAGGCTGGCAAATCATCTACATTTTATATTATTTTTCTTCCTTCCTCAAGAAATGGGTCCTTTAGTTCCTTCATGTACACAAGTGTAAATGGGTGAGGGCTGTCTATAAATCCTTGTGGAATAACTGTCTAGGTTAGCTATTACATGCTTTGTTTGCTAACCCCTTTAATGGCAAATAGGAACTGAGAGTAGGGTTCACAAGCTTAAAAATAATCATGCAGGCTTTTATGGAAGCCAGGTATGGGTGAGGGCCAGACTTTTGTATCTATCTTTTCACAGGGGTATTGGAAGAGAAATTAGAGAGGGGGTTGTGAGCCTTCTTACAGGAGTCACCCCATTGACTCCCATTACCTTTCTGGATTGGGAGAATAGCTGGCCTGAATAGAATGTTTAGAAAGACTAGGTGGCTCTTCTATCTATCTAAAAATTCATGGTCTATTTTGTTAATCTACAATGACACTAACCCAATATCTTCAATATTGATCAACTTGGGAGCCAGGTGGAGTGAAGGGCTTCATCAGCTTAGATCCAACAGCATCTGAGGTTCTGATATGAGAATTCTTTGGACCATCAAAGCAGTTCCATCTTCAGTGACTCAGCTTTGGGCAGAGTAGGCAGCACTTTTTCAGAAGTCAGCATCAATTGTAACAGCAACTTAACTAATGCCTTGGCTTTCCATGTTAGTAACAGGTGCTACTTGCAGGTGGACAGGCTTTATTGGAAAGGAATAGTTACAGTGAGAGGAAGAGACAGAGACAGATCTTTCATTTGCTGGTCCTCTGGTTCACTCCTCAAATATATGCAACAGTTTGAAGCTTGGAGCTTGTAACATCACCCATTTCTCCCATTTGGGTGCCTCTATGGGATGCCAAAATTGCAGATGGCTGCATACCTTCTGTTGGGTACTTTTGATAGCAAATGACTGCATAAAGTAGATATACTGCCACTTATTTTTACATCACTCCTGCCTGGTTCATTCCCCTTCCTCCTGGTATCTGTTAAAGTAGACTCTGGAGGCAGAATTTAGGATTTCGGCCCAAGGGGTCTCAGTCCCAACATTGGACTTTGGAAGTTTTTTTTTTTTTTTATATCAGGGTGGTCTTAGCTAGAAATCTACAGTTACAGGGATTTTTTGGTCTCTTCTGTGATTTACGACAGTACTTGTTAGGAAAAATATGTTCTTTTAATTTACAAATCTTTGAACACATCAGTAAAACTTCCTATCACTACTTAATCTGATTTGAACAGGTGATTTTTATTTCCTGGACCCATAGCAAAATAGATCTTATTGTAAAATCATATTACAATATAAGATCTCATGTTCTGACCATGATTCTTGGTTTTCGAATTTATAGCATGGCCAGACAATGTTACAGAAAAAGATTAGTCAGTTCTTTAAAGTCTGAGAGTCAAATTCTGGCTATTTCTGAGAATACATCATATGGGTGAATCATTTGCAAAGAGACAGTGGTTCCCCAACTATTAGAAAATATATGAGAAATTGTGGCATCCTGATTATTCAAAGGGAAAAATAATCATTTACCTTTCCACTGGGAAATAACACACCCATTTAAGTTCTTTCCTGGGTTTCTGAACTTTCACCATTGAGCTTTTGGATTATCAGTCATGCGTTTCTACTCTTCCCAACCATGTAAACCCATGAATTTTAACTTACATCGTAGCTCTATGCCTAACCCAATATCTGGACTCATATAGTATTGGTATTCATCAGATAACCTGTCTGCAACTGTCTCTAAGTCTCTGTTTGGAACCTGCCTTTGTTTCTTGCTGGATCCCCCTTTTAAAAGAATGCAGCCTGCCAACTGAGGCTGCTGGATTGAGCATGGCAATAGCATTGATTTACTCATTTTTTCTTCCTTTCTCCTTAGCTGGCAGCTGAATGGCTGCAAAAACATGCTTAGAGCAACTTTTACATGAAGGATGAGTAAATTCCTGTCCCTAATATGGGTGATCTGCCTGGCATGGGTGCATTGTTTGAGCATTATGTGGACAGGTCTTATTTCCTCCTCACCCCCATGGTTTTAACCCTTAGTACCAGGACGTAGTAGGTACCTGGAAGGAGTGGAGGGAAAGTTGCAATCAGACATGGGAATGAAGTAAGAGCACATAAACTTCTATCTCAGCTCTAAGTTTGCCCTGGTCAGATGCTGAGGATGAGGGAGAGAGCTTATATCCCCACTACCCTCACCATTAAAGACAAGTTATGTCTGGTGTAAAGTTGTGGGGAATGGGATCACTCTGGAACAACATTCCAATAAAAGTGATTTACCCTGTTGTATAAAATGCTAGATCTTTATAAAGGCAAAACATATGTCCAGCATCATTTTATAATACAACAATCCATTTAATAAAATCTAAATTAACTGAAATACTGTAATCTTTCCAGGTTGAGAGTTTCATTTCAGTTTTCCAGGGATTCAAGTGGAAGTCTCAAATTCACAAGAATCTATTCAGAATTTTAAAGAATTGTCCACATTTCAAACCATTTTGGCTGAAATAAGACCTTCAATCATTGCTAAAGTAAGTATCCATTTAATCTGAATGTTTGAACCAAAGCTGTGGGCCAGAATCAATCAGTCAAGGTAATCACTCAAACAATTAAAAACAGGCAGATAATGTTAACTCTTTTAAGATTCAGTTCTCCCAGTCTTCAAGTTTCAATAAAGACAACAATAACCATGAGAAAATTTATCCTAAGATGCATAAAATTCTTATTATCTAGGTCAGTTAAAAAAATGGAAAATCTTTGATTGAAGGGAGTTGCATACAACATCAACACAGGATCCCTTTATTTAAGACTCTCAAATACATCAAGAAACAAAGAGATAGAAAATGAGATAATCCCATCATCTAGAATTCTAAGTTACAGGAGCTAAATTTAAAATAATTTCCTTCTAATCTCATTCAACCTAATTTCACACAACCTTCCGCTTTCACAAACCTTCCATAATATACCTATTTCTCCAATTCTTTTCTATCAAAAAATTCTTTTTCTTAAATTTTGTCACCAAGAATACATTTTCATGTTTATAGTTTCCTCCATAAGTTTCTCTCCTGTCTCTGTTTCTTCAGTTCACATTCTGAAGCAACTCAACACCTCTAAATTAAGAGAAAACCATATTTTAAAAGAACATACAGAATTTAAGCCATAGTTACTTTACAGCAGTTTTGGAAACTTGGAGGAATTTTTACAAAATTATACTTTACCAACATTTTGTTAACCATAGACATCTTAGGAAGATCACTATCCTAAAAGACAAAACACTTAGGTTTTGTTTCATTAAAACACATAGCTCCAATTGCAAATATTTGTGGAGAACCACAAATGTGGATGACAAAGTTAGGAGAATTAATAGAAATGGAGGATTTCTCAGGTCAAGATTGCTCAGTATTTACCACTGCTCTTTACCTCTCTTGGCTAGCTCATCAAATGTCTTTTTAGAGAAAAGTGATCACAAACTACCAAACAATGATATTAAATATATCAATATGTGTTTATATGTTTAAATATGCATAAATATAAGTGCATTGCACATACACACATCTTTTGTGTTTTTTTTTTTTTTGACAGGCAGAGTGGACAGTGAGAGAGAGAGACAGAGAGAAAGGTCTTCCTTTGCCGTTGGTTCACCCTCCAATGGCTGCCACGGTCGGCGCACTGCGGCCGGCGCACCATGCTCATCCAATGGCAGGAGCCAGGTGCTAGGTGCTTTTTCCTGGTCTCCCATGGGGTGCAGGGCCCAAGCACTTGGGCCATCCTCCACTGCACTCCTGGGCCACAGCAGAGGGCTGGCCTGGAAGAGGGGCAACCGGGACAGAATCCGGCGCCCTGACTGGGACTAGAACCCGGTGTGCCGGCGCCGCAAGGCGGAGGATTAGCCTATTGAGCCACGGTGCCGGCGCACATACACACATCTAAAGTATGTTTTATTGTAAGATAAATGATATTTTGAAAAAATACTTTGCTAGGCTCCTTGAGAGTGAAGAAAAAAGGATTCTTCCAATATTATTTTTGGGTACTATCTCCATGGAGGGCAATTTGTTAATACACATACAAAGTTGAAATGCATAACCATAATTTTAATGAATATTCATAAATATATTAATTGTATGCAATAGCACTTTTTAAAAACTTTTTGGCAAAGTGGAATTAAAAGACTCTTTTTCGTGCAAAACATTTTTTAAATCCATAGATAATTTTTTCATAATATTTTCTAAGAATTTTTAAGAGCTTTCATATGAATAAGCATGTTAATTGGATTATTATCTGTGATAAAGACTGAGAAAATTCAAAGCTCTTCAGAGAAAGAATAATTAAATTATAATATATCAATTTGTTGGAATTTTGCATAAATGAAGAAATGAATAAAACAAAATCCTGATGTAAATTTCCAATATGCTACTATGCAACACTTAACAATGAGAACATGCTCTAAGAAATACATTAGTA
Source organism: Sylvilagus floridanus (assembly GCA_949820135.1). Classification (NCBI taxonomy): domain Eukaryota; kingdom Metazoa; phylum Chordata; class Mammalia; order Lagomorpha; family Leporidae; genus Sylvilagus; species Sylvilagus floridanus. The sequence continues at coordinate 85,621,304 of OX463224.1, forward strand.
GGTAATTTTTCTTGCTGTATGAGCGTTGTAGGGTGAACTTATGCAGACTAAAACATCTAATACATTACTAGACAATATTGGATCACCATTGTAAATGCAGGATTCGTTACTGAGGAAATATCGTCACATACCTCATAACTGGATATTGTTAATTGAAAGATAAAATAAATTAGAGAGCACAGTATGCAATTTTTTGTGGAAAAATCTTACACAACTGCCAAAGTCATGGCACAGCATGTTAAGCTGTTATTTTAGTGCCAGCCTGTATCCTGGCTGCTCTGCTTCCAATCCAGCTTCCCACTAGTACATCTTGAAAGACAAGAAGATGTCTCAAGTACTTGAACCTCTACCAGCCACATGTGAGACCCAGATGGAGTTCCTGGATCCTGGCTTCAGCCTAGTTCAGACATGCCTATTGAGGCCATTTGGACAGTGAACCAGCTGATGAAAGATCTCTCTCCTTGTCTCTCTCTGTCACTCTATCCTTCAAATCAATAAATATATAAATCTTTATAAAATAAGAAACATTCACAATTGCCAATTTTTGCAAATATGTAGACACTCTCTGAAAATGAAATTAACACAACTTCTTGAAAAGAGATCTGTGTAATTAGAGAATGAGATGGAACACAAAGAATGTCCCCATTTTCTGTATTTTAAACACTTTCATATGTGGGGCCTTGTGGGCTCTGGAAAATACATCTCTCTAACAGTTGATCAGATCCTAGAGGTCGTAAGCGGCTTGTCTGGAAACACTTCTCTAACATGGGAACAACTCTTCCAGGGGCCATATCCCAATCAATTTTTCTGGGCTTTTATACTCTGGGTCACTATACACTTAGATTAATTATCCCAAGGTCAGATATGAGATAACCAGAAAGAACCCCTAATTCACAAATCACTTGGAAATTATTCAAACAAGCCAATTCTAAGCTTACTCTCCCCGCTTTCTTCGATAGGCACAGCAATAAGTGCTCTAGCATCTCCTGACCTGTCCTTATATTTCTCTGTGTGGCCTGTAGGCATGGTGTGCCTTCTTGACAATTGTGATTAACTATCACTTTAACGTCAGTTATCTTTTCACCTGTTAGTCTTACCATAATTGAATAATATGAGTTGTAAAACAATGTAATGAAAACATGTTTATTGCATACCTTTTACAATTTCATTGCTATTTTACCATGTGTAGCTATAACCTATTTAAAATAATACTTAAGGGGCAGCATTGTGGGTTGAGCCAGCACCTGTGTGCCAGTATCCCATATGTGCACAATTTGACTCACATCTGCTCCACTTCTGATCCATATTCCTGCTAATACATTTGAGAAAGCAACGGAATATGGCCCAACTACCTGGGCCACTGCATTTACATTGGACCGCCTGATGGAGTTCCAGGCTCCTGGCTCAGTCTTGGCTATTGTGGTCATTTTGGGGATGAAACTTTAGTTGGAAGGTCTCTCTCTGTTTCCCCCTCTCTGTCAATCTGTTTTTAGTAAATAAATAAATTTTTAGAAATAAATGAAATAAAATAAAATAAATACTTTATAAGAAAAGAAACTAAATGTTGTAACACAATCTTAGCAATTTCTGATACATATTCATAGATGCCAAAAATCATAAAATGCATATGTTATAATCTGGGTAAAATGAAAACTATAAAATGTTCTGCCAAAATCCAGAATAAGATGTTGAACTATGTACTATTAAATATTATTGAAGAAACAAGTGTATCTGTTTTAAAGCAACACAAACATAAAAGGATGTTACTGGGGGAAACAACTAACTTTAAGTGCAGGAAATAAAAGATCTGATAAGTAAAAAGATATATTGTGTTTATATGTATGATCAATTGATGTGGCAGATAGCAGTTTTTTCCAAATCCATCAATAATCCAAAGTAATTACAATGAAAAGTATTACAAAGTTGCTTCTAGAATAAATAGGAAAGCACTTTTTAAATAATTTATTTTAGAAAATATTTTATTTATTTAACTTGCTTGAAAGGCAGATGGAAGGGGGTGATGGAGAGAAGAGGAGAGGGTCAGGGAAAGCGAGAGAGAGAGAGAGAGAGAGAGAGAGAGAGAGAGAGAGATCTCCCAATACTGCTTCACTCCCAGAATGCCTATGACAACAGAGGCTGACCCTGACAATAGCTAGGAGCCTGCAAATCAACCTAGGTCTCTCAAGTAAGTTGCAGGAAATCAACAACTTGAAACATCACCTGCTGTCTCCCAAGGAACACATTTGAATGAATTTGTAATATGGAGTCGAATTGGAAATAGAGCCCAAGCACTAGGATACAGAGTCAGTCATTCCAAGTTTCATCTAAAACTGCTACTCCAAAAGCCAATGACCTAGTTAAGTTTGTGAGTCAAGAATAACTAAGCATCCAATTTTTAAAAAGATTAAAAAGCTCAACATTCAACATTAAGAATTGTTATCAAGGTAGAATAGCTAAAATGATGTGTGGTAAGCACAAGTACAGATGAATTAAAAGATGACACTGAAGTGCAAACCAAGAAAAAAGACTTTTGTGTATAAGGAAACATGAGTGTGAAAATGTTTGCCTTACAAATCAGTTGGAAAGATTATGTGCTAGAAAACAATGCTATGAAATTATGTAAAATTGGGAACATGAAGGAAAAGCATATCTCTGACTCACTTCTTTCAACCATAAATTCTAAGATTTACATGATCCAAATACACAAACTAACTTTTAAACCTTTGGATGAAATTTGCATAATTTTTTGGTAATGTTGAGGAAGCTTGAACTGCAAAGAAGAAAAAAAAAAGATAACAGATCCCTGTTGACCAAGATTATAGATTTTTGGAACTCAAAATTTTCATCAGAGTTTTTAGGACTGAAAATAGCACAACCACTGCACTCAACAACCTTCATTTAATGCAAAGGAAGGAAGAAAACAGCAAAATTTCCTGTTTTTTACAAGAGAGTAACTGAGGCACAGAAAGTATATTAAACCTTTTTACTATTTATTTGTATCCCATATTGTCATGTCATAAACTTCAAATATGCATGATCAAATTTATATATAAAAGGAATGAAATCAATATATATGAGGACATACATGATGAAAGTGAGTTACTTAAATGATTCAATATTAAAAAAATCTTAGAAATGTACCTCATATTAAAATGTACAAATAATATTAACCCTGATATATTTTGTTATTGTAAAGTACCACAATTATTTGTCATGCCACAGTTATTTCATGTCTTTTTAAAATGTGCACTCATTTTCTTTCTTTCTTTAAAATTTATTTAAATTATTTGAAAGGCAGAGTTACAGAGAGACAGGGAGAGACAGAGAGAGATCTTTCATCCCCTAGTTTACTCCCCAAATGTCTGCAATACCCAAGGTTCGCCAGACCTAAGTCAGAAGACAAGAACTTCACCTGCATCTCCCATGTGGGTATGTGGGTTCAAACACTTGGACTATCCTCTTCTGCTTTCCCAGGTTCTTTAGCAGGAGCTCAGTTGGAAATGGAGAAGTCAGGACTGGAACTGGTGCTTATGTGGAATGTGGCCACTTAACACTTGAGGCCACATCACTGACCCCTGTGCACTTGTTTTAAATTTCATATTTTACTTCTGAAATCAGCATTTTGTATAAAAGTTCTAAAATATGATCATTACGACTTCATTGAACTTCAAGCAGGAATTTCAAATTCATGTTAGATGGCCGGCGCCGTGGCTCAACAGGCTAGTCCTCCGCCTTGCGGCGCCGGCACACCGGGTTCTAGTCCCGGTCGGGGCGCCGGATTCTGTCCCGGTTGGCCCTCTTCCAGGCCAGCCCTCTGCTGTGGCCCGGGAGTGCAGTGGAGGATGGCCCAGGTGCTTGGGCCCTGCACCCCATGGGGAGACCAGGAAAAGCACCTGGCACCTGGCTCCTGCCATCGGACGAACGCGGTGTGCCGGCCGCAGCACGCCATCCGCGGCTGCCATTGGCGGGTGAACCAACGGCAAAAGGAAGACCTTTCTCTCTGTCTCTCTCTCTCACTGTCCACTCTGCCTGTCAAAAAAAAAAAAAAAATTCATGTTAGATGCTAAAATGCTTCATAAAACATTGCTAATCTTCAGACCTCAATTGGCTCTAGTAGTTTATTACAATATACATGAGACTTGGATTGGGCCTAGATTCCCTGAAGTTATACCCTGTCATCTGTGTTTCAATGTTTCAGCTTTTAAATAAGAAATGCAGAGGTAACACAAATAACCCTCATTGAAGAACAAGCTGATTGAAGCACTTAAATCTGTTTCTAAGATCATAGCAGCCCACCATATTGATATTTTTCCTGTAAATAAAACAGTGTTCAGTACAAGAGGGAGTGGTTCAATTGGAAAAATCATTCAAATATCAATCAACCAGCTGCTTAAGTATTATTAAAAGTATTTTATACAAAATAGCCCAATCAGAATCATTTTTCCCTTACCCAATACCTTTGTTATAGTAAATTAGAGTATTTGTGTTTAAAGAATCTCACACAATTAGACTGAGTTCCTCACAGAAGTAGATGTTTTCTTAGTTTTCCAGATCTTACACAACTGCTGTTAGTCCTGATGCATAACAGAAATGAAAGAATATAATAAAATCCCTGGTCACTAAGAAAAGTATGAGTAAAGTGGATATAGATTTTGTTTCCTTTTTTCTTTAAGAATATTCTGAATGTTTAGCCAACAATATTCTTTATACTTATATTTTTAAATCTAAAATATTAAAAATTTTGCAATATCCGGCCGGCGCCGTGGCTCAACAGGCTAATCCTCCGCCTTGCGGCGCCGGCACACTGGGTTCTAGTCCCGGCTGGGGCGCCGGATTCTGTCCCGGTTGCCCCTCTTCCAGGCTAGCCCTCTGTTATGGCCTGGGAGTGCAGTGGAGGATGGGCCAAGTTCTTGGGCCCTGCACCTCATGGGAGACCAGGGAAAAGCACCTAGCACCTGGCTCCTGCCATCGGATGAGCGTGGTGCGCCAGCCGCAGCGCGCCATCCGCGGCAGCCATTGGAGGGTGAACCAACGGCAAAGGAAGACCTTTCTCTCTGTCTCTCTCTCTCATTGTCCACTCTGCCTGTCACAAAAAAAAAAAAAATTGCAATATTTATATAAATATCCTTGTTATTCCAGTGCCTGAGTTAGGAGATTATTTATATATGTTATATAATTTTTATGAAATAGTATTATGTAAATCATATTCTTTTTCATTTTCATGTAAAGAAAAATGCAAGTATAGTAAATAGTCCTAATTCACATAGCTAATACAAACTAAAGATTGGGTTTCATTCTTTATATTTTATTTCTTTTAAACTTTTTATTGCAACAATAATGAATGTGATCATTGCTACTTAACAATGAGAAAGACATTGAATTCATGAGTTTAAGCTTTTTTTGAAAAAAAATTATTTCTTTATTCGAATGAGTTACAAGAGAAGGAGAGACAAAGAGATACAGAGAGAGAGATCTTTCACTCCTCAGTTGGCTGCAATGTCCACGGCTGGGTCAGGCTGACACCAGGAGACAAATTCTTCATCTGAGTCTCCCACATGGTGGCAGTATCCCAAGTAATTGAGCCATTTTCCACTTCTTTTCCCCAGCCATAAGTAGGCAGCTGGGTCACAAGTGGAGCAATAGGGACAGAAACCAGTGCCCATTTGTGATGCTGGCATTGAAGGCAGTGATTTCACCTGCCTCCAATACCAGCACCAGGGATTCATGCTTTTTAAATAGTTTAATGAAAAACATCTCACTGAGCAGAATGGTAGTCAGGCAGTTATGCTTCCTTTTTTCTACTGCTGATATTTTTAAACTCTTAATTTTAAAATGGCATAATGATTGGCTTACTAAGTCCTGAGCTATTGTATGCTTGATCGTAAGTGCCATGCAACATTGTTTCCTGGACTCTGAAAGCATGTTTTTCTTATCTTGGTTTCAAGTATCTGACACATCATCATAGGACAAAGGAAAAAAAATAGCCCCACATTCTTCAGCAAATTAAGCTCCCTAATTATTACTGGAACTGCCTGTTCTCATCAAGTTTATTCTCAAAGTCATTGGTAATTAGTGTTGCTGTGAAATTTAAGTTAGAATTCTAATTATGAAAAATGGATATGAGTGTATTTTAAGTATTGCATATTCAATGTGTCCTTTTTGGTTTGCTTGTTTTGGCTTTAGGAAAACATACTTGAAAAAGAAAGTAAATAACTTGTTTGTTATATAATATCCCTGTTGATATACATGCTTTGTAACTTTAATATCATTATCTGAGGTTGATTCCGTAGCAGAACAACAGTGTTTTCTTCAACACTCCTTAGTTATTGATTGGAATTTACCCCAGAAAAATTCAGATTAACAAGAGAAAACAAGCAGAGCTGAATTAGCAAGTATATTTTAGCTTTTTCAATGAATGAACAGGTTTAAGATTCATACTGTTTGACCACTGCCACGGCTCAATAGGCTAATCCTCTGCCTGCGGCGCTGGCACACCGGGTTCTAGTCCCGGTCGGGGCACTGGATTCTGTCCCCGTTACCCCTCTTCCAGGCCAGCTCTCTGCTATGGCCCAGGAGTGCAGTGGAGGATGGCCCAAGTGCTTGGGTCCTGCACCCGCATGGGAGACCAGGAGAAGCACCTGGCTCCTGGCTTCGGATCAGCGTGATGCGCTGGCTGCAGCGCGCCGGCCTTGGTGGCCATTGGAGGGTGAACCAATGGAAAAAAGGAAGACCTTTCTCTCTGTCTCTCTCTCTCTCTCTGTCCACTCTGCCTGTTAAAAAAAAAAAAAAAAGATTCATACTGTTTGAGGATGTGTCCCAAATCTTTGTTATGCAAGTCTGAGGCTATGAATTACTGTCTGTGCATAGTGATTAAAACTTGCTCCATGTAGTCCTTAAGATTGACAGATGGTTTTAGGCCACTGAGTGCATTCTTGCCCTGTCCTTCAGCTTCTTTTTCCATTTCATTCCCTGCAGATTTTCCCTTACTTTCTTGAAGCACAATTGTATATTTAGAGGTCCATGTTTTCTTCATATAATGCTGGTGTGTTGGCTTATGTAACTCAAGTGGTCAGTATCAGTTCTTTTCAAATTCTCATCACTCATGAAGTCCTTCAGCATCTCATTTACCTTCCAGAAAACTCTCAAAATCCAAATGTTTCCTGACAGTCTCAACTACACTTCATCACAGTGTGTGATCTTGAACATTTGATCTTAAGAATCTCACAGACCTTGTAAATATTAATTACTGTGAGTATTATTTGATCTTCTTTCTGACAAAAACTATAGTTCTCTCCTCTGTTCCAAGTAGTATTTAATTTACCATCTCTAAAGCATCCCTTGTTGCAACAGGTAAGCAGAAAAGTAAGCTGTCTACTCCATTTTTCAATGACCTAGTTTAATGATATATTCCTCTAGTCAGTCATTGTTGCTCACCGATCAATATCCACTCCAATGCCATGTGTATCCCTGTTCTGCTTGTTGGCCATTTGCATTAATCTACGTAGAATGTATTTAACTTCTTTTCTATTATACGATGATTCATCTTTCAGGATTTTGTTCAGGCAGTCTTAGATTCACATTCAGTTTTGATATATAGTGTCGAGGAAACCTGTGCATCATATACATATTTTCTCACAAAGATAACTTCTAAAAAACCTGTAGTATAACAGAGACCATACTGTTGGCATTAATATAATGAAGATGCCAAACATTTCCATCATGAGAAAGATTCCTCATGTTGCCTTTTGATAGTCACAATCATTTTATTTCTTTCCTATCTAATTTCTGCCAACCACTATGACTTTAGTCACTTCATGAGTGCTATATAAATGAAATCATGCAAACATTTGGTATTTGATCTTTCACTCAGCATAATTATTTGGAGATTTTTCAAAACTGAGTGTGCACTTTCTTTCTATAAGGAAGTAGTAAGTATGGTGTAAGTGTATCACAGTTTAACCAGTCACCTGTTGAAGAATATCTCAGTTGTTTTTATTGAAAATAAAGCTTCTATTAACATTTATGCTGTAGTTTTCACTTGTACACAAGTCTCATTTATCTGGAATAAATACATACTATATTTTTTTAAAATATTTATTTGAAAGGCAGAATTACAGAGAAAGAGAGGGAGGGAGAAATAGAGAAATCTTCCCTCCGCTGGTTCACTCCCCAAATGGCCACAACAGCAAGGGTTGAGTCAGACGAAAGCCAGGATCCAGGAGCTTCTTCTAGGTCTCCCACATGGGTGCAGAGGCCCAAGCAGTTGGGTTATCCTCCACAGCTTTCCCAGGAGAATTAGCAGGAAGCTAGATCAGAAGCAGATGAACCGGGACCTGAACTGGTGCCCATTTGGGATGCCAGTGCTATAGGTGGCAACTTTACCTTATTTGTCACAGCACAAGCCCTATTCCTGAGACTCTGGAATCATGTAGAACTTAAGTGCTTAGTTTTTAAGTAAATTGAAACAAGACTAACAAGACTATCCAGAGTGGTTATTACCATTTTGTATCCCCACCCACAATGTATGTGTTATCCCAGTTCTCCACATCCTGCTATGGTTAGACTTTTTGATTTATTTTAAATTTCAAAACTTCTGATAGATATATAGTCATATCATATACTTCTGCATTTCTGTAATAGTTGAGAATATAAACACCTTTTAGGTGCTTACTTTCTATCTGTATTTCTTTGTGTGCATAATGTATTTTTCTGTCCTCTATCCACATTCCAATTGGATTTTTTTATTATTGAGTTTTGCGGATTCTTTAAATATTCTAAATATGAATCCATTCCAATATAATTGGTTTGCAAATTTATTTTCTTGTAGTCTGTATGTTATCTTTTCATCTTCTTAACAGAGAGTTTCACAGAGCTATTTTTTTGAAAATTATTTTTAAATTCATTTGAAATCAGAGAGATGGGAAGAGAGAGAGCAAGTGAGAGAAAACGAGGGAGGAAGGGAGATAGATCTCATCTGCTGGTTAATTCATGAAATGAATTACTTGGAAGCAGTGGAAGGAGATTAATGACAACAAATATCAATTGCCTTCTTACAAATGCAATAATACTGTAGATACTTTAGAGCTATTAAATATTTACATAGTGAGGTTTCTGATTCATAGCTTTAAATAGCTGCACCAAATATGCTTTGGAGGACCTTTTGACATTCGGAGTTCATCAATATTTTCTCTGTTCAGCGAGCAGCTGTTAATGGTGTCTACTGGAAGTTTCAAGAAGACATGTTCATTCTTGCAAGTACGATGGCATAGTAACTGATGCAGAATGGCTTTTTTGTCACAACTTTTGGGGAAGTTATACATACCAAGTTCCTGGAAGTCCTGGTTAGTAAGGTCAGAATCTTTGCTGAGGTGAATCTAACATGTTTCCTACAATAAGAAACCTAACTAATCACAGGCACTTTCAAGACCATTTTACAAAATTGTCTCAGCCTCTACAATTAATCAAATGGGAAAAAGAATAAAATAAATCTTAAGCTCGGAGGATATCTGGAACTTAGTGTCATGGGCTCCCTAATGTATTTGTTACTTTGGTTTAGTTTCCTCCTGAAAGTTACTTATGTTATAGGATATAATAGACCCAAAAGATTAATTAGAAAGGGACAAGAAAATGTCCTTATTTAGAAATAAAGGTAAAGGGCACGTGTGATTTTAATTCTAATCACTAAACATCACACAGACCTTCTTTTGTGTAATCTAATTAAGTTCAAGAGGTAATGGAGCTGGCACCATGGCTCACTGAGCTAGTCCTCTGCCTGTGGTGCCAGCACCCCAGGTTCTAGTTCGGGTTGGGGCGCCGGTTCTGTCCTGGTTGCCCCTCTTCCAGTCCAGCTCTCTGTTGTGGCCCGGGAGTGCAGTGGAGGATGGCCCAGGTCCTTGGGCCCTGCACCTGCATGGGAGACCAGGAGGAAGCACCTGGCTCCTGTCTTCGGATTGGTGCAGCTTGCTGGCCGTAGCGCACCAGCCATAGCAGCCACTTGAGGGGTGAACCAACGGCAAAAGGAAGACCTTTCTTTCTATCTCTGTCTCTCTCTCTCTCACTGTCTAACTCTGCCTGAAAAAAAAAAAAAAGAGGTATTGGATGCATTGGCATAATTGATCAAATAAAAATAATTTATAGAGCAGCAACTATATGCCCACATAGTAAAATGAATTCTCTATATAAATTGTTTGCCTTAAATCCCACTAAAATAGTAGAAAATGATCTATCAGTCAGTTTACATAGGGGCAATCTAATGGTTTATAGAGGTTAAGGCACTTGTTTACAATCACATAAGCAGGAAGCATCAAAACAAGGATCTGAACTCAGATACAGCCTCACAATCTGTTTTTTTTTTTTTAATAAAATGATAGATTGCTTCTCCCTAAGTGTCACAAAATTCTCTCTTCATTGTTCACCCATTAAAGAACTTCACTCCCAACAATGATAGTTTAAAAACTGCAAAGTAATATTTCTAATGTTCTTATGTATATTTCTAATTCTCAGTATTCTGAAATTCTCTAATTTCTTTTATGAAAAAAAATGCAGTGGACACAATAGGAAATATGTCTTGCTTATTTTAAGCATTGATTGAGGATAAGGAACTGAATGCCCTTTTCAAATTTAAGCCATTGTGCAACTTAAATAACTGAATTTATATATCCTTTCTTCACTCAATCAATATTTTGCATTTTTACATATTGGGCTTTAAAAGATGTATTCTTTACAATGTTTGGATTGTTCATGTAACACAAGATATATTAATAAAGTTAATTTAGTTGATTGGAATCTTGACAGCATAATTTTGGCCAACTTATTCCAGGGAATGAATTTTAATAAAGTCAGTAAGAATTCACTAAATTGAATTTAACATATATTAAGTTTGTAAGTAACATATATGTAGTCCAGAAAAGAGAAAGATCCTGACCCTGTCTTTCAAAGGAAAACAGTAAATATACAGGAGATTGGAATGCCAATCTATTATGGTAGTGTTACAGAAGAGAAACTATTGGGGCTGGCGTTATGGTCATCACCTGTAGTGCTGGCATCCCATATGGGCGCCAGTTCAAGTCCTGGCTGCTCCACTTCCCATCCAGGTCTCTGCTGTGGCCTGGGAAAGCTGTAGAAAATGGTCCAAGTCCTTGGGCCCCTGCACCCATGTGGGAGATCTGGAAGAAGCTGCTGGCTTTGGATCACTGCAGCTCTGGCCATTGCAAGTTGTTGTGGATTCATTCTGAGAGGAAGAGTGCGGTGGGGGCAAAAGGTATGGAGTCAGAACACAGACAACGGGAGTTGGGTGAGAGCGGGCCGGAGGCAAGCAGCCTGCAGACTCAATTATTTCAGTTGGTACAGCAGCTTATATAGCCAAGGCAGCCAATCCAGTCAACGGGCAGTTTATGCCCTAACTAATCATTGCCTGTTGCCAGGTACCATTGCCAAACCGTTCCTGAGTAACTGATGCTCATTTGCCAGTGGCCATCTTGGCATGGCCTTCTCATTCCACCACAGTTGCAGCTAACTGGGGAGCTACCCAGCAGATGCAAGACATCTCTCTCTGCCTCTTCTCTCTCTGTGTAATTCTGGTTTCAAATAAATAAATAAATCTTAAAAAAAAAACAAATAAGAAACTATCAGATTTCAAATGAGAGTAAGTTCACATCTTATGGCACGTTAAAGAAGGAAGAACGAAGGCTTAATAAAGGAGCTTTTCTGAGGTAGACTTTGAAAGATGGTTGCCATGATCTATGTGAGTTGCCAAAACAAAATATACACTGAATGGCTTAAACTATAGACATTTACCTTATCACAGTTGTGTAGGCTACAAGTCCAATATCAGGGTGTCAATAAGGCTCGGTCCTAATGAAGACACTCTTCAGGGTCTCAGATGGTGACTTCTTGTATCCCCACAAGACCTTTCCTCTGTGCTTGCATATGGAGAGAGAGAGAGAGAGAGAGAGAGAGAGAGAATTAATCTTCTTTATTTCTTTTTCTAATGATGGCATTGATTCCATCACAATTGACCCAGTCTCATGATCCATGTGAATCTGATTATCTCCCAAAGCCATCTGCCATCTGCCTCCAATAAACATAACATAAGGAGTTAAAACTTCAACTCATGAATGTTGTAGTGATGTAAATATACAGTCCATAAAGTGGTTGGGAATTCAGCAATAGTGAGAGGGTGCCTATGAACACAGAGAAAACATTAGGCAGCTACAGAAATATGAGCCAAGATAAAGATATATGAGAGGCGATGGAATTTGGCATTGGGTATTGTAGGACTACAGCAGATGACTAAGGTGACTAGCATAAAGCAAGACCATGCAGAATGTCAGATGATAGCTTTTGTGTATAATTTTATGGGAAGTCATGGGGATAGTTCCTACATTATTTGTTTTGTTTGGGGATGTGGTGAATCAACATTAAAGGTGTAACAAAAAGGAGGTAATGAAACATTCCTTAGGCTCATGAATCATGCTCCTTGACATTGGCTGGGGACAGCGGGATGGTCAGGATATAAGGAAGAGTCAGTGGCAATTGTCTAGGCAGCAGGAAGTGAGTGTATAAATAAAGATTGTTGTAACAGAAATGGAAAAGGAAGGATCTGTTCTGTAACTAGCATGTACCTCCTTCATACTTGGCAAATGATCTTATGGAGGGGACAGAGAAATTGCAGATATCCCTAAGAATGCTAAGAAGGGCATTAAGAGAAAAGAAAATGGGACTAGTTGGTTGTTATTGCTGTTGTTCTTACATTTACTTCTTTAGTTGTGGATTTATTATACTAATGCACATGGTAGTAAGAAAGTTTGGAATTTAATAAATCTAATGGGACTCCAGAATTGTTATACTGTTAGGCTTCATCTGATCAAAATCTATGCTCAAAATCAAGATATCATGGGGTCTTGAATGTATCAGGAGAGTGTTGATATTCATTTTAGGAGTTAGCATGAAGACGATATAGGCTATCTATTATGCAGCTTTTCTTGCAGTTCCTATGGCAAACTTTGCTCCTCATCCCAGACTTGCATCTTGAATTCCATATTTTTCTATTATATTTACATTCCCATCATTGGGAGAAGAAGAAAAATGGGACACTTCATGACCAGAAGCAATTTCATGCATCTTTTGTTTCTTTATTTCACTGGCCAGAACTTAGTTGCAATGCTGAAGTGCACAAGAAAAGAAATATAACCATTTAGCAGGAAAGAAAGGCAACCAGTTAAAACTGTGATTTGTTTATCAAGAATAAAAGAAAACTGAGAGGTAGTTGGGGGCAAATAGTAGTCTCTGGCCCAATTTTATAATAGTTTGGCCATTGGATTAAGTGCTCATCATTGGTCCAAAACTCTGTGATTTGTATAGGAGGCAAAACAGGTGAAGACCTGCCCACCCTGCCCCCTCAATGGAAATTTTCCTCACACGAGGATTGCAAATAATGCAGGCACCGGGACTGACCTGCCCAGAATGGAGAAGCAGAATAAAAATCAGGTTATACAAATGGTGAAGTGTGTGATGATGGAATTAATGAGATCAATATTGTCCACATTAAGTTTTTTACTGATGGTGGAGTACAACTCTCTGTAACTCCATTCCTGAAGGCCAAACGGAAGTATTGCAAACTAGGCTATAATAAATAGTGTAATAGTAACTTGGAGCCTTTGCAATCATAGTCTATTTCCCAAAGGGTACAGATGCCCTAATGTAGTGTGTATGAGAACAGAACTGCTCTCACTTTTATTCTAGCCATAGGCTTTCCCTGCACTTTCACCTCTGAAATCATGCTAAATGAGAGTCTTACATTTACTTGCAAATGGAAAATGGTATTTAGGAAGGAGTTTGGCCTTGTTGCTTTCCAATACATACTTCTGCTTCATGAATAATTTGACAGGGGTCAAGATCATGGTGCATTTGTGCCTTCAAATTAGCTAACAGGGTGAGAGTGGAAAATTGAGAAGCCATTTATTTCCTTCTTATCAAGGAGCTCCTGTCAGGTAGGCCAATAGTCAAGGCAGCCTAGAGTGGGGAAGTACCAACTTCTGCATTAAGATTTTCTTGGGCTACATCAAAATTTGGAAACATCTCTAACAAGTAAATTACACTGGAGGCCACACCCAAGAAAACACAGCAGTACCTGGAAGAAAATTCAGGTTCTCCTGGCAGAATTACATTTGAGATTTATTGCTTTTAACTTATCTTTTTTATGTTGATTAAATACTGGTTTCATGTCACATACAGGTATGCATACCAACTCATCATTCCTTCAAAAGTCCCACCATTTCTGAACACAAACTGTCCAATGAAGTTGGAATGCTTGAATGATCACGAAAATTTTTCACTCCTCTGTGTCCATGTGTAGGCTTATGTAAATCAAAAAAAGACCTCACCTCAGCCTTAGAGGTCTATATTCAAATTGCCAACTAATCCAAATTCAACCTCTTATATTCAAAACTCTATTTCTCTATCTTGATAAATTTGCCACGTAATGTACTTAATTTTTTGGTACTCTCATCATTCTTATTAATAACTTTGGGTGTCTTACATTCTTGTTAATCATTCCACAGAATCCATTTACCATCACATGTTGGAAATGGTGTCTAGCATACATGTTTTTTGAATGTGAGAATTTTTATGCCCTGAGGACAATTGCTCCACTTCTATCATTCATTTGAAAAATACTCTTCAAGTACCTACTATCTGTCAGCAACAATGCTGGGTGGCATAAGATTTTCCAATATTAGGAGACTTATGCACCAAATAGAACATACATTTTAAAAATGTTTTCTTATCTATTTTATTTATTTGTAAGGCAGAGACATAGACAGAAAAAGAGAAGGACCATGAGCAATCTCCCTTTTGCTGGTTCACTCCCCAGGTGTCCCCAGTTGCCAGGACAAATCCCAAGTGTGGAAACTCAATCTAGATCTCACCCATAGGTGGGTGAGATTTTGAGCCATCACATGCTGCTTCTCACAGTGTACATTAGAAGGAAACTATGTCTGGCACTGTGGCTCAATAAGTTAATCCTTCACCTGTGGTGCCGGCACACTGGGTTCTAGTCCCGGTTGGAGTGCTGGATTCTGTCCCAGTTGCCCCTCTTCCAGGCCAGCTCTCTGCTGTGGCCAGGGAGTGCAGTGGAGGATGGCCCAAGTGCTTGGGCCCTGCACCCCATGGGAGACCAGGAGAAGCACCTGGCCCCTGCCTTTGGATTAGCGGGGTGCGCCAGCCGCGGCGGCCATTGGAGGGTGAACCAATGGCAAAAGGGAGAACTTTCTCTCTCTCTCTGTCCACTCTGCCTGTCAAAAAAAAAAAAAAAAAAAAGAAAGAAGAAGAAGAAGGAAACTGTAATGGAGAATGGTGCCAAGACTTGAATCTAGGCACTCCAACATGGGGTGCAGGCATCCTGAGTGATGGCCTAACTGGCTTATAAAACGCGAACTGCAAGTAGAACACGTTAAATGGCAAAAATTCATTAAAAATTCCAAGTCTAGAATTGTCATCAGTATTTATGTGTTGAAGTTTGTCAGTATGTTGGGGCTAGGCTTGTGGTACAGTGTTTTAAACTGCCATATGCAATGCTGGTATCTGAGCACCAGCTGAAGTCCTGGCTGCTCTGTTTCCAATTTAGCTCCTTACAATGCACCAAAGAAAGCAGTGGAAGATGACCCAAGTGCTTGGACCCTTGTCACCCACATGAAAGGTATATATGGTATTCCAGGCTTCTGACTTTAGCCAGTTGCAGCTATTTGTGGAGAGAAGCAGTAGATGGAAGATATATCCATCTGTGTCCCCTCTCTGTAACTGTACCTTTCAAGTAAATAAAATAAATCTTAAAAAAGTCATCAATTTTTTTTTTTTTTTGGTGGCTGGCGCACTGCGCCAATCCAAAGCTAGGAGCCAGGTGCTTCTCCTGGTCTTCCATGCGGGTACAGGGCCCAAGCACTTGGGCCATCCTCCACTGCCTTCCTGGGCCACAGCACAGAGTTGGACTGGAAGAGGAGCAACGGGGACAGAATCCAGCACCCCGACCAGGGACGGAGGATTAGCCTATTGAGCCACGGCACAGGCCCATCAATATGTTTTTCACCATGGAAGTTGCTGTGCAGAGTGCCTTATGGAATTTAACAGAATTGTAAATAGTGAGTTCCTACTATAAATATGTTAAAATGATTACAAAAAATTGAAAATGAGCTCCTGGAGAATAACCTTTATTTTAGAGTAAGAAGCAACAAAAATTATAATGGAGAAAAGGAATTTGGATTAATCTTTGAAAGTATAAAATTTAGAGAGAGAAGTGGACAGAGGGTAGTTAGCAAAGGGAAGAATGTCAATAAATAAATGTTTGTAAGGTAAAACAAGTTCTGCTTAAAAAATGATGACTCTATTTTAGTTAACAGAGCTCCTACAAGTATACTGAGCAAGAATAAAAAATATAATCAGAAAAGTGTCAGATATTGGCTTCTAGACATTTAACAAAGCCACATGAAGCTGCTACAGGTTATTAAGTACAGGAATAAATGATTTGAACAGATTAACTAAGCATGTTTAAAATTTCTGTTAATCAAGTGGGAAGAAAGAAATCAATATGGGCAAAGCAGGACAATAGCTTAAGTCTAAATGTTTGACAATTCAAGCCTATGTCAATTAACTTCTTTCCAATTCAGAATCTGTAAGTAAATATCACTTTTTAATAATTAAATATTATTTATTGTTTTATTTAAAAGGAATAAAGACACATGTATAAGCAGAGAGACAAATATCTCTTTTCTATCTGTATACTCTCAAAATGCCTTCAATAGCCCAGGCTAGACCAGGCTGAAGCCTTTTGAGAAATTTAAACACAAGCACTCTGACATCAGCTGCAGTTGTCCCAAGTCAAGTCTTAACTGCTGTACCAAATGCCTATAGGTAGAATATCTTTCTAGGGTGCTTGATCATTTCTTTAACCTAAATTTTTTTAAAAGATTTTTATTTATTTATTTGTGAGGTAGAGTTACATACAGTGAGAGGGAGAGACAGAGAGGTCTTCCTGCTGTTGGTTCACTCCCCAGATGGCTGCAACAGCTGAAGCTGCGCCAATCCAAAGTCAGGAGCTTCTTCCCAGTCTCCCATGTGAGTGCAGGGTCCCAAAGACTTCGGCCATTTCTACTGCTTTCTCAGGCCACATCAGAGAGCTGGATCAGAAGAGGAGCAGCCAGGACTAGAACCAGCACCCATATAGGATGCTGGTGCCACAGGAGGAATATTAACCTACTGCACCACAGAGCCGGCCTCCTGGCCTAAATTCTTTTGCACAACTATTTTTACCCACGAACAAAACAACAGCATTTTTTCTGCCTCATGCCTATGTCTGTCCCTTCAGTATATACTAGTTGTGGCTGAGGCTGCAAATCTCATACAACCAGGTTTATACAGCTACAACCTGGAAGTTTAGGTAAGCAGACATTTTTAGGGTGAAATTTTGGTCAATGTAGATAATGAATTATAAATTATTTACCATTTTTCCATGGATAGACTCTCTTGAAATGTACTAGACATATCATTTGCTTATAAACACAGATTTATTTCTGAAATCCAAAACTTCAAGTCAAGTCAAATGAATTGAAAATTTACTTCAGATATTTTGTGAAAATTATGATGCTATGTTCCATCACAACAAACTAGCAAAAAATTGTTTTATAGAGTAGTATATAAATTAATAGTACAAATTTATATGAATAATAATATCAAAATTAACATATACATTCAACCATAAGATCCAGTGCAGTAGAGTATAAATATTTCTTGCTCAAGGAACAAAAGGAAAGTATTTGGCTTTTTGTAAAAATAGTTAAGTGAAGGGATTAGTGGATGGAATGTCTGTTATTATTTTTTATGAAAACTTTTCTCCGTCTGCTTTCAACCTTATTGTAGCCAATATGTCCAGACTACATTTAAAGCATAGAAAAATACAGTAAAAGCTTTATTTAGTTGCACTTACAGTAGTAGAATATTTATTTAACAATCCAAAGTATCATTTAAGACATTTCTTCATCCTTGCACTTTGTATATGGACACAAAGCAACCAGTTTTGAGTTAGCCTATGAACAGCAACTGTTGGTTCTGGTAGATGAATGAATACATTATTATTGACACTATGCCAAATTATAACTTTTGTACATAACTGTTCAGTGTGTTTTGGTGGGTGGGTCTTTCTGTTGTTCATCATTCAAAAAACAGCTATTCTCTAGCTATTTAATGTGTTTTTAAATCCATCAATGCTTTCCTGTCATTCCTGTATCATGGGGGCTGGACTTTTGTGATTTCACCAGAACAAGATACTCCTAATTAACTATTATCACTGCTTCATTCCTCCCTCCACTGTTATGTAAAAAATAAAATGTATTAAATGTAGTCATTATGCTATTTACTTAGATTCTTGGGATTATTCCTCTTGTAACAAAAGTCTTGTACCTTTTGACCAGCTTCTTCCTAGATACCCCATCATCCAGACCCTGGTTACGACCATTTTACTATGTACTTAAAGAATCTCAAGAATCTCAAGTTATTCGGATTTCACAGGTAAGCAAAATTATAGTGTGTTTCCCTCTGTGTTTTGATGTTTTTGCTTATTTCTCTTAACATGATATTCTCCATATTCATTCATGTAAATTTCAGAATTTTCTTTTTTTATTTTATTTTATTTATTTACTTGACAGGTAGAGTTACAGAAAGAGAGGAGAGGGCCAGCGCCCCAGTTCAATAGGCTAATCCTCCACCTTGCAGCGCTGGCACACCGGGTTTTAGTCCCGGTCAGGACGCAGCGTGCCGGCCGTGGCGGCCATTGGAGGGTGAACCAACAGCAAAAGGAAGATCTTCCTCTCTGTCTCTCTCTCTCCCTGTCCACTCTGCCTGTCAAAAAATAAAAGAGAGAGAAAGAGAGAAAGAGAGAAAGAGAGAGAGAGAGAGAGAGAGAGAGAGCGAGAGAGAGAGAGAAGAAACAGAGAGAAAGGTCTTCCACTTGCTAATTCACTTCCCAACTGGCCACAATGACAGGAGCTGGTCCATTCCAAAGCCAGAGCCAGGAGCCTCCTCCTGGTCTCCCACACAGGTGCAGGGACACAATCACTTGGGCCATATTCCACTGCTTTCCCAGGCCATAGCAAAGAGCTAGATCCAAAGAGGAGTAGCCGGGACTCAAATCAGCACTCATGTGGGATATAGGCACTGGAGGTTTAGGCTGTTATGCCACAGCACTGGCCCTAAGAATTTTCTTTTTTTGTGTATAAGTGAATATATATTTCATTCCAATTGCTGAATATTAACATTTCTTTAATATCTATTCATAAACACTTAGGTTGTTTCCATATCTTGGCTGTTGCGAATAATGCTACAATTAAAATGAAAGAATGCATAAATCTACAATAAATATTTCATTTGCTTTGGACATATTTCTAGAAGTTGGATTACTAGATTGTAGGATACTTCCATTTTTAATTTTTTGAAAATATTCCATGATGTTCTGTTTATTAGCTACATCAATTTTCATTCCAAGTGACAGTGTGCAAGAGCTCCCTTTCTGGGGTGGGGGGGGGTCAGCATTGTGTTGTAATGGGTAAAGCTGTCACCTGCAGTGCTGGCATCCCATATAGGTGCCAGTTCAAGACCTGGAAGCTCCACCTCCAATCCAACTGTCCGCTATGACCTGGGAAACAGTAGAAGATGGTCCAAGTGCACCCACTTAGGAGACCCAAAAGAAGCTCCTGGCTACTGGCTTCAGATCAGCCCTGCTTTGGTCATTATGACCATTTGGGGAGTGAATCAGTGATTGGAAGTTCTCTCTCTGCCTCTCTGCCTCTGCAACTCTGCCTTTCAAATAAATCAATAAATCTTTAAAATAAGTAATTCCCTTTCTGCAAAACTTCACTAACACTCCTGTCTTACTTCTTGTCTTTTTAATAATAGACATTCAAATAGACGTGAAGTGATATATTATTGTGCTGTTGATACTGAAATTTGTTATCTTTTCCTGTATCTATGGACATTTTAATGTTTACTTTGAAATAATATTTTACATCATTTCTCAATTCCAAATTAGGGTATTATTATTTATTATTGAGTTGCATGATTTTATTATTTTGAACATATTATTGGTAAATATTTTCTCTCGTTCCATAGTTATCTTTTCAATTCATTATTTCCATTGTGTACAGAAGGTTTTTTTTTTTTTTTAGTTTGATGTATTTCCACCTGTTGCTTTTTACTTTTCTTATTTGTGTTTTTGGTGTCATAGCCAAAAAATCTTTGCCAACACCAATTTCAAGGATGATTTCCTTTAGCAGTTTTATAGCAACAGGGTTTTATATTCAAATCAAATTCATCTAAGAACAAATTTTTACATCTTACATAAGACAAGGGCTCAACTTCATTCTTTTGCATGAGGATATTCAGTTTTCAAAATGTTGAAGAGATTGCTCTTTCTGAATTGTGTATCCTTGAGAATCTTCTCAAACATTAGTTGATTATATTCAAGGATTGGTTCTTTTGTCTCTCTTGTTTCATTGGTCTGTTTGTCATTAATCCGATAACATAGATTTTGATTACTAGAGCCTTACAGTATGGTTTGAAATCAGAAAAAACATGAACATGGGATACCTTTCCATTTATTTGTGTCCTCTTCATTTGCCTTAAACAGTGGCTGACAGTTTGAAATGTCCAGATATTTTACCTCTTCAGTTACATTTTTTCCTACATTTTTCATTCTGTTTGATGTTCTTGTACATTGATTGTTTCTTAGTTTTTCTGCATAGTTTGTTGTTAATGTATAGAAATACAAATGGGGCCAGTGCTCTGGCATGGCGTGTAAAGCCGCCGCCTACAGTGCTGGCATCTCATATGGGTGCTGGTTCAAGTCCCGGCTGTTCCACTTTTGATCTAGCTCTTTGCTACGGCCTGGGAAAGCAGTGGAAAATGGCCCAAGTCTTTGAGCCCCTGCACCCACATCAGAGACTTGGAGGAAGCTCCTGGCTCCTGGCTTCCGATTGGCACAGCTCTGGCTGTTGCGGCCATCTGGGGAGTGAACCAGCAGATGAAAGATCTCTCTCTCCTTCTCTCTCTATGTAAATTCTGACTTTTAAATAAATAAAACTTTTAAAAATGTATTTATTTGACATGTAGAGTTATAAACAGTGAGAGAGACAGAGAGATAGGTCTTCCTTCCGTTGGTTCACCCTCCAAATGGCTGCTACGGCCGGAGCTATGCTGATCCGAAGCCAGGAGCCAGGTGCTTTCTCCTGGTCTCCCATGCGGGTGCAGGGGCCCAAGCACTTGGGACATCCTCCACTGCCCTCCCAGGCCACAGCAGAGAGCTGGACTGGAAGAGGAGCAACCGGGACTAGAACCCAGTGCCAATATGGGTTTCCGGTGCCACAAGGTGGAAGATTAACCAAGTGAGCCACGGCGCTGGCCCATAAATAAATCTTAAAATAAAAAGATAACCATCATTTATTAAAAAAAAGCAAAGAAATGCAATTGAATTTTTCATGTTGATATTTTATAATGCAACATTCCTGATTTTGTTTTTCTATTACATCAGAGATTTTTAGTGAGGTTCTTAGGGTTTTGTATATAGAAGACTATGTCATCTTGAAGTAGTCAGATTAACTTTTCCTTCCCAATTTAAAATCTATGTTGTTTTTTTAATTATATTTATGTATTTATTTATCTATTATTTATTTATTTTGCCTATTAGCTCTAGCTTGGATTTCTACCATTAGTTTGAGGAGAAGTAATAGAGTCAGACCCCAGTATTCTTCAGCTAAAAGAAAAGCTTCCAGCTTTTCACCATAGAGTTTAATATCAGCTGTGTGTTTGTCAAATATAATCTTTGCTATATTGATGGCTATTCCTTTCATACCTAAGTTATTGAGAGCTTTTATTATGAAAAGATTTTGATTTTTTTTAAAGATTTATTTTATTTGATTGAAAGAGTTCCAGACAGAGATAGAGGGGGAAAGACCAGGAGAGAGGCTTCCATCTGCTTGTTCACACCCCAAATTGCCACAATGGTTGGGCTGTGCCAGGCTGAAGCCAAGAGCCAGGAGCTTCATCCAGGTCTCCCACATGTGTGCGGGCACCCAAGCATTTGGACCATCCACCACTACTATCCCAAGGACATTAGCAGGAAGCTGGTTTGGAATTGCAGCAATGGAGGCTAGAACCAGAGCCCATTTGGGATGCTGGCACTTCAGGTAGAACTTTAACTTTCTACACCACAATGCCAGCAAGATTTTAAATTTTATCAAATGCTTTTCTACAAGTGTTGACATAATGAATGACATTTAGTCTTCATCCTATTATTGTGTCATATCGCATTTATTGATTGGCATATATTGAAGCATCCTTACAACCCTAGAATAATTTCTACTTGTAATATTGTAAGATCCTTTTTAATACACTGTTCTTTTTTGTTTATGAGCATTTTTGAGGATTTTTGTAACTATATTTATCAAAGTTTTAGACTGTAATATTCTTTTCTTGTTACGTCCTTATCATGATTTTATGAGGATAACCTTGAGTTCATAAAATGAATTTGGAATCATTTTCTCCTGGTGAAACTTGGAAAAATTGGAGAAGCATGGATATTATTTAGTTTTAAAATTCTTGGTTGAATTCACCAATGAAGACCTCTGATTCTGGTCTTTTTTGTTGAAAGAGTTTTAGTTACTGATTTAATCTCTATATTTATGATTTGTTTGTTTAGATTTTATATTTCTCCATAATTAAGCATTTGTAAATTACATGTTACTAGGAATTTAAAAATTTCATATAGCTTTTCCAATTTGTTGACATTTAATTTTTTTCATAAATATATCATATAATCCTTTGTACTTCTGTGATATTAGTTGTACTGATACTTCTTTCATCAATAATTTTATTTTCTTGCATCATTTATCAGTTCTTTTGGTTAGTCTGACTAAAGGTTCATTTGTTTTATCTTTTCCAAAGACAAACTTATAGTTTCACAAATTTATTTTTAGTTTCTTAATTTATTTCTGCTCAATTTGCATGAGTTTCTTCCCTTTGCTAACTCTGGGATCATTTTGTTATTTTTCTCTTCCTTGAGGTGTGAAGTTAGGTTGTTTAAATGTGATATTTCATTTTTCTTGTTTAGGCCTTTTGTTTCTATAACATTAATCTTTTAGAACCACTTTTGCTGTGTCCCAAAATTTCTTGTATGTTTTGCTTCCACTTTATTTGTCTCTAGATAGTTTTTTATTTAGTTTCTTCTTTTACCCATTGATTTTCAAGAGTATTCTGTTTAATTTACACATATTTGTGAATTTGACAAATTCTTCTTTTTCTTGATTTATGTTATACCATTACAGTGAGATTAGATATGATTTGAGATGATTTTAATCTAAATTATCTGTTTTGTTTTGTGATTCAATAGCTATTCTCTCCTGAAGAATATTCTGTGAACACTTGAGAAGAATGTGTATTCTATTGCTCTTCATGCGGAAAGTTCTGTATGTGTCTAGTAGGTCCTTCTGTTTTACACTGTTCTAAAAGTGCACTGTTTCCTTATTGATTTCTCTCTGGAATATCATTGTTAAATATATTAAAATTGTTTTTGTTCATTTTTTTTGACAGAGTGGACAGTGAGAGAGAGACAGAGAGAAAGGTCTTCCTTTGCCATTGGTTCACCCTCCAATGGCCGCCGTGGCCGGAGCGCTGTAGCCAGCGTCTTGTTCATTTTTAATCTTTCCTGTAATTCCACCTTTGTCCCACTTGTCAAGACCCAAATGTAAGTGATCCAGACTGTCCACTCATTCTCACTCAGTAATGACTAATCTATAGAAAAATCTTGTTTCTCTGCTTTAAAATTCAGAATAATCTGCATGAGGAATAGATTTAGGTGGGGTCCATCACCTTACAGTCAACTATTTAGTAGAGGATTTAAAAGGTAGAAAGCACAGTATTCTGAAATATAAATTTGGCCTCTGTTGAAGCTGTAGCCAGATATAAGAATAAGGTATGGAGAAGGGCTGGCACCATTGCTCACTTGGCTAATCCTTCACCTGGGCCACTGGCATCCCATATGGGCGGCGGGTTCTTCTAGTCCTGGTTGCTCCTCTTCCAGTCCAGCTCTCTGCTGTGGCCTGGGGGGGCAGTGGAGGATGTCCCAAGTGCTTGGGCCCCTGCATCTGCATGGGAGACCAGGAGGAAGCACCTGGCTCCTGGCTTCGGATCAGCATAGCTCCGGCCGTAGTGGCCATTTGGAGGGTGAACCAACGGAAGGAAGGTCTTTCTTTCTGTCTCTCTCTCTGTCTTTAACTCTACCTGTCCAAAAAAAAAAAAAAAGGTATGGAGAAAAGAAAAATGATAACTTAACTTTACATCCATTCATTCAACATCTTTTGTAGAGCATTTGTCAAACTTTTGAGAATCAATAATTTAATAGGTGGTCACTATCCATGGTGATAGTGATAGCTAAAAATGTTTTGGGCTAGCAATCAAAAGGCCATGCTTTTGAGTTTTCTTCCATCGCATATCACTATGGCATTAATTAAATCAACTATCCACTCAGGGACCCACTTTTCTGATCCAAAAATAAGAATCTTGAGACGGATAAAACTGGTCTTTTCTTCATCTGAAATTCAGTGATACTATCTCCTTTGTGTGCCATTCCACTACTCATTTGCAAAATAAGTTTTTCAGGGGTGGCTTGCTTACTTCAGTGATGGTAAAAATGTGTTTTACAAATATAGAAGTCTATATAAATGCAAAATAGGTTCATACAGGTTTAGATAATATTTACTACTTTGTTGTTAGCTTTTGTAAAACCACTACAACATTTGAGCATCTGTTCTATTTCCTGCTCTATATTTATATACTTAAAAAGTAAGAACCTGTATTATAAACATGTATTTTCTAAAACATGTCTAAGGCATTTGTATTTATTTTTCTGGGAAAAAAATTGGAAAAGTGGAAACTAAAACCTGCTGTAAAACTTTTTTTTTGAATTTCTTGTAAATTTTATTTTCTTTTTCTGCTGTTTTACTGTAGTCTTTTTGTGACATATCCTTTTTACTCTGTTGCAGAGGATTTCCTTACTATTCATCCTGAAAGTTTTGTGTCTGCTTCCTCTCTGTACCTCACTCTCAATGTCAATTGGTTAGTGCTATCAGAGACCCTGAGTTCAGCAGGAAATGGTAAAACCATGTTGAAAATTTATGTGAAAGTTGAAATGAAGAAGTTGAAGCGTCCTTTGCAGTGTTTTCGGGTTTTTCTCTAAGAATATCTGTTTTAACTGCAAACTCTAGAGCTAAATCACAGTACATTTAAACAGTTTCATAAATTTTTTAAAACTTAAAGATTGTAATAGAAAAATATACTTAAAATTCCTACTTCATTTGTTTTTCATGATGTTGATAAAATAGTCAGCAAATAGCAGATCCAGTTGCTAAATTGTATGAGATTAATACACTTAAATTTTCCCCCCAGTAACTTCATTCTAAAGCCCCTTCCCATATTATACTTATAAAGGAAAGAGGTAAATATGTACTTTCTCTCTATCTACACACACACACACACACACACACACACACATATATATATTTAAATTCTTCTACTAAGTGTCCAGGAATATGAAAATATCATAATCAATAATACAGTTCCAACATCTGGGATTCTGTGACAGTTTATAGAGGAAAGTCCAGACTAAACATATATTTATTAAAAGAAAGGATGGTCCATATTTATATTATGACTATTGTCAGGATTATTATAGGAAATATCTAGAAATTAATGCTATGTTGATCTATTTATACACAACAAAAAATCATCACAAACAAGAAAGGCCATTGACAGTTCCTGTACTATCAGTAGTTTATACTCATGGGTGTTATAATTATACAAGAAAGGACACTGACAGTTCCTAACTATCAGTGGTTCAAATCCAAGTTTTCACAAAGGTGAAAGGAAAAGTTATTTTACTTTTCTTCCATTGGATTTTGCTAAAACTCAATTGGTAAATACACTTATTTCATTACTGAATTTTAAAATGTGCAAGAAATTTGAATTCTCAAGCCATTATCACTTTCATCAACATTGTTGATCTATCAAATATTAATTGAACACTTTCATCTGATGAAATGACTTACTCAGAGAAAGGTTGTCTGTTTCTCTTTGTCCTTTTAAAATTTGCATAACTGTGATGAACCTGGTGAAGCATGCATGCAATCTGCATTCCTTGCATGTCTACAAGTCTGCTCAGGACCAGACAAATTGTCATACATTTAAGACATAGAAATAAGGCAAAATTTTCCCATAAATAGCTCACAGACAAGAAGGAGGTAAAACAAATAAACCAGCTATTAATATACAGCAGTATAAAACAATAAAATATATACAAAATAATAGGCAGAAATAATGGATGTAGCCATCAATAGTGAGATAGTTGGTCAGATACATGGTCTGCACCAAACCAGACCCAAATCTAGTAGGAGAAGAGAAATAATTCTACTTAATACTATTGGTTGAACTCTGTAACTAACACACAATTATTCTTAGCTGTTGAAATTTAACTGAAAAGTGACCTCTGTTAAATATAAGAATGGGAATAAGAGAAGGAGGAGATGTACAATTTGGGACATGCTCAATCTGACTTGCCCCAAACAGTGGAGTTAGAAACGTGCCAGGGGATTCCAATTCAATCCCATCAAGGTGGCATGTACCAATGCCATCTCACTAGTCCAAGTGATCAGTTTCAGTTCACAATTGACCATAATGATAGGACTAAGAGTCAAAGGGATCACACAAACAAGACTAGTGTCTGCTAATACTAACTGATAGAATAAAAAAAGGATAGAACAATCCAACATGAGAAGTGGGATACACAGCAGACTCATAGAATGGCAGATGTCCTAAACAGCACTCTGGCCTCAGAATCAGCCCTTAAGGCATTTGGATCTGGCTGAAGAGCCCATGAGAGTATTTTAGGCATGGAAACCCGAGACATTCTGGCAAAAAAAAAAAAAAAAAAAAAAAGCCAAATGAAAGATTGAAAGATCTCTGCAAGCGAGATTCCAGTGGAAAGAAAGGGCCATCAAAGAAGGAGGTACCTTTCTCTGAAGGAGGAGAGAACTTCCACTTTGACTATGACCTTGTCTAAAAAAGATCAGAGTCAACGAACTCAAAAGGCTTCCATAGCCTTGGCAACTCATGACTAGAGCCTAGGGTGATTACTGACACCATAAGCAATAGTGTCAATTTGTTAAGTCAACAACAGGAGTCACTGTGTACTTACTCCTCATGTAGGATCTCTGTCCTTAATGTGTTGTCCAATGTGAATTAACAGTATAACTAATACTCAAACAGTATTTTACACTTTGTGTTTCTGTGTGGGTGAAAACTGTTAAAATATTTTCTTAATATATACTAAATTGATCTTCTGTATATAAAGAGAATTGAAAATGAATCTTGATGTGAATGGAATGGGAGAGGGAGCAGGAGATGAGAGTGTTGGGGTGGGAGGGAAGTTATGGGGGAAAAGCCCTTGCAATCCATAAGCTGTACTTTGGAAATTTATATTTATTAAATAAAAGTTAAAAAAATACAAGTAAGATTTCATTTGATATAAAATGGTCAGTGAATGAGTACTCATAAAAACTTGAATAAATAAAGACAGAAAGGTAGGAATAATCATAATGTGTTTGATGATTCGTAAATAGTTCTGTATACCTGAAAATGGTTTATCTTGGGAAGACATGGGTTCTGTGTTTGCCTAACAAAATTCCAAGTTCATATTTCATATTCTCAGGATATGTAGACAGTGATGTGACTAAGCTGGCATGGAGTGTAGAAGAGTGAGCAAAGATATTAAGTGGCTTCCTAAAGAGCAGAGGGTTCATAAACTAAAGCCACAGATACATTAGTATTTGGGGTTTAATAGGTAATTTTTAAGAACTGTATCTTGGAAGTAGAATATACAACAAAGCAGATGCTATGATAAGTTGCCAAGTTCCAAGTTTCAGAATGAAAATGAATTATCCTCTCTATTTTGTGTGATACTGTTTAATAGCCCTATTGTCAAGGTTTTTAAGAATTATTTCTGGTTCTGAAGTTAGCTACTTTGTCTAAGACCATGTTCCATATCCTCCATTTCCTGCACTTAAAGAATGATTGATGTGGGGTTGCAAAAGTGTATCCACTTATTCAAATACTGAAGAAAACTTGAATATTGAAAAAATATTGAAGTGTCATACCATCGTTAGAATTCCCTCACACAGTTGCACTAAACTGTATTACCTTTTTATTTTATTTTTTAAATTTATTTGACAGATAGAGTTATACACAGTGAGAGAGAGAGAGAGACAGAGATAAAGGTCTTCCTTCCGTTGGTTCACTCCGCAAATGGCAGCCATGGCCTGCGGTGCGACCATCTGAAGCCAGGAGCCAGATGCTTCTTCCTGGTCTCCCACGCGGGTGCAGGGGCCCAAGCACTTGGGCAATCCTCTACTGCTTTCCCAGGCCACAGCAGAGAACTGGACTGGAAGAAGAGCAACCAAGACAAGAACCTGGTGCCCATATGGGATGCTGGCACCGCAGGCGGAGGATTAACCCAGTGAGCCACGGTACCAGCCCCACCATTCTTTTTCCATCTGCTAAGACCTGGTTACTATTTTTCTCTCCACAAATGTTAATTCTGGACACAATCTTTATTACTTTATAATTGTTTATTTGAAAGGTAGAATAACAGAGAAAAGGAGAGAGAAAGGGAGAAGGAGAAAGGGAAAGAGAGAGAGATCTTCCATTATTCATTCCTGAAATGAATGAACAACATCCAGTTCTAGGTAAGACTGAAGCCGGGAGCCAGGAACTTCATTCAGTTCTCTCACATAGGTGGCAGGGACTGGAATAGTTGGGTGATTTGCTACCTTCTCAGGTGAATTAATAAGAATTTGGAGTCATAGTAGCCAGGATCAAACCCCTGCTGTCATTTAGCATGTCAGCATTTAAAGTGGTGGCTTAACCCAACGTACTGCAATGCTGGACCTCTGAATACAATTTTAATTAATTTCCTGCACACTAACCCCAACCTTAAAGTCTGTACTTAGTGGCTGTTTTATTATAGTAATTAAGCATGTACTCACAATCTCTGAGTTTATGAAACTTTAATTCCAAGCAATAACAAAGCACTGTTCAACAGACCACTTAAATAAGGCCAGATGTAAATGATTTATTGAAATAATATCATCAAAGATATAGATCAGTATCTGAATCAGTGCAAATACATCACTGCATGAGAAACATTACTTTTTTTTAAATCTTTCAATCATCAAATCATCATATATATATATATATATATCATATATATATATTTAGTAAAGCAGTGTTCTCTCCCTTATACTGGGAGAAATGAGCTAGCATTGTCATATACCTCACTCATAGAGAAAATGAATATAAATAGACTCATAACATCTTAATTTCTTTGCTTTTGTTAGTGTATTTCAAAGTGAAATACTAAGGCTTAAGATAATAGCTCACTGGTATTGCTTTCTCTAGAAACTTAATTTGATGAAGAATTTGAGAAGTAGCTCTCATTTGCTTCTGGCATCACCACAATTCTCTAATATATTTCCTATGTGAAATCTATTTACTTCCTTTGAAAGAGATACTATCATATATCACAGAATTGAATCTTGCCCTTAGAAAAGTTAGTTTTCTGAGAAACTAAATGGTATCTATTTGTTAATCTTTTAACATTTTAATTCATGCATAAAGCATACATATTTATGGTGTACAATTATATTTCAATATATGCACATAATATATAATGATCACATCAGGATAATTTGTATCCATTACTTCAAATATTTATAACATCTTTGTGCTAGGAATATTAAAAATCCTTATTCTGGATATTTTGAAAGATGTAATTAATTGTTGTCAACCGTATCTTCCCTGATGCAGTAGAGAACATTAGAAATTATTCCTGGAGCCAATGTTGTAGTAAAGCTGGTAGAGCCACCACCTGCAATTCCAGAATCCCACGTTCGCACCAGTTTGCATTCTGGCTGCTCTGCTTCCAATTCAGCTCTCTGCTAATGGCCTGGAAAAAGTGGTGGAAGATGGTCCATTTGGGCCCCTGCCACACACATGGGAAACCTGCATGAAGCTCCTGGCCATTGAGGCCATCTGGGGAGTGAACCAGTGGAGGAAGATCCCTTTCTCTCCCTCTCTCCCTTCCTGTCTCTCCCTCTCTCTCACTCACTCTTTCAAAATAAATAATTAGATATATTTTTAAAGATTTTTTATTTATTTAAAAGTCAGAATTACAGGGAGAAGGAGAGGCCAAGAGAGAGAGAGGTCTTCCATCTGCCGGTTCACTCCCCAGTTGGCTGCAACAGCTGGAGCTGCACCAATCCCAAGCCAGGAGCCAGGAGCTTCTTCCAGGTCTCCCATGTGGGTCCAGGGGGCTGAAAGATTTGGGCCATCTTCTACTGCTTTCCCAGGCCATAGCAGAGAGCTGGATAGGAACTGGAGCAGCTGGGACTCTAACTGGCACCCGTATGGGATGCTGGCACTGCAGGTGGCGGCTTAACCCATTACGCCACGGTGCTGGACCCAATAAATAAATATTTTTAAAAACCTACAAAAAAGAGGACCGATGCTTGGTGAAGTAGGCAAAACCTCCACCTGCAGTACCACCATTCCATATGGGCACCAGTTTATGACCCAGCTGTTCCTCTTCCAATCCAGCTTTCCACTTATGGCCTGAGAAGATGGCCCAAGGCCTTGAATCCATGTGGGAGACCCAAAAGAAGTTCCTGGCTTCTGGCTTTGGATCTGCCCAGTTCTGGCCATTGTGGCCATTGGAGGAGTGAACCAGCAGACAGAAGACTTTTCTCTCTGTCTATAACTCTACCTCTCAAATAAATGAATAAAAATCTTTTTCAAAAAACCTATAAAATAATCTATAAGTACAAAGTCTTTTTTTACAATTTGCCTCTATACATATATTGACACAGGCGCTTCATCAAGTTTGTCTTTTGAAACCTATGAAAAAGGCTGGGAATTGGGTATCTTGACTCTGCATAGAGATCTATTTAATTTTACTTTCTATCATTAGGTGTTTTGACTAACAAGAAACTTCAGTTTGTTTATCCTCAACTAAATAATTATACAAAATAGATAATGCATTTTGTTAATGGGATAGCTTTCATCTAAGAATCTCAAAGAGCTGCACAAATATTATTTCATTAATGATCCCATTTTGACTTTGTCAGTGTCTGAAATAGCTGGCAAATACCTGATCAGAAATGCTATATAAGTTATCTAAGGTCCTAGACTTAACCCATTGTAATCAATAAAAAAGAATTAATTTACTTTCTTTTCTCAGATTTACTATTCCACACAAGATCCTTCCCCAATTATAGCTAATTATAGTCCTTAACGCTGTGTACACTCATCTCATTTTGGCAGCATCTAAGATAAAACGTTGTCTGCAAGGTTGACACCTCTGACTTTTGTACAATACTGACTGGAAAAATGCTTTATGCTTGTCTGGTAGTTAATAGCTGTTTGGTCAGTTTTTTAAAATAAAGGAAACCGCTTTATGTAACAGTATCTTTTTAAAGCAAAATTATTTAATTTCATTTTATTTGAAAGGCAGAGAAGGATAGACAGATAGAGCTCTTCCATCCACTAGTGCATTCTCCAAATGCCTTCAGCACCCAGAGTTGGGTCAGGCTGAAGACAAGATCTTGGAACTCAATCCAGAGTTCCCACATGTCTTGGAAGCACCCAACCCTTAAATCGTTATCTGCTGCCTTCCTGGATTCACATTACAGGAATTTGTACTGAATGTGAAGGTGCCTAGACCTGAACCAGGAACTTTGATCTGGGATGCAGACATCACACGTGGTATGTAAACTGAGCCAAAAGTTCTTTCCATTTGCGTCACTTTTATCAATTGATTTCCCAGTAATCCTAGAATGTAGTATAATTACTCTTACCTTTCAAGTAAAAGCAATGAGATTTACAACATGATTATTAATTTAATTGTGTGTTTGCTATTGGAGAATATTTTATAATTCTATGCCTTTTACTCCTAAAAATAAAACAATGAAAGTCTGAAGGTAATTTTAAAAAACTCATAGAAAATGTGTACTATGAAATATATAATGGGATTTCAAACATGTATTTGCACCAGAATAAACGTTTTTTTAAATTCCAATTTATTTTAACTTTTTAAACTCCCTTTGTATTAGGAATTAACTGAATCCTGACAGATGAATAAACTCATATTCAAATAACTTAATTCATTAGATACAATTAAATAAAGGTTGTACAATGCTTTTATCTAGCCCCCATCCTCTGTGACCTGAGGTCCCAAATAGTGGCAAGAAGAGGTAAGTTTGGCAGAGTCTTTCTCTCTCTCTCTTTCTCTGTCCTCCACCCTCCCTCTCCCTCTTCCTACCTCTCTCTCTTTCTGTCCTTTATCATTGTCCAATATCACCACTTTGAGAAGCTTAGATTAAGCTCCATGGAAACACTTTGAGACAATGTGTTTTACAGAAGTATATTGTGAAAACTTTCAGGAAAGACAAATGAAAGGAAGTCATATTGCACAGGGAAAGAAGGTGACCTGCAACCAACCTGCAAACGAAGCTTCAGCAAGTCCTCTGGGGATCTTCTTTATGGACAGATGACCCTTCAGAGTTTTCCCAAACTGAGCGAGGGAATTGAGACTTTGTATCCACACAAGAACTGTATTGAGCAATAGATAATCCTTAGAATGAAGAATAACTTTGGTCAAGGTGATTGTTTGCAATAAAAAACCATTGTCTCAGAAGGAAATAATAGTGAGCCATCTGCTCACTATTCAGGTAGAGGGAAGGTATACAGACCATGAGATGGGTTCTGTGTAGAGCAACCCAGAATCCTTTGCAATGATTAACATTCATTAGAAATGCATATCATATCAGGTATTGCTCTGAGATTTTGTAAAAAATTTGCATCCTATCATTTTATTTTTACATGTGTCATCTCATTCATGTACATAACTTTAACAGGTGAATAATATTATTACCTAATTTATAGTTGACAAAGTTAAGAATATTTGCCAAAGACTATACACATGCCACATTGTACACAGAGGTACTATTGTGTCCTTCCTACCTATACTCAAATTCCTGTTTCTGAGCTGAGTTTGATATGTGTCTTTCTTATTATTTATTGATTTTATCATTACTTATTAATATAGAGAATAGATTCCATGTGTTCCATAGGTACAGTTCAAGAACACAACTGAACTTTCTCCTCCACCTCCCTAATCTCCCTCCTTACTTTCTCTTTTGTCAGTTTTTGCATACATAATTTTAATACGTCCTATATCCATAGTCTTAATTCACCACTAACCATAACATTCAACATGTAAAAACATTCAACAGTTCCACAGGAGGACAAAAAAAGAGTTTCAGTGTAATTCAGTAAAACAACAAATATATAGAATATTATATATTGCCTGCCACATGCATTCAATAGTGTAATCTACTTAAATATGCTTTGTATTTCTCTTCTTCAGAGAGATTCATTGACTTTAAATGTACTTATTCAAGTCATTACATTTTCTATCTGAATAGTATAAAATGAAGACCTCCAAACAATTTAAATTTAAAAAACAGTACTCTCCTTAATCTGTGTGTACCTTAAATTTGAACCTACCTGACCGATTTTCTTACCTGAGACAATTCAAAAAGAGTATTTATAAACAGAAAGCAGCCTTCTTTCCTTCCCTACCATCCTCATACAGAACAATAAAATCATCTGTTTGCCTAACCGCTGAACCTAAACTTGACTTTTTAGTCACGCTCTATTCCTCATCAAAAAATTTCATTGTCACTATGATAGAATAAATTTTTCTGCCATAATCAAAAGAGTCTTAAATTCATTACTAAACATAATGTAATATTTCCTAGATAGAAATAGAGAATGAGGAGAGATCTCTAGACTATTAGGCACTTTATTTTAAGTTTTTATACAGTGCCTGTTCATCATTAAGATTAGCAAAGGAAGCAAAATAGCAAGAGGTTCTAATTTCTACTTAGTGAGATACTATGCCTGATTGATTTCTGTATGCTTCCTTTTGCCAAACAAAATTCATAGCAAAATTGGTTTTCAAATAAAAGTGATTGGAGAATGAAAACACCTATTAGAACAGGAAACTGGTATCCTTTGCTCTGTGTCAAGCATCCTTGATAGCTTATTAGCACACAGAATGACCTTGGATATCATTGGCCTCCCTGTACTTTCCTTTTTATCCACTATAGTGTACTATTTATTTTTGTTTCTCACATACTCTGAACATTTCAGAGAGCTGTAAAGACCCAGTTTTATTATCCAATTACATTTTCATGCAATTGTAACCAAAAACTTGTGCGATCACTTTCTTTCAAATTGGTACCTTCTCTATTAGAATCTAATTGATTTTGCAGTGAATAATGAAGATCTCAGCATTAGTCCCATGTAGCTGTTTGCTGGGCAGTCTTGTTAGGGGTGAAAAAGGGAGAAAGAGTACCTCGGCTCTTTGTCTCACATGAAAAAATAATTCTCACATAGACAAGAGAGAAAAGCAAGATTTATTTAAGCCAAAAGTCTCTTGCTGCATTCAGGGTGGGGTGTGGCTTGGGCTGGGGGACTCCAAGTGGGGAAGACCCTCTGAACTGTGAAAGTCTGAGTCTTTTAAGCACACTTTTTTGGGGCAAAATCAGTACAGTAGCTAACAATTAGTTAGAAGGAGGGGACAAAACCCATCAATAGTCCAGGTTTGTCACCATACCTATCCTGTCTAGCTTGCTCATTACAAGACAATAAAAACATCAGAAGGATGGGATTGGTGACTTCTGTTTTCACAGTAAACTGGGAACTCAGAAGCATGGAATCACCACTCCCTTGCTATTCTCATGATATGGCAGAAGCTCTTTGGAGGAAGCAACCATTTTGCACCTTTAGAGGGACTCCCCTTTCCTCATTTTCAATCTATACCAACCCAACTATCTTTTAACTTGTCTGACTCCTCAGGGTCTGTTTCCCATAGATACCATGAAAATGGAGAACCATGGATATGAACCTAAGATGAATTACCAGGTGGAAATGAGAGGATTGAACTAAATACAGATTAAATGTTATGTGGATTTTACAGTTACTATCACATTCAAGAACTGAAGTACTGAAATACAATGAAGGAAAATGTGTCAGATATTTCCAATGAGGCAATGCTTAGAAGCAATAGAAATTTCAGTTTTCTAACTACCAAAAAAAAAAGAGAGAGAGAGAGAGAGAGAGAGACAGATAGAGAGAGAGACAGAGAGACAAGGAAACATAAATGGAAATTTAGGGAATCAGTATGGGATATACATTTCAGGGGCTGTTTAAAGTGAACAAAAGATATGACACACCAGTCTCTAACAGCAAAGGGAAAACAAAACGGAATTGGCAATGATCATAACTTTTGAATGTCACAGCAGTCATAAAATCAAGTAAAATTTGAAGTTCAAAGATGGTCTGGAAAGGCTGACAGACTGAGGTGATACTTGAGATGGGCTGGTGTTTTATCAATTCATATTCATGGTTTCTGTACAGTCACAATAGCCGGTCTGTAAGCCACTATTGTGAATATGCTGCTTAGCCAGTCTTGAGGCGTCACCTATTTCTGAAACTAGGACACAGTGTCAGCCCCATTCACACCACAAGTAACAGAAGACAAAAATGTTTCCTCAAAGGAAAATTCACTGTTTATTTGTAGGAGCAAGATAATAAAAACAGAGCAATCAGGCAAAAGAGCAAAAGTCCACTAAGAGTGAACATGGATCTAAGAGTTACATATGAATTATATATATACATACACACTTCTGTCATATACTGTATATAATATTTACATCCCATTATGATGAAGTTAATATATGCATTCGGTTGTTTTCCACTCAGAATATGTAACGTATCAGGGGCAGGCTTTGGGTCTAGCTCTTAGGTCACTGCTCATATGGAATTCCTGGGTTCAATATTCACCATCAACTCCTGACTCCAACATTTTGCTAACGTGGGGAAATAGCAATGATGGCTCAAGTAATTGGGTTTCTGTCATCCACAATGGAAACTTGGCTTAAGTTCCTGGTTATAGCTTCTGTCTCAGTCCACCCCCAAACCTGTACAAGCATTTGGGGAATGAACTAGCAAATTAGAGCTCTGTCTCTTTGCCTCTCAAACAACTAAATAAATATTTTTTTAAAAATATAACACAAAATAATGTAAAAGTAAAATGTATTTTACAACAAATATTTGCTGATCATGATCTTCAAGCAAACTCACATTCAGTTGAGAGTTAACATGAAGTTTCAGCTTCGATTTCAGCAGCATGTAGGAGGCATGTTTGTCAGTCTGACTTGATTAGATGTCAAACTTTGCCAGTGTGACCCAAAACTCTTACATTTCTTATTCTGGATTTTTGCAATAAATGTTATAATCAATGTCAATGTGCTCAGCTTTGAGTTAAGAAACAGGAAATACTGGAAGAATGAGAAATGAGAAACGGGAATATTCCTAGCAACAGGAAAATAAAATAGCTTTTGCCACTGACTTCCACATTCCAGTACCAAGGCTTTTCATTATGACCTTTTTCCTTATGAACTTTTTGACCAAAGAGTGCATTTAATAAAATTTAGAAATGAGATGGGTGAAAATATCATATATACATTTTTTGCTGCAAAACGTTAAACTTTGTGGCCGGCATTGTGGTACAGCGGGTTAAGCCACACTGCTTGTTACATACATTTTATATCATGATGGTTTGAGTCCTGGCTGCTCTGTTTCCAATTCAGTTTTGTTTAATGTGCCTAGGAATGCAGCACATGGCCGAAGCAATTGGGTTCCTGCCACCCATATACTACACACAGATAAAGTTCCTGGCTCCTGGCTTCAGCCTGGTCCAGATCTGGCTATTTGGATGTTGCAGCCAAGCCAATTGGGGAATGAACCAGCAAATGGAAGATTTTCTCTCGCTTTCTTGCTCTCTCACTCTCTGTTTCTGACTCTTGCTCTGTCACTCTTCCTTTCAAATAATAAATAAATGAATAAACATTTTTTAATTTAAATGCTGACAATGTTAAGTAAGTTTTAAAATGTCCTCATTGCATATTTTGGTGGTTTATTACAGGTGTTACAGCTCTAACATTTGTCATTCCATATTGTTGAGTAACATTAATCCAATTAAAAAGTCAAAGATGAGTAAAGGTTTTAAAATATATACTTAGCTTAAATAATGCTGTTTTTACAATCAATGGTGCAGACTAAATAAAAAGAACAAAGTTGATTCTACAGAAAGAATGATACAGAAAATTATTTTAAGTAAAAATAGAAAATAACCATATTGAAAACCTAGCAAATATGTAAAAACTTGAGCTCAAACCTTCTATTTGCAGGGCACTGTGGCTCATTTGTTTAATCCTCCACCTGCAGTGCCGGCATCCCATATGGGCGCCAAGTTCTAGTCCCGGTTGCTCCTCTTCCAGTCTAGCTCTCTGCTGTGGCTCAAGAAGGCAGTGGAGGATGGCCCAAGTGCTTGGGACCCTGCACCCACATCGAAGACCAGGAAGAAGTACCTGGTTTCTGGCTTCAGATCGGCACAGTTCCGGCTGTGGTGGCCATTTGGGGAGTGAACCAACAGAAAGAAGACCTTTCTGTCTCTCCCTCTCACTGTCTAACTCTACCTGTCAAATAATAATAATAATAAACTTCTATTTGCTTTGGATAATTCTTCACTTAAGCCTGGTTATAGATGCTCTGGCATCCCATATGGACTCTGGTTCAAAACCTGGCTGCTACACTTCTGATCCAACTCCCTGCTAATGCACCTCGGAAAGCAGTGGAAGATGGCCCAAGTGTTTGGTCCCTTGCTTCTGGAAGAAGCTCCTGGCTCCTGGCTTCAGATGGGCCAAGATCCAGCCATTGTGAGCACTGGGGGATGAATCAGCAGAAGGAAGACCTCTCTCTCTATCTTGTAACTCTGCTTCTCAAATCAATAAATGAATCTTAAAAATAAAGAGGACTATGGCTTCTCAAAAACACTATGTAATTATTAAAATATTATGTGTAATTAATCACATGCTGCAAAAAAGTCACTTCTCCTTGAGAAATAATGAACAAATTGATTTCAAAGTGTTTGACAATCTTAAAATTCTAAAAATCAAGAGTATAAAATATAACATACAAGCTGGCACCGTGGCTCAATAGGCTAATCCTCCACCTTGCGGCGCCGGCACACCGGGTTCTAGTCCCGGTCCAGGCGCTGGATTCTGTCCCGGTTGCTCCTCTTCCAGGCCAGCTCTCTGCTGTGGCCAGGGAGTGCAGTGGAGGATGGCCCAAGTGCTTGGGCCCTGCACCCCATGGGAGACCAGGAGAAGCACCTGGCTCCTGCCTTTGGATCAGTGCAGTGCACCTGCTACAGCATGCCAGCCATGGCGGCCATTGTAGCGTGAACCAATGGCAAAGGAAGACCTTTCTCTCTGTCTCTCTCTCTCACTGTCCACTCCGCCTGTCAAAAAAAAAAAGATATTACATATAAGAAAATTATCTATCAAAAGTGAATTACAAAGTAAAAAACACATCTGATTATATCACATCTCTTAATTATCCACTACAGCATGAAAAATTACTGTAGGTCATAGCAATATAAAACAGCATGTTTTTATTATCTCAATCTATTTAAGTCAGGAATCTAGGAACAGCTTACCTGGGTAATTCTGGCTGGTGGTGGCTTATGATGTTTTATGAATTTCTGTTTCCAATTTCTTTTTTTAAATTTTATTTAGTGAATATAAATTTCCAAAGTACAGCTTATGGATGACAATGGCTTTTTTACCCCATAGCTTCCCTCCCACCCGCAACCCTCCCATCTCCCACTCCCTTTCCCATTCCATTCACATCAAGATTCATTTTCAATGATCTTTATATACAGAAGATCGATTTAGTATACATCAAGTAAAGATTTCATCAGTTTGCACCCACATAGAACACAAAGTGCAAATTACTGTTTGAGCATTAGTCATAGCATTAATTCACATTGAACTACACATTAAGGACAGAGATCCTACATGAGGAGTAAGTGCACAGTGACTCCTGTTGTTGACTTAACAATTTGACACTCTTGTTTAAGGCGTCAGCAATCTCCTCAGGCTCTAGTCATGAGTTGCAAGGCCATGGAAGCCCTCTGAGCTTGCCAACTTTGATCTTATTTCGACAAGGCCATACTCAAAGTGGAAGTTCTCTCCTTCCTTCAGAGAAAGGTACCTCCTTCTTTGATGGCCTATTCTTTCTACTGGGATCTCACTCACAGAGATCTTTCATTTAGGTCCCCCCCCCCAGAGTGTCTTGGCTTTCCATGCCTAAAATACTTTCATGGGCTCTTGAGCCAGATCCGAATGCCTTAAGGGCTGATTCTGAGGCCAGAGTGCTGTTTAGGACATCTGCCATTCTATGAGTCTGCCGTGTATCCCGCTTCCCAAGTTGGATTGTTCTCTCCCTTTTTTATTCTATCAGTTAGTATTAGCAGACACTAGTCTTGTCTGTGTGATCCCTTTGACTCTTAGACCTATCATTATGATCTGTTGTGAACTGAAATTGATTAGTTGGACTAGTGAGATGGCATATACCAATGTATTTCCAATTTCTAACCAGGATGCAAACATCTCATGAATTGACTGGGATAAATAAAGGATTCACTTCCAAGCTCATTCAAGTGATCATTGGCAGGTTTCAATCGCTCATCAAATGGTCTTATCCATGGGACAATACGATAGTTGACTTTCCCCAAAGTAAATATGAGAGAAAAACAGAGAGCATAATGGAAATCTCAGTTTCCCTTGTAACCTAATGACAGAAATGACATATCATTTTTTCCCCATATTCCATTGGTTGCACATGTACACATCAGTACCATGTGGGAAAGAGCTACACATGGTACAATACAGAAAACAAGGATTACCTTTCAAGCTACCAAACATTTATTTAAAATCTTCCTATGGCTATCTCTCATGCCCAGACTAAAATTCTGCTAATTTACTATGATATTAAAAGCTTTTTATGATATTGACTCTTTCAACATCTACAGGCTTATTTTTAACACTCTATTATCCCCCCAAAAACCTCTCCTTTTTAACTTTTATGCAGCCTTCCTTCTGTTGCAATTTCCAGTGTAGGAATTTTTGTGGTGTCCTGGGTTAAGCTGCTGCTTGTGATGTTCACATCCTGTATTACAGTGCCTAAGATCAAGTCTCACCTCTGCTTCCAATCTATCACACTGCTAAGGTACTTGGGCGGCAGCAGATAATGGCCCAATTATTTGGTTTCTGCTCCTGGCTGTGACTGGGCCCATTCCTGGCCCTTGTAGGCTTTTGGGAAGAGAATCAGCAAATGAAAGGTATTTTTCTCTCTGATTGTCACTCATTCTGTCACTCTACTTTTTAAATAAATAAATAAAATACAAATAATTTGAATATTCATAATTATAATGATGAAGTTATAATACTATTTTGTTTTTATATTAGATTATTTATTAAGCAATTTCTCTTCCAACATCTACATGCTTACTTTTCACACTCTATCATCCCCCAAAATACTCTCCTTTTAAACTTTTATACAGCCTTCTTTCTGTTGCAATTTCCGGATGCTTTTTATGTTAATGATTGATGCCATTGTATTACTTAGGAGCAAAGGGATTGATATACTTGCTTTTGGGATTGCTTAGCAAATCGTATAATGTCTACCTAGCATCTGTGTTGGTCCTGAATTTCAATTATCCTAACTGGTTGCAAAATGGGAATAGGCCTATGTGATGACTGCTCCATAATTGTTTCGACAGCTGTGACTCAGTGAGCATCTTTAGGCACAGATATCTCTCATGTGTTGTGATGGTTAATTTATGAAGCTACTTGACTGGATTAAAGAACACATGAGAAACTGGAGAAGCATTATTTTGTATGAGTCCCTTACTGTTTTTCCAAATATCACATGTGAGTCTGAGTGGATTAGTTGGGAAGACTTGGCTTTGATTAGAGCAGGCACATTCAATTTTCTGGGAGACTGGAGAAAGGAACTGCCACAGACTGTATGATCTCTTGCTCTGAGAGCTGGGACACACTTGACTCTCATCTTGGGCATCAAATGCTGAGCTTTAGACAGCAGGACTTCACTACTGACACCTTGCTGTCCCTCAGACTTGGACTGAGCCAGGATAGAAGAAATTCAGCATCTCCAGTGGGCAAATGGCCTGTGAGGAACTTCTCAGCTGCCATAATATTGATAGCTAAATTCCCTTAAAAGTCCCCTTTTATGTACCTCTCTACTCATTCTAACAATTCTGTATCCCTAGAAAATTCTGACTGATGTATGTCTTCTGGTCATTCTTTGCTAATAACAAAATGGGTCCTATGGGACTCTGATAAGAGAAGGAATCAGAATCCTTCAAGTGACTTCCCTTGATGTGCCCAGTAATATTTTCCCATTTCTAATACTTTGTAGTATTTGCTGTAATAAATAGTACTCCTTAATATGTAATCCATTGCTAAGTTCTGTGAGTCCTTGACAAGTCACTGAAGTTAGCCTCTCAGAGCCAGCTGCCTGTGAGTGGTAGTATAGGCAGTTTCCACCGCAGAGCCTATGAGGTGTTGGGAGGCTGGGGGCACCTCACAATTTTATGTGGGTGCCCAGTCCCCTGTCAGTCCTCCCAGCCAGACTCAGGCATCTCCTCTTTGTCCGTGGCTTGGCATGCAGACACAATGTGGTGCAGCTGTTATGGATGTCCAAAATGGCACCCAGTCTCTCTCATCCAGTTGCAGGGCACTGCTGTTGTGGGGGCACAGGGACAGAGATATGCATCCCTTTCTTCCCTCTACATTGGCAGGTATCCTGTCCCCTACAGAGCTGTGGGCTGGACTCACTCCCAGCTCTCCCCTCAGCTGTATCACTTTTGTTGGGCTGCTGCAGTCTGATCGCAACTCACTCTTCAAAGCTGGTGCTGAGGCTCTCGCCTGCTGGGATCCTGTGTTGTGTCCATGATTGTGCTACATATCCACACCCTCCACGTAGCTACAGCATCACTCTTCATTCTTTGGAGATTCCACTGCAGTTTTCTCCTTACTTCTTCACTTAGATTGTACTCTCTACACTTTTTTTTTAAAGATTAATTTATTTTATTTCAAAAGCAGAGTTACAGATAGAGAGAATATACAGAGAGAGACAAAGCTCTTCCATCTGCTGGTTCACTCTCCAAAAGGCCACAATGGCTGGGAATGAACCAGATGGAAGCTAGGTGCCAGGAGTTTCTTCCAGGTCTCCCATCTGGGTGCAGAACCCCAAGTACTTGGGCCATCTGCTGCTTTCTCAGGTGCATTCCCCAGGAGCTGGATGGGAAATGGAGCAGCTGGAACTAGTACTGGAGCCCATTTGGGATGCTGATGTCACAGGTCACAGCTTTACCCATCACACCACAACATCTTGTGCCCAGAACTCTATTTTGCCCTTAAATCAACCTTGACAATCTATTTGCTTTGCAAACTCCTTTTTGTGTGGTACCACCTCTAAAAATTTCTGGGATTCCATATTGAATAGTAATTTTGCTTCCCCTTACACTAGTATTTACAGAATTATTTTGTATTTTTACGTTTTCATTTATTGAAGCCCCTCTTGATATCTTAATATCATCAATGATTGACTGATACAATTAACTAAGATTTTTTAAGCTTTTTTTTTTTAAGATTTTTATTTACTTACTTGATAGGTATGGTTACAGACAGTGAGAGGGAGAGAGACAGAGAGAAAGGTCTTCCTTTTCTGTTGGTTCACCCCTCAATGGCCACTGCGTCCGGCTGCAGCGCGCTGATCTGAAGCCAGGAGCCAGGTGTTTTTCCTGGTCTCCCATGCGGGTGCAGGGCCCAAGGACCTGGGCCATCCTCCACTGCACTCCCGGGCCACAGCAGAGAGCTGGACAAGAAGAGGAGCCTCGGGGACAGAATCCAGTACTCCAACCGGGACTAGAATCGGGTGTGCTAGCACCACAGGTGGAGGATTAGCCTATTGAGCCATGGCGCTGGCCCAAGATGTTTTTAGTAAGTGCTTTATTAAGTGAGTAAGTATGAAAGATAGAGGTCAGCACTGTACCTAGTAGCTAATCCTCCACCTATGGCGTTCACATCCCA
This sequence comes from Sylvilagus floridanus, assembly GCA_949820135.1. NCBI lineage: Eukaryota > Metazoa > Chordata > Mammalia > Lagomorpha > Leporidae > Sylvilagus > Sylvilagus floridanus. The sequence continues at coordinate 85,664,536 of OX463224.1, forward strand.
TATGAGCCTTGGTTAGAGTCCTGCCTACTCCACTTCTGGTCTAGCTCTCTGCTAATGACCTGGGAAAGCAGCAGAGGATGTGCTGCACCAAAGTGGGAGAAATTTCTTAAGTGTTTTTCTGCATTGATTGTAATAATCAGGCAATTTCCCCTGATATTTTGCCAAAATCCTGAAAATATTAATTTTGGAATGAAAAACAAACCAAGATATCAGAGACAGAGAGATCTGCTATCTACTGATTCACTACTGCAATGATCCCAACAGCCAGAAATCAGAAGCCACAATCTCGGCCCAGGTCTCCCATGGAGATGGCAGAGACCTAACTACTTAACGGATCAATTAATATCTCTCAGGATGCATATTAGTAGGAAGTTGGAATAGAAAGTGAAACTACGACTCAAGCTCAATCACTTTTGAGGTGCAGGCATCCCAAGTGATGTGAGTCAACTGCATTGCCAAACGCCCACTTCTTCTTGGGTGATTTTCAGAAAGTTATATTTTTTTTCCTGAATTTATTCTTTTCATCCAAGTGTTTTGGGGCTTCCACACTCTAGATGGGGATTACAACATCTCAGTAGTACAAACATTCTGGTATCTACTCTTCTCAGCCTGACTGCATGGCAGATTAGCTAGAAATAGACTTTCCAGAGTCTTGTCAGCTTGTGCAGCACTGCTTTTGTCCAAGGACTCACAGTAACACAATGAACCACCATGCAGGCTTCTGGGCTTTTTTTTTTTTTTTTTTCTGTTTCTCTTTCTCTTGTACCCTTTCTCCCAAATTCTCAGCACTTCAACAGTTAAAAACTGTAACTTCTTTCTCTGTCTCCTCAATTCCATAGGAATACATTTTTCCTTGGACTCTGCCTTCCTGTACTCTAGTAGTTACCATGATTCTCTTTAGATAGCTGGTGTGAGCATGAACTTTCTTTCTATGATCTTGCTATGCCTATTACCTGATGCTTGAAAACATTCACTTGTAATTTTATTTTCAAATTTCCTATTTGGCTACAGAAAGAGCACAAATACGGCACTAATTATTTCTTCATGCCTAGAAGCAGAAAACTCATCATTAATTATCATTTGAGTTAAATATAATGGTAGATGAGAGGCATCTTTGAAAATTATACATACAATGTCAGATACAATGAGCAAAGAGAAGTTGTACATTAAAATTTTGGTTTAAGAATAATTTCTAATAAGAGATAGTCAAAGATGAAGAGGGAATAAAGTAGGAATTAAATTTTATGCTAAGAAATTAACTTAGGGGTCCAGAGCTGCAACATAGTGGGTAAAGCTATCACCTGCAGTGCCGGCATCTCATATGGACACCAGTTTGAGTCCAGGCTGCTCCATTTCTGATACAGCTCTCTGCTATAGCCTGGAAAAACAGTGGAATATGGCCCAAGTGCTTGGGTTCCTGCACCCGAGTGGGAGACCTGGAAGAATCTCCTGGCTCCTGGTTTCAGATGGGCTAAGCTCTGTCTGTTGCAGCCATTTGGGGAGTGAACCAATGGATGGGGGATTTCTCTCTCTGCCTATGTCTCTGTCTCTGTCTCTCTTTAACTTTGTCTTTCAAATAAATAAATCTTTACCAAAAAAATTAACCTAGACAAAGGAAACATATACTTAATCTGAGAAAATAAAATATATTATTAATTTTAAAAGTTAGGTGAGGCCGGCGCCGTGGCTCAACAGGCTAATCCTCCGCCTTGCGGCGCCGGCACACTGGGTTCTAGTCCCGGTCAGGGCGCCGGATTCTGTCCCGGTTGCCCCTCTTCCAGGCCAGCCCTCTGCTGTGGCCCGGGAGTGCAGTGGAGGATGGCCCAGGTGCTTGGGCCCTGCACCCCATGGGGAGACCAGGAAAAGCACCTGGCTCCTGGCTCCTGCCATCGGACGAGCGCGGTGCGCCGGCCGCAGCGCGCCATCCGCGGCGGCCATTGGAGGGTGAACCAACGGCAAAAGGAAGACCTTTCTGTCTGTCTCTCTCTCTCTCACTGTCCACTCTGCCTGTCAAAAAAAAAAAAATTTAAAAAAAAAAAAAATTAAAAAAAAAAAAAAAGTTAGGTGAAATTTAACTGACCAGGAGAATGTATCTTTTGGATATCAGATTCTTTTGTAAATATATTAAAATATAAAAAGCAATAACAAATAAGTGCTTTAAAATGAGTATATATGTATATTAAACTTTTATTTAGTAAATATAAATTTCCAAAGTACAGTTTATGGATTACAATGGCTTCCCCCACCCCATAACTTCCCTCCTACTGCACACCTCCCATCTCCCGCTCCCTCTCCCATTCCATTCACATCAAGATTCATTTTCAATTATCTTTATATATGGAAGATAGATTTAGTATATATTAAGTAAAGATTTCATCAGTTTGCACCCACACAGAACATAAAATTTAAAATACTGTTTCAGTACTAGTTACAGTATTAATTCACACTGGACAACACATTAAGGACAGAGATCCTACATGAGGAGTAAGTACACAGTGACTCCTGTTGTTGACTTAACAATTTGACACTCTTGTTTATGGCATCAGTAATCTCCCTAGGCTCTAGTCATGAGTTTCCAAGGCTATGGAATCCTTTTGAGTTCGCTGACTTCACTCTTATTTCGACAAGGCCATAGTCAAAGTGGAAGTTCTCTCCTTCCTTCAGAGAAAGATACCTCCTTCTTTGATGGCCTATTCTTTCTACTGGGATCTCACTCACAGAGATCTTTCATTTAGGTTTTTTTTTTTTTTTTTTTTCTCAGAGTGTCTTGGCTTTCCATACCTAAAATACTCTCATGGGCTCTTGAGCCAGATCTGAATGCCTTAAGGGTTGATTCTGAGGCCAGAGAGCTGTTTAGGACATCTGCCATTCTATGAGTCTGCTGTGTATCCTGCTTACCATGTTGGATTGTTCTCTCACCCTTTTTATTCTATCTGTTAGTATTAGCAGACACTAGTCTTGTTTATGTGATCCCTTTGACTCTTAGACTTATCATTATGATCTGTTGTGAACTGAAATTGATTAGTTGGACTAGTGAGATGGCATTGGTACATGCCACCTTGATGGGATTGTATTGGAGTCCCCTGACACATTTCTATCTGCATCATTTGGAGCAAGTCTGATGAATATATTAAGGTATTTCTATTGTTATTATAAAAACATCTTCATAATTCAAAAATATTCAATGAGAGTTCAGTACCTTAGTGGATTCCCAATATGATCGTTTGCTAAAAGCAGATTTCCAATCTGTCTGCTGCATTTGGATAAAGGAAGCAGAGCAATTCATATGAAATGTCAAGAATTATGACAATCTAAAATGACATTACTTATGCTTGCCTATTACTTTCTTCAAGTAAATATACCCATTCTTAGGATAACTCAAACATGACCATGTTTTCAGAGAGAAGCACACAATGTTTCCAGGGCAATATGTCTCAAATGAAAGAGGTTCTTTTATTCATCCATTTTCTTTCCTGAAGAATATCCATTCCAAGTTTTCTGTGTTGACTTCTCATAATTCATGTGAACCAATTAGATGTTTAAACATATGAGTCAGTGGAATTATATATCACAAAATTCGGTGGATCAAAGCTATTCATTGAAGATGGTTCAGTTTAATAAAACTAGAGGGGTAGTCTTTTTGGCTTTTTTCCAAATTTCTTTCTTTTTGCTTGCTTTTTGTATGAAGCACAGAAACCTGAATGAGGCTTGTATCTATCTTCACTCTTTCAGGAAACTGTTAGTCATCTTCTTTTTTTTAATGAATAATTGGCCTTATTAGATAAAATTTCCCTGCAAGTAGTTTTAATTACCAAGCAAAATACTGTTAGTATCAAAATAGGAAACAAACTTTCATTGGATTATGTAAATCATCTTTTTCTTGCTTTTGTTGTTTCATTCTTTTGTCCATAGATGTCTGTATAAAATTAGAAATTTTATACAATATGCTTATTCTCTGTAGTACTGACAAAAGTAAGAAATATTCCCATCTTTTTCTTAAAATAATTGTAGTTTGTTAAAGAGCAGAAAATCATAATTATAATATTACAAATGCATCATCAAGGAATCTACCATATGTCATGAGGCTCAAAAAAAGGTGCGTATAACAAAGCATGTGGTATGGTGTCGGATGGACTAGGGAAAGTACTCTGGAAGGAGATGATGGCTTTTACAAGTTGTAAATGATTAATGTAACATACAGGGAATGAGATAGCACTTTAAGAAAAAAAGAATATTGGGGTAAACATTTAGTCTAGAGATTAAAATTGTTGTTAAATGGCATGCATCCCACACTGGAATATCTAGGTTCAATATTTCACTGTGGCTTCTGATTCTAATGCAGACTTTGAGAGGTAGCTATGATAGCTCAAACTGAGTTGTAGTCATTCACATGTGAGACTGAGATTGAGTTCCTGGCTCCTAACTTCAATACCAGCCCAGCCCCTGTTGTTGCAGGCAATGGAGGGATAGAACCTGTAAATTGGAGCTTCATCTCTCTCTTTCTCTCTCCTCTCTCAAATAAAAATAAATTAATTTTTTCATGAGGAAAGAATATTATGAAAAGCTGTGAAGACATGTAAGAGAAAGTGTCCATTGTTTTGCTTAGACTGCAAAATAATAGTTAAAAAGAAAAGATATATAATATTGATGTATCATATAAAAGTATGTATCATATGATACAGAAGAGATATCATATACTTTATCTCAGAATACTTTATCTTAGAATAATTTTCTAAGAATTTTGTGGCCATAGAAATATTTGTGATTTAGATGAATCTTAATTGAGGAATGGATTTGAGGAATATCTACCTGGAATTAGGTAGAACATCTCAGAGTTTAGAGATGAGAACCCTAAATAGAGCCCTGGTGACAAGGATACTACAAAGGTGGAGTAATTGGTGAAAATTAATACTCAGGAAGTAAAATCTATAGAACTAAGTGATTGACAGACCTGAGAGAAGTGAAAGTAAAATTATTGGATTATTCAGGTTCATTACTTGAGTGTCTGAGTTGATGGTGATGATATAAGGAATTACAGGGAAAGAAGACATGCAGAAGAATAGATTGAAAAGTGTTCAATGTGATTCAGTTGGACTTTTAGGCATCCATAGGAATGTCTACAGAGATAGGGACTCAGTAAAAGAGTGTTAGCTGGAGATAAAATATAAGATTCACAACCACACTGGAGATAGCAAAAACTACAAAAATAGGAACAAAATACATGGAAAAGCGAGCAAAAACTATAAAAATAGGAACAAAACACATGGAAATTTAAAAGAAGGAAGTTTTAAATTTTAAAAGAAAGGAACTTTAAAAGAATTGAATTAAGTATGAAACTAAGAGATATTAGAGCTTAGAATATGGGGATAGACAGGAAGTCCTGATGTAATAAAAATTATTACTTTTAGAGCAAGGAAACAGCAATATGACTAAACTGGGAGAAGAATAATATTTTCTTTTAAAAACAATTTATTTATTTATTTATTTATTTATTTATTTATTTGAAATGCAGAATTACAGAGAGGCAGAGGCAGAGAGAGAGAGACAGGTCTTCCATCTGCTGACTCACTCTTCAGATAGCCACAACGGTCAGAGCTGCGCCAATCCGAAGCCAGGAGCCAGGAGCTTCTTCTAGATCTCCCATGAGGGTGCAAGGGCCCAAGGACTAGGGTTGTCTCCCATGGCTTTCCCAGGCTAGAGCGTAGAGCTGGATTGGAAGTGGAACTGCCAGGACTCAAGCTGGCGGCCATATGGGATGCCCATATTGCACTGCAGGTGGAGTCTTTACCTGCTACACCACAGTACTGACCCCAGAAGAATAATATCTTCAATAAATGGTGCTAGAATGATATGACTTATACATACAAAGTCATGTAGCTGGACTCTATCTCACAAATGTACACAAATTGTCTCTACATGGATAAAGATCTATGTTTAAAAGCTATAAAATAAATCTTCATTTTGGGTAAGGCAAAGAGTTCCTGGGTACAACATCAAATATATATATATATATATTTGCCTTTTCATAAAGTATACATATATTTGACTTCATCAAAAATAGAAAATTTTGTGCTGCAGATAACACCACTAGGAAAATAAAAAACAATCAATGGATTGAGAAAACTTTCAAATCTTTTATCTAACAAGGATCTGTCTCCAAAATATATAGAGAACTCTTACAACTCAAATATTGAGTTCAAATAGATTAATTAAATAGACAAAGAACTTGAACAAATATACAGTATCTCCAAAAATGCATTTGAATGGTCAATGAGCTGATGAAAATGTGTTCAATATGGTTATTTGCCAAGGAAATGCAAATCTAAACTATAATAAAATATCACTTCTCACCAGCCAGGATATCTGTATTACTAAGAAGTGAATTAGAAAACTGAAAATTATAAATGTTGTAAAGGATATAGAGAAAGTGACACCTTTGTATACAAGTATAATGCAAAAAGTTCAAGGAAAAATGGAATTAAAAAAAATGCTGATTTTGGCACAAAATTTTTGAAATCCATGCATACAAAGGGTCATCAAAAAGTTGATGGAAAACTCATTAAAAAAAGTTTAATGGGGGGGGAGGGAGAGAGAGAGACAGAGAGAGAGAGAGAGAGAGACAGAGAGAGAGAGAGAGACTACCTTCCATACACTCATTCATTCTTCAAATGCACGAAATGGCTGGACACCAACTAGGGAGCTGGAAACTCAATCCCCTCAAGTAAGTCATAGGATCTGACTTCCTGAGCCTGATGCTTCTGGAAGTCTATGTGATTTTTTTTTTAATATTTGTTTTATTTATTTGAAAGGGAGAGAGAGAGAGAGAGAGAGAGAGAGAGAGAGAGAGAGAGATCTTCCATACACTGATTCATTCTTCAAATGAGTGCAATGGCTAGGGTTCATCTACTCTGAATCCAAGAGGGGCGGGCACGGTGGCTCACTTGGCTAATGCTCCACCTGCAGTGCCTGCATCCCATATGAGCGCCGGGTTCTTCTAGTCCTGGTTGCTCCTCTTCCAGTCCAGCTCTCTGCTGTGCCCCAGGAAGGCAGTGGAGGATGGTCCAAGTGCTTGGGCGCCTACACCCACATAGGAGACCAGGAAGAAGGACCTGGCTCCTGGCTTCAGATCAGTGCAGCGCCAGCTGTAGTGGCCATTTGGGGAGTGAACCAACGGAAGGAAGACCTTTCTCTCTGTCTCTCTCTCTCTCTCTCACTGTCTAACTCTATCTGTCAAATAAATAAAAAATAAATAAATAAAATAGACTGAATCCAACAGCTTGGCCCAAGGACTTGGGCCATCCTTTGCTGCTTCCACAGGCGCATTAGAAAGGAGCTGGATTGTAAGTGAAGCACCTGGGACTTGAATTGGTCCCCATATGGGATGCCAGCATTGCAGGCAATGACCTAACCCAATATGCCAAAATACCAGCCTTGACAAGGTCTCTATTAGAACCTGGATTTGGGAGTGAAGTTGGGTATCATACCTAAATACTGGGATATGGGATGTGAACATACTAACTGCCTAGAAAAATTTGCCCTGAAAATGAATATATTTAAAAAAAAACTATGCCTGGGTTTCAAAAAATTCACCAAAATGAATTTATTTCATTTCATTTTAATCTATTTATTTGAGAGACAATGAGACAGAGATAGATAGAAAGTGCACTTCTCATCTGCTGATTTGCTCCACAAATATCTGTAGCAGCTGGGGTGGGCCAAGGCTAACCTCATCCAGCTCTCCCACATGGGTGATAGAAGCCTAATTATCTGAGCCATCATATTCTTCCCTACAATCTACATTAGCAGAAAGCCAAAAACAGGCTTGAGGTTGGGAATTACACCTAGGCACTCGAATATAGGATGTGGTTGTCTTAGCCACTATGCTAAATATTTCTCCTAAATTCCAGTTTTTGAAAGTTTTTTGAGGTTCATTTGTATAACAATGTGAATATAAATGTTACAAATATTTCTGAGAATACCTTGACAATTTCCCAAAATATGAAACATGAAGTTATTATACAACCCAGCAATCCCACTTCTAGGTATATATTTAAAAGAATTAGAAATAAATGTTCCCACAGAAACTTTTGACAATGTTCTTAATAGCATTAATCATAATAGTTGAAATGTGGAAACAATCCTCATTCAATCAGCTGATGAATAAACAAAATGTAGAATATGCATACAATGAAACATTATTCAGCAATAGTAAGGAATGAAGTACTGAGATATGCCAAAACATGGGATAACCCTGAAAAATGATTTTGAAAAAAAATCAGTCACATAAGACTATATCTTAATGTGTAATATGATTCAGTTTATATGAAATGTTAAGGAGTAGGTGAATCTAAAGACAGAAATTACAGTGGTGTTTGCAAGGGTGGCAGGAAGGGCTAGAGCAAGTGGTAAATGACTGCTAACAGGTACAGTGTTTCCTTGGGGAGTGATGAAAATGTTCTGTAGTTTTATAACATTGATGATTTTGTAACCTTGAGAATGAATGCTACACTTCGAAATGGTGAAACTTTTGTTACCTGATTACATCCCAATTAAGACTTTTTTCAACTGTCCTATGAAAGGATTTTAGCATTATTTTTCTATCTTCTTCCTTTCAAATAAACGAAATGAATAAATAAATACTTTACTAAATTGCTTCTATGTGTTCCAATCCCAGTAAATTATGGAGACTCAGTGTAACTGCATAGCTTTTCTGATGTTCATCAAACCTGAGTATAGTTTCTGCAAACAACTTTTGCTGAGTTCAGTATTGGAACACAGCACAGCTAAGTGAATTTGTTGTCTCACTGCTGTATCTTTCAAATTCATACATCAGCTTTCAGAAGCCATAAAGTCAATTCTGGATTTGTGTTTTCTTGTGACAGTATGGACAGAATGTCATGGGTGATGGAGGTTCACGCTTCTGTAATTCCCAAAGAAGAAGACTTCTGCTGAGACACACATCTGTATTTGAATTCAGAATAATAATTCCAGCTGCTAAGTCTGCGGGAGTTTCCAAAATTTCATTTAGGCTCACCTTCCAAAATGTGCTTCCCTGATGATCTCAAAAACTTCAAAGTCAGATCTCTCTCTCTCTCTCTCTCTCTCTCTCTCTCTCTCTCTCTCCTTTCTGGCTTTCAAAAAATACACAAAAACCAATAAACATTGTGATCTTTCATAGGTCTCCAAAACATAGACACAGCAGAACTCTGAGACAGTCTAAACCAAGCCCATGTTGATGCTTGACTTTCTTGATTGACAATTAAGGTAGTTTGGTTCTTATTTTGTGTTGTATGTCTAGTAAAATGTAACAAAATGTAGGTTGGACAAGTCTTTATTTACATGGGTTTGAACAAGATTTTTCTTAGGAAAGCATATGATTTGAGGTGACGCAGACTGAATTTGAAGGCCAGCTCCTCTATAAAGTTCCCAAGTGACCCTGACCAAGTCACTTGACACTCTGAGGTTATCACATCTTCTACAGCAGAGTATAATGGAAATGACTACCACACTTTGTTCCAATGAAAAAAAAAATAATCACTGCAAACTTAAATAAAATGTGTTTTAGAGATATGCGTTATTTTGTAGTATAAGCATTTGTTTGATTCCTAAGTAGCCACATGCCCTTCTTGAGTTTGCAACTCAAATAATCAACCACCCCTCAAAAGTTAGCAGACAGTCTATTGTTAGAAAACTCTGGCAAGAGCAAACTAGAGTATACACTCTCCCTTGGAGTCAGGGTTCTAGTTTAGCAAAGTGTGTTTCCATTTTTGTTTGTAAATAAAATGCAATTCACAAATGAGTTGATTTGTTTATTCCTAGCCACATCTGTTATGGATATTACTATTACTGTACACAATTTGCAAAAGTTATTACCTTTATGCATCCTGGGGTTTTAAAGCCATTTTGTTCTGTGTTGATGTTTTAAACTTCAATGCCATTAAAAATAAAAATCAAAACAAATAAAAGGACTAGATGGTTAACTCCTTAAATTTGCATTCTATTTAAATGTCACTCCTTATAACAAATGAAATTTCCCAACAAACGTCTTCTAAAATGAGATTAGAGGAGATACTTCATTTAAATTTTAGTATAAATGAATTGCCACAGAAATGGAAAGTGAACTGAACCCTGAGGATAGGAATATTACTGGACACCAGCTGACTTTTGTATTTTGGGTCTTGGATGTGCATCAGCCTTGACTGAACACCAACTCTGTGTCAAACTCAGGGCTCAGTGTGATCAAGACAACAGCAGGATTGTTTCCAGGTTTTGCAAAACTTACTCTTTGTTAAAAAAAAATGTTGCTCCAGATCTTGGTAACAATGTTTCCTCAAGTTTTTAATAGAAATAGTATTAATTTCTATTTTGCTAGGATGATTCCTGTGAGGACCGAATGAAATAACTAACATTTAAATTGCTTTAAGCTTGACTTTACCAGGACATTCGGTTAAAATATTAAAAAATGACCATGTTTAGACCCTAGAATTGAATGTCTTGGTAGTCCTGTTTTCCATGCATGTGTAAAATGGCATTTTTATTAGAGTTGTATCATTTCATTTTCTAGATAATGCTTATTATGGAACATGAAGAAAATGCACAAAGCACAATGGCACAGGCAACCCTGTGTCTTCCAGTACTGCCCTTCCCAGCTCATTACTACTAGTATGTTGAGAGTGCTTCAGTTGTGCCTCCTTGATGAATTCTCACCTGAGGAAAAGGACCCCTTCAGGTGAGTGAACCTGGCCCACCAGCTCCAAATCCCCTGCCAGCTGCTGGGGACTGAAATGAGAGGAAAACCAGATATTGCAAAGCCCAGAAGGCGCAGACGTCTTAGGGTCGCGAAGCCTCTTCGTAAAGCGGCATTTTCTGGTTTAGAAGCTTGCGATGCTGGCATTGTGAGCTCAGGGTAGGTTTCTGGGCACTGCTTCCTCGCGCTCTCCTTCCATCCGCATCGGGCAAACCGTTACGCATCCCTAATTAGGACAGCGTTTTCACACTCTCCACGGCGACGTCGTGCAGGATCAGGTGAAGGACACCTGCCTACCACTCTACGCGGCTGAGTATTTCCCAGCGATTCGATCTTACCTCCCGCCGAGTACGCCGGTTCAATTATTGGCAGATTAGATTTCTCCTCGCCCCCGCCCTGCCCCCTCGCGGTCCTTCCGAGCAGCGGGAATAAATGATCAGCTGCCGGCCGGTGCTCACCCGAGTGACCAGAGCGCAGCCCAGGGCTCGGAGCGCGCGCGGGGCAAGCGCCGGCCACCCCTCCCTCTCTCCGCGCAGCCTCCAGCGCCAGGGACAGCTCGCCCTCAGCTCCGAGAGCGGTCGCTCAGCAATCCCGGGCAAGGGCTCGCCTTGCCGGTGACATCACTCGCGAAGATACTCCCCTCTCTCAGTGCCTGCCTTCGCGAGGCATCGGTCCCTTAGTCTTTCTGCCTCCTTCCGCCGCTGGAGAGGGCTCGTCGCCGTCTTGGGAAAGCGCCGGGCAACGGAGGAGCTACGGGACCCCAAGGAGGCGAGAGAGCGAAGGCAGCGAGGGAAGGAGGCCCCCGGCAGGCGACAGCATGAAATTCAGCGCAGCGCACTTCTTGCTGCCTCTCCTGCCGGCGCTGGTCCTCAGCACCAGGTGAGTCCGAGAGGGTGAGTGACCTGAGCAAGGGGTGCGGCAGGTGCAAGGTTGGTCCCACTGCGGGTCACCGGTGGGGGTCAAAGGCTCTACAGCTGTGTGCATCTCCTGCCCAAGTAAGAAAATCACTCTGTGATTCGGACTCAGAAATTCTTCGGGAGAGCAGAACCTTTTTCTGGTTATCCCAGGCCCTTGGAGAAAGTCTCAGGATTGCTCCCAGTGAGGGAACCCGGAGCTCTCCCTTCAGAGGGACAGACATTTTCCCCCTCTGCCTTGGTAGAAGTGAACAGAAATCACTGCAATAGTACAAAATCAAGAAAGGAAAGTAGACGAAGGAACTGTCACCAGATAGTGTCTTTCCTATGGACATGTCTAAATAGTCACAGTGCTCCCCCTTCTCTTCTAAGTATACTTGATTTTAAGGTATGGGGAACCAGAGAAAACAAAATAATCCCAGAAGATGCCCATAAGTATGCAAAAGTTCCCTGACTCCTGAAAAGCCCTGATTAACGTCTTGGGTAGGCTTCCTGATGGGTGTTTCCGTTTGTGATTTGAAGACTACGCCTAAATAAGGAGCAGAGAAGGCGGTCTAAAGTTAGAAAAGTGATGCAGAGACCCGGGTGATAAACAACTGAGTACTGTACTGTACCACTGGCTGCAGATGGGACTTTAAGCCCTGGCACAGAGGGGCTATTTTTAGTGGAAATTTAAAAAGCAGTGATTGAGAACAGTTTTGTGAGTCCCCGCTTGTTGATCAAGTCCCAAAGTTGGTGATGGGTATGCTTTCTTCCTCCACCAGGGCAACACAAAGGTGGACTGTTTGACTGCCCAGCGCTGAGTCTTGCTTCTGCATGCCCTTAGCATCATATTGGCAGCAACCTCGTTCACTTGGCTACTATAAAATAAAATAACCCACACAGCATGACGGTTCTTTCAAACCTACATGAGTAGAAACATTATCTGATGGTGCATCTGGTAGAAAATAAAGGGAGTGGTATAGGGTTTTATCTCATTTTGAAATGAAGAGTGGAGAAAACTCACACTCTCTTAAAAATCAAGACTGGAAAATTCTTGATAGAATTCCTAATCCTCACAACTTCTTTTGTGCTTGAATAATCAAAGTTTCCTTTAGTGTGGAGACTATTTTATTTGGACCCACTAATCAATGAATTTAGTATTTCCTTGTGCGAAGCCCAGGTGACTTTCCCAGACTAAACAGAAATATAAGTTTCATCCTTTATTTCCTCTGCTATTTTCCTGTCACATCAGTTCATAAAATGCAGATTGTTTTAAAGATCACTTTGTTTCCTAGTGTTATAACTTGCTTCAACTACAGAGCTCACTTTAATATTTGTAATTATCTGTAGACAGCTGAATCAAATTATGCATCACAGTTATTTTTGAATTCTTGCCACACACTGTTATGTTTGGTTTAACAATTATTGGAGAGTTTCTAAGTTTCTATTTCTAAGGAAAGAGATTTTCAAAGTTTGGACTCAACTAGATGATGGACAACATATGCATGAAATATCAAATACTTAAATGATGTAAATATTATACAGTGATTTTAAAGACAGTGAAAATCTTTAGAATTTGAAATGCACATTTGCTTTTTAACGATGCCATATATTTACTGAAATATCCAAAGTTTTTCTGTTGGTTATATAATATGAGGGCAAAGAGCCAACATCTTTTCCCTTTTATGAAAGTGGTAATTACTGTAAGGACACAAGTGTCTAATCATAGTCAACACATCCATTACAATAAAAATCATAACAGTCGTGGTTGATGCATTGAGACATGAAACTTCTTCAATGTTGGTTGTACGTAAAACTATGACCAGTTTTTAAGTTTTGTGGAAAACTCATGCTGTGCTTGAAGAAGGTAAACCCCCCACAATTAGGAGTACATTTCCTTCATATGATTACTCTGTGGCCATTTGTTTGACTAGATTATCACATTACCTTGTGATAGTCAACAAATTTAAAGATGTACATGATACTATTAATATGCCATTTTAAAAGAAAGGAATATGTTTTAAAGAACTCTAACTGAAGGTCATTCTCTTCACAATATTTAACAGTTCTTAAAGGCATATGGTTAATGTGTTGGTTGGAACTTGAACTTTGTAACAACAGTTGCATTAGTAAGGGTGATCTTACTGTCCTGCTGGGAAAAAAATGTGTAGCTTAGCCATGGCCACCTGTGACAGTGGGTTTTCCAGCCAAAGACTTCTGTTAACTTAGTTTCTTAGTCAGTGGTCTTGTATACAAAGCAAATAACATTTTACATGGTAAGACTACATTGAAAATATTGGCAGAGTGGCAATTGCTATTTTTCTACCATAGCTTCTGAGTGATGTTACTTGCCTGTCATTGTCAAGTTCTTTCTAAAGTGTGTGGAATGAGATGCGTTACACAAAAACTATATTTGGTTCATTTTCTTTCTCTGAATTTAGCTTAATACATCTGTGTTTTCTTTCCAAAAGGTCTGAACTTCGGTTCTGTTTTAAAGTAAAGGACTTTGTTTTCTGAAACAAATTCTATTGTTGGGGAAAGACAGTCTCTATATAATAGTTTTCTAGCCACAGGGATGACAACCGTGAAACAGTTCTTCAATTTACATAGGGATCTTTAATAACTTTCTGTTTCCAAATGCCTCTCTCTCCTCACTTTTTCTGTAGCAACTTTAGATGTTGAAGCACACACTGCCATAATTAACTCAGAATGAACATCAATAAACCTCATCCAGAGGCGCTTTGTCCTGAAAGAAAACTAAATGTTTACCTTCAATAGTAGCCAAAGATTTTTCTTTGTTTTAGCTGTAAATCCCAATTTAAAAACTTTTTACAGTTAAAAATACTATTTTAATTTCCTTGCTTCTTGTCTCTCCTGTTTAGAACGTGCATATAAATTCAAGAAAACTAAGGTTAATGAAATGAATAATGGAGCTATAATACAGAAACTCATTTAACCTGTGCACAAATAAATGTGGTCAAGGAAAAAAACAAATATGTGTTGTTTTAATAGTTTCAGAGTAGAATGGCTATACTTTTTAAACAGTCTCATTCTGTAGAAGCATTAAATTGCTACTCCAAGGCAGCCAGTTATTCACTTCAGAAAGAAGTACTGTAGGTACTGAAAGGGATGGTAAGGTAAAAACTCTTTAGAAGTTCTTAGTATAGAAATGGACCCATGGAGTGTTGGGAAGGCTTGTACTTTAATCTGCTGAACCTCTGTTCCTTTATGTGTGGGTACACTCAGCCATGAACCACATGCTGTTGTTCCTTTATGGCTGGGGCAATGAGAATAATGGTATATGGTAATCAGTTGGTATTTAGTAATCAGCCATGCAACACTTACTGGCTGTGTGATGTTCCTTAGACACATTGCTTATCTTTATGCTGTGGCTACACTCTTGATGCCTTTGGGTTGTTAAATTTTACATGACTTAATGGTAAGGGAGACATAGCAGGGGAGTAGTGAAGGTCTACCAATTTCTGGTGGTTTTCCATCAAGCAAGAACTTTGAGCAGATGGTCTGTTATAGTCTTCCCAATAGGAGTCACCTTAAAGGTCTCTCCTGGGTTGTCTGATCAGCAGTCACACTGCATGCTTACTCTGGAATCTATTTTTAAATTATACTATATATTTAGGATGCCCAAGGCTATTATTTGTTCTATGCCTTAATCTAATCTCGGGATCAACTTAATGCGCAGGATAAGGAAAAGGACAAGAGTCACAATAAACACAAACAAAACATTTTAGGCTAATAAATTTGATGTAGGAAGGAAAAAATGTTTTAACTTTCTAGAAACAATCTGAGGGAATTTAGATTTGTTCCCCAAGTTATGCACGCAATGTGTCTGCCACATATGCCCGTCTATAAAACTCTACCTGCATTTCCCTATTAATGATAATAATTATGTCATTCTTTATAAATAAGCTACAGAAATGGTTTTCCTAAAGAAATATTAATATTAGCAATCAAGTATTTTACATTCTTGAGCTAAAAAAAATCCTTGACCTGAATTGCTTATATCTAGTAGCAGTGTCTAAAATGATTTATTTGGGATTTATCTTTATGGTTTTTTTCTCCTGTAGCTAATAATAGGGAAACTTCATACATTTATGTTTGGAATTTACCATTGTCCTAACCAAACCCATGTAATTAAAAAAAAAGAAATTGATTTTCTAATAAGGAAGCAAATATCACCAAAACCACTGAGAAGAGTGTGGTTCTAATGGAATGATGCTTGCTCATGTATGTTATGAGGAATGGTGTATGCCTGCATTTGAGTGACTTCAAGGGGATTTGTTAAGATCCCTTTAACAAATGGAGCTAATCACCTGATTATATGATACTGCCTAAAATTATGTTTTCCTCCCACCTTGGTGGGGAAAAAAACACTTTAATTTTGCCTTCATTTCATTAGATATGTCTTTGATGTTTTCGTTCTCAATTATATTAAGATAGTGCCCACCATCAGTCATTAGGGCAATAAAATCATAGATTAGTTATAAATATCCCTATAATCTAGTCATATAGAAAAATAACCATATAAGTGACAAATTGGGTAAATAACAACAATAACTGCTTTACAAAGTTAAGAGTATGACTGGGGGAGTCATTGAGTAGCACCACCAATGAAGGAGTATCACAAGCAACTTCTTTCCTGGGGCAATGAGAATGATGGTGTTTGGAACAGTTCCAGTGTCATGGAACACTTATTGGTTGTGTGACCTTAGATACATTGCTTATCTATTCCATCCAGTTTCCTTTTGTACAAAACAAGTCTACTTACACAACCTACCTTAGGAATTTGTTCTAAGAACAGAAGAAGACAATCCATGAGGAATCTAGCATATTTTCTGGAACACAGTAAGTGTTCTACCTATGGAATTATTATATATTATACATTATATATCATACTTGAATGTTACTTTATTTCCATGAAATCTTACATCTGTGGTTGATTTGGAAAAAGCAGAAAAAAGAAAACTTGAATACAAATCATTTGGAAAACATCAAATTAATATGAAGCACAATCATAAAAGAAAGAGAAAATTGATAGAAAAGATCAGAAACAGGAAACAAACTAGGCTGGTTCTTCTCAAATGTTTTTATAGTCAGGTCCCTGGATGATGCCATTCACTTGGGTCAACTCACAAAAATTTCTTCTTTTAATTCAATTATGAGTGTAATTTAGCATCCCAGAGCTTATATTTAGCTACTTGTGTACCTATTTAAAATGTTATTGCATTTCTACTGTATAAATAATAATATCAAATGAAAGCCATGACCATAGGTGTCAGTTAATTAAAAGGATGGTTTCCCACTACACAGTCAAGTGGCTGAAAAGTTTCTATAATGGCAGGCTTTGGCCCTCCGGATAAAATGCCTGAGCTCATATAGCAGAGTGGCTGAGTTTAATTCTTCACTTTGAACAAGTGAACCAATGAATAAGAATATTCTCAAATCACCCCCCCCCAAGAAAAATAAAAGTTTCTGTTGCTTTATTTTCTACTTGTTCACTGATTTCATTTTCTACTAACAATATCCCTAAGGTCGAAATATTTAGAAAAATTAAAAGAAGAAAAGGTAACAAAAAGAATATTTTTGTTTTTCTGTGATAGATACCAATTTGAAAATCACTGACACCTTTTTTATATGATTAAGAGTCATCATATAAAAAGAAAGAATCCCATCTTTTTATACGATTAAGAGTCATTATATAAAAAGAAAGTTATACTAACACATAACACAGTTTGCAGACAAATTTAGAGATCATCTAGGCTTGACTACTTATCACATATATTATCTACTCTTCAGTTATTCTATAAGACGCAGACCATTGCATGAAATTTTCCCCCAGTGATGACTACGTGTATACATGTGTGTTAAACACTGTATCTGTCAATATGTATAGAACAGAGTGTGTGATATACTGCTAAGTGGAAATAAATTATATAGTCCTTGTTATGTCTGCTTCAATGAAAGAGCACCTGTTTGCTTTGACTTTTAATAACTGTTTCCTGAGTACAGAAGGCAAAGAAACATTTAATGTAAACCATTCCATTCAGACACAATCTGAAGGTCAATCCAGTAATCAGTGTGCTCTGAGAATGCTCTCATAAACGCTAGGAGACACCATTATACCATGGGTGGTGATTGCATTGCAATTATGTCTGACTTGTTTGGTTTTGCTTTTGAGAGTTTTAATCTCTTCAAGTGTACTTTAAAGAGTCTATACTTGGGGACCATGCTGAGAATACAAGGTTGTGCTATAGTCCAAAGCTGTACATTTTAGAAATGAGAAAACCAAGGTTTAGTGTGTTTGGGACTTGTCTAAGATACCGAGGGAAACTAAAACCAGAGTCCAAAACTTTCTGCAGTGATGTTTATCTTCTTATGTGACTGATCTGTATGATATATCCCTTCTTTAATCAAGCAATGTGTGAAAATGTGGTACCTATGTTCTATATGAAACTTCTCTACTAATTCTAGAATATAAGCTAATTTAAGAAAAAATTCTGCCGGTGCCATGGCTCAACAGGCTAATCCTCCGCCTTGTGGCACTGGCACACCGGGTTCTAGTCCCAGTCAGGGCCCCAGATTCTGTCCCGGTTGCCCCTCTTCCAGGCCATCTCTCTGCTGTGGCCCAGGAGTGGAGTGGAGGAAGGCCCAAGTGCTTGGGCCCTACGCCCCATGGGGAGACCAGGATAAGCACCTGGCTCCTGCCATCGGATCAGTGCGGTGTGCTGGCCGCAGTGCACCGACCGCAGCGGCCATTGGAGGTGAACCAACAGCAAAAAGAAGACCTTTCTTTCTGTCTCTCTCTCTCACTGTCCACTCTGCCTGTCAAAAGAAAAAATTCTCTGACCATATTTAATCATGAGAGAACTACAGGCTATAGACAAAGGGAATTATAGTATAGAGGAGCTGAACCCATTTGTCATTCTGTATTCAGTTGATTTTGATGAGTGAGCTGACCTAAAAAAATATTCTAGGTCATTTTCCAAACCAAAACTGAGTCACTAGTGAAATCTCACCATTGCACACAATTTACTTCTCACATATTATGGTTACTGTTAACTTTTCAATTGTATTTTAAAATGTGATTTTTTTTCCTTTAAGATTTTTTCATTGAAATCATTACTATA
Organism: Sylvilagus floridanus; assembly: GCA_949820135.1. Lineage (NCBI taxonomy): Eukaryota > Metazoa > Chordata > Mammalia > Lagomorpha > Leporidae > Sylvilagus > Sylvilagus floridanus. The sequence goes on from OX463224.1 coordinate 85,683,324, forward strand.
AATATAGTTCCCAGACTTTTCTTTTATTTTCCATACCTGTGACATCCATGCTAAAACTGTTTGCCCATTGTTCAATGGATAGCATACTTACTATCTTGCAAAAATGAATTTCTAATGTTCACATCTAGTTTTCAAATATTAGGACATTGTATTTTTTTAGTTTACAATTTCTGTACACTTTCATAATAGGTGATGTGCAGCTTATAGTCATATAACATCTTTACCATCAGTGTCTATATCACAGACTCTGTATAGTTGGCAGCTTGAGGCACATATTTCTCATTTATAAAATAGAAAGTAATAATAACCTAACATTCAGGTTTATAAAGATTGAATAAACTAGGTTTAATGTGTATCACATGGCATGGAGCATAGCTGTATTTTGTAGTATATCAAAAAATGCTAAGATGTATAGCTATTACTACATATTACCTATTACATAGATATTAAAGATTAATGTATTGCTTTTATATAGGCCAACTCAAGCAATCAACATATAACTTAGTAGTTTTATTAAAAATCAACATTAGCGTCTTAATTTCAAAGTTATAGGAAAATTATGAAATCGTGATCTATTTCCTCTTTAAATGATACTGGGTGCAGGATGGATAGTGAACAAAGTAATTGACTGTCCCTCCTGAAGATTTGAAACATTTATCCATTTCTGTGACAAAAAGCACACAAATGAGCACCTGAGGAGATAATGTTTTATTCTACATTCAAATGATTGCTGATAAATAAGTGAGGGATATAGACATTTTCTTCTTGTCTTCAACTTCTCCTTTTTTTATTCTTTTTTGCTCAATAAACAATGTCTTGAAAAGTGTACAATGACTTAATGTTTTCCAAACTAGTCTTTGCATGTGAGCGGAGGTAAGGGTTAATGGGTCAGCACTCATCTCTGGTCTCCTATGTGGGTATGGCTGCTCTGCTCATTGTGCAAAGGATTATGAGCATTTCTAATTTCCTCCTCTTCAGGAGTTCAAAACATACTCTCAGCATCTACAAGCACTAGCTAATTCATGAGGTGGGGGTTTAGGGAAAGGGTGGAGGTTGTAGTAGAAGTTTGCATAGGTTTACATTCCAAAATGAGAAATCAAACAGCAATTTTGGATGGTATTACTTGCTATGTGAATGTAAAAATATAATTTAACATCTCATGGGCACATTCTTATGATCAATAAAACATGTTAACAGTGCCTCTGTCATGCACATGTCAAGAAGACCAAAAATGACTGTATATAAAGAGTAATGTCAAGAACACAGAAATACAGCTCAATATATTATCATTCTTATATTATCTGATTGAATGGCTTAGAGAAATTTTACCATACCTGAGTGTACTTTCATTCCAAAAACAGTAATTCTTAATAAAAGTTTATCTTGGACTAGTGTAGGCAAGTCAGAATCATTGGAGAATGATTTCTTATCCTCCCTTAAAGCTAGCTAACAAACAAACATAAGCCCAGAATGGAAACAAGAATGGAAACTACCTTTTTCGTGCAAGCTCACAAAGGTGATTTGGTATCAATGTGAAAAGCAATTTTGTTATCATAAGGACTCTTAGTTAAGAACATTAATATAATACCTGTGACATTCTCAAAAAAACAAAAACAAAAACACTTGGCATCACCTGGCATGCCTTCTATTTGTTGTCTAAAATCTCCAAATTGTGTTGCAAGTACGATCAAACATCAAATAGAGTTATTAGAGATGCATTCCTATAATATCACAGTAACACCTTTACAAAAGATTCATTAACCAAATTTACCTGAAAAAACAGTTTTAACTAAAGGAATATATCTTAAACTAGAACAGCATTAACATTAACAAGGCTTTCTACAGTTTGAGGGTCCTGGACTCTTATAAGCGATCGTGGAATAATATAAAGTTGTTTATGACCTTCAGAGAATTGTCTGGAAGAGGGGCTGGGTTGGCACAGAAAGATGAGAAACCTGGTGCAGTAGAGGTCTTTGAATGTTATGTGCATGGGAAGCGATGGCAAGAGTGAGGAAAAACATCCCATGGATCAATAACCTTCTGTTGTTTTGTTCCTGTTTTGTATTTTTTTAAAAATAATTTTTTCTTTGCTATTGCTTACATTCACTTGTTACTGGTCTTTGAAGTAAACTAAGCCCTTACCATTGGACAGGAAATTGGGGAATGCCTCTGAATTAAAAAAGAAGTAAGAAAATGCATGAAGAATTAAAGTGACATGTTGGCAAGATGCAGAAATGGTTGAAGAAACTCTGTATTGTTGACAGTATGTGGCTTTTCCTTTCAGATGCCACAGAGCGAGATGTGAGTTCATGCTACAAATAGGAAGTTCATGGATAAAATGGAAGAAAATTGCTCTGTTTTTGAGTTTATCATCTAGAAAGATATTGAAGTATATTGAATCCTTTGTGTGTATGTGTGTGATATTTTTCTTTCAGTTGGTTGTTTTATACAATTGTAACTTACAGGTTCAAACAGCATTTTGAGCACTAATCATGTCCCTGGAAGTGTGCTACCTACTTACTTCCTGACACTTGACCCTTATCTCCTTATAACACATTACATTACTGCATGTTTTATCTCTAGGGAAACCTGAATTTTGGACACATTCAACAATTAGCCTATATTGGTCCCAGCTGGGAAGCAGTCAAATCCTAGACCATTATTCTGAGAATGACTTTATAAATGAAACTGCTGTCCTGGAATCTAGTTCCTCTTTACATCTACACTGAAGAAAAATAATAATCTATGCTACATACAAGAATGCTGGAACTAAGCCATGTTGTCAATAACTGCATGTTTTCATGAGATGAGACATGCTGCACGAAAAGTATTCTTAAAATAAATCAGCCTAAGAAATGCATTAGTGTGAAGACCAGCCCAATTGAAGCCATTGTTATAGATATAGAAGTGTGTCAGCTAATTTTATCATTCCAATATATGTATAAGTAGTGTATACGTTCTGAGTGTATGGCTTCTCCAAGTGTACTCCTCAGTGTATCTAAATAAGACTATTCTTGGGATATTTCTTAAAAATACACATTCCAGCTCCTTTCCCACACTGGTTAGCCGCTCTGAGGGAAAAAAAAAGTGAATTTTCATGTTAGTGTGAAATTTGATGCTTCTTATGTACATGAAAGCTGTGAACCACTGCTCCAGTATTTGAGAACTATGGAGTCTAGAATACTTTGATCTCTGGCACTTACTCAACATGAAAATTGCAGCTGAAATCAAGAGGATGGGAAGATGATGAGGTTTTGGTGAAAATCACACTGAATTTCACATGTATATAAATATATTTAATAAGTGAGTATCTTGTCATGCACCAAACTTCATTTATCCATGAAGTAGCATAAAAATAATTCTCTGCTTCATGATCTATCTGCCAAGAACTGAGAAAACGCTCAAACCCACTCAGTGTAGAGATATTTTACATAGATTTATCATGTTAATACCTGTGAGTGAGGTGAAATCTCTTAGGTACACAGAATAGAATGCAAAACTTTTTGGCTAGCTCTCATCACTCCAAATTATATACTAAACAAACAATGAAAACTAAAACCTATCCATGAAGCCGGAAGATTGCCTATTGCTCTCTATTTGGTGGCAAGAAATCAGTGTTATCACACCTCAGATAAACATTGTTTAGTCTCATAAAAAATGAACATATCCATCACCCCTCTCTGCTCATAGGAGGCAGTTGATTTTTCATGATCAGGGCATATTTTTTTTTCCTTTTTGGTGAACTGTGCAACTGTGATAGCCATAGTGGCTTGAGATTTTTCTCTTTGCTACACCAATCAGTTTTCTTGAAGTAAAATGTTACACACAAATAAAAAGATAATATATTAAATAATAGCTGTCAGTTATGTAGTATTATCTTTAGCTAGCTTAATACTTAAAATGAATTTAAAAAGTGGTTACTGATGCTGTCTCACTTTATGAACATGAAAATTAGTGCACACAGGGGCTAGATTACTTGTCCAAACTCTTAAATTGTCAAGTAGCAGAATCTTAATTCAAACCTCAATCTTTTCTGAGCCCACCCTCTTTCTCACTGTACAATAGCACCTCCTAGTGTGTAAAGAAAAGCGTACCCTCACCCAAATAAAAAATTTATACTCAGTGAAGGAAAGAAAGCAAAAGGCAACTTCCTTGTAGGTATCCTTTGAGCTCAAAACTAAAGATGACAGATCTCTTAGTTAATAGTCTAACAAATGTTTATTTCTATCATGAAAGAAAAATAATAATGTGAATATGAAATGATCTTTTTGTGTAGATATGTTTTCTACAATTACTAGGGAACTATGATGTACTGTTTCCTAGCTCCAGATAGCTTTCAAATATTCACTGTGGTACTTAGGAGCAAGTGTGAAGGCTGACCTACATTCTAATCGCTCTTCATTTTCTATCTGTGAAGTTCTAGATAGTGGTCTCAACAGTTTAAGCTCAAAAACTTAATTTTTTAAAAGTAACTTGCAACAGTAGATAAACATTATCGTTTCTTTTCTGTGTGTAAGAACTGTACTAAACATATCATTAGGGTAACTTTAATGCATTCAGTATCTCATGGAGGTATTATAAATTCAGACATTAGGGATTAGAAATTAATATTTTTAAATCTCACAAACAACTAAATGGTAGAGATGGAATTTGAACCCACAGTTTAATAAGCAAAAGCCCCAAGGTTGGAATTCTAAGGTAATAAAAGCACTAACATTTTTATTTGTCTAGGCATTTGAGAAATGACTCAAAAACAAAGGAGCGATTGATAACCATGTGCGTTCTGGTACAGGGAAAGGGAGTTGTGTCAGGTCCAGTAATGGGGTCCCTGAGTGAGGGTTGGTACATGGTAACTTTACTCCTTCTCTTTGCGTATGGACCCTGGAGGCATTCCATGTCATCAAAACACCTTTTGTTTCACAGAATGACTCATCATTTGGAGTCATTCTGTCTTCAGAGCCTGACCATTTAATTCTAATGAAATAATGTTGCTGATAATAGCTGTCAGGTTTTCTGAGGGAAGCATACCTATTGATGATTTAATAGAACTGCACTTCCAATGGTAATTAGATATGGTAAATCAGAAGGCTTGATGTCATGTCAACATTGGCATCACGGCATTTATGTGTATTTATGCATGCATATGTGTATATATGCATACAATATATACCATGAAAGTGTACATAATTTATGGAGTATATTGTATATGCAATTTTAATAAGCATATCAAACATACATTGATATTTTGCAGTTTGCTGAGAACTTCCCCTTGAAAATAGATCTTGTTTGATAACATACTACCATTAACCAAGTTCTAAGATCATTACAATGTTTCCTTTGTGTCTACCTTTCTTCCAAACTGAAGTTAGACATGAAAATGTAATAATGTGCCTATTTCCCATACATACATTTTTACTCAAGTTACATCACATTAAAAATATTTCCGAAAGACAGCCTTGAAGGAAAGTGAGTATCATGTGAGGGAGATGTAATATTTTTATTTTAATGTTTTTTTCTAAATTTTAATATTCATATCTCTTCATAGCACCTTCTATAGAAATAGTAATAATCTATAGATGAAGAGATAATTAGTAATGATAACTATGTAGCCCAAAGCCAGTGATTTGGGTCCATTTTGCAAACTCAAAGTTTGCGTGGGACCTAGATGTTGGAAGACTTGCCTACTGGCTGGCTTCTGAACCTTAAAGGAAGAAAAAGAGCAGAGTGAGATGGGTATGAGGAATCAGAATGTATATTATGGTGTTCCTGGTTTTCTTTTAGAGATGATGTCTAAGCAACATTTGATATGCTTGCTTTTTTTTATATGTGGCTTTAGCCCTGTGGTTGTTTGTCATTGTCATAAGTCAATGTGAACCTTAGTATTAATTGGCAATGATTTAGTTTTTTGCATGTTAGACAATTCCAAATTATAGTGCTTTAAAATGCATAAAATGCATTTGATGCATAAAAATGCATAAACACTTTTAAAATACATAAAATTTTTTCGGTCTTACATAAGACATTTAACAGATTAGGAAATCAAGAGCTAGTTGGTTCTTTATGGTCATCAAGTAGGCAAATATTAATATGTTAGTTTTTATGGGCCTAAAGTAGTTTACTTTCGTCAGACTTTACACTTACATACATATATGCATGCACACACACACAGACTGTCACTGACCTGTGGTGCTTTGATTTATGCTTTTTGAGCTTACAGTGGTATAACTACAATGTACATTCAGTAGAAACTGTACTTTATTGGAGGGTGAACCAACGGCAAAGGAAGACCTTCCTCTCTGTCTCTCTCTCTCACTGTCCACTCTGCCTGTCAAAAATTAAAAAAAAAAAAGAAACTGTACTTTAACATACATTAACTGTACTTTCAAGGTAACTGCTAATAGAATCATTCCATTTTTCACTTTCAGGATGGTATTCAACAAATTACATGATATATTCAACAGCTGTTAGAAAATAGACTTAGTGTTAGATGATTTTGCCCTCTGGAGGCTAACATAAATGTTCTGAGTGTTTTTAGGGTAAGCCATGCTAAGCTATATTGGCTAGATTAGGTATATTAAGTGCATTTTCATATCACAATATTCTCAACATATAAGTTTATAAGGATATAATCCCACTGCAAGTAAAAGAACATATGTTTATATGTACATATATATAAAATATGTGTGTATATACATAGATATGTATATATACACAAGTAGATATTATGCTTTGTGACTGTGTTGATGGAAAGATGGATATATTATTATTGGTTAAAGACAGAAATGTATATTATTGTATATGTATATCCAAAAATTCACTTAAAATCTGAATGTAAAAGAATTTTCAAAATGTTTATGGGCCTGTAAAAGCATTGTGTGCTAGGGAGTTATTGTGCCTATTATGCCTAGTAGATAAGTTAGTTCTGCGAGTAGGGACACAGGCTCTGTCTAGCTCTGCAGTTAAAACCCTTACTTTCATTGTCTAACATGGTTGTTGGAGTTCAAATCATCCTCTTGAACCACACCACATGCTGCCTTATTTTTCAAATGTTTCTCATTTTCTAGACCTAGCAGAGTAACTATATCCATCTACATAGGAATTTAGGACTTCTATCCCTTTTACTTGGGCATTGCCATGTTCAGGTAATATTCAGTATTTTTATCACACAAACACAGGTGGAACATATATTAGAAACCTTATTATACTACCTTCTATCTGTTTCTTCTATTCTCTGCTATGTAAATGGCTCCCATTACTACAAAAGATGTTTTCGTTTTTAGATAAGTGGAGTAGAAGCTGAGTGTCTCTCACTAGAAATTTAAAAAATAAATTAAATAAATAGATGATGGCAAAATTTACAAGTTAAATTACTTTTAGTTTACAGGGTATTGTGTAATGGCTAGGGCCAGGGATGAAAATAGGGACTTAATTGCACTTAAAAAAATGAAAATGAGGACTTATTTGAACTTTATAAACTCATAATTAATTATTCTTTTATGTGACTCCTATATTTTTATTATTGATAAAAAAATCAGTATATGTTCAAACCTTGAACTTAGTGCATGTTGTTTTGAAGGTAACCACATTAGAGGGAAAGGTCACATGTAGTTTATGATTTATACTGTGATTCATGCATAATAAGGACTTAAATTTGGTCTTAAGCCTTAACCAAAATATTAAATCATATTTTCAGATTTGGTTTTTATATTTCCTTCTATGTTACATGCTTTCACTTTCAGACTCTGGTTTTCTTTATTATTTTTGTTTTAAGAAATGGTGATGATGTTTTTTGCCACTTGATATAGTAACATGATATCTTTTCAATGGATGGAGGCAAACTAATTCACAAACTCCTCTTAAAGATACAAGAATTAAAACTATATTTTCTGATATACCAAATAGTTAAAATGAAGTCACTTTTGCCTGCTTTGGTATGCACTAAAGACTTGGTCATATCTCAGTTGCAAACCTTTATTCATGGATGGACATCTACAGATTAATAAAATGGTTAGTCTACATATCTTATTAATCATTGATGGTTTTATTTTGTACTGTTTTATTTTTATAATCAATGTAGCAAGTAAGAGAAATAAAAGGAAGAGACTTGTCCTGGGCTAAGAACTATGTCTTAAAGAATTTTCAGATATTAGGAAATACAAGTTTATCTACAGTCAATTTAAGGTTACATTGTCTTTATGACTATTTTCTAAAGTAATTGAAAAAAAATAAGGATTATTATTTTGAATATGATTAGGATCTATAAAATACAAGACCTCCATGGTTGTGACAGTGGCTCCTTCCTATCTATAATCCCTGTGTCTACAGTTATGTGTTTGGCCCAGACTTTGCATACTGGACTGATGCTAAAGCCTAGATTGTGGCATGGAAGATCAGTCAGAGAATGGCATTCGTACCGGACAAAGGCTAAATTGTAGTATAAATATGTGAACTGCTGTCTCAGGAAATCATCAGTTTTTGTCTCTCCATGACCTTTCAAAGGCTGAATGTAGACAATGTTTACTTCCCAACACCCCCGTCAATTTGATGAAAAGGTGATAGGCTGGGAAAATAAAAGTTGTTCAACAGAATGCTAAATGGAGGGTCGAATGAGAAAGGAACTCATTCAGTGTTTGAAAGTGTACAAGTGTCATGCTTTCTGTAAGTACAAGTATAGTCAGAATTTGCTGGCTATGTTTCCCGGTAAGATCATCTAGAGGGGGAAAAAGAAAATCTTTGGAAAACATATATTACAATGAAGAATGGTAAACGCAGTTTCCATAATCTGTCACCTGTGATTGGTTTCTCCCTTGCATTGAGCAAGGGCCTAAAAAAGTGGAGTTCAGGATTACACCTACCCACCCCCAACAGAGAAACACACAGACAGAGGAAGGGGGAGGGAAGAGAATATGAATGAATTCCTTCATTTCTCCTCTTTGATGAAGCTGAAAGCATAAAGATTTTTTATTTTGTAAGTGTGTTGCCTTATAGCTGGTCAACACTAAACAAACAGCAAGTACATCTCAGGGAGTTGAGGAGAGTAACCCTAAGGAAATGCATCCCAGAATGAGGAAAGGATACTGTGGTACTAAAGGAAAATATGGGAGCCTGTACTGTGGTGTAGTAGGTTAAGCCTCCTCCTGCAGCACCGGGAATCCATGTGGGCACCCACTGGAGTTGCAGCTCCTCTGCTTCCGATCCAGCTCCCTGATAGTGGCCTGGGAAAGTAGTGGAAGATGGTCCAAGTGCTTGGGCCCCTGCAACCACATGGGAGACCTGGAATGATCTCCTGGCTTCAGATTGGCCCATCTTTGACCATTGTGGCAATTTGGGGAATGAGTCAGTTGATGGAACCTCTCTGTCTCTCCCTCTCTCTTTCTGTAACTCTGCCTCTCAAATCAGTCTTTAAAGGAAAATATGTGTGTTCATGCATCCCTCCAACCCAACAATCAATGATAAGATTACAAATACACTTGTGAGGAATGGCTGAGTGACACTTTTGTATAGAATCAACTGAATGTAAGCTGTTTATGTAAAGCAAAATCCTTAATATTATTTTTGTTAGATTTTTAGTCGCTGTTTTGGTATATCCTTTAATGTAAGGAGAGGAGGTTATGGCAGCACAGTAGTAACGTGGAGTCCTATAAAGCAGGGATTTTTTTTTAAAGATTTACCTATTTATTTAAAAGAATTACAAATAGCAAGAGAGAATTCTTCCATCCACTCATACACTACTTAATTGGGCACAATGGCCAGGGCTGAACAAGGCCAAAACCAGGAGCCAGAAGCTTCATCCAGGCTTCATCCACAGGGGTGGCATGGGCCCAGGCTCTTGGGCCATCCCCTGCTGATCTCCCAGGCCATTAGCAAGGAGCTGGATAGGAAGTGGAGCAGCTAGGATTTGAACAAGTGCCCATATGGAATGCTAGTGTTGTAGGCAGAAGCTTTACCCACCATGCCACAGCACCATCTCCTGCCAGGGAACTTGTAAATAAAACTCTTTCTATTGATATTGCAGAAAGCAATATGGTTGGAGTAAGTCACTTAGCTCTACTGGGGTAGGCTACTTCATGGAAAGCAGATGGGACAGTCTTCAAGCCTTTTAGGGTATCTGAGATTTCCTGTTATTTTAGGTCAGGGGTCCCAAAAAGGATAGTGAATGAAATATTATTAATAAGACTAAAATCTGTGATGAACAATCACTGTTATTAAAATTTTCCTTCTGGTTCAAGTTCTGAGTTGAGTGTTTGCAAATTAACAATGCTGGAGGTTCATTACTAACTGTTTATGGGCAGGAATTAAAATATAAAACCTTATATTAATAAATTCTTAGAAATTAGCTCAAGACCTCACCTACAAGAATTACACATTCTCCCAGAATTTCTTCCCTTCCCTTCCCTTCTCTTCCCTTCCCTTCCCTTCCCTTCCCTTCCCTTCCCTTCCCTTCCCTTCCCTTCCCTTCCCTCTCCTCCCTCCCCTCCCTCCCCTCCCCTCCCCTCCCCTTCCACCATTCCCTCCCATCTCTTTCTTTCTCTCCTTTCCTTCCTTCTTCCTTCCTTCCTTCCTTCCTTCCTTCCTTCCTTCCTTCCTTCCTTCCTTCCTTCCTTCCTTCCTTCCTTCTTCCTTCCTTCCTTCTTCTTTTTCTTCTCTCCCTCCATTCCTTCCCTTTTCTTTTAAGCAGATTATGGAATCCCACATATTGCTGGCCTTCTGAAGGAGGCCCTTGGAGGCTGTGCTTCTGATAAAGCTGACCTGAGATAGAAAATGAGTAGGTTTGAGTCCTTTTGTTCCATGATATTAGTTATGTGACCTTGGATGGGCTGTTGAAAATTTCTTATGGTATTTTGTTTTTTCTTATGTTTCTTATGGTAGACTGGAAAAATAATTAATTTCAAAGTACCATGGTAAAGATTAGCATAGATGGGCTGGCGCTGTGGCTTAGCAGGTTAACGCCCTGTCCTGAAGCGCCGGAATCCCATATGGGCACTGGGTTCTAGTTTCAGTTGCTCCTCTTCCTGTCCAGCTCTCTGCTGTGGCCCTGGAGTGCAATGATTGATGGCCCAAGTTCTTGGACCCCTGCACCCACATGGGCTACCTGGAAGAAGCTTCTGGTTCCTGGCTTCGGATCAGCGCAGCTCTGGCCGTTGTGGCCATCTGGGGAGTGAACCAGCGGATGAAAGACCTCTCTCTCTCTCTCTCTCTCTCTCTGCCTCTCCTCTCTCTGTAAACTCTGACTTTCTGCTCCACTTCCTATCCAGCTCCCTGCTAATGGCCTGGGAGATCAGCAGGGGATGGCCCAAGAGCCTGGGCCCATGCCACCCCTGTGGATGAAGCCTGGATGAAGCTTCTGGCTCCTGGTTTTGGCCTTGTTCAGCCCTGGCCATTGTGCCCAATTAAGTAGTGTACGAGTGGATGGAAGAATTCTCTCTTGCTATTTGTAATTCTTTTAAATAAATAGGTAAATCTTTAAAAAAAAAATCCCTGCTTTATAGAATTCCATTTTATTAGTGTGCTGCCATAACCTCCTCTCCTTCTTTAAATGATATATCAAAAAAGATTAGCATAGAGAGATTTTTTTTTGTAAAGATTTATTTTATTTATTTGAAAAGCAGAGTTACAGAGAGAGGTATAGCCAGGGAGAGAGAGATAGAGAGGTCTTCCATCTGCTGGTTCACTTCCCAATTGGCTGCATTGGCAGGAGCTACATTGATCTTCAGCCAGGAGCCAGGAGCTTCTTCCTGGTCTCCCACACTGGTGCAGAGGCCCAAGAACTTGGGTCATCTTTTACTGCTTTCCCAGGCTATAGCAGAGAGCTGGATTGGAAATAGAGCAGCCAAGACTCGAACTAGTGCCCATATGGGGCACTGGCACTGGAGGCTAGGGCTTTAACCTACTGTGCCACAGCGCCAGCCCCAGCATAGAGAGATTTTTAAAAACTGCTGCATTTTCATGGGACCAGCGCCGTGTGCTCTGCCTATGCTGGCCTCCCATATGGCACCAGGTTCTAGTCCCAGTTGTTCCTCTTCCAGTCCAGCTGTCTGTTGTGGCCCAGGAGGGCAGTGGAGGATGGCCCAAGTGCTTGGGCACCTACACCCACATGGGAGACCAGGAAGAAGCGTCTGGCTCTTGGCTTTGGATCTGCACAGCGACGGCCTTAGCGGCCATTTGGGAAGTGAACCAACAGAAGGAAGACCTTTTGCTCTGTCTCTCTCTCTCACTGTCTATAACTCTACCTGTCAAATAAATAAATAAATAAATAAACTGCATTTTCTTAGTAGTACTAATTTTCTTTATTAGTCAGTTATGGTAATGAATGCAAAACTCAAAACCATTTTTATGGAATATTATTATGTTATATGTGAATATAAAATTTTGTAAGTAGTAGTCAAGGTAGAATAAGTTCTGTCATGTAATCTATGCCCACAAAACAATCTCTGTGGCTTTCTTTTTTTCCACATTTGATCATTTGTTTTATATATATATATATTATATTTATATATATATATATACATTTTTTCTTTAATTATTCCCAAAACAAAATACAGAATTTTTCCCTTATCATATTTTTTGTGCTGTAGTTTGAAACACATACATGGAATCCTACTTGAAAAAAACAATTACCTATCCAAGGAATAGCTAACAATGCTACACAGGAATATTATCTTTTATGTGATAACTTCATCTTACTTAAAATTTTTTCCTTATTTCTATGTTCCCATATACTAAATAATGAATCCCAAAGCGTTAACTACTTCATTGAAGGCATCACTGACTTCACTTCATGGCTTTAACATATTTGAGTAAATACTCTTAATTTACTTTCTTAAGCAGTCATTTAAGAAGGCTGAATTTATCAGATGGTTTAAGGAAGACAAGTTAGAATTTAATATTGACTTATTGAAAATTGACTTGTATTGCTACCTAAGGTTATTTTCGTGTTGGTCTGACGAAAGAAAAATCCTTTATGTATCTAATGCTTATGTTATATCAAAAGCTGATTTAGTCCGTTTTCGGTTGCTAATAGCACAGTATCATAACTGGAGTAAATTACAAATAAAAGAGTTTTATGTTGCCTCCCAATTCTGGCCTAAGGAGGTGGGGCTGCACCTGGTCTTCTTTTTCTTTCTGGCAGAGTCATGAGGCACTGAAGGGTATCACACGGTGAAAGACAGGGAGCACACATGTGCATGTGTGTGTTCTGGTCCTGCTCTGACTTCTTGCAAAGCCAAGAGTTTTCAATTATGGGGACTCCATCCTGATGATTTTATGTGATCCTAATTACCTCCTAAGGGCCCCATCTCTAAACAATGTGAAGGCAATTCCCATTGTGAAGTATTAAGAGGGTAGAGATTTAATCCGAATGGTGTTATATGTGGAGTCTTTGGGAGTTGTCATTTGCCCTAGCAGTTAAAAATGCCACTGGAACATCCTCATCCCATACTGGAATACTTGGCTTCAAGTTCTGGCTCTACTCCTGACTCCTTTTAATACCCTTTTAATACCTCACAATGTGGATTCAACTCCAACGTGAGTTTCCAGAGATTCTTGTTAATGATATAGTTCCTAGCTTTTTTTCATTAAAAAACAATTCCCTGGTATGAGTAACAATTTCCTTCATCATTTGTTTTTTAAAATGAGATATCTCCAGGGGCCGGAGTAGGGGCCAGTGGGTTAAGCTGCCACTCATAGCTTATCAGAGTGCTGGGTGGAGTCCTGGATGCTCTGCTTCCAATCCAGCTGGTAAGTCAGCATATGATGGCCCAGGTACTTGGGTCTCTGCCACCCATGTGGAAAACTAGGCTGGAATTTTGGCTCCTGGCTTCAGCCTGGATAAGCCCAGGCCATTGTGGCCATTTGGAAGTAAACAGTGGATAGAAGTTCTCTCTCTCTCTCTCTCTCTCTCTCTCTCTCTCTCTCACACACACACACACACACACACACACTCTGCCTATCAAATAAATAAATAGTAAATAATTAAAATAAAATTAGGTATTCCAAGAAGTGATTTTGAAATGTAAGATGCTTAGTTACTATATTCTGCCTATGAGGGTCCAATTTATTAGTCAGACATAATGAAAATATAAGTGAAATATTTCTTTAAAATAATAAAAATCCTTCATATCAATCTATTTGAGAAACAGACAGAGAAAGACAACTGTTTCACTGTCACATGCCATTTTACAGCTAGGCCTTCGTTAGACTGAAGCCAGGAGACAGCAACTCAGTGCAGGTTTTGCACATGATTAGCAGGGTTCCAAGTAAGTGAGCCAGTACCTTCTACCTCTCACAGCGTAAAGTAGCAAGAAGTTAAAATTGAAAGCTGAGACTTGAACTCAGGCACTCCAAAATGGAATATGGGGCTCCCCAGTGGTATCCTAACAACTGCCCAAACCCTGTCCCAAATCTTTTAATTTATCACACTTCATTGACAAAACAATTATTTAAGAAGACTTAATTATTATTTGAAAGAGTTACAGAGAGAGGGAAAAACAGAGAAAGATCTTCCATCCTCTGATTCACTCCCCAAATGACTGCAACAGCCGTCTGTGGATGATCCAGGTGGAAGCCAGGAGCCTGGAACTCCATCTCCATGTGGATGGCAGGGATCCAAGCATCTTCTACCGTTTTCCCAGGTGCATTAGCAGAGAGCTAGATTAGAAGTGGAACAGCCAGGACTTGAACCAGCACTCATATGGGATGCAGATGTGCCACAACATTAGCCTGCAAATAATTTTTAATGAACAAAAATCAATAATAGTTGGATAATACTTATGTATTAGATACTATTGAATACATTAATTAGCTAACTTATGTAAGGCTTGTATAAGTTAAGATATTTGCTTCAGTTATTCTATTAGTTGATGGTAGAACAGAATTTCTAAGGGTTGTCTTTATCATTTCAGCTATAACTGTTAATGACCTTTGATTATGTTGAAGATAAATTCTATGCCTATTTTTCTTTTATGATATTCCATTTCTACAATTTGGGCTAAGAAAACATAAGCAAGTATCTTAAGATTATTACTCTTTGCCGGCGCCGTGGCTCAACAGGCTAATCCTCCGCCTTGCGGCGCCGGCACACCGGGTTCTAGTCCCGGTTGGGGCGCCGGATTCTGTCCCGGTTGCCCCTCTTCCAGGCCAGCCCTCTGCTGTGGCCCGGGAGTGCAGTGGAGGATGGCCCAGGTGCTTGGGCCCTGCACCCCATGGGGAGACCAGGAAAAGCACCTGACTCCTGGCTCCTGCCATCGGACGAGCGCGGTGCGCCGGCCGCAGCGCGCTGACCGCGGCGGCCATTGGAGGGTGAACCAACGGCAAAGGAAGACCTTTCTCTCTGTCTCTCTCTCTCACTGTCCACTCTGCCTGTAAAAAAAAAAAAAAAAAAAAAAGATTATTGCTCTTTCTAAAATTATTTTATGTGAGATCTTTTTCTCCTTCTTGAGCCAAATAAGTAAATAAATAAATACAAATAAAAACCTACTAAGAATTTCTAGAGGGCATGTTTGTTGAGTGCCCTTAATAAAGTTTTAGGAATGTTAAGTTGAAGAACCAAACACCAGAAGATGATAGTAGATTTTATTTTTATTTAAAGATTTATATATTTGAAAGTCAGAATTACACAGAGAGAGGAGAGGCAGAGAGAGAGAGGTCTTCCATCTGCTGGTTCACTCTCCAATTGGCCTCAACTGCTGGAGCTATGCCAATCCCAAGCCAGGAGCCAGGAGCCCTACCTGCATCTCCCACGTGGGTGCAGGGGGCCAACGACCTGGAACATCTTCTGCTTTCCTTAGTGGGTGCAAACTGATGAAATCTTTACTTAGTAGATACTGAATCGATCTTCTGTATATAAAGATAATTGAAAATGAAAAAAAAAACTTGGTGTTAAATTGGAAATTGCATAGAAATTTAATCAATTTTTTAAAAATATCGTATAGGATCTCTGTCCTTAATGTGCTGTACATTGTGATTTAATGCTATAACTAGTACTCCAACAGTATTTTTCACTTTGTGTTGCTATGTGGGAGCAAACTTTTGAAATCTTTACTTAATATATACTAAACTGATCTTCTGTATATAAAGAGAATTGAAAATGAATCTTGATGTGAATGGAATGGGAGAGGGAGTGGGAAAGGGGAGGGTTGCGGGTAGGAGGGAAGTTATGGGGGGGGAAGCCATTGTAATCCATAAGCTGTACTTTGGAAATTTATATTCATTAAATAAAAGTTTTAAAAAGAGAGAGAGAGCTAGATCGGAAGTGGAGCAGCTCAGGATCTAACTGGCGCCCATGTGGGATGTTGGCACTATAGGCGACAGGTTAACCTGCTATGCCAAAGCGCTGGCCCTGATAATAAGTTTTAATGCACACATAATAGCTTTTGTTTTTTCTTGGTGTTTCCATTCTATTTTCTAGTTCAAATCTAGTTAATAAAAAAGATCAATGAACTAGTCTGTTCCCACAGTCACACCATTCTCTTTTCTGAGGTCTTGCTTTATATTTAACTGAATTGTTGTTCTGTCTATTAGGATTATACTAAAAGACCATTATCATGACTTCTCAAACACTCTAATACTTCATTCTGAATAAGCTTTAGGATTTGAAGAGTGCTACACTTCATTAGGAAAATACAATCTGCCATTTGGTGACATTCACGAAACTGGCTGTAGGCTTTAAAGAAAGACAAAGTTTTTAACAAAGGTTTAATTTTAAACTTTAATTTCTTCATATATCCATAATACTTTTGCTTTAATCTGTGAAAATTTTTAAAAAAGAATTTGGGATTGGATTGAAAACACATTACGTGAACAGACCTTAATACTCCTCCTTACAAATCCATCTCTATGAAGAGCCCTTGGCAAAGAGGCATCCAAGGTGCAATTACACACGTTCACTGGAATTTGCTCTCGGCTCATTTCTTGGTTTACTTGGAGTTATATATTTTTTAAAGATTTATTTTATTTATTTGAAAGACAGGTTACAGAGAGAGGTAGAGACAGAGAGAGAGGTCTTCCATCTGCTGGTTTACTCCCCAGATGGGAGCAATGGCTGGAGCTGCGCCAATCCGAAGCCAGGAGCTTCTTCCAGATCTCCCACGTGGGTGCGTGGGCCCAAGGACTTGGGCAACCTTCTACTGTGTTCCTAGGTCATAACAGAGAGCTGGATTGGAAGAGGAGCACCTGGGACTAGAACTGGTGCCCATGTGGGATGCTGTTGCTTCAGGCCAGGGCTTTAACCCACTGAGCCACAGCGCTTATCCCAGGAATGAATTACCTTTATTCATTTGTTATGTGAGAAACTGTGTTTTAGGTTAGTAAAGTATTGTTATTTGAATGAAGTTAATTTTTAGTAACAATATATGTTTTCTAAAAAAAGAAAAAAAAGAAACAGTACTAATAAGACAACATTGCATTTAAAAAATATTTTGGAAGTGGATATTTGGCACAATGGTTAATTTGCCATCTGAGATGTCTGAATTCTACATTGGAGTGCCTGGTTTGAGTCCTGGCTACCCTACTGGATCCTTTTTTTCTGGTAATCTCTCCTGTTCTAGCTTCCTGCTTATATGCACACTGAATTCTGGGGTCCTTGCTTCATCCTGGCTTAACTCAGGCTGGTGTAGTCATTTGAGGAGTGAGATAGCAAATGAAGAATCTCTGTGTGAGTGTCTCTTTGCCTTCAAAATAAAATTAAGATAAATAAAATTTTTAGAAATTAACAAAAAATTTGGTTCATCTTTTCATTTGTAAGTACACAGAGTTTTTAGTTCACATAATCTTGAAAAATGAATATATTGGCAGCATAGTACTGCTAAATGTCCTCATTTCTTTCTGTTAACTCAGTGGAATAGCAATAGCAATTATTAGTGCCAGACCCTGTTTGGAATGTTTTATTTTTGTTATCTGATTTCTTTAGTTTCATTAGTTCCTTAGCTTATTATCTGATTTCAGAAACTACATAGTTATGTAACTTTAAAGTAGCATAACAGTGTATAAAATGCCTAATATCTAAGATCTTTAATTTTCTAGATTTGAATGGAAACATTTTTGAGATCCGCCAGTGTGCTCTTGGGAGAGAAAATCAGCTGCTGGGATGCAGAGGAATTATTACTGACAGAATTAAATGAGTCACTCTTTAAAAAAAAGTTGCTATCTACTAGTGTGTGACCAAAAGGAAATATTTGGAAATGGAACTGTTATCAACAAGAAGGCATAGCAGAATAGAAGAATGATTGAAATGAATATTTGTGTGTGCTTACATTTGAACATCATTTTGAATTTCTTCCTTCCATAGAAATCAGGTGTGTTCCTTGTTTCTCTGTCCAGGAGAAACATATATATATATATATATATATATATATATATATATATAAATTATGAAAATGTTATGCTTGCATAAAAGATTCTTTGGGTGTAAAGTCAAATTTCAATCTTCTCCAAATCATAGTTAATAGACATTTTATCAATGGAGAAACATGGTCCTGGCTATCATCTACATTTTCCTATTAATGAATTAACATCCTTTTTTGCTGAGGGGAAGGAGGAGAAGGGTACAATAGAGCACAGGGCAGAATAAATTCTTTTTTATAAGAAGTGATACCTGGTTTAGGAAACTTTAATTCTGAAGCCAGATAAAGGAGATAATACTTATATATTAGAAAATTATTGCTTCTAAATATCAATGTAAACCAAGTTTAATAACAATCAATTCCAAGAGAGAATTCCCACTGTGTAGAGAGTAGCAATGATCATCATACGTCAACTATAAGAAGTGAGATTTCATATATGTATGCCTGCAGCATTCTAGACTACTGCTTAGATTCACCATGCACTAGTAATTTACTTGTCTGAGTCTAGTGAGATAGGACACACAAAGACACTCAGCAAGTTATGAAAAGTAGGTTATAATCCATACATAGAAGGCAACTGACAAATATTGTCTTGTAACTATTGTAAATTACAACCCCACTAAGGCTCAAGAAAGCTTCTTGCACAGATGGAGTCTTGACTGTACATAACTCAATTTGAAGAACTCTGAAATCTGACTGTCCCGGCTTATATATTGCAGGGGACATGAGACACATTAGTGAAAAGCTTTGAAAGATATTGTGTTTGCAAGGAGAAGGAAGAGCAAACCCAGTATGATCATTGAGAAGGAGTAATAAAAATGCAGTTGTGCCAGATATTAATGTTTTACACTGGGCTTGTCTTCTTGCAGGGAAGTAATCATGGGTTGTCAAGTTATCATCAGATCATAATAATAGTAGAATTACCCTTTATTGTAGAAAAAATCCTTCATTGGTCTTAGTACTGTGGTAAACATTTCACATGTGTTATTTCATGCTCTTAACATCATGGCACAGGTTCTTTTCACGTTTCCTTTGTTGTCAAGAAACTGAAACTCAGGGTAGTTAAATCCTACCAGTGTCACAGGTAGGATTTAGACACATACTTATCCGGCAGCAGGCAGATTAAGAGTCTGGGTTCTTTATCACAATCGAATGAGCTTCAGTTAACTGAAAATGGAATGTCCAAAGGAATGAATCATTTAAGATACAGTGTGACTTAATCATCAGTCCATTTACGTGGAGAATATTTAAGTAGAGGTGGTTATATACATTGCATTTCTCCTTTTGCCCAGAGAAAGATATTCATTTTCTCCCTAGCCTTTGCACTGAATAACTGATACACTTTCTTAATTATAGTCCTGTGTATACCTACCTTTTTCATATTATTTCAGGTTAATTTGAAATATGAATATATATATATATATCCCATGATCTTACTTACACATTAAATTATAACAGCCCAAGGTAACTACTTTCCTTCATTACAAGTGCACTTCACCAGGCTACCTCTTAGGTGACTGAATTTACCTCATCTTCGGGGTAGAATATTATCGTCTCCTCTGTAATTGGTTCTGGGTGACAGTCATTATCAAAACCATAAAATCATAAGTTAGAATCAAACCTTGAAATAGAATGATTTCTCCAGGTAGCCTTGGAGGTCTTATTTAGAATGAATATCTAGAATGAATACACATAAGCTGTTAATTGTACATAGAATTTTATCTGTTCTGATTTGAAATATATAAATTTTACCTTCAGAAGTGTGCAATTATTCTTTCAGAATATAACACTTTCAACACACACAGCCAAGAGTATCTCTCAAAGTATATTTTTTATTACTCTGTACTCCACCAAAATAATGCTACTGAACTTAACCCAGTCTTGTCTAGAATAGTTAAGGCTGCAGCCCCAAATAATAGCCTCTTGCTTTGAAATCTGACATTTTGTGTTCCAACAAAATTTATTAATAAATCAACAACATACTCTATACTTGAGGATCAATTAGGGAATAATAGTTTAATATTCTGTGGTTGTCAAAATTCTCCAGAAAAACAATAACGGTATACATACATGCATGTGTATGTGTATAGATTTGTTATTGCAGTTGCTTACATGAGTAGATAGACAATGAAGTTCCATGATTTGCTAGCTATAAACTTGAGAACCAGGACAGCCAGTGGTAAACTTCAGCATTAAGTCTGAAGTCCTGAAAATCTTGGGGGCAATTGTTTGCAAACACTTTTCTGAAAGCATGGGAAATAGGAGCTGATATCAAAGGGCAAGGCAAACAGTATGGCTCAGCTTAAATAGAAAAAAAGAGAATTTTCTCTTCCTGCACCTTCTTGTTTTACTCAAATCTTCAGGAGTTTTGACAATGCCCACTCACACTGGAGAGAACCACATATTTTACTCAGTTTATCACATAAAAGGCTGATGTTGAGGCCTGTGCTGTGGCATAGTGGGTTAAGCCTCTGGCTGCGATGCCATCATTCAGTATGGATGTGGTTCCAGTGCTGGCCGCTCTGGATCAGAGGCTGATCCAGCTCTCTGCTATGGCCTGGGAAAGTAGTAGAGGATGGCCCAAATGCTTGGGCCCCTGAACCAGCATGGCAGACCTGGAAGGAGGCTCCTGGCTCCTAGCTTTGGTTGGCTCAGCTCTGCTGTTGGTTTCATTCAGGGAGTGGCCCAGTAGATGGAAGATCTTTCTCTCTATCTCTTCCTGTCTATGTCTATAAAGCTGCCTCTCAAATAAATAAATAAAATCTTTAAAAAAGGTTAATGTTACAGCAGAGTGATATGTATTATGTATTTTTTAAAGAGCTAGAAGAAAAGATTTTGAATGTTTTCACAATAAAGAAGTGACATATGTCCAAGGAGATGAGTATGTTTACACTGATGTGGATTATACATACTGTATATATGTTATCCAATAAATTCAGTTTTATATATTAGTTAAAAATAAAACCAAATGCTAATCTCTTCAAAATACACCTTCACAGACACCCAGATATATCTGTGCATCTCAGCCCAGTCAAGTTAATACATGAAATTAAGCATAATGTATGCTAACACTTACTGGGTAACATTACATTTTACAAGCAGTTCTCTGAAGAGTGAAGCCTCTGTCAATGTGGAAGTATAGTTAATGTAAGAAATAGCCACAAAACACACACACACACAATCCCCTTCCAGATCATGACTACCTTGCTCAAACAACAGCAAGACTCTTTGGTGTTTTTACATATCAATTTATTTTACTTTTTAAAAATATATAAAAGGAAAAATTTCATGCATATATATATATATATATATATATATAGTTTTAAGAGCATAACGATATTTTCTACCCTCTCTTTCTCAATCCCTTCCTCCTCCTCCTTTTTTTCTTATGTTTCTTTTAATTTTTATTGCATGCTATCAATTTTCTTTATAATCACAAGGTTAGCTTGCCACTAAAGAATTTAACAAATAATGAGTAGAAAAAACACTGTTCCCCAAATATAGACAACGTCAATAAACAATAATCAAATCTCAAAATGTCAATTTTGCTCATAAATATTACTTTTTTCTACTTTGCATATTAGTTACTACAAAGCAGGGAAAACATACCATATTTGTCTTTTGGGGACTGACCTATTTCACAAAGCATAATGGTTTCCAACTGCATCCATTTTGTTGTAAAGGACACAATTTCATTATTTGTTATGGCTGAAAAATATTCCATCATGTATATTTACAAAATTTCTTTATCACAGTCATCAGTTGGTGGACATCTGGGTTGATTCCATATCTTAATATTTGTGAATTGATCATCTATAAACATGTGGGTACAGATAATTCCTTCATATGCTCATTTCATTTCCTTTTTGTAAATTTCCAGGAAAGCGATGTCATATGGTAGATCTATTTTCAGATTTCTGAGGTCCATCCACACTGCCTTCCGTAATGGTTGTACTAGTTTACATTCCTACCAACAGTGGATTAGGGTACTTTTTTCCCCAAATCCTCACTAACTTTTGCTATTTTTTGATTTTTGTCTGATAGCCATTATAACCGGGATAAAGGGAAACCTCATTGTGGCTTTTATTTGCATTTCCCTGATGACTAGTGATCCTGAGCATCTTCTCATAGCTATTGGCCACTTATATTCCATCCTTTGAAAAAAATGCAGTTCATGCTCGTAGCCCATTTTTTAACTAGATTCCTTGTTTTCTTGTTATTGAGCTTCTTGAACTCTTTATATATTCTGGATATTAATCCTTTATCAAATGTATAATTTGCAAATATTTTATTCCATTCTGTTGTTTGTCTCTTCACTTGGTTGAGTGTTTCCTTTGCTGTGCAGGAGTTTCTTATGTAGTCCCATTTATCAATTTTTATCTTTATTGCCTATGCTTCTGGGGTCTTATCTAAGAAATCTTTGCCTTTGTTAATGTCTTGTGGTGTTTCCTCTATGTTTTCCTCTGGCGATTTGATAGTTTTGTGCTTTAGATTTAAATCTAAAATCTACATTGTGAGTTGATGTTTATATAGGATGTGAGGTAGGATTTTGTTTAATACTTTTATAGGCAGCAATTCAATTTTCTCAACACTAGTTGTTGAAGAGACTGTTTTTATTATTTATTTATTTGAAAGTCAGAGTTATGGAGAGGCAGAGGCAGAGTGGAGAAGGAGAGAGAGCTAGAGAGAGAGAGAGAGAGAGAGACAGGTGAGAAAGGTTTCTTCCATCTGCTGGTTCACTCCCTAGATGATCACAATGGCCAGAGCCAAGAGCTTCTTCCAGGTCTCCCACAATGGTGCAGGGGCCCAAAGAATTAGGCCATCTTCTACTGCCTTCCCAGGCCAAGGCAAGGAGTTGGATCAGAAGTGGAGCTACTGAGACTTGAACCGGCCGCCAAATGGGATGCCGGCACTGTAGGTGGCAGATTTACCCATTATGCCGCAGTGCAGGCCAAAGAAGAGGCTGTTTTTACTCCATGGAGTGATTTTAGCTCATTTTCCAGGGATGTAGATTAATTTCTGAGGTCTCTAGTCTGTCCCATTGGTCAACATGTCTATTCTTGTGACAGTTCCAAGCTGTTTTGATTATAATTGACCAGTAATATGTCCTGAAATCTGTTATTGTGATGGCTCTAGGGTTTTTTTTTCTGCTTTTTTTTTTCTTTAAAAAAGATTTATTTATTTATTTGGAAGGCAGAGTTACACAGAGGCAGAGGCAGAGAGAGAGGGGTCTTCCATCTTCTCCTTCACTCCCCAAATGGCCACAACGACTAGAGCTAGGCCAATCCAAAGCCAGGAGCCAGGAGCTTCTTCTGGGACTCTCAAGCAGGAGCAGGGGCCCAAGCATTTAGACCATCTTACACTGCTTTCCCAGGCCATAGCAGAGAGCTGACCAGAAGTAGAGCAGCCGGGACTTGAACCGGTACACATATGGATCCCTGCACTCCAGGCAGTGGCTTTACCTGCTGTGACATAGCACAAGTCCATTACCTCTAGTTTTAAGATAAAGATTTCTTTTTTAAAAAGTTTTATTTAAGGTTTACACATTTCATGCACTTTGCATATAGATTTAGGAACATAGTGGTTCTTCCCATCTTGTCCTCCCTACCACCCACACTTGCACCCTCCTTCTGCTTTTCTCTCTTATTCCCATTCTTATCTTATTCAAAGATCTATAAGGATTTCTAAAACATTTACCTTGAAGTAATCCTTAGGTACTTAGAAAGACAAAAGCTAAATCTATTGTAAAATATACTTAGAAACCCTTGAATTTACAGTATGAAACAAGTTTCTTTCTTACTGTTGTGGATGTTAAAGTTTGTTTGGAATTAGCAATAATTTCAGAGGCAACGATTTATAAATTGCTTGAAACCCTATCCCTTGGCCCAATTTTCTCCAAAAACTTTGTGTGATATACTAGTATTCCAGCACCAAAATGTCTTTGGCGCACAGACATTAATCAATAAAACCTTTTTTGGCGGGGAGAGAGTTTAAGGCAAGAGATATAATTCACTTGCCAATGGTTTCGGTTCAGAGATGGAGCTTTTTGTTATTATTCTAGGTCTAAAATTTGTATCATATGACCATGTGATACAAAAGGAGAGATTTCTGTTTTCTAGACTTTGAAGTGAATAATGCATAGTAAAAAGTAGAATATCTCATATGTATGCAATTTAGAATGTTCTATATATGTAACAAAAGGTGAGCTTATGTTCTACTGGGGTAAAGAGAACAGGCTAGGCTAGCACCATGGTTCACTAGGCTAATCCTTCCCCTGAAGTGCTGCACCCAGGGTTATAGTCATGGTTGGGGCACCAGATTCTGTCCTGGTTGCTCCTCTTCCAGTCCAGCTCTCTGCTGTGGCCCGGGAGTGCAGTGGAGGATGGCCCAGGTCCTTGAGCCCTACACCCATATGGGAGACCAGGAGGAAGCACCTGGCTCCTGGCTTTGGATCAGTGCAGCGCATTGGCCACAACACGCCATTACGATTACTTTGAGGGGGTGAACCAATGGAAAAAGGAAGACCTTTCTCTCTCTCTCTCTCTCTCACTGTCTAACTCTGCCTGTCAAAAAAAAAACAACTCTGTAATTAACAAACAATTATTCTTACATGTCTAAATTTTAACTGAAAAGTGATCCCTGTGAAATATAAGAGTGGGAAAAAGAGAGGGAGGAGATGTACAATTTGGGACATGCTCAATCAGTCGTGCCCCAAATGATGGAGTTAGAAACATGCCAGGGAATTCCAATACAATCCCATCAAGGTGGCATGTACCAAGGCCATCTCACTGGTCCAAGTGATCAATTTCAGTTCACAATTGATCACACTGATAGGTCTAAGAGTCAAAGGGATCACACAAACAAGACTAGTATCTGCTAATACTAACTGACAGAATCAAAAAGGGAGAGAATGATCCAACATGGGAAGTGGGAGTCACAGCGGACTCATAGAATGACAGATGTCCTAAATAGCACTCTGGCCTCAGAATCAGCCCTTAAGGCATTCGGATCTGGCTGAAGAGCCCATGAGAGTATTTTAGGCATGGAAAGCCAAGACACTCTGGAAGAAAAACAAGACCTAAATGAAAGATCTCTGTGAGTGAGATCCCAGTGGAACGAATGGGGCCATTAAAGAAGGAGGTACCTTTCTCTGAAGGGAGGAGAGAACCTCCACTTTGACTATGACCCTGTCGGAATAAGATTCAAGTCGGCGAACCCTAAAGGCTTCCATAGCCTCCGCAACTCATGACTAGACCCTAGGGAGAATACTGATGCCATAAACAAGAGTGTCAAATTGTTAAATCAACTTCAGGAGTCACTGTGTACTTACGTCTCATGACGGATCTGTCCTTAATGTGTTATCCAATGTGAAGTAATGCTATAACTAGTTTTGAAACAGTATTTTTACACTTTGTGTTTCTGTGTGGGTGCAAACTGATAAAATCTTTACTTAGTATATACTGAATCAATCTTCTGTATATAAAGATAATTAAAAAGGAAAAAAAACTTGGTGTTAAATTGGAAATTGCATAGAAAATTAATCAATTTAAAAAAACATATCATGTAGGATCTCTGTCCTTAATGTGCTTTACATTGTGAATTAATACTATAACTAGTACTCCAACAGTATTTTTCACTTTGTGTTGCTATGTGGGGGCAAACTGTTGAAATCTTTACTTAATATATACTAAACTGATCTTCTGTATATAAAGAGAATTGAAAATGAATCTTGATGTGAATGCAAGGGGAGAGGGAGTGGGAAAGGGGAGGGTTGCGGGTGGGAGGGAAGTTATGGCAGGGGGAAGCCATTGTAATCTATAAGCTGTATTTTGGAAATTTATATTCTTTAAATAAAAGCATTATAAAAAATAAAAAAAATAAAAAAGAGAACAGGCTAATGAAGAAAGTTCTAGTGAAGATTAATCTTTTGAAGTGCACATCTAAACTTTTGTTTTTGAAGTTGTGTTGTATTAGACATTTGTATCACAAATGATGAAATTTCAATTCCTGAAACTGATTTCCAAATTGGGGATTAAAGTAAACACTATTTCAAGGGTTTTCCCAAGTCACAGTCCTATCAAGAGTTTTATGAATCTTTACTACGTTTAGCTTTATAAGCTTAAATATCTCTGTAATGAACATTAACATTTTGTGTAACTATTTAAAAAAACAAACTTCTCCATAGCTACATAATTTTATATGATGATGCCAAAAGAATAAGAAAGTAGTTAGACGAAGAATTTCTAAGATGTTTCATGGAAATGAAAAAAAATAGCATGTAATTTCAAGGTCAAGGAAGGAAAACCTGCTTGCTTGTGAATTTTGGAGACTCACAGTGCACCTATTTTAGGCATCATTTTCCCATTGCCCACCACAATTTCACAGAATAATGAGACAACTTTCATAGAAGTCACCACATTTAGTTTAATTAAGAGAAACTATATTTGGAATTAGAAGTTTAATAACTCTGGTACCAGTAAAGCAGATCACAATGAGTGAGCAGCTGCTTTGCAATTCAAACCAGATGGTGCCTTTCTTTTCCTATTCCGATTCTCTTTTTTGAAATGGCATGTCCATTGAATACCAGAAAAAGTTTGAATTCAAGATTTCTATGTCAGGAAATATGTTGATGGAGAATTATGTTACAAGGTTTTTGTAGCTTTCATATGTACATTTCCTTCAATCACTAATTTGTAACCATCACCAAATGAAATACCATTCTAATTTTTTATTTTTCACAAAAATGGAAGATAATAGACACTGCAAAGACATCTACTTTGTGTATGAGTTGATAACTGAACAGGGAATTTTCTAATAAGTGAACATAGCTGATTTTCATAGGGTGGCATATTATCTGTGGATAGAAGAGTATATAGAACAGGGGCAGGAGCTGTGGTGCAGCAGATAAAGCTGCCACCTGTTGGCTGGCTAATCCTCCACCTGCGGCACTGGCACCCGGGTTCTAGTCCCAGTTGGGGTGCCGGATTCTGTCCCAGTTGCTCCTCTTCCTGTCCAGCTCTCTGCTGTAGCCTGGGAGTGCAGTAGAGGATGGCCCAAGTCCTTGGGCCCTGCACCCCCATGGGAGACCAGGAGAAGCATCTTGCTTCTGGCTTCGGATCAGCATGGTGCGCCAGCCGCAACATGTCGGCCACAGCGGCCATTGGAGGGTGAACCAACGGAAAAGGAAGATCTTTTTCTCTGTCTCTCGCACTGTCCACTCTGCCTGTCAAAAAAAAAAAAAAACAAAAAACAAAAAAAAAACACACAAAACCTGACACCTGCAGTGCCAGAATCCCTGTGGGCCCTGCTCCAATTCTGAACCAGCTCTCTGCTATGGCCTGGGAAAGCAATGGATGGCCCAAGTACTTGGGCCCCTGCACCCACATGGGAGACCTAGAAGAAGCTCCAGGCTCCTGGCTTAAGATCAGCCCAGCTATGGCCGGCGCCACGGCTCGCCAGGCTAATCCCCCGCCTTGCAGCGCCGGCACACCGGAGGTTCTAGTCCCAATTGGGGCCGCGGATTCTGTCCCGGTTGCCCCTCTTCCAGGCCAGCTCTCTGCTGTGGCCAGGAAGTGAGGTGGAGGATGACCCAAGTCCTTGGGCCCTGCACCCCATGGGAGACCAGGATAAGCACCTGGCTCCTGCCATCGGATCAGCGCGGTGTGCTGGCCACGGCGGCCATTGGAGGGTGAACCAACGGCAAAAAGGAAGACCTTTCTCTCTGTCTCTCTCTCTCTCACTGTCCACTCTGCCTGTCAAAAAAAAAAAAATCAACCCAGCTAAACCATTGCAGCCATTTGAGGAATGAACCAGAGATGCAAGATCACTCTCTCTCTGCTTCTGCCTATGCCTCTATGTAACTGTGCCTTTAAAATAAATAAATCTTAAAAAAAAAAAAAAAAAGTGTGTGGAAAGCTAACTTGTTGCTCCTGCTACTGTCACAGAAGGATATATCTTTTTTAATGTCTACACTTTTAAACTCATAACAGAACTACAATTTCTTGTGTCAGAAGACAGGAAATTTGACATAAACATTTACATTATTTTGTGAAACGAATTTGATAAATCACTTGTTAATCAAGTCTGTGTCTTGCTGAATTTTTTATTTTTTTTTGTATTTTCCTGAAAGAAACAAATATCTGTAGTTCATAATATTGTACAATGAGTAGACGTGAATATAATTGTTGAGCCTAAATGAGTCTGTAATCAAGTCCTGGATGTGTGATCCAATTGGAGATTCCTCAGTTGGTCTAAATGCTTTTGAGGGATTAAGTGTCAGAGTTCTCAGCATCCCACATAGTTCGCTGTTCCAAGTGCTGAATACATATCTAATTTGATACATGTTCGGGGATCTGCATTTGAGGAGACCCTTAAATCTTAACCCTGAGATGTTCTATTTTGGCTTTTACATAATCAATTGGGGAAGGATGTGAGATTAAATGCACAATCATCTTTTTTACAACAAGAAGCTTGTTGGGCTTCTTCAGTGGATTGTTGCTCTTGATAATACATAATATTCCACCTACTATGATAGTTTAAAACAAGATTTGCATGGTAAAGATATTCTGTATTCATGATTTGAAGAAGATGATAAACCCTTTACAACATCTAATTACTGTGCTCTGAATTTCTATACTCAAAAAAGACTACACACAAATGCACACACACACACACACCACCACCACCACCAACAACAACACCACATTTTTCTCTCCTTGCTCTCTGTAGTCACATAAAATTTTTATTATTAAGGTCTTCCCTCTAATTTTTCTCCACAAAGCAATATCTGATATTTCAACAGCCATTTAATCTTGTGGCCTCTAATACACTGTATTTCACAAATTATTCCACTGTAAATCTGCCTTGATCTACTTCTTATCACCATCTGAATGTGCAGTAAGAACCCTTCTAGAATACAATTTTATTTTAAACTACCTTAGAATTGCTTTTCAGTTTAAGAAATGCAAATGTGCTCCATATCCTCATACACTATCCTTATTATATCCCTATAGATTATCACTTATTGAATTATCAGTTCAAATTTGGGGCTCAATGAAGTCATTTATTTTTATTTAAAATTAAGCTTAATTTTAAAAAGAAAACTAGATAGTGTTGCAGACAACAGGAGCAGGAAGAAGAGCAGGAAGGAAAATACTCTGTTTTAATT
The DNA here is from genome assembly GCA_949820135.1 of Sylvilagus floridanus. Lineage (NCBI taxonomy): Eukaryota > Metazoa > Chordata > Mammalia > Lagomorpha > Leporidae > Sylvilagus > Sylvilagus floridanus. The sequence continues at coordinate 85,712,829 of OX463224.1, forward strand.
GGGTCTTGAACTTTTATATACACTATAATAGATTTTGTTCAAATAAAGTGGGTTTTAGTGCTGTTTGATGAGTAAATTAATACATATTAATTCATTTGCAATATCAACCTTTAAAAACAATTAATTTGAAATATCTTACTTTACATATAAATTCTGTTATATTACAGACATTGAAAATGACTCACATTTTGTCAGGTAGCATATTCAGATTGATTACTTAGCTTCAAATCAAGATTCTGTTAACCAGTACTCAAAGTAAATGAGCCATAGGAGATAAGAATATTACTTTAATTTGAGTCCTATCTAATCTGTCTGGGTAGGTAAAGATTCAATGGACTTATCTTTTACTACACACCTGCATCATTACTTTGTAATATAGTAACTTTGACCTCAATATACCATCTTTAGTCTTAAGCCTCAGATGTACGGGGCCATAAAACATTAGATAAAAATGAAATGTTACTTATACTTTTGAAATTAAATCAAAATAAAGATTTCTTAATATATTCTTTCTGTGTTAAGTCTCCTCAAGAAACTTGAAGTCAGGTGAGTCACATGCATAGAAAAATGCTGAATTGATATCCCTATTCATTCATCTCATGAATGAGTCAGAATTTAATTTGCCTTAACCAAAGATGTTGGGCAGTTGCCTATATGGGATAAAGGCGTAGTTTTCAAATTAATTTCCTTAGATACTGGAAGTATTTCAGAAATTGACCCGGCCAGTTCCATCATTTTCTGTAAAATTATAAAGATGTTAAATGCTACATTTCATTGCAAAAATAAGGTATTATATATTTTTAATAAAGTAGTTTTTAGCTTCCTGCACATTACAATTCAAGTCTCAACTGCTTTTCTTTTCCATGGGTCAGGCAAGGTGATAAAATGTGACTAATGTAAAAATGTGTGGCTCAATGTGTCCTCATGAGAATTTAAGCTTTGATGAAACACATTGGCTATAAAGGCTTTCCTCTATAAACAAGAGCTCTTCAAAAAGATTCCATTTTATTGACTTCTGAGGCATCTAGTTTAAGAAGTTACTTTTTTCTTTCTAATTCAGAGTCCAAATCCTTTAGATAGAGTCAAGGCAATGAGAGTCAACCCTTTTCCTGAAATCCACTGAAAGCTGCAGAACTGCTCTTACTAAGCAAGAACAACTTTGTTTATTACTTAGCCCATTAACTCTTTCAGATCCCTTGGCACAGCATTTGTGGTTGACAGATGTAATAAATAATAGCTTAAATAAAGTGAAATGACATAATTAAATTGAGGTATTGAATGCTATTTTTTTTTAAATCTAGGAAATGTGTAGAGTGTGCTAAGCCTGCATGGAGTAAAAGGTGTATGAAAATTCTGGTCAAGAATGCATGTTACTTACTCCCATTATATATTAATTTCATGCTCAAATGCCTACCCCTGCAATCAAAAAAGCTACATTTGATCATTTTCGATATTTATATATTATGTCTCCTAAATAATTAAATTGCAATGTTTTGACTGTGAATAATCTTCAGTTTATAAGGCTTATTGAGTAAGCTGAGGGTCATAGAACAGTTACAATGAAAGTGTCCTTGAAGAGAGGTCAGCCTTTTCTCTCTTTGTCTTTGCTAGACTTTCCTCTGTTAGTATTCAAGATTTATATATGAGGCCTGCATTGAATAATAAATTATGCTGAAGAGAAAATGTCACAAGTCTTGCCAATTCAAACTCCATCTGATTTGACATGATCGTCTGATGATGTCATTTTAAGAGTTATGTAAACGTTGAATGTGAAGGAATTATTAAGTATGTGAACCTCTGTGCTCTCCAGCCACACTCTTTTTCTCTTTTCAATAATTTAGCAGCCTCTTTTGCTTCTGTTTTATTTCTGTTAATGATTTAAGGTGTCTCCAATAGATTTATACATGTATACTCATTTACATAGGGGTATGTGTACATATGTTTTGAGAAATGATATGTAGATAGGCAATTAGTTAACAAAGCAATGATTATTAAATTAAAATTCTGAATTAAATCGGTAAACAAATGAGGTAATAGAAAATATGAGTACAAATATGGAAAAAATTTAAATACAAATTAGTTAGTAGGCTTGCCAGAATTTGGGCAAAAATTGGCTCCAGAATATTTGTTAGCAGTATATACATAACACACACAAATATACACACTTGGAAATGCACTAAAATTATACAATTCACAGTTAACACATAATTTAAAAATACCATTTGTGTGGGAAAGAGTAATTTTGCTTGTAATTGAGATCACGAATACTTATTTTCATTACTTCCCACACATAGTGGTATAAAATAAGGTAAAGGTAATGTTCCTCAATATGCATAACATTGGATAGAATGAGGAATTGTAATAAACTTCCTATAATACCTAAAATGAAAACATATGTTTGATGCAGGATTCATACACTAAGTTCTAGGCAAAGTATTTTTAGAACTGGCATCAAAAACACAGTCCGTAAACCTGATAACTTTGGACTCACCAAAGTATAAAATGTGGGGCCAGTGCTGTGGTGTAGCAGGTAAAGCCACCGCCTGCAGGGCCAGCATCCCATATGGGTGCTGTTCTTGTCCAGGCTGCTCCATTTCTGATTCAGCTCACTGCTATGGCCTGGGAAAGCAGTAGAAGATGGCTCAAGTCCTTAGGCCTCTGCACCCCGTAGGAAGCTCCTGGCTCCTGGATTCAGATCAGCAAAGCTCTGGCCATTGCAGCCATCTGGGGAGTGAACCAACAGAAGGAAGACCTTTCACTCTCTCTGCCTCTGCTTCTCCTTCTCTCTGTGTGTTAACTCTGATTTTCAAATAAATAATTAAATGTTTAAAAAAGTATAAAATTATCAATTTGAAAAAGATCCTGTTAGGAATAACAACATAAGCCACAGATTGGTAGAAAAACATTTTCAAATCACACATCCAAGAAAGGACTAGTAGCTGTAATGTATAAAGAACACTAAAAGCTCAATAGTAGTAATAAAGAAGAAACTTTGGAAATGATATGTTTATGACATTGATAGTGCTGATAATTTCATGTTCGTTTACTTATAAAGTTGTATACATTACATATCTACAGATTATTTACATATCAGTCATGTCTTAAGAAAGTGCTTCTTACTCACTTGGCTAATCCTCTGCCTGCGGCACCGGCACCCTGGGGTTCTAGTCCTGGTTGGGGTGCTGGATGCTGTCCCGGTTGCTCCTCTTCCATTCCAGTTCTCTGCTGTGGCCCAGGAAGGCAGTGGAGGATAGCCTAAATGCTTGGGCCCTGCACCCCCATGGGAGACTAGGAGGAGGCATCTGGCTCCTGGCTTCAAATTGGCGCAATGCGTCAGCCGTAGAGCACCGGCTGTTGCGGCCATTTGGGGGGTGAACCAACGGAAAGGAAGACCTTTTTCTTTGTCGCTCTCTCTTACACTGTCTAACTCTGACTGTCAAAAAATAAAAATTAAAAAAAGTTCTTCTTAAATTAAAAAAAAACAAATTAAGAGTAATAAGTAATTAAAAGAGAAATGCATAAAATTTATGAAAAACTTATAATGGTGATATATAGATAGTAAATATGAGGAGAAATATCCTCAACATCATTATTCATGAATGTAATGCAAGCCAAAACCACAATGAGACATATCTATAAACTAGGATGCACTAAAAAAAGTGTGTGACAACATCAAATGCTGGCAAGGATTGGGGGAAACTGGCTAACTGGATAACTTTCATGCTGCTAGTGTGAATATGAAGTTCCATAGCCATTATGGAAATCAATTCTGCAACCTTTTAAAACACACACACACACACACACACGAACTAGTATCTCTCATATAATCCAGCAACTATCAAGTTGCATTCCTAGGCATCTTGCAGAGAAATGAAAATGTAGGTCTCCGCATAAGCGTATGCATATTTGCTCATTGCTACTTTATTTGTCATAGCCCCCAAAACTGAAACAATACTGGGTACCTAATGTTAAACACTGGTAGTACAACTGTGATGAAGAATACCACAGAAATACAAACTATATTAGGAACACACACACACACACACATACATTTGGATGAATCTCCAGTGAGTTGTACTGATTGAATAAAAGCCAGTTCCTAAAGTTTACTCTGCTATATCATTCATAAAACATTCTTGGAATGACAATAATATAAAAATGCACAAAATTTTAATGCTTTATTGGTGTCAGGGACAAAGCAGGAGTGAGTGGCTAATTCAGTGTGTGGTGAAAAGTTTGCAACCGCTGGAGGGATTTTTGGATTTTTGTGATAATGGAAATGTTCAATATTGTGACTACATATATGTTAAGTTCCTGTTTCTTATAGTTTTCTACAGTTTTGCAAGATGTCACCATTGTATGTGTTATAGAAAGCTGGATTGGAGAAATTCTCTTAGTTCAAACATGCACTAGAGGCCAGGTGAAAGATCGTCAGAAGCAGTTTATTAACATCAAAGGGCCAAGTGGAATCACTTTCCAAGACTACATGCCTGATGCAGGTTTCTTACAATATTTATAGGCTCATCAACATCATGCATTAACAGTTACAGTGTCAGTGGGCTTATTGCAGCCTGTGGGACTCAGGACCACCCATGAGGAACTTGAGGCAACTCTTATGGGGAACATGAATGAGGGGTTGCAGAAAACTGAGATTAGGAACCAACCCAGACATATCAATACCTCTGGGGAACAGAGATTTGGATGACTGGCATGACCAAACATGCCAATACCTAAGGGGAGTTGGTAAAGAGTTACAGTAAACAGAGGTTAGGAGATCTGTCCTCCTCAGGGTTCTTATCTCTTTTAATATTTAGAACGAAATCCATTTTCTTTGTAATCACAAGCTTAATTATCCACTATATAAGGGATTCAATAAGCAGTTAAGTAGAAAAGCCCCTCCTCCCTCAGAGTACAGACTGGTAGCCATGATTACAGTTATAGCTGGAGTGTCCATGCATTTATATAAACTTTTGTTCATCATGTGTGTGGTAGATATATACTATGTGTCACGCACTCTTCAGTCAGTCAAATATTAGCATTGAAAAGAAAAGGAAAAAGAAAGTAAAGGAATTGCCTTTTTAATATGTCATTCATTTTTTTCATTGGCATTGATTAGATACCAAGGGTTAAGCTCGAGCCATTCTATCACATTTTGCAGTCATTTTTACCTTTAAATCAGGGGAAGCGATGGTTTAAGAATTGTAATGGTTTTCAAAACTTTAAGAAAAGATAATATTGGATAAAGGGAACTCTTTATGCTATTGAAGTCATATAATTTTTATATCAAATTTAATTTAGAAATATAATATTTTTCAAGCACGTTTATAAGCATTAAAATCCCATAACATCCTAAGCGTTCTGCTTTAATTTCCATAGATCACCTACCTTGTCATTGAGAATGGGACAAGGGATAAAGGAAGTAGAAAATATCTAAGGGTGAGACTTGTCATCTTTGGCCAATGCCTTAAGAAGTACTGCCTGGACTCTTTCATATTCCAAATAAGTCATCTCAAATTTTAAATGTTACAAATATTAAAGTTGTAAGTATTACATATATAGTAAAAATATAATTTGCATCTTTCAACATATAGAATTTGAAAAAGCAAGACTTTTAGAGGCATTTTTCTTTAACAGAGACAACCTGACTTAATTAAATATGAAAATAATACAACAAACCACATTTGCCAATTAAAAAGCTATTCTGCAAATTCAGGCAGACTATTCAGAAGAGGCAGACGAATTTTCACTTACATTTCATTTTAACAGCAGAACCTTTGTGGATCTTAATATCATTCATCACCATAAAATCATGGGCATTAGTAGTCTGATCAAAAGTGAGTGTACTAGGTGTCCATTGAGGATGTGCCAAGTCATCTTCATGTAGTTATAAGTTTCTTCAAATATGGTGAACATTACACACTCATACTTTGCCATGTATAACTTTTCAAAAAATGACGATTCTGATTACAAATTATCCAAAATCTAGCTCAGAATGGTGAAGAGTAGGATTACCTCTACCTGTAATAGAACAGTAATAATATATGTGAGTGATTTATTTATGAGATATTGTGATAAGAATTTTACACATCTAACCCTTATAAAAATTCAAATATAAGTACAATTTAGCAAATAAAGAACCTGAAAATGAGAAAAGTCAGACAAATTTTTACAAAGTCACTACAAGAGCAGAATCAACTTCAAATTCTAATATTTTAGTTGCTGGGGTACTACTAGAAGTTATTTGAGGACTGAAATGTTAATCTTCCAAGTCCCTACTACTTCTTCCTCTCCCTAAGTTATGACTGATGGTTAAGGGGAATGTATGAAAACTGAAATGACAGAACAGTTGAATTTGATCAAGTGTTTCTCACATTTACCACATGACAGACTAGGAATGGAAATAGTAAGGAAAGTGGACAAGGATTTTTTTCCTGTATTGGATTTCAGTTCCAATCAATAATCAGGATCCCAACATTCCAACTATAGCAGGTGTCTCAAACAGTAACAAAATTTTTGTTTTTCTTTATGTTTCTTTGTTTCATGGTCTGTTCCAAACACTCATCTTCCATATGTGTATTTTCCTTGTTATTTCTTTAATTCATGCTGGTGGTTAAAATGTTCCATCAGGGAAGGTATTAGGCACTTCTGGAAATGATGCTGCATTTCTTTTCTCAATGTTGCCTGGACATTTTAGAAGACATGTAGGATAGATGATAGATAGACATAGACAGACAGACAGATAGATAAGTAGATAGATGGCAGATAACAAATACAAGTAAATTGTCTTTCTCACATAATCCGAGAGGGCATGGAGTGGGCCCACTGACGTTTCTAATTTCAAAACACATTTGGTACTATGCTTTTGAGGAGACATGACTTTACCCCTGAGCTGACTTCCAGACAAAGACATCAGCTTATGCAAAATACTTGATTTCATTTCTTGAAATTAACTTAAATTTAAGTGGCTGTTGCATAAGGAATAGGAATTTAAATTGTTATTATAACAAGGAAACAATAATAACAGTCTATATTAGTCTATTCTTTTCCACCTGATTTTCATGCAATTAGAAGCAAATTTAGTTTTGTAAATTCTCTAACGTTTTGCACACACACATTTTTCCTAGACAATTAATGTGCATGTAACAGGAGCCTCTAGTATTTTCTGCTTCTGAAATATATTAGTTTCAGTACCTGTAACATAAAACTTTGAGTTGAAATGAAGGAAGTGGTTGGAATTCAGGCATTTAAGGGAGGTGCTTAGAAACTCCTAGAGTCAGCTTTATTTAATCTTCAGCATTATTTTTGTGATACATTTTTGGTAACTTTTTCTCCCTTTATATATCATTTTATAAGAACAATAAATCTAAACATCGTTTCTAAATACTAAAGATAAGTTCAACATTTTTCAATTAAAAATTATTTTCTTTATTGCTACTTCCCTCTCTCCCTCTACCCTTCCTTTATCCCTTCTTCTTTCTCTCCCTCCCTCTCTCTTTCTCTCTCTCTCTCCCTCCCTCCCTCCCTCCCCTTAATCCCATCTCTTGCAGAGCTAAATGCTATTTTAAGGTAAATAGCAATCATCTTTCTTGAGTTGATTGGTTTCTCCTTCTGTTTCCTAAAGCAGTCACTCTGCTATAAAGTGCTCTGCCTTATGCAAGGCTCCACAGTTAATGGATCAATTAGCACCAATTAATCGCTTGTGTGACTCATGACACTGAGGGAGAGGAAGCTTATAAATGCATGTTATAAAGTATTTATAACTAAAACCTAATTCACTTAGATTTTATCCAGATATGAGTCATTGAATCAAAAGTTATGGTTTGGATAGAGTTATTGATTAAATAAGGTGTTTAACTTTGGATTTGGGATGCTATTTGATTCCCTGTCCCATTTTTTGATGAAATACAATGCTACAATACATGCTAAAGCATATCAGTTGAAACCTTTCACTGTTTATTTTGGTCATGCTGATCTATGCTGACAAAATTACATTTTTCCTTTCACCTAACTATGTTTCATGTAACTTTGTTAAAGCATCTCAAGCTTAAAGAGCATTCAGTCAGATGATTTTAATATGTGCTGCTGCTTGACAGTAAGTATTATGTATTAAAAACTCTTCTTAATAAACCTGAGTTTTATTTCTGCCTATGGACATGTGAAAATTAAGTGCTATTTTCTCTCATTCTGTACTTTTATCTCTTTTGATCATATTGAGCCATAAGTCTCAGGTCCACAAGGGAAATATGAAAGAATTCTGTTGTTTCTCATCACAATGCAGCAATATTCTGATGACATTGAAGAGATACTATTATCTGTCTTTATGGTGGGATTTTATGCTGCTTCATTGGTATTGGGCATAAGCTATCCCAGCTCATTTGAACAAGGGAATTATAATCCCAAGGGTTTTTGCTCATAGTAAACTCTATTTAGCTGCACTGTGATTATGATGCATTTTGTAATCTTTGCTTAAATAAAGGCAATGAGTCCATTGTAACCCACCAAATAAGTCAAATCACATTGAATATTCTCAGAGCCAAATGTCCTGTCTTTCATAGGAACATTGAAAGCAACTGCCATAATTGCCATTCAAAAAGGCTCCAAGCAATATGTTCTGAAAATATTATTTCTCCTTTCTCTAACTCTTGGAGAAGCAGCACACATATATTGGTATACCTCGATTAAAAGGAGAAGACAATAGTGAGAATTTTTCTCAATGTCTCTGTAAGGATATATTGTAGTGACTTTCTAAATGAAGGTCAAGAAAACACTGAATTTGATTAATTATACATTAGTTCAAAAAGTACTTTTATTTTTTTAAATATTGAAATTTTTCCAAGATTCAAGGGTGAAGGAATATAATCACTATGTCTGACAAGTAGCTGAACATCTGAATAAATTTTTGAATGCTTCAGACTACATAAGGGAGTTTCACAAAGTTCATGGAAGATTTTCATTTTTTAATTGCATTGAAAGCCCACTCATAATAGGTTAATCCTGACTGCAGGGTGAGGCTTCCTTTACTACTGTTAAATAGGGAATGTGTCTGTGTTTCCATCCTTCTGTTGTGTCTGTCTCTCTCTTTACCATTTGCTGGCATCTTCTGGAACTCTCTTTTCTGTCTGTCAGTGTTTTTGTCCTTCAGTTCTACCCTCCCTCTTGGTCTCTCACACACACAGACCTCATTTAATGCAACCTTGAGAAAATCAGACCTTACACTGAGCATGTTCTTCTTTTCTTATAAATTAGGTCACTCAACAGTCTGCTTTTGGGTCATTGCCTCATTTTCTTTGCAAATGCTTCACTCTCCTTTAAAGCTTTAAAATTTTCCCAGAGAAGAGTCTTAAACATCTTTCAAATCCAAATTCAGAATACAAATGGAGCTGAATAGAGGGCAATTTATAATTGGTAGTGCTAGAGGATTTGAGTTGGAGACCATAGAGAACAGCATCCTGAGAAGCAGGAAATTGCAAATTCACAGGGCTGGACTTCCGTCACAGTTAGATGTTTTTATAGAGGTCTTTCTAAGTGACTGCTATGGAAAATATGGCTCAATCTCCTTTTTAAGTTCAGGCATTTTGCTTTTGCTAATGAAATATAAAAGTTTCTTTTCATAAAATCAAATAGCTAATTGAAAGTGCAAGAGGAAGTAAATAATTCTTTATAGACAAAATCAGATTTCTCAGCATGTTTCAAGGGACAGACGTTAATAAGCATTAAATGAAAAAAAATTCCCCTGTGGGTAGTACTGACTTTAAGAATGTTAACAAGTATCTTTACTGCAGGAATTTTTATAGTCTTTGATATACTAATACACAGAATCTCTAAGGCATGGGTAAATTTACAGAAATTATCAAATTAACTAGCATAGAATTCTTCAAGGAGGTTCTGTGAAACATACTTTAGAAAATGCTGTCATAAATGTGGATAGTACAGATACCTTTAAAAAGTGATGCTGGAGGCAGGTAGTAAACGGTCTGAGGACATCTTGCTGTTCTTTCATCCTCATCAAAAGCCTTTTCTAGAGAGTGACCATAACAAAGCAGTTTGGAGATTCTGAGAACTAAAAGGTATTGAAAATATCGTTCCCCCATTGAAATGCCAAACCACTGACAAGCAAATTTATAAGGCTTTTCTGATCTTGCTTCCCTATCTGCTTAAAAACATTTGTTGATTCCTCTTTGTCATCAATTTGAAAGTCTTGAAATACAACATTACTTTTTGATATGGCATTGTATTCTCTCTAGTGTGCTTAGAATTATATGCATAGTATGTGATTAACTAATGAAATACTGGATTCAATCCAAATTCGTGTTTGAAACATCCTAAATATAATTTTTAGATTTGAAACAAAATCTTTCATTTTACCACTTCTTTTGAAATGTCTGTTCTTACCCTCCAGTTCAAGTCAGGTGCTACTGTCATTTTCATTAACCATAGCATACTCATCCTTCACCTTGTGGGGTTCATTCCACATTGTAGTTGTGTACTCATTGTTGATATAATTTTGTGTTTTTCCCCTTTTATTAAATGCCAAATGATATAAACCAGTGTCTTCATACACAGAATTGCTTTATTAATAGGTACATTTTAGGCAGCCAATAATTAGGATTAATGAATACATGCATGCATACATACTTTGATTTCATTTAGGTACTCAGTTCATGGGATCAAGTTGCTACGATCAACCATGCAGCTAAAATCCATGATGTAGTTTTCCAAGGGGGGAGGGGCATGAGTATTTAATCCATAATTGCTAATCGTACTCCTCCTAAAAGTGATTTGTTATAGGCCTGAAAGGTGTGCTGCACAGGAAAAAAAAAATCTGTAGCTAGAAATTGTGGTTTCCAAGAAGTGATCAAGGTATAGTATAAACACCTATAATTCATTTTCATTATTTGGAAAGAGACTACTTCTGCCAATAAATTGTTCTTTTCAAATAAATGTTATAAGACCCTTCACGAGAGTCAGGAATCAATACCAAAAAGCCCTTTAACTGCCTACTATAAATTAAAAGTAAATAAAAATATTATTTTGCTTAAGATCATGTATGGTTCTCCACAAGTTATGGCATTTTAACCTATTTAATGTGGTAAATGAATATGCTTGTATTATTCAGTCTATAATACAAAATTAGGTGACAATCATTACATACATATATACTATGGAAAGTTACATAAATAACATCTATAAAACATTAACAACTTTGGAAAATTTATTTTCTTTTTTAAAATTAAATTATTTACATATACCTAGTAGGTTATAGATTAATAATAAGTATCTTCATTTTACCTTCATAATATTAATGATACTTAAATCGTTCTTGCAGAAATAAAAACAAATTTGAGAGTTTTTATTTATTGAAAAGGAAACACTTAGCTTAGACTTTTTTCTTGTGAAAGTTTTAGTTGGAATGTCCTACAGAAATTTAGTGCTAGTTTTTACTCTTCCATTTTCTGGCTGCAAAATTTAATACTAGCGCTTTTTTCATTCATCCAAATAAAAGTGCTCTGATTCTGTTACTAAGGCATCCAAAAATTTTACAAGCAATACATGTGATTTTGAATTCACTCTTAATTTTTGCATTAGTCTCAGCAATTTGGGGATTCGGAGCAAGTTAAATGCATTGCTTCAATATTAGCATCCTTGACTTAATAATTTTTCTTCTTGATACTTGTAGCAGTTGCTGCCTACACAATTTGAATTTTTATTAAACTGTCACTAAAGTGACATCAGTCTTATCATATTTTCCATATTTACAAGTAAATATGGAATGCATTTTCCATATTTATACAAATGTAATTGCATAGTTTTCACATATATATGAAACAAAAATCACATAGTTTCTTCTATAGTAAAATAAATACTCTTTAATCTCACTTTCCTGAATAACTACTGCCCCCATTATACAATACTTTACAAAACGTTTCCAGAAGGAAGAATACGTATCTTTGATAATTTAACCTTTATCTCTCCTTTCCTTTTCTAGCAACTCCAATGTGGCTTCTGTTGCTGTCATTCTAGAGTTTGCTTTTTCAAGGTTTTAAGTGATTTCCATTTTGCTAATTATTTTCCATTTTGATCTTTTTTAAAACTTTTATTTAGTGACTATAAATTTCCAAGTACAGTTTATGGATTACAATGGCTCCCCCCTCCCATAATTTCCCTCCCACTCGCACCCCTCGCATCTCCTGCTCCCTCTCCCATTCCATTCATATCAAGATTCATTTTCAATTCTCTTTATATACAGAAGATTGACTCAGTATATATTAAGTAAAGATTTCATCAGCTTGCACCCACACAGAAACACAAAGTGTAAAATACTGTTTCAGTACTAGTTATAGCATTACTTCACATTGGACAACACATTAAGGACAGATCCCACATGAGAAGTAAGTACACAGTGACTCCTGTTGTTGACTTAACAATTTGACACTCTTGTTTATGGTGTCAGTAATCTCCCTAGGCTCTAGTCATGAGTTGCCAAGGCTATTGAAGCCTTTTGAGTTCACTGACTTCGATCTTATTCAGACAAGGTCATAGTCAAAGTGGAGGTTCTCTCCTCCCTTCAAAGAAAGGTACCTCCTTCTTTGATGGCCTATTCTTTCTACTGGGATATCACTCACAGAGATCTTTCATTTAGGGTTTTTATTTTTTTTTCCCCCAGAGTGTCTTGGCTTTCCATACCTAAAATACTCTCATGGGCTCTTCAGCCAGATCTGAATGCTTTAAGGGCTGATTCTGAGGCAAGAGTGCTATTTAGGATATCTGCCATTCTATGAGTCTGCTGTGTATCCTGCTTCCCATGTTGGATTGTTCTCTCCCTTTTTGATTCTATCAGTTAGTATTAGCAGACATTAGTCTTGTTTGTGTGATCCCTTTGACTCTTAGACCTATCAGTGTGATCTATTGTGAACTGAAATTGATCAGTTGGCCTAGTGAGATGGCATTGGTACATGCCACCTTGATGGGATTGTATTGGAATCCCCTGGCACATTTCTAACTCCACCATTTGGGCAAGTTCGATTGAGCATGTCCTAAATTGTACATCTTCTCCCTCTCTTATTCCCACTCTTATATTTAACAGGGATCACTTTTCAGTTAAAATTTAAACACCTAAGAATAATTGTTTGTTAACTACAGAGTTCAACCAATAGTACCATTTTTATCTTTATATTGCCATGTCTCCCAACATCAGTTAACCTATCTGAGCATTTCTTCATTTTGTGTATCTTCTCTTTTACTTTATTTTGTTTCAAAATAGGAAAAGAGGGTAGGTACTAACAACTCCATACTCTCCTGCTTGGGGGATAGACTTTCATAACCACAATTTCCTTATTTTACTTGCAAATTGTTGTCTTCACCTTCTTAGAAAATTTTTTCTTATCTTTCCTCCTCGTTAGCTTTCGTTCCCAATTTCTTGACATTCTTCACAATTTATTATCCCATCCAAATGCATGGTTTTCTATAAAATCTATATTCTTGTTATTCACACCTATAATATTCCTTAATCTTTCCTCTTACCGACAGATTGTTTCTTATTCTAACCCATTAACATCTCAACTTGGATCCCCACTAGAAAACTCCAAATTAACATTGCTAAAGTAGGTTGACATTTCATTAATGTCAGTGACAGTACACATATGCTTAAGCAAAAAAAAAAAAAAAGACCTTAGGCGTCATCTTGTTTCCTCTCTGCCATATCCTCACCTTCATGTTTAAGCTGCATTAAATCTTTTTAACTCCATTTCCAAAAATAACTTAAACATGTACAGTTCTCTTAATTCTCACTGTCAATATCCTAATCAAAACCACTCTGCTTTAACCATGAACTCGATTTATAAAACTGATTGTGGACACTTCAAAAAATCAGAACAGAAGGAACACAAATATGATAAACCTATTAACCAGAATGCTCTGGAAGTATAGGCAGACAGACAAGGTAAGCAGGGAAATGCAGGCTAGTAGATTTATTTAGGGGGTTGACTCATGGAATTATGGAGTGATGAGAATTCCAAAGAATCTATACCCACAAGCAGGAGACCTACGGTGCTGGTTTTCCAACTTTTAAGGCTTCAGAACCCCAGAGACCAATGGTGCAAAGCCACAGGTCTGAAAACCTGGAGGACGACTTGAATTAGCCCTGGTGTACCAAGCCTGGGGATCTTGGAATTCTGTTATATAAAGAGAAGAGTTTATCACAACCCCAGAAAAGAGATAAAGTTTCCTTCAGCTTTATGGACCTTTATCTATTTTAATGGTGCCCAATTACAGTGAGGGCAGATCCTCTTTACTCAGTCCACGGTCTCCCTCACCAATCTCTGCAAACATGTACAGACACACCCAGAAATAGTCCTGAACTAGTTCTACTTGTCACCTTCAATCAAATCAAGTTGGTACATGGAAAGATTGATGGGTGGATATTCACTATTTCTTGGTGGTCTAAGTTGTAAGAAATCTTCAAAATCATCTTTTTTTTTCTGTCTAAATTGATTTTCCACTTGCTTTGAATAGTTAGCTTCCATTTTCAGGTCTACGTTTCATGATTTTCTCAGCAAGTATGAAGATTTTTAAAAGTTCATGGAAAATACATATTACAAAGTCAAACTATATATGAATTTTATTTTTTGGTTGAATCCATAAATGTCTGCAACTCCAACTAGGTCTCCCACATGGGTAGCAAGAGGGCAGGCACTTGAGTCATCACCTACTACCTCTCAGATTGTGTACCAGAATGCTGGATCAAAGCAGAGCAGCCAGATCTGTAACTGGAATGTCAATACAAGATGAAGGTATATAAACAGTGGAAATTTTTTTCATCAAAATAAGCTATCTTTTAATTCCATTTTCATGACCTTTTGAAGATCCCTTGTATAGATTTCTAAAATACCAATAACCTTATATTACTCCTTTGTATTAATTCCCTGGTCATACTGAAATTGGAATCATTGAGGGCTTTGCGTATGTTTTTTGCTGCCTGGAACACCTTGACCCAGTTCTTGAGAACACTGCCTTCTCATTGTCTAAGACTCATCTGCACATTGCAGTGCCCAGAGTAAATTTTCCTGAGTTTTTGTTTCCTGAGTTTTTATCTAGGGTTGCCTCTTTCTTCTGCCTTGTTTTCTTTTATTTTTTAAAAAAGATTTTATTTTACTCATTTGAAAGGCAGAGAGAGAGAGAGAGAGAGAGAGAGAGAGAGAGAGAGAGAGAGAAATCTCCCATCCTCTGGTTCATTCTCCAGATGGACACAATGGCTGGGGCTATACTAGGCCAAAGCCAGGAGCCAGTGACTTCTGGGTCTCCCATGTGAGTGCAGGGGCCAGAGAGCACTTGACCAATCTGCCTCCTTCTCCTCCTCCTCCTCCTCTTCCCCCCTTTCCTTCCTCACTCCTCCTCCTCTCCCCCTCCTCATGCCCCTCTCCTGTCCTTCTTCTCCTCCTCCCTCTCTTTTCCTCCTCCTCCATCTTTTTTTTCTTCTTCTTTTTTGTGGTTTCTTTTTCCCAGTTTTAATGCCTTTTAATTTCATTTAAGATACACAAATTTTGTGTATTTCATATATAGAGATTTGGGAACATAAGGATACTTCCCACTCTGCCCTCCCTCCTGCAATGCTCCCACATTTCTACCTTCTTCCTCTCCTATTTCCACTCTTAATTTTTACAAAGATCTCTTTTCAATTGACTTTATACTCATCAAGTTAACCCTACCCTAAGAAAAGAATTCAACAAATAGCACAAGGAAAAAAAAAAAAGCACTGCTCCTCAATAGCTGAGACGAAAGCTGGAAACAATCACCAAATCTCAAATTGTCCATTTCACTACTATGCATTACATTTTTGGTACTCTATTAGTTCAGCCTGATCAGGTAAAATGTATGATATCTGTCTTTTTGATACTGGCAAATTTCACCAAGTATAATGGTTTCCAGTTGCATCTATTTTGTTGCAAAAGAAAGGATTGTTTTTACAGCTGAGTAGTATTCCAAAGTATGTATGTGTGTATATATATATATGTGCATGTGTATACACACACACACACACACACACACACTATAATCTTGTTATCTAGCCATCAATTGATGGACTTTTGGGTTGATTTCGTATCTAAGCTCTTGTGAATTGAGCTGCTATGAACATGGGAGTACAGATAACTTTCATATACTGATTTGCTGCTTTCCACGGTGTATTAGCAGGGAGCTGGATTGGAAGTGGAGTAGCCAGGACTGGAACCGGCATCCATATGGGATGCCAGCTTTGCAGGCAGTGGCTTAACCCATTGTGCCAAAACGTTTTCCCAACTTCCTTTATTTTCTAATGTAATGTCTTTTGCTATTGTCTCTGTGACATTTTTTGAATTATTTATTTTTAAAGAATTAATTGTTTATTTGAAAGAATTACAGAGATGCAGAGAAAGAGAGAGAGAGAGAGAGAGGAGAGAGAGAGAGATCTTCCATCTGCTAATTCACTCCTCAAAGGGCCACAATGGCAGGAGCTGCACAGATCTGAAGCCAGGAGCTAGGAGCTTTTTCCTCTTCCCTAACATGGGTGCAGGGGCCCAAGGGCCTGGACCATCCTCCACTGGTTTCCCAGGCCACAACAGAGAGCTTGATTGGAAGTGGAGTATCTGGGACTTGAACCGGAGCCCGCATGGGATGCAGGCACGGCAGGCAGTGGCGTCATGCGCCATGCCACAGCACCGGCCCCTCTGTGGCAATTTTTTAACTGAGTTTTCTTCTGTGGTTTCTCTAATGTACTTAAAAATATACTTGGAGCTTGGAACATTTGGGCTCTTTTGTGAACATAAAATTTGTACCTGCTAACTTCTGTTATGTATCCCATTTAGCTATTTCCTTCATTAGCATTCCAGGGTCCTTTTCAGGAGCCTATTATTACTTTTAAAAAGAGTAATCCTTTGCTTTTGTATGTTTTCTGGAGCTGACACTTACCAGTTATTTGTGGCAATTCATTTTCAATTATTGGTCTCATTCTTGTTGTGCATATATATGAAATTCAGTAGAGCGATATCTATTTTTGCTGAGTATTAGCACTGTATGAAATAGTAGATGCACCACACACTGGGCAACTATCCTCTTTACCACTTCAATTTCCACCTTGACTCCTCCACTGCACTATGTTGTGAAAACTACAAAGAAAGTAATCACCCCTTTTCAAAATATTCACTTGGTCAAATAAAATACAGTGAATAAACCTTCTAGAAATGTAAACAAATTAGCGCTGTGGGAAGGAGTAATCTATGTTTTTCTCCTAATTTTTTTTTATTTTTTTGTTGGGTACAAGTCTCCACATATTTCCAATGACTTTCTTAAAAGAAACAAAGTGAACACAACTGGAGACCATTATGCTTAGTGAAACAAGCCAGTCTCCAAAAGATATTATATGTTTTCTTTGATTTGTGGTAATTTCTGTACAGAGTACAGAAAAATTAATGTATATAAGTGAAATTGACATTTGGAAACTTGATTCTGGTTTATAGCCCTCCTCTATATGCTTAAGGGTTTGTGGTCATTCTACTTATTACTTGTGAATTCTTTATTCAGTGGAGAATTAACCTTGTTATTATAATGTCAATTAAAAGCATATCATTGCAAAAATTAAAATAAAAATTAGAAAAAAAGGGAGAGGTTGGGGGTGAGGGAGGGAGGAAGGCTAGGCTTAGAAGTATCACTTTTTATAAAAGCCTCCCTAGTGTTTGTCTTTTAAAGTGTTTCATCAAGCTGACTTTTAGAATGCTTCTCTATGTATTTCCCAACTTTCTTGAACATTTTTGAATTACTATACATTTAAAGCACGTATACACAAAGTACATGTATAGAGTTATATATATGCCTGGATAGACATACACAAGTATACACTAGAGGTGGCAAATATATGAGCATTTAAATGCATATATATACTATATATTCATATGTATATAGAGAGAGCTCTTCCTCCCTGCATCTAGCTAGATAATAGCTCACAATATATAAATGAAAGGATTTCAAAAATTTTAAGGAATTTAAAGATAAGCAACTTTATGTGAACTTTTTTGCAGAACTCCTCATATATATGACAATATAAAATAAGGATTATTTTTAAAAGAATGGGAAAGTAGCCTTGACAAACGAGACAATTGAATTCTAACTGTTTCTGAATTTTCTCACGTCTCAAAAGGAAACGGAAGCCAGCCATAAATCTCTTCATATAAGTATCACCAGGAAGGCCATATCAATATTCAAAGGGGGAGAAAAAATGTATAACAATTAATAATAAAAACCATTCTTGTATCAGACCTGTCTCAGTGGTTTTCGATAATGTGATGTACAATGTCAACAAGCAAATATCTATAATGGAGATTGGACTTGTATGATCCTTGGCAATGCAGATTATTTAAATTCCATACAATTGAATTTATAAAAATTCCTTAGAGATCTCATTCCACAAATATATTTCAGGATGAAAATTATCAATCTAATTTGCTTGCACTAATCTCCCTAAAAAAAGTTATTATGTTGACTTACACATGCACAGTAAGTGCAATGATCCTCTTGAATTACATAAAGTATAGAGTAAAGACATACTGAGTAATTAAACACAGGTGTACTTGCTAAATTTCCCCTTGGTGATTTCTAAAAGAACCTTTGTCTACCTATATTTAGTTCCTGCACTCTAAGTTCATTATTTGTAGTGATTTCTTATGCAGTTTTTGAAATATTTAATAAGCTGGACTTTTTTCTTTATACATGCCTTATTTGATGAAGGATGAAGCCTTTTTTACTGTAATATAAATGTAAAATATGTTATTTCAAAAACCCCAAAAAGTAGGAACAGGATGGGAGGGCCAGAAGTGAATGGAAAGAAGAAAGAAGGAAGGAATATCATTGTTTCCTTAGAATTATATCTACAAATCACCTGTTAAAAGTTAATTATAAATTTTAAAAAAAGATCTAAATATTTTCTATAACAAAAATAATCCCCTAAAGGAACTTTATTCTTAAATAAATTAAGATCTGCTATTGTATGTACATATACTCTAACTTAATACCTTGTCTTTATTTAAAATTTTTAAAAATGTCAAAATCATTTAGCTGGCAAATATATTGTTCTGAGCCATTTTTGAATGTATTCATAATCAACACCGTTATTTTATGCTTAATATGTTAAAAAAAGGAATTGGTACATTTCTTCCTATTACCTCAAATAATCACAGATGGTATACCCCAAAACATGAATAGGCAATTCATGAATAAGCATATGAAAATTAAAGTTAGGACAGGCATTTGATCTACCAGTTATGATATCCCCCATCATAGTTGTCCAGGTTTGAGCCCAACTCTGCTCCAATTGCAGCCTTCTGCTAATGCAGACCTTGCAAGGAGGCAAGCAATAGCTCATGTAGTTGGGTTCCTGTCACCAATTTGGGAAACCTGGATTGAGTTCTCTGCTCCTGATCAAGGGGGGCATTTGTGAAATAAATCAGTGGATGGGAGCTCTATCTGTATTTCTCTCCCCTCCATCAAATAAATAAATAATTTTTAAACCTATAATCAAGCATAAACATAATTCCACTTAAACTGCATTCCACAAATGAAAACAATAAGGACATAATGTTCAACAATTATCATAGAAAAATTAAAAGAGTAATAATAGACCACATAATATTCACTTTGTACTTTAGACTATTTTACACCATCTTAAAAATGATCACAAATGAATTATAAGCCTAAATATGAGTGCTAAAACTATAAAATTCAGAAGAAAACATAAAAATAAGTCTTCATGCCCTTAGGGCAAGCAATGATTTCTTATATAAGACACAAAAAGCATGAAATAAGAATAACTAGAAATTCTCTTTCTGATAATGAAAATATCCTCTATGTGAACATACTAAAAATTACTTTATTTTACATTTTGTAGAATAAATTTTATGAAATGTCAATTTTACCTTAATGAATTTTAATTTAAAGTGTAAAATCCCCTGATGTCTGGTAGATAGCCTATAATCATTCTACAAAATTGGTGGAGACCATAAATGGGGAAGTTTGGATTTTCTAATGTGTCCTTGATAGAATATTTACAGTTTACACACACACACAGACACACACACACGTACATTTTCTGTTGTGTACTTTCAAAGGATATAGCCATATCACAAAATTAACATCTCTAGGTTTTTACTTGGAATATTCTCTAATATATGTCAAAGAAGGCAAATGGGTTGCGTAGTATGTGTAAACATTATTTTTCTAATTCAAAAGCTGATTGTATACAGTAAACACTAACACAAAAGCACACACACATACTTGTTCAAAACACCCTAAAAACTTGCTGAACACTGCTAAAAGTGCTTACCTATGATATAAAATTAGTTGTGTGGGCAGCAATAATTCGTTTTTCATTCCACATATTTTCAAAATTTATTTTAAAAATTATAAACATATCTGCTTTTTAAAATTTAAATAATATAAGTCTGAGATAAATAATGCTTTTGATTTTTTTTGTAAGAAATCTTTTGTTGTTTTAGAATCAATAATTCTGGAGTGGGCATTTGGCATATCATTTAAGACCCCTTGGGACATGTGCCTCCCACGTTGGAGCACCTGGGTTCAAGTTCTGGCTCCACTCTTTATTTCAGCTGTCTACTATTGTGCATCCTTGAATGTAGCAAATTATAGCTAAAGTAGTTGGGTCTCTCCAACTCCTTTGGAGATCCAGATTGATTGAATTCCTGGTTTCTGCCTTCACCATGGACCCTTCTCAGCTGTTGTCAGCATTTGAGCAATGCAACCTGTAGATAGATCTCTCACTCTGTCTAAAAAAAGTAATAATTCATATACACCTACAAGTCATTTGTTTCAACCATCTTTGATAAGAAAGAAGAATTTTGGTCACATAGAGAATATCCCTGTGTCATTCTCAAAAACTGATGAATATTTTATATATATATATTATGTGTTTATATGTGTATATGTGTATATGCGTGTGTAAACAGGAACATACAAAAAGGAAAACAGAGGTAATGGATAATTGCAAAATATACTGAGGGTAAATGAATATATATTTATTACTTATAATTTTGACTTAAACCAGCATTTTGGTCATAAGTTAATTCCTTGGTCACAAACTAAGTACCTAAACATTTAGAAGAAAACCCATCTCCAAAAATTGCTCAGTTTTTTGCTAATCAAAAAAATTGACTAAGACCTTTGTCTGACACATATTAAATTACTCAAAGAACAGTTGAATCTGTTGCCATTTTCATATTGTCTCACCTTCATTTTCACCATCATTAGCAATATGATATTTGTATGTACACATACTACACACATAGGTATGAAAATCTTCAAAAGTTCATGGAGAACAAATATTATGAAAAAAATGCATGGATTTCAAACAACTTTTACATCAAAACAACATTATGTTTTAATTTTATTTTCCAATAAATTTTGTGGAGTACCTCACACTCTCATTTCATAAATTTTTGACACTTCTCAAGTTAGGATGATACAGAGAGTTTGAAAGAGCTAGATAGAAAAATTTAGTTTAAACTTGCACAAGCATGCAAGTTTACTACTATATGAAGCTTTAATTGTTGGAAAATATATAGATTTTCATATTCTTAGGGATATAAAAGAATATCAAGACAAAAATTTTGGTAAACATTTCACTCTTTACAATTACATTCTTCCAAAATATCAGAAGGCCAGAAGGGGTGGGGGGGATGTCAGAAACTGAATGTTAGTATCATCTGATATTTCATGTGTTGAACCCAATCCCCCAGTATGCTGATAGTTGGAGATGAAACCTTTTAGAGATAGTTAATTTTAGATGTCATTATGCATTTTTTTTTTTTTTACAGGCAGAGTGGACAGTGAGGGAGAGAGACAGAAAGAATGGTCTTCCTTTTCCGTTGGTTCACTCCCCAATGGCCGCTGTGGCACTGCGCTGATCTGAAGCCAGGAGCCAGGTGCTTCTCCTGGTCTCCCATGGGGGTGCAGGGCCCAAGGACTTGGGCCATCATCCACTGCACCCCCAGGCTACAGCAGAGAGCTGGACAGGAAGAGGAGCAACTGGGACAGAATCCAGTGCCCTGACCAGGACTAGAACCCCGGGGTGCCGGCACCACAGGTGGAGGATTAGCCTGTTGAGCTGTGGCGCCAGCCTTCATGTCATTATGAATTTAATCCCTTTATGATAGGGTTTTAAAAAGAGACATTATCTATCTATCTATCTATCTATCTATCTATCTATCTATCTATCTATCATCTATTTATCTATCTGCCGTATGTTGACAGAGAAAGAAAGAAGCCTTATGAAAACCAGATAAAGGGTTGTCTCCTCTAACCAAAGCAGCTATCACCTTGATTTAGGACTTTTTATTTCCAGAACTTTGAGAAAATGCATTTCTGTTGTTTAGGATACCCGGTGTTTGGTATGTTATTATGTAAGCCTAAACATACCAGCATTCTGAGCATCCAATGCAAGTATTCTGTAGTAATGCTTACTTTGATGCTAATTATACGGCATAAATGTAGGGGCTTAGAGACAATTGATTTGAAGAGTAAAAGTTTTCAGCCTTCAGCAATGCCTTTCTTATGATGACAGTTATAGAATGATGTCATGGATAATGGATGTAGTCATGCCAGGATTTAAAGGGAATCATAGGGTCAGCATTGTGGCACAGCTGGTTAAGGTGCCTTCTACGATACCAAAATTCCATGTGGGAGCAGATTCATGTCCTGGCGGCTCCACTTCTTATGCAAGCCCTGTTGTCTGTCAAAGCATCAAAAAATGTCCATGTGCTGGGTCCTGTGCATCCATGTGGGAGATCTGAATGAAACTCCTGGCTTTGCTCAGCCCAGCCTCAGCCATTGAACCCATTTGGGGAGTGAACCAGTGGGTGGAAGATTCTCTCTCTCTCTCTCTCTGTAACTTCGCTTTTCAAATAAATGAAATCTTAAAAAAAGAAAAAGAAGGGATCATATCTAAAAATAACACAAAGCAAAGAGCACAGAAACAAAACAGACAAAATATAATTTAAATAATTGCTTAGCTATTCTTAAGATGCCAGCATGAAACTTTAAATAGTGAGATGACTGCATCCACCCATAGCCTTCTAGCCCAAAGGATTAGAGATCAGATCTCTGCTGGGTGCTGAAAGGAGTATTAGACAGGGTACATCTTAGTCATGACTTGGCAGCATATCTCTGACAGTTAACCTGATGTTCACTGTTGTTCTTTTAAATTATACCTAATTTGGATCCACTGGGAAAAATTCTTGGATCATGAAGGAATCACTTTCTCATATTTTTCCGTATTTATTTTTGATATGATCTTTATGCCTGAAAAGTGTTTGTTTTTTCTTCTCAATTTGAGATTCCCATTTGTAGCTGGCGCCACGGCTCAATAGGCTAATCCTCCACCTGTGGTGCTGGCACACGGGGTTCTAGTCCCTGTTGGGGCACCAGATTCTGTCTGGGTTGCCCCTCTTCCAGGCCAGCTTTCTGCTGATGGCCCAAGTCCTTGGGCCCTGCACCTGCATGGGAGACGAGGAAAAGCACCTGGCTCCTGGCTTCAGATCAGCGCTATGCACCGGCAGCAGCGCCCCGGCCGCGGCTGCCATTGGAGGGTGAACCAATGGCAAAAGGAAGACCTTTCTCTCTGTCTCTCTCTCTCTCTCTCTCATTGTCCACTCTGTCTGTCAAAAAAAAAAAAAATAGGGAGATTCCCATTTGCTAATTTTATCACAAACAGATTAGATAGAACAGGGATGAAGAAGAGAGAAGATGATTAAGAGAAAAATCCTGCTATGTCATGTGATTTTGGATGAGTGATCCTTGATGATCAAGCAACAAAAATGATAATGACCTGTATTTTAAGTTAGATCGAATATAAAACTAAACACAGTGTGAAATTCTAAAATTAACATTAAGCAGATTCACCCTGTTTACCTAACTTTTTACTTATATTTATTTGAGAAAATAAATATCTGTATGTTTAAATCACAATGACAGGAGATTTTGTTATTTGTAATTAAATGCAAATGAGAAATACAGTTGATTTCTATTTCAGGAAATTAATGATGCACCAAGATCAATGTTCATAGTTTACTCATGCAAATATGCCAAATGAACATGCCTGATATTTTGTCCTTTTCACCAGTACCTAT
This sequence comes from Sylvilagus floridanus, assembly GCA_949820135.1. Taxonomy (NCBI): domain Eukaryota; kingdom Metazoa; phylum Chordata; class Mammalia; order Lagomorpha; family Leporidae; genus Sylvilagus; species Sylvilagus floridanus. The sequence goes on from OX463224.1 coordinate 85,736,990, forward strand.
TGAAAAAACAGGGAATCCCTTAGAAAGCCAAGGATATCAGGAACTGAAAACAAAAGTTTAATGAAGGAAAAGAGGGATGAGAGAAAAAATTGAACATGGTATTCGACAAAGACTATCATCATTTCCCAGTATACATCACATGTCCTTTCCTTGCTAGAAAAGAAGGACTCTTAGTTGAATTTCCTGATCACGAGGGAACCCAGAGACTCCTTGGATTTTTTAAATCAAGTGGTATTTCTAAAACCAATACTTCAGACCAGATCCACTTTTAAATACAAGAAAAAGAGGAAGCATGCTGGCAGGTATTTAATTTTGGATTTTATATATCTACCAAAGTGATAGCTAAGCCACTACTGAATGTTAAATCATTTTGGAGATTTCTCTGTGTGAAAAATGCTAGTTCTAGCTATGATAGAGTGTGTGGGGTATGATGCAGTGGGGGATGGACCTTTACTTTTTATAGTCAGTGAAAACAGAGTAATACAGGCAAACACTGAAACAAAGCCATTATTTGAGTTATACCCAAGACTTTTGAAAAGTTTTTGACATTATGCTAGTTTACTAGTATAATAATAAATGATAATCACTTTCACTCATAAAAATTGTTGACCCTTTTTTTCTTTTGTCACTTTTAACAACTTAACTGACAGCTCAGTTTTGTGATAAAGAGCAATGGAAAAGACTTCATTTATTTTCATTGACACTTCATGAGATAAATCTTTACCAAGGGCTTTCAAAGAATTTTGGAGTTTCTGTCTTTCTTTTTTTTCCTTTTAAATAAAGAGTAATAATAATAATAATAATAAACTCCCTCCCCAAACTCACAATCAAAAATCTAGAAGAATTTGGAATGGAATTCAAATTGAAGTGATAGAATGTAAAGCACCCAGATTCATTACTAACCTGTAACAATGAATGAAAAAGAGAATATTAATCACTTGTCTATCCCAGAAACCCTAGAAGATCAGACATTACATTAAATACTTTAAAAATTGGTGATTGGATGTCTGTTGGAAAAATTATGTCCAAATTGTTAGGGGAAGATATTTGGTTTATATATTTATTTTCAGATGTTCATACCTTTAATTACAAAAAAGAATTCAAGTTAGTTTAAATATGTATGTAACAAAGCCAATACATGTTGGCACGGAGGCGGAGGATTAACCAAGTGAGCCATGGTGCTGGCCCCATAATATATGTTAAATATAACATGTGTATATTATATATTATGTTAACATATGTTATACATTATAAAATATATTGTATATAATTTATATTATATTTATATATATATGTAATTGCCCTTGTATCTTGAGGCACAAAAGTAATCTCACAAATTTTATTGCTTTAAATCTATATATAGAATATTTTTATACATTTAAATTAAAAATAAACAAATTAGAAAAGAGAATGACTTTAGCTATTGGAAATTTTTCTACAACTTAAATAGTAAATTTATTTGAAGACTTTCAAATAAACATTGTTATTACTTTGAATTAGATGAAGGTACCATAGAAACTTATGCATTTTGGGAGATCGTGGAACATAGTAATCTGTGATTGTTTGTTTAGCTAGTAGAGTTTTAAAAGCCAGCCAGCATCACATTTAGAATTTAATTTGAATTTATCTTATCATTCTCTTTTATTTTTAAGTTAGATTCATTAAATTCTGATTTCAAACTATACAAGCTATAGTAATCAGTAACTGTATGGTAGTGATATACAAATACAGAGACCATTAAACTCACACCACTCCTCTAATTGTTCTAATGGTATGCTATATATTTTGCATTGCAAAGCGGTAAATTCAAATATAAAACTGTTGAAAGCTGAACTCAGTGATCCAGTTACACAGTTTTGCTTCTTTCCTTGTCTTGCCTTATTTTAAGGTTTCTAATTGAGAGAGGCAGACTGAGATTGCAGATATTTTAACTACTCATTCGAAATGTATAGTAGTTTAATAGTTTCTACCAACATTGGGCTTTTTTTAAACTTTGAATAGAGAATGACAAATCCATAAGTATAACTAAGTTTTTGGTCAATGATGTTCATGTAAGAGAACTTGAAAACATTAATGGAAAATGCAGTTGGATCAAAAGTAAAAACATATATTTTATTAATCAACCTAAGTGTCATCAAGTTGAATACACATTTGTATGTGATGATACCAATATACACTATTGATCAGAGAAAAATATTGTTAACTCTTTTTTTAAGATTAGAAAAGAAAAGTCTTGTGGAGTCAAACCAAGACTCTGATGTGGACACCTAATTATTTCTCACTGAAACTCTTGCTAGTTGCCCTTATTGGATAAGAGGCATGAGCAAGAACACTGTTGTGATGGAGGAAGTCTTTATGGTGAAGTTCTCCTGGGTGTTATTCAGTTGAACCATTTGATTTTTTACTTATTAGAGGGTGATAAAGATGGATAAAGTTAAAATGAGAGAGAGAGAGAGAGAGAGAGAGAGAGAGAGAGAGATTATGGATCCACCATAATTTTTCATTCGAAATTTTATAAGTTGAATCATTAGAGATGTGTATATTGGCGACTTTTTTTTTTCTGCTGTTAATCATTGGTCTTCTCCAGTTAGGGCATTAGCAAGGTTAAATGTTTTCTTTTAAATAGATATGGATGATACAGCACTGTGGATTTCAACATTTTCCCATTCGCTCTCAAAACAGGATGCCCATTTCTGAACAGGTCATTTCTTTGGTGAATTGCTTCAAAAAACTTTTTATAAGGTATCAATGATTTCAACATCTCTTTATCTAAGCTTCATCATATATTTGGGTTTTTTCTGCCTTCAATTATGACAGAATTCATATTGCTGTGATAGGGACTCATTAAATGATGTCTTACCCTTGCTAATATCTCAAATTAGATTCTGTTCATCCATGTTATCACTGCTTAACAACTTTACTTTGGTGTAAAAAATTGAAATTCATTCATTGTATTGTCATGATACTTATTTTCCATGAACTTTAGAAGACTCCTTGTTGCCGGCGCCACGGCTCACTTGACCTGCAGCACTGGTACCCCGGGTTCTAGTCCTAGTTGGGGCACCGGATTCTGCCAGGTTGCTCCTCTTCCAGTCCAGCTCTCTGCTGGGGCCAGGGAAGGCAGTGGAGGATGGCCCAAGTGCTTGGGCCCTACACCCGCATTCAAGACCAGGAGGAGGCACCTGGCTCCTGGCTTCGGATCGGCGCAGCACGCTGGCCGTGGCGGCCATTTAGGGGGTGAACCAATGAAAAAGGAAGACATTTCTCTCTCTCTCTCTCACTGTCTAACTTGCCTGTCAAAGAAACAAAACAGACTCCTTGTATATTTAAAGGAGAGAAAAATATCTATACTTTTATTCCAATATTGTATAGGAGTACAGTAAGTTAGTTCACAAGAAGATATATATTTTAAAATACATATTTAGAACTATAAACTATAGCTAAATAACTTTGAGGTAAAATAGAAATTTTTTAAATGTGAGGTTTTAAAACTAAATAAAATATATATTCCATCTATACTAGGGAATATTAGTCAATATAAAGAATGCAGTACTAATACTGTTTGTATCATGCATGGACTTTGAAAAGAATAAGTTAAATAAAAGAGATCAGTCATAGACAACATATTTACATTGTATGATCTATGTGTGAAAACGTTTAGAAAATCCAAGTCTTTACAGATATAAAATAGATCATTGATTCTTAGGTTCTGTGATTTCGGTACAAGAAAGTGAATATTGAATGACTGCTGATGAATATGGAGTTTATTTTACGGTGTGTTGAAAATGTTCTCTGGTCAGTATGGTGATGGTTGTACAAATATGTTCGTATGCTAAAAAAAACTGAACTGTATATTTTAAATGAGTGAATATTATGGTATGTGAAATGCATTTCATGCACATTTTTAAAAATATTTACAATAACAAGAACACTATAGGCATAAACACTATGAAATTTGATATAAGCATAGTATATAAATGGAAATATTTCTTTCATAGCTGTAAATTTAGAAACAATCAATGCAAGAGATTGGATTATAACCAACATTATAAAATCAAAGAAGCAAGACCAGAATAAGTAAGATGATAAATAAAAGCACGAAATAAAGAAAGCAACTAAAATTGAAGATATTTAAAAAAAATACTAAACATGTAATGCTAGAATTAGCTCAAAAAGAAATAGATGTGTTGAATAAATATATATCTAGAAATTAAAAATGGCAATAAGATGTATCACCTGTTCACACTCATTTTTTTAAAAATACACGCACAGGGACCAGCTTTGTGGTGCAGTGGGTAACGCCACTGCCTGCAATAGTGGCGTCCCATACAAGTTCCATTTAGAATCCCTGATGATCCACTTCCAATCTAGTTCCCTACTAATGCACCTGGGAAAGCAGCAGAGGATGCCCCAAATGCTTGGGGCCCTGCATGTGAAAGACCAAGAAGAAGCTTCTGGCTTCCGTTTTTCCAGTCATGGCCATTAAGGCCATCTGGGGAATGAACACTGGGTGCGAGATCCCTCTGTGTATCTCCTTGTGTCTCTGGCGAGAGTGCTTTAATAACGGGAGTGAGTGTATAATCTAGCAGTTAATTTTCATCCATTCCACCTTTGGATACCTGGGTTTGATTTCAGGTTCAGACTCCTAATTCAAGTTGTACACTAATTCAGACCATGAGGGGCAGCATTTATGGCTCAAGTAATTGGACTGCTACCAGCAATGCATCAGACTTGGATTGAGTTTCAGATAAAAAATAAAGCATATCTTGAAACAAAATACACATATGGAACAATATAACACAAACAAAACTCACACCTCAGGTCCAGGTGGACTTAGGAATTTTTCAACACTTTTCAAAGGTAGAGGAATATTTTTAATTTGAGTGTGAAATTTAAAATAAAAAAATTTGTGAGACAGAAATGGATGAGTATAATGATACCAACATTACAAATATTATTTTTAGCTAATTGAAAGTGTAGTTATTTACAATAATGAATTTTTCTCTAGAATAGACTGTCTTTATTGAATACAAATTGAGCAAATTAGGAAAGTCGCAGTCATAGAATCTATCAATAAGGCTAAGTCATTGTGAAGTTTCTTCTCTGATAAAAAGCTGATGCTTGGGGCCAGAACTGTGGTGTAGGGAATAAAACCAATGCCTGAGAAGCCGACTTTCCATATGGGTGCTTTTGTGAGTCCTAGCTGCTCCACTTCCTATCCACCTCTCTACTAATGGCCTGAGAAAAGCAGCAGATGATGATGCAAATGCCTGGGGCCCTGCTACCCATCTGGGAGATGTGTATGAAAATCCTGGCTCCTGGATCCTGGCTTTGGCTTGGTCTAGCCCTGGCTGTTGTGTGGCCATGTGGGGAGTGAACTACCAGATGGAAGACCTCTTGTTCTCTTCTTAACTCTGACTTTCAAGTAAATACATACTTTAAAAAAAGCTGATATTTAATGAGTCCCCACCATGTTTCTTATTGGAACTTGATTTTCACTTGGACTGCATTTGTCATAAACCAAAGACACAGGAAGAGAAAAATGTCAGCCTTAAATCCTGGTATAGTATATTCACACCCATATCATCTTTGGCAAGTTTTTCATCCCTTATATTTTCATAATTAAAAATTTATTTCCCTATATACCATACTTGGGCAAGCCATTCTCTTCAGTGAGAACTTCTCTTTTTTTGTGAGAGAATTAAACAGCCATTTCCAAGAGCATTCTCTTAGTTCTTTTGGAGACTTAAAGACATTGCAAGGTCTACAGTTCTGTGAAAGAATTTCTTTGTGAAGACTGCAAAAGGAAATTGTTTTTCCTCCAGGTATATTTGCTCTAGAGTGTGCCAGAGTGAGAGTTTGATGTTTGGTTTTCTTTGGAAGTGTGATGCTAAAGTTCTCATGGCTAGGTGCTAGCTCTTATATCTAAGCTAAGGTGCAAAGAGAGAGATATGAAAAGCTTATTTGAGAATTGCAGCAGAAGAGAACTGAAATCATGTAGGTAGACACAGTGCCACTCCTAATGAGCTGGGATTTTTCCCTCTGATTCTTCTAAGAATAAACATATGGTTTGGTTTGAAATATATCTTGGGGAACATCATGCCAAATTAAAGAGAACACTTTCTCATAAGTTCAGAATAAAGCAAGTAATTTTAATCAAATATCCATTTCATTAAAGTAATAAAATATTGGTTTCTAAATATATTTATACATGATAATAAAGTGCTTTTAGAAATGTTACATTGTAAAACTTCAATTAAATTTTTATAATGTAATTATGATAAGAAAATTATTTCCTCTTAAGTGTTTTTGCTCACTTTTAATGCATTCTTTTATAAAATCCTTTAAAATGAAACTTAATCTCCTGATATTTTTCTAATTACTGATAAGTTGTCAGAATTTCTGTTAAAAGCATCTCATTAATGCAGAATTGGTACATACACCAGATAGGAAGTCTGTAATTTTGTGCCATAAGGCATGAGACTTACTGCTAACTATTTGAAGTTTTTTAATTAAAGGCTATCAGATTATGAATCAGAAAGTGTGCAACAGGCTATCATGAAATAGGCCAATTGTAAAGATATCTATGCATTAATTTTTTCTAAGTCCTAAATTAGGAATGTAAACAATAGTAGCACAATTAGAAAACAGGAAAGTTGGAGCTTTGCAAGTAACAGGCTAGAATAAACATCTCTAGTGTCTTTACCATAAATTTATTAAGATATTGACATAACTTGGTATCATAGAAAATTGCTATAATATTATGAGATATGAAGTGCCTGCTGTGTTAAGAAAAAAATGAATAAAGCTGAAAAAACTATCCATGTGAATATGTGAATAGGATTGCTTGTTTTCACATGAAAAATTAAGAACAATCCTTTTTAAGGCAATTTTAAACATACTTATCCTAGAATATAGAAGATTCACAAGACACTTGTAAGAAAACCTGGAGTATTAGAAAATTGTATTTACAAAAGTGTTATTATCTGCAAAGTGGGCCAACAAGGCTGTATAGCTCATAGTTTTTGAATGATAAATTATATAAAAATGTATTGGTTTATTATTGCTTGGAGTAATTACTGTAATTACACAGATACTTCAGTTTCACACAAAGGAATAATCCCCACATGACAAAATCCTTGATTTCAACCAGTCATCTTACAACCATTGTATGAAGGGGCCTCCAAAAGGTCACAGAAGATGCAAATTATGAAAAATTATGAATTAATTGTGAAAATTTTTGCATCAAAATAATCTTATCTATACAGTCATTTTTGTACTTACTGCTTGTTGAATTCTTTATTTAGTAGAGGGTTAAGCTTATGATTATAAAGTGAATTGAAAGTATACCATTATAAAAATTAAAAGAATAGTTGAAGGAAGGAGGGTGGGAGTGATGGAGGTATAGAGGTAGGATGGGAAATATCATTATATGTTTAAAACTGTACATAAGAATTACATGAAATTGATTCTCTTTGTATAAATATAAAAGCAAATACATAAATAAAATAAATATACTTACCTTTAATTTCTTTTTCCACTAGGTTTTTGAATTACCCTCAATTCAAATATTGATGAAGTAATTACCAACTTACAGAATTGAACTCAAACTCTCTCTGCTACCTGTACTAACCATCATGAACTAGTTGAGTTATTGATCTAACTGTACAGAGGATCAAAGTGAGAGACTCATTCAACACTACATCAAACCAATATACTCAGATCAAACACATTCAGGGAACAGGCTGAGCTCATTGTTAAGAGAAAGAAATGCCATCCAATATTGATAATCATGATGACCCCTTTTGAGTATGATTTTGTGATTGATTCACGTATAGTTTAGTGTAGTGGTCTTCAATTTCTGTGTGAGTGGCTGAGGATGATTTTTCAATGGAAAATATTTAAATTGCAATTTCAGTGGCGTCAGCTCAGCTATCACCAAGAATTGGAAATTGATGAGAAAAACCATGTACATATTTGCACCCTTCCCATCTCACACGGGCTTCAAAATCTTGAATATAATTCTTCATTTTGTGCCTTTTTGTTATTGCTTTTTGAAAGTTTTCTGAATAAATATATCACTCTTTTTCTTAATTTGCTGTTGTTACTGATAGATCATTCACTTTTTTACCCTTACATCCCTATACTGTATTGGATACTAAAATAATTACCTAGTACCTTCCCTCAAGACATTAGTATAGTGGAAAAATCCAGGTTTACAGATATTTATATGACATAGCTAAGTTTGACATGTCATATCTGAAAAATAATGCTAAGCAATTTCAGTAAAAGAAGAAATACATTTACTTAGTGAATGCAAAGAAAGACTTCATGAGGGATGCAGCATATGAAGGAAGCATCAAGAAATTTGTGGAATTAGGGCAACCTATTGAACAACATTCCACAAAAGGTAGATTTATAAATTTGTAATATGTAATACTCTTGGCAAATACTATTTCCTTGACCAGAATACCAATCTTTTATTCTATGGAAAACTAATGGCCTAATGGCAATTTGCAGATTCCAAAAGTAATAATTTTCAGACTCTAAAACTAATTGAGAGAATGCTCATCTCTGTCCTAACCATAACTTACACAGTCCTTTAGGATTTTGGCCCAAAGGAAATTTTTTTCACTTTCTTCCTTTCTTTCTTGCTCAACAAAAACATACCCAGAAACACGCACACACACACACACACACACAGAAACTTCTGCCCAAATTGTGCAAATTTCATTTCCCTAAATCTTCCAGGCTCTTTCTGATCTTTGTGCCTTTCCATGTGTTATCCTCAGTCCCTGGAATGTTCTATATTTTTATCTAGCCTCTTTATGCTACTTCTTACTATTTACTTTCCTACCATTTCATGTCTTTTTATGCAGCCTAATTTATGCACAGGAAGACTGACATGCTATCCCCTGTCTTCTATCAGTTTACATATTGCGATTCCCCTTGACTACAAGTGTTGCAAGGGCAGTCATATCTCCTCCAGAACTCAGCACTACAGTTGCCAGTAATAAATAAACAATAACATGCATTATTGTATCACGGAATGGATGAATGAATATGTAGTAGAGATGTCAGCATCTTGCCAAATTATGAGTTAATAGAATGTAAATAAGCCCCAGGGCAAGCAAGCCTCTTATCATGAGGACAGCCTGATCATTGTTCTGTGCAAAAGGACCTATGTATTTGAAGTGCTGTCTTGGATATGACTGTCTTTATAACTTGGCTGGATAAAAATCTTGCTTGGATTTTGTAACACAAGCGAGTAAGAGACATAAATGAGTGAAAAATATTAGTCAAAAGTATTATAAATGGAAGTAAAACAATGTTTTGTGTTAAGTACAGAATAGGTGTCCTAAAATTCTGAATCTTGACAAAAATATATCAAAAATAAAATCTGAGAGAAAATGATTGAAATTTTTTTATTTCATTAGGGGATATAACAAATTGGATAATAAATGATTTATAATCTTGATAAATTAATTTCTAAGTCAGTATGTTACTTTTCTCAAGGTACCTTCTTTGAATGTTCACATAGTATTTATATATTTGTGTAAAAAATGCACTTACTACATTTATTGATTGTACTAAGTTATACATGCTCATCAGTATCCTGAAACACAAGCAACAATTTTTTTAAAGATTTATTTATTTATCTTGATAGTCTGAGTTACACAGAGAGAGGAGAGGCAGAGTGAGAGAGAGAGGTCTTCCATCCAATGCTTTGCTCCCCAGTTGACTGTAACAGCTGGAGCTGTGCTGATCTGAAGCCAGGAGCCAAGAGCTTCTTCTGGGTCTCCCACACAGGTGTGCTCAAAGACTTGGGCCATCTACTACTGCTTTCCCAGGCCACAGCAGAGAGCTGGATTGGAGGTAGAGCAGCTGGGCCTTGAACCGGAACCCACATGGGATGCCAGTGCTTTAGGCCAGGGTGTTAACCCACTGTGCCACAGAGCCAGCCCCCAAGGAACAATTTTTGACATGTTAGCAAATGAGAGCATTAATTTCGCTCTGGGTAATAAATTTTGGTAGTAGGGTGGCTGTCGTATTAGAATGCAAACAATATAATCACAGCATTGTAAATAACTAGCTGAAACATGCATTATCAGGGAATCCCTGCAGGCAGTTGTATATCATAATTTATTTCAGAATGTATATAGGTCTAAAATGCATAATGATACTTTAAAATTATCTTCTTTTAAAATTTTTTCAATAGAAATAATAAAGTATGTTTGTAAGCAATTTGTGAAAGATTATAAAATCCTGGAATCCTATTAAGGTAAAAAAGAGGAAAGAAATAAAGAAAATCAAACCCAAATCCAAGTAGTAAAAGTGGCATTTATTTAAAATGGTAGATGAATGTGATTATTGTAAATATAGTTACAGGATGGGAATTTCTATGTTCTTCCATAGCTTATGGTCCATTATATAGTTAAGAGATTTTGAACAAGAGCTATAACCATGTTCATTAATAGTCTTTTATGCTTATTGATACAGAGAAACAAAGTCACAGGTAGACACTATATTCCTAAGTAAACAAAAGATAAAATCAGAAAGTATGAGGAGTCTTCAAGGAGTTCACAGAAAATGTGTATTATTAAAAATCTATTCATTACATCCAAAAATTTTTACTCCCCCCAAAAAATGTATCCTTCAATTCCATTTTCCATAAACTTTTCAATGTCCTGTCATATACTTTTCCATGCTGAATTATATAAAAATGAAAATGTTTTCAATCAACTGTCATTCCTCATGAAACAGAACTGAAGTACATGAAATTGGTTCCGTAAGTGACTAGATGCACAAGCATTTAGCCTAGGGTTTAGATCTCAGTTAAGCCACTCACTTCCCCTGTTAGTGTGCTGAGATCAAAACCCCAGCTTCATCCCACAATCTTGGCTTCCCACCAATGAAGAGAGGGAGCCCATCGTAGCTCATGTTGTTGAGTTCCTGCCACCAACACAGGAAATCTGGATTGACATTCCAGCTTTTGACTTTGACTCTGGCCCAGCCTTGATTATCGCAGGTACTTGGAAAGTGAGCCAGGGCATGAGAATCCTTGCACTCTCCCTCATTTCCTCTCAAATTAATAAATAAGTAAAAATTAATTTGAAAATGTTCTAGAGAAACTATATAATTGTCCTAAAACTCTTCCAAAAAATAAAGTTAAAAACTTCTCTTTACTGCAGAGCAAAGGAAAATCAGAGCTAAATTAAAATCAGTTAGAGAATAATTTAGCAAGAGCAGCAAGGTGCCTGAAAACTTTTAAGAAAAAATTAATACTATGAGTCAATTGTGTCCGAGTCACTGTATAAAATGGTGGGTTAACAATGAAGTGTGACACAGTACAGTGTGCTCAAGACAAGCATCTCATTAGGAAGGCAGGCACATTAGACTCATTAGGGAGTTACAGATGCCCACATTACACTGTCGGAAATGATACAGCTGAGGCTATGCAGAAGGTTGCATAGGATCACGTAAGAGAAGTCCCTAACCTGGTATTAGAAGATTTGCTTAGTAACGATTAGTAGTCAAGAAACGGCTTCTGCAGAGTGCATCCTGATGGATGAAAAGTTGTGTAGAGATCTGGAAGAATGAGGCAGTAAGATAGTAAAAAAAAAAAAAAAAAAAGAATGGTGATTGTATTTCTATATAAATGTATTTCACATGCGGGAAACAAATGACATTTGATGTAGAGGATTAAGCCCAAAGTAAAATAATTATCTGCATGATATTTCACTGTTCCTTTGGAAAGAAAATGAAACATTTAAAGAATATCGAGAATGTTAAGTTTAGATTTCCATTATTAACAGTTGACTAAGAATTAAATATAATATCAGAGACAAGCCAACACAACAGACTCAGCTCTAGGTACACCTGAGAATTGCATAGGTAGCTTTAAAAAAGTGAAGGTACTATCCCCTCACCAAAAGATTCTTCTAAAAAATAGTTTGGTTAAAGTTCTGCAATTGTATTATTTAAATTTCCCCACAGGGTTCTGAAGAACAACAGAGCTGAAAATGACTAATTTAAGGGGACAATGTAATAGCCTGGTCAAAATAAGCCAGTGCCTTGAACTAAGATGGTTAAGCTAGAGAAAAGAAAAGTTGAAGTGTAATTAGAATATTTTGCTTGATATCACATAATAATTTATTAAAGAAAAACACATGTATAGACAATGATTAATTGTCAATATAAAAATTTTCAATTTTGGGAGTATTTGACAAAGTGAATGTCAAAAAGCACTTAAATAAAACATATAAAGCAGTGATCTTTTATTTTTTTATTTTTGACAGGCAGAGTCGACAGTGAGAAAGAGAGACAGAGAGAAAGGTCTTCCTTTGCCGTTGGTTCACCCTCCAATGGCCGCCACGGCATGCGCGCTGCGCCGGCGCACCGCGCTCATCTGATGGCAGGAGCCAGGTGCCAGGTACTTTTCCTGGTCTCCCAAGGGGTGCAGGGCGCAAGCACTTGGGCCATCCTCCACTGCACTCCTGGGCCACAGCAGAGAGCTGGCTTGGAAGAGGGGCAACTGGGACAGAATCCGGAGCCCCAAGCGGGACTAGAACCTGGTGTGCCGGCACCGCAAGGCAGAGGATTAGCCTGTTGAGCCACGGCACCAGCCAAGCACTGATCTTAAACCAGGAATAGTATTTATTCTCTAATGAATTGTGGAGAATTAACTTGAGAGTATAGAAGCAAAGATATGTATTTAGATAGAACAGTTGAAAGAGGAGGAAGCTGTGGTAAATGCATATCATTAATTTTCATTTCTTTCATTATTTATATAAAGCATTTTAATTTATTAGATATGATTATAGTAAAACTCTGCTTTTATTTTTCACATTGTTTCTTAATTTTCACTGAATTTACCTAAATTTGCCTAGAAATTATTAGCAACTTTACTATGGTGAATATTTTAGTTCATGTGTTAAGTAAAAAATTCAACTGCTGCCTAGAGTGACAGAAGTTATAACTTTTTATAAAGGTAATATAATCAGGGCAGGTTTTTGAAAGCACCCATTTAAATAAGTGCATTGTATATACCTAGTAAATTATGTATGTAATGATTATAGATGTATTTCTAAAATGAAACTGGTGTTGGCAGTTTCAAAACAACATACTTAACAATTCAAAATCAACCATATCTTCAAATGACCTCATAAAATACCTGAATGTCCACCCTATTTTACTGGATATAAAATCAAAATAGAATACGAAATTAAGGGCTGCACACAAAGTTAATCCTCTGCTTGCAGAGCTGCATCCCATATGGGCGCCGGTTCTAGTCCCAGTTGCTCTTCTTCCAGTCCAGCTCTCTGCTGTGGCCTGGGAAAGCAGTGGAGGATGGCCCAATTGCTTGGGCCCTTGCACCCATGTGGGAGACCAGCAAGAAGCACCTGGCTTCTGGCTTCGGATCGGCGCAGTGCCAGCTGTTGCAGCAACTTGGGGAGTGAACCAACGGAAGGAAGATATTTCTCTCTGTCTCTCTCTCTCACACACTGTCTGTGACTCTGCCTTTCAAATAAATAAATAAAATCCTTTAAAAAACTTAATGCTCCACCTTTAAGTACTGTTTTTTTTTTAAGATTTATTTATTTATTTGAAAGTCAGAAATGCACAGAGAGAGGAGAGGGAGAGAGAGAGAAAGAGAGAGTTATTATATCACTCCCCAGTTGACCGCAATGGCCAGAGCTGCATCAATCTGAAGCCAGGAGCCAGGAGCTTCTTCCAGCTCTCCCAAGTGGGTGCAGGGACCAAGGACCTGGGCCATCCTCCACTGCTTTCCCAGGCCATAGCAGAGAGCTGGATCAGAAGTGGAACAGCTGAGACTCAAACTGGTGCCCATATGGGATGCCAGTGCTTCAGGACAGGGCATTGCATTAACCCACTGCACCTCAGCACCGGCCCCTAAGTACTGCTTTAAAGCAATGATAAATTAAATACATATAATGTGGCATGCTTTTAAATAAGTAATTTATTTATACTTTTTCTTATTTCTCTTTCCTTCTCCCAAATATCTATGAATAAAATATTTCTGTTTATCTTACCATAAATATGAAAAATTGAAATTAGGTATTTTGATTCATGTTCATACTGCTGGTAATAGCTACTCTGTTACTGCACTTGGGGGTGGGAATTTAGTGTACTGATCAAGACACCACTTGGAACGTCAATATCCCATATCAGAGCACTGGAGTTTGAGTCCTGACTCTGATCCTCATTATAACTTCCTGCTATTGCAAACCCTGGGAGGCAGCAGTGATAGCTCAAGTGATTGGGTCCCTGCCAGCCATGTGGTAGGCCACATTAAAATATTGGTTCTGGCTCCTGGTATAACCCTTGTTTTTGCAGACACTGTAAGAGTGAACTGAGAATGCAAAATCTCTCTGAATCTCTTTTGTATTTCCCTCTTCAGGTTTCTTTGCATCTCAAGTAGTTAAAATCAATAATAAGAAATTTTAGAAAACTTTAATACACTTGGTTGCAAGTAAGAAACTTTGAAACCAAAAAGTTTTGATTTCTCTTTTTATTTCTTCTATGACCACTGTTCATTCAGGAGCATGTTGTTCAGTCTACATGTGTTTGTCTATGCTCTAGGGATTCCTGAGTTGCTAATTTACAGCTTCATTCCATTGTGGTCTGAGAAAATGAGTGGTATGGTTTCGATTCTTTTGAATTTGCTAAGACTTGCTTTATGTCCTAGTATGTGGTGAATCCTACAGTAAGTTACATGCACTGCTGAGAAGAATGTGTATTCTTCAAGTGTAGGATGAAAAGTTCTGTAGATATCTGTTAGATCCATCTGTAGTGTTGATTAAATCTGCTGTTTCCTGTCAGTCTTCTGTGTGGTTGATCTGTTCATTGCTGAAAGTGGAGTATTGAAGTCCCCCTATACTATTGGAGTCTAAGTCTCTCTTTAAGTTCCTTAACATATCTTTTAAATAAACTGATGCCCTGTAATTAGGTGCATATACATTTATAATAGTTAAATCTTCCTATTGAATTGATCCCTTAATCATTATATAGTGCCCCTCTTTGTCTCTCTTAACAGTTTTTGTGTTAAAGCTTATTTTGTCTGATATTAAGATGTCTATGCCAGCTCCTTTTTGGCTTCTGTTTGCATAGAATATCTTTTTCCAACCTTTCGCTTTCAGTCTGCATGCACCTTTGTTGGAAAGATGTGTTCTTTGTAAGCAGCAAATAGATGGATTTGGTTCCTTAATCAATTCAGTGAGTTTGTGTCTTTTAACTGGAGAGTTGAGGCCATTTACATTCAATGTGACTATTGATAATTAGTGACTTTGTCCTGCCATTTTTCCAAAGATATTTCTAATATATGCTTTGAACTTCCTGTGATCTTTTACTGGGAGATTTTCTTCCTTTACTTTTTCGTATTGATGGCCATGTTTCTGTGTGTAACACATCTTTAAGCATCTTTTACAGGGATGGACGAGTAGTGACAAATTCTTTCAATTGCTTTTTGCTATGAAAGGTCTTTATTTCACCTTCATTCACAAATGAGAGCTTTGCAGGATATAAAATTCAGGACTGGTAGTTTTTTTCTCTTAGTACCTGGCCTATATCTCATCATTCCCTCCTAGCCTGTAGGGTTTCTGATGAGAAGTCTGCTGTGAGTCTAATTGGAGATCCTCTGAGAGTAATCTGACATTTCTCTCTTGCACATTTTAGAATCTTTCCTTTATGTATCACTGTGGTGAGTTTGATTACAATGTGTCATGGTAAAGATCTCTTCTGGTCATATTTATTGGGAGTTTTATGTGCTTCCTGTACTTGGATGTCTCTTTCCTTCTCCAAACATAGGATTTTTTCTTTTAGTATCTCATTAAAAGGCCTTCTAATCCTTTATCTCTCTCCATGCCTTCAGTAACTCCTAGAACCCGAATGTTGGGGTTTTAATAGTATCCCGTAGATTCCCAACAATATTTTTAGATTTCTAATTTCCTCTTCTTTTATTTCATTTGACATTTTATACTTTCCTGTGCCCTCTCTTCTAAGTCCAATATTCTCTCTTCTGCCTCACTGATTCTGTTTTTAATGCTCTCAATTATGTTTTTTTATTTGTTCTATTGCATTCTTCATTTCATTTTGATTCTTTTCAATATCTCAATTTCATGTTCTATTATATTCCTCATTTCATTTTGATTACGCCTTAAGATTTTATTTTCATGAGAGAGATTTTCTTATCTGTCCAGTAAGGATTTCTGTAGTTCAAAAATTTGTTTTTGAGAACTTCTAACTATTCTTACCATAAATTTTTTGAGTTCCATATCTTGCATTTCTTCTGTCTCATTGTCTACATAATTTTGTATTGGAGTGTCACGGTCTTTTGGGAGTGTCATGTTGTCTTCCTTTCTCTTGTTTCCTTGGTTTTTGAGTTTGTTGTTTGGCATTGTGGAGATATTCTTTGGTTTCTTCTTCTTTTTTTTTCACTATGGTGGCTTTTCTCATTATACTATGACTCTTGGTTAAGTGGACTGTTTGCTTTTGGTGAATCTCTAGAGGCTTGAGGTGGGTGTGGCCAGAGAGCTCTGTTCAGCTTTTCAGGGTTAAGGGGTGTGCCTAAGGTGACACACCTAGGTTTGGCATGGTAAATCTTCTCTCTCTCTCTTTTTAATCAGAAAAGAAGTAAGTCCACTCAGCTGAGCTCTTCTCCTTGATGACAATCAGTGCCTGCACACTAGCCCTAGTAGGTATAATATTCATCTGCTCTGTCCCAAGAACCACACAAAGGACCTGTGTAGTCCTCAGTGAAAGCTCAGATTCCCCTACAATGTCTCTCACTGGGTAGCCAGAGCTGCCCAAGCTGTGGCACCTCCCACCAAGACTACTCATATCTCAGTCACACCATGAGTTCTCCAACACACCATTAGTTTTTTCTTTCTTTTTTTTTTATAGTTCCAGTTCATAAGCTCCACATATTCACTAGGTCTTAGTCACCTGTTATTACTCCCCACCAGAGTCAGATTTTTCTGCTTCGCTGAGGGCGGGCACAGTTCCGAGCTGGCACAGCTGTTATGTATGTCCAAAATGGTGCCTGCTTTATTTTCTCACATGCCTTTGTAAGGTGAGTGGAGAGAGAGTATCATGTCCATAGAGGTCCATTTTTTTTCTCTCTAGTTAGGCTGGTGTACTTCCCCCTATGGGGCTTCAAGCCTCGTTCCCTCTAGGCTCTTCCTGCTGCTTTTCTACTAGTGTCTCGGGCCACTGAGGTTTCGTCTCACCTCTCCAGCACTGGCGTGTAGACTCTCGGTAGCTGGGGTCCCAAGCTGTGGGCACCCGTGCCTTTCACGTAGGTCCACCATGTTCCTCTAATTCCAGAAGAGTTTCCTCTGCCGTTTATTCCCTAACTCTTTCCTGAGACTACACTATCTCTACTTTTATTAAATTACCTTTTGCTGGACTGTCAGTGAGCGCCCTTCCTATTCTGCCATCTTGGAACCTCCCTAAGATTTTTTTTTATAGTTATTTTGAAATACACAGTTAATTGCTTGTCTGATGTAGTTACCCAACTGTCCTATAAAATTCAAGAAGTCATTCTTCATTTCCCCTTGTCTCCCTGAGCACTTTAATCATCCTCTGTCTCCCTGCTCTTCCCATACTCTGAAATCTCACTTCCCTTTTAAATTGTGGTGAAAATTAAATTATTTTGTGATGATGATAATAATGTTCATTATTGTCAGATCTTTGCAAATCAAATAGTTCAGGTGACATAGTAGCTAGGTAGACTAGGGAGTTAGAGGCAATATTGAAGTGAGTTGGTAGTTTCCACAAAATACAAAGATACTAACATTATAATGAAAGTCAATTAGTTGTAATTGACAGTATAGAAAATAAACATAGTATTTTTACACTTTTATTAAATTGTAGCAAGTATTTGGACAAGAATAGCCAATCTAAAAAATCCTCTAATTCAAAACTTGTCAAATCATGTATTTTGTGTATCTGTTTATATCACAAATACTCACTGAGCATGTGGCTTATAAAAGCTATAATTTTTTAACCTGATGAAGACTATTTTTGGCTAATTGGGGAAAATTAATTGCAAGTATTTAATGGTAAGAACTGTGTCTGTTAATCATACTTAATGTTCATAGCATTCATCTTATTGGCCAGTATGAAAGAGGGATATGTTATATAGATAAATTAATAAACAAAATTTATCACTTTGAGTTTGTTAAAATACTTAAAGATTCAGGAATTTTCTTGTTCTTAAATGAAGTACAGAAGAGCTTTCTTGTTTTTTTCTGTGTATTAAGATGTACAATTTCCCACAGCTCTAATGTTCAAGATGTAATATAATCAACAGATGTTTATGCACACATCTGAAAATCCTTTTTCTTTTTCCACATCTGGAAGACAATTTATCTTACTAAGAATTTTAGATTTTATTACATTCTGGTGCTACTTAAAGACAGCAATGTTTAAATCTTTACTAATTGTTTAAAATTTATAGATCAGGCAAATAGAATTAAAACAACTATGTGTCTCTGGCCTATAACACTGAAAGGATTTGTTTACCTTCACTATTGCTGTCATATCATATAAGTAGGCTGAGTTTATCTGTGACAAATGCACTCTGCTTAACACAATGGGACAGTCTCCTAATTTGAGCAACAAGGATAGTGTCAGCCTAAAACTCCTTCTGATTTAATTATCACAAGCTCCATGCTAATCACTTTAAAATAAACTTTTCTAGTCTTACATTGAAAACACAGAATCCTTTTACAAAGAAAAAAAATTGAAATGGTCTTGGTGAAATAAAAGTAATTTGCATTTTTGCAAATGTGTTAAACAGCTAATGAATTATTCAACACTTGGTATTGCTTCTTGCAGACTTAATGAGCTTCTCTATTTTGACTTCCATACAAAATTATAAATTTTATTCCATGTTTATGAATTGAAAAGTGTTCATTAGCAAAATGCCTTCATCAATGTACTATATGTGGCTAATAAAGAACTTTTAAAAATTAGTAGGAAATATTCTAGTATTATAAGTAAAACTTCTTCCACTGATGAAAATAGTTTTATAACTATTATTCATTTGACTGCCATATATGTTAGGAGGAAAATATGAATGAAAATCTCTTTATTATTATAATGATTTTTCCTAGATGGCATGTGTTGCACAATCACATAGAAATCAATTATGCCTTTTTCTTAGACACTGGAGGGTGTTTTAGCTGCTCACGAAAGGAACACATAAACACTTCAATGCTGGAATGTGGAGATGAAGCTCTTCAATCTCTCAGAAACAGAAGTCAAAAAATTGATCATAGGATTACTTAGATGTAATCAAATGCAAATCCATGAGTTAATGAAATCCACTCATGACATTAATGAAATAGAGATTTTGAAGAGAAATCAAAATGAAATATTAGAAATGAAGAATTCAATAGATCAAATAAAAAGAAACCCAGTGAAAAGCCTTAAGACCAGATTAGTGAGGCAGAAGAAAGAATATTCACTTTAGAAGACATATCACTGGAAATTTTATAGTCAGACTGAAAGAAAAAGTAGAAGAAATTATAAAACTAAAAAAAAACAGTGTTGAAGATGTATAAAATACTATTAAATGACCCAACATATGGTTCATAGGAGTTCTTGAAGGTATGGAAAGAGAAAATGGAATAGAAAGGCATTTTTATTAAAATAATAATAAAATAATAATAATAAAATAATAATAATATTATAATAAAAATAATAATAAAGGCATTTTTATTAAAATGATAATTTTTATTAAAATAATAATAAAATAATAATAATAAAATAATAATATTATTATTAAAATAATAATAAAATAATGATAAAAAATAATAATAATAAATAATAAATAATAATAAAATAATAATTTATTAAAATAATAATTGAAAAGGCAGAAAATAAATGAGCTATCAATGCATCTCAAGGACCTAGAAAAATAACAGCAAGTCAAATCCAAAATTAGAGGAGAAAAGAAATAATAAAATCTGAGAACAAATTTTTAAAAAAGAACATACAAATTATGAAGTATCAGAGAAATGAAGAGCTGTTTTTTTGGAAAAAAAATAAACAAAATTGACACACCATTCACCCAACTAACCAAAAAAGAGGGAGAAGACCCAGATCAATAAAATTAGAGGTGAAAATGGAAAGGTAACAGCAGATACAACAGAAATAAAAAGAATATTCAGGAATTACTACAAAGAGCTATAGGCCAACAAATTAGGATACAGGAGAGATAGATATATTCCTGGACACACACTGCTTACCTGAATTGAGCCATGAAGACATAAAAAACCTAAACAGACCAATAATCAAGACAGAAATTGAATCAGTAATAAAGGTCCTCCCAAGTGAAAGCCAAGAACTGGAGGGCTTCACTGCTGAATTCTACCAGACATTTAAAGAAGAACTAACTTCAATTCTTCTCAAGCTATTCAAAACAATTGAAAGGGAGAGAATCCTCCAAAATTCCTTCTATGAAGCCAATATCACCTTAATTTCTAAATTTGAAAATAATACAACAGAGAAAGAGAACTATAGATTAATTTCCCTAGTGAACACTGACACAAACATTTTTAAAAAATACTATGCAATCTAACCCAACAACACATCAAAAAGATTATTCACCTGGACCAGGTTGTATGTAGTGATGGTTCAACATTCACAAATCAATCAATGTAATACATTACATTAACAAACTAAAGAACAAAACCATATGATTATCTCAACAGATACAGAGAAGGAATTTAATGAAATGCAACATCTTTTCATGATGAAAACATTAGCAAATTAATTTTAGAATAAACCATCCTCAACACAAACAAGGCAATTTATGACAAACTCATGGCCAGAATCCTATTGAATGGGAAAAAGTACAAAGCCTCCCCAGTGAGATCCAGAAATAGACAAGGATGCCCTCTCTCAACATTGCTATTTTATATGGAATGGAAGATTTAGTCAGAGCCATTAGGCAATAAAAAGTAATAAAAGAGATACAAATTTGGAAGGAAGAAGTCAAACTATCCCTATTTTCAAATGACATGATTCTGTATATTTCGGATCCAAAAGTCTCCACAAAGAGACAATTGGAACTCATTAAAGAATTTGGTAAAGTAGCAGAACATACAATTATCACACAAAAATAAATAGCCTTTTTAATATAATTTTTACAGATTATTTATTTGAAAGAGTTACACAGAGAGAGGAGAGGCAGAGAGAGAGGTCTTCCATCCAATGATTCACTCCCCAATTGGCCACAATGGCTGGAGCTAAGCTGATCCGAAGCCAGGAGCCAGGAGTTTCCTCCAGGTGTCCCACGCAGGTACAGGGGCCCAAGGACTTGGGCCATCTTATACTGCTTTCCCAGGCCACAGCAGAGAGCTATATTGGAATTGGAGCAGCTAGGACTTGAACTGGCACCCATATGGGATACTGATGCTTCAGGCCAGGGCATTAACCAACTGTGCTATAGCGCCAACCCCCAATAGTATTTTATTGCCATAGCTGAAAAAGAACTTCTAAGATCAATCCATTCACAATAGCTACAAAAAATTTAAATACCTTGAAACAAAAATAACCTGGACATCAAAAATCTCTATGATGAGATTTACAAAACATTAAAGAAGCAAATAGAAGAAGAAACAAAAAATGAGAAAAGAAAGCTCCCATACTCATGGAATGGAAGAATCAATACCATCAAAATGTCCATACTGTGAAAAGCAATTTATAGATTCAATGTAATTCCAATCAACATACCAAAGACACTCTTCTCAGATATAGAAAAAAGCATGCTGAAATTCGTATGGAAATACAGGAGACCCCAAATAAATAAAGCAATCTTATACAACAAATACAAAGCCAGAGGCATCACAATACCAGATTGCAAGACATACTACAGGGAAGTTATAATCAATACAGCCTAGTACTGACACAAATACAGATGGATAGACCAATGGAACAGAGTAGAAAATCCAGTTATCAACCCATGCATCTACAATCAATTTATCTTTGATAAAAGGGAAAACCTCAAGCTCTGGAGCAAGGACATTCTCCTCAAACAAATGGTGCTGGGAAAACTGGATCTTTGCATGCAGAAGTCTGAAACAAGACTGCTACATTACACCTTACACAAAAATCCACTCAAAATGAATCAGAGACCTATATCTATAATCCAATACCATCAAATTATTAGAAAATGTTGGGGAAACCCTGGAAGACTTTGATTTAAGCAAAGGATTCTAGAAAAGAACCCAGAGACACAGGCAGTCGAAGCCAAAATTGACAAATTGGATTACATCAAATTGAGAAGCTTCTGCACTGAAAAAGAAACACTCATCAAAATGAAGAGGCAAACAGAATGGGAGAAATTATTTGCAAACTATGCAACCAACGAAGGTTAATATCTAGAATATATAAAAAGCTAAAGAAACTCAGCAAAACAAACAACCCAGTTAAAAAATTCACAAAGAATTTAAACAGGCATTTTTCAAGAGAAGAAATCCAAAAGGCCAACAGACACATGAAGGAATGCTCAGGACCACTAGCTGTCAGGGAAATGCAAATCAAAACCACAATAAGGTTTCACCTCACCCCAGTTAGAATGGCTTTCATCAGAAATCAACAGACAACAAATGCTGGTGAGGATGTGGGCTAAAAAGTACCCTAATTTACAATTGGACAGAATGTAACCAGGTATAGCCACTGTGGAAGATAGTAACGAGATACCTCAGAAATCTGAATGTAGACCTACCATATGACCCAGCAATCCCATTCCTGGGAATTTACCCAAGGGAAATGAAATCAGCATATGGAAGGGTATCTGTATCCCTATGTTTATTGCAACTCAATTCAGAATAGATAAGATATGGAATCAACCCAAATTTCCATCACCTGAAGATTGGATAAATAAATTATGGAATATAACACCATGAAATAATAAACAGTGGCAAAAAATGAAATCCTGTCATTTGCAACAAAATGGATGCACCTGGAAAACATTATACTTAGTGAAATAAGCCAATTTCAAAAAGTACAAATACTGTGGTAACTAATTGAGCACCTAAAATGTAATTTATAGAAGTGAAATTGACACTTTGAGATGTGATGATTTTGAACAACACTTGTCTCGAATATTGAGGAACAGCCTTCTTTTTTCATACTATTTGTTGAACTTTTTACTGAGTATAGAGTTAACCTTATACGTATATAGTTAATTAAAAATAGATCTTAGTAATAAATAAGAATGGCATAGCAAAGGGAGGAGGAAGAAATGTGGGAGAGTGGGAGGGCATGTAGGGTGGGAAGAATCACTATGTTTCTAAAGTTGTATTTATGAAATGCATGAAGCTTAAATATCTTAAATAAAAAGTTTCTGGGGAAAAACAAACAAAACACAGTGATTCTAGTATATACATTTAAATCACTATATTGCATTTAAATTGCAACAGATTCATTAATAATCTGGCCTTTATTGAATGTTTATTAGATAATTTACTTATATGTTTTATACCTTTTTCTCATTTAATTCTTACATCAAAAAATATTTGGGGCTGGGTGCTATTTTCCTATATATTTAAAAAGAGAGTCCAATTGCTTTCCCTGCTAGTTATCAGAGGAAGCAGGTGTCCAACCCCTTTCATTGTGACTATAGATTCTGTTCTGGTCAACATCTCACCTGCTCAAAATCTCATGTGCTGGACATGCATCCTTCTGAGTGGAGTCAGCATTCTATTTTGAGTGATTTCATTTTGGGAGATATAATCTTTGTACTCTTGTACCACATACTGTTAGTGAAATAATCGTAAAGGAACTAAGAAATTCTGTTCTGGTTGTCTAGTCTCTTATAGCTTATTTTTATATAATAAAATTTGTTCTTTCAGGATATTTTCCAAATGTATCCTAGATAGGCAATTTATACATAATAAAATTTGTTTTCTCAGGATATTTTCCAAATGTATTATAGATAGGCAATTCTCAAACTTTTTAAACAAAGATTTTTTTGTTTACAGTAATCCTGAGTTGTTTTTCTGCCAAGTTAAAGATTTGAAAGATTGATGGACATGTAAACTTTTTCAATCCACAGGACCTAGTAAAATGCACATTACACAATCTACTTTAAAATTTAGATTTAGAATTTGTTAATTATTTATGCTAACAGAAATTTCTTCCCCTTCCATCAATATGATGGCTTATGTAAAATAAGAATTCTTAAATTAACACTTAAAGATATATCTCAAACCCTTGAATATAAAAGTTTCATGAATATTGATTTTCCCTTGCTCTCACCTGAAACTTTCTTAGTGATGTCTGGTGACAGTTAAAGGCTGTGGTTTTCTATAAAATCTGTAACTATCACATTGGTCTAATGTAGCATTTTTGTTTAATTAGAAATTGGTGGGGCTGGCGCTGTGGCGTGACGGGTAAAGCCGTAGCTTGCAGTGCCGAATAAATATGGGCACCGGTTCAAGTTCTAGCTGCTCCACTTCCAATCCAGCTCTCTGCTGTGGCCTGGGAAAGGCAGTAGAGGATGGCCCATGTCCTTGGACCCCTGCACCCGCATGGGAGACTGGGAGGAAGCTCCTGGCTACTGGCTTCGTACCAGAGCAGCTCTGGCTGTTGTGGCCAATTGGGGAGTGAACCAGCAGATGGAAGACCTCTCTCTCTGTGCATCTCCCTCTCTCTCTGTGTAACTCTTTCAAGTAAATAAATAAATCCTTAAAAAATTGGTGTTACTTTGTTTTTTAGATTTATTTATATGACAGGCAGAATTATATAAAGGTAGAGACAGAGAGAGAAAGAGAACACCCATCTGTTAGTTCAACCCTACAAATGGCCAAAATGGCTGGGGCTGGTCCAGGTTGTAACCAGGAACCAGGGGCTTAACTCACTATATCACAGTACTGGCCCCTGGTATTACTTTTAATAACACTTTTTCTTTTGCCTTATTTGAAATGCAATCTTATAAAAGACTAATTTAAGCTAATTATCTATTTAATTATGGAAAAATTATATACATATATATATATAATTAAGCCAGATATATCAAACAGATTTATATCTCAGACAGGGCTCTATAAGAAGTATCTGAGACCAACTGTATTTAATCATTTTTCAAATCAGATATTGGTATTTATGGATATTTTGCAACCAACTCTTGTTTACCCTCCAGCCTTCTTTCTTGGCCCTCTATGGAATTTTCCTAATGATTTACATAGAGTTTTAAAAATTTCTTTTAGAGTTTAAAACAAACCAGCAAACACTGTGATTTCCCAGACAGATACTAGAACCTGGATTATAGTTGGTCCTCTTATTCTACACTAGACCAACAGTCTCTGCTCTTTCCACACAGGAGCCAGGACTCTGAATAAGATGCTTGATTTAAGAGGAGCAGTGTAGCAAGTTGTTAATTGCAGGGACAATGGTAGGTGGTTGAGTCATACAAGCACCTGTTGCCATGTGATTTCTTATTTCAACTTGCTACATTCCAGATAAGCAAAAAGCAGGCCACTTGAAGCCTGTGGCCAAGAAATCTAAACCCTAACTCTAGACTTTATTTCCCTTTAAAATAAAATAAGCTTTCTTCATCTTTCTCATCTTCAGTGTTTTTTTTTTAAAGAAAAATAAAACAGAGTGTAACTCTATGTAAAGTGACCAAAGAAGGTCAATAAGTGTTCTATTTTGAAGTTATGTTTATCATAGTATTACTTTGTTGTTTCAGCAATTTAAATTCATATATGTCTAAAGTATTAAATAATATTATACTATTATAGTGTATTTTATTGTATTTAGATCCAATATCCTAAGAATTAGAGGGAAAAAGAAAAGTACAACTTTTGGATTATAGCAGCTTTTCCCCCCATAATTTTTTTCTTTTATAAATTCAAATATATGTATATATATTATATATATATATATATATATACATGGAACACTAAAGATTTAAGATAAGTAGTAAGCAAAATAAAATCCTACTTTTGTTGCAGAACCTCGTTTGGATATTAACTAATGAGCTTATCTGAAATGACCAACTGAAACATGCCGTCTTCTTTGCACCCATTACCCTCATCTGTAAACTTCATCTCTCTGCCTTCTTATCTTCACTCCCACCTTAAACCCACTTCAGTCAATTCCACCTCCAACTCTCAGTCATTAAGTAATCTAAATTATGTCATGATATTCCATCACCTTCTAGTAATTGAAAATTTTGAAAACTGTTCTTTATATTTAACCACCAATTCTTTTGATGAAATTGACAACCAATTACTTTTTCCACCAAAGAAGACAGCAGTTGAATATTTTCCATTCTGTAATTATACATCTGATCTATTGCTTCTGTAAGTGGTGAAATAAAGGGAAAGATGACCTTAAGTCCAGAGAAGATATGGTAATGTTTAGTTAATGAGTTTTTAAAACTTTAAAAATTTTTATTAATATAAAGAGAACAGATTTAACATATCCCATAGATACAATTCTAAGAATATAACCATACTTCATACCACCTTGCTCAATGCCCCTTCCTTCCTTTCTTTCATTTTTTTCTTTTTTGTGATAACATAATCTCAATTTTGCTTTATACTCACAAGTTTATTGCAACAATAACCATAATATTCAGCAAATAAATAGTAGGAAGACCATTGTTCCACAGGAATCTAGAAAAGGGCTATAAATAAACATTAATGTTAAACAACATTGATTTCCTAAGAGAACTGACTATATTCAAAATATCTTAATACTAGTAGTTAAACTGTTCTCAGATGTGTGTGTGTGTGTGTGTGTGTGTGTGTGAACTCCTTGATGATCTGATCTGTAGTGATAACAGTATGTTTTGCACTTGTCTTACTCCCTGCAATTTCACAAAGGTAAAACTGGTTGAAAAACAACACCTATGAAGAAAGCTTGGAGGGCATAAAACCATAGTTGAGAAGACCAAGAAAAGACATAAGCACTTGATCCTGTGATCAGTCATGTCACAATCACATTTCATATTCTAAATAGAAAAATAATTGCTATTAACAGAAAACTACGATAAGCACTTGTATGCAAGTCAGCTCTGTGATCTAATTTCATCATCCTCACTATGCTTATTCATATTTATCTATAAGGACTTAATTTTAGAAGGTTATATCCAGCACATCATAGGTCTTGGTTTTGAAGGTTAATGATTTTTGCTTTTGTAGATCAACCTCTACATACATGGAACTCATAGATGCTCCCTCTGTGCGGACTGCAGTTTGAATTACAAGGATGTATAACCATGGGGAAATTTAGTGAAAAGCAGATAAAACATGTAGCCTATTTCCCTTTCTCACATTCTATTCAATGCCTATTGAATTGTCTTGTGTACCTTTAAACAAAGAAAGTAGACCTTATATTCCGGGATGTAATGGAAAAGTTCTGCTCCATACATCCAGTGAAACTCTACTTGACCATACTTGTCTAGCTGCCGTCAGCCAGATTTCAGAATTGAGGTTTGCTTATAAATCAATAGCTAGTGTCAGGTCCAAATTGAATTTTATTGCTGTTAGTTTCTTGAGTCATCATTTTATGTCTCACTGCATTGCCTAAATCAACAGAAAGGATTTTTCCAGCTTAGTTTTTTTTTTTTTCTTTAATCACATCTCTGTACTTCAAAAGCTATCTTATTTATTACATTTAAAAATAAGTAATATATATGTATCTTTATATAGTGAAAATATTTTAAAAATTCTGTTCTTTTGCATTCCCTGGACTGTGATGAAAAAGTATTGAAGAGTTCTTAGGAATTCTTTTAGGCTGAAGAATATAGCAGTGATATAAAGGTAACAAGGACAAAACTGACTGAGCTTCTTTCAAATAGATGTATGGTTATATTTCTGTACAAGGTTTTATATTAATCTCACAAGACATTAAATCACTACATTATCTCAGAATAAGGTTTCAGAGACTGAGTATTAGATAGTTAATGAAGAAAAAAATCAGACAATTTGTAATTACCACTTAGGGAAGAGAAATGCAGAAAATTTTTAAATGCATGTTTTTTGTTAATTCACATCATTTGCCATAAATGATGGCATTTTTAATTCTTTTTTGATTGCGCCTGCTAATCAAACAATATGAACTTTCATCATTCCTGCTTTTCTTTCTGAAATACTCTTTGTGGCCATACAAAAGAGGGATTAAGCCCCAGAGAATTAATGGCAGAATGAAATAATGCTTTCAATGGTAGTTTTCTGCCCATTTCTGAAGAAATGGGAAGGGCCAATTGTCAGAAGCTTACATGTTCTATCATAGTCCATACCTGCAGTGAATCTAAACTTTTATATCATATCATAGTCTTTCATTTCTGCTATCTGCCTTGAAGCCATTCTGTGTCTGTTTTGATTTTTCAGGACGTTTTCTTAACAATATTCTCATAGATATTTGCATTTCCCTCAGATATCTGAGAAACTTGAATTCCTAAATAAAGTCTAAGAAAATATATCTTTTCAGTCATCACTAGGAATTTTGAAAGTTGCATTCTGAGACCATCCCCTTCAATGAGCTTATTATCTAACTTTAGGTGACCTGAATTTCCAAGAAGCACTATTAATTTAACTCATAAATTTTCATGGATCAAACTTAATCTGTTTTCCCTATGAATATATGATAAGTGACCTCCTTTATGATATTTGTGATTCAGTATTCCATTTTGAATTAGACAAAAAAACTTTAAAGACTAATTATTTATTTGAAAGGCAGAGTTGGGGTAGGGGAGACATAGAAAGGCTGAGAGAGAGGGGGAGAGAGAGAGTGAGAGAGAGACAGGATCTTCTGTCTTTTGGTTTACTCCCCAAATGGCCACAGCAGCCAGGTTTGGGTCAAGCAAAACTCAGGAGCCAGGACCTCCATCTGGGTCCCTCACATGAGTGGCAGGGACCCAAGCAATTGGCCTTTCTTGCACTGC
Source organism: Sylvilagus floridanus (assembly GCA_949820135.1). NCBI lineage: Eukaryota > Metazoa > Chordata > Mammalia > Lagomorpha > Leporidae > Sylvilagus > Sylvilagus floridanus. The sequence continues at coordinate 85,765,920 of OX463224.1, forward strand.
CTTCACAGGTGCATTAGGAAGGAGCTGCATTGGAAGAAGCTGGGATTCAAACCGGCACGCTGATATGAGATGCTGCTGTTGGTAGTGGCAGATTAATGTGCTGTGCCACAAAGCTGTCCCCTAGAACAAAAAATTAAGTGAACCAAGGAAGATGCTGATAGTATAAATATTAGAATGCAGGATCAGGCATTGTGGCATAGCCTTTAAATTGGTGCTTGGACACCTGTTTCCCATTCGAAGTGCTTGAGATAGAATCCTGGTTGCGTTCAACTCCAGTTTGTGCTGATGCACACTTTGAGAGATAGTAGAGTACTTGTGTCCCTGCCACCCATGTGGAAGACAAAGATGTGTTTTCTTGCTTTGGCATAGCCTAACCTCAGTTATTGTGGGCATTTAAGATGTGAACCAGTGTATGGAAGATTCTTTTTTGTCTCTCTCTTTAGCTCCATAGCTCTGCCTTTCAAGTAAAAAAAAATACTTAATATTTAGCATCAATAACTAATGCTCAGTAGGAAACTCAATCTTGCACTGTCTGTCCATATAGGAATACTAAATTATGAAATTTTTTGAGAGGTAATTCAAAACAGATGAATACCCAGATAAGTGCAAATTCTGATGTGTAGAGAAAAGTAGAAAATTTAGTGTAGTAGGATAAAGGGTATCTTTTGATTTTAACTGTTTAGCCTTTTCTTTAATTTGTCCTTATTTTAATAAACTTGTTTAAGATATTTTTGTTCCCTTTACTTTACTTTGAAGAAAGAGCCTTTGCCAGATGATTCAGCACTTGTCCCTTGATAATCTGAGCTGTCCTTGACTCATGGATCATGCAGTTTACATTTATTAGCAGGTGAAGCATTCAGGAAGTGAGTGTCAGAGCCTCCTGATGGTGACTGAATTAGAATCTATGCAACAGCAGAGATTTCCAGAAAATGAAACTGACCATAATGTTTGGTCAAGTGGTCACTCTGGTTTCATTTAAGTGGCCCCTTGAGCATGTCAAGAGCACTGTATTTTTCTAATTGAAAAGTTAGTAGTGAGGAAATGTGTATAGTACAAGGAAAAATATAGCTTCAGACAGAAGAATGTGGTTTCCTCATTTAACACTTTTGACAAAACTTAAGACATCAAGGAAAATCCTAGTCTATTACCATCTCCAAAGCTTGTAGCCGGGCTCTTTCAAAAACAGATGGAAAATGAGTTTTTGAGAAAATATTATATTCTAAAATAATACCTTATTATATTCTAAAAAATACCTTCTTTGTGTTGAGGATTTATAGGGCTCCAGTCCTACTAACATAGTTCTCACAATTCTTTAAGGGAGCTACTATTATATGTAAAAAGCAAGGCATTGAGAGGTTAAGTACTTTTCTGAAGTCAACAGTTAAAAAAAGGTGCAGATCTCACCCTCATATCCATGTTCTCTTTGCTTCCTTGTGTATATATTGACCATGTTTCATAGACACACTGGGCCTCAGCTGAGGTTGAAGTTGAAAACATCTATATTTCTCTTCCTGTTGGTGGAGAGTACAGTATTTCTGGGTTAATTTAGGCATCAATTTTTAATTTGGCCATTTGCCAAACTCATTCTACTCTTCCCAGAGACCATACAGTCATAGCCATTGGACAAGCTATCTGATTTCCATCTCCCAGTGTTCTCCAGCACTAGTTATCATTCCCAGATGTCTAATTCATCATCACAGACACTTGAACTCTGTGCCTGTCTTTAAGATCTCAGAGTCCCCAGGCCTTCTTTTTCCTAAAGCAACTTAACGCAAAACATTGTCTCTATGTTGCTTCTCAAGTGACCTTGTCCCTGCTGGGGGATGATGTGTGTGAACATACTTTTAAACATTTAACACCCTGAACTTTCTTCTCACTAAAATGAAGAGCATTAAACTACATATTCTTTAAAGTTCCAGCAACCTGCTGATTTATTAATTTGCTATCAAGTTCAAGGTATTCCTGTTATCAAACTCCAAATATATTAGTTTATTGCCAAGGCAGGTTCTATGACTCATGGTAACAGCTGAAGGGAGAACAGAGTGCACTTAGAAGAACTCAAATGACCCTTTGTATTAACTTATCCAAAAACTGTTGTTTAGATTACAATAAAAAGGCTCCCAATTTTATTCGAACAGTGTGAAGTACATAATTTGTGTTAGCTTCATGCATAAAGTTGGAATGAAAAATCAGAATTCAAATGAAATTTAGACTAAAGTCCATTCTCATTGCAATTTCACATTACCAAAATTCATTGTGATTATCTGCAGTAAGGAATGTTGAGAAACAGAAATTATAAGTAAGATGACTTGATTTCCCACATTAGAGAAACAGAAGGTAACTTAGTCCACTGACATACAGAGCTATCAGTATGAAATCCTTGACGTCAGAAAGCATCAGTGGTAGAATATGAGAGGTCTTGTCTTAAGCTTTGAATTCACCTGCGTCTGAGCATGATACTACCTTTCATTTGTTATGTTTCAGTTCTTGTGTTTTCTTCACATAAAATTATAATGATGAATATTTTGAAGATATTTGCTAAAAAAGTTCAAGTAATTATTGTCCAGGGTATATGAGGGTGTGTCAAGAAATTCATGAACCAATGCCATCTCTCTAGTCCAAGTGATCAATTTGAGGTCACAATCGATCACACTGATAGGTCTAAGAGTAAAAGGGATCACACAAACAAGACTAGTGTCTGCTAATACCAACTAATAGAATAAAAAAGGGAGAGAACAATCCAACATGGGAAGTGGGATACACAGCAGACTCATAGAATGGTAGATGTCCTAAATAGCACTCTGACCTCAGAATCAGCCCTTAAGGCATTCGGATCTGCTCAAGAGCCCATGAGAGTATTTTAGGCATGGAAAGCCAAGACACTCTGAAAAAAAAAAAAGAAGAAGACCTAAATGAAAGATCTCTGTGAGTGAGATCCCAGTGGAACGAATGGGGCCATCAAAGAAGGAGGTACCTTTCTCTGAAGGGTGGAGAGAACTTCCACTTTGACTATGACCTTGTTGGAATAAGATTGAAGTCAGTGAACTCAAAGGCTTCCATAGCCTTGGCAACTCATGACTAGAACCTAGGGAGATTACTGATGCCATAAAAATAGTGTCAAATTGTTAAATCAACAACAGGAGTCACTGTGTATTTACTTCTCATGTGGGATCTGTCCTTAATATGTTGTCCAATGTGAAGTAATGCTATAACTAGTACTGAAACAGTATTTTACACTATGTGTTTCTGTGTGGGTGCAAACTGTTGAAATCTTTATGTAATATGTACTAAACTGATCTTCTGTATATAAAGATAGTTGAAAATGAATCTTGATGTGAATGGAATGGGAGAGGGAGTGGGAGATGGGAGGGCTGTGAGTGAGAGGGAAATTATGAGGGGGAGCCATTGTCATCCATAAACTGTACTTTGGACATTTATAGTCACTAAATTAAATAAATAAATAAATAAATAAAAAGATGTAAACCAAGACCAAAAAAAAAAAATTCATGGAGAAATCAATTTAATAGTTGAGTTTATTTTGGTTAAAATTTTTTTCAATCCATAAGTTTTTTTAAATATGTAATAATCATTTTCTCTCAAAATTTTGAAGACCCTATATTGCCCTTTAATTAATAACAAATGTCTGTAGTTCTCATTTTAATCCATTTTGCGCAATGGTGACTATCCTGTAATACATCTATTACATTTGTGCAGATTAGCCAAGAGCCACTGGGGCCAATGAAGTGTGAAGTGAGGGTGCTGACAAGACATAGAAAAACCCAGCAGGATACATTCTGTGCATGGTTACCTTCTAGGTGATGACACATTTTATTGTGAATTTTAATGCTTTTACTCTAAGAAAACCTTAATTACTCTAATTGGGATGCTGTGCCAATATCTTAGGATTTCTCTCTGCCTGACAAGAGACTTTCCTACCGTGCTATAGCTCTTATGGTGTTTTGTTCAATCAGATACACTCTTTTTTTGAATCTTGGTGATTAGCATTTGAGGAATGTCACACATTTGATTTTAGATTTTATTTTTTCAACAATCTTCTAGCAACAAGATTGTCATTATTAAAATATTGGAAAATGTAATCGCTTATTTAGGAGTCAAGATAAAAAAAGACTTGAATAAAAGTTTTTGTCATTCTGATTAGGGAAAACTGCATGTTTGGTTTTGTTTTTGTCTGTGTGGGTTTTTGTTTTGTTTTGTTTTTAATAGTTATCTATTTTACTCAACACACTGCTGCTGACATAATAAATGACCTGAAATGTATCTGGAAGCCTTCCCTGCCTTAATTTCTGCTCCTGAAAACTCTTCTGAATGCTAAACCCTAATGTAGGAGACACAATTTCAGACAATCTGTGTAATCATACCAAAGCAATGGCAGTGTGCTGGGAAAGGAAATTTATCTAGGTGGCACTCTCTTGATTCAAAGGGAGCACAATAGAAATAACCTTTCAAATATGTGGGCACTGAAGATGCTACCTAGTGTGCAGAGAGGATAGTCAAACACTCCTTTTAAAAGTCAGATCGATGTAATGACAGGGATAGACAAAGAGAGCTAAAATTATAGAGAAAAGAAGCTTGTCTTTCATATGAACGCTTTGTACCTTTAAGAATAGAATCTATTATATCCATCTATCACTAATGCACAGAAGTCAAATAATACACTCTGGGGTCTTGCTGCCTCAAATGGATTTTACTTTCTTCCCATGGGACATGAACAATTTTGAATATGAAACTTTCTTTAGAAGTCAGTTTTTGGGGGACGACACTGTGGCTTAGCGGGTAAAGCAGCCACCCTGAGTGTCAGCATCCCATATGGGCACCAGTTCCTATCCCAGCTGCTCTGCTTCCAATCTAGCTCTCTGCTGTGGCCTGAGAAAGCAATAGGAGATAGCCCAAGTGCTTGGGCCCCTGCACCTGTGTGGGAAACCCAGAAGAAGCTTCTGGCTCCTGGCTTTGGATGGGCTCAACTCTAGCCATTGAGGCAAATTGGGAAGTGAACCAACAGATGAAAGACCCCTCTCTCTCTCTCTGCATCTCCTTCTCTCTCTGTGTAACTCTTTCAAAAAATAAATAAATCTTTAAAAAAAGAAGTTAGTTTTCTTAGTTTCAAAATGTAATGGAAATCGTGGGGGATAAATAGGAAATCCTTTTGGGAAGCTTAGTTTGTTTATTGATTTAAAGGATGATTCAAAATTATAAGTCCCAGGGAGACAGTGGTGGTACTCTACCAACAGGAATCTCAGCTTCCTGCCAGCTCCATCCATGCCCCATAGCTCTGTTCAATGAATGTTTCTAAAACTTGCCTACCTCTCATTGATTTATAAATACAGTCTTCCATTGTATTATTCTCAAATTAATTTACTATTATCTTATTCTTAACATGTTCATGTTTACTTTATTTCACTGTACACTATATCTGACATTCTTTGCCTTCATTTTTTTCTGCTCCATTTCTACAGATCCTATTCTTTATGTGAACGGCACTTCCCTCAAAAGCATAGTTACTTTAGGCCCTTAAATGGAAAATCAGCTTTTCTCCATTCAGAGCTCCTATAATATTGTATTTCAATCTTTCATTTGGCATTTTGTGTGTGCCTTATCATTTAAATGTAATTTTAATTACAAATTTTGGGCATCAAATGCCATCATTCCTGTTCTTTCTTTCTTTGAAAGATTTACTTATTTGAATGACAGAGTTACAGAGAGAGAGGTCTTCCATCCGTTGGTTAACTCCCTACATGGCCAAAACGGCCAGAGCTGCACTAATCCAAAGAGCTACAGCGATCTGAAGTCAGGAGCCAGGAGCTTCTACTGGGTCTCCCATACAGGTGCAGGGGCCCAAGGACTTACACCATCTTCTACTGCTTTCCCAGAATACAGCAGAGAGCTGGATCAGAAGAGGAGCATCCGGGACTAGAACTGGCACCCATATGGGATGCCAGCACTTCAGGCCAGGGCGTTTACCTGCTGCGCCACAGCAGGAGTCCCCATGCCTATTCTCTTTAGCTGAGTAACAAATAGCCCCAATAAAACTTTTTTTTGATTCTTTAATGATTAAATTGCGATTCTGTAGATTGACTGGGTTCAGCTAGGGAATTATTAGTCTCTCATGAACTGCAGTTTGATGTAAGTTGAGGCTGCTCAACATAGCTCTACCCCCTCACAGCATCCAGTTGGCAGGAATTTAGTTAAGCCTGATGTAACCAATGTTATAATGGGTTTATTTTTGGGGTGATCAATTTGTTCTGATTTATCCAGGATATTCACAAATTTAGTGCTGAAACTTCTTTATATTGGAACTCCAAAATTTGGGCAAAATGAGACGATTAAACTATCCACTGAAGTATAGATTTCCCACAGCTAAAGACTGGATTCTTGGTACAATATGCAAAGTGATGTCCCAAGAGTTTCTTGCAGAGGCCTCAAGACTTTTTATCACAGGGCTGCAGACATGACATATCATCTGTTATTTTCATTCTATTAATCAAGCAATGAAGCCTCAGTTAAAGAGGATGGGAATTAAGTCCCTCCTTGCGGAAGTAGTAAGGTCACATTGCAGGAAAGAAATTAGAATGGAAGACTCTGTTGCAGTCATCTTTTGAAGATACACTCTACCAAATCACACATTTCATAACCTTTTAGAAGACAGGGTATAATTCCTGTGTGCACTGCCTCCCTATATATCTGCCAGAATACCTTATGTTAGTAGACTTATGGTAATGCTGTTAAAATTTAAGGCAACAAAGAATATATTTATCCAAATTAATTATTGATTTTTACTTGCATAACATGTTACATCTGATTTGATTCAACTGGAATTATACACTAATCTTTATTGTAGGAAGTGACAAATTGGAATCAGAATGAGGAGAATGCAAAAGAAAATTTGTCCTGGAGAAAGTCTATGCTTCTTATGCCAAGATCAAGAATCTATTAATGACTTCAGATCTTGGGCAGTGTTTTGCTGGAGTCATGGGTGCAGTTTGGAAAGATAGTGACTAATAGTACTGTTGAGAGACTGAGACATTATTTTATGAATGTAAAACTATGAATAAAATTAAGAACATAACTAGCAAGAAATTATCACTTATGCTACAGCACTTTAATTCACACTTTTGGTATCAATAGGAAAAACACACTCTCAAGTTATGCAGTTATCCATACTTCGATATTTAGTAAGACACCAACCCAGTGATGATCAACTTTACATTTCCTTCCTTGTCTTTTATTACATTCTATCTATTTTTCCTGGAGTGGGCTATAATAAATCCAAGGATAGTTTAACAAAATTATAGTTAGTTGTTAATTGTTAACACCTATGTCATAGGTTAATTTCTCCTGTGCATCTCAACCTGGACCTTGGTAAACTAAGTCAGAAATTTGACATTGACTGTAAAGATTTTGGACACTTAGAGAACCTTGGAGGATATGTTTTGGGGATGTGGAATGCAGTGCCTCTCTAATTGTAGCATAGAGACAGTATTAATCTTCGTCAATATATAGGATCAAGCCCATTAGGTTCTTTAAAAAGTGGAAGTCACAGTTTGTAGGCAACTCTGAAGTCTTTTATTACATGGGCTGATGCACAGAAGTTCAGCTCTGTTGAATATCGACATAGAGTGCACTTTACAGATCTGAGCACCCTCTAATTGCTTCAAAATGTCAGGGGTTGCAAGCAGGAGCCAAAAAGCACAGGCAGTGGAGAACTAATTGGTGTTGGGACACAAAGCGTTTCTAGGTCACTGGTTTATATTAGGTCTTGGTCAGTAGTAATTCAGATTCATCCTCTTCAGTAGGAAAGTACTTTGTGAGAAATTAGGCCTAGATACAGTTCAATTTCTGCTCAATGTTGTGAAAACTTCTAAACCAAAGTAAAACTGTCAACTTTGTTGGCATTAGAGGTTATTCCTTCCAGATATCTGACTTTAAGATTAGTATATTACATTTTAGAATGAATCCCTGCTTCATAGAAGTGGGTGAGGAAGGCAAGAGTGTGGCTATTTAAACAGATCAGACCAAGGTGAGAATATTCCAGGAGTACTGTAAAACAGATTATTGCTTTGTCTATTTCAATGAAAGATGAAAATGAGCCTCACAATGAAAATCAGTTCATATTTATTGCCTTTGTTTTCAAGAAGCTCATAGTCAGCACAAGAATAGGCCTCCTGCCAATGCCTCATACCTGGGTGATTCGGGGCTCCTGAGACAAGGAATTAACTTAACAATTTTTATTATTAAGATCTTTGAGAATTTTTATAGCAAAATATTTACCTCAGTTTATCTAAAACATTTTTCTCCGTGTGCAAACTGGTGATTTATTCATATATCCTCCTCTATACAACACAATGGCTCAGTTTTCTATGGTTTCTGGGGAATTTTAAAACTATACTAGTGGAGCCGTATGGGCTGCCTGAACATATCTCCATATTTGTCCATTGCAGCCCAATTGCACACAGCAAATGAGAATATAAACCTAAGGCATTGTCTTTCTATTTCTTGAAGCATCAACACATATCAACCTCATTTCTTTACTGCATTTTACTTTTTCTGTCAACAACTTACTACTTTTAGGACTATTTTTAGTGTTCCTACAAATAATTAGATGTAAGCTAGAATAAATGGAAAAATTCTAGTAAAAACTATGTTGGTATTTTAAGGGAAGGAAAGGCTAATGTTGTAGAGACTAGTAACATTCAGTTGCATTCAAATTTAACTGAGAGATCCATAGAGTCTTTGTACTAGTATTAGGATTTGGGGATATTTCTAGTTTAGGGAACAATAGTACCCCAGTCAGAAATCACAAACAAAGAGTGACTATATTTAAGCAGTTATAGTATTTATTATTGGGACCAAGTTGTTCATTCACAAGTTAATAGGAAATTGGCAAATCTATCCCACTGTTCTGTCGCAGAGTCCTTAAAATGGCTCCAGAAATTTTAGCTGGAAATCCATAAGGACAATGACTATAAGCAGTAGTCTCCAATCGTGTCTCTGTTAATTAAAAGTGGAATTTTTGGAAGGGTGTCTATTTCTCAGAGATTCTAAAAAAGACTAAGAATCTTGGCTCAGGAATCATCAGAGGCAGGTATCCTCCAAGGAGTAAAATAAAGGAGCAAGGCTAGAGGAATAATGTTATCAAAATACTGTTGGTACAATATACCCCAATAGTTAGGGTTGCAAAGAAAAAGAACTCCAATAGTTTTTATTCTGTGGTTTTCAGCTAAAATTTCAAAATATATGACATGATAATGCCTCATAACCAAGGGAGAAGATATCACTATTGATAGTCTCATCCAATGTTGACAGTCTCTTGATGATGAATAGTGATCATTGTAAAGAAAAATATATCTGCACTACCTGTTTTTAAGGATAGGTACAAACTGAAGTTCTAAATATTAAATATATACAGTGCTTTGATACATATAAAGATATTTTTATTTATATCTTTATATTGTCATTATATTTACATTGTTTTATATTATTTGTAATTATCTCATATTATTATTTTCTGCAGTAGGTCAAATATAAATGCCTCATAGTTTTATTTAACTTGAAGTGTTACTCAATTCTTAGGAGATTTTCTTGCATAGTAATGCATATGATTGCTACAGTAAATCTTCCTACAAAATACTTCCATATGGGATAAAATAAAATGTAATTTTCTTTATTCCAAATCTGTTGTGAACAGGCAGTCTATATAATCAAAAATTCAGTGCCTCCCATAGAATGTTGAGTGCTATGGTTTTAAACATTTTCAAACGCAAGTAACTTTGCATGTGGAAGTATGACCAGATTAAATGACAGAATGGGGCACAAAGTACTTCCAAAAGATTATACATTTTTGCTAACACAATTTGCAAAGCATCACACTCTGGATGCATGTTAGGATTACCTTCTATTTCATCACTTGAAGTCCAACGGTGAGTAATGTAATAAAATCATATTGTTTTACATATCCATTTGGTAAAGCTCCTGCTTTCTTCCCCCATCTGTACAGCATCACATTAGAAATAAGTCTAGACCATAGAAGTTTTATATTCACTAATTCTTTACTCACATAGCAAACATTTATGAAGCACTTAGTTTGCATTCTTATAGAATCGTTGGATTAGATACTGAAGATGTGGAAAGGAAAATGAGAGTTTCTCCCACAAGTGGTCTTATGACAAACAAGAACATACATAAGAGACATTAGTAAATAAAATCCATGGAAGCATTTTTGCACAATGTTCTTTATACTAAAGAAAAAAAAACCTCCTTATTTTGTCTAAAATTTTCATCTGCTAAAATTGCCTAAATCTGGGGATTTTCTGTAATTAGGGATAGAAAAGGTACAATTGATACTATCTTATTGAAGCTGTTATGTGATTTACATGTTCAAACACAATTAGATGGATGAGAAATGTAAATGCATTGACAGGTTGGATGGAACTGAACATGGGGAGGGACTAATATGCAAATATCTGTATCTCACTCTGTGCAGTGAAAACAGAAATGATGCTTTATAATTGCCCTGGAAAATAAGCTATTCATATCCAGAGGAAAAAAGATACTATTAAGAAAGATTACTTCAAGGCATATGATCATCCCACTTTCAAAAAGCCACTTTTCAATAGTCAGTAATCAATTTGGTTCTCTGTCTCTCTGAAGGAAATCCTTATGGCACATGGAAAGGCTGCAGCTGTTGACAGCACAATCAGGTATCTGCATCCGGAGAAGCAATTCCAAAGACAGGCCTGTTGCCAACACTGCAAGCCTGCTGACACCAGAGAGTCAGGGACAAATGAGAGATTGTTGTGGTAATTACAATGAAATATGTCTGTCAAACAGCCATTTTTTTTGTTTTAATTCTCTTAACCACTCATTACACCTTTGTTTCTAAGTTAATACTCTAGATAGATAACAAATGTCAAAGTTTCTTTGATGTGGTACTGAGTTATACACTATGAACTTAGTGTCAACCACTGAATCTTTTTGGATCTAGAAATTTTTTTTTCCATCAGCAAATTGATGAAGATATGAAGACAATCATTCCTGTGGTTTTGAGGCAATTGAGTATAGGGAAAGATACTGAAACAGAGAATCTAAAGGGAAATTGCTTTTCTATCAGTGATACAGGAAGACCTAAAAATGCAGTAGAATCTTAGGTATGGGGCATATCATCACCCCTGCTTTCAGTTTATGAGTTCAGTTCCAAAAAATCATAACTGCTGAGAGATCACCCGATTTCTCTTGATACCTTTGACATGGACTTATACAGAACCCTTTCATCTTTGTGTCATTTTAATTGTTAGAAAAGTCTTCCTTATTTCACCCATATTTGGCACCTCTTGAGCTTACACCTCAGAGTTGTATCCATTGTCTAATCATTGCTCTGCTTAAACATTTCCCATTATCTCTGTTAAAAAAATGGTACCACCTTCCTAAGCCCAGCCTGCTTACTAGAAGTCAGGTGACCAAATGGCCCAATCACACAAGTGTCAGTTCCATCCCCACCCTAATGGAATTTGCTGCTCCCACTTCCTTACCTCTGCAAAGCTATGTAAGTCCTGTTCTCCTAGTGTAGGTTGCTATTCTCCAATACATGGGGAGGTAGCCTGAAAAGTTTCCCCCATTCAGCAATAAACTTCTTCCCTTACTCTGGTGTGTTTTGTGTTGGCCTTTCCTTTCAATCTCAATGTAACTAGTAAGAACAACTACCCTTTACCTCTTCAGGCTAAACAGCTCCCTATCTGTAACTCTACCTCTCAAATAAATAATTTATTTTAAGTAAGCAGTTGTCCTGATTTACATAGCAATACCCAGTATCTTCATACCCACACTTGAAAAAGTAGTTTTCTCCCAGCTGACAATAGAAAGGAAGCCAGAGAAATTTGAAGCATGAGTCAACAAGCTAATGCTTATTGGAAGATGGAGAGATACACGTACCATAGAAACAAATAACCCAGCCCTACAAACTCAAGATGCTTAATTCAGTAATTAAATGAAATGAGAAAGAGAAAGAGATTATTTCTCAGCTATTCTCATTATTAATACCTCATCTTGTGAAACCCTAGAATCTCCAGGTTTGCGGTGACCAATGTCTGATCAATAACACTGTAGATAATAAATGGAAGCTATTTTAAGCCTGAATTGGTGCTATAGTGCTTAGTAATGATAGAAACTTAATGTACAGGACAATTCAGAATGTTCATAGAAATGCATATTATGAAAAACTGTGCACTGACTTCAAAAATATTTTGCACAATCAACTCATTTAAACTCCATGCCTTCCATAAGCTTTCTTCAAAAATAATTTATTTATTTATTTATTTATTTGAAAATCAGAGCAACACAAGATTGGGAGAAAACAGAGAAAGAGAGCTTCAGTTCACTAGTTCACCCAAAATGACCACAAGAATAAGGCCAATACAAGTTGAAGCCTGGAGCACAGAACCCCACCCAGATGTTTCAAGTAAGTGACACTGGCTCATGTATGTGGGCATCTTCAACTGTTATCCCAGGCACATTAGCTGAGAGATGGATGGGAAAAAGCAGCCAGGGCTACAACTGTTGTTCCAGTAGGGAATCCTGGTATTGCAAGCAGCACTGCACTGTAATGTAGGCTCCTTTTCACAAATTTTTTTAGAGTATTGTGATTAACGATGTGAAGGTGAAATAAAAATAAAAATCATGGCTTCTTATATTGGTTTATTTTTTACTTTACCAGCTTTCTTGATATTTCCAAACCATTTTATGTGGATTTCAATATATTTCTAACAAAGTTGAATGAAAGTCACATTTTATTTTAACACATTCTATGCGAGTTGCTTTGAATTTTCATTGCTCATTCAATTTTAGTTAACCACGTTTTAATTTTTAACTGCATTTCAAAGTATATGATACACAAAAATTAAATGAACTCCCGTTAGTAGAAATAAAGACCTAGAATTTCTTTAAATTTCTACAACTAATCCAGATATATTAATTAGCAATCATGGTAGAAATAAGACAGTCTCATAAGTATCTCCCAAATAGTCATAGAACAGCAAGAACAAAAATAAAGGAAATATTTCCATATATTTTTATTAAATTAAAATTGGGCCTAAATCTGAATGTACTGAAATATTAAATAGATATATTAAATAGAAATTTTCCTATTAGAAAATTCAAATTCAGAATTTAGAAAGAAATTTCACCTCTCAGGCAGAGCTCAATCCAGGTCTCCCATATGGGTGACAGGAACCAAATTACTTGAGCCATCAATTCTGCCTCTTAGGTTCTATATAAATAGGAAGTTGGAAAAGTCAGGAGGTAGAGCCTATAATTAAATCCAGATTCTTTGATGATGAACAAGCTAAATGCTTACCAAAAGTTAACTAAATTTTGAAGAAAGAATTGAAGTTAGCCAGGTGGGTAAAGATGTCTCCAGCTGAAAAATCTTCAAATACAAAAATATGGAGTTCTATAAGACCATTTTGAGTTTAGACTAAACCCAACCAAAAAATTGGACAATGACTTCTTATTTTCTCTTATTTTGCTAGGTATATTTCCCCAGTCTTTTTTATATAAACCTTGTGATGTGCAGAGAATAAAAATTAGAGAGTAGTTTGTGATCACACAAATAGTTAAAATAAACTTAGTTGAGAAAAAAATAACTTTAGATATTGTATTATTTCAGATAATTGCATTCAATTCAATCTATAGTTAATTAAAAATGCAAGCAGAAATTTAAAATATAGGCTTTATCATTGAATATGATGAACCACAAAAATGCCTTGGACATATGGACACACCCTCTGATGTTAAACTTACTCACCAGGATGGCTTGCCTTAGAATAACTTGTTCTTCATTCATTCGTGAGAGAAACGAAGTAAGATCAGGAGAATATGGAAGTCACTCTCCATTATTTCACAAAGGAATTAAGTAGTTATTTTATGATAGAACAACCAGTGTAGGACATTCTAAATATATTTATTTTAAAATCCATATCATGGACAGAATATCTAGGTCCATAATTATTATATATTACTGTGATTGTCCAATTTCTAAGGTAATATTTGCTTATATCTACTTTTGTGTCCATTCTTATTTTTAAAAGATTTATTTATTTATTTATATGAAAGGTAGGATTACAGAGAGGCAGAGTCAGAGGCAGAGAGAAAGAGTGCTCTTCCATCTGCTGGTTCACTCCCCAAATGACCGGAGCTGGGCCTACCTAAACCCAGGAGCCTGGAGCTTCTTCCAGGTTTCCCTCATGGGTGCAAGGGTCCAAGGACTTGGCCAACTTCTGCAGCTTTACAAGGCCATTGTAGAGAGCTGGATTGGAAGTGAAGTGGTTGGGACTTGAACCATCACCCATATGGTATGCCAGCCCAGTGCCATTCTATATGGTTATGTCACGTTTGCTTTCTACATAAATCTACAAAAAGTGTATCAGTTTCTACGGGTGTGAAAGGTAGGTTTTTTTTTTTTAAGATAATGCAAAGACTTGAGGTTTCTAATATGAATTCCTGAGAGGAAGTGGAGAGGCTGTCAACCCTCCAGAGATGGTTTCCCAACATGCCATTGCATCTGACATCCTCTATGTGACTTCTGAAGTTATTTCTGAGTGACCCCCCCCCAAAATCCCAGCTTGACTTATATTTTGAAGAGAAGACAGTTTTCTAGGAGCAGGTATAATACATTAGCTTACATGTCAGAGAAATCTATCTAAGCCTTCATGTTCTTTTGGAATGCTTGAATATCATCCACGTGATACAGAAGCTACAATTTTATGAATTCAGGTGAAACCTTATGTGCCTGGAAATATAGGGTATGGTTTTCCTCATGATGACATTCTTCTATAGAATTATTTTGTCATGTGTGTGGAGATAGAAGGAAAAAAAATCAGATATCTAGTTGTAAACATTTAATCCTTCATTTGTATGGAAATATTCATAAGCTTCACTTTCTATGCAATGTGACTACAGTAGTCTATAAATGACGATGTGATTTGATTTATAAAATATTTTCTTATACAAAGATGTGGGTAAATGTCGTTTCAGTTATCCAAGTGATCCAAGTGATGAATTATGTTGAAATCCAGATTACATGTTTTCTGCAAAACCTTTCAGTGAGGGAACAAGAGGAAAAACACAAGAGAATAGGGCTTATAATCAAATGGAGACTTCGTTTCATATACTGTTTTTGTCATGTCATTTAAGTTTGTGATATTAGCCATATTACTAAGTTACATAATCATTGTAGGGCTGAATTTCACCACTTATAATGTAAGAGTCAAAGACATTACCTGCACATTTAATTTGTGGAGAAAAATTCAAGTTTTTGTATGTAAAATTCTATGTAAATTACAATGTAATAATTGGATGTTAGCTTCAGTCTTTGTTCCCTGACCTTCTTCAACACATGAAGTATATCATAGTACTTAGAGTTCTCTACCATGTTCTTTTTTTTTCTTTTTTGACAGGCAGAGTGGACAGTGAGAGAGAGAGACAGAGAGAAAGGTCTTCCTTTGCCGTTGGTTCACCCTCCAATGGCTGCCGTGGTTCGCACGCTGCGGCCGGCGCACCGCGCTCATCCGATGGCAGGAGCCAGGTGCTAGGTGCTTTTTCCTGGTCTCCCATGGGGTGCAGGGCCCAAGCACCTGGGCCATCCTCCACTGCACTCCTGGGCCACAGCAGAGAGCTGGCCTGGAAGAGGGGCAACCGGGACAGAATCCGGTGCCCTGACCGGGACTAGAAAACCCGGTGTGCCGGCGCCGCAAGGTGGAGGATTAGCCTGTTGAGCCACGGTGCCGGCCATCTACCATGTTCTAACTCTTTCTATTAAAACATAAGATACTTGAAGGTGAATTTATTTGATCCATATTTATCCTTCATTGCCTACTACATATACATCCTATGCACACATTGTCTGTAATGGATAAATTAATTTATTCAGTAGATAATTATTAAATATATCATATAGTAAAATATGATGTTAGGTTATATAAAATGATTTGACTTATCCCTAAGTATGTGAAAATAAAAAAAACAATGATAACATTACACATAGGTAGGCAATATGTAAATATTTTGCACACCAAAGGAAATATAAAGTTTTGTAATAGTGTGATATGTGTTATAATTGATATGACAAACATTGTAACAATTTAGTACTGATAGTCATCATCATCAGACCTAGAATTTATTGATCACTCAATATATGGTATTCATACTGCTAATTGCTCACTTGCTCGCTCTCTCTCTCTCTCTCTATATATATATATTTATATATAAAACCTTTTAATCTTCTCAATAAGCTAAGATATAGCTTCAGAAACTATAACATTTTGCAACTAATGTGATGAATGCAGAGATTTAGATATTATTATACATACTATTGCATGTATTTATATATGCTCACTGTAAATAACATTTTGCCATATAACTTTCCAATAATTGTGATAAAACTTTAGTTTCTATTATAATCTTGTTTACATTGGGAAAATTAACTTCAAAAATTTCATGGAAAATGTGTTAAATAAAAAATCTGTGTGTGGATTTACAATGGCTTGGCATCTAAACAAACTTATCTTTTAATTCCGTTTTTCCACAAACTTTTTCAAGTGCCCTTATCCTATTCTTTACTTTCTGAAGTAAAACTTGAATGGGTATCTCCATTTCATTCACGCACTTCACACATATTAGAGGGATGAACTTCAATTTGTATTGAGGTGATGATTTAATATTTGACTAGGAGAAAACATACACACATCACGCTTGTATGTTCATAGTTGCCTGAGGGCATGTGCTTGTGCACAGATATACTTCTTTCTTTTTTCCTAATTTTATTTGAGAGGCAGGAGATAGAGAACTCTGGTCTGCTGGTTCACTCCCCAAATGCCTGCCATGGCCAGAGGTGAGCTAGATTAAATCTGGGAGCCAAGGATTCAATTTAAGTCTCTAAGGAGAGTAGCAGGGACCCAATTACTGTAATTCACCTGTTGCCTTTCAGAGTGCATATTAATTAACAAAATTAGTAAAATTTAAATTTCTCAGTCTAGAAAACAGAGCCTTGCGTAGTTAGTGCAGACCTAACTATCATGTCATGTTCTGATAATCTCTTCCTGATTTACTTTATCATATCTTCAATATACTTTCTATTGTTCAAATGCATAAAAGCATTCATGACAATTTTTGTCCTGCATGTTCCTTTTCCTAGAAAAATACTTCCTCCAGAACTTCATATGACTTAGCCCTTTGTATTAAGAGAAACTGCTTGTTGACTTAAGTCAGAGTCTCTTGTCCATTCTACCCATCACTATCACAGCATTACCCTGTATTATTTTTTAGGTTTTGTAGTAATCATATTTAATATTATCTTGTTGAGGCCAGCATGGGGCTCATCAGGAGAAGACACAGCTTCTATCACCAGACTCCCATATCTAAGTGCCAGTTTGAAACTTGGCTACTCTACTTCCCATCCCGTATCCAGCTAATAGGTCTGGGAAAGCAGTAGAAGATGGCCCAACGTAGTTGGGTCCTTACCATTCATATGGGAAACCCAGATGGCATCCCTGGTACCTGACTTTGACCTGGCCCAGACCCGAATGTTGCAGCTATCTGGGGAGTGAATCAGCAGACAGGAGATACCTCTCTCTTTCAGTTCCCCTCTTCCTCTCTCTGTCTCTGTCTCTCTCTCTCTCTCTGTCTCTCTCTCTCTCTTTCTGTCTCTCTATTGCTCTGCCTTGCAAATAAATCTTTAATGATTAAATAAAATAATAATTTTACTGACCTGATTATGTCTTTCAAATTTCTATGCTACATTAAATAAGATTTCCTGGCATCACAGAATGTATCTGTCCTTGTGCATTGTTCTACCAGAAGCATACCAACCAGTGACTAGAACATATGAGGATGTTTAGGAAGTGTATCAGATGAAAACTTCAAGCCCTCTCTCAGTTTCAAAAATTAAAATTTACAACCTGATATTTTAAAATATCTTGAAATTTCATGTTTTAATAAGTTAATTTAATTTCTGTTTTCTAAATATAATGAATCATTATTTAATGTTTAATTTTTACACAATTGTACCATTACATCTAGAAGTGACACAGAAGTCCAAATACCTTCAGCACTTTGTCCATAGATAACAACACACTTAACTATGGTACAATACCACAGTCCAGAGTGTTGAGACCATCAAGATACACAATGATCTCTTGTTGCCCTTTATTGTCATACTCACTTACTTGACCCACATACTACAATTCTTAATCCCTGGCAACTCCTAGTGTTTTCTCCATTTCTAAATTGTTGTCATTTAAAGATGGTTGTATAAATGCGTTGATAAACCATGTAAACATGTGAGTTTGGCTTTACTTTTTTCTCTCAGCATGATTCACTGGAGATTCAACGAATTGTTTCTTGAACCATAGTTTATTTTTTTTTATTGCTGAGAATTTGGATGTGCCACAGTTTGTTTAGCTATTCATGTGTTGAATGATATCTGTGTTTTTCTTCCATTTTGGGAGTTATTACCAATATAGATGCCATGAACACTTGTTAACAGGCTTTTATGTGAACATAAGTTTCATTTGTTTAGGATAGATGCCCAGAGTGCAATTGCTGGATGGCATGCTAGTAGCATGTTTTGTTTTCAACAAAACTATCAGATTGTTTTCTAGGGTAATGGTAGTATATTACCTTCCCACCAACTGTGTGTTAGTGATCCAACCTCTTCACATCTTTGCAAGTTCGGTGTGTGTGTGTGTATACATACATATATATGTATATTTATAGATAGTATCCATTATATTGAATTATCTCATCATACTGTAACTTGCATTTTCTTAGTGGCTAATGATGATGAACACTTTGTTAAGTGCTTTTCTGCCACATTTTCATATAATCATTGATGTAATGCCTTTTCAGGTCTATTTAATTTCTTTTACTCTTTTTCTTTTACTGTGGAGTTCTATGAGCCTTTTAATATATTCAAGATACTAGTCCTTTGTGATATTCATGATTTGCAAATATTTTACCTCAGTCTATAGTTTGTCATTTCATATTGTTAACAGATTCTTAAATATAGAATTTTGTCATTTATAAAATTCTTCCTACTCATTTTTTGCTTTTTCAAATCATAGATCTGGCATTGTAGAATTTTTTCTTAAATATATTATTTATTTGATAGGTAGAGTTACAGACAGTGAGAGGGAGAGACAGGGAGAAAAGTCTTCTATCCATTGGTTCACTCCCCAAATGGCCACAATGTTCAGAGCTGTGTGGAACTGTAGCCAGAAGCCAAGAGCTTCCTCTGTGTCTCCCATGAGGATGTAAGGGCCCAAGAACATAGGCCATCATCCACTGCTTTCCCAGGCTATAGCAATGAGCTGGATCGGAAGTGGAACAGCTGGGACTAGAACCAGCGCACATATGGGAATGCCAGCGCCGCAGGTGGTGGACTAACCTACTATGCCACAGAGGCAGCCCCTGTCACATAAATTTTATCATTTATAAAATACTTCCTATCTATTTTATGCTTTTGCAAATCATAGTTTTGGTGTTCATTTTTTGCTTAGTACTATATTCAAATTTTTGCACTTTTTAAATTTACTTATTTTTCTTAAAGTTTTATTTGTTTTTGACTTAAATGCATGACTCACTGTGAGTTAAGTTTTGAATAAAGTTTGGGCTTAAGTAGTTTTTTTTTTTTTTTAATTTCGTTGTTATTTTTGTTATTTTGGCCAGGGATGTTCAATGACCTTAGCCCTGCTTGTTAAAAAGACAGCCCTTATACTCTTTAAAAAAATATTTAGAGTGTACAAGTTTCATGTATTTCATATATACAGATTCACGAACATAGTGCTCCTTCCCACCCTACCCTCCCTCCCGCTCATTCTCCAGCCCCTTTTCCTCCTCCATACTAATAGTCTGGGAAAGCAGTGGAAGACGGCCCAAGTGCTTGGGCCCCAGCACCCACAAGGGAGACTCGGAAGAAGCTCCTAGCTTCAGATAAGTCCAGCTCCAGCCGCTGCCTTTACACCCTTGAAACCTGTTTGTTCTTTTGGAAAATGCCTTTGGACATACTTAGTTGAGTCCATTTTGGAGAAACTTATTAAACTAATTTATTAATTAGAAAGTCAGAATTAGGGGGAGAGAGAGACAAAAGGAAAGAGAGAGAAAGAGAGAGAGAGAGAGAGAGAGAGAGAGGGAGAGAGAGAGAAAATGTGTCTCTCCATCCTCTAGCTCACTCTCCAGATGGCTGCAACAACCAGAGCTGAGTCGGGCTGAAGCCTGGAGTTTCTTTCAGCTCTCCCATGTGGATGCCAAGGTTCCAAGCACTGGGCCATCCTCCACTGCTTTTCTCAGGCCATGAACAAGGAGCTAGATCAGAAGTGGAACACCTGGGACTCAAACCAGTATGGGATGCTGTTTTCTCAAGCCGCTGCTTTACCTGCTAGGCACAAGGCTTGCCAGGAAGAATTGTTTTAAGCTTGTATGACAGTTAGAAAATTTCAGCATTTTATAATTTTGAACATAAATAATTCATCCTTTGTTAGATTCACACCAAAATATTTGTCTTTTTCTAATTTTAAATTTTATGTTTTTAAATTTCAGTGTCAATGTACTTATTGTTACAACTTAGAAGGAGAAATGTTTTTATATGCTTATCTTGCATCCTTCAACTTTGCTGAATTCACTTGCTTTTTTGTGGACTTAATTTGCTTCTTTTGATTTCTTTGTCTTTTATATGAAAAAAAAAACATTGCATCTTCATATACCAACAACTTTTCCTTTTCTGAACTATATGACTGTTATTTATTTTCTTTGCTTTACTACACTGTTTAGTAGATCTAATATTTTGTAAAATTAGAAGGATGAGATCAGATATCCTCACATTGTTCCTAAACTTATGGAGAAATTATTCACTTTCACCATCAATTATGATGATAATTAAGTGCGTTTTTTTTTTGTAGATACTAACACTTGAGGTGCCTTTATTTTAAAAAAAAAATATGGTTTATTTTATGTATTTGAAAGGCATAGTTACAGAGAGAGAGATGGAGAGAAAGAAAGGGAGCGACAGAGAGAGAGGTCTTTTATCCGCTAGTTCATTTCCTAAATGGCTACAATGGCCAGGGCTGGACCAGGTCAAAACCAGGAGCCAGGAACTTCTCCAGGGTCTCCCATGGGGCTTCAGGGGCCCAAAGACTTGGGCCATCCTCCTCTGCATTCCCAGAAGCATTAGCAGGAAGCTGGATCAAAAGTAAAGTAGCTAGGAGTTGAACAGGTACCCATTTGTGATGCCAGCATTACATGGGGCAGCTTAACCCACCCACTGGACCACAATGCCAGCTCCAAGGAGATTTCTATTTTATTTTCTGAGAGTATTTTTAACCCTTAAAGGAAATTAGGTTTTATCAAATATGTCTGCATAAATTAAAATTATGTATTTTTTCTTACTTATGGCCAATAAATATTTTGTATTATATTGTTCCCTTTTTCAACTTTTAACACCTTTGATGTCAGGAATAAACATATGTGGTTGTGGTGTCTAGTTCTTTTTGTATACTACAGAATTCTGCCTGCTAATATATTATTGGAAAACTTTGGTATATTTTTATAAGAAATATTGATTTGTAGCAGAGACCCCTGCACCCTTCTCCCACCTCCAGTCTTTTGTTCTTTGATATTTTTCTTGTTTTGATATCAGAATAATCTAGTTGCATAATGTGAATTGGAAAGGCTGATATTATGTATTCTGGAATATATTGTGTAGAATATAATGATTCTTTTTTAAACATTTGGTAGATAGAGTGCTCCACAGATTTGGGAGTTTGTGTTGTTAGTGTGCCCTCCTTGACACTACTTGGGAGGAGGTAGATAGATATGCAGGCTTTATATCTCTGTATTGCACTGAAGTCTTAAATCACCAATAGATCACACATGACAGTCAAAGTGCCAATTTGGGTGAAGTGTTTCACTGCTGCCGGTTGGGGTGTACATCCAGGATTCCTAGAGGATCTTCACTGACGTGAGAGGTCGTTATTGCCTATGGGCATAAACCTCCCAAATCTCTACGTGATCTTGACATGACCATGTTTTACACTGCGGTACCGTCTGACAGACTAATAAGGATGGAGGTTAGACTACCTCTAGATATTTGTTGGCATGAGCCATGGTGAGGATACACCTATGTGTGTGTGTGTGTGTGTGTGTGTGTGTGTGTGTATTCATGCATGTGTGCATATGTGTGTTTATGTTCTGCTTGCCTGGAATAGAAATGTTATCTGTTTTCAAGGTTGCTAAGCCTTTTTCTTTCACTACCTTTAGTTAGAGACAGCATTATGTTGTTAAAATTTTATTTTGTCTGTATGTTAGGAGGTTCTGAATTGTGTTGTTTTCAGCTTTGAGTCTGAGACACCTGAGAATAAAAGAAATTCCTGGGAATTAATAAGCATTTATTTCCCTGAGTGTTGGGTTCATTAGTTGCCCTGCTTTCTTCTCTCCAACTTTTAGATTCTTATGTTTGTTCTATATTAGGGGTCTTGAAAAAATATTGAAAATATATAATATGAAAATATATATGAATTTCAAAAATTTTGTGCCAGAATAAACTTATCTTTTAATTCATCTTCCATGAACTTTTTAAAGTCTCTCCACATATAATCACAAGGCCTTTTTATTGTCCTTTGTGGTAGAAATGGTAAAAATAATATTTTACTGCAATGCACATATAAGTATAAAGCAAAAAATACTAAAAAGTGTTAGAAAAAGAAGTACACCTAAATTTCTATTGCTTACTATTGAGTACTCTTTGGTGATCTGTAAAACCTTTTATTCCATGAAATGGAAATTTTTCCATAAAACTTACCATCATGCCTTGGCCAAAAGTTATCATTACACTCTTGGAAATTTCTTATCTTTGCATTTCATAAGTTATGTTTGCATATATGTATTCATGTTGTTGTATAATTGTAATTACTGAGCATTGTGAATTAGAGTTATTTTGCATGCTCACGCAATATTTGCAGTTCTAGATTCACTGCTCCTTGGGGATGGAGATTAAATTTTCTTTAGAATATCTGGCCTACTGCCTTCTGCATGCACTTGCACATTTTTCTGAATAAATTAGCTGTTTGTGCTTGTTGACATTTCATCCAATTGA
This sequence comes from Sylvilagus floridanus, assembly GCA_949820135.1. Taxonomy (NCBI): domain Eukaryota; kingdom Metazoa; phylum Chordata; class Mammalia; order Lagomorpha; family Leporidae; genus Sylvilagus; species Sylvilagus floridanus. Next base: position 85,789,072 of record OX463224.1, read on the forward strand.
GGAAAATTCTGGAACATTTTAGGCCAAATCACATGAGAAATATATAGCAAAGATTGTAGTTTTAATTATATCCATAAGTCAACTCAACTGGATTGCATAGTGTGCTTTGTTGCTGGCTCTGTTCTCTGGTCTGAAATATTTTCCTAATTTCTCACTAACTGATTTGTATTCATCCTTTAGCTTCACAGTGCTCTGCCTGGAAGCCTCACACCCCTTGTAGAATTGACTGGCATTCCTGTGCGTTCTCGTAGCACCTGTTTTTTATACCTCTTCAGTATGTATTCCCTATATTATGTTGACTGAATCACTTGCAGGTCTCTCCCTTTAAATGCTGTCTTCCATAGGTCAGGAACTGTGCTCTGCAGAGTTTTAACTTCCTGTCACAAATGAAGACCTAAGTAATCTTAGTATATTGAGTTTTGGTTTATAAGACCTTCTTGCTAGATTCTTAAAATGTTATATTGGTTAATTTCTGTTTTGGCAAGTACACTGAATTGAAATTCAGAAAAAAGACACTCACCTATTCAATATTTCTTGAAGTTCAACTAGTCTTACTTTAAAACCCTATCCTTGCAGAAATATAATATTGTGTTTGTAGAGATAGGTACGTCTGTTCTTCCCATTAAGCCACTATGTATTCATGGCTCACTGAGCCTGTCCTATTAATCTCTGACTTTATTACTTCCACTGCATAGCTTATCTTAGGTCAACTCTAGTCACAGACCTCCCTTAGTGAACCTGCAATCAAATTTAAATGTTACTGAAGTGTTCAATTCTCAGTTATTTGTTAAAAAGTCTGAGATTCTTACTTTCAAAACCATTGTAATTCTCTTTTCACCTTTTTTGGATGTTTTCTATGTTTATGTCATATTTTCCCTTAAAGCTTTTGCCCTGTGAAGCATTTTAGATTTCTGTTATTGTCGCAGAAGGGTTAAAGAAAGCTGTGTTTATCTATTTTCTCTTTCTATTAATAGAACATTGTCTTCACAACTCTTCTTAAATGGTCTTTATCTTCCTTAAATTTACAAGAGAAAAATAAATGTAAATTCACTCTGGTATGCTTTGCAATCTCTTTTTGGCAATTTCTCTTATACTTTTATTATAAATAGCTTGTCAACACCATAAAAAACTCACAAACTTTAGGAAGTTAGATTTGCAGGTTGAGAAACAGCAAGGTCTTAATTAGTGAGCACTGAATTCTCGGTTTAAATTCTGTCAATTGTTTAGTAATAGTATAACCTTGAGTAATTCATTTAGGCTTAATGAGCTTCAATTTACCCATCCGGTAATAAAAACTAAGAATAGGGAATGGACTTTTAGTCTAGCAGTTAAGATGCTGTCATTCAACGTTGAGTATCTGGATCCAATTTCCAGCTCCAGACTTCAGGTTCCTGCCAGTCTAGATCCTAGATGGCAGCATATGATGATTCTAGTAACTGAGTCCCTGCCATCCACAAGGGAGACCTGGATGAAGTTACCAGCTTCCAGCTTCGATCTTGGTCCATTCACAGCTATTACTGGCTTTTGAGGAGGGAATCAGATGATGGGAGCTCTCTCTTTTTCTATATCCTTCTCTTTGTACCTAAGATAAAAAAATATATACAGGAATAAAATACTATACACTTCCTAGGTTTGGCATGAAGAATAAATTACAAAATACGCATTAGTGTAGTCTCACCAACTTTGTCAACTTTGTGAGGTATCAATAATTATTATCACTTCCATTCTCACTTTCACTTTGTAGAAGTGACTGTCACTGTCCTCATGAGTGCTTATGAAAACTTTCCTTCTTATTTACTGAGTCTAGGTGAAGCTATCTTAGAATCAGCTTCAACTTAGAAGAAAAGAGAAGAAAAATTGCTGTGCAGAGTTCTAGTGATGTAATTAAGTTGGATTTCATCAATTTCTGTTCTATACCAGTGGTGTTGAGGTAAAAATTGACAATGCTAAATCTTCACACTACAGATGTACTGAGAGGGGGAAGAGGAGATTTAGTGAACCCCCTAATTTTTTTTTTAAAAATCCTGTATTATTAAAAAAAAAAAAAACCTGAACTAATCTAGATAGTCAATAATAATAGAAACTCAAGGGAACAGATGGTTCCAAAACTTTAAAATGTCTATAAAATCTAATTAAGCATATAGTGGCTTAAAATAATGAAACTTTAAAATCAAAACTTGGGGGCCAGTGCTGTGGCTCAGAGGGTTAATGTCCTGGCCTGAAGTGCCAGCATCCCATATGGGCACCGGTTCTAGTCCTGGCTGCTCCTCTTCACATCCAGCTTGCTGCTATGGCCTAGGATAGCAGTAGAAGATGGCCCAAGTCCTCAGGTCCCAGTACCCATATGGGAGACCCAGAAGAAGCTCCTGGCTCCTGGCTTCAGATCGGTCCAGCTCCGGCCACTGCGGCCATCTAGGGAGTAAACCAGTGGATGGAAGACCTTTCTCTCCTTCTCTACCTCTCTCTGTATCTTTGTCTTTCAAATAAATAAAATAACGCTTTTTAAAAAATAAATAAGTAAAATCAAAACTTGAGGGAAAATCTGTCTATAATTTTAATTACTAACAGGAAAATTCCTTTCAAGGAGGATTTTCTTTTTGCTGTTTATTTTGGTATCATATAGATTTATATAGAAATACAGAATGGAACATGAGAGCCTTTAATGGAAAGGAGCACACAGTTATGCTTCATATCCTGGCACTAGACATTCCATCCCCATCACTTAGAACATTACCACTTATTAAGTGCTCAATAACTAGTTGTTGAAAATTGTCCTCTTACATTCTTCAATGTCCCACTGCTTCTACATAAGGCTTATGAAGAGACAAATGTGTCTAATTACTGCTGACACCTTATTAGTCTTTGTTGCTTATATTTTGTGCTCATATTAATAATTTAATTTCATCTCATAAATATCTTATAAATATTAAGTTTAACAATGTTGACAGGATGAAGTTAGTCTTAATTTACAGAAACTAAAACTGTAAGGTCTAGAGATAATATAGTTTTTATGTCCTTAGGTGAAATCAGAGCAATATTTATCCCAGTGCCAGAATCTCAGATTTTATAACATAATCATTCATTAATGGAGGATCTATTTTTGAAACAAGAGTCAGTAGTACTCAATGGAGTAATGGTGTTGTTTGGTACTGTGGATAAAAATAATAATTTTCTTATCCTCAAAAGCTCATTTTGAGGCCCACCACTGTGGCATAGTTGCCTAAGCCTCTGTCCATGGTGCTGGAATCCCATATGGGGCCATTTGTAGTCCTAGCTGCTCCTTTTCTGATCCAACTCTCTTCTATGGCTTGGAAAAACTATAGAAGATTGCCCAAGTGCTTGCATCCCTGAACTCATGTGGGAACCTAGAAGAAGCTCTTGGCTCCTAGCTTTGGATTGGCTCATTTCCAGCTGTTGTGGCCATTTGGGGAGTGGACCAGCGGATGGAAGACCTTTTTTATTTGTTTTTTCTCTCTCTCTCTAAGAGAAGTATTGTCTCTAACAATACCTTTCAAATAAATAAACAACATTGTTTTAAAAAAGCTCATTTTGTTAATTAATTAATTAATTTCCATGCATTTTGAAAGGCAGGGAGGTACAGAAATAGAGACACACAGACACAGAGAGATTTTCCCTCTACTGGTTCATTTCCTATGCCTGCAATGGCTAAAACTAGCTTGGGTAAAAGCCTAGGAGCTTGGAATTCAATCTGGTCCTCAATGTGGATAATAAGGACTCAGGTATTTGAGTCATCATTGCTGTCCCTCCCCAGAGTGTGTATTCAGAGGAAGCTGGAGTTGGAAGCATTCCTGGGATATTAACCAAGGTACTTCAGTGGGATGTGGACATCCCAAGTGGCATATTAACTGTTGTACCAAACATTTACTCTAAAGAGATTGTATTTTTAAAAGCAGAAACAAAGAAATAAACCCAATTATTACAATATAATGGCATAAAATTAAGATTGTATTACACTGAATTTGAAGGAAATCTCACAAAACATATATAATGTTAAATATTAGGGATTGAGCTTTTCAGCAGTGGTTTAACTGAAGAATAAAGAGAGAAGTGAGTGTATGGTAATGGTAGTAATATTGAAAGTTTAATAAGTGTGTTGTTCATGTAGTTCAAATCATAGTGATAATAGCATAGAGTAGAAAAATGTTTTTTAAAATTTGGGCTTTGATATCAGTGTTGTGGCACAGTGGGTTAACATACTGCTTCTGTGACACTATCATCCCATATGGGTGTAAGTTGTTATCCTGGCTGTAACACTTATGATCCATCTCCCTGCTAATGTGCCTGGGAAGTCAACTCAAAATTGATTAAAGGCTTAGCTGTAAGACCTGATACTCTAAAATTACTATAGAAAAATGGGGAGAGGGAGATTAATTTCCTGTCAATGGTCTTGGCAATAGATGAGTGGGATTGTTTCAAACTTAAAAGTTTTTGCACAATAAAGAAGCAAGCAGAGCAAAAAGGCAACCTACAGAAAGAAATGGTATTCATCAACTGTATATCCTATAAGTAGCCAATATTCAAAATAAGAATTTATACAACTTGAAAGCAAAAAGTCCAATTAAAAATTGGGCAAAGAATCTGAAGTAGTGGGGAATATCCACCCTATGGGATATATAAGGCCTACAAAATCATTTGATCTGGCCCTGCCAAGGAAACGACAGGTGGGACTCAAAATTCAATAAATTTGTAGCAGGCTAATTTTAATTTGATAATTTTGTATAGTTTGTGAATGATGTAAATATCCAAATTACCCTTCCCAGGAAAAATGTTCCCACCACTGATAGATATTTCTCAAGAGAGATACAAGTAGCCAATAGGTATATGAAAAATGTTGAATGTTAAGAACAGTTGGAGAGCCGGTGCTGAGGCTCGCTTGGCTAATCCTCCACCTGCAGCATCCATACTCTGGGTTGGAGTCCTGGTTGGGGCGCCGGTTCTGTCCTGGTTGCTCCTCTTCCAGTCCAGCTCTCTGCTGTGGCCCGGGAAGGCAGTGGAGGATGGCACAAGTGCTTGGGCCCTGAACCCGCATGGGAGACCAGGAGGAAGCACCTGTCTCCTGGTTTCAATTGATGCAGCGTGCCAGACCATAGCGGCCATTTAGGGGGTGAACCAATGGAAGGGTGACCTTTCTCTCTGTCTCTCTTTCTCTCACTGTGTAACTCTGCCTGTCCAAAAAAAAAAAAAAAAAACTGGAGGAATGTAGATCAAAACCACAATTGAGAGATCATTTTACACCCATTAGGATGGCTGTTATCAAAAAGATAAAAGATAAGAAGTGTTGATGAGGAAACAGAGAGAAGGTAGCATATATTGATGGAAATGTAAATGGACATAGCCATATAGGCCACATCTAGATGAGAATCTTTTTTTTTTTTAAGATTACATAAAAAGAGGAAGAAACGCACACACAGAGAGAGAGAGAGAAAGAGAGGGAGAGACAGAGACAGAGAGACAAAGACAGGGAGAGAGAGAGAAATTCTGTCTTCTGGTTCACTCCTCAAATGGCTGCAGCAGTCAGGGTGGGGCCAGGCCTTAGTCCGGAGCTGGAAACTTCATCCGGATCTCTGAAATGGATGCAGTGGCTCAAGCACTTGTGCCATACTCTGCTGCTTTACCAGGTGCATTAACAGGAAGTTGGAATGGAAGTGGAATAGCTGGATCTTGAACTCATACCCATAAGGGATACCAGCATTGCAGGCGGCAGCTTTACCCACTATGCCACAAGGCTGGGCTCAGTATAAGGTTCTTTAAAATATGTTTGAAAATACTGTACTCTAGTAATCCCACATCTAGGTATAAATACAAAAATAATGAAATCTAGATCTCAAAGAGATATCTGCACCCCTATATTCATTGCAGGATTAATCATATTAGTCAAGGCATAAAAATAATCACAATGTCTGTCATTAGATGATATTAAGGAAATGTGATAGGTACGTATATAATGTAATGTTATTAGTCTTAATAAAGAAGGAAATATTGTCTTCTCCACAACAGGAATGAACATGAACTATATGGTTTGTGATGCATTAAGCTTGTGATTAGAAAGTAAATTGAAATTATGTTATTACAAAAATTAAACCAAAAAAAGAAGGGATTGAGGAGGAAGGAGGAAGGGAGCAAGTGAGGAAGGAAAGAACCGCTATCTTATTAGAGTTGTATCTATGGAATACATGAAATCTGTTTTCTTTATATTAAAAACAATTCTAAAAATAAATAAAAAGATTTAATAAGAAAGATGATATGATAAGTGAAATAAATCAGACATAGTTAGGCAAATATTGTATGATCTCAATTATACATCAAACAAAATAGTCAAACTCAAAGAGTGTATAGAATGGTGGTTTCAAGAGATAGTGTAAAGAAGTGGAAATGTGATGATGTTAGTCAAAGAGTACAAAATTTCAGCTATGCACGATGGATAAGTTCTGGACAGCTAATGTAAAGAGTGAGGACTAATATTGAAATTCTGCATTGTAGACTTGAATTTGCTAAAACTGTAGATCTTGAGTGTTCCCATTGAAAAAATAAAAACAAATTGCACAGAAGAAGGGGAGGGAGACATAGAGAAAAGGAAACAAGAGAAAAAGGCAGGCAGGAAGGAATAGAAGAAAGAAAGGGGAGAAAGAGAAATAAAGAAAGGAAGGCAGGAAGAGAGGATGGGAGGATAGAAGGAAAGAAAACAATAAAAATAGTAGTTGTGAGGTGAAGAACAAGATAATTTATCTTGTCTGTGGAGGTGATTTCACAATGTACTCATGCACCAAAACATTAAGTTGAACTCCTTAAATAAAGGGAATTCCTATTTGCCAATTATATTTACAACAGAAGTAGAAAAGGTAAGGAAAAATATTTCATGAGTGGAGCATTTGTGGGAAATGAATGAGTTCAAATCCATCCTCTGTATGCTGAAATGAAAGCGAAAATCTTTGAAGAAAATATTAAGAAATATGAGACTCAGAAATAACTTGTATTATCCTTAGACTCTTTTTTATGATACATTTATTTATTTATTTGAAAGGCAGAGTTGCACAGAGAGAGAGAGAGAGAGAGAGAGAGAGAGAGAGAGAAATCATCCATTTGCTTTTTTGCTCCCCAAATGGCCACAAAAGACGGAGCCACACAAACCTGAAACTAGGAGCCAGCTTCTTTCAGGTCTCTCATGTAGGTGCAGGGGCCCAAGGACAGACCATTTTCCAATGCTTTCCCAGGCCATAGCAGAGAGCTGGATTGGAAATGGAGCAGCTGGGACTCGAACTGTTGCCCACAGCACTGGCCCCATATAGACTCTTAGTTTTCCAATTCCAGTCTCAAAAACCTGTTCATGAAGATATATAGAGAGAAGATTAGCTAGATGGCATGATTTTTTTAACTTTTATTTAGTAAATATAATTTTCCAACGTACAGTTTATGGATTACAATGGCTTTTCCCCCCATAACTTCCCTCCCACCCACAACCCTCCCATCTCCCACTCCCTCTCCCATTCCATTCACTTCAAGATTCATTTTCAATTATATTTATATACAGAAGATTGATTCAGTATGTATTAAGTAAAGATTTCATCAGTTTGCACTCTCACAGAACATAAAGTGTAAAATACTGTTTCAGTACTAGATATAGTATTAATTCACATTGGACAACACATTAAGGACAGAGATCCCATATGAGGAGTAAGTACCCAGTGACTCCTGTTGTTGACTTAACAATTTGACACTCTTGTTTATGGCATCAGAAATCTCCCTAGGCTCTAGTCATGAATTGCCAAGGATATGGAAGCCTCTTGAGTTCGCTGACTTTGATCTTATTCCAACAAGGTCATAGTCAAACTGGAAGTTCTCTCCACCCTTCAGAGAAAGGTACCTCCTTCTTTGATGGCCCCGTTCTTTCCACTGGGATCTCACTCACAGAGATCTTTCATTTAGGTCTTCTTTTTTTTTCCAGAGTGTCTTGGCTTTCCATGCCTAAAATACTCTCATGGGCTCTTGAGCAGATCCGAATGCCTTAAGGGATGATTCTGAGACCAGAGTGCTATTTAGGACATCTGCCATTCTATGAGTCTGCTGTGTATCTCGCTTCCCATGTTGGATCATTCTCTCCCTTTTTGATTCTATCAGTTAGTATTAGCAGACACTAGTCTTGTTTGTGTGATCCCTTTGACTCTTAGACCTATCAGTGTGATCAATTGTGAACTGAAATTGATCACTTGGACTAGTGAGATGGCCTTGGTACATGCCACCTTGATGGGATTGTATTGGAATCCCCTGGCACATTTCTAACTCCACCATTTGGGGCAAGTCCGATTGAGCATGATTTTTGAAGAAAATATTCGACGTGTGGATGGAGATGCAATAAATTGTGTGCAATCAACCTATCTTGGAGAATGTCAGTGTTTCCAGTCTACAGATCATAGGGTGTATGGGGAGTAGAAGCATGAGTACTAAGGAGCTACTCATGGACTTTAATTACCATCACATTCTAGCTTTTTAACTTTGAATAATTAATTTACTTAAGTTTTTCTAGGTCTTAGCTTCTTCTACTATAAAGTGCCAACCTCAGACTATAAAATGCTGAACAGAATAGATGATGGTAATCCCTCAACAAATGCCAGCCCTTTCCATCACCCTCTTCTACTACTAGAAACTGGAATGAGAGTCATGCTGAGGAAGACTCAGATTTCAGCTAAGACAAAGTGTATCAGGAAAGAGTATACATTCTTTCAACTCTGCCACTCTACACTTGGAAAAGGTATTTGCAAATGCCACTGCAACATCCACAGCAATCAGAAGGCTTTATGTGGTTGGCATCATGGCTTAGCAGGTAAAGCTACCACCTGCAACACCAGAATCCCATTTGGTGCCAGTTCCCAGGCTTTTCTACTTCCAATCCAGCTCCCAGCTAATGGACTGGGAAACTCTGTGTAAGATGGCTCAAGTGCTTGGGCCCCTGCCACCCATTTGGGAGACCAGAATAAAGGCTCCTGCTTCAACAAGGTCCAGCCCAGGCCACTGTGCTATCTGGAGAATGAACCAGTGGATGGAAAATTCTCTTTCTTTCTATCTCCCTTTCTCTCTGTAACTCTACCAAGTAAGTAAATAAATAAATTTTATCAATATATAAGACTTTAAAACACCAGCTTATAAGCAAGAGAAAATTAACTACTTATCAACTGAGGGGTCTTAAAATACATTCATAAAAGTAATTTCACACTGAATTACAATTGCATTTTCGTCTTTAGATATTCCATTATTAGTTTCTGTTGCCTTGTCTCCTGACAGTTTCATCAATGACGAGGTAATTTTCAGCTAGTTATAAAAATTAGATAGGAGACCAGCAATCAGTGAAGCACATAGATTTTTTAAATAATACAGTTAATTTGATAATCTCCAACTGTTATGAACTTTAGATAATTATTTGTAAAGGAAAGGCTATCGTGAATAAATTCCATAAGCCAACATAATGATGGATGCTAGTCAATCCAAAAGCAGGGTTAAAATTAACAGTATGAAGATGAAGATGGTAATTTTTGTCTGATTCTAATCATTATTTTTTCAAGATTTAATCTACTTTGAAAGAGTTACAGATTGATTTTCTGTCTGCTAGTTCACTCTCAAATGGCTGCAGTGATGGGCAGGATGAGGTAGGAGCTTCATCCACGTATCCCAAATGAATGGCAGATGCCCACACAGTTGGGTCATCTTCTTCTGCTTTTCCTAGGTGCATTTTCAGGGAGTTGGAGAAGAAGTAGAACAGCTGGGACACAAACTGTTGTCCATATGAGATACAGTCATTACAGTGGCAGCTTTTCTCACTAATCCCCAACTCTGGCTCCTGAACTCTGATCATTATTTAAAAAAAATAAATGTATTTATTTACTTGAAAGTCAGAGTTAGAGAGAGAGGAGAGAAATCTTCCGTCAACTGGTTCATTCTCAAAATGGCCACAACAGAGTTGGGCCTTTCCCAGGTAAGCATCCAGGACCTTCTTCCAGGTCTCCCACATGGGTGCAGGGGCACAAGTACTTGGGTCATCTTCTACTGCTTTCCCAGGCGCATCAGCATGGAGCTGAATCAGAAGCACAGCAACTGGGACTTGAACATTGCCTACATGGGATTGCTGGCAGCTGCAGATGGTAGCTTAAGCTGCTGTGTCACAGAACTGGCCCCAAGTCTGAACATCATTAAACTAATCAATAGACATTGTGAAGTTAAAGATCTGCTTCAGTTTATCATGGCAAAAAAAAAAAAAAAATCAAACCCTGATTCTATGCTTAAGATAGTGTGTGAATAATACCAAGATAATACCGTGTTACTATGTGTGTCATACACTATAATGTTATGGGCTTCTTTGGACTTCTTGCCTATTTCAATAACAAATAGTTTATTGGTATCCAGTGATACTCATTTGTTGATATACTAGATCTTTCTGTTTTTAAACAGAGCTAAAGAGTTGTAACAGAGGTTCTATAGTTCTCAAAATATAAAATATTTACTACTTGAACCTTTACAGGAAAAGTTTTTTAATTAATTTATTTATTTTTAAGGAATATAAATTTCATATGTACAACTTCAGTAATATAGTTATTTTTCCACCATACCTGCTGAAGAGTTTTATAACTATTTCTCTATATAATAAAAAAAGATTTTTAAGGTGCAGGTACTATAGTTTTTATTACTCTATTTTTTCTTATCAAAACTTGTAATTTATTTTTACTAATATTTATGTATTAACTTTTTATAAACATAAAGGGAACAGATTTCATATATTTTATCAGTATAGTTATAAGATGATGACCATATTTCCTCCCTCCTCCTCTCCTTCAATCCACATCCTTCATTTTTTCTTTTCTTTTTCTTTAATTTTTGCAAATTTTTCCCTCTATCACCACAGACTCAATTCACCACTAGCCATAATATTCAACAAATAAATAGTACAAAGACCACAGTCCCACAGAAGTATAAACAAGGGCTTAAAACACCAAATCATAGGATGTCCATTTCATTCCTGTACATTTTGTTGTATTCTATATTAACTACCATATATAAGAGAAAGCATATAATATTTGTCTTTTTGGGACTGGCTTATTTTACTAAGCATAAAGGTTATATTTATGCTTTTTGTTGCTATTTACACAAGAGGTTTTTATATTTTAAAAAGTTTGAGCCATTTTGTGGTTCTAATCCTAATAAAGCAATCAACCTTTTTATTCTTTGGATGCTTTTCCTTTGGCAATTTTCCAACAGTTTGACAATTTTCCAATGAGGACCTTTGAAAATCAATATTTCCTGTGAATTCAAGAGACTACATGAGAAGAACACAATCCAGTAGGATTAGGTAGTTAAACCAGTTAAGAAGAAGATATACTATGGAGCCCTGGGCCAAACTTCAGTTATGTGCAAATCTAATAGGTAATACTGACTCACCATTGTAGGCTGCCTGGGTAAGATGGGACCATCCACAAGAATGGATGAACTGTGGAAGAGGAGACAGTATAGAACATTCATGAATTAAACACTTGCCCTACTGCTTTCCTGAAAATGGTTTATGTTCTAAAACACAAAGATCTATGTTTTTAATCTTTGTTTAGCTTGTGAATATACATGTCACTAATATTATTTGTTAGTCTTAAGGTTTCAAAATGAAAGTAACTGAAGATGGTAATGTAGAAAACACAGTTGAACTGCAACAATATTAGAATTTAAAATTATAATCTGAATTACCATACCTTATAAAATATATATCAGTATACTATATACTCAAAAGATCCAGTTTATGGGATATTTAAAAATATATTTCTCTTAGATCAGCACCAAAAATATCTTTATTTCCTGTACAACCCATGTCAAATTCTTAATTACAATTAAATAGAAACTATTGCTGGGAAAAATCACAAAAATCTACAGAAATTATTAAAGTCATATCCAAACAAGTCTCAAATACGTTTTGACATCAAGATCAGGCAACTCACTTGCACGAACATTAAAGTGAATATCAATGATTTTTCCATCAGTAAGACTTTTGATGTCAACTTGGTGTTAGGGGAATATTTTACATCTCACACAAAGGAGGCATTACTACTTAGATACTTAATAAAATTACTAGAACCATTAAGACTGAGGTGAAGAATTTGTACAGTCTTCCAGAGTTTCAAACCAGTAGTGAAATACTTGTCCTCCTGGAGATATCAAATTCAGTTTCTTCCAAGCTGTTTTTTGGGGACTGGTTCAACATGTTGGTTCTTCAGGAGGAGTCTTTGCATTCTCTCTTCCCAGTAGCAAGGTACAAGGGGTCAAGATGCCTTTTGTTTGTGCTTTGATATCTGCATCATGCTGAAGCAGCAAATAAGCCACACTGGTCTTACTCCACTTTCGAGCACTGAAGAGGGGTATCCAACCATCCACAGTCACTGCAGGAACATCTGTCCCTTGAGTAATTAGCTCACAGACAATATCCAAGTGTCCACTCTAGGCTGCATGATGAAGTGAGGTATGCTGCTCTTCATCCCTAGTGTTCACAAGAGTAATATTTATTCAGAGAAAGTATTCTTTGCACCAAAGTAAGCCAATTGCTTTCAGCAGACCAGAGATGCTATTTGCTTGAATCTTTTTGCTACTTTTTTTTTTTAAAGTAGATAGCATTCTTCATTTTTTTTCATCTTGCTCTTTATCATCATCATAACTTCCCACCCAAAGTCTGCGAGTTCCAGTGAGTATAAAGTCCCAGGTGTTTCTGATAATTCAAATGGGTTAAGATGTTCAGAAACTCTTCAGGTCTAGCTTTTCCATCATCATTTATTTTTATCTTTTTCCATCCCTACTACCACTCTAGATAAAAGACATTGCAAAGCAAAGGTATAAATAATCTTCCTAGAGATGAATTATATCTACTTTTTTTTATTCACCTAGATCTAAGGCAGCTGAAAATCGCTGAGGCAAAACTCGTTTTGATTTGACCCTGGCATAGGGACGAAGTCTCTCAGCTACTTTCCCTGCCCTCTTAGGGCTCTTATCACTCTATTAAAGTAAGATTTTTTTTGCATGTCAGCTCAGCCAATACAAAATTCACTGTTGGATGGTTAATAAAATAAAATACTATATATTCTTTTTCCTAAACTTATCGGCAAATTTTATTTTAATTCAGCACCAAAATTTCATTTTGAAATGAAACAAAACCATCATTTTTGAGTTTAGATGTAGTTTTCCATCATCACGATTTTTTTTTTTTGACAGGCAGAGTGGACAGTGAGAGAGAGAGACAGAGAGAAAGGTCTTCCTTTGCCGTTGGTTCACCCTCCAATGGCTGCCGCGGACGGTACGCTGCGGCCGGCGCACTGCGCTCGTCCGATGGCAGGAGCCAGGTGCTAGGTGCTTATCCTGGTCTCCCATGGGGTGCAGGGCCCAAGCACTTGGGCCATCCTCCACTGCACTCCTGGGTCACAGCAGAGGGCTGGCCTGGAAGAGGGGCAACCGGGACAGAATCCAGTGCCCCAACCGGGACTAGAACCCGGTGTGCCGGCGCCGCAAGGCGGAGGATTAGCCTGTTGAGCCACGGCGCCGGCCGATTTTTTTTTTGAAAATAAAATTTCTCAAAGCATTTTTGTTCTGAGAGATGGCAATTTGGTTAGTGGGGGAATCATAAAAGCAATTCTTAGAATTTTTTAAAGTTCTAACTTAGACAAGCCTGAATTCAGTAAACTTTGATAATCCTTTGGTCTTGATGATATTCTGCTAAAATAAAAGGGAAAATTAGTAAGCAATTTTCATTGAATCTAAAGACAAAAATAAATCACCCAGCTTAAAACATATGTGTGTGCAAAAATACAATAGAGAGTTGTCCCAATAATACAGGAAAGTTTGTGAGATGTTACCTATCAAGGGATAAAATTTTAAATCATTAATGTTTCAAATATTTTTCTTTTATTTGAAAGATAGAGTTAGACAGAGAGAGAAAGAAAGAGACAGAGAGAAAGGTCTTCCTTCGATTTGTTCACCCTCCAAATGGCTGCTACAGATGGAGCTACGCCAATCTGAAGCCAGGAGTCAGGTGCTTCCTCTTGGTCTCCCGTGTGGGTGCAGGGACCCAAACACCTGGGCCATCCTCCACTTCCTTCTCTGGCCAAAGCAGACAGCTGGACTGGAAGAGGAGTAAACAGGACTAGAACCCGGTGCCTATATGGAATGCAGCCACCACAGGCAGAGGATTAATTGAATGAACCATGGCACTGGCCCCTAATACTTCAAATTTGACATAGGAAAAGGCATAATAAACAAATTAGACCATGAAATATTTACTCTCTGGGGCATTTTCAGTCTCTGGCATCATATTGAGGTGATGACAGTTAATCTGTGTTGAAGCAGTTATAAAATAAATTATACATTGGAAGAAAGAGCAGTTGGATGGTACTCTTTGTGTGTTTACGTTTTTAAACAAAGATAATTCTTGGATACACACACACACACAGAAACACGTCAACATGCCCTGTTTAGGCCTGTAACGTATGTCCCATGGATTTCTAAGAAACTGGAAAATTGTTGTTGGTTCCATTATTCATAGAGCCCCACAGCAGATTAACAGGAGACCTGTACAACAGTAGTAAAAGATTATGTCGTTTTGATGTGAATTACCTTTTTCAGTCCTGCTGATTAATCTCTTTCAGCTTAGCCTCATATAAAATTACCTTTACCTACCTATGGCATCTTTACAAACTTATTTATCTTTATCAAGGACATTCAAGGACATTCACGAGTAGAGGACACATAAAAACATCCCATCAAGAGCACTAAAGCGGAGGTGTCACAATGCTTTCCAATATGTAAACCAAAACAAGGACACACAGGTCATCTTAAAGCAAGCCCAGTGCATTGATGTTACATACAGGCTTGGCCACTCAAAAATTTGGATATAACTCTCAATAAGCTCAAGTTGCTATGTCAATTGCATATTTGGCCAGTTAATAATCAGAATCTAAATGCTATGCCATGATTAAGAGATAAAAACAGTGAAAAAACTTTGAGTTTTTCTCAGTTACTTTTAAGGATATCCTATAACTCTAAAAGTGTTCTTAAGGGCATAAACCAAAAATTCCAGGCAAGAAATACAGTTCAGAACAAAAGATATTTCAAAAAACACCATTTTGTTCAGTTTTATGTACAGGAATTTATATTGTTAGGTTTTTTTTTTATATATATTTAAATATCATATTTTGCATCTCAAAATGAATTAACGAAGGTCTCAAATTACTCTTATTCATAAAATTAGATTGTAGAAAATTAGAGTATTTTCTGCTCAAAATTAATAATTAACTTTTGTTAAGAGCATATTGTGTTCACTGATTAAAATCTTTCACTTTGGAACATTTCACTTCTGAAATTTTTCAAATTTTGAAGGAAACTGTACTTTTTATTTTACTGAGAAAATATTTGTGATTCTATTAAAACAGTAAAGTGAAGAGCTTGGTCTCTAGAGATGAAATGCCTAGATTTCACGTATAAATACTTAAAACTTAGTAGGTACATGATCATGTGGAAATTAATTAATACTCTGTGTTTCAAATATTTTATATATAAATAAGTTTTGTGAAAATTATCTAATTTTATGAAGGGCTTACAATAAAATCAAAGTAAATAAAGACAAAAACTAGATAAAATAAATCATGGTAATATAAACAAGATAATTTTGAAAATGAGACACAGATTCCCTGGAGCCCTGTTTCAAAAACTTGAGAGTCATTGTACACCATCAACAGAAACAAAAACAAACATGATGGCTCAAACTGCTAGTCCTTGGTCTAGATTTGTTTTGCTTTTCTGTCACAGAATTGGTCCACATTGTTTATTTATATTTTGACTTTATTTATTTATTTTTATTTATTTGACAGGCAGAACAACTGGGAGAGAGATGAAAAAGAGATAGAAATTTTCCTTTTGCTGATTCATTCCCCAAAGGCCTGAGACAGTCAGGCTGTTCCATGCTGAAGCATGGAGACTGATACTCCATGTGGATCTCCCACATGGGTGGCAGGGACCCAAGTACTTGAATAATCTTCTACCACCTCCAGGTTGTGCGATAGTAGGAAGCTAATCAGAAGCAGAGGCACCACTTGATCTCAGGCACTCTAATAAGGGATGATAAGGGATGCGGGTGTCCCAAGCAGCAACGTAACCTGCTGTGTGATAATACCCATGCCCACATTATGTATTTTAATTAATGTAGTGGCTAACAATTACATATCAGAAAGCAGGCCACATTAGCCAAGTATCAGAAAGATCTTAAGGTCAAGTATTTGCCATCTAGAGTCCCAAATTCATACTCTCTGTTAGTTCCCCTGTAATGTAACCAAATATCCTCTTCAAATTTCCCTAATGTTTTAATGAGTCCTTAACGTTAATTTTTCTGGGTTCACGACTTCCTGAAAATAATGAATGAAGAATGAACTGATAGATTCATGCATTTTTTTTTCAGCTCATCCTTTTCATGTAATTTCATACCTGCCTGGTCCCTGTAGACATTTGAGTCTATAGGTCAGAGTTGGAAGCAGTCTGAGGTTACAATGTAAAAGTTATCATTGGCCTTTGTTCCCATTTTTTAAAAAATATTTATTTATTTATTTAAGCATCAGAGTTGCAGAGAGAGAGGGAGACACGGAGAGACAGTGATCTTCCATCTGCTGGTTCACTCCCCAGATCGCTGCAACCATGGGGACTAGGCAAGTTTGAAGTCAGGAGCAAGGAGCTCCTTCAGGTCTCCCACATGGGTAGCAAGGACAAAAGCTTTTACCAGGGCATTAGCAGGCAACTGGATAGGAAGTGGAGCACCAGGACATGAATTGGCTCCTATGGGGGATGCAAGCTTTGCAGGCAGAGGCTTTACCCACTATGTCACAATTTTATTACCATTTTTTAAAAACAAAATGTCAAATATAATATTTGGTTTATTTTTTTTGAACAGTCAAATGCTTCATAGTGAGCCTCTAGTAATGATGAATTGTGTTTACTGTAGATTAGATGAGCACATTTTAAACTCGTCTTTCAATAGATCAGTCTCCCACTTGACCTCTGTTAGTCACCATAGTAACATTAAACCTAGCATGAAGATATCCTTGCTACCTCAAAAATCATCATTATGGAGGAAATGAAATAGTTTTTCCAATTATACTGTTTATTCATGTGACTTTAAAATAATGATGAGATGGTTTATTTTTTTGTATAGAAGTTAGGTACCCACAAAAGCAAACAAATTCAACTTGACGTAACACAACTTTTATTCTTCTCTTTTAATGTTTTATTTGTTTACTTGAAAAGCAGAGTGATAGAGAAAGAGAGAAGGAGAGATGGAGAAAAGCAGAGATCTTCCCTCTCTTGGCTCACTTCTCACATGCATGAAACAGTCGTTGTAGGCCATGATAAAATGCCAAGAGTCTGCCAGTGCCACGGCTCGACAGGCTAATCCTCCACCTGCGGCGCCGGCACACCGGGTTCTAGTCCCGGTCAGGGCACCAGATTCTGTCCCGGTTGCTCCTCTTCCAGGCCAGCTCTCTGCTGTGGCCTGGGAGTGTGGTGGAGGATGGCCCAAGTGCTTGGGCTCTGCACCCCATGGGAGATCAGAAGCACCTGGCTCCTGGCTTCGGATCAGCGCGGTGCGCTGGCCGCAGCGCGCCGGCCACAGTGGCCACTGGGGGTTGAACCAACGGAAAAGGAAGACCTTTCTCTCTGTCTCTCTCACTGTCCACTCTGCCTGTCCAAAAAAAAAAAAAAAAAGCCAGGAGTCAAGTAATTCATCCAGTCTCCCATGTGGCTGGCAGGAACCTATTACCTGGACTATCATTAACTGCCTCCAGGCACTTTAGTAGGAATTGGATCAGAAGTACAAATTGGCTGGGACTCAAATCAGACCCTCTGACATGAGATGCAGGTATTCTAAAGAGGAGCTTAACCTGCTGCACCACAATGTCCACCCCACAGCTTTTGCTTTAAGAGTTGATTTTTTAAAACACAGTATCTAATGTTTCAGTCATTAGATTAGAAAAGATCACATGCCTGTGTGTATTTACAGACTATAACAAATAAATAAATTTAAATCAATATTAAATATATTTTGTTACCAAACTATAGTTAAGCATGTCATTTTTATATATTTTCACTCAAAGTATTTTCCATTAAGTAATCACTTTAAATTAAACTAATGATAATTTCATGAGAGATGTCAGAAAATAGATATAAAGCAATTGAAAACAAACTACAACAATAAAGAAATTAGAAAACATATTTTTAGTGAGAGTGGGAGAGAAAGAAGCTGTTAGACACTGAAGAACAAGTCAACAGACGGTGTTGGGCAGGACATTTGAGCCACATAGACAGGCAATAACAAGTTGAGGCAAATGATGCTGAAGAACCATGAACATTCACATTGTAACACAAGTGGAAGAAGGTTTGATTTGGTGTGCTGTTCTTAATTGACATTTAACACACAACTTAATTACTAATTATTGAAGAAGGCATATTGAAATGGAATGTTTTATACACTGCTTTTTATGGCCATAACAACCAGAGCTGGCCAAGGCCAAAACCAGAGCCCTTAACTCCACCTGGATCCCCTACATAGGTGACAGAGACTCAAGTACTTGAACCTTCTTCCACTGCTTTCCCAAGCTCATTAGCATGGAACAAGATCAGAATTATAGTAGCTGGGACTCTAAAAGCTGCAGATATGGAATGCTGGTGTTGCAGGCAGTGGCATAGCATGCTGCACCATATTGCTGGCTGCATAAATTATATTTTCTCTTCCATATGAAACTACGTCTAAATATATAATTTGGACATTTATTCTGTAGTTTCATTATTTCTGTAGTTTCAAAATTTCCCACCCCAGGACTCAGCATTGTGATTCTGTTCTTCCATGCTTTTCTTTGAAAGTGCAAGAATTAATTCACAGCACTCTTTGATGTCCAAACCTTGCAGTTAACTTTGAAATTGCCCTTTTTGGATGGAAAGGGTCCTTGACTCTCTGTGTTTCTGTAATGCCAACTGTTGGCAGCTACTTGTGTCTGTATACCACCACTTTAGAACTTTCAGACAAGAGCTGAATGAACAGTGGGTGGGGAAGTCCTTCACATTCTGCTTTCCTTGGGAACATCAGGACACCTCAGTCAAGTGTTGTTCACAACTGTGCATCGCAGGGCAAAGCCTCATCTGTTCTCTTCTTCCCATTCAGGCTGCATCAAAGGGAATGATGCACATGCTCTCCCCTTGTTTAATCTTCCTTTTTTGGCAAAGACACTTAAACCATATGGAAGTAGGTAAAGTAGAAGGTAGATGATATCAAGTTTGTTTGCAGTGTGTCATTTGTTTACATTTTCAGACTACATGTAGATCACAAAGCCAGTGAAATAGCACTCAAGTGGAATTAGCATGCAGCAAGAAGACTGATCCCAGTAGTCAAATCATCCCAATCAACAAGTACTAGAACACAGGAAACTCAATCTGAAAGGAAGGCAGGGGGACTTCTTGACTATTTCAGCTTATCAGTTTCTTGATGTTTTATTAGTTTGTTTGGATCTTCAGTTTGTTTTTTGTTTTTTGTTTTTTTTTTAGTGACATCTTCCTAGAGTCAAGTACTAAGAAAATCACCAGAAAAATATTTCAGATAAAACAACAATAATAAAAGTGAGGGTAAAAATAAAACAAGAATTTATATAATCTGGCTGTAGATTCAGAGATTTTGTCTTTCATGTAAATCACTTCATAAATGCTGATTCATGCAATTTTTGTCCTTTCCATATCCATGTCTTTTTGTCTAACTCTAGTTTGAAATTTTATTCTGAATTCTAATCCCATTAATGGGTAGATGTAGTGCATACTTCTAGCAATGGGTCCACCAATGATTTGTATTTCCAATTTGCTATCATACTGTCTGGGTACTGAAAATTTGAGAAAAGGGGCCTGGATTGTAGTATAGCAGGTACAACCACTGTCTGCAATGCCAGCACTGCATTTATGCACCGTTTCATGTCCCAGCTGCTTCATGTCCCAATACAACTCACTGCTAATGGTTTAAGAAAAGCAGCAGAAGATGGCCCAAGTATTTGGGCCACTTCCAGCCATGTAGGAGAATCGGATGTAGCTTCTGGCTTTGGGCTGGCATAGTGCTGGCTGTTGTGGCCATCTGGGGAGTGAATCAATAAATGGGAACTCTACTTGTCTCTCCTTCTCACTCAGCAACTCTGATTTTTAAAGTATATAAATAAAGCTTTTTAAAAATCTTTTTTGAGAATGAAAGAAGATTTTTCAAAGAGTGAATCCATGAGAGCATGGGATAGTCAAGTCTTCGATAATCCTAACCTCCCTGTTAAAGGAAAGGGAGGAGATGGAAAGAGAGAAAGTTTGTGGAGAGAGGGAGGGAATACTGGGGGAAAGAAGACAGAGAAGAGGGGAGAGAAAGGGAGAAAGATACTTCTTTGGAATATATTTAAATCCAATTAACTCATTTTTCTAAGGGCTGCCTTCCTACTAAATTAGTTCTTTACACATTTATATGGTGTTGAATATGCAATCCTAGAGTCATTCATGTTCCTGTAAAATTAAGATGGTTCTGGATTTCTTAAGTACACAGGGCACTGGGTTTATGCCATGGCATAAACTGCCACCTTTGTGTTGAAATATGTCTATGATTTCAGGTCTCAAAGCAAACAGAGGAATATTGTGGCCTGTTTATTTAAGTACAAGAGTATTTGATAGGATGCTCAATTAACAATCTTCTAGTATTTGTGACCCTTCAAATATCTTTCACAAAAATTTAAAAATATATGCATGATTTTACTGTATTTCATTAAAATTGGGTGGGTGCCAGTGCTGTGGTGCAGTAGGTTAAGTCAACGCCTATCACATCATCATCCCATGTTGGGTTCCAGTTCAGATCCTGGCTGCTCCACTTCTGTTCTGGGTCCCTGTTAATTAATCTGAGAAGCAGAGGATGGCCCAAGTCCTTCATCCCTGCACCCATATGGAGACCCAGATGAAGCGCCTGGCGCCTGGCTTCAGCCAGGCCCAGCCCTGGTTGACATGGCCACTGGGGGAGTGAAATAGTGGATGGAAGATTCTCTCTCTCTCTCTCTCTCTCTCTCTTTCTTTCTCTTTCTCTCCTGTAACTCTGCCTTTCAAATAAATAAATAAGTCTTTAAAACTAAATTGGGGAATATTTGGCATGTTCTTATGATGTTACATGCTTAGAGAGTATTAAGCATTAAATATTAAGTTGTGTTGACAACTATAAAAAGTAAACAAGACCACTTATATTAGACAGATATGTGTATACTAAGTGTATGTGTCTGTGTATGTTTCCTTAGAGTTATTCTCCTTTTCCCCTTTCCCATAAAAAATAATTGTACAAAAATCTCATTAGCTTAGTCCATTAAACCTCATATAACCAAAATAGCTTTTTCATTTTAGGAAGTGATTAGAAACAGGACTCCTGAGGAAACAAATCTCAATTCTAACCTATGAATTGTGTGGGTTTAGGTTGGTTACATTTCTGCTTCTCAGATTTTTCATCTGTAAAATGTAAATATTGACAGCACCTGCTTCATAGAGTTGCTGCAATCATTATATAGACCAGCTTCAAGGGCTTTCTGTTAAAAGAGAAATACCAGGAGGATAAATATAAAAGGGTAGATCTACCATTTGAGAAGTTGTCTTTCATTTCATCTCACATGCACTCAATGAATGTTACATTCTGTGTTAATAGTCTTTGAGCTCGGGGTACCAAGACTGGCATGAGCACAGTGTATATCTAAAAATAGAAAAGTAAAACTGAATATTGCATATTTGATTTTCAAAAGCACAAAAGTTTGTGATAATTAATTGCATTTTCATTTTAACATAATTTAAATATAATTCTCTTACATTAGAAGTTCATTTATTTGAGAGATCAACAGAGAGAGAGAGAGAGAGAGAGAGAGAGAGAGAGTGAGAGAGAGTAGAGCTCCCATTTGTTGGTTCACTCTTCAAATGCTCAAAAATAGCCCATGCTGCACAAGACTGTAGCCAGTGAAGGGAACTCAATCCAGGTCTTTCATCTGGTAATTGGAAAGAAACCAATTACTTGAGCCATCACTGTTACCTCTCAGGTGTGCATTAGCAAGAATCTGGAGACAGGAATTCAAATCCAGGTACTTGAATATGAGGTGCAGTCACCTTCACCACTAATTAAATCTATTATATATAGAAATGTTTTAATCATAGGATTTAATATTCTTAACTAAACAAGAAATCATGAGGCATCTTATTACTAATGTTCACTGAGCTGCTCAATGATAATGTCAGAACTTGGAGATTTGCACCATAATGAGTTATCAGGCCAGGATTTGGGCACCTACTCTCCTACTCCTTGGTCTTATAGCTGCAAAATGATCAATTCTGCTGGAACTAATACCACATTGAAGGTGCCAATGATTTCTATTATTTAATTGGGAATTGAAATTATTTGCCATAACACTCCCACCGTCTTTTACTGATGCTCCTTTGGCCCAATCTGTATCCAATGGTTCTGCCAATTTGCAGTTGATGGTAAACCAAATATTTATCTGGAACCCAGACATCCATAATATTATCAGTGTGGTGTTCAAAAACTTAGTATTTTTTCCTTTAATACTGTATTGGAAATGAGAATGAAGCATTGTTGATTTTCTTTGCCTCAGTCCTTTGAAGTTTAATTAAGCGTTAGTGGAAAGAGATATTTTTTCAGTCATTTTTAATGAATTTTTGTTTGTGTATTTTTTGAGAAATGAATGCCACTTGAGAAATTCTGCTTTATTTCATTTAACCCTTCCACTGTGCTCATTGTAGTTTTCTGTTTGTAGAATATGATGGGACTTCAAAAAGTTCAAAGAAAATGGAATTAAAATATTAATTTATTTAATACAAAATAAAATTAATGGATAGCTTTTAATACTACATATTTTTATGAATATTTGAAGACTCTTTAATGCCACACTTATCCTCATCCCATGGTATTTCTGTTGTTACTTTGGCCTGAAGTTCCTCTTTGTCTCCCTACATTATTTAAAATAGCTGTATTTAACACAAAGCATCTTACTGTACTTATGTAAATTCCATAGTTGTAGTTATTTTGCATTGGTATAGCTGCAGCTCACTAAGCTAATCCTCAGCCTGTGGCGCCGACACCCCCGGGGTTCTAGTCCCGGTTGAGGCACCAGATTCTGTCCCAGTTGCTCCTCTTCCATTCCAGTCTCTGCTGTGGCCCAGGAGTGCAGTGGAGGATGGCCGAGGTCCTTGGGCCCTGCACCCGCATGGGAGACCAGGAGGAAGCACCTGGCTCCTGGCTTCAGATCAGTGCAGCACACCCACCACAACGCACTGGTCATAGTGGCCACCTAGTGGATGAACCAACGGAAAAAGGAAGACCTTTCTCTCTGTCTCTCCCTCACTGTCTAACTATGACTGTCAAAAAAAAGGCATGTTAAGTAAAGAAAATAATAAGAACTCTGAGTGTGATTATTAATTAAATTTTAAAACAGAAAACCAACGTAAGTTCCTCCTGAATTAAAATAAATAGAAAGTAATAGCACTGTTTGCAGAATGAGTTCCTAACTAATACATGACAGTCCAAGGGGATTTCTGAAAATGATTTTCTCTCATGAATTAGAATACTTCCAACTTGGTGATATAAGGTGAAATGTCATTATTTACTAAACATTTTACTAACAAAATTACTCAACCATGGAAACAAAATTCAACACCATTTTGGTTATATGACTTATGATATTACCCAACTTTCTCAAATTAAATTGTTGAATTTTATCTCCATATTGATACCTCTTATCTTGTCTAGCTCTCATTATTTCTGAGAGTTGTTTTTTGTTGCTGTATTTGTAATTTTATTAACTAATTCAATTGTTTTGTTCACTTTATTATTTATTGTTATTTATTTATTTTAGCTAAAATATAAACAATTATATTTATTTTTAATATCATCTTTTCCTTTATGCATCCTACGTTCAAGAACTATACAGTTCCTTCTATCTCCAACACAAATCAATTTCATGAGGCAATATATCCAGAGGAATCTAATGATGTTAAGAGAGCATCCGTGGCAGGCGCCGTGGCTCAACAGGCTAATCCTCCACCTTGCGGCGCCGGCACACCGGGTTCTAGTCCCGGTTGGGGCGCCAGAGTCTGTCCCGGTTGCCCCTCTTCCAGGCCAGCCCTCTGCTGTGGCCCAGGAGTGCATTGGAGGATGGCCCAAGTGCTTGGGCCCTGCACCCCATGGGAGACCAGGAAAAAGCACCTAGCACCTGGCTCCTGCCATCGGACGAGCGCAGTGCGCCGGCCACAGCGCACCATCGGCGGCAGCCATTGGAGGGTGAACCAATGGCAAAGGAAGACCTGTCTCTCTCTCTCACTGTCCACTCTGCCTGTCCAAAAAAAAAAAAAAGAGAGAGCATCCATCTTGATGTCCACCATCACTCACTGAAGTCTTATTTTTTGATTCGAATCTCTCTATCTGCTCTGCCAGTTCCACTTTTCCTATGAGATTCCATTCTTCACTTTGCTAGCCTCCTTAGGCACAATTTCTGTGGCTTAACTTATTTGTTCTGGGAAAGTTTTATTTCTTTAACTTATCTGTGATCTCTTTCTGAGTTTAAGACTCATGTTCACACCCTATAGAACATTGTACTATTTAAATACACATCATCTTTAGTTCAACATTCCAAAGGTGATCTTACTTTATAAATCCAGCACTTTCACATTTAAATACAATGATCAACAAACACATGAAAAAATGCTCAGGATCATTATCCAACAGGAAAATGCAAATACAAACCACAGTGAAATCATATTACCCCAGTAATAATGGCTGTCATCCAAAAATTTAAAACAAAACAAAATAAAACAAATGTTTGTGAGGATCTGAGAAAAGAATACCATAATGCTCTTTTGGTAGAAATATAAACTGGTATAACCATTATGGAAGACAGTATGGAGATCCCTCAGACAATGGAAAATATATCCATTGTATGATCCAGTCTTCCCACTGGTCAGAATTTGCCCAAAGGAAGTGAAATAGCCAAATTTAGCATAGCTATGATATTAAATAAACTCAGATGTCTAGATAAGGAAAATGTGGTATTTATGCAAAATGAAATACTACTCAAGTAAAAAAATAATGAAACCCATCTTTTGCAACAAACTGGATGCAACTGGAAACCATTATTCTTAGTGAAATTAGCAAGTTGAAAAATACAAATATCATATGTTTTCTCTGATTCATGGTAGGTGATATCTAGAGAACAAAGAAAACAATGTTTGTGAGGAATAAAACTGACATCTTTACTTAATTATTGTTTATAGCCTTTGTCTATATTCCTTTGGAATAATGGTCTTTCTACTTTTCACTTCTTGAATTCTTTATTAAGCCTGTGATTATAAAGTCAATTGAAAGTATGTTACCACAAAGATTAGAAGAAAAAGGAAAGGCATAAAGGAGGAGGGAGGATGGGTGTAGACAAGAATCATTATATCCTTGCAATTGTATTCTGAATACACAAAGTCTGTTCTGTGTATAATAACAAAAATGAAGAAGCATTTCTGTGATCAGCACATCTATTCACATCCTTATCTATAAATGCAAACTGGTGGGTTTTACTATTTCATCCCTTTTGGTTGTAAATTGTTCCTAATAATTCAGCCTTACAGTCTCAGTCTCTGTCTCAACTCTCCTTCTTTCACTCTTTCTCTGTCTCTCATTCTCTCTCTCTCTCTCTCTCTCTCTCTCTCTCCCTCTTTCTCTCTCTCTCTCACACACACACAAACACACACACACACACACACACACACACACAAACTTGCCCTCTCAGTGTTAGGGGATTATTTGAAAATTCTGGTATGTCTAACTAGTGGTCTTCTTTCCTATTATCCATCCAATAATTTCTGTGAAACTATTTTAGTTTCTATAAAACTATTTTAGGAGCTATTTAAGTCAAATTTTGATTCATAAGTCCATTTATGGTCAACTGGGGTGTGAGATTACTTACAGAAGAAAAATGCAAGTAGAAAGAACTTCAAAACTCTGTGGGTGAATGTACCATGGTGAAGGAAACAGATACAAGAATGGAACGTTACAGTGGAGAAAGAGTCAGAATGCAATAATGACCCTTACGATGTAAGGATACTAGAAGTAGAAATGAGGATTATGTGAATAAATGTGAATGTCTGTTATTAATTTATTAGGTGAACAAAAAATATCCCCTAACTTGTTAATTTTTTATGGGTCCCGCCAAGTATTTTTTGTCAAACCACGGAGGAAGCAATTTCTACTGATTTTGACTCAACTCCACCTCACTTTGATCATCTTTTTGGATATCCTTCTTAAATTGTCAGCGAATAAGGGAAGGTTTACTATTTAGTGATATGCACATTTGTGTAAATTTCCAATTTTAAATGGTAGCAGTGAATATATGCTGTAGAATTCTGGATATATATTTTAAGTGTAAAAGTGATTATGTTTCATTTCAAAAATATCTAGTTTTCAAAAGTTGGAAGTGAATAAGATGGGCCACAAAAAACTCTTTTCTGTTTTTTTGTTTTGTTTGTGACCTGGGTTATTCAAATAGTTATCAACACACTTAGTAGGAGACATTGACAGAAAAACAGCCAAGTGTGGAGGAGACAGGACATTTATGGGCTTAACTTGGGACATATTTTATGTGTCCATTGGACATTCAAATGAGAACGCCAGCAATTTCTTCCCTATGTAAGTCTGAATTTAAAAAAGGAGTTGGTTCTACATATACTAATTTTGGAGGATAACATAAGTATGGCATTTATAGCCAAGAGACTAATTGTTACCTACAGAACAACAGGAATAACACAGGAAAGTCCTTTAACTTTTTAATACCTGGGAGAATCCAAGTATGAAAGAAGGAAACACAGTAGAAGTTGAAGAGTATATACATTGAGGAAGAAGAACAAAAGTGATTGGTTTCCAGAAATCAAGGGAACAAAGCTTCTATAAGAGAACGAAAAAAATGACCTAAATGAAAGATCTCTGTGAGTGAGATCCCAGCGGAAATAACAGGCCATCAAAGAACAAGGTACCTTTCTCTGAAGGGAGGAGAGAACTTTCACTTTGGTTATAGTCTTGTCTAAATAAAGTTGACGTTTGTGAATTCAAGAGGCTTCCATAGCCTTGGCAGCTCATGACAAGAGCCTCCATCATACATAAGAGTGACAATTGTTAATCAACAACGGGAGTCACTGTGCAGTTACTCCCCATGTAGGATCTCTGTCCTTAACCTGTTGTGCTATGTGAATTAATGGTAAAACTAGTACTTAAACAGTACTTTATACTTTGTGTATTTGTGTGGTGCAAACTGTTGAAATCTTTACTTAGTATATACTAAGTTGATCTCTATATAAAGATAATTGAAAATGAATCTTGATAAAGAATGGGATGGGAGAGGGAGTGGGAGATGGGATGGTTGCAGGTAAAAGGGAGGTTACGGGAGGAAAAGCTGCTGTAATCCAAAAGTTGTACTCTCCAAATTTATATTTATTAAATAAAAGTTTAAAAATGTGTATAATGCTACCTTTGAATCATATAAATGTGTAAGCCATGTAAGCCAACATCTTCTTTTTTTCTTTTTTTAAAGATTTTATTCATTTATTTGAGAGGTGAAGTTACAGACAGTAAGAGGGAGAGACAGAAAAAAAGGTCCCCTTCCCTTGGTTCACTCCCCTTATGGCTGCAATGGCTGGAGCTGCGCCGACCTGAAGCCAGGAGCAGGTGCTTCTTCCTGGTCTCCCATGTGGGTGTAGGGGCCCAAGCACTTGGGCCATCTTCTACTGCTTTTCCAGGCCACAGCAGAGAGCTGGATTGGAAGAGGGGCAGCCAAGACTAGAACCGGCACCCATATGGGATGCTGCCACTGCAGGCAGAGGATTAACCTACTGCACCACAGCGCAGGCCCCAACCAAGTTCTGATCTAATTTGCATGATCAGGAAGTGATAAATTTAACAAAGTTCTTTTCAAAAGATCAATTTTCATGAAAGCTCAAGTAATGTGAGTCTAGGAGACAGAAGATAAAAGGTGCTGGAATGCAGATAACTCAAGATATTCTATTACAAAATGACCCAGGGACATTGGGCAACAAAACCAGACAATGTTGTGAGATGAAGAGAGCTTTTCAAATGGCATTTATTTTATTTAACCAAGTTTAAATTTCATGAAAAATCATGATAAAGTGGAGAGAAGAAATAATTACTTGATATCTACAAGAATAGGATACAGATTCAGATACTAATGTATTAAACTACTTCATTTTTAAAGCCAGCTAGTTTATAGGAGTATGAATAAAGTCTTTTGAATAAGTGTAGCGGTCTTCTAGGTGTAATCTTACCCCTTCTACGGACTACTCAATGTCATTGACTAAAATGTAGAGAAGAAGCTATATGTCTATGGAGAATTTGGACCAAGGTAGCAAACCAGAGTCCACATAGTGTAACTGCAAGGAAGATAATGTACACAGACACGGATTGTATGAGAATTCAATTAATTAACTTTAATGTCTACTAACATTTAGTGATATATGCCTTATATTTAAACTAACTTCATATCTTACACTGTTTTAAAATGTTCTATGAATATCCTTATTTAAAATATTGTCCTCATTTAATTCCTAAAAGTGATAATTTAACATTTTAAACAAATTTTTATCTTAGTTCTTTGAATGTTATATGAATTGAAAATTTAGTAGAAAGTTCTTTCCAAGGAATGAAGATATACCTTAGTTTTTAACATTTTTTCTTCATTTTGCATGGATATTTAGCCTGAGTTAACTATTGAATATGAATCTAGTCAGAAAATGAACTTTTTTATCTATCTCCTGTAATATTTCATTGTATGGAAAGATGAAGCTTACATGTTGCAGAGATGTATAAAGATGAGGTTTATTATTTATTTGAATATCAAGCGTTTTATTGTGAAGTATATGAAGTGCCATTAAACATGAAAAGCAGTGATATTTTCAATTTACCCCCTTTGTTCTAATTCACACTGATGTAATTAGGACCTTGAACTCATTTGTGCCAACAGGGAGTTTTTTCAGAGATTAAGGAAAATATTTGTCTTTTGTTAATTATATGCAGTTTTTAAAATTATAATTATTCATTTCATTATGTGAAGCACCTTAACAGCCTGAAAAGGACCTTTAGAAACAGCTATTCGGGTGTTTTCTGACATAGTGATATTGAGGGTAGCTTTTTTGCTTGTTTTACACAGACCTTTTTAATAACTAGAAGTGGAGGAATATTTTGAATCACAATGTGGAAATGAACTCCCAGTGAGGGATTATGTGGTGATGGTGAACATTTAGGGGCTAGAACCATAATAGCTTTAGATTGTAGTTGTTTAAGAAAGTGTTATCAAAGGTGATCACATGAAAATTATTAAAACAAAAGGTTAAATATTGTACTATTGTGATCATAAAGAAACTTTTACAGAGGAAGTGGTGCATTTCATAGTAAAAGTGCCTCTTTAAGAAGTCTTGAGAGTAACCGAATGTGTGTGCTGAAACGCTAGAGGTAAGTGTCTGGAATTTAGTGACTGCTGGCCTGTCTATGGGAGTTTGACCTAAGTGAGACGTTTCTTTAGAACATTTTAAATACCTAAACTGTGTTTCTCACCAATCACTGGGACTGGGTTAGAAAACGCTCTTTAAAACTAGGTTAGAAAATGCTCTCTAAAAGCTGAGTGTTGTGCTAAGAAAGGTTTTGTTTATCTCAAATTCCCTCCTACCAGGCTTCCCCAACCCCCATGTAAAGATTATTTCTAGCTTACAAATAAAGACACTGACACTGGAATCTTAAGTGATTCACCCACCATTCCATCTTGATCATAATTTAAACACAGCTCTGTTGAGCTCTGAAGACCTTATTCATTGCTGCAAAGAATGACGTCTTCTCTTCAAGAATTTGTAATCATTTAAACGCTTTGCAGATTAAACTCAAAATGAAGAAGTTTAATCTATTCATGTTAGATTTACAGTATTATTTGGGAGAGTCCTGATTTTCCAGTTTGTAAATAATGTAGAAACAAGTATTCACATTATGCTAATTTCCTATTTCCATGTAAGGAATTATCAAAAATCTATAAGTATAAGCAAGAAATAGGCCTGTGTTGCTAAGCAGAGTAAGTTGATGAATGAATTGGCTGGTAAATCAATTTAGAGAGGGAGAATGGAGCCTGGTTACGTAAGTCCATGTGAAATATTACATTGGTTTTCTATTGCTTTGTAACAAACCATTTGGGGAGTGAACCAGCAGATAGAAGATCTCTCTCTTTCTCTGTTTCTTCTTCTCTCTCTGTAGCTCAGACTTACAAAAATTAATAAATAATTTTTTAAAAAATGCATTCACTGTAAACCTCAGTTACCCAAAAACATTCAAATAAGGAGGATGCCCTTTCAGTTAATCTATGATTTATGACAACTGCTTGAAATATGGAGGTATAGTTTTATGAGAATTTTAATACTTGATCAATTTTTATCATTATGCATTAAAGAAATATAATTTCTGCATGGATAACATTCACATATTGCTTAGTAATTTCACTTCATCAAAATACTTTAAGCATGCTATTGGGAGGGGAGAAAATGAAATTTAGAGATAAAATTGATTTTAGATACCTACTTATATTTCTAGGTGTATTTTACAAATGAAACTACTTAGCGTTCTTTTCACCTTTTATGACATTTCATGCTATTTCATTATAAAAATGCAATGCAATGTGTATTTTACCTTACTTCTTCAGAAATGCTTTCCCCAATTTCCAGGCAACAAATGACTGTTAAATCACACAAGAAATGCAGCTTGAGTTATTCTGTTTTATTGCATATGCCCAATAATTGAAATAAAATCTTACATTAGTATATGAAGCTGAATGAATCTTAGTGAGAATCGTTCCAACTTAGAAACACACTCAGCACCTGTTGCCTTTGTGGAACAACTGTTATCCTCGTAAGACTCTGGTGGTCTGCTCAATGGGCTGCAGACAGATGTTTGGATCAGATGTCATTCTTGCACAGCTAGGGCTGCAGAGTCAGCACACGTACCTTTCTCCGTTCATGTATTTTTGTCGGAGCAGCTGTATTTTTCAGTACATTTACTTTGAGTATTGCTAGCACCACTGAGCTGTTTTCCTTTGTGTTGAAAGTCCATCTTATTCTAGAATTGGATAAGTCTCTATTTCTTGGTTAATGAGATCTAGGTTCATAATTACTAAAATTCAGTATATAGTCATTTCATTTTCAAATAAAGCTTTCACACAAAAGGGTGATTATAGTTAACTGTATTGTATCATGTAATTCAAAATAGCCAAGAGAGATGATTTTGAATGTTCTCATCACAAAAAAGATAGATGTTTAAAATGATGGATAGCAAACTATTCCGGGATGATTAACACTGAATATATGTGTAGCAAAATCTCAAACTATACCCTAGAAAGATATATAATCATTATTTGACCCTAACAAACAGAATACCCCTTTTTGACTCTCCACAGTAATTTTACCACTTTTCTCACAATCACCAGTGTCAATTTATAGAAAGCTGAGTGTCCATAAACAGTGAAACAGGGAATTTCAAATTCTAAAACAAGCAGAAAGTCAACAATTACTAATCGTTTCTGAAAAAGGCAATCAAAAATATAGCAATAGATAAGAAGCACCAAAATCAAAGAACAAAACTATATAATAGGCTTTCAAAAAGTTCATGGAAAATGCTATTATGAAAAATATGCAAGGATTTTAATTTTTTACCTCCAAATAAACTTATCTTTTAATACTAAAAGATGTATTTATTTGATAGAGTTACACAGAAAGAGGAGAGGCGAGAGAGAGAGAGAGAGAGAGAGAGAGAGAGAGAGAGAGAGAGGACCTCCATCTGCTGGCTCGCTCCCTAGCTGGCCACAGTGGCTGGAGCTGTGCTAATCCAAAGCCAGGAGCTTTTGCTGAGTCTCCCACATGGGTGCAGGGGCCCAAGGTCTTGGGCCATCTTTTACTGCTTTCCCACAGCAGAGAGCTCAATCAGAAGTGGAGCAGGTTGGACTTGAGCCAGCATTCATACATGATGCCAGCACTGCAGGGAGCAGCTTTAACAGGTTCACCACAACGCCAGCCCCTTTCTGTGACTTTTGAAGTCCCTTCAGAAATACCTAAAGAGCTGGACCTGCGCCTTGGCTCACTTGGTTAATCCTCCGCCTGCGGCGCCAGCATCCCATGTGGGTACTGGGTTCCAATCCTGGCTGCTCCTTTTCCAGTTCAGCTCTCTGCTGTGGCCTGGGAGGTCAGTGGAGGCTGACCCTAGTGCTTGGGCCCCTGCACCCGCATGGGAGACCAGGAGGAGGCACCTGCCTCCTGGCTATGGATTGGCGCAGTGGCGGTCGTAGCGGCCATTTGGGGAGTGAACCAATGGACAGAAGACCTTTCTCTCTGTCTTTCTCTCTCTCACTGTCTGCAACTCTACCTGTCAAATAAATAATAACAAAAAATTTTTTTTTAAATACCTAAAGAGTTAATAAGAAAATGTGAGACTTTGAAATAAGGACACTTTTAGGGAAGTGAGGAGACATTATATCTCCAAAATAAAACAATTTGTGATGAAAAATCACTAATTGTAGATCATAGAATTTCCTTCTATAATTATTTTATGATTACCTAAATATATACTTTAAATATCTACATTTTAAATATATGTAGATTGAAAATTAGGTACTATTTCAAACTTTCTTAGTAAAGAAGATACTCAACTAGAATAAAATTTATAAAATAGTACTATTTATAAATCTGTGGAATTAACAGTAAGTTATATAATGTAATCCTTTCTCCTGACCTGGATAAGAGATTTCTCTGAGAGAAATTCAGATCTTAATCCTGGGAAGGGCAGTACCTACAGAAAAGGTCATTATTAAGTGAAAGTTGTGTTCTCAAATTTTGAAAGTCAAGGAATTTTTCAGTGTTATTTCTAAAAATGTGATGGAGGATTGTCTTAGCCAAAGTGTCACATGAGAAAGTAAATCAGTAAACCTACGTAAAACAAAACAAAATAATCATATTGAAAAATTGAAGGAAATGCATGGTGGAGAGAACATATAAACTGACTTATAATTGTTATTTGTAGTCTTATTCCATTACTTTGTACATGTCACTTAATCATTGCAGCCCCCTTCAGTAGCTTACATATGAAATATTTTCTGAGAATAAAATGAGATAATATATAGAACCACTTTTAATAACAGTAAAATATTATTTACATGTTAAATGGCATTATCAACTTTGTCCATGAAGATTCTTTAACTATTCATCTGCATATTCTTTTTTTAATAAAGCTTTTATTTAAAGAATATAAATTTCTCACTGTCCATTCTGCTGTCAAAAAATTTAAAAAATTAAAAAAATTAAAAAAATCATCTGCATATTCTAATACACTGTATTTCAGATCTCCAGATACATGTATTGTTTAATATATAAACTTAAGCATGCAGTTTGAAAGCGTACTGTTTTAAACGTGTTGAACTATGCACTTTGTAGAATAGGTGGCTCTCTAAAAAAGACACAGAGTTTGGACATTCAACAAGCTGATACTGATTCCCACAATTTCTCACTTGCAGTTTAGATTTCTAAGAACTTTGAATTCCCAGCAACTCCATGATGTGTGCAACATGGCAAATGATGAATAGACTTAGTCAAAATTATAAAATATACAATACAATCAGACTGAATTTTATGGACTCTTGGATTAGCAACACCCTTTACATTTGCATTGACTGAGAAGAATTGACTTCCCATAATCCAAGTACTCTAAAAACCAAGGTTTCTGACTTTCAAAGCAGTACATTTTCTAACACACCAAGAATGAAAACAGATAATACTCTCTCAGTTTATTAATTAACATTTATGGAAATAAGAACAGTTAAGCAAGAAAATTGCAATTACTAATGTCAGTGTCAGATTGGGCAAACACTGTTGAGTATGGCAAGGTACAAAACAAAAAATTCATGCTGCCCTCAGGGTTCCTATTGCAAATTGTATTACATTTTAAAAGGAAATCTTATGTGATTTTCTTGCCTTTTTAGTTATTTCATCTGTTTTGTCTGGAATATTTTTTGAAGTAACAGAAACTCAACTTCAACACTAAGGCATAAAAAGAGAATGAGAATCAACTGATTTTTTTTTTTTTTTTATTTTTGACAGGCAGAGTGAACAGTGAGAGAGAGAGACAGAGAAAGGTCTTCCTTTGCCGTTGGTTCACCCTCCAATGGCCGCTGTGGCCGGGGCGTTGCGGCTGGCGCACCACGCTGATCCAATGGCAGGAGCCAGGTGCTTCTCCCGGTCTCCCATGGGGTGCAGGGTCCAAGCACTTGGGCCATCCTCCACTGCACTCCCTGGCCACAGCAGAAAGCTGGCCTGGAAGAGGGGCAACCGGGACAGAATCCGGCACCCCAACTGGGACTAGAACCTGGTGTGCTGGCGCCACAAGGCGAAGGATTAGCCTAGTGAGAATCAACTGATTTTAATGAAGAATCTGGGTAATCTACTGGCCTCAGACATAGCTAGATGTAGGCACTCCAAGAATGTCTCAGGATTTAGTGTGTGTTTCTTCATGTCATATTATTTCCCCTTGTAGTTTTATTCTCATGTCTCTCTTTCTCTATGTGGAGACAAATAGGATGCTAGATCATTTCGAAATGTTATATGCAGAAATTACCAAACAATTTAGAAAGAGAAATTTGCATCCACTATCTCTTAAAAATCTTTGGGATATTCACTGAACAGAAAGGGCCCATGTACCAATCACTGAATAAATCACTCTCATCAAAGCTATAGAGTCCTCCAAGTGATCAACACTCCATGTGACACAGAATCCCTCAAAAGTTAACTCTCCTAAAAAAGGCACTATGTTTTTCCTAGAAGGAGAATAGTTGCAGTTGGGAAAGCAATACATACTTACTATATGCCTATTTGATGATAGGGTACAGAATAAAGTAGGGTACCCATTATATAGCACGTTCCATACTCTTTATTATTACTACACAGCTTGACTGTGAAAACTCAACTCTCTTCATGAGAAATGAAATGTACAAAAGGCTTATGAATAGAAAAAGAAAAACAAATTAAAGTACATTATGCAACTTGAATGGGCACTAGATTTTCCTGGATTTTTATATGTATTATGCCTTGTTTTCCAATCGAAATTTTAAAATACGGGGGCAGAACTGTGGCACAGCAGGTTAAACTGTTTCCTGCAGTGCCAACATCCTGTATGGGCGATGGGTTGAGTTTTGACTGTTCCACTTCCAAGCCAGAGCCTTGCTGGTGGCCTCGGAAGGCAGTGGAGGAACGTCCATGTGCTTGTGCCTCTGTACTCACTTGGGAGAGCAGAGGGAGCTCCTGGTAACTGGCTTCAGTCTGGCTCAGCTCAGTTCAGCCCTGGCCATTGCCGCCATTTGAGCAGTGAACCAGCAGATGAACAATATCCCTTTCTCCCACCCTCTGCCCTTTGCCTCTGGCTCTCTGTGGCTCTGTCTTTCAAATAGGTAAATATTTTATTAAGAAATTTAAAAAAAAATATAACCAAACTTGCAGGTGAATCTCTACAGTTTTCATTAAACTGTTATTTTCTTTAGTCTGGGTTTAAACACCTTGTAAAATAGAATCTCATTAACCTGCTACCAGCAGGCAGAAAAGCGCAACTAGAAAGGGAGATCAGAAGATCTAAGTTCAAGGTCCAGCTCTGACACTTTTGAGATCTTGGAAAAATGTTTGTTTTGACTTTAGCTTTCTTACTAGTAAAATGAAGAAGTTAAAAAAGGAATGTGTGCACCTGGGTTTATCCAGAAGCAAAATCAGTTTGTTTCCCACCATGAATCAATTATTTCCTTCTTTCAAATTAATTATTTATTGTTCTTGAACTTAGTTACTTGAAAGTGCAGTCCTATTCCTTGGAATAAATAAACAAATAAATAAGTAAATAATTTCTGGACTTGCTAAATGTTTGTCTTATTGGTACTAATGATTTGTTTTTAAATGAGTGTGCATTTTCATAGGACTAATTTTTGGGGATTATAATTAATGCTACAATTGTTTTAAACGCAGAATCCTGTCAATAAAACTTTTTTTCTATTTTGTTTCCATCTCTATGCATTGGGCTTTGAGAATGGCCACTGTCAGGTCTTTAAGTGTGTGTTGGTTTGTATTTTATTTTAGGCAGATGCCTTGTTATAACTCCCAGTAGTCGTATGTCCTTGATTTTGTTATAATATTCATGTTTGATATTTGAAAAAGTGTGTTTTGTTTGTGTTATGCAATAAAGACACCTAGTCTCTTTCTAGAAGTTAAAAATGTTGATTTTTTGGTTTAGGTAAAAATCTTGAAAATTTTTTCCTGAAGTAAGAAGAGAATTCAGAATCTCTATTGATTAGATCTTTAATGCTCTTTGGTCACAAACATTTCACATTAAACATGGATGCTAAGCAGAGACAGCAATAAATTGTAATTTATTTAGCTATATTGTAAAATATTTTTAAAAATCAAAACATATTTCATTATAAAAATGTTTCCAATGAATAACCTTATATTAGTAACGATTCTATTTATTTTTTTAAAGACGTATTTATTTATTTGAAAGTCAAAGTTACACGGAGAGGAGAGGCAGAGAGAGAGAGAGACAGAGAGAGAGAGAGAGAGGTCTTCCATCTGATGGTTCACTCCCCAATTGGCCGCAACAGCCGGAGCTGCACCGATCTGAAGCCAGGAGTCAGGCGCTTCTTCTAGGTCTCCCACACAGGTGCAGTTGGACCATCTTCTACTGCTTTCCCAGGCCATAGCAGAGAGCTGGATCGGAAGTGGAGCTACTGGGTCTCGAAC
The DNA here is from genome assembly GCA_949820135.1 of Sylvilagus floridanus. Taxonomy (NCBI): domain Eukaryota; kingdom Metazoa; phylum Chordata; class Mammalia; order Lagomorpha; family Leporidae; genus Sylvilagus; species Sylvilagus floridanus. The sequence continues at coordinate 85,826,026 of OX463224.1, forward strand.
CAGTGCCCATATGGGATGCCAGCCCCAACAATTCTATTTATTTAAAATGAAAAAGTAAAATGTGTCTAGTTAATGTTCCTTAGGAAAACTGTAGATGGAGTCTCATATTTTCAATTTGGTAATTAAAAAACGCTGGGGTCATGTTGCAGTTGTGGTACTTACATCTCTTTGTCTATGGAAAATTTGTTTCACTGCTGTTATCCTTAAGTGTTTCTTTTTAAAGTCATAATATTTTTATTTTAAGAATATTTCTACTTTTTAAAAAAAGTATAAAGAGAACAGATTTTGTGTATTTCATAGGTACAGTTCTAAGAAGATAACCCTATTGCCTTCCCTCCCTCATTCCTCTTTTTTTTCTTTCTTTTTTTTTCTTTATTTTTTGTAAAAACATAATTTCAGTACACTCAATAACCACAGGCTTAATGCATTAGTAACCATAATATTCAAGAACTAACAATATAGAAAGACTACAATTCTACAGGAGTATAAGCAAGGGCTAAAGACAACAATCAAATCTCAAGATGTTCATTTCATTATTATACATTTTTGTATTCTACATTAACTACTACATATCAGAGAAAATATATAATATTTGTTATGTGGGGACTGCCTCATTTCAAAAGATGTAATGGTTTTCAGTTGGATTATTTGTTGCAAAGAATAGGATTTCCTCTTTTTTTATGGCTGAGTAGCATTCCGTTGTGTCTATATACCACATTGTCTTTATCCAGTAGCTGTTTTATTTTTATACTAATTTTCTGTCATCTTTTCTTATATAAAGATTATTATGGTCTCAAAAATGTTGACAGACTCTGCAAGTTAGCTCCATGGTATTGTGATTCTCATTTTAAGCTGAATGTATAAAATCAATCATGTCAGAATACAAACTTAAGACCAGTAGATCCTAAGCTGTGATATTTGAGTTTATTTATCATACCAAGTGCCCATACTTGTAGCTAAGTGTAGACCACTACCAATTTGATGCCATGGGGCTCTTTATACTTGGCTAATTTAGAAAACACATATATCCACATTTCTTTTGTACCACATTTCTCATAATTACAAGAATGAACTTGCTAACCTGTTTCATTTTCTAGAGTTTTTAAATAAAATTATAGAAAATCCTGTTAACATTTTTTTCAAGAAATATTTCTGACAGTTTTGGATTTTCTTCTTTATTTCACTAAAAGTGTTAAGTTTTCTTATAAAGTTAATAGTTAGCTTTATGCTTCTTTCGAAAGTAATAAGCAATTGCCACTAGAAAGCTCGATGGAATACCTAATTTTTACCTTTATGATAAGATTGAGGGGCTTGGCACTGCAGTATAGTGGATACAGCCACCACCTGTAGTGCTGGCATCCCTTATGGGTGCCGGTTCCAGTCTCAGCTGCTCCACTTCCAATCCAGCTCTCTGCTAAGGCCTGGGAGAGCAATGGAAGATGGCCCAAGTCCTTGGACCACTTTACCCACGTGGGAGACCCAGAGGAGGTTCCTCCTCTGATCAGCACAGCTCCAGCCATTTTGGCCATTTGGAGAGTGAACCAGTGGATGGAACACTTTCTCTCTCACTCTCTCTCTCTCTCTCTGTATCTTCCCACTCTCTCTCTCTCTCTTTCTCCCTTCTCTCTCTCTTTCTGCCTCTGCCTCTCTGTAATTCTGCCTTTCAAATAAATATATAAATCTTTTAAAAAAATAGATTGAATAAGCTAGTTTGGTATAGCAATCTGTAACTAACCAATACCAATCTGAGTTAGCATAGTTTCATAATGCACTTCCATTTTCTATTTAAAATAGTTATTGCTCAATATTATCCTTCCCCAAAGAAATCCTGAGTATTTTGTCTATTTATATCGTAGCAGAAGAGTAATTTTTTTCACATTTCAAAATTCCTACCTACATGGCAGTAAGTATTTATTCAATTAGTATTATGAATTTAGAGTTTGATATAAGGCATATATTTACTACTTAAGTTTCCCACTCCATAAAACAGGATACATCTTTGTATATATAAAATCTTCTTTTATGTCTCTGTAGCTTGTTTCCCTCCTATAGATGTTGTCTCTTATTTTAAACTTTTTTTTCTAATTGTTTTAATTTTATTCATAAATTATCTGTAATATTTTTTTTCTTGGATTCAAAATATTCCCCTTCTGTGACTTTGTTAAATGTCATTTTTTACCATTTTATTGATAGGTTGGATTTCTTTTAATTTACATTCTTACAAATAACATTGCTGTGACATCTGTGTACATGACAATTTGATTTTTTCAATAGTTAATTTTCAGATAGATATCCCAACATATCAGGTGTTGAAATCCTAAGGGTTTTCCTGCAATCATCACAAATACACAAAAATGAATTTTCAAAACAAATTTCAGATTTTCAGTTTGCCTGTACAAGAGTCTGATGTCCTCCATGACTCCCTTTTTCAGTGTTAAAAGTGGAATACAAACACTCTACAGAGAGAGCAAGTGTATGTAATAGAATCCAAAAAGAGTCATGTTCTTTGAGTATTTTACTAGCCCAATTGAAATAGGTTTTCTTGCTGTAACAAAAAGATGATGCCTCACTAATGATTTAAAAGCATAAAGGTAGCCCATGTAGTCATTAGGCAAAATGAGTAAGGAGTAAACATTTTAATTTAGCTTTTGAAGCAATAAGCAAACATATTTATTTTTTCCTTTATTTTTAAAATGTTATCAGCAAGAAATGAAATCAGTCTCAAGTTGGCATACATAGAGCTTATTAATAGACTGACAACAAACGTTGTGAGTGAATGGATTTTTCAGCAAAATACATTCTGAAATAGCTGAATTTGTAATTGAGAGATGCCTCTCAATAGTTTGTGATTTATTAAATGCTGTGCTATGTAACTCGATACAAATATTGAACCAACTTACGCACTGTGGGGAAGGAATTGTATTATTATATATTCTGAATTGTTCAGCAAGCCCAGCTTTTTCTTGCTTATTGAAGCAAATCTTCTACTGAAGCCTTTAGTCCCTTTGGAAGTAGTTGTAAATTTTCCACTATGGTAAAATTTATCTCCGTGGGAACAATACAGTACTAATATCTAAAGAGGGTTAAACTTGTAATATTTGCTTATCCAATTTATTAGCTACTATTTTGGGAAAGTCACTATAAATTCTCTAATTTTTGTTTTATGACAAGATAATTTATATTTGTCATAAAACTTCTGCATATGTCTGCATTTGCTATTGTGCTTCATTAAATTATGTTTCATGTAATAATTTAATAGCACAAAGATGTTTGAGATAAGGCTCCTTGTGATGATGTGAGTTGCCTAAGATTACATTGCCTAAAATTAATTAAAGAACTGATTAAGCCTCAATTTTTGTTCTCTCCAAAATTCTTGATTTACCACCTCATTTATTATGAGAGTATGCAAATACAGTGACAAAAATGATTAACAAATTTTAAGTTGAATGTTCAATATAAGTAATTAATCTAAATTTTGAAATTTGACAAATATCCCTTTTCATTAACCCCCTGAAGACTATAGTCTAATTTAAATAATATTTTTGAATCTTTCCTCTTGAAACAAGGTCATGATGTTAGTAATTGGCAGTTAAAAAATTATTTGCCTCCTGTGTTCACTAGATTATGCTGTTTTTGACTCAACAATGCCCAGTATGACTTCGGAAGCTGTCCGTTGTCTCACCTCTACACTAGCTTTGCGCTCTACACCATGTTTGAGAGGGACCATAAGTGACTTGAGCAGGGGTTGGAGCTGAGGGTAGGCATAAGTTTTCTGCTTTGACTTACAAATCCTTTCTTTTTTCATTCCAAAATTAGCAAACTCTCTCTTGAGATTTTTCTCTCAGTGTTTCCAAACTTGGCAGTGTGGAGGTTTTCAGTTGGATAGGATAATGCTTTGCTGTGGGGACTGTCCAATGTACTGTAGGATGTTTAACAGATGGGACATTCACACCCCAGTTGTATCAACTAAAATGTCTTTAGACAATGCCAAATATATCCCAGGAGGCAAAACTGCCCACAGTTGAGAAGCAATGTGCTGGCCCCTTTTTTTCAGAGCTAATATTCTGGGAATCCAGGATTATGGTACTACTCTTTTTTTCCTTATTATATATTCAATCCTTAACAACCCCAAGTTTGCTCTATAATTACTTTGCTACAAAACTTCTCATTAGCATTGCTATCAATCTTGGAATAGATAATCCCCTTGGTTGCTTCTCTCTCTTTTAGATTTCTGAAATATCTGAGAACTGTAATCACTCTCCACTTAATAAAACTACTTTATGTAAAGCCAGAATTTGAAAAAAATATACTTTAAAGAATAGAATTTCCTTTCGTCATTACCCTACTCTGTATGGTTCTCTGGATTAGATGTTCATTCTGCATATTTTAAAGCCTCATAATAATGGTAGAATAGGAATAATTAAACTCCTTTGGTACTTTCAAGAACAGTCTTCTTGAAGCTTAGATGATTTTCTCTCAATTTCAAATACTTGTATTTAGTTCAGAGTATTTGGATCATCTTTTATTTCCTTTTTCCATTTGCCTATAAAAGAGAGCAGGTAAGCTTCTTTTCTGGCTAGTCACAAGCGTCTCCTTCACCTCTTGGACATTTTTCTGATTACGGGATGGCACAAACTTTCCTCATTGTTTGTTCTGTGATGTTCCACTAATAAATTTCTCACCCCTCTTCACATTTTTATTTTCACTAGGAATCACCCAGAAGACAATAAGAACTTAAAATCAAAACAAAGAACAATGTGGTGAAGTAACAAAATGCAAAATAAATGCAAAGTTGTAAATTGCCATGAAACCTTCAATATGCTTACTAATTTAATATTTACAAAGTGACTTCTACTTATACCTTATTTTATCTAGTGCATATTTAACTATGGTGGCTGTGCTCATGTACAACCACTTTAGGAAACATTACTCCATAATATTTGCAAACAACAAAACACTACAGAAAAGAAAAATTAGAACAATGGAGTTGGATTCACTATCTCTGTTTCTCATTCCTCCCATCCCTCACCTTGCTCCTCTCTTCACCATTTAACAATTCCTTTTGTAGGAGTCAATGGGCCTTTCCTTTGTTCAGTGACCTCACTATCACAATTGTGTAAGAGGGATCCAGCATTGTGCCACTGCAGATTAAGCCATCCTCTGCTAACTCCAGCATCCCATTTGTCAGAGTGCTGGTTCAAGTCTTAGTTACTCCACTTCCTAACCAACCTTCTGCTAATGCTCTTGGGAAAGCAGCAGAAGGTGGCTCAAATACTTGGGTCCCTGCCACCAACATAGGAGACCAGGATGGAGTTACTGGCTCCTGGGTTTGGCCTAATCAAGGTCTAGGTATTGTGGTCATTTGTAGAATGAACCAGCAAATAGAAGATCTCTCTTTATCTCTCACTCCCTTTCTTCCCCCCCCCCCCCGGTCTCCCTCTCTATCACTCTTCCTTTCCAACAAATAATTAAAACTTGGGTGAGAAAAGGGATTAACTGAGGGTCTTTTCAGAAGTTCTAGTCGTCCCTTTATCTCCTATAGCTAGGAAAATATATAATGATGCAATTTTGTCTTAAAAATCTAAACTCAATTTTTTACCTAGAAGTGTTGTTTATATATGACATACATCAAATCCTGACTAGACTTTTTAGTTTATTTCTAGGAATCTAGCCAACCTTTTGAAAACTGGCTCCTTCGAGTCAGAAATTGGAATACAGTTCCATCTTCACAGCTGACATGACCTTGATGTTTGTCTTTTGTCCTGTGATCACTTTGAGAAAATTAGGCTGCAGTTCAAGGATGAGATAAATCAATAAGCCCTTTAAAGTGAGATTGGGTTATCTGAACACTAATGTTATGCCATGGACTGATTTGTAGGTGAAAAATAGACTCCATTTTCACTAGCACAATAACACAAGGAAAGATGTTTTGGCATTTCTGAACTTCGTATTGTGAAACTTTCAAAAATCTTATTTAAAAATATTATTAAGTAAAAGAAAATTCCTTAATTTTCCTGAGAAATTTTATTAGATGATGTGGGATTATTATTATAAATGATAAAGCAATTTCCTCAAGATAAAATATGTTGTACATTTGTTATATTTCAGACTTTTCATAATGTGGTCAGTGTGTCAGGAATACATTACTGCACACCACAAAATTTATTTGCTGTAAAGATTTTAAAAATAAAACTATCTGCATTACAAAATAAATATTGTTTATTTATCCAACCTTCAGTACATGAGCTCAACATTTCAGTAAAAAGAAATGATGCTTAGTCTGGTTGATTTCTTGCTATACAGTGACCGTTAGTGGAAATAGTTAAGGAAAATAACCTTTTTAACTCAAACATTTTAACTTAAAACATTCAAGAGACATCTAATTTCAAGAAATATCTGATTGGATATTTTAAAGTTATTTTGTGAATATTTCTGTCCTACAATGCACTATTTTTTTCTGCTTCTGAAAGAAGACAAAATCAACAAAATACTAATGGTATATTTTGCTCTTCTTTATCTAATGAGGCATAATTGAAAGATAAGATTAGAGATCAGTGACATCATATTGGACCAGAAAAGATCTTTTTGAGAGAGAGAGTTTTACTGGCTTGGATTTTTGGTATGAAGCCCTAATGACTACAATGGCATAGCTACTGCCAGTTGCATAAACAATGTACAGATGGTATAGTGAAGATATTCTCCTTCAATGTGTATTTTTATGTCTTTCTTCTACAAATCCCAAAGCATCTGTGAATAGTATAATCCAAATGTCTTACAATAAAAGTCGCTTATACGCTCATTAAAATATAGCAATGCAGAAATTGGAATGTAACAAATTCAAGATGATGACTCTTTGCTCATAAACTCAGTTAATGAAATCAGAAAAAAAATATAACTGGCTAATATGATCAAGATAAGAAACACTTTATTTGATGCACAAATAGCATTAAACATTTCTCAGTGATGTCTTGTATTCTAATGTTCTTTATTAAAAGAACATTACAAATATTGGAATTGAAAAATTTAATGGTAAGCACTAACAACAGACTAGTCAGGTGTCTTGTTTTAGTGTATCTGCCTCCAAATGTATATCAAGTATATTAATTTTAATCTATTCCATATTTGACCATTTTATTGTGGGTTTCCGTTCTTAACTACCTCCCTCTACTAGAAGAGTGTCCCTATTTCTTTCACTGTGACCTTTCTCCAAACAATTCTTTGACAACACAACAGATCTTTGAAATTGTAATTATTCTCTGCATTCACAATTTTTGCACTTAGAATAATACAATAATAATGAAAAAACAATAGATTGTCAGTTATTTTCCATGTCTCATAAAGCGCTGTAAGTCCCTGGCCTTTTCTGATCCTTTTGTGCAACCTTGTCACATTTCTAGGCTTAATAGACTGGTAAATGCCCATGGATACCCAAGATTGCGCTGACCTCAGAGCTTTCACAAATGTTCTTCCCTCTATCTTAAATACCAGAGACCCTAGTGTTCCCAAAGCAGCATTCTAACATTATTTAAGATTATTTCTGCAACATCTTTCCTGATAATGCTGGTTAGATTTGTTTAGATTCTCTTTCTCATTGTTCCTTGTATTTTTAAAACTATTTACCATAATTTTAAAAATATGAGTATAGACATACACATGATACATACCCTTAAGAGAGGGGTTTACTCAGTGGGTATGTACATTGTTGTTATTTTTAACCAGTTTATTTAACCTTTGCTAACTCTACAAAGGAGGGAACAGAGATGTTACATTCACTAAAATATAGCCAGAGCCTAGAATGATGCATGTCTTTGAGTACATTATTATTCATTGATGAGTTAATGACATGGCATGTGAAACAATTAATATTTAACTTCAAAAATTGAGATGTTTTTGTATCAAGTTGAGAATTTCAGTCAAAAATCATTTCTACTCTCCAAGATGAGACCGAAAGCTACAGTAATGTCTACCTCCTCTACGTAAATTTGATCCAGTTTCGCATTTTTAATGTACTCCCAGTTTTCTTATTGTAAGTATGCTAAAGTGAAATATTTTATTTAAAACTCTAAGCCTTATGTATTATGCCCTCAACTCCATCTAAGCTGCTCTATAGGAAGCTCCAAATCTCAAACATATTTGCTTTCAAGTACTTAGGTAGATTCTTATTTTAATATATGCTTATTACATTGGAAACATCAGAAGAGAACAAGGTTGGCTCAAAGTCATGACTTTTAGTCCCTGTAGAAAGCACAACACATCTCCCAATATTAATTTAACCATGACAAATGAGAGGTGCATTTATTTGTAAGAGAGTTCATATCATCATTGAAAAGCATTTATTCTTCCTTGAAAGGTTATTTTCTGCAAAATAAGATATAGTGCTGTATCTAGGCACCCAAACCTGTTCAGCAAGAGAACAATCCTTGGCATTTAGACTAAGTGTTATGTCCTCTAGCTAGGAAATGAATTGTGAAAGGTATTATTTATTTTTAACTTCTGATCACCGTAAAATGTTCAGTAACCTTATACAGAGACAGCCACTGATAAACAGGTTCTTTTCGATGGGTTGCAAAATGTAATAAGGATAGAAAGAACTAAGTCACTACCTTTGTTGAAGGAATTTTATGTCAATGAAAGATGCTGCATTTCATCAGTGTTAGGCAGGGCAATATCTATCTCAGCTCTTACCTCCATTGCTTTGTTCACTCATACATGTGGTTGTTTTAAGTAATGTTAACAGTAACAGTAATAATAATAGTAATAATGCAGATAATTTAAATTGCATAGAATATCATAGGATGGAGAGATGATGACACACATTTCAGTATATTTCCTTTAATTACTTTCATTCATTAATTTCAGAAATTTTAACAAGTTCCTTCTCCATGACAAGCACTAATCTCAGTAAAATTTTTTAAGATTAAAACCAGAGCACTATCTTCCTTTATGGAGTTATTTTTTAGTTTTTATTGTTTCCATTTTAAAGTCTTGAGAATACTAACCTAAAAATGTTTTATTTTTCAAAATATGGTTTGTAATTTAAAGATAATATAAAGTTTTTCATGCTTTATCATTCTCATTCTCTTTAAAGAGAAACAGCTGTTGGATGCTGTGGTCTATCTTCAAGAGAATTACAGAATATGTGGGAAGAGCATGAGGCGGAGGTCCCTTTCCAATATGTTCCTGTGGTGATCTGTGATTATACACCATCCCCCTTACCTTACAGAAATTGAAATACTTGGTTTGATTGTATCAGCCACTAGAATGTAAACTCTTATCTATAGGTATTGTGTCTGCCTTATTTACTATTTCATAGCATACACTCACTGGATATCTACTGAATTAATGGATTAATGAATAGATGAGCATTTCCCATGTTTATACACACTCTGGAAGGTATTGTCTAGATTTGCCCTCTAATTTTGAAAATTGATTTGAGTAAAAAACAGACATCAGGCAAGTCAAGGATTTGCACTTGAGAAAATTACTTCTCCTGAAAATAAGTAGAAAAGAGCATTGAAATATAATTTCCCCTGCTTTCAGTAAAATGTCAGATTATTAATGGATTTTAGGAAAAGAAGATCCTTAAGTAAATAAGCCTTCCTAATCAGTAAAGTTGATCTCCTCTACCTACTTATGTGTGACAGGCATAACGTGATTAATTCAACTCCACAATGATCCTTTAAGTACTCAAAATTGTTAATTTAGCTTCTACCCAACAGACTTAGAAATCTGACTAGAAAAATGTAGTGAAATGTAGCAGCATGGGCTTCAGCACTGTGTGGTCTGCCTTCCAACCTTACTTCCAACAGATGCACTCAGTTCTGTAGGTATTGGTTAAGAAACTAAAAGAGGACACCTTAAAAGCTTAGAAAAAGCTTTCATCTATCATTTCCTGAACAGTTAAGAGCTAGAGTGATATGAAATGAGAGCACATACTTGGCTTTTCCATAATTGCTGTCATTCATAGTCATAATTTACTTTCCTTAATTTGTGTAAAAAATACGCTCTTCCTTTTACATAGAATGTATTATTCATACAGTGTTCACTGTATTTACAGTTAAAATTGGTGAATATAGAATATCTTAGAACTCTGACCTATGTTTATTAACTGAAGACTGTCCGAGTTATTCTAAGTTGGAATTCTTAATATGTTCTGTAGATAAGGAAAATCAATGGAAATAATTTGTGGTTGCATAATAACCCTTCTTTCTGGTTGATGAAAATTTATTAATGTATCAACATGCTTTTGAATATTTTGATTTTTAACCAAAGTGCCTATTAGCTTGGGGTGATCTTTTTTTTTATTTCAAAAATGCCATTTGCTCCTGGAAAAATACAATAAAACCTAAGGAAATAGCTTTGTGATACTTTGTGAACTAATGCAAACAGTGTACAGTACAAAATTATCTGAGATAGACTCAAATTTGGGTACAGCAAAATGATAGTTGAAACATTTCATTTTAATATATCCATTACAAAAATTACATTAATTCAGAAATATTATCATTAAGCGGATTCTTTTTATGGTAATTTCATTGCTCATCTCTATCTGATGATGGAAAGAGATCCATGAACCAAAATATATTTAAGGTTATCACTAGACCAGCCAGCCCACCTTACTCAGAAAATATCTTGTTTATTCATTTTATTTATGTGAGAGGCAGAGAGAGCCAGACAGACAAACAGACAGGCAATGCTTTTATTTGTTGATTCATTCTCCAAGTGCCCACAATGGCCAGGACTAGACAGAGGCAGAAGCTGCAAGCTGAGAACTCAATTCAGATCTCTCATGTGGGTGGCAGGAACCTAACTACTTGAGTTACCACTTCTGTTTCCCAGAATCAGCATCCAAATGGGATTCCAATATAGCCATTCTGATGTGAGACATGGATTTCAAAATGACAGTTTCATTACGGGGCTAAATGCCAAACCGTAAGGATATTATAAATGGAAATACAAACAAACATTTAAAAAAGAAAGCTTTAAAAAAATTGAAACCTTTATATATATATATATATATATATATATATATATATATGTGTGTGTATATATATATATAAAGCTTTCATTTAAAGAATATAAATTTCCAAAGTACAGCTTATGGATTACAATGGTTGTGAACTGAAATTGATCACTTGGACTAGGGAGATGGCCTTGGTACATGCCACCTTGATGGGATTGTATTGGAATCCCCTGGCACGATTCTAACTCCATCCTTTGTCTAGTGTCTGCTAATACTAACTGATAGAATCAAAAAGTGAGAGAATGATCCAACATGGGAAGCGAGATACACAGCAGACTCATAGAATGGCAGATGTCCTAAATAGCACTCTGGCCTCAGAATCAGCCCTTAAGGCATTCAGATCTGGCTCAAGAGCCCATGAGAGTATTTTAGGCATGGAAAGCCAAGACACTCTGGAAAAAAAAAGAAGACCTAAATGAAAGATCTCTGTGAGTGAGATCCCAGTGGAAAGAACGGGGCCATCAAAGAAGGAGGTACCTTTCTCTGAAGGGAGGAGAGAACTTCCACTTTGACTATGACCCTGTCACAATAAGATCGAATTTGGCAGACCCTAAAGGCTTCCATAGCCTTGCCAACTCATGACTAGAACTTGGGGAGATTACTGAAGCCATAAACAAGAGTGTCAAATTGTTAAATCAACTTCAGGAGTCACTGTGTACTTACGTCTCATGAGGGATCTGTCCTTAATGTGTTGTCCAATGTAAAGTAATGCTATAACTAGTACTGAAACAGTATTTTTACACTTTGTGTTTCTGTGTGGGTGCAAACTGATGAAATCTTAGTATATACTGAATCGATGTTCTGTATATAAAGATAATTGAAAATGAGAAAAAAAAAAACTTGGTGTTAAATTGGAAATTGCATAGAAAATTAATCATTTTTTTAAAAAAATATCATGTAGGATCTCTGTTCTTAATGTGCTTTACATTGTGAATTAATACTATAACTATTACTCCAACAGTATTTTTCACTTTGTGTTGCTATGTGGGGGCAAACTGTTGAAATCTTTACGTAATATGTACTAAGCTGATCTTCTGTATATAAGAGAATTGAAAATGAATCTTGATGTGAATGGAAGGAGAGAGGGAGCGGAAAAGGGGAGGGTTGAGGGCGGGAGGGAAGTTATTGGGGGGGAGCCATTGTAATCCATAAGCTGTACTTTGGAAATGTATATACTTTAAATAAAAGCTTTATTTAAAAAAAAATGAAACCTGGAGGCTGACACTGTGGTACAGTAGCTTAATCCTCTGCCTGCATCCCATATGGATACTGGTTCGAGTCCAGCTGCTCCTGTTCTGACCCAGCTCTCCTGCAATGGCCTGGGAAAGCAATGGAAGATGACCCAAGTGCTTGGGCCCCTGCACCTGCATGGAAGACCCAGACAGAAGAATATCCTGGGCCCTGGTTCAAATTGGTCCAGTTCTGGCTGTTGTAGCCATTTGGCAAGTGAACCATCAGATGAAAGACCTCTCTCTCTGTAACTCTACCTCTCAAAAATAATAATAAAATCTTCTTAAATACCTCTTCTCTTACTTCTTGACACACACTGATAAACTTATAAGTCTTTTTTCTTGCTAAATTTGCCTTGGAACATCTCAATGATTGAATGAGAACATCAGAAACATGATTGTTTAGAGCAATAAAAAAATCATGATCTCCACAGAATGTTCATCAAATTAAACTCCCTTATTTTTGCATGGAAATTGCTGTTCCACTTGCTCAATGTTTCAGAACTTATTTCAGGTGATTCCAGGGCCAGGTAAATCTAGATTCAAAACTCTTGCAATACTATTAGCCTTGTGACCTTGGACAAGCCAATTGTGTTTAGATTCAGAACCTGAATTCTTTTGTCTGTAAAATGAAAATAATATTATTCTTCACATGGATTGTGTTACTATTATACAATAACAAATCTGTAAAGTCTCTGGCCCAATATTATGACTGTGTTGAAAGACAAATCCATTTTCATGTTCCTTCACACATTTTTTTGCATTTAATAATTTGAAACTACAATTAGGAAATCCACCACAGCAAGCGGTGGACAGAAAATAGAGAGCTTGAATTTTTCAATGTCCCTCCCCCACTCTGTCCTTATTTTATATGTCTAAGTACATCTGTCTGAAATATATTTGTATCTGCCTGACCACTGAATCTGTTCTATGCAGTTCATCTAAATAACCCTGCATCTACTGTTTACTACAAAATGCCTACTACCTTTTCACAGTTTTGTTTTCCATATGCTTGCTTCCATCCCTGTTGGTATTAGGAATTATCCAGTACTTATGAGCATAATGACTTCCAAAATTCAGCCACTTTTAGGTGAATGTTTCATAATTCTTGTCAACTTTCCTAAGGCTCAACCTCCTTACACTGTAGCTTAGGCGCTTTGATATTATATGCCTGACACTACTCATGCTATTTCTTTGCCTACCCCAGAGATATATATTATCTTAACACAGACATTGAGGTTTGAAGCTTTCCAGCACAATTCTAGCAAATACAAGTATTGTCAATAGGACCAGCATGGTTGTGCCAAATAAATTGTACTACTATGAATGCTTTATGTGTCTGAGATAAATTTAGGAAAGGAAAAAAATGCACTACCGAGATTTTCATACAACTAAATTTGGTCTACTTAAAGGAAAAATCTTTATATAAAGACAATATCAGTTCTTACCATGTTTTGCTCTCATTTTGGAATTTTAAAGTCTTTACTGGGTGGGCATTGTAGCATAGCGAGTTAAAATTCTGCTTATGACTCTGGCATCCTATATCAGAGTGTCACTTGAGGCACAGCTGATTCTGCTTATGATCCAGCTTCCTGCTGATATACCTGGGAAGGTCTGCAGAAGATACCCAAGTACTTAGTACTCTGCAACTCACAGGGGAGACCAAGATGTAATTCCTGGCTCCTGGTTTTAACTTGGCCTAGTCGGCCCTGGTGGTTTCGTCTGTTTAGAGGGTGAACCAAAGGATGGAAAATCTTTCACTCCCTGTCTCCATATTGCCCTCTTTTTCTTTCTGCCTCTGCCTCTGTGGATCCACCTCCCAAATACATATATATGTGTGTGTGTGAGTGTGTGTGTATACAAACATATACATATATACACACATACATACATAGATGTGTGTGTATATGTATTCATATTTACACATAAATCTGTAAAAAAGATGGGGCTGGCAAAGTGGCTCACTTGGCTAATTCTCCGCTTGCGGTACCAGCATCTCATATGGGCACTGGGTTCTAGTCCTGGCTGCTCCTCCTCCAGTCCTGCTCTTTGCTGTGGCCGGGGAAGGATGACCCAAGTGCTTGGTGCCTGCACCAGCATGGGAGACCGGGAGGAAGCACCTGGCTCCTGGCTTTGGATCTGCGTACCTCCAGCAGTAGCAGTCATTTGGGGGGTGAACCAATGGAAGGAAGGCTGTTCTCTCTGTCTCTCTCACTGTCTAACTCTACCTGTCAAATTAAAAAAAAAAAAAAGATGCCGATATTCCATTAAATTATGCTGGTCGAAAACAACTATAGTTGATTTTAAATGTCCGTGTTCGACCAAAAAAATAAAAAATGAAAACTTTATTGGTTAACTAATAAGCTTGACAGAATTTTATCAGCCTCTGAATTTTAAAAATAGAGCAATCATTGTTAAAGATGTGAAACAATGAACAACTCAAAGGAGCTAAAATTACATAGAATGTACTACGTGCTGAATCCTTCTCTAACTGCTTTGCCATTGTTAACTCTTCACATTATACCTGTGAAATAAATAATTTTATTTGGTCCATTTCACAATGAGAGCTGTATAACTTGCCTAAATCCAAAGCCAACACTGCTACTAGGCAAAGATAGACTTTGATCTAATACAGTTTACTGTGATTATGGTATTTCTAATTATTGGTTTAACTGCTGCAAAAAGCAAGAGAGTTTCCCTCGTTTTGTGATCTATTTCTTTCCTTAATGTTTTTCAGTTTTCATTGTAGAGATCTTTCATTTCCTTGGATAAATTTATCCAAGGTATTTAAAAATTTTTGTAGCTATTGTGTGTGGTACTGATTTTACAGGTTCCTTCTCAGCCATGGTTTTTCTGTGTATACAAATGCTATTGATTTTTGGGTTACTGAAATGGGCTAAGGATATGAACAGGCATGAAATACGAATGACCAATAGTCATTTAAAAAGAAGTTCAAGATCACTAACCATCAGGGAAATAAAAATAACTTGTGATTATAAAATAAATTGAAAATATGAAATTGTAAAACTTAAAAGAAAAATAATGAAGGAAGAGGGAGTGTGGGACCAAGGGATGCAGTGAGAGTAGGGTAGGAAGTATAATTGTGCTCTTAAAACAGTATATATGAAAGTATCAAAATTATGTCAGTTCCTACAGTTCCTACCTTTGTCCCACTCACACTTGCTTCTTTTTCTGATGATCCACTGTATGTTGGAAAGTCTGAATGGGTTACAACCAATGTAGTACTCACTTAAAATATTTTAAAACTTATTTGAGAGAGGGAGAGAGAGAGAGAGAGAAAGAGAGAGAGAGAGAGGGAGGGAGGGAGAGAGAGAGAGAGAGAGAGGGAGAGAGAAAGAGAGAGAATGAATCTCCCATCCGCAGGTTTGGCTCACTCCCCAGATACCCACAACAGCCAAGGCTGAGCTAAAAGCTGAAATCCAATCTGGGTCTCCCACATGGGTGGCAGAGAACCAACTATATGAACCATTACCGGCTGCCTCTCAAAGTGTGCATTATCCGAAGCACAGCCAGGAATCAAACTCCTAAATGAAGGGACATGAAATTTAGCGAGTAGTGTTGGAATCAGTATAGTCATTGTGCCAAACCCTAACAATAATAAAAATTCTCTCTGGGTCTATTTCACAAATAAATAATTACAGGTAGGAGATTATGAAGGCGGGGCTCTCATGCACTTATGAATGATAATGAGAACTATCAGAAAAGACAGCCAGAAACATATCCATACACAAGGGCCACCAAAATCTGCCCACAAGAAATACTTTTGCAAGGACACCTGCCCAGCAACTGCCTGTTCAAACTTGTACTGATAACCATCCTTGTGACTGATCCTTGTTGCTGAGTGTAGCTGTTTCAAAACCTTATGTAACCCTTTTAATTTTACTTTTAAAAACCCTCATCTGCCTTTGCATCCTTGGATGTAACCATCTGCATTCCCAATGCAACAAATTCATTCCTGAGTAAATTCATTAGCTTTAGAGAATGGCAACAGATTATTGGATCCTGGATATAAGAGATACTAAAGAACACATATCTAAGAAAGGACAGTGGACATGGAGAGGAAGGAGTTGATTAAGTGATAAGTTAGCAGGATGTAGTTAACTTAATTAAAGGACTTGGGAATTCTTGTAATCTCATTGATCAGATTATTACATGATGTTGATGTATTTCAAATCAAAATACAGAATCTAGGAGGAAAAGGGCCTTTTCTGCAATGTAAGGGGTGAGGAGTGAGGGAAGATGATAAATGGAGTTTAGAAGACGTTCGGTGACTGAGATTAAAACGTCCATGGGAAAAACTAAAATTGGATCTTGGACTTGAGCTGGGAAAATTCTGTGTGGCTATAAAGAATATTAACACAGTGCTGACATAATGTAAGCCACACGCTTGAGAACAGAGTCTTTCTTTTTTAATTAAAGGTAGGTTGTTTTACTATAAATATCAAATTCCAGAACACTTAGAAGTATGATTAATCCTTTAGTATTTAAAAAAAGAGTATTAGAAAAAGCATTTACATCATTCAGAAAGTGATTGAACACAATCTAGAAGAACCAGGATATAATTCTTTTCTGGCATTCTTGGATAATGAGAATATTTATCAATTAAAATGTTAATATTGTCTTTCTGGAACATGTCTAAACTTGAATCAACAAATATTCTTTCCAAATTCCTTGTGGCTGGTATAAAAATACATAGCATGCTGTTTTTGTTGTTTATCTACTACAAGATATCTATAAATAAAGTGAAAGGGGAAATGGGTAAAAAAAAAAAAAAAACAGTATATGTGAAATACATGATTTGTTCCCTTTATATAAAAAAGAACCACAATGAGGTTTCACCTCACCCCAGTTAGAATGACAATCATCCAAAAATAAAAATAAATATAAATATTGATGAGAATGTGGAGAAAATGGTAACCCAATACTCTGTTGCTGGAACTATAAATTAGTGCAACTGTTATGGAAAACAGTTTAGAGATTCCTCAGGGATATGAAAATAGATCTACAGTATGACTCAGCCATCCCACTCCTCAGAATATACCCAAAAGAAGGAAATCTACATAGGAGTAATCAATACCCCCATTTCTATAGCAGCTCAGTTTATAATAATTAAGATATGAAATCAATTTAAATGTCCATCAACTAATGTCTGGATAAAAATAAGTAGTATATATACACAATGGAATAATACAAAGCCATAAAAAATAATGAAATCCTGTCTTTGGCAATAAAATGGATTCAACTAGAGATCATTGTGTACAGTGAAATAAACCAGTCCTAAAAATAAGAATATCATATGTTTTCTCTGATTTGCGGTAACTAGTATACAGAGTGCAAAAATGTAATGTATATGGCTTAAAATGGCATTTTGATATTTAAGTATTGTTTATAGTCCTTGTCTAAACTCATGAAGAATAATCTACTTACTACTTGTTGAATTTTTTTTTGGTGGAGCATTAAATTTGTGATTATAAAGTAAGTTGAAAATATGTGATTGCAAAAATTCAGAGAAAAATAAAAAAGGAAAGATGAGGAAGGGGTTCTAGAAGTATCACATATCACAGTTCTTAAAACTGAACATAAGATACAGATGAAATTTGTTACCTTTATATAAATAAATTTAATTTTTTAAAAGGCAGAGCTTATTTGTACATTTATCACCCCTCTGGGGATTATTATTATGACAGCTTACTGTTTCACGCCTCTATAATTCCTTGCATCAAAGGTTGTCTCTCCCCATGTTCAGGCATAATTATTCATCCCTGTGTAAACTGCAAATCTTTTCTGAAGCCCAGTAGTATCTAAATGGCTTTTTTCACAGAGCTATTCTGAGGGTTAAATGTATTTGAATCAATTAGGTCAGTGTTTTAGACAAGAAATCACTAAATAACTAGTAGGCATTAACATCTGTATTCAAACAGTAGACTTGGCTTTCTTATCCAAGCTCACATTCTCATCTTGCTCCATAGAGGCAGACATGGCCTAGGCCCTGGTCCCACTAAAATTGAAATCTTTTTTCCTTTGGCAATCCATGTCATTTTCCTCTGTGACTACTCTCTTGCTAGGTGTATACCCAGCCTTTTACTAAAAATCAAGTTTATAATGATAATAACAAGAGGAACCACAGCAAAATCAAGTCTTCACTGATTGCAAAGTGTCACACAGTGTTTTACAGACATAACTTTGTTTAATCCTTTCTACAACCCAACTGCTACTCCAATCAGGAAGACAACTGTAAATCAAGTGAGCATTTGCCCACTGCTGTGCAACCAGTGGGTTATATAGTCAGGATTCACTCCAAAGAAGTCTGTTTTTGAAGCACTGACAATATTGTGACAAGGTTGAGAGTGACGTCCCATTGTTCTCTTCCTATCCCAAAGATCTGAGGACTGGACTGAAACTGGACATTTCAGATTTTTCCCTTCACATTACATCTGACTTGATAGTTGAATCTCTATCATTTACTTGTCTTGCTAAGGAGAGCAGTGACCAGCGTCAAAGCTGTAACTGAGGTCATCTTTCATCCATTCCATTAACTTATTGATAAATCTCCTAAAATCCCATTCCCAGTTCAGAAACTGGGGACTTATCCTTGTCCTTTTCCATTCGAACTCAATGCCAATGTAGACCATTGCATAACTGCTTAGCCTATTCATTAAGAAAACTGTGGTCACCTAAAAGGGCCCGGTGTCAGTTATACTCCTGGGCTTTCACCTCTCTTATGTTGTTCTACCTCCTGGGTACCACACTCTGTCTATAGACAGTATATAACCCGATGTGGATTCTTCTATCTCACTCCCAGATTAATTCCATCTCCCAGTTGGAAGATCTAGTTGTGAGATCTCAGTCCTTGCTTCCCTGTCTTGTCTCAACAAGTATTTTTCTAACTTCACTTATGTGGTGTTATAGCTCTCTGTATTTGTGTATTTCTTCAGGCTCTGAAACTGGATTATTCTCATGATCCAAAATCATTCTTTCTTCTCTCATTCAATCCATTTTCATAAAGCTTTCCATTTTTACTTGATTTTTTTTCCTTTCTGTATGATTCTCCATGTACCACTTAGAAAAATTATTCTTTCTCAACCACTTTAATAATTTTCTTCCTAGAACTTTAGAAACTGAAAAATAAAGCAGAATGGGTTCTTAGAGAATTTCTGCAAAAGGTCAAGAAAAGGGAAAACCTTTCTTTCTTGAGTCTTAGGAGGGATGCTGAGACACTGCCTCATGGGAGAAAGAAGAATAAAATCAGTTCATTTCCTTCTGAGATCAGGGATTTTGCTCACTACAATAGCTATGCTGTTAACAAAAGTTAATCACCATATTAATTATTAATTCATATTAATTAAATTGCCTGGTGACTCCGACTTTTTCTTTTAAATACAATACTTTTGAAAGACTCTATTCCAGGTCATCATATTACAGATTTTGCATAACTGTATTCATTTTGTTGTTTAAACTACTTTGTTTCCAGATTTGGGGTTTTATTTTAATCCCACTTTAAATAAGGCTTTCAAAGGATAGTTTCCCATCAAGCTATGGAAATTTTAAAGGTTGCTAATTTCACTGCTAACTCCTTGTAAGGTCCTGGGAAAGGACCTTTCAATGTGTCACAGTTAAAATAATTTCACTTCAGTTGTGTATGATTATAATTTCTTTCCACTTTGATACTCTCCAATGTTACCTTTTGCATTTTATATTATTACTGGAGTAGAATTATTGTGATCCATCTAAAAGAAGAAGTTGAGTTAAAGTTATGTTGTGGGATAGATGTAACTTGTTCCTATTCACTTATGTTGCTCTGTATTATCTGAAGTATAGAGCAACCATAAACTATATCAACTTTTTGATATGGAGGTACAAATCCAGTGGTCTGATCAGTAACCAGTGATCTGATTGGCAGCTGCAATGTCTGCTTAGGATAGATATCAGTTTTAAAATATTGAGAACTAGAAAATGGTATATGGAAAATTCTTCAATTAAAAGCACAAAATCTAAGCAGTGGATTTAGTACTCATCAATGGCTACAAAACAGAAATTCTCTTTGATCCAAAAATGTTACAGTACTCATGGTTGTAAACATATCATGCTTTTTTTTCATTTTTGAATGATAATCTCATGAATATAATTCACCAGAATTTCTGTATTTTTAAATTAAAATGTGTAATACTACAGTAAGCAACATGCCCATGAATTTGCCCATGTTCTAAGCAATCCAATATTTCAGATCATGCTGTGCAGTATATGATAAGCCTTCTCCTGAAGAAATATGACACTCTCAATCAAAGCGGTAGGGATGTCACCATCAACATGGGAAATGATTTAAGGAAATCAGTTTGATTTTTAATCTTCTCTCCCAACACACTCCACAATGGGGCCTACATTGTGGCATAGCAGATAAAGGCCTTGCTTGCTATGCCAGCATCCCATATGAGCAATGATTCTTGTCCCAGCTGTTCCACTTCTGATCCTGCTAATGACCTGGGAAATACAGTGGAAAATACCCACAGGGTTTTTGGCCATTGCCACCTACATGGGCGACCCAGATGAGGCTCCTGGCATTGGCCTGGCCCAGTTCTGGCCATTGTGGCCATCTGGGGAATCATTCAGTGAATGGAAAATCTCTCTGTGTGTGTGTCTCTCTCTGTAATTCAGTGAATGGAAGATCTCTATCTTTCTGTAGTTTTGATTTTCAAATAAAGAAAACATTTTTGCATGATTAAGCCAACGATAATATAACAGAAAAAGTTATACCAGAACTTTTTTTTTTAAGATTTGTTTATTTGAAAGGCAGAGTTACAAAGAGGCAGAGTCAGAGAAAGAGAGAAAGGGGGCTTCCATCCCTGTTCACTTCCCAAATGGCTGTAATAGCCAGAGCAGAGCCAATCTTATGCGAGGAGCTAGGAGCTTCTTCCAAGTCTCCATGGGGCTGCAGCGCCCAAGGACTTGGGCTATCTTCCACTGCTTTCCCAGGCCGTAGCAAAGAGCTGGATCAGAAGTGGCGCAGGCAAGACTCAAACCTGATGCCATATGGGATTCTGGGCACTGCAGGTATTGGCTTTACCTGCTATGCCACAGGACTGGCTATATACCAGAACTTTTATTAACAAAATGTGTACATTTCCAAATTTAGAAAAGTTTTGGCCCTTTATCATTTTTTTTAAAAAGCTGTGAATCAATTTTTTTCAAATAATTTTTGTTTATTTTCATTTCCTGTGTTTCCTTCCTTCCTTCCTTCCTTCCTTCCTTCCTTCCTTCCTTCCTTCCTTTATTTCTCTCTCTCCCTTTCTCTCTCTCTCTTTCTCTCTCTCTCTCCCCCTCCCTCCCTCCCTCCCTTCCTTCCTCTCTCTCTTTCATTTTCTCTCTCTCTTTCCCTCTCTGGTTCCAAGATTCACATAACAAGATTTGCTCTAAAACATGGATATGAGATATGAGGATAAGATAGATTTCTCTTTCTGATGTATGGAATCTAGAATTCTAGAATTTTGGATATTTCAGGATTGATACAAAGATAAGAATTTTATTATGAGAAGAATATTATAAACTTAATAAGCATAAAAGTCAAAGATTACTTTTATTTTAGATAGAACTGGAGTGGGAAAATATATGAAGTTGTTATTTGGAAACTTATACACTTTTAAGGAATTATTGCTTGGTGTTTTATCCAGCCTGGAAAAGTGCTTGACGTTAACTGCATGGGTGGGAACCAAATGGAGCCAAATGAAACTCTTAACAAACCTGCTTTGCTACCTGTGGTAATGATATATAGGCCCAGTGTTGACAAAAATAAAGAATCCACAGCTTCATTTAATACATTTGTGATAGAATGGAAGTGCTGTTATGGCATTATTTATGAAACTATTTTATATAAATAAGGAAAATGAAATATAATGTGCTGATTGTACTTTATAGATAAATCATTTCATGTAGATTATTTCTGAGTAAGTTATGATAATCCTTACATGGCTCAGGAGGCTTTGGGGTTTTTTGTTTTGTGTAGTTGTTAAAATTTTCTACCACATTTCTGTGCACTGACTTTTACTGGGTTTGGTGGAATTCCAATGGAATCTAGTGTTTTCTGAATATCAAAGTGTCTTTTGTTATGAAACAGTAATTGTTCTATGGGCATTCACAAGTCCCCAAAGTGATCTGAAACCCTTATGGTTTTCCAGCAAAGGCACAAAGTGCTGAGGATGAACCCATGGGTTCTGACATCCTAGCTCTACCTGGAGAGAAATGCTGCCACAGGTAGCTTATACAAGTAAGAACAAGGAAAGTAGGAAAGACCAGCTCAAGAGCATGAGCTTCTTTCTAGCACAAAATTAACTTTCAAAGTCTTTTGGCACCGCGGCTCACTAGGCTAAACCTCCGCCTGCGGCTCCAACACTCCGGGTTCTAGTACTGGTTGGGGTGCTGGGTTCTATCCAGGTTGCTCTTCTTCCAGTCCAGCTCTCTGCTGTGGCCCGGAGGGGGCAGTGGAGGATGGCCCAAGTGCTTAGGCTCTGCACCAGCATGGGAGACCAGGAGGAGGCGCCTGGCTCCTGGCTTCGGATGGGCACAGCACGCAGGCTCTAGCAGCCATTTGAGGGGTGAACCAACGGAAGGAAGACCTTTCTCTCTGTCTCTGTCTCTCTCTCTCACTGTCTAACTCTGCCTGTCAAAAAAATGTAAATTTTCAAGGCAAGAAATGTAACATATTGTGGCTTTTATATTCGTGAAGCATTATGTACACTACAAAAGAAATTAGAAACAATAAGGTATCTGATCTCTTATCAGATTTAAAGTCATTATTTCACAAGAATCCCAATTTCTTCATTGGAAGAGTACCTAGCTGAAAACTCAACAATTTTTATCAAGCATATATCCTGCCTTTGTCTAAATAGTTAAAACTAAACAAAGCAAAAAAAGTTCATATTTAAACACATTAACTCAAAGTGCACCCAGATTTGGGTATTATCATTAATTCTTCAAGTCGGGGACTGTTACTTTCTAATCCGTAAAATAAAAAATATATAAGTCTGAAAATATTTGATTTTTCCCCTAAAAATAGCTACCTGCAACAATCTGTTTTATTTTTCACAACTGCTATTCTATTGTATCTCTGACATCACCTTTCTCTTGACAGTTACTTTTTATGTTTCGCCATTTATTTTACAAGTAGAGCCAAAATTATACATTCTTCACTGAAAATGAGTAAAAATCTATTTTGGATGTTATGTCAAAGTCCATTAAAATAAATGATTAAGAATCAATAGTCTTTACTTTCTCCTAATCATATTTAAATATTGTTTGATCTTTTTTAAAAGATTTATTTATCTCTTTGAAAGGCAGAGTTACAGAGAGGCAGAGGCAGAGAGAGAGAGGGACAGAGAGGTCTTCTATCTGCTGGTCATGTCTCAGATGGCCACAATGGCTGGAGCTACGCCAATCCGAAGCCAGGAGCCAGGAACTTTTTTTGGGACTCCTAGGTAAGTGCAGGGACCAAAACACTTGGGCCACCTTCTAGTGCTTTCCCAGGCCGTGGCAGAGGACTGAAGAGGAGCAGCCAGAATCAAACCGGTGCACTTATGAGATGCGAGCACTACAGGCAGCAGCTTTACCTGCTACACCACAGTGTCAGTCCCTGTTTGATTTTTATATTTTGATTTTGCTCTGTAATTTCTTTCATTCTTCTATATTCCTATGCCCTTTATGCTGGATCAATAACACATCTTTTTGTGTTTTTTTTTTTTTTTTGAAAAGCAGTATAATCTTTTCTACAGCATTGGATGATTAATAGTGCTATTATGCTTCTAGAATGGCAGTGTTTTCTGTGAATTTTAACATAAGAGATCATAAAAACAGTTGATATTTTCCCCAAGACTATTGAAGAATAAATCATCAAAATAAAAATACTAGAATAGAAACCATTAAAAAAGTTAAGTTAAAGAACACCAACACATGGAATAAAGGCTTGAGTTACTCTTCCACATATATTTTCATCTTAAATCGAATAGATGATTATTACTCTGTATGGGAGGAAATTAAATTATCTGGTGATTAAAAATATACAAACAGAACATCTTATTTTCATATAATGATTACTGAATAATGGGATGTTTTTGTGATAAAAATTCAGATCTTTCTTCATGGAAGGCCATTTCTATTTCATTTATGACTCTTTTGAATAAAAACTCTAGTTTTTGGGCTGTATATAAGCTACTTAGACTTTACAGAGTGTAGAATTTATCAGAGAAAAGCATTCATACGTCACAAAATCACTGTTCCTAAGTATTGACAAATTTGTTCTGTATTTAATATAAAAATATTTTAAAAGTGAATATTGTCAATAAAAATAAATCATTTGTATTGAGAAGATGTACCAATGGTTAATAAATGTAAAAACAATCTTGACTACCCTTTCTAATTGGAAAAAATGCAGTATACACCTATCAAAGTAGGACAAGTAAAATATTAACAATAACAAACATATTTATGATGAAGTCACTTTGTACACTCTGTTGATAGATATGTAAAATAAAACCAAAATTTGACAGAGCAATTTGTCAAAAATTAAAACGTACACTGCTTTGATCAGTACTCATGTATTACACACATGCTTTGAAATATCACACTGTAACCCATAAGTATGAACATTTATTGTTAACAAAAAATAAAGAACAATACAGTGGCATATCATTTGACACAGATACTCATTTTTGTATTCCTTTCAAAACTACAATTATTTGATTTCACTTACAGTACAAGGCCAAGTTTTTACCGTTTCCTAACAGCCTTAAACTCTTAGAACTCTTTGTCCTTTTCTCTCCCTACTTGCCTATTGCTTAATACTCTGGCCTTGGGTTCCTTTGATATTCATCTAAACCATCTTGTGAGGATTTAGTGTAAGAATTTGTTCTATTTCCTCTGTATAGAAAGTTTGTCCACCAGGTATCTGTTTAGCTAACTGCCTATACACCTTCAAATCTTGCTTACATCTTACTATCACTGAGAGAAAGCTTACCTTGATCACCTTATTCTACGCAGTATGTTGTCTCTTATCCTCTCCCTATCTACAATATCAGTGTTCTTCACCTTAAAATCTAATTATTGAACACATAAAAGCTCATTATATAAAAATGGTTTTCTGTGTCTCAACATTGCTTTGCAATAAGGAAAATTTAGAGACATTCCAAATGTTCATCATTATAAGCCATTGTTACATCCATTCTTGAATATTTCATGTGCAATTAAATGGATATAATTTTATTAATTTCACATGGAAGCAACATGCACAGAGATATATGAGTAAGCAGCTAAAGCACTTTTTAAAAATTATATATAATATATTTGAAAGATACAGAGAAAGAGACAGACAGATTGTTCATTCACTAGTGCACTCCCCAAATGTCTGCAACCATCAAGGTTGGGACAGGTAAAAGGCGGGTGCTACAGACTCCGTCATTTGAGCATCCTGGACCCAGGTGCTTTTGAGACATCACCTGCTGCTTCCCAGTGTGTGCATTAGGTCAACAGAAGTTGGAACTTATTTTTGGATGTCGAAGATCTCAAATTTGGGAAATACAAATTAAGGACATGTTATAGAAGACTTCACACACCAGGCTAAAGGCATGGTACTTTACTGTGGAATGGAGGATGTGGTAGTATTTGAATATGAAAATATATTGTCAAAAGTGAGTATAAAACAAATCAGATTGCTCTGTTGGGCAGAACAAAATGATAAAAAGTAATTATTTTACTTCTTCCAACTAGTTGCTGTTATGATCTACCAACAGGTTTTCTGACAGGTAAAAGGGCCTCTGAGCTCATTGGGTCACAGAAATTATATACTTTAAAACTATCAAAAAAGGATTTCTATTCATTTGTTTATTTTTCTCCTTTTTCCCTTACCACAAACACTATCGTGATAACATTTGGATTCACTGCAATTACCTATATGAGCAAACTCTGTTTTCAAAAACTGTATCTTTTATTCCTGTTAAATCTAATTTCAGTTATTTTTATTCCTTAATGAGATTAGCTAAGACGATTATGCATCTGCTTTGTGTCATTTGACTCCAGATATGGCTTTCAATGATGTGCTAAAAAATAGAATGTAGTAGGGAAAATACAAAGTATGATATTAAATGAAAAAATCAATGTGCTAGGTTTTTAAATTATATGAAGTACAAAAGATATGAAAAGAATAAAAGTGTAGGTTGTAAGAATTTCCAGAAATAATATTAACAGAATCTTGCTAAAGAAAATTTAAGTTACCAACTTATAAATTATCTCTTTGATGAGAAACAGTAACTATTCTTGTTTAAGAATGGGAAAGAACTACATTCATAAATGAATGGAATAATTTCCAGATACATAATCAAAAGCGCAAAGATCTTGAGTCAAAGAAAGAGCTATTAGTTTGATGTTTTGAATGTTTGTGTGTCTAAAGTTTTGTGATCTAAAAGAGGGAAACATGATCTGTAAGATTAAGCAAAGGCCAAGTGTTAAAGATGTTTTGGTCATGACAAGGACTTTGAACTTTCTTTTTCTAATGCAATTATGAAAACATTTGAGAATATTAATCAGAGGGCAAAATGACTTAATTTATATTTTGCAAAAATGAAGGTGGAATGATTAGTGTCAGCAGAAGTGTTTAGGAGATCTTGGCCATGCCTTAGTTGAATCAGAAAATAAACAAGTAAGTTGAGATTGGAAGTAAATTTTATAATACATTTTTATAAAATCATTTTATATCCATAAATTTTATAATTCATTTTTATAAAATCATTTTAATTATAATTATAATATATTGGAATTTAATTTTATAATTCAAATCTATAGCGATTAATGATAGATGAATATTAAATCAACAGAAGGGAAATATCAAATATGACTCATTTTTTGCTGAGAATCATGAGATTTATTTACTGACTGGGAAAATGATGAAAATACATAAAAGCTTTATTTGTATGCGATCAGTATTTGGGATGTTTGGTTTTAAAACCAGTAGAGGCATTAGCTTTGACAAGAGTAATGAAATATCTTCATTACAAATGGAGAGAATCTATATACATATATATATATATATATATATATATATATATATATGAGTGTAAATTTGACTTCAGAAATACGAGGAATTTTCTCCATGGCTTTAATTTCCTAAATGAATTCTTCAATCTGATGTTAGTACAGTAAGAGTTAGATTTTTTGAGAAAAAGGAAGAAGTAAATTGAATTATTACTCATTCCAGGGGGTAGTATTTACAAAGAAAATGTGGCCAGGTGGCCAAGGAATGTGGATTTCCTATATGAATTTTGTCATTTCAGATTTAAATGTAAATTGAGAAGATCCAAACTGTTTAGGTCAATATCACCAATTATCTGTTGATGTTTTGTCAGAGAATGACTTGTGTTCAATCAGATGGCATTGCTTATTAAGTGGTATAAACTTAATGAATTTTAAGTATGAATATTAAACTGTATGCATGCATATACATGCATAGTTTTTACATTTTACAATAGGAATTTTTATGACTTTTTGAAAAGCTATTGAATATACAGATCTCAAAATTGTGACCAAATAAACTTTTAATTCAATTTTCTCAAAACGTTTTGAAGCAACCTGTACACCTAGCCTACCCAACAGTAGAGTTTGGAGTCGGAGCACACTGTAGAGCTTCAGTCGTTTACTCTCGTGATCCTGTGACTCAAGGAGCTGAGGTTCACTGCCACTGCCCAGCATAGCAGGAGAGTACTCCACTGCACTATCAATAGTCCAGGAAAATAGCAAAATTCAAAATTCAAAGTATGATTTCTATTTAATGTGTATTACTTTTGTATGATTGTAATGTGGAAAATTTTTGTAGAGACCATACCTATAAAACACGCACACACCCTTTGGCAAACAATTACAATAATAAAACTTAAGCATGAAATCTATGCTAGACAAAGATAAGCCCAAAAGATACTTGAAAAAATGGTGATGGTCAAGAATGTTACATCACAAAATAAGGTGAAAGACTCACAATTTCATCATCCTGCTTATACACATGTTGCGAGAGAGTAGGCGACACAGTTCAAGTGGTTAGGTCATTGCCACCGACTTTGGATTTCTGGATTGAGTCCCAGGCTCGTGGTTTCAGTCTGTCTCAGCTGTGACTTACTTCTGAGGGTATTTGAGGAGTGAACCAGTGAATTTAGTTAGAAAATCTTTCAGAAAGTCTTTCAGTTCCAAACCAAGCAAAGCAAAGAATTTGAAAACTTGTCTTCCTATAGGTACGTTAGTTCTATTTTAGATTTAGATTGAGAGCACATTGTTTGTGCCCCTTTAAAGGAGAAATGGAAGCAAGAAACAAAAGAGAAGAAAATAGAAAGAATATAGACTGAAAGACATCACAAAGTCACCTTTTGTTTTCTTTAATTTTCTTTTCTATGTTGATCGTTGATTGGTGAAAAATAAATTGATCTAGCTGTGAAGTCTAGCAAGTTTTCAAATTTGTGAAATCTCAGAGGTAAGTATAGTGTTCTAGGAAGATCTGAGACTCAGGATTTATGAATCTGGTGTCAGTATCTAGTGACATATATTTATTGAAGGGCATTAATGATAATAATACTACTAATAAAATACAGCATTGAAGAGCATCTGAAGTAGCAACTCAGTAACACAAGATAACCTGTGAATTGATCAGAATTCAGAACAGAAGGCTGAACAACTGCAATGGCAATATTGCAACTGACCTCACCAGCTGGTATGTTGCCCAGTGCCACTATTGTTCATTTTGATTGATAAGCAATTACTATAGTGCCTGGGCCATTAAATTCTGGCATTTTACACCTTTAAGTTTAAGTATTTGTTTAACTGTCTACACATTGATTCATAATCTATGATGAATATGAACATATTTCAAATGAAAATTAACTATGCAAATGAAGGGAATATGACAAATTGGCTACTCAACATCCAGTAATATAAAATACATGCTCAGATGCAGAAGTTTAAAAATGTGTCCTGAAGTTGCTAATTGCCATTATAAAAAATGCTGGTTGACAATTTAAAGCAGAGTTTGGAATCTCCATGGTGAGACCACTAGCTAGGACAATGGGACAGTTTTCATTGTTACCTACTACTTCATTCCTGGATCAAGGAATGAATGGCCATATTTTAAGACACAGAAATTAACCAAAAGTTGATATCTGTATACTGTAATTTATTTCTATGCAGAAAATAACAAGAAAGATGGTAATTTTCAATCTTGTCCAATATTTTGGCCAGGCTGGATGGGGATAACCATGCTAACGCAACATTTATTGACTGATGAGGGCTTGTTTTTAATTGTTGTAAAAGAAATGTCAGCTATGTGGGAGTTTTCAGGACTTCTCCTCTTGTCTTTTCCATGTATGTTTTTAAAAATGTTTTAGAATCTTTATCACTTTCTCCTAGGAGAGGATAATCCTGTGTTGCTTTCCTTTAGAACATTTAGATCTTCAATAATTGCCCATGCTTGTCAAGAGTGTTTGCTAATATCCCTTCCACCCACCCTCTCCCTGTTTTCTCTGGTGCTCTCTTGTGAGAGTAGTGATCCTGGGATTGAGGTGAACCTACTTTTCTTCCTATGCTTCCCAGTGTATAACAAACACAAGATGGCTCCTGGAAACTTTATATGATGATAAGGGTGGGTGGCCGGGCATAGGTCTGAAACCCACACAACTCTTAGAACTTAATGGACTCTATATATTAGGAAAGCCTCTGTTTCAACTTGGTGCTACGTATTTCCTTTTGAGTACAGAAACTTCTCAATTTGATGCAATGCCAAATGTTAAATTTGGCTTTGACTGCCTGTGCTTCCGAGGTCTTTTCCAAGAAGCCTTGCCTGCGCCTATATCTTGCAGGGTTTCTCCAATGTTCTGTAATAATTTGATGGTGTCAGGTTAGATTTAGGGCTTTAATCCATATTGAGTGGATTTTTATGTAAGATGAGAGGTAAGGGTATTGCTTCATGCTTCTGCATGTGGAAATCCAATTTTCCCAGCACCATTTATTGAATAGACTGTCCTTACTCCAGGGATTGGTTTTGGATCCTTGATCAAATATAAGTTGGCTGTAGATGTTTGGATTGATTTCTGGTGTTTCTATTCTGTTCCATTGGTCTATCAGTCTGGTTATGTACCAGTACCATGCTGTTTTGATTACAACTGCTCTGTAGTATGCCCTGAAATCTGGTATTGTGATGCCTCTGGCATTGTTTTGTTGTACAAGATTGCTTTAGCAATTCGAGGTCTCCTGTGTCTCCATATGAATTTCAGCATCATTTTTTCCAGATCTGAGAAGAATGTCTTTGGTATTTTGATTGGTATCGCATTGAATCTATAAATTGCTTTTGGGAGAATGGACATTTTGATGATATTGATTCTTCCAATCCATGAGTGTGGAAGATTTTTCCATTTTTTGGTATCATCTTTTATTTCTTTCTTTAAGGTTTTGTAATTCTCATCATAGAGATCTTTAACATCCTTGGTTAAGCTTATTCCAAAGTATTTGATTGTTTCTGTTGCTATTATGAATGGGATTGATCTTAGAAGTTCTTTCTCAGCTGTGGCATTGCCTGTGTATACAAAGGCTGTTGGTTTTTGTGCATTGATTTTATATCCTGCTACTTTGCCAAACTCTTCTATGAGTTCCAATAGTCTCTTAGTAGTGTTCTTCGGATCCCCTAAGTAAAGAATCATATCTTCTGCAAAGAGGGATAGCTTGAGTTCTTCCTTACCAATTTGTATCCCTTTAATTTCTTTTCCTTGCCTAATAGCTCTGGCTAAAACGTCGAGAAATATGTTGAATAGCAGTGATGAGAGTGGGCATCCCTGTCTGGTACCAGGGCTCATTGGAAATGCTTCCAACTTTCCTCATTCAATAGGATGCTGGCCATGGGTTTTTCATAAATTGCTTTGAATGTATTGAGGAATGTTCCTTCTATACCCAGTTTGCTTAGGGTTTTCATCATGAAAGGGTGTTGTATGTTATCAAATGGTTTCTCTGCATCTATTGAGATAAGCATATGGTTTTTCTTCTGCAGTCTGTTAATGTGGTGTATCACATTGATTGATTTGCGAACATTGAACCATCCCAAATACCTGGAATAAATCCCACTTGGTCTGGGTGGATGATTTTTCTGATGTGTTTGTTGTTGCATTCTATTGGCCAGTATTTTATTGAAGATTTTTGCATCTATGTTCACCAGGGATTTTTGTCTGTAATTTTCTTTCAATGCTGCATCTTTCTCTGGCTTAGTAATTAAAGTGATGCTGGCTTCATAGAAAGAATTTGGTTTATGGGTGGTTGGGAAGTTATGAGGGGGAAAAAGCCATTGTAATCCAGAAACTGTACTTTGGAAATTTATATCTACTAAATAAAAGTTTTAAAAAAAGAACTTAATGGACTTGATATATTAGGAAAGCTTTGTTTCAACCTGGTGCTACTTATTTCCTACAGAGCAAGTTTATTTTTCTTGATCTTTGTAATGTATATCCCTCCCTTCCACACCAAATTCCTTCAGTATACTTCTCTCTTCACATAAATTTCTTTAAAAAAAAAAAAAACACATTTGTCCCTTTCTCTTAAAGGGACACTAGGAGAAACAGTGACTTGTCCTGACTGTTGATGTACAATTTAATACTTTATTCCTTTTAGTATTTTTTGTTCTAGTTAATACTATTGGTTGAACTCTGTAATTAACACACAGTTTTTCTTAGGTGTTGAAATTTAAGTGAAAAGTGATCCCTGTTAAATATGAGTGGTAATAAGAGAGGGAGGAGATGTACAGTTTGGGACATGCTCAATCAGACTTGCCTCTAATGGTAGAACTAGAGACGTGCCGGGGGATTCCAATACAATCCCATCAAGATTGTATGTACCAATGCCATATCACTAGCCCTAGTGATCAATTTCAGTTCACAATTGATCACACTGATAGGTCTAAGAGTCAAAGGGATCACACAAAGAAGACTAGTGTCTGCTAATACTAACTGGTAGAATAAAAAAGTGAGAGAATGATCCAACATGGGAAGCGAGATACACAGCAGACTCATAGAATGGCAGATGTCCTAAATAGCACTCTCTCCTCAGAATCAGCCCTTAAGGCATTTGGATCTGGCTCAAGAGCCCATGAGAGCATTTTAGGCATAAAAAGCCAAGACACTCTGGAAAAAAAAAAAACCTAAATGAAAGATCTCTGTAAATGAGATCCCAGGAGAAAGAACAGGCCATCAAAGGAGGTACCTTTATCTGAAGGGAGGAGAGAACTTCCGCTTTGACTATGACCTTGTCTAAATACGATTGAAGTCAGCAAACTCAAGAGGCGTCCATAGCCTTGGCAACTCATGACTAGAGCCTAGGGAGATTACTGACACTATAAACAGGAGTGTCAAATTGTTAAGTCAACAACAGGAGTTACTGTGCACTTACTCCTCATGTGAGATCTCTGTCCTTAATGTGTTGTCCAATGTGAAGTAATGCTATAACTAGTACTGAAACAGTATTTTACACTTTATGTTCTGTGTGGGTGCAAACTGATGAAATCTTTACTTAATATATACTAAATTAATCTTCTGTATATAAAGATAATTGAAAATGAATCTCGATGTGAATGGAATAGGAGAGAGAGCGGGAGATGGGATGGTTGAGGGTGGGAGGGAAGTTATGGGGGGAAAAATCCATTGTAATCCATAAACTGTACTTTGGAAATTATTTACCAAATAAAAGTTTTAAAAAAAACACATTTGTTTTTTTAACAGTGTACTCTGAGGTCCATCTTTGCACATTCATATAGCTGATCAAATATTTTGGTAAAAAAATAAAATAAAGGAGAGAGGCCAGTAGAGGGATGAGGGAATTGTGGAAGAGAAGCAGACATATAGAGAGAAGAGGAAAATAAATTTTATACTTTCCTCTCCCTAATCTCTTATTAAATATTTGCAACAGTCCTTGAAGGAAGGCAATGACATAAATCACAAATTTTTAGGTGTGAAAATGAGGTTCACATATGTTAATTTTTTTAGCCTATGTCAAAGAGTGAGCCAGTATTACAATTTGTATTCAAATTAGGTCTGTAGATAGTCATGTGTTTAAATAAATATTTTTATGCCACATTTTCTACCTGTTATACTTGCAGGATTCTCTTTCCTATTCATCCCAGATGAAAAACCAGAAGAGTTTAATGGTCATCAAATGTTGTCAGATAAGCAAGTGAAATAAGTTTTGAGGGTGTCTTGGGATATTTTCAGAAAAGAACCACCAAGATGTACAGAAATGTACCTCCTGCCTTCAGTTTCACATATATAGCAGAACTGGGATCACATGATCGTGGACATTGAGAACTCCAGAATCTGTAATAGGGGAAATGGAAAATCAGGAAATCCAGCAGTGATTCAGCCATAGCACAAATACAGAGGAACAAGCGTAGAAGAAAATCTAAATCAAGTAGACAGAGCAATTTCACCCTCTTCCTGCATTTTTCTTTATTAGGGCTTCCAATATATTGTAGGTTACCTACTAGTACTGGTGAAGTCTGATCTCTACTCAAATCTACACATTCAAACACTAATCTATCTGGAAACAATCTCACAGACAGACTCAGGAACAATGTTTTACTGGCTACCTGGGCATTCCTTAGCCCAGTCAACTTGGTGGACAGAATTACCTTTCACACAAGGTCAACAGGACTTACATGTTTTTCTAAACTGATTCATTTATTTCACTTACTGCATTTTCTACAATCTGTACTGCCCACATTTCTAACAAATGCCTCTTAACAACCATTGCCAAGGTAGCACTGAGAAGCAGGCAGTTTTGTTCTGGTTTAGTTTAACTCTAGCTGCTGAAGATTATACAATGGTACTTTAAAAATTATGTATCATGAAAAATTGTATGTGGATTTAAAAAAACTTGTCCCCAAATAAACTTATCTTTTAATTTCATTTTCAAAAAGCCTTTTGAAATTCCTAGCAGTAGATACTGGTAGTGTCGTGCAAACATAGACTCATTCTTATAGACCCACTGCTTATAGGACTGTGAGGATCACAGATTTCAGAATTTTTTGGACCATAAAAGATTCTCAGTCAGAATATATGAATATGGTTCAAGAATTGCGTTTCTAATTAGTTCCCTGTCAGTGGTAATATTGCTAGAACTTAAAACAAATGATTAACGACACTATTTTGGATGGAGTTCTTCTCAATAATTATGATTTCAGATGAAGTCACCTAAAAGCCTGAAAGATATGTGAAAATAGAATTACCTAAAAACATTATACAACAGAAAGTCTGCATGTTGAAGCTTTTAGAGATGGCCTAGTAGCCCAAACAAGTACTTGTCATTAAGCACTAAAGCTGATTTTGTTCTTTAAATTATCCATCTCCATCAAACTAGCTTCCTATCTATCTCAAGCATTGGTACATCATATTAGCAAAGTAATTGCTACATCTCTTGAAGTAGAAAAAGGTACAGGAAACAGAGGATTTTCAGAAGGGCGAAATATTCCTAATTTTATGTGTACTGGTGATAAAGAAATGAAAAATTCCCAAAGTCATGAGAAATTTCAACTGGTATCTCATTGTCTTCATTTGTTACATGACATGACTATACCTTGTCTGTGGAAACTGAAAAATATGTATGCTGCATTTGCAACTGGTAACATGAACAGGCTCTACCGATAAGAACACAGAAGATGGAAATAGCTAGAGTCTGGGAAATTAATGATATCCAGCACATTCCAGAGTAAAACCAGGAAATTATGTGATTGCATTGTATCTAAACATCATTTTTTGAGAAGAATGCATAAAAAGACATAGTATTATAAAATAATACAGCATATTAAGTAAATGCAATATATAGTGACTGAAATATAGCCTGTTCTTGACTTCCAATCATTTAACTTTTTTTTTTATTCTTACAATGCTGCAAACGCAACACACATTCAGTAGAAATTGTACTTCAAAATTTTGGATTTGTTTTGTTTTCCTGGGCTAGTGATTCACAGTAGGATACTTGCTTTTATTTTTCTTTTTTTTTAAATATTTATTTATTTGAGAGGCAGAGACAGAGAGAGATATAGAGAAAAAGTGTTCCATCCACTGGTTCACTTCCCAAATGGCTGCGATGGCTGGAGCTGTGCTGATCGGAAGCCAGGAACCAGGAGTTTCTTCTGAGTTTCCCATGCACGTGCAGGGTCCAAAGACTTGAGCCATCTTCTACTGCTTTTCCAGGCCATAGCAGAGAGCTGGATCTGAAGTGGAGCAGCTGGGACTCAAAACGGTGCCCATATGGGATGTCAGGACTGCAGGCGATGACTTTACCCACTATGCCACAGTGCTGGCCCCAGGATACTTTCTTGTGATTTTCAAAAGCAGCAATAAACAGCCCTTCCAGTCAGCCATGTGAATAACTGATATATTACAGCTTACTGTGTAATAACATCAAACATCATGCTAATTCATGATGTTTGATAGGGTACATGAACCAAATACATATTTTGACTTGCTATATTTTCAAAGTGGGATGGGCTTATCTAAATATAATCCCATAATAAGTCAAATATCATCTGTATAGAATGCATGGAAGGATTGTCAGGATGAAGCTGAAGAGAAGACAAGCATTTTTTTTTTGCTGTTTTATCTATATTCTAGTGATCAAATTTGTATTTAGTACAGTTAATACATGCATAACCTTAAGTTATGATCTAAGAATTTATTTTCAAAATTTTCAGGAATCATTATGACAATGCCTTGAAGTGTCAGTTTCATTGGGTAATAAACAATACAACTCACAACTTCATGAGAAAGCGGTGTGTGCAGTCTTTCACTTCATCTCTATTCTTTATCTAATTATTTTGTGGATCTCTAAACTTGCAATAGAGGAAAGGAGAAATTGTGGGGAGAATTAAGTTAAGTGATTCTTTGTCATCATCAGCAATGAGTTTATTGAGAGGAGTTCCTGGCTTAAAAAGGTGCTGTGCTGTCCTCCACTGTCACCTGCTGGTTTATCAAATCTTTTTAAGAGGAGAGGATTAGGTAAAGATGAGCTGAGATTCAATTCTCTAGTCATTTTTTTTCTTTATTTTGCAAAGTTGTACAAATGCAGTCCTCTGATGAGATAATTTCTTTTGTCCCCAAGTTAACTACAATTATATTAGCTGAGAGGAGACACATTAAACATTTCAGTAGGCCCCTGTCAGTGTCTTTAGGAGTCAAAGTAAAAAAACATTGGGTTTAATTGCTGAACCAGTGTGAAATTGTGAAAGGAAATAATTCAGATAAGTGAGGGTTGTTGCTACTGTTATTCATAAGTGAACTTGGTGCCGTTCTTCTGTGGAATCAGAGATATCAAATGTGTCTCACAGAGTTTTTCTTATTTTTGAGTCTCTCTGACTAGATACAGCTTGCAGAATGGCAGGATCTGAAACCACTCAGCAGAAAATGTTTGCCAAATCATTAGAACTCCTATCAGTCAACAACCAGAAGATTGATTTCATGCATCACACAGAACACAAACCCATAGATTCCTCTGCGCTTGGTCAAACGTATCTTTGTATAGACACATGAAATCAATAAAGCCACTAACACATTCATCACGTATTGGCAGGGCTATTTTTCTCTGTGATTAATGGTCTTACATCCCATGCCAATGCTGTTGCAAGTCCTTCTGATAATTTCTGCTAATTTTTCAAAGTAACCTATTCATCCTCTCTCTGACATAGATTTCTTTAATGACAAGAGAGTTTCCTTCTTTAATTATTCCTTAAAAATATTTGATACCACAATTCTCCCTCCCACCTTATCTGATCTTGACATATATATTCAACATAAATTTATCATATTTTATCACAATTTTGTACATGTATTTATCATACTTCAACTAAAAACTCCATGAAGTCAGGAACTATATTTTAACCATTTTTGATATTCAGCCTAGTTTAAACAAAGGCAGAAGGAAAAGGGAAGTTTCTATCAGCCAGAATGAAGAAGAAATACATTTATTTGGAGAAATGTATGTCAACAATTTTATAGAAAATGAAACTAAGAGGTATAAACATGGGGAGTACTGGTAACTATTTCATATTATGATTTCACCTACTTTGGGTAAATTCCAAGGAGTGGAATGGCTGGGCCAAATGGTGGGTCTATTTTCAGATTTCTGAGGAATCTCCATACTTTCTTCCACAATGGCTGTGCTAGTTGACATGCCCGCCAACAGGGTATTAGGATACCTTTTCCCACATGTCCTCTCCAGCATTTGTTATTTTTTATTTCAGATGACAGCCACTCTAACTATGGTGAGATGAAACTTTATTGTGTTTCTTATTTGAATTACTGTGATGTCTGGTGATCCTGAGCATCTTTTCATATGTCTGTTGGCTATTTGTATTTCATCTTTCAAAAAATGCCTGTTCATATGGACTCAGCCCAAATGTCCATCAACCAAACACTGGATAAAAAATATGGTATGTGTACACCATAGAATATTAATTAGCAGAAAAAAAGGAAATTTTATTGTTTGCATCAAAATGGATGTGACTGGAAACAATTAGACTTAGTGAAATAAGCTAGGCTAAAAAAGACAAATACCGTCTGTTCTCCCTGTTCTATGGTAACTAATAGAGTACTTAAAATGTAATCTTATAGAAGTGATATTCACACTTTGAAATGTGATGATTTTGAACAGCCCTGATCTTGACTGAGTGGTAGAGTTCTTCCCCCATACTATCTCTTGAAATGCTTATTGTACAGTTAATCTTAATAGTATAAAGTTAATTGAAAATAGATCTTCCTAGAGGCTAGCATTGTGGTTCAGTGGGTTAATGCCTTAGCCTTAAGCGCTGATATCCCATATGTGCACTGGTTCAAGACCTAGTTGTTCCGCTTTCAGTCTAGCTCTCTGCTATGGCCTGGGAAAGCAGTAGAAGATAGACCAATTCCTTGGGTCCTTACACTCATGTGAGAGACCCAGAAGAGGGCCCTGGCTCCTGGTTTCAGATCAGCGCAGCTCCCAGCTGTTGCGGCCAGATGAGGAGTGAACCAGCAGATGGAAGATCTCTCTCACTATCTCTGCCTCTCCTTCTCTCTCTATGTAACTCTGCCTTTCAAGTAAAATAAGTAAATCTTTTTAAAAAAATAGATCTTTGTAAAAAATAAGATTGGGAATAGGAGAAGGAGGAGGAAGAAGGTCGGGAATGTGGATGGGGGAGGGTAGGTGGGATGAATCACCATGTTCCTAAATTCACATAAATGAAATGCATGAAGTTTGTATACCTTAAATAAAAGGTGTCTTGGTAAAAAAAAGAATTAAAAAAGAAAATGCCTGTTCATATATTTTTTAAAAAAAAAAAAGATTTATTTATTTATTTGAATGGCAGTTTGAGAGGCAGAGAGAGAGAGAGAGAGAGAGATCTTCCATCTACTGGTTCACTCCCCAGATGGCTGAAACAACTAGAACTGTGCCAATCTGAAGCCAGGAGCCAGGAGCTCCCTCGGGGTCTCCCATGCGGATGCCAGGGTTCAAGGACTATCTTCTATTGCTTTCCCAGGCCATAGCAGATAGCTGGATCAGAAGTGGAGCAGCTGAGTCTCAATCTGGTGCCCATATGGGATGCCTGCACTTGAGGCGGCAGCTTTACCTGCTATGCTACAGCATTGGTCCTTCCTGTTCACATCTTTAGCCCATTTCTTAACTGGATTTTTGTTTTGCTGTTATTGAGTTTTTTGGGATACTTATATATTCTGGATATAAATCCTTTATCAGATGTATAATTTCCAAGTATGAAATCAAGCCAGATTTCCAATAACTGATGACTGAATTAAAAAAATTTTATAAAATGGACTACTACTCAGTCATAAAAAAGAAAGGAATCTTGCCTTTCACAACAATATGGATGAAACTGAAGACCATTATCCTTAGTAAAATAAGCCAGTTCCAAAACGACAAATATCATGTGTTTTCCCTGTAGTGGTGGCTAATATACAGTGTAAAATAATAAAAGTGAAATTTGCACTTTTAGATTTTTTTTATTATTTACAATCCTTATCTATATTCTTGAGGAACAATGGTTTTTCTACTTGCTACTAGTTGAATTCTCTATTTAATGTAAGATTTAGTTTGTGGTTAAAGAGTAAACTAAAAGCATGTCAATGTAAAAATTAAGAGAAAAATAGGCAGCAGACGCAATGTTGGGAGCAAGAGAGGGAGGGTAGTGTGGGAAGTATCGTTATGCCCATAAAAGTATATATGAAATCAAATTTGTTTCCTTTATAAATAAAAACATTTGAAAATAAGATTTAAAAAAGAGGTAATGGGGCCAGCACTTATGAAGCTGGTAAAGCCACTGCCTACAACCCAGCATCCCATATGGGTACCAGTTCATTTCCTGGCTGTTCCACTTCTAATCCAGCTTCTTATTAATGACCTGGAAAAACCATTAGAAAATAACACAAGTGTTTGGGGCCCTGCATGGGAGACTTGGAAGAGGCTCCTGGCTCCTGGCTCCTGGCTTTGACCTGGCCCAGTGCTGGTTATTGTGTCTATCAGGGAAGGGAACCAACAGATGGCAAATTCTCTCTCTGTGTATCTCCCTCTCTCCATAATTCTGATTTTCAGATCAATAAATAAAATCTTTTTTTAAGAAAAAAAGACATAAAGCACATTTTTCATGAACTTTCTGAATGCCCCTCATGAAGTAGCACTACATTTTTGAAGTGAAAAAATTCCACCTACAGTTAACTGTTTGGTGGCGTTTAATTTTCTTCCTGGAGAGTTAGGAGTTTTTAACTTCTTTTACCTTGGACAGCAAGTGGCTTAGCTTACATTCAAGTGAGCTGCATTAGGGGAAACATTTCCTTTCCATCAGCACTTACATAGTCAAGGACAAAACAGCACAAGTGCCTGAAGCACAGAAAATCTACAAGTTTGTGATGAGCAGGGTGATTGTGTGTCCATGGATACACTGGTGTTCACTATGATATGTGCTTTTTTAAACTTATCACCGACAAAGTATATTTTTTTTTTACAGACAGAGTTAGACAGTGAAAGAGAGACAGAGGTAAAAGTTTTCTTTTTGTTGGTACACCCCCAATTTGGCTGCTATGGCCGGCGCGCTGCCGCTGGCATGCTGCGCCAATCTAAAGCCAGGAGCCAGGTGTTTCCTCCTGGTCTCCCATGTGAGTGCAGGGCCCAAGCACTTGGGCCATCCTCCACTGCCTTCCCGGGCCACAGCAGAGAGCTGGACTGGAAGAGGAGCAACCAGGACAGAATCTGGTGCCCCATCTGGGACTAGAACCCGGGGTGTCGGCGCCACAGATAGAGGATTAGCAAAGTGAGCCGTGGCGCCGGCCCAAAGTATTTGTCCATTTTTTGTTCCTCCTGGGCTTAAGTCATCTCAGACTCTAATAATTGTTTTATATATGAACATGATATTGGAAAAAGCACAAAGCAGCTAGAGATCCTAATGATTCTCCCTCTAGAGCAGGAATTCTTTACAAAGAAAGAGCAAATGTGTGTCATCCCACAGAGTGGCTACTTCCTATGGTGCATTCACGTGCCCTGTGAAATAAAATCTAATAAATGCATAAGTATGTGGAAATTTTCCTAAGGAAAATGTTTATAGCAAAGGAGCTGATAACCCATGTATGTTAGCGCCCAGTATTTGTGAGTTGTCATAGTGAGAAAAACATTCCAACTCTAAAATCAAGGTATAAAGCAAAACTCAGAAGATACTAGCTTTTACATTTGTTTGTTTTTCGGTAAATCTTCCTTAGAATGTCTGTGCTATTTATTCCAATACAGATAGTCTTCTCCCCCTGTTATTCATTTTTGGATTTAAAGATTGCTGTTTCTTTGATAGCGATAGAGAAGTAGGGAAAAAAAGAATACCATTATATTCTTAGAATTGCATCTATAATTACATCTATAAACAATATTGAATTTACAAAAAACTAAAAAAAACTATGAATATAAAAATAAATATTACTTGTAACTTATACACACATATATACAAGTTTATATGTAGGGGTAGCATAATCGTTTTACCTTTCTTAATTTGTTGTCTCTTAAATTCCCTCTCTTTACAACTGTACTCTACCCATTTTTTGTCTATTTGCTTTCAAATTTATCTACTTACTAACATCATTTGTGGTTCCTTCATATAAAAAAGTAATTGTACCTTCATAAGACATGATTCCTTATGGCTAGTCTTACATAAACACAGCATACTCTTGATGCTTTCTCTCTTAGCTGGAAAGTACATGATGGAAGTACTTTCAAGTCATCTAATATATTCTAATTCATAGGTAAAATAATTATATGTTGTATTGACAATAAAAAGAGAATAGGATAGTAATTGAAGAGTAAAAAATAGACAGTATTCAGAAAATATTTTAATAGGGGAAAGAGTCTTCTCTATAGAACTGAAATTAATTTCTGGTATAACATGTACTACCAGAGATTTTTAGATTAGAAACAGGTTGAGGATCACTGGAAGCCAAATTACCTGGGGGAAACAAGGATGGGGAGGTTCTAGCTAAATTTGATCCTTGCTGAAGCCAGGCCAGTTCAATCAGATATCTCTTGGGGCTGACGAAGGACAAGAGATTTGATCGAATATCAAGGGTGGGCCTTCTTGAAAAATTGACTTATCAAAATTCTTTATAACAGAGCAACACAGACCCAATAGAAATGGATGCCTATGTCAAAGCCTAGTTGAGAGGAAAGCGTGGAGGAGCCTGACTAAGGTTTGATCAAGGAGAGTCTTTTTTCAGTGTTTCTAACATAATTGATTCAAGCCTTTTATTTTAAAATAAAGTTTTCAAAGTTCAACACAAATTCTTAAGGGCTAGGACATTCATGTCTATAGATTCCCAGGTATAGCATTGTTGCAAGAAACGTTGATATATGTTTTGTATTAAGGCAATCTTGTGAAAAGGCCTGCAGTAACACAATCTTTGACTTTAGGAACATAGGAAATCTTCCTTTCCCTGAATTCTGCCATGCATCTATAGTGTCTTAGGGAGATTTTCTTAGTCTGCATTGGGCGACCTAGAAAGAAAAATATTATGTAAATATATGGTGCTCATATAAATGCTGAGCCTGATAAAAAGAAATGTTGAATCTAGCAAACAATGGTTTTGTAATAGGTCAGCCTCAGAACTGGGTGGAGAAATTTCTAAGGACCCCCAAAAACTGGCCACTCATTCAATGAGCTGCAATCCACTTATTGGCACTACAGTGGTGGTAGAAAGTAGATTATTTAAGTTATTTACTAGTTGTGAAATGCCTGTAATACAACTTACATTTCAGGATGATTGTGAGAAATAATATTATATGTAAAATGTCTATAAAATTCCCAATGTATGCCTTGCACAATAAATATTAAAGATTAGTGGTTACAATTAAACAAAATTCATAGTTGTGGAAGTCATAATTAATGTGTTTAGATACAAGCAGAAATGCTGAACATAAGATATTAGAAAATTGAATCCAGAAGAACCAAGTTAATGTAATCACTAATTATACAAGTGAGATTAATTAATGCAATTCAACACATTAACAATAGAAAAATATGTGTGATTATCTGAACAGTTTTGATTTGATACTGCTATATTATAAATCATTCTAAAACCTAATGCTTTTCAATAAAAATAGTTTATTTTTCAAATTCAGGTTGAGAGGGAGTGTTTCTGCTT
Source organism: Sylvilagus floridanus (assembly GCA_949820135.1). NCBI lineage: Eukaryota > Metazoa > Chordata > Mammalia > Lagomorpha > Leporidae > Sylvilagus > Sylvilagus floridanus. The sequence continues at coordinate 85,869,000 of OX463224.1, forward strand.
TGAAGTGCAGGTCAAATTCATGTCTGTCCTGTTTGTTTTGCTCTCGGAGAAGCCTGAAGATGATGCAATATTTATTTCATGGGATATTTTCACATTGCCATTAGTAGTAAAACTAGGGGTGAAAGAAAATAACAAAATAATGGCTAAAGTATCTGATATATCATGTACACTGACATTCCAGTGGAGTGTCATATGGCCAGTGAAAATATGGGGAATTCTGCTCTGTTGTTTTTAGAAACTTTTGTTTTTGGTAAATACAGCGTAGAATGGAAGGTTTATGAGTTAAAAGAACAGTAGCATATAGAGCAACAATTTTTGAAGACATTTGAATTTGGTTCCTGATTGAAATAAAATGATTAAGAAACTAGAGAGTGAATATTTTACTTCTGATAATTTATAAAAAATAAAGAGGAAAATGACTAGGTACAAAATGTCTACAAAAATATCATGTTTGTGGTGACATATTGGAAGCTCTTTTATCAACAATGTAAAGAAATAAATTAAAGAGAAAGTATCATACTTACAGATAATATGTTTGAATATGCAAGAAATGCATAATATTATAATAAATAGTTTGTTCAGTACAAAAAATCTATTTTTATAATTCAGTAATGTACTATTGGAAAGAAGGTTTAAAAGTTGATATTTTAAATAACATTAAACATTTTGTTAATAATTAAAAAGAAATCACAGGGACATGCAACCCTATAGTTGAAAATATAAACGATTTTTGAGAGAAAATATCAAAACCTCTATAAATAAATTACAAAAAAGTCTATAAAGTAGAAAATTCAATATTTGCAAAATGTCATATAGTCATCCAATAGACAAACACATCATTTTTTTCTTGCTGAAACTGAAAAACAATTTTAAAACACAAATGGAAATTCAAGGAGCCAGGAATAAGCCAGAGATTTTTGAGGAAATGATGAAACTCAAGGTTTTGTTTGGCATCTATATTTTACATTTTTATAGAGCTACAATATATAACAGAATGACGTTAAGAAAATGATAGAGAAATAGACCAATTTGAGAGTCAAAATAATATGGTAAACATTTTTATTCAGAAAATTTATGAAAAAAATAACATCATAAAATACTAGAATTGAGTTACATATTCAGAAAATGGTTTTGAGGTAATAATATATGACTATAAAAAAGAAATGTGTGTCTTAATCCCTAACACTTGAAATACAATAACAGTTTCATATGGTCTGAAAACCCAGCAGTGAAAATATAAATAAATTAATTACCTTCATACTAAATATGTAAGGTTCTATAACATATCATGTTACTGAGTCTTTGTTTCTTAAACTTTACATAAAAGCCCAAATACCAATAGAAAATATTACTAATTTGGTTTATATTTGTATTATAAGCAACTATTCACAGAAGATATTAAGAGATTGAAACTTCAAGTGGCAGAATGGAATATTATATTGTATTTTAGTATATAAAAGCATTAAAAGACTCACATTAATAATATATACATTCTTTCTACAGATAAATAAAACCACATAAAGCAATAAAAAAAGTGAGTCATGACCAGTAATTCTAAGAGGATAATATGTAAATTTTATCTTTTATATCATGCTTACCATATAAATCATCAATAAAATGCAAATAATAGTTACAGGAACATATTACACACAAGTATTAGATTTACTGAAAATTTTAAAAAGAATAATACTGAAAATACTAGTGTACTTAAAAATGCAAAATAATTGGAATTCTCCAAATCTTCTACTTTATAACTAATCTGGAAAATTATTTGGCAATGTTTATTGAAATAGAACATGTGGATATCTTATATTATAACAATTCCATTCTCAAATATAAATCCATCATAAGTATATTTCCTTCTTACCTCAGATATATAAAATGTCCTTTCCAGAATTATCAACGACAGTTGAAAACTGGAAAAGAGCAGATATTTATCAACACCCAGAATAGATCACAGTATAGCTACTCATCACTTCACTGTCCAGTGATAAAAAATTAGCAAATTATTTGTCCATAATATATGACATAAATTTATAAAATTAATGATATGTAACACAAATTAAAAATAAAGGAAATCATATTTGATAATGACATAGGTGTGAATTTCAAATATGGGCAAATAATTATAAAGAAATCAGAATCTTGGTCATATATTGAGAGCACAGTGAATATAATAAATTGATGAGATCAAGAAAATTTATAAGGTTGGTTTTGGTTTTCTTTAATTTCTGTTAAATTTAGATTGCAATAATTTATCAAGTGTGTCCTTAAAATTGTGGTATTTTCTTGGTTAAATTTTAAATATCAATAAAGTTTATGTTATAGAAACACACAGCCTGAGAAAATGGATTAGCTGAAAATTATACTAAATATCAAATTTGTAAGAAATAATAATTAATGTTTTATCTTAAATTCAGGACATCAATAGGCTTGGTGTTCCTTCGTCTTTCGTCATTGCATTGAAGGTCATCATCAATTAGCAAAGGAAAAAATGAAAGACCTATTAGAAAAAAATATATAGCTGGCTGTTTAAACAAATTATTGTGGCCCATGTAAGGAGCCAAACATGTCAACTGAATTACCATGGTAATTAATAAGGATAATAAGAATGTATCTGAAATCAAGATAAACTTACAGCTTCAATAGTTTTTTTAAAAAAAGATTTATGTATTTGTTTGAAAGGCAGAGTTACAGAGAGAGACACAAGAGTGAGTGAGAGAGAGAAAGAGATTGATTCTTTGATCTGTTGGTTCACTCCCCAAAAGGCCACAATGACTGGAGTTGGTCCAGGATGAAGCCAGAAGCCAGGAGCTTCTTCCACATCTCCCACATGGTTAAATGGGCCCTAACATTTGGGCCATCTTTTGCTGCTTTTCCAGGCATGTTAGTTGGAAGCTGGATTGGAATTTGATAGCTGAGACTCCAACAAGCCCCAACTTGGGATGTTGGCATCAAAGGGGGCAGCTTAATGCACTTACCCCACAATATTGTCCCCAGAGCCAATAGTTTTAAAGGAAAATCAATATCTGTTTAGACAATGGAAGTAAAAATCCATCCACAATAGCAACAATAAGCCTAACGAAAATGCAAAAGAACTTAGTAAAGTAACTGTCAAATATTTCTCAATCACATAAAAGTAATAGGATAATAAATGAGAAAATCCATTTCTGGATGGGAAGTGGCATGATTGTTACTTTTTTTCCCCTAAGTAGGACTGTAATGTAAATGCAATTTCAGTGTAATTCCCCATAGGATTTTTTTGTGAAATTGACACAAGTATTCTAAGATTAATTGAGAAGGAACATAAGAGAGAATGTGTCAATAAAACTACTAGCAAAAAAAAAAAAAAGAGGGAAAATCCAGAAATTATCATGATGTAATATATATATATATATATATATATATATAAAACAATATATAAGCATATATGAAAATGGACAGAGCTCCAGGACATAAGTTCAAGTTTCAGAACATGAAAGTTGGGAGACAGTACATCTTATGTTTTGGAAAAAATAGTTATTGGAAGATGAAAATGCACTCGGTTGCTAATTCTAGTATATGTGATTGCATACCAATCAATACTTTTATTCTGGTTACTGCAACAGCATAACCAAATTTCTCCTTATATAAGTACTGAAAATGATTGAACTTGCTCTATTGCTATCAAGTAACACTTCTGGCCATATTTTCTCTTTTTTGTTCTCATCGTGTTTGTCAAAAAATAGAGTGCTATATACTGGTTCTCATTTTCTCATGAAGTTATTTCAATATCAAACACATTAAATGAATTAAAAGTTAGTTGTGTGTTAACAAAAAAAATAGAAAAATAAGTATCTAATCTTATGTTAATTGAATGAAAACCAATGAATCGGAAATAAATTCAATATTGAAAACTTGTATGTGTAATGGAGAAAAAGGAAGTAATGCATAGAAATGACTATGAAACACAAAGTGAAATCTGTTTTAATTATAGCCAAATCAGTATATTCTTACAGAGTAGTGGTTAAAGCAATGAGCTCTGGAGGTTGACTGATACACCAGTTCCTTAATAAGTTTGCCCTGGGACACTATTTACTATCCTTCTGATTTAATTTGTTCAGCTATTAAATACTTAGGGTTAACACATATGATTTTTAGTGGAGTTTTGGAGACTAAACAAGTTGATATTTACAACACCATCTTCACATACTACGTTTTCCATACTTGTGATCCACCATTACAGTTTGTTAAGATCATTTAACATAATTTTGAAGATTCATTTACTGTTCTGGAGAAACAGCTGAGGCATGAAGTAAAGTTATGAAATTGGAAGAAAATGAAAATGTGCCATGCGATTCATTATTTGACATTGTCAGTGAGATTGAATTGAAACCTGGGGGTATTAATAATTGTCTCATTACAGTCTGATTACTGTGTGCCAGTAAAAATCTCAAGGCTGGAATGAAATATTGTGATTCTTAGCAGTGGACCATTCCAATTTTCTTTTAACAAGAAGAATATGAAGAATGCTTGAGGCCTACATCATCAGGCAATGAGAAAAAGCCAAGAATTTTAACAGAAGCCTATTCTAGATAGGATACATTTACTAATCATCACCAAGGCCGCTAGTAGAACCTCAGTTTCTTTATAACACTAGAATGTAAATTCATCAAAGTTCTCAGTGATAAAATTTTGTATTTTTTAATTAATTACCTCCTGAGGGTTTAAAGATTTATGTAAGTTACTCCATTTAACACATAAAAACATGAGGTCAAGGCTACATTTTATAGATTAAAAAAAAATAAAGCTTGGAGAGATTGAGTCTCCTACAACTGCAAAATGGGACTTGTCAAGCATTGTTAAAAGCATTGTTGTTTGTTGCAGATGATTTCTCAACAATGTTACAGTGGATTCATTTCTGAGAGGAGGAGCGTGGTGGGGGCAAGAGGCGCGGAGTCACCACACAGACCCTGACCCCGGGAGTCAGGTGAAAGCGGGCCTGAGGCGAGCAGCCCACAGACTCATTTATTTGAGTTAGTACAACAGCTTATATAACCAAGACCAGCCAATCTGGTCAAGGGCCGGTCTATGCCCCAACCAATCACAGCCTGTTGCCAGTCAGGCTCTTGTTGCCAGGCAATTTTTGAAACCATTCAATCAAGGCCTGCCATCAGTCAGGTTCTGCTGTCATGTGGTTGGTTTCCTCTGTTGTCATTTGGTTTCCAAAGCCATCCAATCACGGCCTGGTGCCAGGCAGTTTCTGTTGTCAGTGGCCATCTTGGCATGACCTTTTCACCTCATTCCACCACAGTTGTTCCTTTGACTTTTTCCACGAAGTGCTGTTGACTGTGGCTACCTAAACCAGAAACACGTCATTATTAGCTAGGTCACTCCGACACTTTCCCCACATAGACATAGCCAAAATGATTTTTTTAGCGAAGATACTCTATTTATTCCATTTTGATTTTTTCTAAAATTAAGACAAGCTTCCTTATCTCTACTGATTCTATTTAATTAGTCCATCATGATCCTTTGCCTGGATTTTTGCATTAGAAACTTCCTGAACAACTTCCCTCTCTCCAGGTTTTCCTCTATGCAGATCACTCTAGAGCTTTCCTCCTTGGAAATCTTTCCAAAACATACTGCTCTCTGTTTAAAATCTTCCACTGTTTTACCATATTGTTCTCAGAATAGTGCCTGAATTCCTAGACATCACTTCAGAGGCTTACATGGTTTTGAGCATACTGCCAATCCTCATTTTAGCAGCAAATCTCCCACCTTCCAATTAGGAAACCAAACTTTGTGATATTATTCATATTTTTAAGTTAACAAGCTAAGCTTTCCAATTTCATATGGTTAATTTATATTTATCTTTCAAAGTACAGCTTGCATATTTTGTATTGCTTTGTCAAGAAGAAATTGCCTGGGTTTTCAGCTCTTCCATGTGCTCCAATGAAGAATGTTTACTTACCCTTATAAATTACAGACACAATTTGCATGGAAATTATGTTTCTTCACCTTATATTTCCCCCGTTCGCTTAGCATCTACACACATGGGCACACATACACATGGTTTGCTTATTCTTACCTTGAATAGAAACTTAGAATAGTAGCTAAATATCCCTGATATTCCTGTTTCAAGCTCAAGGAAATTACTGTATTTACTGACTGATTTGCATATAGATTTTTCTTTTCCTAATATCTCTTTAATAAAAATAGGGTTTCTGAGATGGGCTTGAAAGTGCCAATGCAATATGTCTTATCTATAAACCAAGGAAGAAGCAACCCCCTGTTTTCCATTTTGTGTCTGCCACTAGGATTGTTTGCTCAATGTCAAAGCCTGGATATGTCACTGAGATATAATGATCTAAATCATATCTATTACTAAAAATTCTCAAGGACCATGGAGGTAAAGACATAGACTTGTTATATAAAATACCAACAGCAATAAAATATCTAGCACTTAAATTTTAAGCTAATCTAGATTTTACTAAAAATGTGAGTTATTGGTGATGTCTCATTTCTTTTTAAAATTTTATTTAAGGTATACAAATTTCATGTATTTTATATATATTTATTTAGGAACATAGTGATATTTCCTATCCTACCTTCCCTCCCACACACACTCCCATGATTCTTCCTCCTTCCTTTTCTTTTCCCACTGTTAATTTCTACAAAGATCTATTTTCAGTTTACTTTATACTCATAAGATTAACCCTATACTAAGTAAAGAATCCAACAAATGGTATGCAAAAAAAAAAAAAAACCTGCATTGTTCTTCAACAGTAGAGGCAAGGGCTGTAAACAATCATTGATTCTCAAAATGTCCGTGACACTCCTATACTTTATATTTCAGGTACTCTATTAGTTACAGCAGCTCAGGGAGAACATATGGTATTTGTTTATTAGGGACTAGCTTAATTCACTAAGTATAAGGGTTTCCATTTGCATCCGTTTTATGTAAAAGATAGGATTTCATTTTTTAAAGCTCAGTAATATTCTATAGTATATATATACCATAATTCATTTTCTTTAAAATATTTATTAATTTATTTGAAAGGCAGAGTTAAGAGAGGCGGAGGCAAAGAGAGACATCTTCCATCTACAGGTTCACTCCCCAGAAGGCCACAACAGCAGGAGCTGTGCTAATCCAAAGCTTCTTCCATGTCTCCCACACTGGTGCAGGGGCCCAAGGCATTGGTCCGTCTTCTACTGCTTTCCCAGGCCATAGCAGAGAGCCGGATCGGAAGTGGGACTAGAACCGGCACCCATATGCAATGACAGCACTGCAGGTGATGGCTTTACCTGCTACACCACAGTGTTGGCCCCTCCACCAAAATTTCTTTACCCTGTCAGCAGACGGACATCTGGATTGATTCCATATGGCAACTATGGGGAATTGAGCTGCAATGGGCATGGGGTACAGATAACTTTCATATGCTGATTTCATTTTATTTGGGTAAATTCCCAGTAATGGGATGTCTAGGTCATGTGGTACATCTATTTTCAGCTTTCTGAGTTATCTCCATATTGTCTTCAAAAGCGGCTGTGCCAGTTATATTTCCACCAACAATGGACTGGGGTACTTTTTCTCCATATCCTCACCAGCATTTATTGTTGATTTGTGTATGAGAGTCATTCTAATGGGAGTGAGGTGAAATCTCATTGTGGTTTTTATTTATTTCTCTGATGGTTAGTAGTCCTGAGCATTTTTTCCTGTGTCTGTTGGCCATTTGGATTTCCTCTTTTGCAAAATATCTTTTCAAGTCTTTTGCCTATTTCTTAACTGGATTGTTTGTTTCGTTGTTGTTGAGTTTCTTGAGCTCTTTATAGATTTTGGCTATAAATTCTTTATCAGTTGCATAACTTACAAATATTTTCTCTCATTCTATTTGTTGCCTTGTCACTTTACTGAGTGTTTTTTTGGCAGTGTGAAAGCTTCTCAATCTGATATAATCTCATTTATCAAATTTGACTTTGATTGCCAGTGTTTCTGGAGTCTTTTCCAAGAACTCTACCTATGTCAGTGTCTTGAAGGATTTTCCACTGTTCTCTAGTAATTTGATAGTATCAGGTCATAGATTTAGGTCCTTGATCCATTTTGAGTGGATTGATAAATATGGTGTAAGGAAGGAGTCTTGTTTAATACTTCTGCATGCAGAGCTCCAATTTTCCCAGCACCATTTTTTGAAGAGACAGTCCTTGCTCCAGGGTTTGGTTTAAGTGCCACTGTTAAAGATTAGTTGGTTATAGATGTATGAGTTGATTTCTGGCATTTCTATTCTTTTCCATTGATTTATCCATCTGTTTTTGTACTGGTACCAGGCTGTTTTGATTATAACTCCCGGTACTAAGTCTTGAAATCATATTGTGATACTTCTGGTTGTGTTTCTGTTGCACAGATCGCTTTAGCTATTCAGGGTCTATTGCGTTTCCATATAAATTTCAGCATTATTTTTTTCTATATCCGAGAAGAATGACTTTGGTATATTGATTGATGGTGCATTGAATCTGTAAATTGCTTTCAGTAGTGTGGATATTTTGATGATGTTGATTCTTTTAATCTGTGAAAGCATATTTTTGTGTCTTCTATTTTTTCTTTATCTTTTTGTAATCATCATCGTAGAGATCTTTGACATCCTTGGTTAAATTTATTCCAAGGTATTTTTTGTAGCTATTGTGAATGGGGTTGATCTTACAAGTTCTTTCTCAGCCAACACATTGTCTGTATATTAAAAAGCTGTTGATTTTTCTGTGTTGATTTTATATCCCTGCCAGTTTACCAGACTCTTCTATGAATTTCAATAGTCTTTTAGTGGAATCTTTTGGTTATCCTAAATATAGAATCACGTCATTTCTAAATAGTGATAGTTGGACTTTCTCTATCCCAATTTGTATCCCTCTGATACATTTTCTTGCCTATTGGCTCTGGCTGAAATTTCCAGGACTATATTAAACAGCAATCGTGAGAGTGGACATCCTTGTCTGGTTCGGGATCTCAGTGGGAATGCTTCCTTGATCCATTTTGATTAGATTGTTGTATATGGATTAAGGTAGGGGTCTTGTTTCATACTTCTGCATCCAGAGATCCAGTTTTCTCAACACCATTTGTCGAAGAAACTAACCTTGCTCTAGGGATTGATTTTAGCTCCTTATTCAACTTCTTCTTCTTCTTTTTTTTTTTTTTTTTTTTGACAGAGTGGACAGTGAGAGAGAGAGACAGAGAGAAAGGTCTTCCTTTGCCATTGGTTCACCCTCCAGTGGCTGCTGCAGTCGGCGCACCGCGCTCATCCGATGGCAGGAGCCAGGTGCCAGGTGCTTTCCGGCGCCCCAACCGGGACTAGAACCCAGTGTGCCGGCGCCACAAGGCAGAGGATTAGCCTGTTGAGCCACAGCGCCGGCCTCCTTATTCAAACTTAAGTTGGTTATAGATGCATGGGTTAATTTCTGGAGTTTCTATTACATTCCTTTGGTCTATGTCTATTTTTGTGCCAATATCACGCTGTTTTGATTATAACTGCTCTGTAGTATGTCTTGAAATCTGGTATTATGATGCTTCCAGCTTTGTTTCTGTTGTATAAGATTGCTTCCACCATTCAGGGTTTATTATGTTTCCAAATGAATTTTTACATTTTATTCTATAACTGAAAAAAATACCATTGGTATTTTGATTGGGATGGCAATGAATCTGTAAATTGCTTTCAGTAGTAGGACATTTTGATGATATTAATGAACAGGAATATCGATCAATAGTTCTCTTTCTTTGTTCTATCTTTTTCTGGTTTAGAAATTCAGGTGTTTTGGCCTCAGAACTGAATTTAGGAGGATTCTGTCCTTTCAATTATTTTTAATAGCTTGAGAAGAATTGGAATTAGTACTTCTTTAAATGTCTGGTGGAATTCAGCATTGACGCCATCTTTTCCTGGACTTTTTTTTGTTGGGAGAGTATTTATCACTGAATCAAACTCTATCTTGTTTATTGGTCTGTTTAGGTTTTCTATGTCTTCATGACTCAATTTTTGTAGATTGTGTGTGTCCAGGAATCAATCTATCTCTTCTAGATTTTCCAATTTGATAGCATACAGCTCTTTGTAGTCTTTTTATTTCTTGGTATATATTGTTACATTTTCTTTTTCATCTCTGATTTTATTGTTTTGGAACTTCTTCCTTTTTTTTTTGTTAATTGGGCCAGTGGTGTATAAATTTTGCTTATTTCTTTTAAAAATAAGTTCTTTATTTCACTGACCTTTTGTACTTTTATCACTTCAATACTGTTTATTTCTTCTCTAATTTTAATTATTTCTTTCCTCCTCTTAGGTGTTTGTATTTTGTTGTTTTTGTAGGATCTTAAGCTGCCTTGATAGCTCATTTATTTGGTACTTCTCTAACTTCTTGATGTAGGCACCATTTGGTATAAAGTTCTCTCACTGCTTTATCTATATTCCATATGCTTTGATATGTTGTTTTCTTCATTTTTAATATTAAATTTTGATTTATCTTCAAAATCTCAATTTCCTGGAAAAGGTCTTCATTCATGGCATTTATGGATTTCTTTAATTTGTGAATTTGCTTCTAATTGCTTCTGAATAATTCTATGATTAATCTTTTGAATTCTGTTTCAGGCATTTCATCAAGCTCTTCATCTTCACATTCTAATATTGAAGTGTTCTTTTATTCCTTTGCGGGTGTCAGGTTGTCCTCTTTATTCTTTTTTGCTGAATTTCTGCATTTATTTTTAGGCATTTGTGGAAAAATTTGTTGGTTTTCTCCTTTGATGGCTTTTTTTTAATGATGCCTCCATGGCTTAGTGGAGGGTCTGCTCTTTCAGTGAATACCCACAGGTATGTGCTGGGTGTGGCCAGGTATCTCTGGTCAATGCTCCAGGTTAGATAGAGTATCCAAGGTGAAACCAAGCTGGGCGTGGTAGATCTCCTCTTGTTAGCAGAATGGAGGGTATGATCACCTCTGGTGGCGTAATCACAATCTCATCTTCTCTTCCAAGGTGATCACTGCCTAGTATTAGCCCACAGTGTAGCCCATGATCTGTACAAATGATCTGTGTAATCCTTAATGTGAGCTTGGATCATGCTGCAATGACTTATCTCAGGTAATCAGTGTACTCTGAGCATGTGGATCACCACACAATAATTACCCGGAGACCCAGGTACACCCTCTGCCCTATTATGTAGTCACAGAATTTCCACAGTCTCAGCACACAAGACACCCACCGTCATGAGGTGCAGACAATCTGCTTCACCCTCCTAGCCTGTCTGATCCATGGAGAGGCAAAGATGTTCCTGGGGGCCAGTTGCATGTATGTCTGAGCCCTCGAGCTTGTGCTATGTTGAGTGGCTGGGATATCTCACAGTCCTACGTGGGTACCCAGCCCTCTGTTAATAATCCCAGCCCAGCTCAAAGTCAGTGAGAAATGTGAAGTTTTCCTCTGGTAAAACTGGATCACAGGCATGCACAAGAACCACCAGCCACAGTCTCTACTCATTTCACAATGGCACCTTCTCCCTGCCAGTTATGAGGCATGCACAAGAGCCTCTGCAGCTGGTAGTGATGTCAGAATGGTTCCTTCTCCAGGCCAGTTACCGGGTGAGCATACCTGAGTCGCTGCTGCTTTCACTGCAGTCAATATGGCATCTTGTCCTTGCTGCTTGCTTGTTGCTGTTTTAATGCTTAAGAGCTGCCACAGGTGCTACTTATGTCCAAAATGGCACCTGCTTTCTTGAGCCAGTTGCCAGGCATCATTGTTAGGGGGGGGATATGCACTCCCCTTTCTTTTTTGCTGGGTTAGTAAGTACCCTGCCCCCTTAAGGCTCCAGGTAGGATTCAAAGACAATGTAGTCCGTGAGGCTCTGCCTCCAGCTATATTAGCAGTGGCAAGGGCTGCTGCATTCTGATCTCACTTTACTCTCCAAAGCTTGCACTTTCTCCAGCTCTCAGCTATTGGGGATTGTGTTAGTCTGTGCTCTTTACTGTGCATCTGTACCTTACACTCTGTTCTGCAGCATCCCTCTTCCTTCCATATAATATCCACCACAGTTTTCTCTCCAACTCCTCCCCTAGAATGTACTTCCTCCACCTTTCTTTCTCTCTGTTCCCTCCCTCCCTCCCACCCTTCCTTCCTTCCTTTCTTGCTTCCTTCCTTCCTTCCTTCCTTCCTTCCCTCCTTCGTTTTCTCCTAGCCTAAAGCAGTGTACCCTTTCCACATCTTGGAATAAATTTTGCCATCTTGGAATGAATCTCTCCTTTTAAGAAAAAAGATTTATTTCTTTATCTGAAAGTCAGAATTACAGAGAAAGACAGAAAGAGAGAATATATCATCTACTGGTTCACTCCCCAGACTAACACAACCAGCAATGAGCCAGCCCAAAGCAGGAGACATGAATTTCTTCCATGTCTACCATGTGGATAGCAAGGGCCCAAACACTTGGGACATCCTCTACTGCTTTTCCCAGACCATTAACAGGGAGCTGGGTCAGAAGTGGCACACCCAGGACATCAACTGGCATCCGTATGGGATTATAGCATTACAGTCAGTGCCTTTACCTACTGTGCCACAATACTAACCCTAATGTTTTGTTTTTAATAGAAGCACTGGGGGACTCTCATGCCTTTTCTTTCTGTGTTAGACAGGACTATGAAGAGCTAGAAAAGCAACTGAAAGAAGTTTTTAGGGAACGAAGCACCATCCTCCGTCAGCTGACAAAGACATCAAGAGAACTGAATGGAATTAAAGTCAATCTTCAGGTGAGAGGAAAACTAATATTCTCAGCAGAAAAAAAAATGAGTCTTATTTATCTCAGTGGGTTAATATGCATTATTAAAAGTTTTAAATACATTTCTCAGCTTGACCATGGTAGTTTTTATTTTATTATTATATAGGCTTTGAAAATATATGCCACATGAAATGAGATTTAGGAGTCTGAGGTTTTCAAATATAGGAAATTAAAAATTATGAGATCGGTAAAGTGATCAACTCCTCACAGCCTCTAAGATTAATTTGATCTTTGTGTTTTTTATATAATAAGATCAGATAAAGTAATTATGTCTAAGAGTTAAATGAATATAAGAATGATGTCTAGAAGAGTTTTTAAGTTACTTCAGATGAATCTGAAGAATCTTTAATAAACCTTGTTACTGACATAGGTAAATGCTTTAGAAAGGGAGTGTTTGTAAACTGTATTAGCATGGTTAAATCTCAATCAAAATAGAAAAATTCCTGTAATATCTGATGATATATTTTAATATTTTTCTTAAACATTCCACTTACTGAGTGACTACTATATGTAAGAAAGCTTTGCATATATGACATAATAACATATCTACAGGGCAGTTAATAATATTATGATTTTCCATGTTATATAACATGATAAATCATACTTAGAGATGATGCATTGTATACAAATATCACAAAAGAAACCAGGGTTTTAATGCAAGTAATTTGGCCCTAGAGTCTGTATATTAATTATTGGACTATGAAGAACATGGTATCACCACTATCCATATTCTGCTCAGTTTACTATTCCCATGAAGATGGTGCTGATGATGGTGATGATGCTGATTATGCTGATGATAATGATGCTGATGACAATATCTAATAAAGCTTAACAAGAACAATGACTTGGGTTAGGCACTTTTCTTACTTTTCTTTTAATTTTTACCATGAATATATTACTATATATATGAATATTTTAACTAGTTCATTTTATAGGTGAATAGATGGTTACAGAAAGCTTAAGAAATTTAAAGCACACAGTCAGGTAGCCGAGGTGACTTTTGAGGCCAGTGCTGAAGTTTTCATTCCAGATGTTGCATCACATCTGGAAAATATGGATCTAAGAGGGAAGAAGGTAATGTCCACAACTCAGTAGGACTCAGCCATAGGTACCAATATAATAATGGTGTTGGGTAATTATAGTGTTATAAGGGAAGTGTACATAGAGCATTAGGGAAATGCAGACAAGCATGGAAAAGAATGTTAATTGATTACTGTTGGAAGTCAATGTCTGTACAGAACCTTATTATTTAATTTTGCAGAATTTATTGATAAATGGAAATTTACCACATGAATAAGACTGGAGAAAATAATCCAGCTGTACTTTCTCAATGGCATAGAATACTTGGCACATATAATAAAATGCCCAAAAGTGATTTGTGCTTACATTGTTACTGAAGCACTGTAACAGTAACTTAATCCAAGATGTCTAAAAACAGTCTAGAAAATTGCTTAATAAAAATTTGTAATTTCTGGGACCAGTGCTGTGGCTTAGTAGGCTAAGTCTCCACCTGACTCTACTGCTCCTCTACTGATTCAGCGCCTTCTGATAGCCTGGTAAAGCACTGGAAGATGGCCCACATGCTTGGGACCCTACACCTGCATGGGAGACCTGGAAGAAGCTCCTGGCTTCGGATCAACTTAGCTCTGGCCATGCAGCCATTTTGCAAACCAGCAATGGGTGTGCCACTTCTGGTTTCTCCCTCTTTCTGTAACTCTGCCTCACAAATAAATAAATTTTTTAAAAATTGTAATTTCATAAAATTCATATATAATTTTTTTATTCATTTTATTTATTTGGAAGGTAGAGAGATATAGAGACAAAAAATCCTCCATTCACTTTCACTCCTCAAATTCCACAACAATTGGCCTGGGCCACGTGGAACTTGGAACTAGGCTACTCGCCTGGATCTGCTTCATGGGTGGCAAGACCCAAGTACCTGAGCCATCCATTACCTACTGCCTCTCAGGATGCTTTAGCAGGAAGCTAGAGTCAACAGCAGGGCAAAGACTCAAACTCAGCCATGCCAATTTAATATATGATTATCCTTTGTGATATCTTAATCATTGTGTCAAATGTCAGCCTTCATGATGTTAATTTTTGAAAGACAAATCATTAAATACATTAAAACCGTTAAACACTGATGCAGTTTTTGAAATGCTTTTTATTTATTTTTGAGTCAGCCATTTGTAAAATATTTTGTTTTTTATCGTGTTAAATCTTTTCCAAAAAATTAAGATAGTATATGCATTATAAAATGAGGAAACAAGATTCAAACAGATCAAAAGAATTTCCTGAAGCCACACACGTAATAGATGGTGATTCCACCACTCAAACTTAAAACTATAGAGCCCTTGAAAATGTATTTTTTAGTGGAACTTCAGGAAGATATAACATTTTGTTTAACTCAGTAACTATAGAACTTTGATGAGCTAGAAATATAGGGCAATCAGGACACAGATTGGCTAATTAGTAGAGATAGCAATCTTTCATAATCTTAAGATAATGAAGATTGTTTTCAGAGAATTATACCTCACTTCCCAGACATCACTGAGGAAAGGAAATCAAGCGTACTGCAGTCTTCTCAAGGATACCTCTTCTGACCCACCATGTGCCAACCTACCCTTTTCTTGTCAGTATATTACTTCTTTTTTCTTTCATTTTTGAGCATTATCCCTGACCCTCTTTAATCTTGGTTTGCAACAGAGCACAGAAAATATGGAAGATGTTCAATAAATGAACAGGCATATTTTTACTTCAGTGTTCACCAAATGTTTTCACAATACATCCATTATTCCTTTTGAATTTCCAAGTCACTGTTTAAAATAGACTTTACAATTCCCATTTCTGTTTTTCGTATGAGGAAGTCAATGGATTAATTTTGTGATCTACCCTAGCCTCTATGCCCTCAGTGCACTTAGATCTGTAAAATCCATGAATGATGACACTGCACACTATAATCTCTCATTCTCTTTTCTTCATATTTTATGTGAAACTACTCTTTCCAAATAAACAGCACCTTTTATTAGCTCCATCCTATTGATAACCTCAGTAAATCACAGTAGGGAAGATGGTCTGCCTAGTAAAGTTCACCCCATCACACCCCTAAGATAATATTTAATATTCTATATAAAATTGTCTACCTTTAGCATGAGATTGAAAAATCTGTGAAGGTGAACACCATGACTTGGCATAGATCTTTAAATAATTCATGGCAGGAATTTGTTAAATATATATTTGCAAGCAAAATGTTTGCCCTTCTTGCTATTGTGATTACCCTACCTGTCACATCTGCTCTTCTTTACAGAATAGTATTATCTCTCAGTTTTAAATTAAAATAATTTTATTTTGGGGGCTGGCATTGTGTAGCAGTGAGTTAAGCTGCCACTTTCAACATTTAGCATCCGATATCCATGTGTAGCTTTGAGACCCAGCTACTCTGCTTTGAATCAAGCTTCCTATCAATTCACTGGAGAAAGTAGAAGAAAATGGCCTTTATTACTTGAGTCCCTGTAACCCACTTGGGAGACTTGAATGGAGTTCCTGGCTCCTGGCTTTGACCTGGCCCAACCAGGTGGATGGAGAAAATCATAATATTATTATGAACCAGTGGATGGAGAATCAATCTTTCTCTCTTCATCTCTCTTAATAATATCTTAATAATATCTCTTAATAATATTTTATTTTATTTATGTATTTTGAGACAGGAGAGAGAGAGAGAGAGAGAGAGAGAGAGAGAGAGAGAGAGAGAGAGAGAGAGGGAGAGGGAGAGGGAGAGGGAGAGAGAGAGAGAGACAGAGAGAGATTGGGCTAGAACAAAAGTTGGGAGCTGGATACTCAATTTAGGTCCCCAAGTGAATGCCTGGGACCAAATTACTTGTGCAACCACTGCAGCCTCCAAGGATATGTGTTGGTGAGAAGCAGATGTCAGGAGCTATAGCCAGAAATTGAACCTAGAAACTCCAGTGTGGGATGAAGATATTTCAACCACAAGGCCAAATGCCTGCTATGGTTTCAACTTTTAACATCAAACATGACAGGCAACTCTTTTAAATAAGTTATTGAGTACAAATATGTAAGTTGTTAGGGATGGGTGAATGGCACAGATTTTCTTATGAGAAAAGTTCAGGGACTTTTATGTTTAATTTTCTAGTCTAAGCAGTAATGACTGAGTTGGCATATGTTTGTTTCTTAGTACACTATAGAGACAAGCTGCAATTTTAAGTATCTCCCAATTTTAAATAGCTCATTTTGTGTGTGTATATGTGTGTGTGTGTTTGTGTGTGTCCTAAGGCATTACTCATGGTGAAAAATAGACAACACCAAACAGGTGCATGACTTTTGACTGTTTTGTTCTTGGATTGTACTATTTTCTGGTGTATGCAAGAAGACTTTCTACCCCCTTGTATTTGTAGAAACTGCCAGAGCTGCTTTAACATGCCTGCAGAGAATGTGGTAAAATTTCGAAGGATAAGGAAAAGATATACTTTACATCAATTATAAAAAGAAATAGACATTTGGAGAGTAATTGCTTCTCCTTTGAACATCTAAATTTTGAGATTCTTCTCAATCCCTTTCAACCATTGTGTAGCGCATGCACAAATTGATGTCATAAATGTTTTTGCTTGTTCTTAGAGCCAGAGGAATATCATGGCCTTGTTTTTGCATTCTTATCTGTGTGCAGTCAGAACTCTGTAGTATAGGCCAAAAACAAAGTGAGCCTCAATTGTTCACATGAATAAGACTTCCTTTTCCTGCTTTTCTTTTCAGTCTTTAAAAAATGATGAGCAATCCGCCAAAACTGATGTTCAGAAGCTTCTGGAATTAGGCCAGAAGCAAAGGTAAGAGTCAATTTTTCTTTTTGTCTTCCCAGTTTTTGTTGTCAGAGTATCAAATTCTACTGGGAAACTCCACTAGAATCGGTTTATTCGAAGTGCACAGGTTTATTATGTTCTTACACTTGAATGTACATATGACTCACTTGAAAATCTTGTGCAATTGCAAACTATTGCACAGTAACAGGGGTGGAGCTCTGCATTTCTACCAAGCTCCTTGCTGTTGGTGATGCTACAGTTCCCTGAAGAACACAATTTAATGGTCAAGGATGTGTATTATTTCCTCTTAGTAAGATGAATCCTGGTACATCTGTTGCTCAACAGACCAGACACTTTTGATGTCAGTGGACCATGTTTAATAAGATCAAAACTTGATTATGGTGATAAATGGTAAGGAATGGAGTAATTTTGTAAGTAACACAAGTACAATATCATTAGCCCTGGTTGGTTTATTTACAGGAGTCTATAATATGAGATTTTTGTGGATTGCAAAAAGCTGTATGATTGTGAAATTGCTTCTCAAAGCAAAACAAAAGCCAAAAAAGGTTATCTTAAAGTAGGAACGATAGTGTTATACATTTACATTAGACTCATCTACACACCTCACATATCTTTTACTTCATTCATGTAACTTCTTTGTAAAGTAGATGACATTATTCCAATTTGATAGGAAATTGCTGCTCAGAGTATTTAACTGGTTTACTAGGAGACATGTTAATTGGGATTAGATTTAAAATATTTTATCCAGTAGTCACATTCTTCCACACTGGCTCACAACAAGAAACAGAAAAAAAGATATTAAAATGTTTATATACAAATTGGAGTGCTGGGTTTGAGTCCCAACTTCTCTTTTGATTCTATCTTCCTGCTGATGCATCCAGCAGATGGTGGCTCAAGTGCATGGATCTGTCACTCTTGTGGGATACCAGCACTGAGATCATGGCTTCTGGGTTCAACATGGCCCAGCTTCTATTTGCTGGTTCACTTTTCAATGGTCAACGTTGGACAGGGACTGAATTCAGGGGCCAGGAATGAAATCCAGGTCTCCCATGCAGGCCAGAAGAACCTAGTCACTTGAGCCATCTCTGCTGCTTCCCAAGATCTGCATTTGCAGCAATGTGCAATCAGTAGCTGAAAATTGAACCCAGGTATTTCAATGGTAGACAAAGTCTTAATCAGTAGGCTGAATGCTAACACTTGAAGTTGCCTCTTGGCCAGAAGCCTATCACTGGCATACACTTATTTTGTACTGTTTTATATTTATTTATTTATTTAAGAGGCAGAGAGAAAGCTGGGAATCAGAAACTGAAAGTTCAGCCCAGGTCTTCCATATGGGTGACAGTGACTCAACTACTTGAGCCATTATCTGCTGCTTTGTAGAGTTTGCAATAGTATGAATATGGAATTGGGGGTGGAGATAAGACACATCTTGACCCTCTAACATGGGCTATAAGTGGCCTATCCAGGGTCTTAACTGCTAGGCCAAACATCTAGCCCCATACACATTTGGGTTGAAATGATGACAACAGTGAAATGATGAAATAAAGTATTTATATTGGCTTATTTACAGTGACATGTTTATTATCATCAAAAACATGAAATTATCTTCAAAAGCAAACTTTACAAATAGCTTGAGTAAAATATCTATTTGAACATTTCCAAAAGTATGTCATTTAAACAACCTTATTGGTTTGAAATAAACACCTCTTAAAATAAGTATGTACGGGGTCAGTGCCATGGCCTGATGCGGGATTGACCCACGAGGCGCATGCACTGTCCGGATGCCACGCACTGTGAGTGGCAGGATCTCCTTTACTGGCAGCATTGTTTGCTTTGTCCTTGGGTGCAGACTATCAAGAATATAAATGAGAAGCAAAAGCTGGAAATGATAAGAGATGTGAACATTCCAAGCAGAGGCTTAATTGTGCAGCAGTGCAGCACTTGGCCCATAGAAGTCTCTCAATAAAAAACAAAATAGAGCAGATGTTTTCTTATTGTAGTTTAAAAGTTTTGTCCAAATTAAAAAAAAAAAAACATATCCACAACATGTATCATATGTGCTATGTCAGAATGCAAAACTCAGTTCGTTTTTAAAAAAAAAAAAACTTTTATTTAATAAATATAATTTTGAAAGTACAACTTTTTGATTATAGCAGTTTTTCCCTCCATAACTACCCTCCCACCCACAATACATTTTTACAACAGATAATTTCTCAAAATAATATATATTTGGTTTATTCATTTTTGTTGTTTACATAAAGGAGAAATTTTTTAAAAAAACATACTTATATGAGTGTGAAGCAGACTGAGTATTCCATTTCCAAATTTAGAGACATGAATAAACAGTAAAATAAAATATATCATCTTTGATTATGAAATATATGAATTGATCATAAATTTGAAAGTCTTATCTGAGTCCGAAAGATAGTAATGTGTAGTAGATATCCTGTGGCTACTCCTGGCTCTCAATTCCTCTCTTGATTTTGAGAACCCTTGTTCTCAGATCTTTGCCATCTGATCTTGACCTAGATTAGAAGTCCCTAGAAACCATTTGTCTTTCAACACTATAGTCATGAATTCAGTTAATTAGCTTAGAGATGGCCACTAAAGCAAAACTCAATCAGTTGGTGTTTTTCCCTTGAAATTGTAATAAAGATACAACTAATCGGTATTAGTATAGCTGCAGCTAGAAGGCAAGTAAACAGGATATAGAGCTGGCACGTAAAGCCATATGTAAAGTTAAGCAGAGAGAGTTTATGCAAAGAGAAACAAAGAAGGATGTGTTGGAGAAAGAAGAGAGAGAGGGAGAGAAGAGAGAAGTAAGAGAGAATGCAAGTTGAGGTGATTTGTGACTGTTAATTTTTATGAAGTAGTTAGACTGTTAGATAATATAGATAATATTTATAGGAAATTTCAGTTGGTGGATAGATTTTAAATTATAACATGTAGAGGGTAAGTTGTTGCAATCATGAACAGTTCACTTGGGAACCATGATATGCCTGCAAGATTATATTTAGAAAAATAGGAATAAATCATTTTATTTTCTATGGTGCTGTTGAGTCAATATTCCTGGAAGGCAATTTTTGATTCAGTGTAGTAAAGGATGTTATAATAATATTTTCTGAAAACTAAAATACTGCCAGGAGTAGCAGCAAGTTCTCCATCTGTGATGTTATTAAAATAAAACCAATAATCTCTTAAAAGATATGTCTTCTTGTAGAGTGATTTTGATGACTGTGCTTCATGTTTTTAATTCGGAATAGACTATTATCAAATCATTGCCATTTAAGATTTCTTGTAACTCAAAATTCTGTGATAAAATATATCGACATGCAAGAAATCTAACAGGAGTGTCACTGGAGAAGTAAGTTCTTTAGAATTAAATCTTCAGTTTAAGACCAATTTTGTGTGCGTGCACTAGTTTAGGCTCACCCCAGATCGTGGTATAAGTGGAGTAGAAGCAAGTCGGGAATCATCTCCCACATTAGGATCACCTTGCAAGTCTCTGAAGCAAAATTTTTGGATGAACTACACATGACAACGATAAACTTGCAAAGGAAGAATCCAGGAAGACAAAAATGGAAATATTATTCAGAAAAGAAAAAGTGTAGTTTGCCATTCTTTCTGATAGCTTTCCTTGGCATAAAAATGTGAAGAATTCTCTATCTTCTCCAGATTTTTTTTTAACAGACTTTAGTTTATTTTTTGTCTTGTACCCTATATTTCTTCTAGATGTCAGCATTAGGGATTTTCAAAAACACACAAATACACACACACTCCTACACACAAAAGCATAGTTCAGAACTTTTGTGGGGAATAGAATAAAAAAGATGTTTATTTTGGTGCAAAAATTATTAAAATTCATTCATAGTTTATCTGTCTACCTATCTAATCTATCTATGGACAAATAAGGATTGTATGTATTTATTGGGTACCATGCTATATTTTGATTGCAATGCCCAGTCATGGTAAATATATCAATCTCTTCAATTATTTAAGATTTTCTCATTGTGAAATATTTAAAATATTTATTTCTAGAATTTTTAGAGATATATACAATACTATGTTTATCTTTAGTAATCTCACTGTACAATAGAATAGCAGAATTTCTTACTTCCATCTAACCACAATTTAGTACTACTTTTCTTTTTTAAGATTTAATTATTTATTTGAGAGAGTTACAGGCAAAGAGCAGGAGAAACAGAGTGACAGAGAACTTCCATCTGCTGGTTCACTGCCCAAAGGTTGCAACAGCCAGAGCAGGGCCATTCTGAAGCCAGGATCCAGGAACTTCTTCCATGTCTCCCATGCAGGTGCAGTGGCCCAAGCACTTGGGTCATCTTGCTCTGCCTTTCCCAGGCCATAAGTAGAGAGCTGCACAGAAGTGAAGAAGTTGGGACATAAACTGGTTTCCATATGGGATGCTCCACAGGTGGAGGCTTAACCTACTGCATCACAGTGCAGGCCCAATTAGTACAAGTTTAAACTTTTCCCCATCTCTTCCTCTTCCCTAAATTCCCAGTCTTTGCTAACAACCATTATACTCTCAACTTCCATGAGATCAACCTCTTTAGATTCCACATTTGAGTAAATTCACATAGCATTTGTATTTCTGTGCCTGCATTATTTCCCTTTACACAGTGCTCCCTGGTTTTCATCAATGTTGTGAATGCCAACATTTTATCAATTTTTATGATTGAAAAGAGTTCTGTTGCATTTATGTAATGTATTTTTGTTATCCATTCATCAAATGATAGAAACTTAGGTTCTTTCTATCTCTTGACAGTAGTGAGTAGGTATGCAATAAAACTGTTCTTAACGGTATAATTTCATTTCCCCTGAAAATACCTGCTGGATCATATGGTAGCTATATTTCTAGATTTTAAGGAGTCTTCATATTCTTTTTCTCAATGGCTGTACCAATTTACATTTCCACCCAAATTTTCCTTTTTTTCCATCTTTGGCCAGCATTTCTTTTCTCTCTCTCTTTGTTTCTCTCTCCCTTTTTCTCTTTCTTTCTCTCTTTCTTTCTTTATCTCTTTCTCTATTTCTTTTTCCTTCCTTCCTTCCTTCCTTCTTTCCTTCCTTCCTCCTTCCTTCCTTCCTTCCTTCCTTCCTTCCTTCCTTCCTTCCTTCCTTCCTTCCTTCCTTCTTTTTTTTCTTTTTATAGAAGACATTTATTTGAAAGGCAGAGCTACAGAGATACAGAGATGGGGAGGGGGGAGTGTTCCATCCACCGGTTCACTCCCCAAATGGCCACAAAGGCCAGAGCTGAGCTGATCCGAAGCCAGGAGCCAAGAGCTGGTTCGAGGTCTCCCATGTGGGTGGAGGGATCCTTGGACATTTTCTACTGCTTTCCCAGGTCACAGCAAAGAGTTGGATCAGAAGCAGAGAAGCTGGGTCTTGAACCAGCAGCATATGGGGTGCAGAAATTGCAGACTGCAGCTTTACCCACTACACCACAGTGTTGGTTGGCCAGCATTTTTTAACTATTATTTTTGTGATAATAGCCAATCAAATAGGACTGTAGTGATACCTCATGGATTTGATTTATATTTCTTTTATAATTAGTGATATTGAGCATGTTTTCATGTACCTGCTAGTTAATTTTATGAGAAATGAAGAATGTCATTTTGGACCTACTGCTCATTTATTTTTCTATTAAAATAGTTTATTAACAATAATTGTAAGTTTATGAGGTACAATGTAACCTTTCTTTTTTCTTTGTGCTTATAAAAGAATTTTTAAGATTTATTTTAAGGTTTAACAATGTTTAAGATTTCGCCATATTCACTTAATATGTAGTTATTATACAGACATATACATACTATTTTTCTTGAAAGTGCACATATTAATATTACATAATTTGGGGTTCATGACAATGTTAATAAAATAAGGAAAGAAAAGTATAATCAAGTAGATAGTATAATTCAGTGAAGACAATGTTTGTAACTATAATAATATGACATCAACAAAATTTTTATTCTCTCTCTTTATAAAGACATACTTTCACCCCCATGTTTATAGCAGCCCAATTCACAATAGCGAAGATAAATAATAAACCTAGATATCCATAATTGATGATTTTATAAAGAAAATATGGTATATGTACACAATGGAATCTTACCCAGCCACAAAATAACAATGAAATATTAATATTGCAACAAAACGGATGGAGATAAGGCTGTTTTGATTTAATTTTTCAATATTAAGTTGTTGTAGTTTGTTATATATTCTAATTATTAACTCCTTGTCAGATGAATAGATTGCAACTATTTTCTGCTATTCTGTAGACTTTTTCTTCACATTGTTGATAATTTCCTTTATTGTGTAAAAGGTCTGTAGTTTAATGAAATCCTATTTGTGTATTTTTGCTTTTGTTTGCCACACTTTTGAGAGCTAATCTAAAATATCCTTACTCACTTTGATGTCCAGAAGCATTTCCAATGTTTTTCTTCCCATTGTTTCAAAGTATCCTGATTTTATAATGAGGTCTTTAATCTATTTTCAGTGACTGTTATACGTGGTGAGAGATGGAGGTCTATTTTCTTACTTCTTCATGTGGATATGCGATTTCCCCAGCACCATTTATTGAAAAGGCTATCCATTTTTTAATGCATGTTTTTAGCACGTTTGTTAAAGATCAATTGGCTGTAGATGTATGGGTTTAGTTCCAGGGTCTCTTTTATGTTCCATTGATCTGTGTCTTTACTCTTATGTTAATAAGATATTTTAATTACTATTCCTCTTGGTTATATTTTAAACCCAGGTAGTGTAATGCCCCCTGCCTTGTTCTTTATGTTCAAGATTGCTTTGGATAGTCTTTTTTTTTTTTTGACAGGCAGAGTGGACAGTGAGAGAGAGAGAGAGAGAGAGAGAGAGAGAAAGGTCTTCCTTCTGCCGTTGGTTCAACCTCCAATGGTTGACGGCGGCATGCTGCGCTGATCCGGAGGCAGGAGCCAGGATCTTCTCCTGGTCTGCATGGGGAGCAGGGCCCAAGCACTTGGGCCATCCTCCACTGCCCTCCTGGGCCATAGCAGAGAGCTGGCCTGGAAGAGGGGTGACCGGGACTAGAACCCGGTGTGCCTGCTCCGCAAGGCAGAGGATTAGCCTATTGAGCCACGGTGCCGGCCCTGGATAGTCTTAATATTCGTTTTCCATGAACTTTTTGAAAACTTCTCCAGTGTGTGTGTGTGAGGCTGGGCTTGTGTGTACTTATTTTTACTTTTATAAAATATATTTTTACAATTTATTCTTGTTAACTTTTATGTTTATCATTTAAAAATAAAAATGAGCATTTTAAAATTGAAAACATGAAAATCACAATAATTATAGCTTTATTCAGCTGGAAATATATTATATATATAATACATAAATTATCTTTTTTCTCTGTCTATTAGAATGGATAATATAATGACTGTGGTGTCTGAGAGTGTCTCTACAGCACAATTACACCACCTCTGTTGACAATGGCTTCCTATCTGTCCTAAGAAGACATACTTTAATGTGTGATATTTAAGAGTCTTCCACATTACAGGACTAAAAGTTATGTAAAGACTGAAATCACACTATGTTATTCCACGGGTCTCTTTGAGGAAAACTAATTTGAAGCAAAAATCCACATTAAGGGTCAACAATGTGGCACAACAGCTAACTGCCCTTTATAATGCTGGCATTCCATATTGCAGTGCCTGTTAGATTCTGGGATGCTCTTGTTCCAATCCAGTTTCCTGATAAGAAGCCTGGGAACAAAGCAGAAATGGCCCAAGTGCTTGGGACCTTGGCACCCATGTCAGAGTCCAGGAGAGAGCTCCTCACTTTTGGGTTTGGCCTGGTGCAGCCTTTGCTTCTGTTGTGGCCATTATGGAATGGACCACCAGATGGAATTCTTCTCCCTCTCTCTCTCTCTCTTTCTTTCTCATTCTTTCTGTTACTCTGGCTTTCAAATAAATAATGAAATAAATCTCTGCAATTCATGCAGTAATAATAGTAAAAACATACACACATACACACACTGTTTCTGTTATTTTCAGAGTCATGACTAAAAAAAAATTCTGCCACAGGTTAAACCATGTTATAGCATCATCGGGCAAGCATAAATCATCACAGCACCAAAGTGACATTAATAATTTTATAATTTATTCTGATTATATTTTTACCTGTTGAACAAGGTTCAAAGTGATTCCGACAAACATGGATTCTCTCCCATTCTTGAAATGTGTACTTAGAACAATGTTTCCTAGTGTAGGATATCAGATGAGACTGGATGCATTCAAGGTGGTGTAGATATCCAGGAAAATTATCCAGTCTCCTTGGATGGAAGAGCAGCTGTGGTTTGTTGGATGTAATGGGCAAAGAATGCTCATTAGGGTCCAGAGTGGTGCTGGTGTATGTAACAAAGATCTAACATATTGTTACAAATTTCTTTGCATCCATCATGCTCTGTACTTCCCATTCATGATATCACCTACAAGTGCCCACATGCCCAAAAGGTAGCTCTTTCACTATGTCCATTTTGTAGATGAATACACTGAGCTTTAGAGGGTTTATCATTTGTCCATGTTTCCAGGGCTAGTCTTTTGGTATCAAATTTGGAATTTTGTACTAGTTTGAGTGTCTTGTTGCTGCTGTCTGAGGGAGTTTTTCTGTAAATAATTAATGCACGCACACACATAGACATACACAGACACACACATACCATAAACATGCCCAGCCATTGTCTAACATTAGATTCACTTGAAATGATAAATTATTTGGTAAAATTTAGCCAGAGAAAGACAATATGACTTGACATGAATGTTTGCAAAGCAAAATCTTATTTAATACTGAAAATGTTGGGAATTATTTTAATTTTTCATAAAAGAGACAGATTTGATATGTATTAGCAAGCTTGAGACAAAATGTGAATATATGCCTAGACATATATTTCCCTGTTAAGCCCATTAAGCATGCCAACATCAAATTTGAAATAAGTCTCTTTCCCTTTTGTTTTTACAGAAACACTCAGGCTTTATGAAAGGATGTCTAAAGCACAATACTTTAGAATTAATCAATTAGGAACAGCAGAAAGGAACTGTAATTTTATCCTATCAGCAAGTATAGGGTGACTTTTTCTAAACAGCATGCTCACACCCTGGCATGCTCTCAGTGAAATTAGCTTTTCAACTCAATTTATTATATTGATTTGATTTAGCACATTATGCAGGTCACAGATGATTCACACAGTGGGATTCTTATAAAACATAATAGCAGGGCAATCTCCTTTAAATACAGCTTCCTTTTAGCTATTTTTATGGGAGAGAAAGCCCTTTATTACCAGAATCCCTGGATACATCGTATGCTTAGTTGTGGCTTTATGCAATTCAAGTTGTCTGTTTGCTAAATGTAAGTAGATAGTAAAACCTCCTCTCATGATAGACATAGGAAATGACAGACTCATATAATGTTCTGTTTTGCTCTCTGTTTTCTCCTAAACTAGAGAAGAAATGAAGTCTCTTCAGGAGGCCCTGCAAAATCAACTTAAAGAGACATCCGAGAAAGCAGAAAAACATCAGGCCACTGTAAGTATGTTTATTATTTGTGCCCTTGCTTTAGTGCTTGAAAATTCTCATTTTCCTTTTCAAACGTGACTATGGAACAAACCAACCTTTAAAAAGCAAAAGAGAAAAATACAATAAAAAGAAGTTTAAGTCAATGTGATTGGAATAATATCTTGGCATCATTCATTCCAAGAAACAATTAATACTGGATTTGATTGTTAGGAGTCTTCTGATTCCCAACTTTCCTTTGTGATTGACAAACTATTGTGATTGAAAACTATTTCTATCTTATTCTCAGACTCCCCTTAATCATCAATTATTGGGCATAAGCCATATATATTTATTTCTAGGGCCTAATCTGTTTTGAATAGTGTATTCACAGCAAACTCAAGTCTTAATAAGGCTAACAGATCAAGAAATGACTACCATTGGAAAGATAGCTCATTTGTCATAGTTCCCAGAGAGGTGGCGTGGCATGCCACTGGAAGGCCACACCAGGAAACACTGGAGCTTGTCACTAGGCCGATTATAAGTGGACACTGTGGGCCTCAGTCTTTATTGTATTTCTGCATCAAGCAGAGGGTGAAGCAAGGGAAAGAAACAGGATGGCCAGTTCGAATGATTTCAATGGGGACTGGGAAATATGGGCTCCCCTAATGATGAGTGCCCAGCCCTGATGTGATTCACACAAATACAAAGTGGTCTGGAACATGAGAGCCAGGTAAAAGGGGTAGTTAAGCATGTTGCTCCTGAATTGGTTGATCTGTATTTTAAAAGCGTGGTCTCGTGATTGGGACTGCTTCCTAGGGATTCGGGCAGAAATGAGGGAGGCAGGAGGGTAAGGCACATAACTCAATCATATTTGGGTTTATCCACAAATAAATTGGTCCAGCACTTGCATGGAAGTCAAACCTTGATTTGTACACCCCTGTGGATAAAGTATCCAATTCACAGAACTACAAACATGGGTAATGCAGGATCTGCTTCAGGGTCAGTTACCTGGGTCTCTCAACTCTTTAAAAACTGTCAATAAGAGGCTGGCGCTGTGGCATAGCAGGTAAAGCCACCGCCTGCAGTGCCAGCACCCTGTATGGGTGCTGGTTTGAGTCCTGATTGCTCCCCAGCTCCCTGCCTTGGAAAGCAGTGGAAGATGGCCCAAGTACTTAGGGACCTGCACCCAGGTGAGAAGCCTAGAAGAAGTTCCAGACTCTTGGCTTCAGATTGGCCCAGCCCCGGCTGTTGTGGCCATTTGGGCAGTAAACCAGTGGATTGAAGACTTTTCTGTCTCTCCCGCTCCCTGTCTATAACTTTAACTCTCAAATAAATAAATAATTTTTTTTAAAAAAGAGTCATTTTGTTTATTTCTCTCTGCATCTACCTCCCTGTAACTCTGCCTTCGCCTTTCAAACAAATAAATACATGTTTTAAAAATATTGTCCATACACTTTTGATTGCAAGATTCCTTTTTTTTTAAGATTTATTTTATTTATTTGAAAGATAGAGTTACAGAGAGAGGCAGAGGTAGAGAAAGAGAGGTCTTCCATCCTCTGGTTCACTCCACAGATGTCTGCAACGGCCAGAGCTGTGCCAATTCCAAGGCCAGGAGCCAAGAGTTTCTTCCAAGTCTCCCACGTGGGTGCAGGAGCCCAAGGACCTGGGCCATTCTCTGCTGCTTTCCCAGGCCATAGCAGAGAGGTTGATTGGAAGTGGAGCAGCCGGGACTCAAACTGGTGCCCATTAGAGATGCCGGCGCTTCAGGCCAGGGCTTTAACCCGTTGTGCCACAGCGAAGGCCCCTTGCAAGACTCCTTTTAACAACCTTGATTAGATTATGGAATTTTGTTTTGTTTCATTTTCTGAAATTCAGCTCAGTTTATCATCTGTAACATGATTCCTGAAGAAAATTTTTCTAATAATGATTGTTGACTTTCTTGGGTTCAGGGTTTTTCCTGCTAAACAATCACTTTTACCTGTTCTGCCCGTCTGTAAGGACATGCACATTGGCTCTTCACTGCTATGTCACCACAACACTTAGTACTCCTTTGCAATGAGACCAGGAGTATAGCTTTCTGGACTCCAAATTTTACTTATAATGATAGACAAATTTTGAATACTGGTATGTTGATCCTTTTGATACCTAAATTACAAATCACCTTCATTACAGATCCGCTTCAGCTTTGACTGATCACATTTAATCTCATCACATTTTTATCTATCTATCTATCTAGTATATCTACAGCCTGATGACAAATGATGTCATTTAGAGAAAAATAGAAATAATCACAATATCATTTTCTCAGGTCCTCACAATAAAGCTATATTTATTTATTGTTTCTTTGCTGTATTGAGTTCTGGTTTCTCCATTTCTGTTTCAGCCTCCAGCTAAAGCACCCAAAAAAGTAGCAGACAAAATCTAAGCAGCCCATGTCTGAGACCCACTTGGAATTCCTGGACCCTGCCTTTGACCTGTTGAAAGTCAGAGTTACACAATGAGAAAAGGAGAGGCAGAGAGAGAGAGAGAGAGAGAGAGAGAGAGAGAGAGAGAGAGAGAAGGTCTTCCATCTGCTAGTTCACTCTCCAAATGACTGCAATGGCCAGAGCTGTGCTGATCTGAAGCTTCTTCTGGGTCTCCCACATGGGTGCAGGGGCCCAAGGACTCACAAAATCTACCACTGCTTTCCCAGGCCATAGCAGAGAGTTGGATTGGAAGTAGAGCAGCTGGGACTAGAATCAGCGCCTATATGGGATGCTGGTACTGCAGGCGGTGGCTTCACCTGCTATGCCACTTCACCGGCCCCATTTACTATATATTTTTAAGATTTTTTTAATTGGAAATCACTCACTAGTTACTCTTCCTACTGGCACAACTATGGTTGTAATCATAGGTTGGATAAGAAAGGAAGATTATGGTAATTGTAATTTCTGTCTCTCAAATAGGAAGACAATTTTGGATTTGATACTAAAATATTATACTATATTAGGTGTAGGTGCAGATAATCTCATGATCTGCTCTTTATTATATGTCTCAATAGTAAGTCATTTCCCACAAAAATGAAAGATTGTATGCTTTATGTAAATGGCATGACAAATAAAGAATCTGGTAAATGCTGTGAAGCATAAAGATGATGTTCTTATTAAATTACAGGATTGCAAAAGGAGATTCAGTCCTGAAAATTAAATTTATTACCTTTTCAAGTCTCATCTTTTTTCATCTAATTCTGTTTAAGCATACTCTTTATGAAAACCTGAAAATTTCTTTTTGTTATTGAGCAAATACTGGAGTAACAAATTTTTCAAACATTTGACTCTTATGGAAAACCAAACACAGCAAGGAAGAATGAACTCTCAAATGTACCTAAGACAATTAAAGTTATTAATGGTGCTTGGTTGCATTTCATTACTCTTGTTAACTTTTATGGCTTAACTTCTCCTAAGTGTGACATAATTAGGCGAAAGCAAGACATATCTTCAAGCTTTTACTCCCATTAAAAATAAAGAATTACTTTGGTCTCTCCATTCATTATTCAAAGTAAATATGTCTACAAGTATTTGCAAAGTCAATATCAGTAGTAGTTTCTGTCCCTGAGAATTATTTCATAACTGTCTGCTAGAAATGGTTACTTCTCCAGCAATATTAAAACCTGCTGGGATTCCGAACCATTGTTTTCAAAATTCCAATATTTTTAAACAACTCTGGATACATTTTAGATCCTCAATATTTACAAAGTGCATTTTCAAGTTTTTTTTCTATCCCTATTTAACATTTAAGTAATATAGTTTTTGCACTCCACTATATTTTCATTATACTTTTAATTAAGGGTAATTTTAAATTATAAGTAATAAATATTATATGGTATCAATATATGAGGATTTAGAAAAATAATATTATCAGTACAAGAAGAGGTTATTATATACGTGAAATGAGTTCAAGTAATTCATGACTTAAAGAAAAATGTGTAGGGGCTTGTGCTGTGGCTCAGCAGATTAAGCCACTGCCTATAGTGCCAGCATTACATATGGGAGCTGATTTGAGTCCCTGCTGTTCCCCTTCTGATACCATGTGCTGCTAATGGGCCTGAGAAAGCAGCAGAAGATGGCCCAAGTGCTTGGGGCGCTGTACCCATGTGGGAGACCCAGATGAAGCTTTTGGCTCCTGGCTTCATCTTGGCCCAGTCTGTGCTGTTGCAGCCATTTGTGGAGTGAACCAACGATGGAAGACCTCTCATTCTGTCTCTACATCTCTCTCACTGGAATTTGAACTTTCAAATTAAAAAAAAAATCTGTAACATATCAAAATTGTCTTGTTAATAAAGTTATTGGATGGAAAAGGATGTAAAGGGCCAGCGCTGTGGCTCACTAGGTTAATCCTCTGCCTGTGGCACCAGCATCCTATATGAGCATCAGGTTCTAGTCCTGGTTGCTCGTCTTCCAGTCCAGCTCTCTGCTGTGGCCCAGGAGGGCAGTAGAGGATGGCCCAAGTGCTTGGGCCTCTGTACCTGCATGGGAGACCAGGAGAACCACCTGGCTCCTGGCTTTGGATCGGCGCAACTCCAGCCTTGGTGGCCATTTGGGGAGTGAAGCAATGGAAAGAAGTCCTCTCTCTCTCTCTCTCTCTCTCTCTTTCTCTCTCTCTCATTGTCTAAATCTACCTGTCAAATAAATTTTAAAAAAAGGAAAACAGAGGGTGTAAAGTTTTTATTTGGAAGTACACTATTGTTTTGCATATATATATATATATATATATATTTATAAATTCTGAATGGCCTCAAGTCATTCAGAGTGATTCTTTTGCTTTATTAAACTGAACTATCTACCTAATTGGTCAATAATTACGACCAATTTTTTTGATGCCTGTCTGTATCTTTATAGTGCAAACCCCATGAGGGCAAGATAGGCTTCGAGTTTCTCCTATTTTTTATGTAAGCCAGAGAGGAGTGGATATTAAAAGTTGTCATAAAACTTTTAACGGAACTTCATAGAAAGTCAAGCCCAAGACTTAACATGGATAAGACCATTTGGTGCTGCTAGAAATATTGCAGCTGATGAAAACAACCGATACAGGAGTACATGGATTTTTATTCATATATTCCTGCCCTTATATGATTCAACTGGCTCCTCATATACCTAGTTTATCTATCTCTATAATAATTTATTTCTGCTGGTTATTGAATAAATCATTCATCTGCTTATTCATTAGCCTCAGCTTTGATTCGCAGAATCCTTTATCTGCTTCAGTTGCAAACTCACTAATAATTTCTAATAATCTTAGTTCAAATCTACTAGAAAACTCTAATAGATACCGACCATGTTTCGGAATGAAAATTTTGAGTTACATTTCTTCTTAGCTCTGCAGTGGCAATATCCAATGGCTTGGAAGTGGTGGCAATGAGAGAAAAGGTGAAAGGGATGATTGCAGATGGCAAAGCTACATCGCAGCCATAGGCCATTTACCTCTGGACCCCAGACTTGGCCCACATATACCCATATGTTCATAAGAAAGAAAAATAAACATGGATCTTATTTGAACTACTGTATTAGGGGTATATTAGTTACACTATTTTAGTCTACCTTGATTAATTCAGTAATTTGTGTCTTCAACTGTGATTACTACCATAACAATATACCAAATACAACAAAATAACTGTTGTAGCATATGAACATGGATTAACCTCAGAAACTTAAACCTGAGTTTCAAATAATCTCTACAAACTCTATGACAAATAATAGTATTTCCTTTTTAATGAAAACAGACAATAAGTAAAATGTACAAAATATATATAATAGACTAATATACTTCAGCATCAGGATTGCGTTTATCTCTGCGGAGAGGGAAGATGGGGCTTTAATTTAATGTATAGGGGCTCCTGCATGGTGCAGTGAATTAAATCATGGTCTTTAGTGCTGGCATTCCGTATGGGCTCTGGCTGGAGTCCTGGCTGCTTCACTTTTGATCTGGCAACCTGCTAATGCACCTGGGACACGAGCAGAGAATGAGCCAAGTCCCTAGGCCCCTGCACCAATTTGAGAGAACAGGAAGAATCTCCTAGCTCCTGGATTTGGCTTGCCCTAGTGCAATCATTGCAATCATTTGGAAAGTTTACCAGCAGATAGACTCTCTCTCTCTTTTTTTTTTTTTTTCTCTCTCTCTCTCTGTCTGTCTATCCTCTCTCTTTAAATCTGTATCTAAAATAAATAAATAATTTTTAAAAATCACATTAGCAGACACTAGTCTTGTTTGCATGATCCCTTTGACTCTTAGACCTATCAGTGTGATCAATTGTGAACTGAAATTGATCACTTGGACTAGTGAGATGGCCTTGGTACATGCCAGCTTGATGGGATTGTATTGGAATCCTCTGGCACATTTCTAACTCCACTATTTGGGGCAAGTCCGATTGAGCATGTCCCAAAATGTACATCTCCTCTCTCTCTTATTCCCACTGTTACGTTTAACAGGGATCACTTTTCAGTTAAAATTTAAACACCTAAGAATAATTGTGTGTTAATTACAGAGTTCAACCAATAGTACTAGAACAAAACAAAATACTAAAAATGGATAAAATATTACATTGTACTTCAACAGTCAGGACAAGAGCTGATCAAGTCACTGTTTCTCATAGTGTCCATTTCACTTCAACAGGTTTCCCCCTTGGTGCTCAGTTGGTTGTCGCCGATCAGGGAGAACATACGATATTTGTCCCTTTGGGACTGACTTAACTGACTCAGCATAATGTTTTCCAGATTCCTCCATCTTGTTGCAAATGACCAGTTTTCATTGTTTTTGACTGCTGTATAGTATTTTATAGAGTACATGTTCCATAAATTCTTTATCCAGTCTACTGTTGATGGGCATTTGAGATCACACAAACAAGACTAGTGTCTCCTAATACTAACTGATAGAATCAAAAAGGGAGAGAATGATCCAACATGGGAAGTGGGAAACACAGCAGACTCATAGAAGGGCAGATGTCCTAAATAGCACTCTGGCCTCAGAATCAGCCCTTAAGGCATTCAGATCTGGCTCAAGAGCCCATGAGAATATTTTAGGCATGGAAAGCCAAGACACTCTGGCAAAACAAAAAAAAAACAAAAAAAAACAAAACCTAAATGAATGAGCTCTGCGAGTGAGTTCCCAGTGGAAAGAATGGGGCCATCAAAGAAGGAGGTACCTTTCTCTGAAGGGAGGAGAGAACTTCCACTTTGACTATGACCCTGTCGGAATAAGATCAAAGTTGGCGAACTCAAAAGGCTTCCATAGCCTCGGCAACTTATGACTAGAGCCTAGGGAGATTACTGACGCCATAAACAAGAGTGTCACATTGTTAAGTCAACAACAGGAGTCACTGTGTATTTACTTCTCATGTGGGATCTGTCCTTAATGTGTTGTCCAATGTGAAGTAATGCTATAACTAGTACTGAAACAGTATTTTTATACTTTGTGTTTCTGTGTGGGTGCAAACTGATGAAATATTTAATTAATATATACTAAGTTGATCTTCTGTATATAAAGATAATTGAAAATGAATCTTGATGTGAATGGAATGGGAGAGGAAGCAGGAGATGGGAGGGGTGCAAGTTGGAGGGAAGTTATGGAGGGGAGACATTGTAATCCATAAACTGTACTTTGGAAATTTATATTTACTAAATAAAAGTTTAAAAAAGTCACATTAACACAAGAAAACAGATAATGATGAAAGAGTATGCATAATATTATCTTTAGGTTAAGATCTGAAAACAGTTGGAGAATCTGTCTAATCTTAGGGATGGTCCTTTAGATATTTTATATATTACTTTTTTGTGAGCAAAATTTAAGAAGGATTATTGTCTTTTTGTTGTTGTTGTTGCTAGCTTTTTTTTCCTTTTCAACTTTTATTTAATAAATATAAATTTCCAAAGTACAACTTTGGAATTATAGTGGCCTTTCCCCCATAACCTCCCTTCTACCAGCAACCATCCCATCTCCCACTCCCTCTCCCATCCCATTCTTCATCTTGATTCATTTTCAATTATCTTTATATACAGAAGATCAATTTAGTATATACTAAGTAACGATTTCAACACATTTCACCCATAAAGACATACAAAGTATAGAGTACTGTTTGGGTAGTAGTTTACCGTTAATTCGCATAGTACAACACATTAAGGGCAGAGGACCTACATGGGGAGCAGGTGCACAGTGACTCCCATTGTTGATTTAACAATTGACACTCTTATTTATGACATCAGTAGTCACCCGAGGCTCTTGTCATGAGCTGCCAGGCTATGCAAGCCTCTTGAGATCACCAACTCTGATCTTATTTAGACAAGGCCATATTCAAAGAGTGGAAGTACTCTCCTCCCTTCAGAGGAAGGTACTGCCTTCTTTGATAGCCTGTTCTTTCTGTTGGCATCTCACTCACAGAGAACTTTCATTTAGGTGTTTTTTGTTTTTTGTTTGTTTGTTTGTTTGGCCACAGTGTCTTGGCTTTCCATGCCTGTGAAACTCTCATGGGATTTTTAGCCAGATCCTAATGCCTTAAGGGATGATTCTGAGGCCAGAGTTCTGTTGTTTGGGCTTTTGCCATTCTATGAGTCTTCTGTGTATCCTGCTTCCCATGTAGTATCATTCCCTCCTTTTTAATTCTATCAATTATTTGCAGACACTGGTCTTGTTTATGTGATCCCTTTGACACTTAATACTATCATTATGGTCAATTATGAACTGAAACTGATCACTTTGACTAGTGAGATGGCATTGGTACACGCCACCTTGATGGGATTAAATTGGAATCTCCTGGCATGTTTCTAGCTCTACCATTAGGGGTAAGTCCGGGTGAGCATGAAGGGCACAATATCTTAAAACTATATCTATAGTGACGATTAATCTTCCTAACCTGATTTCCAATCCTATGACTCAGACTATCTCTAGAGAAAAACGCACATTCTATGTTTCTTTTATCATTCCAGAACTCTTCTACAACTGTATTATCCAATACGTAAAGCTTCAGAGCATTAGAAATACAAGTAGTCAAAACCGAAATTTGTTTTAAGTGTAAAATACACAGAAATTATCAAAACAGATTAAAAGCAGTTTATAAAACAAGCTCCTGTTTCAATAATTCATCCTATGCCCAAATTATAATATTTGATATATTTAGTAAACTATTTTTGGAAAATTGCTTTACTAAAAATGTGATTACCAGAAAATTGAAAATTGGAGAAATTAAATATTTTATTCACTATTATATATAGTGAATTATTATTGCAATGAATTCTCAATGTTGGTAAAGATTAAAAATTCTGTAAATATCTTAACCACTATATTATACTACATTTTATACAAAGTATTCAGGGCAGATAAAGCTACTATGCTTAAGCAAATATATGAGGAGTAACTTCCTGAACTTAACGGTAATAATATCGGCATATTCTTGAGGGCACATTATATTTTATTTAGTATAATGCTCATTATGATCTTTGAGGGAGTAGCCTTGTATGTAGGTACACGCAATATTGTACAGGTCAAAATTCCCCAGGGGAATGATGTAGGAATAAAGATTCCTTGACACAGTCCTAGAATCATTTTCTTCAAAGAGCTACATTTTTAAAATGAAGTTTATCCAGGAACAAGAATCGTAATCATAACCTGCATGGTTTCCCAATTTAAAATTGAATTTTTGTCACATTAGAAAGGAATGTTTTCATATAATTCACAAACATTTGTGTGAGTTGGATACTGAATATTTGGTTAATATATCTTTTAATCTTTTATTTTTTCATATTTTAAAATAAAGAATAATTATTTTGTTATATCTTAAAATATTGAAAAATGATTATGAAAGTCATGCATATGAATTTAGAATGTATATACATGGTATTCTATTCATTTTCAGATTAACTTTTTAAAGACTGAAGTGGAAAGAAAGAGCAAAATGATCCGAGACCTCCAGAATGAGGTAAGATTTATATTTCAAACAATTTATATAAATCAATGAATATGTACAAATTCACATATAAATCCGCCACAAGTTTGGAGCTGTGATCACATGCCAACATGATCTTCATTTACAGATTAATATAGAGAAACTTTAAGGCTGAGAATTTAAGAGTGCATAATTCTTATTTATAAATATTTTGTAATGTGATTAGTCCAAATCTCTCCAGACCAATGTCCTCTCTAAATATATTTTGCTTGGGGTAATATTAAAATTATTTCTTCTGTAGATATATTTATCTGTCTACCAAGCAACAGCACAGTTGGCAAAAATTAGATACAGTAGTTCATGAATTTGGTAGCTCTAAAATAAAAGTGACTCAGAAGCTCCACCAAGGGAAGGAAAGGGGAATGTTTTTGTCTGAATAACAGAGAACTAAAGCAAAGAAAATATTTGATTGCTTATAGCTATACAGTTACTTTATTTGGTCTGTGCAGTAGAAAAGTCCCTAGCTATAAAATTTTGTTTGTTGATTTCCTCTGATTGGTTAAACTTAAGCTCATTTTTTTTTAAATATGGTCATCTGTAACAAATGGATCAAGTTAAGTTTCACTCAGATTTGAAAATCAAGCAAGGATAAAGTCACTTGTGAGGCTCATCTGGGTTTTTATCCTTAGAAGTTCTTGGTGCCTGGCATTCACTTTAATTTACTTCAGTGTTCTTTGTGCATTCAAGTGTTAATTTCTCATTTTGTGTTTGGATACATTCTGGCTGCAATGAACATGAAAAGTTTTAATAGAAAATAAAATCAAAGAAACAAAAACTCAACTTCATTTCTCTGACTTCTCATATTTGTAATTGCATCATTTTGTGAAATGATCGATCTCTTGTATTCCAAATTTCTGAATTTATTTTTTAATTTCTACTTTAAAATCCTCCTGCTACATTACCATTTCCAGTTTCTTCAATTTTGTATGCTTTTGCCCTGTCTGCATGCTTGTAAGAAACAAGACTAGTGGAGTGAATAGATTAATGTAAGTCTTGGAAACCTTAGACAAATCAAGCATTGGCACAAACATCTTTGAAAGCTGAAATTGCTTAATGAAAGGCATGAATTTTATAATGTTTGAGATTTTTTAAAGGAATGTATTTACAATAAAATGTTAGCTATTTTTGATGGACATTAATATGAAAGCATAGCATACATTGAATTAATGAGTAGATATCCTCAGAAGAGGAAGATAAAGGGAAGAAGGAGAGAGCAAATAGGCAGGGAGAAAGGGAGGTAGAGATGAGGAAATGGAGAACAGATAGAAGGAAGGAAGTAAAGACAAGACAATAAAGTGTTTCCCCCATTCTCTGCTATAGTATCTTGTTCTTTATATTATGATTGATTCATTTCCTGAGACTCATTCAAGATATATGAAAATGAAATAGGGATTCGCACTAAAAAAAAGTAAGGTCAGGAGCCTTGAAAGTGAACCGCATTCTGCCAGTGATGGAAATCAGAAATTCATCAAAGCTACTTTTTCTCAGAGGCAGCCTTTACCTCTCACTATTTCATAGTTTGATTCTGCTCTGGCCATTACCTCAGATCTCTTACTCTATATTTTCAATAATTACCACACATTTTAATCTAACTTTAATTAATAATCGACCTCTTTCAGACCCTATTACCAACTAGCTTAATATTCTTTATTTTGTTTTATTGCTGTTACTCTGAACGCCTGATAGAAAAAAAAAAAAACTTTCCACAGGTTAAGTCACTGTCCTTTCTTTGCCTTTCTAGTCAATGACAAGAATCCAGAGACATGAGTAATAAAACTTTGATTTTTACTGGCAATGTAACACTGTTCTTGGTGCTGATAAAATTTATTTTCTGATAATAAAGGGATTTATTAAGTCATACACAGACTGCACAAGATTTTTAAGAGATCAGACAATGCATCTTGTCAGCTGCACTGTAACATAACTTCTCAGACTCACCACTGGCTTGCTTTTCCCCAGGAAGAGCTATCTGTGATAGGATCAGGAAGCTGCATACCTGCATCTTGCCCCGCACTGCAGACACAGCTGTGGGGTTTGTGGTTTTTTTTTTTTTTTTTTTTTTTTGGATAGCATTTAGCTTGTTTTCAATATCTATATATTCAGAAGTCAGTCTGAGTAGCAGATCCTAAGTAATGTCTGACCAGAGCTGCAATTCACTTGATCTAGAAGGAATTTAATTGTTTTTTGTTGTTTGGATTTAATTTTTTATTGGGAATATGGAGTTAACATTTTAGAAGGCTCTCATGTCGTATGAAGGGTGCTCCGAAAATGACAACCTGTGTATTAAAGTCAACTTTTAAAATAAAAGATTACAGTCTATGGTAACCAGCTTTAGTATACTGTAAATTATCAATAGATGATATTGAAAGTTGAGAAATATACTCTGAGTACCAATGATAGAGCATTCAATTTAGTACGTGTGTTACAATATCTTATGTGTGTGTATGTTTATGTGCATATATAAATTTCTGTATTCTTATCTTGTGATCTTTATGTTGCTTCAATAAGATTTATTTTCCTTAAAGTACGATAAGACCTTTCCTAGAATGTCACCCTTCACAGTTTCACAAATACAACATGTCGCCAGGTTTTTGTGTGTATTGAGAATAAATTACTAGCACATTTATGTCAATTCTTCCATGAATGAATTAAATGCAATAAAGAAACATTATATGCCACCTGCAAATTTGAAGACTAAAGCTGATGTGCTAATTTGTTATTATTTCCAATAGGAATGCATAGATACCCAACAGAATAGCTTGAAATGATCAGATAAAAGAAAGAAGGTACATGTGCATGTATAATTTTTGAAAGAAGAAGTTTTAGATTGTCAGAAGCAGTTCATGAGTGAGATAAAAATAATAAAGGTCAATAATCATTGATCTAGAGAAAACTCCAGTAAATTTTCGGAAGGAAACCTATTTTGGTTTGACTCTTATGGCTGTAAATCTCTCCAAAATAAATTATTCTTTCTCCTTGCCTCAATAAACACACCAAAGGGAAGATGATGGAATATTTCATAATATGACGGAGTGCTGCAGGGTCATCATTTTGAAAATGGATTCTCATGCCTGCTGTCAAATGAATAGGTCTAACAGTCAGTCAAATATACACTGAGTACAGAGGATACTAAGGGTGTTTTCAAATTACTTTGTAACAACTTTTTCACTTTATTTCTGATGATTTACCTCTTTTTTTTTTTTTTGACTATTTCAATGAAATTTTGGTCAACTGGCTATTCTGATTAATTTTGTACCCGGTCTTTAAAGTGTACTATAACCCAGCTGCATTAGGTGCTAGAGCTACTAAAAACAGTAAAAAAAACTGGGTGGCTTAGGCAGAAATGTGCTGTCTCACAGCACTGAACACTACAAGTCTGAAATCAAAGAGCCAGCAAGGCCATGCATTTCTGAATGTTCTACAAAACCCTCCTTCCTTGCCTCTCTCTAACTTCATGCCTTACAGCAACCCATGGCATGCTTTGAATCATAGTTGCTTCCTTCTTATCATTACCTTCACCTTCAGATGACCGTTTCTGTGTTAGTTTATTTCTTTTCTCTTTTTAATAAAAACTCTAGGTGTTAGATGCAGACCCATCCCGGACATACACTCCTTTTTATAGCACATGTACAGAATCTCCATTTCCGTATGTGTTCACATACTGAGGGGCCAAATGGGCATGGATTTGGCAGTGATGATCTTCAGACAACTCCACCATTTGAGGAATTTTGTATACAAAATGCAAACAACCTGATGATTTTTTTAAACAAGCAAGGAAGGAACTTTTATTAAATGTAAACTTATCAATGGAACATTATTTATTTATTCATATATCTATACATTCATTACTCGAATGAACTTTTACTCAGTTCCTAATATTTTCCAAACATTCAGCTGCATCCTAGAGGGATATATGTATTATCAAATTTCAATTACACAAACCAATCCTCTACCAAGAGTAATATAAAGAATAGGACTTAATATTATATAATAGGTGGCACACTTGCCACATATGATTAAATAAGAGTCAATATAATTACACAAAATAAATACAACGTAAAGAAGTTTGACATATGCATTTTCAATATAATGTTGTAAGGGGGAAGTTGAGAACAACCTTGTTAAGCAAACATAAATAAGTTGATATCTTGAACATTCCCTTGTAGGTGAACAGATTTTAAGTTGTTTATCGATGTGAGGTGAGCAGTTAATTTTGTTGGTATGCTGTAGCTGAATTCAATGTCAGGCCATTATACTTGAAAGCATTACATTTACATCTTCAAATAAATGCTGAAAATATTTGTTATAAGTTGTCACTGCGGCAACCAATCAGGTTGATATAGTCAAAGTAGAATATATAGGAGAAGAAATTTAAAAAGTTACCCTATCAAAATAGTTTGCATCAATGAACTTTCTATTTTGTAAAGCAATAGAATTTTTACTCAGCATTTCAGAGGTAACCCAGGATTACTGTTTAATGAGAATATACAGTTAGTCTTAGATTCCACGTTACTACTGTTTGTATCAGTTAATTCTACCATTTAATTTTCCCCTGAAAATGTTGTCTACGTATCTACATGATATGAAATCTTAGAAATCACTCAGTGGAAACGGTATTTTTGGTAACATCAACTACATCTGCATTACTTGTTCAATTTCCTGGTAGAGAGATTTCTACTGCTTTCTGCCATGCCTCAAGGAAAGAAAAATACATGACTTCTTAACCTCATGTCATTTGTGACAATTAGTTTATATGTTTTATTAAGTATTATTACATTAGTACATGAGAAAGCCAAGCCTGGAGCTTCCTCTGGGTGTACCATGTCTGTACAAAGGCCAAAGACATGGGCCATCTTCCATTGCTTTCCTAAGTGCATTAACAGGGAATTGGATTGGAAGTGTAGTAGCCAGGTATCGAGCTGATGCCCATATGGGATGCCTGCACTGCAGGTAGAGGCTGAACCTGCTACACCACAATGCCAGCCCTATCATTCACTTTATTCTAAACAGTTGAAATGCTACCCTCTTCTTCCTGTTGTTTTGCTACATTCAGATTCTCCCTAAAAACAGAACTAAAGAAACTGTAGTCATAAAACAAAATGTAAATGTTCATCTACATCTCCCATTACTTTAAAAATCATGGGAGATTAATAACAAGCTCCTCAAGAGTTCATTATTCTGTTGCATTTGCTTTGGACCCTCGCAGTCCCTCTGTTATTCCATGAGTGTGCATCATGGATGCGACATGATTAATGAAAACTGTGGGCCTATGCAGCCTTTGTGTCCTGATTTGACATAGGTTTAATCCTGTCAATGGCAGTTTAAATACTATTTCCCTAAGAACATGGATTGGATATAGTAGAGCTAAGTAGCTACACATTGATGGATATGTAAAAAAAAAAAAAATCTTCACGGAGGAACTTATTTAAATCAGTTTGAGAGGTTGAAAAGAATGTTGTTTTATTTGATGAACAAAGAGAAGAAACAAATTGACATACTACATTAAAAACTTATTATAAAAACTATGAAAACATTTAATATACATATATTATGCAAGTTAATCTATAATGTAAATCTAATGTATATAATATAGGTAGTGGTTTCAAAGGCAAAATGATACATTTAAATGTAATACACTGTGATAAAAA
This sequence comes from Sylvilagus floridanus, assembly GCA_949820135.1. Taxonomy (NCBI): domain Eukaryota; kingdom Metazoa; phylum Chordata; class Mammalia; order Lagomorpha; family Leporidae; genus Sylvilagus; species Sylvilagus floridanus. The sequence goes on from OX463224.1 coordinate 85,911,753, forward strand.
ATAGAAGACCATAACTTAAAAAAATTTCTAATCTTGTTCTAAAATCAAAATTAATAGAGAAATCTGACCTCTCATGTTTTATTTATAGCAGTTACTCATTCTTAAAATTATATTATATAATTTATCAATTTACTTTCCATTGTTTTTATTTCTCTACTACTTTTTCTATGGTAAAGAGGGTAGAACTTGTGGTGGGCATTAAGATACTGATCAAGGCACCTGAGTCCCACCCTAGAATGCGTGTGGAAAGCAAAGGGTTGACAAAAGTAACTGATTTCCTACCACCCATGTGGGAGATTTGCATCTAGGATTGCGAGGTCCCAGATTTTAACTTAGTTTAGCCTTGACCATTGTAGCTATCTGAAGGGGAAACCAACCAGTGGAAACTTTCTCTATGTCTGTATTTTCAAAATAAATAAATATATACTATTTGCTATAGGAAAGAATTTTTGATAAGACCACAGAATTGCAGGCAATTAAAACACAAGTAGATAAATGGGATTACATCAAGCTAAGAAGCTTCTGCAAAGCAAAATAAACATTCAGCAAAGTGAAGAGGCTGACTTAGGTAAAGGAGAAAATATTTTCAAACTACACAACTGATAAGAAATTAATATTTGAAAGATGGCGGAATAGGAAGGGAGCACACTGATAGTCCGGGGAGAGACAGTTTAATAAAAGTGGAGATACTGCAGGTTAAAGGAAGAGTTGGAGAAGAAACAGCAGAGGAAACTCTTCCAGAACTAGTGATTCACGATGGACCTGTGAGGAGGGTGCGGGAGCCCACGGCTCAGGACACCAACCACAGAATCTATGCACCAGCACTGGAATGGGAGGTGAGCCGAACCTCGGTAGCCCAAAACACTGGCAGGAAAGCAGAAGGAGAGGCCGAGAGGGAATGAGGCATGAAGCTCCACTGGGGAAAGTTCACCAGGCTAACTAGAGGAGAAAGGAAAAAAAAATGGACCGGTACCAACATGAGTCTTTCTCTCTCTCCGCTCACCTCTCAAAGGCAAGGAAGACAAAGAGCAGGCACCATTTTGGATATACGTAAAAACTGCATCATGCTGTGCCCGCCCTCAGCCAACTAGTAAAACCTGACTCTGGGGGGGGTGAAATAACAGGAGGTTAGGACACAGTGAATGTGTGGAGCTAATGAACTGAGACTGTTGGATTTATCCCTTTAATGCAGGGATGGTTCAATGTTCGCAGTACAATCAATATGATATACTGCATTAACAGACTGAGGAGAAAAAAAACATGATTATCTCAATAGACGCAGAGAAAGCATTTGATAAAATACAACACCCTTTCATGATGAAAACTCTAAGCAAACTGGGTATAGAGGGCACATTCCTCAATACAATCAAAGCAATTTATGAAAAACCCATGGCCAGCATCCTATTGAATGGTTAAAAGTTGGAAGCATTTCCACTGATATCTGGTACCAGGCAGGGATTCCCCCTCTCACCACTGCTATTCAATATAGTGCTGGAAGTTTTAGCCAGAGCCATTAGGCAAGAAAAACAAATTAAAGGGATACAAATTGGGAAGGAAGAACTCAAACTATCCCACTTTGCAGATGATATGATTCTTTATGTAGGGGATCCAAAGAACTCTACTAAGAGACTACTGGAACCCATAGAAAAATTTGGCAAAGTAGCAGAATATAAAATCAATGCACAAAAATCAATAGTCTTTGTATGCACAGGCAATGCCATGGCTAAGAAAGAACTTCAAAGATCCATCACATTTACAATAGCTACAAAAACAATCAAATACCTTGGAATAAACTTACCAAGGACACTAAAGATCTCTATGATGAAAATTACAAAATCTTAAAGAAAGAAATAGAAGAGGATACCAAAAAAATGGAAAAATCATCCATGTTCATGGATTGGAAGAATCAATATTATCACAACGTCCATTCTCCCCAAAGCAAGTAATCCATTCTCCCAAAAGAAATGTATAGATTCAATGCAATACATATCAAAATAAGAAAAACATTCTTCTCAGATCTGGAAAAAATGATGGTAAAATTCAAATGCAGGCACAGGAGACCTCGGATACCTAAAGAATTCTTCTACAACAAAAACAAAATCATAGGCATCACAATACCAGATTTCAAGACACACAACAGGGCAGTTGTTATCAAAACAGCATGGTACTGGTACAGAAACAGATGGATAGACCAATGGAACAGAATAGAAACACCAGAAATCAATCCAAACATGTACAGCCAACTTATATTTGATCAAGGGTCTAAAACCAATCTCTGGAGTAAGGACAGTCTATTCAATAAATGGTGCTGGGAAAATTGGATTTCCATGTGCAGAAGCATGAAGCAAGACCCCTACCTTTCACCTCAAACAAAAATCCACTCAACATGGATGAAAGACTTAAATCTACAACCTGACACCATCAAATTATTAGAGAGCATTGGAGAAACCTGCAAGATATAGGTACCGGGAAAGATTTCTTGGAAAAGACCCCAGAAGCATAGGCACTCAAAGCCAAAATTGACATTTGGGATTGCATCAAATTGAGAAGTTTCTGTACTGCAAAAGAAACAGTCAGGAGAGTGAAGAGGCAACCAACAGAATGGGAAAAAATATTTGCAAACTATGCAACAGATAAAGGGTTGGTAACCAGAATCTACAAAGAAATCAAGAAACTCCACAAGATCAAAACAAACAACCCACTTAAGAGATGGGCCAAGGAACTCAATAGACATTTTTCCAAAAAGGAAATCCAAATGGCCAACAGGCACAAGAAAAAATGTTCAGAATCACTAGCAATCAGGGAAATGCAAATCAAAACCACAATGAGGTTTCACCTCACCCCAGTTAGAATGGCTCACATACAGAAATCTACCAACAAAATATTCTGGAGAGGATGTGGGGAAAAAGGGACTCTAACGCACTGTTGGTGGGAATGCAAACTGGTAAAGCCACTATGGAAGTCAGTCTGGAGATTCCTCAGAGGCCTGAATATAACCCTACCATTCAACCCAGCCATCCCACTCCTTGGAATTTACCCAAAGGAAATTAAATTGGCAAATAAAGACAGCTGTCTGCACATTAATGTTTATTGCAGCTCAATTCACAATAGCTAAGACCTGGAACCAACCCAAATGCCCATCAACAGTAGACTGGATAAAGAAATTATGGGACATGTACTCTATAGAATACTATACAGCACCAAAAACAATGAAATCCAGTCATTTGCAACAAAATGGAGGAATCTGGAACAAATCATGCTGAGTGAAATAAGCCAGTCTCAAGGGGACAAATATCATATGTTCTCCCTGATCGGTGACAACTAATCGAGCATGAAAAAGGAAACCTGTTGAAGTGAAAAGGACACTATGAGAAACAGTGACTTGATTGGCCCTTCTCCTGACTGTTGATGTACAATTTAATACTTTATTCCTTTTAGTATTTTTTCTACTTAATACCGTGGCTGAACTATTTAATTAACACACAATTTTCTTAGGTGTTTAAATTTAACTGAAAAGTGATCCCTGTTAAATATAAGAGTGGGAATAAGAAAGGGAGGAGATGTACAATTTGGGACATGCTCAATCAGACTTGCCCCAAATGGTGGAGCTGGAAAATATGCCAGGGGATTCCAATACAATCCCATCAAGGTTGCAGGTACCAATGCCATCTCACTAGTCCAAGTGATCAATTTCAGTTCACAATTGATCATAATGATAGGTCTAAGAGTCAAAGGAATCACATAAACAAGACTAGTTTCTGCTAACACTAACTGATAGAATTAAAAAGGGAGAGAACAATCCAACATGGGAAGCCGGATACACAGCAGACTCATAGAATGGCAGATGTCCTAAACAGCACTCTGGCCTCAGAATCAGCACTTAAGACATTCGGATATGGCTGAAGAGCCCATGAGAGTATTTTTTGCATGGAAACCCAAGACACTCTGGGAAAAAAAAATAAAGATCTCTGTGAGTGAGATCCCAGTAGAAATAACTGGCTATCAAAGAATTAGGTAACTTTCTCTGAAGGGAAGAGAGAACTTCCACTTTGATTATGACCTTGTCTAAATAAGATTGAAGTCAGTGAACCCTAAAAGCTTCCATAGCCTTGGCAACTCATGACTAGAGTCTAGGGTGATTACTGACACCATAAATATAAGTGTCACTTTGTTAAGTCAACAACAGGAGTCACTGTGCACTTACTCTTCATATAGGATCTCTGTCCTTAATGTACTGTCCAATGTGAATTAATGCTATAACAAATACTCAAATAGAATTTTATACTTTATGTTTGGTGTGGGTGCAAACTGATGAAATCTTTACTCAATATATACTAAATTGATCTTCAGTATATAAAGATAATTGAAAATGAATCTTGATATGAATGGAATGGGATAGGGAGCGGGAGATGGGAGTGTTGTAGGTGGGAGGGAAGTTATGGGGGGAAAAAACCTTTCTAATCCATAAACTGTACTTTGGAAATTTATATTTACTAAATAAAAGTTTAAAAAAAGAGATTAATATCCAAGATATACAAGGACCTCAAGAAACTTAAAAATAACAAAACTAACTATCCAGCTAAGAAATGAGTAAAGGACATGAACAGGCATTTTTCAAAGGATTACATACAAATGACCAACAGACATATGTAAAGATTATCAGAATCACAAATCGTCAAGGAAATGCAAATAAAAACCACAATGAGATTTCATTTCACCCTAATTAGAATGGCTATCATCAAAAAATCAAAAAATAATAAATACTATCAAAGATGTGAATTTACTTATGATCACCAAATGTTAACTTAATAATATTTTCTGGTTTATTTTTAGTGATTGTGCAAATTCATGAACTGACAGAAATATTTGAAATAATTATTTAATATAAATAATAAACTGTTTCCTCCATTCAGACATGTAGTAAAATACAAGTTCATAGAAAGAAAACAATAGATGTAATGTATAGCAAGCGAATTGACAAGGTTTTTTTTTTTTTAAGTCTGTCATCTCTCACTCTCTCTCTCACTCTCTCGGCCACTTGCTCCCTCGCTCTTGTTCTCACTCTATCTGTATCTCTAACTCTATCTTTTATCTATCTCAGCTTCAAATCACATATTTGATATAACAGTTGTATTGCAAAGGTGATCATTTAAGCATAAATACCAATGTCAAACTTTACAGGTGATATGAATGTCAAATTAAATAAGGTTATAAAAAAACAATCATTGTGCTCCTTCTTATTCCTTCCTAACAAATGTAAAAAGGAAATATATGGCTGCTCATAAACTAAATATTACTTTATTCACTGTGTATCATTTAACTGGCTTTTACATGATTAATACAAGTTAGGAGACTTCAAAATGGCCCAAAGATATAATATCCTAATTTCAGGAATTTTTTATGTTGTCTTTTTTTTTTTTGACAGGCAGAGTGGACAGTGAGAGAGAGAGACAGAGAGAAAGGTCTTCCTTTGCTGTTGGTTCACCCTCCAATGGCTACGTTTTATGTGATTAAAGTTAAGGGTTTCAGTATCGGATTTCTATCTTTTTGACTTTCTTCTAAGATTATAGAGTACCTCAAAAAGCTTCTGGAAATTGGAATTAAAACGTAAGTTCATTTTGGTGCAAAAATTTGACTTCCATGCAGTTTTTATAATGAGAAATTTTTATGCAATTTTTGAAGTATGCTTATATGCATGGGTTTCTTTTTTTGTACAACTATAAACTTTTAATTCCATTTTATACAAGCTTTTCAAAGTACTCATACTGGGAATGAATCTTTTATTTTCAGTGACTTTATTTGTTGTAATTTCTTATAGTTGAAACTATCAAATATAGGCATGATAAATATCCAGGTTTTTGTTAACAATAATTACAGAATGTACTGTATGATGGCAGGTTCCCTTTCCTGCTATTAATTCTGAAGTGATTCTGAAATCTAGAGAATATTTCATTTGTCTTTATAATGGAATTCATAGATGATGATAAAATATCCATCTGTTTTGACTTCAACCAATGTTTGTCACATTGCTACCGGGTCCTAGGCATTATGCTAAGTAGAAAGGAAATAAGACTTTCTTTACAAGGCTTGTTTTAGATCTGTCTTATGTGGAAAATATTTCTCAAAGCACATACTAAACTGACATGTTATTATGATGTTTTCCAGGGGCAAAGCATTTTCTTCATTTACTCTGTACATAAGATATTGAGGAAAAAATTTGCCAGCCTTGAGAATGTAACAACAATGACAATAATCATTACAGAGTTGATGACATGGATGACTGATGAGAATAATGACAGAACCAAGAACTATTATTTTCATAGTATTTATTCTGTGATTAAAATGATCTGGGCCAGGCTGCATGTTATTAAGAAAGGAGATTCACTTGCATGATCTCATTCATTTTAAGCGACTTTTTTTCTGTTCATTTCTTCTCTTATTTGTTTGTTATTAATGGAATGACATCTGGTGCACAGAATTGAGTCAATCATTAACTGCTTCTTTGGTTGCTGGAAATTCTTCATATAGACATTGGTGCTGTACATTTAATATTTTATAATTATTTTTAATAAACACTAGTAAATTCTTCAACCCACATGTAAGTTAGACCTTGGCCTATATCCCTTTTATGGCTCTCATCCACGGATTTTCCATGAAGGAATGGAGGGATAAAGATTTAAAAGGCATATGATCAATTGTGCAATTAGGATTTGAAACCATACTGTCCTATACAAGAGGGAATATTTTGTCCTCTTCACCAAACTTCATAATAGGGTTTCAAGTTCCTGAGTAAAATCTTTAGCATTTTTGCATAATCCTTAATTTAAATTTGAAAAAAAAAACATCTACCTCTTAAATGTGATTTCATCCACTTACTGAAATACCACATTGTGCTTCCATTTTTCTTTTTCTTCTACACCTGTGGATAGTCCATTAACATGGTTATAAATAGTATGATACATAATAATCTAAAATCAAATTTCTTTTAACTACACAGAAACTTATAGATATTTTGAACTCTGTACTGTTTTACTATTGCTAAAATAGATTGAATCTATCCTACCTGATGATCCTTCAAAATAGTTGTAGATTGTTTTCTGTTTTACATTGCAGAAATCAACACTAGATGGAGCCATTTTCTCCATCAATCATGTGTGTTCTAAAAAAAAAAAATAATAATAATACCCACAACTAAGGAAAATATATTTTCATCACCATTGCCCATTTTCTCTCTCTCTCTCTTTTTAAAAAGCCTCTTTCTTAACACATCATTGTGCATTTTAGCAGTGCAAAACTTATATTAATATTTTTATATTGAGCTGGTATTCCATGCTTTAAAAAAAAAAGAAATGTTCTGCCCTAAGACACTGTCTTACAAATGATTTACACTTATCATTTTAAACATACTCTTATAATCTCTCTCTTATCCACTGTATTGCAAAAAATAGGTGTCTTCGTCCTTTATTCTGAAGCTTTGACATGAATCATGTAGGGTTCTTGTAAAAAACAAATATTCTGATTTAGGGTGGGACCCGAGATTCTGACAAGTTACCAAGTGATGTCAATGCATTTTAAATTAAAAAAAGTCACTTTGTTCAGCAAGGCTGTACTCAGTGGGCATGTTGTGGCTGACTCCTCATAGTCAACTGGAGGGCTTCTTTCATATGTAGATTCCTAAAGGAGTTTAGAATCAGAATCAGGTCATGTAATTTGAAGTGTAGTCATCTACATTAATTAAATCGGTAAAAATGATTCTATTTATTGTACAGCTTAAGAGTTCATAGAAATAACTGGCAATTGAACTCAGTAAATCCAAATGGCTGGGAAGGAAATCTTCAACAGTCGCCTTTGTAGCAGCTATGGAGAGGTGAAACCACAATCTACCTTGTGTCTCCTATGTTCTTCATAGCCAAGAAATAGCAAAGCAGCTAATGAAATGGTCTTCCCAAATACAATTATGAGCAAGAGAGGATTCCTTAAATACAAAATTAGGCTGAGGGTGGAGGGCGTGCTATTGAAACTGAATGATGAATAGCCAAATAAACCAATGAACCTAGTATTTTGACAGGGGCATAAAGAATTTTAAAATGATAGAAAGTAGGGCATTTGAAATATGGAAAGGCAAGATCCATATTTGATACTCAGTACTCTTAAGCATGTATGCACCCGGTCCCCTGTTGTACAATTGTCTTGTTTCAATAGTTCCTCACTTCATTCCCCTCATTTCCTTCAACTTCTTTATTCTTCTCCATTTCTTCTACTTTCCCCTGTCACAACCATTACTACAATTCAAAAATGTAGTGCCCATTACATAGTATTCAGTAAGTATGTGTTGACTATTTTATTGCTAGCTTTGTATTCTTTTATAATAAAAATACTTCACTCACAAGGGAATAAAATGTGTGCCTGTACCACAGTCGTTTCTAGGGCTAAAAAATTACAGTTCCTAGTGGAAGGCATTCTATACATAATTTCAGTTCATGTTTGCACAATCTGGTAAATCAAGCAGAACCCACTATGAAAGGGAAGAAAAATGATAGTAAGAGATAAATAAAATGAAATTTGACTCTCAACATTGCTTAATTTCAAACTGAACAGGAATTAGGCATTGAATTTTCTCTTTCTTTTTCAGCTGCTTTTCTAACTATATATGCTGTTCCAACACCCACTTGACTCTATGCATTGAAATAGTGCCACCTAAGGAACTGCCTCTTTTAATCTTGCTAAATATCACATGCAGGTGTCCCTTGTTAAAGCTAAATATTCTTGCCACAGCTGGCAGAAAATACATCTCTCTTTGTATTCTTCATAAAGCATTTTTTTTTCTTGTGGTAAACGCTACACCTCTTATTTACCCACATATTTTTTCTCTTCTATTCAAGATTATAATTCTTTTGATAAGAAGAGAGAAGTGTTACTCTGGGCTTTTAATAAAAGTACATTTTATTTCTAAGCAATGACAAAGCAGTCTTGCACTTTTCCCACAATTCAAGCTCTCTGATAGCTGTACTTGCCAGTTATCTTTAAAAATTAACCCTTTTTTGCTAATAGATAAAAGGATTAAAAATTCAACTATCCATTGACAATGGTTTACCAGGAAAGGATCTAACATTTTCCAAATTTGAGAAACAAAGTTTTGAATCCAAATGACTGTTTTTGTATGCATTATGACTTAATTTACCATCTTTTTTTAAGATTTATTTATTTTAAAGTCAGAGCTACACACAGAGAGAAGGAGAGGCAGAAAGGGAGATGTTTTCCATCTGCTGGTTCACTCCCCAGTTGGCTGCAATGGCTGGAGCTGCGCCAATCTGAAGCCAGGATCCTTTAATCTCCTCCGGGTTTCCCAGATGGGTGCAGGGTTCCAAGGACTTGAGCCAACTTCTACTGATTTCCCAGGCCATTGCGGAGTGCTGGATCGGAAGTAGAGCAGCCGGAACTCGAACCGGCATCCATATGAGATGCCAGCACTGCAGGCAGTGGCTTTATCCACTACAGCACAGTGACAGCCCTATAATTTACCATCTTAAAACAGGAAGAAACTGATTTTTTGCTATACAGCGATAATTAAATTTTTGTCCATGATATGATAATTATTTTTGTAAACTACATACCTCAATCTAGTGCTTATAGTTAATCTTGGAAATCCATACATTTCATGCATCTTCCATGTACACTAATCCCAAATATCATGTACTGTATTCTTCAAGTGTATGTTTTATCTACCTGTTTTTCATTCTGTGCCTCCTCTTGATCTCCAGTAGAGTTTAAGTTACATTGGTGAGGCTGGCATTATAGTGTAGTGAACAAAGCTGCCTCCTGCAACACCAGCATCCCATTTGAGCATCAGTTAATTTTCCAGCTGTTCCACTTCAATCCAGCTCCCTGCTAATGGTCTGGGAAAAGCAGTAGATGGCCCAAGCATTTAGGCCTCTGCCACCCATGTGGGAGATACAGCAGAAGCACCTGGCTTTGTTCTGTCCCATTCTTGACCATTGCAGCCATCTAGGGAGTGAATAATGGAATGTAAGATCCTGCTCGTTCTCTTCTTCTGTCTCTCCCTCTCTCTTTGTAACTCTGTCAAATAAAAATAATAAGTCTTTAAATATACAAATAAGGTGATGTGTGGCACACAACCATGTATCCACGATTTTCTTCTCTATCTTACCTTTGGTAATATAATGTGGATTTTATATGAAAATTCATCTGCATTTGGCTAAGGACTATATATGTGTGTGTGTGTGTGTGTGTGTGTGTGTGTGTGTGTATATATATATATATATATTTAGGATGGGCCACATGACTATGTTCTGGCCAATAAATGTAAGAAAATTCATAAGTACATGACTTTATAATCAGAATTGAATGCAGTTGCTACATATAGTTCTTTCTTTTCCCTAGTAACTGATGTTGCCATCTATTCACTAATAAATGTGAATACATTATGCTTATAAGATCTTTTTATACTTACAACTGTTCTTTTTCTTATAAGATCTGCTCCATATTTTATTTGAGAGGCTTCCTTAATGGAGTCCATGTCAGGTCTCCGTATCTGAATGTGGAGGCTTCAAACTTTGTTTTTGGAAGGAAAAAAAATGCATATATTTGTTCTCTGTTCTCAGTATCTAGTACAGTACATTATGATATGTAATAAGATCTTAATAAGTAGCCAAGTAAGTGCTTAACCTGATTCTCCATGTCTGTGTGTGGTGCTTACATGCGTGGGTGCTTACATATGTATATGTATGTGTGAGTACATATATGATATTTTTACTTCTATATAATTTTATTTTTGAAAAAATTAAAATTTATTTATTTAGAAACACATACACACAATGAGCAAGAGAGAGAGGGAAAGAGAAAGATATTCCAGTTGATGGTTTACTCCTCAAATTCTGACAACAGAACGGGCTGTACCAGGACAAATTCAGGGGCCTGTAATTCAACACAGATCCTATACATGCAGGGACATATATACTTGAGCTACATCTATTTGCTTCCAGTGGTGCACAACAGCAATATTTAGATCAGAAATAGAGCTGGGAACAAGTGGGCCTAAATACTAGGCCAAACACTCACTCCATTTTTCTTTATCTCTTAAATATCAATATTCTAGAAGATGGGAGATAAAATCTATTTGGTAGAAAGGAAAGTATTGCTTGATATTTCATGTAAAACATTGCTAATTATGCAACTCTTGTTTCTTCTTTGTGTTGCATCATAAAATATATGGAGCTTGAGACTATTGCAAAACTACTTTCATCTTGATGATGTGAATGAAGAGAAGAAAACACATATTTCACATCAACAGGTATAAAGCTGCTTAAAATAATATCAAAAGTAAAATTTTTAAGATAGTTAAGCTCATTCAAGAGTATCAAATATATGTTTTATTTATTCTTCATTTTCTACTTGACTGATAAAAAAATTTGTATCATTTTTGTCATCACTAATGTTGAAAATATCTACCAAGCTGTCTTGCTAATAATATATTTAAGGGTACACTATCATCAGTGTATTTATTAATGATGTTGGTTTAATTAGATTTCCTATAAATATCTTTTTCTTCCACCTTAAGAAGTTGCTTATTAATTCTGTCACAAAAACGTAAATCATTTATCTGCTTCTTTCAAAAACAAACTGAATTCACTTTCTATCATTAATGAAATCATCATCCCCAATTTTTTTTTTCTTTAACGAAAAATCAGTCTTTTGCTCTAAATTGATGTGGTCAGTATTTATTTTTAATGAGTCTTACATCAAAACAAACCAATTGCGAATTGGTGATTATATGGAAAGAGTATTTTTGTTCTCCATGTTGTTAACTGCAGAAAGGTCAGATCATTACAAAAGGTCAATTTTGTGTGACTTTTATCTTTTTAAATTTTTTTCAATTTATATATAGTGAGCATATTTAATACATTCCATATATATATTCCTTCTTATTTTTTATTTAATTTTTACAATGACATACTTTGAATTTATTGTATAATCACAAGCTTACCCCCCACCAATTAAAGAACTGGACATTAATAAGTAGAAAAAACACTGTTACTCAAGACTATAGGCAAGAGCTGTAAATAGTCAAATCTCTAAATGTCAATTTTGCTCACCAAAGTTACAATTTTTGTTAACATCATTTTTGGGGCATGTAAGGCTAAGCAATAAATATATATTCATAATTAAATGCACTCATTCATAAATGTACATATATAAGTATGAAGATAGTGGATAGAATTTACTCTGGATAATCACTCTAGTCAAACTTGATCCAAATGAGAATTCTACAGCTTTGTGACAGTGTAGAGGCTATTCTACATTCCTGTTTTTCTAAGTCTCACACGTATCATCCAGCTTGCAATTCTATACCATTCAGGTCAATTCCTTCTTGAAAGACATCTCCTGTGTGATGCCCTTTCTGATTCTTCCTGTGTAAACAGATTGACTTTATCATCTGTTCTTATCCCAGTCAGTACACATCTCTCAGTGTTGCTTTCACTGTACTGTTACCTAGTTGCTGCTAATAAAGCTGTCTTATCTGCTACACTCTGAGGAACTACCATTTTAGGGCAGGAACATAGAGGGAAGAAAAGAAAGAAGTAACTAACAATTAAGCCTTGAATAAATGATAAGGTGGGTTTGATTAATGGTGTGATAAAAAGATATGCCTGCTTTGATTTTAAGTGTCAATGTGTGAATTATTAAATAATGTAAAGACCTTGCTTGGAAGCGGTTATCCGAGTAATTTAAACAGACTGTGACTTGTAAAACCTTTGTCATTTGCTTGGTAGTGTTAATGACATACCTGTACATTTCATTAGGGAGCTCAATGGGCTTGAAAAGATAACCTTTGTGATCAATTCCAATGCTAACTTACTAATTTTGTATGATTATAATAAGATCCAAGGAAAAACTTAGTTAAAATAAATCATTGTACCAAACAATAAAATTATCACCAGGGTTCTACTTAAAAGATATGTAAACTTTTGAGTCCAAAGAGATTTCAGACAGCATGGGGTCCCACCTCTGTTTTCACAGATGAAGCATTCCAGGCTTAGAGAGACCAGGGTGCATTTGTCTGACTTCTCTTTTTCTGTAAATATTTGATTTCAAATGGGCACTGATTGTAGCTCCAAAAACTGCCGGAACGACTTCCTGCAAGCAGCCCCCAAATGCAACTATTTGAGTTTGGGTTTATAAACTTTCTTTTCTGACCCTTCAGGTGGTAGCCAGCATGGTGTCATTGAGTACAGCCTTGTATTAACTCATCTGTGCTGATGGGAACATTTGACCACTACTGGCATTTGATAAATTATTACTTTTTTATGTTGGCTTTCACAAATCCCTCAGGGTTGTGAAGAGATTACAAATTTTGTACCTCAGGGAAACCAAAAACCAAAAAGCATAGTATACATTGTACAATTTATATTTCATGAACACAAAGATATACACACAATATTCACTTGTATAACCGCTTTAAGATTAGCTTTGTTTCCAATTCCAATTGCGTGCATATTCAATAGCAGGTCAAAAATCAGTTATGCATAAAAGGAAATTATGTTCCATTATTTTACTATAGGAAAAAATAGACCACACTGGCACATCTAATTAAGTAGCCTTTTTTATCGCTATTAATTTGAGATGTATAAAATAAATTTGTGAATTAATAAACAATGAGGTCCTGTATACCCCTCCTTTTACTTTCCTTTATTTACATCTCATATCAGTGTAATTATCACAACTAATAAACCACACCAGAAAGACCCAGGAAATACAATATTAATGGTTGTTTATTTATAACACCTTTCATTCTTTGTAGGAAAATATATAAACATATAACTTTGAGAAGAGAAAGATTATTTAAGTCTTCTATCAAATATTTCCATCAGCAAAAAAAGACAAAATCTCATTGTTCATTTTGTTTCTTTCCCCAGCTCTGCTTTAAAAATTATAAAGACTGCCCCATTCTGCAATAAATTAGTCAATTTAATTTTCTCCCAGGTATCTTTGTGGTAAACCAAATTTTCAATAGTAAATCCTGTATCAGTAAATTAACAATGCTATCTTTGCATTTCTTAGCAAATATCGTATGCTTGAAAAATAATGATTGCCACTAAAACACAGCAGGATTAATAATTTTTCTCATTCAATTCAGGCCCAGTTATCAATGCAATTTGTGAATGAGCATTTGGTTTAATTGAATATTCCTGTTAATTCATGCTCCTTGATCCCTTACAGTAATTTTAGAAGGCTTTATCATTTCTGCAGCTATATGGAGGATCTTTCTGAAGCTTCAGCCAATTAATTTCTTTTGAAGTTAAGCCTTTGAATATTTCAAATCTTCTAGAGTCAGAAGTACAAAATTCAAGTGTCAGATATGTTTTTCAATGAGTCAATAAATTAACATTAAAAAGAGATTGAGCTTAATGTATAGTTTAGAAGGAATATAGGATAAGATAGGCCAGGGTTATAAGCAATAATCAAATGAAACTTTGTTCAACTTCACTAAAACAAAGCAAATTTTAAAACAATCATGGATCATTAAAATTATAGCTGTATATCATTTTAACCATCTGTTTTACAAAGGTATAAAGAATTTCTACAAAATTATATTTTCAACAATACTGATACACACAGGCATTTCTGTTTTTATTTTTCTTTTATTTGAAATTTTATCTTCCACATGTAAAGGAGAACATGTGGCATTTATCTTTATCTGTCCAATCTGTTTCATAGAAAGTCTGTTTTCCACAGTGGTTGCACTTTCTTACATACCTACCAGCAATGTCTAAGAGTTTCCCTTTCTCCACATCCTTACCAGCATTTGTTACTTTCTGTCTTTTGGATAATAGCCATTCTGACAGGGATGAGGTGATACCTCACTGTAGTTTTGATTTGCATTTCCTGAATGCAGCAACATTGAGCATTTTTTTATATATTTGCTGGCCATTTGTATTTCGTCTTTTGAAAATTTTTGAGGTTCTTTGACCATTTATTAACTGGATCATTAATTTTTATTTGTTGCTGAGTTTTTTTGAGTTGATATATTCTAGATATGAATCCCTTGTTGAATAAGTATCTTGCTAATTTTTTCCCATTCTGTTGGATACCTCTTCAATCTATAGATTGTATCCTTCAATGTACAGAAGCTACTGGGTTTGATATGATCCCATTTGCCTAATTTTTTGTTGCTTGTGCCTTGGGGTCTTATCCAAGAAGTCCCATTCTTAAAGGCTTCAAACTGATGATGTATCAACTTCCAAAGACTGCATTTTCTAATGTTGTCACGTTATGAGTTAGGATTCCCACATATGAACTACCATTTTACTCTGCTTTCCCACTTTAGGCTAGATGAGTTATCCCTGCTCTTATCTAAAATCAATCTCTTCTCTTGTGTCTTGTAGTTACACTCCATTGAGACTCAATGTTCTACTAATTACCCTATGTTTCATGGATATGATCAATTTCCCTATTTATTTTTTAAAGATTTATTTATTTATTTGAAAGGCAGAGTTACAGAGAGGCAAAGACAGAGAGAGATCGAGAGAAGTCTTCCATCTGCTGCTTCATTTCCCAAATGGCTGCAACTGCTGGAATTTGGCCAATCTGAAGCCAGGAGCCAGGAGCTTCTTCTGCAGGGGTTCATGTGTCTACAGGGGACCAAAGACTTAGGTCATCTTCTACTGCTTTCCCAGGCTGTAGCAGAAAGCTGGATCGGAAGTGGAGCAACTGGGACTCAAACCGGCACCCTTATGGCATGCTGGCATGGCAGGCAGCAACTTTACCCACTATGCTGCAGTGCCGGCCCCTCCCTGTCTACTTAGTAAATGCCCTGCTGCTTTATCACCTATCTTTGAAGTATCAGCACTCAGCTCTACATCACTTTATGTTTACTCACTTTTTTTTGTGTTTCCTTTTGTTGCAAAACACTTTGAAAGACTGATTATGTTCTTCATAAGTTATTTCCTTTCAATGTCAATAATAGCTATTTATTGCTGTATCCAAATGCTAGTTTGTTGTTCTCAGGTTAATGAAATTATCAGTAAAAATTTATCACTTTTGCATTTTTAAAACTTACTTCACTTGGCTTTCACAACTCCATGTTCATGAATTCTTTTCCTATCTCACTGAAACTTCTTCCTCATTCTCTCTTCATAGCTGTTTCTTATGCTTCTGCCACTTCATTACTGGGGTATATAAGTCCTCAGTGTCCAAATCTTTTGTCCTTTCAATCCACAAGAATTTTTAAGTGCTTTTTCTATATTACCTTATGTATGACACTGACCTAAGTATACTTATCATATGCACATTTCCTGCTGAGATCAACTCTCTGACCTTCAGATACTTATGACCAACTGTATGTTTAATATATCATTTTATATTCGAATGACATCTCAAACTTCTGAGGCCCAACATCAGTACCTTGGACTATCCTACTCATATGTGAAAGTCATTGAGATCTAAACCATTCCACTGATGTATGAAAGTTTCTGAGACAAAACAAGGTTTAGTCATCTTTGTTGCCTCTCTTTTACTCACATGTTACAAAAGGAAATATTTGTTAATGTTAGAAAATAAGTCATGAAATAGTAGATACAAACTGTCTTATTAATTCTATGGTAACAATATTGGTGGAGTAAACAAACCTTATTCAAAGTCAGTTAAATCTGATCCATATGTTCTCCTATGTTTTCAAGAAATTTCCAAATTATGAATTTAAATTTCACTTAAAAATTACACCTTTCAATATGATATGATGACATTTTGGGAGTGGCTTCAGTATAATATACAGAAAACTTGCTAGGAAATCTAATAAAAATGTGATAATATTGAGTGGTTTTGGGGTTGTCTTGAATTGTGTGGCTACTATTTAAAGTATATGATAATTTTAGAAGTGTTTTGTTCTGAATATCATTGCTGGAAATTAAAGCAACTCTGATGTTTTATTTTCGTGATCCCTTTATGATAAAATCAATAATGCCTTTCATCCATTTGTTTCCACAAAGTACTCACACCGTTGGCTTGATATTATATGGCAACCAAAGAAATAAACTGATAAATAACCATATCTTTCTGGAGCCAAAATGTGTTAGAATTAGTGTAACTGCTGCCTATTTTTATAGCAGCCACCATAAAGCATTGAATTATCCCTTTAGTTATTTTAAGTAAAGAATTTCCTAGTTATTTCATTTTGTAGGAAAGGAGGAAATTATTTATGAATCAATGGTTAGGTCTTTCCAAACTGTAGAACTGTTATTTAGACACTTGCAATTATCAGAAATATTGGAACAGAAGCTTAGAGACTTCCGTTCTGTGATCCAAATTTCAAATAGTGAAAACAATAAAGAAAAGAAAAGTGAGAAGAATCTTTGCTATTATAAATGTCAAGGATTTACTCTTAATGCTCAGGTTGTTTTCTTAGTAAGTATCTCTGTTAAATCCTAATAGAAAGCAGCTTTAACCTTTAAGAACTTTGAAATATAACCCTCCATTTTAAAACTGCCCAATCATTTCTGCAATGTATAGAAAAGTATCTTTAGTTTTTGTGACCTATGTTTCTTGCACTTCTATTTTAAGTGATAGGCAATAATGCAAGGCTAATAATATAAAAACAACCACTTTTACGAAGATTTTTTGGGTACTTGTTCTATTTAGGGTTCTGTATTATGTGTTTTGCATATATTATCTGTCATCTTTGTAATAACCCATTAAGGCAATGTTATAATCTCTAACTTACAGAAAAAATATGCTGTAGTGAATTCTGCCTGAACAATTTAATTCAAATAAGAAAAAAGCACAAGCTGGATTTGAAGCAAGCTTTATATGGTTTTCAATTCTGATAGATCATTAAAAATAGGCTTTTGTTGCCATTTTTCTTATGCTGTTATGGCCCTCATCCCATTCAGAAAGGGGCACTGCTGCCTTGTTTACTTAATCCACACCCTGCTTTTACCTGCATGTCCTCACTGGCAGCCTTTGGACAGTGTTTTTGTCTAGCCAGAGATGTACCCCAATTGAGATAGAAAGCTTCCTTTGGAGCAGATTATATTATATGACCACGATAGAAAATTTTGTGCCAATACTGATTCCAGGTCAGGAATCAACCTATCTCACCCCTATCCAAGCTCTAACCCTTCCTCCTCCTTCTCTTATTACTCTCTTAATTTGTACAATTATCTACTTTCAGTTAATTTTATACTTACGATATTAACCCTATACTAAATAGAGAGTTCAATAAATAGTAAGAACAGAAGATACAAGTGTTGTATACAATCATTGAATCTCAAAGTGTCAATTTTACTCATTTATATTACATGTTTTAGTACTTTATCAGTAACCCCAGATCAGGAAAATATTTGTTTTCTTTTTGGGACTGGCTTATTTTACCAAACACAATGGTCTCCAGTTTTATCTATTTTGTTGCAAAAGACAGTATTTCATTCAATTTTATGGCTGAGTAGTATTCCATATTCTATATATCACAATTTCTTTATCTAGTTGTCAGTTGATGGACATCTTGGCTTACTCCATAACTTAGCTATTGTGCATTGAGCTGCAATAAACATGGGGGGAACAGATTACTCTTTCATATGCTGGTTTCAGTTCATGTGGGTGAATTCCCAGGAGTGGGATTGCTGGGTTATGTGCTAGATTGATTTTCAAATTTCTGAGGAATCTCCATACTATCTTCCAGCACAATGCCTGTGCTGGTTTACTTTCCAGTCACCAGCATTTATTGATTTTTAATTTCTGCATGAGAGCCATTCTAACGGAGATGAGGTGAAACCTCATTTTGGTTATGACTTGCATTTCCCTGAAGGCTAGCAGTTCTGAGCCTTTTTTCAGGTGTCTGTTGGCCATTTGAATTTCCTTTTTTTAAAAAATATTTCTTCAAGTCATTTGCCCATTTCTTAACTGGATTGTTTGTTTTATTGTTGTTGAGTTTCTTGAGCTGTTTGATTCTGCATATTAATACTTTATCAGTTGTATAATTTTAAATATTTTCTCCCATTCTGTCAGTTGCCTCTTCACTTTCTTGCAGAAGCTTCTTAGCTTGATGTATAAGCAATTGCCTATTTTGGTTTGATTGCCTGTACTTCAGAAGTCTTGGCCTATTCCAATGTCTTACAGAGTTTCCCCATTTTGTTCTCCTTTAGTAACTTTGTTATCAATTTAGATTCTAGATCAATTTTGAATTTGGTTTTGTATAAGGTGTAAAGTAGGGGTCTTGTTTCATACTTCTGCACATGGAGTTCCCATTTTCTCAAGACTACTAGTTGAAGAGACTGTCTTTCTCCAGGGATTGATTTTACATCAGATCCATGAATTGATTTCTGGAGTCTCTGCACTGATTCGTTGGTCTACATGTCTATTTTCATGCCAGGTTGTTTTGATTATAACTGTCCTATAGTATGTCTTGAGATTTGGTATTGCAATGCCTCCAGCTTCGTTTTTGTTGCTTAAATTTGCTTTAGTTATTCAAAGTCTTTTGTGTTTCCATATGAATTTTAACATAATTTTTTGTAGAGCTGGGAAGAATGTCACTGGTATTTTGATTGGGATTGCATTGAATCTATAAGTTGCTTTCCATAGTATGGACATTTTGATGGCATTAATTCTTTCAATCCATGAATATGGAAGATTTTTCCTTTTTGTGTATGTCTTTCTTCTATTTCTTTCTTTAATTTTTTTTTTATTTTCATCATAGAGATTTTCACCTCCTTGGATAAATTTGTTCTGAGGTATTTAAAATTTTTGTAGCTATTATGAATGGGATTGAAGTTTGCCTTTAAAATATGGATCCAGTGGCTAGAACCAGATGCTAGCATCCCACGTGGGAGTCAGTTCTAGTCCTGGCTCCTCTAGTTCTGATCCAGCTCCTTATTCATCTCTCTGTTAAATACCTGACACTCTTGTGGAATATCCACAAAAATCTTCTGGCTCCTGACTTCAGCCTCGATCAGACTGGCCAATGTGATGATTTCGGGATTGAACCAAAGATGGAACATCTCTTTCTCTAGTTCTCCTTTTCTCTTTGTATCTCCAACCTTTAAATAAATAAATAAATCTTTTAAACAATAAAATGCGGGTCCAGCCACAGTTTTAGATGTGCCATCACTTTGCTTTTATTTGATTTAGAGTTTTCCTTTGTGATTATTTCTGTATAATTATGTGTAATCCCATGGGGTTGAATCTGTGATCTCTGGGTTATTTTTGGGCATGCATACTCTGTGAATGTCACTACCTGCAAATATCTTTGAATGTGCTTTGCTCACAGATGGGCTGCTATGAAAAAAATTACAGATCTTTCTGATTCTCATCTGTAAATGAAAAAGGAAAATCATCACTAGGTCTTGCCAAAAATATTGCACCACAGAAAGCTACATAGCAAGGAACACTTTACCTAAGGCTACTAAAAATAGAGACAGAGGCCAGGACAAGTCTGAATTTAATTCTGCAAGGGGAAATGAGAGTGGGTTATTAATCACTGGAGCGAGCATGGAAGAGTACCAAAGAACTTAAGGGGGAAATTAATCCAAGTGATATGTCCGACATATTGACGTACCCCTGAGTTTGCATTTTTTTCCCTGTGGATAGGTCAGCTGTGATCATTCAATACTGTCATAGGAATTAGTTCCTCATCTAACCACAATGTTTGCTGGATGGCAGTGCTATCTTTCATGATTACCTTTCAAAAGGTAGCTCCTAAGTCCTGGAGGAAGATACCTTTGGGAGATAGAATTGGTGCTTGAGAAATTTTTAAAAAGATTTACATCTCAATAAATGTGGTGAAAGAAATGTACACTTACAAGGTCACTAAAATATATGTTCTAAGGAAAGAGGGTTCTGGGCTTGGGGTCAAACTGTCTAAACTCTAGTTCTGAGGGAAATGGCTATTAGTCGGTCTTATTGTCTGTAAGATCCTAGTTTAATTGTTTACCCCTATATGGGGCTCAGTTTCTCCTTCGAAACAGTACTTGGACAACAGCAGCTGCTCTTAAACGCTTTTTTATGCCTTGAAAGGTATTTATTTTTTTAAAACTTGTCATAAAGGAGTTATGTTTACTTCTGTGTTTGTTAACTATAACCTGTTTTCCTCATGTTTCTCATCTCATAAGCTTATGAGTACAAAATAAAATGAAAGTATGTCATAAAAATTAAAAGAAAGAATAAGAAAGAAGGGAGGAGGGGGTGGAAGCATGAGCAGGAGGGAGGGTAGGGTGAGAAATATCAGTAAGCCCCTAAATCTGTATATATGAAATGTATGGAATTTTTTCTCCTTATATAAATAAAAATATTTTAAAAACGATGTGAGCAATAAGAAATAAAATGTAAATGTAATTAATAGCTGCCAAATTGGTAGATCGTTTATGGAGAAATTCTTAAATTTGTTTTGGAGCTAAGAGAAATATACAAATATGTTTAAATGTATCACAATATATTAAAATGAATGAGCTAAACAGAAAACAAATTTTAATACAAAGAAGAGATAGACATCCAATTTCAAAATGTACATGTATTCTTATTGATTTGGACTTGAAGTCAGTTTTTTTTAAAGGTTTATTTTATTAATTTGAAAGGCATAATTACTGTGAAAAAAAAGAGAAAGAGAGTTAAGAGAGAGAGAGAGAAAGTGATCTTCCATCCGCTGGTTTACTCCCCAAATGGCTGCAAAGGATGGGACTGGGCCAATCCAAAGCTAGGATCTTGGAGCTTCGGGGTCTCCCTTGTGGGTTCTGGGGCCCAAGCAATTGCGCAATTTTCTACCACCTTCCCAGGAACGTCAGAAGGGAGATAGATTGGAAATGCAGCAGCTGTAACTCAAACTGGTGCCCGCATGGGATGCAGGCATTGCAGGCCACAGCTTAACCCATGACAGCATTATGCTCACCCTGATGTTATCATTTTTTTGAGGTCCTCTTATTAAAATATATGTAAGTTTTCTGACCTACATCAGTATCCCTGTTAATTATCGCAATCATTTAATAATAATGAGTGCTCAAAATTAAGATAAAATAAGTAAACACAACACTTTTTTTAATGTTTTTTTTAAAGCTATTTGAAAGGTGGAGTTACAGAGAGAGGGGAGAGACACACATAAACAGACAGAGGGAGAGGTTCACTACCCAAATGTTAGCAACTGCAAGTTCTGTGCCAGGCTGAAGCCAGAAATCCAGAGCTTCTTCTGGGTCTTCTATGTAAATACAGAATCCCAAGTACTTAGACCATCTCCTGTTACTTTTCCTGGTGCCTTAGTAGGAGTTGTATTGGAAGTGGACCAGCCAGGTCTCCAAATGGCACTCAAATGGGATATCAGTGTCCCAGGTTGGCTTAAATCCCTGTGCCACAATGTGTCCTAAGATAATCTGTTTTAGTATGAGAAATTTTCCAACTGATCCAAAGTTTAATAAACTAACTAAAGATCCTGGCCCTGTTATCCTTGTCAGATTCCTTTAGGAGACAGAATTTCAGAAGGAAGTACATTAAACCCTTACTCAACAGAAAATAAAAATCAAAGGTTTAATTGCATGTTGTAATACTCCACATGATCTACTGTGTTAATCTACACACTCCATACACTTTACAAATATTTTTAAATCTATCTATTAAAAATATAGGAGCTACGAATATGAAAATGAGTTATGGAAAAATAATTTTGTGTGATATTATTTTGGCAAATAGAGATTTTTGTTTTGCTTGTGTAAATTTTGCCTAACTTTCTCATTTATATAATACAAATACTATTTAATAGCATATCTTTGTCCTAAATATATAAATGAAGCATGAAATTGAAAGTAAATTTGTGGGTAAAGGTCATAATATGTCATCAACTAAATAGAGAAGTAAATTTATCATTTATAATGACTTTGTTAACGAAGAATGTTAATTTAAAGAAATAAGGCCTTCAGTTTTCATTGGATTTAGAGTTCACTGAGTATGAATAAGTTTTGGTTGTTTATTTTGAAGATATTGGACAGATAGAAGGCAAATATTATTAAAATTCACTCAGCCAGTAGAATTCAAATTTAGTTTCTCAACTTCCTGGTCAGCCTCCAAATTGTTTTATTTTACTGAGACAGTTTACGGCTATTTCTCTTTGTTTCCTGACTACAATATAACAACCACATAATTGATGAAATGGCCACCAAAATACACACCAAACACGAGTAAGGGAAAAGTTTATTGTCAGCCCACAAGGCTGCTTCTCCATGCACAAGAGAAATAGCAGCCTGTACTAGGAGAACAGGTCTAAATAGCTTAGCAGATATAAGGAAGTAAGAGCAGTAAATTCCATTGGGTGGAGTAAAAGCAACACAGGTCATTTGATAACCTGATTTCTGGTAAATCAAGCTGGATTTAGGAATCTGAAACTTATCTCAGAAAAACTGAAACTTATTGTACAAATGGTGACTGGGCCAGAGCTTAACATGGTGCCTGAGGCTTAAGATGGCTCCAGAGCCTAAGATGGCACCTCAGATAAGACTGCAGATTTTACTAACAGCTGATACACATGATTAACAATAAAAATGCTCCTATGAATGAATCTGTATTTATTTTGTATTATGTGTCAGCATCCTTGTTACATACACGTGATTTTAGATCTTCAGAAGCATTGTTTTTCCTCCTTTTCATTTGTTTGTTTAATTTTTATTTCCATTGACCTCTCTTGGGAATAATAGGCAGAACTGTAGTACAATAATGTTTATATGTTCAGAAAATTCAAAAATATTCACTAACTGTGTTAGCTGTGGCATTAAAAGAGCAACATGACTAATAACAAAAGAAAAACAGCAGTAACAACTGTAGTGACAATATCCTATAGAACCTTTTTGTGAGTTGTATATGTATATTTATCCTACTATCCAAATGAAGTTGAATGTACTAGACTTATTTCACTGACTAAGGAACAAAGGCTCTGACAATTTACAGAAATTAGTACAAATCATGTAACTAAACCAGATCTTCTGACTCTGATATCTGAGCTCTTTGCAGGGTACTGGACTGTTGATTTGTCAATCTTTCAGTGCCCACCTCTTCTTTCTGAATTTGGTTTTGTAACAATAATCATTTTGTGAGTCTCTCTCTCTCTCTTTCTCTCTCTCTCTGTGTGTGTGTGTGTGTGTGTAACAACAAAGCATAGAGACAAAAAGAGAAAGGTGATACCATATTGAGGGAGCAACTATTCAGATGGTTCTGATGGACACAGGGCTGGCTTGGATTCAGGCAACTGATAGGCTCTGATTGGGTTCAAATTCCTGTGGTCAAATCAGACTTAACTTCAAATTTCAGACTCAATAATAGCTTCTTAAAGTGAAGTATTGCTTCACACTTGACATGATTTAAACAGTAGATGGCTTGTTTTGAAATACATATTTAGCAAAACGTAGTTGAATGGATTATGCAGATGCATAGATAAATAAAATAAATCACCCTCAGGAAGAGTGCAAACTATCTACATATTCATGTCTTATCCTTTCAGTAAATCATACTTGTGTAAAGAAAATATGAGTATGGCTGGAGGCAACAGAGCACAGCACATAGGGCTACAAGCTTTAAAGCCAAAACATCAGACGGGAGTCATGGTGAAGTGGGTAAGGCTGCCACCAGCTACACCAGCATCCCATATGAGCACTGATTCGAGTCTCCCCATCAGATTCAGCCCCCTGCTAGGGAAAGAGCAGAAGACGGCCAAAGTACTTGTGCCCCAACATACACATGAGAGACCTAGGAAAACACTCTTGGTTCCTGGCTTTGGACTGCCCCAGCTCTGGCCATTTTGGCCATTTTGGGAGTGAAACACAGACGCAAGTTCCCTCTCTCTTTTTTTCTCTCTCTCTGAAAACTCTGCCTTTCAAAGAAATAAATCTTTAAAATAAATAAATACAGTGAGAATTTTTATGTTCAGATTTCACTACTTACTTTGGTAAGTATTTCAAGTTCTGCTGGCCCTATCCCATAGGGAATAGCATTCAAAAGGCAGGGTAAGGAAACTGCATGGCAGTTATGAGAATTACATGAACTATGAAGGCACATAGGAAGAACTACATTTCTATCAGTCCTTATCATCATTTTATAATATGAAACAATGAAAGACTTTGGATTTTAATTTTGTTTTGAAATGACATTTCTTGTGTTTTATGTCCTAATTCTCATTTTTGTATGCTTTCTGGTTGCCCCAGAAATCCAGTGACACTGCTCTGTAAATACACAGTGTCTACAGCTTTACAACCAGATAATACATGTGTTGCTTATCTTGATCGCGTTTATCCACTAACATTTATAAATCTCTTTGAGTAATATTTTGCTAGGACTTATTACTTGAAGGCATTAATTTTGCTTTTTTTAGAAGCAAGTCTTTTTTTTTAAGATTTATTTATTTGAGAAGCAGAGCTACAGACAGAGACACAGAGAGAGGTCTTCCTTCTGATGGATCACTCCCCAAATGGTCACAATGGCTAGAATTCGGCCCATAGGAAGCCAGGAGCCAGGGGCTTCCTTCAGGCCTCCCTTGCAGGCACAAGTGCTTAAGCACTGTCCCCTGCACCCCCAGAGATACCAGCAGGGAGCTGGACTGGGAGTTGAGCAGCCAGGACTTGATTGGTGCCCACACCAGATGCCAGTGCCACAGGTGGAAACTTAACCTCCTATGCTACAGTGCTGGCTCTGTATTTTGTTTCTAGAAATTAGTTACTTAACACAATGCTGTGAGTGTTCAACTAAATATTGTGTGGCAAGTGTTTAGTACCTGGTGAAGGTATAGCTAAATTTTCAAAATGCATGGAAACTATAGTTCTGAGTCAACTTTTAGATTAAAACTATGCACATTTTAAACATTAATGGTTTGTTCACTGATCCTTGCTCTTTTATTCTTTATTCTGTTCACACATTCTTGTTCACTTAAATCTTTATTAAGAAAAATTTCCTTCTGCCTATCAAAGAATTGTGTTGTGCCACAATTAAAGTCTGATTTGACTCAGAATCTGTAGTGAAATTTATTTATTCAAGGGAGGTAGTAATTCTGAAAACCACAGTCCATGATGTTTATAAAGGTGATGACACCCTTCGCTTGAACACTTAATGTTTGGCAAACACTGCTTAAAGTTGCTCTTATGTAAATTAGCTCATTTGACCTGGAAACAAATTTTCAGGGTAAGTAATTTTTCCTCATATTTTACATGTGAAGAAGCTGGATGTCAAGGACTTTGAAAAATCTTATATAGTGTCAGGAAGCAAATGAGCAGCAAAGTCAGAATTTAAAACCCAGAGAATCTTCCTCTGCCAATAAATCTGCTAGTCTACAATAATGATACACCCCATCTATACCTAGACGATCATTTAGGGGAAAAATGCTGCATTTTGCTTTCTTATTGCTAAGGAATTCCCTATTGCTAGGGTTCATGTTAAAAATATCTATGAAAAACTGACACTTTATTGATAAAGTATTTTGAAATCTTCTAGCAATACATGAATGAGAGTTAGGGGTGAAAATTAAAAAAAAAAAAACTACACATTTTCTCCAACTTATTTTGTTCATATTTTAAAGCATTCGTTATTTGTGTGAAAAAGCAATGAAAATCTGTGATGTAACACTAAAATAATACTGAGTAGATGTGTATCTGAGAATAGGACTAATTTTCCAAATAAACTAACCCATAAATTTCATAAAAACACAAGGAGTTTTGTTTCAAAATTTTTGTTATAAAGGAGAATTTTTTTTTCATTTCTTTGTTTGTTTACTCAATTATTTGAGTAATTGTATGTGCAGGCCAGCCCCACCAGTTGAACGGAACCTAAGGGAGAGAGAGGGACCAAAAGGAGGGACAAGTGATTGCAGAGAATGGAGCCAAGACAACCAGGCTGATCAAGGCTCATTTATTCTAAAGTCTCAGTGGTATTTATACATATCCAGCTGCAGAACAAAGAAGCACAAAAGATAACAACATACATAAGCAACTTATCGGGGCCTCCAGTAGTACAGTTAATTTTAACAGAGTGTTCTTGATTATCATCCTCCTTCAGGATGTCATCTTCCTTCAGGATGGGAATATGTGACTTTCTTATCCCAGGAATTCCTCAAGGCTTAGATTAGCCTTGACTTGTCAAAAGACTGCCTACAATTGTTTATAAGTAGCTTCTGTCTGATGCCGGAGACCTCTTGTACTTATGACATTTTAACTTGTTGGAATAACAATAATTTTTTTCCCCACAGTTGAAAGTCCTTTAAGTCCATGTCTGCCTTGTGAGCAATACCAAATCAGAATGCACAGGGGCCATTGAGTGTAGAGACCAAAGATGTTGTGTGCCCACCTGCCTGCAGGCTGAGCTGAGAGTGAGGAGACCCTGGGGCCATCTGCTTGATTTGGTGACCATGTCTTTTCTTCCTGCATTCCATTAGGAGAGAGAAAGAGGCAGTCCCTAAGGCTTAGGGGACAGCTGAATTGAGGGACAGAATTAATTGTATATCTGGCTCCTGGAGTGGCTTCAAGGTGCTTTATCCACAGAAACAAAGAGAAGCATAGTGGGCGGTAGTGGCCACAGTGGTGCCAACCTGTACAGGAAGTTCACAGAAGAGCAGGTTTACCTTAGCTGGGGGAGTTTCCCCCTACGCTTTTAACACTGTTTCTAAGAGAAAAGAAGATTGTTGAGTTTCAGCTCATTTTTTTGCAGGCTTTATGACAGCAGTGCAAGCTTCACTCTGAATAGAGATAGCTGTTTTACCACTGAAAGCCTTGTGCTGCACTGTCAGCTCCACTTCTACTCTACCTCCATCATCAAACTAAGGATGCTAACAGAGCCCGTTCCATGTTCCAGGAACCACTGTAAACACTTTTATATACATGAGCTTACTGGATTGCCATACTTTTCCTGTAAGTTAGAAACCATTTACCTTTATATAGAGAGGAGTCAGAGGCCACATAGGGGGAATAAACATTTAAAAAGTTCCACAGCTATTAAATTCAAGCCAGCACATCTGAAATCACAGTGTTTGCCTGGGAAGATTGTAGCTCTTCATTCTATAGTTTGGCAAGTGTGTCTTCTAGCATTAGGCCTGCCAGACAACAGCTTTATAACCATGGCAAATTTACCTGGAATACTTTTTGTATTTATCATCCATAAAATATGATTAATAATAATAGCTATCCCCTAGACATGCTGTGAATTTTAATAAAACATGAAAAATGATTTTTACATTTGACAGTGAGAATTATTCTTAGATGTAAAAGTAATACATTGTTTTTTGTCAGAAAGCATTAGACTTAATCCTTCCTTAAATTTAGGCCTTGAACATATCTTACTGATTTATTGCTAGATTAAATGGAAAATGTAATAGAAGTATTTAGTTAATTTAGCTAATGAACTATACCATCATAGACATCACTGGAAAAAAAAGTAAGGCAGGGATCCAGATTTGACCACTATAATTCCATTCCATTGTAGTCTCACTGCCTTCACTTTCGTTTGTCTTACTGCTCATAAATTTCTCTCTAAACACACTTGCACTTTGCTGTTCAGGGTTGAATTCTAGAAAGGAAAGAAAACATTAACTGTTACTCTTACCTACTGTCCTGGCACATACTAGAAGCCATGAAGGTATTATAATTGAAAACTTGTCCCCTGCTATAGAACTCTTGGTGAGACTTTGACAAGAAATTCTCACACAAGATCAGTGTAGCCCCTTCTCCTGCTTTATCATCCTTGACTGTGTGTCAGATTGTGCTGTACTGAGATGCTGTTTAGCACTAACTCCCAGCTTGGCAGGGTCAACAAAACCATTTGGGTATGTGACATTGTT
The DNA here is from genome assembly GCA_949820135.1 of Sylvilagus floridanus. NCBI lineage: Eukaryota > Metazoa > Chordata > Mammalia > Lagomorpha > Leporidae > Sylvilagus > Sylvilagus floridanus. The sequence continues at coordinate 85,940,548 of OX463224.1, forward strand.
ACTATCCAGAATTGCTGAACAGATGAAGTGCAGGAGCCACTGAATTCTCTAGCTGAGCAAATTCAGGGACGTGAACACAAGCGTGATCTCCCATGTAATAGTCTAATACTTATCATTCAACTCAGTGAAGATTCAGGAAAGGGAGACCAAGACACACCTGATAAAACTGGTTCTCTAGTAATTTATATAGAAAGGTTAGAGAAATCATGTAAAGTTACCAAACACTAAAAAGGACTTAAAGTGAACTAATCATTTCCTTTTATTTTCTACGAATTCCTCTGCAAACCTTGTAAGTTGCTTTTTTTGTGTCATTGGGAGCTATGCTATGCATTTTTCACGTTAAATGTTTACATGACACATAGTCCTTCAAAGATGAAGACCTTAAGCTACGTAGAAACCTGTTCATTTTTATGGACAGGTGTCTAAACGTATGATTGATGGGCAAAAGGGTATGACTTAATAGTAATCAACTGGGACTAACGTTACAATTCTGTGTTGTTTGGATTCTTTCTGGCATCTCTGTTTCTTCAAGGACAAGAATATTTTATTCCTCCAAGTTCAGGGAGAATGTCCCTGGGGAAAGTCTTATGTTAGAGGAAGTCTATGTTTAGAGAAAGGTTAAAGAGAATTCTTGTATAGCTTTTTATTAAAAATGAATTATTTTATTTATTTGAAAGGTAGGGTTACAGAGAGAGAGAGAGGGAGCGATCTTCTACCTGCTGGTTCATTCGCTAAATGGCTATAATGGCTGAGGCTAAGCCAGGTCAAAGCCAGGAACCAGGAGCTTCTTCTACATCTCCCATATGTGTGCTGGGGTCCAACCACTTGGGCCATCTCCCACTGATTTCCCAGGAGCACTAGCAGGGAGCTGGATCAAAAGTGGAGCAGTCTGGTCTCTAACTGGTGCCATGTGGGCTGCCAGCAGTGCAGGTGGCTCCTTTACCCACTATGCCACAATGCTGGCCCCATGACCTTTTTCAGAGAAGAAAATCAGAAAGCTCTTCTAGCTTCTATTGTTTCCTCAAACATCAAGGTGATATATTTTGTGGTAGCAAGTCCTGAACCCCATTATCATCCCCACCCCTTACTTCATTCTCTTCTCTGTTAACTTGAATTAAGAATTAGTTCAGCAAACTTTTATTAGATGACCTATATAAGCCATGCACAGTGATAAAAGGTACTAGAGGCATTCAGCATGAAAATGTCAGAAACAATCTCTGGGTGTAGTTTGACCTTTTAAAACTAGAGCCGAAAGCTGAGATTTCCTAACTTACCCTTTTATTAATTGTTAGTCTTAATTTGGATTTCCCTATGGAGTAGGCCCTGAGACCAAATTCCAAAACTCAGTAATTTATTTGGGGAAAGGAATAAAATTGGCAGAGTAATGGACAATTAAGATAAAGACAGGAAGGCAGACAACTAATGCTTATAAACTTTTGAATGGAGCTATGACATTCTCTGAACTTTTGGCTGCGGCTGACTCTAGGGATCTTAATCCAATGATATTTCTGTGATGTGTAATAAATAAGAAAAATATTCTTTGGCAGAAAGTCTCAAGGTATGGTGAATGATAGTGGGATGTTGGATGGACTTGCGTAGAAAGCCAATGGTGGGAAGGCAGGGAGAGGCAAAAAATATTATCTGTAAAAGTGTGTTACCCGGATGACAATTTATAAAAAGTATTTAACAGTCAAAATCTTTGGAAGAAAGTTGGTCTAAACTTCAGGAATTTTCATATTCTATCACCAGTGAATATGTAGATTCAGTGTATGAATATATAATAATGTCATGGAGCTGACGGGTCACTTGGTTAGTGTTAATTTTTAAATATTCAGAGATCATGTGTTTCATGTGTTGTGCTGTTGGTACCTTGAAATTGGACCTCGTGGGAATATTTACATCACAGACTATGCAAAGACTACAAATAAGCATCCCCATACCTAGAGCTTGTTTGTCTGCATGTCACCAAAATTGCAGATTTTTAAAAATTATTTTGACAATCAGCCTTTGAGTTATTGAACCACTGCATAGAATCATTGTAGTATGATGAACTGTTCAGATCTAATTATTTCTTTTTACAAGTAATGAACTTTAAGTCCATATTGGTAGCAATTTATTCATAATCCTGTTGATGATGTCCTCATGTCATTTCTATAAATTTACTAAATAGGTCTTATTGCTGCAGATTTGTCCTTTGTACAAGACTTTGAAATATAGAAACATGTAATTTAATAAATAAATAACTTTAAATAATTTTTAAATATTAAGAAGTCTTAGTCTTCTCTTTAAAAGGACCATTGCTTCTATGAGCTGCTTCTATGGTCCTCTTGGGAACCACATTTGAGTTTGTTGAAAATGGAGGGTGACATCACCAATAACATCAAAAACAACAAAATAAAATAGCTAGGGGATACCCTTAATAATTTCTTAAACATATAAGAGTATAAACTTCTTACTCGTATTCCTAATAGAACATATGAATAAGGGGGAGAGAAGAGGTCTGGAGACTTCACACAGCTAGGAATTTTCTGGTTAGAGTGTACTGTGTGATGGCTCTGCCATTGACATTGATGACATGAAGAAACTCAGTGTCAAAAATTTTCCCTGAAACTAGAAGTGAGTTGTGAGAGAAATAAAAGTCTCATCATCAAATGAAATTTGTCACTACATAATTGTTTGTGGATAGGATATTATATGAGGCATAAGTTGTCAAATTAGTGGATGAATGTGAGAACTTATACTAACAGCAAGAGAAATTTAAAATTAACATTTTAGTCTTTCTTAAAGCACTTTAATGTATATGGACATTTCTCATTTTTAATTAATATATTGATTTTTAAATCAAATGATTGATTTTACCAGTTAAAGTCAATATAGTTGCTCTTGTCATGCCCTTAAGTTAGACAACTCAGATACTATTTTGAGGGACACACAGTAGAAATTCTAATAACATTTAGTGCATGTCTCTGTGAATGTCCCTAACATGTTATTTTCTATTTATTTAAGTGTTTGACTAGATTTTTAATGTTCTCAGTTCTGAAAGTTGTCAAATTTCAGTGTTCATATAACCTTTCCTACAGGTATTATCTGCTAAAGTGAGGCAAATAAAATTTAATTCTTTCACTGTCAAGCTGTAGAATGGAAGAAAAGTTACATTCTCCACTATACATAAGCTTTGGAGTACAAAGTTAAAATCTTAATACCTTGATTTATTTAAAGTTCTTAAATAAAATTACTCCACAGTGAAAACTGAAGGAATAAATTCACCTAATCCATTCATAAATGTAAAGATTATTTGTATTTACAAGGTATGTTGCCCTTTCCATTTTGTGTCTCTGAAAATGAAAATGAAGATCTTTAACCACTAATTTACTGAAAAATCATATGTAACAAATACCTGATATCAAAAATAAAATTAAGTAATTTTTTTTCAGAATAAAGTCCATATGCATGTGTTTCAGTATCAGACAATCCATCACATAAAATGATTATCACAGAAATATAGCCCATTTATCAAATAACCTTAATGCATAAAACATATTCTCGCTAAATTAAAACTGCATGTCATGTTTTGCACCTAAGGAGTCCTTCCATTTAAGTAATTACTAACTATAAGAAGAACATTCTAGAAAAATTCATATAAAATAAATATTTTGACTTTGGATATTATTTCCTACTTAAAAAAAAAAAATGATTCATTGCTCGCCCAACACACTATTCTTAATGTGTTCCCAAAAAGCATCTGTTGAAAGCATAATTTCAAAAGGTACAGTGATGGGAAGGATGGCCTAATGGGGAGCATTTAGGTCGTGAGGACACCACCCTCATGAATAGCTGAATGGTGGCTTTCAAAGGGCTTGAGACTGTCAGGTCAGTCTCTTACTCTTGTGTTTTCCCTCTCCAGCCTTTCCTTCACCTGATGGAGCATGGAAATCCATTCCAGACACCAGCACCATGCTCTTGAAGTTACCAGACTCTAGGATCATGCACCAAATACATTTCTGTTCATTATAAAATAACCATTTTTTGTTATTCTGTTCAAGCATCACAAAATGAGTTGTGACTATTTGGGGAGTAAAGCAGCAGATGGAAGACTTTCTCTCTCTCTCTCTCTCTCTCTCTCTCTGCCTCTACCTCTCTGTAACTCTTCCTGTTAAATAAATAAATGAATATTAAAATAAAAAAAGTCATGATTTAGCTAGTAAAGCAGAAGGATTGACATGAAAGTGATCATTGTACATGAACTCAATGTTTTGAGTTATTTATGACAAAATAAAATATATAAGTGAACAAGCAAGTAGACAAATAGATAAATGATAAAATGTAAATTAGTTTAGATAATTTTATTAATCTCAAATTATTCAAGTCAGTTGTGGGAAGAGATAATCGGGTAGACATGCTAAGAAAATAAATTCAGAAGTCGCTAATATGTCACAAAATGATCAATGAATTAGTTTCCTATTTTAACAGCCCATATTTCCACATTCCATTGCAAATAATTCCATTTCAGTGTCTCACCTGAACCTGTCACCTCAAATATCAAGGGCACATTTCTTTCATCATAATATTAGGGGAAATCTCATTTTGCCTTCATTTGATCATACTTAATTGTGAGAAGTAGATTGTATAGGAATAGCAAAGGCAATTCTTAATGAAATGAGAAAGAGGTGAATAATGGAGGAGAAATGTACATGAGAATTAGCCTTCTTAAGATTAGGGATTTTGTAATCCTAATTTTAAAAAGTTATCAAAATATTTTCCTTAGGTTTCCTGTGAAAAGTGTTAAAATGCATTTTTGCCTGTGCAAATGTGCATGCATGCACATACATGTGTGAGCATTCATGTCTCAATGTGAAGTATTTGAATCTGATTAAGGTAGCACAATATAAGTGGATTATAATGATGTAATGATATTACTAGAACTTGATTTACTATTTTAAAATGTTCAATACACTATATGGAGATTTTAATTTTATAATTTTACAGTAGTAAATTACAGGAGAGAATTAATACACACAGATAAATTTTACTCATATATTTATCCAGATTGCTATGTATTTTCCTAAAATGCACTTAGCACATGAATTGAGCCATAGAATATCACCATTTTTTGTAACTGAAGGACAATTTAAAAAGTTAGCAATTAGATACAGTTCAACCTGATGGTAGATAATGACTCAAGTGTTTTCAGGGATCTATTTCATATAATAGCTACTTCCTTGATACAATCCACAGGATTTAATGAATATTCAATTCAATATATATTATTCAATATATATTATTCAATGTATATTATTCAATTTTTATCATGTTTCACACTTTGGAAATGACAATAATGAAGCAGCCAATCTATTTGCTCTTTTAAATCTTACATACTATCGGGTGAGATAATAATTAAGATACAGAGATCATATATATGTATAGTATCTTACAAATAAAAGGTGCTGTGGACAACAACATAGCAGGGATCAAGGATGTTTTGTGTGCATGTGAAGGAGTGGAGTGCAATTAAAGAAGATGGTCCAACGAAGGCAAGAAAAAATAAATTGTGAGGAATGTGTGTATCAAACTGCTGTGGTACATGCCCGCTGTTATGGATCTATATTCAACTTGGGGATGTTGGTCAGTAGCTGGGGTGTCCGCTCGTCAAGATCCCATTAAATCTTCTCTTTCAGCTTCTCTCTGTCCTGAACAAGGAGTTCCATGACATATAATACTAGATTTTTATGACAGTTACACTGACTGTCAATGTTAGAGATAGAAAAAATATATATATATATATATATATATATATATATATATATATATATCTCAGGTCTCAGTTTGTCCACGAGTGGTTCAATTTAATTTTTGTTGGCTTCAGTTTGGTATTGAGACCCATCCTTTCTCTTCACTCACCTTGTTTCTTTTCCATATTTTCTTACTGACTACTAGCTTTGCTGACCTATTTTGATTTTAAAATTCATGCCAGACTCAGAAGTCATACACTTTCAAAGACTTACTCACTAGCTCTGAAAGTTGCCATCACTAAAATTCATTCCATATTCCATATCACTTGCATTGGTTTTGCTATTTGATGGAATAATTATTATACTGAACAATCCTTAATAATAATAATATGCTGATCAGCTTTTAATATCTAATATGCTTCTCAAAAAGCAAGTCTACAACTGATATCCTTTCTAGTACAGACTCGTGACCCTCATGGTCTTAGCCAATGCAGTTAACAAGTAGCTTTATCTTTTCTGCTGTTCAGCCAAAATGCATGGATTCATCTTTGGTGATTGTCATATGTACAACTATATTGTGTCTTTCTGGAAATGCTGATAACTCTATCTTTTAGATACACTAAATATGCAGCCCTTTTTCTTCTTCTTCAAGGACTTATCCACTGTCCCACATTATATCTCGCCTGTATTAAATATGATCACCTATAGAGAGAAAGGGTAAATAAAAAGGAGGCCATGATGAAGGGCTACTTGAATCCTCAGTGATTAGGCAATGGAGCAAAGCAAACAGAATTAAGAGCAAGGAGGATGAGAATAAATTCAGGTGATTATGGAGATCTGTAAATGACACAACATAAACAAAATTATGACATAAGCAAGAGAAAGTTATGTCTTCATATCTCACACCAGAAGTAAAGAATTATCTCAATCACAACATTGCTGTTTTGTATCATTGGAATTTCTTACCAAATCATAATTAAGAATGCATTAATATCTTTATAGCATTTGATGTTAGAAAATTACAAAATAAAATTTTCATATTATATTAGCATAGCTTGCAGAAAGATGTGCTATAACAGAAACTTTCACACAGTGAACACTTCTGTCCATATTTCCATGGATATTTCTATGAAATATCACCTTGAGATTTTTATTTATTGAAACTACCAGTCAGTGGACAAATTTTCAATATATAAAGAAAAAAAAAGCACCTGTATTGAAAAAAATCACTTTTGGGCTGGCATTGTGGCACAGTGTGTGTTAAGCCTGAAGAACAAGCATCCCATGTGGGCACCTGTGTGAGTCTTGACTGCTCCACTTCCAATCCAGCTCCTTGCGAGTGCATCTGGGAAAGAAGTACAGGATGGACCAAGTCCTTGGGGTTCTGCACTTACATGAGACCCTGGATGAAGTACCTGAATCCTGGCTTTGTGATCTGGTCCAGCCTTGACATTTGTGGCCATGTAGGGAATGAACCCGTGGACGGAAGATCTCTCTCTTTCTGTCTCCCTTTTGCTCTATAATACTACCTTTCACATAAATAAATAAATCTTTAAAAGAATAGGAAAATAAGAAAAGGTCACCTTCATCTTCTGATTCCGAGCTCCAACTATTTACATCACGTGAAACATCAGTAACCACCTGTCATTTTCTCTCCTATATAAAGAACTTATTCTCGACAGAACTACTGTTTCCAGCTTTCAAGGTGAGTAATTTATACTATTTTCCCTTTAACATTAAGGTTAGTGGGTTCCTTGGAATAAGTCTTGGAGATAATATAAATATTAGTGATACAAGATTTGCAAAATCAATTTGAAACTCTCACCAAAATGATAAAGCTAAATTATTCCTATAGGTTTGCAGGGATCAATTGTTTTGCTTTGTTTTTTAGGACTGCAAAAGGGAACCAGATGATGTATTTTTCCCCAAATAAAAGACTATGGAAAGAAGCATCCACTTTGAGAGCAGTCACTAGTGAATAGATGATGCTTTCCTAAAGATTCACATGAATATTTTAAAGATGCAAGTCAAATCTCTAAGTACAGCAGACCTAAAAGTCTGGCACCTAGCAAAATAACTCTCATCCTTTTTGTCATAATTTCTGGTGAATTTAATACCTTGATACCCAGGTTGTATATTTGGGAGTCACTCTTATTTTCTTTTGTACTTAACCAAATTTATTCTCTCTTCAAATTTCAACCACTCTTCCTCTTGTACTTCTTGGTAATCAATTCTTGTCACATGGATACTGTTTTTGTTTCAGACTGTCATCACTGTCTCATGTTCACTTGAAGGTCTTTTCCCACCTGATAGTCAAGACTAGTTTGTTTCTGCATTCTACCTTCCATCTGCACAGCACGCACTCTCCTGTCTGACACCTTTTTCTTCTCTCTAGTTCAAAGCTTGCTGCCCTCCAATAGAGGTTTTGCTCCAGACATGAAATACTCAGTGCTATTTTGAATCCCCGGCTTTTGATGCCATTTTCCGAGATGCCTTACTTTCTTCTGCTTGGAAGGCAAGTAGTATAGTCGTCAAGAGTAAAGGCTTTTATCTATGTTCAAATCCCAATCACCCTCTTCATAATTTTGGGAAAAGTTTTGAATTTTTCCATTCCTCAGCTGGTCATCTAAAGTAAAGATGATAGTGGTACCTAGAACAGTGATTGTCTTGATAATTAAGTGAAATAGTTAATGTCTGTAAAGTAATTAACACAGTGCCTCACACATTGTAAGCAGCTGGTAAGATGAGCTATTGTTTCATGTTGGTTAATTCAAATTCATATATTGTGCTAATAATAATTTACCCTTTCTTTTCTGTGGAAATTGTCCTATCCTCTCTCTCTCCTTATCTTTGAAAGAATTAAATATTTTCTTTTTAACCATAGTCTTCCACATTTTATATTATAATTCTTAAACATGAATAAAATTGTTATTAATCTGCCTTATTTAACAGACTGTGAAAATTTATTTATTTTTCCATCCTTGTTTTTTGGTACACATCCCAGTACTTAAGACATAGTTCATAAGTATGTTTAGAAGAAATGAATGAAATGTGAAATTGAGTAGTTTTTATCAAAGAGAAAAAGGAAAGATAAGAAAGGAACCTTCCTCTTCATATCTAGTGAATATGTTGTCCTCAAGGGATTTGTGAAGAAACGGATTTCTTTCTGATACAAGTGAATGCTGTATTTCCTTGTGTTCAGACATGAATTGTCTACAGAGAACAATTCCTTTCATTTTAGTTTTATTCCTAGAGAAGGTCTTCTCCCAGTTGTAATTCATGTTCATTGACCCATAAACCTAACATAGTTTCTTAAGTATGAAGTCCCAAATGGTTTGTGTTAGTCACAGTTTATCGTGCCTGAAAGATTGAACTCTCAGTAGTTAGGAGTTTCTCAACATTATTAACTGATCAATGTGAGAGCAAAATTTACTATTGTTATTATTACTATTATTAACAAGCTGCATTTCTTATTAATTTAGCTTGACTGTGGGAAATTAGATTTTTGTTATTGAAAATTTAGGCTGCAATTTGAAGTATAAATTTATTCAATTGTCCACACATAAAATACTTCACACAAATTTTGTTATAAAATGGCATGTGAATGAATCTATCACTATCACTGCAATTTAATCAAGAATGCAAAATATTGCAGATTTAATTATAAATTTGTGAATCAAGCACTCATCTATTTTAATTCTTAATCCCCATATTGTTTCTAAAACCATTTTCTATACTGATTTTGATACACAGTAAAAGAAATTATAGAATATGTCTCGGATGATAATCAAAAAATTTAAGCAGGAGTTTAGCATAATGAATGTTAAAGAATCAACACCAAATTGTGTTTCATAATATCTTAATGCTTGGCTTTAGTTAGGAGTTTAAAAATTCATGAGTTAAATTTTCACTTGTCATAATAATATAAATCTCCAATCCACTGAAGACACATAAATAAGTGTTTAGGGAAGACTGCATTTAGATTCCTGTGTCCTCTTCGCCAGCCTTTAGAAACTGAAAAAAGAGTAATATTTCTCTAAAAACAGGTCCAGGCAAATTTGTTTTCACCCTCTACTCCTGTCAGCTTCCAGGTAGCTTCAGTGAATCATTCTCATGGAGGCGCAACATATCTCTTCATTATAGGTTGTCAGGTGCAAATGTTCTGTGTATTGCTAAAATAACTTCTCAACATGCTCTTTGTAAAAAAAGGGTAGGGTAGGCTCTTGAGACTCTGGCTACCCAGAAAGGAGTGCCTGGCTTGGAATCCCACCTCAGCTCCTGATTTCAACTTCCTGCTAATTCATGCCCTGGAAGACTGTGGGTGATGGCTAAAGTGTTTAAAGCTCTACCACCCACATGGGAAAACTGGATTGAGTTCCTGGCTCCTGTTTTTGGCCTAGTACATTCTCTGTTTCTCCTTCTCTCTCTCTCTTTTTTTCTCTCTCTCTTTCTCCCTTACAAACGAAATAAAAGTAAATGAAAATATTTTAAAAGGTTAGTTATCTCCATTTCCAATTGAATAGCTTTCAGAGCCAATGGGTAAAGTCTAGAATCTATATAGATTTGTAAATGTGCAAATGCACTATATATGGATTATATGCCTTGTGTGAATGCAGAGGTCACTATTTTGGCAAGAGGTTCATTTCCAGCGGATATTTGTTTCATTTCCTCTCTTTTTTTAATAATAAACGAACAAGCCAGGCACTTTTATACATTTACAAGTATGTTGATACTATGAAAATTTGTTAAAAATGAAATTAATAAATTATTTGAGTTAAAAAAATCTTAAAATCAATCTATACATTGATTTTCATGAACTTTTTGAAGACTTCATATATGTGTTAATTGATGACTTACAGAAACTTTCAAAACTCTCCTTTCCTAACATAAGCGAGAGTCAAGCATAGCTTGTATGAGAATTAGACAGTCTGGTGACTGTACTAGTCCTAAATTTGACCTACAATAAGAGTACCTGAAATGGTAGAGATTATAGTTTGAACAAACCCTCTATTGAACTCTTCTGTAATGTGTGTTCAAACAATGTTATCTCTAAATTTTTTTTTAATTATTCAGCCCTAACAGTATATTCCTCTGAAAGTGACAATTTTTAGGAAAAATTTAGATTACAACAGTCAACAGTGGGATGAAGTGGAAAATAATGCTTTTTGGCCTCTGACAGTATGATTAAAAAGTGAAAAAACACAGTGTTGTTTATTCATGACAAGAACCTAAGTAAAATCTAGTGATACTTACAGAATATCAATGCTGCAAAATATTTTGCTATCATTTAATTACTAATAAAATATACATTTTTAATAAAATTGTTCCTGAGATATTCCCATGAAATATAGTGATATACCAAAATAATCTTCATTAAGCCAAATATTTGTTTTAATTAATACCATGAAGTCAGACATCTAAATTCAGAATTTACCTTGTAATTCAGTAATCTGACAAGGATTCTAGTAATTTACTTGCATATGTTAATTTTCTAAATTAATTCACATACTCTCCACTGAGGTAGGTAATATTATTATTAATATTACTGTTAGTAATTTTATTTCCCCTTTGTAAGTGCTGTCTGACACAGGGGCAGTGAACTGACACAGTTGTTTGCTTTTACCCCTCCCCCTACCTCAATAGTATGTTTGAAACATTTTTTACTATTTTATATCAATTATACTCATATTTCCGCAAAAATTGAACAAGCAAAGAATGATTTTCAATACCTTAACTTCTATCATATGCTTTAAGATTTGATGCCCAGCCTCAGGGATAAAATGATCAAAAGCTAATTGTTACAAAATCATTCGAGAACATTGAGATCAGTGGTTATGTACTAAAAAGTCAGATATCTGGTTTCAGGTTGCTATATCATTGAGTAATTTATATTTGAAATATTCTTTTGATGAGCATTTTTACCACCTGTAAAATGGAAATAATAATATATCAATGCCAGGTGCTTTGCTGCAAGCAATGAATGAAGGTTCTCATTAATAGCAAGCATACATCTAGAGATATACCCAAGTGCAATATCTAAGCTATGTTTGAGAAGGTGGTAGTAAATCTCATTCAAAAATTCTAATCTTCCCAATACTAATGAAAGGCATATCAACAGTGTAGAAAATCCCTACCTTCATAAATCTATTGCATAATGGTATAAACTGACTCCAACTGAGTCTCAGAGATTAACTAGCCCAGTGAAGAATTAAAGGCATTAATTGGGAAGTTGAAACCTGAAATGTATTTCATATGATCAGTTTGAAGTCAAAGCCCACATATTCTACAATGAAACTACAATGACTGGGAATACACACTATTTTTTCAAGATTTATTTATTTATTTGAAAGGCAGAGTTGCAGAAAGTGAGAGGAAGATATAAATGATCTTCCATCCACTGGTCCAGTCCCCAGTTGGCCACAACAGCAAAAACATGGGTGGCAGAGGCCTAAGGGCATGGGTCATCTTTCTGTTGCCTTCCCAGGTGCATAAGAGGGAATCAAATTGGAAATGAGGCAGCTGGGACCCAAATTGGAGCCCATAAATGCTGCTGGAACTACAGGAGGCCCCTGAAATTGCTACACAACAGCACTGTCCCTGAATGCACACTTTCAAAGAATACAGTTCTCCAAAATCTCTTAGAACATGGAGAATGCTTTGCTGACGATAGTCATGAATTGAAGGAATAATACTATTTCAAGTTTGCATCACAGACTGCAGATCACCTTTTTCAGCCAAGACAAGACATGACAGTTTTGTCCAATTGCAAAGAGAAATGCAACAAAATCATTGTTCAGGAAATGGAATTAGCTCCTACATATGTTTCCTCTCACTGCTTCTAGTACTACATATGATTCCTCTTTGCAGTGGTAACCTGTCCTATTGTAAAATTTTAAAGTACTGTGGAAAAATCTTCTCAATTTTGCAAATATGAAGACAATAAGATTTATTAGTTTGATTTTTATCCCCATTAGCAGATAACATGCACTTATTGCATTAGTGCTTTAGAAAAATGGCAGACATGGGGCACAATATGATTGAATCAAAATATTTTATACACTCAAGAAAAGTTCCCAAACATTTGAGGGGGAGCAACTTAGTTCTTTTAAACAACTTTGGCTTCATTTCTCTAAATGCATTGGCAAATAGAATTAGCTATCAGTGGGAAAATTTCCAAAAAATTGCATAGGGATGAAAAGATGGATAATCTGTCTTACAGGTGGATAATTTTTAGGATTTTTGCATCAAGAAAACAGCAAAAGTAGTTTCCTCGTTAGGAGAATTTGGGTATGACAGTTTTCTTTGCCTTTTTAAGAATGGTTAACTAAATTTATTAGCCATGTTGAAAAATGATGGATACACTTTCTCCTACATGACAGCTAAAAGTGGATCTTTAGAAATTGATATCATGGGGCCGACACTGTAGCAAAGCTTTATATATATATATGTGTGTGTGTGTGTGTGTCTATATATATATATATATATATATAAAACCTTAAACATATATCTTTTATGCTAAGAAAATTAAAAATCCTCATTGTTAATTATTAAAAATGTATGTTTTGTCAAGTATAGCAGGTCTACATTACAGTAGGACAATAGAAGTTATTATTCCTAACTATAGATAAAACTATATCCATTGAAAATTTTGATTGTTGGCCAGCGCCATGGCTAATCCTCCATCTGTGGCACCGGCACTCTGGGTTCTAGTCCCAGTTGGGCGCCGGTTCTGTCCTGTTTGCTCCTTTTCCAGTCCAGCTCTCTGCTGTGGCCCTGGGAAGGCAGTGGAGGATGGCCTAAGTCCTTGGGCCCTGCACCCTCATGGGAGACCAGAAGGAAGCACCTGGCTCCTGCCTTCAGATTGGCGCAGCACACCAGCCATAGCGGCCATTTTGCGGGTGAATCAATGGAAGGAAGACCTTTCTCTCTGTCTCTCTTTCTCACTGTCCAACTCTGCCTGTCAAAAAAAAAAAAAAAAAAAAAAAAAAGGAAGTGGGCATTTTCCCTAATAGTTAAGACACCCAGATAACATATCAGACGGTCTGGGTTCCATTTCTTACTCAGGTTCCTGATACAAAGCTTTCTACCAATGCAGAGATAGCAGTGATGTCTCAGGTAATTGGGTCTCTGGCATCCAAATGGGGACCTGGATTGAGTTCTTTGACTCCAGTCTTTGACCTGGATCAATCCCATTCATTTTTAAACATGAAAAATGGAGGTACATGACAAACAAAGCCTGGATGCCTGGGAATGGCAAGAAGACTTACTGTGGAGGTGACTATGAGCTAGATAAGCGCTGCTTATTTCAGTGAAAGAACACTATGATGCAGATGTTATAGGAAGTTAAATTTTGGGAAACTATCAGCTGTGAAAAGAGTGAGGTGCAGAACACCAGGAAGTGACTTCAGTCAAGTGGTGACAATTGGCTTTAGGTCAGCCTTCCACATATTCTAAACAATTTTCATTGATGTCATTTTCTTGATGAGAAGAGCTTCAGGGATACTAAGAGAGAGAAGAATGGGAATCAATTTTCATGTGAAGAAAACCATGGTTATAGTGAATTCTGGGATGAGCAGCTCCTTCTGTCCTCAAATATTCACATTATATGCCTGAGATATTTAGCCAGTTTAGTCACCCAGACATTTCTTTTGACATATATGCCCACAAAATTTTATAGCCACATTTATTTATAATTATGCCTGAGCTTTTAAGTTTTAAACTTCGTACATAATTATAAATATGTTATCAGAGTGTTTGTCACCATTTTGAACTACTTTTCACGTTTCATATTTTACAGACCATAACACATTCATGGCATGCACTATGAATCTACCTGTTAATCAAATTGACATCACCTGCCTGGAGGTTAGATTTTCCTTTCATACATTGATCACAAGGATTTTTTTTTGCCTTATAATGACTTAGAAGAAAATGATCGTTTTTAAGTAGTTAATAGAATATATCAGAAAATTGTTTTGAGGCCAGGAGTTTTTAAGGAGATGGGTCTTGCTTCCCTACCTGTTCCTCTTGGAACAAAGGGCTTTTTGAATGCAGATGTTAAGAAACTTCTCCCTGAGTTTTGCAAATGTTAAGAAGCTTCCTCCTGTGGAAGGAGGGGTGGGGACCTCCACCTGGCAGGTTAGCAGGTAGAAGGGGGCAGGGCAGGGCAGGATGTGAATACCAGACTGCCCCTGAAACACCATCAGGATGACCTTGAGATGCAGCATATGCCAGACATAGATGTCTTCTCTTTAGGCCTTTATGTCACACACACAAAAGCTCATAACTGACTTCCTACCTAACATTCCCCCCTCAAGAGGTAATACCCAAAATTCTTCTTTGGAATTATGGGTGGAATTCCATTTTCTGTAACTTCTTCGAAGCTGGCATGTGGGCGTCGGAGTGGGATTTGGGTGTTTCCTCTTGCTATCTGTCTTATGGTGTGCAACAGTGGCCTTGGAAAGACAGTCCTGCTCGGTCCAGAGGGCTGCTCAGGTCATCCAATGGAATGGGCTGGAAGCCTTGTCTGACGACAATTTGGAGTTGACAGATTTTATTCTGTTAGAGACAAAACAAACAAGGGCATTAAAAAATAAGGTCCAAAGAGAAACAGCAAGATTACAGAAGCTATTGGGCCAAGGAGAGGAAATAGCCAGGATTTCCATGACCAGATGTCAGGCCAGAGATCCCAGCCTTGCTGCACGCTCAGCCCTCTGCCTCTCTGCTGTGCTGCCCACCTGGACTGGTCAGGTGTAATCTCTCCACTCAACCATGTAACCTCACTGCCCCCACCCCAGTCTCTCAGGCTCTGTCTGGAGAGGTGCCCGTCCATCCTTATGGATGTCCCTTCCCTAATAAACATTGCTATTTTACCTCCCACAAAAAAAAAAAAAAAAAAAAGAAATTGTTTTACTATTCTTTGACATCTAGATTTTGCTATACTAATAATTTTCTCCACATTGAATCTCTTAATTTCCTCCTAACCCAATAAAATATAAAGAAAAAATACTAGGTATAGAATAAGAAATTGATAATTCCTTATTCTCTGTGGTAGGTGTGGAATCATAATTATTGATTCATTTTATTCAGTGGAAAGGAAAGCTGTGTGAAGGAGTCACAGCTTCTGAGAATGAAAAGAGATATTTCTCCATTTATTAATAGTTTTATATACACAAGAAGAATAACTATCTTTGCTTTCAAAGAATTTTCAATATAGTAATAGTGAAAACTGTTAAAATGGTTGAATGTACACAGTGACAAGAGAGCATTTGACCTATGGATTTTAGAGTAAGTTTTAGCAGGATGTTGCATTAGAGCTATGTCATGGGCTCACACAGCATTTATCAGAAAGAACCTGGAAGGAAACAACAGAAAATAGCATGTTTGTTAGAAAATCCATGTCAGGTTCAGGAAAATGCTGTCTTAAAATTAACAAAATTCAAAAAGCAAATGCAGCACAGTTAGAATATATCTTGTTTTATTAATTATTTTTTTTTCTTGAGTGGCAGGAGAATATTTACCAATCTAAAGTAGCTAGTTTTCTCATATTGTGCTGGGGTAGTTGGGTTCCATGTCTCCCATTGGGAGAATATTCCAGTGACTGCTGCACTTGGGGCTGAGGCCTGATTCTCTGAGCAAAGGGGACAGGTGGCTTAATGGGAAACTGAGGATATAGGGGCCTTTAGGTGTCTATCAGGACAATATCCCATGTTGGCAATTCTCTTGGCTTTGTCTCACAGTTGACTCCTGGTGGTAGATCAAATGAAGATTGGCATAGCCAAGTCTAGCTTGTACATTTAACAGAGTTCATGTTTTTTTCTTACTGCCATAAAGGCTTGTGCCTAAGGAATTTCTGTCCTTTTATTGTGTTCACGCTGAATACATCTAGCTGTAAAATGGTATTATAATCTAAAGTCCTGTTTCTGGCCAGACTTCCTGATTACCTAGTTCATATTGTCGCCAGTTGGTGCTACAAAGAAAAATTAGCTTTTTCTTCTTTAAAGTCTGGGAGTCAAACTATAAACCCTAGTGGAGAGTCCCACAGAATAGAAAAGCAGTTTCCCATCTGCAAGAGAATAGAGGATAAATGAGGCTACAACTCATGTCTCTCTGACTGGTTAGTCTGATTTCCTGAACTTTGGGATTTAACTTGTTTTCAGTGTAGCCATACTTCTGCATTTTGGACTTAACCAGTGCTCACAGTGTAGTTTGATTTAGAGAAGTTATCAAAACCTATGAGATAGAACAAAAGCAGTATTAAGAGGGAAGTTTATAGCAATAAGGGCTTACATTTAAAAAGGAGAAATGTCTGAAATAAGTTATCTAATGATGAATCTCAAAGACAGAAAAATAAGAAAAATCAAACTCCAAATCAACAAGAGATGAGAAATAATAGGATCACAGCAGAAATAAAACAAATTGAAACAAACATATATATATATATATATATATATATATATATATGGTTGCAACAAAACAAAAAGCTTACTTATTGAGAAGATAAAAAAGACAATTGTTTAACCAGACTAATGAAGAAAAAAGAGAAAATAACTCAAATAAAATTAGCAGTTAAAAAGGAGATACTAAAACTTTTACCACTGAAATACAAAGTGTCATGAAAATGACTGAAAAATTATAAACTGGAAAAGAAATGGATAAATTCCTGGATACATATGTATCCAGGATACATATATATGTGTGTGTGTATATATATATATATAGCCTAGCAACATATATTCCTGGATATATATATATATATATATATATATTGCCTAGCAAGATGACATGAAGAGGGCTGGTGCCATAGCTCACTAGGCTAATCTTCCACCTGCAGCACCGGCACCCTGGGTTCTAGTCCCGGTTGGGGCGAAGAGTACTAGTCTCGGTTGCTCCTCTTCCAGCCCAGCTCTCTACTTTGGCCTGGGAAGGCAGGGGAGGATGGCCCAAGTGCTTAGGTCCCTGCACCCTCATGGGAGATCAGGCGGAAGCACCTGGCTTCTGGCTTTGGATTGGTGCAGCGCTGGCCGTGGTGGCCATTAGGGGAGTGAACCAATGGAAGGAAGACCTTTCTCTCTGTCTCTCTCTCACTGTCTAGAACTCTCTCTGTTTCTCTCTCACTGTCTAACTCGGACTGTCAAAAACATTAAAAAAAAAGATTACATGAAAAAGATATATAGACAGTCTAAACAGACTCATGACAATCAGTGAGATTGAAGCAGTAACTAAAAGTCTTCCATCAAGGAAAAATCTAAGGCCTGATGACTTTACTAATGAATTCTACAAACCATTTAAAGAGGAACTAACTCAAATACTTTTCAGACTGCCAATTTATTTTTCATCACTCCAGGATCACTCTGATACAAAAAAATTGAACAGAGCTATGACATGGAAAATAAAAAACTACATACTTGTATCCTTACTGAACATAAATTCAATGCTTCTCAACTATAGACTAGCAAATCAATGCAAAACCACATCAAAAAGATCATACATCACGATGAAGTGTGGTTTATCCCAGAGATGCAAGGATGGTTCAATATTTGAAAATCAATAAATGTCATAAATCACATTAACAGATTGAAGAACACAAATCACTTCATCATCTCCATTGATATGGAG
Organism: Sylvilagus floridanus; assembly: GCA_949820135.1. NCBI lineage: Eukaryota > Metazoa > Chordata > Mammalia > Lagomorpha > Leporidae > Sylvilagus > Sylvilagus floridanus. The sequence goes on from OX463224.1 coordinate 85,958,895, forward strand.
AAAGCATTTGATAAGATTCAACATCCCTTATTACAGACATCCACTACAATTTAGTTATACAATGATCATGCCTCAACACTGTAAGGTTATATATGACCAACAGCCAATATCATACCGAATGCTGAAAGCATTTCCCTTCAGATCTAGAAAAAGACAAGAATGTCCGTTTTCATCATTGCTATTCTATATATTACTGAAAGTATTAGTAGGGGCAGTTAAGAGGAGAAAGAAATAAATGCCATTAAAATTGAAAAATAGGAATTGAAAACATCCATGATTGTAATGCTATGATATTGCACATGGAAAAATTTAAACATTCCAATAAAAAGCTGTTAGAACCTGTAAATAAATTTAGTAAAACTGTAGGTTACAAAATAAGAATGCAAAAAAGAAAAACCAAATAGCTTTCTTATTATGATAAACTCACTGAAACAGAAATAAAGAAGGAAACTCACTTATAATAGTCACAAAAATTCAAATATTCGGGAATAAATTTAACCAAAGAAATGAAAGAGTTCTACAAATAAAATTATAAAGCATTGATGAAAGAAATTGACAAGAACATACATAAAAAACAGGAAGATATTTCTTGCTCATGATTTAGAAAAATCAATATCATTAAATGTTATCTACAAATTGAATGCAGTCCCTATCAAAATCACAACAGTCTTTAAAGAATTATTTACAAAATAAAATATAAAATATAAAAAAATGAAATTCATGTGGTATCCAAAAAGACCCATTATAGCCAAAGTGATCCTGAGGGAACAAAAAAAGTCAAGCCTCAGACATCATAATACCAGACATCAAAGCATACTACAATGCTCTGGTAATTAAAACAGAATGGTACTGGCATAAAAACAGACACTTAGATCAATGGAACAGATTAGAGAACCCAAATATTATCTACATTCATACAGCCAATGTATTTTTTAATAAACTTACCTTAGATTAAGAATCATCTCTTCAATAAATGGAGCTTGCAAAAGAAGTTGTATACATGGAGAAGACTGAAATTAGACCCATGCCTTTCACCGTATACAAAATCAACTCAACTCAAGATGGATGAATGACCTGAGACTATCAATTTCTAGAAGAAAATGTAGGGAAACAGTCAGACATTGGTGTAGATATTGACTTCATGGATAAATACCCTAAGCATGGCAACAAAAGAAAATCTAAACAAATTTGATTATATAAAACTCAGAAACTTCTGCACAGCAAACTAAAAATAGTTTTGCAGTTGGATCCAGTAATTGCAGTGTTGTATCAAAAAGATTCCTGCACCACCACTGGCACCACTGTTCACTATACCCAAAATATAGAATCCGTGATCTTAATGCTGGTTGTTGATATAACATTCTTAATTATCATTCAAGTACATGTAAGTTTTAAAATTTATATAAGAATATTGTTTTTCTTTTTTTCCAATAAGTGAAAGGATCTTGAAATTAACTTGAAATTTGTAATTCTTCACTAGTTGTTCAAATTTACTTCCAATCATTTATTCAGCAAGTATTTTGTGTTTGCAATACATGTCAGGAAAAATTCTATAAATTACATTGTGAAAAAAACAGACAATATATCTGTCCTTCTGAGGCTAACATTGAAACAGGAATTTTACCTGACGATGGATGTTACAAAGTTAAAATAGTGGGATCATGAAATAGAGGGTAATAATTGGACCAGTTGTCATGCTAGGTTACTTTACCATGGTATAATATTCAACTGAATTCCAAATAGTGAGAAGGATAGTCATAGTAAAATTAGAACTATGACTATTTCAGGAAGAAATAAAAAAGCAGTTTTCAAGGCACAGATCTTGCAGTAGTCTTGGTGTGTTCTGGTAATACTTTTGCACCTGGTCAGTAGCGAAAACAAACAAACAAAAACAGTGAATTGAAAGGAGATGAGATCAGAGAAGTGGACAAGTTTAGGACCATAGAAAGTCTTAGAATACAGAAAAAAAATTTGACTTATACTAAATGTACCTTGAAATGTAAGATAATTGTAACCAAGCCTATGGATTAATCAAATTTACATTAGTAGGTTGATTCTGCCCATTTGTGAAGAATGATTATGGAGGGAGAGTAAGGCAAAGAAACAAGTCCTAAGTAATGACTTCTGCAAAATTCTAGATGTCCTAGGCTATATTAACCTCACTGAGGACAGAGAATTCTAAGATATTCTGCAGAAGATCTAGTTTTATTGTAAATGTTCCCATGCTTCTTACCTATATTCATTTATTTTTTGAAACTAGTCAACTATGAACAATTCTCAATTACTGTCTTTTAGAAATGCAAGTCTTGGGGGCCGGCGCCATGGCTCACTTGGTTAATCCTCCGCCTGGCATCCCATATAAGCACCGAGTTCTAGTCTCGGTTGCTCCTCTTCCTATCCAGGTCTTTGATGTGGTCCAGGAGGGCAGTGGAGGATGGCCCAAGTGCTTCGGCTCCTGCATGGGAGACCAGGAAGAAGCACCTGGCTCCCAGCTGTGGATTAGCGCAGCACCAGCCATGGCAGCCATTTGGGAAGTGAACCAATGGAAGGAAGACCTTTCTCTCTGTCTCTCTCTCTCTCACTGTCTATAACTCTACCTGTCAAATAAATTTTTAAAAAAAGAAATGCAAGTATTTTGGATAACTTATTAATATGAGATACATCCAGAGAGGGATGAATATGGGTGATCACACTTTAGACTAAAAGGAAATTTTCAGAGATCTGTATATTAAGACTATACATTTCTAGACAGAAATGAACAACATGTAAAATTTACTCTAGACTTGGAATTTGTACATTGCATCCAGTCCAAAGACTTGGAGATACACCCCCCCACACACACACACAAATACACACACACACACACACACACACACACACACACACATAAGAAAAAGAATCCAGCATTGTGTTACCTTAGGTGAAGCTGCTGCCTGCTGTGCTTGCATCTCAAATAGGCTCTGGTTCGAGTCCCAGACACTCTGCTTCAGATCCAGCTTCCTACTAATGGCCTGGAAAAAGCAGCAGAGGTTTGCTTAAGTGTTTGGTCCCCTGCCACCCATGTGAAAGAACTGGTTGAAGCTCCTGGATTCTGGCTTCAGCTTGTGCCAGCTTTAGCCATTGTGGCCATCTGGGGAGTGAACCAGCAGACAGAAGATGTCTCTCTCATTGTCTCTCCCTCTATCACTGGAACTATGACTTTCAAATAAATAAATATTTTAAAAAAGAAGGAGAAGATATTTAAAGAATAGAAAATAATGAAAAATGGGTGAGTAATATTATGAGGATTTTTACAAAGTCAAACAGATAAAACTTAATACACAGGCAAGAATCTTAAAAAAAATGACTTTTTCACTTCTGCTTTTTCATCAGGTCACATTTGCTTGTAATTTGCTGCAATGATAGGCCTTTTGGCTCATAATACATAAATATCACTTAAATGACTGATTTGTTCAAGGTTCAGTGCTATAAGAAATTTAGAGTGTGCTTCAGGTAGCTTCAATGTCTTTTTTAATCATCTTGATAAAAATCCTGTTTAACACCTCATCAAACATGTAGAAATTCCCCATGCAGAGATATTTTTAATAGGAACATGTTATAATACACTTAGTTAATAATTAAGGTGAAAATTGCTGGTTTCTCAGTCATTGATCTTTTGCCCTGTGGTCACTTTGCACGGCTACTATCTCTGTGACAGAATAATATGTCCACTAATATTACCTGTCTTGCTCAGTGGTTGATGTGTTTTTATCAGCTTCTGTATGACATGTCATACCCTCTGTGAATGACACAGCAAAATTCAAGCCTGTGAGGTTTTAATGTCAGCCCAGCATTTATTTTCTGTAAGTCAGAGGTGGACGGGAGTTGTCTGCCCAGAGACCTTCAAACTGGGTTGGAAAAGCTGTGGGTGGGCGTCCGGGTCAAGAGGAGTATAAAGAAAAGTCGATTGCATTTTAGCTTCTTTTTAGTTTACTGCATGCAGTGTCTTACTTACGATTTATAAAAAGCCACAAGTAGGAGGGAATGAAAATCTGAGAGCTCTGCAGGTAGGAGGACAGACGTGAGTGGCCCCATGTTGCAACTTCAAATCAAACAGCGAGAACAGGATGTCACCATGTCACCCTGTACCTTTTTAAAAAGGGGGCTGTGGCACGATGAAGCCCTGGAAGTTTCCTTTAAGAAGAACTTGCTGACTGCTGAGTGAGAAAAGCTCCATAGCTAACTATTTTATTCCTTACAAAAATAGGAGCAGAGGAAGGGAGATATGTCTGAATAACCTGCTTCAGAAAGCAAATAAAAAAGAAATGGAGGAATGACAAAGGAGAAAGTGGATGGAGGAGAAAGAGAAAGCTTAGCAAGATCTCAGCAGAAGTAAAGAGGTTTAGGGGTGGGCAGAGATCGCATAAAATGAAGACTGTGACACACACACACACACACACACACACACACAAAGGTACACGGACAACCAGAAGAGAAGGAAATGAAAAACTCTAGATAGTGACAAAAATTAATTACACAAATGGTAAGAAGGAGAAAGGGTGACTCTCTTTTCGTAAACACAAGTACAGAACTTCAAACTTGAAACATAGTGTTTTGAAATGACACAACATTGCTAAGGATATATATGGTAAGTGTTCAAAGATTCGGGGGAGAAGATTGCTATATTTATGTATGCATAACACAATATTTTAAGTTTTTATCCAATGAATACATTTTTTTCATAGATATGACTTTAGGAATATAGTGGTTCTTTCCCCCCTACCACTGTCCCTCCCTGATTCCGATCATACCTATCTCTCTCCCAGCCCCTTTTTCATTATGGTTCATTTTTGAGAGAGACTAAAAGAGAGAGAGAGAGAGAGGAGGAGGGAGAGAGAGAGAGAATCTTCCATCTGCTAGTTCAGTTCCCAAATGGCCACAATGGCCAAGGCTGGACCAATATAAAACCATGGAGCCTAGAACCCCATCTGGGTCTCCTATAAGGGTGCCAGGGGCCTAAGCACATGGACCATGTCCTACAGTTTTTCCAGGCCATTAGCAGAGAGTTGGATGGGAAGTGGAGCAGCCAAGACTGTAACTGGAACCTAAAAGGGATGCTTGTTTATGAGATGCTGCTTAACATGCCCTGCCACTACACAAGCACCACAATTATTTAAGTTATCACTGCTTCCTCTCAAGGTCTACATTGGCCAGAAGATGGAATTAGGAGACAGGTGGGTATTAAACCTAGGTATTTTGATGTGAGAAGCAGGTGTCTTACATGTTAGGTCTCATACCTGCCCCAACTCTCCAAGTTTTTAAGATCTGCCTCCTCGAATACATGCTTTATCTCTTGAGCTGACAAGTGGAGAGACACTGCAGACTCACTGCCTGCCCCTTCCACACACATTTAATGCATTTAGAAGAAAGGTTATATTTAGATGTAACTTGACCCAGATCACTATTCTCCCCAAATACAAGAGAATAGACAGATACCAGAGTTTATCTTAACATTTCTCTTGTGGCAAGTTACATAGGGTAGTATCTGACTAACTACACCATAAAGAAACAAAGCACATTATTTGCATTAATAACAAACACTTATGTTTTTTCAAAATGCCACTGTATTTATAATTTTTTTTTATATTTTAATAAATGTTGAAATTTTAAAGCTCTCTATAGTGTCATTCAATATTTCAGTTTTGCAAGTAAGAAAATTAATAACTGGAGTAGTAAATGGCTTATATAAGTTACTAGAGTCAAAAATTGACAGAACTTGTCCAGAATCCCATTTTCCCAACATCATTTCATTGCAAATTTATTACCATCACAGAAAAGGTTAAAGAACTTGCAGCAATTAATAATTTGGAATTAGTGATATGAATGTCATAAATTCCTTAAGGTACAGTATATTTGTGCATATTTCTGCAAATTAAAATTATAATATTGATATTTATTCCTTTCCATAAAGATTAAGTTGTAATAACTCTCACTACTTTCTTGATGTTCATTAAATATTGCAATGGGATTTCAAGAAGTTACAAATAAAACATTTACTGCAAAATTCTGAAGAAAGATAAAAAAGATCTGAATGCTATTTCATTGACCTCCAGATGGAAATACAGATGCCAAGCACCATCCATTGCTGTAGTTATTACTACCAATGTGCTTTTGAGTCAAAACAATCGGAGAAAATGCTGACTGTTCCAATTTCAAAGCTATTGATAAAATAATAACCTTGAATTTTCTCATTAGCTCATGGAAACCAATGATGATGGCAACCATAATAACAACAGCAACAAATGTATCTGATGTGACCACATGGGGATTAGGGAATGTATAGCAGGGGTTGTAATGCAATGCTCAGCCTTGAGTACACACTCAGTAAATGATAACTGTTTTTAATTTTGTCAATAATTATCAAGCCTTTGAAATCTCTTGTTCATGCCCAGTGATACTTAATGGGACAATCATAGATTGAAAATGTAGCCTTTTTTTTAAAAGCTGTCTTTCTACTTAGTGAAGCTGATTTTCTGTCAAACATGATGAAGAGGAAGAAATTCAAAATGGGCTATTTCAAAGTAGGGAAAGAAGGGCATTGAAGCCTGCATTGAATGAGGTCTCTGGTCAAGATAAGAGGACGAGCAAGATCATAGAGCTGACTCCGGAGAGGAGTAAGGAAAGAGTGCCTGAAAAGGCATGGCTAGGACAGGAGAATTATGAAATACAGGACCATTGTTCTAATAATTATATGCAACTGTTTTATAGGGAGACAGGTTTCTTACTGTTTGACAGGAAAGTAATAAAGATGAAAAAGGAGAAAACCTGTAGCATTATATTATTATTGAAGATTGGCCATGTGTAAATGTGCATACATATAAAGCATGTGTGTATAAAGTATAATTTATATGTGTGTGTAACTATGAACATACATCATATATTCTTTAAGTCAAGCACAAAATAGCCCAGGATTAGCAACACTTCAGTAGCTACGCACCCCCTGGCACCTAGAATTCATTTTTAAGTTTTTGAAATTTTATGTATTTATTTGAAAGAAAAAGAGAGGAAGAAAAAAGAGAGATGGAGAAAGAGAGAGGGAGAGAGAGAGACATGGAGAAAAAGAAATTTTTCCATCTACTATTTCATTACTCAAATGTATGGAAGAACCAGGGCTGGGACAGGATGAAACCAGAAGCCAGGAACTTCATCTGAGTCTCCCAGCAGGGACCCAAGTATTTGAGCCATCTCCTTCTGCCTCTCAGGGGTGCCAATTAGCAGAAAGCTGGACTGTAATCAGAGGTGACTCAAACCCAGGCACACCAACATGGGGTGTGGATGTTGCAAAAGTTCTTAATTAAGCTGTACCACAATGTCCACACAATAATTCACTTTAGAAATGGCAGTCTAGGCCAGCGTAGTGGCTCACTTGGCTAATCCTCCACCTGCGGCACTGGCACACCAGGTTCTAGTCCCAGTTGGGGTGCCGGGTACTAGTTCAGGTTGCTCCTCTTTCAGTCCAGCTCTCTGCTGTGGCCCAGCAGGGTTATGGAGAATGGGCCAAGTGCTTGAGCCCCTGCACCTACATGGGAGACCTAGAGGAAGCACCTGGCTCCTGGCTTCAGATCGACGCATCATCAACTATGTCGGCCATTAGGGGAGTGAACCAACGGAAGGGAGATCTTTCTCTCTGTCTCACTCTCACTGTCTAGAACTCTCTCTGTCTCTCTCTCTCTCACTGTCTAACTCTGCCTGTCAAAAACATGTAAAAAAAAAAAAAAAAAGAAATAGTAGTCTAAAGACCTATTTGGAGAAATAATTTACAAGAAATTCCAGTGCTGAATCATGGGAATTATGTTACACATAGAAAATCTCTGTGATAGAAAACAAAAAAATTACTCATATGTGATTGGGTCACAGAAATAGACACAGAAGTCAATGAGGATATGCAACTGGTTTAATTTGGCTTAAATCAAGCATGCAAACAGACAGTGAGGACAATTGAAAATGATCTGTTGAAAAGGTCAGGAAACTATGAAACCAAATGTGAAAGAAAAAGAAGCGAAGAAGGCATGAATGAAAAAGGAAAGCTTGAGAATTGGAATAATTTCATTATTGCCTGTAGATAATTATTATCTACAACAGGATAAAGAGCAATTTTATAGTGGATAAATAATATAATGGTAGAGAATGGTGTCAGTGTCTTATTCAATTCAGGCTACTATACCACGATATAATGTGCAGGGTGTCTTAAACAGGCAAAATTTATTTCTCATGTTACTTGAAGCAGGAAAATCCAAGATCAGAGTGCTGGCAGATCTAGTGTTTGGTGTGGGCTCGTCTCTTGTTTTGCTGATAGTTGCATTCTCATTGCCTACACACTTAAGACAGCTAAGAGAAGTATCAAGTTCTTGTATCTTTTCTTATATGAATTGGTTTTCTAGAATGCACTCTAATTCTGCTAATGAAGACTCAACTTCCATGACTTAATTGTTTTCTGGAGGTCCCACTTCCTAATTCTATCTCACCCAAATTTTCATCATAGGTATTGTAGCGAGGAGAAACATTTAGTTTATAGCATCCAGGTAAACGACAAATTACATAGAATACAACAATGACCATAGTTGGTTTTGTCATGTCCCTGCAAAGGTCACATACCTTGAATCTTATCAAGAAGAAATATCAGAAAAGCACAAGACATGAGACGTTTTACAAGTAACAAGTTTGCAATCTTCAAAAATATCAAGGTCATGAAGCCACCAAAAAGCTTAAGATGATTGAAGCAGACTGAGGAATCTCAACAATCAAATGCAAAATGCACTTCTGCTCTGGAAATTTTGATAAGAGAATGTGTTATTGAGACACCAGATAAAGTTTGACAGAGTTTAGGGTTAGATGATAGAACTATTAAAGCTGATGTTGGGATTTTGATGATTGCGTTAAGACTGAAAATGTCCTTGTTAACATGTTGGCAACTCTTAAATGGTTCAAGGTAAATAACTTATTTTTTAAAGATTCATTTATGTATTTGAAAGGCAGATTTACAGACAGAGAGAGGGAGTGAGCAAGAGAGAGAAAGAGAGGGGGAGAGAGAGAGAAAGGTGGCTTTTATCTGCTGGTTCACTCCCCAGATGGCTGCAACAGCCAGGGCTGAGCCAGGCCAAAGCCAGGAGAATGAGCTTTTTCCAGGTCTCCCACATGAGCGCAGGAGTCCAAGCACTGGGGCCATCTTCCACTGATTTCCTAGGTGCATTAGCAGGTAGCTGGATCAAAGTGGAAGAGCTGGACCTTGAACCAGTGCCTAGAGGGGATGCTGGCACTGAAGGTGGCAACTCTATCTGCTATACTGCAATGCCAGTCCCTAAATAACTGAACTGTGCTTGCTACAAATTGTGTATGTGTCTTGAACTATCACAATCCACCATACAAAACTGTACAATAAAAAAAAGTTGTCCCTAAATATCCCATAGGTTATTGATTCCAGCTTCCTGCAGATACCAAAATCTGTGTTTTTTAAGCCTCTCATATATAATGGCATATATTAGCACATACCTATGCATAACAACCCAATACTCTAAATAATTTCTAGATTACTTATTCCTAATATAGTGTAAATGCTATGTAAATATTTCTTAGGCTATATTATTTAGGTAATAATGTTGTAAAAATTATGTTCAACATAATTGGAATTTTCTTGAATATTTTTAATAGGCATTCATTTGAGTGAAAATATGCAGCCACACAGACATGGAATGATAACCACAATGACACAAACAAGAAAAGCAAAAACCCACCAAATATGGAAAACATTCAAACTGTTAATAATGGTGGGTAGAATTTAAGTCCTTCAGCCGGAACTGTGGCTCAGTAGGCTAATCCTCTGCCAGTGGCGCCGGCACACCGAGTTCTAGTTCTGGTTGGGGCTCCGGATTCTGTCCTGGTTGCTCCTCTTCCTGTCCAGTTCTCTGCTGTGGCCTGGGAAGGCAGTGGAGGATGGCCCAAGTGCTTGGGCCCTGAACCCGCATGGAAGACCAGAGGAAGCACCTGGCTCCTGGCTTCGGATCAGCACGGTGCACTGACTGAAGCGGGCCAGCCGCAGCAGCCATTGTGGGGTGAAACAAAGGAAGACCTTTCTGTCTATATCTCTCACTGTCCACTCTGCCTGTCAAAAAAAAAAGTATTTAAGTCCTCCAACATCCATCTGATATAAGTTTCCTGTGAGATCTATTCTTTTCTTCCTTCTCTTAGCCATTTCTGAAATATGCTAAAAGATTGTGGTAGTTCTGAGTCATATTTATCACGTTTTGTAATTTTCTATAGGTATAAATATACAACATTCCAATTAATTGACTTATAAATCCATATTAAGAAAGATTGATGTCTGAAAATATATGGCATAGGAATTTCTAAGTATACTTGGACAAGATGTTTAGGATGGTGTCTAAGGTCTCTTAACAAATGGAATCCATGTATGTACCTTCAAATTTTTATTCTTAGGGTGACTGATTACTTAGAAAGCTGTTAAAAATTACCATAATTCACCAAAAATATATGGGATGAGAACTAAAGTTAAGTATTCTGAGGTAATAATGATTATGTATAAAATGCATTAGGATGACTGACTGCTCCACATATTGAAATGTGCTCTGTGGGAAATTAATGTGTCATATAGGAAAGTCCATCTCCTGAAATCACAATGTTTTCTTTCACATTGAAGATATTCATGGCTTGAAGACAGAATTTTGAACTCTGTATTTGACAAGTTCTTTTAATTCTCTTTCTTTTAATGCACTTATCCATAAGATGGATTTTTAGTGATCTTTTTGTCTAAAAGGTATTTTAACACATAAATAAAATTGTAGATATATTGTGTTGTTTTGACAATAAATGAATTGATATAGGGTATGATTTTGGATTTTGTAGTTGTCTGTACTCAATATATGGCAGTTCCTTTCATGGTCCCAATCTTTGTAATGTACTTACTAGCTAGTAGAGTATCGTATTTGATTTTAATAATATCTTTGTTAGTGGTAACCTAATTTCTGCAAATCAAAAATTAGTCAGATACATTTGCATGATGATTCTATATGGCATCAAAGAAAATAACAGATGATATATTAACAGATATTCAATGTAATTGATATTAAACATGTATATATATTTTTTTCCACAACGCTATCCATGATATTTTATCATTTTCTACATTTGCCATGTAGTCTATCTATGGCTGAGAAGATTTAAGTAATTTTGTAAATATCACATTGCTGCTATGTAGTAGATTCAAGATAAAACTATATTAATCTGACACTTATAAATAAGGCTATTATTATTTTTATTAGCCTTACTATCTGGAAAAGGGCTTAGTTTACCATTTTTTAAGATTTATGTTAATTATTTGAAAGTCAGAGTTAGAGAGAGGGAGAGAAAAAAAAAGAGAGGTGTCTCTTCCTTTCACTAGTTCATTCCCCAGATGGCCACAGTGGCCAGGGGTCAGGGCTGGGTGAAACCAAAGCCAGGATCCAGGAAATTCTTGTGGGTCTTTCACGTAGGTACAGGGGTTCAAACATTTAGGCCATCCTTCACTGCTTTCTGAAGCTCATTAGCAGGGAGCTGGGTAGGAAGTGATGCTGCTGGGACTCAAACCTGAAAGCATATGAGATGCTACCACTGCAAGGGGCAGCATTACCCATTATGCACAATGCCAGCCCCTAACTTATTGATTGTCATGGCATTCTTAGACCCTGTGAAGGAGAATGTGCTCAGTTTAATTTCATTTTTTAGAGATACATTTGGACTCACATGAGTTAAATAGATTGTGTATACACGTTACAATTTCTTTATCCAATCATCAATTGATGGACATCAAGGTTGACTCCATACCTTAGCTATCTATTGTGAGTTGAGCTGCTATAAACATAAGGGTACGAATAACCCTTTTATATACTGAATAAATATAAATATATAATTTATTTTGGATAAATTCTCAGGAATGGAATTTCTGGGTCACATGGTAGATCTATTTCAGATTTCTGAGGAATCTCCATAGTGTCTTCTATAATGGTTGTACTAGTTTAGATTCCCACCAACAGTGTATCAGAGTGCCTTTCCCCCCACATCCTCTTCAGCATTGTTATTTTTTGATTTTTAGAAATAGCCATTCTAACTGAGGTGAGGTGAAACATTGTCATGGTTTTCATTTGAATTTCCCTGACGGCTGGGGATCCTGAGAATCTTTTCATGTGTCTGTTGGTAATTTATATTTCATCCTTTGAAAAATGTCTGTTCATATCCTTAGCCCATTTCTTAAGTGGACTGCTTTTCTTGTTGCTTCTTTGAATTCCTTATATATGTTGGATATTAATCCTTTATCAGATATACGATTTACAAATATTTTCTCCCTTTCCGTCAGTTGCCTTTTCAATTTGTTGAGTGTTTTCTTCATTGTGCATATCCTTCTTAGCTTAACATAATCTCTTTTGTCTATTTTTGCTTTTATGGCCTGTGTTTCTGTGTTTACCCTATATTTTCCTCACATAATATGACAATATTGGGTCTCAGATTTAGAACTTTGATCCATTCATTGAGAGTTGATTTTTATATAGGGTTAAGGTACAGTCTTGTTTCATACTTATGCATATGCAAATCCAATTTTTCCAACATTACTGGTTGAAGACACTGTCCTTTTTCTAGGGAGTCCTTTTAGATCTTTTGTCAAATATTAGTTGAATGCAGATATGTGGATTAATATCTGGGGTTTTTAATCTGTTTTGTTGTTTTACATGTCTATTTTTGTGGTGGTATCAGACTGTTTTTATTGTAACTTCCTTATAATTTTTCTTGAATAATTTTTTTTTGAAATCTGGTATTGTGAGGTCTCCAACTTTGTTTTGAAATGTTTCAGATTGTTTTAACTATTTGTGGACTTTCTGACTGCATATGAATTTTAGGGTCTTTTTTTCTAGATCTGAGATGAGTGTCCTTTATATGTTGACTAGGATCACATTGACTCAGTAAATTGTTTTGGATAGGGAAGATATTTTGATGATATTAATTTTTACAATGCATGAACATGGAAGGTTTTCCCATTGTGTGTGTGTGTGTGTGTGTGTGTGTGTGTTATATCTCTTTCCTTTATGTTTCGTAATTTTCATTGTGGAGATCTTTCTTGTCCTTGATTAAATATTCCCTAAAGTCTTTAATTTTTTTGTAGTTTTTGTGAATGGACCTGGTCTTACAGGCTCTTTCTTAACTATGACATTATTTGTATCCATAAATGCTATTGATTTTTTGCATGTTAATTTTATAGTTTACCACTTTGCCAAACTCTCTCTTTTTTTCTTATTTTTTTTGACAGGCAGAGTGGACAGTGAGAGATAGAGACAGAGTGAAAGGTCTTCCTTTTCCTTTGGTTCACCCCACAATGGCCGCGGCCGGCCCACTGCGGCCAGTGCAGCGCGCTGATCTGAAGCCAGGAGCCTGGTGCTTCCTCTGGTCTCCCATGCGGGTACAGGGCCCAAGGACTTGGGCCATCCTCCACTGCCTTCCCAGGCCACAGCAGAGAGCTGGACAGGAAGAGGAGCAACTGGGACAGAATCCAGTGCCCCAACCGGGACTAGAACCTGGTGTACCGGCGCCTCAGGAGGAGGATTAGCCTATTGAGCCACAGCGCCAGCCACCAAGCTCTCTTATGAGTTACAGTAGTCTCTTAGTGGAGACATTTGGCTCCCTTATAAATAAAATTATGTCATCTATAAACAGGAAAAAAAGTTATTTTTTTCCTCCAAGTTATTTAATTAAGGATTTTAACTGTATATTTATTTTCTATTTCAAACTCCTTTCATATAGCATTTTGTTTGACAGGCAGAGTTAGACAGAGAGAGAGAGACGGAGATAAAGGTCTTCCTTCCGTTGGTTCACCCCCCAAATGGCGGCTACAGCCAGCGCGCTGCGCTGATCCGAAGCCAGGAGCCGAGTACTTCCTCCTGGTCTCCCATGCGGGTACAGGGCCCAAGCACTTGGGTCATCCTCCACTGCCTTCCTGGGCCATAGAATAGAGCTGGACTGGAAGAGGAGCAACCTAGACAAAATCCAGCTCCCCAGCTGGGGGCTAGAACCCGGGTGCTGGCACCACAAGGCGGAGGATTAACCCAGTGAGCCGTGGCACCAGACTTCAAACAGCATTTTAAGAGATATGTTAGGGAATTTTTAAAAAAAGATTTTATCTATTTATTTGAGATAGATATTTTATTTATTTAGAGATAGAATTACAGACAGAGAAAGGGAGAGTTGGAGATAAAGGTCTTTCATTCACTGGTTCATGCTTCAAATGGCTGCAATAGCTGGAGCTAATTCGAAAAAAAGTCAGGGCTTCTTTCAGATCTGTTACATGGGTGCAGGGATCCAAGGATTGGGCCATATTCCACTGCTATACCAAGTGCATTAACAGGGAGCTGGATCAGAAGTGGAGCAGCCAGGACTCAAACCAGTACCCATATGGTATGCCGGCTTTGTATGTGCTGGCTTAACCCATTACATCACAATGCCAGCCCCAAACCATGCAATCTTACCATAAGATACAGAATATATTTGCTAGATTAAGAACACATTTATGATAGAGAAGAATATATATATATATTTATGGTGTGATATGAGAAGCATCTATTCAAATCAGACACAATGCAAGAATCTCTATCATCATGACTTTTACTTAACAATGCACAAAAGGACTTACTCATTACAAGAAAAAATATCAGTTAATGTTAAGGGGGGTGGATACTATAATGGTATGTTACTCAGATGATTATCAAAAGAACTCAATTTATTAAAATCGGTAAGAAATAACAAAATACGAATTCAGCTAAAATGTTCTTTGGAGGAAAATGAACAGCCTTTAATGCATAGTGCTAATCTAAGATTCCATTCAGAAGATAGGTATATAAGAGCTAATCAAATATCCAAAAGTAGAATAAAATAATATGGGATGGAACTCAGAGTGTTTTTGAAACAAGAAAATTCACAATAGAGAAAATTATGGTTAAAACATAGGAAGAGAACAAATTTTCAAGAGCAGTGATGGAAAATGTGTGAATATTATGAATAAATGTATGTCTAGGTATTCAATTTTTAAAATGAAATTGGAAAATTCTTGCAAAAAAGAAAGATGCCAAAGCCAGCAAAAGTTAAAAAATAGAAAAAAATTTTTAGGATTCATTTTATTTGAAAAACATAATTAGAGAGAGAGGTAGAGACACACAGAGAGAGGTCGTCCATCTGTTGGTTCACTCCCCAAATGGCTGCAATGGACAGAGCTGAGTTGATATGGAATCAGGAGCCAGGAGCCTCCTCCCATGTAGGGGCCCAGGGGTTTGTGCCATTCCCCAGGCTCACTATCAGGGGGCTAGATCAGAAGTGGAACAGCCAGGACTTGAACCGGCACTGTAGGCTGAGGCTTTAACCAACTGCACCACAGCACCAGCCCCATTAGAAAATATTTTAAAATCTAATATCTATTCAGTATAATGAATATGTAGTTGAAATCTTCCCACAGATTCTCATGGATTTGGTAAATGGATCATTCATGCATAAACTTTCCCAGAGAACAGAAAAATTATTAAATACTCCCTAATCTTCAAAAGCAGACAGTTTCTGTTCCTGTCTTAGATCTTAGATCATATGTTTGTTTTTTAGTAGCTTATTGCAATTCTGTTTGTCTCCCCTGCTTTTCTATGTAGTCATAACAGTTATTCAAATTATGAAATCAACATTAATAAATAAATGCCATCTAATTTGAGACTCCACTCAATTTTTGATATCTGTCATTTCTGGTTCTGGATTAATTCCAAACCATACTTCATTGCCATTTCTCTTTAGTTTTCTTCAACATTGAATGATTCCTTAGTTTTCTCAATCTTTTCTGTTTCCAACATTTTTGAAAGATGCGGACATTTCATTCTGGATATTATGTTCCAACCCCTGTCTTTCTAAGTTTTCTCATGTTCATGCTCAGGTTATGCATGTTTGTCAAGAATATGACTGAACTGACGCAGTACTCTTTACTAGAGGCACTGAGGATGACTTTTTCTATCATTGGTGATCTAGGCAATGATTGCCTGGTCATGTTGGAATGTGTTATGTTTTTCCATTGGCAATCACTACTCTTCTACATAATTGAGAACTCCTTGCAGGAGAAATATCCTAATCTTCCAACCACAGCAACCATAGATGACTGCAGCCTGACTCCATCACTACCATAACTATTGCTAACGTTCATTATTTAAATTTTCATTATCTCTTGTTTATAAGAAAAAAAACCTTTATTTGCCCAGCTAATTTATATTAGTATAACCTCTTCGGTTTACATTTCAGTCAATGAATTATTATTACTGTCACTGTTAATTGCAATAGTTAAGTTCTTCCACAAATTGCAAGAGAAAGTTCATATGAACTAATTTTTCTGTTCCTGTTGTCATCATTCTTAGAGTGCATACTTTTTATTGTCCAGCATATAAGATACTTTATGATCACCTTGAGTGTTTTCTGATTCAGCCAGCAATCAGTCATTTTAGAAGATAGTATTTTGGGTCTCATTGTACTTCTTGCTACTGGACTCTCTTGCCTCCAGACTGTCTCAGTAAACAGAGATAGAGATATTATGTACGTGAGGAAGCCTTTTAAATTGAAAAAAAAAAAAGAAGAAGAAGAAGATTGGTACAATCTTTCAATTTCATTTTTCCACCAACTTTTTGAATTTCTCTTGCGTGCTGTCAATTTATGTAGCCTCTGTTTCTTTCATCTCTGCCTTCTTGGTATCTGGCCTTACTGCTTTCTCTATGGGTTAAAACTATAGAACTGTATGTTTGATTCTGATATCATTATTCATACTGACTGCACTGCTTTGTCTAAATAACACAAAAAGAAATTATGGAAATGCAAAACATTCTTATTGTTTGTTTTTTATTTGAACTAGCATAACTTCAGTATAAAACTGGAGAAGGACATTTCAAAAGAGGACAATTATAGACAAATCTCTAATACAGAGAAAAACATTAGACAAAATATTAACAAATTTAATACAATGATACTCAACAGGTAAATTTAATAAAATGGCATTTTTTCAAAAATTATTTTAATATGATATATATCAAAATAGTCAAAATATTTACAAGACAAGGGGAAAACGTAATGTTTTCTAAGTTCACATAAACTTTTCTTATGCATAACATCAGGGATGAATCTCACAAGTACATTTTTAACATTTTAACTATGACAACAATTATATGACTCAATTTATACAGTATCACAATTAGGCACTATTGCATTCTGCCATTGCAAGTCAATATAAAACTTATTTTGTGGTATTATGAGAGCATAGATAGATTAGATTGCTGTTAATATTTTGTTTTTAAAATTCCTGTTGGTGGCCGGCGCAAAGTCTCACTTGGCTAATCCTCCGCCTGCAGCGCTGGCACACCGGGTTCTAGTACTGGTTGGGGCTCCGGATTCTGTCCTGGTTGCTTCTCTTCCAGTCCAGCTCTCTGCTATGGCCCGGGAAAGCAGTGGAGGATGGCCCGAGTGCTTGGGCCCTGCACCCACATGGGAGACCAGGAGGAAGTACTCGGCTCCTGGTTTCAGATTGGTGCAGCATGCCAGCTGTAGCAGCCATTTGGGGGGTGAACCAACGGAAGGAAGACCTTTATGTCTCTCTCTCTCTCTCTCACTGTCTAACTCTGCCTGTCAAAAAAAAATTCTGTTGGTTACAAGAGTATGTGGTTCCTGCTTCAGTAAAAAATACAGCATTAGACCAAAATAAATAAGAAGTGTCCTATAAATTACTGGACACAAACTCAATATTCTAATGCTACAAGAATCTATTATACTTCTGCATTCTAGAAAAAAATCATATTGTAAGGAAATTCCCAAATATGGGAATTATAATTACATGAAGTAGTTTAGGAAGGAAATTGTAAAACTTTATTTTCCATAGCTCTTAATCTGAGTTTCTTTGCTGACGTGTATGGCTTTATCAAACTCAGCTTTATCATTCTTTTCTCATCTCCTACATCACTACCGCTTACAACACACTGTAATATGAAATTCCAAAATGTGTCTTAATAATTTAGGAAGAAGTGACTTGGATTAGGTATTTAATCTGTCTGAGATAACATGTAATTCTTTGGATTTTGGAAAATGGTCTGTAAATATCTTTGTGATCTAGTCCATTTCACAAGGTGCAACAGTCTTACGACAATTATTTAACCAAAACAAAGTTTTTTCCCATGCCGTGATGATTTCTCTGCCTAGGATTCTCTCTGCCACACAGATTCTTTCTCATCCTTTCTGTCCCCAGTATTAATTCCTATGAATTGCTTTCTGTAACCATGCTAAGCAGGCAGCTCCCTCTGGAAATAATTTAGTACCCATACATCTTTTTTGTTTACTTCGGTGGCATTAAAAAGCTTGTAAGTCAATTTTTATATTTCTTCATTGTTCATAGTCCAAATACCCCCATTCCTTTACGCACCATAACATAAGATTTAGGAAAATCTTATATATGTATATATATATATATTATATATATATATATATATATAATGCATATATAGTTTTGCCAAGTATTGAATGTATTTTCTGACACACTGTAGGCATTCAATTAAAATTTTCTTAAATAGATAAATAACTTTAGTTTTCTATTTAATTTATTTATAGATTTACAGTACCATGACATCTTGGTTTCCCTGTCATATTCTCTTGGTTGAAATCCTGACAAGGTTCCTTCCAGCTTAATATTGAGAATGAGTTACATTTGTTTTTGTGTCTCAATGTAAAACACTTGGAAGGTACCTAGAGAGGGTGAGCCCATGAGAAAGGTTAACTATAGTTATTTACTGTCTTTTTCTAAAAATTTATTTGACAGATAGATAGTGAGAGAGAAAGACAGAGAGAAAGGTCCTCTTTCTGTTGGTTCACCTCCTAAATGGCCGCTACGGCCGGAGCTATGCCAATCCAAAGCCAGGAGCCAGGTGCTTCCTCCTGGTCTTCCATGCAGGTGCAGGGGCTCAAGCACTTGGGCCATCCTCCACTGCCTTCCCAGGCCACAGCAGAGAGCTGGACTGGAAGAGTAGCAACTGGGACTAGAAACCGGCGCCCATATGGGATGCCGGCACTGCAGGCAGAGGATTAACCAAGTGAGCCACGGTGCTGGCCCTATTTACTGTCTTGAGGGGAATCCACAGGATAAATGCTTCTAAATCCATTTAGTATACAAGTTTTAAAAAGTCATGGCTCAGGTGTGGCCTAACAGTTAAAATGCTGACTGGGATGCCCCCATCCCACATAGGAGTGGAGATTTGAGTCCTGGCTGTATTCTTGACTGCAGCTTCCTGCTGAAGTATACCCTCAGAGGCAGGAGGTGATGTATCCAGTAGTTGAGTTCACCCACATGGGAGACCTGGATTGTGTTCTCAGTTTCTTGGCATTTGAGAGGTGAATCAGATGATGAGAACTCTGTTTCTCTGGGAACTTGTGCCTCCCTACACCCCCTCTCCCTCTCCCTCTCTCTCTACCTCCCCTTCCTTTCAAATATATAAATAGTTCATCAAAATAACTCATTTAGCATTCTCTCAAGGTCCTCTACCCCTAATTCTTTCTCTCTCTTCCTGTCTTACATCTTTTATGCTATAAATTTAACAGGTTTCATGTAACCTTGTTTAGACTCAATAATCCTATGTCTGGTGTTATTAGATTGTATCCTAGTTCAAATATTGTGTTAGTCTAGTCTTCATGCATGGGATTCAGGTAGTCTTTACAGGTTGGTAAATTATATGCAGATTCTTATTTGCATGTAGGAATATTTCTTTTCCCCTAGGATACGGCTTATTACGTTCATCCCACTTGCCAGTGTTCCTTTGGCATCCACTGACTCAGACAGTTCACAGAAAGAAGCACAATGTTCCACATATCCTGTATCTAAATTGGCTTCTGCATATTCTCTGAGGACTCCTTCTTTAGAGATAATTGTTGAGTATACTCTCAGGAGTCGATCTTTCAAAAAAGCTTCATTTTCTTGTCTTTCTGAAGCTGATTTTTGCCATCTAAGCCTTGTTCCTCCACTAGAATGGAAAATGTAATTATTTTTCTTTCTTACTTCTTTTTCCCAATAAATTATAACTACTATATTGGAGATGCTATCACTCTTTAAAGATAAAACTATTCTTTTCAGACAGGGCAATGGTTTCCAAGGCAACCCAAGTAACTTACTTCAACCAAGTAATTCTTTCTCACTGGGAGAAAAAGTTTTTTTAAACAGTCACTATCATCACACCTAGAGAAAATGAAATGTAAAATAATATTACTTTCTCTGTATCTATCTGTGTTGATTGCCCTAGTAGAAGTATTTGGAAAAATAAAACAGGTGTTGCCAAGTGCAAAGAATTTTAATGGTCCATTTAGAGACGGAAAATGTTGCTTCACTCTTGCCTTCTGAATGGAATAAGCCTATGAACAATAAAATCCTGAGAATGGAAGGATGTGCCTATGAAAAGCCAGAAAAGGTGTAGTTTGAGGGAGACTGAGCTAGAGTTACGCGAAGGAAGGCAATAAACAACCTACAGCAGTAGCAACAAATACAAGGAATAAACAAAACCTTCCAAGATCCTCAGGCTGATGTCTTTATTTCTGTATTTGGTCTTAGATCTCCGGCATATCCCACTTCCATTTTGAAACACAGGGTTCTTGAGAGATATAAAACAATATAAACAATTTAAGAGCTGCACTTCATTAGATTCCTGGAGTTTGTTACAACATGCTGAGAAATTTTCATCTACATTCACTTTAAGACAGCTAACTAGTAAAAGTGAGGAAAGATATACTTATCTTCTTTATGCATCTCTAAATCCATTTTGGAGCACCTGATAAGGAAATACAGATCAGCAAGAGAAGAGCATACAAATTTATTTAATGTAAATTGCATATGTGGCAATATCTATACATACTATTATAATTCAAAGCACATTAAGATCAACAGCAAGAAGAATTTGAGTTAGACAGAATGAATTATTCTTTGTCCTAAAATACTTGCTATGCATAAAGATGTTTTTATAGAAATTATCACATTTGATTATATATTCATTTTCCAGAGGCACAGATTCTACCTCCACAACTGCTTTTCAACATCCTACTTCACTTCCTACAGCTAACATAGTAGTTTGGCTCAAGGTAGGAATGTAAGATTTTTTTTTAAGTTAAGCTATAATCCCACCATAACACTCAAGGGAGTACAGTAGGGAAGCCACATGTGACAACAAATGTAATAGGTAATTTTATAAAATTTAGAAAGTTATTTGAGTCTTCAGAAGTCCCAGAAGGCTTCAACGGGGATGGTGATATGATTAATAGCTATGTAAACTTAATGACATTTCAATTAGAGCTGTGGAATGTGCAGAACTGGCATAAATATGAACACAGGGCCTGAGAAATGCTCAGAGGGATCAGAAAGAAGACTGCCACTGTGGTGAGTCTGGAGATAAACTAAAGCCATGCTGTGGTGTGCAGGAAATGCAAACGGTGTTATTTCCAACCTTAACACCTGCTCTCCAGGAAGACAGTTCACTGGTAAAAGCTGAGTAATGTGACTTAGCGTCAAAAGACCTTTAGAAGAGTTGGCAGGCAGCCTAATTTAGTGACAGAATATGAATGATGGGTTATATGACTTTCTTCTTTTTCTTCAATAAGAAACATTAATAATGCATTTCCACAAAATGAAAGAAGAAGGGTTGATATAGTAGCCAAAAGTAACCATTGCATCCTCATCTTGTGCTAAGACAAGACTTCAGAGTAAGAACTAAGAATTGGAGCCCCCAGGGACACACCAAGTAGGATGTTCACTTGTATGATGCACTAGGTCAACAGCTATTCTTAGGTTTTGCCAATTGTGCCCTGTGGCAGTACTTCAGCAAAACAAGAGTACTTTAAAAAGTTCATGGAAAAGGCAATTAAAAGATGTTTATTTTATTATCAGAAAATTTTGAAATCTATGCATATAGGAGTATACACACATTCATAGAAAATAAATATTATGAAAAAATAGGCATGGATTTCAAAATGCTTTGCACCAAAATAAACTTATCTTTTAATTCCTTTTTCGGCTTTTAGTCATACCCTTAATTTCTTTGGAATTGCTTCCTTCTCTTTGTTTTTCTCCCTCCCTTCCTTCGAGTTTTGATATCAGTCTCACCTCTGCTTCTATTGTTCTTGTACAGCACTTCACCTATCCTTGCTGCTGTAGTTTAAATTTAGTTTAGATGTGGTTACATACCTAAACCTCCTTGCATATCTCCCTCTCTCTTTCACTCTCTCTCTCACTTTCTTTCTCTCTCTCTCTCTCTCTCTCTCTCTCTCTCTCTGCCTAACACAAATTAGAATGGGAACTTAAAATCCTCCTGTTATCTTATTTTTTAAATGTTTATTTTATTTATTTGAAAGGTAGAGTTACAGAGAGACAGAGACAGAGAGAGGGAGAGAGAGAGAGAGAGAGAGAGAGAGAGAAACACAGAGAAAGAGGTCTTCCATCTGCTAGTTCACTGTCCAAATGGCCACATTGGCCAGGGTTTGCCAGGCAGAAGCCAAGAACCAGGAGCCTCTCTAGGACTCCCACATGGGTGGAGGGTCGCAAGCACTTGGGCCATCTTCCACTGCTTTCCCAGACACATTAGCAGGGAGCTGGATAGCAAGTGGTGGAACTGGAACTTGAACTGGCCCCCATATGGGATGCTAGCACTGTAAGTGGCAGCGTAACATGCTAAAACACAATACTGGCCCCTCCTGTTATTTTTCTATGACCTACGTGAAATGGTCTCACTCTTCATAACTCTCATGGCAATTGCTTGTAAAAGCAGGCAGCTATCCAAGAATTTTCCCATGTATCAAGTATCATTGTTTTGGCTCTATATTTTTTGTATCTTTGTCAGGCGTCTTTGGAATTTACTGGGCTTCACAAATGGAAAAGATTTTCCAGTCTGTGACAACACCGTCCTTTGGGAGTTTTGACTGCAGTTGGGTGATTTGAAGAAATGTAGGATTCAAAATACTCTACCTGACAGATACTGGTGAAAATAATGAGACAACAGTTTAGTAGCAGAAGGTGAACTTATATATGCATTGAGCAGGAACAAAGAAATTAGAGTGATTTAAATTGCATAGATTTTTATTGATATGCCATAGAAAGCTGAAGTTTTCCCCCCTTTTTATGCTTAAGTGAACAAACACACTGTCTGCTTTAACTTTGCCTAACCTAAGCATAGCACATATCCTTTCTTTTCCCCCAATCTCTCTTCTCCTTGAACTCCCCAACCCACGGACACGTTGATGAAATTGAGAAAAGTTTGAAACTTAGATAAGAAGGCTACAGGGACTAAGAAACTCTGAAAAATGAATTTTGATCTATCAATTTGTTAATTGCAACATCTAGTAGTGCTAGCCTGTGTTAAAGCTCTAGTCTTCTGCTAGCTACCATTTGTGTTATTATTAAATTATTATGCTATGGGGTGTGTGTGTGTGTGTGTGTGTGTGTATGTGTGTGTGTTTGTCTATTTATGGGCAAAGAGAGAGAGAAAAAGAGAGAATAATTTCAATGCAGTTCCCCTAGATCAGGTCCCCAAGAAATCTAGCCTCAATGAATAACCAGAATTTTCTGTGTCAGTGGTATGACTTTACAGCCTGTCTAAAGTTCTCAATGCATTGTTTTTGGAAACAAGTAGCATATCTCATTCATCTTAATATCCTATGGCTAATCAGAATAGCTGTTATATAGTAGAATTCTCATAACCATTACTGGCACTGGATAAAACTAGTGGTAAATTTAGGCATACTATATCGGTTTTGTTGTCCCAGCCATGTCTTCTCTTTAGGAACATGCTATTTTTACAACAATTTTTACAACAAGTATTCATTAACAACAGTTTCTGGAAGAAGCATTGGACATATTAAGTAGGCAGAAATTAACATTGAAAATTTCCTGGTCAAAGATGAAAAATAGGAGAAATAATGTCACCAAAGATAATATCACCTTGTACTCAGCCAAGTGCAATTCTTTGTGAGATAGCTTGATAGAAACCATAGGTAACAATAGATTCATCAAATTATGGAATAAGTTAGAGATAAACAGGCTAGTCCTGACAGAAAGCAGAAGCCTAAGTATAATCATTTGGCAACTCAAGTTATCAGTTATCCAGGATATACTAATCTAGGGTGGGAAGGACCAGGGATTCTAAACACAGAAGTTGAATTATTGCTATCAAGGTCATGATCTTGGGAATAGAATATTTGAAACTTTCTTTGATTGTCCCTGGTATACAGCAATTTGGAAGATATTATAGCATGATTTGTCGATTCTTGATGTTAGAACCTCCAAGGTATCTATCTTATTCCCCAGACTGGAGGGCTTTCCATGAATCATAGATTTCCTGCTTCCTTCTGCAGTCTTCTGCTACAGAAGCTGAGGGAAAAAGAGCCTTCTGCTGTTTGTCCTCTTGTACAGTTGCAAAGCTAAGCCAACCAACTGTACCCTTTTCTGACAAAGCTTTTAATGGTTAGTGGATATTTTGTATAATTCATTAACATCAGATGCCATGAATCTTTCTTCTTTTTTTAAGAGAGAGGAGGAGAGACAGAGAGAGGTCTTCCATGCACTAGTTCACTCCCCAATAGGCTGCAATGGCCAGAGCTGCACTGATCTGAAGCCAGGAGCCAGCAGCTTCCTCCAGGTCTTTTTACATGATTGCAGGGGCACAAGGATTTGGGCCATCTTCCACTGCTTTCCCAGGCCATGGCAGAGAGCTAGATTGGAAGTGGAGCAGCCAGCACTTGAACATGGTGCCAATATGGGATGCTGGGCACTACAAGCAGATGCTTTACACACTATGCCATAGCACTGGCCCCAAAATCTTTGTTCTTAAAGATGTATTTATTTATTTGAAAGACAAGGGACAGAAATGAGAGAGATAGAGACAGAGGATAGAGAAAGAGAGAAAAAGAGAGAGAAAGGGAGAGAGAATCTCCTATCTACTGGTTCACTCCTCAAATGCCCAAAACAGCTATGCTTGACCAGGTGCCATAGAGAGGAATAAGGAACTCAATGCAGGTTCCATTTGTGATTTCAAGGGAACAAATCAAGGACAAGCCATTATCTGTTGCTTTTCAGGGTGCACATTAGCAGGGTGCTCAAATCAGGAGCATAGGAGCATAGTAGTCAGACTGGAAATAGACACTCTGATTTGGGATGCTGCTGTCTCATATGGCTTTTTTTTTTTTTTTACAGGCAGAGTTAGACAGAGAGAGAGACAGAGAGAAAGATCTTCCTTCTGTTGGTTCACCCCCCCAAATGGCCACTATGGCTGGCATGCTGCACCAATCCGAAGCCAGGAGCCAGGTGGTTCCTCCTGGTCTTCCATGTAGGAGGGAGGCAGGGGCCCAAGCACTTGGGCCATCCTCCACTGCCCTCCCAGGCCACAGCAGAGAGCTGGACTGCAAGAGGAGCAACCAGGTCTAGTACCTGGTGCCCCAACCAGGACTAGAACCCAGGGTACCGGCACTGCAGGTGGAGGATTAGCCAAGTGAGCCATGGCGCCAGCCTCATATCACTTCTTTTTTTTTTTTTATATACAGAAGATCAGTTTAGTACATATTACATAAAGATTTCAACAGTTTGCCCTCACATGGCAACACAAAGTGAAAAATACTGTTGGAGTACTAGTTATAGTATTAATAGTATTAATAATATATAGTATTAATTCACAATGTATTAAGGACAGAGATCCTACATGATATTTTTTTTAAATTGATTAATTTTCTATGCAATTTCCAATTTAACACCAAGTTTTTTTTTATTTTTAATTATCTTTATATACAGAAGATCGATTCAGTATATACTAAGTAAAGATTTCATCAGTTTGCACCCACACAGAAACACTAAGTGTAAAATACTGTTTCAGTACTAGTTATAGCATTACTTCACATTGGACAACACAGTAAGGACAGATCCCTCATGAGACGTAAAAACACTGTGACTCCTGATGTTGAGTTAGCAATTTGACATTCTTGTTTATGGCGTCAGTAATCTCCCTAGGCTCTAGTCATGAGTTGCCCAGGCTATGGAAGCCTTTAGGGTTTGCCGACTTCGATCTTATTCCAACAGGGTCTTAGTCAAAGTGGAGGTTCTCTCCTCCTTCCGAGAAAGGTACCTCCTTCTTTGATGGCCCCATTCGTTCCACTGGGATCTCACTCACAGAGATCTTTCATTTAGGTCTTCTTTTCCAGAGTGTCTTAGCTTTCCAAGCCTAAAATTTTCTCCTGGGCTCTTCAGCCAGATCCGAATGCCTTAAGGGCTGATTCTGAGGCCAGAGTGCCATTTAGGACATCTGCCCTTCTATGAGTCTGCTGTGTATCCCACTTCCCATGTTGGATCATTCTCTCCCTTTTTGATTCTATCAGTTAGTATTAGCAGACACTAGTCTTGTTTGTGTGATCCCTTTGACTCTTAGACCTATCAGTGTGATCAATTGTGAGCTGAAATTGATCACTTGGACTAGTGAGATGGCATTGGTACATATGGCTTCTTAACAGTTGTTTCAGTGGCCTTCCCCTAAAAAGAATCTCAAGATATTTAATCATATTGTGAAGATGTTTTCCAAAAGCACTTTGCAGATTTATAATCTCTTTAGTAATGTTTAAAAAGTCCTTTTTAATGCAATATTTTTCTTCTATGATCCCTTTAATGTTTGTTGTAAAACAAACCTAATAGAAAATTCTCTTTTGAATTTGAATTAGATTTATTAATATTAAGGTTGTTAACCACCACAACATTCTCAGTGGAAATGGTTGATTCATGATCTTAAATAACTCATCATTTTTTGTTTATCTGGTTATGATTAGTCTCTTGCAATTTTAAATCTACCCTACTAACTTGCTTCCATCAACCAGTGATTGTATATATGTGATTCCAGAGACCATTCATTCTCCAATTTTTGTTGTTGCCATAAATTATCCATTCTGGCATATTAATCTTGATTTAATTGCCATACAGGCTTTTCAAAGGACAAGGTGTCCCACTTTAAGGGCTGCCACTTCTAACATGCTTCTGAAATCAGGTTTAGGATGCCTTTTAATGAAGAACCAACATTCTCAAATTTATTTAATCACAGAATTGGTTGTATTGTTATTACTGCTACTGTTCCACAGAGCCAGTTAATCTTAGAATATACATTATGAAATGTTGAATAGTATTTGGAAAAAACTTTTTTTTTAAATTTATTTTAAAGGCAGAGTTAGAGAGAGAGGGAAAGAGAAAGAGAAAAAAAAAAGAATAGAGAGAATTATCCATCCAGATTCACTCCACAAATGGCTGTGAAGAACAGAGCTGACCCGGACTAAACTCAGGAGCCAAGAACATCCTCTGGGTCTCCCACATGGGTGGCAGGGGCCCAAGCACTTGGACCATCTTCAATTGCATTCCCAGACACATTAGCAGAGAGTTGAACCCCAAGTGGAACAACCAGGACTCAGACTGATGCCCATATGGGATGTAGGCATAGCAGGCAGCAACTTTATCCACTACACCAAGCATTAGCCCCATTGGAAAAAATGAATTCAATATTTTACTAATTGAATGTAAAGAGTTCTTTGGGAATTACTGGTTCACATTTTTTGGGTGAGTTTTATATGCAATGTTCACACAATTGCTTTAGAAAGTGATTTCCTCAATCTATAAGGTTACATGGTGATATCCTCATAAGATTTTTTCATTTCTAATCCAAATGGTTAAGAAATCTGTGGAAGCTGTTAGTTCCATGTGAGTCTGATCTCGTATGATTCTCCTTCTTTTCTTATTTCCCTGCCACACTGTGCTCCTCCTCACTGCCTGACCTCCTATCTCAGTCCTTCCCCATCCTCCATTTCCTTCCACTCTGGTAAGTGTATTGTGCAAATTGTTCTGATTTACCATTATGTTTCAGACATATTCTTCCTCAAATCATTCTGTGTAGGGCTATGTATCATGTTCTGTTAGAGAAATAGTTATATTTGTAGACTTTTCTCAGGCTTTACTAATAATTAGTAAAAATTTACCTTATATACTACTGCTAGTCTTATTCAGTAGCATTTTTAAGGAGGTTTGTTCCATCTAATGTGCACTGCACAATGTTTTCTGTCAATTATGGGTACTTATATCCATCTGGAACAATTTCATGCTGTATTTGCTCGCTCCATTTGCTGTAGTCTCAGCTGTACTCCCTAATCTCAGCACTTTGTTTTCTGCCCTCCTTGTAGCAACTCAGTAGTGCAGCTATTAAACCATTCAAGGGGATTAAGACATTTGGGAGGATTAAAAAGCATATTTAAGATGTTAATTATCTATAAATTCTTCAATAGTCCTTTCTTCCTGAATATTTTTATCTCCTGTTTTAAACTTACCAAAATGCAAAGCATATGGAAGCAATAACAGTACATTGGAATTTGTGTTTAAGCAACCAATACTCCTAATATTTTGAGGAAAATCCTGCATTTTGTAAGTTGTAGGTAACAGTTCACTATCAGTGTCATGTGAATATATGACTCATGCAAAATTACACATCTTTGTATTTACAAGGCATTGCACATTCATTGTTTTCTTTTGTTCTCACAGTGATAAAGAGGCATTCACTATAGATAGAGAAACCAAGGTTTAGAAATGTTACAGTACAGATATATCCACGGTGACAGCTTGTAAATGGAAGACCAAGACTAGATCATGCATCTTGTGAATCTTGTTGCGTATTTTTCCTTTATAATTCTCTATCAAATAAAAATGGAAAGTCTGGATTTTGTAAGAAGAATGGCATTAAGAAAATTTCCTCTTGTTCTTATCTAATCAGCCAAGTACAGGTGCACACTGCATGAGCAGATGGAAATGCAATTAAGACAGATGTGATGATAGTTCATTCAAAGATTCTAATGCGTTCAAGCCGCAGTGCTAGTCAGCAGACACGAGTCATGGTAAACATACAGGAAGAAAAATCAAATGTGAGCAAAATGTTTGCTCAAGCTGAGAGCTTTCAGAATTTTGGAAGGGAAAAGATACTGATGTCAAAAATCCTGTACCTATCCTGAATTCCATATAGGCTACACATTTTTTGAACTTTGAAAATATTTAGAAGAAAATGAAAGCAAATGCAGGATCATAGATCATTTGTATGTCATAAGTCCAGCATAAGCTAAATCATAATTGTTAATTTTAAAACCTTTGTTCTCTGAAGTCTATGTGTATCATAGCATCAAATGAAAAGCCTACCTCAGGACTTGGAGCAGCCACTAAGTATCACTTCCTTCCCCCTTCACTCAGGATAACACTTTGATTTAAATATCATTTGCTTCACAAAAAATTGCTAAGTAGACCACTGCTTGATGTAAACTGCAGGTACCAAGAAGAGAGACACTATAGTGAACATCCTTACAGGTCAGAGGTGAGCAAGCTGAAGCTGTGAATGCTGACTGAGATACTCTCACACTCATTATTTGGGTGACAATTCCAAGTAGATTAAGAAGAGCACAGGGCCCCAGGTCAGATAAAGATCTACATCTCATATCTATCTTTTAGGAGCTGTGTGACAGAAAGTTTCTTGACTGCTCTGAGTGTCAATTTATTTTACTCATCTAATAAGTAGGAACAATGCGTTTTGCTTACTATTTCTGAGGCTGTGAAGATTGGATAAGAAAATAACTGTGACAATCTACCTAGTTTTGATAATTCTGTACTTGAATAACTTTCTCCTGTAACAGTTGACCTCTAACATGTGACAGGGGTGAACTGCCATAGAAAAACATATCAACCTGGAGATATTTTCATAGAATGTTATCAGTGGGAGGATATATTAAGACAGAATCTAAAACAATTCATAAATACCTATTACTCCCTCTATCTCTACAATCAGTTTAAAGCTTTGCTGTGCATAAGATTCTCCTAATGAGCAATTTTAAAATGCAGGTTCATGGATCATATGGGCAAAAATTCTCATTCGCATTCTTTAGGCTATTCTCACAATTCTGAAATATCATTAAGTACTTTAGATGATTCTGAGGAAGGTGATTTGAGGACCTCAGTGTGAACTACTGAGTAAACCTTCCATTAGATGCAGCTTCTTTCTCACTAGATGGATAAATTTCTTAGGAAGAACAACTACATTGAATAATTAATTGGTTCCTGCAGAATCGTGGAACATGGGCATTTGGCTGGATTAATGTTTTCTGCTGAAAAAAGAACTATTCCTGCACTATGTTAATTAACTTTAGTGCTGAAGATGTGTTATTTACCATTTCTCTATGTGTATTTTAAGAATCAAGATCCAGGTTCTTTTTTTTTTTTTTTTTTTTTTTTTTTTTTTTTTTGACAGGCAGAGTGGACAGTGAGAGAGAGAGACAGAGAGAAAGGTCTTCCTTTGCCGTTGGTTCAGCCTCCAATGGCTGCCGCGGACAGCGTGCTGCGGCCGGCGCACCACGCTCATCCGATGGCAGGAGCCAGGTGCTAGGTGCTTATCCTGGTCTCCCATGGGGTGCAGGGCCCAAGCACTTGGGCCATCCTCCACTGCACTCCTGGGCCACAGCAGAGGGCTGGCCTGGAAGAGGGGCAACCGGGACAGAATCCGGCGCCCTGACCGGGACTAGAACCTGGTGTGCCGGCGCCGCAAGGTGGAGGATTAGCCTGCTGAGCCACGGCGCCGGCCTAGATTCAGGTTCTTAATCAACGTGCAAGGAGACTGAAAGACCACAGCACATGACTGATAGTTTTCCTTGAATAGTTTTCTCTGTTCTACAATGATATTCCATTTTTATCGGATCTAATTTTCATCCTGAATAAATATTTCCAGATGCATTTGCAATGTTTTGAGGTAATGAACATAGGTCTGGCCATTGATAGTTAACCAGAAGAGATTTTGCCATCTTTAGGTTGTAACCATAAGAAAAGAAATTTAGTTCTCTCTTTCTCTTTTTTCTTTCCTTGATAGTAAAAGTTAGACCTAGAAATGAGGATATTGTGGATCAAATAGTGAAGGGCAACAACAAAGATGTATCAACTCATGAAATGAGAAGGAGCCTGGCTCTTAACACCTACAAGGAATACAGTAATAACGCTCAACCTTTATGTCAAAATCTCCGAGAGGGAATGAAATGTCTATAGGAGGAAATTGCTATTTTTGGAATCTATCATACTGTGCCAAATTCACATAAAAAAGGACTCAGAAGAAGAACTATGCAATACTAGATTATGAAAAACAGAGACTTAGTCATCTCATATGCAAAATTGACATTGTTGAACTCTTTCATAAAGTTGTTGGGAGAAACATACAAGATAAACATGCGTGAAAATTGCCTGATGAAATACCTTCAGATTTGCAGATAGCATCTTATTCTCTTTTTCATAACTAATGAGTACTTTACAAATCATTATAAATGAGTGTAGAAAAAACGATGTAGCTTCAACTCTAAATTCAGTGAAAGACTCTAAGAGAACTCCTGGACAAAAGACCCTCAATGAAAAATACTAGTCAGTCTTACAAGTGATATAACAATACTGAATGACTGAAAGCTAAGCATGGGCTATCCTTAGTTTCAAGGCCCTTAACAAATATCTGGAAATGACTATGAATCTGGCTACTAAAAAGTGATTCAGGCCTTATTATTCATGAGCAGTGTACAATACAAGGCTTATGTTGCAGGCTTCTTGAATTGTATTCCCAACATCATGAAAAATAGCCCCATTACATTACTGCAGCCAGAAAGATTTATGGGTGTACAGTTCTCATATTTGAGAAGACTGCTTATCAATGATACCAGAAAAACATTTGAAAATATCCCTGTGTAAGATAGATAATCTATATTATTAAAGATCACATAAGGTATGTGGCAGAGGTGAAAGGATTAGAATAGTTAACTTAAAATATTCTTTTAATCTTTTTTTTTTGACAGGCAGAGTGGACAGTGAGAGAGAGAGAGACAGAGAGAAAGGTCTTCCTTTTTCTGTTGGTTCACCCCACAATGGCCACTGCGGCCAGCGCGCTGTGGCTGGCGCACCGCGCTGATCTGAAGCCAGGAACCAGGTGCTTCTTCCTGGTCTCCCATGCAGGTGCAGGGCCCAAGCACTTGGGCCATCCTCCACTGTGCTCCCGGGCCACAGCAGAGAGCTGGACTGTATGAGGGGCAACTGAGACAGAATATGGTGCCCCAACTGGGACTAGAACCCAGTGTGTCAGCGCCACAGGTGGAGGATTAGCTTATTGAGCCATGGCACTGGCTTAGTTAACTTAAAATATTTAGAAGTGGTATGAATTAGGGATTTAGTAGTTAACTGTGTGCATAAAACCAGCCATGGAATGACCATTAGATTTTGTTTGTATAAAACTGGGGCATATCTTTCCATTAGCCTTTAGCCATGCTTCTTAGGTTTGAATGAGATGTAGAAAGAATATAGCTAGCCACCTTCCACACCCCTCCAAAAACATTTTTGATTCAGTTTTGAGTGAGTATAGGTCCAAGAATTTGTATTTCCAGTGAATAACAAGGCCATGCTGGTGATGCTGGCAAGAGAACACATTCTGAGAGCCACTGGCTTATTAGGAAGTCTTTGCAGGGCTTTGTTCTGTGCTGACATCTCTCACGGTTGTGGTTTGCATCTCATCCCATATATACACAAGGATTTGGTTATAAAGTCCTAGAGGGCAAAAGCTGTGTCTTTGCTGTAACCCTGAGGCTTTGCCCAGATCTCGACACTTCTTAGCTGCTTCCAATTCTTTTTTTTTATGTTTTTGGTTTAAGAGAAAGTCTCCCTGTTTTCCTCTTCTCTGTGGCAATGCTACAGGCAGAAAGATGTGCTTTCAGATGTGTCTATGTTGTGGAAAGTGTTTTGCAGACTCAGAGCAGGGTAACACATGCTTCACAGAACAGAATCCCTCCTAAGGTGACTTGTCGTGTGCACAGATGTGCTTTTGGGTAGGAGGCAAGGATATGGCTTTTGCCAGCCTGGGACTAAGAGGCAGAACTTCAAATGATGCAGCTTAAAATGAGGGTTTGAATGTACTCTTTGTTATTTACCTGCCATGAAAATTTAAGGGACTCACCTAACTTTGTAAGTGTCCTCACCTTGCTTTTATATGGTTTTAATCACTTGAAGTCATCATTACTTCAGAGGTTATTTCAAATATTCAGTGAATTAATTCATTTAAACTTCAATTATATTAACTCTAATTCAGCTGAGAGGTTTTGTTTTGGTTCCTGTTTACTGGGGATACGTTAGTTTTGATAACACCATTTTAATAAAATAAAGATTGAGTATTGATATCCCTCCTTCAAAATGGAGGTAGGATAGATATCTTAGAAAGAAAAGTTAGGCAATGAAATGGAAATAGAGTTAAGTGTGAGCATCTCTCTGCATTTGTAAACTGGGTAGGAAGAGTGAGTAATGTGTAAGAGGGCATCAGGATCATGTTTCTTCATGAGTTCTTCTTGGTCAAAGCTAGAATTCTGATTTTTTTGTTTTGGGGATATAAGTGAAAAAATACAGAAAGGATTGAAAGTATCCACATTATACAAAAATGCTTCAGATATTAGAGAAGTTTAACCCATCATCCAAACATTTACACATCACATATATTCTTGCTTGCTGGGAATATAATTGTGAAAACAAGAGTCAAAATTTTGAGTTGTTGGGCCTGTGAGTTAACCTGCAGCCCAAGATTCTGGCATCTCTTACCAGAATGCCAGTTGGAGTCCTGGCTACTCTGCTTATGATCCAGCTTCTGGCTAACATGCCTGGGGGATAGCAGAGGTTGGCTCAAATACATGGGTCCCTGCCACCCATGTGGAAAACCAGGATGGTGTTTCTGGCTTTTGACTTTTGCTTGGCCCAGATCTGGCTGTTGCAGCCATTTGCTGAGTTAATCAGTGAAAGGAAGATTCTCTCTCCCTCTCTGTCTCTCTCTCTCTGTCTCTCTCCCTCTCTCCCTCCTTCTTTGTTGCTCTGCCTTTCAAATGATACACTCTTAAAAAAATCAATGAGCCTACTTTCACACATCATTGTCTACCAAAGTCTAGCTTACATTCGGGTTTACTTTTGGTACTATACATTCTGCAAGTTTGGATAAATACAAAATGATACAGATCCATCACTATAGTGTTACAGAGTAGTTTCACTAGCATAAAAAATATCTATGCTATACGATTCTTCCTCAGGAATAATTGCAAGTGAATAAACTGATCTTTTCTAATGATTTCATAGCAAATTTGTTTTGCCTTTATTGCTGTGTGGGTGGAGTTATTTAATAAATCATAAATTGTTGTATTGCTTGATGGGGCTGGGCAAGTAGATGTTGCATACATCTTGAATTAAAAATTCAAAGATGAATTTCATGTGAGCACACATTTTGCCCATAACAGGTTAAATAAATTCATGAAGTCTCAGGTTTGCCATTTCTAAAATTAGAGGTCATTAAGAATTTTGCCTCACAGGGCTGCTGTAAGGATTGAATGAAAGATTA
Organism: Sylvilagus floridanus; assembly: GCA_949820135.1. Taxonomy (NCBI): domain Eukaryota; kingdom Metazoa; phylum Chordata; class Mammalia; order Lagomorpha; family Leporidae; genus Sylvilagus; species Sylvilagus floridanus. The sequence goes on from OX463224.1 coordinate 85,993,424, forward strand.
TATATAAAGCATTTTGTATTATACATGGCACAAAATAAACACTCAAATGTTAGTTTAAATACACACATACACCCAGTAATTTTTCTTCACTATAAAGTACTGCCTGAAACCTGAATTATTTACCCTTTGTGAGGCTGTGTAGTTATTTAATGATAATAAAATCCCAATTATCCCTGCATTAACCTCTTAGAGGGTAAATATGACTGTGTGGCCTTCATGCTAAACCTCCTTTGCTCTGACTTCTATGGGCTGACGCTCATACATGGACATATTTGGCCAACCCCACGGCATCTCTCTGGTATCTCTCAATTCTTTCAGTAAGTCCCTTGAGCATCTCAGAATTCCAGTTGGATAACTCTTAACCTCTTTTGCTATTTCCTGTAATTTTCCCGACTCCTTTATAGAGCTAAAGACAGTGCAGCATCAATCACTGAATAGAAGCCTCTCAGGAGACTCACTGTATTCCTCTCAGGCTCCTTCATGGACTGTGAAAAGTCTTGAAGAAAGAGGTTGTTTTAGCCCCATTTCTGGAGCAGAAAATAGTCATAAATGCTGGTGGCTGGGGCCAGTGCTGTGACGTAGCAGGTAAAGCTGCCACATGTGGCACCTGCATCCCATATGGACACTGGTTCAAGACCCAGCTGCTCCACTTCTGCTTCTTCTCTGTGGTATGGTCTGGGAAAGCAGTAGAAGATGTCCTGAGTGCTTGGGCACCTGCACCCATGTGGAAAACCCAGAAGAAGTTCCTGGCTACTGGCTTTGGCTCAGTCCAGCTCCAGACATTGTGGCCATCTAGGGAGTAAATCAGCGGATAGAAGATCTCTCTCTCTCTCTCTGTCTCTCTGTCTCTCTCTCTCTCTCTCCCTCCCTCTGCTTCTGCCTTGGGACTCTGCTTTCAAATGAATAAATAAATGAATATGAAAAAAATAAAAATGTCGATGGTTTATGAATGCTGTTTTTATGAAGTTATTTCTGGAGTGAGAGGTTTCACATATATGTAGCCACATCTGTTAACTTATTAGATTTATTTATTCATTTGAAAGGCAGAGAGAGAGAGAGAGGGAGAGAGAGATCATCTATCTTCTAGTTCACTCTCCAAATTTTCACAACAGCTAGGGCTGGGCCAGGCCAAAGTCAAGAGCCAGGAACTCCATTTGTTTCTTCCAAATGGACAGATAGCAGGGATTCAGGTACTTGAGCTATCATTGGCTACTTCCCAGGCACATTAGCAGGAAGCTAGATCAGAAGAAGAGTAACTAGGACTTGAATTGGCACTCTGATGTAGGATGAGGATTTCCCAAGCTGTGGTATAACACATTGTGCCACAATTCCAGGCTCAGAATTTAAGCTTTCTGGTAAGAGAAGGGAATTATTATTAACAAAAAAGTGGGCATTGTTTATAACAGAATTGTCTCTTTTAGAAAAAAAAAATCAGATGTAGAGAATTACCTCTGATGCAATGACTTTCACAATAAACTTTTATTCATCTACGAGACAGATCAGGGTCTCATTTAAAACCTCCCTGCAACCCATGAAAACGCTGTTATATAGAAATTGTGATGTTGACAATCTCCTTGAAGTCCTGTCCTACTCAAAAGTGATTATTCTGTTTTTCCAAGATGAAATGAATTTTAGTGTAATAAGATTTAAAATTCATTAACTGCTTACTTTCTTCAAGCCACTGTTATACATACTTTATTTGTGTATTTTAATAAACTATCACATGTAATCTTGTATTTTCCTTATGTTACAAATGAGGAAACAGATACAAGAAGTTACAATAAGTGTTCAAAATCACAGAGCTTGTAAGAAGTAGAATTCACTTGCAGTAACCCTAAACTTAAGAACCTAGCCATTGTGCTACTAGGAAAGTGAGGCTAATTAGCACAAAAAGTACTTTTTTTCCAGTAATTTGAAAGGTTGCCTGACATGAGAACAAGGTACCTTCGCATATTCCTCATGGCTTCTCATTGGAAGAACAGTCATCTGAAAGAAGACATGGATTTCTCCATTATTTCACACTTATAGACACTAATGTCAAGGGATTAACATTAGCAAGTTCTATGCTAAGCTAAGAATGTAAAACTTTGGTGCAGCTCTGGCCGTTGCAGCCAATTGGGGAGTGAACCAGCAGATGGAAGACATCTCTCTCTGCCTCTGCTCTCTCTGTGTGTGATTCTGACTTTCAAATAAGTAAAATAAATCTTTAAAAAAAAATAAAACTTAAAAAAAATGCTCTTAAAATTCTTAAAAAACCATGATCTAGGTTCTATGTCCCATCCCCTTCCTGAGGTACAATCAATAAGAAAATCTTTCAGCAGTTGTAAACTTTATTTTATATCTACAGCTCATTTATAATTCAAGTGATATCTAGTACTACTTCAGTGATGGTGTGGCTATTGAATGGTGACTTTATAAGACACTATTTGACTAGATGTATTTTCATTGTCTAAAACTCTGCCTTTACATCGTGTCACCTGGGTGGCTGATTCTCTTGTCTTTTTTTAATTATTAATATTCAAAAATTTTATAGGTAATTTTAATTGCCTCCATATTTGAAGTCTACTTTTTTATTCTATTTAAGGAGAAAATAAAAATTCATATATGAGTTTCTCAATTTTCCATGATTTCTATGTAGCTAAAACTTTCCTACTTGGAGAAAAAATTTCCCCCTTCCCTTTTTATTTATCTCTTCAACTTTAATTTTTAAAGAATTTTGTAATAGAATTCTTTCTTTTAAAGATTTATTTTATTTATTTGAAAGTCAGAATTACACAGAGAGAGGAGAGGCAGAGAGAGAGAGAGAGAGAGAGAGAGAGGTCTTCTATCCGTTGTTCACTCCCCAGATGGCCACAACGGCAAGAACTGGGCCTATCTGAAGCCAGGAGACAGGAGCCTCCCCCAGGAATCCCACGCGGGTACAGGGGCCCAAGCACTTGGGCCATCTTCCACTGCTATCCCAGGCCATAGTGAGAGCTGGATCTGAAGAGGAGCAGCCGGGACTAGAACCAGCGTCCATACGGATTGCCGGCACTTCAGACCAGGGCTTTTACCCACTGCGTCACAGCACCGGCCCCAGTAGCATTCTTTAAATTATAAGGAGTCATGGATTATAAAAGCCATTGATTTCATTTAACAAGTATTTTGTGAGAGTGATCCAAAAATTCTAAATAAAAAACTATTCAATATTTTAAACTAAAGCTAATCATTAATCTGATGGCATTAGGATGTTAGATCTTTGGGAGGTGAATAATTCATGAAAAATCCCTCATGAATGGAACCAAGAGAGCTCCTCTTGCCATTTCACCATGAGGATGCAGCTGAAAGGCATTGTCTATGAACCAGGAAACAGGCACTCAGGGACACTCTCCAAATTCCAGAACAGTGAGAAACGTATTTCTCTTGTTGATAAGTGATCCAGTGTGTGATAACTTTGTTGCAGCAGCTTGAACAATCTAAGGTGAAGCATTCTTAAGGACTTGGAAAAATATCATTAGGTCTGCCAGTATTTTAGAGGCCACATCTCTATATTTATGTATCAACCTTAAAACCGATTGCTCTCCTTAAAATGGGATATAAGATTTCCAATTGTAAAATGACATATTTGAAAGGTAAAAAATCAATTTTAAAGTCTTTCAAAAACCAGTACTTACACTGAAACCAATCTGGATATAAAGCCATCATAAAAAGTAGCTTTGCACAATGAGATTTAGAAAACTGTAAAATAAGATATGCTTTCCATGGTGAGAAACAAGTACCTCTTGTTTTATTTGTGATATCACTGCAGGTGCTTTTGATTCTTGTTTCAGTTTAATTGCACTTTGGAGAAATTAATGCATGTTTTCAGCTTCCTGACTGCAACAGTGTATTTTATTTAAATCCAAAATACATGATAAAATACTTACATAATTCACTATATTTGACAGTCTTATGTGGTCCCAGATTCTGAATTTCATCATAAAAATTCACTGTAGGTTCATTATTACACCATGTAATTAAGTGCAATGACTTCTATTCAGTTGTCACAATAACTGTATTGCTCTCTTATGACTGTGATGCTCCTATTACAAGGTTCTTGCCTATGTTTCGAGCATTATATTATTAATATATTCAGTTGGACATTAGTGGTAGTGGTTTTGTACTTTTCTAGTAGGTGATGAACAGATTATATAGAATGATGGGTATCGATATATAAGTATGATGCATATGTATACACAATAACAAGTTTCTATAATACAATATAGAAAAAATCAAAATGTTTTGGCAACATTTTTTTAAAACTTTTATTTAGTAAATATAAATTTCTAAAGTACAGTTTATGGATTACAATGGCTTTCTACTCCCATAACTTCCCTCCCATTGGCACCCCTCCCATCACCCTTTCCATCTCCTATTCCTTTCACATCAAGATTCACTTTCAATTATCTATATATACAGAAGATCGATTCAGTATATACTAAGTAAAGATTTCATCAGTTTGCACCCACACAGAAACACAAAGTGTAAAAATACTGTTTCAGTACTAGTTATAGCATTACTTCACATTGGACAACATTTTAAGGGCAGATCCCACATGAGAAGTAAGTACACAGTGACTCCTGTTGTTGACTTAACAATTTGACATTCTTGTTTATGGCGTCAGTAATCTCCCTAGGCTCTAGTCATGAGTTGCCCAGGCTATGGAAGCCTTTTGATGTTCGCCGACTTCGATCTTATTCCAACAGGGTCATAGTCAAAGTGGAAGTTCTCTCCTTCCTTCAGAGAAAGGTACCTCCTTCTTTGATGGCCCTGTCTTTTCCACTGGGATCTCATTCGCAGAGTTCTTTCATTTAGCTCTTCTTTTTTTTTTTTTTTTTTCCAGAGTGTCTTGGCTTTCCATGCCTAAAATACTCTCATGGGCTCTTGAGCCAGATCTGAATGCCTTAAGGGCTGATTCTGAGGCCAGAGTGCAACATTTTTAAGAGGAGTAAAAGTTTCTACTTCTCTTATTAGTACACAACCTCAACTCTTTACCAATTAATATAAATAAAAACTGAAATTATTAATGGGGATCTATACCACTGAGAAAACTTAAATATTCAGTACAAACAATTTTTGCTTACTGAAGCAGACATATTTAACTCCTTCTGTTGATATTTCTATCCTGGAAAACACTCTTTTCTTAGATAGCTACAACAGTGTTTCCATTCAACTTTCTTGAATGAGTTCTATTTCATTAATTTATCAGCTGCATCCTGAGGACTAAGAACAAATGTGGGCACAACCTTTTCAAGGATTATTAAATTAATTCGTTATCCAAATTCAGTAGCCAACATTTTTGAGCCACTCTTTCCTAAATGTTAATTGATGACATTTCTGAGTGTCTAACAAAATAAAAATTACTGTTATTGAACCTAAAAGAGATGCTAACATCAGGAGTAAATTAGAAATAATAGATGTCATGATCTTCCTTATACTAAATGATTGTTTGCAACTAATAAACAGCATTTTTTTTGACAGGCAGAGTGGACAGTGTGAGAGAGAGACAGAGAGAAAGGTCTTCCTTTGCCGTTGGTTCACCCTCCAATGGCTGCCGTGGCCGGCGCACCGCGCTGATCCGATGGCAGGAGCCAGGTGCTAGGTGCTTTTTCCTGGTCTCCCATGGGGTGCAGAGCCCAAGCACTTGGGCCATCCTCCACTGCACTCCCGGGCCACAGCAGAGGGCTGGCCTGGAAGAGGGGCAACCGGGACAGAATCCGACACCCCGACCGGGACTAGAACCCGGTGTGCCGGTGCCGCAAGGTGGAGGATTAGCCTGTTAAGCCACGCCGCCGGCAAAATATCTTGGTGTTAAATTGGAAATTGCTTAGATAATTAATCAATTCTTTAAAAAAATCATTTAGGATCTCTGTCCTTAATGTGCTGTACATTGTGAATTAATACTATAACTAGTACTCCAACAGTATTTTTCACTTTGTGTCTCTATGTGAGGGCAAACTGTTGAAATCTTTACGTAACATGTACTAAACTGATCTTCTGTATATAAAGAGAATTGAAAATGAATCTTGATGTGAATGCAAGGGGAGAGGGAGTGGGAAAGGGGAGGGTGGCAGGAGGGAGGGAAGTTGTGTGTGGGGGGAGCCATTGTAATCCATAAGCTGTACTTTGGAAATTTATATTCTTTAAATAAAAGCTTTATATATAAAAAAAAATAAACAGCAAAAAACTTGTGAATCCACTGAAAGTTTTTGGGATTCCAAGACATTAGAGGAATATACATTGTCACCTAATTTTATCACATTTTATAATGTTTTCTTCCTTTTATTCTTAAGAATCACCACAAACATCAAGATATTAAGACATTATATATTTTAAATTTATGTATATAGACACTCAACTATTGTCAAATGATATAATATCACAAAATAATATCACATAAAGCCATAGAGTTTTAGTTTAGCCCTCATTAATAATGTCATCTTCATTTAAAAACATTTATGCGTATTATTCATCAGTATTCATTGAATCCCAATTAATTTTGGATGCACTGAAAACAGACAAAGCAGATATATTCAGCATTAGTTTATAAAAGAAGAATGCATAAAAACAGTAGGAAATCCCCAAATTTACTACTCAGCAATTCTGTGAAGTGTTTATACACATACATGCATAAACACATATATGTGTATGCTATTTATTTATATAATCCCTTTGTTATGCTATTTTATATATTGCCATTTATTTTCATTTGGATGATATTTAATGGTGAAAACTAATGAGCTGTTAAAAGCCATTGTAATACATAAGCTGTGCTTTGGAAATTTATATTCTTTAAATAAAAGCTTTATATAAAAAATTTTTCATTAAAATTATAACACAGATTCTAGAAAAATGTAACAATCACATAACCAAATCATATAAAACCTTTAGTAGGCTTGTCTTGCTTCCTTGTTTTAAATACATACCTTTAATTTTCGCATATTTGAATTCAAAATATAAATGACATTTTATTTTCACTATTTTCACTTAACATTGTTAAGAGAATTTTAAAAACCTATCATATGATTTTCATTTCTACCAATTTCATGCAGACACATGAACATAATGCACAAATACACAAATATATAGATTACAGTTTAGTTTTTCAGTTATGCCTGAATTTATATACTTGTTTATAAATTATTTTTCTCCAAAACAATTTGATGTGTGCATCCATCCACTTAACAAAAAATTTTGGCCGGCGCCGTGGCTCAACAGGCTAGTCCTCCGCCTTGCGGCGCCGGCACGCCGGGTTCTGGTCCCGGTCGGGGCGCCGGATTCTGTCCCGGTTGCCCCTCTTCCAGGCCAGCCCTCTGCTGTGGCCCGGGAGTGCAGTGGAGGATGGCCCAGGTGCTTGGGCCCTGCACCCCATGGGGAGACCAGGAAAAAGCACCTGGCTCCTGCCATCGGAAGATCGCGGTGCGCCGGCCGCAGCGCGCTGTCCGCGGCGGCCATTGGAGGGTGAACCAATGGCAAAGGGGAAGACCTTTCTCTCTGTCTCTCTCTCTCACTGTGCACTCTGCCTGTAAAAAAAAAAAAAAAAATTTTATTATTTTCGATTGTTTGTTTACATGTCTGTAGACATCTTAACTCAGAATGTTAGCTCTTTGAAAGTAGATAATCCACATTCATGGCTGCATTCTTAACATTTAATACTGAGCTTTGAACATTAGGTCAGTGAATATGTGAATGAATAGAATATACATGAATTAATGGATCATTTTATTTAAAAAGCCTCTAGATATTTGTGTCACAGGTAACCTTGAGAACTAGACAGTTGGAATCTATCAAAATAAGGTAGATCACAGAAAATTGTCAGAAGCAAACAAAGGTCCTAAAATTAAAATAGTTAATAAAAATGTACAAGGAAAGAGGAAAGGAGAATATAAAAACAGGGGTAATTTTTAAGTAAAATCAGGTTATTGGGATTAATATTGAGACTAATCTGCCTTCAGAAGAGTATCACTGCAGGTAAGAATAAAGTCTGATGGAGAGAGTTCCAGATTTCCTATTCATTGAAAGTCTATCTATTTTGTATTGTTAATTATTTTATTTTTATTTTATCTGAAAAGTAGATAAAGAGGAGAAAGGGATGGAGGAAGGGAGGGCTTTGCTAAAGCTCTGCAAGGATGAGGGAGTGGGAATAGCAAATCCTGTTAGAGTGGAGGTGGAGTTGTCTCTTATAGTTGGGCTATTTGGTCACCTGACTCCTGGTAAGCCAGGCTGGGTCCTGGAGAGGCCAAAGTTAGTGTACAAGTTGGCAGCTGGGCCAGAGCCTGAGATGGCGCTCAGGGCTCTGAGGAACTCTGAGTAGTCATATAATGTTAGATGGAGGGAAAGGATCACCAACACACATAGACCAGGTGTAGAACTGTTGATAAATGTGTATAGGGTATAATTACAATATCTCAGGGCACCTCAGATAAGATGGCACCATTTCACTAACATTCCCCCTTTTTATTTTTTATAAGGCAAGTGTTGTATCAGATTGCATTGGCCCCAAAAGCCCAGGAAAGGTGGAAGGACAATGATCTATCTTCCAGAGCTAGTTCTTCCTGACCTGGGAAAACAGGTCACTCTCCACTAGTGGGTGACATCTCAAGTCTTGATCTCCTGAGTGGAGAGACAAGTATATCCTTGTAGTAGTATTTTGTGGACTGCCTGGTTGGTGAACGCTTTGGTTTGTTCCATCGTCACCTCCTATAAACACTTAGACAGACAAGGTAGTATAAAAGCCAGGGTGAGAATAGTAGCCAATGGTCCTGGGAGTGCTATTAACCAAATGGTGAGGGGACTCCATAGGGAGGAAGGGAGGAGAGACTCTCTGGACCCTAGGGCAGACTGTTTAATAGATGTGGCAATTTATTAGAGCTTTTTAAAAATTTTGCTGTACCTGGCTAGATTGATTAACATAACAATATTGTCCTCCCAGAAAAACACAAATATCCACTTTTTCAGCTGTTATAGGGCAGAGCTCGTCTATTTTGCAACTGCAAGTGAGGTAATCAGAATTTGGGGTCCTAGAATAGTGTCTGCCTAAGTTCAATGGACCTGTTGGTCTCCTCTTGTAGTTGTTGGAGTTGTTATTGGAAACTGTTAATAGACATACCATTGTGGCCTAGAGAAGTTCCCAAGACCACCACCAAAGAGAGAGAAACTCTGCAAAGCTGAGTCCAACCAAGACTGGAAGAAAGAGGGAAAGGATCACCAATACACATAGACCAGGTGTAGAACTGTTGATACGTGTGCATAGGGTATAATTACAAAGAAATGAAGTTCCAGGTGAGCTAGAGAAGGAAGCTGTGGAAGTGACAGTCATATTGATGACACAGGAAATGTTATGTGACAAAAGCTCATTAGGTTGTTCTGTTATGGTGGTAATCCAACATATTGCATCTTGTTCTCGAGAATGCAGAAGAAGATGACCAACAACTCTCTGAGGATTGGGAGTGCAGGAGTTTGTAGAAGCAGGAACATTAGTGAGCAGAGTAGGCACAATGGGAGGTTCCCATAGGGGAGCGTATATAAAGGATCATTGTTGGTAAAGGGCAGAGGGTAAAGCAGAATTTGGTAATTGATAAAGTAGGGCGAGAGACAGATTTATGAGTTGTAGTTCCAGTAAGGTAGGTTTGGCTAGGTAACTTAGCTGAGACAATTGTTTAGAGAACTCTTTTAATGGATCAACCACCAAATCTCTGGGAGCTGTTGGGAGTTGATAATTTTGATAATTTTTATGATTCAATGGAGATCTCACATATTAGATGCCATATACAATGTGACAGATCCCTCAACCCCATCTTCTCAGGCTTGAAGGTATGGGTCAGTTACAGTGATAGCTAAAAGGAATTGGGCTTGGTGGTCTATGTCTACCCTTTGGCCTCAAAGTTATATTGAGTTTTCTTGGGATAGGAGCTTGCAGAATTGTTTTCCAGGGAGGCTATATCCATGGTCAGTATAGTAGTACTTACGGGACCACGATGTGCACCCTTTCCAGTAAGCATTGTTACATAATCCTGTGTTGTCTTTAGTTAGGAAGAGGTAATATGGATTTGCTCTAAAATGAGATAAATGACAGCCAGCCCAGTCAACACAATTATGTATGCAGGCCTGAGTGAAATTGACATACAAAGTGATAGGGCCCGTATAGCCTGTGATGGGGCAGAAGGTCATGTTAAGTAATTTATCAGGAGTGGAAATGGTGTAAATCTGAAATTGCCATGCATAAAGTGTCCCTGGTGCTAGTGTAAATGTAGGACAGACACAAAAAAGCAGAAGGGATGAGATTTTTGGGAAATTCATTGTGGTGTATGGAAGAGTGAGACAATAAGAGAAGGTATGGGAAAGTGTCGATCTCAAAGGGAGTGAAATCTAAGGGTCCCTGGAGCCGTAAATCTTCAATAACTGAAAGGATTTGGGAGGAATCAATGGTCAAGGAGTGCATTTGATACTCCTCCCACAGAAGTTGTAGGAAGAGTTGATAGCAGTATGAGAGAGGATCGATCAGTACTTATCTGGTATTGGAAATGGCAGGTAGCCAGGTTGCCACTGTTTCTCAGAGGCGAGTTCATTAAGTACAGAAGGGTCTGAGTTTCCAGACACCATTATTAATGGAACTTGAATCCTACAGGTAAACATGGCTGTGAGTGGCCCTGAAGGAGTAACTGTGTAATAAAGGGGAGGGGAATGCTTAAGGTGGGTGAAGTGGACCCATTGGGGATTCCTTATAACTTTGCTGCTGTAGGTGTAGTGAGAATACCCAGTAAGGTCCCATCCATTTAGTCTGTACTTTAGTGGGAGTAGAGGGCAAGGAGGAGTGTGAAGAGGATAGGAAGATTTTGTCTCCCAGTGCAATTAGAGGGACACTGTCTGAGGTGGCTGGAACTTGAGCTGGGCAGTAGGTGTCCATGTATTTCTATGGCTCTGTTTGGAGATATCTGAGGAGACGTGAAAGTAAATGGGGAGGCAAAAGTGGAGGTTGAAAGTTTATAGCCGGAAGAAGCAAGGGATGTCCATACATCAGTTCAAAAGGTGAAATATTCAGAAGTTTTTGTTTTGTTTTGTTTTTGGAAAGGCCCTCCCCTCATATGGAGCAGAAACAGTTGGGAGTAGTTTAGTTTTACTCCAGTCCAAGTGGAGCTCAATGGAGAGCTTAATCAGAGAAATGTTTGGTGTGTGATTTGCCCTATCTACTTTTCTTGAGGATTGGGGGTGGTAAGGGATATGGAAATGCCAGGGGATGTTAAGTGCCTAAGTAAGTTGTTACCTGTGATGTAAATTTGAGACTATTGTCTGACTGGAGGGAGCTGGGGATTCTAAAGTGGGAAATAATCTCTTGAAATTGGATGTTGGGAACTATTAGGGTCCATTTGTAAGTAGTTGGGATGGTCTCCACCCAGCCAGAAAAGGTATATACCAGTACCAAGAGATATTGAAACCGTCATACTCTAGGCATATGGGTGAAGTCAATCTGCCAGTCAGAGGCCTGATGGGAGAGGAGGGGTGGGGAATGGAGGTTAGAATTAGTGTTTGTTTTTTGACATATAGAACAAGAAGTGATGAGTTATAGAAGATATTTAGTATCTTCTGGTGAGAGAGGAAAAGATCATTTAACAAATGACAATAAAGAAGAAACATCTGGATGAAACAAATGGTGGAGCTAGAATAAGATAGCCTGAGTTGAGGGCTGTTGAGATAGTTGTTCTTGAGGGTGGTTTGTTAGTATAGCAGATGGAGTGGAGGATCAGCTGGAAGAAGAGGAAGACAGTGCCTCCTGATAGCCGCTTGGTCTGCCCTGTTATTATCAGCTGTGATTACAGAGTTATCAGTCTGATGAGCCTTACAGTGGACAAGTCCAATTCATATTGGAAGACAGGCTGCCTCTAGGAGAGGGGTTATGAAAATAGCATTGGAGATGGCTATCCCTTTCTTTCCAAATTGCCAAATGGGATAGGAGGATAGAGAAGGCATATTTTGAGTGTGTATAGAAAGTAATAGTTTTATTTTTTGCCAGTATAAAGGCACAGGTTGGAGCATAGAGTTCAGCCTGTTGATTAATAGTATTGAAAGGGAGCAGTCCATCCTCAACTGTATTAGTGATCAATAACACAGTAGGTATAAACAGGTTACCCAACCCTTGACTGTGGGATCTAATGTTTTTGAGAGAGAGGCAATAGGAGAGAAAGAAAGAAAGAAAGAAAGAAAGAAAGAAAGAAAGAAAGAAAGAAAGAAAGAAAGAAAGAAAGAAAGGAAGGAAGGAAGGAAGGAAGGAAGGAAGGAAGGAAGGAAGGAAGGAAGGAAGGAAGGAAGGAAGGAAGAAAGAAAAAAAGAAAACTAACTTGATGGCCAATAACCTCCCAAGGCTGTTCCTTGGTTTTCAGTGACATAAATAAGAAAGGGCTGTGTGAGATCTGTTAAGTGTAGGGCAGGGGCTTGTAGAATAGCATGTTGGAGCTTATTATATTTGGAGGTGACTGGGGATTATGAGGGGCTCCTGGAGGGATCTCTTTGCAGCTTCATAGAGTGGTTGGACTAGAAGAGAGAAGTTTGGAATGAATTCATGGATGTAGGAATCCAACCAGGCCTAGAAAGGAAAGGATTTCTTCATTGGGAGAAGGTTGGTGGGAGGTTAGCTATGATGTGCTTTCTGTCTATTGCAATAGCCTTATGAGTAGGAGTGAGATATACACCAAGCTATGTTACTGTGCCTTGGTGAAGGATACTTGATAACCTTTGGCTTCTAGAAAGTTGAGGAGAGTAGCAGTCTGTCCTTGGCTACTTTTTAGGGGCTACACAGGAGGAGGTCATCGACACACTGGAGAAGAAAGGGGGGAGTACCTAGGTCACTGGCCAAGGCATGACCAAACAAGGTGGGGCTATCCTGGAACTCCTGGAGGAGAATGATCCAGGTCAGTTGAGTGGAGATTCGGGTGTCAGCATCAGTCCAGGTGAAAGTGAGCATGTCTTGAGAGTTAGAATGTAGAGGAATTGTAAAAAAATGCATCCTTTAAATCCAGGATGGAGAAGTGAGAGGAGAAATCTGGGATAGAGGAAAGAAGGGTGTATGGATTGGGGACCACTGGGTGTATGTATGCTACTGCCATATTAACAAGGTGGAGACCTTGTACAAGATGGGATGGCCCATTAGGATTTTTAACCACCAAAATTACAGTGTTATAGTGAGGAGTTAGTATTCTGTAGCAGGCCCTGACAGAGGATTTTTGGAAATTATAGCTATAGATCTCAAAGTCTGGAAAGGGGTAAGAGGTATTTTGGCTGGGAAGGACATGTGGAGCCATCTTGTAATTTTATCTGGACGGTAGGATGGTGGGCTGCTACTGTAGGGTGACTGATCCCATACCCATGGGTTGACAGTGGACAGGGACCCTGAGGTTGTCTGGGTGGCTGGGGCTGGGTCATCTTGAAAAAGAAGTAGTAAGAAGGGAACAGAAGGCATTCTGGAGGATGGGGCCAATGGCTGGAGAGTGAAAACCACCTGAGCACAAAATTGATAAAGGTTGTCTCTTCCCAGGAAGTGAGTAAGATGTTGAGATAGAATAAGAAAAGAGTGGGGTAAGGGCATTGTATTAATTATGCAGTGCAGGTTGGGAGTCTATTAGGGGTCTGTAAGATTTTCCCTCCACCCAGACTATGGAGGTTGAGGCAGAAATACTGGGTAAGGACTGAGAAAGTTGCCCCTGGGTCAATAAGAAAATAAATTGGCTTACCTGCTACTATCACAGTTACCCTGGGCTCCCACAGAGTGATGGCTGTAGTCAGTGGCAGGAATCCGGGCTCCTTCAGTGCTCAGTAGCCAGCTCTAGAAAGTCAACCTGTGGCATAGATATGGTGGATGGCCTACTGACTCAACAGTCAAGAGGACACTCCACTGCCCAGTGGCCTTTTTGGTGACATCTAGGACAAGGAACAAGATGGGTCTCCAGGGTTGGGGCATAGTTTGGCCCAATGACCCATTTGGCCACATTTAAAGCATGGACCTGGAGGACTCCTGTGGTCAGCGAAACTCCCATAGTAAGTGGGATTATTGGAGGCAGCAGGTCGCTGGAAAGCCTTGGCCCACATTTGGAATTTTTCCTTTAGGGCTCTCTCATCCTTCCCAATATATACTCTAGAACTTCTGCCTGGAGTCAAGCTGTTTTAATTTTGCCTTGTTGTCTGGAAAACTCTGGACAAAGAGATGATGCATAATAAAGCTTCAACCATCAGGAGACTCTGGGTCTAAGTTGGTATACTGGAGCAGAGTTTGCCTAAGGTGCTGTGAAAAGGCAGAAGTTCTTCTTTTTTATCTTGAATAACTTCTCCCAGTTTATGATAATTTACAGCTTTTCTGGTGGATTTGTTTGAGGCCAGGTAATAAGCAGGTAATAAAATGATTTCTGCACTTTATGCCATTGGGAGAGTTGTGATTCCAGTTGGGTCCTGTTTGGGGGCTGCATCTGCTCCTATGGAATGGGCAGGGACAGACTGATGGGTCTCACCAGCCTGGAGATGGGCCTGTTCTCAAACTCACCTTTCCTCCTCTGGAAGGAAAGTATGTATTCGAGAGGGTCACAAAGACATCACGAAAAGTCAGATCATAGGATTGGGTCAAATATTGAAACTCTTTAACGTACAAAATTGGGTTAGAGAAGAAGGAACTCGGTTTCTGTTTGATTTGTGAGAGATCAGCAAGTGAGAAAGGAACGTGGACATTGACTATGCTCTCTATCCATACCACTTGCCATAGAAGTAACATGGAGGCAGGCTCCTTGGCTGCTGTTCAGGATGGATTGACTTAGGAACTGGGCACAGGATGGGGTAAGGAAGGGCTTGAGGTGGTAGTTATAGGGTGGGTATGGAATGTCAGTTCAGGGGATGGGGGGAGAGAAGGTTGGAACAAAAATTGGGTTTGCAATAAGGCAAAGGGAGCGAGGAGTGGGAGGAGTAGTAGAAATGGACAAGTTCTGGTTTTTAGGTAAGAGCTAGCAAAGGATTTGAGATAGGACAAAGGGAGGTACAATGAGAGCTGGAGTAGAAGCAGACACCGCTTCCTGGAATTCCTGTGTGTGAGGGAGAGGGGCTGTCAAAATAGGAGAACTTGAGCGGCCAGTGGGCTTTGAGCTTGTAGAGTGGGAGGTGACAGGTGATGGCTCCAGGGCCTGAGTAGAAGTGGCTGAGCTAGTGCCTGTTGGTTGGAGCAGTAAGGTGGAGGCTTGTCTGCAGGATCAAAGGTAGAAGAAAGGGGTTTCAGCTCCGGCTCTGCACCTTCGGTGGGAGCCTTGGAGGCCAAAAGGACCTGACCTGGAGAACACGAAGTGCAGAGAGGTTTAGAATGAAAATAAGACAAAGGGTGAACACAGGGGAATTCCTCCCACTTTCCTGAACACTCACAGAAGTGGTAAGGATCCTTAATAATGTCAGGGACAAACGTGCCATTAAGAGGGAATTTGGACTGATTGTTGAGATCATAGCAGGCCACACCTGATTACAAAGAAAGATGAGGTGATGGTGTTTGAGATCTGGAGCTATTTTGAGAGGAACAAGATTATTTAGGAGACAATTGAGAGGAGAGTTGGAACACGGGATGAGGAAGCTCCCATAAGGACATGTGGGGGTAGTACTGGCAGATATCAGGCATCCCTGAGATTACAGCCATCTAATGGGGAGAGTGTGGAGCAAAGTGTGGGGGTTGTCACCAGTACCCACTGAACTCCAAGACATAGAGCCTGTGGAAGGGATGTGGGGGGTTGAGGGGGAGGTTGTCACCCACGCCCACTGTTGCCCAAGTCATGCAGCCCATGGAGAGGTGTAAAGCCGATGAAGGTTGTGGTGCCTGGTACCAGGATTTCCCAACGAAAGAGAGCAGAACCTCAACCCAAGGCAGCAGTCGCAGTGGGAGGATTCCTCATTCCCTGTCTTACCTCAGGATTTTAGATGGGGGTGTGTGGATGGAAATCACAGAACATTTAGTGGCAAAGAAGGAGGTCTGGTGGTGAGTTTTGTGGTTGGCAGGGATCCAGTATCCCAAAGCAGCTTAGACCCCCAAGGAGAGAGCAAGGTCGAGGGAACAGCCTGGGCCTGAGTCATGAAACAAATGAAAGCCCGCCACAAAACACACCAAACACCAAACAGAGTAAGGGAAAGGGCTTATTGACAGAGGAAACTCGACAGGCTGAAGAGAGTCAAAAAGAGGGCTATGTCAAAAGGCAGGCCTTGCTATAGCTTTGCAGGGATGAGGGTGTGGGAATAACATACATTTGGAGTACAGGATGATTTGGTTACTCACAGCTCTTTTTAGAGAACCTGGATTTCAGTTCTGACTCCATTCCTAATTCCATTTCTTGATAATGTATACCCTGGGAGCCAGCAGGTGATGGCTTAAGTTTTTGGGGCCATGCCTCCCATGTAGGAAACCTGGATTGTATTACTGGCCCCTAGTTTTGGCCTGGCCCAGTCATGGATGTTGTGGGCATTTCAAGAGTGAAACAATTGATAGGTGATCTCTATCTCTGCATTTTTAAAACATAAAACTTTTTTATAAAGCAAGTATGTCTAAAATCAGACAAATTAGCCATGATGAAAATATAATGCCAGAGAAAGAGAGGGGAGCATTTTGTAATGAGAAAATGGTGACTACTCCCACAGACAAAGTAGTTTTACAATTGGTAAGGATCAAAGGAGTGGCTTTGTGTCTTACTGGTAAAAGGTACATCCTAGGACACCAATATCTTATAAAGGCACCAGTTTGAGTTTCCAGTTGCCTACTTCAGATCCAGCATTCTGCTAATGCACCTAGAAAAGAAATAGAAGATGACCCAAGTGCTTTGGCCCCTGCACCCATGTGGGAGATCCAGAAAAAGCTCCTGGTTCCTGGCTTTTGTCTAGTACAACCCCGGTTATTGAGGCCATTTGGGAAGTCAATCAACAGATGGACCATCTTTCTCTGTCTCTCCTTTTCTCTTTGTGACTCTGACTACCAAATAAATTAACAAATACCTTTAAAAATTTTGTAGGCACCCAGAAGGAGCTTCAAAATATATGAAGTGACAAATGGCAGGACTGTAAGAATAGACTGACTAGTCTATCATCATTTTTTGTATGTTTTAATGTTCTCTAGCTAAAAGACTGAACAAAGAGAAAGATCAGTAAAGTTATAAGAGACAAATGTAAGATAATTTTAAAGCTCCTTATTTTTCAGTGCTGAAGCTGGAAGTCTCTTTCATGCTAAGTAAGTATAATGGTATTTTAAAATCAATTTCACTCTCTGTGCCAATGACAGCTGTTTCTAATGACTGATTCCTCCTCCCCTTGTTTTATGGATTTCATTTTCCTGCTTTTTCTCATATCTAATAATTTTGAATGAGTGCTGAGTTTTCAATATCTCATTTGGGGCACCAGTTTTTGTTTTTGTTTTTTTTTCTTCTAGGAATATGAAGTTTTATTGCAATAGTTAATAGACATTCATTCTTGATGATTTTAATCTGGTGTTTTAAACTTTGTAATGTTGTTCTATATGTCTTTATAGTAGGAATACTTTAACCCTATATTTACATTAGTCTTTTCTGTGACTTTACTGAATTCCTTAGTTGTTTAAATGATTCTAATATGAGTGACTAGAAAATGTGAGCTGTAGTGATTTTTCACCTTGTATTTCCTTTGTGTGGTCCTTTAGTTGGCCTTGTGACATGCCACTTTATGCATATGCAGATTTCCCTTCAGCTAAAGAAACAAAGGCTCTCTCTGAAAATTTTCTGTGGTTCTTTTTCTACATTACTTCCAACCCTCTGGTATCTTGTCAAATTCCACTTGATCAGTTTCCCCTAAGATTGGACTCTTTTTTTTTTTTAACTAATCAAAACTTCTGTGTCCTGCTTGTGTTTTACATATGTATTATAGTACAGAAATTGCTTACATAGAAAATCAGAGTGGCTGTTGGGATTATTTACCTTTTCTCTCTCTGGATCCATGGTCTAACAGTAGTCATTATGTAAGACATGAAACACTTGTTGTATATATGTTGTCATGATGTCTAGCTGTTAATGGAAAGAAGGTTAATATGGCTCCTAATGTTACAAAATAGCCAAAGGAGTTATTTACTCAATTAGTTTCTTTTAGATATTTTAGTGTACAAAGCAGTCTCTTCAAATCAATGGTGCTCCAGTAATTGATGTTGTATTAAAAACAAAATGCAAACTTTGACCTTTACCTCACTTCGTACCAAAATGCAAAATAGGTAACTTGGAGAGGTTCACATGCAAACGTAAAATATTTAAGAACAATACTCATAATATTTTGAGGTAGGCAAAAACTGCTTAACTGAGCACAAAAAATACTGCTGACAGAGGTTTCTTGATCAAAATTTCTGGGTCACTTCCAATGAAGGTTGTTCCTTGCACCTAGTATTTGAACAGCCGAGCTCAATTGCAGCAAAAATTATACTAAATCATAATATGTAGGGAAAGGTCTTACTCACTGCTACCTGAATCTGATCCAATTCCTTATCTCCCACACTTCCTAGCTAGCCCTCAGGAGGAATCATTGTTTTGTTTGTTGGTTTTTTACTGTGAAAAATACTGGCTGTATTTTCTTTTTTTCTTCTTTGTTTTAATTAAGGTATGCAAGTTTCATGTATACAGATTAGAAACACAGTGATAATACCACCCTATCCTCCATACCGCCCATGATCCCACTCATCCTCCTCCTTCCTCTCTTAATCCCTCACTTAATTTTTACAAAAATCTACATTCAGTCCACTTTATACTCACATGATTAACCCTACACTAAGTAAAGTGTTCAACAAATAGCAAGAAGAAATAAAAGACTGTTCTTCAACAGTAGAGACAAGGGTTGCAATGGATCCTCAAATCTCAAAATGTCCATTTCACTCCTATATATTGCATGTTTGGTGCTCTACTAGATAGAATAGATCAGGGAAAACATACGGCATTTGTCTTTTTGGACTGGCTTATTTCACTAAATATAATGGTTTCCAGTTGTGTTCATTTTATTGCAAAAGACAGGATTTCATTCTATTTTTCAGCTGAGTAATATTCCACACTGTTTTTATACAATAATTCCTTTTTTTCAATTATCATATGATGAACATCTGGAATAATTTCATATCTTAGCTGTTGCGAATTTAGCAAAAATAAACATGGGTACAGATCACTTTTTCATAGGCTGATTTCATTTTCCTTGGGTAAGTTCCTAGGAGTGGGATGTCTGAGACATATGGCAGATCTATCTTCAACTTTCTGAGGTATCTCCACACCGTATTCCACAATGGCTAGACCAGTTTACATTCCCATCAGTGTTGGATTAGGGTACATTTTTATCCCCCATGCTTGCCAACATTTATTGTTTGTTGATTTCTGTATGAGAGCCATTTGCCTGGGATGAGGTTTAACATCACTGTAGTTTTAATTTGCATTTCTATGATGGCTAATGATCCTGAGCATTTTTAATGTGTCTGTTGGCCATTTGAATTTCTTCTTTTGACAAATACCTGCTCAAGTCCTTTGCCCACTTCTTAACTGGATTGTTTGATTTGTTGTTGTTGAGTTTCTAGAGCTCTTTATAAATTATGGCTATTAATTTTTTATAAGTTGCATAGTTTGCAAATATTTTCTCTCATTCTTCTTGTTGTCTCTTCACTTTGCTGAGTGTTTCTTCTGCAGTGCAGAAGTGTCTCAGCTTGACGTAATGCAATTTGACTCATTTGGCTAGGATTGAATGTGTTCAAGGGTCTTTTACAATAAGTCCTTGACTATGCCAATATCTTGCAAAGTTTCACAAGTGTTCTTCTCTGATAATTTGATGGTATCAGGTTATAGGTATAGATACTTGATCCAGTTTGAGTTTCCCTCTTGGGATAATCTTCATTACGTATTGAATATGCATCTGTTTTGGCTATCCATGTATTCATGACTCAAATTTGTTAGATTGTATGTGTCCAGAAATCTATCCAGTTCCCCTAGATTTTCCAATTTGTTGGCATATAACTTTTTGAAGTAATTCCTGATTATTCTTTTTATTTCTGTGATATCCATTGTTACATTTCCTTTTTTTTTCTGGTTTTATTAAGTTTGGGTTTATCTCTTTTTTTTTTTTCTGCATGAACTTTACAAAGAATCTATGTAGTCCTCATGTTAGCACAAATCCTGCTACAATGACCTACTCCAGGCAATTGGGTAGCTCTGAACATGTCACCACACAGTTATTGCCAAGAGTCCCAGGTACTTCCTGCATCCTACCATGCAGTCACAGAATTCCAGTCTCAGCACACAAAGTTCCCACAGTCAAGGGGTGCAGAGGATCTACTCCACCTTGCTAGTCTGCCCCATCCATGGGGAGGCAAAGGCATTCCCAGAGTTAGCTGCCTGCATGTACTATGCCTTGGTTGTTTGAGGCCCAGAGCCTGTGATATGTTGAGAGGCTCGGGGCAACTCACAGTCCTACGTGGGTGCCCAGCCCCCTGTCAACCCTCCCTCCAGACTGAAAGTCAGTGGGGAATGTCAATTTTTCCCTCTGGTAAAATCCTTGGATCACATACATGCACAAGACTTGCCACACCCGTTTCTCCGGACCAAATGACACCTTCTCTCAGCCATTTGGTGAGCATGCGCACATTCATGGTTTTGTATAACATTTTCATAAAAATTCTGATTTCAGTGATGACATAGGATATTCTGTGTGGCCTGTCCTATTATGCCTGCACCAACTTGGAGAGTGGGATGATGGTGTTCTTCTACAAGAAGCACCAGGGACAGGCTTTGGTGAACATGTCTTCTTATTAACATCCATGTACACAAAGGGCAGGCAGGGGGCAGAACTAATTCAGGGCAATATTAATTCTACAGGATGAAGCCAATATTGGCGCTGCTATGCTTCTCCAATGAGCTTGAAGGTTGCGTAGGCTACCATAGCTTTCCAGGTGGGCCTAGGCCACACCTGAGAGCACTTTACCTGATTGGTAGAAGGTGGGGGTAGGGGTAAATGTGCCTGGGGCTCCTGCTGCCTACTAGCAGCCAGGCTGTGAGGGGGATGAGGGAGTGTTTCCCAGGCGGCATGACTTGCCATGCCCTTTCAACTTCCTGCATGGGCAAGGTAGGCAGCCTCACGGGATCACCCACAATTCTGCACTGCTTTTCACTTCATGAAGGATATATCCCAATCACAGAAAGCTTACTACTATGAGTAATAAAGGAATAATCTGTTCTGAAGTTCAATCTGATAAATAGAGATATAAGGCTATTGGTATGATAAAAATTGTTCTGGGTTGCCCTGTTTCCTTTTCAGTAAATAATAAAATATGTGGTTTTTGAGGGATTCAAGTTAATATATGTTAATCTTCCTCATTCACTTTAGCATTGAAAGTTTTTCTTGGGTACAGGAAATTTTAATAAATTAGCAAACAAAGAAAAAAAGGAAAAATTACTTTAGATAGTAATATAAATTTTAAGTACCATAGACTTCATGCATCAATATTTAAACTTAACATTGTTAGTTTATATTTATTTATTAATTCTAATAAATTTAATCTGATGGGGATAGTATGTGTTAGAATATAAATCCTCATATCATGTGTACTTTACTCATCTTGTCTCAGTTTGAGAATTTTTTTGATAACACTGTTAACTTAGAACATATTAGCATATATTCCCTTATTATAATATATTTGCCCTTAAATATAGAGACAGCGTATCAAATACTTTTATTTAAACGCTTATAATGTGCTATGTATGATGATTACAAATATTTGCAAAAAGTCATTAGCTCAATTAATCAAGACAAATTTCTTTTGGTTAAAATGGTTAATGAAACTGGAACTCTAATTGAGCTCTCGTAAATGTCAAATGAGGAAAAAATGGAAAAAGGATTATTTCAAATTGGAATAACTGTACCCCCTACCTGTAATACAGGAAAATCAAATGGGAAATAATGATGTAGAGAATTATGTGGGAATTGCAAGTGGAGAACTCTCAAATTTGATGTATTTATTTGTTTATATTCTCATTCCTTATGCATCAAATATAGTTGGATTTATTCATGGTACTCATCAAACTGGCTTGCTTTAAATCCATTCAGATGAGATGTATTTAACAGCTTCATTGTTTACTCCTGCAGAGCCAGTATAAACTCTCAGTTCAGTGGGTTTTATGGAGTTATTTGCTATCCTATAGCTTGCCTAACTACATGGAATTTTTATTTCTTGATTATTGGGTAAAATGTCAGAAAAAGCTAGGTGTAATTAAGCAGTTATAATTATATAGCTGTCAGGGTTTAGACTTAGGTGGATAAGAAGTCAGAGTAGTGAGCTTTTGACTTTAAATTCAGTCAATTATGACAGCTTCAAATGGTTAACAGAGGTGACTGTACTCACACTCGCACAAAGAGCACAATTTTGAGGTCTGGAGGAAGCAATGGATTCTGAACATCAAGAGACCCTTTGAGTGTAATATGCAGGCATCCTAAACGTAAGACTACTCCATAGCATTCACAGGGAATGCTGAACCTCTAGTGAGTATATGGGTGTATGACAACAGGGAGGATGGTGACCAGCATCTGAGTGAGAGTGGCAATAAATGCTTGTAGTTTAGAGGATTGCTTTCAGAAACTGACATCTATTTGTGATTAGAAATTGAAATTATTTTATAAAATCTTTTATGTAAATATAATAAACAGTTAAATGAAAATCCAAGTACTGTTTCATTTTTCTTTAATGCATGGGCTAATGATATTCCTTCAAAATTGTAATTGAATAAAACTAAAATTATTTAACATTAGAGATTGAACTTACCTTTATACAAGTCAATTATATCTTACATCAAGAAGGACAAGTCTGTGAGCTAAACAGAAATATGATGCTGACATAGTGAAAGACATTCCTTGAATATTTTTTCACTTCTTAGCAGTAAAACTATGTTTCTTTCCTCAGAATAAAAGCTTGAAAAATAAACTATTGTCAGGAAACAAGCTGTGTGGCATTCATGCAGAAGAGGTGAGTAAATTTTTTCTTCTAGTTTCAAATGACTACAAACCATATTATCAGATTTTGAAAACCCAGATATCTAGTAATATTTTTCCTTAAAACAAATGCAAACTTAAATAAGAAAATGCAGTACATTTTAAACACTAATAAGATGATTTTCTGGGTTATTTCTTTAGCTGTATTATCAAGATTCCAAATTTAAAAAACTCTCGAAGCCCACATAATTTTCCTTTTTTTGAATCAAGTTTTTTTTTAAAAAATAAGTTTTGCACTGGCAGTGATTGCTAGAATAAGAATCCCAAGATGTACCATAAACTTTGCAAAAACAAATTTATTGATTCTACCCATGAAGCAACAAAATTATCTCATGTATTGCTTAGTTAGAATAATAAGTCTTTCTAATTAACACAGATTTAAATAAGATAATAATTTTCTTACAGTAAATGTATATTTTTGATAAACCTGTGTTTAATATAGAAATACAGTTCATGATATGTGATTTCTGATAATCATAATGTAAAAGTAGTGATAGTGCCATAAGGGGAATACATATGAAACATAGGAAATGGGAACCAATTGGGTTAGTTGAGTTTTCCAAGGAGACACAAATATGAGTTAGATTTGTAGATTTATTTAAGGAAAATATGTTAAAAGTGATAGAGGCTTTATATCTGAGGCTCACCAAAAAAGGGAGAAGGAAGATTTGGGTACAAAAAGAGTGATTCTCACAAGGTGAAAATTTATGTCTTTCCACATAGTATTCTAGAAGTAAGTAAAAAAGCTGCTAAAATAGTTCTATTATTCTCTATGTTTACCCACCTTTATTGCTTCTGGTTCCACAATACCTGTTACTGTTATTATCACCTCCCTGTAGGAGGGTAAAGGAATATGACCTGTGAAGCAAAGCCATGGCTTTTTGGGAGTCCAACTAGGAAATAATGCTCCATATCTTACTGAACCAGGTCACTACCCTAGCCAACTTGAGAAAAGGCTAGCAAATGTTGTTAACTCGGTGCTCCTGGGTCCAATACAAGATTGGGATTTCTTTTATTGAAGAAGATGAGAATATTCTTTCATGAACAAGTAAAAGTCACTACATAACATTTAAATTAAACCCCAACATGTATAGCTAAATATACATATATATATATATATATAATGTGTACATATGAAATAAATGCACCAAAATATTAAAATTTGTTAACATTTGAAACTAAAATAATAAACTTAAAAATAAAGTCTAATATGCAATATAACTACATATATATATATATATATATATATATATAACAATAATATCATTCAAAAAGTACTGGGTATGAAATGAGTAGAACTTATCAATACATAGAAACTAAAGGTTGATGCTCCATGAGATGAAATATCAGGCTGCATGGTTTGTAGATCTGATCCTGTGTAGTGTTTCGTTTCATTTCTTTTTCCATTTGGGTAGAAATCGACTTGCACATGGTTCATATTTGTTAGGTTATAGAAATAGTACAAGTATGCTTTGTACAGTTCTGAATATTATTTACAAGATGATAGCACCAGGGATCAAGTTTTGCTTCAGTGATATCTGAAGAAGTCATCATGTTCCCAGGGTTCGCACAATGCTCATATAGACAGATGAAAGAAATAAGGCTGCTAGGAGAAAATGTTATGGTTAGGGAAAAAAAGTGACTTTAATTTTATACTACAGTCATTTAAAAATCATAAAAAGTGTTCACGTATTTCTTTTCATTTCAGCACTTAGGGTAATATGATTATCTCTGAATTCTTATTTATCCATTGCTAACTATTTAATAAATGAGTACTTTATAATGATGAATTATATTGTAACAGGTTCATTACAACTTATCATTTTATCCTATATTCTTATTAATTTATAGGGTAAATTTATAGCTTAACATATGAGGTAATGGGGAAGTCATTTGTTTTTGTCTGTTGCAGTAAAATTCAATTATTTAATTTAATAAAATTTAATTATTTGATTCAGTATCACTACCAAAAAACAAAATAATATTTTTTTATTATTTAGGAACTAAAAAGTAGCCTGTTTTCTCCAGATCAACCCTAGACTTTAATTTTTTTTATTTTTATTTTTTAAAGATTTATTTATTTATTTGAAAGTCTGAGTTACACAGACAGAGGAGAGGCACAGAGACAGAGACAGAGAGAGAGAGAGAGGTCTTCTGTCTACTGGTTCACTCCTCAGATGGTTGCAATGGCCAGAGCCGTGCCTATCTGAAGCCAGGATCTCTGACGTGGGTGCAGGGGCCCAAGGAGTTGACCCATCTTCTATGGCTTTCCCAGGCCGCAACAGATAGCTGGATCAGAAGTAGAGCTGCTGTGTCTCAAACTTCACTTCAGGCCAGGGCTTTAAACCGCTGGGCCACAGCACAGGCCCTGACCCTGGGCTTTTAGTATCACAAAAGAATAAAATATTGATATCCCATTGACACTTAATGGAATGCCAATGCATCAATTTGCCATTGAAAATACTAGCTAGGAATGCTATCTGTCATCACCATCATTTTTATTTCATGAAAGTGATGCTGTTTGAACATGAAATTGTTGGAGGAAAAGAATCTCAGACTAAAAGATAGTCTCCTAGATGAGATAAATAAGGCTAACGAAAATATTCTGTCATGACCACCTTCTTCATCTTGTTCACTTTCATCCTCTTATCGTTATCATTTGCAATTTAATTCTACTATAGATGTGAAAATATCATGACTCAAATGAACCAATATTAAAATTGCATTTATATATCAGTGTAGGAAAAAGAAAATGCCAAAATTCCTAATCGAGTAATGCTCAATTGTTTCAAGATTATCCTTTTGATCATTTTAACTTTTCAAAATGTTGCTAACAAGTTAAACAGGCAATTTGAAAATGATTACCAAATTCATGAACGTTGTGAACAGTCTCTGATGAATGAGTGAATAATGCAATGATTAATGTTTTAATAATGATTCCAAGTCATGCAATAAAGTTTAAATTATATTCTGTGAATTTCAGTGTAAACCCATATGGTTAAAATTAGTCTTTTTTGGCCCTTCAAAAATATAACATTAACTATGCACAATAGCAATAAAATCCAGTAAATTATATACACCATATTCAGTAGCAATGTATTCCCTGCTGCTACTCATCAGAATTTGTTGATTGAAAAAATGAAAAAAGAAAAGAAAATTTACCTTAAAGACTATTTATCCTGGCTATAAGTGAGTCCGGGACTACACATTGAAAAAGAAAGGAGAAAATGCCAAATTGTGCATTTGAAATTGTGAAAAAAAAATCAACAGAAATTATCCTTTACTGAAATCAGTAGCATAAAATGACATTCTTTACAACCAGTTAACTTAGAAAAATATTACAATAATACAGAGATATTGTGTTTATAATTGCATTATTTTGAGTGCCTTGCGAAAGGTGCTGATGGTTGGAGTATTAATAATTCTGAAGTACAAGTATAAATTCAAGCTGCTGAGTGCTCAAGTGTGAATTTTCTTTCTTAAGAACCATTAACACTATGTTGAACTTTTAACATTTTTTATTTTATTTTATTTATTTTTAAAGCTTTTATTTAAAGAATATAAATTTCCAAAGTACAGCTTAAGGATTACAATGCCTTCCCCCCCCAATAACTTTCCTCCCACCCACAACCCTCCCCTTTCCTGCTCCCTCTCCCCTTGCATTCACATCAAGATTCATTTTCAATTCTCTTTATATACAGAAGATCAGTTTAGTATATATTACGTAAAGATTTCAAGAGTTCGCCCCCACATAGCAACACAAAGTGAAAAATACTGTTGGAGTACTAGTTATAGTATTACTGAATCGATCTTCTGTATATAAAGAGAATTGAAAATGAAAAAAAATACCTTGGTGTTAAATTGGAAATTGCATAGAAAATTAATTAATTTTTTAAAAAAAATATCATCTAGGATCTCTGCCCTTAATGTACTGTACATTGTGAATTAATACTATTTTATTTTTTTATTTAGTAAATATAAATTTCCAAAGTACAGTTTATGGATTACAATGGCTTTTTCCCCCATACCTTCCCTCCCACCCGCACCCCTCCCATATCCCAATCCCTCTCTCATTCCATTCTTCATAAAGATTCATTTTCAATTATCTTTATATACAGAAGATCGATTTAGTATATATTAACTAAAGATTTCATCAGTTTGCACGCACACAGAAACACAAAGTGTAAAATGCTGTTTCAGTATTAGTTATAGCATTACTTCACATTGGACAACATATTAAGGACAGATCCCTCATGAGAAGTAAGTACACAGTGACTCCTGATGTTGACTTAACAATTTGACACTCTTGTTTATTGCGTCAGTAATCTCCCTAGGCTCTAGTCATGAGTTGCCGAGGCTATGGAAGCCTTTAAAGTTCACCGACTTCGATCTTATTCCAACAGGGTCATAGTCAAAGTGGAAGTTCTCTCCTCCCTTCAGAGAAAGGTACCTCCTTCTTTGATGGCCCCGTTCTTTCAACTGGGGTCTCACTCACAGAGATCTTTCATTTAGGTCTTCTTCTTCTTTTTTTTTTTTTTTCAGAGTGTCTTGGATTTCCATGCCTAAAATACTCTCATGGGCTCTTGAGCCAGATCCGAATACTTCAAGGGCTGATTCTGAGGCCAGAGTGCTATTTAGGACATCTGCCCTTCTATGAGTCTGCTGTGTATCCCGCTTCCCATGTTGAATCATTCTCTCCCTTTTTGATTCTATCAGTTAGTATTAGCAGACACTAGTCTTGTTTGTGTGATCACTTTGACTCTTAGACCTATCAGTGTGATCAACTCTGAACTGAAATTGATCACTTGGACTAGTGAGATGGCCTTGGTACATGCCACCTTGATGGGATTGTATTGGAATCCCTGGCACGATCCTAGCTCCACCATTTGGGGCAAGTCCGACTGTGCATGTCCCAAATTGTATATCTCCTACCTCTATTATTCCCACTCTTATATTTAACAGGCATCACTTTTCAGTTAAAATTTAAACACCTAAGAATAATTGTGTGTTAATTACAGAGTTCAACCAATAGTACTAGAACAAAACAAAGAAAACATACTAAAATGGATAAAGTATTACATTGTACATCAACAGTCAGCACAGAAGCTGATCAAGTCACTGTTTCTCATAGTGTCCATTTCACTTCAACAGGTTTCCCCGTTGGTGCTCAGTTGGTTTCGCCAATCAGGGAGAACATACGATATTTGTCCCTTTGGGACTGCCTTAATTCACTCATAATGATGTTTTCCAGATTCATCCATTTTGTTGCAAATGACCGGATTTCATTGTTTTTGACTGCTGTATAGTATTCTCTAGAGTACATGTCCCATAATTTCTTTATCCAGTCTACTGTTGATGGGCATTTGGGTGGGTTCCAGGTCTTAGCTATTGTGAATTGAGCTGCAATAAACATTAATGTGCAGAAAGCCTTTTTGTTTGCTAATTTAATTTCCTTTGGGTATTTTCCAAGGAGTGGGATGGCTGGGTTGTATGGTAGGGTTATATTCAGATTTCTGAGGAATCTCCAGACTGACTTCCATAGTGGTTTAACCAGTTTGCATTCCCACCAACAGTGGGTTAGTGTCCCTTTTTCCCCACATCCTCTCCAGCATCTATTGTTGGTGGATTTCTGAATGTGAGCCATTCTAACCGGGGTGAGGTGAAAACTCATTGTGGTTTTGATTTGCATTTCCCTGATTGCTAGTGATCTTGAACATTTTTTTTCATGTGTCTGTTGGCCATTTGGATTTCCTCTTTGGAAAATTGTCTATTGAGGTCCTTGGCCCATCTCTTAAGTGGGTTGTTTGTTTTGATGTTATGGAGTTTCTTAATTTCTTTGTCGATTCTGGTTATCAACCCTTTATCTGTTGCGTAGTTTACAAATATTTTTTCCCATTCTGTTGGTTGCCTATTCACTCTCCTGAATGTTTCTTTTGCTGTACAAAAACTTCTCAATTTGATGCAATCCCAATAGTTAATGTTGGCTTTGACTGTCTGTGCCTCCATGGTCTTTTCTAAGAGGTCTCTGCTGGTACTTATATCTTGCAGGGTTTCTCCAATGCTCTCTAATAATTTGATGATGTAGGTTGTAGATTTAAGTCTTTACTCCATGTTGAGTGGATTTTTGTTTGAGGTGAAAGGTAGGGATCTTGCTTTGTGATTCTGCATGTGGAAATCCAATTTTCCCAGCACCATTTATTGAATAGACTGTCCTTACTCCAGGGATTGGTTTTGAATCCTTGATTAAATATAAGTTGGCTGTAGATGTTTGGATTGATTTCTGGTGTTTCTATTCTGTTCCATTGGTCTATCCATCTGTTTCTGTACCAGTACCATGCTGTTTTGATAACTACTGCCCTGTAGTATGTCCTGAAATCTGGTATTGTGATGCCTCCAGCTTTGTTTTTGTTGAACAAGATTTCTTTACCGATTTGAGGTCTCTTGTGTCTCCATATGAATTTCACCATCATTTTTTCCAGATCTGAGAAGAATGCCTTTGGTATTTTGATTGGTATTGCATTGAATCTGTAAATTGCTTTTGGGAGAATGGACATTTTGATGGTATTGATTCTTCCAATCCATGAGCATGGAAGATTTTTCCATTTTTTGGTATCCTCTTCTATTTCTTTCTTTAAGGTTTTGTAATTTTCATCGTAGAGATCTTTAACATCTTTAGTTAGGTTTATTCCAAGGTATTTGATTGTTCATGGGGCTATTAAGAATGGGATTGATCTTAGAAGTTCTTTCTCAGCTGTGGCATTGCCTATGAATACAAAGGCTGTTGATTTTTGTGCATTGATTTTATATCCTGCTACTTTGCCAAACTCTTCTATGAGTTCCAATAGTCTCTTAGTAGAGTTCTTTGGATCCCCTAAATAAAGAATCATATCATCTGAAAAGAGGGATAGTTGGAGTTCTTCCTTCCCAACTTGTATCCCTTTAATTTCTTTTTCTTGCCTAATAGCTCTGGCTAAGACTTCCAGCACTATATTGAATAGCAGTGGTGAGAGTGGGCATCCCTGTCTGGTACCAGATCTCAGTGGAAATGCTTCCAACTTTTCCCCATTCAATAGGATGTTGGCTATGGATTTTTCATAAATTGCTTTGATTGTATTGAGGAATGTTCCTTCCATACCTAGTTTGCTTATACTTTTCATCATGAAAGAGTGTTGTGCTTTATCAAATGCTTTCTTGGTGTCTATTGAGATAATCATATGTTTTTTCTTCTACAGTTTGTTAATGTGTTGTATCACATTGATTGATTTGCGAACATTGAACCATCCCTGCATACCTGGGGTAAATCCCACTTGGTCTGGATGGATGATCTTCCTGATGTGTTGTTGCATTCTATTGTATTCTATTGGCCAGAATTTTATTGAGGATTTTTGCATCTATGTTCATGAGGGATATTGGTCTGTAATTCTTTTTCAATGCTGCATCTTTCTCTTGCTTAGGAATTAAGGTGATGGTGGCTTCATAGAAAGAATTTGGGAGATTCCCTCTTTTTTGATTGTTCTGAATAGTTTTAGAAGAATTGGAGTTAGAATTTGAGAATAATTGTAGTTAGTTCTTCTTTAAATGTCTGGTACAATTCAGCAGTGAATCCATCTGGTCCTGGGTTTTTCTTTGTTGGGAGGGCCTTTATTACTGATTCAATTTCTGTCTCAGTTATGGGTCTGTTTAGGTTTTCTATGTCTTCCTGATTCAACTTATGTAGGTTGCTTTTGCAATCCATTCACATTATTGCATTATCAATACTTTATTATCTACCATCAAATTGCTCGAAAGTATTCTCATATTTCCTTTTCATCAATGTATGGCAATTTCTTATCTTTTCAACAGCAAATAGACAAGTGAGCTGTTGCTAGAATTTAGTTATGAATTAAAAAGCTGTAAACATTTTAATCTACCCATGGGTATGATTAACCTCATAAGAAACTGCTAAACTATATCCCATATTGACTTTAACACTTTCACTCAAATATTATTTATATTATCATTTTTTATGTGACTATGATAATTTATCTTGTTTCTTTATTTTTCAGAGTAAAGAATCAGGACCAATAATTTAAGATGTGCAAATGCAGTTAACTAATGTAGAACCTTGAATATTGAATCCCAACTAAGTTAGAATATTGAAAATCTGACCCATCCCTGAAACTTAGGAATACATATCATCGACTACTGCTTATCAGGACATAATTCAAATCTTCCCCAAATGTCTGGAAGACTTCTTTAAGTATTTTTCTACCTGCCATATCCCTTGTAAATTCTCAAATATGTAAATTGCATTCACCTCATCATTTAAGCGTTCTAGTATTTTTCATCAACTTCCTGCCATGTTGACTTATTGCCACTCTCATAGACAAATGGAGAATTCAAACTTTATTATCATTTTAAATTTACTCATATTTAACCTTAAACACATAATCAAAAATTTAATGAAAATTTAATTGTACATGTCTCTCTATAAATATATATTACATATAACGTATATTCTTACATACATGTATATGTATCCAGCATCTAAAAATAGATTTTGACAAAAATTCCATATGTTTGAGTGTGGAGGGTGGGAAAACATAGCAGCTTACTTTAGATACTAACATTTTAAGTACTTGAATTTTTTAAATAGGCTTTTTATTTTATTATCTTCCTAGGACATCTAGAAGCTTAAGTTCTGTTTCCTTTCCAAGTCAGTTGGAGTCTGGGCTGCTTGGCTGCAAAATTTTTTTCTTGTCATGTGAAAAAATGCTAGTCTTCAGTTTGAAAATATAAATAAATTAATGTGCTAATCATGTTTCTGCTCTTACAGTCAAAAAAAATCCAAGCTCAACTGAAGGAGCTTCGGTATGGGAAGAAGGATTTATTATTCAAGGTAAGCCTCTTTCTCTCTCGCTATCTAATTCCCTATCCTGACACCTAAACTATCAGACATTATTTATTTCATTATTTATTTGACAATTTTTTATATAAAGCTTTTATTTAAAGAATATAAATTTCCAAAGTACAGCTTATGGATTACAATGGCTCCCCCCACACACAACTTCCCTCCCTCCCGCTACCCTCCCCTTTCCCACTCCCTCTCCCCTTGCATTAACATCAAGATTCATTTTCAATTCTCTTTATACACAGAAGATCAGTTTAGTACATATTACGTAAAGATTTCAACAGTTTGCCCTCACATAGAGACACAAAATGAAAAATAATGTTTGAGTACTAGTTATAGTATTAATTCGCAATGTACAGCACATTAAGGACAGAGATCCTACATGACTTTTTTTTAAAGAATTAATTATCTATGCAATTTCCAATTTAACACCAAGATTTTTTAATCATTTGCAATTATCTTTATATACAGAAGATCGATTCAGTATATACTATGTAAAGATTTCATTAGTTTGCACCCACACAGAAACACAAAGTGTAAAAATACTGTTTCAGTACTAGTAATAGCATTATTTCACATTGGATAACACATTAAGGACAGATCCCTCATGATACGTAAGTACGCAGTGACTCCTGATGTTGATTTAACAATTTGACACTCTTGTTTATGGCGTCAGTAATCTCCCTAGGCTCTAGTCATGAGTTGCTGAGGCTATGGAAGCCTATAGGGTTCGCCGACTTCGATCTTATTCCAACAGGGTCATAGTCAAAGTGGAAGTTCTCTCCTCCCTTCAGAGGAAGGTACCTCCTTCTTTGATGGCCCCATTCTTTCCACAGGGATCTCACTCACAGAGATCTTTCATTTAGGTCTTCTTTTTTTCCAGAGTGTAGCTTTCCATGCCTAAAATACTCTCATGGGCTCTTGAGCCAGATCTGAATGCCTTAAGGGCTGATTCTGAGGCCAGAGTGCTATTTAGGACATCTGCCATTCTATGAGTCTGCTGTGTATCCTGCTTCCCATGTTGGATCATTCTCTCCCTTTTTCATTCTATCAGTTAGTATTAGCAGACACTAGTCTTGTTTGTGTGATCCCTTTGACTCTTAGGCCTATCAGTGTGATCAATTGTGAACTGAAATTAATCATTTGGACTAGTGATATGGCCTTGATGCCACCTTGATGGGATTGTATTGGAATCCCCTGGCACAATTCTAATGACAATTTAAATTAAAAATGATATTAAGGATAATTTCATTTTCCCCCCACTTAATTGATGGAGATAAATGTAACTATTAGTTCAGGAGTACATTTGTAATTAAAAATAAAGATTAAAACAAACATCTGAAAGTCTTTAAAGTCATTTTGTAACTCTGATTACTTTAAATCAACCTCAAGGAATATTCCCTTTGGAATGTTTACAAACAGTAGAGAATATAGTGAGGAAATATCCAGAGATATATTTAACTGGTGACCTACCATCTTGACTTTCAGAGATCCATGTATAAAATCCTTTATTGCTAAGAGTTATCATATTTAATAATCATTCTATTTTAGCTATTGGTGCTTCCTTTTACAAGACAATGTAGTGACTAAGAGAGCATCTACTACAATATAGGATGTGGGAGACTGAATTTTTCCACAACATTGCTCAATTCCTTTTTCCTTAATACAAGCTAGATTGATCTTCTGTAAAGATAATTGAAAATGATCTTGATGTGAATGGAATGGGAGAGGGAGTTGGAGAGGGGAGGGTTGTGGGTGGGAGGGAAGTTATGAGGGGGGAAAGCCATTATAATCCATAAGCTGTACTTCGGAAATTTATATTTATTAAATAAAAGTTAAAGAAAAATCAAAGGCATCGGGGCCGGTGCCGTAGCGGAGTAGGTTAATGTAAAAAAAAAAAAATCCTTATTCCTTGGACTTCTGGGTATTATCTAATATGGCAAAGCAGACTTTGCCAGGTGTGATTAAGTTAAATAACTTGAGCTTGAACTGTTATTCTTATTACCCAGGTGCGCCTTAATGTTTTTGCCTCAGTCCTTATAGCAAAGAGGCAAGGTCAATAGAAAAAAGGTGTTGCAATTACAGAAATAGGGAAGGAAAAGTTCATGAAAAGCCTCTGCCTCCAAAAGGAACATGCTGTGCCTACAGCTTCCTATTACTCCCATGAGGTTTACTCCAAAACTTTGACGCTCAGGATTGTAAGAGAATAAATTTGTCTTAATTGAAGCCATTAAGTTTATGGTAATTTGTTACAGCAGCAGGAGGAGACCAACATAGTTACTTTCTTTATTCCTTTGTAATCAGAAGAGATAAAAGGCAAGTTTTATTAACTGTTGTACTTATATACCTGCAAATAGTGTAAGAGTGACAGAGTATTTAGCATTAAGATACTAATTTGTTATTTAGGTGAAAATTACTTTATCAATAATATTTCATTTAAATTTTTTCACAATAATGACCAATCCAATCAATGAAATTTAAATTTCATTAAAGAGAAATTTACTCCCATTTTTCATAAATGGCTGGGAAATTCTGTAATTTTTCTAATGCAAAAGATGAGAAATAACTTATCACTCCTGTACAGTTCCTTTACGTTTGGCTTACTCATTGGAAAGTGTTCCTATCATGTGAACCAATATTTATTAAACGCTTATTCCAGGCAAGGCATGAATCTGGTCACGTCTTGTCATTTGGTCTTTCACAAATACGCTTCCTGCTATTACTTTGGCTTCATTTATAACAAGATTTCCCTAGCACCCTAAGCATATTGTGAATTAATTCTCGTTGATGATTACTAACCTTCACCTCCCAGCACTCTGCTAATTTTATATGATAAATAGATAAGATAAAAGCATGAAACCTGAGGCAATTGCTTTCTACCTTTAATCTTTCATGCTGAGACAGTTGAGTTCAGGATATCTTAACTCTTACATTCAACCTGGTCTTAGCTTTTTGTAGTCATCAATTATAAATAGAGGAATTAATAGAAAAAGTATGTGTGCATTTTCATTTGCAAAGAAGTTAATATTCTCAGTGAATT
The DNA here is from genome assembly GCA_949820135.1 of Sylvilagus floridanus. NCBI lineage: Eukaryota > Metazoa > Chordata > Mammalia > Lagomorpha > Leporidae > Sylvilagus > Sylvilagus floridanus. The sequence continues at coordinate 86,028,394 of OX463224.1, forward strand.
AGTTTAACTTAATAAGGTCAGAAGTGTTATAAAGCAAACCCAGGCTCCCTACAGTTTATGATTTTTAGGTACTACAGTGAGAGACTTATGCAAATATGGAAGGACATATGAGACTTTTTGAATATTTCAGATTTTATTTTTCTAATCAAACAGTTTTTGAAAGAAAAGCTGGGGGGAAATTTAGACAATGCAGTAATGTTTAGTGATTTACTTCTTTGTAATATACTGGTCAAATGTAGATTAGTAACATCAACATTCAGAAAGTACCTACATTAAGATTTGTTGAAAATTTTTATGATTTCAAAATTACAGAATTGGATATATTATGTTAAAGCCTTATTATTTCACTCTCACTTTGAGAGGAACACACTTATACAAAATTAGAACTGTGTATTTGTATATCATGAAATTGCATGAATTAGGATGCTATTAGCATATTCTGTCTCTTCAAATTGAATCAAGGATCTATGCAAAAGTAAAACCTTAGCAATGTCTGTTTTCATAATGAAAGATTGTTTTTTAGATATAAAGTGAAATGATGCCAATTGATGATAGGGACATAGTGTTTCTGCTATGATGTGATCATCACAGATCTTGAAGGCAGTGAGGTGATCTGCTCTTTTTAGAGCTGTCTCAATGGTATGCAGTAAGTGTTAAATGAATAAGTGTTAAATTAAAAGTACATATGGTAGTAGACAATGGAATCTCATGTAAAATTATGCTGCACGGAAGAGTATGTGACCACAGAAATTCATCAATTTACCTTGAAAAATGAATCTATAATTGGTGCTTCTTTGCTGAAACCTGAGATGAGTAGAAGATTCTATTTCAGATAGTTTCCCCTAAAAATATGCTCAATGTTGAATAAATGTGATGATTTTAGTAAATGTAGACTTTGATAGAGTAATGCTTGCAAACAAAACACTTGAATTTTATTTTAAAACATAATGGTATATGTTGAGGAACAGTAAGATGTGATGGCAAATTCTGTGCCATTATTAATATTTATCGGTTGGCTTTCTCTTGGGAAAGGGTACCAAGCACAATATTTTTTTGACAAAAGAAAAAAAAAACTTTTGCCCAGCATTTTGACAACTGTATCCTACTTGAATCCATTTAGAATTCATATTCTCCAGAATATTTTTGCCATTTGTAATTATTAATTTTATAAATAATTTTTAAAATATTTGTTTACTTTGAAAGCCACTGTTACAGGAAGTTGGAGAGACACAAAGAGAAAGAGAGATTTCTATCTGTTGGTTCACTCCCCCAGATGACCATAATGGCCAGTGCTGGGCCAAGTTGAAGCCAGGAGTCAAGATCTGCCACTGCTTTCCCAGGCACATCAGCAGGGAGCTGGATCAGAATCAGAGCAGACAGGACTCAAACTGGCAACCACATGGGATGATAGTATTTAAGTGGTGACTTTACCTGCTATTCCACAGGACAGGCCCCAGCACATCACATTGCTTTTTAATTGAGTTTCATTTATTGTCTAGAAAAATTTTGGAAGTATCAAAAATCATAAAGCAAAAAAAGAAATACTTAAAATGCCATCATTCAGAACAAATACAAATGATTCTTTACGTATTTTAGTTGTTTTCTACTTCCTTTTACACAAGACATGATCTGCTTTGTAAGTAATATATATTCTCTTTTTAAATAATTTGAAACATAAAAATATCTTTGGAAAAAATTCTTTGAGAGACAAAGAGACAAAGCAGAGCTCTTATCTATTGGTTCATTCATTAAATGTCAATGGTGGCCATTGCTAGGCCAGGACAAAATCAGAAGTAGGAACTCAATTCACATCTCCAACAGGGGGTAGGAACTCAATTTCTTGAGTTATCACAATTGCCTCCCAGTGTGTTCAGTAGTAGTAGGAAGCCAGAGTCAAGAGCAGAAGGCAAATACATCACCCAAGTATTTTTTTCAACTTTTATTTAATGAATATAAATTTCCAAAGTACAACTTTTGGATTATAGAGGCTTTTTCCCCCAAAACCTCCCTCCCACCCCCAACCATCCCATCTCCCACTCCCTCTCCCATCCCATTCTTCATCAAGATTCATTTTCTTTTTTTCTTTTTCTTTTTTGCCAGGCAGAGTTAGACAGTGAGAGAAAGAGAGACAGAGTTATAGAGACACAGAGAGAAAGGTCTTCCATCTGATGGTTCACTACCCTAATGGCTGCTATGACCAGCACTGCACCGATCCGAAGCCAGGAGCCAGGTGCTTCTTCCGGGTCTCTCATGCAGGTGCAAGGGCCCTTGGACCATCCTCCATTGCCCTCCGGGGCCACAGCAGAGAGCTGGACTGGAAGAGGAGCAACCCGGATTAGTACCAGGCACCCCAACTGGGACTAGAATCCTGGGTGCTGGTGCTGCAGGCAGAGGATTAGCCAAGTGAGCCACGGCGACAGCGAAGATTCATTTTCAATCTTTATATAACGAAGATCAATTTAGTATATACTAAGATTTCAACAGACTGCACCCACACAGACACACAAAGTATAAAGTACTGTTTGAGTAGTAGTTTTACTGTTAATTCACATAGTACAACATATTAAGGACAGAGATCCTACATGGGGAGTAGGTGGATAGTGACTCCTGTTGTTGATTTGACAATTGACACCTTTATTTATGATGTCAGTTATCACCCGATGCTCTTGTCATGACCTGCCAAGGCTATGGAAGCCTCTTGAGTTCACAAACTCTGATATTATTTAGACAAGGCTTAAGCAAAGTGGAAGTTCTCTCCTCCCTCCAGAGAAAGGTACCTCCTTCTTTGATGGCCCGTTCTTTCTGCTGTCACCCAAGTATTTTAATGTGAGATATAGATGTCTCCACCAGCATCTTAACCTCTTAGCTGAATACTCACCACCTGAAGATGTTCTTTCCATTTTACATATATTTACATGCAGCATCTTCAATTATATGGGTGTGCCAAAGGTAACTTAACCTTTCCTTTATCTGTATATGCGTACACATTTGTATATGCATGTATTAGACCTTTGATTTATGCAGAAAAAATATTTTTTTCTTTGTAACTTGAGCTCTATAGTTTTGATTTGACATTTCTAGCTATCAGGTAACTAAAATTACTTCAAAACAGTTAATGTTATTGATCCCTCTTATTGGTTGCTTTTAAGAGAATTTAAGATTTCATTAAAACATGAACATGGTTCAGTTTAATTACAATTTTCTTTTTTTAAACTTTTATTTAGTAAATATAAGTTTCCAAAGTACAGTTTATGAATTGCAATGGCTTCCCCCCCATAACTTCCCTCCAACTCACACCCCTCCCATCTCCCACTCCCTCTCCCATTCCATTCACATCAAGATTCATTTTCAATTATCTTTATATTCAGAAGATCAATTTAGTACATATGAAGTAAAGATTTCATCAGTTTGCACCCACACAGAACATAAAGTATAAAATACTGTTTGAGTACTAGTTATAGCATTAATTCACATTGGACAACACATTAAGGACAGAGGTCCCACATGAGGAGTAAGTACACATGACTCCTGTTGTTGACTTAACAATTTGACACTCTTGTTTATGGCATCTTTGTACTGAGTATTCTCATTAAACAAACAAAAATGGAGACCAGTGTTGTGGCACAGTGGGTTAAACCTCTGCTTATGGTGCCAGCATCCCATATCACAGAGCCAGCTGGAGTCCTGGCTACTCCACTTACAACCAACTTCTGGCAAATGCAGCTAGGAAGGCAATGAATGATGGCTAAAACATTTGTGCATCTGTCACCCATTTGTGAGCTCTAGAGGGAGTTCCTGGCTCCTGGTGTCAGTAGGCTCCCAGTCCTGTCTTGTCGAGGCCATCTGGGGAGTGAACTGGAGAATGGATGATACCACTCCCCGTCTCTCTTCCTATCTCTCTGACACACAGCTCAAATAAACAAATACTTTTAAAAACATACGAACAAATATAAGTGGGTAAGTAATTACATGAATTAAAATAGGCGATAAACCAACACATTTATTTGTTTTGGGAGACTAAAATTACTGTTTTGTCATAAACTTGATTGTTGGACAATCTGAACATTTAAAATACGTAATTTAATTTCCTTTTACTTATTTTTATTTTACTAGTTTGAGCAAATTCAAAACAATTTCCACAATATTCTGCAGTCACCAAAATTTCAGTCTATCATCTTCTCTATGCAACAGGGAATGAGAGACAATTTGAATTTTTCACCAGATTTTCAAAAGGTGATATAATTGTCAAGTTTAATTGGAAATTACCTCTGAATACATTTCATGTTTTATAGAATAATGCTTAGCTACAGGTTTAGTAGTAAACTTTCAAAACATTTTATTTTAATTACAATGGATTTCCCAAACTTTCTGTTTATGAGGATTTACTAATTTTTATGCAAGTTATGAAGGATTTGTGCAACATGTCAGACTGCTATGGTCAGGCCTTCTTGAATCACAACTGTAAGATTAATTGTCATTTTATATTATATTATACACTTACAAAAACAAATGCCATATTCTTGATAAATAAGCCCAAAGTATGAGTTTTTAAAAACATTTTATGGATTTCATCTGAATATATAACTTTGAATGACTAGAATTTAAAAAATCTACTACTAACAACTGATATTTGCACCTATAAGATATATTGCTAAGTGTTGTATAAGGATTATCTCATTTTCTCTTCTAAACAATTTAGATATGTATAAGATATTGGGCTTATCAGTGTATATTATATATATATGCATATATAATATCTTCCAAAAAGTTATTGGAAAATGAAATGGAAGTATGAATTTATTTTGATGCAAAACTTTTGAAATCCATGTGTCTTTTATATAATGGATATTTCCTTGTACCTTTTGAAAACTCTTACTTTCAGTGTGTATGTGTGGAAAGTAAAGCAAGGAGGTTGGTTACCCAAAGTCACTGCTTACAGTATGTAACTAAGAACTAATGCAAATCTAAAAGATACATTCCTGTGTTTAGGATCTCAGAACAGTCAGCCTTGTATAAATGTCAATTGACAAAAGGATGTGATGTAATGGTCATAGACCAAGAAGAGTTAAACTAATAGAGCCTGTTTATTCAGATTCTTTTTGACTTTATGAGTTGTATCGGTTTCTCGTGGGTGTGGAGTAGGATTTCTCTGGAACCAGGGTCTTCTGACAGATAGATGAATTAATTATTTTATGGCCAGCTTTAACATAGAAAAACAGGGGAAGGGTGGGGTGATATTCCTAGGTTACTTGGTTTGTCTTTGGGGCAGAAGCATTCTAGTTTCTATGACTCACCTTGTTTTGGAGGAGCACAGGAGGGAGGACGGAAGAAGTTCACAGAGAGACCTTATGTAGTCTTTCCAATGCCCTTCAAGTTAAAGTCCTCAGCAAGCCATGGTGTAATACTTTGGGGTATTGTTTCCTCAGGCCTGACATACTTTACATTGTACCTGGAGCTGTGATGTGCATTATTTAATCTGAAACTCACCCCATCACAATGAAAGAAAAAAGTGTGTAATCAATTTCACAATGATGGTAACCAGGGCTAGAGAAGTGTGATATTTTAAGTCTCTGAAATAGTTACTTGGACAACAAACTTACAACAAACCAGCAGAATAATACCAACAGCATGAATTTTATTTGATTATTTACTTATGTATTTATTTATATTGATTTATTTAAGTAGAAGTGATTTGATTGTCATGGGTCAATTATGTCTTCCAAGACTGCATAGTTTATTGATAACTACACCTACAACATAGGTTTATGCCATTGCATTAAAAAGCTGGTATGATTATTCTGGGATATGTGGTGTTAGATCAGATGTACTCAACCTTTCAAAAACTCAGACATCAGGGGAAGATATTGAGATCCATTGCTTGCAACTCCTGGATCTCATATTGGAGACCTGGTTTATTGTCATTAAAGTCATATTGAAATCCTGCTACTCCTGATTCAACTTCCTGCTAAGTGCACCTAGGAGGCAGTACATGATGGCCCAAGTACCTGGTTTCCTACTACCTACCTTGTCAGAATCTCAGGTAAAGTTTTGGATTCCTAGCTTCAACTTGGCACAGTCCTGTGTCTTACAGGCACTTAAGAGGTGAATTGGTGGATTGAAGATCTCGTTGTTCTTCCCTCTCTGTCAAATAAAATAAGCAAATATTTAAATAAATATATAAACTCAGACATCAAAATAGCAAGTCTAATCAGTGGCATTTTCTCAAGAGACTTGGCATATTCTACTTGATATTTCCTTTTCATCTGTTTCTGAGCATTTCCATATTTGGGCACCAGAATGTCAGATTATTTTATGATTTTTTGAGTCATCTATGAGGGAAGATTTTGAAGTAGTTATGCCTTAATTTTAAAGCTCTTGTGTGACTTAATTTTTATGCATCTGTCCATTACTAAATTATATTTATCAAATCCATATGTTAAATTAATTCTTTAATGAGCAAAAGTATCTTCAGAGCTAAATATTTGCTACAAAGACCAATTTTTCTCTGGGTAAAAGACGTTTGCTGCAAAATTATAGGTGCTCTACAAAAGTGCTGAAAGGTTTACTGATTTAATTTTCTTATATGAGACCATAAGCTTCAAGTGTTCCAGTTTTCATTGATTTGTGCCTCGAAATAATTATATGGGTCGGTAGATTATGTGATATTTTCCATTATCATGGATTAGCAAACTAAAACCAAAACAAGTTACAGGAGCTGTTCAAAATCATGGGACTAGCTAGTGCCAGAATTATACACTAAGTTAAATCTTTCAACTCCACTCTGTCACATTTATTTTAATTATGTTCCAGTTTTTACCAATGATTCATAGGTGATTTGTTTAGAAATATTTTCTAATACATTCCTATATTCAAAGTCAATCATGTAAAGCCATAAATAAGGCTTGATACATGAATTAAAATCCATAGTACCTTTTGGTAACTAAAATGCAAAACACTTCCTTAAAAATGTTAAGTGTTTTCAGTCAAAATTTATGATGCATTTAAGACAGACATTTGCTTGTCTTCTTTTTTTATTTTTCTTGACAGGCAGAGTGGACAGTGAGAGAGAGTGACAGAGAGAAAGGTCTTCCTTTTTTTCTGTTTGTTCACCCTCCAATGGCCGCCACGGCTGGCGTGCTGCGGCCAGTGCACTGCGCTGATACAATGCCAGGAGCCAGGTACTTATCCTGGTCTCCCATGGGGTGCAGGGCCCAAGCACTTGGGCCATCCTCCACTGCACTCCCTGGCCATACCAGGATGGAATCCGGCACCCCGACCGGGACTAGAACCTGGTATGCCGGCGCCTCAAGGCGGAGGATTAGCTTAGTGAGCCACTGCGCCGGCCTGCTTGTCTTTTCTAAGAAAACACATTTTCTTGAGATCCACATTACCAATTTAAATTCATTTTATTTCATTTATTTGAGAAACATCAAGTGTAGGAGAGAAGGAGACAAAGTCTCTCATCTGATGGTTCACTCCCCAAAGGCTTTTAAAAGTCAGTGCTGAAGCCAGAAACTCACTCTTGTACTCACACATAGGTTACAGGGACCTAGCATCTGTGTCATTATCTGCTGCTCCCAGAGTACATTAGCAGGAGCCTGGAAATATGTTAATAGCAAGGACTGAGTTAGACACTCTAAAATGGGATATGGGTTTTCCAAGCAGTAGCTTACCCAGTAGGCCAAACTCCCCCCACCAAACTACCCACCAATTCTAAAGAGCACACAGCTTAGGGGTATGTTCTATGGGTAAGAAACAAGAGAACGTTAATTGCTTTGTCAAATAAATTCAACATTTCATCCTATTGCTTCTATATATAAAGCATGAAAGCCAACTCATCTCATTGTTTTATTATTCACTAAATATTGGAGCAGATTGATTTTAAAATATTACATGTTTCTTTTCAGACTTTGACATATTACAATTAATAAACATTTTTTCTCCAGAAAAACTGCAGGGATTCATCTAATATTGAAAAGCACTGGAAATACATGGATATTAAGGGGATTTGGGTGAAGAAAAGTCCAGCATTTTAAGTGACTTATTGATAATCATGTATCGAGGTCTCCTCACTTAATTTTCATTCATTTGTTCAAAAATATTTAATGCATGTATTATGTATTAAGCCCTGGCAAAATGTTCTTTCTGTTTACAATGTATCTTCATGATTAAGTGATGGATTTAGGATTAATTAATGATTTTCAGGAAGATATTGACAGCCCAGAATTTGTCCATAAATTTTATTGAGTAGGATATGACATTTTTCTTGGAGTTGGTAAAATTTATCAGATTATGAAATAATCTGTATGCATAAAAAGTTTAATAGTATAAGAATCACTGCTAGGCCAGCACCTCAGCTCACTTGGCTAATCCTCCACCTGTGGCACCGGCACCCCAGGTTCTAGTCCCTGTCAGGGTGCTAGTTTTTTTTCCCGGTGGCTCCTCTTCCAATCCAGCTCTCTGCTGTGGCCCGGGAGTGCAGTGGAGGATGGCCCAGGTCTTTGGGCCCTGCACCTGCATGGGAGACCAGGAGAAGCACCTGGCTCCTGGCTTTGGATCAGCACAGTGCGCTGGCTGCAACTCGTTGGCAATAGCGGCCACTTGGGGGGTGAACCAACGGAAAAAGAAAGACCTTTCTCTCTGTCTTTCTCTCTCTCTCTCACTATCTAAATCTGCCTATCAAAAAAAAAAAAAAAGAATCACTGCTTTCTCTTTTTTTTCTCAACGAATAATTTATTTTTTAACTTTTATTTAACAAATATAAATTTCCAAAGTACAACTTTTGAATTATAGCCGCTTCCCTCCCCATAATTTCCCTCCTACCCCCAACCATCCCATCTCCCACTCCCTCTCCCATCCCATTCTTTATCAAGATTCATTTTCAATTATCTTTATATACAGAAGATCAACTTAGTATGTGCTAACTAAAGATTTGAACAGTTTGCACTCACACAGAAACACAAAGTATAAAGTACTATTTGAGTAGTGGTTTTACCATTAATTCACATAGTACAACACATTAAGGACAGAGATCCTATATGGGGAGTAAGTAAGTGCACAGTAATCACCCGAGGCTCTTGTCATGAGCTGCCAAGGCTGTGCAAGCCTCTTAAGTTTGTCAACTCCGATCTTATTTAGGCAAGGCTATTATCTAAGTGGAACTTTTCTCCTCCCTTCAGAGAAAGGTACCTCCTTCTTTGATGACCAGTTCTTTCCACTGGGATCTCACTCACAGAGACCTTTTACTTAGGTTTTTTTTTTTTCCATTTGAAAATTCTCTTTTTTTTTTCTTTTTTTCTTTTTTTTAATATGTATATATAAAGCTTTTATTTAAAGAATATAAATTTCCAAAGTATAGCTTATGGATTACAATGGCTCCCCCCCCACAACTTCCCTCCCTCCCGCTACCCTCCCCTTTCCCGCTCCCTCTCCCCTTCCATTCACATCAAGATTCATTTTCAATTCTCTTTATACACAGAAGATCAGTTTAGTACATATTACGTAAAGATTTCAACAGTTTGCCCTCACATAGAAACACAAAGTGAAAATACTGTTGGAGTACTAGTTATAGTATTAATTCGCAATGTACAGCACATTAAGGACAGAGATCCTAAATGATTTTTTTAAAGAATTGATTAATTACCTATGCAATTTCCAATTTAACACCAAGATGTTTTAATCATTTGCAATTATCTTTATATACAGAAGATCGATTCAGTATATACTATGTAAAGATTTCATCAGTTTGCACCCACACAGAAACACAAGTGTAAAAATACTGTTTCAGTACTAGTAATAGCATTATTTCACATTGGATAACACGTTAAGGACAGATCCCTCATGAGACGTAAGTACACAGTGACTCCTGATGTTGATTTAACAATTTGACACTCTTGTTTATGGCTTCAGTAATCTCCCCAGGCTCTAGTCATGAGTTGCCGAGGCTATGGAAGCCTTTAGGGTTCGCCGACTTCGATCTTATTCCCACAGGGTCATAGTCAAAGTGGAGGTTCTCTCTCTTTTTTTTTTTTTTCCCCCAGAGTGTCTTGGCTTTCCATGCCTGAAATACTCTCATGGGCTCTTCAATCATATCCGAATGCCTTAAGGACTGATTTGAGGCCAGAGTGCTGTTTAGGACATCTGCCATTCTTTGAATCTGCTGTGTATCCTGCTTCCCATGTAGGATCATTCTCTCCTTTTTAATTCTATCAGTATTAGCAGACACTCGTCTTGTTTATGTGATCCCTTTGACACATAATCCTATCATTATGATCAATTGTGAGCTGAAATTGATCACTTGGACTAGTGAGATGGCCTTGGTACATGCCACCTTGATGGGATTGTATTGGAATCCCCAGGCACGTTTCTAGCTTTACCATTAGGGATAAGTCCGAGTGAGCATGTTCCAAACTGTACAACTCCTCGCTCTCTTATTCCCATTCTTATATTTAACAGGGATCACTTTTCAGTTAAATTTAAGCACCTAAGAATAATTGTGTGTTAATTAGAGTTTAAGCAATGGTATTTAGTAGAACAAAGAAATACTAAAAAGAATAAAGTATTAAGTTGTTCCTCGACAGTCAGGACAAGGGCTGATCAAGTCATTGTTTCTCATAGTGGCTGTTTCACTTCAACATGTTTCCTTCTCGGTGCACAGTTAGTTGTCACTGATCAGGGAGAATATATGATATTTGTCCCTCTGGCCTGGCTTATTTCACTCAGCATGATGTGTTCCAGATTCCTCCATTTTGTTGCAGATGACCAGATTTCATTTTTTGTTTTTACTGCTGTATAGTATTCTATAGAGTACATATCCGATAATTTCTTTATCCGGTCTTCTCTTGATGGGCATTTAGGTTGATTCCATGTCTTAGCTATTGTGAACTGAGCTGCAATAAACATTGAGGTGCAGACAACTCTTTTATTTGCCAATTTTATTTCCTTTGTGTAATTTCCAAGGAGTGGGATGGCTGGGTTGTATGGTAGGGTTATATTCAGGTTTCTGAAGACTCTCCAGAGTGATTTCCATGGAGGCTTAACCAGTTTGCATTCCTGCTTTCATGTTGACCCTTACCTTTTGCTGTTCTAAGCACTTTGAGGCAATAGTAAAATAAGCTTTCTTTGCCTGTCACAGGATATAAATCACGCTTGTTCTAATTTCTGTGTTTCTTCTTCATCTGTTCACTTATTGGAAAAATAAGTAGTATTCTACAATTGCCAAGCTTGTCATAAAGTTAATACTAATGCTGTAAAGGTGTTTATAACTTTAAATAATGTCTTTAAATTACATCCTTTCTATTTCTTTATATACATATATATTTATTTATTTAAAGAGCACAGATTTTCTGTATTTCATATAAACAGTTCTAAGAACATAATGATACTTTCCAGCCAACCCTTCAACCTTCCTCTTACTTCCTTTCTTATTTTTCTTTTTAAAGATTTTATTTATATACTTGAAAGTCAGAGTTACAGAGGAGATGAGGTACAGAGAGAAAGAGATATCTTACACCTGCTGATTCCCTGCTCAAATGGCTGTAACAGCCAGGGCCCAGGAGATTCTTCCAGGTCTCCTAGGTGGATAGCAAGGGGTCCAAAAACCTGGGCCATCTTCTGCTGCTTTTCCCAGGCTATTAACAGGGAGCTGGATCAGAAGTGGAGCAGACAGGTCTCAAACCTGTATCCATATGGGATACTGGCTTCACAAGTGGCTGTTTTACCTGCTGTGCCACCACGCCAGCCCTGGTTCTGTGAATTAACCTTGGCCAAGTGGTTAATCATCATTGAGCTTTTAGCTTTATGATCTGTACAATGAGGATAATAATATCCTTACTTGGGTAGTTACTGTGAGGAGTACATGAGATAATCCTATTCAACCCATTATCAATCTGTGGCATTGTTGCTATTATCTTCCCATCCTACCATCAGCATCATCATGAAGAAAGTGCACATTTGTAGTGTTAGAATGGATGCCTGGTGATCAGCAGACAAAAATCTAAGCCTTGTAGGAACTTGCCTGGGAAGTCAGTAACCAAGGCTTTCTTGTTTCTGTCTTTCTCTTCCTGTAACTACTGCCTGTCACTACACTGCAATGGCGGCCCCTCTTATTTTTCATTTAATAATTTGCTATAACATAATTTCAATTTGCTTTATAATCACAAGCTTAATCCTCTACCAAAAATAGAATTCAACAAGTAGAAAGCCGAAAGACTATTTAGCTATAAAAATAATCAAATCTCAAGATGTATATTTCATGCATATACATTATGTTTTTTGGAATCGAGTTATTAGCTGACATATACAAGGGAAAACATGATTTTTGGATAGGTTTGCCTTATTTCACTGAGAACAATGATCTCTGATCTCATCCATTCAGTTGCAAAGACAGGATAGCTTTCTTTTTTAATGGCTTGGTAGTATTCCTTCATATATATATGTATGTACATATATACATATACATATATGTACATGTATGTACATATATGTACATACATATACATGATGTGTATAAGCATTTAGATTCTAAATACTTCGTTTTAAAGTACATTTAAAATATCCAGGTTTTTTTTTTTTTTTAGGTGAGACATTTTCTTCTGAGCTCAAGGAAAGTTCAACACATGTTTCTAAACATAACTCATTCTAAGTTCTGAAACTGCAGATTAGAAATTATGGCCTTGTAGGATCAGTTTGAGCATACTGAAAGTATTGTTCAGGGATAAATTACAAACTCAAAAGCTCTCATTTCTAATTAAAATATAGAACAATTACAGAAGTATCTCTATTATAAACAATTTTTTTTTTTACTATGGACATAGAATTTCAAGAAGCATAGACAAAACACACAGTAATTTCATTCATTGTGCAATTTTTAAGAGTGTCTTGTTTTCCATATATTTTACCCTGATGGTGATGCCAAGTAATTTGTAAGGACAAGTTATTGTTCTCCTTTAAATATTTCTTCTTGTGGCAATATATTGAGGTTTTCTCTTTTTTGTCATGGCAGAAGACATTTCAAAAGCGCAATTGTGAATTTGCTTGATTTATTTCACTTCATTTCATTACTGTTGCTCAGTTACAAGGGTATTTGTTAACCTATGCACAATAAAAGAAAATAAGCCAATTACCCTGGAAGGTAATTACATAGAAAGCTGCTGCAACAGATATAGTTTAGAGCAATTAAATAAAAAGAGTTTGCCATAAATTTCATAGTTTGTAAAAAAAAAAAAAAGAGTTTAGAGCTCATGTAGCAAGAGCAGAATCACTCAGAAGTACAAACTGAAACTTTTTACCAGTGGTCCATCATTGTGACTAGATTTGAGATTCCAAAGAAAACTTTCAGGTATTTGAGCCCCCACAATGCTTCTTTTTTTTTTTTTTTTGATAACACACCCCATTTGAGAAACAACTAAACTAAATCAATTTATTATCTAAACCTTTATGAGAATAACCCCTTATATCGAAATGATCTGTAACAACACTGATGCTGATCTGTTACAAAATGTCGGCAAATCTCCCCAGTAGCATTTCCTCTTATTTCAGCATTCAGTGATTATGGATCACAACATTCCAATATATATATATATGTATATATATATATATATATATATATTCATTTTGCAAAATCCTAAGTATTGGAAAACTCCTTATCACTTCCTAATATAGCCATGATTTTTTCTTTAAAGATTTTATTTATTTATTTGAGAGGTAGAGCTACAGACATTTAAGAGTGAGAAAGAGAGAGAAAGGTCTTCCGTCTGTTGGTTCACTCCCCAAATGGCCTCAACGGCTGGAGCTGTACTGATCCGAAGCCAGGAGCCAGGTGCTTCCTCCAGGTCTCCCATATGGGTCAGGGGCCCAAGGACTTAGGCCATTTTCTATTGCTTTCCCAGGCCACAGCAGAGAGCTGGATTGGAAGAGGAGCAGTGAGGACTAGAACTGGTGCCCACATGGGTTGCTGGCCCCGCAAGAGGAGGATTAACCTACTGCACCACAGTGCCAGCCCCAAACCAGGATTTTTATAGTGGAATTATGATTTTTCTTTGGTGCAAACATTTTGAAGTGTGTGCATAGTTTTTTGCATAATGCACATAGTCATGAATTTTTAATAGAATTTAGTTATTATTTATTTGAAAGTCAGAGTTAGGCAGTGAGAGAGGAGAGGCAGAGAGAAAGAGAGGTCTTCCATCCGCTGGTTCACTCCCCAGCTGGCTGCAATGGCCTGAGCTGTGCCAATTGGAAGCTAGGAGCCAGGAGCTTCCTCTGGGTTTCCCAGGCAGGTGCAGGGTCCCAAGGACCTGAACCATCCTCTACCGCTTTCTCAGGCCATAGCAGAAAGCTGGATTGGAAGTGGAGACTAAAACAGTTGCCCATATAGGTACCCCCACTGCAGGTAGCAGCTTTACCCACTACACCACAGCACCGGCCCCATAGTCATGAATTTTTAAAGGACCCTTCATATACTACTGGATTTTCACTGATATGCCAGTGTCTTATCTATAACCTAGTGTGTGGTTTATCCACTTAATCCTCTTGATGTTTTTCTTTCTTCATTCTTTGTAACTTCTCATCCTTCTGTCTATACTCACTTGCCTATGCTCACTTTAGATATAGAGTTTAAGTTTATCATTTAAGTAATTTTCTGTTCCAGGAACAGTTGTGGTTTTAACCAAGAACAGAACTAAGTTAACGCTAGTCATGAAATAAACAGGAAGGACAAAGTCAAGTGCAGGATATAAGAAGATAGTAGAAAGTATTTCAGTGCTCTGATTTCATGCCATTTAGTTAGAAGTCAAAATTTACATTCACCCACACATGTATGCTTTTTTCATTTGAATTATGGAATACTTACTTTTGTCAAATTCCCAGCTTTCATGTTTTACCACTCTTCCTCCAACCATTGTTACTCAACTTCAAGAAGTAAGAGGATGAAAATTCCTTAAGGATGGGAACATGCGTAAGATATATAATTTGCTAGAACTCTTTATATCTTGAGTAGGTAATTTTGTTTAATCAATGCTTCTGACAACAAATCAGGAAAACCACAGGGTGCAATTAAAAAATAATTGCTATTGGGCTCAGGACGGCATCCTGTGTTTCAAGGAAAAAAGTGCTACTAGGAAATTTTTTCTACAACTCTGACTAATCCATATGTAAAAATTCTTATATATGTCAAGCCCAAGCTCATCGAATGAATTTTTTGTCCTTTTGTTTTTTGTTCACAAAATGTAGATTTATGTATTTAGAATAATGTATAATTGACATGATGGCACCTGGACTTTTTATTAACTACTTCAGTTAAATGGAAAAAGAGCATAAGTAAGGTCATTTGTTGGATGTCAATAATTCTTTCAGTAAAATATGGATAAGATTAATACCCACACTTCAAATGTATTTGATAAGATCAGATTTTTTTACACACGAAAATGCATTTTACAAAATATTTTATACATATTCCATTTTTAATGAATTATTTTATATTTTCCCTAGATAAATTTATTTCTTAAGGTAGTATCAGTTCACTTTCCCTAAATCTAATCATATATTATTCCTATATTCTTTTGAAAAATACATTTCACACCATAACTGAGGCCCTACTACTTTCCAACTTCTGTGATGTGTAAAAGTACCTTCTAGGCTCCTCTTTCCTACTTAATGCTACTTATTGATAAATCATTTGAAGCTAGGGGTAAAGTGTTTTCTTCTTTGTTGGTAAATATATTTGTTTTATTTATTTATAATTTAATTTAATTTATATTTTAATTATTTTTATAATTTATATTTTAATTATTTAATTTATATTATTTATTTATAATTTAATTTATTTATTTATAAATAAAGGCAAACAAATATTGAGAATATTTTGAAGAGAACCAATTCATGGATTTTTTTAATATTTATCAAGGTCTAAAGATTTAATAACTTTTGAGATATAAATTATTTTGTATATTTTTAAAGAAAAGAAATCAATGTAGAAACCAAGAACTAATGCAGTTTCTTAATACAAATGCAGTTTACCTGTGAATGGAGACAAAGATCTGAAAGATAATATTTTTCTATTCAACTGTTCTAACATTGTTTGTGAAAATAATAAAGGAAAAATGTCTGTAATCTTAGAGGCATATGATGCCTTTGTTATAATAATTCAGTTTGACTCTGTCATGGACATGCTTGATATGCTCATAATTTATGCATTAAAATTTGTGAAGTCTTCTAAAATAATATTATTGAAAGAGTTCTCTGAACTTTTTTCAAATCAGGCAGAAGCTGTTTTAACTCAATATTACATCAACCCCTTTTCCTCATGTATTAAATTTGATTATAATTTATATGGGTTGGGGAGAATGGTAATCCCATATCAATATTTTAGCTGATTTGAATCCTTTTATTTGTGTATTGGATGAATGTTATTATGTCTGTCTGCTAGAGTTTAGTAAAAATGAAACCCAGTCATGTAGATTACTTGTTCTAGTCTAGTTCTTCTAATGAGATTATTCATCTTTAGTTAGATAGAATGAAGTTTCTCTGCTGGTGTTTCAGGAATTTTAACATAGGTAGGAGATATCTGTGTATCTTTTTTAAAATAAGAATTTATTTGTTTATTTATTTATTTGGAAATTAGTGCAATACAGAGAGAGGGAGAGACAGCAAGAGATCTTCCATCTGCTTGCTTATTCCCCAGTGAGTGGCAGGGGCTCAAACATTTGAGCCATCATTTATTGCTTTCCCAAACTCATTAGCAGGGGGCTAAAACAGAAGTAAAGGATCAGGGACTTGATCTGCTAATTCATCTGCTGGTGTCACAAGCTGCAGCTTAACCTGCTGTGCCACAACCTAGACCTCTGTTTGCCTTGTTAAAAAAGATTCAGATTCAGTAGTTCTGGGTGGGGACATGAGATCTCTATTTTACACAAAGTCCCTACCTGCTACTGATTTTGATGGTCTATGGGCCACAATTTAGGTTGTACTTTTCTAGTTATTTAGTTAATCTAACTTGAAAGGGCTTTTTATCCCTTTATCTTTTGCTTAATTTAAGTTTTCTACACACACTTGAGTGCTAGTAAGAACCAGCAGTTGAAATCATGTGAACTAAATTGACTTTTACCAATTTCCTTTAACTGAATGTTTCTTTTGTATATGGACTTTAGAAAGAGAGTATTTGCATTTATTATTTAACATCCTCTCTTATTCAACAAAGCTGAAGTGGGCATTGAAACAAAGTTGGAAGACATACTGACAGGTCCACAGTCTAGTAAGGAGGATAGGCTGGTTCCAAATTAATTTCAAGATGTTAACTGTATTGGAAGTCCTTTATACACTAGTTTTGGGGAAGAGATCATTGAGGGGAGTGTCAAAGATCAGTAAACTTACTGCCATTTTGGGAAAAACTTCATGGAAGAGTAATGTTGGGTTAGACATTCAAGTATCACACCAGTATTGGATAGGCACTATCTTATTTGCAGAAGGAAAGAAGAGAAAAATAAAGAAGAATCAGTGGGTCTGCTGCCATAATGCTGTCTCAGTCCCACTGTATGCTCCGGCATTCAGTCACTCACTCTCTTCCTGCCAGATGTGTAACTGCCCTCTGTGGAGGTACTACCTGCCCAGGGTTTCCTATGTCAGGAACCAATTTTTTCTGACATTAGGAAAGTTGTCATTAATAACAGTAATGTCTTCAGTGTTTGCTTCTTCAGAACAATAGCTGTATGTAAGAATGATATGGTTAAGTCAAAACTCAGCATTTGCAGAGTCTGTCACAGAGGGAGAAAAATGTCAAGTGGGAGAAAGCTGTTAGGCATACAGTTCCAGAAGATCAGGAGAAAATGAATAGGATATGACAGTGCATTGTTCAACATCTGAAGGAAACTTAGAATACATGTGCAATACTGATGACTTTCAATGAGATTGATTTGAGTAACATTCAGTATATGAAAGCTTAGCACAAGGATGCTTTTCTGAAGAAACATACCTCAAACTAGGGTTTACATTGTCATTTGTGAAGCCCTCAGCATTTGCCTTGCAGGAGCAGCTTGTGGTAAATGCACTGATTGAGGATTCAACGAAGGAGACGGTGTACGGGATGACATTGACACCAGTGTTGTATTGGCGATTCCATGGGTTCTGTTGGTTCTGTCATCAGGAATATGGAAGCTATTATTAATGCTGAAATTGAATGAGCCATCAATGAACTTGGAGAGAAGATGTAAAAGAATGAACCTGCCTTTGAAGGCATGGATGGCTGTACTTTCTTCATTAGTAACGGAGGTATTTTTGGCTTGTTCTTTGGAACACCTATTATCAGCCTCACCCAGTCTGCCATCAAGATCTGAATGGCATTTATGACAGGGCAATGACAATGGGAGACAAGGTAGAAGCATAGACCATGATGTATGAAGCTTTGACTTACAATCACCGGATGACTGATGGCAAAGAGAACAAGACTTTATTCTGACAAATCAAGTCATCAGTAGAGCATCCCAGAGTCCTTCCCTTAAGCATTTAGGAGGATGTCACAAATCATACAAAGTGATCATGCAGGAACTGAAAGCCAGTCTTATCCCTGTCCCCTCATGGGCCCTGGGTTATACTTGGAACAACACATGTTGTTGGCCTTGAGCAAGGAAGTCAGGACACAATGTAATCCAGCAGTCAAAGGTCTATTCTTGGTTTTCCTGCAGTCTTTCCCTTTCTGCTCATTCCCCTTGCCATGAAATATCTTATTTACTCGAGTTTTTAGAGAGGTATAGAGTCTTAATGGAGGTGCATTAATATGCAGCCTTTCTTCTTTGACCCCTCTGCAGAACTGGTGTTGCCTCTCCCCAGTGCCAATGTGCTAAGGAATTCCTCAGGGGTCAAGTGATTAAGCATCTGACGTTTGAAAGGGCTGCTCTCCAGAGACATCTAGGGGGATCCTTAAGTGGCACCTTCATTCTCACCTGTGGTTGAGTTTAAGATGCCTCTTCTATCTTTTGAGTACAGGTAATCTGGTTGGAAATGCTGGGAAGTGTTGTGTACCCCCTGAGGACTACATAGTAATCACAGGTGAAAGCAGAACCCAGAGATGCCCTCATGCTCTCTGCCATGGGCTTAAGTCAGTAAAATCTGTTTTGGCACAATCATAGCTGTGATCATGCCAACTCTGCCTAATGCCTAAACTCTTTTCAAGCTACTTGGAACCATTTTAGCATTGTTGTCATTTAGAGCATATTCTAGCATATCCTGACTGTGGGACAGGGAACAGGACAAAGTGCTGTCCCAGTGGACCACAGTAGAAGAGGCTACCACTGGACCAGATCAGATTGACTTGTGATGCTAAATTAAGTGTATATAAACATGTGGACTAAGGACATCCTTCTCTTCTTCCTATGTTGTGGCCTAGAGGGTCTGCTGTCTTCTTCAAAATGCAAATCTAGGGTGGAGAGAAGACAGACTGTGGTGGAAACCAGCCTCAAGATGTTAGTGCACCCTGGGGAAATGACTGAAAGCATTACTGAAGTTCATCTCTGTGGGTACGGGTACCATAATTGGAATTGCTTGGAGAATGGTGAAAGCTAATAGGCTTCATGAGTGTGTATCCAATTACTTCCATGCTTGAGACTGTTGATGCTTGGCATGGGGGGCCATTGATTACCACAGGGTGGCATTTTGTATCTTGAGCCAAGAAGAAGGGGAGGGAAACGGCGATGGGAGCCAATACTAGTGTCTGTAGCATCTACCACTCTGTCTACCTGTTCAGAACTTTAATTGAAAATAATTAAAGTAAGAGATTTTGAATGGACACTAAAGAACAAATGTTCTTAAGAAGAAAGAAATCAACGATAAGCTAAGAATGTTGTATTTATTTAAAAAAAAATGTCACACGAAGGGTTGGGACAGTTTGGACTGACATCACAGCTCAACAGCTTGCCATAGAACTTGCTGAAATGTATGGTATAGTGAAGAGAAGCGAGAAAGGGACCCCGAAGTTAGATTTGTGTCAAATATGAGGGAAATAACAGTTACTTCTTAGAAAGTGTTTCATTTTGTTGATGACAAAAAGACTCATGTTCCACGGGACTTCAAAATAAGAAAATCAGCTTCCCTCTCTTGACTTGCTCTGAAAATCACAAGGATCCTGGGCATGGTTGATCATTGCAGTGAAGTATGTGCAAACAGCAACTTGAGACTATGCAGGTACTTTTAGCTGATCAGCAGGTGCAATGATTCTAATTCTAGTTTGATTTTTCGTGTTTATTATTTAAACTTATCTGTCTTTTGACACTGTAGGACAAAAAGAGAGAGGAAAGGAGGCTGAACATACAGTATTGGATCCAAGAAACAGACCAAAAATAAATAAAAATCCCACATTTTGTCTATTTTTATTTCTCTTTAATATGCAATTTAATGAGAGTGGAAACTGTGTTTTTACTTAATGGGGTGTAAAATTTTTCTCATTTAAAGTTTTATACATTTCACTGTAGTATAAGTAGACTCAAATATTCTGTGTAATAAGAGAGATGGGAGACCTTGGATTGATCATATTTATTTTAGTCATTTATTAAGAGTGGATTTTATTCACAATTGTGCTCCCTCTCTTTATCTTAAACCCATACAAAAGGCAAAAGTGTGCATTATTTACAAGCAAAGAATTTGTATCACAGCCTGTTGTGTCTAAGATGATCTTTGCTAACTGCAGTATTATGGTTTTGGATATGATAGGCAAATTTTGTCATTTTCTTCCTCATCTGTAAAATGAAATTGATGACTTCTACATTGTAATGTTATTTGAGAATGTAATGAGTTAATACAAGTAATATATCAACTCACAACATTGCCTGGTACATAAGTGCCCACCAAATGTTAGCTATTATTCTTCGAAAAATGGAATTTTACTTTTTTATCATAATATGGTTTGCAAAGTCTTTTGAATTCTTAAAGGTGCCTGGATTTAATCCTGGCTCTTCCAACTCTTGAGTGAGTTTCATAAGCTCTGTGTCATTTTTTCAACTGCAAAATGCAAATTATCACTACACTGCATTAATGATGTATGTAGAGATAGGAAGTCTGAAATAACTACATATGCTCTAAGAAAATATTGGCTGCATTAATTATCTACTCTAGTTCTTTTGTTGTTGTTATTCTGTTTTATTTTAATGTAGCAGACAAACCTAGAAAAATAAGCGTTTTTGCTGTTAGGCGAGTCTGAAATAAGACTGATAGTTAATCTTCCATTTAGATAGTACGGACATAAAAATAATTTTCGTGGAATCCCAAGGGGCACAGCATTATGAATCCTCTTGTTATCTCAAAGGAAAAATAGAAAGTCAGTTTTTTTCCAACATTTATATATGAAGGTATTGTGGCATTTTAAGTTATTGGCTATCAATGCCTTACACTTAATAACTCTAAAAGACTTTAATATTATAGTAAGATTTTATTTTACTTTTCATGCTAATAATAATTTTCTGAAACAGTGAGAGTATTTTCATTATAATTTTAAAAATAAGTTATGTCATTGTTACTTATTTAGATGTTTCATCTCTTAGTGTCTATATTTGGGGAAAAATATCCCAAAATTAAATCAAAATTAAGCCCTGCTTAATAGGAAAACTCACTCTTTAAGCTCAAGCTTATCAACAAGGTAAAGCATAATTCATTCCATTCAAGAGATATTTCTCAAGTAACTTCAAAATTTCACACATTATGTTAGATGGAATTCACATATCAGAAAACAATTAAAGGGGCCAGCATTATGGCATTGCTGGTAAAGTCACCACCTGCAATGCCAGTGTCTCATATGAGCACCAGTTTGAGTCACAGCTGTTCCACTTCTGATCCAGTTCCAAGCTAATGTGCCAGGGAGAGTAGCAGAGATGGTCATGACATTCACTTGGGAGACCCAAGAAGACTCTCTTGGCTCCTAGCTTCAGACAAACCCAGGTCTGGCTGTTATAGCCATTGGGGAACGGACCAGCAGTTGGAAGATTCTCTCTCCCTTTCTCTTTCTCTCTCTCAATTCTGCCTTTCAAATAAATTAATTAATTTAAAAAACAATTAAAGTACTTTCTACAGGGAGTTATATGGCCTATTGCAAGTAAGTGGAAATCTTGGAGAGTGCCCCAACATCATTCAAAATCTAATCCCTTGCACAGTGTGAAGCCTCATCTGAAAGAAAATTCTTAACATATTTATATCTAAAATGTTGGCTTTCTTGCTTTCTTGGGTGTCAGTGTTGTGGCGCAGTGGCTAATGCTACTCCTGTGACACTGGCATCCCATTTGGGTGCTCAAATGTGTCCCAGCTATTCTACTCTGATCCAGCTCTCTACTAGTAGACTGGGAAAACAGTAGAAGATGACCAAATTTTCTTGTGCCCCTGTCACTCACGTGCATGACCTAGATGAAACTCCTGGCTCTTGGCTTATGCTTGGCCCAGCCCTGGCCACTGTGGCCATTAGGAGAGTAAACCATAGGATAGAAGATACCTTTCTCTATGTAGCTCTAACTTTATTGCTTCTTTCTTTTTATTTTTTTGTAAGAAGAAAAAATAAGTATTGGTCAACAGTAGAGATAAGGGCTCTAAACAATAATAAATTCTCAAAATGTCAATTTTTTATAACGCTTTTATTTAAAGAATATAAATTTCCAAAATACAGCTTTTAGATGACAATGGCTCCCCCCCCATAACTTCCCGCCCACACACAACCCTCCCCTTTCCCACTCCCTCTCCCCTTGCTTCACATCAAGATTCATTTTCAATTCTCTTCATATACAGAAGATCAGTTTACTATATATTAAGTAAAGGTTTCAACAGTTTGCCCTCACATAGCAACACAAAGTGAAAAATACTGTTGGAGTACTAGTTATAGTATTAATTCACAATGTATAGCACATTAAGGACAGAGATCCTACATGATATATTTTTTTTAAATTGATTAATTTTCTATGCAATTTCCAATTTAACACCAAGATTTTTTTTCATTTTTAATTATCTTTATATACAGAAGATCGATTCAGTATATACTAAGTAAAGATTTCATCAGTTTGCACCCACACAGAAACACAAAGTGCAAAATACTGTTTCAGTGCTAGTTATAGCATTACTTCACATTGGACAACACATTAAGGACAGATCCCACATGAGACGTAAGTACACAGTGACTCCTGAAGTTGATTTAACAATTTGACACTCTTGTTTATGGCTTCAGTAATCTCCCCAGGCTCTAGTCATGAGTTGCCGAGGCTATGGAAGCCTTTAGGGTTCGCCGACTTCGATCTTATTCTGACAGGGTCATAGTCAAAGTGGAATTTCTCTCCTCCCTTCAGAGAAAGGTACCTCCTTCTTTGATGGCCCCATTCGTTCCACTGGGATCTCACTCACAGAGATCTTTCATTTAGGTCTTCTTTTTTTTCCAGAGTGTCTTGGCTTTCCATGCCTAGAATATTCTCATGGGCTCTTGAGCCAGATCTGAATGCCTTAAGGGCTGATTCTGAGGCCAGAGTGCTATTTAGGACATCTGCCATTCTATGAGTCTGCTGTGTCTCCCACTTCCCATGTTGGATCATTCTCTCCCTTTTTTTGATTCTATCAGTTAGTATTAGCAGACACTAGTGTTGTTTGTGTGATCCCTTTGACTCTTAGACCTATCAGTGTAATCAATTATGAACTAAAATTGATCACTTGGACCATTGAGATGGCATTGGTATATGCTACCTTGATGGGGTTGTATTGGGATCCCCTGGCATGTTTCTAACTCCATCGTTTGGGGCAAGTCCGATTGAGCTTGTCTCAAATTGTACATATCCTCTCTTTCTTTTTCTCTCTCTTATAGTTAACCGGGATCACTTTTCAGTTAAGGCTAATTGTGTGTTAGTTGAAGAGTTTTACCAATAGTACTAGAACATTCATAAACAACAAAGAGAGATACTAAAGTGAGTAAAGATTCACATTGTACATCAACAGTCCAGACAAGAGCTGATCAAGTCTTATTTTCTCATAGTGTTCATTTCATTTCAACAGGTTTCCCCTTTGGTGTTCAGTTAGTCGTTGCCAATCAGGGAAAACAAATGATATTTGTCTCTTTTGGACTGGCTTAATTCATTCAGCATGATGTTTTCCAGATTCCTCCATTTTGTTGCAAATGACCGGATTTCGTTGCTTTTGACTGCTGTATAGTATTCTGTAGAGTACATGTCCCATAATTTCCTAATCCAGTCTACTGTTGATGGGCATTTGGTTGGTTCCAGGTCTTAACTATTGTGAATTGGGCTGCAATAAATATTAGTGTGCAGATGGCTTTTTTGTTTGCCAATTTAATTTCCTTTGGGTATATTCCAAGGAGTGAGTTGGCTGGGTTGTATGGTAGGGTTCTATTCAAGTTTCTGAGGAATCTCCAGACCTTCTTCCATAATGTCTTTACCAGTTTGCATTCCCACCAACAGTGGGTCAGTGTCCCTTTTTCCCCACATCCTCTCCAGCATCTACTGTTGGTAGATTTCTGAATATGATCCATTCTCACCGGGGTGAGGTGAAACCTCATTGTGGTTTTGATTTGCATTTCCCTGATTGCTAGTGATTCTGAACATTTTTTCTTGTGCCTGTTGGCCATTTGGATTTCCTCTTTTGAAAAATGTCTATTGAGGTCCTTGGCCCATCTCTTAAGTGGGTTGTTTGTTTTAATGTTGTATCATTTCTTGATTTCTTTGTAGATTCTGGTTATCAGCCTTTATCTGTTGCATAGTTTGCAAATATTTTTTCCCATTCTGTCGGTTGCCTCTTCACTTTCCTGTTTCTTTTGCAGTACAGAAACTTCTCAATTTGATGTGATCCCAATAGTTAATTTTGGCTTTGAGTGCCTGTGCTTCTGGAGTATTTTCTAAGAAGTCTTTGCCAGTACCTATATCTTGCAGGGTTTCTCCTATGCTCTCTAATAATTTGAAGGTGTCGGGTCGTAGGTTTAAGTTTTTAATCCATGTTGAATGAATTTTTGTGTAAGGTGTAAGGTAGGCATCTTGCTTCATGCTTCTGCGTGTGGAAATCCAGTTTTCCCAGCACCATTTATTAAATAGATTGCGACTTGAATTTTGACCTTTGTGTGTTGATGAGTATAGTTATAGTCTATGTTTCTCTAACATCAAAGAAGTTGAACACAAATTATATACCTAATTTTATTTGCATCTCTTCTTTAAGTGCCTGTTCAAAGGTTTTTGTTATTTTACAAAGTTGCATTTTTATATTGAATGGTTTGTTTTATAATAATTGAGTTCTAATGGGTCTTCATATATTATTTTTTAAAAAATGTTTATTTATTTTGAAAATCGGAGTTACAGAGAGAAAACAAGAATGGGGGGAGCAGTATATTTCATCTGCTGGTTCTCTACTGAAAATGGCCACATCAGGTCTGGGCTGGGTCAATTTGAAACCAGGTCTCCCCCATGTGTGGCTGAGGCCCAAACTCTTGAACCATATTCTTTTTTTAACTTTTATTTAGAATATAAATTTCCAAGGTACAACTCATGGATTACAATGGCTTTCCCCCTGTACTTTCCCTCTCCCCACAGTAACCCTCCCCCTTACCTGCTCCCTCCCCCCTCTCATTCACATCCAGATTCTTTTTCAATTCTCTTTGTATACAGGAGATCAGTTTAGCGTGTGTTAAGTAAAGATTTCGTCCATTTGTCCTCATATGGCAACACAAAGTGGAATATACTAGTTGAGTACTCGTTATAGCATTGAATCACATTGTACAGCACATTAAGAACAGAGATCCCACATGATATATATATATATATATATATATATATATATTTTGAAACTGACCAATTTTTTATGCAATTTCCAATGTAACACTGAGTTTTTTTTTCATTTTCGATTATCTTTATATAGAGAAGATCGATTAAGTATGTATTAAGTAAAGATTTCATCGGTTTGCATCCACACAGAAACACACAGTGTAAAAATACTGTTTCAGTACTAGTTATAGCATTACTTCACATTGGACAACACATTAAGGACAGATCCCACATGGGACGTAAGTACACAGTGACTCCTGGTGTTGATTTAACAACTTGACACTCTTGTTTATGGCGTCAGTAATCTCCCTAGGCTCTAGTCATAAGTTGCTGAGGCTATGGAAGCCTTTAGAACCATATTCTTTCGCTTTTCCCAGGCCATTAGCAAGGTGCCAGATTGGAAATGGAATAGCTGGGACATGAACTGGCACCCATATGGGTGCTGGCATTGCAGGTGGTAGCTTTACCTATAATATCACAACATCATTCTTTCTTCCTATTTTCTTGATAGGAGTGTTTGTCAGATATATTCTTGCAACTCTTTCCACCAAGTGTGCAGTTTGGTTTCACTTTCTTAAATGTGACTTTAAATGAGAAAAGAAAAATTTTGTTTTTAATAAACTTAAATTTATTATTTTATTATTTATTTTACTTGAAGTGCAGAGAGAGAGATGGAGAGAGAGGGAGTTGGTGGGGGAGTGGGGTTCTCATACACTGGTACATTCTCAAATGAATACAATAGCCTGGATTTGGCCAAAGTTGGGAGCCCAGAACTCAATCTGAGTCTCCCACGCGGGTGGTACAGACCCAGATAACTTGGTCATCACCTGCTGCCTCTAAGGGTACATATTAGCAGGAAGCAGAGGAGCCTGGACTGAAACCAGGCACTCAGATAGGATGCAGGCATCCCAAATTGTGTTTGGATTGCTAAATCAAATGCCCGCTCTGATGAAGTCAAATTTATAAATGCTTCTATGATGTTGGAGGATTTTTGTGTATAATGTATGTTTTCCTAACCCAAGTCATGGAAGTTACTCATAAGTTTTATTTATGCTTTACTTTTTGGGCTCTTTGTTTAAATCTATTATCTACCTGAATATAAGATATATATAATTTATGACTTAATCATGTGAGACTTTTTTACTTGTTGATGTCCAATTGCTCCAATTTATTGTAATTTATTTTTAGCATAGTAATGGGCAATCTGAGAATTGACTACATGCTGTCTGTAGAAACATACCTTGAGTAGTGTACAATTTCTTATGAAAGTCATTCATGGATTTTTGATAAGAAGTCCATATAAAGCTCCTTTGTATAGGATTGAATAGTGATTTTTTTTTTTTTGCAGTTCAGCAAAAGCTTTAAGTATGCTGAATTTGGAGCATGAAAACCTTGAATAAAAATCCTATGTTTTCTACTGACTATTATGATTTGGGGCCAATTTTTCAGCTTCTGGGACTTAACTTTATCTGTAAAATTGAGGTAGTTCATATTGTTATGAAATGCCTAGCACAGAAGCAAACTTTGCAAATATAAGGTTCTGTTTTTATCCTTTTCTTCTTCACCCTTCACCTTCTTTAGCTCCTTGTTTCAGGGAAAGTGCATTCACCCAACTGATTCTCCCTTGTGCTGACATGTCACTTCAGGCTCAGTATTCAAACTGATCTGCTGTTATCTGAGTGTGAGCAACTTTTCCTTACAGAAGTAGAAGCTACCATTTTGGAGAAGTTCATTTAATAATAATTTATTCAGATTATTTTATCCTTGTACTAAATATCTTGTATTAAATATCTTAGTTATATGCCATAAACAAAAATAAGTAAATCATCATTTCTATCTTTAAAAGTTCACAAATAATAAGGACACTACTGATTAAATGTCAGGTATGGGTCAGGGGATGTGCTACTAATTCATAGGTACATAATCATCCTTAACCACCATAATACCATTGTTGTAGTAGTAGCCAAACTTGTGTACATGGTACAATCATTTCAGGATCATTAAAGATTTTTCAAGCCTGGAAATGTACCTGACTGCTAAAATAAAATCATAATTATTGTTTGAAGCTGTTAAGTTGAATTTGATATTTAGATACTTTTGGGAACCATTGCTTTAAGACTTTTTACAGTATTATCAAAACCAGACTTCAGACAGGTTAACTGTGTCTATGAAAGTTTAAGGAACTCTGACTCCAGGATCTTAGACTCCCAAATACTTTCAATTCACCTAAAATTATATGTATAAACATTTATACATGTTGCATACAATTATATCTTCACAAAAATGTACAGTTTGAACATACATGTGGATATACACATTTAATATATAAGCCAAGTGAACACATATAAGAAATTTAGTAGTGTAGAGAATAGCAGTGTTGGAAAATGTAATGTCATTTTGGCGATGCTAAGTGATGTGGAGTTATCATTGGAACTCAAGTATTTTGAAGATAAATTGAAATTTGATCTCAGTTTGGAAAGAGAAGCATTTTTCCAGGTGTAATATTTGGAGAAGGCTTTTGAAAACAGATGGAGCAGCATGGTCAAACTGCTCAAGGCACAGGGGATCATGGGGAGTTTTGATTTGGCAAATAGTGAAAGGAGCAAGTGGGGGCCTAGCAACAGCTGAAATATATGTCTTTTATTCCAGCACAGCCTTGTATATTAAATAATGGCTTTATCTGCTACTAATTATTAAACATTGCTGAACTTAATTGAATGTTATTATAGGTAGATTCATCTTTAATATACTTTATTGGTTCATATCTACATTGCTGTATAATTTGCTTTTGCATGCACTGTGATAGAAAGTGGTGAGTAGGTGCCAATTCTCTCAAATCTGTGCAGTAAAATTTCAAATTCTTTGCAAGCTGGAGACCACATTTCAGCATTAATTTCCAGATGCCACTGGCAAGAGGCACATATCCCCGAATAGACTCCTGTTTGCCAATTCCAGAGATTAGCAACATAACTGGATGTCAAAATGCATCCTTTCCATATCTTTCTCCACTCCTCCCTGATGTTTTCATGATGGGAAAACCTGAAAGGAGGGAAGCAGATAATTTTATTTATTCTGGAACTCAGAATCCTATAGTAGGATGTAGTGGGTACACAAGTATTTGTAAACACATAGAAAAGTTATTGTAAAAATGTTCTGGGACATATTTTTCTATATCCTCACATTCTTTGTTTTAGTTCAGATTTTCTTCTCTCCTGAATCATTGAGAGAACTCACTGACTTCAGAATTATTGATTTTTTTAAGATTTATTTACTTATGTGAAAGGAAGAGTTACAGAGAGGTAGAGAAAGAGAGAGAGAGAGAGAAATCTTCCATCCACAGATTCACTCCCCAGATGGCTGAAATGGCCGGGGCTATTTCAATCTGAAGCTAGCAGACAGAAGCTTCTTCCATGTCTCCCATGTGGGTTCAGGGGACCAAGGACCTGGCCATCTTCTGCTGCTTTTCCAGGTCATAAAAGAGAGCTGGATCTCAAGTGAAGCAATGGGGACTCTATAAGGGATGCAGGCACTGCAGGTGGCAGGTTTAACCACTATACCACAGTGCAGTCCTCCAGACTTATTCTTTTAGCTGTTTTCCACTTTTTTAAAAGATTCATTTATTTCTTCGAAAGGTAGAGTTGCAGAGAGGGGAAAAGAAAGGGAGAGAGAGCGAGAACAAGAGTGAGAGCGAGAGAGAGAAAATCTCCCATCCCCTTGTTTCCTCCCCAAATGGTCACCATGTCTGCAATTGGGCCAGGCTAAAGCCAGGGTCTGGAATTCCATGTGGTTCTCCCATGTGTGGGCAAGGCCCAAGTACTTGAGCCATCTTCTTCTGCTTTCCCAGGATCCTTAGCGAAGTGAACATACAACTGAGAGAGAAACAGGAGAAAATATTTTCAAACTATGCAACTGATAAAGGATTAATAGACAGAATCTATAAAGAGCTTAAAAGCTCAACAACAATAAAACACATAACCCAATTAATAAATGGGAAAAGGTCTTGAATATACTTTTTTTAAAAAAGAGGAAATTCAGGTGGCCAACAGACACATTAAAAATTGCTCAGGATCACTAGTCATCAGGGAAGTACAAATCAAAGCCACAATGATGTTTCACCTCATCCCAGTTAGAATGACTTCCATATAGAAATCAACAAGTAATAAATGTTGGCGAGGATATGGGTAAAAGGTACCATAATCTCTTGTTTGTGGGTGCAGACATTGTGAAAGATGGTATGGGGATACCTCAGAATGTTGAAAATTGATTTACCATATGATCCAGCCATCCCAGTCCTGGAAATTTACTCAAACAAAATAAAATCAGCATATGAAAGGGTCATCTGTATCCCCAAGGATACTTCAGCTCAATTCACAATAGCTAAGATATGGAATCAAATCAGATGTGTTATATATATATATATATATATATATATATATATATATATGTAAAATACTGCTGTCCAGTAAAAAAGAATGAAATGTGTCTTTCACAACAAAGTAGATGCAATTAGAAACCATTGTGCTTTGGTGAAATAAGCCAGTCCCCAAAAGACAAATACAGGACGTTTTCCCTGATCTGTGGTAACTAATAGAGTACCAAAAATGTAATGTATAGGAGTGAAATGCACATTTTGGGCTTCAACAATTGTTTACAGCCCTTGCCTCTACTATTGGAGAACAGTGTTTTTTTCTTCATACTATTTCTTGAACTCTTTACTTAGTGTAGGGTAAATCTTATGAGTATAAAGTAAGCTGAAAGTAGATCACTGAAAATTTTAAGAGTGAAGGGAACAGGATGGGTGGGTGTATGCATGGGAGGGAGGGTAGAGTAGAAAATATTATGTTCCAAAATATGTATATATGAATTACATGAGATTTGTTTACCATAAATTAAAAAATAATTTAAAAAGTAATGGAGCAGAAGGGAGACAAACCCAGCACCCATATGGGATGCTGACTTTGCATGGGGTGGCTTAATGTGGTACACTACTACACTGGCCTAGTTGCATGCTCTTGAAAGAAGAGTTGATTGTTTAAATTAAGGTTTGCCTATTTTTCTATTTCTACATCGATCATTGCTGTCTAGGCCTTATGCAGTAATTTTAATCTCCTCAGTGTAGCTTCCATAGCTCTCTGCGAACTACTCCTACCTCTTTTTCCCTCATCATTTGTAACAACATCAATCAATAAAAATGGTCTTTGAGCTTTTCACTTTTTGCCTCTGTTTTGTCCTCTAATTTTTTTTTCTGGCATGTAAATTTTGGCTTTCTTCATTTGATTTATTTCTATATATTAAAGTAGTTTGAGAGTCATAATTAATATGATATAAAGTTTATCTATAGAAAGTGTACAACTCATGGCTTTATTACATTCACAGACTTGTGCAGCCATCACCAGGATCTCATTATGGAATATTTTCACAAAAGAATACCCATGCCCATTAGCAGTTTCTGCCTATTCCTCTTTCCCCTTAACCCTAGGCAATAGCTAGTGTAATGATTATCTCTATAAATTTTTATATTTTGTACATTTCATGTAAATAGAATCATGCAATATTTAGCTTGTTTCCTTTAACATAATGTTCTCAAGGTTCATTTATGTTGCAGCATGTAATAGTATTTCATTTTCCTTAATTGCTATATAATATTATTTTGCATGGATACACATATTTCAATTATCCATTTTGCAAATTATGTGCAATAAGGTTTGTGCACCTCTCAGATATCATAAGCAATGCTGAGATAAAAATATATTTGGTTCTAGGTATTTTTAAAGGTTTATTTATTAGTTATTTCTTACTTGAAAGGCAGAGTTAGAGAGACAAAGAGAGACAGAAAGGGAGAAATTCCACTTGATGGTTCACTCCCCAAATGGCCGCAACGGCCAAGACTGGGCCATGCAGAAGCCAGGAGCCTAGAACTCTATCTGTTCTCCAACATGGGAGGCAGTGGCCCAAATATCAGACTTCCCGGTGCTGCTTTTCTAGGAACACTACCATCGATCAAAACTGGAAGTCGAAAAGCTGGGGATCAATCTAGATCTCGTCTCGTATGAGATTCTGCCCTCATATATATTCTATATATATTCTAAACATATAGTCTCTTTTATTGATAAGACACTGACATCATATCTTCGTTTTACTACTTAGACATTACTTGCTAAGTTATTTGTAAATAATTGTAATAACTCCTTAGAATACTGTTTTTTACGTGCATCATTTAAACTACTTCAAAGGCAATTTCTTTTACCTTTATATTTTTAATCCTATGTATAACTGAGTCATTTGTTACTATTTATTTTCATGTATCAATAGTTTTTGATGAAAATTAGACACTTTAAATAATATACTGTAGCAAATCTCAATATTAATTTTATTGTTACTGTTTGCTTGATCTCCTTCTTCCTTGTTTACCAACCTTGCTAAACCAATTTGTGAAAACTCTCCTCACCTTTTGCAGCCTTGGATGTTTCTGTTCAGATCTGTTTCCCATTCCTTTCCTTTGTTTACTTGACGACTCAAGGGCCAATCCTGGATTAACAGGATTGACTCTTTGATTAACAGTTATGCTTATGTCTCATTAGTCAATTAGACTTTCAGCTTCCATTGATGGACCTGTGTGTTGACTTGGACATTGCACTTATAATTTAAGCAATTTATATTTTCGTCTCATGTTCACCCAGAAACTAGCAATAGAAATTACTTCTTCAGTTTCTCCTGAATGAGCACAGTCTTGTAATATCTGTAATTTTCCAGATCATCAGAGATGAGAGTGATTTATTCATAAGTTTTGATTTCTTGGAGTTATATCTGAATCAGACTAGTTTATTGTTCAACCAGTTTGGTCAGTCATTGTGCTGAAGTCCTTTGTAAGTTCCTACTCTTTTGAAAAATGGGTCTGCTTACAGCATAGGATATAGCTTAAATCTGTCTTTTATCCCATTTTGATGATGTCTGCGTAGGTGGTATCCTAGGACATATACATAGTATCTTGATACCTAGATTGTGTATAGCCTCAGGAGAGTTCTTTAATATTGTTTCTGGTTTTTTTTTTTTTTTTTTTTTTTTAGAACATCTAGCTGCTTTGTTTCTTTACTTTTTTGTTATAACTGTCAAAAAGTTACAAGTTCATTTTTCAGCATGGAACTCATGTATGACTATGATTTTATGATAAGAAAGGAACATAAAATCAGCCAAGAAAGAATATACATAGGGCAAAATCTGGAGGATATCATGCAGTAATGTCCAAGAGGCCTTTCATGGTGTCCAACAGACCTGCTAAATTTTTTTAGCAACCAGTTTTGATAACACACATGAAATATTTTTTCAACAAGACAAATTTCCCTGAACCAAGGAGTTGGTTATAACTGGAAGATGGTTATATAGAAACTTATATACCACAATCCCAAACTCCCATAAGGAAAGTAGATATTCATATAATTTATGTTGTTTGGGCAAGGAATTTAGTGTCACTAATCATTTTTTATCAGGCAATGGTGGGGAGTTTCCCAAAATTCAAGTACCCAGATGCAAGCTTATGGGCAATCTTACAAGCAGATCTTTCTCAGATAGCAATTTTTAACCTAACCTGTTAATTCCTTTCTTCACATGAGGTTATTGAAGCAATTCAGATGTAAATGGCAGTAATTTGGACCAGATTAATAAAATTAAATGGACAAAAGGTGAACA
This sequence comes from Sylvilagus floridanus, assembly GCA_949820135.1. Classification (NCBI taxonomy): domain Eukaryota; kingdom Metazoa; phylum Chordata; class Mammalia; order Lagomorpha; family Leporidae; genus Sylvilagus; species Sylvilagus floridanus. The sequence goes on from OX463224.1 coordinate 86,061,846, forward strand.
AAATTGAAACATATTGAAGGCAATATATTTTCAACATGTGGACTTGATTGCAGGTGAAGGATAAGCATGTATCAAGGGTTGGAATCAGTTTTAATGGTAAATGTTGGTAAACTTATCTAAAGTCCTGTACTAATTTCACTTCAAGAAATAAACAGATAATGGAAGTAGTGCCTTTACTGATCAATTGGGTAAGCTCATATATCAAGAGATTTTGCATTTTTATGTACATATATGAATGGGTATTTAATTTGCAATATATCTGTATAAATATAATTTGGGAGATTTATTTGAATGCACTCTAAAATTATGAATCTTTAAATATTATCATCAGAAATTGTTGAAAAACAACAGCTAAAATATGATTAAAGATCTCGTATCAAGTTTATTTTAAGAATAATGAGTGGGACTTAGCTAGCAGCAGTCACATTTAGGATCATTAATGTTGTCCTTGCTCACTTCAGAGCAACCCTCTCCTTTTTATTGTGGAGATAGGCTTAACGTAACACTTCTTGTATTTCAAATATATGTTGTCAACTACTTATACTTGTAACTGGGTTGGTGAGGTGAATGAGTGGATGCATCATGGATGGAAAAGTGAATTGAAATATGGAAGAGTGAAAAATGGGTACATAGATGGATGTATGGAGAAGGGAAATGGAGGAATGCATGGGTAATAGAATAGAGGGACATATGAGAAGATAAGTGATGAATGAATGGGCAAACTAGAAGCTGAACTAATGAATGCTATGGTTAATTAATGAGTGGTTGAATGAAGAAAGGAATAAAAGATACGCAAAATAATAATAACTGTAAACAAAACATATTTTTGTAATGTTTATAAAACTACCCAGAAAAAATGGATTTTTTTCATGTTCACTAAACGTATATAACTTAAACAGATTCATTTCTTTATTTATCACCCAATTGTTAATTTTTCAGAAATATATCATGATCATAACACTGGAACACACTAACTCCTGTGAAAGCTAAATAGATAGAGCAAAGTGACAGTTACAAGACAGATGGAATTAACATTTAACCCCCATTTTGACAGATACAGTATTACATCATGAAACTTCTTTACCTGTAAGAATAAACAAGTGAAATATGAGACAGGCCAACAGAAATTAAGCAATTCTTTTCATCTTTATATAAGCAATATAGCTAATGAAATAAATTATACACACTGATTTTTATAGAAAACAAAGCTGTAGAAAACAAAGACTTCCAGATAAATATCCCAAAGTCCAAGATTAAAAAAAAAAAGTTGTGTATCAGCTGCTTTTATTTTTTTTTTTGTTTTGGGGTTTTATTTCCCATTGTTTTATCCAATTTCAGCCTAAGAACAAAGGTTTGACTTAGATAAATACTATGGTACTGTTTTATTGAGAAGGAAAATCCAGTGAAGAATTAGGTTAATTAATTTCTTAATGTTTCTACAACTATGATACAGTCTTCACATGAAGAATTCATTAATGAAAACATTCTTAAGAAACTTTATTTTATTCCTCTGTTAACTTGGTAGCTTCATGAAATACCTCAAATGAATTCTCAATTTGTATTTCATCATTTTTTTTTTAATTTGAGAGATTTAGAAAAGGGAGGGAAGAAGAGAAAGAGACATTTAGAGAGAGAAACTGATTGACTCCCATTTTTGGTTTACTCTGGAAACACAATTCAGATATCTATTATGGATGGTACTAATCATAAAGCTGGTAAATGGAAAGGCAAGGAAAAAGAAATGAGAATTTTAAGTTATATTTTAGTGTCATTTTGATACCTCTAATTATAAGCATTTAATTAGATGTAAGTACTTAAGATTTTATAAATGAGTCCATAAAGTTTATGTGGTTATTCTGTGTAGGTTTTTTGGTTAGGGACCAGTTATACTTTATTCTTACATGTGGTTTTAGTCATTATCCTAATTAGCTTAAATAAAATATGCTTAAAACATAAAATAAGATTTGCACCACTATCCACCAGAAAGTTTTCAATCAGACTTTCCTATCCAATAGTATACACTGAGAGTTAGCTTTTGCAACATAGAATTCAAGTCTAAATTCTTCTTGCCACTCTAAATATAATAAAATTAAGCTAAAATTTAACCAGGCATTATATCATGCACTGTTAAATTATATACCTTATGTAAAATGTGAAGTAACTAGTAATTAATATATTATATCCTTTAGCACTGTAAATGTTCTTGAAAAGTGGGGTGTATATTTTCTGTTTCTTTATAATATAATTTCTATACTGACTGGTACATGATGGATAACTGAAAAATACTTGCAGAATTAATCTGAAATGACTTAAATAACAGTCATAATTCTGTTAATAATTTAGCAGATGTATTTATTGGAAAATGAGGTCGGGGCGAATCTTAGAACTGGTAATAAGATGACTAAATATTAAATAGTATGTACATAGTCTGATTATTAAAATTACATCTTCCATTAATTATGATGTAAATCGTCATTTTCATCATCATCATCATTTCTTTATCACTTATTGAGAATCATCTCTATATCCTGATAAATAGTTTTTCAAATCCTTCCAAAGACCTAAATCATGTGATAATATAAAGACAGAGAATGCATTCAATCAATTATTTCATTTGTGAGACTAGTTTTTTTTTTTAATAACGCTTTTATTTAAAGAATATAAATTTCCAAAAACAGCTTATAGATTACAATGGCTTCCCCCCCTTAACTTCCCCCCGACCCGCAACCCTCCCCTTTCCCACTCCCTCTCCCCTTGCTTCACATCAAGATTCATTTTCAATTCTCTTTATATACAGAAGATCAGTTTACTATATATTAAGTAAAGATTAAAACACTTTGCCCTCACATAGCAACACAAAGTGAAAAATACTGTTGGAGTACTAGTTACAGTATTAATTCACAATGTATAGCACATTAAGGACAGAGATCCTTCATGATATTTTTTTTTTAAAAAAATTGATTAATTTTCTAGGCAATTTCCAATTTAACACCAAGATTTTTTTTTTCATTTTTAATTATCTATATACAGAAGATCGATTCAGTATATACTAAGTAAAGATTTCATCAGTTTGCACCCACACAGAAACACAAAGTGTAAAATACTGTTTCAGTGCTAGTTATAGCATTACTTCACATTGGACAACACATTAAGGACAGATCCCACATGAGACGTAAGTACACAGTGACTCCTGAAGTTGATTTAACAATTTGACACTCTTGTTTATGCCTTCAGTAATCTCCCTAGGCTCTAGTCATGAGTTGCCAAGGCTATGGAAGCCTTTAGGGTTCGCTGACTTCAATCTTATTCCGACAGGGTCATAGTCAAAGTGGAGGTTCTCTCCTCCCTTCAGAGAAAGGTACCTCCTTCTTTGATGGCCCCATTCATTCCACTGGGATCTCACTCGCAGAGATCTTTCATTTAGGTCTTCTTTTTTTTCCAGAGTGTCTTGGCTTTCCATGCCTAGAATATTCTCATGGGCTCTTGAGCCAGATCTGAATGCCTTAAGGGCTGATTCTGAGGCCAGAGTGCTATTTAGGACATCTGTCATTCTATGAGTCTGCTGTGTATCTCGCTTCCCATGTTGGATCATTCTCTCCCTTTTTCATTCTATCAGTTAGTATTAGCAGACACTAGTCTTATTTGTGTGATCCCTTTGACTCTTAGACCTATCAGTGTGATCAATTGTGAACTGAAATTGATCACTTGGACTAGTGAGATGGTCTTGGTACATGCTACCTTAATGGGATTGTATTGGAATTCCCTGGCCTGTTTCTAACTCCATCATTTGGGGCAGTTCCGATTGAGCATGTCCCAAATTGTACATCTCCTCCCTCTCTTATTCCCACTCTTATATTTCACAGGGATCACTTTTCAGTTAAAATTTAAACACCTAAGAATAATTGTGTGTTAATTACAGAGTTCAACCAATAGTACTAGAATAAAAAAATTACTAAAATGGATAAAGTATTACATTGTACAACAACAGTCAGCACAAGAGCTGATCAAGTTACTGTTTCTCATAGTGTCCATTTCACTTCAACAGGTTTCCCCTTTGGTGCTCAATTAGTTGTCACCGATCAGGGAGAACATATGATATTTGTCCCTTTGGGACTGGCTTAATTCACTCAGAATGATGTTTTCCAGATTCCTCCATCTTATTGCAAATGACCGGATTTCATTGTTTTTGACTGCTGTATAGTATTCTATAGAGTACATGTCCCATAATTTCTTTATCCAAATGTATGCTTTGAATTCCCTGTGATCTTTTGCTGTGAGGTTCCCTTCGTTTATCTTCTTTCATGTTGATGGCCGTGTTTCTGTGTTTCTGTGTGTAACACATCTTTAAGTATCTTTTGCAGGGCTGGACGAGTGGCAACAAATTCTTTCAATTTTTGTTTGTTATGAAAGGTCTTTATTTCACCTTCATTCACAAATGAGAGCTTGGCAGGATATAATATTCTGGGCTGGCAGTTTTTCTCTCTAAGTTCCTGGGCTATGTCTCGCCATTCCCTTCTAGCTTGTAGGGTTTCTGATGAGAAGTCTGCCGTGAGTCTAATTGGAGATCCTCTGAGTGTAATTTGACGTTTCTCTCTTGCGCATTTTAGGATCTTTTCTTTCTGTTTCACTGTGGTGAGTTTAATTACAACGTGTCGTGGTGAGGATCTCTTTTGGTCATGTTTACTAGGGGTTCTATGAGCTTCCTGTACTAGGATGTCTCTGTCCTTCTCCAAAACTAGGAAATTTTCTGCTAGTATCTCACTAAAAAGGCATTCTAATCCTTTCTCCCTCTCCATGCCTTCAGGAACTCCTAGAACTCGAATGTTGGGTTTTTTAATAGTATCCTGTAGATTCCCAACAATATTTTTTAGATTTCTCATTTCCTCTTCTTTTCTTTGGTTTAACTGTATAGTTTCCTGTGCTCTGTCTTCTAAGTCCTATATTCTCTCTTCTGCCTCACCCATTCTGTTTGTAAGGCTCTCTAATGTGTTTTTTATTTGATCTATTGAATTCTTCACTTCATTATGATTTCTCATCATTATCACAGTTTCATGTTCTACTAGTTGTTTCATTTCAGCTTGATTTCTCCTTAATATTTCATTTTCACGAGAGAGATTTTCTACCTTGTCCATTAAGGATTTCTCTAGTTCAAGAATTTGTTTTTGAGTACTTCTTAGTGTTCTTATCAATTTTTTGAGATCTGCTTCTTGCATCTCTTCTATCTCATCATCTTCGTAATCTTGAATTGGGGTGTCTTTTTCATTTGGGGATGTCATAGTGTCTTCCTTGTTCTTATTACCTCGGTTTTTGCGTTTGTTGTTTGGCATATTGGTTTCTTCACTGTGGTGTTTTTTTCTTGTTATACTATGACTCTAGATTAAGTGGACTGTCTGCTTTTGATGGAGCCTTAGAGGCTTGAGATGGGTGTGGCCTGAGAGCTCTGTTTGGTTCCTCAGGGTTGAGGGTGTGTCAAAGGAGACACTCCCAGGTTAGGCGTGGTAAATCTCTCTCTGTTAGTTTTTTTTTTTTTTTTTTTTTGGTTCAAAAGGGAAGTAATTCCACACAGCTGAATGGAATTGGGGGTGGTTAGCAGGCGAATGATATACCCACAGGAGCCAGAGTTTGGAAGCTCTTTCCCAAGGAGCAGAGAAGGAATCTTTGCGGCCCTTTGTGTGGGCTGAGATTCTCCTGTAGTCTCCCACTGGGCTGCCAAGGCTACTGAACTGTAGCGTCTCTGGAGAGTACTCACATGAATTCGTGATTTCTGTGAGTTCTCTCCCCCACAGTCTCTTTTTTCACAGTCTCAGTTCATTAGCACCACACATTCATTAGGTTCTAATCTCCTGTTATTTCACCCCTCCCACCCAGAGTCAGGTTTTTCTGCTAGGCTGGGGGCCGGTGCCGACCCTAGGTCGCCCTGCTTATGACGTATTCCAAAATGGCGCCTGCTCTTTGTCTCGCTCACCTTTGAGAGGTGAGCGGAGAGAGAGAAGCTCGTGTCCGTATGGGTCACTTTTTTTTTTTTTTTTTCCCTCTCTCTCTCTCTCTTCTAGTTATCCTGGTGAACTTTTCCCTGGAGGGTTTCAAGCCTTGTTGGCTCTAGGCTCCCTTTTCCGCTTCCCTTCTGGTATCTCGGGCTATTGAGGTTCTGCTCACCTCACGTTCCAGCACTGGTGTGTTGAATCTGCTGCTGGTGTCCCAAACTGCGGGCTCCCACGCTCTCCACGCAGGTCCACTGTGAATCTCCAGTTCCGGAAGGGTTTTCTCTGCTGTTTCTTCCCCTACTCTTCCTTGAACCTGCAGTATCTCCACTTTTATTAAACTGTCTCTCCCCAGACTATCGGTGTGCTCCCTTCCTATTCCGCCATCTTGCCGCTCTCCGAGACTAGTTTTGATAAGCATTTTTTCTGGTGCTCATATGATTATTAATTGAGCAAAATTTGCATCTTTAGAAGAGGTTACATTCAAGTGCATGTAGTAAAAATTACTTGATAAAATAAATTACTTAGTATATTAGTAAGTTAAGTGTTATAAGAAAAAGTACAGAACAATAGAGTATTAGGAATTCTATTTGAGTCATGAAGCAGTTTACTGTGTTTAAAGTTTAAAATAGACCTCTGAGCAGATAATACCAGTCAATAATTGATAGAAGTAAGGCATTTGAGAGGGTTTTAGAATCATGAATATTACTCTTATTTTATTTCTCTTACTTGGTAATAGTTTTCTGGACATGCACAAACTTCTTTTGGCAAATCTATTCAATAAAAACAAAATACTTTTTTGCCCCGTTGTTTGACAGTTAAATATATTTGTAAATTACTTAGAACTTTACTTTAAAATATTAACTGCTAGTTAATATATTCTCAAAAAAATTAAAGATGATATAAAGAGAGTATTTTGGCTCTATTCAGTTATAAGAGAGGTGAGATAATGATATTAGTTCAGAGACTTTTATCCTATTTCTAGAAACTCCACATTTCTAAGGCTTCAGTATCCCCTACAGTTTCTCTTCTGTTCCACTTTTAAATTTGAGTGAAAAGAATTTAAAAAAAGTTTACTGGGAAATAGGCTGTGAAAATATATGAAAAAAATCTCTACAGAAAAGCAATAAAATGATTTTAGAGGAGGAAACAAACACCTATTGGAGAAAAAGGAAGTTTGACAAGCTGGTGTGTAATGTGTCAATATCTGGTATTTTCAACAAAACTCACTTCACGGAATATGGTTTTTGAAAGGATGTTTGGGGTAAGCATCCAGTACAGCTGCTCTACTTTGGCAGTGACAAAATTAAACAATTGGCTTAATGCAGCCTTGAAATTGCAGAATGACTTGCGAAATAGCAGGGCCCATGACACTCAAGTGGATTCACACAGAGAAAAACAAATTATATTTTGGAAATATATCTGTTGCCTTGATTCTGACATCCACAAAATTTCGAGCTGGATTACATCCACTGTCCCCTTAGTACATGTAGTGATTAATATTACTAAACCGTCATTCCTGTGCTTATTAGAAGGCAATGCATACATTATTGGTCACATAAATTAGCTGGCAGAGAAGAGACACGCAACAAAATTCAACTAGACAAAGTTCTTGTGACTATTGAGGTTCTTCAGACAAAACTCAAGGAACAATTTAAGTACTCTTAAAGAAGATAGGAAACCTGTGTTTTTTGTTGTTTTTTGTTTTTTTTTTTTTTTTTAGTAGTATGTGGCATCAGCATTGGCTTTACTCATTCATTTCTTTTTACACACAAATGTTATTAAGCCTCTAGTATCTACCAAGCACTATTCTGACAATTATTCATTCACTGATTAGGAAAAAATAGATGTTAATCATTGTTGTGGATGAAACTTACTCAGTTAGGAATGAGATACTAAGTAGTCAAGCAGATAAATGCATATATGACCACTGAGAATTAATGTAGTGGTACAAGTGTTCGAATATTAAATATATCTGCATCAACTAGTAAATATTCAGTTCATCCTGGTCCTTATCCTGGATTCCTCCATTTCTACTTGGCACATCACTGTCAACAATAAATGGGAAACACTTGTTTTTTTGTACAATGTTTTTTGCCATAAAACCCTCATAACCTTCATAACATTGCATGTTTCCATATTAAGTCAGAAACTTGGAGTTTCAATGAAGCCTTAATGGAATGCCCTTTGATTCTCCACACAACATAGGATAGATAGTAAATTGTTAGGAATTGTTACTAGACTGTTTCTCATCTCTCTCTTTCTAACTTGCAGGAGGCTGCCATAAAGCAATTTCTTATCTGTCTCTCTGGTGCTAATGAGACATGGGAATTACCATATTGTGTTTCTCCCTTTGCTTTGTGTGCAGCTGTAGACGCTAACATTTCTTGGTTGCTGTTTGGACTCAGATCAACAATGCCAGAGAGACCTGCCGCTTGTGTGTTATCTGTCATCTGGTATTCCTGGCCTGGTGTTATCCATCGGGACTAGGGATGTGGGTTGCCAACACCATGCTGATCTACCTTATGTTTTCAGTGTGAGTAGTAAACTGTCCAAATTGATTTGGGCTCATTGTCTCTCTCCTGGCAGATTCTACAGGAGTATGACAAGCCAGCTTAGCATTTTTCACTACACTGCTGCTTCGGGACTGCTTGACTGCTTAAATCCTGTCAATCAGGGAACTCAAAGAACCCTGATATAACATTCAAGAGAGTGTCTTATTTTATTGTTTCATACCCATATAATGTTAGTCATTTTGTGTTTGAATGTCACAGCTGCTGAAAGTAGTAGGAAGAAAAGACAGGGTCCCATAAAAGAATATACCAAGGTGCTACAATTATATTTTGTAGTTCAAAAGTGAATTGCTATGAGATTTAGCAATTGAAGTAGGATGTAAAAATGACTATAAATTAACCAGAGGGAAAAATAACAACAATTTTCCGGAAATATAATTAAAAATAAAGACAAATGCATGTGAAAAATCTCATCTGTGCTAAGAATCTGTCTTACTCAATGAACTATAAGTTATTGGAAAGAGAGCTTATATAATGCTTTTGAGCCAGCTATTTTGACGGCTTGGCAAAATACAGGTCATTTTGCTAGTAAAGATTGAGTTCTGAAATTTCAAATAGAACTGTGTTATAATTTTGATGTCTCTCTATGTGAAAGACATATTGAGTTTTAGTAGTGAATACAAAAAAAAAAAAGAGACCCTTATCAACTGTGGACTTCAAAAAGATAAGAATGTGGCTGTATGCGGTATTGTGTTTGCAAATGAAATGTTGAAAATGATATTTGTATGTGAAGATATGGGAAAGAAAGGGAAGGAAACGAGGATCTGGGAGAGGAATGAGGGACAGAGGGAGTGAGGGAGGAAAAGCAGGAGAAAGTGAAGGAATAAGGAATGGAAGGGGAAAGGGAGAAAAGGGAATTTTCCAGATTAGGGGAGTATAATATTTACAAAAAATATCTGGGATTTATTAGATCTGCAGAAAATATCTGTTGAACAATTGAATGAGCAAGGTAAAATATATAAGAAATGATGCATAAAGAAACACAAGGAAATAAAATGAGAAGCATGCAGTCTGAGCTCATTGACTTGACATTCTGTAAATTCTAAAGGCACAGCATATACACATGGTGCGACTTCACATGATCCTCCTGGAAGAACACTCTCCTTGTTGGTTTCTCTAGGGGGATTCTCATGAGGTAGGTGGACAGATTCTAGACAAATTTTATCACCAGAGGTGAGAAACAATACTATTAATGATATTTGACCAGGTAACAAAGAAAAGCAAAAGCAATGACCTCTAAAGATAGTATAGTCATGTGCTCGCTTCAGTGATAGTGGAACGATAGTGTAGACATGTAAAGCATCAAACTACATATGGTGGATTTTGGTGTTATTGTAAAGGTAATGCAGAATTTTAAGGTATTTTTGGTCAAATGGAACAAATGAAAAGTTCATGAGAAAAAAGAAGATGACTTCTTGGAAGAAATGTGGGCAGGTATGGAGCAAAGGCAGAGAAAAGAATAAGACCTTTGCAGCAATCTAGTTAAGAGTGGAAGCTAGGATGAACTTTACTAGTGATAATAAAACAGTAGAGAAGGAAATATGGAATTTATGACTAGATAGACATGGATGGAAAACTACTTTTGAATCTGGAAAGGAGATATGTGTGGGAAACATAGTAGTGACCTGTTTAAATCTGTTCACATCCTGATCCTCATAGTTCATAAATATGTTATTTTATATGCCAAGAGAGAATTCACAGAGGTATTCAGAAATATTAGGATGGGAAGATTACTGTGTGTTGTCTGAGTGATGCCATTGTAATCACAAACGTTCACACGAGAATTAAACAGAGTCATAGAAGAATGATGTGTCATGAAGGCACAGCTTAAAGTGATTTGTCCACCAATGAAGAAGCTCAGGCCGCCACAAAGAAGCTAGCAGAGTCAGAAAAAGATTTTGCCCCAGTGCCTCTAGCAAGAACCGGCTTATTGAAACCTTGATTTCAGCCGTATGAAAAATGTTTTGGGTTCCTGTCCTCTGGGATTTTAAGATAAAAATGTTCACTGTTTTAAACCATCCCTGGAACATTTGATATTTTGTTACAACAGCAATCTGAAACCAATCTAGCATGCCAATGATGATAATATAGAGGGAAAAAAATGATTTCAATTTTATACAGACTGATTTGGGGGAATTCAAAGCATGTGAGGACTGGGGATATCTTTCAAGAAATAGCAAAGTAATGCAGTTTTAGCCATAAAAAACATGGAAATCAGGTTGATTGATAAATTATTAAGTGTGATATGAGCTAAGGATTTTCTGAATTCTTAAGTAGAGAAGGAGAAAGGAGGTTCCCCTTAGAGAGTGCTGAGAAGTGACAGAAAAATGAGCATATATGGAATAACTGAAAGAGGGTGAGAGTTTTTACAGGGTCTTATTGAACAATTTCCCAGAAAAGTCGATGATCAACTTGCTGCACAGGGGTCCAGGGCATTGAGGCCTTCAGTAAACCTAAGGAGTTTTCATCTTTGATCTGCCTTTGGGGTCAAGTGCTTGCCTATTTATAGGTTAAAATAAAATGAGAATGTAAATACCAGATCTTTCCAGAGTAATATTACACAGAAGTCAGGAAAAAAAGTTGTTTCTTGGGATAATATTGCATTACAATGCCATATACCATAAAGGAGTTGAGAGTGTGCCATGGATTGATGCTGTTTAATTTGTATGTATAGCTGGACATGTTTTACAATTTAGCTCTCAAACTGTTAGAATGATAGTAACCCAAGGTAGTAAAGTATGACAGATTCAGTACAAGAACAAGCTTTTGTCTTTTGTTAATTCGGTATGATTCCATTTCTTTTTTATATGTGTAATTTTAAGATTTTATTTTAAATTGGCAAATTGTAGTTGTATAAACTTACAGAGTACAAAATGGTGTTATGCTCTATGAACACATGTGGAATTATTCAAGTAAATTAACATATCCATCATCTCAAATGTAAGTTTGTGTTGATAACATGTAAAATATACTCTTAGCAATATTCAAACATATTTATCCAACACATTATTACTTACTATGTTTACCACACTATGCAGTATATCTCAAAAAAAGAAAGCAAATTTCTAATTGTGTTTTTTTTTTTTTTCTTTGTACATCGTATTCCCATTCCTCCTAATCTCCAGCTTCTGGTTACCATCATATAACCTGTACTTCATTGAATTTGATTATTTCAGATTCCACATATAAATGAAAATGTGGGGTATTTGTGTCTGTTCACTTGGCATAATGTTCTTGAATTCCAATTATGTTGTTTCAAATTACAAAGAGGTGAATAGTTTTTAGTGTGGTTGTGTATGTGTCTCTGCTCTGTGTATTTCTGTGTTGAAAGAAACTTAGGAAGTAATCTGTAAAACTCGGTTGTTTTTATTTTATTTTAGTGAAGATTTATTTATTTTTCTGAAATTCAGAGTCAGAGAGAGAGGGGAAGAGACAGAAAGAGAAAGAGGTCTTAGATATGCTGGCTCATTTCCCAGATGGTTGCAATGGCCAGGCTGGGCCAGGTTGAGGCCGGAAGCCTCTGGGTCTCCCACTTGTTTGCAGAGTCACAAGCCCTTGGGCCATCCTCTGCTGCCTTCCCAGGAGCATTAGCATGGAGCTGGATCAGAAGCAGAACAGCTAGGACTCCAGCTGGTGCCCGTATGGGATGCTGGCGCCACAGGCAAAGGCTCAAACTTCTACGCCACAGCACTGGCCCCAACATGATTGTTCTTAAAGGTGTCGCAAAAGTGGGATTACTAGTGAATCTATTTTTAATTTTTTGAAGAAGCTCCATCCAGTTTTATGTAACGGCTGTACCAAATTTCTACCCTACCAATTATGTATAGGGAATTGCTTTTCTCCCTGTACTCACCTATATTTGTCGTCTGCCAAATGTGGATATTATCCTTCGGGTTAGGAATAATGACAATATTCAAAGGTTAATGCATGAATTGGCACATTTGCCTGCTACATGCTGGCAATTAGAGAATGACATTTTTTATGATCTCAGAGAAAGCAAAAGAACAAGAAAAAAAAAAACAGCAAGCAGAATCCAATGATAGATATAAAGACAGATGTGATTAGAAAAAAAAAAATCCTCGTTTTATGGTAATATATTATCAACAAGTATTTTTTTTTACTTTTTTTAAACTCTGCCCCAAATTATTTGAGGTAGTTATTACTTTTCATATTTAACTTAAAATTTGCCTATGTAATTTATGAAGCCTCTCATCATCCTTGATTTTAAAAGGTTAAAGTGTATGAACTGATGATAACCAACAAGAAAGATACAAGTTAGATAGTCTTAATTTCTTCCCAATCTCTTTCAAATTGATAATTATATGGTGTATTGTGGTTTGGGATTATTCTTGCCAGCAATCATTGTTTTCTAGAATACTTGAGGTAGATAAAGACAAAATAGACTAATAGTAACTTTTATCCTCATGAAGTTAATAAAAACCATGATAAAGAAAATGAGATGTTTCTAGATTGTATATTAAAGCATATATTTAATGCAAGTTCATGTGTGTCTCAGAAACTCCTTGTTTTGGAGGAGCAGCATCAAGGAGATTTCTGATACCCACATTTCATGAAGTAAAAAGTATTTATCTTTAATGATATTCACAGCGAATAAAACTTCAGGACATTTTCACAGTGTTTTAGAATGTTGAGATGTATGGTCTACAGTCTAGGAGTCACTAATTAGGATCCAAAAAGCTATACAGTATATCAGAGTTAGATAGACTATCATAATCCCCAGGACTAACAGAACGAACTAGAGGCTGTATAAGAAGATGTGGAGGCACCTAAGGTGATTCGACAGCCACAACCATCTGTATCTGATGATAAATACTGAATGAGTAGAACTCATCATCCTCCTTCCTTGCCTCCACTATTACCTGTGTTTTCCTTTGGTATAAGTTTTATATACATAAGATGAGTAGTATGATCTTTTTTAAGAAGTTATGTTGTTAGCAAAATAATGGCATAATAAATGTTCTGTGAAATTTACCCAAGATAAACAGATTTTAAATGGATAGTTTTTGGCTAGAAGCTTTATTTCTTCAGCTTTCATTCAAGACCCACACTCAAATTTATGGGGAGATGACATATGTTATCTGTCAAGTTTGTTGACTCACATTCAAAACTTTCTAGAATATCTGTGCCCACGAATAAAGGATATCAACAAAACCTGATAGCTATTGAAATGATGAGTTCATGCTCTCATATCTTATTAAAAAGGCTAGAATGAATTCCTTACGGCTTCTAAAGAATAATTTCCTGGTGAAAGATAAAATATTACATTATAAAATCTGAATGCAATTTTTAAAAATAAAAGTCATGAGTTAATAAGATTTAGAAAGTTCTTTTCTGGCATTAAAATCATTAATAAAATGCTACTGGTCAGTTGTGTGCCCTGAGTAGCCGAGTCTCCTTTGTCTGCAGAGTGGGTGACTCTGCATGCCTAAATGGTGGGGCCTATGGTGTCGCTGGGTCAGTAGCTGCTGTGTCATTTCTATAAAGACTTTCTGGAACCAGCTCCCATGAAATAGCTGAAAGACAAGAGGCAGACCATGGCAAAGAAGCCGTGAAGAATATGGGCCTAGAAATTTCCTGGATAGACCTCAAGATAGTGACCCATCCGTATTCCAAGAACAAGATGTGCAATTATTTTGGCTTCAACATAAATATACGGAAGGATGCATTCTGCAGTGGAGTAGAATATTCCAGAAAGACCTCTGATCTCTCCTACAAACTGGAAAAGAATCATTCCAAGAATTCTGTGTTTGTCCACGCCAAGCAAATGTGGTAGACCTCTGTGACCATCTTCTCCAAAATAGATTTGACCTCCCTTGGGGATGAGTCCACCTTCAAAATTGGAGGTGCTCAAGTACCTGGGCATGAAAACTATCTGGTACCTGGTACCATGGAAACTATCACTAGGATGCTGGTCTTGGTCTTCAGTAGCCCTTGTTCTGGTGCTGCAAACAGGTGGACTACCTCAGGCAGTCCACCGTAATCATGTGCATACTGTCCCAGAAGTAAAACCAGTACAACATGGCACATTGCAAGCTAGTGGACCACTAGTTACCCTGCAGGGGAAGTGTGATGGCCATTCTGTACCATCTCAAGCAACAGTGGCTTGATATCACAGGAGTCCTGGAGGAGGACAGCAACAACCACCACTTAAAGCTGCAAGCCACCAACTGGACCACCACTGAAGGGGTAGGGGAACTCTTACATCCCTTCAAATAAGTGACTGAGATACTGTTTTTCTCTAAGTACTACACTATTAGCCTGGTAAAGACATTGTTGCATATGTTCCTCAATATCATGCTTAATATCAAGAAGATCAACTCCAGGAAAAGTAGTATGGCCAAAGAAGTAACTGTTAAGCTATTCTACCTACCAGGAGACACCACAGTTCTGCAAATGTTTTTGTTTGTTTGTTTGTTTTTTGTTTTTGTTTTTGTGTTTTTTTTTTTTTTACTGGCAGAGTTAGTGTGAGAGAGAGAAGAGACAGAGAGAAAGGTCTTCCTTTTCCGTTGTTTCACCCCCCAAGTGTTGCTGCGGCCAGCGTGCTGCACTGATCTGAAGCCAGGAACCAGGTGCTTCCTCCTGGTTTCCCATGCGGGTGCAGAGCCCAAGCACTTGGGCCATCCTCCACTGCCTTCCCAGGCCACAGCAGAGAGCTGGACTGGAAGAGGAGAAACCAGGACAGAATCCGGTGCTGCAACCAGAACTAGAACATGGGATACCGGCGCCGCAGGCAGAGGATTAGCCTAGTGAACCGTGGCGCCAGCCCTGCAAGTTTTTTAATGCATCTACCTTCCTGCACTCCTAGTACAAAAGGCTGCTCTTTCTGTCTTCTTTTGAGAGGCAGCAAGTGAAGAAGTTTATGGTGGAAGAAACCAAAGTACTTATGAACTAGGTCAAAGACAGCAACTATAGGCTGACAGAGGGAAAAAATCTGCCCTTTTTGAAAGAGCCTCCCATGATAAAGCCTATGCTGATGTTTGTGCCTCTGTCCATCAGCATGATCAGTGACATGCTGGTAGAGATCTTCGGCCAGATAGATGACATGGAAGAAGAATGGTCAACCTAGATGAAGAGGAGCTGACCAACTTCAAATTCCAGAATTTGTGCTGTGCACCTGCAAGTGGGGCTTTGCCCTCCTGATACTGTTCTCTGTGTTGCTCAAGATACCACAGAAGTATAGGTTGATGGTAGCCTCCCATGTCTTCCTCCAGAACCACTTTGGGTCCTTGGCCAATAAGGTCAGTGGCAAAGGAACCTGTTAGAAATGCAGCTCTCTGAATGATAACATTCTGAAACATTTGGTTGCAGAGCACAATGATGAAAATGGAGATTGAGGCTTTGACCAGAAATAATGCTGGGACAGTATCAACAGCCGCTCAGTTGGAATGATATAATTACTTATAAGGAGAATGTGTCTTTTCTCAAGGGTGACCAAATAGATAGCCTATTAAATGCTTTGATGTAAGCATTGATTCAACTGGGCTGATTTTGAACTTCAGATACCATCCATGGTCTTTGAAACCAAAAGTGAAGCAAGGTAAAAAGAAAAGAGATGTAGCTGTTGATCTGTAGCAAGCAAAATGGATATTTTTTTTCTTTGAACATTGTCCTGTCTTCTTCTATTTCTTTAGGCATGAGAAAAAGAAATAAACTCTAAATTAATTCTAGGTGTAAGGCGTGCCTGGGAATTGCAAATTCTCAGCTTTCCAAGAAAGGCAGAGCCTGGAGGATGTTTTGTTTCACAGATGGTATTAGCATTGCCTACTTTTCTCATTCTCTCCAGGGAAAGTAAAATCAGCAAGTTGGGTCCAAGAAAATGAGCTTTCCCCAAAGAGTGATCCTTGTGACATTCATGATCTGTAGGGGAATAAATTCATGCTTGCATTTTTAATTTGAAGTGGGAGCTTGGTTTAGAATAATCCTTTAAACAAAGTGTTGTGCTTGAAAACAATTTTTATATTTGATGAAACGTTGCAAAAGGGAGCATAAAATGCAGACACAAAAATGCAGAGAAAGAGGAACATTGAATTTGATATATTTTCTACTTCTTTCTTGGCAATGAGCCTTCTTTATTCCCTTTGCCAAAATTCATTTTGCAAACCTAGAAGCTCTTGGGTTTGGTGACATTTCTTTTATGTTTGAAGCCTTCAAGGTTCACTTTCCTGAGAATCATTTTTCCTATGGTCAAGCTTTTCACTATGAGAGGGATGTTTTAGATTCGATTAAAGGGAATTATTTTTAAATCTCTTTTTTAAGCTCAATACCATGATGTTGATTACTTTTTACATATTGCCACCAGATAGTTTTACCTTTAGGAGCCATTGTGGGTAGTTTCCAATTATTCAGGAAAACAGAAAGACATGTTCCAACATTCAGAACCACCTTTTAAATGAGGAATACTGGGAATATATTACATCCACTGAGAAACCGCCTTCTTGCAAGATGTACATTCCCATTTGGGAAAATAAATTTTTAAAGACACTACTATTAATACCTAAGAAAAAATTTAACACAACATATACATGATAATTATGGAGAAAATTATAAGCTTTAACATAATGAATTAAACAAAAGATTTTATCACTTGGCTAATCCTCTGCCTGCAGCATTGGCACCCTGGATTCTAGTCCCGGTTGGGGCACCAGTTCTGTCCCAGTTGCTCCTCTTCCAGTCCAGCTCTCTGCTGCGGCCCAGGAGTGCAGAGGAGGATGGCCCAAGTGCTTGGGCCCTGCACCCACATGGGAGACCAGGAGGAAGCACCTGGCCCCTGGCTTCGGATCGGCGCAGCACGCCGGCCCGGCCATAGCGGCCATTTGCGGGGTGACCCAAGGGAAAAGGAAGACCTTTCTCTGTCTCTCTCTCTCTCACTGTCTAAATCTCCCTGTAAAAACAAAAACAAAAGCAAAACAAAAACATAATTATGGATAGGAAGACTCAATAGTGGTGAGATATCAATTCTTCCCAAATAATTTTGATTTTGAGCTTATTTCCAGTTAAAACCCTATGCTGATTTCAAATGTACATAACAGAGGGACAAAAAAAGTCAACTATCATCAAGAAATCCTGAGGAAGAAATATTTTAAATTAATTATGATTTTTTTTAAAAATTATTTATATAAAGGGAAGTAATTTCATGTATCTCATATATACAATTTTAAGAACATAATGATACTTCCCATGCTATCTTTCCTTCCTGCTAACTCCCCCTTCTTTCCTCCTTCCTTTCTTACATTTCTTTTAATTTTTGCAATTAAGTACATTCAATTTACTTTACAGTCACAAGCTAAATCCTCCTCTAAATAAAGAAATCAACAAGTAATAATTATTCCTTGTGAGTATAGATAAGGGCAATAAAATCTCCAAATGTAAATTTCACTCATATACATTTTCATAGCCTGTATATTAGTACCACAAATTAGAGAAAACCCCATTTTTAATTGTGTATTTATTTATTTTAAAAACAGAGCTATAGAGCTAAAGGGAGAGACCTTCTATCCATTGTTTCACTCCCCAAATGGCCTCCAGGGCCAATATCTGGACCAGGAGGAAGCGTGGAGCCGGGAACATCATGTCTCCCGAATAGCTGGCAGGGGCTGAATTACGCCAGCCACAATTAGCTGCCTTCCCAGATGCACTAATAGGAAGCTGGGTTAGAAGGGAAACAGTAAGGGCTCAGACTGATATGGGGTCCTGGTACCACGATGCTGGCCTTTATGTGTGAAGGTTCTGTGGATATTTATGGTAAGCTGGGTTAGGAAAGATGATAGTAGGAATGGATGTGGTGAAGAAATAACTAATTTCAAACATTCATGATATTCTGCCAGGGCACCATCATCTAATTAGCTCACAAGTGTTTAAGGAGGGGAATTAAATGGCTGATGAATTTTGTCTGGTTGAGAGCAGAGCAGAATCCTTTATCTTCTTGTCCATGTTAGTGTCTATTTTTTAAAAATTAAGTTTAGAATAAAGACACTCAAGTCATACTTTCTTTTTGAGGAAAATTATTCTTTGATATAGTAGCATGGGTTTTAAGACTTGCCTCTTTTTATAACAGAAGCCTCCACAGACTATTCTGTAGCATTGCAAATGCCCCATTCACATTTCTTAAAGTCATTGCTTTTTTGTAGCTTATCACAACATGTGTTACTCCAGTGAGTGCCTCTCTGTGTTATTTTAATCCATTGTTGCCAGGTTTCCACATTGGTTGTCTTTTCCTTATTTAATTCTTAAAATTTGCCGCTTATTCAATAAATCAAACAAATAAATCTGCTTCTAAAATACCATAATTTTAAACATTTTAAAAATATAATATTTTGAAAAGAGATTTAGGAACATAATTTTAAAAAGATGAACTTCGAAATGCATGTAGAATAATAAATTGGTTCCTTTTTAATAAGATTTAAGAAACATAACCAGACATTATTTTGTGTATCCCAATACATTAAGTGGAAGTCTGTCTTGCTATAGAAATAACCTAACAAGTTATAAATTACTTTAGCTAGAAAGGACATTAAAATTAATCAACTCTGAAATTTTTATTTTACACACCAGAAATCTGAGATCTAAGAGCAACTGACAAAGCTCATGCAATAACTGTGAATTCTGTATCACTAATCTCTCTTGGTGTAACTTTTAGAGAGTTTTAGTCATGACCTAAGATACTAAGGTTAAGTCTTCTAGTAGGGGAAATAATATCTTAAAGTTTTAATTGATTTATCTGAATTAATGACATTAAATGTTTCTTATGGATTTATTGACCATTTGTCTCTCGGTGTGTTCAATCCTTTGATTTCTTTTAAATTTGGTAGTATATCATACTGAGTTGCAGGTTACATTTATATATTTAGAGCCTAAGCACTTTTTCTGCTAGATCTTGTAAATATTTTCTCTTAATCTATGGCTGAACTCTTCATGTTAAGGTTCCTTGTTGATAGGGGCTTAAAATCTTTTTTTCCTTCTATTCTGGGGCTTTTATTTTTTACTATTTAAGAAAGTGCTACCTTATCTCAAGATCACAAAGATTTCCTTCTAAATTTTTTACATTTTTTGACTTTTTAATTTAGGTCCACTTTTCTTTTCAAATTATCACTTGTTAATAGTGTAATGAAGATGTCAACGTGGGTTTTACACAAACACACAGACACACATATTTATAAAATATCTCCAGTTATAATATCATCATATTATTTCACATTTAATTACATTTTTATCTTCCTCAGAAACCAAATGACTATATTTGATTTTCCTTGAATTTATATGTCTACCTTAATTTCTCTTTTTGTCAAAATTTTATTTTTATATTTATTTTGTTTTTTTAGTTTTTAACAGACTCAATAAAGTTCATAAATACAATTGTAAGAATAAAATGCCATTCCTTTCCCTCCTCTTTTCCTCCTCCTTTTTTCTTGCCTCTGTCTCCTTTTCTTTTTCTTTTTTCTTTTATTTTTTAATTGTAAGACAGCATATTTTTAATTTACATTGCAGTCAAGGGCTTAAGGCTCCACCAATAAGAACTTTAATAAATGAAAAGCAAAGAGACCCTATTTACTGGGACTATAAGCAAGGGATACAAATACAGATAGAAAGCGGGACAGAGTTGGGGGGGGGAATACCCTGAGGCATAGCAGGTGCAGCAGCAGCCTCTGTGCTGGCATCCCATGTGAGCGCCTATTCCAGATCCAGCTGTTCCACGACCTGTCCAGCTCCCTGCTAATGCTCCTGGAAAAGCAGGGGGAGATTCCCAAAGTACTTGGGCCCCTCCACCCACATCAGAGACCTAGAAGAAGCTCCTACATCCTAGCTTCAGATTGACCCAACTAGGGCTGCTGCAGACCTTTGGAGAGTGAACCAGCAGATAGAAGAGATCTCTCTGTGTCTCTGCCTCTCTCTCTAACTCTGGTTTTCAAATTAAATAAATAAATAAATTAGAAAATAAATTCAAAAAATAAATGAATGGAAAGATGTGCATTTCACTCATATACAATAAATTTTAAAGTAATCACAGATCATTAAAACTATAGTAGTATAACATTCTTAATCATTGGTTTCTCAAAATTATTTATAATTCTGTTTGTATCCATAATTTTATTTACGTATAATCATGTCAAAACAACAAGATCTTTATTAATGTAGCTTTACAGTTAGGCTTGGAGTAACAGAGCCTAAGTCCTACAACCTAGAGTGTTTTCTAAAGTATTATTTTGCACATATTGTTTAGGAATGTTTGGAAGTTTAATGAAAAAAAAGCCTCATGGGAATTCATAACTGATTGCTGATAGATTAATTCAACCATTATACATATCACAAATATATTGAATACATTATTCAATACTGTCATTTATTCTTTAGAGTATGATTTATCTCAGTTGTATCATAATTTTCAATACAGAAGTTTACTATACTCTTCTAATATAAGATGTGATATATTAAATGATTTAATATTAATCTAATGATCTTCAAAGCCCTGTTTTTTTTCCTTCAAATATTTCTAAACTATTCTTCAAAAAGCATAGTTTCTACTAGTATCACTTCATATTTAATGATCCTGTTTTTCTGTCATCTTTGTTTTTTAAAATCCATTCAATGATATTTTATATGAAAACTTTCCATTTGGTTTTATTTTTGTAATGGAAATTTGTGCTGAGAATACTTATCTCTTATTCTATGAAGTTATTTTCCCTTTATGTCCTTGATCATATTTCCAACAGCTATACTAACATGTTTATTCTGCCTTTATGAATTAATCAGCCTTAAAATGTTATATTATTTATTCTTTTGTTTACTTTGAGTCATATATTTAATTTCTTTGAATATCTAGTAAGTATTATTTTTTACTGAACATTGTGGTTAATGCATTTCAAAGACTTCAAATTTTGACTTTTTCTGAATATTGTTTATTTTACGGAAGAATATTATGGTAGAGCTTTTTTTTAAAAAAAGGGAATTTATTTTTTTAAAGATTTATTTCATTTATTTGGAAGACAGAGCTACAGACAGAGGCAGAGATAGAGAAAGAGGTCCTCCACCCGATGGTTCACTCCCCAGATGGCCACGATGGCCAGGTTGCACTGATCCAAAGCGAGGAGCCAGGAGCCTCCTCCAGGTCTCCCACGTGGGTGCAGGGGCCCAAGTGCTTTGGTCATCCTCTACTGCTTTCCCAGGTCACAGCAGAGAGCTGGACCAGAAGAGGAGCAGCTGGGATCAGAACAAGTGCCCACATGGGATATGGGCCTCAGGCCAGAGCCTTAACCCACTGCACCACAACACCGGCACCACTAAGGTAGACCTTATCCTAGAGCAGGGTGCTGTGAACATTTCCTAGAGCCAGTCACATTAAATACTTTAGTCTTCGTAGGCTATGTGGTCTCTATCACAACTGTGCAATTCTACCATTGTGATACAAACAGAAACTAGACAATATCTAAACAAATAAAAATTATTAAAATATTTGACATGACCAGTGCAGCAAAGATCTTTAGGGAAATCTTAAACACTTTAATATTTGTACATTGCAAAACCTGAAGTGGCATCTGGAGGAAAGAGGAGAAATATGCACTTAAAACCTCTAATAGCAAAACACTTGGAGATCGGAACTTATTTAAAGCTTTATCTACAAAAACAGATAGTGGTCCCAATAAGTCTTATTAACTACAGTTTGCCAACTGTTCTTTGGTGCTTATCTATTAATCTACAAACTGTTCTGATGTCTAGGGAGTTAACAAGATTTTATCAATGTCTCTGGAAGTCTATCATCTGATCCCAAGAATTTCAGTTCTGCTCTCAGTCATTTAACAGTTTCTCTGTGACTGGCCTTGTGTAATGTATTGTCCTATGTATGCATGGACCATACATCAGCTAGAGGCCTACAGGGACAGCCAACTTCCCTACCCCACTCACCTACAAAATAATGTTGGGTGACTCACTGTAGTCCAGGTCATGACTCTCTGCCACCATGACTTCATATTCCAGACTTTTAATTTGCCTCTGATTCTGATCTCTGACATGCATTTCAATGCAACTATTACAATCTCCTTGGGCCACAACTCTTTGCTTTTTGGTTAAGAATTTGTTCCTGGGCAGAATGCAGATACAGTCAAGAGTTTCACGTAGTGAATTTTCCATATTTTAAGGTTCACAGCCTGGCACCGTTGGCTCATACTTGTTTTTGGGAAAAGGAATAGTCCAGACTGGTTATTCTATGACGTCTGGAAGCAAGTTATTGGAAACTTTTACTTGTTTTAAAAAATATGTATTTAATTATGTGAAAGAGCTATACAGAGAGAGGCAGAGACAGAGAAATCTATCTTCCATCAGCTGGTTAATCTCCAAATGGCCACAGTTGCTAGGGCTGGGTCATTCTGAAGCCAGGAGCCAGGAGCTTCTTCTGGGTCTCTCATGTCAGGGGCTGGAACACAAGCACTTGGACCATCTTCCATTTCCTACCCAGACATGTTAGCAGGGTGCTGGATCAGAAGTAGAGTAGTTGAGACTCAAACAGGCACCCATAAAAGATGCCAGCTTTATAGGTGGCGGCTTAACCTGCTGTGCCACAATGTTGACCCTTAAACTTTAAACTTTAATTTTGAAAACAGAAAATATATTGGGATTTTCCTTGTGGCACAATGGATTAATTCACTGTGTCCAAATCCCACATTGGGTTATTTAGGATTTATTTCTACTTCCACTTCAGGGCTACCTTCCTAACAATGATCTTGGGAAACAGTAGATTATGGCCTGATTAATTGGGTTCCTGTTGAACTTACGGGAGACATAATTAGAATTCCTGGTTCCTGCCTCCACCTGGTTCAGACCAGGTTGTTAACAGGCATTTGAGGAGTAAAGCATATGATGGAAGATACATATCTCACTCTGTCTCTTCCTTTCTGTCACTCTGCATTTCAAATAACTAAAACTGAAAAAAATGCACAAAATAAACAAAAAATTTGAATATCTAGATAGACATATTCAATAACAATGAATTTCACTTATTCACATTAACTGAAAATTCAAGGTTCATTTGATTTCACAAATGGCTTGATTCAGAAATGTTCCAATTCAACACAGCCAGCTATATATGAATATGTATTTGTTATTTTCTGTGCTTTGTTTAGGGAAATTTTAGTTTCATTTTTTTGTCTTTTATTCTACAAATAATGCATATTTGAATTTAGACCTAAATGTTTTATTGCTACATTATTATTTTTTTTTTTTTATAAAGCTTTTATTTAAAGAATATAAATTTCCAAAGAACAGCTCATGGACCACAATGGCTCCCCCCACACACAACTTCCCTCCCTCCCCCCACCCTCCCCTTTTCCCGCTCCCTCTCCCCTTCCATTCACATCAAGATTCATTTTCAATTCTTTTTATACACAGGAGATCAATTTAGTACGTATTACGTAAAGATTTCAACGGTTTGCCCTCGCATAGAGACACAAAATGATAATACTGTTGGAGTACTAGTTATAGTATTAATTCACAATGTACAGCACATTAAGGACAGAGATCCTACATGATTTTTTTTTTTAAAAAATTGATTAATTGTCTATGCAATTTCCAGTTTAACACCAAGATTTTTTTTTTTTTCATTTGCAATTATCTTTATATAAAGAAGATCGATTCAATATATACTATGTAAGGATTTCATCAGTTTGCACCCACACAGAAACACAAAGTGTAAAAATACTGTTTCAGTACTAGTAATAGCATCACTTCACATTGGATAACACACTAAGGACAGATCCCCCATGAGACGCAAGTACACAGTGACTCCTGATGTTGATTTAACAATTTGACACTCTTGTTTATGGCGTCAGTAATCTCCCTAGGCTCTGGTCATGAGTTGCCGAGGCTTTAGAAGCCTTTAGGGTTAGCCGACTTCGATCTTATTCCCACAGGGCCATAGTCAAAGTGGAAGTTCTCTCCTCCCTTCAGAGAAAGGTACCTCTTTCTTTGATGGCCCCGTTCTTTCCACTGGGATCTCACTCGCAGAGATCTTTCATTTAGGTCTTCTGTTTTTTCCAGAGTGTCTTAGCTTTCCATGCCTAAAATATTCTCATGGGCTCTTGAGCCAGATCCAAATGCCTTAAGGGCTGATTCTGAGGCCAGAGTGCTATTTAGGACATCTGCCATTCTATGAGTCTGCTGTGTATCCTGCTTCCCATGTTGGATCATTCTCTCCCTTTTTCATTCTATCAATTAGTATTAGCAGACACTAGTCTTGTTTGTGTGATCCCTTTGGCTCTTAGACTTATCAGTGTGATCAATTGTGAGCTGAAATTGATCACTTGGACTAATGAGATGGCCTTGGTACATGCCACCTTGATGGGGTTGTATTGGAAACCCCTGGCACAATTCTAACTCCATCATTTGGGGCCGTTCCGATTGAGCCTGTCCCAAGTTTTACATCACTCCCCAGTTGGCCACAATGGCTGGAGTTATGCCGATCTGAAGCCGGGAGCCAGGAGCTTCCTCCAGGTCTTCCCATGTGATGCAGGGGCCCAATTACTTGGGCCATCTTCTACTGTTTTCCCAGGCCAGAACAGAGAGCTGAATCAGAAATGAAGCAGCCGGGACTCCGGCGTCCATATGTGATGCGGGCAATGCAGGCAGTGGCCTTATCCTCTATGCCACAGTGCTGACCCCGACAATAAAATTACAAAAGAATATTTGTTGTGTCTGCTGTAATTCATTTTTCCTGCCCTGATTGATACAAACTTCCCAGATAGTAATATTTTTTCCTTTATAAAGTAAGATGCCAAGTAAAATAATCTACTTTACTCATCAAATAATTATATATTAGTATGAACCTGATACTATTCTAAATGTTTCATAAATATTAACTCATTTAATACTTCTGATGGTCCTATAAGGTGAGTTTCCTTATGTTCTTATTTTTAGAAGAGGAAACGGAGGTGTGCAGAACTTAAACGCTTTACCCAAATAGGGCTGGTTAAGAGCCAGCTTTCAAATTCTAGTACTTCAGTTCTTCAGTTCATCTCTTATTATCTCCCTCCTCTTGTATCCCAAATGTAGGGAACAAAAATTTGGAAGGCAACATGTAACTTCAGAAATACTGCTTTCTTACACATGTAGAAAAAGGGGCAGCAATGTCTAGGTAGTCCTTCATATTTACCACAGATAATGTCGCCACTTGTAAAATGGAATAAATGAGATTCAAACCTGATTTGAAACTTCTCATATTTGCTCATTTATTCACTGACTTAAAATAATATTCTTATCATGGGAGGAAGAGCACTGCTTTATTTTCTCCCTTCTTTATCTTCTTTTGCTAACGCTTTTCCCTTGTTCAGTTCATTCTGGATACACTGCCTTTTTTCCACTCAAAACGCTGCATTTATTCCTATGGAAGTGTCTTAAAGATTCTAAAAAGGACTTATTCTTCCATTATTTATGTTACTGATCATACTCATGTAATGAAAAGTTTTCTAGATAACACATGTCTCTATCAGCCATTTATACTGTGAAGCAAATAACTCAAGCTCAGAGGCTAAAAGCAATACTCACTGACTAATATATTAGAAATATTTGTAGTTTAGCTAAGACTCAGTGATCTTGGATGTGCTAAATTGCAGGTTTGCTTATCCTGCAGAAAGCTTGTTTAAGCTTTTCCATGGGAACTCAAGTGGGGTAGCCCTGCACCAGCAGGTTAGCTCAGTCATGGCTTCCTCACAGTGATGTCGGAAACGTGAGAGAGCAAACCCAATTTCTTATGATTATTTTGCATCCTATTGACCAAGTAACTTACAAGAATTCAGTCAGAATCTACAAGAAGTAAATACCCTTTACTTGCTAATGGTAGGATCTGCAAAATCACAATGCCTAGCATATGGGAACAGCAAGAAGGGAAGTGGAGCTTTGGGATATGAGTCATTAATATATTCCTTCCCGTTCTCTACTATCTCTTGTAGCTTTGTCTTCTTGATAGCAGTTGTGTGTGTGTGTGTGTGTGTGTGTGTGTGTGTGTATGGACATATATATTTGCTCTCTCCTTCAGGAAAGAAATTTTTTGCTTCATTATTACACCATTGGTGCCAATAATAGTTTCTGAAATGTTATACAAACCCAGTAGTAGTTGCTGAATTATGACATAATTGGATGAATGTTTATAGCTAATTATTATGGCAGTTTTCATAAAGCATTAAAATATATGCATTTGATGATGCTGCTTTTCAAAAGACACCACAGTCAACTAGAGGAGATAAACACGTTGAGCCTTTAATGTCTGAATATAATTTAGGGGAATAATTTTTTTTGCAGCAACCTCTATAATTTCTAGGACCTACCACAGTGCCTATAAGCACTTGAATATATATATAATATATATATATATATAATTGAATATATGGGGATTAATCAGAATGTGAATGAATGAATGGAGTAGTAGTGAAATGGATCAAGCTTGTGCAAATACTCTAGGTGTAATGATAATGAAACCTTCAGATTTCATATTTCTCATTTGAGTTCTACTTGTTTGGTGTAGAGAAGTATTATCACCTCTAATTCAAAAATGTCAAGTGCATTATCCAAGGTGATACAGTTAGGGAATGATGGAGGCAGGATTTGAAAACATAATTTCCAAATTTGAGGAATTTGTTTTTTTTTCAATTTTATTTTCAAAATTTTTATTAATAGGCAATACTGGTATGTTTTTGGGGCACACTTTGCAATATTTCAGCTCATGTATATAGAGGAAACATATCATATCTAGTGCTCAACATTTACATTTCCTTATCTTTTCCTTATGTTTGGATCTACCAACTCCTCTCCTCTAGTTCTCCTAAATGTATACCATGTTATATCAAAAATTTTATGGAACAAATGAAAAGAAAATTAAGTTCACTTTGTTGTGAAAACATTTTGAAATTCATGCTTAATTCTTCCACAATACACATCTTCACAATACACACTTTTCATGAATCCTACCAAAACTTCATATAATACCCAACTGTGCACTGTATTCACCCCACTGTACTATGGAAACACTAAAACTTACTGCTTCTGTATAACCACAGAAACATATGCAGCAAACACAAAGGTAGACAAACTAAGAAGCTTTTACACAGCAAAGGAAACAACCAACAGAGTAAGACATAACAAACAAAATGCGAAAAATATTTTCAAATTATTAATTGAGCAAAGAATTAATATGCAGAACTAACAACA
Organism: Sylvilagus floridanus; assembly: GCA_949820135.1. Classification (NCBI taxonomy): domain Eukaryota; kingdom Metazoa; phylum Chordata; class Mammalia; order Lagomorpha; family Leporidae; genus Sylvilagus; species Sylvilagus floridanus. The sequence continues at coordinate 86,089,606 of OX463224.1, forward strand.
GAAAAGCAACCAATCCAAAGAAATGGGCAAAGGATCAACGTTTTAAAGTTCCATGTATAAGTGTGATTATGCAGTTCTTTTTATGCTTGACTAATTTCCTCTGGTTCTGTTTGTGTTGTAAATGACAATAGTTCAAACTTTTTCTTTCTTTCTTCTCTTTCATCCTTATCCCCCCCCCCTTTTTTTCTTTCTTTGTTTCCCAAAGTTTATTTAAATAAGATAGAGACCTCCAGCCACAGCAGCCAGGAGGAGGGCTCCAGGAGAGGTAGACCAAAGAAACTGTGTATGAAGTCTTTTAAGCAGAATTTGGGGGAAAAAAAACAGAACAGCACCTATGAGTCACATGCTGGGGGAAAAAAAAAATCAAAAGGCCAAATTTAACCATTTTAACAGCTGATTAATATTATGTTGCATGTGTCACATGTTACTTATCTATTTGTCAGAAAATAGACAATTAGGTTGTTTCCATTTCTTGCCTACTGTGAATAGCACATCAATTAACATGGAAGCATTCATTTCTCTTTGACCAACTGATTTCATAGACATCAAGCAGTGGGATTGCTGGAACAATAGTTCTATTTTTAGTTTTTTGAGGGAACTCTATACATTCTTTCACATTGGGATGTTACAAGAGCTTGGAGAAAAATGAGAGAAGGAGAGGTAGGGAGGGTGGAGAAAGGCTACTTAATGAATACTAAGTTATAATTTAATGGGAGTAATGAAGTTCTGGCATTCTATTACACAGTACATTGACTACTGATAATGATAATCTGCTATATTTTTTTTCTAAAAAAGCTAGAAGGAAGGATTTTAAAGGTTTTAAATGTTCTTACCATAAATAAATTGTAAGTATTTGTGACTACAGACTTGTTTACCCTGATTGGATATTACATAATGTATGCATGTACCAAAACACCATCCCAGAACTTTGCACAATTTTTTGTGTCAGTTGTCAGTTAAGTTAAAAGTTTTTTGAAAGAAAGTTTTTCAATATACAAGGGATCTGACGAGATATTTCTCAGAAGAAGAAACACAAGTGTTCTTTTCCTTTAACCACTGCAGTAACGGTATTTGTAAAGTTGCAGATATGTATAGGGTGTGTTAAAGAGGTATAGGGTATTAATACTCAATCATAAACATTTAATAAATGTTAGTACAAAAAACTAATACTAATGTTAGTGCTTCCAAGCTTAAGCAGAATATTGTAGATTGGGTGGTTTAAAGAACATAAATTGATTTTCATACAGTTCTGGGTGCTGCTAGTTCCAGGATAAACCTCTGCAGATTTGGCTTCTGGTGAGAACTCTTCTTGACTTTCAGATAGTGCCTCACGTCGCATTTCCACCCTGTGAGCACCGAAAGAGATCTCTGGTGTGTGTTCCACTGTTTACAAAGACGTATACTATGAGTCTCACACACAGGACATCAGTTAACCTTAACTGAGAAAAAGAAAAACTCTATCTCCATTGACAATCACATTGAAGTGAATTTTCAGGGAATACAATTTACATTAGAAGCCACAAATCTTTTGAAGGACTTGAATTGGGTCTTAGCAACTGTACATTTTGGTCCAATGAAGCTTTTAGAGCACATTTACCTAGAATGCACCATTTCTTGAACACTGATGAAGTGATCATGTAATATAGCATTTTAATACTGAATTCTAAGTAAATCCTATAGGATAGAATTTTTTCTCTCTTTTTGGAAAAAAAAACTCCTCGAAAATGAATGACAGATATTTAAATTAGAGAGGGTCGGGATGATGGAACTGACTGAAAAATTTACTTTTCATTTTACAGGCCCAACAACTTACTGATCTGGAACAAAAATTAGCTGTAGCCAAAAATGAACTGGAGAAAGCAGCTCTTGACAGGGTAAGTTTACATTCACTGAATATCAGAATTTTGGTCTAAGCAGAAATAGCTGGAGTATGCTCATTGCTTCCCTTGATTTATTAATGCAATTCAAGATGCTGTGCATATGAGATGGTTATGGAATTCATGAATGTTTGATATTCCCTTTGGAATCCATTTTTTCCCTTGTTTTTGCTGCTACAGTAAATTGACTGAAGGTTCAGTCTCTGTGAGTTCATGACTTCATTTTTCACCTTACTGGTACATTTGTTCTATAACCCTGTGAATAAACATGCTTTAAAGCACCAAATAAGATAGCATGTATTAACTCTGGATGATTGCCTTATGAAGCAAACGGAAGTACTCATTGACATCAAACCACTTTTTAAACGTGTGTATGCTAAAATTGGCACTTCCCTGTATATACTTGGAAACAAGCCAAGGGACATTAAATGTAGCAATGTCCATATTGATAAGGAGAAACAACTGGCTACTATTAGATTTAATGTGTACATTTCATATGCTTTCTATAGTCATAGTTTGAAATGGAATCGAAAATTTATAAGAAAACATATTTATACCAGAATTGATACATCTATTATACCGATGTCAATTAAAATCAGATTTTTATGTTTAATATTTAATAATAGTAACCATGCAAAAACATTTTAAAAATTATGTATTTTATAAACAGATAAGATAAATAGATTCCATAGATGCAATTTTCTTTGGAGAAAGACGGAATAAAATGACACTAGGGATGCTTACAGAGACAACTTCTACTGTATCCCCAGTGCTTATCTTCCAATAATCTTGGAGATTAGGACCTTCAAAAAGTTCATGGAAAAATGGCATTAAATGTAGGAGATTATTTAAAAAGGTTTTTGGATAACAAAACATTATATTTTATTATATATACAAAATATGTTACAAAAATTCCATAAAATCTTTTTTGCACCAAAATAAACTCATATATATAATAATTGTCTTATTTTACCTTATCTAATTTTATAATATTTAAATGTCTTAAAATAGCTTACTTGTTATTTTGTGGACTACCTCAAGCATAATTCGTCTAATCAACACTGTAGTTTAACAGATTATTTTTAATTTATAGAAAAGAAATTTATACTAATTTATGATAATCCCTGACTATATTGAACCCATGCTACATTAATATTGTGTTTTGAATGGTATATGGCTCATTTAAAATTGCTAGAATCAGAAAATAAGAGGCAAAATCAGAGGGACATATAGTACTGAAGTTGAATTAGGCCATTGGTTTTGAAATTCTTTTCTCGGCCATTTCTGCCACCACCTCTGCAATGTTTTTGGTCTTGCAACAATGAATTTTTATATGCCAGGCTGTCACCTCTGAGTTTGATCCTCTCTGACTCATGGGACAGTCATTTACATTAAATATTTCCCTGATTTGATTCACTTACTTTAATTTATAAATATGTAAATGCATTTATTCATGTAACATTTTAATTCTTATATTGTATACTACTTTTGACTATGGATTACAAGTTTGCTAACCATTTTTAAATAAACCTTTTATCTTATAACAGTGTTTGATTCATAGAAGGTTGTGAAGATAGTCATTCATTTTTTTTAGTCAGTCAGTGGTAAATAGGTTGAAATGCTTTTTGCAAGACTTTCCTGAGCTACTTGCTATGAGAAAAAGAAAATGCATGAAATAGGGTCTTGGATCCTATGTCTTTCACTATTTTTCAGGTCCAGCAATGAGCAAATTATTGTGTGTTGAACTGTGGGGTAATTGCAGCACAGAGAGAGAATGCTATATTATTAAGGACTTATGGGCATATGGAAGGATGTAGACATAAACATTTTATTGGTAAATGACAATTTTGTCAAGTTATAGAACTGAGGTTTAATGTAGAGCTGTTCATCACAGAGAGTTTATAATGGGGTTCTCTCTTCAATTTCATCAACTCTATTATCCACGTTTCCAAATCCACTCTGCACCCCATCCCCTACCATTTAAACCCTTCTGGGCCTATCTCACACTACACAGCAGTCTGGATTTCAGGATGGGAGGCTGCGTGAAGCAGTAATGAAACAATAATCTCTAGAGTCAATCTGCCTGTGTTTCCAATATCCCACTTCCACTAAACAACCGTGTTCAAATCCCTGAAACATTTTTAAAAGTATTTATTTTACTTAGTTTTATATAAGCAGATACGTGTGTGTGTGTGTGTGTGTGTGTGTGTGTGTGTGAATGAAACAGAGATAGAGAAAAAAAAATACCCCTAGTGGCTAGAACTGTCCCAGATCCAAAGCCAGGAGCTGGTAACCCAATTCATGTCTGCATCATGAGTGACAGTAACCCAATTACTTGCATCATCATTGCTATCTTCTAAATTCTGCATTAGGAGAAAGCTGGAGTCAGGAACCAGAGTTGCATGTTGAACCCAGGTACTCTTATGTAGTTTGCAGTCATCTTAACACCTGACTAAATGCCTACCCCTCTCAAACTCTTTAAGTGTCACTGGAAATAATATGCAACAGTACTTACTTTATGGGGGTGATGGGAAAATTATAATGATGTAACATTAGAAAGAATGCCTGGTACATGCAAAAACCTCAGAAAGCTTCGTTATTATTATTATTTTATCATCATCATCATTATTATTATTAGTGAATGAAATCACAGTAAATGCCTCTCTTTGATAAAAAAAAATTCCTTTTAGCCTCAGGATGTTGTCACTGCTTCAGGTAGGGTGAAGTACCAGAGCTGGAGGTTGATTTAAACAAATCGTGTGCCAAATATACATTGAAGCTCATAAACAGCAGTCATAAAATCAAGTAGAAATGCAAGCTCACTTCAAAATGGAGCAAAACTGTAGTTTAGTGAAATTGCTCTTCACCTCTCTTCATCATATTTATATGAGACTTTTTTATATTCTTCAAGCATCTCACTCCTTAAGATTGCTGTATCTTGGCTTCAAATAACATTAAATGCTTCATAAAAGTTATGAAAATAACAACTCCTTATTGCAAACTGGATCTCATGGCATATTTAGTGAAAAAACTCCCAGTATTATTATTCCAATGTAAGCAATAATAATGTCAATATCGATGAATCAGCCTCAACTTTTCAAACCATCAATTATTCATTCGGCAATTTCTTTTGCATTCTACTTAACTTCAGGTACCAGAATACAAATACAACTTTTGGGTATGTAAATCTCTCAAAATTTAACTTCTACAAAAAGTTTGTATAGGATCTGAGCAGTACAGAATTTTGCTCAGGAGACCAGGCATATTGAATCTATACTACAAACACAAGTTAAGCCAACTACACAGATACCCAGGATTAAGTAATAACTATGTTTGAACTCTTCTTTTTTTCCTACAAGATAGTGTCTGGGTTATAGCATGAGTATAATAAATATCTATTAATTGAATACATAAATGAAGATCTAACTTAATAAATGAATGGACATGCTAATAAACAAGAGACCTGGAAACACCTGGAGCAGAGATCCAAAAATGTTTATATACTTCCAGGATTCATATACCTGATTCTATGACAAATATAAAGACAGAGTGAGAACCCTCTTTCCAAAGCAAACAGCTGTTACTACACCAGATCTTTCTGAGATCTTATGTCTTATGTCTTCATAACATGAACTGAATATAATCTAGTGGATTTTCTTATGATTGGAGATCAGAAATGATGAGAAAAATTATCCTTATAACATATATATTTTCAACAGACAAATATAGTTTTTATGAGCAAAGTACAAACTGCACACACCAAAAATTTGCCTTCTAAATCTTTTACCATCTTAAGATCATATACAACAATGATTTCATACGCTTTTATATCATGTAGGGTATGTGCCAGTATATTTGAAAATGTAAAATGCTGTTTTATAATAGTATTTATTGTATGGGATAAAATGAAACCTTTTCATTATTTTCTCATATAACAGAACAACACTCTATATCCTCTGTAGAGTTTGCTTAATTTTTTCATTTAACAAATACTTGTTGGATTCGGAAACTCTGATGTCCCCTCAAAAATGCCCAATCTGTAAGAAATTACAGTTTGGTTGGAATAGATAAACATATAATTAAAACAACAAGCTAATTTAAAATGATGCCAAGGGTTAAATTAAGCATAGATTTAGGAAATGTAATAGACACAACTTAGAACATCCCTACAAAGGATGATCAGGAATTTTTTCCAGGAAGATATCCATGAGCTGAGACAAATTTTAAGTGGAAACTTCCTAGACCTATAATTGGTAAGAGGGTTCTTCAGGCAGAGGAAATAGTGTATTTGCTTTGAGATGAGCTGAGCAGAGGCTGGTGGAGAGGTTCTAAATAAAGGGCAGAGTGACAAATGAAGCAATTGAGTTAAAGAGATTGTGTTTCACTAGCATGAGGTAAAATAAATGGGGAAATGACTTGGTGTAGGGAAAGGAAAAACAGGGCAAAAGGAAGACTGACCTAAGAAGAGAATGTTTTGTAAGATCTGGGGAGAAATATTCTGTATACAGTGTACATTGTATTTTATTAGGCAACATCTTGCTCTTAGAAACTTCAAAGTGAATTATAGTCTACAGTTGCAAGACAAACTCCACCTGGCAATATACATGAAATGTTAGGACATTGTGGTCTAAACTCATTGTCTGGGCCCTGCCTGTGGCATATTGGTGAAATCAACTCTGACTAGCAATAGTAACAGTCTCTTTTTAAGTTAGAAGGATTTAATGGGAGTTAGGCAGAAAGAAGACCATGTTAGGACAGGGTTGCTGACAGCATTTTATGGTCTCTGTCAGGAAAAGTTGAATGTGCAGGAAAGAAGTAGAAACAGAATATAAAATAGGAGGGCCCATCACAAGTATGTGATGCCAGAAGATAAAATGTTCATCATAAATCAAAACTTATCAGCAGAGATAGCTCAGTACTATGGCCATGAAAGGTGAGGAGTTGTATATTGCATTACACAATGTTGAAGCAGTATCAGGAAGCTTGGAGGAAGATGATTGCACCAAAGTTCAGGTAATTAGAAACATGACACATATACATATCTCCTTTAATGTTCCATTGAAAATTTTGTTGTTTCCAAACACTACGTACTAAAAATCAATATTTGAAACCATTAACTTAATGTTTTTTATTTATGTTGAGCATCTTAGCTCAGCCATTATTCTGACCAGGGGGTTGTCTATCATATCAACATATAACTACGACTATTATCTATCAAAGGTTTGGATATGGAATGTGATATGAGGAATTGAGACATGAATGCAATGAATGCTAAGATCATCACTGCTCCCTTCATAATGGGAACAATGAAAGTTCAAATTCCGAAGCCAAATTTGCTTTGGCTCTTAGGCAAAATATTCTTACCTCTTACTTTCTTTCTTCCACCGTCTAACTTTAAATATGTGAATAAGCTATTTAAATTACTCACATCATTTTGGTGATTTACTCCTGTTACAGCATTTAGTGCTACGAAAGGGAAAGAATCAGTCAAGACAGCAGCGAATAACTAACAGAAATAAAAACTTGAAATATTGTTCCTTTCTCTCACTCTCTGTTGAGTAACTTGTAAATTTCTTTCCCTGACACGCAGAAACACTATTTTCAGTTAATCTTTTTCAAGTCATGGATTCAAAGACTTTGTGTTGAGTCCCTTCTAATATACCAGGGATTGAGCTAAGTACTGCCTATAAAAATTCGAACAAAATAGGCACTGTGGGGCATGCATTTGACCTAGTGGTCAAGATACTGGTTATGACACCGACATCTCACATTGGAGTGCTTGGGTCTATGTCCTGGCTCTGTTTCTGATCCCAGCTCTCTGCTACTGCCCACCCTGGAGACAGCAGGTGATGTCTCATGTACTTAGGTCCCTGGAACCCACAAAGGAGAACTGGATTGAATTCTTGAAACCTGGTTGCAACTTGGTCTTTGACTGTTGCAGTTATGTGGTGGTGAGTGATCCAGCAGAAGGGGATCTCTGTTTCTGTGCCTTGTCCTCTACTATGCTTTTCAAACAAATTAAATAATTTATTTTTACAATTTGATGATACCTCTGTCAGTCATCTGGGTGACCTGGGTTGAGTTTCTGGTTCCCGATTTGATTGGTCCAGTCCCAGAAACTGTGGGCTTTGGAGCAGTGAATCTAGAAATAGCAGCTCTGTTTCTTTGTCTCTGTTTCTCTATCCTCTATCTCTCTGCCTCTCAAACAAATAAATGACTAAGCAAATATATTTGTGTATGCACATAAATTAGAAATCTGTGATTAAAACATCTGAAGAAAACAAAAAGGTGAATAATAGAATACAACAAGTTGAGGGATAGGGAAGATTCCACACACTAAAGGTAGCATATCAGAAGGACTACTTTGAGTCAAAAAAAAAAAAAATAATTCTAAATGCCACCACTCACCTTAAGGTCTCTCCTGTTCACCTCACAGCCCGCCTCCATCCTAGACCCTTGACGGTCTTATTTTATCCTAGACAACTTCACAGGGCAAGATGAATAAAAACGAAAAGCATGTCTGTCCCATTTCTAATGTATTCACTCGTAGCTTCTGTTATTGCTGCTTTAAAAATAATCTGTTGACTAGCTGAAAGGGAGATATTTCTTGAATAGTGTTCTATCAACAGACACTTTCATCTTAAGATAAATATTACCTTTACCACCTAAGAGAAGAAAACATGGTCACAAGTTTTGGGAAGGATCTAAATCACTTTAAAAAGCTGACTGTGAGGGCTTTATTGGAAGGAAATGGGTAAGAATCTGATACAAAGATGTAAAAAGATCTTCAAAACTCTCATGGCAAATATGTACAATGAAATAAACAATATGCGTGGATTTAGATTTTTTTTAACCAAGATAAACTTGTTTTTTAACTTAATGTTTCCATGAACTTTTCAAATATTCTCATTCTTCTGGCAAAATGTATAAAATACAGTAGTTTTGTTGGAGTACATTCTTCCATCAGGCAGAGACCAAAGACTTTTCTGTTTACTCATCCATGGAACACTTAAAGGGAACTTCTCCATATGGATCTTGGCCCTAGTAGCTAACCCTTCTCTTCATCTCTTATGGTCCTAAGATCACATCTCATGTCCTTAAATGGATGTTCCTGTGACAACATCTCATCATTCAGGCCTCTGATTCTGTGCTAAATTATGCATTAGCTACCATGGAAACAGCCCTGGAGGTTTTCCAAAAAGTTTTATGTTTCTTCATTTTAGTAACTGAGGATGTCTTTTTCATTCATGCTCAGCCATTTAAATATATATTTATATAATAATATTATTAATTTTAAAATATTTCTAGTAGTAGAAACTAGAGATTTGATGGGAGTTAGAGACGGCTGTCTGCCTTGTAATCTAAATCAGAAAACTACCTGTGTGAAAATTTCAGACCTTGTTTTCTTCTTAGAGAAATGGCAAAGATCATTTCTCATGCAGGAAAATGCTTGTGATATTGTACAGTCTACGCTAACACAAGAAAATGTTAATATTGTAGTTTATTATCCTACTAGGTTAATTCCTATTACCTAACAAGGTCCAGAAGAAATGAATTTTATCAAAGATAAATTTATTTTTATCATTATGTGAAGAAATTGAGTGGAGTTAATGGCAAATATGAGAAACACAGAGACTAGAATTGCTAGAAGATTAATCCTATTTTTTAAGGTTCATTTATTTATTGGAAAGGCAGAATAACAAAGGGAGAGAGAGAGAGAGAGAGAGAGAGAGAGAGAGAGAGAGAGAGAGAGAATCTTCTTTTTGCTGCTTCCTTCCCCAAATGCCTGCATAGCCAAGAGTAGGCCATGGTAAGGACAGAAACTAGAACTCCATCTGGGTCCCTGATGGGTGATAGGAACTAAAATATTTGAGTCATCATCTGCTGCCTTCCAAGCATATTGGTAGGATGCTTAATAGGAAATGCAGGGTATCCAGGACTCCAATTGAGCACTCTGATTTGGGATACAGTCCCCTATAGAGTAGCTTAACTCACATCATCACAGTGCCAGCCCAGGGGATTGATTCATCATAAAGAAGGTTGGTGACAAAATAAAGATGGTAAGTTTCTAAGAAGAATAATTTCTACTTCAGTACAACCTAGAGTACATTTGCCTTCCGGTAAACTATCATGATTGGAATCATGTCAGTTAAAGGGATAAACTAAGACATATTTCTGAATGCTGATAATATGTAATACCTCAGCTCTTAGAAACATATAGATTGTAGATCAATAATATATCATTTGCAATTTATAAATTCCACAATCATATTTGAAAACTGATAGCATTTTTATGGGGTGTGAGTATAGCCTCCAAGGGAAGGTTGAAAAAGACGATTAATGAAGTCCAGAGACACTTGTGAATAAAACAATTTATTACTTTGTAGGAGTCACAAATGAAGGCGATGAAAGAGACTGTACAACTCTGTCTGACATCTGTTTTTCGGGATCAACCTCCCCCTTTGAGTCTAATCACATCACTTCCACCCAGGACAATCGCTTCTAAGATTCCGGATCCCAGAGCAAAAAGCAAGGTATGTTTTATTTGTGCTCCAAAAAATAACATTGAGTAATATACTGTCTTTAATGAAAAGTTGTTTTAAGAGAAAAAATAACATATATTTCTTAATCTGTTATAAAATATGTCAACTCCAAGAACAGACAACTAGAAACAGACAAACTGTGGAAAATAGTATATAGTAACAGAATCTGTAAATTAGGCAATAACCTTTAAAATATGATAGTGTTGGTATGAGAGTTTATGATCAAATAGAGGGGACTTAAGTTAGATGCTGAATTCTTTGAAACACTAGAAAATGAATTGAAGATTGTAGCCTGGTTTGTAAAATCTCCACTCTCAGGTGGAGAACATTACAACATCACTTTAGAACAGATCCTAGCTTTTTTCTTTTTTAAGATTTTATTTATTTGAATGAGTTGAAGAGAGAGAAAGAGAGAAAGAGAGAGAGGTAAAGGTCAAGTTTCCATCTGCTGGTTCACTCTCCAAGTAGCCTCAAAGGCCAGAGCTGGCCCAGTCCGAAGCCAGGAACCAGGAGCTTCTTCCAGGTGTCCCACATGCGTGCCATGGCCCAAGGATTTGGGCAATCCTCTGTTTCTTGTTCCTGCACACTAGCAGGGAGCTGGATTGGGAGTGGAACAGCCAGGACTTGAGAGGGCACCTGTATGGGATGCTGGTGCCACAAGGCTACAAGCAATGGCTATAGCCACTATGCTACAGCACCAGTCCCCTGGCTGTTTCTTGGGTAGGATAATCACATTGTTAAAAATAACAGCAGCATCAAAAACTCAGCAAAATAATTTCTAGGTTTTAAGAATACCTTGTAATGCATTTCAATACACACCACAGTTTGATATGAAAATATATTTTTCCATGAATATAAACACCATCAAACTTCATTTTCACTAAAGTACTTAAAAAAATAAAGACCTCTCACCAGTGACTGCACCTTTGAATCACATAGGATCATTAAAAAATAAATCCTGACATCTGGGACCCAGTCACAGATCTGCTAAATCAGCTTATCTTGGATTGGACTCCAGTGGTCGGTAATTTTGAAAGTCCCAGATTTAACGTGCATCTACGTATGAGAACCATTGGCTTAAGCAGTATCTTTCCCAACTTCCACCACTACCCTGCTTTAGATAGAGCAAAGGGACATTTCATTGTTTTTTCAATGCTGAGGAACTCCAGTTTGGAGGCACTATGTCAGGAAAAAGTTTGCAGTGGGCATTGAGAAAGAAGTTTCATTTCAAGTAATGTATTGGATAGACCTGGGTCTCTGAACCCTGCCTTTGGACAATTTATTGGGTGCTATGTATGCCCGCCCCATTTCTAAAGGCAAATCTCTAGGAGTGTGCCCAGAAACATTGAGAACCTGTAATGCAAATAGCTAATAAAAATCTGTGTAATATCAGGGGTTTTTCTTACCACTTATTGCCAAAATTCCTGATACTTCGATTAAACTGGATATGGGCAAATTATAGATTAGGATGATACAGATGCCAAGAAAAATGAAATAAAGAATAGTCTTCAAATGTCACCGACCTATCAGGAAATCACACTTTGCTGCCTCTTAGTGTTATTTAAGAGAAGAGAGCAGCTTCTCTCATACAGTGTGCTGACTTTGAGCACAGCAGTTTTGCGATTCTATGGCATTGCTACCTTTGTCTCCAACTCAGAATGTGTTTGTTTAAACCCATTTTTCAAACTGGGCTTTATAATAGCCTGAATATGTGGAAGAAATTACTAATTGTTACTTTGATGGGTTTTTTCTATGAATAAAGTCTTGTCAGTGAGATAAATAATAAACACATATTATTTTTCTTGGTTTATCACAGTAAAGGGAAGCATTTAGATGAGCCTGTTTTGGAGACCTGTGATTTTTCAAAAAACAATAACAGAAAAATCCAATTGTTGAAGATATGGTTCAATAAATTTAAGTTTATGTACTATATAGCGGTCTCTTTTGCAGATTAGCATTAAAAGCTTGTCTGATATTTATGTTTTTCCTATACTCTTTATCTTTTCAACCATGGCAGAAATTGTATTTTATGTATATGTGTGGTTTAATCTCTGTGTTTGTACTGCACATAGAATATCTTAAAAATCTGCAATAATATAATGTGATTTGGGAGTGTGTAAGAAAAACAAACATTTCAGTTGTGGAATTTTTTTTTTTATGTAAAAACAGTACCTTTTAAATGAGGAGGTTACTGGTTCACTTTCCATGCTATTTTTAGCCACATTGTTAAGTCATGCCTGACTCACAGCCGTGTGAGGATGACATTACCTACCATCCCTGTGCCTCAGTTTCCTCAGAGCCAGCCTCAAAGTATTATTGTGGCATCAACACTAAATATATTTTCTTTTTATTTTTCATGACATACGGTCAATCTCATCCACCTTCACTTGTCCTTTATAATCCCCAGTCCCTCTTCAGCAAATCTGCAAAAAATAATTCAGCCCACTCTGGAAAAAGCCAAAACATACCCCCAAGATATATAACTTTAAGTCTTGCAGCATATTGAGTAATGTAATAAACTTTTTCTTCATTCATGGGCATCCCCTGTGGATTTCAAAAGCTCTCGATCCATTACAGAGGGAAACCACAATTGCAACACTAAAGAGTGTTTAAAAATAATTTATATACTAATACTTATGCCTCTTTAACTTCTTTATTTTTTATTCTGGAGCATGGCTATTGTGCACCCTTCAGTCATGTAGCTCCATCAACCTTGTCAGCTTCCTTTTTGTCATTGAATTTCTTCATAGCCATTATACCTGTTTTCTGTGATTTAAGTGAATTTTTCTTACCCTTCCAGTTAGAATTATTTTTATCTCCTTTCAGTTCTCTGACAACTGAGTATTTACTGCTCTTGGCCCTCAGTCACACCTTGAATACAGTGATATCTGCATAAGCCTCTCTCCTTAAGAAAGATGACTATGCTTAGCTCATGGATCTTCTTGACAGTATTTAGTTCCCAAAATAATGTTTCTGGAGAGTTCATTTTAAATGACATTTTCTGTGCATTCCTCTTCTTGTGAGATATGCTTATTTCCAATATAGAAAAATCCTATTATAGAGGGCTATGATTATGTTCAATTAAATTATTTTTCAAATCTATATCAGAATAGGGGGGCTGCTAATTTGAAATGACACAAGACAGTTTTAGAGATCACAGCTGAATACTTTGAGAAAACAAGAAAAATGCAAGCGATATTCTTGGTAGTATATCATGCTACCTTTTTTGCTTGCTTGTTTGTAGTGTCTGGGAATAATATTACAAATAGCTTATATAATATAATATTACAAATAGTTACAGATAAACACTAAGGAGATACCTGAATCTAAATGCCTGTGGTATGATCCAGTTTTTATGTCTGTGTTATGAGATTATATAATTGTTGAAGAGATTATCCGTATTGCATTGTAACATCTGAGGGCTTTTGTCAAAAATCAATTGACTGTATGTATGTGGATTAATTTCTGAGCTCTTTATTCTGTTCCATGGATCTATGTATTGGTTTTTATACCAGTACCAGGCTGTTTTAAACTATAGCTTTGTAGCATGCTTTGAAACCACATATTGTGAAGCCTCCAGCTTGGTTTTTCTTACTCAGAATTGCTTTGACTACTCAGAGTCTTTTGTGATTCCATATGAGTTTTAGGATTATTTTTTATAACTTTGTAAAGAATGTCATTGGTATTGTGATAGGGAATGCATATAATCTCTAGATTATCTTAGGTAGCATAGACATTTTAATGATATTGATACTTCTGATCCATGAGCGAGGAACATCATTCCTTTTTTAGTGTGTATCCTTGATGATTTCTTTCACCAATATTTGATAATTTTCATTGTAGAAATCTTTCAATTCTTTGGTTAAATTTATACCTCAATATTTAATTTTTGTGGCTATTGTGAATGGGATGCCTTTTTTGATTTCTCTTTCTGTGAGCTCATCACTAGCATACAAAAAGTTGCTTTTCTGTACATTTATTTTGTAACCTGCAAAACTGATTAATCAATTCTAATAGCTTTTTGGTGGAATGCACAACATCATGTCATCTGAAACACAGATAATTCGATTTCCTCTTTTCCAATGTTGATGTCCTTTACTTCTTTCTTCTTTCTACTTGCTCTTGCTAAAATAGTACTATATTGAATAAGAGTGGCAAAGTGGACAACTCTGTCTTGTTCAGATCTGAGAGGAAATGCTTTCAGTTTTTCCCCACTCAATATGATATTTATCTGTTGGTTTGTGATATATAGCCTTTATAACTTTTTAGGAATGTTTGTTCTATAGCTAATATGTGGATTTTTTTCATGATGAAGTGTTAAATCATACCAAAAACTTTCTATGAATATTGAGATAACCATATGGTTTTTGTTCCCATTCTATTGATGTGATTTATGATGTTTTTTTGATTTGTGAATGTTCAATCATATTTTTATTTCTGGGATGAATCCCACTTGATCATGATATATCATCTTTCTGATGTGGTTTTGGATGCAATTTGCTAGTATTTTTTTGAGAATCTATGTTTATTAAGGTTATAATTCTATAGTTTTATTTTCAAGTTGTATTTTGTTTTGGTTCCAAAGTAATGCTGGCATGATAGAAAACTGTTTGGCAGAATTCCATCCAGCTAATATTTTTAAATATTTTGAGTTACTTCCTCTTTAAATGCTTTGTAGAATTTAGTAGTACAGCAATCAGGCCTGGAAATGTTCTTGATGGAAGACATTTCAGCTACTTCAATCTCATTTCTTGTTATGGGTTTGTTTAGATTGTATCTTTTTATTTAATCTGAGTAGGTTATGTGAATCAAAATTTATCCTTTATTTCGCGGTTTCAAGTTTATTAGCATGTAGTTCTTCATAGTTGTTTTTTATGATCCTTTGTATTTCAGTGGTGTTAGTTGTAATGTCTCCTTTTTCACTTCTAATTTTATTTAGTTAAGTATTTTTCTCTTTTGTTTTTCTTTGCCTATTTTGTTTATCTTCTCAAGAAGGTGATATCTGATTGATTCATCTTCTTTATTGCTTTTCTAGTTTCAGTTTCATTTATTTCTGCTCTAATCCTTATTTTTTCTTGTCTCCTGTTGATTTGGGCTTGGTTTGTTTTTATAATTCTTTAAGATGCATCATTAGAGCTTTAATTTAAGACATTTCTCTTTTTATAATGTAAGTACTTAATGCCATCAACTTCCCTCTTTGTACTGTTTTGCTGTATTTCACAAGTTTTGGCATGTTCTGTTTTCATTTTCATTTATTCCAAGAAAGTTTTTTTTTTATTTTCTTTTTAATTAATGACCCATTGATCATTCAGTGACATGCTGTTTAATTTCTAAGTACTTATGAGTGTTCTATTATTCTTTCTGTTGATTTCTTGTTTTATTTCTTTATGGTCTAAGAAGACACATGGTATGATTTCATTCTTTTAAAATTTGCTGAGACTGGATTTGTGGTCTAATATGTGGTTTATCTTTGAAAATGTTCTGTGTGCTGATGAGAAGAATGTGTATTCTAAGCCATTGGGTGCAATATATATATATAAAATATCTGTTAGGTCCATTTATTTGATAGTATGTTTCAACTCTGAAGTGTCTTTATTGAATTCTTATCTGAATGATCTGTCCATTGATGAGAGTGAGGTGTTGAAGTCAAGCACTATTATTATATTAGAGTCTATCTCTACCTTTAGATCTAATAGTATTTCCAAAATATATTTAAGTGGTTTTGGGTTGGGTTCATATATGTTCATAATTGTTATGTCTTGCTTAATTGAATCTTTTATCAAAACGGGTCCTTTATCTTTTTTTTTTACAGTTTTTGATTTAGTCTGTTTCATCTGATATCAGGATAACTATATTGCTCACTTTTGGTTTCCATTCACAGGGAATATCTTTTTCTTACCCTTCACTTTCAGTTTGTATACATATTTATCTATGAAGTAAGGTTCTTGTAGGCAGCATTTAGTGTGGTTGTGGATTTTATCCATTCAGCCAACCTAAGTCTTTTGGTTGGTGAATATTACCCGTTATATTCAAGGTTAGCGTTGATAAATAAGAATTAAAACCTGTCATTTTGTGGATTGGATAATGATTCTACCTGCTTTGCTAGTGAATTTGGTGGTGACTCGTTTCATGAATACTTCTTATTTTTTTAAAATTTTATTTAATGAATATAAATTTCCAAAGTACAGATATGGATTACAATGGCTACCCCCCCCCATTAACTTCCCTCCCACCTGCATCCCTCCCCTTTCCCGCTCCCTCTCCCCTTACATTCACATCAAGGTTCATTTTCAATTCTCTTTATATACAGAAGATCAGTTTAGTATATATTACGTAAAGATTTCAACAGTTTGCCCTCACATAGCAACACAAAGTGAAAATACTGTTGGAGTAATAGTTATAGTATTAATTCACAATGTATAGCACATTAAGGACAGAGATCCTACATGATTTTTTTTAAAAAATTGATTAATTTTCTATGCAATTTCCAATTTAACACCAAGTTTTTTTTTTTCCTTTTCAATTATCTTTATTTTTTTATATATAAAGCTTTTATTTAAAGAATATAAATTTCCAAAGCACAGCTTATGGATTACAATGGCTCCCACCCACACACAACTTCCCTCCCTCCTGCTACCCTCCCCTTTCCCGATCCCTCTCACCTTCCATTCACATCAAGATTCATTTTCAATTCTTTTTATACACAGAAGATCATTTTAGTACATATTACGTAAAGATTTCAACAGTTTGCCCTCACATAGCAACACAAAGTGAAAATACTGTTGGAGTACTAGTTATAGTATGAATTCACAATGTACAGCACATTAAGGACAGAGGTCCTACATGATTTTTTTAAAGAATTGATTAATTACCTATGCAATTTCCAATTTAACACCAAGATATTTTAATCATTTGCAATTATCTTTATTTACAGAAGATCGATTCAGTATATATTATGTAAAGATTTCATCAGTTTGTACCCACACAGAAACACAAAGTGTAAAAATACTGTTTCAGTACTAGTAATAGCATTATTTCACATTGGATAACACATTAAGGACAGATCCCTCATGAGACGTAAGTACACAGTGACTCCTGAAGTTGATTTAACAATTTGACACTCTTGTTTATGGCTTCAGTAATCTCCCTAGGCTCTAGTCATGAGTTGCTGAGACTATGGAAGCCTTTAGAGTTCGCCGACTTCGATCTTATTCTGACAGGGTCATAGTCAAAGTGGAATTTCTCTCCTCTCTTCAGAAAAAGGTACCTCCTTCTTTGATGGCCCCATTCTTTCCACAGGGATCTCACTCGCAGAGATCTTTCATTTGGGTCTTTTTTTTTTTTTCCAGAATGTCTTGGATTTCCATGCCTAATATACTCTCATGGGCTCTTGAGCCAGATCCAAATGCCTTAAGCGCTGATTCTGAGGCCAGAGTGTTATTTAGGACATCTGCCATTCTATGAATCTGCTGTGTCTCCCACTTCCCATGTTGGATTGTTCTCTCCCTTTTTGATTCTATCAGTTAGTATTAGCAGACACTAGTCTTGTTTGTGTGATCCCTTTGACTCTTAGACCTTTCAGTGTGATCAATTGTGAACTGAAGATGATCACTTGGACTAATGTGATTGCATTGGTACATGCCACCTTGATGGGATTGTATTGGGATCCCCTGCCTTGTTTCTAACTCCATTAATTGGGGCAAGTCTGATTGAGCATGTCCCAAATTGTATATATCCTCCCTCTCTTTTTCCCACTGTTATACTTAACAAGGAGAAAGGTCTTCCTTCTGTTGGTTCACCCCCCAAATGGCTGCTAAGACTGGCATGCTGTGCTGATCCAAAGTCAGGAGCCAGGTGCTTCCTCCTGGTTTCCCACACAGGTGCAGGTGCCCAAGAACTTGGGCCATCCTCCACTGCCTTCCTGGGCCACAACAGAGAGCTGGACTGGAAGAGGTGCAACTGGGACTAGAACCTGGTGCCTAAATGGAATACCGCTGCTGCAGGTGGAGAACTAACCTAGTGAGCCACGGTGCCACTCCTCCATTTTTCTTAGTGAGTCTATCTCTTTGTAATGTTTTCATTTATGGAACTCACTGATTTTCTCATTTCTTTAATCTGTTGATTCTATTGCATCTCATTGAGTTTCTTCACAATCTTTATTTTGAATTCTATGTCAGTCAATTCATAGATTTCCTGCAGTTCAGAATCTAATTCTGGAGGAGTGTTCTGTTCTTTTGGAGCCATCATTCTACCTTGCTTTTTACAGTCATTTGTGTCCTTATATTAATGTCCGCCCATCTAATGCATTTATCTCTTCTTTATGGAGTAAACTTTACGTAAGAGTTTATATTTCAGTTGGTATGCAGGGTATCACTTGGCTTTTTGCTTTGACTTTTGTTCTAGGTGAGCCTAAGAATATGTTTCTGAGTGATTTCTTTTGCTTTAATCATCATCAGTTGTCTCTATAAATGAAATAGTAGACTAGTATGTTGCAGTTTGTAGGAGTAGAATATGGCTTGAGATGAATAAGGGGTTTCCATGGGTGTATATCTTTGGTCCACAGAAATTTCAGTGTCACTGTCCCTGGCAAATGTGATATCCAGGGCAATGTTTTTGGTGCTGAGGGAGACAGAGGTGGCTGTTGCCATTTCTACTGGCAAGCTATATTGTTGCTAGGGATTATGGCACCAACTTCTGTGTCTCCAGGGCTGTGTAATATGAATGGACACTTCCTCATGTCCTGATAGGAGAGTCTAACCAGTTCTGTGCTTATAATATAATAGTCCTAGGATTAGGGGATTTGAACTGGACTCTGTTCCAGTCCTACCAGGTGAATACAAGGTATAAAGGATATTTTAGCATTCATACTAAGTATTAATTATATGCACTTGTAATTAAACAAAGTAAAGTAAAATCCATGTGATAAATGCCAAAGCTATTATATTTGCTAATTAATGCTCCCAAGGATATTATTTCCTTTGAATCTCCACAGTGAAAATACTATGTAATAATGCACTATTGCATGTTTCTTTCCAATTTATGTTCAGTGACATTAAGTTATTAGACTGAAATTGTAAGTATTTATATGATATAAATTTGCAAACTCTATATCTCAAGTTCCTAATCCACAGAGCTAATGAAATGCAGGGGAATATGTGTGTGTGTGTGTGTATGTGTGTGTGTGTGTGTGTAGATCATCCTATTGAGTATCATTATCAAGATCAACAATTTTTTTCTCTTCTACTTCTTCAATGGGATAGCTAGTTGCATAATAATATGCAGAAAGTGTAAAATAATTATTGACAAAAAACCCTATTTAGCTAGTGACACTGTGGAAAGCTAGGTAATTTTAATATATGTACCATAATGTTTCATTTAGTGATGCCCATTTTTAGAAAATAATAAATGTACCTTTGTGTATTTCAAAAATATTTAAAGGTAGGAAAAAAGCAGAAAACTTCTTATGAAGCTTAATGCATATGACATATTTTCATGTTTTATATGAGCATGTATACTGCAAATACATATTTGTATAATTATATTACATATCGTGAAATACATATTTTAAACACTAAAAATGTACACAAAAGAGCCTCATGCATTTTTTATGCTTATATACAGGTTTATATTTAGGAATGGCCTGAAACTAAATCCTTACATGTTTTACTGTGTTCATTATTCAAAATATTATATAATGAGAAAGTTAGTTATAGAAGTAGACTACTAGGGTATCACTACGAACATTAGCACAGACACATTTCAAGGACAATTTGTTATCATCCTGGTTATATAATGGATTTACTATTGCACCAGGCTCAAACTAGGAGGCTAAAAACCCATTCAGGTCTCACATGTGTGACAGAGACCCAAGTACTGGAGTCATTTACTGTTACCCAGAGTACACATCAGCAGGAAGCTAGATGGGAAACAGAGGTGATGATTTAACCACTGTGTTTCAATGCGTGTCGTTATTGAGTATGGTTTTGTTACTCAGAGAACATTCAGTACTGAGGTTTTCATTATATAAGTATGCGTTTCTAAATTTACAGAAGATAATATTTCTACCAATAATGTTTAGCCAATATTTTTGTCTCTTTTAACAGTTTTTGTGTTAAAATCTATTTTGTCTGATATTAAGATGGCTACACTTGACCTTTTTGCTTCCCATTAACATGAGATTTTTCTATCCTTTCACTTTTAGTCTGCATGTACCTTTGATGATGAGATCTGTTTTTGGTAGACAGCAAAGATATGAGTCTTGTTTTTTAATCCATCAGTCTGTGTCTTTTAACTGGAGAGCTTGCCCTTTTACATTCAAGAATACTATTGATAAGTAACAACTTGGCCCTGCCATTTTTGCATAAATATTTCTATTGTTTACTTTGGGTTTCCTTTGCACTTTTACTGGGAGATTATCTGCCTTTCCATTCCTTCATAATGATGACTATTTTTCTGTGTTTCTGTGTGCAGCATTATCCTTCAATATAATTTCTAAGTCTGGAAGAGTAGTAACAAAGTCATTCAATTGCTGTTTGTTATGAAAAGTCCTTATTTTGCCTTCATTCACAAATGAGAGCTTTGCAGGATACAGTATTTTCTGTTTACAGTTTTTTTTTTTTCTATTATGATTTGGACTATGTCTCTCTATTCTCTCCTAGCCTATAGAGTTTCTGCAAAGAAGAGAATTGTGAGTCTAATTGGAGATCTTCTGAAAGTAATCTTGTGTTTCTCTTATGCTTACTTTAGAGTCATTTCTTTATGTTTTACTGTTGAAAGTTTGACTACAATGTGTCATGGTGAAGACTTCTCTGGCTGAGTCTTAGGAGTTCTATGTACTTCATGTATTTGGTTATTCCTTTATTTCGCCAAATTGGGGAAGCTTTCTGTAGTTATTTCATAGATAGACCTTCTATTCTGTTCACTTTTCACACCTTGAGGAACTTCTAAGACTTATGTTGGGTTATTTCATAGCATCCCATAAATGTTCAACACTGTTTTAATTTTTTTTCTAATTTCTTCTTTTTGGTCCAACTGAAAGACTTCTAAAGATTTGTCTTCTAGCTCAGATATTCTTTCTTCTTCCTCACCAAGTCTGTTAAGGCTTTCCACCACCATTTTTATTTGATCTATTGAATTCTTCATTTATAATATTTCATTTTTATTTCTTGCCCCGGCCTGCAGGGTAATCTACTAGGACATGAGGCGGGCAGACCTGAATGGAGAGACAAATCAGACATGAGAAGTGAGACCAAGACAGTACTCTGATCAAGTTCTCGTTTATTCCAGCATCTCAGTGATATTTTATACATAACCAGCTGCAGCTCAAGGCAATACAGAAATTAACAACATACACAAGCAACTTATCAGGCTTTCTGCAACACAGTCACAACATAGTTAATTTTAGTGGAGTGTACTTGTTTGATCATTCTCCTAGAGCGTGGGAATAGGTGACTTTTTTCCTCCCAGGAATTCCACAAGCCAAGACTGACCATGACTTGTCTATGACTTGTTTATGAAGTGCTAACCATATCAATGAGCTGTACAAATGGAATTTTCTAGTAAATCCTCCTTACAGGAACACAGTTGAAGGTTAGTCTAAACAAAGGCCTATACAGGGAAACCAGCACAGTGGCTCCCAACAATTTCTCTTTAAATATCAATTTTATGGAAAAATTTCCATTCATGTCATGTATGGATTTCTTTAATTAGTTAATTTGCTTCTGATTGCTTTTTATTAATCCTGTGATTTATTATTTGAATCTTGTTTCTGACATTTCATCAATCTCTTCATCTTCACATTCTAATATTGAAGTGTTATGTTCCTGTGGGGTGTTTCATGAGGTCTTTCTTATTCTCATCTCATTTTATGAATTTCTGCATTTACTTTTAGGCATTTGTGGAGATACATGCTTGTTTTTTCTTCTGATGGTTTTTATCTTTGAACTATATCTCTGTGGTTTAGTGGAATGTTTGCCTTTTCAGGGAATATCATGACGTGTTCCCAGAGCTCGGTGTGGTCATGGAGCACTAGTCAGTGCTACAGTGTGGAACAAGTATCCAGGATAACAACTAAGCTCGGCATGGTAGATCTCCTATTAACAGAAGAGTGTAATTGTCAGTTTATGTCCTCAACATTTCTCCTTCCAATGATCAGTGCCCAGGTGTTAGCCCCCAGTGGGTGCAAAACTCATTTATGCTGCCTTATGAACCACACTAATTATCTGTGCAGTCATCACTCCAAGCATGGATCCCTCTGCCATGACCCACTCCAGGCAACCAGAGAGCTCTGATTGTGTTTATCTGCATACAGTGATTGCCCAGAGACCCAGTTACACCCTTCACCCTCTCATGCACCACTAAGTCCTCACAGTCTTAACATATAAGGCTCCCACAGATTCTAGTTGTAAACTGACTGCTCCACCCCACCAGCCTGTCTGGTCTATAGAGAGACATACGTTCCCAGAGCCAGCGGTCAGTGGTTGGTTCACCTAGGCACCTTGATCTCCAGAGCTTGTGATATGTTGAGAGGGTGGGGGCACCTCACAGTCTTATGTGGGTGCCTAGCCCCCTGACAACCCTGCTAACCAGTTTCAAAGTCAGTGGGGACTCTGAATTTTCCCTTCTTCAATAATCTTTGAATTATGCACAAACACAAGAGCCACTGGCTAATTGATGCCCTCTCCCTGCCACTGCTGTCAGTGTGGTCCTGAATCAGCCAATTACTCTGTGTGTGAACCTCGCTCATGCCCAAAATGGTGCCCTCCCCTCAGCTGGGTGCCAGGCACCATTGTGTGGAGGATGGAGTGAGAGAAATATGCCCCTTTAACATCCATTTGTGGCCCTCAAGTCCCAAGGGCTCCAGGTCAGGTTCGTTCTATGGTCCACCTCTGGCTGTATGACCACAAATTGCTACAGTCTGATCTCAGCTGTCTCTAAGTTGGTGCCCACTGCAGCTCTTTATTATTGGAGTCATGTGTTGTGTCCATGTTTGTGCTGTGTGTCCACACCTTCCACATAGTCCATGGTGTTTCTCTTCTTTCCATGTTACTTCTACTGTGGTTTTCTCTCTAATTCACCTCCAACAGTACACTTCCTATATTTTTTTCTTCACTATTTATCCATAGCCTAGCATACTATGTCACTCCCTGTTTCCACCATCTTGGAATCATCCTACACTTATCAATATTAGCTTCTTAAAGGTAGGTAGATAAAAGATCAATTGAACATATCTTTTCATTATACTGTAAAATTGGTCACTGCATCTTCTGGGAATTTTCCAATCATGCCATTAAATGAACAACTATAGTTAATGAGATAATTTTGAACATGGGGAAATCTTTGTTACTTTAATATCTTAATGTTTACCACAATATATTGGGACCATCAGTGAATGATGAGTGAAAAAAACAAATTAGTAAATCAGTGAATGAGTGATCTGAGAGAGAGAAAAACTCCATAGTAGCAAAATTATGATGTGTACATAAAGTGGCTCTTAAAGGCTCTTCACAATCCATAAAATGATTCTGTTGTGGAAAGAAAACATATGCATTTTTTGTGAAATTAACAGCTGTGAATTGTAATATTAAGCACAAAACTATTTTTTATCTTTTCCTGCTCCATTATTAGTTATGTGTAAATTTCAGTGCCCATAATGAGAACAGCTTCTCGTTAATCAACCCTCTGTTAATTGTTTCTCTTTTAGATCATACTAAAAAGGAAAGCAAACATGAAATTCATGGTCATTTACTCTACAATTGGTTATGAGAAATTTTAAAGCAAAATACAGATATTTTGGATGTTCACAAATTAATGAAAATTTATTAATCATAGACCTGAAGGGAACAGGAGAGCTGTGACTGTGAAATCACAGAGAGATATAATGTTGCTGCTTGAGCTTAAGGATGAGAGTTGGTTCAAGCAGCTGGAAAAGGCCATGGAGTACATTTTTCTCTAATACTTTCAGAAAGGAACATGGCATCATGGGCACCTTGGATTGAGCCTGCTGAAACTCATGCGAGATGTCTGACTAACAGAACTTTAAAATGATGATTTTTTTTTTTGACAGGCAGAGTGGACAGTGAGAGAGAGAGACAGAGAAAAAGGTCTTCCTTTTGCTGTTGGTTCACCCTCCAATGGCCGCCACAGCCAGTGCACTGCGCTGATCCAAAGGCAGGAGCCAGGTGGTTCTCCTGGTCTCCCATGCGGGTGGAGGGCCCAAGCACTTGGGTCATCCTCCACTGCACTCCCGGGCCACAGCAGAGAGCTGGCCTGGAAGAGGGGCAACTGGGACAGAATCAGGTGCCCCGACTGGGACTAGAACCCGGTGTCCTGGCACCGCAAGGCGGAGGATTAGCCTATTGAGCCACAGAGCTGGCTAAAATGATGAATTTGTGTTGTGTTATGACATTAATTGTGTTGTACTTTTTTTCTAAGCATTAGGAAACTGATATGCTAGTATTGACCAAATTTAATAACTCTGTGACTTTGGACAAATGAGTTCATTACTATCTGAGTTTCAATCTTTTATGAAAAATGGAAATTTATCACACTCTTTATTCCTTGTATTTTATTTGTCTTGATGCAAAGATACAGTATAAAGTTGATAAGTTGATGGATAGCTTACTCATTTACGCCCTCTCACAGAAATGTCATGGAATGTTGTAAAATCCTTTTTACTCACTTGGTATTGGTATTGCAGACTCTCATACTTGCCTCCATCTCCAGAAAGTACTTTCAAAGGGAGGGATGAATTAGTCTGGACCAGTATTATAATTCATTATCATAATCATAGAACAAAAATGTACTGGGACAAATGGAGAAAACTGAACAAAAGCTGATTATGGTGTGTGGCTTGTTCAGGAAAACACAAAATTCCCAGAGTTTGCTTCATTGAAGTCCTTTCAAAAATACTGGTTTTTGACTGACTTATTCATACTAATTACCACAATTTCTACTCACATTAAACCAAAGGGATATTTGAGCAAAATCCAAAGTTCATTTTTGTGAAGAATCGACTGAGTTACTTAACTTCTAGGAGATGATTTCTTGGCTCCTATTTGCAAATGATTCTTCTAATTGAGAACCCCAGAATATCTGTTTTTCCCTCCTGGCAATCATCTTCTTTGGCAAAGAGTGTGAGATTGGAGTGTCGGAAAAAAGAGAAAAGCAGAATGCCAGGAACTTTGATCTTTCTATTCCCACAAGAGTGGGGAATATACAGGTAATCCATAACAAATGGTGAATGCATGTTTGGCTGAATTTTTAAAGGAGTACTATATTAGAATGATAAACAAGAATTAAGAGGACATTAATGTAGCTTTTAAAATTTTGTATTATCTTTTGATTGTAACTGAATATCTTACCCTATGATAAGCAGAGTTATACAACATAGAAACACTTTGTCTTTCAGATTTTTTAACCCTTTGGGCCATCCTTCTTGAGTAATTGTTTTTAAGTAACACTACAAATTATCTTATATTCTTATAAGCATGAATTAAAGAAGGGATATTATTGGTAAACAGCAGCCATGTTACTCCTTTCTTGACTTCAATTCATCACTCAAAAACCTATATATAAATATATATATAATATATATATAAATATTTATATATATGTAAATATATATATAGTAATATATATTTATATATGAATCCATCCCAAATTTCTAGTATACCAACATTAGCAAACAGACAGAAGAATTAAAAAAATATTTTTGTCAGGGCTGGCATTGTGGAATCTGGGTAAAGATGCCACCTGCAATGCTGGCATTCCATTTGGACAGATTCATGTCTTGGGCTTTTATTTCCCATCGAACTCGCCACTAATATGGCTGGAAAATATGGCAAAATCTTGTCCAAGTCCTTGGGCCCCTGCCACCCACATGGGATACCTATATGAATTCCTTGCTCCTACCACCTGGCTTGGCCTCCCTAACCACACATGCTGCAGCATTCTTGAGAGGTAACCAGCAAATGGAACATTTAGTCTCTCTCTCTCTCTCTCTCTCTCTCTCTCTCTCTCTCTCTCTCTCTGTGTGTGTGTGTGTGTGTGTGTGTGTAGGGGATGGGACTCCCTTTTTCTAACTCTGACTTTAAATAAATATATCTCACAACATTTTTGTCAAGTTTGATTTAATCAACATATGTCAGAATTTGCTTTCTTCAACTAGAGCCTGAAATATTTTATTTGGTTTTGCTTTGCTTCCTCCTTGCGAATATTTATTTGGCCATAAGGCAGGCTTTATTGGAGTTGAAATATATTTAGTAAACTGTGCTTTGTAGAGAGAGTATTCATATGGAGACTATCATTTTCTTATTCTTCTCTTAATAATAGCACATTTCAGAGAGACAATAGAGCCTTGGCAGCTGTCATTACATGATTTATATTTGAAGAAGGGACCTATAGTGAACTGTATTGAATTCTGTCACCCACTCTCACATCTGCCAAGGAGGTTCTGAGATGGAGTTGGAAGGAAGGAAGGAAGGAAGGAAGGAAGGAAGGAAGGAAGGAAGGAGGGAGGGAGGGAGGGAGGGAGGGAGGGAGGGAGGGAAGGAAGGAAGGAAGGAAGGAAAGAAGGAAGGAAGGAAGGAAGGAAGGAAGGAAGGAAGGAAGGAAGGAAGGAGGGAAGGAAGGAAGATTCTAACAGCATGGGTTAAATCACTAGCTCTATCATCCAAGTGCAATTTGGTTTTGGCAAGTAAGTAGACTTCCCAGAGTCTGTTTCTTCACACAAAATGTGGAGTTAATAAAACCTGCATTAATGTGTTCAGTTGTTCCAGAATTCTATATGCTACTACTCTTTATTAACTTAAAAATTTTAATGGGTACATAAAAATTGTACCTATTTGTGGCGCTCCATGTGATATTCTGACAGGTTTATAATGTGGGATATCCAGTTGATGTAGTTATACCTATATGCTCAAACATATGCCATTTTTATGATGAAAACATACAAGTCATACTTTACAGGATTTTTAAGTAGAGAAGAATATATGTAGATTTACACATTATATCTATCTATATATGTACATATGTATATACACATAATAATATCAATGATCTTCATTGTATGAACTTTGATAATAGAGTTACTAATGAAAGAGAAGTTTCCCTTGTCTTTAAAGACTTTAAAATTTTATTCTTTACCTGGCCTGAAATACTAAGTCAATTAAACAAAATAACAATTTTAATCATTTCGCTTGTTTTTCTGATCCTCACAACAAGGGCGATATGGCCCGTGATTTGTTTCCCACGGAGTCCACTGAAAGTTTGGGCCTTGGCAGAACAGTATAACTACTAAAACTGGTCTCTATGGTACCCATAATTTCCAACTGTTTAAGCCTTCTCTGCCTTTTTCTTACACCTACTTGGCAATGACACAGATCTGTGTGCTAAATTTGTCACTTTTCTCTCAGGAACTACTGTTCCTCATTGCCTATTATCAATTTCTAAATACCATTATTTTATATTTTTCCTATGTTTCCAGTATTTCAGAAGCACAGCAAATCTAATTAGTGTTTTTCCTTATTGATAAAATGAAACATATTTCATTCTGTTTTAGACAATTAAATAAAATTTTCTAAGTGCCTACCAATTCATCAAAATATATTGTGATTATATATGTACATATATATATGTATATATACATAGATAGGTGTGTAGGAAATATATATGTGTAGAAAGTGATATATGCAAATCACTTATATGTTATCAAAGAATATATGTATGTATATATATACGTTCATATCTGTATTTCCACATATTTCTTATCATTCCAAGAAAATTTATGAGTCCAAAATGAAGATGAGTTTTTATATATTAGCACTTTTATCTTCTCTGGTTATTCTTTTGGGTATTTCTGCAGCTCAGAAAATAACTTGATGTATACTTCTGCCAGTTGTCTCATGATATGTATTTGAACTATGCTCTCCTTTTTCTAACAGTGCATTGGAAGGGCCAATACATGCCATATATTCTGAAAGTCTGATTTGACCAGTATGCTACTGGGGAATCCAGCTTCATCCATTTATGAAATAGTTTCTGTAATCAATGATTGCATAAAGTTTAATGAGAATTCTGAGTAAAACTTAAAAAGTTAGGGCTTTGGACTTTTACATCAGAAAAGACATAAGGAAGCCTTGAATATTCAACCGAGGGAATACTGAGTTATTTTTCCTTGAGTAGGAGATTTAAGAGTCAGACAAATGAGTCTCTAGTACACTGTGAATTACTGGAAGGAGTAGTTGTTCTAATACCCACTGCTGCTATGGCAAAGTATCAGAACCTCAGTCACTTACAGCAATAGACTTCTGTTCTCTCACACACTTGGGAATTGTGAGTTGAAATCTGCTGGGACTCAGCATCCTCTGCAGGCTTTAGAAGGGAATCTGTCCCCTGTCGCTCTCAGCTTCTGGTGGCCTCCATGATCCTATTGCATTCTCTTCTACACGAAAACTTCCTCTGCCTTTACTTTCTAGGGACCCTCTTGATGTTCTTTAGGGCCGATAGAGGTGATCCAGTGTTCTTTGAACTTAATTCTGTCCTCTCAAAATTCCTATTGTGAATATCTAACCACCAAAGTTACTGTTTTTGGAGATAAAGCTTTTATGAAAGTACTCAAATTTAAGTCAGAGTAGGAACTTGATCTGATGGATTCATATCCTGAGGAGAGATAGAAGCAAGTTCCTCTGTGTTGTCAAGATAGGGAGGGAAGGTGGACATCTGGAAGTTTGGAAGAGAGCCCGGCTTTGTAGCCTCCAGAACTTATAAAACCCCTACCTGTGATTTTTGTTATAGAAGCCTGCATTGATTAATACATGAGATAATTTTCTCACCTCGAAATCCTTTATCCTCACATCCTTCCTCATCAAAGGTAATCAGTCTTTTTCCATAGGAGATTGACATATCATTTTGGTACTACCACTCTTCAGTCCACTGCAGTAACTAATATTTGGTCCACACATTCTCTGAGTAAGAGGGAATTTTCTACATATTCAATTAAACAATAAATCTTCAAGCAATAGTTGTTTAATTAATGTCAGATACTACTCTAGAGTCAGTTTCTTTCCTTTTAAAATAAAACAAAATAAAAATGATAGCAAAAATACTCTGAGATTTACTTGTTTTTTTACCCCATTTGACAAAGTGGCAGGACACAGAGGTCCTTCCAAGATATATAAACTGTCAGAGACTCTATTCTATTTAATTGCCATTCTAGTATTGGAATTCATGTTTCTTTGACTCCAAAATGTATGATCATTCCCCAAAGTCAATTCTCATTGTGGTATTAATTCATCAGATTCAATAAGGCTTCTTTCCAGAAGCAGCCAACAGAACAGCAGAAGTCCATATTAAGACTTACAGTTATTACATTTAAAAGCAAATGATTGTTCAATTAAATACTGTGTTTCTGTATTTAAAAATAATTTTCCAAACATCAGCATTCACACTGGTGAAGTAATATGTAGTTTTCCCTTTATTAAAAACAATTAATATATGTAGTTTTAATCATGAAGTGAAACTAAGTGGCACAACTTCAGTACTGATATAAAAGTAGAAACACTGCCATGTCAGTTACTTAATAGATGACCTCAGAGGTAACTTCTCTCAAATATTTGAAGTAGGAAAACAGCATTATTATTATTTCCCTGTACTCTTTCTTAGCTTAATAATGAATGAAACCCCTTTAGGCCCATATGAATTATTACAGATATCTAGCCTGGTAGATGGCAAATGAAATGTTTTATCCTGGGCATTTTTCCTGCTTTAAGCCAATTCTATAATCTAGGAACATTTTTGTAAGTGCCATATTTGCATGAGGATCTATAATTAAGTGACCTTGTATATTTATTAATTTGCTTCATAGTTGTGTTTTCAAGACTATACCATAAAATATAGTTTCTAGCCTTAGTGAACCTCTTTTGAACATCTGTAGCTGGACTGAGCTTTCTCCCTATTGGTTGCCATAGTAAACCACTATTCAGCACTTGTGTCGTATTACCTGTTCCAGTTTTTTTTTGTTTCTTTGTTTGTTTTTCCATTTTCTCCCTGTGTCTGCCAGGCCTCTGTGATTACATGCTATAAAAACATATTTGACAAAATGAAATGAAAAGAACTAATTGTTGAAAAATCAGGGATTTACCATGTTAAGAAGACAGGAGAAACAAGCCTGGGGACAGGCAAAAACAGACTGCCCCAAAATATTGGACTCATAAACCAATAGAAAGTTTTTATTATTGAAAAAAGAATTACACACCTAGTCGTTTGTAACTTTTGCTTAATCTGACCATTTAAATTCCAAAGATGAAGTTACTAATGATCTCACTTGAATCATGTGTTTGTTTCTTGGACAGGTTACAAGTTTTGAAACACAAAATAATATTTGGAATGTACCATACCATGAGAGAATGGCAATCCTTCAGAACCAAATTAGGGACTATTATGAAAGTAGAAGCAATGATCGGCATTTATGAAGGAACTGATAGGAGCTCTGTTTTTAGTTTTTGATGTTAGTTCTAAACATGGTGCTGTTAAAGGGTTAAAGTACAATAACTGTCTGTTGATTCACATTGCTGAATGTAATTCACAAGGTGACATTTTAGATTTCTCTAAGCATAAATACACCTCTTCCCCTTTAATTGTTATCTTGGCTTTATCTTACAAAATATCTCATAAACAAATGATGAAAAGAGAAAAATATAAACAGAACTTTAGTGAGTGCAAATTATATTCCTGGGATGCAATGATGAATAAGGCATAGTATCTTAACTTTACAACCTGCCAGCCTAAAACAGTCCAATGTTTAAGCAAACAACTAGGCTTATTTATGCCTTCTGCTTCCAAGAGGGTATATGGCCATCATATTATCTACATAACCCAAAATTAAAAAGTGAAAAATCTTCACCCATAATAAATTTTTTCCCAAATCCACTCTGTATTTTTATACCTGTAAATTATAAATGTAAAACATATCCAGTATCATTTTATATTATATATGTATAAACATCATAAAAATGTTATGGACACACATAGTTTTATGTGGATGGCAAGAAAATAAGAATATGCATTATATGCCAAAGGGACATAGATCAGAAAATTTGTTCTATAAATCAAGGTTGTGGGACTTTCTTGGTTGCTTTGTTCAAGGCTCTTGCCCCCTTAAAAGATAAGAATTCAAAGTCTGAACACAAGTAAAGCACAAAAGTGGGAGCAGGATTTATTGTGAATATGGGCAAACCCACAATGAAAGATGAGAGACGGAGAGGGAGAGGGAGTGAGAGGGGAGGAGAGAGAGAGAGAGAGAGAGAGAGAGAGAGAGAGAGAGAGAGAGAGATTTTCCCATTCTGTGGACCCCTTTATGGGACTAGAGATGGTGTCTTAATTGAACAGACAAATGGTGTGGAGACTGAGCAGGGTTCAGGGTATGTGATGTCTTCTGAGAAGCGTTTCATGGCATTTCCACATGGAGCTCAGTGTTCATGTTCCTGCCATGCTCTTGGTGCTGGAGGAAACTCATGCGCATCATGGGAAAATCATTGCTGAATTGACATGCAAGGGAGTGGAGTTGAGTTGCAGGGCTAGAGACAGAAACTAGAAATTCTTCCAGTTCTTTGATTACCTGACTCCTTGTCCAGCCTCATATGCTCAAGACTAACTGCACTTTTATGATGATTAAGCTAGTACAGAGATATGAAACTGATCAATGGATGAGAAAACAAAACATTTGGATAGGTAAACTGACTGTTACTATGTGATTTTGTTGGGAGACACCTTAAAAATGGACTGTTTAAAAATTACTAAAGAGAAACTTCATGTGTATGTTGACAAAGATTAGAAGCAACATTGATAAATAAAATAGTTATTACTAGAATGCGATTTTCAATTCCCATTAATGCTTTTGTACATTAAAATAAATTTACAAAGCAGTCAGGTCTTTCCATTATCTGAAGGTTCAAATGAACAAAATACTCTAAAATCATTCCTTCCTGTTAGTGTGATTTAATTCCTTCTTCATGTTTTTCAGTAGTGGTTCTTGCTGAGAGTGTCAGGGGAGACCCTTTTCCAGTACTATTGTTTGTTTATTCTCCCTATTCTTTTAACCTGTTTTCTCAAACCATCTGTCAGTTGTGAGTCATGGGAACACAGGTGGTAGATGTTCAGTAGATTAGAGTTAGAATAAATAGCTATTTTGGCTCTTGTTAAAAGTGATTTTTCTCTTTTAACACTTCTATCCTAACATTGCTTACCTATTTATGTGTCCCAAGTGCTTTAAAATCCCTTATAATAGTGTAACAGTTCCTTTTTGCTAAAAACATGCCTCTAAGTTTTTTTCCCCTCTGCAGAATGCTCTAAATGTCATAGATTCTAACATTTTTCTCAAATGACTATTTTATTCAGTGTCCAGTCTTTTCAGTGACCAATATCGATAATACATTTCGGTATATTTCAGCCTTTTTAGTTTAAATCATCTATCTGGTAATTTTAATTGCTTCTTTGTTGACTTCCCCATGCTAATTCTCTTCTGTTCCTTCTTCATCTGTGCAATGCTGCCACATCATGTTGACAGGGCTTCTAATCTTGTCATATGTCTGCTTAAAACATAGCAGACTTAATCTGATCACTAAATTTAAGCACAATTGTAGTTCAGTTTTGTGGTTTCCTCTCCATTTTGTAGTGCACTTTGCTTGATCGCTCTGCTTCTATCCTATAAACTAACATGCTAGCGGTTGATTTGTCTTCCTCTGTGTCTTTGCTTATTTTCCTCATTAGGAACAGTGTCCCTAGTGCTTACCCTAGGCTTAATCATTCAGAGACCCATTTTACATTTAACGCTTTGCATCAGGCCTATTCTCATTCTCCCACATGAGACTGACCACAATCATTTGAAAATATGTGCAGCCATGCTTGTGTCCCCTCTTCCTTAATGCACTTTATATTGTTATTTATGTGAATAGCAAATTGTGTAAATTCTGTAGACAAAAGCAACCCTTTGCTATCTTTCTATCCACCAAAGTCATTCTGCTCTGAATGCTTGACTGTTCTTTGAATTGTTTAAGTGCTGGCTCTAAAGATTATTGAAGACACTTAATAGGATTAGAAAGGAGAAATTTATTTTCTTGCTTAATTGCCTTTTTTATTCTTAGAGAAGATACACAAGGGAGATCAGAAATAGGAATTCTAGACAATGAAAAAAATGGGAGAGAAGGAGAGTAAACAAATATAAACTCTGAGAGTTTTCTGGACTTTATTTAATGAGTTACATTTCTTTAAATATAAACAGGAATTTGTCAACTTTATTTGCTTATTTTTATGACCATATCTAGGGTTTGGGTTACTTAATATGGGAACTAGAGAGATTTAAGTACTCTGACAAGGCCATGATTTACTCTTAGATTTTTTTGAACCCACATTATTTAGAAACCTCATTTCATCCACCTCCATGATCCATTTTGTCAGGCAACTTGGCATGCATCAAATTTTCTGTTTGTCCACCTACTATAGTAACCTCAAAGAGTGGTGGACATAACACCAAATGCAAATTAGTTCTGCCAAAGTTTCACATATAAGTTTGACTGTACAATCTTAGATCTGCCTATAACAATCTTTACATTACAATCTTTTATCTACTATAATAAAGTTAACATTCCCTTCTCTGACCAGAATCTGGAGTGAAAATTGTTTTGATTTTTGATTAAATGTTTCCAAAGAGATGACTTCTAGAATAATTAGTTGTCTGATTAGTTTGTGAGGAATTGGGGTGAATATGCAAACTGTGATACTTAATAAAACTTTTTTTTTCCTTAGGAGTAAAATGGGTTATGTATTTATTCAAATATACTGCAGGTTAAAATAAGGGAAAAGGACAGGATTTTATATTTTGAGCAATCAGGATCCTCAAAATAAAATTTTACTGCACAAAACATTGATATTTTCACTGGGAAAACAATACTATTGTATATCACTAATGCGAAACTGAATAGAATTTATGCTGCTTATTTCACAGTTAAGAATTTTTAAGATCTCCAGTATACATAAAATTTTAATTTTATTATTTTTATTGAATACAAAATTGACATTTTATCATGTGTTGCAATAACCATGTGAATTTATTAAACCTAATTTTCTCTTTTTTAATTATATCTCCTTTTCTTTTTCTTTGTTTCTCTTGAAGCTTCAACAGAGTGCTCCTCGACTCAATGAGAGTTCTCAAGTTGAGTCAAGAAAGAAAGAAAATCCAAGTACCACTGTGTGTGATTCTCAAGATGTAAGGTTAACTTTAAACAGATTTTACAGCATCAAACATGCATATAATTTCATAAGTATTTAAAAATACTAGTTTATGCCACCAAAAAGCTTCATATATGTACGTACATTCTGATGTCTAAGTACATGCTTTTAAATGCTTAGATTTTTTGAACCCATATTGTTTAGAAATCTCATTTCATCCACCTCCATGATCCACTTTGATAAAAGTTTCAGACTCAGGCACCTTAGCGTGCACTGAATTTTCTGTTTGTCCACCTACTAGAGTATCCTCACAGACTGATGGACATAAAAACAAATGCAAATTGCTTTTAAATGCAAGAATGAATATGCTCTTTGGATATAAATTAGGCTGGGGTTCCATTAGGAAATATAGCCATATTATTAGGACAATTGTGAATGTGAATTGTTGGAGGTAAGTGGGTTGCAATAGGCTTAGCAATATGTTCATTTTTTTTTTTTTTAGCACATTTAGCTGTTGAAGTATTAAAACCAAAAGCAAAGAAAAAAAATTTTCCATGGGATGTGATTATGCAGTATTGTCCACATAAAGCAAATAGAATCAATTACAGAGACATCATATTAGAAAGATATTTCTGGGGCAAGCATTGTGGAACAGTGGGTAAACCCACTGCCTGTGACATTAACATCCCTTATGGACAGCGGTTCGAATCCTGGATGCTCTACTTCTGATACAGAACCTGCTTCTATGCCTGGGAAAACAGCAGAAGATTGAGCAAATTCTTGAGCCCCTACACTCACTTGAGAGACCTGAATGTTATTCCAGGCTTCTGGGTTCAATCTGACCCATCCCTGGCTGTTACAGCCATTTGGGGAGTGAACCAATGGACGGGATAGTTCTTACTATCTCTCTCTCTTGCGCGTGCTCTCTCTCTCTCTCTTGCTCTGTAACTCTGCCTTTAAAATATATATATAAATAATGCTTTTATAAAAGATATGTCTAATCTTGCAGTAATAATATGAAACATGAAACTTGCTCCCTGTGATTTTTTTCACCCAAAATATGCACAGTGAAATTCAGTTCTCAGATTTTGGCAGAATTAAGTTTGTACATCTGTTATGTCTAGATTTGACATACAATGAATGACAGTAACTGTGTTGAGCAGATTAAGGGTTATTCTTCAATCCACGATAGAAAGTGTTTGCTGAAATAACTAATGCTGGAATAAAGTCCAGAGGTAGTTAATGAAAATAAGGTGAAATATAAAAATTTGCTAACAAAATCATTCTTTTTTTTAACTCTTTGGCTGCCAATTTGGATTAGTAAACTAAATTTCAAAGTGATTTTTGCCTTCAGTATCTCCCTATATTTAAACATATACTCAAACCATTCAATTTAAATATAAAGCTAATGAGAAGTATAAATAAAATATTCTGCAGTTTACCTCCATGCAAGGAGAGAGCAATTTTATTCTAGGTTGTAGAATGGCTAAATCCTTGTACAAATTGTCAATGGCAGGAAGATACTAGAACCTTATGGTTACAGAATATGTGCAGAAAGTGGAATGATATGAGCTTTAAAACACTTGGAGCCAGAGAGTGAGAGGTCCTGAGTTTCCAAGAGAAAGAATTCAGTTTGATTTAGGGAGATAGTTAATGTTTTCAAGCATGAGAGTGCTTCAAAAAGTTCATGAAAAATAAAATAAAAATATAAGATTATTTTGGTGTAAAATTTTTGGAAATCATATACATGGTATTGGTGTCTAACTGAATAGTAAGACAATGGCATTAATTTTATGGAGGATATTTTTATGCTGCCATACATTTTTCTGAAGCTACATAAAAATACCTTTTCTTCAAAGGCAAACTAAAACATTCTGTGTGATTTGCTGAGATTCCACAGAGCAACATTCTGGTCTACTTTTCTTAATGGCAACTGCGCCTGCTCAGAATCAGTTCTATTGTATTGTTTGTTTCCCTTCCCTTCTACTTTCATTGCTGTCTCTGTCATAACTCCTCTTCCTTCAATATGGTCCATCCGCAGCTACTGCTTTTAACTTGAGTCTACAAAGCCAGAGACTCAAGCTCTAATTTTTGTGACTTTATTGAACATACAAACATACTGAGAAAACAAAACACAATTCCACTTTAAAGGAAAATACACAATCCAATTCTTGTCCATTTTCTGTATTTATATTCTTTGTGTGTATGTGTGTGTGTGTGTTTTAGAACATGGATATATAAGTTTTTATAGCATTTCTTTACTTTGAGATTAAACTAATTTTACTTTTATATAGGGAGAGACAATAGAAGACAGAATTGTTTAATTTAATAAAATTAGTTTTTAGTTATTTGAAAGAGTTACAGAGGGAAAGAGAAGAGCAGAGAAAGAGATCCTCTATCCACTGTTTCACACCCCAAATGGCTGCAATGCCTGGAGGTAGAAGCTTCATCTGGGTCTCCAAGTTGGGCATGGGCTCAAGGACTTGAGCAACCTTCTTCCTCTGTTTTCCCAGACCATTAGCAGGGAGCTGGATCAGAAGTGGAACAGATTGGGCTGAAATTGGCACCTATACAGGGTGCCAGCACTGCAGACGGCAGCTTAACACACGGGGCCACAGTGCTGGCCTCTTAATTTTGTTGTCAGTGCTCTCATTTAGTAAAATGCATCTGATTTTAATTTTTAAAATTGTTTTTCTACCTTATAAAACAAAAGCATTCAGAAAATATTGAATTAAGAAATTTCAGTAATAAAAAATAAAATAAAATATGTACCTACGTTAAGCCAAAAATAGTAACAAATGGGGCAGGCAACAGAATGTCAAAAAGAGAGATCTCCAGACTCTGATCAAGTGCAGACATTGGAACAAAGTCTACTCTATGCTACAAATTTATTTTTCATTGTGTAAGACAACAATATTATTATTAAAAAAGAAAATGCATAAGTGGAGAGATATTCAGTTAACTTCTGCCCATTTGTTTCTGTGAAGTTACTATTCTCTCAATTATTGTGGAAAAAGTCATGTTTTCTAATATGCCTGTTTTTTTAAAGATATATTTATTTATTTTAAAGGCAGAGTTACATGGAGGCAAAAGCAGAGAGAGAGAGAGAGAGAGAGAGACCTTCCATCTCTTGGCTCATTCCCCAAATGGCCTCAAAGGCTAGAGCTGAGCCAATCCAAAGCCAGGGGCCTGGAGCTTCTTCTGGGTCTCCCATGCGGGTGCAGGGTCCCAAGGACTTGGCCATCTTCTACTGCTTTCCCAGATCATGGCAGAGAGCTGGATTGGAATGGGGACAGCTGGGACTCAAATTGGCACCCATATCAGATGCTGGCACTGCAGACAGTGGCTTTACCCACTATGTCACTTTGCAAACCCTCAATATACCTTTTTAAAGAACCAATCCCTATTTAATTCCTATCTTTGGTTCTAGAAAACAATGAACTTGGCTTCTGTGCGAATCAATTTGTGTTTTCCAAGAATTTTATAATTTTAAATTGTTCATACATATGATCTTTGGCAGGCAGCTTCTTTTATGCATCATGGTGATTTTCAGTTTACTGATGCTACAATATTTTGTCCTTTTTTTTGCTAAATAGAATTTCTTTTTATGATTACACCACATTTTCATTATCCATTCACCAGTAGCTAACTTCTGGGTTGTTTTCATTTTGTAACTATCATGAATAACAATGCTATGAATATTTATTTGAATATCTTCTGAAAACCTCTGTTTTAATTTCTTTTCAGTAGATACTTAAAAGTGGAATTGCTGAGTTTTATGGTAAATGTATGCCTAACTTTTTAAGAAACAAATTGTTTTCTGAAGTGGCTACATTGATTTAAAATCTCATTAGCAATGTATTAGAATTCTAGTTTCTCTGCATCTTTGTTACCACTTGCTTCTTTGTTAGAAAACACATGCTAGTGATTGTAAAATCAGATTCATTTTTGCTTAAATTACAAATTTCCTTATGATTAATGATGTTGGGTATATTTTCATGTCATTATTGGCAATTCGTATATCTCTTCAGGAAAATTATTATTCTAATTTTTCCTATGGTTTAATTAACTTCTTATTTTCTGGATATAAATCCTTTATCAGGGATGGGCTTGAAAATATTATCTTTTATTTTTCTTAATGGCGCTTTTCAAAAAATAAGGGACTATTTTACAGAGTTGCAGATTACAGAATAATTGAGTAATGGTACATAGAATTCTAAAGTCAACCAGAAATCTTTTGGTTACTGATTTCCGGGTTAATTCCATTGTAGTTTTAAGGATTGCTTTACATTGTTTCTATTCTTTCAAATTTGTTTTAATGTATATAATTTCTCGGAATACAGTAATTTTTATGAATGTTTCAGGTCAATTTGAGAAAAATATGTATTTTATTTTTGTCTAATAAAATATTCTACAAATATCTATTAGATTCATGATACTATTCAATTCAACCATATCCTTATAGATTTCCTAACTCAGATCTGTGAATTATTGATAGAGAGAGAATTCCATTATATTGCTTTATTCATTTTTATTAAAGGTTGTATACTTTCATTTCTAAATGTATGCCTTTTATTTTCCCTCAGACAGATTGTAGATCTTTATTAGTTTTCATGGCATCTCTAGTTTTTTATTTAAATCTGCCTAGCTGGAATGCCAGCCTCAGGAAGTATTTTCATATAGTAATAAAATATGTGCATAGGAGGAGCATTTTATAATCCTTTTATTATTTTCCATCTTTAGGTGAATAGACCTCAGAGCTATGACTCTCACCAATGCACCTCAGCTCTTTTTTTTTTTCCCTGTCTTTCTCTTATTTGAAATTGTAAGCTTATACGGGGATCAAATGGGTATTTTCTTTCATTTATAACAGATAAAACTTGAGTAGTATTTTTCCTTGCTGGGGAGGGCTTCATTGAGAAGAGTGTGCTAGGATTATGTCAAAGTGACTATTTTCCTCGATGTGATCAAATACATGTGTTTAACTATCCTTGGACCTTCAGGGTTAAAACTCAATAGGGCCTCCATAGTTTAAGCCTACAAAGGTATGGGTTCTCTCCTACCAGGACTAGACCTCTCGGAGTTTCTGTATGCTGTGGTTGTCCACATTCGGCCTTCAGCAACTTACTGAGAAATATCTAATAGTAACTAGTAGTCACTAACCAGTGGATTCTGCTTCAGGTTGCTTGTTTTTATTCTCCGTATTCACCAGTCTATACATTTGGTGAGTAGTGGTTTGCCACATAATGTCAATTTTCTGATAGATAAGAGATGTTTAGATTTTCAATGTACTCAGCTTTATGTCCTGTTGTGAATGTGGAAGTCATGAACTCCAAGGCCTTTGTTCTTAGAGTGGGAACCAAACAGAAGTTCTGAAGACAGTCTTTCAAAAAGTATTTTTTTTTAAGTTTCAATATAGTCCAGTCTGAGTTCTTTATTCATCTTTATACACACACACACACACACACACACACACACACCAACACACTTTTACCTACTCCAAGAACAGAAGTACTTTCTCCTATGTTTCCTGTAATAAAATTATAATTTCATTTCCTGCCTTTAGACTTACTATATTTTTCTATGGATTGTGTGTTCATTCCATGTTGACATTTACTTGCACCCATCTTTAAAACAATTTGCTTTAAAGAATATTCTTTCTCTATTGAACTACTTTATCACCTTTGTAAAAAACAATTGAACACAATTATAAGTTCACTTTTCAACATTCAATTCAGTTTTATTGATTTATGTCTGTCATTTTAGCCAAGAACACTCCATATCTGTTTCAAAAAGACTAAAGGAAGGCTCACAGTGGTTAAATATTTTTGATTGAACAGTAAGAAATTGACTGAAGCATAAAAGAACCAAATCAACTTCCCATTCTGTTTTTCCTCCCCTGCCTTCCATCTCAAATTTTTAGTTGGTTCCTTATTTTATTATATCATAAGTCAAATAGGTAGAATGGAACATACTTTAGCAGTCTATATTGATAAGCACAATAGGATGAGGGATCTATTACGCTTATTCTGGATATACCATCATCATTAATCAAAATCAACATTACAATTCCATTCTTTTTACAGATCTCATCACAGGTTGACTTGAGCTCATTGTCAATTAAAATCTTTCCATCTAAGATCCAAATACAGCAAATTATTTGCATTTCTGTGTGTTAACAATTAATAATCTGTAAAATAAGAAAATCCCACTAATAATAGAATGAAAAAGAGGCAAGTACTTAAGAATAATGAAAACAAAGTAAGTGCAAGACTTATACACTGAAAAAAAACTATAAACTGTTGCTGAAAAGAATTTTAAAAGATCTAAGTAATTGGAGATACAGCCTGTGTTTATGATTAGAAGAATTGCTATCATTCTCTCTTTGTCTCTGCCTTTCTCTTATAACTCTTTAAAAATAAATAAATAAATCTTTAAAAGAAGTAGGGGTGGGAGATGGCATTATGGAGGAGCAGGCATCACATATGGGCACCATTTTGGGTCCTAGCTTCTCCACTTCTGATCCATCTCCTGCTAATGGCCTGGAAAAGCAATGGAAAATGGCCCAAATCTTTGGCCGTTTGAACCCACATGGAAGACTCTGAAAACTCCTGGCTCTTGGCTTTGGTCTGGCCCAGCCCTAGCCATGGCAGCAATATGGGCAATGAGCTAGCAGATGGATGACATCTCT
Source organism: Sylvilagus floridanus (assembly GCA_949820135.1). Lineage (NCBI taxonomy): Eukaryota > Metazoa > Chordata > Mammalia > Lagomorpha > Leporidae > Sylvilagus > Sylvilagus floridanus. The sequence goes on from OX463224.1 coordinate 86,130,942, forward strand.
CTCTGTAACACTGACTTTCATAATAAATAAATAAATCCTTTAAAAAGGAAGAATTCATAATATTAAAATGATATTTTCTTAAGTTAATACATAGAGAAAACTCAATCCCCAGGCCTGATGCTGTGGTGTAGTGGGCAAAGCCACCATCTGGAACACTGGCATCCCATTTAAGTGCAGTTGTATGTCCCAGCTGCTCCACTGCCAATCCAGCTCACTGATAACAATCTGGAAAAAGCAGTGGAAGATTGCTCAAGTGTTTGAGTCCCTATACGCACATGGGATACCCAGTAGAATCTTCTGGCTCCTGGCCTCTGCCTGGCCCTGTGCAGTCCATTGCCAGTCATGTAAAGAGGGAAACAGCAAATGGAAGATGTTTCCTTTTCTGTGTCTTTCCCCTCTCTCTATCACTCTGGCTTTCAAAATAAATAAATAAATATTCACTAAAGAAAGAAAGACGTAATTTTTATCAAAATTTTATTGGGATGTTTCACTAAAATTGTCAAGCTGATCCTGTTTTTACAAGGGAATGCAAGCCACTATGAATAGCCAATAGTATCTTGAAAAGGGACTACAAAATGATAGCTTTTAACTTCCTATTTTCAAAACTTAATAAGTAATGTTGACATCTTGCAGGTGTGTCATTATGATTATACATAATAGCAAATATGTCATGTTCTACCACACCATAGATGTCATTATTAGTTTCTTCAAAAAAATCTTTCCTGGAATTTAAATCTTTGAATTTTCTACGATCAAAGATCCAAAGTGGAAATTAGAGCCTATGTTTATACTCAGCTCTTATTGTGGATTTATTCTACTTCTTGCTTGTGCCGTCGTATGCAACCTAGGCAATAGTGGTTAGGAAATGGCTTTCGGAGTCCATTTTTTGTTTGTTTGTTTTGTTTTGGTGACATACAGAACATGAAATGAATTGCTAAAGGCTCAATGCAATATTGGACTATCAGATTGGGGGATAGCTGGATTACTTTATAAATGACTTTGCTTAAAAAATAAACTAAAAATAATTTTGCTTAAATGACCATATAGATTAAATTGAGAAAGTAAATGCTGTTCTTACTCCACACCATTTCCTGCATCATTCAAATTTACTAGATAATGTTTAATAACACATAGAAATTTAAATTTTAAATTTAGCATATAACATTTTAATTTTCATTTAGGGATTAAGAATTACTGCTCAATATAAATGAGTTTTGCAATTTTTGCCTACTACAAATAGCAAGCATTTAATTTTTTTTAATATTATGAGAAAATGAAAAACAAGAATAGCTCATGTTTAAGGCTCAGCTTCTTGCCATTACTATGAGGCTCTGACCAAAGAAAGTTTTTCAACAACAAAGCATTCTCTAGGGCAGTAAGAGAATAAAATGTGCAGAAAATAAAACCTAGAGCTGCAGGTGGAAAATCATGCCAGCTTTTTCATTTTAAAGCAATTTTGGCAGAGTTTTAAGAAATCCTAGTTTGCTATTTTATCCAATATTCATTGTGCAGTAGTTGATAGCCTTGATGAGTTGTTGGCAGATGTTTGGTTAACACATTTTTTAGGCAAGTCATGGCGTGCAGTAATTGTGCTGAAAAACCAAACACTGTTGTCATTCTGGGATATACTCCATCAGACAATTTGAAGAGGTTGGCTTTATTGGAATCAGTCTTCATGCTACTGTGATATTTTTCAAAGAAAGTAGGCATGCCTCCAGATAATTTCTGAATTATACATGATTTCCAAAGCCTTCAGAAGATTTTATTTATTTCCCTATTAGATATAATTTTCCATGTTTACTTTCATATAACATTTTGAATTGTGATTTATTTTCAAAACATTTTAAATAATGGTTAATCTGTTTATCTGGTAAATAAAGATAACCCAATAAGCCTGCTAATATTTATTATAAGCGACTTAGTCAAGCAGTAAGGCATGAACACAAAGCTTAATTTGATAAATCATTCGATACAATTTCCTCAACAAGACACATAATGGTTTTCTCCTCTCTATTTCTGTAGCTCTTGATGATTTCATTCTTTTTTTGCATGTTGATAATTTGATTAAGCTTCTCATTTTCAATTCTATGGTAAACATTTTGAGGACGAGAATATAAAAATATTTTCATGGTAAATTAAGGTTCAGAAAGTGAAAGTGATTTCTTTAGAGACACCTGCTTAGGGACATTGACTAAGTGTCAGACATTGCCTTCTACTATTGGTTCCATCTGATATATTCAGAGCCATTATGTGGATTCAGTGTTACATTTTCAGTCTTTTATCTTTTGATTTCTAGTTTCTGACATTTTGAGTACTAAAAAATACTAAAATATAACAAGTCCATTTCTTATGCAAAAGTTGGATCATAGAAAGGTTTAGCTAAAACACAGCTTTGCTTCTAACTTCATATTTAATTCTATTTTTTGTCCTATGTAACACACACAGAAAAACTTGAGCTGGCTTTCACCACTATCATATCACATCTTATTAGTGAAATTTTAGCTTGTCAAATTGAACATTTGCATTAATCATTATATATTAGTTTAATGTTTAATAAAAAGGCCATAAGAAAAGTAACTAATCTCTCTTGTGAAATAGAACCAGGAATTTTTTACAACTGAAGACAAAGTTATAGCAAATTTCCAGGTCAGAGACAAAAACCACAAGAACTTGAAAATGAATTTATAAATCTTTCCATGTTTCTTTTTTTGATTTTTTCTTGATTTCTGAGAACAAGGATAGAGTGCAATTAAAAATAAACAAAAATCAAAGAGACCATCCGCTTTTTGTAGGCATTCTGATGATTATTATTTCCATCATTGTGCAATTTTCAAAGGTTATTTTAAATATGTACCTTTATATTCATAAATGATTTACAAACGTGGTATTTCATCAAAGGCAAAGAGATGCCATGTGCCATAACGAAAATCTTTTGAAATATTTGACTATCTAAACTATGTTAGATGTGCTGATCTGATGATTGTACCTTGAGGAAGAACAATAGGAAGAAATTATATCAGGCTTTCTCCAAGATTATGTTAACTGAAGAAAGATTGAGTTTGATTAATGAGACTTTTTTCTTATCCTGCTACTTCATAACTACCAAAAGAAAATAAAGAAAGTAAGACATACTTGGGGGAATTTCCCAGCAGCAAATCCTTTGGAAATGATATCAAAGTTGATACCAGAATTATAAAATCAATGTTATTGAGCATCAGTGTTCTAATTTTCATATATCACCGGAATTCATAAAACATGCAAACTTTAGGCCAGCGCCATGGCTCACTAGGCTAATCCTCCTCCTGCGGTGCTGGCACCCTGGGTTCTAGTTCCGGTTGGGGTGCCAGTTCTGTCCTGATTGCTCCTCTTCCAGTCCAGCTCTCTGCTGTGGCCCGGGAAGGCAGTGGAGGATGGCACAAGTGCTTGAGCCCTGCACCCACATGGGAGACCAGGAGAAGCACCTGGCTCTTGGCTTCAGATCGGCGCAGCGGGCCATTTGGGGGGAGAACCAATGGAAGGAAGACCTTTCTTTCTGTCTTTCTCTTTCACTCACTGTCTCTCTCTGCCTGTCAAAAAAAAAAAAAAACATACAAACTTTAATGAAAACATGAGATAGTTAAGAAGTGACAGGAAAGATATAAACTAAATTTAACACTTACACAAAATATTCCATTCTATATTTTGTATTTTTTTTTAAATAATCTAACTCTTCTAACAACTGACTGAGGTAGGTACTATTTTTCGTATCTTACAGATAGGAATTCAGAACCTCAGTGAGTTGCAATAAGTTTCCCAATTTCATACAGCATATAGGAGTAAAGAAATTTGTCATGGTCTATTTAATACAGTGGTTTATAAACAATTGATTTTTTTTTTCCTCATCGTTCTGGATTCTAGGAAGTCTAGCTTGTGGTGCCGGGAAATCCAGATATCTTCTCCCTATAACATATAGTGGAAAGAGTGAAAGATCTGTGTAAGACCTCTTTTATGAGGACAATAATCCCATGAAGGCTCCATCCTCACACCCTATCACATCTCCTTTGCTCTTGCTCCTAAGAGCATCATTTTGGGAATAATGATCTCAACATAGGAATTTTGGATAGACATCAATATTCAGATCATAACAAAATTGGTGGGATAGGCTAGGTCTTTGCTTTATTCACCTTGCTGTGTTACCTATGTTATCTCATTTTGTTGTAATGGCAACATTTTGAATGTCAAAATCAGGGAATGGTGTTTGACACAGTGACTAAGATGACTCTAATGATGCCCACCCACCATCTATATCAGAGTGCCTGGGTTCTAATCCTGGCTCTGCTCCCAATTTCAGCTTCCTGCTGAAGCATACCTGGGAGGCAGTAGGTTAAGGTGAAGGCAGTTGGGTCCCTGACATCCTTGGGTGATCCAGATTGCATTAAGGATCCTGATTGTGACTAGGTCATCCCTGGCTCTTGGGGGAATTTGGGGAGTGAACCAGCAGGTGAGCAGTGTCTCTCTAGAGCTCACTATCACTCTCTCCCTTTCCTTTGATGTTAATTCTATGGCATATTTTTCATAAAAAATGTTCTTTGTTCTCTGAAATATTGTTGAGATATAATGTTTTATGTTTATTTGTTTCAATGTCATAATTTAGTGATCACAACACCAATGTTTGTAAGTGATGTTTAACGTTATTCTCCTATAAAATATCCAAGTGTAGGTACCTGAGGTTTACTAAGTTACTCACCTTATTGCATAGCAAGAGATGGAGCTGACACTCAAAACTATTTGTGCATGACTCCATAGTCTGTTCTGTCCACATTACAACTGGGGTTCTGATAATTACCAGGAACTCTCCAGTGTTACGGTCTTCCTACCAATGATGTAATTGCATGCTGTTTTTGATGCACAGTACCAAGTAATTTTCAGAGCTTATCCTGACTAAATAATTATGTTATCTCTTTTGTTGCTTTGTAGTCATAGCATATCATGTTGTCAGATGGGAGTTCATTGCCAAAAATCACAGAAACAAACTGATTATTCTGGTGGTAAAGATGTGTATATGAGACAGAATGTTCAATCATTTTAATAAAGACATGTTCCTAGTTCATCTCACTTTAAAATTTAGAGATGAAACTGTTCCACCCTGGGTCTTCTGTATAATTGAACAGATAAGCTGAAATTTAAAGGAGCTGAATTTCTGCATGCTTTCCTGAAAATTTGCATATTTTATTACTTGGCTTTCTGAATCTGAGCATTTTATTAATCAGGTGGAATTTTATCTAATTGAGTTGATGGAAGTTTTTTTAAGACCTGTGCTAGTTTTTGCTTGTACTGTCTGACTCTTAAAATGTCTAGTTTTTGTTTCTTTTAAATCAGCAGATAATTCCTTTGTATAATTAAATTGACCTGTCATTCCCTCTACCTCACTGCATCGCTATCTATTCTTCTGCAAGTTTTATTGTTTAATTATATGTGCATGTTGGGAAATTTTATTTGAACTTTTACTTTAGTATGAAAAGTGAATTTGAGGTTCCAATTGATAAGGAATTAAGAGCCTATGTTTCCTGGCACTGTTCCCACATAAACACTATATTTTTAAGAACACCATATATTGCCCTGTTGACTAACTATACACAGATAAACAATTATTATACAGATGGTGATATGTCATGGGAAAGTGATCAAACACTCATGGCTCTATGAAAGAAAAGAGGAGAGAGAGAGCAAAAGAAGAGAGAAAAATGGAGAGAGATGACAGCGCAGGGGTGTTGAGGAGGAAAGAGAAGAAAAGAACAGGAGAGAAATAGGGAGGGAGAAGAAGGGAGAGAAATAGAAAGAGAAAATGAAGGAGACAACGAGAAGGAATGGATAAGGAAATTCAAATAAAAATAGAAAGAGATAGTGTTTAGATTGCCAGATACACAAATATAGAAGTTCATTTATATTATTTGAAATCAAAAGAGCATTTGAAAGCACAGTTGTAAGGTTGTCTGTTTTGCCCATGCAAACTCTCTTTCTACTTTATTGTTTGACAATGCTAAGTGTTTGATGCATTTTATATCTGTGTCTTTTATACACACTTTCTGCTATGCATTATTATGCTAGCATATATATAACATTGTATTTGTGCATTTAGATTGTTTTTCACATTGATATATTTAAAATATGCTTTTCATGACTATAATATTCAACTTATGTTTTATTATTTAAGTAACTATCATCATACTTATGAAAAGTCATTAAAATTTTGTTTTAAAAACCACAACATCAATGAATTGAAAGATTTTTTGCAATCTTTAATTTAGTTTCGAAATTATGCATTATTTTCTTCATAGAGAAAGTAACCCATCATGATAATACTTAAGACTTTGGATATATCACTTAAATTATTTTATAAAATATTTTTATATTTGTTTGAGATTTATTTTTATTTGAAAGAGAGAGAGTTACAGATGGGGTGGGGAGAGAGAGAGAGAGAGAGAGAGAGAGAGAGAGACTGATTTTCTTTCCACTGTTCACTCTCCAAATGACCTGAAGCCAGAAGCAAGGTATTTCACCTGTGTCTCCCATTTTGCTTCATAGGCCCCAGCTCTGTGCCATCTTTGGCTGCTTTCTCAGGCACATTAGAAAGGAGATGGGTCAGAAGTGGTGTTGCCAGGACAGGAACCAGTGCCCATATGGAATGCTGACATTGCAGGAGGTGACTTAAACAGAAGCACCACAACACTGGAACCAAAGTATATGTAGGAATATATTTTTACACCAGCATTGTAAAACGGAGAAGCAAGTGAAGTGATAGTGCAAGAAAAGAAAGAAAATCTATTTTTTCATTCTATGACTATCCAGAATTTAAATTTTTAGTTTATTTCTGTTTTAAAGAAAAAAATTATAATTTAAATCATTATAATTTTAATTATGTCAAAGCATTTTTCTTCAATTCCATTAGTACTACACTGAATTTTATGAAAATGCGTTTGAATAAGTTAATGCAAAATACTTTTCTTCCCAAACTGAATGTATCACACAAGTCATTAAACAACTGGTATTAGTTCAGAGAGTCTATTATAATTAAATAAGATTTACTGAGTGTCTAACAGGTATCATATACTTATCCAATTTTCCTAGTCTTCATTTACCTCACAGATGTCCTGTGCATCTTATACCATTTCTATTAAATAGATAATGGACATGGGGCACAGTACTTAAAGAAGTGGAGTTATTTTCAAAAATCAACAGAAAAAGAAGTTAGATTGATGATAAAGCTTTCTGAGTGCAGAGCCTCTGTTTCTTACTGCCTACAAATTTGATGTATGCTATCTAAATTTATTCCTAAGTATTTTCCAGTAAACACTATTATTTCCATTTTATACATTATAGCTATAGTGGAAATCAAGCTTGAAAATTTCTAATGTGGTTTTTCCTTTGCAGTGCAACATAGTCTTTCCTAGGCTACACATTGCTTTCCATATCCCACAGTCTATCTTTTATTATTTCTTCTGTTTATATCTGATTTGACATCCTTGAGGAAAAAGAAACTGATTATACAATTATTTCCTTCTTATGCCCAGATTATTACTCAATTTTAAATATCATTGGTGTTATACACCCTGTAGAATGTAATTAGATAATGTGTACTAGATTGCTCACTGCTTTGTAATTGACATAGCTCCATCTCTTTAGTGATTATTGTTTTCTTTCCTTCTTCCCTTTATTTATTCCCTTGAGATCTGTCTTAAGAAACATATGCAAGCCGGTGCCACAGCTAAATAGGCTAATCCTCCACCAGTGGCACCCACACACCTGGTTCTAGTCCCGGTCGGGGCGCTGGTTGCTCCTCTTCCAGTCCAGCTCTCTGCTGTGGCCCGGGAGTGCAGTGGAGGATGGCCCAAGTCCTTGGGCCCTGCACCCACATGGGAGACGAGGAGAAGCACCTGGCTCCTGGCTTAGTATCAGCACGGTGTGCCGGCCACAGCAACCATTGGAGGGTGAACCAATGGAAAAAGGAAGACCTTTCCCTCTGTCTCTCTCTCACTGTCCACTCTGCCTGTCAAAAAAATAAAAAAAAAGAGATATGTGCAGAATGTGAGTTTTCTTAACTATTTACGGAATCAACAAATTCCCTGGCAGCTTTTTAAAAATAAATTATTGCCATAAATAATTGGAACATATATTTAACTTTTCAAGCTTGAAACCTAAATTTATAGATCTAGTCAATTCCATATTATTTCATAGCATCTCAGATTTCCATCAACCATTTCAGGAAAATAATTTAGGAATGGGATAATTTGATTAACATAAATCATTTTCAATTGCTTTTATTTGGAACTAGTCCTCAACTTAGCAGTGTTCTTTACTTCCTTCCCTTTGTAATCTCTCTTACACTTGGCACATCTTTCAAGTAATAGACTATGTCTAGACCTTATCCTTTTTTATAGTCTTTTAGATCTTCAACAGTAACTCAGTTTCTATCATGTGTTGATATGTTTGACTTGAATTTTTTTTTAATTTTTGGAAAGTAGAAAGCAATTTCTAGATTTTGACATTTCTTGCATTAACATCTGAAACCTCCGTATAACCCAATATCCAAATCATTTTTTGCACTAGTGCTGAATTAGATAAAGAAAAGAAACATCTTTTGACTTCTTACAAGACATATTTTACTCATTGGGTGATTTCTTCATTAAATAAAATCAAGATAAGTGTCATAAAAATGACAAAATGTATTTAAGGAACAAAATATTTTATACTAAGCAATATTTTGGGTCATATATTTTTCCATGGTCACCATTCTGTCCCTCAGCCCACATGGCATCTGGCACACAGTTATGACTTAGTACACTTTTATTAAAGGTGGAGTGAATAATATTATTAGCATTACCTGCTCTTGTATACATTACCTACACAATTTAGCTTTATGTTCATTGTTGTCATTGCTGTTAAAATAGCTAATGCGTTGATTCCTATGTAGGTTGAGAGACACCTGGATATATGCTTTAAATAATTTTCTTATTTAATCTTTACAAAATTATGGGACTATGTGTAGTTGTTCCTACTTTTACAATATGGAAATTCACATATTGGGGAGAAGTGACTCATTCATCACAGGCCATTAAACTAGTCAAGAGTAGACATTAAGTATTTTAACATTGGCTAAATACAGACTCCTTAGAACATGTGTTAACCACATTCTGTTTAGTCATAAAATATCTGATCAGAAATAGTACTTTTTCTCCCTTTCCAAAAGTTACAATTCCGTTTTAGACTATACCAGGAAGAATTAAAAGACTGAAATGTCAATAATTATTCAAAGTAGTGATGGGGAACGAAATATCCATGGGATAAAAGTTTTGTTTTTTGTGTATTTAACAGTCATGATAAAAAGAAGATATTTGAATCTGGAGAAATGACAGCAAAAAGATTCATTATTGTAGTTCTCATTCATTTATCTCATGAGCCATTGTTGTGGTTTATCAAGGTGAGCTGACAGTCATATAACATCTCACTGGTTTAAGAAAACAGTTTCCCTCATTTCATTCATCTCCTCAATCTTCTCTCTCTGCCTCTTCATTTATCATGCCTGACAGTAACAGAGAGGAGCAGCTGTGCAAATTTGGTAGGACCTGCATTTTTATATAGGAACCTTTTGGGGTTCCAAATGAGCATTGTTTAAAAGAGGATGGCTATGGGGGTCTAGTTCACAAAGATTTTCACTATGTATGCAACTTTGAGTTCTTTGGGGGATCTTTTTTTTTTCCATTCTGTTTGGGCTGTAAAATCTGCCTATTCTTTCTGTGCATCACCAAAAGGATATTTAAAAAATAAACACATTTTGATTTAGCTTGATTTTGTCAACTGATCTCTCTGTTGGGAGGAGAGGCATAGGAGTCAGGGGATAGAAAGAACACCACAAGGTTTATGATCTTTGAAAATTTATAATTTAAACACCTAATTCAATGATATTTAAGACTTTACAACATGGGAAATGCATTTTGATCATTGGGGTAGTGAAGAAGCCTGAGCATGTGTTCGGAGATATGACCCTGCTTGTGAAGTTTGAAAATGAAGCTCCACAGTGATGTGGCAAGTACATTCACTTTGAGGTTGGAAGCATTGGGAGAAACGGCTCTACGTGTTGCAATATTATTAATCATCTTATGTGCTAGTTGTATAAGATTATAAGATTCTACTCTATTTTATAAGCAATAGGAAACCACAGATTTTTTGAGCAGGATAGAGAATATGTTTCTGATTTGTTTTTATTTGATTGTTGCACTGATACAATGAAATTTACATAGGAACATATTTTTGGAGGCTGAACTGCAATGAATTGGACAAAGACGAGGTGAGAGAGAACTAGGGAGTCCAGTTCATCAAGCCAGAAAGGAAAAACAAAATGGAAAACTCCTCGATCCACGGCAGAGACAAGAGATCATAGTCAAAATCCAGAAATACTTGCATGCAATGTGGATTAGAATATTACTGACAGAAAGGTGATCTGCTGAAATCACCTGTAAATTTCATTTTCACAGCCTAAGATAATCCAATTCTCAAAGTACTCTAGGTTGTTTTCCTTATTGTTTTTCTTAAGACCTTGGGGATGCATGTGAAGAGATGACTATCAGGCTTATTACCCACTGAGTCTGAGATATTAATCATTAAGGTGATAAAATTATAAAATATCTTGCTTGTGATGGAAATTTAAGGTTGCTCTGATATATGTAGTAGATAAGATTCAAGTATAGAAAGTAGGAGGTGTGTTTACTTAGGATGTTGTTGCTGTTTCTCTGGTATTGATAAAAATTGGGGATAAGTATTACCAAGGTGCAGAGATGATGGGCAGGGGTAATGGTTTTCAGAATATCATTGTGGCACACCAAATGGGTGCCAGGGGGATCTTTTACAGCTTTTTTGTTTTGATTGATAGTGATGGTGTTGTAGTCCCAGGGTGAGGCCACCTAGTGTCAAAGGTGATAGAGGTGCTAGGTCCTATAACAAGGGATGAAGTATAGTTACAAGGTACACAATGGGCATCTGTGCTTTTGTTAAGTGATGTGGCAATGTAGCCCAGCACAGAGAATCCCCATTCTTTGACTGGCAGGCATGCCATCCACCCTTGCCCAAGGATGATCCTAAGAACTGAAGGATGGCATGTGTAAGATTTGCTAATTGTTCAGCAGGGAGTTGAGGGTAAATGACAGGTGAAGTTTGCTTGGACTAAGCCTGTTTGGCCAGGGATTGATTTGGGCAGAATCCTGATTTGCCTGGAGGGGTCATGGTTTTTCCATAGGGATTTTTATTATATTATTTATGCTCCTGGGATCCTTTCCTTTTGCATTGATGAGAATACTGGCTTTTTGTTTTCAAAGCTGCTAAGGCTCATGGGGGTTGGTGATAGTCTATGTTAATGGATTACATTTCCCAAGGCTGTAGGGGGACAAGGCAGGCAAGACTGTTTTTAGCTTTAAATCTTGACCTCAGCTTAGGGGAATATTAGCCTGGTAAGGTTCATCTGTGCACATTCACATAGGGCAATAGCACTGAGAAAGAAGAGGAGAGTCCTGAATTGGGCAGCCCCATTTCTGTCCATAATTGGCTAGGTTTCCTTCTTGGAAACAAACATATTTGTAGTCTTGGGTATAAGGTCATTCCCATATTATACCCCATATTGTATTTTCCTTTGTTTGCATCCTTATAAGCATCAGACTGAATACTAGCTGGGGAATCTGCTTTTGTGACATTTTAGATCCCTAGGATTACACAATCTTTGTCCCTTACCTGAAACTGCCAAAAATGAGTCTGGTTGGGGGTGAGAGGTAGAGACAAAAAGGGGAGGGGCCAGGTTAGAAGGAGAGATAGCAGAGAATCATCCTACAGAGAAGAAGTTAAAAAGAGCACTAGGAAAAAAAATTTAACACAGGTCCAATCAGTTGGGGCAACTGCCACTCAACCTATGGCAAGAATTTGGGCAAGGACTGCAGCTAAGTACAGTAGCAGCAGGTGACAATGCTTTACAATATGAAGTATGAACAGAAAGTAAAAAGGATATTTGCGGCTGGCACCACTTCTCAATAGGCTAATGTTCCACCTGTGGCACCAGCACACCGGGTTCTAGTCCTAGTCGGGGCGCTGGTTGCCCCTCTGCAGGCCAGCTCGCTGCTATGGCCCGGGAGTGCAGTGGAGGATGGCCCGAGTCTTTGGGCCCTGCACCCACATGGGAGACCAGGAGAAGCACCTGGCTCCTGGCTTTGGATCAGCGCGATGCGTGGGCCGCAGCACGCTGGCCACTGTGGCCATTGGAGGGTGAACCAATGGCAAAGAGGAAGACCTTTCTCTCTCTCTCTCTCTGTCTGTCTCTCTCTCTCACTATCCACTCTGCCTGTGAAAAAAAAAAAAAGGATATTGGCAAAGGTGTGAAGTAACAGACCACTCTTGCGTGATGAAGAAGTGGATTTGCTCCGAATTGAAGTTGATGAAGGTTCCCTGGAGCCAGAGATAATCAATCAGCTGTCAGAGGCTGTCAAATGAGATTTGAGGTGAAGTCATCCAGACTTCTTACTAAAAGGCTGTGAGGAAGGTGTATACGTGGGGCAGGGTAAAGACTAATAGGCAAGATGGTGCTGTGACACAGGTCCTGTTCAAGAAGGGGGTGGTGGTGGTGGTAATTTAGTTAGTTTAAGTGATGTGTGGCTGGTGGAGGTGGCCATATATTGGGAGTGGATTGGCATAGGAGGGGAGATTGTGGGCGGGTGTGGGGACCCATGGATAGGCCTGCCATGGGACCCCCCCCCCCATGCTGGGCTTGGCTTATAGCAGTAATGCGGATGTAGCAGCTGATTGAACTTTCCATCTAGCTGAGGATAATGGAAAACAACAAGATGGCGCTGATGCACTGCCTGCTGCGTGACTCCAGATTGGAGAGCTCTGTGCATGGACTGTGATTGATTGATTGTGATTGGTTGAATTCTGTATATAAGTGGACCGGGGAAGGAGAAGGAGCGGGGCACGCCAGCTTTCCCCCTTTAGGAACGTGCGCACCATCTCTCCGCCTTCTCCCAGTCCCCCACTCTCTTTCCCACTCTTTCTAAGTAAAAGTCTACTGAAGACCGATTAACTGCGAGCAGAGCAGTGTTGTTCCTTTTGCGACCGAAGGAGCTGACAGGGTGGGGCCTTTTTTAGTCTGGAAAGGTGGGCCCAGATGGTGTCTTTATCTAGTTTAGCCATGGTGAAGGTAAGGAGAATGAACTTGTGGGGCCCCTTCCTTGCTGAAGTCAGAGGGGAGGAGGTTGGGTTTGAAAGGTAGGCGATATCTCCTGTAGCCAAGGCCCATAGGCAGGCCTCAGGAGTAGGGTCCAGTAAGGCCCAGTTAATATGTTGGCATAGCAACAATCTGCTGGGTGAAAGGAGAGGAAAGGGCAAGTTGGAGGGAAGGTGGGAGGAGCAAAACTCAAGCCCTGGGAAGGCAATAGGTTTGTTAAACATGATTCGAAGAGGTTTCTTTGGCAGAGTTCTAAGCTTTAGGAAAGCTAAGGATGGGAGTTTTTTCCAATGTTTGATGGAGAGTTTGGTGAGGCCTATCAGTAATATGAAATTTCCAAGGGATATGTAAGTACTGAGTGACTTGTTGAGATACATGGGAGGTGAATTTGAGTCCATTGTATGATTGGAAGAAGGAGGGGAAACCAAAACTTTCTATAATTTCTATTAGGAGGAAGTAGGCAACCATGGGGTTCTTTTCCTGGTAGTGGGAGTTGCTTCAACCTATCCCAAAAGGATGTCAGTTACTACAAAGAGATATTTAACTCTAGGCACAGGTGGCATGTGAGTAAATTCTATCTGCCAGTCCATGGCAGGGAAGGAACCCCATAATTGGTGAGTGGGGAACTTTGGGTGTAAAAGATTGGTGCCAGGATTTGTCTGTTGACAAGTGGGGCAGGTCTTAATGTTTTCTGGGCATTGTTGGTTTAGAGGTTGTAGAGATAGGTGAGTCTTTATAAACTGCAATAAGACTTGAGAAGAGGGATGAAAAAGGTAGTGTAGAAATAACAGGTTTGGGGGGTAGAAGGGTTAGATGGTTGTTGGAATGGCTTTGAGGTGGTAGCCATCAGGGCAAATAGAGGATTTGGGGAGCTGACCAAAGGGTGAGTGGAGGAAATCTGTTTTTCCATTTGGCCTGTGATATTATTTAATGTGGTCAGGGAGAATTTATCTCTTTGGTGATCCTGAAAGTGGAGTACAGGCCGGCGCCATGGCTCAATAGGCTAATCTTCCGCCTGTGGCACCAGCACACTGGGTTCTAGTCCCAGTCAGGGTGCCGGATTCTGTCCCGGTTGCCCCTCTTCCAGGCCAGCTCTCTGCTGTGGCCCGGGAGGGCAGTGGAGGATGGCCCAAGTGCTTGGGCCCTGCACCCGCACGGGAGACCAGGATAAGCACCTGGCTCCTGCCAGTGCAGTGTGCTGCACTGGCCGCAGTGCACTGGACATGGCGGCCATTGGAGGGTGAACCAACGGCAAAAAGGAAGACCTTTCTCTCTGTCTCTCTCTCTCTCACTGTCCACTCTGCCTGTCAAAAAATAAAAAAAGAAAGTGGAGTACAGTGGTTTGTTTGGGAAGGAAGGCTGTTTTGAGAACACAATGTGAGAGGAATTGAATATAGGAGTACCCTTCTAAGTGAGAAAGCTGCATTCTCTCCAGATTAGGATATTATAGTGAAGAATACTGTAGGTGTATTTAGAGTCAGTTACTTGTTTATCTTTTTGCAGTGTAAGAGCCCAGGAGAGCACAATAAGCTGTGCCTGTTGAAGTAGTTTTGCATGGCAGGGGTTGTGCTTCTAATAGGGTATGTCTAGAGGGATTAGAGATGTTTCATTTTATATTGCATATCTTGCCACATAGGGTGGTATCTTTTGGGGACTGCCATCAATGAACCAATGGGGGATGTGGGTGTCATGGAGAAGAGGGATATGGGAAAAGGGTTTGAGAATGAGATCTAAGAACTCGCAGTGATTGTGTGATATAACCTGTGAATCTTGGGTATGGAGGGGGAGAAGTGTTGCAGGGTTTAAAGTGAGGCATGGTGAGAAGAATGATGTTGGGTCTACTAGGAAAGTATGTAGGATCTGAACCCCGAAAGGGGGAAGAGAAAAAAAAAGCCAAATGGGGCCGGCGCCATGGCTCAACAGGCTAATCCTCCACCTTGCGGCGCCGGCACACCGGGTTCTAGTCCCGGTCGGGGCACCGGATTCTGTCCCGGTTGCCCCTCTTCCAGGCCAGCCCTCTGCTGTGGCCCAGGAGTGCAGTGGAGGATGGCCCAAGTGCTTGGGCCCTGCACCCCATGGGAGACCAGGAAAAGCACCTGGCACCTGGCTCCTGCCATCGGATGAGCGCGGTGCGCCGGCCGCAGCGTGCCGGCCACGGCGGCCATTGGAGGGTGAACCAACGGCAAAGGAAGACCTTTCTCTCTGTCTCTCTCTCTCACTGTCCACTCTGCCTGTCAAAAAAAAAAAAAAAGCCAAATGGCTCACTAGGTCTCAGAGGTTGTGAGGTGAGTGAATATATAGGGTTGTTAAATGAGATAGCTTGTGGGCTTCTGGCTGTAATAGGTCCAGGGCTGCAAGGGCTTGGAGACAGGGAGGCTACCCTCTAGAGACGAGAGATCCAGCTTTTTGATTAGTTTGGCTACTAGAACCCAAACTCATGTAACGCCCCCTTTTAGCACAGAAGGCAAAGAGCCTGCCCTTTATTGGTGTGGACAAAAAGAAAGAAGGGCTTGGGTTTGCCAGGGAGGTGGAGAGTAGAATCATGGATCAGGACTGTTGTAGTTTTGTGATCAGACTTGTGAGGGAAGTGGGAGTGAGGAGGGTCTCATCTGGAGGCACTTTAGTGGCCACATAGAACAGATGTGAAGTAAAAGAGAAGTTAGGGATCCATATACAAAAGAAACTGGATAGCCCAGCATGGACAGGAGCTCTCTTAGTTTGAGGAAATGGGTGTTGCAGGAGCTGGGGGATATGATCGGGTTGTATAGAACACATTTGGTGTGGGATATGGAGACCTAGGTATGTGATGACAGTGAGCACTCTTCAGGCTTTAATGGGAAAGACCTTATATCCCCATGTGGCTGGGGCATTTAGGATGGAAGAACAGCCTTGTTAGCAAGCTTCTCTGGAGGCACTGCAGAGGAGATGGTCCACATATTGCAGGAGGTAGCTAGGAGTGAGGTCTAAAGTTAGGTGGTCTGGTTGTAAAGCCTGACAAAAGTAGTGAGGATTGTCACAGAAGCTCTGAGGGAGGACGGTCCAAGTTAGCTTCTGGTCTTGCCATGTGAAGACAAAGAGAAGGTGAGAGTTGGGATCAAGGAGGATTGAAAAGAAGGCATCCTTGAGATCTAAGACTGTGAAATGGATACTGCCAGAAGGGATAGAGCATAAGAGTGTAGGGTTCAGGCATGGGTAGGGACAAAGGCTTCATTTATTTTGTGTAGGTCTTTAATGAGATGATAATCTCCATTGAGCTTTTTGATGCTCAAGATAGGGGTATTAGGTGGGAGTGTATGTGAATGAGGAGAAAGAGGCCTGAACAAGATGGTGAATTATGGCCTTAAGACTTCATTGGGTATTAGGGTTCAGAGAGTACTGCTCTTGTGAGATAAAGGCAGGTTTTTTTTTTTTTAAGATTACCAGGAAAAGGGAGTGATGTTGAGTGACGCTGGAGTTGCTAGTGACCCAAAGTAAAGGGGCAACAGTGGGCACGTCATTAGGCAGATGGGATGGAGGGAGATAGGAAACTGGGAACAGTAGGAGGGGTGGAGTTGTGGACAAAAGATCGAGGTGGTGTCTAGTGGTGGTGTTAAGGCCAAGATTTTTTGCTTGGAGAGGAGGTCTCTGCCCCTTAGGGACGTAGGACATTGTAACAAGAAACACAAGAAAGACAAAACAAGAATCTCAAGGAACCCATGGACCAGAGTAATGGAGCCGAAGGTGCAGGGAAGGATTGGGGTGATCCATGTTTTGATGGGGATGCCTGAGACTCCTTTAATGGAGATGTCGGAGTCCAGAGTATGGCCTGGAAATGTTAACAGAGAGAAAGAGGCCTCTCTGACCAGGACAAAAAATCTGTTTGGCCACTGTCCCAACAACCCAGAATTATTTGGACAAGTCAGAAACTGCCCCCAGGGTCGAAGAACCTGAGCATTTTCACTGAAACAGTTGTGCTGGGGAGGAATCAGGGTGGCCTTGCTCATCAGGGGCGTTAGGGTGTCCCTGTGGACAGTCTCATTTCCCATGACACCATTGGCTGCATGTGGGGCAAGCTTTTGTTGGGAGCCTCAGGTTGGAGCATGCTCTTGCCTAGTGTCCAGCGTGATTGCAGCAAATACAGAGACCAGGAGAGGTACTGTTTTTGGATGTTGGAATGTTGGGGCTAGATGGACTTTGGTTTCTGATAGCTGAGTTTAGCTGAGTTCAGCATGTTATATTTATTTTTTCTCTCCTGGTCCTTGTCTCTTTTTGCATTATCGTCTTGGTTGTTAAATAACTTAATTTCACATCTAGGAGATCTTTTTCTTTGTGGGGGAGGGGAGGTTTGGGGGTTTAGGCCCTTTTTATAGCTATTGTAGCCTGCAACTGATATCAGTTGCCAATTGGCTAATGAACTGGACATGAAGATACAGAGTCCTGGCTGTGGAGGTTACATCAAATTTGAGTATTTTTAGACTGCTTCAGTAAGTGAGATAAAAAGAGGGTCAGGTTTTCATTGGCCCCTGAATAATTTCTCTCTGTCATAGTTGACATAGGTATGAGTATTCTTCTGCATACATTCTAGGAGACAAGTTAGCAAATGGTTAAGTTTCCATATGTCCAAATATCTAGACTGATACACGCACTCTGTCCTGATGCTCAGGAGAGTGGTGGTGCCTTCCACTGGACAGAGTGAAGGATTGTGTTCAGTCAGGTAGTCTGCATGAATCCAAGCTAAGTACCAGATGTGCTCCTTTTCATCAACTGTAAATGTACAGATTAGTACATAATAGACATCTCCCCAGGTGAAAAGGTATGCTTTGGAGAGGCAAAGGACTCCTTTTTATATTCAGATGGGTTTTCAGAAAAGGAGCCTAATTTTTCTCAATTTTGCTCATATCAGACAACAAGAAAGGGACATGAACCCTGGGGGACTCTCTGGCCCTGCCACCTCCCTTAGGGAAAAAGTTCATGTTTGCCTGTGAATCTGAAACCAATTGGGGGGGGGCAGGTTCCAATGAGAAAGGGACATGGATGGACGGGCCAATGGAGACAGTGCTTGTGGTTGGTAGAGGGAGGCAAGGCAAGGGAGGGAAGAGGTGGATGAGTCTTACTTGAGGTGGTGGTAGAGGATCCTATATAATCATAGAGGTGTTAGAGGAGGGAGTGGAGAGAGTTTGGGGGGGGGGAGCTTCTGATAGAAGCTGGGGGATGGAGAGGGAGTTGTTTCAGGAGAGTTGAGTGGTTTGGGAAGTGCATATGGTGAGGGTCAGTAAGAATGTAGCTCATTAGCTGTATCAAAGGCATCTAGATTTAGTGGTGAGAAATTGTACCTATGATATACATGAACTCTTTTTATATTAATAAAATTTAGAAGTCACTAGTATTAAATGTTTTTGCGGTAACACTAGTCAGAAATTTTTCCTCTTCTTCCTTTTCTTTTCTTCTCTTAACTTTTCCTCTTGTTCCTCTCTGTGTGGGCATTGCATGACATGTGTCTGCAAGAGAAAAATTTGTAGTATCAATGGCAACTAACTGTACATTGGTAATAATAATGACAAGAAGAAGAAGAAGAAGGCATAAGAAAAAATTATTCTCTTAGTATCTGTGCTGATTTTTGGTGTATTATTTACACTCAAATTAACTTCATAAAGAACCAGATTGATTATACAGCAGAATAAACAGAGGCCCTTAGAAAAATAACTTCATGTTCGATGCATGAACGTCAGAGTTAAAACCTCAACAAAGTCTATTTACTCCAAGGAACTTTTAACCAACCACCACGCAAAACTACCTTTGTAATACAATGTTGGAAATGAGTTCAACAATTCTTAACTTCCTTACAGGCAGTTTATTCGAATCTGGGGGAATATACATCATCTTTGCAACACAGTAAGGCAACTCAATGAAGAAACCCCCCCCTTTATATTCTCACCAAGTGAATGCCTATTTCAGTGAGGACTATAAGTTTAACAAGATTCTTATTATGGCACCATACCTGCAAGGTATAATTACTTGACCGTTATCTCTGTTGCCTTTCTGAAACACTAAAAATTTTATGAACAATGTAATCCTAAAATGCCTGTGTAGCACAGTAAAAGTAAATTTAAAAGCAAGGTTTCTACAGGAAAAATATCAGAAACGATGAGAGTTGTCTTCCAGTAACATAACAATTTCCCTAATCTTGAAATTTAATATGTTTTCATTATTCAGGTAAGCAATGATTTACCACAGAGGGTAGGATATACTTGCATTAATGAAATAATATACTCCAGAACAAATCCTATTGTACCTTCCTCATGACAATGACTTCAAATAATACTTCACACATAATCGACTTTAATGCCAAGTATATTATATGTTGCAGAGATTTGTAATGCATTTGTGCATTATGAAATATTGGTTCTAAAATTTCAGCTGTACATTTGAATTACTGGGTGCTGATTGAAAACATAAGCCCCATATTCAAAGGATGAGATGAAAACTCGGTAAAAAATACACATATATAATGACTCCATGTGATTATGTAGAGGGGTCATGCAGAATCAAAGATTTAAGAAATTATATTAAAATCTCTGAGAAGAACTATAGTAAATACAAGCATTTAGAATTAAAGTCAATTCTCCCCAAATGTATGCAACTTATAGAATCTCATTTTCCAAATATATTTTGGAAAACCCTACACTATGCAGGTTACCCTCTGCATGAATCATATGTCACAGCTTGATTTCATGCAGGTTTTCCAATTTATTTTTAAAATACTGAATGTTGATATAAGAAAAGAAAAATCTGGCTTGTTTGTAATATTAAAATAAGAGCAATTGCAATTTTTCTAGGGAAACCTAAGGTTCTTGTTCTAACTCTCACTAACATGAAAAAGAAAAAAAAAACAATTGTCTTGTGTGATGCAAAAGATCCTTGTATGCATTTGCCTAAATTTCTGTGGAAAAAAGTGTTAAGTTTTTCATAATTGACTGTTGATTTATGTTATTACAGTTATAATCTCACTCTTTCTTTATATTGTATGCCTACATAAAAGAAGGAATCGTGTATTAAACTTTTGAAACCCCTATCAAATATATCTATTTACTTGGAGATTACATATTAACCATTTACTTTCAAAAACACATCAAACTGTGATCTAAGAGTGATATATATAGTCCCCATCATAAAAGAACACACAATATTTTGAAAAGATGGATATGCTATGTAACTTAAAACAGTGTTAAGTGCTACTCTGTTGCATGCATTATATCTTTATAGTAGGAACAAATTACTGAGTCTGCTTAAGGAAGATTGAGGAGGGAAATGATTTGCTATTTTTTAAAGTCTCATAGTGAAGAAAGAACTTTATTAAGGTTGGTGGCACACATTTAGACAGAGTAAAGTCACATGTAGAGTGTTCAGTGAAAAACAACGTAATGTGAGAATAAAGAACATGTAAAAACAATTTTGCTCTAAATTCTAATTGGAGTGGTTTTAATCTATTACATTATCTCTTTAGAGATTCATACACTCATTTTAGAGTGCCTGAGGGTCAAGCCAGAGTAGGTCTCTGCTCTATATTTGAACCAAAGGAAATGGATCCACTTGTGTAATTTCATTTATCCAGTGGCCGTTCATTATTACAGACTAAAACCCTGTTACACATGGAAAGGATTATAGAAATCTCCATGCTGTCTTCCATAATGGCTGTACTAGCTTGGATCCCCATCAACAACGTTTTAAAGTATGCTTTTCTCCGCATCTTCACTAGCATTTCTTTTGTAATTTCTGTATGTTAGCCTTGCTAACTGGGGTGGGGTGAAAACTCACTGTGTTTTTATTTGCATTTCCATAATGGCTAGTCATTCTGAGCATTTTTCTACTGTTTCTGTTTACAATTTAATAGAGATTCTTCAGAAATCTGACAATAGCTCTACCATATGACCCAGCCAACCCGTTCCTGGGAATATACCCAAAGGAAATGAACTCAGCATATTAAATAGTTATCTGTAACTCCATGTTTATAGCAGCTCATTTCACAATAGTTAATATATGGAATCAACCTAGATGCCCAGCATTTGATGACTAGATAAGATATTGTGGTATATATACACAATGCAGTAGTACTCAGACATAAAAAAAAAAAAATGAAATCCTGTCACACCAAAGTGGTTGCAACTAGAGACCATTATGCTTAGTGAAATAATCCAGACACAAAAAGATAAATATGTACCTTCTCTGATTTACAGCAGCTAATTTATAGAGTACAAAAACAAAAACCTCAATGCATAAGAGTGAAAGTGACATCTTGTGATTTCATTATTGTTTATAGCCCTTTGGAGTATTCCTGCAGATCAATGGTCTTTCTACTTTTTATTGCTGAACAGTATGTAGAGGAGAATTAAGCCTGTGATTATAAAGAGAAAAGTCAATGATTAAGATAAGTCTACTTGATGTAGTTTTGTGTTATTTCTATTTTCTTTGTATTTTCATGTGTCCAAATTTTTTTGTTAATGGATGTTTTATAATTAGAAGAATTCAAAGACATTGGAAAATATTTGAATCAAGCAGGCTTGTTACTTTCCTTTTAGGAAAAAGCTAAAAATCAGCTTACACACCGTAAACATGCCTTTTATACTAATTTTGTCACTTGATTTTGTGGCACTCCTTGCTAAAAAATTTCTTATCTGGATATTAAAATGTTCAGGCATTTGCTTGACTGAGTGTTTGTGGTTTCTCTGCTGACTTCTATAAAAAAATGCTACTGAGATCTTTCTGTAATACTTCCTATTTGCCACTCACCGGTTTGGGAACTCTGTCATGTGAAAGTGGAATTTCATGCAATTGCCTACCAGGATTTCCTGTATTAGATGTGTTTAAGGAGATACAATGGCCTGTGTTCTTTTAGGAGTATCAATATTGCAAGCCATGAGGCAATACAAATAACATGATCACAAATCCTCTTATTAACAGTTTAATTTAAAATTTTCTGTTTGCTTAATTTATCATTCTAATCTGAACTTGCCTGCAATTTGACAAGCCTATAGTAAATATCAAATTGTCTTTCAGTATTAAACATCCATCTGGGCACAATTGAATGATTTATTTCTCACCCTATCCATTTCATAGCTATACTTTTTAGGAAAAAAAAATCTTTAATTTTGCCATACACCTCAATAAGATGTTTTAATATCAAAAACAATAACAATTACCAAAGAAATACTCACCATTTTATAATTAGAACTTCACACATATAAGTTTATAAATGTGAGGATACTTCCAAAGGTTCAGGGGGAAAAATGGTTTGAAAAGATGAGTACTTTGGTGTAATAAACTTTGAAATCAATGCATTTTTTATAATTTTATGTTACATCATATTTATTACCTTCTAATATATATTCTGCTACTGGCAAAGGGGGTAGAATTGTGCAGTATAGCTATTTCTAAAAGATGCCCAAGAGTTTAGATACAAAATCACTTAAAACGAATGTCAGAAAAACTGTAATGTAAACAACTGGCGAATTGAACACCTCAATTTGTAAGGAGTTTATGGTATCACAATGCAACAATATTTAAACAAGTAAGTAAATAGACATGTTACTGGTTTAAATCTATATTAAGATAATTAAAAATAAGACAGTTATTGGTTAAGCTTATTTCTATCTTATTAAAAATGTAGAAAATAATTGATGGAAGAATTTCAAATCATACTATTGGTAAACTTATTATTTGTATTTTCAGGCTGAAGATTTGTTTTAAGTTTAAGGATATTATAATGAAATTTTATACATTTCAATTAACAATTTCAAATTGTTATTATTCCCATTGGAAAATAATAAAGAGATCAGAACAAAAAAGAAGAAAATTCAAGTAGGTTATTGCAAAAATTAAAAGAAAATAAGAAAGGAGAAGGGAAGAAGGAAAGGAGGGAGGGGAAGTATCATTATATATTTGGAATGGTTATATGAAATGCATAAAATGTATTCTCTTTATATTAATAAAAAGTGAAAGATTACAGGAAATCACACACAAGAAAATTCAAATTCTTACATAAAAACCATTTTTTTGGTTACTTTACTAATATGTTAATAATAAACAGGGAGAAGGGAAGGAAAGGAGGCACGGAGGAAGAAAGGAGGGGTAGAGGGAAAAGTTAATATTGTAATCCTGGTGAAAATGTAAATGAAGACTAGTTAGAATACTTTTTCAAGGCCCACACTCCTTCCACAAAACTGGTAAGGCTAATAAAATGAGATTTCTTCACTAATAAAAAATGGGAACTTAGTTCCAAAAATATTATTTTAAATATATATAGAGAATTTTTTGCTAGACAGATTTATGATCATCTTCTTTGCTTCATGGCTCGCAATATTAATGCTCCTACAAGTGCTCAGACCATTGTCATAATTAAATCTTAAAGTCTGGATGTATCATGAAAAGTTTTATAATTCTCTAATTATGTTAACTTTTTCCTGAGTATGAACTTTCAGAAGGAATTTAGCTTGTAGCAACTGACTGCCATAGGACTGATGAGATCCCAAAACCAACTTGGAATTCTTGATCTTGCCTTGTAATCTTGCTCATGTTATGAGCCAATCCTTTCCGCTTGCATCAAGAGATGGAACTGTCTCTCTGGGAGAGGTTCAAGGGCATTTTTCTGTCCCCTTTATTTGACTGACCTATTTTTCTATTTCTCTTTTGTAGGCAGGCAGAAACTGTTCCTTGAAGCACAGAGAGAATCCCACAAGTAATGCCACTGCAGAATCAGAGCCTGCCCCACAGGTATTCGGCTTGTTTGTTTTAGTTTGAGTATGTCAAAAAGCACTTTTTAGATCCATTGGGTTCATTGCTTTTCTCTTGCTGAAGCTCAAGTAGGATTATTTACTGGTGAACATAAAATAATTCCTTCACCTGTGCACTTGAGCATTTCTGTACTGGCCACTAAGCTTTTGGCCTAATTATCTGAGGTCCTCAGAAGACCAGCTGTGAGGGTGCCTGTCTGATTTCCCCATATCTCTCTATCAAGATATAACATAGGAATAGACAACAAAAATCAATTATTCAGCTTTATTCAACTTAGTACAATGTTTTACAAAGTGTAGGCAAAGATTAATCAGAGTTTTATCATTTGGTTAATTTTTTTTTCAAAGTGTTTTTTTTTTAAAGATTTATTTATTTATTTGAAAGGTGATGTTAAGGAGAAAGAGAGGCAGAGAAAGAAAAGTTTTCTGTCCGCTGGTTCACTCTCCAGATGGTTGCAATACCCATGGCTGGGCTTGTCCAAAGCCAGGAGCCAAGGGCTTCTTCTAGGTCTCCTATGCGGGTGCAGGGTCCAAGTACTTGGGCCATTTTCTGCTGCCTTCTCAGGCACATAGCAGGTGTCTGGATCAGAAGTGGAGCAGCAGGGACAAGACTGGTGACCATATGGGATGCTAGTGCTGCAGACAGCTGCTTCACCCACTGCACCACAGTGCTGGTTCCTCAAAATAATTTTGGGGTATCTTTCCACTTTTAGACAAGATATTTTAATGTACATACATGAAATACAAGTAGCTTCTTTGTGTTTGCACATTTGTATCTGACATTATTTTCCCTAAGATATTTTGAGTTGTAAATTTTCATTACTATCGCCAAGAGTTTAGATTTTCACCTTAAAACTCATTTATCTTGACTCTTCTGATGATGTTTTCTGTATTGTTTGACAGAAACTACAAATGCCTCCTTGTTCTGAATGTGAAGTTAAAAAAGGTCCCAAAAAACAACTGAACAGCTTTGAAGGCATGGCAACTAGAGAAGAAAAAATACTGTAAATATCAAGAAACTCTGTTAAAGATACCCACTTGCGACCGTATTCATACTCTTTTTAGACCACAGTCTTGATGGAAATACTGTTTCTAAAGCATGCAACTTTTCCACAGTTTTATGTAACTTTTTAATCTACAAATTTTCCAAAAGATTCCAGGCCAATTATGATCCTTAAGCAATAACCTAATTGAAATGGATATCCACAGTCATAAAAGCTTCATTGTCATTGATAGATTATCCAGTACAAATTGATCTGTTTGGAAATCAAATGCAATGTCACACTTAATTCTTTTGGAATATTTGGATACCTAAAACTTCTATGACCTAATTGTTGAAGTCAAAACTGGAGGATAAAAAAATGTCATGAGTGCTCAGCATTTTTAGAATTGAAGCTGCACTCAGGTATGAACATTGTTCATATTAGCCACTTGAATAACTTTCCTCAAGGTTGCAAGTTTTATTAGCATGGACTTTTTTTATAGCGTTTATTTCTTCTATTATTTTGAACCAATAATTTTGTCAAGTAAAGTCTGTGAAAGATTTATTTAACACAACACATTAAATATGATGTGGACAAAACATTTGGTTAAATTTGTAACACAAATAAGTAATTTTTTGCATTATCTAGACACATCCCTTTTGCAGGTCCACTGGAATTACTCCAGGTAAAGAATTAAGTTGTTCAAAATGTTTGGCATGATATTTGATAAAAAATTCAGATAGTAGAATGTGAGATGAGAGAATAATTCTAAAATATGGATATACAATCAGGTAATATGCATTTCAAAGTGGGTATTTGATGAGAGGAAAGTAGCCATGTAGAGCCAAAGAACCCAGATTCATATTTTTGTGAAAAACAATGCAGTATTAAAACAAATGAATAGCTATACTAATCCTTGAAACTGGGGTTCTTTATAGGAATATCACTAATCAAATACATGCATTCATGAATAAACTGAACATAGCTCACAAATAGGAGAATTAAAACTCAAATATCTCATTGATAGTTTTGATACAGCACAAAACTTGCAGACTCAAATCAATGGTGTAAATCAATATGGAGGTTGTCCATAGCAAATATATTTACCTATACTTTTTAGAGTGATTTTGAGAGTGCAGAAAACATATAAAACCATTGATTTTACAGATTGGGTTTGATAAGTTTCTTTTTTTTTTTATATAACGCTTTTATTTAAAGAATATAAATTTCCAAAATACAGCTTATAGATTACAATGGCTTCCCCCCCATAACTTCCCCTCCACCCGCAACCCTCCCCTTTCCCACTCCCTCTCCCCTTGCTTCACATCAAGATTCATTTTCAATTCTCTTTATATACAGAAGATCAGTTTACTATATATTAAGTAAAGATTTCAACAGTTTGCCCTCACATAGCAACACAAAGTGAAAAATACTGTTGGAGTACTAGTTATAGTATTAATTCACAATGTATAGCACATTAAGGACAGAGATCCTACATGATATATTTTTTAAAAAAATTGATTAAATTTCTTAGGCAATTTCCAATTTAACACCAAGATTTTTTTTGGATTTGACAAGTTTCAATGACTCCAATCTGAGCAATGTGTCTTCGAAGATAGTAAAAAATACGCAAAATTAAATATTTAACCAATAGACAAATTTACTGGGATATTCTGACACACCTTTAGTCACAAGGACATACTCAAAGAAATTTACTGTTTTTGAGAATTGGGAAATGTCATCAATAGTAAAAGTAGTGCTATTGTATAGAAATGGAGCCATTCTATTTTCAGAGTAATTGAGCTTCATTTATAATAATGTTTCCTTCAATATTCTATCTGAGAAAGAAAGAGAATTAGCTATACAGATGGTCCAGAGTTTTCAGATGAAGTGACCAGGATAAATTAAAGCTATTAAGGTCTGAAGTTCCTGCTGATTAGTTCCCATTTCTTTAAAAAACAATCTAAATAATGGAACTAGTCTCTCAAGTCCTGTTTTATGTAATTTTTTCTTTGAACAAGGGATTGCTAACCATCTGCAAAGATTTATGAAGATGAAATAGATAATTTAGTTTTATTTAGATTCACATTCTCATTGCTACCCTGCACCTGAATTTCTCTCCTAGGGCCTATTGATCTTGTGGAAAGTTACTCACCATTTCATCTTAACACAGCAGGTTTTGAGGCATCATTCAACCTAAA
The DNA here is from genome assembly GCA_949820135.1 of Sylvilagus floridanus. Classification (NCBI taxonomy): domain Eukaryota; kingdom Metazoa; phylum Chordata; class Mammalia; order Lagomorpha; family Leporidae; genus Sylvilagus; species Sylvilagus floridanus. The sequence continues at coordinate 86,158,129 of OX463224.1, forward strand.
TAAACGAAGAATCAGGATGATATTTTCTGAAATTGCTTTCATAAATAACACTGTAAAATGAGAATTTGGATTAATATCAATCTAGTTTGAACAGCTTCATTTTCTGATACTTCATTTTCTTTGTGAATTCTTATATGACACAATTATCAGTTTATTTTTATTTCTGTGCATGATCAAATGGATGTTGGATCACCATATTGTATTTTAATTTCTTTAAAATATACAGCACTATTATTCACCTTCTAGCGTTTACTGTAGTATATTTACTGTATCATTTTCCCTATCTCCTACAAAAAACAAAAATAATGCATTGTCATAGGAGATCTCTATAAACACATTTAAAAACATTTTAAAAATTCCTTTTGATGGTTAATACAGAATTCTTTTCAAATATGCTCTATGACTGACTATGCTTTACTGAATGTATTTTGTGTCACTCAACTTTTAATTGGTGAGTTAAGAACCAAGAGCTCTACAATATTTTACTTATATGTATGATTTTTACCTGTAAGAGAAGTGTCGTTTCTTATCATTTTAATTAAATTGTTTCAGTAACAATTGCTTGTGAAGAGCTAACATTTAAAACTTAATGTGGAAGAAAACATTAACAAAATTTTTGACTATAGATTGTGTAATTCTATTAGATAGCTTTAATGATAAATAGTGGAAGATTACTTAAATTTTGCAAAATATGAATTTCTTCCTATTGAGAAAAAGAAAACATGTTTCCAGTGGGATAATGTGTTTTAAAATAGGTATTATCAAAGTTAACAAATTAATATTGGTAGTTGTTCTGAAATGTGCATCTATGCTATGTGTCTGCTTGTAAGTTAGAAATTTGTTTTAGAATTTTTGTTTCTTTTTTTGTGCATTAACTATGTAAGTTGAAGCAGTGTCTAAATTGTATAAAACCGAATGAATGCTGACTGTGTCAATTCAATTCCAACATGTTCAAAGGAGAAGTGAGTTATTCATTCACTCGACCTGAAACATCTGAACTGGCAATATTAGGTGGCTAACTGTTTTCAATTCTTTAATCAGCTATTTAACATCACAGTGCTGTTTCTGACATGATTCTGTTTCATAAAACATGCTCAATTACAACTCTAAAACAGATATATGTGAAAGAGACATTTCCTGTTTTAGATGGACAATGTGGATAGCTGGACTAAAACAATTATTTGTGAACTTTGCTATAATGGAATCCTTTATTTTTATAGCTCAGGTACTGTAATTAGCACTGATTGCAGCAGGGACTGAACTAATTATTGGCACTATAGAGCAGAGTGAGCTGGTCAGATCTAGAGAACAAAGAGAAAATATACTTGTTTACTTAGGGGGACATTTTCTTAGTCATGTATATTGTCTTAAACTTTCCCCAAACTATGTATCATCTGGATTGTGTTATATGATATAAATGGTCAAGTGATGCAGAATAAAAGGTGCTGAAAGATGACCTATTTTGTTCACTGAAGGTTTGCAAGATGGGGGTTTGGCCAGCAGTCAAGATGCCCACAACCCACATTTGAGTGCTGGGCTTAAGGCCTGGCTCTGGCTTGCAACTCCAGCTTCCTGATAATGCAGACTCTGGGGAGTAGCAGTGCTGGCCTAAGTATTGGATTCCTGACACCCATGTATGAGAAAAGGATTAAATTCTAGGCTCCCAGTCCTGGATTTTGCAGGCATCGGGGAGGGAACCAATAGGGCTGGCTCTCTGTCTGTCTAGCTCTCTATCCTTATATTTCTTAGTTTCTCAATAAAATAATAAATGTTTGTTTCCAAAATAAGAATGTATACTCTTATATATGCTAGTTGAAAAAGCAGCTGTTAACATTTTAAGCAGTGCTTGCTTGTATGTACTAAGAATGAAGAAGTTTTTTGAAATGTAATCCTGGTTATTTATTTAATCTCTTTTTGCCAATGCCTTCGATATACTTCAGCTTATTTAAAGCATTTTTTTCTTTTCTAATAGATTTTCATGGTGGCAGGGGTTTTGAATTTTTAAAAATTTAAATATTTACTTTTAATGAGCAAATGAGTATTATATATATTTAAGCAGTATAATGTATTGTTTTGATATAGGTACATATTTTGAAATGATTTTTCAGGCTAATTAACATATCTATAATACTACAAAATAGTCTCTAGTGCTTATAACTAGCTTCCTCATAAAGGTGTTCAAATATTTTGAATGAATAATTCAAGACCTGAACACAGGAGAGAGCAAGAGAAGCAACAAGGGAGCACATTCTGGTGTGAAAACTCAGAATAGCAAGAAATATTGTGCTTTTTCTTTGTTTGTTTTGCTTTGTTCTTGAACTATCTTTCCTTTGCCTTCTTTTTTCCTCTCTGTGAGTGGTTTATCCTGGGGTAGGTGTGTGGTGTAGTGGTTTAAGCTGCTGTCTGAAAGACCAGCATCCCATATGGGCTCCAGTTCAAGTTCCAGAGCTCCACTTCCAATTCAGCTCCCTGCTTATCTGCCTGGGAAAGCGTCTGAGGATGACCCAAGTGTGTGGGCCTTGGCAGCAAACATGAGACACCTGGGTAAAGCTCCTGTCTCTTGGTTTTGATCTGGCCCAGCCCTTGCCATTTCTCTCTCTCTCTCTCTCTCTCTTTCTCTCTCTCTTTCTCTCTCTCCCTCCCATCCTATTTCCCTCCCTCTCAGTCTCTCTATAACTCTTTCAAATAATAAATAAATGTTTAAAAGAACAAAAAAAGGTTTATCCTTTATGGACCTTGGCTACAACTTAAGCTACATAAAGATAGCACCCCTGGATGAATTGTGAAACGCAGTTCATTGTAATTGAAAATTGCACATGGGTTTTGTGAGTCTTTGGCATGCAGCCTGACATATAACTTGGATTTGCACAGGTCACTTTCTTCTTTCAGCATTAACTGCTTAATCTGTTGGGTCTTAAGCAGTTGGACTCCTTTATATACTGTCAAGGCCAACTTGCTTAGTAGATATATTTTGGGGCTGAGGAGGGAAAATGGAAAGCCCAGAGTGTGAGAACCCTGGATTCACAATCCCCTCTTCTTCATGTAGAATATTGATTCCTTTATAGAATGTACGTGTTAGAATTACACAATCTGCACATAACTGCAGTGAAGGAAGAGAATTCAAGTTTAAAGTCATTTGGAAATCACAGAACATGATCTTGACAGTTATTTACTGCAATTTGTTCATTCAGTCATTTAGATTTTCAAATAAACCATTCTTCTTTCTATTATTCCAACTGTCCACCAATGCAAAGATTATGAACCTTAATACATTTGTCATGTACTGATCTTAGGTGATTTAATAAAATTATTAAAAATTGTCAAGATGCTTTGAGATAGATCATATAGCTATCACTATTTCACAGATGATTAAATTGCCATAATAAAATATTAAATGATGCAGATGCACACAGCTGGTCAGAGGAAGAGGTGTAATATGGACCTGGAACTATGTTGCTAGATTCAATTTGCTTAACTGCTTCACACACTTTTTCCCTGATGAGGCTTAAAAAAGACAGCATTGAATGGAGGAGGTACTCAGACACATCATCATTGATAGAAAATATAGTGTTTTCTTTGCAGCATACTACAGTTTGAGAAGTTTGTCTGCAAGTACCTTAATTATGTGAAGTTTTCATTAAGAAAATTGTACAAAGGCCAGTACCGCGGTTCACTAGGCTAATTCCCCGCCTGCGGCGCCAGCATCCCGGGTTCTAGTCCCGGTTGCGGCGCTGGATTCTGTCCTGGTTACTCCTCTTCCAGTCCAGTTCTCTGCTGTGGCCCAGGAAGGCAGTGGAGGATGGCCCAAGTGCTTGGGCCCTGCACCTGCATGGGAGACCAGCAGGAAGCACCTGGCTCCTGGCTCCTGGCTTCGAACCAATGGAAGGAAGACCTTTCTCTCTCTCTCTCTCTCTCTCTCGCTCTTGCTCTCTCTTTCACTGTCTAACTCTGCCTGTCAAAAATAAATAAATAAACAAATTGTACTAAGCTAAGTTTAATAATGTCTTATTTTTCGTGGATGCCCAAATCTTCAAAAGTAAAATTTCACAAAATTTCATAAAATAGTAAATGATATTTTAAAGGTAATACTTAAAATAAACAGATATTTGCAAAAAATGAAAGCATCGTATCAGTGAGTCATTGCTTTCTGTTCCCTGGAAGCTAGGCTGTCTTGACCTAATAGGAACAGAAGACAAAGAAATAAAGATTTTTTCATAAAAGTTTTATTTTCAGACTGTAATTTGTGGTTCTCCCTCTCTCTTGGCTCTCCATGAATTTAATTAAGGCAATTTATCAAAATTGTCTGGGTGGTAGTTACAGAATTTGCAGAAATCAAGCAAATATGGTGTCAATATGCTGCCTTTTATTCCTATTTTAGTATTCATCACTCCTAAGTGCCTTCATTCCTTTGACAGCACTATTTTACAATGTCATGCAGTCACAATGGTATCTTGGGAAGGGCAGATAACACAGTATATTTGTTCTTAGAGAATCAGGCACGATTGGAGGTTCCTGAAATAAGCAATTGACCTGTGCACCTGATTAAGTGCTCAATGAGCATGTTTTATAGGCAATATCTCTACAAAGGATGACAATAAAAGAAGGTAACTGACAATGGATTATGGTCTTCTTATGCTTCTGAATAATACATGGTTAAAAGCTCATTCAAAGTTAAGTTTAGAGACAGTTATTCAATAGTTGATCCAGCTCATGTATAAAGGATGCAGCAAATGTGGAGTGTGAGCCTGATAAATCTGCAGCAAATCTTGATAACCAGATGATGTGATCCCTTTATTTTTTAAAGATATTAGCTTGTTTGAAAGTCAGAGTCACAGAGAGACAGAGAAGGAGGGACAGAGAGAGAAAGAGCTATTCTATCAGCTGGTTCACTCCTCAGATGGCTGCAATGGCCAGGGCTGGGTCAGGCCAAGCCAGGAGCCAGGAACTTCATCCTGGTCTCCCACATGGGTCGGGGCCCAAGTGCAATACCAGACCTTCAACTTGACTCTTTTAGACTTCAATGTTGGTCTCAAACCTTAAGGATTTTTTAAGCTAAGAATCTTCAAAAGCTGTCTTTTAGGCTCTTCCTTGGGATAACGTCTTAAATATGTAATTCAGGGTGTCCACTTGACTCAGTGTCCAAATCATCAAGTAACCATGTTCTCCATGTAAGGAAAGCATGTTACTAACGTTTTGCTCATGGAAGCCATTGCAAATGATTTAGTACAAATCATTGTAACACTGTGTAATAGGAACAGTAACAATTTAGCTAAGGGGTATGGTGAGAAATAGGTAACAAGGAGTAAATCTTAAATCTACTGTTTTAATTCACAAAACAGATCCTGCTAAAGTAGATCAGCATACATCAAATATATTAATTACTAAATGTGGTTCCAGTCACATATGACATGTTGAATAGGTATATTCATGATTATTAACCGAGTTAACGTCTACAAATTTGAAAAGATGTCACATATATAATGGATGTTCTCTGAATCAATCAGTGTTAAGTTGAAGAAATTAACTATATAATCCAGAAAGAATACAAATCACATTTTATTCTCCTGGTAGTAAAATGAGCAGCCTATTTAAGTGTTTTCAACTTAATAGGTTTCAGACAATTAGAAGGTAGTGTGGGGAACCTGAGCTCTTAGAAAGATGTGCTCATTCACTGTTCCCATTATGTAAACATTGACTGGATTTTTGAATGAGGATTTAGGACAGACCTTTCTCTACAATATTAACCTCCTCTGTCATTCATTTCCTCTTTTATTATGACCTCATTTAAGAGATGATCACTTAAAATGCTTTGTGTAAAAAGTCTCCAAATGAATCTCAGACACATTTAGGAGCATTGATTTAATCCTCTGACCAGTTTTTATTAACAGAGACCTATCACCAAGCACTTTATTCATTCGTGCATATTTCTGTTTGCATTTGCCTATTGTAGACACTATTATGGTAGATTCTATATACATTTGTGTTCTCTGACATTTGTACATATTCTAATCTATGAATATTCTCATGAACTTACATCTCTATCTTTATTCATGTTCTTCATGGATACTAGTTTGGCGAAATATACTCTTTATTTTGCCAGTTGAATATCATTTTATAGTTTGGTTTCCTTTCTGTTCATATGTTTCATAGTGTCTTAACACAAGAATTCTAAGAGCACAATAGCTAAGTGGGTATGTATATAATGGAACTTCTATGAAGTGTCAGTCAACATGCTATTCAAATGCAGGTTGTTCAAATAGATACACCAAATTAGCATCCCAAAAGAGCCATTTGGTATAAATAACCATTATCATTTCTCATATGGAGTGTTGGATCATTTAAGTCTTGAAATCAGCTCATTCCTCTGCAGTTAGTTACGTTTGAAGCTATTTTCCTGATACCCCAAAGAAGGGAACATTTATCAACATAGTTCTGTATGCATGGAGCCTCAAAGGGATCATAACCAAAACACTATTCTTTTAGGAAATGTGCTAAGTAATTATACTAGCTGACATCTACTGTGACTGTACTTTAACAAATGTGCTATCGTGGAGGGATTAGAACAGAATCATAAGATCAATGAAAGGAAGATATTTCATTGCTCTCAAATGTTAATGGAAGATGATCATATGAAAAGAATGTGCTATAGAAGTTTTGAGGCAGAGACTATTTTGAAATCAATATAATTTTCAAAAACTCATGTCTATTTATTAGAAAGTAATTTGGTAAGATTGCATTTTTCATTTTCTTTTTAAATGATTTATTATTACTTTGTTCTCTGTGTTTATTTGAAATTTGGGTTAAGTGCAATCAAATACATATCTAGATCCTGCAGAATTAAAGAGTAGCTGGCTTTATTTTATTTTCCCAGATAATCGAAGGACAGATTTGTCAGAATTTTTTGCATTATCTGTCTAATTTCTATGAATTTCCATTTCACCAGATGACCTGGAATATGGTTGTTGTGCTTTAACACATCATAGAACTTAGTAACTTGTCCTCTTCCTTAAATGTGAGAAAACACTGCAAGTTGACTCAAGTTTGATCCTTGTGTGGTGTTTTGGCCAAGGAACAGGGGAAGCATTGTAATCATGGTAGATAAAAAAAAATCTCTTAGAATCCTTCTTAAATTTTTGTGTCAAAAATATGGTACTTTCAGGCTTTTCCAAAAGTTACTTATTGCACATATATTTTTAAACCTTTTGGGGTACACATATAACTGAACTTGAGGTGTTAAAATATGCTTAGAAGCAAAGCTTTGAAAATAGATACTTTCATTAAATCATTTGCCTAGCTTCTCATTAACTGTGGGACCTTAAAAAATTGCTAATACCTGTGTGTTTCATTGCTTTCATCAGTAAAGTGTGATTAATAAGATGGCATACCCCAACATATTAATAGCTACTTCATGATACTATATGAATAGAACACACAGAAAGCATTTATAAATGCTAACTTTTTCTGTTTTACAAGTATCTTTACATTCATAAATACATAAATGAACGTCTAATAACAAAATTATAATGCATGTGGAGTTGCATGTTTCATTGGGCACATTTTTAATCTCTGTGTATGTATGTTTGTGAGAGGGGGTTTATATGCACTAAGTAGATTGCATGATTTTGATCTTTTTATCTGCAAAGAAAAGTGATTTTTATCTAATTTAACTAGATAGAATTTTCTAATTCTCATTTCTTACAATGAATGAATTACTATGATTATCCTTTTAAAATCCTAAAGTGAGTGGTGGCATCCTGTGCCTCCTGGCTTGTTCAGTCAAGGTTGTCAATTTTTTTCTCTTCTAAAAGCATCAGTTCTGTCTCCTGTGCTAAGCCATCAATATTAATTAAGACTCTGGGATTCTATGTATTTTTTCCAAATAATTTTATAAAAATGCTATTATTCCTTTTACCTGCCTAGTGTAAATAATTTTCCAGTTTTTTTTTTTTTTGATAGGCAGAGTGGACAGTGAGAGAGAGAGACAGAGAGAAAGGTCTTCCGTTGCCGTTGGTTCACCCTCCAATGGCTGCCGCGGTCGGCGCACTGCGGCCGGCGCACCGCGCTCATCCGATGGCAGGAGCCAGGAGCCAGGTGCTTCTCCTGGTCTCCCATGGGGTGCAGGGCCCAAGCACTTGGGCCATCCTCCACTGCACTCCTGGGCCACAGCAGAGGGCTGGCCTGGAAGAGGGGCAACCGGGACAGAATCTGGCGCCCCGACCGGGACTAGAACCCGGTGTGCCGGCGCCGCAAGGCGGAGGATTAGCCTGTTGAGCCACGGCGCCGGCCGATTTTCCAGTTTTTTAAAAAAGTTATTCAAATGAATAACAAGGAAAATTTAATTTTTAAACTAATCTAGGAAAATGCATTATATACTACAAGCCAAGGAAATTTGGATGAGGTCTTTCTAAAAATCGCGTGGATATAAAAATAGAAGTTGCATGAACCAATCATATTTTCATAGAAAAATCTGCATTTTGATTTCTGTTTTGCTTTTTGAGTTTTAAATCTGCATAGTGCTGGTTTCAAAGAGAAATCTAAATGATAATAAAGCACTAATCAGAATCCAGCCTCATTTAGGATTTTATGATAGAAATGAGCATATACACAGTCATTAATTTTGAAATGAGACTTTTGTTCTCATTTGGGCTATAGAACCATTAAAATTTCAATCTTTCTTTATTCCTACTTCAAAGCTTCAAAGCCAAATGGAGGTACTCCTGTCAAATTTTTCCTTTTCCTTATTCTTTATTTATTTACTTATTTGAAAGAGTTACAGAGAAGGAGAAACAGAGGAAAAAGAGACAGAGAGAGAAAGAGAGAGAGAGAGATTTTTTTTTTTTCCTTTTTAATGTTCTTTTTTTTTTTTATAAAGCTTTTATTTAAAGAATATAAATTTCCAAAGAACAGCTCATGGACCACAATGGCTCCCCCCCCCCACAACTTCCCTCCCTCCCCCCACCCTCCCCTTTCCCGCTCCCTCTCCCCTTCTGTTCACATCAAGATTCATTTTCAATTCTCTTTATACACAGAAGATCAATTTAGTACATATTACGTAAAGATTTCAACGGTTTGCCCTCGCATAGAGACACAAAATGATAATACTGTTGGAGTACTAGTTATAGTATTAATTCACAATGTACAGCACATTAAGGACAGAGATCCTACATGATTTTTTTTAAAAAAAATTGATTAATTGTCTATGCAATTTCCAGTTTAACACCAAGATTTTTTAATCATTTGCAATTATCTTTATATAAAGAAGATCGATTCAATATATACTATGTAAGGATTTCATCAGTTTGCACCCACTCAGAAACACAAAGTGTAAAAATACTGTTTCAGTACTAGTAATAGCATCACTTCACATTGGATAACACATTAAGGACAGATCCCTCATGAGACGTAAGTACACAGTGACTCCTGATGTTAATTTAACAATTTGACACTCTTGTTTATGGCGTCAGTAATCTCCCTAGGCTCTGGTCATGAGTTGCCGAGGCTATGGAAGCCTTTAGGGTTAGCCGACTTCGATCTTATTCCCACAGGGCCATAGTCAAAGTGGAAGTTCTCTCCTCCCTTCAGAGAAAGGTACCTCCTTCTTTGATGGCCCCATTCTTTCCACTGGGATCTCACTCGCAGAGATCTTTCATTTAGGTCTTCTGTTTTTTCCAGAGTGTCTTAGCTTTCCATGCCTAAAATATTCTCATGGGCTCTTGAGCCAGATCCGAATGCCTTAAGGGCTGATTCTGAGGCCAGAGTGCTATTTAGGACATCTGCCATTCTATGAGTCTGCTGTGTATCCTGCTTCCCATGTTGGATCATTCTCTCCCTTTTTCATTCTATCAGTTAGTATTAGCAGACACTAGTCTTGTTTGTGTGATCCCTTTGACTCTTAGACCTATCAGTGTGATCAATTGTGAGCTGAAATTGATCACTTGGACTAATGAGATGGCCTTGGTACATGCCACCTTGATGGGATTGTATTGGAAACCCCTGGCACAATTCTAACTCCATCATTTGGGGCCGTTCCGATTGAGCATGTCCCAAGTTTTACATCTCCTCCCGAGAGAGAGAGATTTTCCATCCACTGGTTCACTCCCTAAAGTAACCTCAGTGGCCAGAGCTAACCAGGCCTAGTTCAGGAGACAAGAGCTTAACCAGGTCTCTCACATGGGTGATAGGGGATCAAACATTTGTGCCATCTTCTACTGCTTTCCCCATATTACTAACAGGAAGCTAAATCAGAAATGGAGCAATTGGACACAAAATGTTGCCCATATGGGATGCAGAAGTCACAGGTGGCAGCTTTATCCACTTTATCTATCTTGTTTGTCAATCCCTGTTCTCCCTTTTCTTAAAATTAATATATGTGAACAGACTCTTTCCTGGGATATCCTGACATTTTTTTAAAGGGAGAAATGAGATAGGGGCTCTGTGGCACTAAAATTCCTGGAGGATTTTAGAATTCATATAGCCAATATATTCTTAAAACACAAAGTTCTTACACTTGTGAGCTATACCAGTAGTCTTCCAAATTGTCATTCTCTGTTGCCTTTGCCTTGTAATCTATTTATAACAGTGCCCAGACTCATTATTTAAAAACACATATATATCTATATTACATTATGACAATCTTCCTATTGAAATTACCCAATGGTTTCCAATCTCATTGATAATTTTATTTTGAAGACCAAAATCCTCATCCTGGACTATTATGACTTTCTGTGCTGGACCTGTATCTCTTTACTTCATTTACCACGAAGTTGCCATTCATTGATTTCACTCATACTGACCTCATTGCTATGCCTAGTATTCATTCCAAAGCTCATGTCTCAGAGTCTTAATAATTTTTGTTTTCTCTGATTGCAATATTTATTATCTAAATATTTATACAGTTTAGTTTTTTTTGTTTTCTGCTCAAATATCACTGAATCAGGATTATCATTATTTGCACATGATAGTACCACTCTATCCACCATTTTGCTTCCATCACTCTCTGCCCCTTTATCTTGTTTGACTTAGCCTTCATAAAGTACAAAACTGTCTGACATACTATGTATCTAAATGTTTGTTTTCAAAAGTTGTCCACTTCTAATATATAATCTTATGGAAAACAAAAGTTTTATTGGTTTTATTATCGCTGTATCCCAAGAGTATGGCACAATTAGATGTTTCATGAATATATTTGACTAGGCTTAAACTCTTAGTTTTTCTGGGGTAGGCTTTTGGCTTAGTGGTTACCACACCATTTTTGGTCACCTACATTTCCTATTAGAGTGGCTGGTTTTGCTTCCCCACTCCTTTCTTGATTCCAGCTTCCTCCTAATGCATACCCCGGGAGGCAGCTGGTGATGGCTCAAGGATCTGGACACCTGATACAGAGCTGTTAGAGGTATTTGGGAGTATTTGGGAGTGAATCTTTAGAAGGAAGCAATCTCCGTTCTCTCTCTCTCTCTCTCTCTCTCTCTCTCTCTCTCCCCCTACCCCTCTGTTTTTCTGTCTCCCAAACTAAAACAAATAAAAGTCTACTTTCACAAATGGCTTCAGTGTTACCCTTTCATGACAGTGAGTTGAAAATCACTCTGGAAGTTGACATAAAACATCTCAGGCTAGGCTATGGAGCTCTCACTTGGAAATCATTAGCTAAATGGCACTGAATAAGTCACTCAACAAATCCAAGAGGTTACTTAGGTTTTCACACTTTATGAAGATATGAACTGAGCACTAGCTCTTCAACCTCCCCAAATAAATTGTCCTAAAGTCCACAAAGGAATTATTTACTTAAAGACATAAGCAAATAAAAAGTTTTACTTAAATATGATATAGAAAAATAATTTAAAAATTCTGAAACAGAATGATATATTATTGTAGTTTTAATAATCTGTGATCACTTAAAATTTACTGTATTTGAGTGAAGTAGATATATATTCATTTGATTATTGTATATAAACCTTGCCTATGTTTGCACTGAACTATGATCTTTCTACATTTTTCTTGCTGAACTCTTTATTTATCAGAGCATTGAGCTTTGATCTAAATTGAAAATATGTTATCTAAAAAATTAAAATTAAAGAAAGAAAAGAAAAGAAAGAAAAAGAGGGAGAAAATGGAGAAAGAGGGAGAAGAAGTAAAACATCAGTATATTCTTAGAATTTTATTTTTGAGCAACATTAAATCCCTTCTCTTTGTATTAATATCATATTACATAAGAATTGATGAGAATTTTGCTATGGTAATTATCATGCATTTGTTGTGATCCTAAGAATCTACTGTATTAATAAATTCCTTTTGAAAAATTGCAACATAATAAGAAATAAACAGAATTATAGAATAATTTAAGATATGTATAGCTAAATTTTAACTTAATTTTTATAGATCAGCCTAACACAATAGGAATGAAATAAACCTAATACTTCAGATGATATCAAACCTCAATCAGGATCCAAACTTGGAAACCAGCTTTGCTATACCTACCTATTGGTTAAGGTACCCTCTGCATATAAACTTGGGAGGGGTAACCATTACAAAAGTGAATTACTGAAGATAGCTATGTTGTGGGAAGATGAACCAACCACAGCTACAGAAATATACGAGAAAAACAAAGAAAGCACCATGATTCCAAATGACTGACAAAATTTTCAGTGGAAAAGTGAACAGAACAGAGACTTCATGGGACAATAAGAAAGAGGACAGAAACTGCTGCTACAGCCATGGGGTGTAGTCAGCTGCCAGAAGGAGTCTCCATCTTCTGAAGCCAAGGTAGGAAGACATTGCTGCATGCCCAGCCAGTGGGAGCTTGAGCTCAGGGAAAATTCCTCTGTCTCTCACTGAGTTTAACTCCAGCCTGGAGAGCTGACTGCTATCTGAGCAACTAAGTGGCTCCAAGAAAGGAAGCCACATTACCTCTCTCCTGTCCCCCATGCCCACAGATGCCAGGCTCTGTTTGCTCTGAAGAGTGGTACAGCTGATCTCTGTTCCACTGCTGCAAAAAGTGACTATAACCAGAGTTGGGGCAACTTGTGGGGCAAAGAGCACAGCCCCTTCATCCTGAAACTATGGGAGTTTTGAACATAGGCCCAGAGCTGTACTCACTCTCTGTGGTTGATGGGGGGTTTCCCTCAGCTTCTTGAGATCAGCACCAGAAGCAACCAATATAAAATACAGACCCAACCTGAGGAAGTTCTTTCCATACCTACGTACCTTCGCAGTGATGAAAGAATTCCTGGACACATACCCAAGGGACATCCTTGCAAGCCTCATGAGAACTAGGGCAGTTTCATTGGTATCTTTTGGGACTGGTACTGTTGATGTTGGTATTATAATCTTTGGAGCAATTCACATTAACTCTCAGAATGTGGAGTGCTCCATCTGCATTGTTCTACTTCAGACAGGTGGCTCCCACTATCCCGAGCTGGGAGATCTGAGTAACAATCCAATGTACCTTGCATCAATAGGACTGTAAAAATCAGAACTAATTTCTTCAAACTGACTGGAAATTACCCTGTGGATGTGTCTGCATCCCTCCTTTGTGGACCCATGCCTGATTAGGTAAAATTTCCTGTAAATCTTGTAATCACCCTGTTGGATCATCATAGTGTTCAATTCATATTCCCTAATCCTGGAATTGTTGGTATTGTAAGCACCAGCACCAGCTGTGTTCTCCAAACAGAAAGTGAGGCAGGGTCTATCTACATCATACCAGCATAGAACACAGATACTGGTGCCACCAGACCAAGCATAACTCAGGCTTACCAGTGAGATAATGAGACTGCCTCTTTTGTAAGCCTCAATACCAAGAACAAGATTTTGGCCACCAGAATCCCTATTGTAACTGACACTGAACTTTCTGGGGACTGAAATTCATATACTAAGAAGCTTACATTCACCTCAAAATTGCACTTCTACCCCTAAAAATGCAGTGGACTTGACCACTGTATCATTATTAGATAAAGCTGACATGGATTAAAGGAAAAGGAAATTATTCAAAAGTTACACTTCTGGGCTCACCAACACTTAAAGCCAAGGCACTAAGCCAAGTGATAACCTGAATTCCATCTAAACCATAAACTTCCTAGTAAAACCTAATCCATAAAGAAGGGAATATTAATTAGATGTGCAGACATCAATATAGGGACACAGGATTCATGAAGAAATGACATCTCCAAAAGAACACAATAGTTCTCCAGTATTAAATCCCAATCTGAAAGGAAATCAATTGAAAATAGAAATAGAATTGAAAATAACAGTAGCAACAAAACTCATTGTGATGCAAGACAATACAGATGGCTTAAAAATGAAGAAGTCAATGGAAAAATGAATGAAAAATTCACTACAGAGACAGAAGTCATTAAGAACCAAATAGAAAATTTGGAGATGAAAATTTAAATCAGTGAAACATATGATTGAGAGCTATAAAGCAAAATAGACAAAGTGAAGGAAAGAATTTCTGCTCTGGAGCACAAGATTTTTAAGGTAATGAATCAGTCAAAAACAAAGAGAAAAAATTCAAATGAATGAAGAAAGTCCATGTGAAATATGGGATATGATTAAATGAACAGATGTTAGTATTATAGGGATTTCAGGAGAACAGAAGGAAAGAGATGCTGATAATGTGTTAACTAATAATAGATGAACACTTCCAGGTCTTCAAAGAGATGTTGACATCCAGATACAGGAAGCCCAAAAGACCACAAAGAGACTAAACCCAAAAATATCTTCTCAAAGGATAATTGTTATAGAGTGATCAAAGTTAAAGACAAGGAAAGAATCCTAAAAACAGTAAGAGAAAAATTTCATTTCATATAAAGGAAAAACAGCTAGACTAACAGCAGACTTCTCAGCAGAAACCATACATACCAGAAAAGAAAGAGATGGAGTTAAAAGAAAAACAATATATACTATACAATCAAGAATAATATATCCAGCAAAGCTATCTTTAGAAGTGAAAGTGACACAAAATATTTCCCAGATAAGCAAAACTCAGAGAATTCATCAATACCAGAGCAGCGTTACAAGCAATTCTGAATGGAGTCCTACATTAGAAGCATACCTCTTGAAAACATATGACATTGCAAAAATTTGGAACACAGCAGGCACAATCACCAACCCTTCAACAAAACAACAAGTGTTAGCTGTTCTCCATCAAAACTAACCTTGAATGAAGTTGTTTAAATTCCCCAGACAAAAGATTAGGAAGACTGTATAGAAAAACAAGACCTCACTATAGGCAGCCTGCAAGAAATTCATTTCCCAAATAAAGATACACAGAGACTGAAAGTAAAAGGCTGGGGAAAGATATATAAGGCAAATGGAAACCAAAAATGAGCAGGGTGATTTACCCTCAACCAGACAAAACATACTTTAAATCAAAACTGTAGGCCGGTGCCACGGCTCAATAGGCTAATCCTCCGCCTTGCGGTGCCGGCATGCTGGGTTCTAGTCCCAGTCGGGGCACCAGATTCTGTCCCGGTTGCCCCTCTTCCAGGACAGCCCTCTGCTATGGCAGACAATCCAAAACCACTTCAAAATGATCATACATTACAATCAAGATAAACATAAATAACATAAATCAATAAACATAAATCACATTAAGAGAAAAAAGAACAAAAAACATATGGTCATTTTAATAGATGTGGATAAAGAATTTTATAATATCCAGTAACCTTTCATGATACAAATGTTCCACAAATTACATATAAGAATAACATATCTTGAAATTATAAAGGCTATATATGACAAGTCATCATCCAACATCATACTGAATGTGGAAATCCTGAAACCATTTACCTAAATTATGGGATAAGACAAGGAAGTCCACTTTGATCACTTTTATTCAATATTATACTGGAAGTATTAGCAGGAGAAATTAGGGAGAAGAAAGGGAAAAAAAAGCTTCCAAACTGGGAAGGGTAAGTCAAAATGTCCTTGTTTACATAATGTAGTACATGGAAAACTCTATAAACTCCAGGCAAGAGCTTTTAGAACTAATAAAACAATCTATTAAATTTGCATGATACTAAATAAACAAATAAAAATCAGTAGCTTCTTAGTGCATTGATGATGCATCCACTGAAAAGAAATAAAAAAGTAATCCTATTCACAATAGCCACAAAATCAAATATTTATGAATAAATTTTTTAAAAAAATGTTAAAGATCCCTAAATAAAAAAACAAAATATTGATGAAAGAAATTATAAAGGACACAAAACAAATTCAAAATATATGCCCTGTTCATGTATTAGAAGATTTAATGTTGTTAAAATTGCTATCCTACAAAAAGCAATTTACATATTGTTTGCAATCCTAAATCTATGACACGATACAATCAAATTATTTAAAAAAATTGGGGAACCCCTGTAAGACATTGGCTTAGGCACAGAGTTCTTGGAAAAGACCCCAAAACCACAGGCAATCAAAGCCAAATTTGTCTGCAACAAAATGGATGAAACTGGAAAACATTATACTTAGTGAAATAAGCCAATCCCAAAATAACAAAAATCATATGTGCTCAATGATCTGTGGTAACTCTCAGAGCACCTAAAAGATAACCTATCAAAATGAAACTGACGTTTTGAGATGTGATGACTTCAAACAGCCCTTCACTCCACGATTCAGGAATTTTTTTATACTATTTGTTCAACCCTTACTTAGTATAGAATAAATCTTATGCTTATAAAGTTTATTGAAAATGGGTCTTAGGAAAAAAAAAGGATGGGAATAGGAGAGGGAGGAGGAAGAACGGTCGTAGTGCAGTGTGGAGGGTGGGTAGGGTAGGAAGAATCATGATGTTCCTAAAGCTGTATTTATAAAATGAAATAAAGTTTGTATACCTTGAACGGAAGTTTTCTCAGTAAAAAAATAAAGAAGAAAAAAGAAAGATAAATATCTCATGCATTAATGGGAACTAAAATTTAAAAGGAGAGAAAAATTAAAACAACAAAAACAAAAAGAAAGAAAAGCTTTTATGCATATGTCTGGCTGCAAATACAGTTTTAACAAACTTTGTTTATATCTTTGAGAAACCAATGGTTAAGAAGGGTATGCTACTCAGCCAGCAACCTGGCTCACTAGGCTAATCCTCTGCCCGAGGTGCCGGCACCCTGGGGTTCTAGTCCCAGTTGGGGTACTGGATTCTATCCCAGTTGCTCCTCTTCCAGTCCAGCTCTCTGCTGTGGCCCAGGAGTGCAGTGGAGGATGGCCCAAGTGCTTGGGCCCTGCACCTGCATGGGAGACCAGGAGGAAGCACCTGGCTCCTGGCTTCGGATTGGTGCAGCGCGCAGGCTGTAGTGGCCACTTAAGGGAGTGAACCAACGGAAGGAAGACTTTCCTTCTTTCCCTCTCTCTCACTGTCTAACTCTGCCTGTCAAATAAAAAAATAAAATAAAATAAAATAAAATAAAATAAAATAAAATAAAATAAGGGTATGCTACTATAGTTTTTTTTTTAAGATTTATTTATTTTATTTGAAAGAGTTACACATAGAGAGGAGAGGCAGAAAGAGACAGGTCTTCCATCCATTGGTTCTGAAGCCAGGAGTCAGGAGCTTCTTCCTGGTCTCCCACGTGGGTGCAGGGGTCCAAGAACTTGGGAGAGCCTCTACTGCTTTCCCAGGCCATAGCAGAGACCTGGATTGGAAGTGGAAGAGCCGGGTCTCAAACCAGTGCCCATATGGGATTCTGGCACTTCAGGCCAGGGCATTAACCCGCTGCACTACAATGCTGGCCTCAATGCTACTATAGTTTTAATGATCTGCTATTACTTTAAAATTTATTACATATGACATGAGTGAAATGGACATCTTTTCATTTAAACAAAGGATATTCCTGTGCTATGTCTTGTTTTTCTTTTATTTGACCTGAGGACACTGCATTTTTATTTGTACTATATAAACCTATGAAAACTAAAGTAGAAATTTATGTAGTATGTGCAAAGGGTTTTTAAAAACTTCATTGAAACAGGATATTACAAAAAAAAAAAAACCCTAAGCACTGATTTCAAAAAATTGATGCACCAATAAAGTTATGTTTCGATTCTGTTTTTGATAAGGTTTTGGAATTATGCTTGTATGACATGCTACCTCTATAACTACTATTTGTAACATCTCATATCTCCCAATTTTTCAATTATATGAGTTATGCTTGTCACACAAATTCGCACATTTCCTTGGATTTTCCTTGCAGGACACTAACAAGACCTTCATTAGTGAAGATTTTTCCACTGTCTTCTGACTACTGCAGCTTTTCAGCTTATAGTGAAGAAAAGTTGTTTCTTTTCTATTTTTTTCTACTTCTTTCACAGCAATCAGCATACCAGTCAATATCTTCAAGTTGGCAAGATAATGGCTTTGTTTCGTATTCCTACTTGGATGTATTAAAATATTGAATATAGTAACTGATGGGTGACAATACTAACAATTATCCTAACAGCAATTATCTAATTGGCTGCCTGGTGGGATGACTGTCATGAGGTCTCCATAGCAACAACCCCTTTTGGAAGCCGCTGGCTTCATTATTTTTATGTCATAAATTGTTTTGAACTGTGATGTTATTTTCCTTTCTGGATTAGGGGCTTTTGAGTTTAGCAAAGGATTTAAGATGCTATGGAAGCTTCACATTTCTTTCAGTAGAGGAACAAAAACAGTAACCATGATAAAGAAAAGGGGGATGAGAGAAACAAACTACAGAAGCTAGAAATTTGCCTCCACCAATAACAGAATAATAACTATAAAGGGACAAATTGAGTGTCATAAATTATTGTGATAACTTTCAATTATTTTGCTGATATGTAGGTAAATAAGGAACTCTAATTTTAATTTTTCTTTTTTTATAAAGCTTTTATTTAAAGAATATATATTTCCAAAATACAGCTTATGGATTACAATGCCTCCCCCCCCATATCTTCCCTCCCACCTGCAACCCTCCCCTTTTCCTCTCCCTCTCCCCTTGCTTCACATCAAGATTCATTTTCAATTCTCTTTATATACAGAAGATCAGTTTAGAATATATTAAGTAAAGATTTCGACAGTTTGCCCTCACATAGCAACACAAAGTGAAAAATACTGTTGGAGTACTAGTAATAGTATTAATTCACAATGTACAGCACATTAAGGGCAGAGATCCTACATGATACATTTTTAATTGATTAATTTTCTATGCAATATCCAATTTAACACCAAGATTTTTTTTCATTTTTAATTATCTTTATATATAGAAGATCGATTTAGTATATATTAAGTAAAGATTTCATTAGTTTGCACCCACACAGAAACACAAAGTGTAAAATACTGTTTCAGTACTAGTTATAGCATTACTTCACATTGGACAACACATTAAGGACAGATCAAACATGAGAAGTAAAATCACAGTGACTCCTGTTGTTGACTTAACAATTGGACACTCTTGTTTATGGCATCAGTTATCTCCCTAGGCTCTAGTCATGAGTTGCCGAGGCTATGGAAGCCTTTTGAGTTCTCCAACTTCAATCTTATTCCGACAGGGTCATAGTCAAAGTGGAAGTTCTCTCCTCCCTTCAGAGAAAGGTACTCCGTCTTTGATGGCCCCGTTCTTTCCACTGGGATCTCACTCGCAGAGATCTTTTTTTTTTTTTTTTTTTGCTTTTATTTAAAGAATATAAATTTCCAAGGTACAGCTTGTGGATTCCAATGGCTCCCCCCCCCACAACTTCCCTCCCTCCCGCCACCCTCCCCTCTCCCGCTCCCTCTCCCCTTCTGTTCACATCAAGATTCATTTTCAATTCTCTTTATACACAGCAGATCAGTTTATAACATATTCTGTAAAGATTTTAACAGTTTGCCCTCACCTAGAGGCACAAACTGAAATTATTGTTGGAGTACTAGTTATAGTATTGATTTACAATGTACAGTACATTAAAGACAGAGATCCTACATGTTTTTTTTTTAAAGAATTGATTAATTATCTATGCAATTTCCAATTTAACACCTAGAGTTTTTAATCATTTGCAATTATCTTTATACACAGAAGATTGATTTAATATTATAGTACGTGAAGATTTCATCAGTTTGCTCCCACACAGAAACACAAAATTTAAAATACTGTTTCATTACTAGTATTAGCATTATTTCACATTGGATAACACATTAAGGACAGATCCCACATGAGATGTAAGTACACAGTGACTCCTGATGTTGATTTAACAATTTGACACTCTTGTTTATGGCATCAGTAATCTCCCTAGGCTCTGGTCATGAGTTGCCGATGCTATGGAAGCCTTTAGGGTTAACCGACTTCAATCTTATTCCCACAAGGCCATAGTCAAAGTGGAAGTTCTCTCCTCCCTTCAGAGAAAGGTACCTCCTTCTCTGATGGCCCCGTTCTTTCCACTGGGATCTCACTCGCAGAGATCTTTCATTTAGGTCTTCTGTTTTTTCCAGAGTGTCTTAGCTTTCCATGCCTTAAATATTCTCATGGGCTCTTGAGCCAGATCCGAGTGCCTTAAGGGCTGATTCTGAGGCCGGAGTGCTATTTAGGACATCTGCCATTCTATGAGTCTGCTGTGTATCCTGCTTCCCATGCTGGATCGTTCTCTCCCTTTTTCATTCTATCAGTTAGTATTAGCAGACACTAGTCTTGTTTGTGTGAACCCTTTTACTCTTAGATCTATCAGTGTGATCAATTGTGAGCTGAAATTGATCACCTGGACTAATGAGATGGCCTTGGTACATGCCACCTTGATGGTAGTGTATTAGAATCCCGTGGCACACTTCTAACTCTTTCATTTGGGGCAGTTCCGATTGAGCATGTCTCAAGTTGTACATCTCCTCCCTCTCTTATTCCCACTCTTATATTTCACAGGGATCACATTTCATTTAAAATTTAAGCACTTACGGCTAATTGTGTGTTAGTTGCCAGATTCAACCCATAGTACTAGAACGAATACAAGCAACAAGGGGAGATACTAAAATGGGTAAAGATTTAGATTGTACATCAACAGTTCAGACAGGAGCTGATCATGACTTATTTTCTCATAGTGTTCATTTCGTTTCAGCAGGTTTCCTCTTTGGTGCTCAGTTAATCATCACCAATCATGGAAAACAAATGATATTTGTCTCTTTGGGACTGGCTTAATTCACTCAGCATGATGTTTTCCAGATCCCTCCATTTTGTTGCAAATGATCGGATTTCATTGTTTTTGACTGCTGTATAGTATTCTGTAGAGTACATGTCCCATAATTTCCTAATCCAGTCTACTGTTGATGGGCATTTGAGTTGGTTCCAGGTCTTAGCTATTGTGAACTGAGCTGCAATAAACATTAGTGTGCAGACGGCTTTTTGGTTTTCCAATTTAATTTCCTTTGGGTAAATTCCAAGGAGTGGGATGGCTGGGTTGTATGGTAGGGTTATATTCATGTTTCTAAGGAGTCTCCAGACTGACTTCCATAGTGGTTTAACCAGTTTGCATTCCCACCAACAGTGGATTAGTGTCCCTTTTTCCCCACATCCTCTCCAGCATCTATTGTTGGTAGATTTCTGAATGTGAGCCATTCTGACCGGGGTGAGGTGAAACCTCATTGTGGTCTTGATTTGCATTTCCCTGATTGCTAGGGATCTTGAGCATTTTTTCATGTGTCTGTTGGCCATTTGGATTTCCTCTCTGGAAAAATGTCTATTGAGGTCCTTAGCCCATTTCTTAAGTGGGTTGTTTGTTTTAATGTTGTGTCGTTTCTTGATTTCATTGTAGATTCTCGTTATCAGCCCTTTATCTGTTGCATATTTTGCAAATATTTTTTCCCATTCTGAAGGTTGCCTATTCACTTTCCTAACTGTTTCTTTTGCAGTACAGAAACTTCTCAGTTTGATGCGATCCCAATAGTTAATTTTGGCTTTGAGTGCCTGTGCTTTTGGGGTCTTTTCCAAGAAGTCTTTGCCAGTACCTATATCTTGCAGGGTTTCTCCTATGCTCTCCAGTAATTTGATGGTGTCGGGTCGTAGGTTTAAGTTTTTGATCCATGTTGAATGAATTTTTGTGCAAGGTGTAAGGTAGGGGTCTTGCTTCATGATTCTGCAGGTGGAAATCCAGTTTTCCCAGCACCATTTGTTAAATAGACTGTCTTTACTCCAGGGGTTAGTTTTGGGTCCTTGATCAAATATAAGTTGGCTGTAGATGTTTGGATTGATTTCAGGTGTTTCTATTCTGTTCCATTGGTCTATCCATCTGTTTCTGTACCAGTACCATGCTGTTTTGATTACAACTGCCCTGTAGTATGTCCTGAAATCTGGTATTGTGATGCCTCCAGCTTTGTTTTTGTTGGACAAGATTGCTTTAGCTATTCGCAGCCTCTTATTCCTCCATACGAATTTCAGCATCATTTTTTCCAGATCTGAGAAGAAAGCCTTTGGTATCTTGATTGGGATTGCATTGAATCTGTAAATTGCTTTTGGGAGAATGGACATTTTGATGATATTGATTCTTCCAATCCATGAGCATGGGAGATTTCTCCATTTTTTGGTGTCCTCTTCTATTTCTTTCTTTAAGGTTTTATAATTTTCATCATAGAGATCTTTAACATCCTTGGTTAAGTTTATTCCAAGGTATTTGATTGTTTTTGTGGCTATTGTGAATGGGATTGATTTTAGCAGTTCTTCCTCAGCCGTGGCATTGTTTGTGTATATAAAGGCTGTTGATTTTTGTGCATTGATTTTATATCCTGCTACTTTGCCAAACTCTTCTATGAGTTCCAATAGTCTCTTAGTAGAGTTTTTTGGTTCTTCTAAATAAAGAATCATATCGTCTGCAAAGAGGGATAGTTTGAGTTCTTCCTTCCCAATTTGTATCCCTTTAATTTCTTTTTCTTGCCTAATAGCTCTGGCCAAAACTTCCAGCACTATATTGAATAGCAGTGGCGAGAGTGGGCATCCCTGTTTGGTGCCAGATCTTAGTGGGATTGCTTGCAGCTTTTCCCCGTTCAATTGGATACTGGCCGTGGGTTTTTCATAAATTGCTTTGATTATATTGAGGAATGTGCCTTCTATACCCAGTTTGCTTAGGGTTTTTATCATGAAAGGGTGTTGTATTTTGTCAAATGCTTTCTCCGCGTCTATTGAAATAATCATATGGTTTTTCTTCTGCTGTCTGTTAATGTGGTGTATCACGTTGATTGTTTTGCGAACGTTGAACCATCCCTGCATACCAGGGATAAATCCCACTTGGTCTGGGTGGATGATCTTTCTGATGTGTTGTTGTATTCTATTGGCAAGAATTTTATTAAGGATTTTTGCATCTATGTTCATCAGGGATATTGGTCTGTAATTCTCTTTCAATACTGGATCTTTTCCCGGTTTAGGAATTAAGGTGATGCTGGCTTCGTAGAAAGAATTTGGGAGGAATCCCTCTTTTTCGATTGTTCTGAATAGTTTGAGAAGGATTGGAGTTAGTTCTTCTTTAAATGTCTGGTAGAATTCAGCAGTGAATCCGTCTGGTCCTGGGCTTTTCTTTCTTGGGAGGGCATTTATTACTGTTTCGATTTCCGTCTCAGTTATGGGTCTGTTTAGGTTTTCTATGTCTTCCTGGTTCAGTTTAGGTAGGTTGTATGTGTCCAGGAATGTATCCATTTCTGATAGGTTTCCCTGTTTACTGGCATACAAGTCCTTGTAGTAATTTCTGATGATTCTTTTGATTTCTGTGATGTCTGTTGTTATGTTTCCTTTTTCATCTGTGATTTTACTGATTTGCGTCTTTTCTCTTCTTTTTTTTGTTAGCTGGGCCAATGGGGTGTCAATCTTGTTTATTTTTTCGAAGAACCAGCTCCTCGATTGGCTGATTTTTTGTAATGTTTTTTTGGTTTCAATCCTGTTAATTTCTTCCCTGATTTTGATTATTTCTCTTCTCCTACTAGCTTTGGGTCTGGTTTGCTGTTGTTTTTCTAGATCCTTGAGATGAACTGAAAGCTCATCTATTTGGTGCCTTTCCCATTTCTTGATGTAGGCACCTATTGATATAAATTTTCCTCTTAACACTGCTTTTGCTGTATCCCATAGGTTTTGGTATGATGTGCTGTTATCTTCATTTACTTCCAGGAAATTTTTGATTTCTCTTTTGATTTCTTCTATGACCCATTGTTGATTCAGGAGCATGTTGTTCATTCTCCATGTGTTTGCATATGCTCTAGAGATTCCTGAGTTGCTAATTTCCAACTTCACTCCCTCGTGGTCTGAGAAGTTGCATGGTATGATTCTTATTCTTTTGAATTTGCTAAGGCTTGCTTTGTGGCCTAGTATGTTGTCAATCCTGGAGAAGGTTCCATGTACTGCTGAGAAGAATGTAAATTCTTTTTCTGTGGGATAAAAGGTTCTGAAGATATCTGTTAGGTCCATTTGGGCTATAGTGTCGTTTAAATCTGCTGTCTCCTTGTTAATCCTCTGTCTTGGTGATCTGTCTATCTCTGAGAGAGGAGTGTTGAAATCTCCCAGTACTATTGTATTGGGGTCTAAGTCTCCCTTTAAGTCCCTTAACAGGTCTTTTAAATAGACCAGTGCCCGGTGGTTAGGTGCATATACATTGATAATCGTTATATCTTCCTGTTGAATGGATCCCTTAATCATTATATAGTGCCCCTCTTTGTCTCTCTTAATAGTTTTTGTGGTAAAATTTATGTTATCTGATATTAAGATGGCTACGCCCGCTCTTTTTTCATTTCTGCTCGCATGGTATATGTTTTTCCATCCTTTCACTTTGAGACTGTATGGATCTTTGTTGGAAAGATGTGTTTCTTGTAGGCAGCAAATAGCTGGGTTTTGTTCCCTCATCCAGTCAGTAAATCTTTGCCTTTTAATAGCACAGTTCAAACCATTCACGTTCAATGTGACTATCGATAAGTAGTATCTTTGCCCTACCATTTGCCAATGATTTTCTTATGTATGCTTTGAGTTTCTTATGATCTTTTGCTGTGCGATTTCCTTCCTTTAGCTTCTTTGATGTTGATGACCATGTTTCTGTGTTTCTGCGTGTAGCACATCTTTAAGGATCTTTTGCAGGGCTGGGCGAGTGGCGACAAATTCTTTCAGTTTCTGTTTGCAATGAAATGTCTTTATCTCCCCTTCCATCACAATTGAGAGCTTTGCAGGGTATAATATTCTGGGCTGGCAGTTTTTCTCTCTTAGTACCTGGGCTATATCTCGCCATTCCCTCCTGGCTTTTAGGGTTTCAGATGAGAAATCTGCTGTGAGTCTGATTGGAGATCCTTTGAGGGTAATCTGACGTTTCTCTCTTGTGCATTTTAGGATTTTTTCTTTCTGCTTCACTGTGGTGAGTTTAATTACAATGTGTCGTGGTGAGGATCTCTTCTGGTCATGTTTGTTAGGGGTTCTATGAGCTTCCTGTACTAGGATTTCTCTGTTCTTCTCCAAACCTGGGAAATTTTCTGCTAGTATCTCACCAAAAAGGCCTTCTAGCCCTTTCTCTCTCTCCATGCCTTCAGGAACTCCTAGAATCCGAATGTTAGGTTTTCTAATAGTATCCTGTAAATTCCCGACAATATTTTTTAGATTTCTAATTTCCTCTTCTTGTCTTTGGTTTGACTGTTTCCTTTCCTGTTCTCTGTCTTCTAAGTCCGATATCCTCTCTTCTGCTTCACCCATCCTGGTTTTAAGGCTCTCTAGTGTGCTTGTCATGTAATCAATTGAATTCTTCACTTCATTAAGATTTTTTGTCACTATCGTAGCTTCTTGTTCTACTAGTTGCTTTGTTTCATTCTGATTCTTCCTTAATAATTCATTTTCGCGAGAGAGGTTTTCTATCTTATCCATTAAAGATTTCTGTAGTTCAAGTATTTGTTTTTGTGAGCTTCTTAATGTTCGTATCAATTTTTTGAGGTCTGCTTCTTGCATCTCTTCTATCTCCTCATCTTCATAATCTTGAATTGGGGTGTCTTTTTCATTTGGGGTCATCATAGTGTCTTCCTTGCTCTTGTTAGGTCGGTGTCTGCTTTTGTTTGGCATTTCTCCACTCTGTCTCCCCGGGTTGTCGATGTAACGGAGCTGCTGGCTGCATCACCCCCTCAGATTTGTGCAGCTTCACTGCTTTAGAGGCGGGTGGGCTGTGCGGAGGCCCGCGGGCGCCGGGCGCTGCTGGCGGGGCGGGCCGGGCCGGTGGGGACCCGCTTCCGAGGCCGCCGGGCGCTGGCTGGCGGGGCGGGCCAGGCCGGTGGGGACCCGCTTCCGAGGCCGCCGGGCGCTGGCTGGCGGGCCGGGCCGGTGGGGACCCGCTTCCGAGGCCGCCGGGCGCTGGCTGGCGGGGCGGGCCGGGCCGGTGGGGACCCGCTTCCGAGGCCGCCGGGCGCTGGCTGGCGGTGCGGGCCGGGCCGGTGGGGACCCGCTTCCGAGGCCGCCGGGCGCTGGCTGGCGGGGCGGGCCGGTGGGGACCCGCTTCCGAGGCCGCCGGGCGCTGGCTGGCGGGGCGGGCCGGTGGGGACCCGCTTCCGAGGCCGCCGGGCGCTGGCTGGCGGGCCGGGCCGGGCCGGGCCGGGCCGGTGGGGACCCGCTTCCGAGGCCGCCGGGCGCTGGCTGGCGGGGCGGGCCGGGCCGGTGGGGACCCGCTTCCGAGGCCGCCGGGCGCTGGCTGGCGGTGCGGGCCGGGCCGGTGGGGACCTGCTTCCGAGGCCGCCGGGCGCTGGCTGGCGGGGCGGGCCGGTGGGGACCCGCTTCCGAGGCCGCCGGGCGCTGGCTGGCGGGGCGGGCCGGGCCGGTGGGGACCCGCTTCTGAGGCCGCCGGGCGCTGGCTGGCGGGGCGGGCCGGTGGGGACCCGCTTCCGAGGCCGCCGGGCGCTGGCTGGCGGGGCGGGCCGGGCCGGTGGGGACCCGCTTCCGAGGCCGCCGGGCGCTGGCTGGCGGGGCGGGCCGGGCCGGTGGGGACCCGCTTCCGAGGCCGCCGGGCACTGGCTGGCGGGGCGGGCCGGTGGGGACCCGCTTCCGAGGCCGCCGGGCGCTGGCTGGCGGGGCGGGCCGGGCCGGTGGGGACCCGCTTCCGAGGCCGCCGGGCGCTGGCTGGCGGGGCGGGCCGGGCCGGTGGGACCCGCTTCCGAGGCCGCCGGGCGCTGGCTGGCGGGGCGGGCCGGTGGGGACCCGCTTCCGAGGCCGCCGGGCGCTGGCTGGCGGGGCGGGCCGGGGGGACCCGGTTCCGAGGCGACCCCAGTGGGGTCCCTCTCTTCCCGCCAATGTCTGGAGTTACCGAGGGATCTCCGCCTCACCTCCCCCTCCGGCGGTGGCACGCCGACTCCGCAGCCGCGCTCCCCTTCGCGTCTCCCTTCCCGCGGGCACGTCTCCTTTCCCGCAGCAGGGCGAGTCCGTTCTCCTCCGCGTCAAGTCCAGTGGATCAGGGAGAGTTTCCCCCGCGTTGTTTTTCAAAGTCTTTACTTGGAGTTACTGCAACTCCACTTTTATTAAACTATCTTTTCCCGGACTGTTTGTGTGCGCCCTCACTGTTCCGCCATCTTGGCTCCGCCCCCTCGCAGAGATCTTTCATTTGGGTTTTCGTCTTCTTCTTTTTGGTTTTTCCAGAGTGTCTTGGCTTTCCATGCCTAAAATACTCTCATGGGCTCTTGAGCCAGATCTGAATGCCTTAAGGGCTGATTCTGAGGCCAGAGTGCTATTTAGGACATCTGCCATTCTATGAGTCTGCTGTGTATCTCATTTCCCATGTTGGATCATTGTCTCCCTTTTTGATTCTATCAGTTAGTGTTAGCAGACACTAGTCTTGTTTGTGTGATCCCTTTGACTCTTAGACCTATCAGTGTGATCAGTTGTGAACTGAAATTGATCACTTGGACTAGTGAGATGGCATAGGTACATGCCACCTTGATGGGATTGTATTGGAATCCACTGGCACCATTCTAACTCCACCGTTTGGGGAAAGTCAGATTGAGCATGTCTCAAATTGTACATCTCCTTCTCTATTGTTCCCACTGTAATATTTAACAGGGATCACTGTTAAACAACCCACTTAAGAGATGGGCCAAGGACCTCAATAGACATTTTTCAAAAGAGGAAATCCAAATGGCCAACAGACACATGAAAAAATGTTCAAGATCACTAGCAATCAGGGAAATGCAAATCAAAACCACGATGAGGTTTCACCTCACCCTGGTTAGAATGGCTCACATTCAGAAATCTACCAATAATAGATGCTGGAGAGGATGTGGGGAGAAAGGAACACTGACCCACTGTTGGTGGGAATGCAAACTTGTTAAGCCACTATGGAAGTCAGTCTGGAGATTCCTCAGAAACCTGAATATAACCCTACCATTCATCTCAGCCATCCCACTCCTTGGAATTTACCCAAAGGAAATTAAAATGGCAAACAAAAAAGCCGTCTGCACATTAATGTTTATTGCAGCTCAATGCACAATTGCTAAGACCTGGAACCAACCCAAATGCCCATCAACAGTAGACTGGATAAAGAAATTATGAGACATGTAGTCTATAGAATACTATACAGCAGTCAAAAACAATGAAATCCGGTCATTTTGCAACAAGATGGAGGAATCTGCCAAACATTATGCATAGTGAATTAAGCCAGTCCCAAAGGGACAAATATCATATGTTCTCCCTGATTGGCGACAACTAACTGAGCACCAAAGGGGAAACCTGTTGAAGTGAAATGGAAACTATGAAAAACAGTGACTTGATCAACTCTTGTGCTGATTGTTGATGTGCAATGTAATACTTTATCCATTTTAGTATTTTTTTTTGTTCTAGTACTAGTGCTTGAACTCTGTAGTTAACACACATTTATTCCTAGGTGTTTAAATTTTAACGGAAACTCTGTTTTAATACAGTCTATTTTTGCTTTTGTTTTTCTATTTTTGGTGTCATAAGAATGACTCTATTTTTAAGATCAGTGCCATGAAAATTCACAATACATTTTCTTCTAAAGTGTTTATATTTTTATGTCTATAAACATAGACATATATTTTTTAGTTATGCATGATATAAAGCACAAGTTCAGTTTCAATTTATTTTCCATATGAATATCTAGTTTTTACAGAAATATTGGAGAAATTATCCTTTTTGCATTGCATATTGCTCACATCTTTTTCAAAGATCAGTTGACCATATATGCATTGATTTCTATCCGTGCTAAATATTCTGTTCCATTTTTATACGTGCCAGACTTTGTATCAGCAGGATACTGGTTTAATTACCATACTTTTGTAATATATTTTGAATTATGAAATAGTGTTGCCTCCAGCTATGTACTTTTCAAGGTCATTTTAGTTACTCTATATGTTTCATTGTTCCACATGAGTTTAGAATTATTTCCATTATAAAAAAATGCTACTTGCATTCTGATCAAAATAGCATTTAATCATTTTGGCACTACATAAATTATAATAATAAGAATAAATTACCTTTTTTTTTTTTTTGACAGGCAGAGTGGATAGTGAGAGAGAGACAGAGAGGAAGGTCTTCCTTTGCCGTTGGTTCACCCTCCAATGGCTGCCGCGGCCAGCGCGCTGCGGCCGGCGCACCGCGCTCATCCGATGGCAGGAGCCAGGTGCTAGGTGCTTATCCTGGTCTCCCATGGGGTGCAGGGCCCAAGCACTTGGGCCATCCTCCACTGCACTCCTGGGCCACAGCAGAGGGCTGGCCTGGAAGAGGGGCAACCGGGACAGAATCCGGCGCCCCGACCGGGACTAGAACCTGGTGTGCCGGCGCCGCAAGGCGGAGGATTAGCCTGTTGAGCCACGGCGCCGGCCAAGAATAAATTACCTTAGATCTGATGTTGCTAATAGTCTTTAGAGGAGCAAAGGTAGAAGTTGAAGCAGATATTCTTTCAAGGATGATAATGCAATAATCCGTGTTATGGGTATGATCAAGGTCAGTAGTAAGACATTACATATTTTGTTCTTTTTTTTTTTTTTTTTTTTTTTCATTTTCAATTCTCTTTATATACAGAAGGTCAGTTTAGTATATATCACGTAAACATTTCAACAGTTTGCCCTCACATAGAGACACAAAGTGAAAAATACTGTTGGAGTACTAGTTATAGTATTAATTCACAATGTATAGCACATTAAGGACAGAGATCCTACATGATATATTTTTTTAAAAAAATTGATTAATTTTCTAGGCAATTTCCAATTTAACACCAAGATTTTTTTTCATTTTTAATTATATATATACAGAAGATTGATTCAGTATATACTAAGTAAAGATTTCATCAGTTTGCACCCACACAGAAACACAAAGTGTAAAATACTGTTTCAGTGCTAGTTATAGCATTACTTCACATTGGACAACACATTAAGGACAGATCCCACATGAGACGTAAGTACACAGTGACTCCTGAAGTTGATTTACCAATTTGACACTCTTGTTTATGGCATCAGTAATCTCCCTAGGCTCTAGTCATGAGTTGCCAAGGCTATGGAAGCCTTTAGGGTTTGCTGACTTCAATCTTATTCCGACAGGGTCATAGTCAAAGTGGAGGTTCTCCCCTCCCTTCAGAGAAAGGTACCTCCTTCTTTGATGGCCCCATTCATTCCACTGGGATCTCACTCACAGAGATCTTTCATTTAGGTCTTCTTTTTTTTCCAGAGTGTCTTGGCTTTCCATGCCTAGAATATTCTCATGGGCTCTTGAGCCAGATCTGAATGCCTTAAGGGCTGATTCTGAGGCCAGAGTGCTATTTAGGACATCTGCCATTCTATGAGTCTGCTGTGTATCTCTCTTCCCATGTTGGATCATTCTCTCCCTTTTTGATTCTATCAGTTAGTATTAGCAGACACTAGTCTTGTTTGTGTGATCCCTTTGACTACTAGCCCAGATTTTGTTCTTTTAAAAAATCTTTTTTATGAATGAATAACTAGTTGAGCTATAAATATCAGATTAGAAAATGCAGTCTTGTATTCTGTAATTTTTTAGTGTTCTAAAACATTAATAAGTGTTTATTATTTAACTGAAACACCTGAGAAAAGTTTTTTAGTAACAGAGATTTATTTCAGCTTACAGTTTTGGAGGTTCGCCACCCCACATCAGAAATACCCTTGGTTCAGACAGTTGGTGATGCCTCAAGGATGATCACATGGTAAGCCAGAAAGTGGAGAAAGAGACAGCAATTTTCTGAAATTGGCTTATATAACCAACCCTCTCATGAGAAATACCTTCCATGAGAAGCCCCCCGTGGCTCTTCTTATTAGGTCCACCTCTCAATGCCACATGACTGGACCAAGATTCCACCCTTAGTTCATCAACCATTAATATCAATCCATTAAAGCAAAACTTGAAGTTTAAATATCTGCCTAGGTTAGAGAGCCAAATATTAATCATATGACTACTTATGTAAATAAAATATAATTATATACATAATATATTGACACTATATTATGATGTACTTAATTACCAATATACACATATTCAATGAAAGGTTAGCTTTTAAAGTAACGTCATTTATAATTTTCAAGCTACCTTTCTCAAAGTAGTATGGATCTCTTCAATATTTGTTTTTAGACTCTCAAAATAATACCGTGTTGAAAGAAAAAAACAGAATTTCAGGGGTTTTCTAGTTCAGCATTTGTAATAGTATTAGAGTACCAGAACTCAGGTTGCAAATACTCAGTAGCTTAAGCAAAGAAGTAAAGGAATTAATACGTGGTACTGGAGGTTTCAAGAAAGATTGACAGATATATCTGGCTTGAGGAATTTTCTGAACACAGAACTTTCTGTTGGCTTTCTTTTCTGGCATATTTTTGCAGAGTTGTTTTGAAGTTGTTACTGTCTTCTCTTTCCCTTCATAACCTCATCAGCTAATGTGTTACATTTCAACAATCTTAGCAAATACCACAAGATTGAATCTAGTTAATTTAGATTGTATATCTCAAATAAACAAACAAGCCACAAAATGAATGAATGAATTAATGAATGTATAGATAAATAAGTAAATAAATAAATAAATAAATAATTGGCCTTGAAGACAAAATTCATATCGGCTCATTCATATTGATGCATAATCAATTTGAATGAAGCATAGACTAGAAAAAGATACTATAGGTTGGCGCAGTGGCTCACTAGGCTAATCCTCCGCCTGCAGTGCCAGCACCCCGGGTTCTAGTCCCAGTTGGGGTGCTGGATTCTGTCCCGGTTGCTCCTCTTCCAGTCAAGCTCTCTGCTGTGGCCTGGGAAGGCAGTGGAGGATGGCCCAAGTGCTTGGAAGCACCTGGCTCCTGGCTTCGGTTCGGCTCAGCACACTGGTCGTGGTGGCCATTTGGGAGGTGAACCAATGGAAAAAAGGAAGACCTTTCTCTCTGTTTCTCTCTCTCACTGTCTAGCTCTACCTGTCAAAAAAAAAATACTATAAGTTAGTGAAGACAGTGTTCATGAATCTTAGAGACAATTCAAAAATAATTTCAAAATGCTAAATATAATGAATTCATGAATGCATTTTTCATAATTATGTAATATAACTTTATGATAGTATGATCATACTTGTTGATTTGAGAGTTCACCCTAACCTTTGGAACATTTACATCTCGAATTAAGTAACACATCTCACTTGCTCATTGCTCTGCACTGAGTATTTGTAGCCCATCAAAATTCCTATGATGTCTTGGTGTGGAACCTTTACAAATGAATAGAAGATGATGGCAGTCTACACAAAAATATACAGACATAGACATTCAAGGTATACCAACAAATAGAAACAAAGACTACCAATCAGCATTTTAATAGATTCAAGTAAATACTAAGATATCATTATTGCTTTCATCACTGAAAAGGTATCCTAGTTACTTGAATTCTTGTCCAGATCAACTTTAAATTCTGATCTAGCAACCTAGTGCATTTTCAAAAATGTCACTTCCAGGAGAGATCCAAAGCAAGGAAGACAACTTTTTTTTTTTTTTGAGAATTTTTCTTTAAAGATGTTGAAGAAATGAAACAAGAAAGCTGTTTATGGAGGCTGTAATGTCATGTAGTAGGATAAGCCTCCACCTGCATCACTGGCATCCCACATGGGACACAGTTTGTGTCCTGGCAGCTCCTCTTCTGCTAACAGCCTGGGAAAGCAGTGAAAGAGGCCCAAGAGCTTGGGGCCCTGAACAGGAATGGGAAAACTGGAAGAAGCCCCTGGCTCCCAGCTTCGGATTGGCCTAGCTCCAGCGGTTGCAGCCATTTGGGTAGGGAACCAGTGGATGAAAGATCTCTGTCTTTCTTTGTCTGTAACTGTGCCTCTCAAATAAAAATAAATAAATTCTTTTAAAAAAATGTTGTTTTGGGGCTATGATTTTGGAATGTAAATAGATACCCAAAAATGTCACCATCAATATGAGTTATTTCATAACTTGTATAGATTTTGTTTTTTCTCCTTTTAATGAATTAACAAATATGAGTACTCACCTAATATCAGCTCTCAAAGTAAACAGTCATAATTTCATTACAGAATTATTTTTTCCTGAATTTTCCTTGACTCTATCCATTTTTATGTGGATAAACATGCACTTTTTCCTACTGTTTTTCATAATATAAACTTGTTATAATTGAATTGATAGGTTACAATTCAATTTGCATTACATTGTCAGTTATTAGTTGAAGTGTAGTTGGAACAAAAAATTAATGCTTTCAGTAAAAACACAATATATGTTAAGGACAAACCAATTCTGTTTGTGTATCTTAGTGACTTATTTGCCTTGATAATGAATGACAAAATATAAATAATATAGAAATCTATGCTAAATGAATGTGTAACTGTAATAGGAAAATCAAGTTCATATGCTTGCACAAAATGTGTACATACTCAAAACTTGGATGGTTAGTTTTATAATAATTTAAAAAATATTTTTATCAAGCATTTGAATCACTATCAGTTCCATATCTCTACAAAAGTGAGGTCCTCAAGGGTTGTGAATTATTTAAGGATTTTAGCTTAAGGCTATGCTTACTCTTAGTGAAAATGGTACTGTTTTATCTGAGGTGTCATCTTAAGTCTCAGATATCATCTGAGGCTTTGGCCCAGTTGCCATCCTTTGAA
Source organism: Sylvilagus floridanus (assembly GCA_949820135.1). Classification (NCBI taxonomy): domain Eukaryota; kingdom Metazoa; phylum Chordata; class Mammalia; order Lagomorpha; family Leporidae; genus Sylvilagus; species Sylvilagus floridanus. The sequence goes on from OX463224.1 coordinate 86,192,125, forward strand.
ATAAGTTTTGGCTTTTCAAAGGTAAGTTTCAGTTTCCTAAGTCCCACCTGGTTTACCAGAAATCAGGTGACCAAATGGCCCAACCTTAAGCGTTGCCTTCACCCCACCCAATGGAATTTGCCATGCTTACTTCCTTATCTCTGCTAGTACAGGCTGCTGTTCTCTCTTGCACTGAGAGGCAGCCTGTCCGGTTCCCCACCATCGACTATAAAACCTTTTCCCTTATTCTGGTGTTTAGTGAGTTTTGTGGTGGCCTTTCAGTTACAGATTATATAGACTTGATTATAGTTTTGACTCTTGTAAATTTGGGACCAAAACCTAATAGAGATAAAGAAGGTATAAATAAAAAAAGAAAAAATGCTCAAGTAAAGTCTGTTGGAACCCATGCTTCACAGAAAAAAATAATATAGCTATAGCAATAATTTTTACACATTTAAAAGTATAAACTAAATGTGAAAACCTGTGAGGGTTCAACTCAAAAGGGCGTAAGAAAAACTTCTGTAATATATCTAATTTGTTCTGTGAATAAGGGCATACAGGATTAGTGGCTAAGAGAATGTTTGTTGGGGCCTGTGCTGTAGTATAGCCAGTAAAGCCACCGCCTGTAATGTGGCATCCCATGTGGGTGCTGGTTCAGGTATCGGCTGCTCCACTTCTGAAACAGCTCTCTGTTATGGCCTGTAAAGGTAGTCAGTAGAAGGTGACCCAACTCTTTGGGCCCCTGCACCTATGGGGGAGACCCAGAAGAAACTCCTGGATTTGGATAGGCCCAGCTCTGTTGTGGTCATTTGGGGAGTAAACTAGCGTATAGAAGACCTCTCTCTGCCTCTGCCTCTCTGTAACTCTGCCTTTCAAATTAATAAATAAAACTTTAAAAAAAGAGAGAATTTTTGCCATCAAATGAATACCCAGAAAAAACTACCACACATATAGTTTTAAAGAAGTGCAATAACAACTCAAATGATTGTAATTTTTTATAATTCTGTTTCTAAATAACAATTCATTTTTATTCCAATGTTTTAAGTACTTCATGTTTTGAATAAAAATGATGTGTCTGCTCATAATTTATATGAACATATCAGCTTGTATTTAGCATAAATTTATTCCATTTCTCTTTTGGGAAAGTAATTTAATTTTTAGGAAATCACAACTCATAAATTTAAAAACAATGAACCTCTAAGTACTAATAAAATAAATTGATTAACCTCAACCATCTAAAATTTAATCCTAGCACAGTCGTCCCAATTTCTCCTCACAAAATGAAGTGCTTCAGCAACATAGAATGTATGTGGATGTGTGTGTTTTCATGTGGCACACTTTGTGTGTGTTCCTAGATGTAAACAGTGTCAAACTCAATGGTGGTGTGAACAATTACTTATACATACATACAAATATGTTATAAAATATAATTGAGCTCTAGGTAGAATATTTATCTTAAAAATTTTGCAACTTTGTAGATTAGTACTTACAGATTACTTATCCATTTAAGAATATTAAGAACTTCTTGTATATGCCAATGTCTTGTAGAGTTTTCCCATGTTCTCTCGTGATTTCATGATATCGGGTCATAGATTTAGGTCTTTGATCCATTTTGAGTGGATTTTTGTGTAAGGTGTAAGGTAGGTGTCTAGTTTCATATTTTTGAATGTGGAGAACCAGTTTCCCCAGCACTATTTGTTAAAGACAATGTCCTTGCTCCATGGGTTGATTTTAGCTCTTTTATAAAAATAAATTGGCTATAGATGCATGATTGTTTTCTGGAGTTTCTATTCTGTTCCATTGATATCCAATCTGTTTTTTTTTTTTTTTTTGCCAGTACCAGGCTCTTTTGACTATAACCGCCCTGTAATATGTCTTGAAATCAGATATTGTGATTACTCAAGCTTTGTTTTTGTTGCATAAGTTTGTTTTAGCTATTCGGGGTCTCATGTTTCCAATGAATTTCGGGACAGTTTTCTCTAGATCAGAGAAGAATGTTGTCAGTATTTTTATTGATATCACATTGAATCTGTAAATTTCTTTTGATAGTATGGACTTTTTGATGATGTTGATTCTTCCAATCTGTGAACGTGGAACATTTTGCCATTTTTTAACTTCTTCTTCTATTTCTTTCACTAGTGTAACTTTCATTATAGAGTTCTTTGACATACTTGGTTAAATTTATTCCAAACTTTTGGTTATTTTTGGAGCTATATGAATGGGATTGATTTTAGAAGTTTTTTCTATGCCATGACATTGTCTGTGTATACAAAAGCTATTGATTTTTCTGTGTTGATTTTATATACTACAACTTTTCAAAACTTTTCTATGAGTTTCCATAATCTCTCAATGGAGTCTTTTGAACTTCCTATATAAAGGATCATGTCATCTGCAAATAGGGAGTTTGATTTCCTCCTTTGCAATTTGTACCCCCCCCCCTTTTTTTTCTTACCTAGTGACTCTGGCTAAAACTTCAAGAATTGGCCTGCGCCCACATGGGAGACCAGGAGAAGCACCTGGCTCCTGCCTTCGGATCAGCGCAGTGAGCTGGCTGCAGCATGCTGGCTGCAGTGGCCATTGGGGGGTGAACCAACGGAAAAGGAAGACCTTTCTCTCTGTCTCTCTCTCTCTCACTGTCCACTCTGCCTGTCAAAAATAAAATAAAATAAAGTAAAATAAAATAAAATAAAATAAAATAAAAACTTCAAGAAATATATTAATAATATAGTCACCAATTACTATAATCTTCCCTCTAACAATGCTTTTGCTGTATCCCGTAAGTTTGGATATGATGTATTGTCATCTTCATTTGCTTCTGAAAAATTTTTATTTCTCTTTTGATTTCTTCTATAACCCACTGTTCATTCAGGAGTGTGTTTTTCAGTTTCCATGTGTTTGCATATAGTCTAGAGATTCTTGAGTTGTTGATTTCCACCTTTATTCCATTGTGGTCAGAGAAGATGCGTGGAGTGATTTCAAAATTTTTTTTAATTTGCTGAGACTTGCTTTATCGCCTAGTATATTGTCTATCTTATAGGATGTTCCATGCACTGATGAAAAGAGTGTGTTTTCTGCCACTGTGGGTTGGAAGGTTCTGTAGATATCCGTTAGGCCCATTTGGTCTAGAGTATCAATTAACTTTGTTGTTTACTTGCTGATTTTCTGTCTGGTTCATCTGGCCATTGCTGATGGTAGAGTAATCCGCATTACTATTGTATTAGAATCTATGTCTCCATTTAGGTTCATTCACATTTCCTTTAAATAGCCAGGCACCATGTATTTCAGTGCACATATGTTTATTATAGTCAAATCCTCTTGTTGAATTGGTCCCTTAATTATTATATAATCCCCTTCTTAATTTCTTAACAGTTTTTATGTTGAAGTCCAGTTTGTCTGATGTTAGGATGGCAACACCAGCTCTTTTTTGGTTTCTGTTAGCATGGAATACCTTCTTCTTTCCTTTCACTTTTAATCTGCATGTCCCTTTGTTGGTGAGATGTATTTCTTGAGAGCAGCAAATACATGTCTCTTTTTTTTTTAAAAGATTTTATTTATTTATCTGAAAGTCAGAGTTACACAGAGAGAGGAGAGACAGAGAGAGAGAGAAAGGTCTTCCATCCGCTAGGTCGCTCTCCAATTGGCTGCAATGGCTGGAGCTGCACTAATCCAAAGCCAGGAGCTTCTTCAGGGTCTCCCGCCCAGGTGCAGGTGGGCCATCTTCTACTCCTTTCCCAGGCAATAGCAGAGAGCTGTATAGGAGTGGAGCAGCCTGGTCTCTAACTTCAGGCCAGAGCTTTAACCCACTGAACCACAGAGCCGGCCCCATATGTCTCTTGTTTTTTAATCCATTCAGCCAGTCTGTATCTTTTAACTGGATAATTGAGGCTGTTTACTTTAAAGGTGACTATTGATTAGTAATGACTTGACTCTGCCACTTTTACATAAATATTCCAATTGTTTACTTTGGATTTCTTTTCTATTCCTACTGGGAGGTTTTCTGTCTTATTATTCTTTCATAATGATGGCTATTTTTCTGTGTTTCTGTGTGTAGCACATCCTGAAGCATCTTTTGTAAAGCTGGATGAATGTCAGCAAATTCTTTCAATTTCTGTTATGGAATCTTTACTTCACCTTCGTTCACAAATGCAAGCTTTGTGGGCTACGGTATTATGGGTTGACAGGTTTTTTTTTTTTTTTTTTTTTTTTTCCTGTTAAGACTTGGACTCTATTTTGACATTCCCTTCTGGTCTCTAGGGTGTCTGATGAGAATTCAGCTCTGAATCTGATTGGAGAGCCTCTGAAATTAATCTGACATAGCTTTATATTTTACTGTGGAAAGTTTGACTACAGTGTGTTGTATTGAAGATCTTTTCTGGATGTCTGTTCGGAGTTCCATGTGCTTCCTCTACTTGGATGTCCCTTTCTTTCTTGAAACTGGGAAAGTTTTCTGTAATTATTTCATTAAATACCTTTTCTAGATCAATCTTTCTTTCCACCCCTTTAAGAACTTCTAAAACCTATATGTTGGGTCATTTTATAGTATCCCATAGATCTCCTACATTGTTTTTAAGTTTATTATTTTCTTCTTGGTGTTTTTTTTTTCCCCTAACTGTAAGATTTCTAGTGATGTGCCCTCTAGTTCAAATATCTTTCATCTGCCTTGCCAAATCTGTATTAGGGCTTCCCATACTTTTTTTATTTGATCTATTGAATTTTTCATTTCTTATATTTCGATTTGATTTCTCTTTTAAATGTCAATTTCACCAGAAAAAATTTCATTCATGTCATGTATGGTTTTCTTTAGCTTTTAGATTTGCTTTTGATTGCTTTTTGAGTAATCATATGATTATTTTTTTTAATTCCTTCTCTGGCATTTCCTCAATCTCTACCTTTTATTCTAATATTGAAATGTTGTTGTTGTTTCTTTAGGGGCTCATTGCATCTTCCTTATTCTTGTTTCTTTAATTTCTGCACCTATGTTTATGCATTTGTGAAAATGATTTTTACTTTTTCCATTATGATGCCTTTTATCTTTGGGCTATGCTTCTATGGCTTAGTGGAATGTCTGTACTTTCAGAGATTACCAAGAGTTGTGTGGTGGGTGTGTCTGATCAATACTCTAGGGTGGGGCAAGTTTCCATGGTAGCACCAAAGTTGGGCATGTTAGAATTCAATACCCTAATATACCCAGCTGCTTCTCATGGAACCTTGGAGTCCCCAATGTCTCAGTACTTAAGGTTCATGTAGTCCCTTAATTCAGAGGGTGTCCTCTGCCCTGCAAACAGAGAGGCAAATGTCCCACAGACTGCTCGGCCTAGGCATTTTAAATCTGGGTGGGTGCAGGTGTGGGCATGTTTCTGTCCCACGTGGCTGCCCAGCCACCTCCTAGCCACCTCCCAGCCAGTTAACAGCCAGCGGGTAGTACAGAATGTTTCCTCTGGTTGAATCTCTGGATCTCAGGATCTCATATGCACAACAGAGCCAATGGTCTAACGCCTGCCGGCCACGGCCTCTGATACTCCTGTTCAGGTGTCCCATCTCAGTCAGTTGTTATGAGTGCACCCACGGAGTTCTTTAGCACCTGCCCTTGTAAAATGTTGCCCATGCTCTCTCAGCCAGACACCAGGCTCTGTTTTGGAGACTTTGGAGGGAAGTAAACATCCCCCGCCTCTATCACTGGGTCTATTTACAACCAACAGCTGCCACCAGACCCTAAGGCTCCAGTCTAGACTGCAGACATGCTCTCCGTCTACGCTGTTACCATAGATTCCTGAAGTCTGGACTTACCTCCACCTTAAAAATGCCCATGGCTCTGGCTCTCCAGCCCATTTACAGTTCTTTTTTTTTAGGTTTAAGTTTTTTTTTCTTTTTTTTATAAAGCTTTTATTTAAAGAATATAAATTTCCAAAGTACAGCTTATGGATTACAATGCCCCCCCAAAAAAAAAACTTCCCTCCCACCCGCAACCCTCCCCTTTCCCACTCCCTCTCCCCTTGCATTCACATCAAGATTCCTTTTCAATTCTCCTTATATACAGAAGATCAGTTTAGCACATATTATGTAAAGATTTCAACAGTTTGCCCTCACATAGCAACACAAAGTGAAAAATACTGTTGGAGTACTAGTTATCGTATTAATTCACAATGTACAGACATTACAGATAGAGATGCTACATGATATTTTTTTAAAAAAAATTGATTAATTTTCTATGCAATTTCCAATTTAACACCACATTTTAAAATCATTTTCAAATATTTTTATATACAGAAGATTGATTCAGTATATACTAAGTAAAGATTTCATCAGTTTGCACCCACACAGAAACACAAAGTGTAAAAATACTGTTTCAGTACTAGTTATAACATTACTTCACATTGGTAAACACATTAAGTACAGATCCCTCATAAGACGTAAGTACACAGTGACTCCTGATGTTGATTTAACAATATGACACTCTTGTTCATGGCGTCAGTAATCTCCCTAGGCTTTAGTCATGAGTTGCTGAGGCTATAGAAGCCTTTAGTCTTTCAGGATTTCACTAATGCTCTCTAATAATTTGATGGTGTCAGGTCATAGATTTAAGTCTTTAATCCATGTTGAGTGAATTTTTGTGTAAGGTGAAAGGTAGGGATCTTGCTTCATGATTCTGCACGTGGAAATACAGTTTTCCCAGCACCATTTATTCAATAGACTGTCCTTACTCCAGGGATTGGTTTTGAATCCTTGATCAAATATAAGTTGGCTGTAGATGTTTGGATTGATTTCTGGTGTTTCTATTCTGTTCCTTTGGCCTATCCATCTGTTTCTGTACCAGTACCATGCTGTTTTGATAACTACTGCCCTGTAGTATGTCCTGAAATCTGGTGTTGTGATGCCTCCGGCTTTGTTTTTGTTGTACAATATTGCTTTAGCTATTCGGGGTCACCTGTATTTCCATATGAATTTCAGCATATTTTTTTCAGATCTGAGAAGAATGCCTTTGGCATTTTGATTGGTATTGCATTGAATCTGTAAATTGCTTTGGAGAGAATGGACATTTTGATGATATTGATTCTTCCAATCCATGAGCATGGAAGATTACTCCATTTTTTGATATACTCTTCTATTTCTTTCTTTAAGGTTTTGTAATTTTCATTGTAGAGATCTTTAATGTCCTTGGTTAAGTTTATTCCAAGGTATTTGATTGTTCATGTGGCTATTAAGAATGGGATTGATCTTAGCAGTTCTTCCTCAGCCGTGGCATTGTCTGTGTATACAAAGGCTGTTGATTTTTGTGCGTTGATTTTATATCCTGCTACTTTGCCAAACTCTTCTATGAGGTCCAATAGTGTCTTAGCAGATTTCTTTGGGTCCCCTAAATAAAGAATCATATCATCTGCAAAGAGGGATACTTTGACTTCTTCCTTCCCAATTTGTATCCCTTTAATTTGTTTTTCTTGCCTAATAGCTCTGGCTAAGACTTCGAAAACTACATTGAATAGCAGTGGTGAGAGTGGGCATCCCTGTCTGGTACCAGATCTCAGTGGAAATGCTTCCAACTTTTCCCCATTCAATAGAATACTGGCCGTGGGTTTTTCATAAATTGCTTTGATTGTATTGAGGAATGTGCCTTCTATATCCAGTTTGCTTAGGGTTTTCATCATGAAAGGGTGTTGTATGTTATCAAATGCTTTCTCTGTGTCTAGTGAGATAATCATATGGTTTTTCTTCTGCAGTCTGTTAATGTGGTGTATCACGTTGTTTGTTTTGCGAACAATGAACCACCCCTGCATACGAGGGATAAATCCCACTTGGTCTATGTGGATGATCTTTCTGATGTGTTGTTGCAGTCTATTGGCCAGGATTTTATTGAGGATTTTTGCATCTATGTTCATGAGGGATATTGGTCTGTAATTCTCTTTCAATGCTGCATCTTTTTCTGGCTTAGGAATTAAGGTGATTCTGATTTCATAGAAAGAATTTGGGAGTATTCCCTCTCTTTCGCTTGTTCTGAATAGTGTGAGAAGAATTGGAGTTAGTTCTTCTTTAAATGTCTGGTAGAATTCAGCAGTGAATCCATCTGGTCCTGGGCTTTTCTTTGTTGGGAGGGCCTTTATTACTGTTTCAAATTATGTCTCAGTTATGGGTATGTTTAGGTTTTCTATGTCTTCCTGGTTTAATTTAGGTAGGTTGCATGTGTCCAGGAAACTATCCATTTCTGATAGGTTTCCCTGTTTGCTGGCATACAAGTCCTTGTAGTAATTTCTGATGATTCTTTTGATTTCTGTGGTGTCTGTTGTTATGGTTCCTTTTTCATCTCTGATTTTATTGATTTGGGTCTTTTCTCTTCTTTTTTAAGTTAGTTGGGCCAATAGGGTTTCAATTTTGTTTATTTTTTCAAAAAAACAGCTCCTTGTTTGGCTGATTTTTTGTAATGGCTTTTTGGATTCAATCCTGTTGATTTCTTCTCTGATTTTAATTATTTCTCTTCTCTTACTAGATTTCAGTCTGGTTTGCTGCAGATTTTCTAGATCCTTGAGATGCATTGAAAGCTCATCTATTTGGTGCCTTTCCAGTTTCTTGATGTAGACACCTATTGCTATAAAATTTCCTCTTAACACTGCTTTTCCTGTATTCTATAGGTTTTGGTATGTTGTGCTGTTATCCACATTTACTTCTAGAAAATATTTGATTTCTCTTTTAATTTCTTCTATGACCCATTCCTCATTCAGGAGCATGTTGTTCAATCTCCATGTGTTTTCATATGCTCTAGGGATTCCTGAATTGCTAATGTCCAACTTTATTCCTTTACAGTCTGAGAAGCTGCAATGTATGTTTCTAATTATTTTGAATTTGCTGAGACTTGTTTTATGGCCTAGTATGTGGACAATCCTAGAAAAGGTTCCATGTACTGCTGAGAAAAATATAAATGCTTTATCTGTGGGATGAAAAGTTCTGTAGATATCTGTTAGATCCATTTAGGCTATAGTGTCATTTAAATCTACTGTCTCCTTGTTGATCTTCTGTCCTGTCGATCTGTCTATTTCTGTGAGTGGAGTATTGAAGTCCCCCAGTACTATTGTGTTGGGGTCTAAGTCTCCCTTTAAGTCCCTTAACAAATTTTTTAAATAAACTGGTGCCCTGTAATTAGGTGCATATACATTGAAAATCATTATATCTCCCTGTTGAATTGATCCCTTAATCATTATATAGTGCCACTCTTTGTCTCTCTTAACAGTTTTTGTGTTAAAGTTTATGTAGTCTGATATTCAGATGGCTACGCCCACTCTTTTTCATTTCTGTTGGCATGGTATATCTTTTTCCAGCCTTTCACTTTCATTCTGTATGCATCTTCATTGGAAAGATGTGTTTCTTGTAAGCAGCAAATAGATGGGTTTTGTTCCTGAACCCAATCAGCCAATCGGTATCTTTTAACTGGGCAGTTCAGGCCATTAACGTTCAATGTGACTTGATAAGTAGTAACTTTATCCTGCCATTTGCCAGAGATATTTTCTAATATATGGTTTGAATTCCCTGTGATATTTTGTTGTGAGGTTCCCTTCGTTTTCCTTCTTTCATGTTGATGGCCATGTTTCTGTGTTTCTGTGTGTAACACATCTTTAAGCATCTTTTCCAGGGCTGGGCTAGTGGCAACAAATTCTTTCAATTTCTGTTTGATATGAAAGGTCTTTATTTATCCTTCATTCACAAATGAGAGCTTTGCAGGATATAATATTCTTTGCTGGCAGTTTTTCTCTGTTAGCACCTGTGCTATATCTCACCATTCCCTCCTAGCCTGTAGGGTTTCTGAAGAGAAGTGTGCTGTGAGTCTAATTGGAGATCCTCTGAGAGTAATCTGACATTTCTCTCTTGCACGTTTTAGGATCATTTCTTTCTGTTTCACTGTGGTGAGTTTAATTACAACGTGTCGTGGTGAGGATCTCTTTTGGTCATGTTTACGAGGGATTCTATGAGCTTCCTGTACTAGGATGTCTCTGTCCTTCTCCAAAACTGGGAAATTTTCTGCTATTATCTCACTAAAAAGGCATTTTAATCCTTTCTCCCTCTCCATGCCTTCCGGAACTCCTAGAACTCGAATTTTGGGTTTTTTTTTAAAAGTATCCTGTAGATTCCCAACAATATTTTTTAGATTTCTAATTTCCTCTTCTTTTCTTTGGTTTGACTGTATATATTCCTGTGCTCTGTCTTCTAAGTCTGATTTCTCTCTTCTGCTTCACCCATTCTGTTTTTAAGACTCTCTAACCTTTTGTCATTTGATCTATTGAATTCTTCACTTCATTATGATTTCTCGTCACTATCACAGTTTCATGTTCTACTAGTTGTTTCATTTCAGCTTGATTCCTCCTTAATATTTCATTTTCACGAGAGAGATTTTCTATCTTGTCCATTAAGGATTTCTGTAGTTCAAGAATTTGTTTTTGAGTACTTCTTAGTGTTCTTATCAATTTTTTGAGATCTGCTTCTTGCATTTCTTCTATCTCATCATCTTTTTAATCTTCAATTGGGGTGTCTTTTACATTTGGGGGCATCATAGTGTCTTCTTTGTTCTTGTTACCTCGGTTTTTGTGTTTATTGTTTGGCATATGGTTTCTTCACTGTGATGTTTTTTTCTTGTTATACTGTGACTCTAGATTAAGTGGACTGTCTGCTTTTTTTTTTCTCTCTTTCTCTTCTAGTTAGCCTGGTGAACTTTTCCCCACAGGGTTTCAAGCCTTGTTTGCTCTAGTCTCCTCTTTCTGCTTCCCTGCCAGTGTCTCGAGCTATTGAGGTTCGGCTCACCTTGCGTTCCAGCGCTGGTGTGTTGAGTCTGCCACTGGTGTCCCGAACTGTGGGCTTCCATGCTCTCCATGCAGGTCCACTGTGAATCACTAGTTCTGGAAGAGTTTCCTCTGCTGTTTCTTCCCCTACTCTTCCTTGAACCTACAGTATCTCCACTTTTATTAAACTGTCTCTCCCCAGACTATCGGTGTGCTCCCTTCCTATTCCGCCATCTTGCCACTCTCATTTTTTTTTTTTTAAGATTCATTTTTGTTTATTTGAAAACCATAGTTGCAGAGAGAGGTAGAGACAGAGAGAGAGGTCTTCCCGCTGCTGCTTCACCCCACAAATGGCCACAATGACTAGGCCAGACTGAAGCCAGGAACCAGCGGCTTCTTCTAAGTCTGCCACATGTGGGCAGAGGCCTAAGCACTTGGACCATCCTCTGCAGCTTTCCCAGGCACATTGGCAGAGAGCTGATCAGAAGTGGAGCAGCTGGGATGCAAACTGATACCCTTATAAACCAGTGCCATAGGTTGGGACCCTAATCTGCTGAACCACAGTGTCTGCCCCACTAGTTTTTAGTATATTCAAAGAAGTTAGGTGCAGACATCATCATAGCCAATTTTAGAACATTTTTTCGCCTCAAAAAACTATGCTTTTTAGCTGTTAGTCTACTGCTTATTCCATATCCTGTACACCAGACCTAGGCTAAAACATGCTTCCTTCTTCTCTCTATAGATATCACTGTTCTAAATATTTCAAGTAACTGTAATCATTAAATACATTTTTTGTGTGATTGGTGTTTGACATTGCATAGCTTTCTAGATTTAATCATGTTGGAGAATATATAAATGCTTCATTCTTTCTTTAGGCCAGAGCAGTTTCCATTGTAGATCTATTGTATCTATTTTTTTTTAATCAGTAGATGTATTGTGGGCTAACTTAAATTAAAATTTAATATTCTGAGTTCTTGCTATTTACTTAGAGAATTTTAAGCACTGGCTCAAACAAGACATGCAGCATGTAAGGTTTAGGAATTATTTAGAAAGTGAAACGAATACACAGGAACACGAAGTCTTTCTAAAAAAGTAGGCCAGAAAATGTGAATGGGGATGACCATACCAGTCATTTACAGGGAGCAGGCAAGATGCTGTGAGCGAGAGAGTATGTGGGCAAAGGGAGCAGAGGTGAGAGGGCAGGTAAGAGGAGTGCTGGAAAGCAGGATGGCCAAAAGCTCTCCAGACCTCTGGTTCACTTCCAAAAGGGGAATACTTACATAGCCTGATTGATAGGTGGGTGGATAGAGGTGAAATTACATGTGGGCAACGAGGGTGTGGTCTAACGCTCACAGACCTCATCTATCTCCCTGACCTGTGCTTTATCTGATAGGCATTTAATGGGTTTTCATTCATTTTTGCTCTTATATACAATGCTGCTTTAAGCATTTAAAATTGATGTTCATGCAAATATATGGCTCAACATTTCTTGGAAATACACATGAGAGTAGAATGCTGTGTCTTATGATGGCTCCATCACATTGGAGTAATTTCCCAGATGTCTCCAAAGAGTCTTCATCTTTTAAACTCTGAACTAAAGTAATCCAGGTTTCCAATTTTTCCAATACTTCTATTGTGCTTTTGAGTTTTATTTATATGTTTACTAATAATGTGGATTATCTTTTTTTTCTATTTCTGTATCACCTTTTGAAAAATGTGTATTTTCATAATCTACCCAATTTCTAAAATGTTGGATTATTTGGTAGTAAGAGTCATTTTTTATACCCAAGATAGAAAATCTCCCATCAGATATGTGATTTGCAATATTTTCCTGTTTAATGATTTCTTTTAACTCACTTGATATTGCCCATGGATGTTTTTATTTTCATTTTTATACAGACACCAAAGTTTTCTTATGAGAATTTTTTTCACCATATTACTATCAAATTCTCTCTGAATTTATACATAAATGCTTGTCTTTTGGAATATGTGCAGTGCACAGTTCTAATTTGTGATTTTATGCAATTTGTAGTAGGCATTAGTAAGATTTGGGTATGCTTCCTTCAAAATTCAGATTTTACCAATGCGGCAATAATACAGGGTGGGAAAGGTTATTAGACTATGAGAGCTCTTCACTCATAAATGGATTTAGATGCCCTTAACAAAAGGACTTGTTGGATGTATTCATAATTTTTCCCCTTCTGCCATTTGAGTCACAGCATTCCTTTCCTATGGAAGATGCCAAGTCACAGCATCATCTTAGAAGCAGAGAATATCCCTCATCAAAAACTAATCTGATTGTGCATTGATTTTGTACTTCCCAGGCTCTAGAATATGAGAAACCAAATTCCATTCTTTTTAAGTTACTCAGTATCAGTTATTCTACTATAGAATTATTGAGTTGAGGCCAGCACTGTGGCCTAGTGGGTAAAGCCACCACCTGCAATGCTGGTATCCCATATAGGTGCCGGTTCGAGTTCTGGCAGCTCCACTTCCAATCCAGCCCTCTGCTGTGGCCTGGGAAAGCAGTGGAAGATTGCCCAAGTCCTTCGGCCGCTGAACCCACGTGGGAGACAAGGAAGAAGCTGCTGACTCCTGGCTGCTAGCTTGGGATAGGCAGGGTTCCAGCCTTTGTGGCCATCTTGGGAGTGGACCAGTGGATGGAAGACCTTTCTCTCTCTCTGCCTCTGCTTTTCTGTGACTCTGCCTTTCAAATTAATCTTAAAAAAAAAAAAACTGAATTAACAAAGTTAACCCATTTTTTTAAATTGAGTATTACTATTTAATCTCTTCTACACATTTTTCCTATTTCTTCTTAATTTTTAATTAATTGGGTGAATTCAGAGTTTTTAACTTTTTTTATCCCAACTGTCAGGTTATTTGCTATAATGTTTTGTGCTGTTCTAAATGTAGTTGTTCTAGAACTAAACAGTAGTGTATATTTATCAGATAATATTATGCCATTTAGTGTATAATGGAATAAGTAAATATGCAATCAACTCAATTGCACTCTTCTATCATCTGAGCTATAATTTTCAAACTTTAATATCTGTAGTATAGGGGCCAGTGCCACTGCTCATTAGGCTAATCATGTGGTGTTGGCATCCAATCTGGGTGCCAATTCTAGTCCAGGCTGCTTCTCTTCCAGTCCAGCTCTCTGCTGTGGCCTGAGAAAGCAGTAGAAGATGGCCCAAGTGCTTGGGCCCCTGCACCTACATGGGAGACCAGGAAGAAGCACCTGGCTCCTGGCTTCAGATGGGTGCAGCTCTGGCTGTTGCGACCATTTGAGGAGTGAAACAGCAGTTGGAAGACCTTTCTCTCTGTCTCTCCCTCTCACTGTCTGTAACTCTACTTCTCAAATAAAAAATAAAATCTTTTAAAAAAAATCTATAGTATGAAACCACCAAAAACACTTATATTGCTGTTTTAAATGAATTAACTCTACTTTGTAAGATTTTTAAAAGTGCTTTTGGAGTTTTTTTTAAGTTTTTTTTTCTTTTTCTTTTGTTTGTTATATAGTTATTTTTTTATTTAATAAATGTGAATTTATAAAGTGCAACTTTTGTATTCTTGCTGCTTCCCCCCACCCAACCTCCCTTCCTCCCGAGGCCCTCCTCTCTCCCACTCCCTCTCCCATCCCGCCTTTCATCGAGTTTCATGTTCAATTACCTTCATGTACTGAAGATCAACTTAGTGTATACTAAGCAAGGATTTCAACAGGCTGCACTCACACAACAGCACAAGGTATAGGGTATTGTTCGGCTAGTAGTGTTGTTTTTAAGTTTCATAGTAAAACACATTAAGGACAGAAATCCTACATGGGGAGCATGTACTCAGTGACTCCCGTTGATTTAACAATGGCACTCTTATTTATGACGTCAGCAATCACCCGAGACTCTTGCTATGAGCTGTCTAGGCTATGGAAGCCCCTTGAGTTCACCAACTCTGAACTTGTTTAGTCAAGGCTGTATCACAGTGGAGGTTCCGTCCTCCCTTCAGAGAAAGGCGCCTCTCTCCTTGATGGCCTTTTCCTTCTGCTGGGGTCTTGTTCACTAGGATCTTTCATTTAGGTTGTTAATTGCCACTGTGTCATGGCTTTCCATGCCTGTGAGACTCTCATGGACCTTTTAGCCAGATCCGAATGTCTCAAGGGTTGATTCTGAGGCAGGAGTGCTGTTTTGGGCTTCTGCCATTCTATGAGTCTGCTGTGTGTCCTGCTTTCCCCGCAGGATCATTCTCTCCCTTTTAATTCTATCCTTCATTATTTGCTTACACTGGTCTTATTTGTGAAATTTCTTCAACACATACCCTATCTTTTTGATCGGTTGTGTATTTATACTTATCACTTTACCAAGTGCACTGGCATTGGTTCCTGCCTCCTTGGTAAGATTGAGTTGAAATCCCCTGGCACATTTCTAGTTCCACCATTGGAGATAAGTCCCAGTGAGCATGTGCCAACCTATATATCTCCTCCCTCTCTTATTCCCACTCCTATGTTTAACAGAGATCACTTTTCTGTTAATTTTAAATGCCTAAGAATGATTGTGCATTGTGACTGTTGAGGAACAACTTACTATTTCATTCCTTTTAGTATTTTTGTTGTTGTTGTTGTTGTTGCTCTGTTTGTTCTACATAAGACCACTGGTTGAACTCTGTAATCAAAAGTGTGTTTGGAGTTTTAAGAGGTTTATTTTCTAGATGTAGCCCTGACTAACTAAAACTTTTCACATTTTTTACTTGACAGCTGAAAAATGCTATACCTTAGGAGTAAACTTACAAAATAAATGTATTGCTTTGTTGTGGGAGTTATGAGTTAAGTTATGTATTAAGTAACCTAAGTGTGTGGGATATTCAGTATCCATTGAAATAGATTAGTCATCTCTTTACATTAATCAGCATTTAAAAGCAACAGATATTATTTCAGGTGGTTCAACATAAATGAGTAAAATTCATTGCTATTGGATTATTTTTCTGTTTGTTAAGTGATCTCTGTTCCACTAATGTCTCTAGTAACAAGGGCATTAACATCTTCACCCTTCTTGATTCTGCCACTGTGGTTTATTTTTTTCTTAGTTATTTTTATTTATCATTGCTGTACTGTTTAAAACATTGTATTCAATTTCTAGCACATGTGACTTCTCCACTTCCACATTTCTGCACAGCAGATGCTTATGATTAATCTAATTCTTCGTCTCAACATATATGAATAAACCTAAAAAATACTAAATCTTAATATTTATAAAATTTTAATATGTAATTGGACATAATCTATTTACTTAATAGTTGACTTACTGGAAGTGAAATCCATGCCTTCTGAAGATGTTCTGGCCTTGTTAATTCTGTAATACGCTTAAGCATTTCATTTGGAAATTCAAACCAACTATAATTTTTACAATGAATGATTTTTTTCCATTTATCATTTGCTTAGAAGATAATGGCTCCTTTCAAATTATATGTCCTATTTTTAAAATTTTGGATTTAAATTATGAATGGAATTAGTGCTGCTCTACTAGGTAAGAACGGCTCCTTGGCTCCATTTTCACAATAATTACTTCTGATACTCCTGCATTCTCAAATAACAGCTTTAGTAGACATATAAGATTTCTAAATAGTGTAATATGAATAAAATACCTTTTTTATAAAAATATAATGTATATTTTTATAAAATATAATGACTCAAATCAGTGCCCATATGGTATGCAGAGGCTGCAGGCTGGGGCCTTAACCCATTGCACCAAAGCACCAGCCACTCATATGACATTTCTAAGGGAATAAGCCATAGAAGCTTCTCCAAGGTTAAGGGAACAATTATTTAAAGGACCCAGAAAACCAACTTTTTTTGAATATATGGACATTGTACTTCAGGTCATATAAAATTAAACCTTTAAAAGATTCCAAGAAATTACATTCTTTACTCAACTAGTAATTCAACATTAGTGGACAACTGAAGTGCCTTTTAACAGATTAAGAAATTATTTTTTGACTATTCCTAAGCATTTCCTCATCTCAACGCATAAACTTAAGTTTCTTTTACTCTATAGGAGTTTGAGTCCCATTTGCCTGTTAATAGTAAATTTAGTATTCAGGTGACTTTTTTTCCTGGGCATGTTTGCAAGGTGATAATCAGATTTTACTGTAAACTTGCTAGTTTACTCTCTTGTGTGTGTATACTCACATTTTAAAACATGAACCACGGTTAAATATTGTTCTCAGGGGTAGTGAAAGACTCTCTCTCTTTTTAATGACTTAGTTGAAGTATATGTAAGATACTGATCGTGCTGATCAAGACTCAGCCATGTTTTGTGTTGACATAACAACGTGTGAACTGATTGCTGGTTATACCTCAAAGTGAGTTTATCTTTTATTTTATGAGGAATTGAGTGAAAGTGGCTAAATAATGTCTAATAGTGACATCTGCCTAAGACTTGTAATAGTTAATAGAATTAATAGAATTAATAGAATTGATAGAATTATTATCATTAAATTCTGTTTAAAGACAAAAAGAAAGAAAACAATTACTACATATGTATATTTTTGATATACATGCTCATTTCCAGCCTTCGTATTTTGTAATTCCTTCATGTATACCACAGCTTCAAAACAGCTTATTTTCTTCAGTCTAAAGTTCTTCCTTTGATATTTCTCAAATGTAAGCCTTTTGGCATTATATTCTGTCAGCAGTTTTTAAATGAGAAACAGTCTTCATTTAAACTTCATTTTTGAGCACTGCTTTTAATTGGAGAAAGAATTCTACATTGTCAGGTTATTTTTCTCTTTAACAAGTTGAAGCTGTGTCATATTCTTTGCCCTTCATTGTTTTTGACGCATGAACATTAATTGTTACATTCGTTCCAGTGGATGAATATAATTTGTTCTTTTCTGTGAGTGGTTGAGCTTAAGATTTTCTTTTAAATGACTGGATTTAATCAATTTCAATGTGAGTGTCATTGGCATGGTTCCCTGTGCTTATTCTTCAGTTTATTGAACATATTTTTGGATTTGTGAATTCAGAATTAAAAACAAATTTGGGGAAAATAAATGTTATTTATTTAAGTTTTTTTCACTATCTCTATTTACAATTATTTCCTTATGTGACTCCAGTTTCACATAAGTCACACTACTTAATATTACCCTTCAAATGTTGTTTCATTACTCTTCAAGTTCTTTTTGTTCTATGAAGTTGGGTTAGTAAATACAAAAAATGTAATTTTCCAATAATTCCTTTTTATTTATTCTTATCTTTTATATATTTTGCATATTGCCTTTCTCTCCTTTGTTTGTTCCTGTCTTTTGCAAAATAATATGCAACTGAAAACCATTATACTTAGTGCAATAATTCAGTCCTAAAAAGACAGATTTCAGGGCCAGTGCCATGGCTCACTTGGTTGGTCCTCCACCTTGTGGGGCCAGCATCCCATGTGGGCGCCGGATTCTAGTCCCCATTGCTCCTCTTCCAGTCCTTCTCTTGGCTATGGCCCGAGGGGGAGGGGCAGTGGAGGATGGCCTGAGTGCTTGGGTCCCTGCACCTGTGTGGGAGACCAAGGAGGGGTGCCTGACTCTTGGCTTCGGATTGGCACAGCGCTGGCCATGGCTGCCATGTGGGGAGTGAACCAGTGGAGGGAGGACCTTTCTTTCTCTATCTCTCTCTCACTCTCTGTAACTCTACCTGTCAAATAAATAAATTTAAAAAAAACTTAAAAAAAAAGACAGATATCAAATGTTTTCCCCAATCAGGGTTAACTAATAGTTAATGTATTGATATTTGATGATTGTTTACAACCCTTGTCTCTTCTAATGAGGAACAGTTTTTTTTTTTTTTTTCTTCATACTATTTGTTGAACTCTTTTACTTTGTGTAGGGTTAATCTTAGCATCATTAAATAAACTGAAAGTAGATCTCTCTAAAAATTAACAATGGTAATGACAGAGGCAGGAGGAAGAAGGCTTGGAGCATGGGTGGGAGGGAAGTATTACTATATTCCTAAAGCTGTATAGAGGAAAAACGTGGAACTTTACAACTTATGTTAAAATGAATGCTACTGAAAGAAAAAAAAAAAGAAGTAAATCCCCTTGTTGCCATCAAGTTTTCAGAAGGCCGCCACTCTGTATAGTAACTCAGATGTAACTTTGTGAGAGACTTTGATTTTGAAACACCCAGCTAACATGGTCTGAGTTCCTAGTCTATAGAAACTATGTGTAATAAATGCTGTTTGTGTTTCATGCTGATAAGCATTGAGACTATTGCAATGAAACAACAGGAAAAAAGTAAAAGAAAAGAAATTCTAGTACCATTAATCTATTTAATAAATGATAGTACATGCCCTGTGTTTGAGGGAGGCATACAGGATATAAAGTACAATTATATTCTTAGAATTATGCCAATGAACTGCAATGAATCTGTTCTCTCTATATTAATTTCACAGTAACATGAGAATTTATGAGAAATGTCTTATAATAATTATCATTAATTTGCTGTGGCCCTGATAATCTAATGTATTAATAAATTATTGAAATTAAAAAACTGAAAAAAGAAATGACAATAAACATCTTATGAGTGATTCTACAGTTAATGTAGAATTCATAGGTGATATAAATAGCAATTTTATAAAAAGTAATTTATTTTCCAAAAAAGGTGAGAAAAGTGTCTTTTACATTTTTGATTGTAGAACTGTTTCTATTGTCTGGCCTAATATAAGTGGAACCTGACACTGGATTTCTGCAATCCATCTACTGCAATATGTTGGTTTGGTTACAGTAAATGAAGGAAATCTTGCTTTACACTAATAGTTGGAAAATGAAGAGTCACCTTTTTAAATAACTCTAAATATTCCATGAAACTACCCAAAAAGTGAAGAAGCTATAACTTCTTAAAGATTAGCTGCAATATGGGATAAAAAACTATATCATTGGACTTTTCACCCTCTGTTACATAATAATCTAATGGTCGATGTTGTACTTCTCTTGCAGCTTTCAGCCAGGCACGTTTTTGTAACATTAGGCATTCTTTAAAGAAAGTACTGAGTGACTGACTAATGCAGACCTAAAAGTAAATATAATTCATCATACAATATCACAAAACATTATCTGTTACTATTGACATTGATTGCATAAGAAAAATCTTATGGTATTTGAAAGGTGCTGGAAAGTGTGTTGGTTAAAAGCTTTCCAAAATTCTTTTATTTAAAAGACTAAATGTTATCATTGGTAGCAAACACTGTGTTATTTTCCTTTAAGTAAAGGCTGAGTTTATTACTTTTTTTGGAGAAAATTCCTAACAATCATTCGATAGTAATTTCTGTATTGACCTTGTTTCAAGTACAATGGTGTTTTGTGAACAAAGGAACTAGTTCAGTTCATAAATCAAGCAGTCGAAAAGTGCTTCTCTTCAAGACAACCTTTGTTCAGCATTCAGCAAAGGTGCTTCATGTATATTCCTGTTTTAAAACAGGAAAGGGTTGTACTCAAAGGTTAACATTTAATAAAACCAAGAATTTCATTTACTTTACCAAAAAAGAAAAAAAAAGCACACTTGACATTGTTATTTTATATTGCAGGGACTCTGTATTTTGTTTCTTTCCTATGAGAAAGTTTAGTTATGACATGACATGTGGATAATTTATTAGTTGATGACCTTGAACTTCTGTATTCTATGTGGTATAGTCTCTTGGAGAACAATTCTAGAAGCCTTGGTTGTTATCCAAGTCACTTTATACTAAGGAGATTATTCCTTTTCTTCTTGGTTGTTAGAAAGCATTGGTTTCATTGTCTAATCCCTTAACATAATTACATTATTCCTTCTGTAGAGTTTTGTGATTACTTATGAGGGCGATATCCATTTTTCCAACACACACAGAAACAGAAACCAAGTCACAGAAATCTATGGTAGTCTGTTCCACAGCACTATTTTAGCAATAGCTGATTAATTAATAATTCCTTTAGTTCTCTGCCACAAAATATATTCTGCACATCAAACCACAAATTAAACTGCTTTGTAGTCACATTTTTGTTATAATTTCCTATGTAGGAATCCTATTTAAATTACTTTATTTTACAACTAGCAATTAGCATACTTCTTTGCAAACTGTAAATTTTTGAAAGTATTTCATATTGATTGGGAAATTAAAGCAATTTTGTTCAGGTTATTCAAACCATAACAACTACAATTTTGCAAATGCATCTCTCCTAACAACAGATACTGCTTTAAATAAGATTGCATTAAGAAGGAGGTCAGTGCTGACAGTTACCCTCACCATTCTCCTTATGAATAGCAAGATTTACCTCTCTTATCCTTAGACTTTTCACATTCAAGTGATATCATTTGCATAGTTACTATTTGCCATTTATAGTTTCAAACTTCACTTTTATATTAGTTATTATTAGTTTTTATATTAGCTATATTGTTAGTTGTATATTACTTATATTATTAGTTATTAGTTATATTAGGTATATTATTTTATTAGAAGTTATTATATTAGTTAAAATTTTCTCTAATACAAGATGGTTATATTAAATACTCATCGAGGAAATGTGGACAAAGGAGTATTAGACATGTTTGAAAAACATTATGATCTCAAATAAATAAATAAAATCTTTAAAACATTAAACTTGAAATATGGAATTTAAACAAGAGCATTACTATAACTAGAAATAGTATTAATTTTTGTGACATGATAAGCCAGTATTTCAACTCAGACACATAAATTGGTTAAATGCTTCGAGGCTTTTTCTTGTCTACAAAACCAAACAATGAAATGTCAAATAAACTAGCATTCAGCTTTGAAATACTGTGACTGTTAAGGTAATCCAATTTATTGCTAGAAACAAGTAGTTGAAATTCTTATAAAATCCTTTTTTCTTTCTCATGAGAAAATATTTTAAGATAAGACTTTTTATACCTGAACTTAACATTTATTTGTGTAAATATCATAGTCAACCTCCCATTTAATGTAGAATTCACAAATTCAGCATTTACATTTGCATCTAAAAATTATGTTTTCCTTAAGAAGCTACTGTGTTTGCTAAGTAATTCATGTTAAAAATGAACTGCACGATGCTCATTACGCCTGGAAAATATGAGAATGCTATAAAAAATATCTTTGTCTTTGTCCATTCACCCTTTTTTTTAAATAAAAAAAAAAGAAATGTATTTTATTTCTTTGAAAGACAGAGTTACAGAGAAAGGTAGAGCCAGAGAGAGAGATGTTCCATCCACTTGTTCACTCCCCAATTGGCCACAACAACCGGAGCTGCAAGGATCTGAAGCCAGGAGCCAGGACCTTCTTCTGGGTCTCCCATGCGGGCTCAGGGACCCAATGGCTTGTGCCATCTTGTACTGCTTTCCCAGGCCATAGCAGAGAGCTGAATCAGAAGTGGAAAAGTGGGGTCTAGAACCAGCGCCAATATGGGATGCCAGCACTGCAGGTAGTGGCTCAACCCTTTATGTCACAGCTCCCCCCTCCCCCCCTTTAATCTTATAATATGTAGTCAAAATATTCTTTTGGAGCCTTCTCTTGGAAAATAAAGATTAAGAAGGTAAGAGCTGTAGGAAATTAGTAGAAGACACTACTCCAGGTAAAGGGAAAATCTGACATGGACAGATGTTTTCCTTAGGTTTAGAAACATAAAATTATCCAGTATGGACTTCATGAAATCTCAATATGATTCAGTAGAAGAAGCAATTATGTACCTTGAAGAAATACAAAGATCTAGTTATACAAGATCTGTGATAATAACAATAAGATCACAGATATTGTTTACTTGGGAAGCTACAAATTATTTTAACTAATTGATCCATTAGGCATCCCTAAAGTAGGAATAAAATACATTTTGAAATAATATTGTCAGTCTATAAGTAGAAAGATGGCAATGTATATTTTTGAATCAGAAAAAAATCCCACCATAAATATATTTATATATCTTATTTTCCCACAAATGCCACAAATTTGTTATCACCTTAATTCAGAAATGATTCTAAATGATCTTCCATTTCAGTGCTATGCTATTTTGCTACTTCCAGATCTAGAGCATCAATGAAATAGACATTATTTTCTGGTTACTTTCACTGCCATAAACAAGCCTTTTAAGCAAACCATGTTTTAAATGTGGATGCTTATTTATTTACTCATGAGACATGTGAAATAGAAAAAAAACTCGATATGCATCTCTCTCCCCATCTTAAATAAATAAATTCAAAATTAGAAAAAGGATTGGGACAGCTACAGCCCACATCAAAGCGCACGAGTTTCTGGACCAGCCATGGTTGCAGATTCCTCCTAATGCTGGGTCTGGCAAGTGGCAGTGATGGCTCAAGTACTTGAGTTCTTGCCATGCATGTGGGAAACCTGGATGGAGTTCTTGGCTGCTAGCTTTGGTGTGAGCTAGTTGCAACCATTGTGAATATTTGAGGAGTAAATCAGCACTGGAAATGCTTTCTTTTTCCATTTTTCTTTCTAAGTTTTCTCAAATAAATGAACTAAATTAAATCATAATTAGATAGCTTGAATAGCAGTAAGAAATTAATTACAAAAAGTCTCATAACTCTAAGAAAGAGCAGGAAGAGAAAGTGATCAAATTACAATTGATAATTAAGCATTCACTAAAATAAATAGATTAATAAATTTAAATATATATTTTGCAAATTAACAGTACACTACTAGCTTTATTGTCAACTTTTAAAAATTTTTTGAGAGGCAGCAAGACAGAAAATAGAAAGGGAGACATAAAAGGGAGAGCTGCAAACTGCTGGTTTAGTTACTCCCTGAATACACACAACAAATAGGCCATGTCAAAGAGGAGAGCTCGAAATTCAATCCAGATCTCTTGGGCAGCAGGAACCCAATTACTTTTTTTTTTTTTTTTTTGGACAGGCAGAGTTAGACAGTGAGAGTGAGACAGAGACAGAGGCAAAGAGAAAGGTCTTCCTTTTTCCCTTGGTTCACTCCCAGATGGTCACCACAACCAGCGCGCTGCGCAGATTCGAAGCCAGGAGTCAGGTGCTTCCTCCTGGTCTCCCATGTGGTGCAGGGCCCAAGCACTTGTGCCATCCTCCACTGCCTTCCCGGGCCACAGCAGAGAGCTGGACTGGAAGAGGAGCAACTGGGACAGAATCCAGCACCCTAACCGGGACTAGAACCCGGGGTGCCGGCGCCACAGGTGGAGAACTAACCAAGTGAGCTGCAGCGCTGACCTAGGAAGCCAATTACTTCAGTCATAACGATGACCTCTCATGCTCCTGCGTTGGCAAAAAGCTGAACTCCTGAACTGCAGTCCTAACTTGAGTCCAGGCACTCCACATAGGAGAGAAACATCATAACTAATGCCTTAACCCTAAGCCAAATGCTCACCCTTTCTTGTGTTTGATATGAGAGGTTTGTGTTTTGTGCTTTGTTGTTTGTGACTAATTGTACAAAAATTCAGTGCTTTGGTTAGTTTGACTATTACACCTTCTCCCCAAGCCATCATGTTTTGCGTCCAGAATTCCCATAATTATTTTCTCCTTAAATTTAAACCCCAGTTCTGTCATTGTCAAATAATCATCATGCTTTCATTCACTGTGGCTCATTTTAATGGTAAGATTATAAAAATTTTTGTAGTTCAAGAATTCAGAGTAAGTTGTATAAAACATGTGCATAAACTATGCACAAAGCATAGGACTGGGAGTGAGGTTAGGAATAAATGATAACTACCAGCATTGTTACATAAAGAACCTTGCTCTTAGCATGGTGCAGAGTCAGATCCTGTTATCTAAGTGTTGTGGTTATAGTAGTCTTGGAATAGTGTGTGCTGGCTTGTCTCTCCCTCATTTATTAGTTTCTTATTTAAGTATAGTAATTACTAGTACTAATTGTGACCACTTCAGTGTGTTGTCTTAATTATACTTCTGAGAGGTAATAGCACAATTAATTGCAAAAAATGCTAATAGATTCACATTTTCAATGCCAGAAATTAGATCTGCAAGGATAAATTTGAAGAGAAATGCATAAATTGAACCTCAAAATAAAGACATGTCTATGAGATTAACCTCACAGATGAATCCTTGTCTGTATAGTGAAGGTAGAGGTTCTCTTCCTGTAAGCCTTGTTGGAATTGATGGAGTGTGTGTATGAATTGTACAAGTATTTTTGGAGAGACTATTAGTGACAATAATATGTATGCATTGGAGGAGTTTCTTTATTTTCTTCTACAAAGAGGAAAGAAATCTATTCTGAAGAATCTTCTTCAGCTTGAAACCTGTTAGGGTTGCCTTGATCAAGAAAAATGGGGTCAAGTGAAGTCTAATACTTCCTAGAAGGCCATACAACAATTAGTTTAAACATTATCTGGATCTTCCAGACTCCTGTTACAATTTAAACAGCACACAGCATGTTTCAAAGAAATGCTTGAATGCTCCAAGATTTCCATTTCTTCCATAAAATTGCTACTGATTTTATTGATTTAAAAGACTTACATAACTGTATGAAACTAAGGAGTGCTTTGAATTTGCATTTTTATGGCTAGGACACAGAGATAGTTTATTCCTTTAAAAACTCATCAATAGAAACTTCCTATCATGTATGGAAAACAGTAATATTTTATGAGTAAATTTGCTGTTATACAATTAGCAAAAATATTGTAATGAAGTCTTTTTGCACCTTAGATTTCATTTTTATATTTCTCTTCTCTTTTTTAATAATGCACGTCATGTGTTCTAAATTCATCAGTATAATCACGCAAGGAGAGAAACATTGTGAATGAGTCCTTCAGTGCATAAATATGGTACAGGCTATTGATTCTTGGAATGGCAGTTGAAATCAAATAAAATAAGCATTTAAGTTTTATTTGTTTTCAAACCTATCTGACTCAACTTTGAAGAAGAAATATTTTTTCCTATGTTTACATTTCTTTAGCAAGAGTTTAAATTTATAATGGACAAACTGACACTGAGGTAGTGTGATATGGAGAAAAGGACAATGAACTTGGCGTAACAGAGGATTTAAGAGCAATCTCTACCACTTACTGCCTTTGAATAAGTTACATAACCTTTATGCTATCAGAGTCTTCTCTAATGAATTGAAAATACTGCCTATTATAGAAGGTTATTGTAATGATCAATGACAGTGCACCTCAAAGTGTAATATAAAACTTCTTATGCTGTAGTAAAGTTTTAAAATTTACATAGTATATATTGAATCGATCTTTTTTATATAAAGATAATTGCAAATGATTAAAAAATCTTGGTGTCAAACTGGAAATTGCATAGACAATTAATCAATTTTTTTAAAAAAAATCATGTAGGATCTCTGTCCTTAATGTGCTGTACATTGTGAATTAATACTGTAACTAGTACTCCAACAGTATTATCATTTTGTGTCTCTATGCGAGGGCAAACCGTTGAAATCTTTACGTAATATGTACTAAATTGATCTTCTGTGTATAAAGAGAATTGAAAATGAATCTTGATGTGAACAGAAGGGGAGAGGGAGTGGGAAAGGGGAGGGTAGGGGGAGGGAGAGAAGTTGTGGGGGGGGAGCCATTGTAATCTATAAGCTGTTCTTTGGAAATTTATATTCTTTAAATAAAAGCTTTATATAAAAAATAAATAAATAAATAAAATGGGCTTAATTTTTTTCAGCATATGCTTTTTCATAAAGTACCAACATTTCTAAACATTTAAACACAACAGGTGAAAGGGAATAAGCAGATCTGAAATTTACTGCTTGTATTTATTCTGAAGAAAGAAATTACCTTGCTAACTCTTCTTATAATTGGCAATAGTATACAGATATAGTGTGTACTATCAGAAGGGTTCATGTTTATGGACTACTTGAAGTAGGCTATATTTGCTGCATCAAGATGGATTATGGCTATAAAAAATCCATGAAATATGCAGCACGCAAACTACTTACATATTAGGGTAGAAATAGATAAAAGTAATAGATAAAATAAAAGATTAAAAGAGAGATACATTTCATTATCTCATGACCAATGTATTTCCGTTTTGTGTTACACACGCAGCCCACACAAAACGTTAGAAATTTCTTTTGTGAAGGAAGATTCAGAATATTTCATAATTTGCCAAGCATTCAAGAAATGAGCAATGTTGTTGTCTTATGTGTTCTCTGCTCTATATGTGCTTGTCAGTTGTACACTTGCAATAAGAGTAAATACTGATACTGAGTAAGATCATTCAGAGTTGTGTATTTTTTTGTAAATTTTATTCCTTCTGCTCTTTCTCACAGCTTTAAAAAATGTCATTTTGACTTCATCATCCATATCATCCACTCATTTTCTTAAGCTAGAAATCTGATAGTCTGCCTTGATATATTTTTTCTGTGCATTCTCATCCCATATATAATCAGTGCTCATATTCTAGTGATTGAACCTGCACTTATGTCTTGAATGTGCTTATGCACCTCTAGTCTTGCTAAAGGACAGCCTTCATCTCTCTCATAGTTAGGGAATAGCCTTCTTATTCTAATATTGTCTTGCTTGTTCCTAACACTGTCCTCCCATCTACTTTTAACAACGCAGACTCTGTTTGGAGTATTTCCGTGATTTCCAAATGCTTCCCATCAAAGAGCCTAAATCCTTACCATCTGCCGCCTTAGTCTGCATGTCAGCCGTTTCTCTGTGATCCTATTGCTCCAACTGTAACATTGCTCCTCTAGACTCTCAATTTTTTTCCACCCTAGAGACTAAACCTGTGCTATGTTCTCCATCTGGAACACTTTCTCCAAATAACTTACCTTGTAGTTTACCTTCATTTTCACTTTCTCGTGCATCCAGAAGCCTGATTATATAATCTTATGAATCTCTTTTTTTTCATTGCACTCCTAGCAAATTTTTGTCAGCCTCCTTTGTGCTTCACTTCTGAGAGAGCCATGATATTGTCACATTTGTTCCTTACTGTAACTCCAGGGCATAATACAAAAATTAGCACAAGGACATGCTCAAAACATTCATTGAATAAATGTAGCAGCTCAATTCGAGGCAATGAAAAAACAATCAATAACTGCAATAGAATCTAAAATTTTTATGACAAAATCATCCCTTTTATTCTTTTCACTCTGATCCTTGTTTGGATAAAAGGTGCTATAGTGACAATCCTTCTTCCATGGCAAAGGCATAAATACAGTGATTTTTCAAAGTAAATGCCCAGCTTGAAACAAAGAATTAAATCCCCTGTGTGGTTAGAAAGGTGTTTTCTAAGACTGAATATTATGAACTATATTCTTTTCTTTAGAAAGAAATGTGAGAAAGCATTCTGAAAACAATGAGTAAATTATTCTTAGAACTCTTTGAAAACACAAGGTTGTGGATGAACGCAGGACTGACACTTTTCATTCATATGTTTATGAGTTTAAACTTCACATCTATTAATCTAAGAATATTCATATTATTTTTACTTTATTTTATTTACTTTAATTTTTAGGTTTTTTTTTTTTTTATAATGTGAAAGAGTTACAGAGAGAGGAGAGACAGAGAGAGAGAAATCTTCCATCTGCCTGTTCTCTCCCCAGATGGCCACAAAGGCAGGGGCCGGGCCAGGCTGAAGCCAGGAACCTGGAGCTTCTTTCAGGTTTCCCACATGAGTGCAGGGGCCCAAGTTCTTGGGCCATCTTGTATTGCTCTCCTAGGTGCATTAGCAGGGAACTGGATCAGAAATGGAGCAGCCATGTCTTGAACTGGTGCCGTATGTGATGCCAATGTTGCAGGCCGAGGCCCAACCTGCGCCACAACACTGGGTCCTAATTATTCGTATTAGAGTTCAACTGATTTTCAGTGCAGAACTGCATTTTAAAATTCTTAATTGCTACTCTATATAGTTTTACAGTGTGGGAGTTTATAAAAGCATTTTAGGCTTTGATTTATCCAGTGGACAGAGGGAAGAAATCTTAAAATGACAAGAAGGGCAATCAGTTTCTCACAGAAGTGAACATCTGTTTGTTCTTAGGGATGCTTCTGGCTTTTAACAAGTATCAAAGCATGTTGTAAACAGCTGTAAGGAAGAAAATGAAGCAGTTTTTTCTGACTTTCTCTTCTATCATACTTTCAGGAAGGAAGAGTGGAGTTTAAGTTTGACCTGTCACTCTGTTGCCTGCAGAATGGCCTCAGTTGATAAATAGCAGTCCCTAATTTGATATATTAATAAAGTCATCCATGTTATTTTTAACTTTTTGACCTGAAATGATTTTATTATATAAAAAATTACTTGTTATTGTTAAGCAGTACGTTGTTAAACATTTATTATTTAAAAACCTTGATGTATTGTAGAAAACCATTTTAGAGGATTTGTTTGAAAGAGTTACAGCGAAGGCCTGCACCGCGGCTCAATAGGCTAATTCTCTGCCTTGTGGCGCTGGCACACCAGGTTCTAGTCCCGGTCCGGGCACCGGATTCTGTCCCAGTTGCCCCTCTTCCAGGCCAGCTCTCTGCTGTGGCCAGGGAGTGCAGTGGAGAATGGCCCAAGTGCTTGGGCCCTGCACCCCATGGGAGACCAGGAGAAGCAACTGACTCCTGCCTTCGGATCAGTGCGGTGCACCAGCCTCAGGGCGCCGGCTGTGGCGGACATTTGGAGGGTGATCCAACAGCAAAGGAAGACCTTTCTCTCTGTCTCTCTCTCTCACTGTCCACTCTGCCTGTCAAAAAGAAAGAAAGAAAGAAAGAAAGAAAGAAAGAAAGAAAGAAAGAAAGAAAGAAAGGAAGGAAGGAAGGAAGGAAGGAAGGAAGGAAGGAAGGAAGGAAGGAAGGAAGGAAGGAAGGAAGGAAGGAAGGAAGGAAGAAAGAAAGAGTTACAGCAAGCAAGGAAAAGACAGAGAGATCTTTCACTTAATGGTTCACTCCCCAGATGGCTGCAATGGCCAGAGCTGGGCCAGGTTAGTGCCAGGAGCCAGGAGCTTTTCCGTGTCTCTGAGGGGAGGAGAGAACTTCCACTTTGACTATAACCCTATTGATACTTTGGGGTATCTTCTGCTACTTTTCCAGGCACAGTAGCAGACAGCTGGATTGAAAGTCCAGCTTGGACACAAACCAGCATCCATAAGGGATAAAGTCACTGCAGGTATCAGGGTAACCCACTATACAACAATGCTAGCCCTTAATGGTAGAAAGCTTACAATAGAACAGAAATTACTTTAAATATCTTTCATGCACATATTACAGACAACATGATATTAACACAATGCACATATGTTCATTTGCTAGTCATTAGGGCAGTGTCCAAATAAACAGTAACTTCATTTTAACTGCTTTAAAAATCAAAAATGTTATCATTTTTTTTATTAAAAGAAAGTCCTTTGAAATTGTAATCTCATCTTCCTAAGCAAAATATATTAACAGGAATGTATCCTTGACAATGTATCCCTATCATTAGTTTTTATTTATTTTTTTTTAAGGGAAAAGCTTTACTGGGAGAAACCCTACAGACCAGAGGCAAGGGGTGGAGAGGGAAAAAGAAGGAGAAGGAGAGTTTAAGAGAGAACGAGAGAAAAGATCAAGTGACAGAGAGAGAGAGAGATAAGGAGACAGAGAGAAAAAGAGCCACATATTCAGGAGCAGGTCCTCTTAAAACTTTGCTAGGGGTCGGGCAGGGAAGTAGGAGCAGCAAATCCCATTAGGATGGGGGTGGAGCTGACACCAATGGTTGGGCAATGCCCAGTGATGGCGGCGGGGGTTAGAGCATAGGATGGTGTCCAGAGTGTAGATTGTGACATAAATTAGACTAAATCATTTTACTAATTTTCCCCACTTTTGTATATTTATAAAACAAGAGTTATACATAATAAGCTTTAATATATTTTTTTAAAGCTTTTATTTAAAGAATATAAATTTCCAAAGTACAGCTTATGGATTACAATGGCTTCCCCCCCATAATTTCCCTCCCACCTGCAACCCTCCCCTTTCCTGCTCCCTCTCCCCTTGCATTCACATCAAGATTCATTTTCAATTCTCTTTATATACAGAAGATCAGTTTAGTATATATTACGTAAAGATAAGCTTTAATATATTTTACAATGAATAATGTTGTCCATCAGAATCACCAAACTATCCAACATTATTGGCCAATATACATGACCAAAACTGTTCTTTTAATTTGTTGAACTAAAAATATTTAATCTGTTAGTCTCAGTACTTGAACATAAATTGGTTCAAAACAGTCTATGTCACTTTATATAATTATAAATATAGGCATATATGTACATACAAATTCATAAATAAATAAATTTACTTGAATTTATTTGCCAGCTTTTGTTTGCTCTTTTTAGTGTCAAATTCTCAGTATTGGTATTTATTTAGGGATAATTTTGATTTGGAGTCATTAGCAAATTTTGTAGCAGATATAGAAAAGGTAAATTGACTACCAGTGTAAAGTCTAAAATTGTTTATAATATAACAGCACGCAACTCATGTGATGTGAAGCATGTTTGCATAAGGAAATTATTTGACATTTAATAGATTATAGGCATTGTGCTAGGTAATGTTATAGGAAGATAAGATTAATTGGTAAAGCTCCCAAGCTCGGGGTGTTATTTGGGTATTGAGAGTGATGGAACCTATACAGAAATAACTTTGAAGAATCAGAGGGGAAGCTAAAGTTAAACAAGAAAAAAAAAATTTAAAAAAATATTAAAAGAAATGTCTGGGGCTGGCGCTGTGGCTCACTTGGTTAATCCTCTGCCTGCAGTGCTGGCATCCCATATGGGTACCGGGTTCTAGTCCCGGTTGCTCCTCTTCCAATCCAGCTCTCTGTTGTGGCCTGGGAAGGTGGTGGAGGATGGCCCAAGTGTTTGGGCCCTGCACCCGCATGGAGACCGGGAGGAGGCAACTGGCTCCTAGCTTTGGATCAGCATAGCTCTGACCATAGCGGCCATTTGGGGGTGAACCAACGGAGGAAAGACCTTTCTCTCTGTCTCTCTCTCACTTTCTAACTCTATTTAAAAAAGAAAGAAAGAGACAGAGAGAGAGAAGAAAGAGAAAGAGAAAAGAAAAAAAAGAAAAGAAAGAAATGTCTGTGTGTTTCACTATTGCTGCAAATATAATTTTGTCATAATTGTTTTATATCTTTGTCAAATAAATGGTTAGGGATGATATGCTGCAATATATTTAATGATCTGTGATTATTTTAAAAGTTACTGTATGTGAATGAAATGATCATGTTTTCATCAGATTATCATTTAGGGCCCTTGCCTATATTCCCACTGAACTATGCTTTTTAAAATTTACTTGTTGAACTCTTTGTTTAGTGCAGGATTAAGCCTTTGATTATGACGTAAATTTAAAATATGCAGTCTCAAAAATTAAAAAAAAATATTGTTCTTAAAATTGTATCCATGTACCACATGGAATCTGTTCTCTTTGTATTAACAAGACTGAAATATGAGACTTAATGAAAAAAATAAATCTACCTTTAAAAAATGAAATACTCTACAAAAATTTTAAAAAAAGACTCAGTGCAAGACCAAATATGCATATTTTGCTGTTGATGTCTCATGCCTACCAGGATAAGTAGTAATAAAATAGAACATACCAAAGATTCAGGTATGTATGTTTTTGGAATTCTTATTAGTTTAGGAAAATTACAACTCTGTTTAGGTTTCTCTCAAATTTGCTAGCACAGATAAACTTTTTTTATTTAAAAATTTGGTTTATTTTCTTAGAATAATTACCTTATCATCATAATCACTATTGTCATTGTTACTTATCTTTAAATTTGTTACACAGAGGATTCCCAAGAATAAAAACTACTTGAGGATGTAGCATCATGGGACAAATAAATGTTTATGAAAATTTTCTGTTAATTTCCTGCTTAAAATATTTCCGTATTGTGGAAAGTTTGGTTTTGTTTTATTCCAGTTTTGTGTATGTAAATACAGTTTGAGTCAACGGTCCTCTTAGGAATGCATCAGTTTAAATGATTATTACATTTGTTTGGCATCTAATGGATGCTAAAGTAAAAACTGCCTCTTCTACAAAGCATTTCAACATAGAAACCCAGTTGATTTAGATATATTTGTGACAACTTTTGTCTTTTCTCTTAGTGGTCATATCTGTCATCTTATTTGAATATTGATAAAAAATATGAGCTAATATTGATACTATTAGATTTATATGTACATTTCAATTAAACATTGTTGCATAATAGAGGATGAATCATTACTTATTGAAATGACTCAATTCACCAGTCATTTTATCTATATTGTAATTAAGCAAGGTAGATAACCTTTTCCTCATTTTGTAAATAAGAAAAATGTTTTGTAAGTGTTAAGGATATTTTACATGTACTTTACCACAACAAAATAATTACCAAAGACAA
This sequence comes from Sylvilagus floridanus, assembly GCA_949820135.1. Taxonomy (NCBI): domain Eukaryota; kingdom Metazoa; phylum Chordata; class Mammalia; order Lagomorpha; family Leporidae; genus Sylvilagus; species Sylvilagus floridanus. The sequence goes on from OX463224.1 coordinate 86,225,151, forward strand.
TTGTTAATTATTCCAGATACAATTGTATGAGATTATATTAATGGAGGCCAAGTCTACTTCGTATTACAATATTTCTCTTATGAAGTGAATGAATTATTTATCTTTCACACAGTGAGTCTATCTGGTAGTTGAAATTTTTGAGCCTTATAATTTCATCTATCTCCTACTTTTGCCTCTAAATCCATTCCATAATTTATTATTTTTCATCTTCAAGTGACCTTATATTACATATGTAATACCTACGAGAAAAGGAAAAGCATGATTGGATTCACACTGTTTAAACGACCTAAATATATTGAAGCATGAAACACTGAAGTAGTTAAGTACATATATTTTGGAGCTAGCATATTTATGTTTGAATCCAAGTTGCAATGCATTTTAACCTTGCAATCTCTGCAAGTTGAGTGTATGTTTTATGCCCTAATATCCTTGCTTGTGTAGTAGGGATAATAAGAATAAGCCAGGCTAATTTTCTGAGGTGAAAGCACTAAGTACTGAAATATATAAAATCCAGAGATTTCTTTTATACCAGAGGAAGTCTGTACTATCAGAGATGTGAATCTGTCTTGTGCTTCCCATACTAATCTTAATAGCAATTCATACATTTGGAAGTTTTATTTCTAATTTCTGCATTTCAATTTTTCTGACTTTATTCTCTTTGGTGCCATAGCTGTACATCAAATATTGATCTCATCATCTCTGACACAAATTATAATACAGCCCACACCTGCATTACTTCACTTTATAGCACAGGTTTGGGGTACTGAATGCTTGGACTGCACAGAATAGCTTACTAAACTAGACATCAGTGCTCTGGAGAAAGTAATTGAACCATTTGCTTTGCATCAGATTGTTATCACATCAGATCCCTTCAGAAGGACTTGAAAACTGAGCATTATGAGCTTACATTTGGGTGAGGCTGAGCTTGGACATAAAGTCCACCACAGGCTACCTCTTGATTGACATGTTATTACTCTCTGTTAACAATGTGTGGGATAGTGGTACAATAAGCTAAGTGAATGGGATATTCATCTACAAGATGGTACACATTGCTTTTCTTTGTTTATAGGCTCTCCATCTTGAACATTAATTTAGATACTATATTTTTATCAATGGATAAAATAATAGCTTTCTTGATGGATAGATTTAATGTTGTATGCTAAAATTGGATATAATTTATAGGTCAAACTCTTTTATGTTTTGGACATTCACTGTGTGCACTGTGTGTGTGTTTATTTTATTCTAAAAAGTATGAGATCTTGACATATATTATATTAAATTTTATTAGAGAGTATAGACATGGAAAATGTAGAGCAATGATGTGTAAAAAGATTCTACAAAGGAGAAATTCTGTTTTTTTCTTTTAGTGCTTTCCTGAAAGTAGAACAATAAGCATATATTGACCAATTTGAAACAACCATTCTGTATAAATGAATACACGTACATTTTTATATTCCCTATATGCTTAATTATGCAGTTTTTGTAAATACAAGATGAGAACCATGTGTTTCCTTTGAAATTCTCTCACAACCATTTTTTAAGGTTCTTCACAGTTATTCTGATGTGATTGTCAGTTTAAGTTAGATTTAACAGTGGCTTCACCTCAAATAGGAAAGATGCATAGGTATGTATATGTGCCAGTTACAAAGTGAATATAATATATCAGGTACAGCAGCCATGGAAATAGAGCCAGTTGTAAATGCATATTGGACCTGTTCATGCCTTATGTCATATATATCAGTTCCAGTTCATGGAGTTTTGGTGGACATGCCCAACATTATGCACTGATGGATCAGACATCCCTGGTTAGCTCAGGCCGTATAATAATTTGATAAACCATGGAGAGATTTACATCTTTTTTTTAAGGTCAAATAAATCAGAAGCTACTTCTTCATAGAATAGAGCAGGGCATAGCATTGCTACAAAATCCTAATGCCCCCATGCTGTGATTAGCTCATAGGGGATTAGCAAATGCTCCCTAAGTATCACTGCTGACAGCACTTCAATGCATTAAACTGCCTGCTGAGTCCAGTTGGCCCAGTTAGCAGAGTACCTTGCCCAACAAACCATACCAATTATTAAAGACTGCTTTTTCTTTGAACCCTGCTCAGAAATGACAACTTTTTGGATTACTTGTTACATGGGCTGGAATAACAAGCCCAAAAACGGTATCCAGTCCTTCAAAATTCTGAAAGGTTCACTGAGTGTTGTGCTATTTTCATGTTAACATGCATAAGTCTATAATGTATTTATAATATGTTCCCATACACATACATAAGAGTATTTCAAAAGGCTCTTGAGAGTTGGAGTTAAAAGATAAATTTATTTTGGTGCAAAAAACCTTAAAATCCATGCATTGTATTTCATAATAAGCATTTTCTGTGAACCTTTTTGAAAATCCTTCATATATTACTTAAGAAATTTTATCATTTTGAAGACCATTGATTTCTCTGTATTTATTTCCCACCTTGAGTACACTGTTTTCTTACTAGGTAATTCAGGCTAGTTATTGCTTCTGGGTTATCAACACCAGGTTTCATATCACTATCAACTTTATGAAAACGTGATATAATGCATAGAAACATAGGTTGGATTATGAAATAATAAATACATTTTTATGGTAAGACAATAAAAGATGTATTACTTGGTCTGCCAGTGGTATACAAGGTTTTTATGTCCTTACTAACAGGGAGAAAAGCTACATTCAACTAATCCGTATCTGAATGTGTTGAAATGTTCCAGAAAAGAAATAGCACCTGAAAAAGCAATTGGGATAGAAGCCACTGCCACATAAACCTTATAATAATTATTTCTAAGATTCATTTTTTGGTGAAAAATACATAATCCAGTTGGAATTCTACTACCATGGTAGTTAGAGATAACTCTAAGGATCTTTACATATATTTTCTACCATAATAACCTTTACTTCATATGTGAAGTAACAAATATAGGCTTTTTGCCAACTGCTTAGATATATTCCAACTAAGCAACTTAAAAAACTAACTTCAACAGTTTGCAGACCTACTGGCCCCACTTATGAAATGGGCACAAGTCAATTACACTTACCACTTTTCTTGCCTAACACCCCATCCTGACTGTTAAATCACAGTGGCACTTTTCATTTTTAGGAGTTACTGTTTTTTTTTAAAATTTGATGCTCAACAGAATCTGAAAACTCTTGTTTTTTTTTTTCTTTATTAATTCACAATCACCCTGACATCTGAAAAAGATGCACTGGACAAATGGGAAAGAAAGCTTATGGAGGCCGGCGCTGCAGCCCAATAGGCTAATGCTCCACCTGTGGCACCGGCAGCCTGGGTTTTAGTCCCAGTCGGGGCGTGGGATTCTGTCCCTGTTGCTCCTCTTCCTGTCCAGCTCTCTGCTGTGTACCGGGAATGCAGTGGAGGATGGCCCAACTGCTTGGGCCCTGTACCTGCATGGGAGACTAGTAGAAACACCTGGCTCCTGGCTTCAGATCAGGTTCTAGTCCCAGTCGGGGCACGGGATTCTGTCCCTGTTGCTCCTCTTCCTGTCCAGCTCTCTGCTGTGTACCAGGAATGCAGTGGAGGATGGCCCAACTGCTTGGGCCCTATACCCGCATGGGAGACTAGGAGAAGCACCTGGCTCCTGGCTTCAGATCAGCGCGGTGCACCTGCCGCAGCACACCTGCCGCAGCAGCCATTGGGGAATGAACCAACGGAAAAAAGGAAGACTTTTCTCTCTGTCTCTCTCTCTCTCTCTGACTACTCTGCCTGTCAAAAAAAAAAAAAAAAGAAAAAGAAAAAGAAAAAGAAAGTTTATTGAATACATTTTAGCTGTCCTACACTCCTTCCTCTGGAGGACTGGTCCTCCATTTCTTGCCAGTGGTCATTACTATATTATTTAGTTCAAGCCTGGAAATTGGTAGAGGTATGAGAAATCTCTACTCTAGTCATTGAAATTATACTTGCTGCTCACAAGATCTCGAGATTTCAAGTAATCATTCTCAAGCCAACAATCTGTTGCAGTTCCACGTATACCATTATGAACTTCCTGAAAAAGATCTCTGCATGTCTCTTTGGCCAACTGCAATAGCCCTGACACAACTTGTCTTTGGAGTTATGTGCAAGCCACTTTCCCTTTTCCACTCTGGTATCTCTCATTGCCATGGAGTTCTGGGGATTTGTTGGAGGCCATGTGTTCCCCCTGCCACTCCTGGGCTATAAAGAATAACCATTACAGAGCTCTTCAGGGATGTTGGCATTCCTCCTACAAATGTATGCTTCAGAGTTTCAGTGAAGGAAAAGCCTTCCTCCAAGAGACAGAGTCAGTGTCAGAGTGGGCAGGTATCATATAACACAGCCACTCCAGGATTCTGATCTCAATTTACCTTTGTGTGTTTTCCTCTAGAACACGGCTGTCCAAACTAAAGAACACCCTCTGATGGTGAGGTTACTTTCTGTCAATACTATCCCTAGTATTGCACTTGTGTTTGAGTTTTGAAATAGTTGGTTAAGACACATCAGCAGATTTAATTATATTTAATTTAATTAAGTCTACTTTATATAACCACATGCATCTTGCACTGGCACAGATCCATTCTATAACTAGGAAATTATGGCATCATGACTTTCATTGTCATACATTACATTTGGCTCTATGTTTTGGGCAACCAAACAAGCAGCTATAGGTTTCGGAGCTGCTTGAGGAAACACAGTAATCAGATACTCAGATTGCACTGCCATATAATTTGGCAGCAAATGTCTGATGTTGGAATTGGGATCGCTGTTCATCTGAAAATGAGAATGGGAGATAGGCAGGGAAGACAAACGATAGGTAGGGTGTGGTACTTCTTTACATCTCTCTGTCAATGTAACTGATGGTGAAAAACAGCCATTAATACAGCCATATGTTCACCTTACAAAACTTGAAGAAGGTTTTTCTTTTCTTTTTTTTTTTACTTCTTGTTGTGCCAACTGTAATTGAGAACAACTGTAAAGCAGTTCTGGGAAATTCGATTTCCACCTTGACCAAACTGACACTAGTAAATTCCACTTTATTACCAATTGACTGTATACTTGTTAAATTAGCAAAAATAAATCTGAAACAAGATTTATCTCAGAATTGTGATAAATAAATGATGGAAACTGATAAGATTTGAAGCTAGTTATCGTATCATGTTAAACACTACAATTGATTTTTCTTTAATAGTATTGATATAACAAAACTCCCTGCTCTCTGCTATGAAGTAGTATATTTATGGAAGGATAACCTGTAAAGGTTTCTGACAGTCCAATAACAACTACTAATCTAAAAATGTCTTAAAAATTACTGATTTATAGGAATTGCCTATGCAGTCATATTTTACTTGATACAATCTCCTGATTATAACTGATTGGAACAAGTATGTGAAAGCTGGGCCAGTGGCACAGTCTTCCAAATGATTGGAATTAGGACCAAGGGAAAGTTCAGTTATTTCCTCTGTGAATTGCTGTCAGGAGCTGTCAGACCTCATGATTTTCCCAAAGGACCAGAGAATCAAAGTGAATCAATTTGCCCTAGGAATGAGAAAAGTTGGTCTAAAACTGATTGTCTGTTAGATGTATTATCTAGAGAACAAGAAATAGTTCTTATCACTTGCTACTTTCTAATTTCACTTTCTTTTAGAGGTTCATTTCTGCCTTGGTTTTTAATGCAAATTCCTTTTTCTTTGTTTTTGTGATTCAAAGAGCTCTCCTGGTATGCTTAAGCTATGTTGGATTTGTTTCTATTAAAAATATCCTATCTATTATGGATATTTGAATTCCTCCAGATAGTAATATAACACAGTAACTAGAAAATCATTTATCATCTTATTCTCATTATGATGAGCTGTACAATGATACCTCTTCTAAAGACTGCCAATGTATTACAGATGCATGAAGATGAGTCAGGAGTGTTACTGTATGTCAAAAAAAGAGAGCAAATATTCCATATATGTGAGTCAGTATAATTTAAATATTAAAAGTGTCAAATCTAGACCCAGTTGTTGTTGATCTCAATCTTGGTTCCTTATCTTATTAGCTATACAAATCTTAGAAAACTTACCATTCTCATTTCTTTTATATGAAAACTGTGGCAGGGGCCAGTGCTGTGGCACAGTAGGTTAATCCTCTGCCTGCAGCACTGGCATCCCATAAGACCGCTGGTTCTAGCCCTGGCTGCTCCTCTTCCAGCTCTCTGCTTCAGCCTGGGAATGCAGTAGAAGATCGTCCAAATGCTTGAGCACCTGCACCCACATGGAAGACCCAGAAGAAGCTCCTGGCTCCTGGATCCTGGCTTCAAATCTGCCCAGCTAAGGCCATTGCAGCCATTTGGGGAGTGAATTAGCAAATGGAAGACCTTTTTCTCTGTCTCTCCTCTCACTGTCTGTAATTCTAGCTCTCAAATCAATAATAAGTAAAATCTTTACAATAATGTGGCAGATAATAGGAAAAACCTGATAGGGTTATTGCCATAATTGCTTGGATTATCATGTAGAGTGGATAAAATATATATTAAAATCTGTAATTTTATTAATATTAATAACATAAGCCTTTCAATATTGCTATCAATAACATACATATTTCAAATATATATTCATATTAGTAGAGTAGTTTTAAAAATTTTTATTATTATTATTAGAAACTAATGCAAGAATGTTGTTTGTGGGTATAATTTTGAAAAGAAGATGGAATTTCTCTTGCTGCATTTTTAAATGCTTCACACTTGTTTCCTGTGACTTCATGAGAAAGATAAGATCATAAATCCTCTCCTCAATCATAAGTCCCAATTACACTGGAACAATAGTCTTTGAAAATAAGAGGACTGCAATTGAGAATTTTCAGTGTATTCATTGAGCCAAACTTTTTCCTAATTTTCGTATTATATAGTAATATAATACTTGGGTCCTTTGCTGTGTCCTTTAAACCATTATGAGTAGAAATACAGAAGGTTCAGCAACACTGATTTTGGAAATCAGTGATGATGCTAAATTCAGTGATGTGAAATACTAGTCCTACTCTTCTAATGCAATTTTCTCTTAACCTAGTATACAGTGTGTCTGTAAATTATTTTATGTTAGGTAGCATCATTAAGCTAGAGGATTTTTTATTTGTTGTTTTGTGTTTGTACTTTTTAGTGTGTTGGTATAAATCCTAAACTTGGATTGTGGCTTTGCTATAATCTCTCCAGATGTGAGAAAGTCTATGAGATGAGACAAAACAAGAGGATAAATCAGCTGAGACATATATGTTTTTAACAATTTTCCTTTCTAGGAACACTGTGAACGTGGATGTGATTGTCATGTTCTCAGTACACAGACAGAGTTAGACAGTGAGAGAGAGAGAGAGAGACAGAGAGAAATGTCTTCCTTCCATTGGTTCACTCCCCTAATGGCCGCCATGGCCAGCACAGCACCGATCCGAAGCCAGGAGCCAGATGCTTCCTCCCGGTCTCCCATGCAGGTGCAGGAACCTAAGCACTTGGGCCATCCTCCACTGCTCTCCAGGGCCACAGCAGAGAGCTGGCCTGGAAGAGGAACAACCAGGACTAGTACCCGGCACCCAAACCGGGACTAGAACCTCGGGGTGCTGGCACCACAGGCAGAGGATTAGCCAATGAGCCACAGCACCAGCCTGTAAGACACTTCTTTTGTATAAATCCTATAACCAGTTTCTATAACTACAAGGAATTTCTGAGATTACATTATACTTAAGAAAACTGAGGATGGCATGTGGATCTTGACTGAAATATATAAGAAAACTGGAACTAACTTCAAGTGCCTAGTTTCAATTCTGCACCAGTTACCATTGCCTTCCTCTCACTGCCTCCTCTGTAACAAATCATTTTTATTTGCTTGTTATGATGTATTCAGAAGTGTAAAATGAAGACAAAATATTATTTGATTCTACTCTGCTGCCAAGTTACTACATAAATTGATAAGCTCATAACTGCTTAATGGTTATTTCTAAATTGGGGCCAAATAAAAGTTCCTTCTTACATAATAGATTGTCCATTTGAACTTTGGTTTGGCTGAAATGTGTATTAATTTATCTGGCTTGATGTTATTCTTTTCCCATTGATCTTGTTTCTGAGGAGACTCAGAGTGACAGCCTGTGTCAGCCTCCCCAGCCCCTCACTGTATATTATATTTCTGTTCAGAAAAATGCTCTATCAGATCAGTGTTTGGAGTCTTTATTTCTCATTATGAATTAGTCATGTGATGGGCTGTCAACATCTAACTTGCTTTGTGATGGCCTAAACTCAGTACTCTTTTCCTACTGTCATCATTATCACTACTTCTGCACAATATTTCCTAGAAACATAATGTAGTATGGAAAAATGGATAAAAGCTGTGTAGAATATTATAGTGTTTAATTTAGGAAAGTCAAGATATCATAATTTGTTAAGGAAGTACTCATAAATGGTGTTTGTGGTCCTATCATGAAGAAAGCATACCACCACAATATTCTAGGCAAGATACAATGTCTCCTTAAGGAATTTATTTTGCTATCACTATGTAATGCTCCTCTTTATCATTGATAACTATCCTTTCTTTGAAATCGACTAGGTATGGAATTAATATAGTGACTCTATTCTTTGACTAGTATTGTCATGGTATATCTTTCTCTGTGCATTTACTTTGTAAAGAAAGTTATTAGTTTTATAATTGTGTTTAAATGCAAATAATATACAATTTACCATCTTAACCATTTTACCAGTAATTTCAGAATTATTAAATGCATTATCCATCTCCATAACTTTTCATCTTGTAAAAAAAGATGAAATTCTGCAAATTTTAAACAGTAACTTCACATTTCTTACTCCTGGAGCCCTAGCAATCACTATTCTATTTCCTATCTCTATCATTTTCACTAATGACATCAACTATGTGAAATCAAACAGTATTTCTCCTTTTTTTTTTACTTACTTAATTACTTCAGTGTTATCAAGGTCCATTCATTTCATAGTGTATGTCATCATTTTCTTCCTTTTTTAAGAATAAATAATACTCTTTTGTATGTGTACCACACAATTTGCTTATGTATTAATATGTTGATGGACATGTGGGTTATTTCCATATTTTAGTTGTTATGAATAATAAAGACATGAACATGAGTAAATAAATGTCCCTTTAAGATCCAGTTTTCCGAGTAGGCCCTCCTGGCGCGCCCCGCCCGCGAGCACCCGGTCGCCTCGGAAGCGGGCCCTCGGCGCGCCCCGCCCGCCAGCACCCGGTCGCCTCGGAAGCGGGCCCTCGGCGGCGCCCCGCCCGCCAGCACCCGGTCGCCTCGGAAGTAGGCCCTCCTGGCGCGCCCCGCCCGCCAGCACCCGGTCGCCTCGGAAGCGGGCCTTCGCACAGCCCACCCGCCTCTAAAGCAGTGAAGCTGCATAAATCTGAGGGGGTGCTGCAGCCAGGGATCCCAACTTGTAGACAGCTCCGTTACATCGACAACCCAGTGAGACAGAGTGGAGAAATGCCAAACAAAAGCAGACACCGACCTAACAAAAGCAAGGAAGACACTATGATGACCCCAAATGAAAAAGACACCCCAATTCAAGATTATGAAGATGATGAGATAGAAGAGATGCAAGAAGCGGATCTCAAAAAATTGATACGAACTTTAAGAAGTTCACAAAAACAAATACTTGAACTACAGAAATCTTTAATGGATAAGATAGAAAACCTCTCTCGCGAAAATGAATTATTAAGGAAGAATCAGAATGAAACGAAGCAACTAGTAGAACAAGAAGCTACGATAGTGAAAAAAAACTTAACGAAGTGAAGAATTCAATTGATCACATGACAAGCACACTAGAAAGCCTTAAAACCAGGATGGGTGAAGCAGAAGAGAGGATATCGGACTTAGAAGACAGAGAACAGGAAAGGAAACAGTCAAACCAAAGACAAGAAGAGGAAATTAGAAATCTAAAAAATATTGTCAGGAATCTACAGGATACTATTAGAAAACCTAACATTCGGATTCTAGGAGTTCCTGAAGGCATGGAGAGAGAGAAAGGACTAGAAGGCCTTTTTGGTGAGATACTAGCAGAAAATTTCCCAGGTTTGGAGAAGAACAGAGAAATCCTAGTACAGGAAGTTCATAGAACCCCTAACAAATATGACCAAAAGAGATCCTCACCACGACACATTGTAATTAAACTCACCACAGTGAAGCAGAAAGAAATGATCCTAAAATGCGCAAGAGAGAAACGTCAGATTACCCTCAAAGGATCTCCAATCAGACTCACAGCAGATTTCTCATCTGAAACCCTAAAAGCCAGGAGGGAATGGCGAGATATAGCCCAGGTACTAAGAGAGAAAAACTGCCAGCCCAGAATATTATACCCTGTAAAGCTCTCATTTGTGAATGAAGGTGAGATAAAGACCTTTCATTGCAAACAGAAACTAAAAGAATTTGTCGCCACTCGTCCAGCCCTGCAAAAGATCCTTAAAGATGTGCTACACGCAGAAACACAGAAACATGGTCATCAACTTGAAAGAAGCTAAAGGAAGGAAATCTCACAGCAAAAGATCATAAGCAACTCAAAGTATACATAAGAAAATCATTGGCAAATGGTAGGGCAAAGATACTACTTATCGATAGTCACATTGAACGTGAATGGTTTGAACTGTCCTATTAAAAGGCAAAGATTTACTGACTGGATGAGGGAACAAAACCCAGCTATTTGCTGCCTACAAGAAACACACCTTTCCAACAAAGATCCATACAGTCTCAAAGTGAAAGGTTGGAAAAATATATACCATGCAAGCAGAAATGATAAAAGAGCGGGCGTAGCCATCTTAATATCAGATAACATAAATTTTACCACAAAAACTATTAAGAAAGACAAAGAGGGGCACTATATAATGATTAAGGGATCCATTCAACAGGAAGATATAACGATTATCAATGTATATGCACCTAATTACTGGGCACCGGTCTATTTAAAAGACCTGTTAAGGGACTTAAAGGGAGATTTAGACCCCAAAACAATAGTACTGGGAGATTTCAACACTCCACTCTCAGAGATAGACAGATCACCAAGACAGAGGATTAACAAGGAGACAGTAGATTTAAACGACACTATAGCCCAAATGGACCTAACAGATATCTTCAGAACTTTTCATCCCACAGAAAAAGAATTTACATTCTTTTCAGCAGTACATGGAACCTTCTCCAGGATTGACCACATACTAGGCCATAAAGCAAGCCTTAGCAAATTCAAAAGAATAAGAATCATACCATGCAACTTCTCAGACCACGAGGGAGTGAAGTTGGAAATTAGCAACTCAGGAATCTCTAGAGCATATGCAAACACATGGAGAATGAACAACATGCTCCTGAATCAACAATGGGTCATAGAAGAAATCAAAAGAGAAATTAAAAATTTCCTGGAAGTAAATGAAGATAACAGCACATCATACCAAAACCTATGGGATACAGCAAAAGCAGTGTTAAGAGGAAAATTTATATCAATAGGTGCCTACATCAAGAAATTGGAAAGGCACCAAATAGATGAGCTTTCAGTTCATCTCAAGGATCTAGAAAATCAACAGCAAACCAGACCCAAAGCTAGTAGGAGAAGAGAAATAATCAAAATCAGAGAAGAAATTAACAGGATTGAATCCAAAAAAACATTACAAAAAATCAGCCAATCGAGGAGCTGGTTTTTCGAAAAAATAAACAAAATTGACACCCCATTGGCCCAACTAACTAAAAAAAGAAGAGAAAAGACCCAAATTAATAATATCAAAGATGAAAAAGGAAACGTAACAACAGACACCACAGAAATCAAAAGAATCATCAGAAATTACTACAAGGACTTGTATGCCAGCAAACAGGAAAACCAATCAGAAATGGATAGATTCTTGGACACATACAACCTACCTAAACTGAACCAGGAAGACATAGAAAACCTAAACAGACCCATAACTGAGACGGAAATTGAAACAGTAATAAATGCCCTCCCAACAAAGAAAAGCCCAGGACCAGACGGATTCACTGCTGAATTCTACCAGACATTTAAAGAAGAACTAACTCCAATCCTTCTCAAACTATTCAAAACAATCGAAAAAGAGGGAATCCTCCCAAATTCTTTCTACGAAGCCAGCATCACCTTAATTCCTAAACCGGGAAAAGATGCAGCATTGAAAGAGAATTACAGACCAATATCCCTCATGAACATAGATGCAAAAATCCTCAATAAAATTCTGGCCAATAGACTGCAACAACACATCAGAAAGATCATCCACCCAGACCAAGTAGGGTTTATCCCTGGTATGCAGGGATGGTTCAATGTTCGCAAAACAATCAACGTGATACACCACATTAACAGACAGCAGAAGAAAAACCATATGATTATTTCAATAGACGTGGAGAAAGCATTTGATAAAATACAACACCCTTTCATGATGAAAACCCTAAGCAAACTGGATATAGAAGGCACATTCCTCAATATAATCAAAGCAATTTATGAAAAACCCACGGCCAGTATCCTATTGAACGGGGAAAAGCTGCAAGCAATCCCACTGAGATCTGGCACCAAACAGGGATGCCCACTCTCACCACTGCTATTCAATATAGTGCTGGAAGTCTTAGCCAGAGCTATTAGGCAAGAAAAAGAAATCAAAGGGATACAAATTGGGAAGGAAGAACTCAAACTATCCCTCTTTGCAGATGATATGATTCTTTATTTAGGGGACCCAAAAAACTCTACTAAGAGACTATTGGAACTCATAGAAGAGTTTGGCAAAGTAGCAGGATATAAAATCAATGCACAAAAATCAACAGCCTTTATATACACAAGCAATTCCATGGCTGAGGAAGAACTGCTAAAAACAATCCCATTCACAATAGCCACAAAAACAATCAAATACCTTGGAATAAACTTAACCAAAGATGTTAAAGATCTCTATGATGAAAATTACAAAACCTTAAAGAAAGAAATAGAAGAGGACACCAAAAAATGGAGAAATCTCCCATGCTCATGGATTGGAAGAATCAATATCATCAAAATGTCCATTCTCCCAAAAGCAATTTACAGATTCAATGCAATCCCAACCAAGATACCAAAGGCTTTCTTCTCAGATCTGGAAAAAATGATGCTGAAATTCGTATGGAGGAATAAGAGGCCTCGAATAGCTAAAGCAATCTTGTACAACAAAAACAAAGCTGGAGGCATCACAATACCAGATTTCAGGACATACTACAGGGCAGTTGTAATCAAAACAGCATGGTACTGGTACAGAAACAGATGGATAGACCAATGGAACAGAATAGAAACACCTGAAATCAATCCAAACATCTACAGCCAACTTATATTTGATCAAGGACCCAAAACTAACCCCTGGAGTAAAGACAGTCTATTTAACAAATGGTGCTGGGAAAACTGGATTTCCACCTGCAGAATCATGAAGCAAGACCCCTACCTTACACCTTACACAAAAATTCATTCAACATGGATCAAAAACTTAAACCTATGACCCGACACCATCAAATTACTGGAGAGCATAGGAGAAACCCTGCAAGATATAGGTACTGGCAAAGACTTCTTGGAAAATACCCCAAAAGCACAGGCACTCAAAGCCAAAATTAACTATTGGGATCGCATCAAACTGAGAAGTTTCTGTACTGCAAAAGAAACAGACAGGAAAGTGAATAGGAAACCGACAGAATGGGAAAAAATATTTGCAAACTATGCAACAGATAAAGGGCTGATAGCGAGAATCTACAATGAAATCAAGAAACGACACAACATTAAAACAAACAACCCACTTAAGAGATGGGCTAAGGACCTCAATAGACATTTTTCCATAGAGTAAATCCAAATGGCCAACAGACACATGAAAAAATGCTCAAGATCACTGGCAATCAGGGAAATGCAAATCAAGACCACAATGAGGTTTCACCTCACCCCGGTCAGAATGGCTCACATTCAGAAATCTACCAACAATAGATGCTGGAGAGGATGTGGGGAAAAAGGGACACTAATCCACTGTTGGTGGGAATGCAAACTGGTAAAACCACTATGGAAGTCAATCTGGAGACTCCTCAGAAACATGAATATAACCCTACCATACAACCCAGCCATCCCACTCCTTGGAATTTACCCGAAGGAAATTAAATGGGCAAACAAAAAAGCCGTCTGCACACTAATGTTTATTGCAGCTCAGTTCACAATAGCTAAGACCTGGAACCAACTCAAATGCCCATCAACAGTAGACTGGATTAGGAAATTATGGGATATGTACTCTACAGAATACTATACAGCAGTCAAAAACAATGAAATCCGAACATTTGCAACAAAATGGAGGGATCTGGAAAACATCATGCTGAGTGAATTAAGCCAGTCCCAAAGAGACAAATATCATTTGTTTTCCCTGATTGGTGATGATTAACTGAGCACCAAAGAGGAAACCTGTTGAAATGAAATGAACACTATGAGCAAATAAGACATGATCAGCTCCTGTCTGAACTGTTGATGTACAATCTAAATCTTTACCCATTTTAGTATCTCCCCTTGTTGTTTGTATTCGTTCTAGTACTATGGGTTGAATCTGGCAACTAACACACAATTAGCCATAGGTGTTTAAATTTTAAATGTAAAGTGATCCCTGTGAAATATGGGAGTGGGAATGAGAGAGGGAGGAGATGTACAATTTGGGACATGCTCAATCGGAACTGCCCCAAATGATAGAGTTAGAAGTGAGCCAGGGGATTCCAATACATTCCCATCAAGGTGGCATGTACCAAGGCCATCTCATTAGTCCAGGTGATCAATTTCAGCTCACAATCGATCACACTGATAGGTCTAAGAGTACAAAGGTTCACACAAACAAGACTAGTGTCTGCTAATACTAACTGATAGAATCAAAAAGGGAGAGAATTATCCAACATGGGAAGCAAGATACACAGCAGACTCATAGAATGGCAGATGTCCTAAATAGCACTCTGGCCTCAGAATCAGCCCTTAAGGCATTCGGATCTGGCTCAAAAGCCCATGAGAATATTTTAGGCATGGAAAACTAAGACACCCTGAAAAACAAACAAAAAAAAGAAGACCTAAATGAAAGATCTCTGCGAGTGAGATCCCAGTGGAAAGAACGGGGCCATCAAAGAAGGAGGTACCTTTCTCTGAAGGGAGGAGAGAACTTCCACTTTGACTATGACCCTGTCGGATTAAGATCGAAGTCGGCGAACCCTAAACGCTTCCATAGCCTCGGCAACTCATGACTAGAGCCTGGGGAGATTACTGACGCCATAAACAAGAGTGTCAAATTGTTAAATCAACTTCAGGAGTCACTGTGTAATTACGTCTCATGAGGGATCCGTCCTTAATGTGTTATCCAATGTGAAATAATGCTATTACTAGTAATGTGACAGTATTTTTTCACTTTGTGTTTCTGTGTGGGTGCAAACTGATGAAATCTTTACATACTATAATATTAAATCGATCTTCTGTGTATAAAGATAATTGCAAATGATTAAAAAATTCTTGGTGTTAAATTGGAAATTGCATAGATAATTAATCAATTCTTTAAAAATAATCATGTAGGATCTCTGTCTTTAATGTACTGTACATTGTGAATTAATACTATAACTAGTACTCCAACAACAATTTCAGTTTATGTCTCTATGTGAGGGCAAACTGTTGAAATCTTTACATAATATGTTCTAAACTGATCTTCTGTGTATAAAGAGAATTGAAAATGAATCTTGATGTGAACAGAAGGGGAGGGGGAGCGGGAGAGGGGAGGGTAGCGGGAGGGAGGGAAGTTGTGAGGGGGGGAGCCATTGAAATCCATAAGCTATACTTTGGAAATTTATATTCTTTAAATAAAAGAAAAAAAAAAGATCCAGTTTTCCATTCTTTTGCATAAATAACCAAAAGTAAAATTGTGAAATCATATGAAAGTTCTATTTTTAATTTATTGATTTAACATCTTAAGGTTTTCTACATCAACTGTACCATTTTAAACTCCTACCAACTGCACATAAGCATTTATATTTCTCCACATCTTCACCAACATTTCGGGTTATCTTTCCCTTCCCTTCCTTTTCCTTTCTGTCCTTTCCCATTTTTCTTTTCTTTCGTTTTTCCATTTTGCTTTTTAAAAAATCATAATGGATGTGAGGTTGTAGCTCACTATAGTTTTGATTTGCATTTTCCTAGTGGTTAGTGATGCTGACCATCTTTGCATATGTTTGCTGTCAATTTGTATATCTTTAAAGAAATTTCTATGCAAGTTTTTTAAATAGTGTTGAACCCAGTATTTGTTAAGCTTGTTACTGAGTTTGAATTCTCTTTTCTTTTTGTGTGTGTGTGTATCAAATCCTTGTCAGATGCAATTGCTGACATTTTCACCCAATAGATGGATTGCTTTTTTCTCTGTTGATAGTGTCTTTTGATGCACATTGAAGTATTTTTTCATGATGTACAATTTGTGCATATTTCCTTGACTATCTGAGCCCTTGAGTATTTTCTCCAAGAAATCATTGCCCAATGCAGTGTCATGTGCGTTTTGCCCTATGATTTTTTTACGTATTATGTTTAGACCTTTGATCTACTTTAAGTTAAGAGAAAGAAGAACAGACAGAGATTTTACATCCACTGGTCCACTCAGTTGTGGAAATTGTGGGCAGGCAAGGCTTTCATCAGGAGTCAGTCCCCGTCAATCATCAGAGGACTCTCTGGGGAACAAGGCCTTACATCTGCAGTGAGAGTGGCTGAAGCTTAACTATAAATCAGCTCTCATCTCACACAAGAGATCACAGAAGGAAGAGAAGCCATATCCCCACCAAGGGTGCGGATGTGCTGTTAGCCAGAAGCCACACCTAGTTACTCACAAGATAACATACACTGGTGAGAAGCCAATTGCAAATAGAATTATTTTCATTTGTTTTTAATTGCTAATTTCATTAACAGTGATATATTTTTTGTGTTTATAATTGAATCCTGCTATGTTGATGAATTACTGTGTAGTTGGATTTTATGTGTATGTGTGTTTAATTTTTACAATTTTAAAATAACATAATTAATTTTGTTTTTATTTCCAATTTGAAGGTCTTTTTTTGCTTCTTGCTAAGTTTTTATGGAAAATTTTGCCTTGTTTCTGATGTTAGATGAAAAGCATGTATTGTTTAACTATTGCATATGATGTTTGCTAAGTAATGTTCATGTTCGGCTTTTATTTTCTTGAGGTAGTTTCCTCCTGTTCCTAGATTTCTTGAAAATTTTTAAATCATGAAGAATTGATAAATTATACCAAAAGCAATTTTTTATCAAATGAGGTGATCTTGTCTGTGTTTCTCTTCATTCTGTTAATGTCAGGTATTACAACTATTGATTTTCGTATTTGGGGTTTTAAATATTCTATTCTATTTGAATTCAAGCCATGTTCTCTTTTTTTCCAGTGTTGATTTCTATTTTCTTAAGCTTAGATCTGTGCCTTAGTAGTGTCTAGTGTTCTGATAGATTCATTAAATGAATTTTGCTTTTCTGTTAGTTTTATTTGCTATAAGAAGTATTTCTATTTTGCTTTTATTATATTTCCATCTTTCTGCTTACAATGCATTTTGTTTATTTTATCCATTAGAGTAATAAGCATAATAACCATAGTTATAAATTCACTGTCTAATAATTTCAATATTCCTGGCATTGTGGATCTGGTATTGGTTTTTTGGTCTCCAAATTGTGATTTTGCCTTTTAGTCTGCTTTGTAATTATTTTTCATGATGGCAGTACATATTACACTAGGTAAGAATAATTTCTACAAGTAGTCCTTTAGAAATTAAATTCAAAGAGTGTTGGACTGGGCCAGCGCCACGGATCACATGGCCAATCCTCTGTCTGAAGGGCCGGCACCCCAGGTTCTAGTCCCATTTGGGGCACCAGATTCTGTCCCAGTTGCTCCTCTTCCAGTCCAGCTCTCTGCTGTGGCACAGGAGTGCAGTGAAGGATGGCCCAAGTGCTTGGGCCCTGCACCATCATGGGAGACCAGGAGGAAGCATCTGGCTCCTGGCTTCCGATTAGTGCAGTGTGCAGGCCGCACAGTGCGCCAGCTGTAGCAACCATTTGAGGGGTGAACCAACGGAATGAAGACCTTTCTCTCTGTCTCTCTCTCTCACTGTCTAACTCTGCCTGTTTAAAAAAACAAAGAGTGTTGGACTGGAGTGAGGGGAAAATTCTTTTTTTATTTTTTTTTATTTTTTATATAAAGCTTTTATTTAAAGAATATAAATTTCCAAAGAACAGCTCATGGACCACAATGGCTCCCCCTCCCCCCACAACTTCCCTCCCTCCCCCCACCCTCCCCTTTCCCGCTCCCTCTCCCCTTCTGTTCACATCAAGATTCATTTTCAATTCTCTTTATACACAGAAGATCAATTTAGTACATATTATGTAAAGATTTCAACGGTTTGCCCTCGCATAGAGACACAAAATGATAATACTGTTGGGGAAAATTCTAGTACTATGATTAGATGTCCATGTTTTAGAGAACCTATAGCTCTGGTTTTGAAATTCATAAGTGATTCTAAGTTTTGTTTTCTTCCCATTTATATGGGACAGCATGGCTAGACATGGCTGAAGATGCAGATTTCCCTTCCCCTAGATTAGCTATGCATTGATAACTAGGATATTAGGCTCTGCTTAGCAAGGTTTCCTTATCACAGACTTACGAAGCATGTTTCAAATGGTTCTATGTGCCTTATGTACTTGGACACCTCTTTCTTTTCTCCAAATTAAGGAAGTGTTCTGTAATTATTTCAATGAATAAGCCTTCCAGTCAATTATCTTTCCATATATTCAGGAACTCCTAAGGCCCAAATGTTGGGTCATATGATAATATCCCATAAATCTCAAACACTATTTTTAATTTTTCTAATTTCTTCTCTTTGTGGCCTGACTGAAAAATTTCCAAATATTTGTCTTCTAGCTCAGATATTATTTCTTCTGCATCACCAAGTCAGTTGTAAGGCTTTCCACTGTATTGTTATTTGTGTTGAATTCTTCATTAATATTTCATTTTTGTTTTTGTTCAAAATATCAATTTCATGGTAAAATTTTTCATTCATGTCATGTATAGATATTTTTAATACCTGGATTTGCTTCTCATTGTTTCTGAGTAATCCTATGATTAACATTTTGAATTCTCTTTCAGGAATTTCAGCAACTCTTCCTCTTGACATTCTAATATTGAAGTATTGTTATGTTCCTTTGGGTAGGTCATGTTGTTTTTCTTACTGTTAGTTGAATTTCTGCATTTTTTATGCATTTGAGGAAATATTTGTTTTTTTTTTCCCTCTGATGGCTTTTATCATTCAACTATGTCTCTGTGGCTTAGTGGATTGTCTGCTCTCTCAGTGAATATGGAGACATATGTGCTAGGTGTGGTCAGGGGTCTTTGTTCTTTGCTCCAGGGTTGGTATTGAAGTTTCCAGTGTGACACCAAGTTGTGCTTGGTAGATCTCCTCTTTTTAGCAGCAAGGAGGTTCTGATCACCTCTGCTGGCATAATCACACCTTCACTTCCTCTCCCTGCCCACAGTGGGCATAATACTTATCTGTACTTGCTGTATGAATTGCACAAAGGATCTATGCAGTTTTTAGTGTCAGCATGGGTCGCATTACAATGACCCACCCCAGGCATTCAGGGAGCTGTGAGCACATGGAACTACTCATATTGATTGCCAAGAGACCAAACTGCAACTTGCTTCCTCTCTTGCACATAGAGTTCCCATAGTCTCAGCAAATGGAGCTCCCACAGTCATGGGGTGCAAAGGATCTGGTCTGTTCCGTGAGCCTTTACCATCCACAGAAAAGGAGAGATGTTCCCAGAGCCAGCTGCCTGTGGGTGTTCCAGCTAGGCGGTTTGAGCCTCCAAGCCAGTGATATGTTGAGAGGCTGTTTGCGACTCATTGTCCTATGTGGATACCTAGCCCTCTGTCAGTACTCCCATCCAGATAAAATCAGTGGGGAACGTGGATTTTTCCACCCTGGTTGAATGCCTGGATCAAAGGCATACATAAGAGCCATTAGCTACAGTCCCTATTCATTTCACAATATTGCCTTCTCCCCGCTAGTTGCCGGGTACCTGCACCCAAGCTGCTGTCACTGCTGCTGCTGACAAGATGGCATCTTGTCCCTGCCGTGCTGGATGCATACCCAAGAGCTTCCATAGCTGTTGATTTATATCCAAAATGACATGAACTCTCTTTCAGCCGGTTCTTGGGCACTGTAGTGCGGGAGATGTAGGGAAAGAGATATGCCCCATTTTTTCCACTAGGTTATTGATCGTTAGAGCTCCAATTTGGACTCAAGCCAAACTCTTTCTCTGGCTATATCTCACTTCATTCTACAAAGCTGGTGCTTTCTCTGGCTCTTAGCTATATGCGTCGTGGGCTGTGTGTGTTTGTGCCATGCATCCGCACCTTCCACACAGAACCACAGCATCCCTCTTCCTTCCATATAATTTCCACTGTGCTTTTCTAACTCTCCCCTTGAGAATATAATTTCTCCACTTTTTTTTTAATATTTACTCCTAGCCTAGAGGAATACACCCTTTCTTATATCAAATCCCCTTCTGTAGTTTTTAACTCTCAGAATTGTCAATTTAAAGCCTCCAGAAATTCGACCACTGCACTTCAGATTTCTCTATCCTGGCAGTGACTCTCTTGGAGGTTTCTAATCTCATAGGTGTGAATTGCTGTATCCACCTGTCAGCGTCTATACTTTTGGGTCCTACAGTTTGCCCTACGAACTCACTTCTCCTATAACCTATATTGGTTTACCACTTTGTTCAGCATTTTACTCAACATAAAGATGCAGTGGCGACTTCCAAATTCCTTACTTTTGAAACTGGAATTAGGATGTCAGCCAAGTGTATTTTTAATGTAATAATAAACAACTCATTGAAAACAAGTCACATCAGATCAAGCACACTCACAGTGCAGCTGGAAGGCAGCAGGTGATGACCCAGTGCTTCAGTCTTTGCACCCACATGGGACACCTATAAGAATTTCCTGGCTCCTGGTTTCTACCTGCCTGAGGAACTGGATCAATCCAAAGCCAGGAGCCAAGAGCTTCTTCCAGTTCTCTCAAGTAGGTTCAGGGACCCAAGTGCTTGAGCCATCTTCTACTGCTTTTCTAGTCCATAATAGAGAGCTAGATTAGAGGAGGAACAACTGGGACTTGAACCAGTGCCCATATGGAATGCTGGCACAGCAGGCAGAGGCTTAGCCTGCTATGCCACCATCCATACAGATCCATGGCATCTCTCTTCCTTCAGAAAGAATCTCCACTGCAATTTTCAATCCAATTTTCCCCCTGAGAATGCACTTTTTTAAAAAATATTTTCCTCTAACCTAGAGCAGACCACTCCATCCCTATTCCACCATCTTGGAATCTCCTAATTATATTTCTTCTTGAAAGAAAATAAATATTCAATACATACGCATAAATCACCATCACATCAATCCATATGCCATTTTTATGAAACAGCGTTGGATTCTCTGAACCTATGAGATCCAACTGTGGGTTCAAGTTTTAAAATCTCTGATATATGGACTTAGTTATATTTTTATTTTTAAACAGATCTTATTCAATTTATTTAAAAAGAACCAAATGCATCTTTAAAATGTTTCAATGAAGCCAAAAATTAAATAAAAATATTTAAAATGGGAACAAAGTGGAAGGAAATACTCTTCATTAATATATGAAGGTGAGAGGCTACATAAAGCAATGATGAAAATAACACAGGCTACATATTAAGAAATGGTTAAAGGTGATGGAGACCTGTCGGAACCCTCGTCAGCGAAGGTCCAACCCACGGAGTCACAACACGACCGCTGTTGATCGGTTCTCGAGGAACTTTTACTCTTAGGGATAGAAGGAAAGGAGGGAGCGGGAAGCAGCCGGGAGAAAGACGGAGACTGAAGTGGCTGCCCCCCGTTCCCGCCCTTAACATGGTCTTTTATCCATTCCCAGTCCCCCGGGGCTAGGGCGAGTAGTCCATCAATCAGATCAAAGGGCACGCATAGTCTCAGGTCAGGGTGTATCTCATCCCATCAGGTCGTTTGCAAGTCTTTTGTTCAGGTTGTTTGCAAGTCTTTTGTTCAGCACTTCTTTGACCTTGTTCTGCTCTGCAGGATGAGGCAGTGCAATGAGGAGGTCCCCACAGGTGGCCGGCCTGTGGTTCCCCACAGAGACCCAAGATGGCCGAATAGTGAGAAATTGCACTGGCCTCCAACACAGAAGGATGCCTGAAAAACAAAGGAAGTACCATATTTCCAGGGGAATGACTAACAGAAACTTTTTCAGTGGAGCTGTGACAGAACAGAACAGAGATGGGAAAGAGTACAGGTGCACCATTTGGCCAGCCATATGGCCTGCCACACCCTACACCTACACAACAAGCTGCCAGCTGTGAAATGCCATCTGCCCAAGGCAAACTTTGTCTCATTCCCCATCACCACCAGCTTAACTGAGAGAATTCCACAGTTCGGAACTGACTTTGGTACAGCTTGCGAAGCTGAATGGGTTTTTCGTGAATTCTTTCAAAAGGGAAATCACATTGCCTCCTGACCCTCCTCCACATTTGGTTGTTAGAGTCACCCAGCTGCCAGAAAACAAAACAAAACAAAACAAAAAGCAAACAAAAACTCCTGTGTATCTGTAGACATGCTGTATGAGTGGAGAAGGATTTAGTCCACATCTCTCAGTCCTGGGACTAGGATGTTTGGTTCTATAAGTCCAGCATTAGTAGATAGTGCTAGCGTGACATGAGGAAGGTCTCGTCATCATCACACAGTCTTAAAGGCACAGAAATTAGTACCACAAGCCACAGCACTACTCAAGTTTGCCCAGTTGGACAATGGGACATTCCCCTTTGAGGCTTCTCAGCACCAAGAATGAAGCTTCACCTATCATACTACCTAGGGTAACTGAATGTAACTCTCTGGGATTAAATATACACATAATAGGAAGGTTACATTCACCTCAAATGCATACTGCTAAGCCTATGACCTGTTGCAAACAGGAACAATTTTTCACTTATAAAAACAATTGACATTGAATAAAGCCAAACAACTGACTCAGAGGATATACTTTTGGGCTTATTTAGAACCAAAGTCAAAGCAAAAAGCCAAGTGAAAACCTGCATTACATCTAAAATATAAACTCTACCAATAACACCTACTTCATAAAGAAGAAGTCATAATTATAAATTATACCAGATGCACAGATGCCAAAATATTGACCCAAGAAACATTTAGAAGCAAGGTAGAGGCCGGTGCTGTGGCTCAATAGGCTAATCCTCCACCTTGCGGCGCCGGCACACCAGGTTCTACTCGCGGTCGGGGCACCGGATTCTGTCCCGGTTGCCCCTCTTCCAGGCCAGCTCTCTGGAAGTGCAGTGGAGGCTGGACCAAGTGTTTGGGCCCTGCACCCCATGGGAGACCAGGAGAAGCACCTGGCTCCTGCCATCGGATCAGCACAGCGAGTGAGCCACGGCGGCCATTGGAGAGTGAACCAACGGCACAGGAATACCTTTCTCTCTGTCTCTCTCTCTCACTGTCCACTCTGCCTGACAAAAAAAAAAAAAAACAGAAGCAAGGTAGAGGAGCTGGCACTGTGGTATAGTGGATAAAGCCAGTGCCTGGCATGCCGGCATCCTAAATTGGCACTGGTTTGAGTCACAACTGCTCCATTTCCAATCCAGCTCCCTGTTAATGTGCCTGAGAAAGCAGTGGAAAATGGCCCAAGTCTTTGGGCTCTTGCACTCATGTGGGAGACTGGAAAGAACCTCCTGGATCCTGGCTGTGAATCCGCACAGTTCCAATTGTTGTGGCCATTAAGAGAGTGAACAACTAGGGGGAAGCCCTCTCTCCTCTGTGTCTCTGCCTCTGCTTCTGACTCTGAAATTCTGCCTTGCAAATAAATACATAAATCTTTAAAAAAGAAACAAGGTAAGCCAACACCACGGCTCACTAGGCTAATCCTCCCCCTGTGGCACCGGCACCCCAGGTTCTAGTCCCGGTCAGGGCGCCGGTTTCTGTCCTGGTTGCTCCTCCTCCAGTCCAGCTCTCTGCTATGGCCCAGGAGTACAGTGGAGGATGGCCCAAGCACTTGGGCCCTGCACCCTCATGGGAGACCATGAGGAAGCACCTGGCTCCTGGCTTTGGTTCGCACTGGCCGTGGCAGCCATTTGGGGAGTGAACCAACAGAAAAAGGAAGACCTTTCTCTCTGTCTCTCTCTCACTGTCTAACTCTGCCTGTCCAAAAAAAAAAAAAATACAAAAAAACAAAAAGAAAGAAAGAAACAAGGTAGACTAACAATAATGTTTGCAAGAAAATAAAATCCAAGAGAACACAGATACCTAAAATTATTGATGAAAACAATAGGTGCCATGCAACAAAATTTCACCAATGATATAGAAATCATTGAAGAGGATCAAATAGAAATTTTGGAGATGAAAGCTTTAATCAAAAAAATAAAAAAAATGCAATTGAATTGTTCAACAGAAGAATAGACCATGTGTAGAAAAGCATTTCTGAGAGATTCAAAATTTAGCTGGAGGGCAAGATGGCGGAATAGGAAGGCAGCACACTGATAGTCTGGGGAGAGGCAGTTTGATAAAAGTGGAGATACTGCAGGTTCAAGGAAGAGTAGGGGAAGAAACAGCAGAGGAAACTCTTCCAGAACTAGTGATTCACAGTGGACCTGCATGGAGAGCGTGGGAGCCCACATTTCGGGACACCAGCGGCAAACTCAACACACCAGCGCTGGAACGCGAGGTGAGCCGATCCTCAGTGGCCCGCAACACCAGCAGGGAAGCGGAAGGAGGAGACTAGAGCGAACAAGGCTTGAAATCCTGTGGGGAAAAGTTCACCAGGCTAACTAGAAGAGAGAGAGAAAGAAAAAAGTGACCGATGTGGACACGAGTTTCTCTCTCTCCGCCCACCTCTCAAAGGTGAGCAAGACAAAGAGCAGGCGCCATTTTGGACATACATCATAAGCAGGGCGACCTCAGGTCTGCACCGGCCCTGAGCCTAGCAGAGAAACCTGACTCTGGGCGTGGGGGTGAAATAGCAGGAGATTATAACCTAATGAATGTGTGGTGCTAATGAACTGAGACTGTGAAAAAAGAGACTGTGGGGGAGAGAACTCACGGAATTCACCACGTGAGTACTCTACAGAGACGCTGGAGTTCGGTAGCCTTGGTAGCCCAGTGGTGAGACTACAGGAGAATTTGAATCCACACTGAAGGCCGCAGAGATTCCCTCTGTGGTCCTTGGGAAAGAGCTTCCCATCTCTGGCTCCTGTGGGTATATCATTTGCCTGCTAACCACCACAATTCCATTCAGCTGTGTGGAATTACTTCACTTTTGAATCAAAAATAAAGAAAGAAACAGATGAGATTTACCACGCCTAACCTGGGAGTGTCACCTTTGGCACACCCTCAACCCTGAGGAACCAAACAAAGCTATCAGGCCACACCCATCTCAAGCCTCTAAGGCTCCATTGAAAGCAGACAGTCCACTTATCTAGAGTCATAGTATAACAAGAAAAAACACCACAGTGAAGAAACCAATATGCCAAACAACAAACGCAAAAACTGAGGTAACAAGAACAAGGAAGACACTATGACACCCCCAAATGAAAAAGACACCCCAATTCAAGATTACGAAGATGATGAGATAGAAGAAATGCAAGAAGCAGATCTCAAAAAATTGATAAGAACACTAAGAAGTACTCAAAAACAAATTCTTGAACTACAGAAATCCTTAATGGACAAGGTAGAAAATCTCTCTCGTGAAAATGAAATATTAAGGAGGAATCAAGCCGAAATGAAACAACTAGTAGAACATGAAACTGTGATAGTACGAGAAATCATAATGAAGTGAAGAATTCAATAGACCAAATGAAAAACACATTAGAGAGCCTTACAAACAGAATGGGTGAGGCAGAAGAGAGAATATCAGACTTAGAAGACAGAACACAGGAAAATATACAGTCAAACCAAAGAAAAGAAGAGGAAATTAGAAATCTAAAAAATATTGTTGGGAATCTACAGGATACTATTAAAAACCCCAACATTCGAGTTCTAGGAGTTCCTGAAGGCATGGAGAGGGAGAAAGGATTAGAATGCCTATTTAGTGAGATACTAGCAGAAAATTTCCCAGTTTTGGAGAAGGACAGAGACATCCTAGTACAGGAAGCTCATAGAACCCCTAGTAAACATGACCAAAAGAGGTTCTCACCACGACACGTTGTAATTAAACTCACCACAGTGAAACAGAAAGAAAAGATCCTAAAATGTGCAAGAGAGGAACGTCAGATTACTCTCAGAGGATCTGCAATTAGACTCACAGCAGACTTCTCATCAGAAACCCTACAAGCTAGAAGGGAATGGCGAGACATAGCCCAGGTACTAAGAGAGAAAAACTGCCAGCCCAGAATATTATATCCTGCAAAGCTCTCATTTGTGAATGAAGGTAAAATAAAGACCTTTCATTGCAAACAGAAATTGAAAGAATTTGTTGCCACTCGTCCAGCCCTGCAAAAGATGCTTAAAGATGTGTTACACACAGAAACACAGAAACACGGCAATCAACATGAAAGAAGGTAAACGAAGGGAACCTCACAGCAAAAGATCACAGGGAATTCAAAGCATACATTTGGATAAAGAAATTATGGGACATGTACTCTATAGAATACTATACAGCAGTCAAAAACAAGGAAATCTGGTCATTTGCAACAAGATGGAGGAATCTAGAAAACATCATTCTGAGTGAATTAAGCCAGTCCCAAAGGGACAAATATCATATGTTCTCCCTGATCGGTGACAACTAATTGAGCACCAAAGGGGAAACCTGTTGAAGTGAAATGGACACTATGAGAAACAGTAACTTGATCAGCTCTTGTGCTGACTGTTGTTGTACAATGTAATACTTTATCCATTTTAGTATTGTTTTATTCTAGTACTATTGGTTGAACTCTGTAATTAACAAACAATTATTCTTAGGTGTTTAAATTTTAACTGAAAAGTGATCCCTGTGAAATATAAGAGTGGGAATAAGAGAGGGAGGAGATGTACAATTTGGGACATGCTCAATCAGTCATGCCCCAAATGTTGGAGTTAGAAACGTGCCAGGGAATTCCAGTACAATCCCATCAAGGTGGCATGTACCAATGCCATCTCACTAGTCCGAGTGATCAATTTCAGTTCACAATTGATCACACTGATAGGTCTAAGAGTCAAAGGGATCACACAAACAAGACTAGTGTCTGCTAATGCTAACAGATAGAACCAAAAAGGGAGAGAATGATCCAACATGGGAAGCAAGATACACAGCAGACTCATAGAATGGCAGATGTCCTAAATAGCACTCTGGCCTCAGAATCAGCCCTTAAGGCATTCAGATCTGGCTCAAGAGCCCATGAGAGTATTTTAGGCATGGAAAGCCAAGACACTTTGGAAAAAAAAAAAAGAAGACCTAAATGAATGATCTCTGCGAGTGAGATCCCAGTGGAAAGAACGGGGCCATCAAAGAAGGAGGTACCTTTCTCTGAAGGGAGGAGAGAACCTCCACTTTGACTATGACCCTGTCAGAATAAGATTGAAGTCGGCGAACCCTAAAGGCTTCCATAGCCTCGGCAACTCATGACTAGAGCCTAGGGAGATTACTGATGCCATAAACAAGAGTGTCAAATTTTTAAATCAACTTCAGGAGTCACTGTGTACTTACGTCTCATGTGGGATCTGTCCTTAATGTGTTGTCCAATGTGAAGTAATGCTATAGCTAGTATTGAAACAGTATTTTTACACTTTGTTTTTCTGTGTGGGTGCAAACTGATGAAATCTTTACTTAGTATATACTGAATCAATCTTCTGTATTATAGATAATTAAAAATGAAAAAAAATCTTGGTGTTAAATTGGAAATTGCATAGAAAATTAATCAATTAAAAAATATATCATGTAGGATCTCTGTCCTTAATGTGCTGTACATTGTGAATTAATACTATAACTAGTACTCCAACAGTATTTTTCACTTTGTGTTGCTATGTGAGGGCAAACTGTTGAAATCTTTACTTAATATATAGTAAACTGATCTTCTGTATATAAAGAGAATTGAAAATGAATCTTGATGTGAAGCAAGGGGAGAGGGAGTGGGAAAGGGGAGGGTTGCAGGTGGGAGGGAAGTTATGGGGGGGGAAGCCATTGTAATCTATAAGCTGTATTTTGGAAATTTATATTCTTTAAATAAAAGCGTTATAAAAAATAAAAAAAAGAAAATTAATCAATTTTAAAAATATATATCATGTAGGATCTTTGTCCTTAATGTGCTATACATTTTGAATTAATACTATAAGTAGTACTCCAACAGTATTTTTCACTTTGTGTTGCTATGTGAGGGCAAACTTTTGAAATCTTTACTTAATATATAGTAAACTGATCTTCTGTATATAAAGAGAATTGAAAATGAACCTTGATGTGAATGCAAGGGGAGAGGGAGTGGGAAAGGGGAGGGTTGCGGGTGGGAGGGAAGTTATGGGGGGGGAGCCATTGTAATCTATAAGCTGTATTTTGGAAATTTATGTTCTTTAAATAAAAGTGTTATAAAAAATCAAAAAAAAAAAGAAAAAAAAAGAAAGAAAAGCATTTCTAATCTGGAGGACAAGATTAATAAAGTAACCCAATCTGACAAAAATATTTACAAGAAGGAATCCATAATTTTCATCTAATTGTCAACAGTGTATTTGAGTAAGAAGAAGGTCGACTTACTGATAAATGTGTGGCAAACATATTTTTATCTCAATTCTGTGTGTAGTACTACATCAGAATTGATAGATGATAATTTAAACAGCAAGGCATTTGTTCTATATATGGTAAAACTAATTAATATTATTGTCATAAATACTATGAGAAAATGTAAATCTGAGAATGTAGTAACCATGGGCCAAAGCAAGTATCAGAATGAAAGTTGAATAGCAATCCTTCAGATATGTCCAGTAGAGTTGTTTACAACATGAGTATTATTTTATTATTTTTTCCATGAATGTGCTCAGTATTATTTTCAAGAACAAAGAAAATGTCATATTTTTGCATAGCTATGAAAGATTTTGGAAGTATTTTATGGCATATCATGACAAAATTGAATTTGCTTTTATATACTGAAGATACCAGGGGCTAGTTTCTTAGCAATTTAATTAACAAGTTACAGGAATGATATGTAAATTTTATTCATTATATTACTATGCTATTCCAAAAATGCCTGAGGGTATGACAGTCATGTTAATGACCTTTGACCTTCTGGGCTTAGTAATTAATCAAATTTGACTGCTCCAGCTGTGACTGACTTTGAAGCAGTGTTCCAACAAAAGATGACACACACACATGAATAGATGAATTGTTTCTAATTTTTAAGATTTAAATAAGCTTATTCAAAGTCTTTGCTTTAAAATAATTGTAACATATTCAAATATATTTGTATATAGGGATTAGAATATTATTACAGACTACTATTTTTAAAGGAATTGTCCTTTTATACTTACATGAACTGACTTTTTGGTAAGCATGTAAAGAATGTTCAAATTAATTTCACTGATGCAAAACTGATAAAATACATTGGAAGAAAAAAGCAAACTATTAAAATTCTTATTCTTTAATGGTTGTGACCATTTTCTATTTGCTGCTCTGGAATATTCAGCCTGTAAATAAGAAAAAGGTGTGCTTCACTGAAATTTGAATGGTTAACACTGCATTTCAGTTAAAGAAATTTCTAGATATCTGTCAAAAACATTGGCAAGAAACAGTAAATATCATGCAAACACAATTGACACTGGATTGAGAGAAATCCAGCAAAGTACTTCTGTCAAACAGTGAATTATTCCATTTATTGTAAGGAATAAATTGAAAAACTATTCAGAAAAGTCAACTCTACTAGTAATAAATTACTGTATCAGGAGGAAGTTATCAGTAAAGAAATGGTGAATTTTTAGGGCTGACGTAGGATTTTCACAATATGGTGTATGTCAGTTCTCATGTGGAGAAGCTTGTGGAATCAGTGCCTGACACAACAGGGGCAGGGATGCCTGCCGTCGAAGTCTAAGACAAATCAAAATAAATCACATCTGTGTGCTGAGATGTCGTCATTTAGTCATTAGATGAATCTTCATGTTCTTCTGCAGTTGGAAGATGTGGGAGGACGTAGTGGTGGGTGGCAATGGTTAACAGAGTTTTACAACCCTTTATGGATGGGGGCTTGCTGCTCCTTGAGTAGAGGGGCTGACCTCCTGTGCTGCGCTCCAACCAGGCAAGTCAATGGCAAGGGCAAAGCAATAAAAATCTCCAGCAACTTAGTTTTCATCTATTCTCTTTTATAAACCGTCACATTTATGTTTTTAAGTCTTGTGGTCTATTTAAACTTGTGAAATGTTGATTTTTATCTTACAGCATGCGCGATATGAAAGTTCTTAATTATGCTGAACTTAATTATCATGGGATCTTGATGAGATAAGGGATACTGTTCCCCTTTCACAGACAAGAAACAAATAAAGGTGAGATCCACAAAGCCCAGGAAATCAATTGTAGAGGCATGAAGATGATGTCCAGATATGACTTAGACTCCCATGTTCTTGAATATAAAAGTCTTCCACTTTCCTTTCATTTAGATTCAGAAATTTAGTCATACTTATTTTTAGCTGTTCCATTTTCCTGGAAAATCCAACACTACACATTATATTCTCATTCTCATTAGTAATGATATCTGCATTAATGTTACTTTATCATCCATATTATATAGAGTATGAGTAAACATTTATCATTTTAATGTTCCTTTCAAACTTTCTCTATTATTTCTCTATTATTAATTTAATAATTATATTTAACTTTCCTTTCAAGCTTGCTACCCTCCCAAGTGCATTAGCAGAGAGATGGATTGGAAGTGGAACAGAAAAGACTTAAACCGGTGCCCATTGAGAGTGCTGGTGTTGCAGGCTCTCTGCCACACGCCAGCCTCAGTGTGTTTTTCTCTTGAAGGACATGTGTGTGAAGTATGAAATGCTAGATTCGCAGTAATTTTTGAAGTATTTTAAAGATACAACCACATTATTTATGGGGCTCCCCTGATTATGCTGTAAAATCTTCTATAAGTACAGATCTACATAATGCTCCTTTAAGAATTCTCCACTGAAGTTCTCATTACTGTTAACCCTTTTTTCCTTGGTCATTGTGTTTATTGAAGTATTATTTTTGGATACATATTTATTTTTATGTATAATTTACATTGGTTTCTTTATTCCATGGATTATTTAATTACATCAGATTGTGAAAATATAAATATATGTGGTGACACTTCCTATCTTGTGATTACTTTCTTCTTTCTTTTCTTACTAGGATTTAGATCTAATCATTGTGCCTGTCTCCAACTATCATTTAATATTCAAAGACTCAATGTCTAAAAAATGGAGAAAAACTAATGTTCAGTTTCAACATTTTGGCACACCGGTTAAGTTGCTGCCTGCAACACTGATACCAGTATGGGCACTGGTTCAACTCCCAGTTGTTCCACTTCTGATCCAACTGCCTGTTAATGTGTGTGGGAGGGAAGTGGAAGATGGTCAATGTACTTGGACCCCTGGCCCCATGTAGGGGACCCAGATGAATATCCCTACCTCTTGGCTTCAGCCTGTCCCAGTCCTGTCTGTTACAGCCACATGGGCAGTGACCGAGCAGATGGAAGGGCTCTCTCTCTCTCTCTCTCTCCCTTAAACTCTGCCTTTCAACTAAACAATTTTTGCACAATTTGAAAATTAGTAAAGGAACAGAACTTAAATGTGATTATCATAAGTGAAAGGTACTTATGGAGTGATGATTATTTTAAGTTTCTTTACTTAATCACTTCACAGTGCATCAAAATATGTCAAAATATCTTGTTGTAAACTGTAAACCTATACATTTTGTCAATTGTACTTTACTATTGATAAGGATAAAATGTAATGAAAAATATGATCTTCTTTGAAAGCTGACAACACAGTCTCCTAGAAGTTAATACTTGCTTTCTTATTTTTTTAGTTCGTTTTATTTTTAAAAGATCAGATATGAGACTAAAGCATGTAATGATCAAGTTGATCAAAATTTCTAGTCTAGTGAGAAAGAAATTTCTGGCGAGGTGGAATAGCAGGATTGACATATTCCCCAAATCAAGTCTTGGTAGTTTTTTAGATTTGGCTTCTAAATATTGAGATTCTGGATTCTATAATTATGTTCTTCATATGATACATAGATTCAGTCACTTTAGGAATGTATTTAAAAAAATATTTTAGCCATTCAAAAAAAGTTTGGACAGAGTCTATGTGTGCCTTTTCAGAGATTTGACACAAGTTTTAAAATGTCATGGAGTATGTTCGATTACATTGAGATTCAAAGATTTGTAAACAATGAGAATATCTAATTCAGTAATGATCCAAAATTGAATGTGCAATTCTTAATACTTATTCTGAATTTATAAACATGAAATCAGTTTTTTTTTTTTTATTTATTTATTTTTTTGACAGGCAGAGTGGACAGTGAGAGAGAGAGACAGAGAGAAAGGTCTTCCTTTGCCGTTGGTTCACCCTCCAATGGCTGCCGCGGACAGCACGCTGCGGCCGGCGCACCGCGCTCATCCGATGGCAGGAGCCAGGTGCTAGGTGCTTTTTCCTGGTCTCCCATGGAGTGCAGGGCCCAAGCACTTGGGCCATCCTCCACTGCACTCCTGGGCCACAGCAGAGAACTGGCCTGGAAGAGGGGCAACTGGGACAGAATCCGGCGCCCCAACCGGGACTAGAATCCAGTATTCCGGCACCGCAAGGCAGAGGATTAGCCTGTTCAGCCACGGCGCCAGCCTGAAATCAGTTTTTAAAAACAAGTGGATTTTGAGACTCTTTGAATTGAGTAGAATTCTGTCTTTTTATTATATACTATCAGTTCACTAGTTAGCTCTTGTCAGTTGTATTTGTGTGTGCCAGAATCTTATATGGATTTATAATGATGCTTGGTGATTATGTAAGCCTAGAGAAAAGCAAATATGGAGGCTACTCTATGGATGTAGATATAATTTTATAATTAAATATGTTTTGAAGAATTCTCAAAGATGGAAAAATATCATGTAAAATATTTAAAGTTTGGTATATTTTCTGCACATATAAAATCATGTTATAGATATGTCATATAATTATCTAGAAGTGATAATTTATTTCATAGGTTTTTGTTACAGTTTTACATATTCAACCTTTATTAATATTTTTTAAATGCATTCTAATTCACACTGCAAATGATGTTGAAATTTTGCCCTAGTTATTGCTGATTATCTTTTATAAGGATCTTTTTTAGTTTACCTATTTATGTCTATTCAGCATTTAAAAATAGATGTGCAAACCTATCATGAAGCAAAGTAGAAAATGAAGTTCTAACCATAAATATGGACTCTGTGGCATGGCAAGTCACTGCCACCTTGAACCTATGGAGATCTGTGATTTTCTTTGAGTTTTGAGGAGCTTTGCTGATACACAGTTAGAAGTCTCCTTTGTTGAAGTCAGTTTGTCAGAAGTTTGGGGAAGATATTCACTTACTCTTTATTCCTATACCCTTAACGTTAAGACATTTAAAAAACAATTCTTTCTTTCATTTCTAAATTTCTATATGGGAGTATAGATTTTTAAGAAAAAGGAAAATTAATCTTAATTTTTTACCCTTCTAATTGTATAGTGTATGATACTTGTGTGCATTTGTATACATTTGTTTCACATATTAAAATATTTAACAATGTTTAAAATAATTATATTGGAGAGTGACATCAAAGCAAAGTATATTTTGGGGGTTATTAGATATGAAAAGAACAGAATTAAATGCAGCCATGAGAGATATCTATTCCCATGTAGTTTTATAAATTGAACTGCAAGTGTGGTTTAATAGATCACATTTATTAAAAACCTACCATATACTACACATTGCATTGTGCCACCTACCCTACTCAAACCATCCCCAAAACCTGCAAGATCAGTCCAGTTACAAAGAGACAGTCCATCTCAGATTCAGCCAGAGCATAGAAACTCACCAGAACTTTTAATTATGAATTTCATTAAATATAACCATGATTAAAGTTATATGTGATCTTCCTGAAGTGCTAAATCTGATTAAAATTATTGGTACGTGGGATATATATATATATATATATATATATACACATATATATAAATATATAAATATATAGATATGTGTGTGTCTGTGTAATGCAGAGTAGGGTTTTGACTCTGCTTTCAGAAGGATTATCAAGAGAACAGATTCTGGTTATACCTGTACACTTCTTTGAGGTCATTTTGGGGTATTTTGGGGTTTTCAATAAGTCTTGCTGTACAATATTATCTTGAAATTCTTATTTTCAAATATTCTTTAAATTGTTATTTCAAAATGTTTCTACTGTTTGCTTTATAAAAGGTTTTTAAAACAAGTTATGAAATAATTTCTCTTATTTTTAAAAATAGTTTTATTAATGATCCTATGCATCTTACCATAAATTTTCAAAGGAAATTCTCGATTTCTAAGTTATAAATCATTAAGATAGATTGTAATTGAAATCATTTTGGACTAAGAATAAATTTGAGAGAGACAACATCCTAATATTGATTGCTCTGATATATGAACAAATTATTATTTTTGTTTAAAGATTTATTTTTTTTTTACTTGAAAGAGTTACAGAGAGGCAGAGGCAGAGTCAGGGAGAGAAATCTTCCATCCATTGGTTCACTCTCCAAATGGCCACAAAGTCCAGAGCTGGGCTGATCTGAAGCCAGGAGCCAGAAGCTTGCTCCAGATCTCCCATGTGGGTGCAGGGGCCCAACGACTTGGACCATCCTTGACTGCTTCCCCAAGCCATAACAGAGAGCTAGATCAGAAATGCAGCGGCTGGATCTCAAACCAGCGCCCATATAGGATGCCAGCTCTGCAGGTGGTAGCTTTACTCACTACATCAAACTGCCAGCCCCCAAATTATTTTCTTAATTCTTCAAAAGTTTCTTACCAGTGGTTTATATTATCCAGTGTACAGATAGGGTATGATACAGTCACATATATTTCAAATAATTCATTTTTAAAACTAATAAGAAATGAAAAAGATTAAAATCAGAATTCCTGGTTACTCATTGCTAATATGGAAAATGTGATTGATTTTAAAATTGATTATAGTTATATTATTATTAGAAAAATAATACACTCCTTATTCCAAACCATAATGTACATAGTATTTTTTTTTAAAACAGGCAGAGTGGACAGTGAGAGAGAAAGGTATTCCTTTGCCGTTGATTCACCCTCCAATGGCTGCCGCGGCCTGCATGCTGAGGTCGGCACACCGCGCTGATCCAAAGCCAGGAGCCAGGTGCTTCTCCTGATCTCCCGTGCGGGTGCAGAGCCCAAGCACTTGGGCCATCCTCCACTGCACTCCCGGGCCACAGCAGAGAGCTGGACTGGAAGAGGAGTAACTGGGACAGAATCAGGCGCCCCGATCAGGACTAGAACCCTGGGTGCCGGCACCGCAGGCAGAGGATTAGCCAAGTGAGCCGTGGCGCCGGCCAACACATTCCCTGTTTTATAAATGGTATCTTTTAGCTGGGTCCTCAAATTGTTAAAGGTGCAAAACTAGGGTCATTCTTTTATGGTCACGAATCCCATTTGGCGGTCTCTGTCCCATAATATAATTGCTTCCTAAGGGTGTCCCATCATCCTAACACCTTGCAGTGAAGATTTGAATAGCAGACTTTTAGAGTAACATAAATACTTTTACTACATTACTTCCATTGCTCTCTTTATCAAACCTTCCACCTCCCTGAATATATTGATTGCAATTATAGTAATACTTTTAATATCATCTTGTTAAGTATATCATCCATTGTGTCTCTGATTTTATTGATTTATTTTTCCAGATTATATTTTAAAACTTCCTGATTCTGTGTATGTAATATTTTTATTGTATGTCAAACATTGTAATTTTTTATTTTAATTTAATTGAAAGGCAGAGCAACAGAGAAAGAAAACTATATTTGTGCTGCCTCTCAATATGTACATTAGCAGGAAGCTGGGTCAGAACTAGAGGTGGGACTCGGTCCCATGTACTCAGATTTTGGCTGTGGAAGTCCCAAGTAGGGCTTAACCCTCTGCACCACAAAACCCACTGCCAGTCGCTGAGATTTTACCATTTGGGGTTCTTTATATGATCTTCTTTTTGTGATAATGTCATTATCTCTATGTGTTAAAATTAATACCGCCAATATTTTAAGTATATATTGTTAGAGGTAATGCAAAAGGGGAGAATCTTATTGATTGCATGATTATTTAAAAAGCCATTCAATAAATATAAAGATGTGCAAGTTTACCTAGGGAGAGGTCTAGGAAATCAGCAAAAATCAGACAATGAAATATTGCCAGTGGCCAGCATGTCTGAAGTACATATTGTTATTTTATCTTCTGTGTTAAAAATCTACCCCAGACCAGCAGTAACTAAATTTTTTTAAAAAATGTACAGCCCACACATTCTTTAATTAAATAGCATTTGGAATTTCTAAAGGATAATATTCTCCCAAGTTGATATCAATCAGAGACAATAGGGAATCCACAGGTGTCCAGATGGATAGTTTCTAAAATGCAAAATCAAGAAGAAATTAATTGTAGATTTAATAATTTTTGAGTTCTAAATTTCTCATAGAATATAGGAATAAAGCTCAATAATTTTATATTAAAAGAAATGATGTCTCAAATTCAAGAGAATTCATGAAAATGAAACTTTAATTTCAAATAAAAAAATTAGGAGAATTTCTGAGTCTTCGTTCAATCTTTGATGAATTATATATAAAATTTCATAATTATCTTTAAAAATATAAAAGATCTGATTAGATTTCTATATCTGAAATCAGTTCTGTCTTTAATTTAGGAAGTTATTTTTTTTCTCTAGGTCTGTACAGTAATATGCTAATTTTTCATACTACAGTAAAATATTATATCAATTATAAACACTAGGAAAGAGATATTTACTATGGAGTAAGAGAAATAAGAAAAAATGAATTATTATTATTATTATTATTATTTGTTCATTAAATACAGTGTTTGTTTCCATCCCTGTTTCAAATTCACCTGGAGCCAATAGAAGAAAAGCAATAATTCTATAATTGGACAATAAAATATTTTAAAGTGATTCCAATTGAATAATAAGTGTGATCACTTATTGATTATCTGCTAAGTGACATTACATTGCCCTTGATGTTTTATATTTAATACATTTATATCATCTTTATTAACACATTTTACAGATGAGAACAAATTAGCCCCATGAAAGCATGTGATCACAGAGAACAGCTCTTAACTGTATGTATCACTGAAAAGAATCAGTGGTATATCATTAGCTTCATAATTTAATATGTGAATTGAAGGGGAAAAAAAGTGGGAGAAGGAAAATCTGAAAGATTAATACTGCCTAAAAAGTCATTTGGTAGTCTCTTAACTCTGTTAAGTCAAGAGGAACTTCTTTTCCCAGGAGTTCTTTATCACATATCATAAGGCAGCATTTGTAATCCCAGGGAACAGCTTGAAATAAAGCAACAGGAATTCTTAAGAGAGTTGCCAGCATGTTTTGCTGAAATCTTAAATGTAATGCTGGGTGGTTTTCAGATGCCCTGGGAATATTCCCAACTGTTCCTACACATTTCTACTCACTTCGATCAATACTCTATTAGGCGCAATGGTTTTGTAGAATTCAGCCATGAAATTTTATGTCGCAACTTTCAATCCTGTTTCATATTTAAAAGAGAAAGGATCTCTTTGCACAATTTACTAGAAAACTTCAGGCAAAAAGTTTTAATGAAAACAAGTTGACTCAGTACTGCTAATATTTCTAGATATTTTCTAGTCCTACTTTAATGAAAAGCAGTGCTCATCATCATTAGTAGGTCATCAAGCACTGCTTTTGTGTTCAGCTGAGCTTTCACAAAGAGACATGCAGCATAAGCTGCGTGGTTGACATTGAAGAAATCAGGTGAAGTGTGAGGAAAAGCAGCTAACTGAGAGATTCATGAAAAATTGTTCCTTGCCCTGTGAAAAGTAATTAATTGGCTTTTATAAAGTTTAGAGTGTTACAAACACAAGTGAGGTTTCAAATGCATTAAAGGTTACAAATTAGAAAATACTGTCATGCGACATGTCCTTTTTATTGAAAATATATACTTACTCTTCACAATAGGGGGTTACAAGACATTTGTTACAAAAATAAACTCATAAAATATAAACAAAATGTATAGAGGGTAATGAGGGTTATTATCTTGAAATGTAAGCTCATAAGATTACTACAGTGGGATATTCATTTTACCATTGTGCCATTGCCAAATCAACATTAAATAGCATGTGTTAACTAATTATACATATGTATGTATGAACATATATTCTATATGTTCTGTTATACATGTAGTTATTATTTGTGTTTTATGAAACATTCTTATTATCAACATAGTAATTGGAATTATTTATTTTTAATATTTGTCAAGTATAGTCAGCTATTTTTCCTCACTTTAAATTTGTACAACAAACCTGTATTTTATAGAAAAATACATTATAAAAGAGGTTAAATTTATTTATGAAAGTCTGTATGTGAGAAATAGAGAATAAATTCAGACACACTTGATTCAATTATTTGAGTTTTACCTCGCCAGAGCATAAGAGCTGTAGGCCCCAATGCTTGATTGTATATGATGGCACTAAATGAGGAAATTGGGATACAGAAAAGCTGTGTTCAAAATTTTATTGCTACTATCGTCTTTTGGGGAAAAACAATTTTAGAGAGCTAGTGATATAAATACCAAACATTTATGTCTTGTGTTGGATAACACTGCAGTAACACATATATCATATGGAAAACACATAGAACACTGTGAGCATTACTTTATATACATCCAGAAAAGAAACGATGATCAATATTACATGGTTTTGAAATATTTATAGGAGACAAGATGTGTAAACTTCATAGTAAAGTTACTAACACGTTCTTGTCTTCAATAAATATTTGCCTTTCCAATTTCCCTTACTGTTAAATGAGTAAAGGAATTGCATGTGGGAACAGCATTTCCAGCGTGAATATATAACAGATTGGAAACAGATAACCACCACTGACATACTTTTCTAAACCTTTTGATAGACTTGATTTTGTCCATCAATCCTTACAAAACATGCGTTGTCCAAATACGATAAATCTTGTTATGCTGAGATTACATTTTCTAGGATCTCATTCCCTGCATATTTCCAGAGTAGGGTTGACTGAAGAGGAACTAGTGCTACACTGAGAATGCAGAAGGGGAACATCACTCATTGCTAATGGAACCTCTTCACAGTCTGATACAGTGATAATCTCATTGAGTCTTGGTGGCTCTCAGCTTGTTCTCCAATATGTGTGGCTTTGCATGTTGGAGAGGGCAGGTGGGTATTCTTCCTAAATTCTGTAATATGATTCAAAAACATTTTTAATTTCATTTTTGTCTGAAAAAAGCTGATTATTTGTAGAGTATCAGATGGCAGGTGGTAGTTGTACTGTACTGACATCCAGGCAACTGCTTTACTTAATGTTGTTTTGATTACATGTAATGGGGCATACTAGAACTAATCAATTATATTGAGATATGTATTTGAGAGATATTGACATGTCTTTGAGACCCTATGAGAAATGGAATTTAGTTAGTTCTAGCATCTCAAATTGGAAGATAGTCATGCGACTGTCACTACTCTCTTAACATTTCTTGGTGAAATGTTCCTTTCATGCAGTCTTTCATTATAGATATATTTTCTGTACTTCTATTTATTTAAAACATTTGAGTTATATATCCTCAATTTTATTCATAGACTATTTCTGAATTTCTGATTCAAATTCTTAAGAACTCTCTCCCACAATCATCTAGAGAAGTCGGGAACAGGAGGAAATCTTTAAGGGAAAGATTATAGCTGAATCCACCGGAGAGAGTCACGAGATTTGCTTTTGCTTGTTTGTTTATTTGTTTTCACAATATTGTGCTGGGTGGCTTACTTGTGAAGTAAAGATTGTTCAGGAAAATGCAGTTTACATATGTTAGGAAGTTAAAAATAGATTGTCTTTTAGTTGATGATATGGTTCTGTGATTTGAGTGCAAACTGTTCTAAATTTTAAGCCTTGTAAAATATTAGAGATTTCATGAAACAGAGACATATAGATTATATGTGGAGGGAGAATTTTTTTTCTAAAGTATGAGCTAAAAAGAATACTACATTTAAATATTGGATTTGGAGAAAGAAGGAGATAGTGAGAGGAGAATAGTTTGCAAGTGTGAACTTTCTAGAAGATGAACCATTCATCAAATAGCTACACTTATTAAGAACAATTCATATCTTATTTCAAAGAAGCTAAAACCATGCTTTTAAATTATTTCTTGGCAATGATGGTGTACATTTTAACTAAATCATTAAAAACATCCATCATTGGTGAAAATTTTGAATTATGTTCCAAGGAAGAAGTCATAAAAGAATGATGCTGTACTCTTGAAGGTATTTGGGTCATCTTTTCCTTATTTGTATATTATTATTGATGGACTTGTGTATGGAAAATGCCATCACAGTGTGTCATGATAGAAGTGTTCTGTAGATATGGGAGTTATAAATGTAGGAGCCTTTAAAGTGTCACATTCTTATGTATTTGTGATTCACATTAATTATAATACATTCATGAAATATAACCTGAGTTATTCAATAAAGAATGGGGATTCCTTGATAATTGAAAGGCTGACTTTTAGAGAAAGAGACAATTCATTATGTCTGTGTGAATTCACTGAAAACATAAATCACTCTTGTCCATATCTTATCTCTTATCCACCTACGCTAAATCAGTATGTGAAGCTTTATATGTGAGAAGGAAAAGAAGGAAAAATCAAACAAAGAGAGCAAGAGAAGGGGAGAGAGAGAGGAGGTAGGGAGGAAAATACTTAATTGGCCTTGGAATTTAGATGATGATGATCAAAGAGGAATTTATAATGATAGTATTTAAAATACATTCATATATTTTGAAACATATATCTCACAAGTAGTTATGACTGTCAACAAAAACAAAGTAGTGAAGTTTTATGACTTAAACTTTGAAAAGAGCCATCCAGTTATCCTTGACCTCAAAATATTAAGTTTGGATTAACTCTAATTGCAAAAGAAAGAAGGGTATGTGAAACTAATCAGTTAACAAGGTTAAAATATCCTTTAGAAGGTCACGGGCATGAGCTTACCAAATTACAGTAAAAATTTCTCCAATTTTTTTAAAAAAGAATTTGCATGTAGAGATTGAAAATGGGTACCACTGAGGAAGAGTTAGCAATTCCTGGAATACTAAGGTTGGGGTAGTAGTCTAGTAATATAGAAGAATTTAGGGTGTCCAAATTATTATGGTGTGCATGGGACTGAATGGTTCTTAAAATTTGTGATTTTAAGTGCTTAAAGGCAAAATTATCATGTAAATCAAAATTCTTGGTTACCAAAGAAAAGAGACATGGAAGAAAAGATAAAAGATGCAAAAGTCTCATTTAAGATACTCACTAGAATTCTAAATGATTTTGAGGTGGACCTTTGTCAAGCTTAACTTGCAGTCTCATGAGAAGCACTCTAACTCTCAAATTTAGGAGTGCAAAACCAAGATTCGAGGTATGTTCCCTCATAGATATCCTTACCCAATTCCAAAACATAGGCACATTGTGAACAGTTTTTCTATATTGAGCCAAAGCTTTAATAAATAACTCTTTAAATTTTCTTAGGTTCCCAGTATGTATTTCCTTTGGGAAAACTTACATGTATGCACTGGTGGTAATTATATGCATATAATTAGAGATTTTATTTTTATGTAACATTGAAAAATCTCACATCTGCTCTGTTTAGTCTTTATAGTAAATACATATTTAATGGCTATGTAAACCTCAGTGATATTAACACCCAAATTCCACATAATTTTGAATTTATTATTTCCATTCTTTATATTTTTTAATAATATATGAAACATTAATAAGTATCTTTATACAAAACAACTTATTGAGCCTATTGCATTACAACCTCAGAATAAATTTCCGGGATTGGATCAGAACATCTATTTGCAGGTATTTATTTATAACTATTGTGATTTTTTACTTTACAAAACGTTTATGAAGTTTATAGTAATTTGTAATGCTAATTATATCAAATTTATGATTCAATTTTATGGAACCTTTGTAGGTAATATGTGTTTTAATGGATTTGTTTTCTAATGCTGTTACTGTGAGAATACTGCTTGAGAATATTTTAACAAATATTTCATCATTTCTAAGGGTGAACGTTTTTTCATATGTGTATTTACCCTGCATTTTTGTGTTGTCTCCTTGCATTCATTTAAATTTCAAAATTCCTCTGCAAAATGTGCAAGGTTACATCCAGGCATTGCCTTCTTTTGCTAGTTATGAATGTTTGCAAGGATAATGAGAAAAAATGTTCACTTGGCGTTTCCACTTGCAATGCTGTAACATCCATCAAGATAAATGACATACCATGTCATTATGAGTGATATTTGACAGATGACTGGGACAGTTGGAGAAAGAAACTCTTTAGATTATGTTTACAGCTTCAATGATGCCAGATGTTCTTTTCCTAAAGCTGTGTTATTGACTAAATTTGAAATGGCTAGTGGGAAAAATAAAATTAAAGCAAAAAAAGTGTGATAAATGAGCATTCTGAGGCAAAGTCAAGGATACAAACAGGTAACATTTCCCTTGAAAACCTGTTCTAAAAAAATGACAGACTATAATTCTTCTGAACTACATGATATAAATAACACAGAAGTTGACTTTAAAGTATAATTGATTGCACTGCTTACAGGATAATATAAATCAAGAGATGAGCAAACACAAGGATTTGACACATAGGAAAAAATAGAATATGGTATTATGGCATGAGAAGGATTGACAGGGATCTTAAGTTGTTAGAAAATTATAAGCCATTCACATATATTGACAACATTTTTCTAGATACTTGTAGCTAAAGTGATTAGCCCATGTTTGGGGATTGACAAATAGCATGTTGAGACTATGGGCTCCCATTATTTGACTACTCTGAAGTAAAAACTGTTATTTGATGATAATTATATACATTAAAATACATTATCTCAAAACAGTTTTAAAACATTTTAAAAACTGTTTTAAAAACAGTTTTTCTCTTAGTTATAATGGAACGCAATCAATAAAGGCTGAAGAAATATTCTGAGGGACTGAGAC
This sequence comes from Sylvilagus floridanus, assembly GCA_949820135.1. Classification (NCBI taxonomy): domain Eukaryota; kingdom Metazoa; phylum Chordata; class Mammalia; order Lagomorpha; family Leporidae; genus Sylvilagus; species Sylvilagus floridanus. The sequence continues at coordinate 86,268,472 of OX463224.1, forward strand.
ACTCATGTCTCCTGAGTTTTATCTATCAGTTTGGCTGATCGAGACCTCCCATAAAGTGTGATTGCTGTTTGGAGGTATACTCGTACTATTTAGGACTTTAGGAACATCTACACCTGCAGAAGAGATTTTTGCCATCTACCCAATGTGGATGAAGGTGTTTCTTCTGTCACCAGGCCTGTTACATAAGCACCTTATAATACATTTTTACTAGTAGGGAAAATAATTCTGAAGATGACTGTCTTTCCTGGAAATTTTTACTTGTGATGATTTTTGTGAGAGGATACATGCGGCTCTCAAGAACTCAACTGTCCATCCATATGATCTAAACTTGCCTACCACCACCATGCAAAACCAACTTCAAATTATAGCTCCAACACATTAAATGACTTAATATATTCTGAGTCTTAACATTTTTCTTTGTATTGAAAGTTGACATAAAATAGTATATGATATCATCAGAAGGATAATAGTAGTTATTTTTTAGTAAACTTCTAAAATATTATCCACAGGAGGAAAACATCCTCAAGTGAAATGTTTTCTTGACTTTAATTAATTAATCTTTTTTAATGGTGCTGGTGAGGGGATTGGTGAATGCTTGGAGAACAGTTATGCTCGCTAGACAGTCTATTCCACCAAAAAGTCCTTTTTTTACTGTGAGACTCATGGTGACTTACACAGGAAGGGAACGACACATGTGCTCCATCACTACACAGAGGAAAAACCTGAAGCCCAAGGAGAGGAAAAGTTTGCCAATTTTTTATATATAGATAATATTAGGATGAACCCAAGTGTGTGCACATATTTATAAAATCAATTTTTTCTTTAAATCATAAAATTGTTATATATAGAATGTGGCGATTTAACTTATCTATTTTTAAAAACTTTTATTTATTTAAAAGGCAGAGTGATGGAGAAAGAGAGGGAGAGACAGAAACAGAGATCTCCTATCTGCTGGTTCATTCGCCAAATGCTCCCAGCATCCCCGGTCTGGGCCAAGAAGAAGCCATTGGAGGGTGAACCAAAGGCAAAGGAAGGCCTTTCTCTCTGTTTCTCTCTCCCACTGTCCACTCTGCCTGTCAAAAAAAATTATTTTTATAAAGATACTTTTCTAGGTCATCACTTCTGAAGATGACTTTCTTCTTTGCTCTCTGTTACATCGGTTGGTTTATTTCTTTTGTAGCTACTCTCCCAGTAGAAAACAGGCTCTGAAAGAACAGTATCAGGTATATAGATGTAGTGTGGGAAACATTATAGTATCTTAGTTTTCCAAATAGATGTTCATTGTTGAGGGTAATTACAAGTTAGATTTCATATATATTGCAAGCCTATCCTCATTATAACTTCCTTTTAAGTAAAATACACATATATAAAATAATTCATATGCATCTTATTTTATGTAGAAGGTATTTTATATATTTATGTATTTAAATATCACATTTACTCTAACATTTTTATCTTTATACTTGGAATGTCCGTTCATGCCAGACTTGAGTAACTGATTATTTTTCTTACAAATGTCTATAAATTCAATTTTACCCTATAACTGTTCTCATTTTCTACAATTTATGTGGTTTATAGGACAAAATAATGATTATTTTCTGTAAGTAACAATATTTGGATCATTCTTATCACCATTATTAAATAACTCATGGATTCTCCACTTATTGAAAATGTATAACAGATGAAATAATTTTCCCACCCCTCAGTCTAAATCCTACAAACAGTCCCTTTTTACTGCACACACAGTAACTCACAGCTTAACTCATGTTAAGCATCCTGACATGAGTTGCTTATCCAGAGTCACAATATAACCAGAAGTATTCTTATAAGATCAAAATAGGAGGATCAGAGTCAGAGAAAAAGCGATTATGGAAGAAGCAATCAGGAAGAAAGAGAGATGTGCAGTGGTAAGCCACCAGTTTTGATATGCAAGTTGGAACCATCATCATGGTAATGCATTCTAAAGGTGGAAATGACAGACATAGCAATAACCATCTAGACTCCAGAAACAAGGCATTCTGGCTGAAACTTTAGTTTAGCTTCATAAGACTCATTTAAGCTTTTTGTACTCAAAAACTCTTTGTAGTAAACTCATCTTATTGTAAAACTTCATTTGTGGCTGGCACTGCTCACTTGGCTAATCCTCCACCTGCTTCACTGGCACCCCGGGTTCTAGTCCAGGCTGGGACACTGGATTCTGTCCCAGTTGTTCCTCTTCCAGTCCAGCTCTCTGCTGTGGCCTGGGAAGGCAGTGGAGGATGGCCCAAGTGCTTGGGCCCTGCACCCCATGGGAAACCAGGAGGAAGCACCTGGCTCCTGGCTTCAGATCAACGCAGTGCGCCGGCCCCAGCGTGCCAGCCATAGTGGCCATTTAGGGGGTGAACCAATGGAAAAGGAAGACCTTTCTCTCTGTCTCTCTCTTTCTGTCTAACTCTGCCTGTCCAAAAAACAAGCAAACAAACAAAACTTAATTTGTGATATTTAGTCACAGAATAGGAAACTCAGATAAAATATCTTTATATTTTTATTTTTACTCTTATATATGGGATATACATATGTGTGTGTGTGTGTGTGTGTGTGTATCTTTTGAAGGGATGATGTCATAGACATATTATATATGTATATATATTTATATATAAATGCTTACATAGATGAATAGAAAAATAAGTAAATAGAGATAAATATGTGGAAAAACATGGATAGGCATATACAACTTCATACAAACATAGGTATGTAAGTGTGTGCATTTATATATATATATATATATATATATATATATGAAATGTACATACTTAAGTTGTATGAAGGAGTTGAAACTCCTACAACTGGTTTCAAGTTAACCACATAGCTTAATGGTTTCTTACTAAATGTATCATTTCAAATGTTATATAACCTCATAGAAGTTAACTTACAAGTTTAAATGGCCTACATGGCAATAAATATGTTTCTAAGAAAATTCCAACTTTGAAATGGTAGGATGCTCATACATTAATCTATTATCCTATTTATCCTTGCTGACACATGTATCCTTTGGCTAATATGATGAACTACAGAATGGGAAAGCTCCCAGAATAGTTAAGGTTTTTCTGAAATGCCTGGACCTTCTCAGCTGGCAGGACTCTTGTCCTTTATGCCAGCGTCTTCAAAGGAGATGAGATTCCCCGGTATAACAGCAGTCACTTTTCGTCCTGGAAGCAGAATCATGTTATGATGGCAGGGCCTTGATTGCTTATAGTGTGATTTTTTCTACTTCTAGTATATTCATCTAAAATCAATCCTGATGGTTATAGTTTAGGATTGTTCCTCCCAACTCTCCACCATTCTCCTAACCTCCAGCAGTTGTAAAACTACTTTTATGGATAAACTTTCAAAACAACTAATTTGTATTTCTAAAAGCATTTCATTGATTTTTAGGAATGCAAGAAAATAAATAAATTTTAATATAGTCAGCATGTTTGCAGTGTTTTAGTCTTACCCATGGCATATTTATCCATTTAGTCATATACTTTGTTTTCAGTTAATAAAGCTAAGGAATTATAAGGTTCATTAGGTTATTGGGTTGCTAGTTATATTAAAGCTTTGATTTTTACTAAACAAATACAAAAGAAAGCATAAATATTATCATTAAAATATTATAGATAAAGGAAATTGAAATTGATATACTCATAATTACTCATTCTAGTAACAGTAACAGAAATCATTGTCATCAAGAATGAAACACCAAAAATAAGTATTCTTTCTATGTATAAATAATAATCAAGTAACAATGAATAAACAGCCATTGTATATCATGATTAAAAAGTCAAAAACCTGCTAAAAGCCTAAAATATTCCAATAAAAAAATCTATCAAATATAAACAATTACCTCCTTGGGACTACTTCACATGAGTGAATGTTTCATGAACCTAGTGGTGCATGGCAAGCTGCATGGAGACCCGAATGAAATATCAACCAGCAGGTCTGCCTTCCTATCTCTTTTTAGTTCCCTATTGACTTAAAGAAAATATAAAATTCAACAATGAACAGATAGATTATTATGGTGAACACATCTCATTAATTACTTAAAGCAAAAAGGGAGAAATACATCAAACTCTGATATCGGTAACAATTTAAATGTTGATGATACTTAATGCACAGGAGTGGTTGTAAAGAGTTCTCCCACACTCTGATAAAATCTCCACGTAACTGGACTTTAATGCCTCAAAACCATGGGGCTTAATTATAACCTTGAAAGTTAATTATTAATTATAATATTGAAAATTCTGGTAGATCTAGTATGGTCTCAGTCTATTCCTTGCACTGGAATCAACGGAGATGTGATGCTCAGTCCAATAGCCCATGCCAAACAGAGGGCAAATGACAATGACAGTCTGAAGAAAACTGTATGCCATGTAGATAACTCAAACAAATTGAGATTTAGTTTCTATAAGTTCAAAATGGAGTTTACAGTATGGTTGTTATGATTAATATGCTCAAAGCATTATTCTATAAAATACATTTTTCTGACATTTTAAGTTCTGGAAGTCAAGATGTTTTTTTCTTATATTATAACTTCTAGAAGTCAAAATGTCTTATAGTTAATGGATTTATTTCATGAGCTATTGTACTTTAGTTTCACAAAGCAATTATTAAAACAGTGATACATCTAAAAATCCATGCTTAAATCTAATCCTAAGAGATTTGAGCAAGGTCTGCACAGAGACAAAACTATCAGCAAAGCATTATACTGCTGAATGTCCTTTGTACTCAAATCTGTGAAAACTGTAATGATTTTCTGGATTACGGCTCCTGAGAAAAGCTTCAGTGGCTTACGTAAGACATCATATCTTTTTGCACATTGTTATTTATAGTCAATTGTAGTTTTTAGAGCTAATAGATAATAATAACTACTTTTACATATAATCTAAGTATTTTCTTGGAAACTAACTAGTTTGATATTTTTGCACATTTGTTGAATATCTGTATGTAGTGTATTTTATACTGATACTACAAAGATAATTAAAAAATTAACAAAATTTTCATGAAGGTAATTTAATACTCAGTTTTTGCAACTTCACTTCGCAGAAAAAGTGCCTCCTGATGTAGGTATTGTAGTGCAATGTGTTAATGCTGCTATTTTAGGATGGCCAGATCCATATCAGAATGTCCTACTCAAGTTCTGACTACTCTACTTCCAATCAGCTTCCTGCAACTGTGCCTGGCAGGCAGGTGATAATGGCTAGAACCCTGTCACTCTCATGGGACACTTGGAGTCCTGCCTTCAGCTTGGCCCATCCCTTGTTATTGCAGGCATGTGGAGATTGAATCAGCAAATTAAAGATCTTTCTTTCTCCTCCATTCTTTCTATTTCTCTCCCTCTTGCCCCACACACTCACTTTTGAAATAAATATTTTGGCTGGTGCCACGGCTCACTTGGCTAATCGTCCTCCTGTGGCGCCTGCACCCCAGGTTCTAGTCATGGTTGGGCCACTGGGTTCTGTCCCGGTTGCTCCTCTTCCAGTCCAGCTCTCTGCTGTGGCCCAGGAAGGCAGTGGAGGATGGCCCAAGTGCTTGGGCTCTGCACCTGCATGGGAGACCAGGAGGAAGCACCTGGCTCCTGGCTTCAGATGGGTGCAACATGCCAGTCGCAGCGTGCTGGCAGTAGCTGCCGTTTGGGGGGTGAACTAACGGAAAGGAAGACCTTTCTCTTTGTCTCTCTCTCTCACTGTCTAACTCTGTCTGTAGGAAAGAAAGGAAGGAAGGGAGGGAGGGAGGGAGGGAGGAAGGAAGGAAGGAAGGAAGGAAGGAAGGGAGGAAGGACGGGAAGAAGGAAGGAAGGGAGGAAGAAATGTTTTATAAATAAGTTTATTTTGGTCTACAGTTTGTACCATATATATGTATATAACATGAATTTAAAATATTTCCTGAATAAACATAGAAATGTTCCTGTAATGAAATTGTGCTTTTAAAAAGAAAACTCAAGGTCTGGCATTGTGATGCATTGGGTAAGCCTGACTCCTGCACACAGGCATCCCATATGGCACCAGTTTGTGTCCTGGGTGATCCACTTCTGATCCAGCTCCCTGGTAATGACCTGAGCAAAGTAGCAGATGATGGGCTGACTGTTAGTACCCTGAACCCACATAAGAGACTTGGATGGAGCTCCTGACTCTGGCTTTAGCCTGGCCTGGACCAATATTGATACATAGCAAGAGTCATGAAGATGGGAATGAAAATATCATCTTATTTCTAGTAACATTAATGTTGGAGTATGCACACAGCATGTGTATTCTGGCCAGATGAGTTTACAAGTTATGTCTCCTAAAATCAAATAGATTAAACCACAGCAGGTGACCTACACATGGCAGACTGGCTTTGTGAGTCTTACAGCAGATAAGCAAAGAAAAAAATGAATATTCTTCCTGGTGACAAATTAAATAAAAAAAGAAAGGAGTTACTGTAGCTCCTTCTGTCAAATGCACAACTAGATAGGTCAATCAAATCTCATCTTGTAAGAGCAGAGAAGGACTATAAGTGTGACCTAATGAATGTCCTTTTTCATGAAGCCATACACAGGAAGGCATGTTTCACCTCAATTCATCCTAAAAGCATCCTGCTTGCCTTTTATTTCTCTCTCTGCTATGGCCACAGTAATGTTTGAATTCATTGTTTCCTTACATGGCTATATTTGCATATTATATTTCTTTTGCCTGGACATTTTTTATCCCCACATTGAGCTCTGATTCATCTTCCTCTCTTAGTGCATCTCTGAATAAGTAGTCTAATGCCATAGCGCATTATTCCTTTTTAAAAAATATATTATTTAAATTATATTGATTCCAGTATTTGCACATTTTTAATAACATGTATCCCTTTCAATAAAATAATTAGAGTCTGGGAGGGCACAGATGTTCTGTTGTTTTGTTAACTACTTTATATCTAATGTCAATCATAGTACTTGACATATAGTAGATAACCAACAAACATTTTTTGACTAAATGAGTAACTAAAGATAATTCCATAACTAGTTTGAACATTATTGGAATGCTATCCAATTTCTTAAGTCAATAGTGAATCATAGATTTATAGACATTGGAATTCCTGAAGGCTAGAGATCTTTTAGAAGCACCAATGTTATACATTTCGCATTTTTTTCCTGTCTCCTTCAAGTCTTGGACAGCACTCTTGAATTCAATGACAACTGCAGGTGAATTACATCAAGGCTGTCTCTCCTAGGTGCATTATGCCTCCTCCAGTCTACTTTCCAGTAGAGTTTCATCAAACTAGAAGTACACATGTAAGGAAAAAGAAACATTCATGATGTGTTTGCCAAACAGATGCTTCTCTTCATATCTTATATGTAAAGTTTTATGTACATAAGGTGAACAAATTTCATGTATTTTATATGTACAGATTTAGGAACATAGTGATATTTCCCACACTCCCTTCTCCTTCCTTTCTTATACTTTAATTTTTGCAATGACATACTTTCAGTTTATTTTATAATCATTAGATCAACCTTCCACTATGTATGGAATTCAACAACTATTAGTAGGGGAAAAAACCAAAACAATGTTCCCCAATGATACAGACAAGGGGTGTAAACATTAGTGAATTCTCAAAATGTTAGATTAGTGCACATACATTACAAAATCTACACCAATACTTATTTCTTCTTATGTTCCTCCTATCACCTTGATGTAGGATGGAGGGAGACAAATAATTGAGCCCCTAAAAAAATCAGGATTGTGGTCAGTCAAGACTGTAAGTACTCAGAATAGAAATAGATACATTGCCAAAATCATCCTAATGGTTGCCAAGATGTTACAGTGGTCAGCACATGGGTGCAGAGCCCCAAGCACTTGGGCCATCTTCTGCTCTTTCCCAGGCCATTAGCAGAGAGCTGGATGGGAAGAGGAGCAGCTGCGGCATGAACTGGTGCCCATGAGGGATGCCAGAGCTGCAGGCAGAGGCTCAACATATTACATCACAGTGCCAGTTCTGTTTTTGCCCTTTTTGTCCAGGGTTTAGCCAAGGCATTGGTTGAAGTTTTAACTCTAAATATCTCTGCTTTCACACTTACTGCTGATAATCATTAGGGATGAAATGAGGACAAAATAATACGTTTAAATTGATGAATTTCTCTCACCAATACTGAGCAGTTCCTCAGGGAAAAAAAAAAACTCAGAATAAATCAAATATGAAAGAAATGTCCTTCACTTCCCTTCCCTTCCCTTCCCTCCCTTTTCCTCTCCCTTTCATAACCTTTTGTTTGCCTCATTGCACAAAATTTGAAAGGAAAAATATTAGGTACTTCTTGGGATGCATTTCACGGCCTGAAGGATCCATCGCTGTGTCAAGCCAGCTGAATGTCCATATCTCAGGTATAATCACAACAAATAATGATAGAAATAAAGGAGAAATTTAAGGAAGCAACTTTATTTAGTAGCTATTATAGTGTCTAGCCCATAAATAGGAAAATAGAACTACTGCCAAGAAATAAGCTTAAAAAAAAGATTCTGAGAAAGAAGAGGTGATAACCACATTGCCATTAGATACTCTCATATTTTGTTGCAATTAATAACAACATGAGGAGTTTGCCCACACAGATCTCTCAGGAAAAGCACCAAAATCAATCAGCTTCTAACTTAAATACATTCATTAGTCTGGAAATAATTTCTATATAGAGCTATGGGGGAAACATGTAGGCTAGTTTTGGCATTAACCATTTGACCTTATTTTGAAAAGAAATACTATTATATGGCCAAACTTTATAAGTTTCTTTTCTTTTTCTTTTTTTTTTTTTAATTTATTTGACAGGTAGAGTTACAGGCAGTGAGAGAGAGAGACAGAGAGAAAGACCTTCCTTCCGCTGGTTCACTCCCCAAATGGCCAACACAGCTGGCGCTGGACTGATCCGAAGCCAGGAGCAAGGTGCTTCTTCCTGGTCTCCCATGCGGGTGCAGGGGCCCAAGCATTTGGGCCATCCTCCACTGCTATCCCAGGCCACAGCAGATCGCTGGACTGAAAGAGGAGCAACCGGGACTAGAACCTGGCACCCACATGGGATGCCAGTGCTGCAGGCGGAGGATTAACCAAGTGAGACACAGCACCGGCCCCTATAAGCTTCTTTTCTAAGGTATGAATTGTTCTGTCACAAATACCTAGCTGTTTATTTTAGAACTATTCATCCTGATTTTTATATAGGACTGAGAAAAAATAGCAACATTACTTACTATATGTAATGATTGTTTTTAGCACATCCTTTCTCTCTTTCTAGTACAGAATTTGCCCAGGTAGATATGTGTCAGTTTCTCAGTACATACAGTGTGAATTACATTCTTTACCCTCGGAAAAATGCAGACTTATTCAAAGGACTGGTAATACCTCTGACGTTCTGAGATTTCTTTGCTTCTAGCATAGAATATAAAGAAGGGAGAGAAACAGTGACCTTCACCTATGTCAGCCAACACATCCTGTTTTGGAGTACTTATCTAAAATTTGATATGATCTGGGACAATTATGGCTTTGAGATATGGCTGTGTCCCTGGCTTTTATGTTCCCAAATCTCATTCTCTCAGTGCAGTTAAAACATCTGTGCCTTTGTTTTCAATCAACAATGAAAAATGAATTTGGGTTCACAACAATGCCCAGCAATGCATTCGTTTCCTCTCAAAGATAGCAAGATGGATACACTTTGTGTTGACAATAGTACTAGAGGCTTCTGACCTTAACTGCATGAATCTTCAGGGGTGGATAAGGGTTAGTGTGATTCCAAGACAGTTGCTCCTACTGCGACCCTAATCTACAAGTATCATAGGACATTTTCCTTGTATCACATACTTTCTTTGTAGAAATCTTTGCAAACATTTTGTCTTTATAACACATTTTATATTACATTAGGTTTCAATTGTCTTTCATATAATTTAGAGATTCTTAGAACAAGGATTCATAGCAAAAAGAAAACATTTAGTAAGTAGAAGTGAACGCCAGAATTTATAGTTAGATGGTATTTTAAGGTGCTTGGAAATAAACCACAGAAGCTGAACAAAACAAACTCAGGTTAAAGAAAAATCATATTCTGAAGAAGAGGATGTGGAAGCCTATTTAAGGGATATTAGGCATATTAACATATATATTCATTCCCCCATCCAATAAACACTTACTGTGATCCTATTTTGAATCAGACACCTAGTAAACACTTAATTATATAAATTTTTCTGTTATAAATGCCAAGTTCGTGAAATGCAGTATAGTTAGAAAACATTGGTCATAATATACATACATTCACACATAATAATGTAAACATATTACACCTGAGTGATTCAGCCCGAGTATTTCCTGTATGTTATAATGCACTTTTGAACTAAGTGTTCATGGATGGAGCAGACTTAACAGTGTATATTGGGGAAACTAATTAGGATAGCCATTGGCTATCCCCATGCATTTCCATCCCTCCGAGTTCAATTGTTTCTACATTTTAGTTTATTATGAATTTCTACATAGACTATTTATAGTTCTTCATCTGTTTTCCAAAATTCCTAACAGAAAAACGTGAAAATCATCTCAAAAGAAAATGAAAAACTTTATCCTCAAGAACAACAGCTGAGGCCGGCATTGTGGCCTAACAGGTAAAGCCGCCGCCTGTGTGCTTGCATCCCATATGGGCAGCGGTTCTAGTCCAGGTTGCTCCTCTTCCTATCCAGTTTTCTGCAGTGGCCTGGAATAGCGGTAGAAGATGGTACAAGTCCTTAGGTCCCTGCACTGTATGGGAGGCCTACAGGAAGCTCCTGGCTCCTGGCTTCAGATCAGCTCAGTTCTGGTCACTGCAGTCATCTGGGGAGTGAACCAGTGGATGGAATACCTCTCTCTCTCTCTCTCTCTCTCCGTCTCTCTCTCTCTCTCTCTCTCTGTCTCTTTCTCCCTCTGTCTCTTTCTCACTCTCTCTCTCCCACCCTCCATCCCTCCCTCTTTGCCTCTGCCTCTCTGTAACTCTACCTTTCAAATAAATGAATAAATCTATTTTTAAAAAAAGAACAAAAGCTAAATTGTATACTTAATTCACAGTGTAAACTATAGATTGCATATTTTACAGTGAGCAATAACATTCTAAAAATCATGCACCAATGACATTTCACAGATGTATGTTGAGTAATAAACAGATGATGATGCTAATATTTAAATATGTTCAATTTCAATTATTCTGAGAGTCAAGAATTTGTCAGAAAATTAAATTATGTTATGGATATGAAATAAATAAGGGTTAGATATATTAGTAAAATGTGAATTTAGAGCAATTCTAATTTAAATGTGATATTCTGCCAATAGCAGAATTAATTCCAAGGGGATTGTTGTAAGTCATGTTGGAATCCTGTACAGATGACAGAATCCATTTTTAATATTTGTTTACTGATTTAAAAGGTGGAAAGGTGTGACAAAGGAGACAGAGAGAGAGAGAGAGAGAGAGAGAGAAAGATTCCAATCTGCTCATTCACTCCCTAAATATCTACAATAGGAGGGGTTGAGCCCGGCCCAAAAACAGAACCAGTAGTTCAATCTGTCTCCCAGATTCAATTGACAGGGCCCAAAGTACAGGAATCGTCATCTGTATCCTCTCAGAGTGTGCAGTAGCACAGAGTTTGAATCCAGAGTGGATCTGGGTCTCAAACCCAGACTCTCCAACGTGGGATGTGAGCATCTCAAGAGGCATCTTTATTGCTACATAAAAACAGGACTGGGCCAGGCCAAAGCCAGTAGTCAGAAGCTTCCTCTGGGTCTCTCATGTGAGTGCAGGAGCCCAAGCACTTAGATCACCCTCCACTGCTTTCCCAGGTACGTTAACAGGGAGCTGGATTGGAAATGGAGCAGCTGAGCATCAAACCCCCGCTCATTTGGGATGCTTGCGTTGCAGGCAGGGACTTAGAGCTGTGCCACAGCACTGGCCCCGGGCCATAATCCATTTTAAATGGAACAGTGTTACTCATAAAACAGTCCTTTCTGAGGAGATCATCATTTGGAAATCTCCAGATGAAAGGGGCAAGATTGTAGAACTATGGTGTCATTTTCAACAGCGTTCAAAATAGTCTAAAGGTGCCTGCAACTGCTGTAACAGGAGCTAACGTCGAAATGTTCTTTATCTCACAGCAAAGCAACTGTAGAGAGACCACATTTAGTGCATTTCTAAATTACTATTCACAGCTACAATGCTATTTAGTTTGTGATTTCCTCTAGGAAAGTCATGTTACAGAGAAGTTTGCTGTGTTATGCTTGAAGAAAACAACAGCCTTCAATTAGAAGAAAATCAGTGGTATATCTCATAAGGAGATAATGTTGCTTAAATGATAGCTCTTTTTTTTTAGTCTATGTTCCTTCATGTATAAAATAATAACAAAATCAGTCCTACTTGAATTGTGTTTTTCTGTAGCCTATTTCCTTTCTTCAGACATGACAATGGGCTTCAGCCCTGAGCCAGCCACTTCTCTTTCTCATTAATTGATTCATTAAATAAGCATATGGTCTCAGGGCATACACACATACAGTTACTGTTTGTTTCCATTTTATATAGACAAGGAGACTTCATTACAATTAGCTAAACAGCATGCACAAGATTGCACAATTATGCAAATGCCAACACATGTTTATGCACATGCAATTTCATATCCCAGAGCCTGCACTTAGAATTAACATCCTGCTTGTGTATCTTCTTATATCCATGCCTTCCCAAAGGATATATTCTTGTCTGGAGTGTTTGTCCCCAAAAGTGCCTAGTCACAATTCAAGTTTTAATCCAGATATGATCTCCTTGAACTCTCTTTTGTTTGTACCACTCCTAATTGGCTAACAAGCCACTTCTCCATGCTGTCACAGAACTGTTTTAAATGCACCCAACACACTAGATTTTAATTACCATTTAAACCTTCCATGTCCCTCACTTATTTGCTATACTTATAGATTTATGCATAGAAAAGGGTTTTACATAATTAAAATAATTAAATGAAAATGAAAATAATAAAGAGAATAATTCCCAAAAAGGAAGCGTGGGATTATATTCACTGTATTGCCAAAATTCAAATAAGTTAATAAAGAAAAGTCATTCATAAATAAAAAGCACAGAAAGGACCAGAAGTCAGTGTTACTTGATAAAACTAAGTATAATGCAGTACTCTTAGCTTCTACAGTTGACAGGATACAGTTGTTTGTGATACTGACTTATTAAGAAATCGTGAAGAAAAATCACTTAATTACCTTTGATTTGACTGAAAACAAGAGTGTTACAGGTAACACCTACTTTTGATGTACTTAATATGAGAACATATGACAACATAGTGATGTATAGGAAACAGGCTTTAAACTAAGACATTTTCAAAGCAAAAGAAAATCATTCTGTGATAATATAGATCAGATCAATGATATTTGTGTTTCAAAAGAAAGTGATAAATGGCCAATCTTTTGCTTGAATCTGTGCAGTCAAGAGAGAAATGAATGTGTTTTGGAAGTTCACAAGGGTATGCAAAAATTGACAAGGGTTTCATTTCAAAGACAAATGGATTAATCAGTAATGTCTACATCTAAATTATCACTAAGACTCTAGAGACTCTGAAGAGAAGCATAGCATAGGAAAAAGTATTTTTTTCTGTAATAACATCCTAAATATGGATCCACCTTCTTAGTAACAAGAATCTTAAGCTAATTATTGTACAATTCCATCTACCATACAGATAGACATAACCTCCTAATGAAATTTTCATGGAGATTGAAAGAGTTGCATAGCACATAATCACGCTAGGTATCCTAAGTAAGTTTATGACAGATTTTATTAATTGCTTACCAGTGAAAATGGCTTAGCATTCTCCAAAGTAACAGAATCATGATGTTTTATATGCAAAGGTATTTTAAAAGTTTATCAAAAATGGTATTAGAAAATGGATATATTTTGGGGACAAAAACTTGAAATGTATCTTGGTACTTTTTTTCTCTTAATAAACATTTTCCACAAACTTTTGGAAGAAACACTTCTATACATGGATATCAACTATTTTGGCATCACAATAAAGTTCTCTTTTAATTCTATTTTCTACACTCTAAGCTCTATCATACAAAGGCATATATAAATAATTTTTACAAGGACTAGACTTCCGTGATTACACAGGCTGGTAAATCACAGGATTTGATGTGTTGGTCAATAAACTGGACTTCCAGGAGAGCTGACGATTTAGTTTTAGTCTGAATCAGAAGACCTGTGGATCTAGAAAGCCAATGATATAGTTCCTGAGAACTGTACTCACAGGCACAGGAAAGACAATGTTTCAGTTTGAGTCTACAGGGAGGAGAAAAGCTTTTGTTTCAGGTCAAACATCATCAGAAAGGAGGGGTTCTCTCATCCCAGGGAGAATGGCGTTTCTCTTCTGTTTGGCCCATCAACTTTGAAGCCTACTCAGATTGAGGAGGGTGATCCAATATGATTTACACAGACTGTAGACTGAAATCTTAAAATCATCCAAAACAACCTTATAAAAATACTGAGAATAATGTCTGTTCAAATATCCTGGTTGCGGCCAGCACTGCGGTGCAGCAGGTAAAGTTGCTGCCTGGAGTGCCGGTATCCCATATGAATGCTGATTCAAATCCAGGCTGTTCCACTTCCAATCCAGCTCTCTACTATGGCCCGGGGAAGCGGTAGAAAATGGCCCAAGTACGTGGGCCCCTGCACTCACATGGGAGACCTGGAGGAGGCTCCTGGCTTTGGATCGGCGCACCTCCCGCCATTGCGGCCATTGGGGAGTGAACCAGCGAATGGAAGATCTCTCACTCTCTCTCTCTCTCTCTCTCTCTCCCTCTCTGCCTCTCCTTCTCTCTCTGTGAAACTCTGAGTTTCAAGTAAATAAATGAATCTTTTAAAAAATAAATTTCATGATTTGCCCCAGGATTATATATAATACCTTAAATTTTAATTCATGGAAACAACATTAAATCAATTATTTGAATGCAAGTAATTATGTGACCTTTGGTTTTTAAAATTAACATGATTTGATGTGTTCGGTTTCGATAATAAAATATAATGTATCCTATATATTGTGCTGAAACTGGTGCTAGGCTCTTTTGTAATATTATCTCAGATACTCTTTACTATTGGCCTAACCATCATCATGTTTAGTAAATGATACTACCAGGATTCAAGTTCATATTTTCAAACTTGAAAACATTAATTGCTCTTCTTACTACATTTAATTTTTTTCTTACTGCAACTATCACTTTATTTATCATTGATTAATAAGTGCATATATTCTAAAACTAAGTTAACTTTGCAACATTTCCCAATCATGTCTTTTTATTTAGATAAACTAATGCATTCATTATAATAGTTACCTAAGGCAAAATCATAATTAGTCTCAGTAGGCAATTACATCTGCAATTGGTTCAGCCCATGATTTTCAATATTAATTTTTGTATCATCAAGAAGTTCTATAACACTAAGATATTATGTTCACTGTAAGAAATAAAATCTTGCTTCTTAACACACTTCAACACAGATTAGGCAAAACTAAACCCACAGTTTGGAGAAAGACTGAGGAACATAACTACTAACATCCTTTTCCCTCCAATTATGAGTGATTAATTTTTTATAACATAAGCACTTGTCATGAGTAGCATTAATACCTAATTTTTTAATGCCCATGCTGAAAGTCATTCTGCTTATTAAAAGAAATTAATTAGATAAATTATCTAGAGATATTACTATAATGGCTTATTTAAAGGTCATTATATTCATGAGTTGCATTGAAAAAGCTCAGACATGAAAAATGAAACATTTATTATTCAACCACTGCCAATGTATCAGCACAGATATTGAAGGAAGATCATTTTTCCCATTTTCAGAGAGCATAAAACAAATCCTAAGGATATTTAATGCTTTGATTATTGTAAAACAAAGTTATAAAAAGCATTTAAGTATTCAAGTGCCTATTAAGAGAAGAAGAGACACTACATTATCTATGACAGCAACACTGACTGTCTATGCAGAAATGAACAAGACAAATTCAACACAGTTTAGATTTCTATTTTTTTCTTGTTTGAGGAAGATGGGAAATTAAAAAAAACCACAACAATAGCTAAAATAGTTTGGAAAGTGACAGGTACTACAAATAAATAATGAAAGGACAAAATAGGATAAAGTGTTATTAAGTTAATGCTTATAATTTAAATACTATAGCCATGAGTTCCTTGGATGAAATTCAAAAAATACCTGAAGGATCTGAGTGAGCAAGACAAATACCAAGGGCAAGTCTTAAATTCAATTCCTGTGTTGGAAATGAGGTGGCAATGTTCTAGCATTGGCAAGAAAACCAGTATGGCTAAAACAAAATGAGCAAAGCATAGTATAAAACCAGAGAAAGTGGCAGCAGTCTATGTATTCCTGGTCTTGCAGGAGTTTCAGATAGAGTGAGTATGAATTTGATATAATGCGGTTTTACTCACTAAAGCATTGGTCTCAATGAAGTACACAGAACAGATTTAATTGGAAGTTGATAATTAAGACTGGTGAAAGTAGACATGATGGGAAGTGATTTGATTTTGTGTAGTGGGACTCTTGGACAGAGATGCTGGGCTCAAAGCTTCCTAACAGGAAAACATATTTATTCTTGCCAGCAGGCCCAGAGCAGAGTTTGTCTCCACATTCTGAGTCCTGAACAAAGCAGGACATTGCCTAATATGGGCTAGTACAAACCACTTTAAGTTTTCTAATACATATTAACTCACATAACTTTTGACTAGATATCTAAGAGCTGCAGTTCTACCTATGCAACCATCACACAAAAGTCACACCTGACTGCACCCAAATCACTGCGCATAACCTACCTGCATCACTTCAGTTGACCTAGGTGCATTGCAGTATTTCTCAGAAAGCACCCTTCATCCTCCTGTTCCCAGGAAGCCCCTGCTTGAAAGCCTCTATGATTTTTGCCTTGTTTTTTTTTTTTCCCCTTTTCTGAAAGGGAAAAATTCAAAAATTCAAATTCAAAGATTTGATGTTCGGACTCTTCCAGGGTCAGGAGCATCATCTTTATCATCCTAACAACAAGCATCATATCAGCATGCAGACTTGTAATTTTTGACCACAGCTTGATGAAGCTGGAGGCTGATTTTATTACCAGGGATGCCAATATGGAAGAATCAAGCAACTCCCCAAAATTAAAACTACAGCACCTCGGCCAGCGCCACGGCTCAACAGGCTAATCCTCCACCTTGCGGCGCCGGCACACCGGGTTCTAGTCCCAATCAGGGAACCGGATTCTGTCCCAGTTGCCCCCTTTCCAGGCCAGCTCTCTGCTGTGGCCAGGGAGTGCAGTGGAGGATGGCCCAAGTGCTTGGGCCCTGCACCCCATGGGAGACTAGGAGAAGCACCTGGCTCCTGCCTTCGGATCAGCGCAGTGCAGCGGCCGTGGCACACTGGCTGCGGCGGCCATTGGAGGGTGAACCAACAGCAAAAATGAAGACTTTTCTCTCTCTCTCTCTCTCTCTCTCTCTCTCTCTCTAACTATCCACTCTGCCTGTCAAAACAAAAACAAAAACAAAAACAAAACAAAAAAAAAACTGCAGCACCTCTAAGGGCTTTGGACCTTTTTCTTTCCCCTGGGAGGGATGGAATCCATTCTCTGAAGCAACTGTACGGGTTCCAGCCTTTCCAGGTTTGGACAAGAACATGGGCAATTTTTCCTCAAGTTCAAAAAGAAGGGGCAGATGGTTACTAGTACATGTGATCCTGACCAATCCAGGGATAGTTTAACATAGGAAGCTTTTCCACATAGCTCACTGAGCCCCCCTGGGGCCGGCTACATTATAATTTTGGTGAGATTGATCCAGGCCTTGATGTTGGCAAATGGAATAAGCAATTCTACTGTCAGTACACATACTTGAAACAGTTCTCTTACAGGAATAATGGGTATAGTAAGACAGAAGGCCAGTGACACCCTCTCTAGACCTACAAAAGCACAGACCACAAGTGTCTGGGGTCTTGAGAAGGGGCCAAATTAGAAACAAAGAGCAATACCCAAACAGAGGTAAAAAAATGTCAGCAGCAGTTTTTTGCCCCAAGTTTAACCAGATGAAATAGTCTCGACCAAGACTGTAGAAGAGATCAGGGCAAGGATTACAACCACGATTAAGAACCAAAGGTTACAATGCATCACAATCAGGAATCTAACATATAGAACAAGATGACTGGCTGTTCAGTCTTCTGCCATGTGTACATCAGTCAGCTTCCTGAGTGACTGAGGCAGGGCCATTGTCCTCGAGAACTCTTCAGGAGCAGTTGTCCTTGGGGGTCCCTCAGGATATGGCTTCTTCGTTCCAGATAGTCAGCTTGCATGATGTTGTTGGGTCTGAGATGCACTCCCAGTCACGAGCTGCCAGCTTCACCCTTCTGTGGTGGTTCCAGGGACCACTTCCAGTCCCATTTTAGCAGCTACTATTCAGAATCATCAAGAACCATCAAATCATTGAAATTTAGAAATAGAGACCAAAGTCTAGGAACAGATGTGACTTTTGTCTGTCTAGACCTTTATTATTGTGAGTGCATTTATTTCAAATAAAATCTTACACTTTTTTGTTATTGTCTAAAGCAAATACTTAATAACCAAAAATTGTATATCAAGGTCATTGACCACAGATTGTAGTGGCATCATAGAAATGTTAATGTACGTTAGCATAGAATGTGAACCTCCTTAGGGAAGATGCTCCATTGACTCTTGACAACTGGCTGCTCTAGAAAGAGTGTTGGCCTCAAAAGGTTAGCATATAAGAAACAGCATCTTTAAAAGGAAATTTACAATCTTGCCTGTAACATTATTGACTCTAGGCCATCCCATCAACAGCAGAGGTTACTTTGGAAGCTGGGCAGATAAAGGACCTTTTCAGCCTGGGGTCTATAGACTTTCAACAAGGTCTACAGTCCTGACCTGGGCGTCCATCGACCCCTGCGGCAGTTTGGTGTTCAGTGGCCCAGCTTTTGGCAGACCTCACAGGACTCTTTAGAGTCTGGCTTTTGTTATGACTGTTGGTTGCTGAAAGCCCTCACTTCCCATAGTGGAAACTAATGTCATTTTGCATGTACTGGCCTTGTTGGATCTTCTTGATGGCAGATCACTGTGTAGGGCTGTTATGACTTGACCTGTCATGCATCCCCATATTATTCCTGCTGCCTAATTAATTCCTCTTCCTCCTGGTCTTTGTTAAAGTAGACTATAGAGGCAACCTTTAGATTGTCAGCCAAGGGGGTTTTCAGCCTCACCTCTAACCTTTGATGGTGTGAGCTAGAAACCTGTGGTCATAGGCATGGTTTGATAGTGCTTCTCCTGTGAGATACGAGAATGGTCAGGAGGAGAGCTATGTTCTTTTAAGTAAAATCAAAATATGATGACCACTTTACTCAATGCATCTATAAATTTTGAAGTCATTAGTATAATTTTTTAATCTCTTTTTTCTTTTAGTTTGGCTCAAAATGGTGGAGAGAGAATTGTCTGTTTAAATCTTCCTAGAAAACCATATCATAATTAAGCTTTTATTTTTTTAAGGATTTATTTATTTGTTTGAATTACACAGAGAAAAAAGGAGAGAGAGAGAGAGCGCGCGTGAGAGAGAGGTCTTCCATCCAATGGTTCACTCCCCAGTTGGCTACAATGGACAGAGGTAAGCTGATCCAAAGCCAGGAGCCAGGAGCTTCTTCCAGGTCTCCCACATGAGTACAGGGGCCCAAGGAGTTGGGCTATCTTGTACTGCTTTCCCAGGCCATAGCTGAGAGCTGGATCAGAAATGGAGTAGCCGGGACTTGAACTGGAACCCATACAGAATGCTAGCACTGCAGGCGGTGGCTTTACCCGCTATCCACAGTGCCAGCCCCTAAGCTTTTATTTTTGATTATGTTATTTAGCCTTTTATAATTGGCCAAATATTATTACAGAGAACGGGACCTTTCATAAGGTCTATGTAATTATACTTTGCATTGTATCATATCTTCATGATTGCAAATGTCTAACATAACAGTTTAGAACAAAATGATAAAGTGGTTTTGTTAGCAGCTTTTAAAAATATTTTTAAAAATCTTTAACTGTTTTTTAATTCATCAAGTAATTAGAATTACTTTTTGTTCTGAATAACCTGAATTAACCGTACTTCTTCAGTTGGAACCTGGAGTTCATTATTAGACTTTAGCTTTATTTGATTACAGAGCTATTGCAAACTACTGAGTACAATAGAAGTCATGGAAAAGTCCTTAGAAACCTGGAAGAGGGAACACAGAACCAACAATATCTCAATTTTTTTGCACATTTTTCCAGGGCTTTGGAACTTCTTTAATCCAATGATATTAAGGTTGTTAAAAATATGATTGAAAGTGGTTTTAGAGGAGAATACAAAACTGGATGAGAAGATCATTTAATAGCCATGGTTAAATTATAAATCTTATTAACTGACAGAGGGAGGTATAGGTTAATTCCACATAGTATTTTAGAAAGCACCTGTAGGATTTTATAAACATTTATCCCTTTAGACCTCTCAGTTTTTTTTTTTTTTAATCTAGATAGCTGTCATGACTGATAACAACACAAGATCACTAGATTTATGTAACTTTTGGACATTGGTATGGTATCAGTAACATTTTGAGTTATCACAACTTTAAAGTTTAGCACCACTTCACATCCTGACAGCACCTTTACTATAGTCCAAGTAGGTTAATTATTTGGTATGTCTTCAACATGAGAGATATATCCTTTGACATTTCTAAAGGCCCAGTTGTAAATAGCAAGGTCCAAAGAATTTAGAATCTTGATTTTTTTTAAAGATGTTCTTTATTTAGTGGAGAGGTAGAGTTAAAGACAGTGAGAAGGAGAGACAAAGAGAAAGGTCTTCCTTCAGCTGGGTCACTCCCCAAATGGCTACAATGGCCAGAGATGTGCTGATCTGAAGCCAGGAGCTTTTCCAGGTCTCTCACAAGGGTACAGGGGCCCAACCACTTGGGCCATCTTACTGCTTTCCTAGGCCATGCAGAGAGCTGGATTGGAAGAGGAGCAGCCAGGACTAGAATCAGCACCCATATGGGATGCTGGTGCAGCAGGTGGAAGAATAACCTATAGCGCCACAACACAGGCCCCTAGGACTTTGATTTTTAGGAAGCCCGTCAAAGATGCCAGGAGGGTTTAACATTGTGAAATAGTATCTATCTGTTCAATCAGAGTTATTTAACCAGTTATAGATCAGATTTATCAGTTATAAATAAAGTGATTACTCAAATAACTTAAAATAAGTAAATATCCAAAACCAACATTAACAGTTTTAAACTCAGCTCATTTCATAGTCAGAACCTGAGAAGGGCTTCTGGAACCCGACTAGAAAACTGACAGAGAAGAGTCAATAAAGAAGATAATTACTAAGAGAAGATATTGTAGTTATTCACAAAAATGATTTCAAAATTGAATATCGCCCGCGCGGTGGCTCACTAGGCTGATCCTCCGCCTTGCGGTGCCGGCACACCAGGTTCTAGTCCAGATCAGGGCGCCGGATTCTGTCCCGGTTGCCCCTCAGCAGCGCGCTGGCCGAGGCAGCCATTGGAGGGTGAACCAACAGCAAAGGAAGACCTTTCTCTCTGTCTCTCTCTCTTACTGTCCACTCTGTCAAAAAAAAATTGAATATCATATTTACCCTCAGGTATTTGTTTACATATTGATATACAAATATTTAAAAACTTCATTGCTTTAACATAATAGACTTTAACTTAATTTTGCTTAATTAATGCTTAATTTTGATAGAACCCTATAAATAATATTTTAAGAACTATAGTTAATTTATCATACATAGAAATATTTATTTCTCTCAAATCATTTGTAACTCATTCACATTTTTTGTAACTTTTCTAAATCTTTTTGTATTGTTCCATTTTGAAATAATCCGTAATTAAAAATTCTGAATTAAGGTAACCATTTTTAAGTAAAAGAACATATCATGGGGCCAGTGCTGTGATGTACAAGGTTAAGCATTTGTCTGAGGCACTGGCATCCCATAACGGTTCCAGTTTGAGGCTCTGCTGCTCTACTTCCTATCCAGCTCCCTGATGATGGCCTGAGAAAGCAGTAGAAGATGACCCAAGTCCTTGAGCTCCTGAACCTGCTTGGGATCCTGGAAGAAGCTCCTGGTTTCTGGCTTTGGGTCAGGCCAGCTCCAGCCATTGAAGCCATTTGGGCATTGAAGCAATGGATGGAAGATCTCTCTCACTGTCTGTGCCTCTTTCGGTAATTATGCCTCTCAAGTAAACAATTTTTTTTTTTAAAGAACATATCGTATCTTAACCTTACAACCTAGAAACTTCTGAGTGCCACCACTCCCGAGTGAGACAGTTGGCTTTCTTCCTCCTCTGTCCCAGTAAAGGGGCAAAGTTAATATCTGACAAAACAAAGAGAAAAAAAAAATAAATTGTCTCTCCTTATTTTTCTACAAAAGCTGCAGCCCTATAAGTGGGGTTTCACCCTTCAGGCTCCCCTTTAAGCCCTTTTATGGGCACAACAGAAGTCTAGTTTTATAATATATTTACTAATTCAATAACAGATTTTAGGTTATGGCAAGGATTATGCCAATTTCATGCCATATGTTAATGTCATTATTTGAGAGCTCCAGGGTTCCAGCTGGAAGTCCCAAGATCGGAGACTCGGTTTAAAGTTGAGAGTTGAGACTGTCCTTTTCACATTTTCAAGGTAATTTCTTAAAACTCATCTTTTTAATTTTACTTTTTTACTGGAAATATTCGGGCTCAGGAATGGGAAGTGTAGATGATTGCAGAAGACACAGTGGTGACGAGGCAGGGAATCTTCTCTGGATCCCCAGACAAAATGAGTTTTGTTAGGTTCTTGTTGGCATTTTCAGGGTCATTTGAGGAGTAAATCAAAGCATAAACATGTTCTCTTCTGTTTTGTAAGAACAAATCTAAAAAAAAAAAAAACTATTTTCATGTGAACCAAAAAGATATTTTGGATTCATTTAGCAGTTTTATGTATATGAGTGTTCTTTTATCTATAAGCCAATTAAAACAGAGCTCTTAACATAATTTCTCCCCATAGATATATAGCATGTATACACATGTATAATACACATTACTCTGGAGCCATTCTAACAGTACAGTTACCTGACATCTCCGACCTACCTAAGAACTGCAGTTTTGTCAGTGGAGACTTCCCAGCACCTTGGTGCTCGCGTTGACCTTAGAAGACTGCGTGCAATTCAGGAAAGTAATCAGGCTCCCGTCTGCCTTTTCTCAGGCAGGTCCACTACTTCTTGACTGTGGGCCCTGTCTGTTCTGACAGGCGATGCTCCTGTGGCTGGTTCCAGAGAGTCACTGGGTCCCTTTGTGCTCCTGACTGTGCTCCCCAGCATGCAGGGATGGACTAGTCACTCCAGAGCCAGTGGATCGTAGCGCCTGGTGAGCTCACTTGTCCTGGGATGTTCCATGAGTCACACACCAAAGACAAAAGAGGCAGAAAAAAAATACTGTCTCCGAATCCCAAACTCAAGCCCCCAGAAATGTAGTAGGGATTTCAGACAGAGATGCAGGCCTCCCAGGTTCTTAACAGGAAAACCATGTTTATCCTTGCTTGCAGGCCCAGAGGAGGATTTTGACTCCCCAGATTCTGGTCGCTGAAGAAAGCACCCCCTCCTGCTTAAAAACCTCTACCATTTTTGTCTTAGCCATTTTGTTTTTCATCCTCAAGGAGAAGAGGTACCTGAAATAATGCAGTGAGAGAAGGAAGGAAAGGGACCACATTTCATGGGTTGATTAACACAGCAGATAATATTCCAAGATTGAGATGGGAAAAAAAAAAACATGATTTTATTCCTTTTCTTTCTTTGTACTAACATGTTCTATTTTAGAAATGTTGTCTTACATGATTCATAAGTTTCGAGTATTTTTAAATATTCAAATTTAATCCATTATAGTATGCTTGCATACAGAAATTGAAAACTTCATTTGCTTAAATTTATTAAGAAATGTAACTAATAATTGCATTCATTGAAGTTATGACTGATAGAAAACCTCAGAAATGAGATGATAATGAACAGAAAAGCAGCTACTGAAACCAGTACTGTACACATACAGCCATTTTAACCTCAGCATTCTCTTTTGTATTTTGTAGTTTGAGCCAACCATTCAGGGCAGTAGAATGTTTTGTTGCTTTTAAAGATTTATTTATTAATTTGAAAGAATGAGTTATAGAGGGAGAGAGCCAGGGACAAAGAGAGGTAAGTCTTCCAACTACTTGTTCACTTCCCAAATGACAGCAATGGCAGAGACAGGGCCAGCCTGAAGCCAGGAGCCAGGAGCTTCATTAAGGTCTCCCATACCGGTGAGGGGTTCAAGGAACTGGCCCATTCTCCACTGCCTTCCCAGACACATCAGCAGGGTGCTGGATCTGAAGTGGAGCAGCTGGACTGGAGCCAGCGCCCATGCGGGATGCAGAAGCTGCAAGCAGAGGCTCATTCAGCTATGCTACAGCACCAGCCCCAACAGTAGAATATTTTGCAAACAAATGGGATTAGTAGAACGAGTGAGACCATCAAGTGACCACGGCTCTCTTTTTCTGGTGGGAGGACTTATTTTAAGAGTGGTAGCCCTTAAACAGAGCTCATGCATATTAAACATGAAGGAAAATCCTGTAAGCAGGTTAGGAGGTGAGGAGTGACAGGGAACATTTCCATCTCCACTTCCTCATGTAAGACATATGCTGCATACTATCAGATAGTACTTTTACATTTTACTGTGTTTGTTCACAGTAAATGTTACAACAAATCTTAGAAGGAAATTCAACAGTTCATCAAGCTGGGCTTTCTGATTACTTCAAGTGCTTGAATCAATTTATTAATTATCAGACAAGTACAGCCATGTTGATTAATTCAATCCTGTCAAATATTTTGGTTTGTTTTTCTTTTGCTTGTTTGATTTTGGCCTGCTTGTTCCAATATTGTTGGAATCCATTCTCATATGTATTCCCCAATGTTCCTCATATTCAATTTTGCCAAGTCCTAAAAATCTTGCATTGCCACTGCGGGTGCTGTTAAATAAGGCCCTCCATTTATTATGTGAGCTTGCAGGAAGCAGTCCTTATTAAGGGCTTAGTTATGATTAGGAATATGTCTCTGCTGGCAAAAGCAGTTCAGGTATTTTGGACTACAGAGTTCGCAGCTATGTCTGTATTTGCCCAAAGGCCTCATTTCATTTCTCTCTGGCCAACTCCATCACTACCACTGCTGCATTTTCAGAGAGAGACCTGGCAGTTCTAAGCATTTAATTGGCTCTGTGTTCCCATAACCTTTACAGTTGGGCTTTGGGATTGCCAGGTTATGTCAGCTCAATACCTATATGAAACAAGGAATTTTAAAAGCTGCTATAGCGACTTTCTGATTTTTCTCTTGGTCCTTGATTTGATATTAACATTTTATTTTGCATTTTGTATATATGCTTTATTTTTTGTAGATGCGCCAGCCCATTGTCCCTCTCTCTTTAACAACCATTTGCCATAATAGTGAACAGATTACACTAATTCTTCATTTCCTAGTAAATTACCTTCTACTCAAACCACTTTCCATTCAAGTCTAGGATAATGTAATGCTACCAGAAACTATGGGTTACCTGTGACTCCATTCATCTAGCAGAAATGATATACATAATATCATCCGATACAAGATCGATCCAATTTCCAATTTCTATTTTTACCATTTGTTTCCAGGTTCCCTCTCAGAGCCAACTGACATATCAATCAGGATAAAATACACATGTGAATGGCTTCAAGGCAGAATTACAGAGAGGAGGAGAGATGATGGAGAGGTGGAGAAAGAGAGAGAGAGAGAGAGAGAGAGAGATAATCTTCCATCTGCTGGCTGAATCCCAAAGAGCCACAACTGCCAGAGTTGGGCCAGGCTGAAGTCAGTAACTGGGAACTTCATCAAAGTCTCCTTCATAAGTAGCTGGGGTCCAAGCACCTGACTCATCTCCTGTTGCTTTCCCAGGCACACTAAAAGAGAGCTGGATCAGATGTTGAGAAGCTAGTACTCACCCATGATTATATGGGATGTCAGAGTCACAGCCAATGACTTAATCCACTGTGCCACAGAGCTGGCACCTTTTGTTTGTTTTAAACCATTCAGTAAAACAGTATGGGAAAGGGCATGTCTCTGAGATGCCATTATTCTGACTAATCCGATAAATAAATCACCTCAAGTTAAACTGACAATTTCCCTGAAACTGTCCTTCAAATTAAATAATAACCCTGCAGTTACTTGAGAAGTTGAAGTTGGAAATTTAAAAGAAACTGTATCGGAATCTATAGCTATACCTATACGTATAGTCATATAAATGCAACAGTTTATTTGACATATTCCTGGAAATAAAATTTTCACTGTAGCTAACAACTTTCCCACCCAGATGAGGAAAACAGGAAAATCTTGGTGTGTTTTAATAAGCTAAATAAAACTTGGTTAAGTGGGCAAATATTCCTTTAGCAGATCATTGCTTTATACAAGCTTTAAACACCTGTGTTGTGTCAAAAAAATGATGACAATTTATGAAATGTCTAATATTTGGGTGGTGGAAATATCAGATAATTAGAGATACTGGCAGGATCCTCAAGCATAAATGAGTGAACAAAATACTTTCATCTAAATTGTTGACCTGAGTGTTTTTTCTTTACCCCAACTCACTCCATACACATAGGCACAGTTTCTCCAGTGCTTGGGGTACTGATTCAGCAGAAACCAGGAAAAACCAAGAATATCATGTAATCATGATGTTATCCAGTTTTGTGTTGTTTACTTCATTGTAAGTACTGGCGAACAGTGGTCAATATTTTTCTGTCAAAATAATAAAAGTAAGATATATTGTTTATTATTTCTTTTTTGAAAAGCAAATAGGCCAGTTGGGCACTAAATTTTATGAATTTACTGAAACACCATGGCTTTATTGACTTTTTCATAAACTGCAAATGGGAAATTTAATGTCTGCAATAAAGCTACAAAAACTTCTAGATTCTTTTTGTTTGCTATTAGAGATATAAAGGCATTGTAGCAAAATAAAAAAAGGTTTAGAGGTATTTTGCCAATTATCTTGCCAAAATTTAAAATTTTTTCTGGAAAATTATTTAATTGTGTTACAAACACTTACAGTGGAGTTTGCCTTCTTTACAAAGATTAAAGTTCAGAGTAGAGTATTGATAACCATAATATTGAATAGCAGATATCCAGAACTTTTTCATATTGAGTAATGTGAATTCCATCTCTATTGAATAACCATTTCCCTTTTCCCTTCCACGCACCCCCTAGAAACTTTCATTCACTACTTTGTTTCTATGGATTTGAGTATTTTATATTCCACATATAAGTGAATTAATGTCCTTCTGTGACTGACTTATTCTCTTAGAGTTATAATCCTAAAATTTCATCCATGCTTTCACATATTTCAAAATCTTATTCTGAAAGCCTGAATATTATTTCATTGGAGGTATAATGTAGGGTCTCATTTCAAGATAACTTCCTTTGTGAAAAAACATTTTCACATCAGTTTGTTTCAAATTCTGTGCCTGTTGGTATGAACGCCTCAATCACACCACTGCTCCCTAATAGATCTCTTGCAGCCTGCACTCCAACAAAGACAAGTGCCCCTATGCCTCTATGCTTGTGTTCCATGTTCTCTGTGTGGAGCCTCGGGCACATGTAAGTGACAAAACTTTCATTTCTATCTTAGATCTGTTTTTTTTTTTTATAATTGAAGGGATGCTTTCCATCTTAAAAATTCTAAATAAAATCATAAACACAGAAAACAAGATAAGAAAATCAAAATCCTAGTTCCTTGGTTTGATTGGTCTACACTGTGTGTATGTGTTGAACTATTGCACTTAACTCCAGGAAAATGAACACATATTAATCAATAATTTTGAAAAATGATTTATGAAAAAGAGCTTCCCAAAATCTGGATGATTTTACCCTTTATTTCTAAGATTGACAGAAACTAGTCTTCTGGGGAGCCTCTGAAGAAAGAATGGGGGTCTGAATATCGGGATAACTATTTTCACCTTGAAAAAGTAGTAAGCTTGACGATCTCTTTCCAAACATATTGCGTTGTGCCTGTGGTACGAATTTTGGAAATAAGTTGTCCCAAATCTCTCTCCTGGCTTCAATAACCCTGGTTTCATGTTTCCTGGGAGTACAGCTGCCTTCTGTTCCTTTCTGGATTTTTTCACTAAGGGGATTTGCCTATGACTTGTTAAAACAGTGGGTTCAGCTCCCTACAAATGTCCCTGAAAAAGTAGCAGATAATGGTGCAAGTACTTGGGCCCCTGTCTCCCCTGTAAGAGGGCTCCTGACTCTAGTCTGCTCTATCCCTGGCCAGTATGGACATTTGGAGAGTGATGGAAGATCTCTTTCAGATTCTCCCTCTCTTTCTCTGTCATTCTGCTACTGAAATAAATTAAATCTTTTAAGAAAAAGAACAATGGGTTTATTGGAGGTAGGCAGAAAAAGGCTCTAATGTTTTCTACTTCACAATATGGCAGATGTCACTGTAGCTGAAAAAAAGATCTTTAGAGAATGCATAGCAATATTACCATCAATCTATCCATAATTGCTGTATTCCTAACAGTGTTCAATAAGTCATTTAATACATACAAACTACTACTGTGTGCTTCATTTAAAGACAAAAAATTGATTGAATTTCAAAATATTGAGAAAGAAAACTACTGGTTTCTGAATCTGTCAGGTCTATTATTTCAAACAGACAGACAAAAACAAGAGTCAAAACAGCTAATCCCACCTTAACTAGTCTAAGTCCTTTAAAAAAGGACTTTCTTTATTAGAGTATGTAGCTTAACTTTACTATTTCTCGAGACAGATATTTCATGCTGAGAAATGCAACTATGGAAAATTTTCCAACTACAACTTGTCAATATTGCAGCAAAAAATACTCTTCAGCCAATGAGGGTAGAGATGAAACACTGGGAATGAAAATTTGTTCCATGAAATAACCCAAAGCTTAGTATCTTCTCCCTCATCCTCACTAGAGAAATGGATTAATTGAAATCACTGTTTCTTTGCACTGTTTTCCATGGAAACAGGCAGATAGGAAATGCACAGATATGATTTTAAGAACTGATCATTTGTGTATAAAGAGTTCACATTTACTTCCTTTCCTCTGTATACACAAGAAATAATTTAGATTTGGAAGATAAATTCCTTCCTTGCATAAATGAGTAATAAAGTTACCAATTCAGGATATTGCAGTTTTGGAAGCATTTTGAGACCACAGACGCTATCTAACATGGTGATTGGGACTGAGCAATGAGAAACAAGATAATATAAACAGTGGTTGCAAATAATTGTGGTTTAGGAAGTTATATAGTAAATCAGCCATGCTTTCCAACTGATTAGCTTATTAAAATGCAGATTATGATACAGTAGGCCCACAGTGAGACCTGAGATGTGCATTTCTAACTATATCCCAGGTGAAGTCTGCCACATATTAAGTAGATCATGAAGAGGTAGTATACGTATAATAGCAGAGAAGAGATTCAAGAGTTACAGGAACCAGGAACATTCTGACTTAAATTCTACCAAGTAGATTTCATTCCCACAGGATTTTTAGAATCACTAATAAGTGAAGACAGATAGAGGCCACTCAAGGAAAGGGGGAATGAGGGTAAAGTATGCAGGGTACACAATATTTCCTTTTGAAACATGACTACAAAATCCTTATTATTTGACTGATTCAAGAAACTAATATTCATTTAGAGATATTTTTGGAAAGTGTAATTGTTGATTTTATAAGATTTATGGATTAGACTGAATTGTCTCTGTTGTATCATTATGCAATTGAGTTTATATTAGTAATTATTGATTTTTTTTAAAAGTATGCAACTGCTTATTAGAAAAAATATATAACTGGAATCCACCTAGAATACAAGATTCTAGCTGCTAACAAGAAAAAAAGTCAACTCCTGCTTTTAGTGAGATAAATGCAAAGAACGACACGATGTTCATAAAATCAAATATATAATCAATATAGGGAACTTGTAAGCTCAATTCATAGAGGTATTAGAAAAGTTCCCACATTTTTAAATATTTTGAAAGTATATTGTATTTTGTGGAACATTATGATTAGTAGTGAATTAAGCTTGTGACTATAGAGTGAATTAAAATTAGATACCTCCAAAAACTGATGAAGACAGTGGCTGGAGCAATGGGGATTGGAGGGGAGCAGGGGACTACAAAAAGTGTGGTTGTCTTCTTGGAATTTTACCTATGGAACACATAAAATCTGTTCTCTTTATAGTAAGATCAGCTGGCAGTCCATTAATGCACTCAAAGACTGGTTCAGAGACTAAATGCAGAAGAGTGATTGGCAGCTTATTGCGGAGCTGAAGAAAGTTTTTGAAATCATCTAATTTTTCCACATGGGGCAGAAATTGGAGTAAACGCAATATTCTGTTGCAATATCATCAAGATAAAAAAATGGAAGAGAGATATCTGAACATGGACAGACTGGTATGGAAGGAAAAAAGAATAGGTGTATAAAATATTTTCCATGAGAAACCAAGAAACTTACACTGGTTTGACAGTGGTCAATTACATGTCCCCACAGTTCCAATGTGCCTGTTCCCGCACCTCCTCCTTGCCCTACCCTCTCAAAAAAAATTAAAAAATAAAGAAATGAGGTTAACAAGCTAAATAAAGTTTTTTTCAAATTTAATTTTTCTCTTTCCCTATTCATTTTTTCGTGAATGATTGTGAACATTTCTTATGCTGTTGGTATTCTATTAAGTATTGGGAAATTGAATATGTAGGTAACTTACGATCAACAAAACAAAAAAGAATCACTAAACCTGAAGAAAATTCAAAGATGAATGTCCAAATCAAAACAACAGTGAACAATGTGTACAGAAATTATCATGGAACACCCAAACACGATCAACAATATAAAATGATTTAGTACATAAGTGAAATATCAGAATACAAGTGAAAATGCTATAGAAAATATTGAGAAAAATAATGCATCAGTAGATTTAAATATTAAGTTGGAGACAGTTTACTAAATTGTTATGAAATAAGGAGAAAGTTCAGGAAGCAGAGCGGATGGTCAAATTGGCTTTCAGGTGTATTGATAATCCTTGATTGCAAGAGAGCAGGAAACAGTTTGAGATTTCAACAGGAGAGATTATTCAATGTTATGGATGATTTTCTGTGGCCAGCCTCATCCTAGAATAAGTAAATGTCAACAGGATGCTTTTTGGTTTGTTTGTTTTTAGGCAACCTGTCATAATCATACCTATGCATTGGAAAGGGCAGCTATCACATCAAACAGTTTCTTTGCAGAAATTAATGGAAGGTAATAGGATGCTGGTATGATAGACAAAATAAATCTAAAAATCAAAATTCTGGTTCTCTCTTGATTATTGGGCTATTCAGGATAAATTACAAAAGCAGAACCAAAATAAGGAACACACACACACACACACACACACACACATATATATACACATATATGTATAGATATAGACATAATGATTTATAAATATGTCCTCTTTCATATACACATATATTTATTTGAATGTATTAAATTGTTCCTCTTTAGACAGATAGCTGGAGAAAAACATTATAAAATATATTTATAAGAATATAGACAGAGAGATGGATAGATGATATATATAGAGAATTGTATTGTATAAAATTGGCTCATGCAATTAAGGGAGCTGAAAAGTTCCAAGATCTGCAGGGTGGGTTGGCACGGAGAGCCTATGGTATATTTTCAGTTTGAAAGCAAGCAAGCATGGAACTTAGGCAGCAGCAATATTTCAGTTTGACACTGAAGACAGGAGAATGCTTATGTTTCAGCTTGAAAGCAGTCAGGCAAGAGGAGTTCTCACTTATCCAGAGGAGGGTCATCTTTAGTTTCAATTTTTCAGACCTTCAACCGATTGGATGAGAATCATCTACCACGGAGGGGGACAGTGCATTTTATTCAGTCCACCAAATTAAATATTAACCTTATAAAAAACAGCATCCTGGAAACACCCATAATAGTGTTTGAATAAATATCTGAGACTCCTGAGGCAATAGAATTTCCATACTGTTTAGTGGTACAACTTTAGACAAACATAGCATCCATGGGACCAATTTTCTATTCTTTTTAATATAAGTGATGGAGAACATGATTGTAATGCTTTCTAAGTTATATTTTTCTATAATGTCAGAATAGAGAAACGATGTGTAATTTTTATTTTCCTTTTCTAAAACTTTTATTCAATAAATATAAATTTCCAAAGTACACTTTTGGATTACAGTGGCTCCCCCCCCCATAACTTCCCTGTCACCCACAGCCCTCCAATCTCCCACTCACTCTCCCATCCCAATCACATCAAGATTCATTTTCAATTATCTTTATATATAGAAGATCAATTTAGTATATATTAAGTAAAGATTTCAACAGTTTGCACCCACACAGAAACACAAAGTGTAAAGTACTGTTTGAGTACTAGTTATAGCATTACTTCACATTGGACAACACATTAAGGACAGAGATCCTAATGGGGAGTAAGTGCACAGTGACTCCTGTTGTTGACTTAACAGTTGACCCTCTTGTTTATGGCGTCAATAATCGCCCTAGGCTCTGGTCATGAGTTGCCAAGGCTATGGAAGCCTTTTGAAATCGCCAGGTCTGATCTTATTTAGGGAAGGTCATAATCAAAGTGGAAGTTCACTCATCCCTTCAGAGAAAGGTACCTCCTTTGATGGCCTGTTCTTTCCACTGGGATCTCACTCGCAGAGATCTTTCATTTAGGTCTTCTGTTTTTTCCAGAATGTCTTGGCTTTCCATGCCTAAACTATTCTCATGGGCTCTTGAGCCAGATCCGAATGCCTTAAGGGCTGATTCTGAGGCCAGAGTGCTATTTAGGACATCTGCCATTCTATGAGTCTGCTGTGTATCCCGCTTCCCATGTTGGATTGTTCTCTCCCTTTTTAACTCTATCAGTTAATATTAGCAGACATTAGTCTTGTTTATGTGATGCCTTTGACTCTTAGTCCTGCCATTATGGTCAATTGTGAACAGAAATTGATCACTTTGACTAGTGAGATGGCATTGGTACATGCAATCTTGATGGGATTGAATTGGAATCCTCTGGCAGGTTTCTAACTTTACTGTTTGGGTCAAGTCCAATTGAGCATATACCAAACTGTACATCTCCTCTGGAGGGTCGTTTTCACATAGCAGTTTGAGGGAGCTTGTCAGTCTTTCAGGCATGTCCATTCATATTTTCCACCTCATTCAATAAAAAAATCCAATTTTTAAGTGTCTACAAACAAGGCTCCAATTAACCCCAGACCTTTTTCTGTTATTCCTCTTAAAGCTTGTTCAATTCATGTGACAGAGTATTCTTTGTGGTTTTTCAAGCT